>JAUJYP020000086.1:2700825-5331651 GCA_030674075.2 Linum usitatissimum
TCAATCGCACCATTGTGGTTGTAATGAAGCCATCTGGTAAAATTCGTAGGAGAGAGTTGAGAATATGGTGGCATCGAGCCCACTGGTTTCACCAATTCATGGTACAAGAGAACAGACAGCCCAATACATTGTTGGAGATCTTATTTAGAAGCCCAAATAAAGAAAAAATGGCTCAAGTTATTTGGGCTTAGAGCAGCCCGTGTAATTGATTGTTGAGTGGGTTTAGACTTTGGAAGTCCAATGAAAACTAAATGTCAGGGTTAAAAAAAACTTATTCTTGGACATGAGATAGTAAGTGGTGAACTTTAGCTATCTACTTAGAAAATGAGGATTACCGTAACTCTTTTAGCAGATTTTGTTGTATAATGGGCGACTCTATTTATCTAATTATGTTTGTATAATCACAATCAAATAATAATAAACACAACTAGATTAATCGTCTAAGTATGACCGTCCAATCTTAGTAGGTCCCAATTTGAATTGTATTGCTTTGGAGCCCTTGAGCGACCAAGCTTATAAACCCACAAATAATCATTGCGGTTAGGTATACATTTACTGTAATATGTGCCGCTGTTTTAGGGGGCCGCCCCAAGTTGATGGCGAACATCACTTTGATCACATTGACAGCTCAGATGAAACAATCCTATTCATATGACAGACTATAAATACTGGTATGCTCATTCTATTAAAGGCAGACTGTCATAAATTCAAACATTTATTTGGTACATACTCTTTATCCACTAATTTTCATTTATTCTTATATTCCTACATAATTTATAAGCTCACTGCTTTACATAATCTGATTTTTTCAAAGTACAACTACAAGACTGTACGAAGCACTACACATGGAGAAACGACTAGAAAGCCATACACTTTCAGTTAATAAACTGATATGTACGTTGATCAGATTACATAACATGGTATCATTATACGTGTAATTGCTCACTTAATTAATTATCATTATCCCCTCGCAGGTTCTACCTGTAAAGCTTCTCCACTAATTAAACATGAAACCTTAATTATGATTAAATTTAAAGGGCTAAACATGCACTAAAGTAAAAGGGTGTATCAGATGTGCCCTAAATACAAACTACCCAGATATGTCTTTACAAAGTTAGAGAAGATCCACAAATATTAAATAAAATTATCATGAATTTTGAGAGGAAGTAAAATCTTTCACTTTAAATAAAATTATCATGAATTTTGGGATTACTGCATTTGAGGAATCTTGGATAATTTCCCTCTTAAAAATTGATTAACTTTAGTAATCAATTCATTTAATAATTTTTAATTAATTCATCCCATATATTTGATTTCACCGTGTAATAAAAAAGTATTCACATATTGTTGAAATTTTTGTTTGGTGTTGAGCTAAATTCATAAGCGTTGTATAGTAATTCACTTATTTTAGATATTTTTATCGATTAATCGAATTAATAATCTTTATCGATACGATCGATTATTCAAAACTTGTCAAGCAATAAAAAAGTACAAATGAATAAAAAAACAAAAACAAAAGTGATATACTTTATATAGATGACCTAACTTAGGGTTAGTGGGTGGGTGTCTTTTTGAATTCAATCTTTACAACCATGCACATTTCAGATTCTACCACTTGGACACACATTAATTAGTTCAAACACTTTATATTAAGTGGGACCAATGATTACATTATCACTTCCAATTTGCTTTTGTAATCTTAAACAGTGGAATAACCCTTTATCTTTTTCCAAATTTAAAGTAATAGAAAAAAAATATTTTTGTATAGTTGTTTGTTGTAAGTGAAAGAGACTTGTAATAAACCTTAATGCACCAAACAAGCATAAAGAAATTGAGTATTTGTTACAAGTTGGTGTTACAAAAGGTTATATTTCAAAAGATGATCATTATTATTTTGACACGGAACACATATTGATTAGTGATTTGTGTCAAATATCTCAAATTCACTTTAGTTCTTTTACCGTTTAAAAGATATTTATTTATAAAAAATAATCATCAATAATGGAATGTCAATAGCAGGTCGGGTTATTTAACTTGTTAACGATGTCATGTCATTGACGTAAGCACCGACTATGTCGTTGCTTAATTTATCATAACATACCAAGCTAGAAAATCAGAATCTCAAATAGATTCAAATTTTTGCAAAATATGAGAGGAATAGAGTCAAATATTTAACATTTAATAGTAATATTCATGCTTGATTTATTCAAAATGAACAACTAAAATAATGGAAAATTCAAAATTCTTGGCTTTATATACCATGTTAAGTAGCTTAAATTAGCCTTAGATAATCAATTAGACAACACTAGATGATTGAGAAATCCATTTGTTCCATATGGTGGCCTTGTTAGTGGGTGGCAATCATGTTGCTATAAAGCCAAGTTTGTGGACAAATAATTAAATGTTCAATTTCACTTTGGGTGTCATTATTGGCTGATTAACTAGTTTAATACCCACTTGCTTTGCCCTAATTAGGGCTAAAAACTAATCGGATTTAGAATCCTTAATTGATCATGTGTGTCTTTTCTTCTTTAATGGTGACACCCTAATATAAATGCTAAGCTGACAAACCCTTAGCTTGCTTCTTTCACTTGATCACCACAATCCAATCCCAACCCTCCACCTCATCAGTATATTATTTGTTGGTTTACTCAAAAGTTTTCAAAACCGTACGGACATATATATATATGACATGACCGGTTTGATTCTAAACGAGTCTTTAAAAAATTACTATCTGATACACCTCTAATATAATTACTACTTAGTTATATATGAGACGGTAATTCATCATAAAAATTCACGAATCCTCATATATGTTTGTAGAGCTACTCATTTAGTAGCGACGGATAAAAAAACCCTCTTATAAATTACATGTCTCACTGTTCATACATGTTAAAGTAGAGCGATAGATTTGTTCGGTTTTATTTTACTATCTTAATTCCTCTCGTCTCTTTAGCAACTTTTGTGATCATGGGCTTGATCACGAGTCTCTTTCTCTCTAATGGGTGAAGTCACACCCTATAGCTTTCCAAGTGCTCCTGGCCTTGGGGGTCTGGAAGAGACACACCAGAGAGGAAAAAGTTGGAAAGAAAGGCAAAGATGGGAGAATAGCTATAGAGGAAAGAAAGCTAAATGAGAGAATATAAAAGAAGAAACAAAAGAGAAAGAAGTTGCAATAATAATGTTAATATGCATTGTGATCCAACACGTATTGGTGATGTAGACTGAGTCCCTCATGCAAGCATTCTAACAGAGGTTCCCACAATAGGGTGTAATGGCGGAACTATTAGGAAAGAAGTAGTTCGGCTGAACCTTTTTAGTTTACAAACAAAAATCATCTATTATAAATAAAACTTTTTTAAAACCTTTATGGACTAATCCTATAACTAATTGTAAAAAATTTTAATTAGTATAATTACTAACAATTTTAATCATAATAATTTTATCAACAATATTCATACATTAAATAAGATAAGTCAATTTGATAATTTCTAATACTAACATAAAACCAAGTAAAATTGTGTTTTAACTTCATTTGGACATTATTGTATAGGGATTATCATAATGAAACTTGAATTTTTAGTCATTTCCAACATGTATGTCAAATATTAGCGGATTTGAAAATTTTAAAATTTTCATGTCAAAATGGTTCATTTTCATAGGTTAACCCCTTTAGAAAGTGAATTTGACATGCATATTAGGAATGGCTAAAAATTGAGGATTCACAATGTTAAATCTTTCAAATTAAAAGACATTTTTTATAGATTTTGATTGTTGTTGTTAGTGGGGATGTATGCGCTTCTGATTATAAAAAAATTTAGTTTAAATTTCTAACGATTTTCCATCCTATGTTGTTAAGTATGGATTTTGAACCTATTTGACCAGTTTTTTAGGTCCGCCAATGAAAGGGTGGACTATTTTAATCTCACCGATTGCGATAACTAATTAAAAAAAAACGAATCGGGTGAATGGAGAATGAGTTACTTGGGTGTGTCGAATGTTGTTGTTTGTTCCTTTGGAGATAAATCAGAAAATTTTCTAAGAAGAGAAGGTCTGGATATTTATATATGTTGGTCTGTATACAGAAAGGGGTGCATATACTATTCATAGGCACAATTGGCCGCTAATATTGAAACCCAATTCACGGGTGCCAAAGACCCCGCAGACACGCTTCAAGCTACCCAATCAGTTTTGGAATTCTCCTTTCTAGAGTTTAAATGGACTCTTTCATGACAACCCACAACAAAATTTAATTTATTTACGAGATGAGATACACTACACAACAAATAAACGTTCTCGGGTTACTTTTAGAGAAAAGGACACGATTGTGTTCTTTAAGAACACGCAGTGTTTCTTAATTATATGGAATTTGATCATAGTGTCAGCATAAAAGTTATAGACAATCGAATTATCTTTCCAACGCCGCTAACCTTACATCAATTGGACTTTCGAGCAATGAGTTATGCTGAAAATACTAAACAGTGACGTTTTCTTCCCAAGTCAAACGTTTTGAGTTGTTCCGGCATCCCCGTCATGTCTGGTTTCATCTCTAAATGTCATATTACCTGAAATGTACAAAAAACATACCAAACACCATAACACGGCCCCGAGGGGCAAGAGAACCAAACATGTACTCAAAATCCTGAATTTGAATACATTTCGACACACAAAAACGACAGGTGGTTCAAAAATGACATTCTAACATCCAAGACATCCACAAATAGAATGAGAACACTAAACATGCATTCACAAACGTCCACAAGTTAAACTCAAGAGGGAGTTTCGAAAAGTGAGGAAATCTAGATATCTTAGAGATCCACCGGCGAAGATGAACATCAGGAGAGCTTCAGAAGAACGCACTCACAAAGAAAAACTCCTCCTACAACGAGCTTCAGGAAAAAAGTCTAAATATGAACGTAAACTCATTTAACTGTTAACTTTAATGGTCAAATTGACCTAAACTACAAAATATAATATGTTGGTAATGAAAATATAAAACATAAATATAATAAAAACCCATAAATAATTTGTATCCTATAGCATCAATATAGTTATTCTTTGGATATTGAAACATAACTATCTAAAAGTTCGGGCAAAATAAGATGTAGGTTTTCTCTCCCCCTGAAAAGCCGCTACAACCCAGCAGCACCAAATTTAGTTTCCGCCGAATTTTTTTATACTCTTCAATTTCAACCATAATTATTTGTCCATACCATTTTTTATAATAAAGCGCGAGCTATTTTTAGTTATTAATTTATAAGCACAGATATTGTCAAATATGTGTCCGACTAGCACCATGGTGATGATGCTATACGGCGAGATCTGAATCCTAACCGCTGGTTTGAGATGACTTGTTTTTTTTTTCTCGGCTGTCAAGACAGCACCCTCCCAGTTGAAAAAATGCCTTGACGCCATTGAGGAAACGCACAAGAGACATGCAGTCAGAGAAAATAGTCACCAGGGAATACATTGGGGATGCAAGAGTGGAAAAGACAACGTACAACGAAAGTCGATTTACATACTAAATAAGATACATTATTATACCACCAACTCAATATAATTGATGACACAAATATAATAAAAATAAAATAAAAATTCAAATCAATCGATTAGGATATATTATTGTGAACAATCTTGATTCCTCCTCAACAATCTAACAATAGATACTCGAGAAGGGACATAACTACACGCCTCAAGTACATTATGGTCTATATTGTCCCGACTCATATTCAGAATTCGAATTCCATTGTCACTAACTTTTTCTTTCTTGAAGTCGACCTTCAACAATTCACCGTTAGCCTTGAGGAAAATGTGTTGGCAATTTCCCAAAAAACTCATCATGCAATGATCTTTGCCAATCGAATCCAATATTCGACTTGCGTCGCAACGAAACAACTTAGTCCACGATTCTACACTCTGGTACCTTAACAGCCCCCAAATCTCAACGTTATCCTTACTGTCTAGAAATACAGCCACTAAAGAATCTTCCTTGGGCGTGGTTGTCAGATGAAATTCACGGCACTCCGTAAAGCAGCTGGTCGGTAAAAGTTGAAGGCTAAATCTTTCCTCCCTAAAGTCAAAGCAAACAATGAAGTTACAGCAAATACAATACCAATAGATTTTTCCACCGCTGGATGTATGCATCCAAGCGTCCTCCGTGGCCAAGAGAAATTTCTCAAGGTCTTCTTTGGAGGAGGCGTTGACTTCTCTCCACGAACCCCTCCTCAAGCTATAAACCTTGACAGTAGACAAGTTATTATTCGTGACATCTTGAAAAGCCCTCACCACTTTATAGTCTCCAGTCCTCGAATCAAACCCGAAACCTATATAGTCTGCGGTTGTGAACTTAGTGTCATAGTTATAGTGAGAATTCGGCAAGACCTTAGCCTCTGAAGTTGAGGGGTTCCAAAGAATAAGGTAAGCAGTTGTTGATTCCCACCAGGACATATAAGTAATGCAGAACAAGCCATGGCACCAGCCAACGATAATCTGGCGGATATACAGCAACGGCTGTCCGGTGCTGTAAATTTCCGCGACGGGTACATCTAGGTAATGCAAACCCTCGTGGTCGTTGTAAGGTGCCGTTTTGGGGAGGAGTGTGTCGTAAGAGAGCCAACAGTAACGTAAACGAGTAGTCTCCTCCAAACTGAGTCGAGTGATCATAATTACTGGGGCTTCGTCGTTGTCTCCACCATGAAGTTCAGACAACAGGTGGCGGTGGATGAAGTTAGGGTCCGAAAGGAGTCGGTGCCAGGATTTGCAAACGCAGCGGAACCGGACGGCGGCGTCGGTCGTGGGGAGCCGTGACAAGATGTCGGCGACGAGGTCTTGCGGGAGGAAGTAATCACGTCGGTCCATGGTTTGATTAGTACAAGATGTTGATGGAGAGACGGAGAGGATTATATTACTTGACTAGAGATTGCTTTTTATATCTTTTGTGTTGAAGCATCCGTATATGAAGTTGTATTCCTATTAGGTATCGGATTACTATCTGCAATCCTGATTAGTGAATCTTTTTATTTTATTTTTAAGTGAAAACCATATTTTTAATTGGTTTATATGGATCTATATATTATTATATTTTTTATCATCAAAATAATTGTAAAATTATCACGTCAAAATCACCCGACCTTCACCGATCTATATATTATTATATTTGGTCCATGTACAAACCAGTTATCTTCTTTTCATTTTTTTTCTAAATTCAAATTCTTAAATGTCAATACAATGTTTGTGTATCTTCCTATTCAAACGGTTAATATTTCGTAAGTTAGTAAAGTCTAAAAAGTATTGTTTACTATGTTTTACTTTTCAATGATTTAAAACCCTATTCGACCATCGGAATAAGAGTTAATATGCGAAATACGAAAACTTTTAACTAATTTGGAGACATCATGGTTATCCAAAAGTCTATATTCATCTGATATTCAGATCATCCATATAAAATAAGGACAATCATCACATTTAACTAGTATAAGTCGTATTTATAAGTTATAAATTATAAGTTATTGATATTGGCAAATTAAATTTGTCATACGCTAACTTAACCGAGTCATGACTTACAAGTTATAAAAAATTTCAAATTATGGCTTGAGTCACAAGTTGATTGAATTATGAGTCACCCTAAATTTTGTACAAATCAAATTAATCACCAAAGCGCTTTAGCCACCGACCAACCAGCTGTCTCCATGCCGTTAAATCATCCCCCAATCGCTGTCGTCAACCTCGCCGGAAATCCACGTCAGCCCCCATCGGAGAACCCCTTTTTGTGTGCTCTCATCAAGCTGACGACGAGGACGACAAAACAAACCCCACCACGGATTAGCTTAGCGACTAAGGTGTGTTTGAGTGAAGGAAAAAAGAAAGGAAAAGAGGTTATTTTACTTAACTCATTCCGATATTTTTCGAGGTTGACTGTAGCGTTCAAAAGCAAAGTATCAAAGGAAAGCGACACTCTTTTACTCTGCTTCATTGTTTTCCATGATTCCCTTCCCCCAGTTCTTTCCTCTGTTGCTTTTTTGTTTTCCCTTCACCAATTTCTCCTTTTTTCTCGTTAATGGGTCTTTAATTTTAGGGGACTCTGTTTGTCGCTTTTTCCTGGTGGGGTGTGTGTGTGTGTGCTGTGATGTTGATTCCCAAACACAAAGCTCCAAACTTTCTGCTAGCTGCTACTATATTTATCAATATAATGGCACTCAGCAGCCTTCAAAATTGGGGGGTTATTTCTTCTCCTTCCATTAAACAAATCGGTGTTGATTTTTGAAGATGTGAGGTTCCTCTGGAGCCATTTGAAGAAAAGCTAGCTAGCTGCTGGTTAGAGATAGAGGTAAATTGAAGCTTTACTTCTGTGGATAATTGCTATTTGGGGTTTAGATTGGGGTATTTTATTTCTGTTCTATCATTTTGGGCAAGAATTTTTGGTGGAGTAATGGAGTCTGACACATTGAAATTATATTTAAAAAGTGGGGAAACTTTGGCCAACTTTGGTGAGCTGTCTATAACTTTGTCCTCCTCCTCCTGTCCTTCTGGAGTTCATATAATGGCACAGCAGTAGCGGAACCTTTTGTTTTTCATGATCCTTCTGCCGTTGTATATAGCAAATCCTTAGTCTATAAGGATTGTGTGGATTTCATGATCTCTACAGGTCATTAGGATTCGGGGTTCTCTTTTGAGACACAGACTATGATGAGCTCTCCAACAACCCAACTGGCTATCTTGAGAGGGATGGGGATCTACGAGCCATTCCAGCAGATTAGCTCATGGGCTACTACAGACCCTTTTAGAGGAGATAATCATAATATCCTCAATAACATTACTACAGCTGCTTCTCCAGCTATGCCTGTTGAATCTGCAGCACCAGAAAACAAGGTAAATAAAAGGAGAAGAGAATGATTCATTAGTTAAATGATTCTTTTTTTGTTCAGTTTTCTAACTAATTTACCTTGATGTATTGTTCCTAGGCTGAGAATGGCTCTCATGCGTCAACCGAACCATACAAAAGTGATCAAGAAGCTGGTGGCAGGCCTGCTGATAAGGTGGATTCTTCTTCTTTCTTCTGTTGCATTAAGTTATTCTTGAGTTGGATAGATTGATTGGGATGTAATGGTTCTCCAAGGTTGGAAAGAATAAGTCTTTAGGCATCATGATCCGTGATATATGCATATACAAAGGTCTTTAAAGCATGCTTCTTTTTCTTGAACAGACACAGAGGCGACTGGCTCAAAACCGAGAAGCTGCTCGAAAAAGCCGGTTGAGGAAAAAGGTTATATATAATGATTATGGTACATAGTTGCAGAAATTCTCATGATAAGTGTATCAGAGAGAGATCTTAACTCTACCATGTTCTGTTCCTTTAATTAGGCTTATGTTCAGCAATTGGAATCCAGCCGTTTGAAGTTGGCTCAGCTAGAGCAGGAGCTTGTTAGAGCTAGGCAACAGGGTGTATACATCAACAACAGTCTTGATTTCGGATCATCCAGGACCTTGAATTCAGGTTAGAAATGTCTGGTTAGAATTGAATTCTAAATTTATGATAAGAACCTTCACTAAAGCCTGCTGTTTGGTGCTTTACATATGGCAGGAATTGCTACCTTTGAGATGGAATATGCGCATTGGGTTGAGGAGCAACACAAACAAGTAAGCGAGCTACGGAGAGCGATGCAAGCTCGCGTTGGCGAGGTCGAACTGAGGATGCTGCTGGAGAATGGGCTGAACCACTTCAACAACCTTTTCCTCATGAAAGCAGATGCTGCCAGGGCTGATGTTTTCTACCTCATCTCGGGGAAGTGGAGGACCTCCGTTGAACGATTCTTCCTCTGGATCGGAGGGTTTCGCCCATCAGAGCTTCTAAATGTAAGTTTCTGACATCTCTTTGTCTATATGTACTACATGTTTAGTATTAGTACTACATTTTGACATTCTTGGTGTATTGTTAAAAAGGTTCTGCTGCCACAATTAGAGCCATTGACAGATCCGCAACACTCCGAAATCTGCACACTGAAACAGTCGTGTCAGCAAGCGGAGGATGCACTCTCGCAAGGAGTCGAGAAGCTCCAGCAGACGCTGTCGCAAAGCATGGCCGTTGACCAAAGCATTGCTGGTAGTTACAGGGATCAAATGGCTACCGCCATTGAGAGGCTGGAAGGTCTTGAAGGTTTTGCTAATCAGGTAACAAACCAATAGTCCTTTCTTTCTTTTGTTCATGAAATGAGTGAGAACCCTTTTGTTGGATGAGGAAAAATCTGATCTTTTTTTCTTCACATTAACCAGGCGGATCACTTGAGGAGTCAGACTCTGCACCACATGTCGCGGATCCTCACGACGAGACAAGCTGCTCGATTTATGCTCTTGTTGGGGGAGTACTTTGAGCGCCTTCGTGCTCTCAGCTCGCTGTGGTCTGCTCGTCCTCGTGAACCCACATGAAAAGCAACACCAGAAGTGAGAAGGGTGTGGTACTTGTAGGTTTCGACTTCTGTGGGCTATATGAAATATTCAACTTGTATTCTTATTAGTTTCATTACTCTTTTCTATATGGTTTAGAGGTGGTAGAATTTGAAGGGGTGTAAATATGAAATGATATATGTACCAGTGTACCACTTTTGAGTAGTACCTTAGGCAGTTTAAAGTTGTTGTTTTGTATATACGTGGTGTTAGAAAGTGGACCAATTATAGGAAAGCAATATAATTATAATGTTTGGTTGCTAGTTATCTCTTCTTATCTAATACTATACTATTCTAACCATATAGTTCATCCGCTATCTGTGCTTGGGTCTTAGGCTCTTAGCTTAAGTTTCCCAGCCCACTAGGTTATTTCCAGCAGACAAGCTATCGTGCAGGCCAACGGCCCATTTTCTGATGTTGGGCCCTCCGCCTTATTTTTACCATTTTAACTCGTTTTCTACCCATTCCGAAACAGTGAATTCGGATCTATCTATATAAGCAGCAGACACACCATTCCCCGCATCTCAAAGCACTTCACAAATACCAAACAAGGCGTAAGAAAGATAGGAGCCAATCACTCACAGTATTCAAGATTTGCAGCAGAAGGCCGCCATTTCAGTCCACCTTTCAATGCTCATCGGAGATATATTGTTCTGAGCAATTTGCAGGGTGATGCAGCCTAGAGGGAGACTCCATAACTGTAGATCCAGGAGCTTTTCCAGATCTCGCATCGCCATTCAGGGGACTTAGCTAGCTCTAACATTGTAGTAGTATTTTCACCACTCTCCTTCCTACACTCTCGGATAATCAAATTCCCATCCCCCGATCTGACCAGCAATGGCGGCTACCGGTGCAGCACCTGGTAGGACTAATGGGTTTTGCCGCCATTACATTTCGGTTTCATTTACCTGGTTATAGTATGTCTGAGATCGGTATCTTATGTGCATGTGTTTGTTTGCAGTGGTGGAACGTGAGATTCAGAAGAACTATTGGACGGAGCACTCCGTTGATCTGACGGTGGAGTCGATGATGCTCGACTCCAAAGCCGCTGATCTCGACAAAGAAGAACGACCTGAGGTTAGATCGTTTGCTCTTTTCTTCTATATGCATTGTTCACTCCGTCATCAATCGGTTTGTTCTGACGTGATTTCGATTGTGGTCTTCCGGTGGTCGTTTTCTATGTTACATCGGATCGAAGCTGACTAATTAGACGTGACGTCCTATAATGCGCACTTGAATAAACGTAAAACTGTCAATTATTTTGTTCATTGCTTGATAGTTCACCAGTGTGTTGGACTTAAGAGCCTTAACGCTCATTAATTAATCCATTGAACCAGTGGCGGTTGCATTTGTTTCAAATCTGGTATTTGGCTGATAGTTCATGTAGTATAAACTATCAATTGGACGAGCAAATCTGTTTGGAGCCTGATCCGTGAAGATTTGACGCCGTTAGCGAATGTGAACGCATTCTGACAATTATAGCGTAAAAATATCTTGGAGGAAATCCTCATCTTCTATGTCACTATGGACTATAGAATGTGGTTGGTGTGAATGATTTCAAATGCTTGGGTGTCATGATGAACAGGTGCTCTCTCTGCTTCCACCGTATGAGGGGAAATCGGTGTTGGAACTTGGAGCTGGTATTGGTCGGTTCACTGGACAAATAGCGAAGAAGGCTGGCCAAGTTATAGCTTTGGATTTCATTGAGAGCGTGATCAAGAAGGTGATTGTCTTTTGTCATCCTTGATAATAGACCATTTCAGTTTGGATAAGTTTACATTATGCAAGTTGTCACGCCCTGCATGGATATCTGAATTGTCTCTGGTTTTGTTTCTGTAACTGGTTGCAGAATGAGAACATTAATGGACACTTTGACAATGTCAAGTTCATGTGTGCTGACGTGACATCCCCAGATCTGAACTTTTCAAAAGGATCCATTGATTTGATCTTCTCCAACTGGCTTCTTATGTATCTTTCAGATGCTGAGGTGAGTAATAATCTATGACTAGGTTCAGCTTTTGTCTTTAGGAGATATTAATGGATCTGTGTAATGTTTACTCAAATCTCAGGTAGAAAAGCTCGCTGAAAGAATGATGAAATGGTTGAAGGTTGGTGGGTATATTTTCTTTAGAGAGTCATGCTTCCATCAATCTGGAGATAGCAAAAGGAAATACAACCCCACTCACTACCGTGAACCAAGATTCTACACAAAGGTCCGCTTTCACGACAATTTGTGCCTGATCTTTTCGTAGCTTGATTGAAGTTCCTTGTAATCACTCTGCTTTGCGTACACTATGGTGGAGTTGTGCATTAGGGCATCCGCTGTAGGGTATTGTGGTCACCTGTATAATTTGTAGATTATAACTGTGGATTGTCTTTCTTATCAAGAACAACCCCGGTTTCTAAATTAACATGCATGGTTTCATTCTGCAAACAAAACTTCACTTCTGTTCATGTTCTTTACAATGGATATATTTTGAACTCACTTCTGTTCATGTTCCTTACAATGGATATATTTTGAAGTCAACTCAATCCAAAATTGTGTTCCAAATTTCAGGTCTTCATGGGTTCCCGTATGCATGATGATTCTGGAAACCAATATGAGCTCTCTTTTATTGGATGCAAATGCATTGGAGCTTATGTGAGAAGTAAAAAGAACCAAAATCAGGTAAGTTTTGCAGAGAGATTAGATTCCATTCCTCTGGTTCTTTGCCTGATATTGAAGAGCTTGACATATGCTTTATGTTCTTTTCAGATTTGTTGGACTTGGCAGAAAGTTCATTCCCAGGAGGACAAAGGATTTCAGCAGTTCCTTGACAATGTTCAGTACAAATCCAGTGGGATTCTGCGTTATGAACGTGTATTTGGGCAAGGCTATGTGAGCACTGGAGGAATAAGTATGCTAGATCCTTCCTCTTAAATCGTTCGAATGACGTCAAAGATTATCATCTCAGAATTGAGTTCATCGATTACTTTGTTTTTTTCCCCAGAAACTACGAAGGAGTTTGTGGGAAAATTGGATCTGAAACCTGGCCAGAAGGTCCTCGATGTTGGCTGTGGTATTGGTGGAGGCGACTTCTACATGGCTGAGAATTTCAACGTTGAGGTGGTTGGCATTGACCTCTCGATAAACATGATTTCTATCGCTCTGGAGCGTGCCATTGGACTGAAATGCGCAGTTGAATTTGAGGTTGCCGATTGCACCAAGAAAACTTATCCAGATAACTCATTTGATGTTATCTACAGTCGTGATACCATTCTCCATATTCAGGTAGAAGTCTCGGCTGATGTTTTGATATGGATTCTTTATCGTCACGATACTGTGAAGTTATAGCAAGCTTTGATAAATCACACACTTTCTGTTCAATTTATTTTTCAGGACAAGCCAGCATTGTTCAGATCATTCTACAAGTGGCTGAAACCTGGAGGTAGAGTTCTCATCAGTGACTACTGCAAGAGTGCTGGAACTCCATCTGAAGAATTTACAGAGTATATTAAGCAGAGAGGATATGATCTACACGATGTGAAGGCTTACGGCCAGGTACATTCATCTTTTCAATCAGACTAATCAGCCAACTAACCAAACACATCATAAAGCTGTTTAACAAATCGATTCCCACGGTGTGGATTCTCATTGAAACTTCTAATTCTGCATTTGATTTCAGATGCTGAGAGATGCTCGTTTCCAGGAGGTCATAGCAGAGGACCGTACTAATCAGGTTCATATATAAACAAACCCATATTTACCGCCATTTCTCCATTTGTTGTCTTACTAATTAACGCCTGCAATTGTTGGTGAGAACAGTTCAACCAAGTTCTGAAGAGGGAGCTGGATGCTATAGAGAAAGAGAAAGATACATTCATCCACGACTTCTCCCAAGTATATACCACCCGCTCAATGAATCCCTCTTCCAACCCACAATCTAATCTTGCTAAATGCTCTCTATTTTGCAGGAGGACTACAACGATATAGTAGGAGGATGGAAGTCGAAGCTGGTCAGGAGCTCGTCCGGTGAACAGAAATGGGGCCTCTTCATTGCCAAGAAGTAATACTTCCCCTTCTACTGGTTGTGGGTCTATGATCTTTCTTTAGACATGGTTCGTAGTCGATTGTTCTCTTGTTATATTGGTACGGAATAAAGTCTGTGTCCTTGGAGAACTGTAACTGTAGTTGTTTTTGTTTGATGAAGCCCTGTGGGTTTCAGACCCTTGTAAGATGTTGTTTGGGTTGTCATGGATACTTGAATCTCGTGTCTATGCATGTATCATTTTCCGGACCTCCAGAGTCCCCCAACGATGGAAACCTTGCCATGGGACATCTAGGACACTGTCATGTGGACGATCATCCTACATCTTATGTACGATAAAAGGCATCATGGTGAGGTGTGCATATGTGTATATTTTCTACACTGTAAAGAGTTGGGGGAGTTGTTTGATATCTTGAAATTTGATGGGACTAGATAGCAGAATGTAAGATGTAATTGCTTGTAGAGAAGGCCAAAAAGTAAGTGAAAAAAAGAAGCGATTTCTGGTAGGTACATTGGGTAAGGGGAGAATGAGATATGTTCCAAAATTCCAAGCGTATGGACAACCAAATGTCAGTTCCACACCCAATAACAAGTCACATAGATTCATTCAAATACGACCATTGTGTCAACTAAGTAAACAAATATATATATAGTACAATTATTGTACAACCATGACAAGATTCATATTTCATTATCAACATTATATCCATCTCAATTTTCAACCGGGGTTTCCATGACTATATTCATCTCGACATTTTCAAATATTACCATATAAAATTGTTCCTCCCCTATACTACTGTGTCCTCCCATTAATGATGCACTAAATTCATGGATAGAAGATTTTAAATACATGTCTTGCTATAAAGAAGGTAGTGTTTTCATAACATCTTACATATATGCAGATGATTCTACCGTAAACCAGTTATCGAAATAAAAACTTGGATATACATGTTGAAAATGAAAAAATGGGAAATCTTGGTTACACATCTCAGTCCGTTAACCGATTAATTAACTTATCAAACCCTCATTAAAAATCGAATATGTATGTTTATGAATCTTTCAACCGACTTTCACCTCTATCCTACCCGGATCTCACCCATGGGGCCATGGTGCAATTGGGTTGTTTGTGTACACTAAATGCCAAACAGTAATGGTACGAAAGGAGGGGGGGAGAAAAGGAGAGAACGGGAAGCAAAAGGGTGGGAAAGAATGAATAAATAAACCAAAAGGCAATAAATAATTAGGGGCAGTTTGGATTGAGAATAACTGTGAAAGGCACCAAACACACACATAGGCCATATTATAACTATAAAAAAAAAAAGAAGCAAACCAAGCCAAGCAGCCAACAAGAACAAGGAAGAAAAGCAAATGAAATGAATTGAATTATCATTGAAGTAAATGACAAAGCGAAGGGGGGCAGGGGGGGGGGGGGAGACAAACAACAATTACTACACAGAAACACTTCTGTGGATAGATCTGTGGGATATGTCTCTCTGTTTGTTTGTGATGAGAGGCTCATCATGAATGGTGGAACCAGCGCCAAATGCGAGTTTAGGTTATTGTTCAGTTGTTTTCGGTTTTAAAGTGATAAATTTCAACGTGAGATTTTCAAAGTTTGAAGTCTTTCACTAATATAATATTTCGATGAGTTATTTTGGATCAAAATAATTTATTTGACATCTAAAAAATGTGGTATTTTAGTGAGTTGTTCCAAATATATCACTAGGAGGAGGTATTTGAGGTAACACGATATTTCAACTCTCCGTTTACCAAATATCACATTCAATTAACTATTTGAGGCCCAAACAAAATAATTTCCACACTACATCTTATAAATACTATATTCTCAAATGCCGCATCATTTTATTCCAAAATAACTCATTAAAATTCCCTCGATATAACTCGAAGTCCAAAATATCCAAGCATCCTAATTTTACTATGGCTTACGATTATGATATGATACAGTATGGCCATACTACTCAGTACTCTCCTCATCATCTTTTATATATGCAGTTTGATGTTATTGTCAAGTCGTTTTTCTGACCCAACTCCCTATGCATTCTCCCCTCGTAGCTACTCTCTCTTGATCCCCCAGAATTCCACGCCTTCTTTGGTGTGCACTATCGGGACCGATGTGCGGAGCTACGATACAGATAGCCTCAGATTTTAGAACGATCTCAGAGATTGAAGAAGAGAAACTGCTATGTGTTAACTATGTATGATATTATCACGACGATGTTACAACACACTTGCTAGTGTAACTAATCCTGCAAGTTATAACCTTTTCCCCCCTTTCCATCCCTTTCAAATTATTCAAAAATCATTCTTTGCTATATGATCTTCTCTCTCCTTCCATCTTCACTACTCTCTGCAACTCCCCCTCTCTCTTCTCTCTTTCTTTCTGCAATTTTTGACAGTACCCTTCTCTGCAACCACACACATCAGCTCATCAGTAATAGCTTAGTAGTAACACAGCAGCAGCTTCAAAGCCCCTATCACAGACTTCCTACACTACCACTAGCTAATACCATATATGATATAGCATATTATATATTAGTCAACTTCCCTTCATTCCCTTTTACATATCTCTTCCTCTCTCCAATCTGCATGCTTTCATGTGATCTCATCTCTCTCTCCATGACTTCACATAGTTATAACAAGTTATAAGTCTCATAACCCCACTACTGTTCCAATTCTGCCCCTTTGTCTGTAATCTCAAACAGCCTAGCTACCCCAAGCCTTACCCCTTTTTTATTTATACCAAGAGGGCAAGTGTAGCAGAGCAAACCAGAGGCCAAAGCATCAATCTTTTGCCACTTATAGCTTTCCAAACCCTAGCAATTTAAAAAGCTGTTCTGATCTTTCTCTCTATAACAACATTGATTTTGATTCATTCACCCATCCATCACTTTTAGCTATAGCTTGCACAAACTCCCCCATCCCTCCTAGCTATATAGCTCAGCAAACCCATTGGACTTTTTTCTTAGTTTTGTTTTTATTTCCTTGCAAGCATTTTGACAAACAGTTGGCGTGCAAGAACAAGGAGGGGAAATGTGGATGATGGGTTACAACGATGCTGGAAATGGGTATGCTGTTCCTCATGATCATCATCAGTTCAACAATGGGAGCCGGAAGCTTAGACCTTTGATTCCTCGTCCTTTTCTGTCGTCGTCTTCGACGACGGCAGCGGCGAGCATCGTCGTTCCTGGTTCTGTAACTGCCAATTCTGACCACCACCACCACCACCTCTCAGCTTTCAATCACCATAACCACCATCTGGGTACTTTTTCTTTGCGATGAATTCGATATGGAATACTGATTATTTTGTTCTTTTTATTGCGATCGGCTCTCTGATCGTCGATCTCTGTTCGGTGATGGGCAGGAAGTACAACGGCTGCGGAACACAGCAAACGAGACAATATTAACAATAACATCAATACCTACGAGCTGAACCAGCTGCAGGGAGTAGGCGGCGCCGGAGTGGTGGTGAGTTCTTCGAGATGGAATCCGACGCCCGAGCAGCTGAGGACGCTGGAGGAGCTTTACCGGCGGGGGACGCGCACCCCTTCCGCCGACCAAATCCAACACATCACAGCTCAGCTCCGCCGCTACGGCAAGATCGAGGGCAAAAACGTGTTTTACTGGTTTCAGAACCACAAGGCCCGTGAACGCCAGAAGCGCCGCCGCCAGATGGACGGCTCCACGTCAACTCCCGACATCGTCCACCTCCGCTGCCCCGGCGAACCAGGTCGGTTAATCATTAAACTAACAAAACTAACTAACTAATCAAGTCTAGTTATATTTTAATAAAAAATTCAACACATTTCCTTTTACTGAATATTTATTTACTTTCATTTAATAGTGAATGGGACAAGTTATGAAGCAGGGGATCAGCAGCAGCTGCTGCTGCAGAACAACAAGAGCTGGGGGGCTATGAACTGCACTGCTTCAGAGGTCAGTACTTCCTTCTGAAATAACATTATATTAAAATTAAAAATCGTTATATAAAATGTGTCATCATGCAATAATAATTAAAATCAGAATTCCTATTGTATCCTGCTGTGGTGTCACTGTTTCTAGGGAAACAAATTGGATATAGACAAAAAGATCTCTAGAGATAGAGAGAGAGAGGAAGGATGGAGAGAATGTTTTGAAAATTTGTATGTATAATTGGGTCATCATTATAGTGGTTGATGATGATGGTAATCATGAGGCTTCCCTAGTGGGTCTTCTAGGGTTTTAAGGATAGTGTGGTCTATTATATGACAGTTTAGATATATATAATTGTTCGTTATCGTGATTAGTTGGTGAATTGAATATACATATATCATGATACTTGGATCATGGTTTGATGGTACTTTGCATGTTTTGTTGTTTTCATGACTTATTTCATAGTATTTGTGTCTTGTACTGCTAATTAGAACCATTAATCTCGTGGATTTGATATGGGTTTACGACGTAAGGACCACATGTAACAAAGAGGGGGGGGGGGGAGAATGAGTGAGGGAGAAGAGTAGATAGAAGACCAACACATACAACACAAGAAACAAAAGCTCTTCTGTCTTGTTGGGAAATGAAAAAAGATGAATAAAGCTGCATTCCATCCTATCTGTCGGGGCTGGTTGTGTAGTTGTTGTTTGGGATCCGCGTGATGGTATGCTATAAGCTTTTCTTTAGGGCTCGTATACTTGGCTAGGGCCAACACATCTCTTTTTTCCACCTTTATGTTTTCATACCATATGAACATATACATGAGCATGCTGCAAAAATTGAAAGAAAGGAGAAGTGTTGGGGTCTAGAAAGTTTGGAGCTAGAGCATGGCCAAAATAAATGGATTTTGATTTGGCACTCAGAATAAGGCAAAGCTTGTGTCTTTATCTTTTCTTATCTTGGTGTTCATTAAACATATAAATTTTCGGTTCGCGGGTTATAAGTATTTACGAATTTACATGTCAATTGGTTCATGAATCATTCAACGTTGTTAACTTGTGATCAGTTTAGATCTGGGTCGAGTCGTATCTTTCGAGTTGATTAAAACAAATGTGATTAAATTGATGCAGGAAGCAATCCCAATACCATCATGCACAAGAGGAGAGGAAGAAAGATTAGTACTACATGAAGAGGGAAGAAGAAATAACTTTATGGAGGAAAGGAATGCCACGTGGCAGCACATGATACAGTTGTCTTGTCCACCTCCTCTTACCCCCACCACCACTACTCCAACTACAACAATTACTACTTCCTCTGCAAAAATTCATCATGATGCTTCCAACATCACAACTCCAACATCACCACCATCCACTACCACTGCTGCAACATCCACAGTGAAGCTCATGGTTAATAAGGCATCAGGTCAGCATCACCATCTCAACATCTTCACTTCCCAGTATGGCCTTGTTGCTGTGAACCCTACCGGCTATCACCACCAGCAAATATATTTGCCTCCTCCTCCTGCTCCTCCTACCATTAAGGAACCTGCAGATGGCACACTTGAGCTTTTCCCACTTGGCAGAAATGGGGGAAATGATGTTGCAAGCAAGAAAGGCACTCAAGGTGAAGACATTGATGATGATGTTAACAAGTTCATCATGGCAACTGCTACTACTGATAATAACCATCTTAGTAATAATAGTTCTTTTCAATTTTTTGAGTTTCTCCCACTGAAGAACTGATGATCATAAACAGAGCATTGATTTTAGTGGCAGAGTAATTAGAGCTAGTTATTTATATAAGCTTTTATTATTATTATTATTATTATATATCTTTTTTGGTATTGTTATTGGAAATTGGGGGACCTCTAGAGCTAGAGCTATATGTAGTAGCTTTTTAGCTATCTAGGGAGGTTAGCTAGCTGATGGTTGACAGTGTCTTGGTGGATGTAACATTTCATGGGAAAACTTCCCCATGAGTTTGATGTTTGAAAATGGTCCATTTAATACATGAGTGTCTAATCATCTCTCTATCGCACAAAGGATTTTCCAATTATTTTGTAACATTTGTACTTTTTTCTCGTGGTTCGAGATAACTAGATCGGTTCAACCATGAATCATTCGTTATCAAGTTCATTGGTTAAGTCGAAATATTGTAAGGGGAGTTGGCCGGACATGATCGATGAGTTTCATGTTGTTCAGCTCCACTAACTAATCTTCGTGGATCAGTGTCTTTTAGGATAATGAACTGTAAATTTGCTTAGGGTCGGTATTGGTCCGGTTTCGATGTATGGTTTGTCTTTCTTTGCGATATATACATCAATCATTTATTGCAAAGTGAAGCTAACCGATCTATATTTATCAATATACCACATGTTTTCGGATATGTACATGGAGGTCCCAAGTTCAATCATCAAAGTCGTCACACATACATTGAACCATTTATCGAGCTAATGTGCTTTGAATAAACCATCTTAGTTATGAACCAGATAAATATTCATATGACCACCTTTTATCGATCAGCGAACCCTCATCATGATTATAGATAAACCACGACTTTTGTAAATAGTATAGCATACCATCATGCTTACGAAAAAAAGTAAAGCATACCATTATGCACACCTTACACCGCAAACCACGCTAGTTCATCCTCTGATATGATTACCAAGACACATCGATAAAATTCTATATTTGAGTATCTTCACACCAAGGTGTGATTGGATGGAGAATTGACCCACAATTTCAACCCCACCCACACCATTTAAGACAAAAATCAGAGGTTGAATTCCTGGAACCAAAGCCAAAGCATGATGGTCTCTGTTGATGTGCAAGTGTGAGTCCTTATGGTATGTGAAAACGAAAGAGAATTGGAATGAATGTTTTGTGGATGGTTTCCCCAAAACAGGAGAAGATGTTGAAAGCTTTTCAATTGGCTTTGAAAATCAACCCTTTGTGAATGGGATCCAAAATGGGCAGTTAAGAAAATGAAAGAGATTTGGACCAGTGGGTTTTCTCTTGTGCGTGTAGTGGATGAGAAAGTTTGGGTCAGTGGGTTGGTTTGTTGTTTTGTTACAAATTTGGAACTTTGATAGTATGTTTATAAATGGTGTGGTTATGACTTATGAAGGTTTTTGCACATTGAATACAGTTGGGTGGTTGGTTAGTTGGTTGAAAATGAAGTTAGACCATTTTGAGGGTGTGATGGCAACATGGGTTTGTTCCTGCACTTGGATTTGGAACTTGTGGGTTTTGGGTTGTTTCCATATGGGAAAAAAAACAAGAGCCTTGGTAAAAATGGAAAACCCACACAACACAAAAACAAGACACAAATCACACATTATTGTTATAACACTTATTGGTTTGGTGCACTAACATGAAATGTCTTGGAATTTAGAGTGAAAGAATTCCATGCAGGTAGCACAATAATTGATGGTTTCAAGTTTCAAATAATCAATGTGTTGGGGTGATGCCTTGGTACCATGCAAAATCTTCCAAGCAAAGCAAAGTTTCAGCAACAAGAGAAAAAAGGTATAAAAATATATATATATAAACCATGAAAGAAAATATAAAAAGAAGAGATTATTGTCTCTTACTAGCTAGCAAAGGACCAAATTCAGTCAAATATTTAGCATGGGATGGTAAAAAACAATTTCCCCCATTTCCCAAATTTTACCCTCCATTTCAACCAAATGAGTAAGGTTTATAGATTACTGGTTCAACCGAGGTCGAATTTTCAAAATATACCCATTTAGAAAAAATCAACCGGTTATCATATCTACAACCAAACCTAAACTGTTTGGAAACTGGTCTCTAAAAAGGTTTTGATGGTTGATCAATAATCTCAAATCGGGGTGTTTTCCAACGAACCAAAGCATAGCGATAAACGGTTCGAGACATTCTAAGGTCGAACCGATTCGAGTAATATGCATGGGGATGGAAAAAAAAGAAAGCAAGAGATTTTTGTTTACATAGTGGCAGAGCATGCAGCAGTAGCAGAGTAATGGGAATATCATGAAGTCATGAGAGCTTTGTTGACACAAATAAAGGCCCAACAATATCCCCTTCAAAATCTCTTCCCCTCCACAGAAGATCTCAAATAACAAACTAATAATTGATATTTTCTTTCTTTCCCTCTTTCTCTCTCTCTGATGCTGCTCTGAATCACTAGCTAGCATCAGCAGTGAATGCTTTTTCCTCTCTGGCTGGGTTTTTGTTTCCTTGCTTTTTTGGCTTTCATGGATTGCTGTATGCAACCCTTGCTTCATTGGAATTAGTGATCTGGATCATGGATTTGGGAATTGTTGATTTAAAAACACTGTGGTGAAAGTTAGAAAAATAAATAAGAAAGAAGAGAAAACTTTTCATGTTGGGTCTGTGTGTCTGCTGCATGGCTGTGAAAAGAGAGAGATGTTTATGTTTGTTGAGGTGATGGGTGATAGCTAGCTAGAAGAAGGAGATAGATGGCAAGTCAAAATGGGCAAATAGGCTTTAGGGCTTAACAGATTCTGCCAATTAGGCTCGGTCAAAAAGGTGTCCATAGATATAAAAAAACGAGCTAGTTATATGTTGCACTTATCGTGTTATGATAACCAGAATGTATTAATGTACACATTTCTAATAAACCAACCCAATCAGTCCGAATTCAGTATTGACGTCCTATTTTTAAGTCACGATGGACAATTTTTGTATTTCATTGTTTCGTCGATTTATTTCTCCTTTATTTCATGTTCGCTCGTTTCTGTAGTATAAATGTCAATTTTATGGTGAAGCAAACTCTTTATTTTCTTCCATTTTTGGGCTTTTAATTTCTGGGGTTAATTTGTATCATCTTGCTTGACATCATCTTTTTTTATGTATTCTAACTTTAATTAAAAAAATTTACAAAATGAAGGGAGACAAATAAGTTGTATGGATAACACATAAATAAGTTGTCTCTAACGCAACAAGCGTCAACACCCTAACTAACTTTCAAACCCAATGGTGATTTTGTTAATTTGTCATCATTGAGTTCCACCATTATATTATCGTTAAGTGATTTGGAGATAGATTGTTTTTTCTTTTATATTTGGAGATACATTGTTGAACCAGCAACATAAGTGTTAACTTTTTTTGGATATGACTATGTATGACGGATAACAATTTAAAATCCCATCAATTTTACATCACCTTCAACATCAAATATCCAAATACGATATCAGAAACATATATATAACCCGAAAAGCCAACAACTCTTAAGATGAAACTTACTAATCCATGAATTTATATTAAAACGTGGTATTGTTCAAGAACTAAAAAATAGAAATGCATGTCTTTTAGGGGTTATGGTGGCAGATGGGAGCAGCTTAGCTAATAGCTAGCAGGAGAGTGGATGTGACAAGTGAATGTGGGATATGAGAAAATGGGTTTTGTTTCTAGTGTGTGTAGGTGGGTGTTATGTCTTTTGCGGAATGATGAAAGAAAGAATGTGCCCCCAAAAAGACAAAATACAAATCAATTATAATTAATAATAATAATAATAAGAGAATGATTTTGGTAATAATTAAATAATTATTATTATCTCAGGCCTTGAATATTTGACTGAGGCAAGACAGAAGGAGGCAAAGAGGAAGCCAGACACTAGCCCCATACAAAATTGACTACACATTTGAGCTTTTTAGTCATATGGAGACAATGGTGGACCATCTTCTCCTCATCAATTCTTCATTTCTGCCATTTCATGTTACTTGTCATAAATCATAATGTCTAGTGTTTTTTAATGGGCTATGTAGTTCGTGATCGAATTGTAAGGATTTAATTCACGTTAACATGATTTAGGATGATAAATGTTATTTACTCACGCATTTGAATGAATCAGGTGGGTATTGAATCGGAGAATTTGGATTGTTATATCTTATTTGGGGTCAATTGACTTTTTGGAATTGTAAGGCGGATCAGAGTTTGGACATACCTCTCTCGGGTGAGAGGAGAGAGGTTTGTATGGAGAGGAGTAGTGGATCATAGATAATGTGTTGGGTACTCAATTAGCGGATTTTGGTGGGTTATGAAAGATGGTTAATGTTTTGTGGCTGAATAGTGTTTTTTATATACTGCTTTGGGATTAGATTTTGGTTGCAACATGTCACAGTTTCGATTTGTCGGGCGCGTTAGAGCGAATTTTTTTCATTGGCGATGGACCACGGAATTATACCAAATACAATTAGACATATAGGTTTAGTTCGATCTGTAGAAAGTTCGATGACATTTTAAATATTTTTCTCACTAAACCAAAAAATTAGATCCGAATAAAATAATTTTAGAAAGAAAACTCTTCTATTACCATCTCAATAAATTTCGTCCAATTTGTAACTTGTCCAACCAAGCCATAGGTTTGATACAAATATCAGCTTTGCAAATTTGGTTGGCTTTTTCTGAAGTGGTTTGATTCAAGAAGCCTGGTTAGGAAATAACAATGGACCAAAGATGGCCATGTTTCTGAGGAAGTTCAAAAGATAGGCTGCAAGGTAAGTTGGGCCAAGCCAGGCTGATAGGCAAAAAGCCTGTAGCTGATCAAGCCCATGGTCAGACAGATGCTAGCCCACCTTCCGAATCTACAAGTGAGATATAGATAAAATTAGGAAAGTTGCGGGAAGTCGACCGACCCGGAAATTTCGGCGTCACCGTGTTAGATTTATTTGGGAATATCGCGTCCGTGCCGCGTGCTGCGTGCGCGAGTCTGCCGAGGATTAGATTTCTCCCCAAGTCCTAACCCCTAGCTATTTGACCCCGACTATAATCCCTACTTTACCCTTGAAAGTTGAAACTTGTTAATGTCTCAACTCGCTGAATAATTTGGATTGAATTATCACACTAGTATAAGTGATAATTGGCCTGGACGTTGAATCAGACGATATAAAATGTAAAGTTATAAAAAAAAGATCGGAATTGTAGATAAAATTATTTAGCCAAATGGCCACATGATTTTTGTTCACTAGGATTTTTATCATGAGGAATAATAGTAAGATATACACTTCAAATACAACATGAAAAATACACCATAGGTGCTAAAGAGTAAATTGCTATTGTGGATAAATATACTTTTCAATTTTATTGGACTTTCTTTTGACTCGTATGAGACTTTTCTATGGACCCGAATAAATAGGGAGTGGATAATTAAGCGCCAATAACCACGCGCTTCCCACGCGTCCTTCTCCATCTTTAAAACGCAAGCAAAATCAGTTTCCCAATTTCTTCATCTCATCTCACCGCCTCAGTTCAGTTTCCCGACAACCAAACAGTTTCCTGAAAAATCAAACAATGGCGGAAGCAATCTCAGCCGAAGCATCACCGAAACCCACCCCGACGATCACCTCACCGGCCGCCGGCACCTACAGCACGGACGAGCTCCGAAAAGTGTTCGAGAAGTTCGACACCAACGGCGACGGCAAGATCTCTGCCTCGGAGCTGGCCGGAGTGCTCAGATCCATGGGAACCGAGTACTCCCCACCGGATCTCCATCGCGCGATGGAGGAGATCGACTCCGACAAGGACGGTTTCATCAACCTGGAGGAGTTCGCGCAGCTCTGCCGTACGTCGTCGTCGGCTGGAGGAGCCGCGGAGGAGCTCCGGGAGGCGTTCGATCTGTACGACGAGAACAAGGACGGGCTCATCTCGGAGGCAGAGCTCCACCAGGTGCTTAACCGCATCGGGATGAGGTGCTCGGTGGATGAGTGCGCAAGGATGATCAAGGGCGTGGATTCCGACGGGGATGGGCGTGTTAATTACAAGGAGTTCGAGAAGATGATGGCATCATCTAACGGCGGAGGAGGTCCCGCGAAGAACTAGATTGATGTCCCCGTCTAATTGTAAGAGTTAGTAGTGAATTTGGGGATCTGAGACTGAAAGTGGGGTAGCCATTGACGGATTGCCTGAAGCCCTGAATGATTTGACAGCAGTTTGTTGTTTCTCAATAATTCTTGTGCTAGAGCCATATATCCATAGCTAGTATCTGATCGAATACTACATGAACCAGAGATATCCGGTTGTTGTCTTTACGTTTTCTTCCATTAAGAACTTCATTGATGAACTGAAGATGGATCCAGATGTTGATAATTTCCTTGTTTAAAGTGGCTTTGTTTTAACGCAGTGTGTGAACGAATGGGTTTCAAACTCAGAAATCAGGGTTTTGAGATGGAATAGTTAGCTGTAGAAATTCCATTGGAAATGAACAATGTAGATTGGGTTGAATAGTGGTACCGTGATTTAGAAAGTATTTTCAAAATCGTACCGGCAAAATATATAGTAGTATATAGTAGTATTGTTCTCAACGATCATGGTAGGGTAACATTTCAATTACGATTCTCACTGTTTAAGCAATCATATAGTAACCATAATATACCGAATGATTTGATAAGTTTATAATACAGGCCGAACGATTAAATTGTGTACTATTAGCCCTACCGGTTCGATCCGAAAGAAAAAACTATAAAAAGAAAATGACAAAGAATGGTGAACATCTTTTCATTCACTTATTTTGATAAAATCTTACATTAACTAGTCATCTATGGGTAACTGGGGTTTGGTCAATGGTGAATTTCTGAGTAAAGTCAAGTAGTGGAATTGCTTTGTAATTGGTCCAGGCCTGAAATCAAGGCCCAATAAGGCCAGGAAGGAGGGGAAAACTTTGTATTTGTATTGGTACTATAGTAGAATACACTACAAAGCTGGATTCCTTATTTTGGATTTTTGAATCATCTTTGTATTCGTGACATGTAAGAAGTACAAAACTTTGACATTGAGTTGGACCTTTATCATGTGTTACCATTTCCTTGGTCCATATGACGTGAATAGTATACTATTGTTGTCGAAAATGGAACAAATGTGTCTGATCCCGTGCGAGAATCAATAACGAAAAATAAATTATATATTTGAAAATAGACACTTTATAAAGTCTAAATATTAATGTAGACTCATTTGACCGTTAACTTTAATTCAAATTACGAGATGTAATATGTTGGTAATGAAAATATAAAACAGAAATATAATGAATTAATGTCCGATGCCAATTTTGCCATCAACAGCCGGCCCCCGAATGGCCATTAGCCACAATTTTGGACTTGAGAACCACATTTTGGCGTTTTGGCCTCCTTCTCAGCACAAGCAAAAAAATAACACATTTCTAAGAGATTCAAATCACTTAAATTGCATAAAACCCTCGTGATAAACATTTTTAAGAGATTCAAACCACTTAAATTCATAAATTGCAAAAATAAATGTATATCCATTCCATAAATTCATAAAAAATATTAAAATTAAAATTTGATGCAACGTGAAAAAAACTCAACTCATATTAGTCCAACCCAATTTATAACCTAAATTGACCAACAAATAAACAACACATAACCCACTTGACCCATAACTTGATAAACATCAACCTTGATACAATTTAATAAAACGATAATCAAATTAACTTGTTTGACACACCTCTATATATCATTACTTATTAACTATTATTCTCTTACAAAAATAACCGTAAATATTAAATTATATGATAAAGAAATTGTGGGGAGATCCAAAGTTTGTTCTACCATCATATCATAGACAAATATCCATCTAGTCTACTACTAGTAGTATCAATTTCTTTCCTTCCTCCTTCCCACACTTTGTTTTACCCACAACAGTGTTTCCCATTTCCATCTTTCCCCTTCAAAATCCAACATTAACCCACCTCCTCCAATTAAATCCCCTGAACTAATCCAAACACCAATCAGAATTTGCAAATACTTCTCCTTTCCCCCAATTCTCTCTTTCTACCGGTGGCCGGGAGATGGCGGCGGTGACGGTGGACGGGTACGGCGACGAGGAGGAGGAGCAAGAGTGTGACTACCTGTTCAAGGCGGTGATGATCGGCGACTCGGCCGTGGGGAAGACGAACCTGCTGTCGAGATTCTCGAGGAACGAGTTCCGAGTCGACTCGAAGCCTACCATCGGCGTTGAGTTCGCTTACAGAGATGTTAAAGTCGGGAACAAGCTCATCAAAGCTCAAATCTGGGACACCGCCGGCCAAGAAAGGTACGACGACGACTGTCATTGTCATTAGTTGAATTGGTTAAGCTTAGAGATGGTTAAATATCGGAACGACGCCGTGTGGGTGCAACGTGAGATTGATAATTAATCTCAGAAATGACGATGAATCGGCCGTCTTAGATCCTTTAAAAATAGTAAAATAATAATATTATTGGCCGGTTTTGAACCGGCGATTAAAAATATTTTCTTTTATTTACCTCTTTTTTTTTTCAACTACCGTTCTTTACCCATAAGAAGGTCGGATAATTGGACAAAACTTCAAGGTCTAATTAATCAACCACTGCCACCCAAATTCAATTATTGCTATGATGTTGTTGTTGGGTCATGTTCGATAGACTGAACATTAATGTGTAGATGAATCAAACCATGATATTATAGCCGAGTATATTGATAAGTTCGCGGTCTCTACGTTATTAGTTTCGTCCGTTCGAATAGATAATTATAATTATAGCTTGTGTTTGATCTTTGTTGTTATAGTTCTATCTTCATGCATATTTTTCTCTTGAAAAAAAAATCAAAAATCAAAGGCCTTTTGTAATTTGTTGTGCATGATTACGTTTGGTTCTTTTTTCGTGTATCGTGTTTACAATTTGTAATCATTGTCACACCATGAGGGGCTTTTCTGATTTCCTAAGCATCCCATAATTATTGCAATCCTATGTTATGAATTATAATTGTACATAATTAAAAACTTGCACAGAGTCATCTCCATTAGCCATTGGATTCTTCCCCTTTTCTTTCTTTTAATGATTGTGTTGATAGATTAATACTAAAATCTCATAATCTAATTCAATTCTTCAATTGGTTTATTTTCGATATAATGATGATTTATCGTTAAAGAAACGAGTGATAGGGTCATGCGAATTCAATGAGCAATCGGCTTTCCAACTCGATGTTTTAAAACACCGAATGAAAATTATGATCTCACATTAATGCTGATTGTGATTCCAGAGTGTTGTTCTGTTATATCGATTGATTCGAAATTTCAAAATTGATATGTGAAATCTCAAGAGATGACCAAACGACGTCGTACGTGTGCTTTGCAGGTTCAGAGCAATAACGAGCTCGTACTATAGGGGAGCCCTGGGGGCGCTAGTGGTGTACGACATTTCCCGACGGGGGACGTTCCACAACGTCGAGAAATGGCTCGACGAGCTCCGCGGCTTCAGCAACTCCGACATGGTAGTCGTCCTCGTTGGGAACAAGTCCGACGCGGCTCGCCACCTCCGCGAGGTTAGCGAGGAGGACGGCCGGAGTCTCGCGGAGGCGGAAGGGATCTCCTTCATGGAGACCTCCGCCAGGGACGACGTCAACGTAGACGCCGCCTTCCTCGAGATGATAGCCAAGATCCACCTCCGGAACACCTCCCACCGCTCACTGGACGGAGGCAGCAGCAGGGGAAGTAATTCCTCCGCCGCTGTGGCTCCAGTGTCATCGCTTCCTAGAGGGAGGGCCATTCTCAGCTTTGATGATGGTGGCGGTGATAAACAAGGCGGAGGAACTAAACCGGCGGATTCAAGTTCTACTAGAAGTTGCTGTTCTTCCTGAAAAAAGGGTTTGAAAGTTTTTTAAACGTGAGCGGTGAAAAAAAGGAAATTGATCAGTGTTACCAGTCTGTATTGATGATGGTGAGAAATGTATATCGATGTTAATTCCTTTATGTTTCCCAAGGTTCTCATCTCAACTTTGACAATTCAATCCGAACCAAATTAACAATTTGAAAACAATATTGGTGTGGTAGACAACAATGTGTGGTAACTAACAGAAACAATGAACAGAACAGAGAGCTTATGTCTTTCTTCTTATCGGACTGGGTAAAGTAATAGAACTAGAACAAAAGTTCATATGATCCTAAAACCAAAATTTAAACGAATCGGTGCACCAAACCGTGGATTTGTACGTGTATTTTGTAGACCGCAATCACAGATATTTTTTGTTAAATGAAAGATTTAAGCCCAATAATTGTTACAAGGCCCAATATACTTGCTCGGAAGAGCCATCACTGAGCAAACCGTACTCTCCGTCAGTTATCTCAGCAGCTTTTATTAACTACTCCGATAGCAGCCGCCGATCCAACAGCAGCCATCGATCTCCTTGAGGATCAGAACGCTCTACGGGGGGAATGCTATTGATTCTACGGAAAGTTAAAACAAAATTTTCTTCTAGTTTAGGGTTTGTAACTCTGCTTATCAATGTTGAGGAGAAGCAGGAGGATTCAGAACAGAATGGACAGACTGAGTAGTCTTCCTGATTGTATTTTGCATCACATCCTCTCCTTTCTCGACACTCAATCTTCCATTGAAACCAGCATTTTTTTGAGGAGGTGGAGATCTCTATGGAACTCGTTCTTGGATCATTGGAATTTCTACCCATATGTGGAGCAGGTTCTTTCCCTCCGTGCTGACCGTAGTAGTCTCAGCAGAGTTACAGTGGACAGCTGGGCAAGAGAAATCAATGATCTGGTGGATATAAGGAATGATCTGGTGGATAGGGTAGTGAAATACGCTGCTTCCCATGGAGTTGAAGAGCTAATCATTTGTTCCGAACACGGCAAACATCACAGTACTAGTCAAAGGAGAAGCTTACCAGAAACTTCTGTGTCCGAATCCGCAAGAAAAACGGACTTGACGCCCAAGCCAAACTGTATTATTTATTAATTAATGCCCCCTTTTCCCTCCTATAAATTCCACGATCAAACTCCACCGGTCATTATTCATCCAAATCCTTTCAACGTAGAGCAATAAACCTTGATTAATCAAACAACCCCCAAGAAGAGAATGGCTGGGCAGCTATACAACTTCTTCCCCACCGACTTCTACTACCCACGTCCCCCGCCGACCGACGACGATCCCAACACCGACGAACGGCGTTGTGATTGGCTCCAGTTCCCTGAGAGTACTATTGCCGCCACCGCCGCAAGTAGAGAAAGATGGCAGAGACTATCACCGTCGACGTCCCTGTTTGCGCTTCCGAAGCTGAGAACCCAATTGAGTACCAAGTCATTGCGTGGATCTACCTACGTTGTCAAGACGATTCCACAATCCTTTTCGTAGATGGAGACTGATTTATATACCTCCGCCACCATTGTACCTCTGTGTTTTTTGGGTTTTGGCTACTTCTTTGTCTCTAATGTAGTCTTTCTTTTTTTAATTTGGTTTATTATTAGACCTGTTAATTAATTAGCTAGAAGTTTATTGTTATAAGAACTGAAGTTGTTATGGAAGGAAAAAAGTAGCAACTCCATACTTATCTCGTTAAATCCAACCCAATTATTTTAAAAGCATTTTTTGTGTGGAAGTCAGCACAGTCCAAGAGTCATACTTATACTTCCATATTATTTTAATTTCCTTCTATTTTTTATTATTAAAAGGAGGGCAAACGTGACATTACATAATTCATCAAAATCCCACACGCCTCTCCTCTTTCTATAAAAATAAAACTACACATACTGCAACGATCATAATCCCCCAAACTACTCCTACTACATTTCCCCGCCGCAGCTTCACTAATCCCCTTCCTTCCAATTTCTCCGGAGAGCCGCCGCATCGGATCTGAGCCACCTTCAATCACCCAATTGGATTTATATCTTTTGTCTTCTGCTATGGCCGGTCTTCAGTACAACTTCTTCCCAACCGACTTCTTCTACCCTCGCCCCGCGTCTGTCGCCGGAGCTGCAGAAGCGGCCAAGAAGTCGTCCCTTCCTATGCAGATCCAGAAGCGATCCGACGCCGATAGCCAACACGACGTGATCAGTCACCCCGCCAGACTGGTCCTCCACACCAACGCCAACAAGTCCGCCGTCGCCGTCGCCGCCGTAGAGAACAAGAGGAGGAAGTGACAAGTCAATTATTTTATTACCTTGATGGGTAAAATAGTAATTAGCTGAGTGGCGATCTCTCGAGGTGATGGTGCAGTTACGTGGATCTGCTGCCGCCATCAGATCCGCTGCTTAATTAATAATTAGTACTATTGTTTTTTTCATTTTGGGCTGTAAATGTAGTGATGTGTATATTCAATATCTAGTACGGTTGGGTACTTAATAATATAATTATGATGCAAATTGCAAAAGGATGAAATTAATTACAAATCTGGATCCTTTTATGTCTTGGGGGAATCATTTCTCTTTATTTTCCCACTTCCCATATGGTTTACGAATCTTTTTCTTCCAGGAATGGTTTATTCGGTTTGGCACTATGAATGTCCATGTGGTTTATACCGGACTATTTTGCCAAGTGTTGTAATGACTAACTTGTGGCAGAGGTTTAGAATTCAGGTGAAAAAAAGTTTCAGGATTTTTAAGATAATTTTGGACCGTTAGATTTCACGGATTTTAGATCTAACGGTTTGTATAAAAAGAATACGAAAGTCTTTTCCATATTTATTTAATTTATTATTTTTATAAATGGGCACTGCCTCCTCATCCTCGCGTTGACCGGCCAGCGAATTTCCGGTCACCGTCCGATGACTTTTCCGGCAAGACTCCGATCACTGGCCGGTGACTTCCGGAAGAGACCCCAGTCACCGGTCAATCACTTTTCCGCCGAGTCTCCTACGACTTTTTTGACGTAAATTTATAACCGGTTATATTTTTATAACGAGTTATAATCATAATCAGTTACTAAAAAAAGATAAACAGTTATAAAATATAATCTGTTATATTTTAATTATAACCGGTTATATTTTAATTATAACCGGTTAGATTTTAATTATAACCGGTTATAAAATATAACTCAGTGATTATAATCAATTATTTTAAATATAACTTGTCCAAGATGAAGAATCGTCAACAGTTGTCAGATATAATTTTCTAACCATTGTATGGATTTTCTCTAAAAGGTATATCTCTTTGTGCCAATTGAGGGAAGACGATGAAGATGAGGATATAACTTAGAAAATATTGAAGAATTAAAATTAAATTAAATTTTATTCCGGAAATGCCCCTCCGGTCTTATATTCTAGAGATCCTGGAAGTAAATCACCTGGATTTTAAACCGAACTCCCAACTTGTTGAATAGCCTATACCGATACAATATTGAAAACACTGATTTTACAGAGCCACACCACCGAAGGTTAGCTTAAACAACCAATTTAATTCAAACCATATTAAGAGTGTTGACACTAAATTAGTTCATTGTAGATTTTTTTATTCGAGCTCTAACTCGAACTTAATTGGTTAATAAATTATTATTTTATTTCAGTTCGCGCTTTGTTATCATAGTTATTGAGTCTAACTTGTGTTATAAATGATTATTTACATCCGATTTTCGAGAGCAAACCGTTCAAATTATAACAAATTTAATCTACCCAAACCCGAGCTAAGTAAAACTCGACTTGATCGGTTCGATGATAAGCGAACAACTTATAATCCTCCGCTAGCTAAATTACGAACGTTTTAAATTTGAACTCAAATGTATTTAAAAAATGAATCGACCTATAACTTATCCAATTTCGAAGTTTGGAGGAAACTACTAAGCAAGTCAGTCAAAAGAAAGTGGCTAAACGTGGAGCCAGGGAAATTAACTGAACACTGACTGATGTGTCCGTTTCCGCAAGAGAAACGGACTTGATTCTCGTTTAGTAACTCTCATTATAAACTGCACACAGCTCATCAACACATGTATAATATCTGTAGCAAAACAATAATTAATTAATCAACAATGGCTGGGCAGTTATACAACGTAACTTTATTCCCCACCGACTTCTACTACCCACGTCCGCCGCCGCCCACACTAACAAAAGACGCCGCCGCAATTGGAGCCAAGCCTCCGGTACGACTGCCACTGCCACGTAGGAAATCATCATCGGTGGTCGAGAAAGATTCCGCCAGAGACGTGATAGATCAACTAGCATCGGCGCCTTGCCCCTTTGCAATTTCCAAACTTGAATACCACGTTGATCATACGACGCCGTGACCGCCGCCGTAGCAGGAAACTGATACCAACTCCGCAGCCATTCGACGACTAGTCCAAATGTCATGTCACTCGGAGTCCCTCAAACCTTTTCCTCCTCTTCTTTGTCTTGATTCGTTTTCTTACAAGAGAGTAAATCTTTGATTCTTTAATCTACTTTTGTTTACCTGGAGTGTAATGTACTTTGTTGTTAGTGTAGTCTTTTTTGGAATCATAGTTCAAATAAGTACAATATTTTGTTTAAAAATTAGTTAAAAGAATGAAATGGCATTACTCAAACATTATGCAAGTACATGCTGTATAATTTTGACCAAGCTCTGGTGCTTCTCTCATATTGCATTCTTAATTCTGTAGCCAAATATTTGACATATAATAGTGACTAGTTTTATTTGTAGTCAGAGGACAATAGCTATTCTGTTGGCTGTTGCTGACTTATATTCACTTTATCTTTAGGGACCAAAATATTTTAAAGCTTTGTAGGGACCAAAATGTTATTCCGTTATTTTTCAGGTAGCGCACTGAAACATTTTCTCCAAAATCACAACACGACTCTCCTTCTATAAATTCAAACCCAATACTGTTCGGATCAATCAAAATTCGCCAAACTCGAAAGCCCACCAAATCCACTACTTATACCCTAATTAATCCTCCCTCCTACTCCCAAATCCCCGGAGATCCGCCGCGTCGAAACTAACTTTCATCCACCAGTTTCCGCCATGGCCGGTCTGCAGTACAACTTCTTCCCAACCGACTTCTTCTACCCTCGCCCAACGTCCGTCGCCGGAGCAGCAGAATCCGCCGGCCAGAAATCGTCCCTTCCTCTGCAGGTCCAGAAGTGGCCAGATGTCGATCACCACCGTGATGTGAATCACCCCACCGGTTTAGTACTCCGTACCACCACTAAAAATTTCGCGGGAGCCGGCGTCGCCGCCGTAGAGAATAAGAGGAAGAAGAAATACCATCACCTGGATGGGTAAAATAGTAATTAGCGTAATCGTGCAGTTACGTGATCTGCCGTGCTCACCGGATCCGCTGCCTAATTACTACTATCAATTGTATTATTTTCTACTTTTTTTTCTTTGAAATGTTTTCCCCTACGGAACTGAATCTTTTTTGTGTGGTTAACCCGTTGTAATGGAGAATCGAGTTCGTAAATCATCCTATACAGTTTGGTGTGTACATGTAGCACTATTGAGGTTGAGTAATGACTTATGAATGAATTAAAATGGTGAAATAAACTAATATTTTCACGACGTGGTAAAAAATTCCTGTCAACAATTTCAATATCCGATATAAATTAAAATTCAAATTCAGCTTGATGTATATTTCAATCTCTGTTGCGTTACTGTTCAAAACCATACAAAAAAATCAAATGTCGAATTCGCGACCGTATGACTTTACTGATTGATCAATATTGACTTCAACATGTATTTGTAGAAAGTAAACTATACGAGTAGTAGCTGTAGTTTGACATCGTATATTTAATTTGTTTTATGCGTACTTAAATCATCGATTTACCACGGTTCTTAATTGTATTTTTCTTTCTTAATGATGGAAGCTGGAAGTGGCTTCTGATATTTTCTTTTGGATCCTGATGTAGTGGTTTCTGTCGTGCCACTTGTCATCTTGTTAGGAGAAGTGGGCATCTGTTAGTTAAGAGTACTGTTATTATAATTATGTTCAAAATGTTCTTCTTCTGTGAAGGCCAACTTTGTAAGGTTGGAGAGAGTTTGGCGGTTTGCGTCACGGTGGCCACCCAAAGAAAGAACGAAAGAAAGAAAGAAAGAAAGGCCTCCTCTTTGCCTTTCTGTCAACCGTCCATTTAGAATCATGCCTCTCTGCTTTAATTATTAGATATACTAGCTATATTCGAATAACGACACAATTCGATTATACAAGGTCGAGGCTTATATCGATGCAGATTAGGCTGGAGATATTTCGCAGGAATCAAGGGCATTTAGGGCCACCACGTTTGGTTTTCCAGTTATTGTAGCAAGGGCAGGATTGCTTGTGGCCGTAAGTACCAGAAGGGACACAGAGGCACTTTGCACAGCACTTTTGGCAGAAGAACATGCATGGCTTCTTGTATTGTGTCTTTGAGCATCGAACCCCGCATCTCCCTCCACAGTCTGCATGCAAATTCTATTATTTAGACATTTCTTTCCACCAATTATATCTTAATTAGTTAATTAAAAGCCTTAACTACATACCTTGAGGATGAAGGCTTCCTTCAGTTGTTCCAGTCTGGAAATCAAATTAAACCCAGATAGTACTAGAGAGACTCAAAATTCAAGCAACTTAAAGAAACAGACTGGTTCAGTTACAAGGGATGACTTACAGAAGGGAGGGTGTTAGTACTGTTACTGCCATTGTTGGGTTGAGGTTGGGGTGCTGGCGATTCGAAGATAGCTGCTGCAGCCTGCAATTTTGACGCGAAACTCAGTGACTCGATGAACCCACAATCCCATGAATACAAAATCCAACACAAGGCCTGTGAGTGACTTACGTGGTTGTGAAGTGTAAGAATGTTGAGAAGAAGGAAAGCAAACACAAAGTAGTAGTACATTCTCTTGATCTCCATCTCTTTTGATTCTTCTTTAATTTCTCTGTTTGTTACAGAGTACTCTGACTGAATGGGATACCAAAAGGGAAGAACTCAGAGCTAATAATAAAAATAATATATACATGCAGTGTAGCTGCTTGCGGTGGAAAGTGTGATGTCCTTATTCGCAAGGGAATAGTGCTGCAAGCACATGCCACTACCAGACACTTTCCCCTCCTCTGTTCACTCTTTTTCTGTGTCTTCTTTCAGATGCAGTTATTTTCACCGTTTTTTGCCAATATTTACTGTTTACTCTGTTACATTAGTGCAAATTGGTAGCGTACTAACATGACGATCCAGATATATCGTATTCAAATTCAGTCACTTCTCACACACGAACACCTATCTACTAGCACCATGCACGTTAGGGGTGCAATGTTTTCCTCCATTAGGCGGAGTACTGATCTCCCGGCCGATGAGCCCGTGACTTGCAAGTTTTATACGCATGTTGGGTTTAGGGTTATGCACATCCATGTGTCCAATGTTCATGGTGACAAATTGATTTCTATTCAGGTAATGGTGGCAGCAGAATAAGATTATGGAGCTGTAGCATGATCAGAAAAGGTTAGGTATTCAGTTGGTTATGGCATATGTGGTAGTTAGGTTTCTTTTGTTTGGTCCTTGGGGGTTCCTTTCTCGTGACTCAATTTGTTTTCTTGTGAGTTGTGGCCCATTACTCTTCTCACTATGCATCGATGGTTGCTTTCAGAGCGAGCTAGCAATGCGCCAAATTATTATTCCTCTGCCCCAACATAATTTCCCTTTTTAGTTGCGGGAGTTTCGCTTTTGCTTGTAGAGTTTGTAGTCTTCAGAAGGGGCCTTGTACTCTTCATGGGCCGGATCATACATTTTGAGTTCATCAATCCCCATAAGTCCACTTGATTTTCGTTAGGTATTCTCGTAATAAAATGCAATGTATGGTGTTCCCTCTTTAATTACGACAACCCGCTTTCTGTAGCAATGATGTCATAGTGTTATTCATAATATTGGTGCAAGGCGGTGTCGCTTTATTTGAGCGGTTGATGCTATTTGGATGATCTAGGCCGTTGAGCTTAGGTGGTCCACTAGAATGTCACAACATGTGATACGACGTGATGATCTAATTGAGCCGAACTAGACATGATACCTTCTCAAAATGAGTCGCCTGAGCTGTGGTGGCTGGCAACCTACGTAGAACTATGGCCCATTGAGACCTTGAGTGGTCGAGACCTTATGACAGTCAACCCTTGGACGGTTTACTTCAGCCAAACGGTTCCTTCCCGAGCCTACTTCTGGCGGACCCATCAAACTATAAAAACAGAGAAATCTGGCTCGTAGCTACTTGTAGCTGTGATAACGATATTATCAATGCTCGTACTCTGATCAATGCTATTAACTGCATTAGCTCAACAAGAGGAAGCACTGCAGATGGACTAGCTCAAGGGCGAAACCCATAAGCGGATCTTAAGCTTAAGAATTTAAACGTTGGAAAAGTGTAGAGGGAACCTAAAACACCATCACTTTCACCCCTACTTGTTAGGAACCCACTTTCAGTGTCTGTCTTCCAAAGTGAAAAAATTTCGACTTCAAAAGGTGTTTAGGATTGGAATATGCAATTCCGGATCGCCAAGACACTACCTTTTCATCTGTTTCTTCCTGCTTTTGGCACTAACCCATCAAAGATAGTACCTGAATTCGTAAAACCCAGAACTGGAAAAACCTCAAATGGCTTGTCGCATAATCAGTTCTGCGTCAAAGATCTAAACTTTTTTGCTTCCATAAATAATCCCCCCATTGTAGCTCAGCTTTAAACATGCAAATTCAACATGCTGTCTAAGAAGGGAGAGATTATTAGTTTGGCTCTGTTGGTTCTCTGTCTCAGCATCTGCATTCCAGCCATCTGTGACAGCTCTGGACATGGTGAGCTCTGTAATCTCTAGAATAGTTCAATAAGTAGTTTGTATTCGGTTAAATGCGTTATGATATGTATTTAGTTATAATGTCAGCAGATAAGAAATGTGCTTCATTTACTTACAAACAAGGATGCGGCAAGAGAGGACCGAGCGAATGGGGATCATTGGGCCCAGATTGTGCAGCTTGTGAGATTGGGAGATTGCAGTCTCCCATTGATCTACCCTACCGTGGAGTTGAAGTTTCTACGCACTTGGGAAAACTGAAAACATACTACAAACCAGCTTGTGCTACTGTTCACAACAGAGGACACGGCATCATGGTCGGTAAACATTCTGATAAGAGGTTTCGGTTTCAAATCTTGGGCCGATATTATTTGTTACAAAATAAATTACTAAGTTGCAGGTGCAATGGGAAGAAGATGCTGGTAAAATTAGAATCAATGGAAGAAACTACAAGTTGGAACAATGCCATTGGCATACGCCCTCTGAGCACACATACAATGGCTCAAGGTTTGTAAATGGTTTATAGCTCAAAAAGGATTCGGTTTTCTAAATTTTTCTCCTTTTGGGGATTTACTGACTTCCAAAAACAAAATTTACAGGCATGAGATGGAGCTACATCTGGTTCATAAAAGCTCCGACGATGAAACAGCTGTGATTGGAATAGTTTACAAGTATGGAAGTCCCGATCCATTTCTTTCTGGGGTATGCTAATGATTCAAAATACTCTTTTATTACTATCCTAGCTACTCAAAACAAGTTACAATCCAAGTTTTGTACAATTTTACAGCTGATTCATTACATAAAGAAGATAAACAAGCAAGGAGAAGAGAGGGAAGCTGGGATGGTGAATCCAGCAGAAGTAGTGAGGAAAACTGGGAATGGAAAATACTACAGATATGTTGGATCCTTAACTACTCCTCCATGCACTGAAGGAGTTGTGTGGACACTTATGGAAAAAGTGATGACAGTTTCAAGAGCACAGGTCAAAACGTTGCAAGATGCAGTTGATGAGGTAAGTACTCAACTCTTTCTCAACATTCACTTTCAGCTGTGGAGTCATATTGTAGAGTCAAAGAATCTATATACGAGCCATTGGATCTTTGAGGATAGCTGGTCCAACAACCCACCAACCAGTATGATACAATTTTATTTTGAGTAAAGTCTATACAATTTTATTTTCTGAATCTTTTCCAAAAGGTTTCCTAATAATTTAGATGATAGATTCTTATAAACCTAAAAAATAAGATATATTTTACCGATTTGATACTTGGGTCGTAATCCCAATTCCTAATACCTTGTAACTAGTGATAGTGTAGGAATTTAGTATGTCAAACCATATTCTTATTGAATTTGAAATTTGAATTTTAATCTTGCCATCTCTCTTTTAGGGATTTAAAAACAATGCAAGACCAACTCAGGAATCAAATGGAAGGCGAATCCAGCTATACAATTCTCATGCCCTTCGGATTTAGTGAAACTTCACTTCACTTTCTAAATGGAAATCGCTTTTATCCAAGGCAATGTATTATTCAATAAAAACATGTTAAAAAAGAATGAAATATTAAGTAGAATGGTGTGAAGTGAAGTGTTGTGATTTTCTTACCAGGATCTAAATGCTCGATCTTTCTACATTTCCAAGTATTACCAGTAGCAATTTCACCCAAATTTCGCTCGTCTCGGTTCATATAAACCGCTTGTCGGCGGTTTTGGTTTGTATTCAATCATGTTGAAGAAGGCTGGCACAGCATCGATTGGCCGGAAAGCGACACCAGTCTGGTTGTTGGCATGTGGTGAAAATGGAAAACCCAGCACAAAGTACATTTCAGGAAAACTATCGTACTGGTTTATGAATCATGACACAAAAATAACTTCGAAACTTCCAGTTTCCGCATTGCTAAAAATATCTTATAACATTCTGTTTCTATATTTTACACCTTACCATTTTGGTTGTGTTGTTCCTTCATCAAAGACAACAACACAATACTAGTTTTACAACAACAGCCTGCCTGCCCCGCCTTCCTCTATACACAACAACACACTAGAGAGCTTTAAGAAACCCAGAAAACTAAAAAGCTATTCTCTTGATCTTCTACTGCATACATTTCGGGGGAGCCGGCCAGAACCTGGATTGGACACTTCTTCCTCTTCTAACACCTCAGCTTCGGTTCACTATTGCTGCTGCCGGAGGAGCCACAGCTCCTCCTCCAATTGCATAACTTGCATAACCTGTCAACCATAACATCACATTGTGTAACTACCAACCAAAGTCGATCATTCATCACATGTGAAAAGCTTTGTATTACGTACTGTTTCCATAGGAGGGTACAGTATGAGGTGTTGTTCTATTCTCCACCTCAGCTTCGTACGATTCAACAAAACCGTCGAAAGCAGAGAAATCGACCCCTGCCCCAACATCAAGATCAAATGTGTCGGGCAGCAACCCGGCTATATCTTTGCTGTCAAGATCACCATCATCATGATCTTGAACCTGTGCATCGTTGTAGAGACCTTCCTCATTTTGATGCTCGCTAATCCAGTAGTCTTTGTACCATGTTGTGGTTGTAACCAGCTGCCACCATTCCGGGGAGAAATCCTCTACTTGCTTGTAAGCAGCTGGAATGAATGGCGGTGCATCCGGGTTCAGAGTTGACCTTCCTCCTGATACCAAAGCCATAAGCTTTCTTTCTTCTCTTTGCTAATCTTTTGTCCTGGAAAAGGAAGTCAATTGTATTACCAAATTATAACCTCTGTTAGTTTGAATAGAACGGAAGTAAAAAGTTTCATGTATAATGAAGCAACTGGACTCTTTCTGTGTAGGGGTAATTGCTTCTTAAGGAATTTCAGATGTTCATGTATTGATCATGGACAAACTTTCTAAAGCAGCCAACCTAATACATAAAGCACAATTCTCTCGAGATCTCCTAATTTATATGAATCATATGATTAGTGAAATCATTTTTCTGATCGTTTTCCTCTTAGTCAGACCCCTAGCGACATTTAAAAGTTTGGGAGAACATCGAGCTGAAATTCAAATTTCACCTCAATTTCATGGAAAAAGCTAGAACTTCAACATACAAGGGGGATGATTCACACGCAACATAAAAAAACTGAACGAAGAAGAAGATCGATATATCTGGCATCAAGATTTCAAAAACATACTATGGAATTTCGTATGTAACTAGTGCTTTCGTTGAGATACAGTTCTCTCATCTCTGTGTCTCGTTGGTGTTAAATTTTCAGCAGAGGATAGAATTCTCGATAGAAATACATAGGGGAAGGAGAAACTGAGATGAGGTACCTGGAAAGTGGAAGGGGGGATAATTGATCGGATCTTTGGTCCTCACTCTCCGACGACGATGACGACGACTGACCGTAGAATACGCAGAAGATTGGGTTCATCGTCAAACTGGCGAATTTATAGGGCGGGCGATCCGAGCCGAACATTGGTTCGGGGTGTCACGAAGCGGGAGGTTCGGAAGATTCCCAAGCTTGGGTCCTTTTGTTTTTGGATTGTTAATTGCAATGTGTTGTTGTTCAAACCAGACCGGAACTCAAACCGAATAAATGAGAGGTTTTTGCAATAGTGATACTTTAAAATCTCGCTCAATCAACCAATAATATTATGACTATCCGAAAATAAAATACTCTTCAAAGATGATAAGTACGAACATGTTCTATCATTTTATGCACACTAACCGAAGTAATAATTTAAACGATTTTAATAGTTCATTAACATCAAATAGAGAAATTTGAAGAAATTATTTGTGGACAGCAAATTTTCTCATTGTCATTTAACTTTCGAATTAAACGACGCCCTAACTTTCGAATTAAACGACGCCCTAAACTTCGTAATGACGAAACTATCCAAATTTACTAATTCGAAAAACTTAGTTTCGACAAAACTATCAAAACGTATAATTCGAGAAACTTTGTACCGACGAAACTATCAAAATACTTATTTCGACAACCTCTAACGGTACGTATTTCGTTAAAAATCGATGAACGAAGTCGGATGAATCGAAAAAATCGGTAAAAAGGCCCGGCCGGAAGCTCGTTCCGGCCGAGGGGGCCCCGCCGGCCGGCCATTCCGGCCGCCTACTATCGCGGGCCGGAATGGCCGGCCGGCCGGGACCCCTCCGGCCGAACGAGCTTCCGGCGGGCCCTTTAAACCCTAAATTTCACGTAAACACGAAAATCATATAACCCTAAACCCATAAACTGTAAACCCTAAATTTTAAAACTCAAAACCCTAGATCCTTAAAATCCTTAACCTGCAAACCCTAAACCCTAAATTCTAAAACGCTAAACCCGTACTTTAGAACCCTAAACCCTAAATTATCAAACCCTAAACCCTAAATTATCAAACCCTAAACCCTAAATTCTTAAATCCCACACCCTTGATCCTAAATATGTAAACTATGAAACGCTAAACCCTAAACCCTAGAATCCTAAAAAAGCAAACCCTAAACCCTAATTTTCGTAAGGATCGAGGCCTCCGAAACCAAATTTTCGGAAGGACCGAGGCCTCCGAAACCGTATATTCGGAAGGACCGAGGCCTCCGAAACCGTATATTCGGAAGGATCGAGGCCTCCGAAACCTAACTTTCGGAAGGACCGAGGCCTCCGAAACCTAATTTTCGGAAGGACCGAGGCCTCCGAAACCTAATTTTCGGAAGGACCGAGGCCTCCGAAATCTAATTTTCGGAAGGACCGAGGCCTCCGAAATCTAATTTTCGGAAGGATCGAGGCCTCCGAAACCTAATTTCCGGACGGACCGAGACCTCCGAAACCCTAATTTCGGAAGGGATCGAGGCCACCCGATATCTAATTTTCGGATGGATCAAGGCATCCGAAACCAAATTTTCGAAAGGACCGAGCCCTTCGATAACTACTTATCAAACCCTAAACCCTAAATTTTAAATGCCCTAAACCCTTAACCCTAGAACTCTAAACTCTAAACAATAAAGCGCTTATCCTTAAACCCTATACGTTGTACCCTAACTTTAGTATCCTAGATAATCAAACCCTAAACCCTCAATCAATCCTTAATATTTTACCGGTCAACTATTTTTCGCATCGGTTATCGTTCATCTACATTACCCGGATATATCCAATTTGGGAAACTTTGTACCGACGAATGTATCAAAATATTTATTTCGGGAAATCTTTCACGGTACGTTTTTCCTTACATTTCGATGATCCCAATTCGGGATGGAACGAAAATTAGCTTCACGGGGGTCCGGGCCGGAACCAAATTCCGGCCGGAGGGGGCCCGGGCCGGCCGGCCGTTTCGGCCCGCACTAGTGGGGGGTGGTTCCGGCCGGGGGGGGGGGGGGGTTGGGCTGGAATTTCGTTCCGGCCGGGAACCCTAATTTCCCGGAAACCCTAATTTCGGAAGGGAGTTCCGAAACCCTAATTTCGGAAGGGAGTTCCGAAACCCTAATTTCGGAAAAAAAACAGAAACCCGCATATCCACACGAGACTTCTGAAACCCTAAATTCGGAAGAGATTTCCGAAACCCTAATTTCGGAAACAAATCCCTAACCCGCATATCCACACGAGACTTCCGAAACCCTAATTTCGGAAGAGATTTCCGAAACCCTAATTTCGGAAACAAATCCCTAACCCGCATATCCACACGAGACTTCCGAAACCGTAAATTCGGAAGGGAGTTCGGAAACCCTAATTTCGGAAACAAATCCGAACCCCGCATATTTCGGATTAGAGTTCCGAAACCGTAATTTTCACACGAGGGTTCCGAAACCCTAAAAATCGGAAGGACTCGAGGCCTACCGATTCGAAAGGGATCGAGTAAATCGGAAACCCTATTTTCATAACGACATCGAAGCCCTAATTTGGGTTCGTAAGTATGAACAAGCATATAAATATTTAAATAAAACATAGATAATACGAAATGATAGTGACTGTATGTCCATCAAACATAAGCATAATAAAACATGTTTTTCATACATAGTTCGAAAAAAGGAAAGTACATCAAACAATCCACACAACCTCAACCCTCTCTCGGCTCCGATATCCGGTATACGGATCCTCAACCGCACCCGAAGCCCCTCCATGTGATCGTAGTACTCCCGAAGAGAGTCCGCGTGCCGCCGCCCAAGCGTACCATCGAAGTAGGAGGCCATACCATCGAACACTCGCCGTGTAATCTACGAAAAAACATAAAGGAGAAATTAGATAATGAACATGTACACATTTGAAACTTTTAAAATGTGGACTAGGTATCGAACTTACCGGCTCGGCGGAACTCCAACACCGGGGTTAGCGGAGCCACGATGCGTGGATGACTATGCTCCCGGAACCACTCCAAGTATCCCGGACCAACATCCCCACCACCGACGCCCTCTCGAACATAAGGTGGAGCCGGTGAAACCCGATGAAGTCCTCGCTCCAACCACATCCTATCATCCGCCGGGGCCCACCGAACGGCATATGTCCCGATAGATTTGGGCCTAACGGCCCGTAGCGGCACGGGGATCGAGGGGGGACGACCTGTGTGTAGCCAAACTGTCGGAGCACACGATAAGAATCATAGAACTCCCCAACATCGGCGCAACGTAGGAGACCACGGTAGGTCGTGGCGGGGACCTCAATGCCGGGATGAGGTCCAAAAGGAAGCCAACAAACATCACGGGAATCCATGTTATCGAGGAGGCGACGGTAGTAGTCCAACCTCTCTCGTAGGAAGCCCGCACCCCGACTAGGTGACTCTGCACTGTCCCACCTACCGCCTAAAGCCTCTCCAGCCCTACGCTCCCGTCTAAGCGTCCTCGGAGGCCCGACACCCGGAAGTACTCGTAGATCCGGGATCGGAGCAACGTCACACACCCCGACATCGCCCGGCATCCGCCCTGCTAGCCTTCCCCAACTCCCGATACAACCAGGCTAGCGCACCAGCACCCCAAGCATACTCCGGCACATCAGTGATCGGACCCATGAAGTACTCCCAACCGAGAAGCCGTGATCGATCAGCCGACCTATCCTGGAACAGGGTACCTCCAAGAAGACAGAAGAGGAATACCCTGTAAGCAATATCGTCCCCCATATGCTTACCGAGAGAGATCATGTCCCTCTCGTGCATGGCACCGTGATCATACAAGGGTGGCCCAACCGTCTCCCCCCTGACCGCGTACTCCAACGCAGCAGCTGAGCTGAAGCCAAGGGACTCCGCTACACCCGCTCTCAAGTCAACCAGAGATCGGGGCTTATGAAGCGGTCGTCCAGTGACCGGCACACGGAGAATGTGGAAGACGTCGTGCAAAGTGATCGTCATCTCTCCCCACGGCATGTGAAAGGTGTTAGTATCCGGCCGCCACCTCTCAACAAATGCCTCCGGCAGAGGCTCGTCAAAGTGGGTCGACATGCATCGGCCCAAGTGAAGAAGTCCGGACTCTCGCATGATCGGCCAAATGGTCCGAGTCCGGATGTCGAACTCGCTCACGTGTCCCACCGCTTAGTGGCGCTTAAGGAACCCGAATACCTTCGGGTCCCCGTACCCCTCGCCCGACTCCCACAAGTAGTGGGCAATGTGACCCCGAAGCTCGGGATCACCGTCGGCGTCCTCGGTCCCCCCTCGGGAATCCCACCGTGAGCTCCCATGTACGACTAAGCCCGAAAAAGTCTACGACCGGCGGGATCCTCCTCCCGACCCGCGCGAGACGGCTAGGCTTCCCTCCTCTCACGCCGACACCGGCGGAGGCATGTGACGAGCCCGTAGAAGCCAAGTGCGGAGAGCTCGTGTGCGAGAGGAGGCATGTGTGGAGAAGCCATCGGCGGGGAAATCGTGTGTCGTCGTACTCAAACCCCGGCGGTGGACCCACATCCTCGTCATCATCCTCCGGATACGACCTCGCCGGGTACGTAACGGAGGGTACCGGTCGGGGAGTCGTAGATGCGCAACTTCTTGTTCTTCTTCGCCGCCTCTCCCTCTTTCCGTCGAGAAGCGGTGACCACCCGCTCCTTCATCCGATCCAAAACACCAACTTGTTTTCCTTTCCCTCTCATCTTCCGGATCCCATCGGTTTCTTCCTCTACCGGATCCCGACTGTGCGATTTACCTCCGCCTTTCGTTTTCGCCATAATTCTCACTAAACTGCATTTAAACAAATAAATGGTTCTAATAAAATTCGGATTCTACTAAACTAGGTTAAAATCTAATTAATCCTAACTAAACCCTAATACCCTAATCCAAAACCCTAATTTTAGTAAATATTCACTAACTAAACCCTAAACCCTAATTATGATTCACTAACAAAACCCTAAACCCTAATTATGGTTCACTAACAAAATCCTAATTTTTATTCACTAACTACCTAAACCCTAATTATTATTCACTAACAAAACACTAATTATTATTCACTACCTAAACCCTAATAATTCTCTAACATTCTCTAATCAAACCCTAAAAATTCTCTAAAACCCTAATCACCCTAAACCCTAATTAATTTCATAATTTAAAAAAAAAAAAAAAAAATGGTTGGGCCGGCCGCCCGTTTCGGCCCGGGAGGGCTCGGCCGGCCGCCCGTTCCGGCCCCGGCTAGCTCGGCCGAATTAATTTCCGGGCCGGGACTAGCCGGGGCCGAACGGCGGCGGCCGGAGCCCTCCCGGCCGAAACGGCGGCCGGCCCCCCTTTTTTTTTTCAAAAATCGTACCTTCAACGATTTCGGAGATCGATCTTCGGTCTTCGAGCTTCGATTTCTTCTTCCGTTAGACGTTTGAGAGTGTTTGGGAGTGTTTGCTACTGTTCGATTGTGTTCGGAATAGTGAATACACACAACAACTTATAAGGATTTCGATTTTACGAAAGGATAATCTTGTAATTCACTTAGATTAGGGCGTTGTTTAATTCGAAAGTTAGGGCGTCAAATAGGGATTCAGTTTAAATTTCATCCGGCATGCCACTTGTGCAACGAAGCCATAAATATAAGATCACATTACTACAAACCCAATAAGTTTTTGGCCACATTGCAAGACACCCAATAGGTTGATGACCATATTGGATATTTAGCCAAGCTTTTTTTAAAATACAAAAATAAATCGTTTTTCTTTTAAATCTACTTCTAAAAATTGACTGCTGCTATTTCGCCGACGAACAATCGTAAGTCTGCGGCTCCCAAAGTCCAAACGACCGCCGGACCTCTGACCCTGACCCTTAAGGTAATAGCTTCTCTACCTTGATTGAATTGGTTCTGTTCTGAGCTTATCGTATTCATTTTATCCGTTTCGATAGTAGATGCAGCCAGCCATTCTCTCATTTCAGTCTCTTGTTTTGCCTGCATCAGGGCTTTGTTTTCACTTGGAAGATAATTAGTTATTTGGATCTTCAAAAATGGCATCTCAAAGACTCTTACAAGCATACAGAAACGGCATCCCATTTAGGCCCAGTTCAACATCAGATGAGAAAATGGCCAAAATGGTTGTACAACAGCTGAAGAAATCAGATTTCAAAGCTGTTAATGGCGTGTCATCTTCGAACCCTAATCTTAATTCTGATGTCACCTGCTTGGTACTCTCAAACCCTGATGTTGATCCTCGTTCTTGCTTGTCTTTCTATAACTTTTTGCAAAATAATGACAAGTCTATTGCTCAAAAACCTAATGCTGACGCCACCATCATTCTCCTTTTGAGATTATTCAAAGATAGGAAGTTTATGGACATGAGGAATGTGCTGACGAGGATTGTGTTAGGTGATGTTAGGTTCGAAGTTACTCAATTGATGCCATTGGTTATTGCCAAATTTGATGAACCTATTTTTGCTGATAAGCTGTGTGATCTGCTGTTTAGAGTTTACGCCGATGCTAGGATGTTCGAAGAAGGTCTTGAAGTATTTCGTTACATGATAGATAAAAATTTGAAGGTTGACGAAAGATCGTGTATCGTGTATCTGCTTGCTTCAAAGAGATGTGATGAAATGGACATGTGTTTAGGCCTTTTCAGAAGAATGGTCAAGTCTAATGTGGAGATTACTGTTTATTCATTGACCATTGTGATTGACGGTCTGTGTAGAAAAGGAAAGGTTACAAGAGCTAAAGAATTGATGGTTGAAATGGGTGCGAAAGGAATTAAACCAAATGTGATTACCTATAATACCATTTTAAATGGATTTATGAAAAGTAAGGATCTTTTTGGTGTTGAAGAGATCTCGAGACTGATGGAGAAGGATAATGTTGCATACAATGTTGCTACATATACAATATTGGTTAAATATCTTGGTGATAGTGGCAAGGCTGAGGAAGCTGAGAGGTTGTTCAAAGAAATGAGTGAAAGAAATGTCGAAGCGGATATTCATGTGTACACATCCATGATCAGTTGCAGTTCTAAAGTTGGGAACATGAGAAGAGCTTTTGCTTTGTTTGATGAGCTCAGCGAGAAAGGCCTTGCTCCAAATTCTCACACTTATGGGGCATTGATCGATGGTGTCTGCAAGGCTGGCCAGATGGAAGCAGCTACAATGTTGTTATCTAAGATGCAATCCGAAGGGTTAGATATGGATCCGCGAATAATTAACTCACTGATTGATGGTTATTGTAAATTAGGCATGATGGACGAGGCTCTAAGAATATATGATACAATGGAAAAGAAAGGTTTCAAGGCAGATAACTATACTTATAACATAATTGCTAGTGGATTCTGTAAAGCAAACAAACTCGAGGAAGCAAAGAGCTGGTTGTTTGGAATGATCGAAAAGGGCGGAACACCTAATCCGGTGAATTTCACCACTTTGATTAACATCTACTGCAAAGAAGGAAATATCCTGGAAGCAAAGAAGCTATTTCAAGATATGAAAAGGAAATCGGTGAGGCCTACCCTTATTACTTACAATGCTATGACTGATGGATATTGTAAGCAGGGCAAGATTTCTGAAGCTTACAAGCTAAAGGATGAAATGGTTGATATGGGGATTCTGCCTGACATATACACATATACATCACTTATTAATGGGGAGTGTATTGCTGGGAATGTGGATGAAGCATTGAAACTGTTCAATGAAGCTCGTGAAAGTGGCCTGACAATCAATATAGTCACTTACACCGCAATAATTTCAGGCCTGTCAAAGGAGGGACGATCTGAAGAAGCTTTTAAATTGTATGATGAGGCTATGGAGGCTGGCCTGATTCCTGATGACAAATTGTATGCATTACTTGTTGGCAGCCTTCACAAAAGTTAGTATTTTTAGAACATTTGGAGGTGATGGCAGCAAACCCCAACAATAGTGCAGTGATATTCAGCCTCCATTTCTCGTTAGCAGTGAAGTGTTTGGATATGGTCGCTAATTGGAGCAACTTTCAGGTAATTCTTACTCGTAGTAATCCTTTACCAAGCTCACATGCCGTTGAACTTTTAATCATATAATTATTTCCTTTTTCACTGCATTATATGGGGATTTCAAGTTCTGTTTTATTGCTTCATCTCTCTTTAATCCCTTCTGAGTCATCTGGCCTAAATTTGGATTTCATTTCTTTTTTATGATTTGTGCGCTACAGTCTTCTCTGTAATTAAGATGGCCATTTTTTATTTTCTGTTGGTTTCTGTTTTATAGTTGATAGACTGACACGTGACGTCAAGCTTGGAAGTGTAGATTACTTAAGTTAGGCGAATGGAAGATGAGATATTCGTAACGAACTCTGAATGCTATCGTTTCGTCTGAACTTATTGGTCAAGATTCAGGGGTGATGAGCTTTCTCCTCTGTGGATGCGAAAGCTGCTCTCCAGTGGAGAGGTTCGGCTGCCCATTTATTGTACTTCACTTATGATCTCAATCTCATGATGTGTTAAGCTGTGGATTGTAACATCCATTGAGAATGGAGATGATCAGCTACGGATAGCATCGAGTATTCAAGTATAAGTGGCTAGATCCACGCTGAACGCAGGTAGTATTTGCCGCAACTTTCAGGTACTTGCTGTTCCTTAACAATAATTGGTTATGATTTACTCCCCCTGAATCTCAGATAGCTTGCAGCTTTACAGGGGACTGAACTTGTAAAATTTCCAGGTAATTGAACCAGGCCGCTACTGCTAGAGGGGAATACGCGGGAAGATGGCCAGTAGGTGAGAATTACGCATCAAGCTTGAAAAAGCATTACCCTTTTTATCAATTCAAGCGCTCTGTATTGCAAGTGTGACGGGGATAACTTTTTATAATAACTATGCCTGTTTAAATTTAATACAGCTTGTAAATGCAATTGATCTCTTAAAACAGTGCTGTGGAGCACAGAAAAGCACTTGCTACAAAAACACCCTGCATAATAAGCAAGCAAATGGCCGAGTTTGTAACCAAAAGAGAGCATGCACAACAACACCAACGTAGTTGCATGGTTTCCCTTCAATCAGCTTCAGCTTCAAGCTTTCCAAGCTAATAATACTCCATCTGCATCCAAATAAAAAAATAGGATCTATGTTGCTCAAACCTCGAAAGGACATTCATTCATAAAAAAAAGCATACAGAAAGGGTAGCACAAACTGCTTCTATATCACATAAGACAAACCATTATCCGTTCCCAATCCTTTGCGCTACATTCATCCTCATCTGACTACTCAAATCTGCAACCGTATCCCTGCAAACCACCATAAAATTCAGCAACCAACCAAAACATTACTGTTTTTTAATTTCATTTGGTTATTATTTGAAAGGTTTTAAATGATGAAACGTTAATTTTTAATCATTCCCAACATGCATGTTAAATATTAGCCAGTTTGCAAATTTTCAACATGTCAAAATTGGTCAATTTTCGTGTGTCTATGACAATTTGACCATTTTCGCAATAAAATTTCAAAATTTTCAAATCGGCTAATATTTGATATGCATGTTGGAAATGACTAAAAAATCATTTTTCACTATGATAATCCCTGTAAATAATGCACTAATGAAGTTAAAAACTAATTTTAGCTAGTGTTATGTTAGTATTGAATTTTTTAAAAATTGGTTTACTTTCTCCGTGTTGAGCCGTCGTGACATTAATTGCATTTTGTTAATTTCGACCATACACAATTACGTAAAAACCAAATCATTTTACCATATATTTCAACACGTACAAACATATAATAAAATATTCAAATATGTACGTTTAATCAACTCCGCAATGAAACGCGAACAAACAACCTAGTATTTTTTCCTACTTTTTTACATTATACCAAAAACAGCTTTAACATCGATTGTCCATTGTCTCCCCCTTTCCAATGTCGTCTCCCGTTCTCTGGCGTTGTTGTCGTTGTTCTCTCTGCAGTAGTGCAGTGTTGCCTTCGAGTCTTCATCCTTTTCAAATTGAAATGAAAGATAATAAGACAAGACTAAATACCTAATAATCTTCCTCTCATTAATTATCTGATCGTAATTAGCCGCTCAATCGAATTTGGAAGGTCTAATGATGGATTTGTATGTGAAAACCCAAAATATCAATTAAGGTGTTGATTTCCGCTTCCAGCCAGGAACTAGACACCAATTCTGGACGGATCCAATTTTGTCGGATACGTATTTCAAGTGCAAAAATAATTAGGTTCAATTCTAACTATTTTTAACTCAATATTACGAATTCCAATCAATTCCAACAAAAATAGTAAGTAGGTCGGAATTGAAAAAAAATGTGGAAAACAACACCTAAGGGATCATACCCAACATTTGATATAGCAGTGTATATTTCAAGAGCACACAACTTTCTAAAATCCACAAGTTCTTAAAGCTCTAATAACACTTTTTATTTCAATGACAACACACTGAAATTAATTATTTTCAGCTACTTGGATTAATGTCCCATTACACACACACACAATGACATCAAGAAATCACGAAACCAAAACTAAACCGACATTAATTAAAATACAAAAACTCAAGATTTCAAGAGCCTCCTCCTCTTAGAGGGCTCATTAGTACCACCAGAGTTATTACCACGCTCCAGCAAAGACTTGAGCGCAGCCTGCAGGAAATGAATGGACTCAACGCCGGCATGATCTTCCGCGGGCGCCACCATCAAGACGCTACGTGTCCTACCGGCGAGCGTCACCATCTCGGCCCTGACGGTCTTGAGGTGGAGGGACTTGAATATCTCTATCAACTCCGGCAGCAGTTCCGACCTGTCCTCGCAGCACACCGATGCCCTGTACACCATGTTATTATTCCTCCCGCCGCCGCCGTATTCTTCCGCCACCGTGATTTCGTCGACCTCCGACGGGAAGGTGTCGAGGCCTTGGATCTCGGTGGTTTGCTGTTTCAGCTCTTTCACTCGCTCCACCACCTTCGCCAGTAGTGATGCTTTATCTGTCTGCAACATCGAGAATTTTGAGGTCAAGGAAAAAGATATATCGGTCGTAAGAAAATACATGTGACGGTAGATTAGATAGACCCACAGACAAAGGGGAAAAGGGTATGGGGGACATTTTCACTTTTGGTCAGATTGGTTTTGTCTCTGTGTTTCGTTTATATTTTATAAAGTGAATAATTTCGGCCGCCGAGTTCATATGCTAAGCAAAACAAATGAATCAGTTAATTTCTTTGCCATTTGTATCCGTGTTTATCGGTATGGCGTAATCAAATATTGACATTTGCACTAATTAAGTTAGTGATATAAAAATATATATTTTGTGATGTGATCGTCAAATAAATTCAAAAGTTGTTAGCAGTCACTCAAGTAAGACCGTTGATGTCATCACAAAAGTGTCGAAATGATTTGCACATTCTGGGTTTTAAACCCAAGATCTCTAAGAACAAAATCAGGTGCTACAATCACTCTACTACAATCTATTTGACATATATGATTAGTACTTATGAATAGGTTGATTATGAGCAATAATTGAATTAAATAAAGAGTAAGAGAGTAGAATTTCAAATACATATATATCACTAAGCTGAATTATGAAACGTCCAAATTTTATTATATGATTTAATACTCGAGATTAGGAAAAAAAAGAGTTGGGAATGGGACAGATTCTCCCTAGGTACCTCCCTATAGTTCCTTCATTGGGTAATTAAACACTAAGTTGGATTCGAGAAAATTATAAAAATATATTCTATTTCAATGTTCGATACCGAAAGTGAGATGACCCAAAACCCACCCCGATTCCCCCTATCTAAAACGTAATTAACAACCCATATCAAAATGAAGTTGTTCAATTAATAGTGTTAGATATTGATGACTTAAAGATATCAAATTCGAATCTAATTCAACATGATGTATACTCGAAATAATGAACTATTCAAATTTTTATATAATTATACAATTCTGTATCTATGAAGTCCTATGAAATCATCCATACAAACCCTAAACCAAAACCTAGATGAACAAAACAACTACAAGTAGACCATATAATTAAGCTAGCACACCATTAATTAGTTCCTTGTAATTAAGAAAGACATGAAGATTAATTAACCCGAATTAATGAAACAAACCTTGGAGTTGCAAGGAAGGAGTGCTCGGAGCTTGTCAAGATGAGAATTGATCCTCTCCCTCCTTCTCTTCTCAGCTTCCTTATGATTCTGCAGTGCTGCGTACGCTCTATCCTGAGGCGTCGTCGTCCTCGAATTTTCTCCCGCAGTGATCGCAGAACCACTCCCAGATAACTGATGATGACGGTGATGATAGTACTGATCATTACTATAATCGCAAGAAGAAGAATCAGCTTGATTATCATTATAACTGTTGTTGTTGCCGCTGCAGATCAAGCCATTTTGATGAACAAACCCATTCTGCTGTTGCTGTTGTTGGAAGGCTGACCCGTTCTCCCCAGCAAGCAAACGGAACAAATAACTGTGGGAATCATTCACCCAGTAGTTTTCTCCTGCTGCTGGATGCTGCATTTTGATTCACACTCTTTTCTTCTTCTTCTTCTTCTTTAGTACTATATATATAAGCTATGATGATAGTTAAAGGGTCTTTTCACTTTTTTACTTGTGATGCATTGCTTTGACTGGATAGAAAACAGACTACAACACTAGTAAATAGTAAGTTAGGTGAGTTTAATGATGGGTGGAGTCCGTCGAGACGGTTAATAATCGATCATATTTAGTCGGTTTATTAAGATTGTATAAGAAATATGTTGATTGATTAACTGCTCAATATGATGATAATTGGTTAAGTAACTGTCTATGGTCCGAAGTAGATCAATTCGGTTAAAATATGTATATATATGAAAAGAGTTGGTTAAAATTTTATATCGGTTAGAAAATCTCAAATTGTTAAGACTATCTCAAATGGATAATCTTAATTAAATAGCCAAACTATCAAATTATAAGACTAACACTCTTCCACTGCACAAAATATGTAAAACTCAAATATAACCATTTGAAAGTTAACATTAGAGAAATCCAACTTATTGCCACGTCAAACTAAATGATTTTAGGTTAATTGATTAACTTTTTAACTCGATTTTAATCGTAACCGAAATTTTGGAAATGTTGACAATGAGGTGGGGGAAGGAAGGAGGAAAAGTGGGGAGAATTTGTGTGTTTAAAAATGTTGCCTTTCGGTGGGTTAATGAGTATTTTTCTTTTATTTTGTTCGCATTTTTAGTCTTCCATGAGGATGTTGGAGAAAGTAGAGTCCACTTCTGCTGCAATTCCATCCACTTTCTGCCTTTTTTTCTCTCTCAAATTCCTTGGCAATCAATCAATTGCTGTTTTAACTTTTACTCCATGCGCGCGTGTAAACCCTCCACCCACTTATCTAATCATGAGAAGAATGTTACTTTTTTAGTATTTAAAAAAATCCAATAACACATTCAACAGTAATATCAAAATTCAAGTTGTCAATATTTCCTCGAATATAGTTCGAGAGATCGATGTTGAACCGGTTAGAGCCAATAGATGGATAAACTCCCATCAAAAGATCGTTGTGTGATCTAATCAAAACCAATAAATGATATATCTATAAAAAATTGACGTGTGGCAGAAATGAAATCTTTTATTAGTGTGGGAATAGACAAAAATTGGATTATGTTATTTGGTCAACTTTGGCTGGTGGGTAGAGTTCTGTAACACTACTGTGCATGTACACACTTTTTGTAGACGAGTACACGACCGATGGTGGAGCTCCGACGACCGGCCGTCGTAGAAAATGTGTAGTTGTTGTAATAATTTACTTACTTTTGTAAGCAGTATTTGGTGGACCTATATATTCACAGCATAAGATGACTCCATACATGTAAGTCCATTTAATTTGTTGCAAGTAGCTGGTCAATATTTGTATAATAATTCACTATTTTTTTTTATAACTTGTCTATATCATTCCAAAGTATTAAGATCATAATATGCAACGTCGAAGCCACCATCACTGATGGGGATAACAAAAGATACAAGTCAACTTAATTTATTCCCACAGAACAAAACAAAGCATAGTAGTAGACCAGGAACACTAATTTGATGTAGTGTTCATAAAACAAATGTAAAATCACATTGCTCCCCTGCAAAGGAAGCATATATTCTGCCCAAATTAAACCCACAATCTGCAGAAACTTAAACACACACAACTAGTAATTAATGGCTACTTCTTCTTCTTCACATCAAAATTCCACCATGTACACAGGAAAATGGGAATACGACGTGTTCCTCTGTTTCAGGGGAGCAGACACCCGCGACGGGTTTACAAGCCACCTCATGGATGCTCTGTCCAGCAACCAGATCAAGGCCTTCATCGACCACGACCACAACAAAACAGACAGCCTCCTCCACCTGCTCTCCGTCCTCAAAAGATCCGCTCTTTCTGTCGTCATCTTCTCCGAGAATTTCGCAGACTCTGCCTGGTGTTTGGAAGAGGTGGCCACTGTCTCCCTCAGTATGGAACAATTCGGGCATCGAGTGCTTCCGGTTTTCTACAAGGTGAGTCCCTCCGATGTGAAGGACGACTCCGGAAGCTATGCTGCTACCATCGATTGTCGGTTTGAAGCGAGTCATAAGACGGAGGATAGGAAGAGATGGAAGGATGCTTTGAAAGCTGTGGCCAATTCTGCTGGCCATACCTCGCGGGAGACTAAGTGAGTTTTTATTACTGGGTTTCCAGAACTGTGTCGGATGTCATATTTGAGATGTCTTTAGTTTTTTAACAAACTATTTACATTCTCCGACATGTTTTTTCGGTAGGATCGATGCTGGGTTAATCAGGGTGATTGTGGAGGATGTTCAGAAGAGATTAACAGAGATATCGACAGTCATTAGGTACGATCATTTGGTCGGTATGGACACTCGTGTTTCGAACGTCGAACAACTGTTAGCCATGAACATGTTAGACGATGACGATGATGGTACACGTATTGTCGGACTTTGGGGAATGGGCGGAGTTGGTAAAACCACTCTAGCCAAGACTTGCTATCAAAGAGTAACATCTTCATTGACAAACGGAGTGAAACTCAAACATCATATCGTTATGAACATCAATGATATTGAAAAGACCCGGTATGGGATCGAGACGATCGTACAAGAACTGTACTCGACTCTGCTGTCTGAGCGCAGTATAAGTGTCGACAGACTAGATGCTAGTTATAGAAGACAGCGTCTTTCTCGAATGAGGGTGTTCGTCGTCCTTGATGACGTGGACACTCCTCGACAATTGGAGCAGCTTCTTCTGGGTAACATCCTCAATCTCACTACACTCTTCAGTTCCGGGAGCAGAATCGTTATAACGACTCGAAACAGAAGGGTACTTGACCATGCCATGGCGCATGTGTACCATGTTGAAGGCTTGAATCCCGTCGAATCTCTCGAGCTCTTTAGCTTGCATGCGTTCAGAGAATCTGAACACATGCTAGCTGATGGCTGGATGTATCTATCACGTTTGGCCATGTCATATTGCAAGGGAAGCCCGCTAGCCATAAAAGTGCTGGGCGGAGCGTTGTTTCGCAGAGACAGAAGCTACTGGGAGAGTCTGTTGTTCGAGTTGAGAAAGATTCCGAATCCGGAAATCCACGACGTTCTTAGGAGAAGCTACGACGCGTTGGGATTCGAAGAGAAGAGATTGTTTCTAGACGTTGCTTGTTTCCTGTTTGGACCTTCGAAAGGGAAGCTGATCAAGTATCTTGCAGCTAGTTATGGGTCTTCTGCCTACCGCAGAGTGGAGGATCTCATCGACAAGTCCTTGCTAGTTTGTAATCCGGTGACTGATCATCGCGACCAGATTCAGGTTCACGATCTGTTAAAGGAAATGGCTTGGAACATCGTCAACGAGGAATCAGACCTTGCAAATCGTACCGGGATAAAGAATCCTGACGATGTTCGCAAACTGTTGGCAATTCCTGAAGAAAGAATCCGTCCATCAGGATTTCGCTGGTTGCATAGTTTGTGTTCTTGTTTCCTGATGAAGTATTGGCTCGACATTTTTTTCGAACCGGTCGGGGGGGATACATCGGATCGTGGAGGAGGAGGCAAAGCAATCGAAACATTAAGTATGAATCTTTCGAGAGCCAAAGAGATGCATTTGGAAGCCAACGCATTCAAAGGGATGGATTCTCTTAGATATATGGAATTCTTCTCAGGAAAAGCAAAGATTGGAACTCCCAAGATACATCTACCTAGTAATGGCCTTGACAATCTTCCTCATAGTTTAAGGTGGTTGCACTGGGATGGATTTCCTTCAAAATCTTTACCTTCGAGATTTCGCCCCGAAAATCTCGTTGTTCTTATTATACGACACTGTCAAATAAGAAGGTGTTGGGAAGGAGTGGTTCAACCGGAGCTCGCGAGTCTGATAGCCCTCGACCTTTCCTACTGCACTGATCTAATTGAGGTGCCGAATCTTTCGAGGTGTCAGAACCTGGAACTGATTCGCCTGAAAGGTTGCAGCAGCCTAGTTGAGGTACCTTCCCATGTTCGACATTTGGAGAATCTGATTGAGCTGGACGTGAGCGAATGTCGAAATCTGAGGCGTCTTCCGGTCACATTTGACTCGACATGTCTTAAGATACTCCGTATGCCCAAATGTCCCAATCTGACTTTTTGCCCTGACATAAATTCAGGTGCAAATCTAGAGGTGCTGAATATAGAAGAGACAGCATTCAGTGAGTTACCCAGTACAATCTACAAAGTCAAGCAAGGTGGCTCTCTACGTATCTGCGGCCAACACATCACTACCTTCCCTCGAATTTCGACAAGCTTGAAACTGTTTCGACTCTGCCATACCACAATGACAGAGATAGATGAAAAATACCAACTTGATGACCCTGAGGGTCAGGATTCTTCTTCAGAAGTGCGGAGATTCGATCGACTCGAGTTGGTGGGGAACTCCCAACTCAAGAGCTTGTCACAGAGAATCTGGAAGATGGTGAAAAACGAACTCCTGATTCAGAATAACCCGTTGATCGAAAGTTTACCCGAGATAATTGCAAACAACGACGACTTAACTGAGCTTTACGTAGGAACCTGTCGAGACCTGAAGAGCTTTCCATCTGGTATCTGCAATCTGAAATATTTGCAGGTTCTCCGTTTCATGCGAACAGCTATCACTTCCCTGCCTTCCTCTGTCCCCGAAATGGATCAGCTTCGTGTTCTAAATTTGTCCTTCTGCGAAAGCCTCGAGTTCTTACCTGGTAACATCAGTAAACTTGTCAAACTATACATATTGTTTCTGAAGGGATGTTCCAGGATCCAGTCTTTGCCGACGTTTCCACCTAATCTACACGAATGCGAGTTGAGTGGTTGCACGTCATTACAAGCTCTGCCAAACAACACCGGGGAGCTGACAAATTTGTCAGAATTTACGTTCGAAAACTGCCCACTGTTGGACAGGAGTTTGCCCCACCAACTCACAGCAAATTTCTACGATCATGCCGCAAAGTCTGTGTACCCTAAGGTAATGTAAGGCTGGCTTCATATGTATTGTATCCTTGTAACTTGTTATAATACAGCTAGCTAATTTGCAATTATCATGTTTGTAACAGGGCATCCTAGTGTGTTCAGGGAGTGAGCTTCCGAAGTGGTGCAGTGCGAATTACAACAACCACGACGAGGACGATTGCTGTGTGGAAGTGAAGTTGCTCCCTAGAGCAGATAGTGGCAGTAGTAGTAGTAGCATTAGTGAGCAACAAATGATGATCAAGGGGATTGCATTTGGCGTTGTGCTATCGGTGGATGTACCAACAGTTGCGTTGCATCTTAACTGTGATTGTAGTGACCGCCAAAGCAACATCACTACTACTAATACTACCACAGTTTCTTTTCCGGGTTTGGCATTTCGGATTTACGGTGGTGAGGCGGTAGGATCGTCAGAGTACGTATGTCTGTGTTTTAACAAGAAGTTATCGGGTGAGCAGAGCACGGAAGGAATCAAGGTGGAGCAACAAGAAGAAGAAACCGCAGCTTGGTTTGCGAAACGTGCTGGACGGGTCGTTTCGTTTCGAGTTTACCCGCAAATACGGGGAGAAGATCCCAGGATATTAAAGAGTGTCAAAATCAGAAGCATTGCCGTTTCTGTGCTCTACTGATTAACTACTTAGGTAAAAAAACAGATTATTTTTTTCTTCTCTTGGGATCCAAACCCAGATTCTTGTTCATATATCTTCTGGCTATCAGCTACAAACATTGATAATAATAATACATTGATACTACATCTTGAATATAGTACAGTACAAATCGATATGGTTATGATTCATGCTGCGATTTTATGCGTCACTACCATTCATACCATCATCTAAAGGAGAAAACGTCTAATGAAGCAAACACCTGCAGATACTGAGAATACAAAATGGTACAGAGCAGAGTTCGGTATGCATTACCAGACGCATCTGTACGTGACATGAGACTCGGTGATTTCACCGGTGTATGTCACCTTAACCACTTGACCCTTCTCCAGTCCATAATATCGAGCGATTGCATCCGATGTTAACAGCCGCGGAAGCTGTCAAGATTCACATCAACATCAGCAGCGACATTTGCAATCCATGTCAGAACTTTCACAGCATAAGGGCATAAGCATAAGACATCCAAAGGAAGGAAACAATGTATGTTCCTCAAGGGAGAAGCATAGCCCTTTCAAAGTTTATAACTAACCTGCTTGTCTACTACATTGTACTTGATTAAGAGCTGTTTTTTCTCCTCTTCCGTCAGCACCTGATGCCTCGGCTTCAGCACATGCTTAGTGATGTTGACGAGCAAGTCAGTAATCTGCAACCAAAAATAAATCGTCAATAGCATTACATGCTTTGCTGAATACTTTCCATGACTTGGCCCATAATTACTTCTTTCATAGCAATGGTAGAAACAGTTGCATGCAAACATTTGTGGAAACCAAAGCAAAGGGATCTCCTTCCCATAATCACGAAGGGAACAATATCCATTCAGACTGCGTCTGATGGTTAAGTTATCAGGCGTCGATGTCACCATAAAAGCTAAGAAAACTATCAATTTCCAGCTAGCATACCTGAAATATCTCAACCTTGAATGAGAACAGCCTGAGTGCTTTCTCAGCTTGTTTCGTTATTTGGTTTTGCAAGATCAGTATCAGCCCAGTTAAGCTGTCTCTATTAACAATCTGAGCAGCGATTAGACGAACCGTATTAACCTTAATCACGCTAGTTCCACCAAATACGACCATCATCTGCAATCAAGAATTTACTCTTCATTACCAAAGCAATCTGCCCCAAATCTTGAGCACCATTATACCTTTCACTCAACAAGAATTCACAGTTAGCATCCCAAACGGCCCTATGCATAATGCCACAATTACCTAAAGAATCATTGATTAAATTCAACAGAGTACGCCCTGTCTGGAAACAGCACCGCAGATTAAACCAGTGAGGCAAAATATCAATTATCAATGATTCAATTGGTCGGCAGGTAAACAGATTCGAGATATGATATCAATTATCAAGGAAACACAAGTTAGGACATGCAAAAGCACAAATTAGGTCAAGAGGAACGAAACATGCAATCCAGCTAGCTGACTAATGGAGGAGCAAGCGAGAGAAGAGAGTTTGAGAGATGGCAAGAGAGGGAGTTACCGTATTGGAAGGATCAGTCTGGTGAGTGGCGGAGAACTTGAGGCGGTCAACGTCGATGTTCTGGTCATGAATGGAGCGGAACTCTTGCAAGGAGACGGAGATGTCGGATGCAGGGACGTAATAGCCCCTATCTTTCAACATCTCCAGTACTGTTCTCCGAGCCAAGAAGTACCTGTGAGTCTCGGGGCTGCCGTCGTCGATGTAGCTGCTCAAGCACTTCTTCATTTCGTCCATTTGAAAAGCGGCCGTGGCGCCGCTTCCTTCGACATCTCCGTTCGTCGCCGCCGCACCGTTCTCTTCCATTTCTGATTTCGTCGTTTACTTTCTGCTCTCTTCTGCTTTTCCGTTATTATGTGTCAAAAGGAGGGTGTACAACTGGCTTGAATGCTTGTGTTTTGGAATTCTGTACTGCCTCTGGTACTCTTCTGTTACGACTTGCAACTTGTTCAGATAATTAAATAATATCGCGTTATTTATTACAGGTTTATACTTTTTTTTATATATAAAACGGGTTAATACTTAATAGTGGTAAAATTTGAATGCGAAACTGAATATTTTAATGAAATTCGAATTGCTAAATTATTACTTAGGATTTTGTGGTGGCAATTTGAGGTTTTTCAAATTATTGATGGTTCTTTTTTCTAAAACTCTAAATCTAATTTTAATTATTTTGCGAGTCCGAAAAGAACGTTGTTTAATTTCCCAGTTAGCTTGAAAGGTTAGCATTTTAGCTAGTTGTTTGCATTGATGAGAATTAGTTCAAGAAATAAATTTTTATCGTCGAAAAATAGAATTTCATATTTGCAAAAGCATTTTAGAGTTATTTAATGAAATCGTTCTATTTGGTTTCGGATTATGATTTCATTTTTTGTTTTGATTATTCAAATCACATATTTTCCCAGTGTCGTATTTCTAATCGGTTAGTCTACTCTTTTAAAAATTAATACCAAACAGGCAAACATGATAATAAAAAGGGACCATATTGCAAGTCTTTTTTTAAGGGCCATATTGCAAGTCCCACCACACCATACAAACAACAATATGCCAAACATAAAGAGCTAGCAAATTAAATCCAAATCAGCAAAGGAACATTATTAAACAAAGTACATTAGAAACAATACAATTGTTCAAGCTGTGATCGTAACATGATCTCATAGTATCTCCCAGAGCTAACCGTCGAGCTGCTTAGATATCGTCCAATGTTTTCGAGCTATCAATCGCAGCTGCGATGGTTGAAGAAGAAGTTTCGGGTTCGGCAATATCCTTCAACATTCTCACCAATTCTATGCTTACGTCTTCGACTAACGCAGCCTCTGATCTGTAGTAATCATTCAACATTTTGTACAAGTACAGTTAAGTGACCATTTTGTAGAGAAATTAATATCAATTTGCTTTTTTTATGAATGAAACTATATAAATGTATAAAATGTTAGAACATAAGTTCCTTGAACATGAAAAGAACTCAGGGTAAAAGCTATACTTTAAAATCATTATCTACTCAAATCTGTATTAAAAAACATTAACAAATACAACTGAAATCGAAAAAATGTCACACCACACTAAAGAAGAAGAGAAAAATGTCACAATATACAAAGCCTTCTTCCAACCCGTAACTCAGAAAACTTGCTCTCGTGCCTCTTGAATGCCTGGCCATGAACCCCGATTTGATGACGCACGTCACTCGGGGACACGTGGAAGAAGACCGGAACCGCCACTTGTCCCTCCTTCTCGACGATCTTAACCAACTCGTCCAAGCACCATGCAAAGTCTACGTACCTAGGAGAACACGACGACGAAGATTTTCGACTGCTAGATGCCAAGGTTCATGGATTCCACGACCGATTCGCCCTTCTAGAGTATCATGTCGTCAAGGAAAGTGTGGACCTTGAGCTGGCAAAGTCTGGAGTAGAGGTAGTGAACGAATTTGTTGCGGAGGTCGGCTCCTCTGAAGCTGAGGAATACGCCGTAGTTATGTGGAGGTGATGTGTTTGTCGTCATAGTTGGGAGGAAAAAAGACTTGAGGATGATAATTAAATTTGGCTACGTGGAGACTTATGGAAATGAACGAGAGGTTTGAGGGTCTTTTATTATGTGTAATATCGGAGTTGTGGTTTTATCAGATTACGAATTATATTGTCAATTTTTTAAATTAGATATAGAATTTGTTATTAATTCGATATATTGATTAATTAGATTAAACTTTGAACAACTCTATTACACCAACAAGCTATATATATTTATATAAATTGAAATGAAACTTCAGTGTAACTCACCTAGTCCTTCCTCGAAGTCAAGTGGTGCATGTGGTATATGATTATATTTGTATATACATAAAGAAAGACTAGCTAGAGAGTCGATGAATAAAAATGACCATACAAACAATTTGACTTTGTTTGTATTAGGTGGGATTAGGTTTTTTTAAGATATTTTTTTCTAAGTATTTAGGATTAAAATATCCAGACTTTGTTTTCCCCCAAGTACATGGAAATTAATTACCTTTTAAAAAATCGCAGCTCTGGTGGCCAAAAAAAGTAGAAACATTAACTAGATAAACTTCATCTGTCGGAGTCTCCTGTATCTCTAATCTCTATATATACAATGGTTAATTGACAAACCTCTAACCAAACTAGCTTGTTTGATTTTCTCATGAGCTTTCTCGCTCTCTATAATGACCGTAACGTACACATTAGGCGGCGGGGGCGGCCAACAACCATCAACTACCTCTCCTCCTACTCCACCGCCGCCACCGACCAAGCTCCTCCCTAGTTACGACGTCTTCCTCAGCTTCAGAGGGAGAGACATCCGCGGGAATTTCGCAGAAGATCTCTACGAAGCACTGAACAAGGAGGTCAACGCTTTCATGGACACCAAGAAGAAACCCATTGGGTACCCACTGAGCACGCTATTCGAAGCGATCAACCGGTCAAAGGCGTCGGTCGTCGTGTTCTCCCCCGGATTCGCCGATTCGAAGTGGTGCCTGGCCGAGTTGGTCAGGATCGTCTGGCGAGTTCAGAGGAAACTACACAGGAGCATGCCAGTGTTCTTCCACGTGTCAACTCACGAAGTCGGCCACCAGTCCGGGACTTACGAAAAGGCCTTTGAGAAGCATGAGGTTGATTTCCCGTCGAAAGTTAAAGGCTGGAGGAATGCTATGGCCGCGGCGTCCAAGTATTCCGGATGGCGTAGTTCCGACCATGAGTATGTGTTTATTTAATTTATTATATTCTCGTTTATAATTCATCATCACAAGTTTGGCGGCAAAAAAAAAAACAGAATTCAATTCAGAAAAAGAGATAAAACTTTATGATAGCACTAATTTTAACCATGAGACCAAAAGAAAAAGTCCACCTAAGTTGGTTATATCGCTAACTTCATACTTTTAAGTTGTCTTCTCGAATAAAACTCGAAAAATTTGATTGATCGGTATGAGTATAGCTTGACCGGGCCTGAACTCCATCTTTACAAACATCACAACAAACATACATACAAGAAAAAAAGACATTTTAGTTCAAGACAGCTCATGAACATTGATCAACCATGGTCTAGTTTAATTTTGAGTAAAGATTTTTAATAATAAATAACATTTTTTTGTATATTTAAAAGAGATTTGTTTTATTTTTGTACGAATATAATTTAGTGCACCTAACTATTTTAGATCCGTTGCTCGTGGACTAGAAATGTGTGCATATGATGCTAATATTATCATGACTACTATTACTATAAGCTTTGTCCAACAATGCAGCACAGAGGCCAGCTTAATAAAAGATATAACCAGGCACGTAGTACAATTTACCAAGGACAGTGCTGCCGCAGGATCCGGATCCGGGCCCGGATCATCCACTGACGCCTTTTTCGCCTACCAAGAACAGGAAAGCACCGCCGTCGTATGGATCTGCAGAATTGGCGGCTTCGAAAGCGCCAACTCAGCAAAGCTCGTCTACCACAGTATACTCGCCCGCGCCAGATCGCCACCCTCTTCCTTGCATCATGCTAACCGATACGACGCGTCGTATTTGTTCCAGTACTGCGATCCCGCTGTAACCGAGCACAACCCGAACCCGGAGTTGGAATGGACCAGGAAATTACCGGACAATATCGACGTGGTACGAACCAAGCACGCAACGGATAACAAGAAGGTCCTAGCAGCCGTCGACGGCATGGAGAAGCTGTCGACCCTCCTGGTTTTCGCCACAAAAACCGGTTGGTTCGGTACGGGTAGCCAGGTTGTTATCTCGACCGTTGACCGTCCCAAGAATCTGTTGGAAGTTGTCCACGTCGACATGATGGATGGTTATAAACATGAAAATGGGAACAAGTACTTGGACGTTGCTTGCTTTGTAAAGGAGAAGACTAGTGTCGAGGAAATACTGAAGCACGTAGAGAAATTAATTACGGCTGGATCAACATCGTCGGAGGCTGGTCGGAAAGTTCATACCTGTACGTTTGAGGGCGTTGGGATGAGGGATAACGGGAAGCTGGAAATTATGGTCACAGAACGACGTCGTAAGCTTCCAGTTGTGGCCGTGAGTAAGAAGTTTGATATTGTTAGTTTGTTTGCTTCCTGTTTAGGGTTTGTACCGGCGGAAGAAGCATATGATCGTGCACCGTCCTACAATTAAATGAAGTCGAATAATGAATGGTTGAACATAGTAAAACGAGTGTGGCTTTCGGGATTCTGTGCCCATTTGAACACAATAATGCGTCGGGTTTGGTCAATCGGCCGAGTGCTAGGAAATCTGGTTAATTACGTGTAAAATAAGGTTATGAGTTTGTTTGATTGTATGGATCAATTAAATTATGTGTTAACCGAGTTGTAATCTTATCATATTATGAGTCGTTGACTTCTTTTTATTCAAGCCAGCTTACCCAATCAACGTAACATTTAGCAGTTGGGTGATCGGTTGGATGATGAGCTTGCAACTTCTGTTAGTTAATTTAAGGAAAATTACACTAAAAAATACAAACTATTTCGATATTTTACAATTTGGCCCAAACTATTGGAAATACATAAAATCACAATTTTGAAATGGACTTAATGGAAAGTAATCAACTTTAACGCTGGTGATTAGAATTAAACTAACGACGCAACTAATAAGAAGGAATCGAGTAGTATAAGGCTCAACAAATAAAGTCTAGTGATTTACTTAGAGAAAAAATTGAATGGCATATGGTACAATTTATCTAATTAAACTGGTTAAATAGAGAGTAGGATTTAATTATTGGATTTTGAGTTAATTGAATTATGAATAAAGTTTACTACAATGTCATTGGTTTGTCGCTTATCAACAAAAAAAAAATCAGTTGAGTTGTCTAATACTGAATCTACATGAACCTCGAATCATTGTTTAATTTTCTAATTAATCAAGTCGGAATATAAATTTGATTAATTAGATGAATAAGCTTATCACTCGTTTGTCATACATTGAATCTAGATGAACCGCCACAATTCCATACACCTTTGAACAAATGTATTAGACCCATATTCTCACAAGCCTCAACAATTAAAAGAATATTAAAATCATAGAAAAATATTATTATATTAATCTCTCTTATTTGACTATTATACTGACTTTCATAGATGATTTTTAATTTAATTCGATTATTATTTAAAGGGTTTAACATGGTGAGATTTTAATTTTTAATCAATCACATTATATGTTAAATATTAGTTAATTTGAAAATTTTCAATTTTCATGTCAAAATTGATTAATTTTCGTGTGTTATACTATGAAAATTTAACAATTTTCACAAGAAAATTTCAAAATTTTTAAATCGACTAATATTTGACATACATGTTGGAAATGACTAAAAATTCAAGTTACACTATAATAACCACTATAAATAATGAACAAGTAAAATTAAAAATCAATTTTGCATGGTGTTATGTGAAAGTGTTGAAAATTTTAAAATTGGCTTACTTTCTGGGTGTTGAGTCTTCGTTACATGAACTGTGTTTTGTTTACTACAACCATATATAAGAACCAAATCATTTTATCATATATTTCAATATGTACAACTATATAACGACGTCGTTTATCAATTTTAATTATTTTTTTTCGAAATAGTTAATTAAGACAGGGACAATATCTTGGATCTGCTCTAGATTCGGGTCTAATCCCCCCACAAATTTGGTGTTGATAGAAGTTGATCTCTTTTCGAATTATCGTTGCTCGGTATAAAATTTTATAGATCGGTGTAGTAATTTCTCAATTTGGCTAGATCTGCCCTGATAATGCGGTTTGCGAATCAATGTTTGTGTTCGAGTGGCTATATCTGCAGGAAATCAGTAAACAGGTAATGAAGGGTCTGTTTGAGATAAAATGGATACTACTGAAGAGTTTCTTAATGGTGTTCGTTGCTTCCATGATTGCTTATAGAGTGAGGTCAAGTAAGCGGCGGGTAACTAGTTTGATTAACGATTTTGTGTCAAAAATATTACACTAAACCACACAAAGGTGTGGAGACCTGACAGAGTTAGAGTGCTTTGAAACAAATTTTAAACTGTCCAAGGATATTTTAAATTCAAGTATTGCGGAAACATTAAAATTTTGCACATGCCTCTCTACTCTACCTGCTTATAGGAAAACTAAATTAGAAAATCAATGCCGCGCAAACTAATATCGCCCTGGGGCCCGCACAATTTATTCCCCTTCACCTCCTGCCGGTTAAAAATTTGGACACATCATTTTTCGCCCGATGCGCTGACTGCTTTGACTGTTAACTTTAACAAATAAGCTGACTATCCATCGTGGTCATTAATATACAGATCGGTCGATAATATAATTTTGTAACGAGTGATTAAAATAGTAAATATAATTAAAGATGATAAATAAATTATCAACTCAGAAAGATCGATCTACCAACAATGTTTTTGGAAGGTACTAAGTTAAGTTAGTTTAATTTGATGCATTAAGTATAAAATATAATAGATGACAAGTGTAATATAGACGTAAATGGTGAATTGGCATGACTATATATAATATATCCCTTAACGGAGTTTTTGGATAGAGTTGAAATAGGTTAGTGATACATGGTTTTACCATTTAAAGGTTAATGACCACAATGGATATTAGGCCTAAAATAAGTGACCATACCAAAAAAGTCAGGGACTAAATTGACTCTTTATTGCCGAAAGGTAATCATTGGGATTGAAGGGGAAAAGAGATTAGACATCGGCAAATTGCAATTGCAAGCAACAAGCAAGCAGCTCTAAACATTAGGTTTATAGTTTAGTAGGCGTAAATACAAAGTTAAAACAAAAAAAAAAGTCCGTCCGATCAGCAAACGGAGCAGCTCCGGCACCGAATCAACCCATTCTCATTGCAATCGGAGCACCGCCGCAGCCTTTCCTCCTTTTCATCGAACACTTTCCTGCTTCCGTTACAATTACAGCACATCACAAATCTCGCATCCCCACAACCACCGCACACCCCTCCGCAGCTAGGAAACCCCTTCACCAGCTCCGACAGCTCCCCGGAGTCGTTCATACGCCGGATCTCATCCGCCCCTCCCACGTGCTTCCCTCCGATGAACACCTGCGGCAGCCTCCCTCTCTCTGCCGCCGGTGACAACAACCCATTCAGCTCTTTCCCGTACGCCGAGTGCATCGACACGTCCCTCTCGTCGACGGCCACCCGCAGCCCCCGGAGTATCGTCCGGACCGAGCAGCTGTCCTCGTACGTCTTCCGTATTCCCCTCAGACTCGTGAAGTACACGACTATTCCTCCGCCTCCGCCGCCGACGGCGACGGAGACCGGCGGAGGAGGCGAGTGGCGATCGGTTGTTTTTGTTTCCTTGGATTTGGTGGGTAATTGCAATTCCTTGGTTTCGACTCGTAATTGCCTAGCGCACAATGCGCGCCGGTAACTGGAGACTATTACCGGGTCCAATTTGAGCAGAAATGACTCCTCGGAGAAATGCTTCCACAGCGGCTTCGATTGGGAATTAGGTTTTTCATTTTCGGCGGGGGAGCCCTGATTTTGGGAAGAACATTTTGTCGGCAGAGGAGATTGAGCCAATTCGGAATTGGAATCATCGTCGAGACCATCCATGAGCTCCCAAGCGTTGATAACGGAGTCAGGGGAAGGGACGGAGTCAGGTGAGTGGTGGTAGTGTTGTTGTTGGTCGGATTTGTGGAGGGCGGAGCCGTAGGAGGTGGAGGTTAAGAAGACAAGGTGGTCGGAATCTCCATTACCGGAGGGAGGGTGGTGGACGAGTGGGGATGGGATAGACATAGCTCGGCGGTGGCTTTTACCAGGAGGAGGAGGAGGAGGAGGAGAAGAGGAGTGGTGGGATTGTGGAGTAGTAGTAGTAGTACTGGAGGAGGCATGGTGGCGGAGGATGAGTGACGGCGACGATTGATTGAGAAGAGGATGGGAATGGAATGCGGAGAAAATGGTGAATCTGGAAACAGAGCAACCCATTGAAGAATGAAGAGAAAGAAGGGAAGTTGGGAAATGGGTGTGAAGAAGAAGAAGAAGAAGATTTCAGATTTGATTATAAGGAAGGGCTGGGAATGGATGGTGTAGCGGTGGCTGTGATTGGGGGAATGAAATTTGATAGCTAGGTAGGAGGAGGACACCCAGGGCACCCAGAAGCTTTTACTTTTGGCTTTTGGTTGGTTAATGTTTTGGTTAATAATTGATTTCCCTCTTTGGTAAATTTAAAGTTGGGTGCTAAACTAAAGGAAATTAATGCCTAACATTTCATTTGCCAAATACTGTCTACTGTTGCTTTCTTCAATAGGGAAAGAGTGTGGGTTGGATAATGGATACTTAATTGATTTTAATTTTTATTAATTAACAACCGACTTCGAAAGTTCAAATTATTACAAATATCACCATAAGTAGGATATAATGATTTTGATTTTTTTTTTCAAAAATATTATATTATTTTACTTAGAGAGCAAGTGTACCTTTCATGTGTTCGGAACGCATAGGAGTTTCAGACGGACAATACGTCCTAAAGTGTACACGGGAGTGAGGATATGAGGGGTATAACTTGTATGAAGAGAGAATTTGAGACATACAAGTAATGCATGTGTGAGGTCTTTTGTGGTGAGACCCCACATCACGTTTAGAGTCTAAACGGATGTATGGTGAGGGTTTATGGTTAAGTCTAATCGGAGCTTAGATATCATACATGCTGTGATTGATGAACCTTATACAAGGTCATGGTGGTGAACCTGTTCGCCACGAGTGAAGCCAAGAGTGGCAACTAGGTGTCGGTTGGATCTAGGTCGTTGAAGATGAACGGTCTAGACCCGCCGCTTGCCAGTGGACGAACCACTTTTTGCATTGATGTGTGCTTGTCAGCTAGCTGATTGACACAATTGACAAATAGGGCCGTCGTGCACTTGTTTCATCGAGGTCACAGGCCTTCAGATCTACTTACAGTTTGTCTGACAGTTGGGTCTTCTGATTCGACCGCCTAATTTAACAAACTGGACCATTAGATCATATTTTAGGTGTCGAACTGTTAAATCTGTTAATATTTCAAATTAGGTTAGGATATTTTTACCCTTCTAATAACTCTTTTGTATAAAATTGTGGTTTTGAAGAGAGTTAAGAAAACATTCAAATTTTTTTGAAGATACGTACAGTGTTCAACTTTTGTTGAAATAATAGGTCCCAATCACGAAGGTAAGTTTTGCGGGCAGCAGCAGCTGGGTGGACTAGCGGCAGTTGGAGCAGAAAAAAGTGGACATTAATGATGGAAAAGCTCAAGCTTGAGAAAAATTGTCAATAATAAAAGATCATATGCAGCTTTCACAGACTGCAAAGCCAGATGTGCAATGATGGCAACTCTGTGTGGACCTCTCAGCTTCATGTGCAGATGACACTATCCTTTTGTACTATACATACCCTACAAAAACTAATTCATTTCACTACTTGGATCCTCAATATGTCACTAATACCACATGTCGCCAAAATCAAACAAGCCATGTCCATCGAGGGATTGCTTCATAAGTGAAAAATTATAAAACAACTTGCTTATAGAAACAATTGCACCTTGGAAAAAATTTACTGAGAAAGGTTATTACGACTCTACATTTACAATTTTTTTAATTTGGTTTGACGGGGGAATGTGGGATGAAATTTTTAAATTTTTTTGATTCGAACGATTTTCCGGTTGATTCAACGGTGTGGTGGAGTGGAGGATGGAGAGAAGAATAATGTGTTCATTTGGAGCTAAAAGAAAAGTCCAATTTGGCTTAGGACTTCTGTGGCCCAAACCGGTACCCGCGTATGAACATGGCTCGGGCTTACCCAATAAGCTTTTCTTTGGGTCAAGGCCCACTAAGCTCTAATGACTGGTAAACTAGAAAGATGAAGGATGGCTGTCTGGTTAATGTGTTAATGGTGGGAGAGACTGAAGACGGGAGGAAAATGTGGAAGGTAGCGAGGGGAGCATTGGGATCCCCGTTCGTTGGGATACCTGTTCTCGTTACCTTAACTGCTGCTTTCTTCTTCAAGTTCAATTCTTTTCATCTGCCTGAGCAACCCCAGGTAAATTCCCTTCTTTCCCTCCTTCTCACTCACAATCACCCATCTTTCTGTCGTTGTGGTTTGACTTGGGCTTGCCCACTTCTTCTTTGCTAGAGACTCTTCACTACGCAGGAGCTTGCTCTGTGTAACGGCACTGATGATTCACTGCCTATACTGCTCGGTATCCTCGGGTAAGGTTTTATCTACTTTTCTGGTCAATGTTCCTCTTTTTTACATTTAAGCCCCCCTCTTTACAACCACCTTCAGCGTTTTTTGTCTTATTTAATCGGTGTTTTTATTTACATTTTGGGGTTTTTCTAGATCGGTCTTCGATGTAACCAAAGGTAAATCTCATTATGGAGTTGGAGGGAGCTACAATCATTTTGCTGGAAGGTCTGTTGAAGTTTGCTTTCTGTGTTATACAATTTCACGCAAATTCCTTAGCTTTGTATTCACCAGGGAGTCATGGCATCTTTAGATCATATACTGACTCCTTTTTCTCTTTTGTGTTAATCACAAGCATAGAGATGCTTCCCGCGCATTTGTTTCAGGGAACTTTACAGGTAAATATTGATCCTTTTCTCTTCATTTGGATTACATGTGGGGTTAAAGTAACTATCTTGTTAAATACGGGTTTTGCACTCTGATTCCCCGGATTGTAAAGTTGCTAAAATGTTCAATGATGTACTTCTCAATTTTGGACAATCTACCATCACAAGTTGCGTCTGTTTTTGTGCAGTAGAAGTCCTTTGAAATATAGTCTACCGCACTTTTGGTGCATGGAGAATTGTTTCATTTCATTCATGTTCGTTAACATGATTACCAGGACTGTAAGCCAGATTAACATCAATATGTTTACTTGGTTGCCTCTTTTCTAATGCAGGAGATGGGTTGACAGACTCATTGCGTGGCTTGTCCACGACTGAGGTAATTTCTCTTTCAGAAATCCGTTTTGTTTAATGATTGGTACCATCTACCCGTCCAGTGGTAAACAGGCTCCACAACATTGGGAGTGATTCATCAAAAGAAGCATTGCAAGTGCTTTAACTTAGTGGTGTTCTTTCTTGATAGGTCAAGGGTATCGTTGAATGGCGGGACTTCTATATTCGAACATACATGTAAGTTGCACATTCCTCTCGTATTCTCTACTTCACAAATGATTTGTCCGAGACTCTAGGAGAATGAACTAGATCCATATATCTCCAGTTAGCTTAAATTTTTTATTCGAGTAATCGCTTTTTTTGGTAATCACTGCCACAAGAACCTTATTTTTTCCAAAGTAGTAACATCCACTCCAGTGATATCTGATGCCCTTATTGGATCTCCAGTGCAGCTGTAATGAACATGAACTTGGCTGAAAACCACTGTTAGAGAAGTTAATTAACCATTGGTAGCAAAAGAACGTGCCTTGTAACGATGCTTTCTTTAACATAGTTTTTCCTTCAAATTGTGGTTAATAGATTCGTAGGGAAGCTAGTTGGTCGTTACTACGACGAGCATGGAAATCCAACAAAAACACTGAAAGGTGTTGAAGCAAAGGCTGCAAGAGGAAAGCAGCTTGCAGAGAAGCAGAAAAAAGAAGAAGCAAAACAGGCGAGTTGCAACTCAAGATGGAGTCAAGATGAGGGTGGGGAGGTACCGAATTGAATTGTGCTGTTTCATTTGTTGGGACAATTTGAAGAATTAAGGGCTGAGAAAAGAAGGAAAGTGTGAATAATTATGGGCTATTGTTGGTTGAATGGATTGGTGCAGGTGTGGTGTGATGTTGGGTATCCAAGATTAGTACAGCGACCCTTGGAGATTGCTTTGACTGGGAAGATGAGCAAGCGATGCGCATGCTTTAAAGAAGACGAATTGGAACTGACTGGTCTTGAAGTTTATCAAGGCTGTGATCATCTCGCGCAAAGATGCCAAGTCTAACACACTCACCCACATATAGTGATAGTTGTTTAGTTTAGGTCGAACTTCCGTATTTCAAGTTCTGTAATGCAACTGGAGGAATCTAGGTTGTAGGTGCGGAGAGCTTTAAGTAAACTTGTGATACGGTAGTCTTGGCCGGACCATTTGTATGCAGTGTGCATTAAGATTAGAACTTCGTTCATCTCGTACGACAGGTTATTGGTAATCCGAACAGAAATCAAGTGGAGCAGAATTCTTTCCAGGATGCAGAAATGGCAAAGGGTGGTCTAAGGAACTTGGACAGATACCATGGTTTTCGAAACAGAAAACACAGAGGTAGTAGTAAAAAATGGTGAGAGCACCAAGCCTAGCACAAGGCTTACAAATGATATTACTAGCTAGCAGAAGAATTCAGGTTCGACGATCTTGCAGAATATTCTTTTATCAGTTTGGAGAAGAAGGAATCCTTTCTCTGCAGCAACATTTTCGGGCTATCATACTCAGCAATCCTTCCTGTTTCACCATGCATAAAATATACTAAGGAAATCAGAATGAAGGAAAGCAAGATCAACAAAACAGTTGGAAATACCAGTATATATCTTACCATCACTAAGCACCAACACGAGATCGCTATCAATAACCGTATGGATCCTGTGAGCTATCGTCACAACCGTCCGATCCTGAAACTCTTGGCTGATGATCTTCTGCAAGACACTGTCCGTTGCTGAATCCACGGAAGCTGTTGCTTCGTCCAGCACAAGAATACTGCTCTTCTTCAACAGAGCTCTTCCCAGGCAGAACAATTGCCTTTGCCCTGCACTCCAATTCTCTCCATTCTCCGTCACAGTGGCATCCAGCTTCCCATCTTTCTCCCTCACCAAGCTTCCAAGCTGGCATTTCTCCAATGCCTGCATAATTTTGGATCATTTAATTAGTCAAGTTTCTTTCTTTCTTTCTTTCTACCTTTTTGTTTGCTTTAGGACTAAAACACATACCTCCCAAACTTGGAAGTCTGAATAGTGGCCTAATGGGTCAAGATTCCCTCTTACTGTGCCTTCAAACATGGTTGGATCCTGGGGGATGATGCTCAGCCTGGATCTCAAGTCATGGAGTCCGATCTTTGAAATGTCAACCCCGTCGATGATTATGCTTCCTTCTCGCACTTGTACCATTCTAAACAATGCCTGTGTTAAAGTCGACTTCCCGCTCCCTGTCCTCCCAACCACCCCTACTTTCCTTCTCCCTGGAAATGTGCAGCTTACGTTCTTCAACACCGATGGTAAATGCTCCGCATATCGAATCTACAAGGACCAATAACTCGTGATATCATTATATGAAAAGGTTGGCATTTAATTCAAAAATTCATAGTAACTATTATATACCTGCAAGTCTTTGAAACAAATTGTTCCTGTTTCAGGCCAATTAGCCGGCGGTCTGCACTCTTCAATCACAAGGGGGGCTTCGCCTTTTATTTTTGTGTACTGTAACACTCTTTCTACAGAGATCATCTTGTTCTCAGCATTGCATATGTTCCATATAACCGAAGCCTGGAGAACATTCAGATTTATGCCGTATGTCACAGCTAGTCCTGCAATGCCTGCAATGTTTTATCATAGAAATGAGTTCCCATTTTGGTGTGGCTAACTGCTGCAAAGAAAAAGACACTGATACTCACTTGGGCTGATGATCCCTTCCGGTAGCGAGACGAGCAAAACCAAAGAGAAAGCAAATACGAAATTGGAGAGCAAATTCAGTCTGAAAGACAACCATTCCATAGCCGATACATTGTGGAACCACGGCCTCGAGTAGTTGTCTATAAGACCAAGATTGGAAGCAATGAACCTTTCCCCTTCACCAAAGGCGCGGATCGTGGCTGCACCGGCTAGTGACTCGGAGAAATGGTGAAGTATTGGTGCTAATTGTATTCCTGATAACCGAGCCAATTCCCTGGCTGTTGGTGTGTAGTATTGCTGCAAAAATTCATATACACTAAAAGTCAAACCAATAACAGCAGAAAAAAGAAAGCTTGTAAGGCAAGAACTTGCTTGCTTGCTTACTTGGTACCATATACAGACTGCAGTGACTGGGATGAAGATTACAAATACTTCCCAAGCAACCTGAGACATAACAGCAATCGTCCCCAATATTTGTATGATCGAGAAAGCGCACCAACCTAATCTCTGTCCCATTTCCAAGTCCAGCACACTTTGGTCTGTTGACGCCTGAAAAAGAAGAATTTTTGAAGTGTTTCATGTTGATGATTAATATAAAAGTCAAGCTAGCGAAATCTACCAACCCGGTTCATAATTCTGCCGGTGGGAGTTGAGTCAAAGAAATGCATCGGAGCACGAATGATACTGTGAAGCATACTGCTGAAGAGTTTCTCAGCTGTTGAGAGGCCAACCGTTGCAACCAACATCGCCCTGAGAAGCACGCAGAGGGAACTCGAAGCAGCCAACAGCATATAAACAAGTAAAACGGTTCCCATCCCCACTGGAACACTACTGGTGTCGGTTGTGGGAGGAGTAGCCCAAGCCATCCAGTAGTTACTAGCAATCTGCAACACCTGAAACGACGATTGCGCCAAGATGATGATCGGAACCAAGACTCCACCTTTGACACAAGTCAAATATGCCCAATACACTTGTTTCCCAATGCTTCCTTTTTCTCTTTCCTCGTCCTGCACAAGTTTCCCACTCTGATCCTGCTGATGGCCTACTGCATTATCTGATTCTTCTGGTTGGGCATTTTCTTTCTTTTCCTCTTCTTCTTCTTCCTCCTCCACAGGTTGAATCCTCGTTGTCGAATTCTCGACTGCAAGAACTGACTCTAGAGCATGGCTGTGGGCACCAACTAATGCTTCGAATCCTACATCATTCTGCTCCACAAGTTGGTCGAACTTCCCGGTTTGCACTATCTTTCCATTTTGCATTACCTGAAACAATAATTCATGCAGTCAAGTATAAGTTTAACATTATTCCCTTGTGCTCCCAAATTAAAAAAAGTTTTAAGAAAAATATTCTGAAAACATACCACAATGAGATCTGCTGCAGGAAGAAATTCAACCTGGTGGGTAACATAAAGTATTGTTTTGCTTTTCAATATTCCCATTAGGCACTCCTGAAAGAGGTGAGATCCGGTGTGAGCATCCACAGCGCTGAAAGGGTCGTCCAGCAAGTAAACGTCAGCATCTTGATAAACCGCACGAGCAATCTGTATCCTCTGCTTTTGCCCTCCGCTCATATTGATCCCTCTCTCCCCAATCTCCGTCATGTCACCGCAAGAGAAAAGCTCGAAATCTTTCACCAGAGCGCAAGCCTCCACGGTCCTCCGATACTTCTCGCTATCATAAGCCTTCCCGAACAAAATGTTGTCTCGAATGCTCCCCGTCAGTATCCACGGACACTGAGCTACGTACGCCTTGGTGCCTCGAATCCTGACATTTCCTGACAGCTTGTGTATCTCTCCCAGGATGCAAGAGAGCAGGCTCGATTTCCCAGACCCCACCGTCCCGCAAACCGCCACTCTCATTCCTCTCTTCACATTGAGATCGATCCCGCTTAGCGTGATGTTATTTTTCGATTCGGGAGTCCACGTAAAAATCCCTCCTTTAATTTCAACACCACACTCTGATTCCTCCTCTGGAGGAATGAGAGTAACAGCATCCTCCTGAATCTCTTCCTCCTGCATGTAGGAAGTGATCCTGTCGGCCGAAACTTTTGCCTGCGCTATCGTGGACAAAAGATCAGGCAAGTTGAATATCGGGTCCTGCAACATCCGAAAAGTAGCCAACGCAGATAGAACTCTCCCAGCCGTAAGCTGCACCCCCATCACATAACAGGCACCGAAAGTAACGGTCGAGATGAAAGCAGGAGACCCCCAAAAGATGAACGCCGTAGTAGCGGAAAGCCTCAGACTTTTCCACAGCCAGCTACGCTCAACCTCTCTTAACCCCTCCAGCTTCGAAAGAAACTGCGAGTCCCAAGCTTGAAGCTTTATGGTCTTCATGTTACGTAGAACTTCCGAAGTAGCCTTCATCCTTCCGTCCTTCGCCTCCATAATCTTACCCTGGTACCATTTCTGGATACGAGTAACAGGAATGTTGCACGACATAACGATCATAGTTGCAGCCAGAGCAGCCACCGATCCTGATGCACCTAGATTCGTGTTCAAGATGAGAATCGCTAGCGAGATTTGAATCGGTAACATCCAGATAGTGTTGAGGTACCATATGAAATCCGTAACCCTATTGACATCAACGCTCATGTAGTTTATAATCTCGCCGCTTGTATGACCCTGACGTGACCGAGCTGAGAGAACGAGACCCTTGGAGTAGATTTGGGAGTTCAAAGCTGACCGGAGACGGAGTCCCAACTGGCGAGCACCGAATATCCACTGTCTCTGCGTTACGGTCTCCACCGTTTTGGCTACTAGGAATGCTAATGCAATCAGGTAGCCGGTTCGTAAGCTGTACTCTTTCCTTCTACTTAAAAAGTCAACAAAGCCATTGATCAGGTAGGGCCCCACGTAGGACGCGCCGGCGCTGATCACTGCGAACAGACCGTTCAGCGCTGCTTTCTTTCTCACCAGCAGAAAGATTGCGTGGTAAAATGAAGGACTCGTGGACGAAGCTGTTGCTGCATTGTGGAGGCAATTGGTGAAAACAGAGGATAGGAACGAGGCAGAGTCACCGACATCGACATCAGGAATGTCGTCCTGATCGAGAGCCTTCTTGAATCCGTCGCTGAAGAGCGGGTTCATCCAAGAGAAGGTGACCAGCTGTAGGATGCTTGCATTTCCATACAGCGATCGTTTTTGTAACGTCGCTGTTTTGGCAATGAGGGGTTCCTGTAATGAATCAGTACTGGTAGTGGTACTGGTGCCAGTCTTGCCGTTGACTGAAATGCAGAAGAGGAAGGCGGAGGAGAGGAAGACGAGGAGATCGGAGTAGTCATTCCATTCGAGATTGATGATGTCTTCGTCGGTGTCAACAAATCTGAGATATGCTCTGATGGAAACGGGGATTGCCGACAGGAGGAATCCGGAAATCCACCATGACCTTACGATCCAAGGGAAAGTCACGTGCTTTCTGGACTTGATGATGTGGTAGATTGCTATTAGGCTGGCTAACCATAACGCCAGCTGGCTGGCCTCCGATGAGAGGGATAGAGCTCTGGAATTGCAGCGGCTACGGCGGCGGGGGATAGAAGAAGGGAGGAACAGAGTCGTCAATAGGATGAGGCAGTGAATTGTCGTCAGCAGAATGGAACATGCCACGCTTGCTTTGCAACACGTGCTGCAACTGGTTGTTGTCGCCGCCGGCGGCAACGGCGGCGGCGGTTCTCCATCAATATCATTATTATTATCGTCGTCATCGGGACATGTTTGCTGCTTCTTTCCCCTGATGACTATTTTGGTGAGGCAGCTGAAAACTATGACTCCGACGAAACCAAGCTGGACAAACAGGACAAGCTGCTCAGGGAAACAGGGGAGCTCCGGCCAGGCCATTGCCATTCTGAAATACAGAGGTATGAGAAATCAATCAGAAAAATCAACATAAAGGCTTTGGAAAATTTCTATTTATAATGCAACAGAGAGTAGGTGATTGAAATAAATTTTGCCCCATCACTGAGTAATCAATGTTTGTTATCGTTATCTGACAGCTAGCCACAAAATTCAAAAGGTGTTAAAGCTCGCTGCATAAACTCCAGATTTACTTTTCTGCACATTTACCTTGATGACTGATGAGTCATTCCCCCACTACTCAAATCTACCAATCAAACCTCCACTAAACTATGTCTTGATTAATGTTAACCTAAATCTGAATGGCCAGAAACAATTGATGTTTATTGAGGCGACAGGTTCAATGAATAAAAGATTATCAATTTTAACGTACGATAAGAATCACTACATCATTTTCCACCCACCACCGATGGCAAAAATGCTAAAAATTTATAAAATAAGAATAGTTCCCAGTCTGATCATGTTTTGCCATCTCTGCAAATGAACCATATGTGGTAATATGGGTACAAAAAGAATGAAGAAGAGAACGATGATGATGCCAATTATTGGGCAATCAATGGGAGGAATGATTGGACATTTTGATGAATAATAATAATGATGACAATATCTATTGTTTGACCGTAAACAAGAAACAATAAAGCATTCAACACTGTATCAAACAATTAAGAACGACCCGTACGTGAGCAGCACGATCTAGAGGGTGTAAGTGGGGAAGACGAAACAGAAATAGAAACCTCAAACCCCGAGAAAAGCGGATGCACGTACAACACGTACGGAAACCGCCGCTGCCGCCGTCTGAATGATTTCTTCACCACCACCCTCCGCCGCTAGCCACTGCGGAGTGTTGCACGTAGAGTGCTCTCACTCTGTCCTTCTCTCTCTATACATAGATATGCGAGAAAACCTTTAAGAAAAGAGAGGGAAAAAGTAACAGAGAAAGCAGAGAGGGGTGGCTTTAAAATATGATTGCAGGAACAAAGCTTATATCGTGAGTGGTGGCGGAACTTACTGTGTAAGAGATTCCTGAAGGGATGAATGAATTATTATTTGATTAAAGCTAAAAAAAGCTAGTGTCTTTTAATATGTAAAACAAACGGCAGTGGTGTGCCGCTTCAAAAAGAGGAAGCAGACAAAAGATGATGATAAATTAGACGAAGAAAAGGGAATTTGAGAGACGCAGAGGAATTTGCTTCGTCTGGAAGAGGACGACGGACGACCATAGTACAAATCGATAGAGAGATATATGACATTTCACCACCCGAAGAATATATGTTCCTTGGGCCTTGTGGCGTGGGACACCAAGCAGCAATCCAATCATATAATTCAAACCGCATTACGCCAATTCCCATCTGACTTCTTTGTCACCGGTTATTGCTCAGGTCCGCACGACTGTTTCGGCCCATATACTCTAGCCACAGCCCAATTCTTCCTGCCACAATGCCTGTCCCGAAACCCCAACTCTCCTCACTCCGTTATTCATGTAAATAAAGTTCAATTATAAAAAAATAATAGATTTGTATTCGGAATTTAGGATAAAGTGTTAAAGTTTTAAAATTTGATTTTTTTAAGTTTAAAATTTTTTATTTTTAATTATGGACAAAAGTTATAATTTATAGTTTAGAACATTGAGATTTTATTAGGTTAAATTTTTTAAATAATATTTAAATAAGGGTAAAAGATATTTTTAAGGATTTTTTTATTAGTGTGGATGTATGTGTTTTAGATTATAAAAATTTTAACTTGGATTTCTAGTTATTTTTCATGAATGTAGAAAGTAAGTCAATTTAAATTTTTTAATACTAACATAATATCAAGTAAAATTGATTCTTAACTTCATTTGACCATTATTTATAAGATTACCATAGTAAAACTTGATTTTTAGTCATTTTTAATGTGCATGTTAAATATTAGCCGATTTAAATTTTAAATATTTTGTTGTGAAAATAGTCAAATTTCATAGTATAATATACGGAAATTGACCAATTTTGACATAAAAATAAAAAAATTTCAAATTGGCTAATAGTTGACATGCATATTGGGAATGACTAAAAATGGAGGTTTCACCATGTTAAACCCTTCCAATAATAGTCAAATGAAGTCTAAAAATATTTTTTAAAGGGTTGTGATTATTGTTATTTGTGGGGATGTATGTGCTTTCGATTACAAAAAGTTTAACTTGGATTTCTAGCTGTTTCTCCCAACATGTTGTTAGGTACGAATTTTGAACCCTCTTGGCCAATTCTCTAACTCCACCAATCCGCCAATGCTTTCCACAATTTGTTGGGTTAGGAGAAATAGAAACGGTGTAGTTCATTAGCTTGCTCGTCGCTTCCGGGGTTTTATATCCACTCTTTAAGGAGAGGTACCTTGTGATGATTTATAATTTGTTTGGAGAAACATTTGTTTTGAGATTTAATTCATTAATAATATAAGCAATCACATTCAAAAAAAAAAATTATTATTTGAATTTTAGAATTTTGAATTGGAGGTTTTTAGTGCCGAGTATATTCGGTAAGTACCGAAACGCTTACCTTGTTTGGAAAGTGTATTTCAATATTTCATAGACTTGCCGGCCAGCCTCATACAGAACAACCCAATGAGGAAGGATTGGAACACGGTTGTGCTATTTGCCCGCCCTCAGTCGCCTTGATCCGAGCTTGTTCGAGATTCAAACGCTGTAAAAGTTGTTCTTTCGAAATAATTAGTAGCGGTTATAATTTGTGTGACGATGCGAGCAGCTTTTGATCCCAATGAATAATAGCATTGCCTTCCCACCCGTTAAAGTTCATGCTGCAAAAAATGAGAACAGAGTGGGTTAGAAATGGTGAATCGGTTAGGTTTGAATCACAAACCGAGCTGAGCACAAAAAAAACCGATTGTATTTTGACATACTAATCAAATGTTATTTGGATTAGCGATTCATCCTTACTCAAAACTTTGGAATTCAAACCGGATCAATGACTCGAACAAGAGCAAATTTTTGAAAAATGACTGCCATCTCGATCGCTTTTAAAGTAGCCGGTACAAATTATTCACATGGTAAACTTGAAACTAGGGCATGGTTTTCACAAATCGTACGAGGATCGAACCGATAATAGAAATATGCTGTTCAATTGGTTAAACCACACTAAAAGAAAAGAAAGCTTAGATCATCTTTAACTTAACATACATTAAAACCTTTAAAGAAAAACAATTAGTCGACTTCCTCCATCTTGCTCTCCTCAGCACCCTCGTCCTCCAACGGTGGCATCTCCTCAATGTGACCCCAGATCAATATTCTGACTACTCATCATCGTCTCACTCATCATCAGCGCTTGAAAAATAGGGCAGTGGCTGGAACTCTCCTGTAAGACAGTAATGTTTTCTTCCAGAGAAGGTGAAACTCACATAATACACCATATCAAAGTACTTGATCATATTGTTCTTCTCACTCCCTAAGTTAGCATTGCTTTTGACGATCTAAACCTGCAGTCGCCGGACAAGGAGTTGAGAAACTTATTTTTGAAGAATTTGAAATCTCAATCATTGAAAACATATTTGATTGGGGAAGACATGCCTGATCATGATGATCAAGGTCACAAAATATGAGATCGAACACGGTAATCGGTAGGAAGGGTTTTCTGGATCTCTAGTAAGTATCGTAAGATTGTTATTCGTTGAGGAGAGCTCCTCCAAATCAGTTCGGTAGATTTCATCTTTCTCTGCTGCTAAAACTTGTCCATTCTGCAAAATTAAAAAGCACACTAATTATCATCACCAAACAATAAAACGAAACTTACAGGTCCAACACGATCTAACATGCGAGAAATTTCGAGTACTGATTTTGCTCCGAGATACAACACTGTACCACCTTTAACCTGCATGATTAAGCAACAAACAAATCCTGTCAATTGGAAATTCCGGAGGACTAAATACTCAGCATTTGTAATAAGTACTAAATACATACATTAAGAGGCAGACCACCGCTAATTGAAGGGTCATGTGCGGTTGCGGCGTCTATTGCGCTAATTGCAGCCTCCAACTTCGACTCCATCGTGCTGAAGCTCCAGCAGCAAAGTTAGTAGCAGTAGCAAGTTCAAACACAAAGATGAGCATTATAACAAGAATTTAAACGAACTACATTCTTATTATAATCGCCAGTCCGGTTCCCCTAACGACTAATTGCAGTGACTTTCGTGTCCCGATGATTTCAACGAATAACTGAGTAATACTGTAATCGAAGTTATTTAGTTACTGAAAAGAGAAAGCAATCAGATGAACCTCGCACCTTCAAATCTCACCTTCTGCTTCTTTGTGAGCCTTGACTTTTCTCCACGTCCCTTTGTTTACTTGTCCTTATAATTGTCCAATTCAAATTAACAGCAACCAAAAATAACTAAAAATCAGTCCTAGATTAACTTCAATCAGTCATGAACTACAACCAGTCAATGGTAATTACCTAATTTAACTTCAATCAAATTTAACTACAGTCCTCTCTTTCTCTGTATATATAATTCTCAATCCATCCAATTCGATCTTACGACATAAAGTTGAAAGAAAGATCCAAGCTTGTTCGATCCTTATTGTTCAATGGCGAACAACAACAATAAAGGCAGCTCCTTGTTTGGTTGGGTGAAGAAAATCTTCACCTCCAAGCTTTCCGAAAAGGTTTCTTCTCCTCTTAATCTGTTTTTTTATCTCTGTTTTTTTCTCTAATTTGTGTGGTTTTCTCATTCGCCAGAAATTGAAGAGCGGGAAATCTCAATGGATTTCTGGAAGGCTGAGACTTCGACAACAAAACCACGAAGCTGTTCTGCCCCCAACAACGACGAAAACAGACAGAAAACTCACACAAGCAAGAGAGCGGCAAAAGAAGTACGCTCTCACTGTCGCCACGGCAACCGCCGCCGCCGCCGAGGCTGCCGTCTTAGCTGCCAAAGCCGCTGCTGAGCTTGTCCACATCACCGCTACCCAGGGTCATCATTTACCTAAACCGGATCGTAATTGGATCGCCGCTGCCATTTTGATCCAGAGTGTTTTTCGTGGTCACCTTGTAAGCTCTGTTTTCTATTTTTTTTGTTCTTAATTCATTTTTACTGAAATTTGAAAAAAATGGATGATAAAATGGGGAAATATATATAGGCCAGGAAAGCCTTACGAGCACTGAAGGGTGTGGTGAAGCTTCAAGCTATTGTTCGCGGCCAGTCCGTCCGACGCCAATTTGCCACCGTCAAACTCGAGCATTTGACAATGCTGAAAGCCAAACACAAGAATGTCGAATCGATCAATTCGGTAACTTTTTCATTTTGATGTTTGAATTGTTGCGAATCGAGAGAAGATACATAAATGATGTTGGTTGTGGGGCTTAACTTTGATATCAATTGTACAGCTTACAAGCAGTAGCAGCAGCAGCAGCGGTCGAAGAAGTTGGGATTTGAGTAGACGGTCCAAGGAAGATATAGAAATCATATTGTCAAGGAAGCAAGATTGTAACATAAAAAGAGACAGGATGATAAGATATTACTCCTTCTCCCACCCGGTAAATATATATATATATATCAGCTCGGCTTGATCAACTTCGTAGTGTTGGAAACCGAGTGAAAAATAAACAGTAATTGTGTTTATATGGTGGTGGGTTTTCAGGAAAGGAGGAACACAAGAACACTGCAGGAAGAACTAGTGCTAGAGAATGAGGGAAGTGGTAAGAATGGTCGCAGTTCGATAGACAACTCGAGGCTAGTTCCTATGTCCACCATATCATTCAATGGTGAACTAACAGGGAATCAAACAAGGAAACTCCCTGGCAATTGTGGTACCACTGTTCATCATGATGGGGACGATTGCAGTTTGCCTTCGATTTCATATGCACGAAGGTCATTGGGAGGTAATGCCAGCGATAATTCAGTCCCATTTAGTAGCTCACAGGCTTTGCCAACTTATATGGCCGCGACACAGTCATCGAGAGCAAGAACAAGATCGACGAGCACACTGCGACATAGCCTAGACGAGATCGAGAGGAAAGGTGGAATAATGCAGCAGTCCCTTTGGTCTTCTGATCATCATGGAGAACTAGAAGTGTTTAGTTGTAACGCTGCTGCTGGAAAATCGTCATGTGGTCAGGAAATGTCATTCCTGAACAGAAAGGTTCATCACCGTAGATTCAGCCATGGATTCTGATCATCATGGAGAAGTTAGGACTCACACTTTAATTTTCTGATTAAATTTTGTCTGAGTGTTGATTTCATCAATTTTTACCTAGATGTCAACATCTGTTTGTTTATACAGAAATGAAATATATTTTACTAGAAAATAAATAAGAAATCACTCAACCTTTTGAACTTGCCGTCGTTGACTGCTATCAGAGCTCAGAGGAAAAAAAAAAGAACAGAATAATGGCACAAAGAGGGTATATGGGATATACTCATAGAAAAACTTCTCCTTTGACTCTTAAAATCCCCAAGAGAAAGATGCATTTCTGCAGAATCTCTTTCCCCTTCTCTTCCTCTCCGATTGAAACTGCAAAATGGGACTACGCCCGTTTCATCTGCCCATCTCGCTCGCTTGCGTCCTCCTCCTCTGCGTCGCCAGCAGTAGCACAGACTCACCGGTCATCGAGCTCAAACTGAAGGCGCAGCAGCGGCATCAACTTCAGATGCGGCGTGGGCCGCCTTTCAAGATTGCGATTTTCGCAGACTTGCATTTTGGGGAAGATGCCTGGACTGATTGGGGGCCCGTCCAAGACGCCAACTCTATCAGAGTCATGTCCAACGTACTGGACACTGAAAACCCAGGTGACTCACCTTTAGACCCCTTTTAGCCACTTGACTCAATTGCAGTTTTCGATTTTAGGCCACTTGTTTCAATTAACGGGATTGAATTCAAAACTCAGTGCATTAAGCCAACACATGGAACATACTCTGTCTGCAATTGGAATGATAGCCAAGTTCGATCAGTGCATGCTGCAATGAAATGCTGTTTTTTGAACAACAACAAAAAGAACATAATGATTCATTTCTGTGTATCTGCATTAAGTGTTGTGTATCTAACTGTACCTGTGTGAGATTCAGTTCTATAGTTTGTAGGTTTGTAAAGGTGAAAAGGTGATTAACCAAGAGGAGTTGTGCAGATTTTGTAGTTTATCTTGGAGATGTCATTACAGCCAACAATATCCCAGTTGCTAATGCCAGCTTGTATTGGAGCCTGGCAACATCTCCAACCAGGGACAGGGGCATACCATGGGCTAGTGTATTTGGAAACCATGACGATATGCCATTTGAGTGGCCGATGGAGTGGTTCTCAGATCCTGGAATTCCTCAGGTTCACTGCCCTGAACCCAACTCATCATGTTCTGGTAAGCTCGTGTAGATGATACATTTCTGTACTATGATCTTTACTCTTTTGTGCTGTACAAGATTGCTTTGTCGACTATTTTTGTTGTCCGATGATACTGTACATGACATCAATAATAATCAAGTGTTATTTACATGTTAGTAGGATGCGTTAGGCACAAGTTGAACCCTTTTGCCTAGAAAAAACATACTAAAAACACAAACCTTTTCAGTATTCCTTATTTTTATAGATCGTTTCCGGTTTACTGTCTGGTTCATCATTTGCCTGAAGTGTTTTATGGTTTAGGTGTATACTTCTTGACGTTACTAATACTGCAGGAGAAGAGTACTGTGGCTTCAAAGGCACGCAACGTGTGATGCTGATGAAAAAGGAGGTTGAGCAGAATGCGTTATCATACTCCAGAACTGGTCCTAAACATCTATGGCCAAGCATATCCAACTATGTTCTTCAACTGTCCTCTCCGGGAGATCCAAAATCGCCAGTTATGTTCATGTACTTCCTGGATTCTGGTGGAGGATCATATCCAGAGGTTATATCAGAAGCGCAAGCAAAATGGTTCAGGCAAAAATCTCAAGAGATTAACCCTGCTTCAAAGTATGACTAAGCCACAAGCTTCACTTGTTTTCTGTTAAATCAGTCTAGTTGCAGGAGATCCCTTTGAAGTTAGGTTCTAACAATTTGGTTTGTCATGGAGATTCTCTGATCTGTTGTTTCATTTTATTTTCCGGGTGGCAGGGTTCCTGAGGTTATATTCTGGCATATTCCAAGTAAAGCTTACAAAAAGGTGGCCCCTTGGTTCGGAGTACACAAGCCTTGTGTTGGTTCTATAAACAAGGAGAGTGTAGCTGCTCAAGAAGCTGAATTTGGCATCATGGACATCTTAACTCAACGACCTTCTGTCAAGGTTAGCATGCTCAACATGAAAAAAGTATTAAAACTTTTGTTATCTCCAACTAGCTCCAATGGCTTGTTGCAGGCAATATTTGTAGGGCACAACCACGGACTGGATTGGTGCTGCCCTCACGAGGGGAAAGTAAAACTATGGATGTGCTATGCTAGGCATACCGGCTATGGTGGATACGGGAACTGGGATAGAGGATCCAGAATACTGGAGGTTACAGAGGACCCTTTCTCTCTCAAGTCATGGATAAGAATGGAGGATGGGGAAGTGCACAGTGAAGTTGTGCTGAGTTCTTGAAGCTCTGCTCTCTCAGGTTGCTAGCTACTGCATCAGCACGCAAAAAGTGGGTTAGGGAAGAAGATTGTAAGTAACAGTCATGTATATTTGGCGTATGTTCCCTTGTGTATAATTGATGGAGGATTCTGTAATATATCAATTCTTCACTTCTGACAACATTGATTATTAGTCCACATTCTGACGACTAAGTACAAGACTGAAAAAAAGTAATAAAATATCGGTATATAGTTGTGGCAATACTTAATATTGCTGGTGGAGATAACATTCTTGGATTCTGGGAAACCAATCCAATCCAGTGAAGTGATGAACGATATCATTGTCAGTAATTGTTATTATAATATAAAGTTACAGTGTCTTAGGGCTCGTGAGTGTCATTATGGTGACAGTAAGGATACTATTATCTACAATTACTTGATTTTGTATCCTATTTTCAAAGTATATTTATGACAGATTAGGTCATACTATGGAAACTCTCCATTGATGTAACCCGGATAGGTTAGTAACCATTTTGATTATGAAAATAATCGAATCAAGAGTCGCTCATGAACTTGCTATGCATTTTTGTTTTTGCTCTTCGTTTTCAGTTTCGTTGACGAATCATTATTAAATTCATCTAAATAATATAACGAAGAAAGCTAAAACTTGAATGATGCTCAACTCGACTCGATTCGGTAACGTGCCTCCCCTTGCCTTCCCCAATTTTAGTCTTTAGATTAGCTTTCCGCATCAAAGTCAATTATTTTTTTATAAAATTATTAATCGAAAGTAACGTAAGCAGCAAGAGTACTATTTATTTATTGATATTATAATGCATCTCAATAATTCAGAGGTCAAAAAGTGTTGACGACTCTGATTCATGGTTTTGACCCAATCCTCCCTGTAACATTATGTCCTTTAAAATAAACAAAAATTGGCAAATTCAGCATACCCCGAGGACCTGCATATAAAATATGAACAAGTTAATAGTTAAAAGCTACTTTTGGGGGCTTGATATAAGGATGATTATATGTGTTAGAAACGACGTGGGGAAGTGAGTAGTGGCTCAAACTTCATTGCAAAACAATGAAGTTGGAAGGATCGATGGACCCTAGTCTGGCATGCTGGTGAAATGTCCAAAGCTAAGTCAGTAGCCTGTTATGAATCGGGCCACTACACACGGAACAATCTAAGACTAAAGACAAATCAAACTAACGAAACCTGGAATCTGCTCTTATAAATGCTCCAAGTGTTTCTCGTATGCATCCTTCATGATTCGATTTAACATTGGAGACGTCCAAGTGAATAGTCCTCCTTCTGCATGAATGTTGATTGTGGGGATGCCCTCATCAGCTTCGTCAAGCAGATGGGGATCTTCCACTTATGAATGTCCAATCAAACTTCCTATGGTGTACGCCAAGTTTTAGAGACTCGTAGCTGGATTTATGGGGCCACCGACTATGCCTCTCTATGTCCAAGAACAGGGAAGCATAAGTCGTTTAAGGTTGTTTTTTGGAATCCATCTTTACTGACGGACTACCAGTTTTAGGGTCATCATTGACACATCTAACCAATCAGGGTATGCCACATGATGAATCAACTCTAATCTCGTAGCATTATAAAAAAGAAAGCATGTTCACATACAAAGCATTCATCACATCACACTTATCGTCACTCTGTGTAAAATCGCTCAAACAACTCCTTTAATTACTTCATTATTTCTCATATTTCTCTCTTCACACGCCTTACCCCTCCAACTCTAAACATTACTACTCTCTTCTATTCTTTGTTAGATCAACCTAACCATCAATCTATCTTAAATTAAATTCATTGAGGTCAAATTGACCACCAATTCGGTTCAAACTCTTTGATTTTTCTATTCGACTTATTATTGTTCCGCCCGACCCAACGAAGCAAAACAGGAGTAATCTAATAATATCTTTAGCTAGCTAGTAGCATAATTGTTGATGCTGGGGACTAAGAACAGCTCAAAAGCCTTATTAGTCTCTAGGGCACAAGGGGGTGTGATCATTTGGTGAAGCGAATTCAGAGCAACAAGTTGCTTTGGGCCACACCAACCAACCAGACAAATATATATGTGTTGCCCTAAGGGCAAAATCTTTCCTTAATCTTCTCTTTCACATGGCCTTATCATTATCATTCTTCCCCCAGTTTATAGCTAACAGGGCAACTAAAATATAAGATTAGAAAGCTTTATTTCATTGACGTGTAAATTACTTTTTTCATTTTCCTATCCACATTTGATAAAAGTCTCACTTTCCCATCCATATTTGATATATGGAGGAGGTGATGGATCGACAGATTTTGTCCACCGTAGATATGTATCAAGCAACAATGTTACTGATCTTGATTACGAGCTTTTTACTTTCTATAACATATCGAATGTTATCCGTTACTAACACATTCTATTATCAAAGAGCGAGTAAAACAACCATAATTTGGGCTTCAACATTCATTAGACGCAAATACTTGCTTCCTAGGGAAGTTCTGCAAAATGAGCATGGTACCAACATGCATTGTGGCAGAGACAGGGGAAGCTGGAGCTCGTTCTGGCTTTCCCTCGCCCGATATGGAATACTATTTTGTACGAAAATTTTGAAACCGCCATCATGCATGTCTTCATATTGAACGAGTAACGTTTGTTTTGACCAAGTGGAGGAGAGGCACACACAGCAACAGTTGCAAACCAAACTCCTTTTTTTAAGATGATGCTCTGTTCAACAAGCATAAAGTAAGGTGGGGAGGCAGTTGATGAAGAAAAGGGAGGGAATTTTGAACGAGTCAAGTGACTGCTAATTTGAACTGACAGTTGGAACTCTCTCATCACTGTACAACAAACGTCCATCGATGACGTGGACGACCTCCAATGGCGAACCCCCCTGAACTTGCGGGCCCCAACCAGACCACCTCGTCTTTCTTCTTCTCCTTCTCCTTCTTCCAATTTGATTTCCAGTCCCAATAATAATAAAAAGATCTAAAGCAATCACACCATAAGAGAAAAGAAGAAAAAAAAACAGAGAAAGCTACTGTGTCCCAATTCGTTCATTCAATTTCCACCACTGTCACTATTCTCTCCCTGTATATATAATTCTCAATTCCTCCAATTCGATCTCATGCCGCAATGTTAAAAGATCCAGTCTTTCCTTATTTCAGGCATTTAATAAGGACATAAGAGATCGTTCATGATCCTTTGATGTTTTTATTTCCAGCTCTCTTGATTCATCCTTGTTGTTACTGTTCTGTTATTCATTAATGGCGAACAACAGCAATAAAGGCAGCTGCTGGTTTGGTTGGATGAAGAAAATCTTCACCTGCAAGCTTTCCGACAAGGTTAATTTCTTAACCTCTTACTCTGTTTTTTTTTTCTCTTATCTCTTCGCCATCTTTTTCCTAATTTTGTGTGTTTCCAGAAATTGAAGAGAGGGAAATGGAAATATTGGATTTGTCGGAGGCTGAGACATCGACAGAACCGCCCAGCTGCACTCCCTTTCACAACAACGACAATAAACAGACAACTGACAGAAGCAAGAGAACGCCAAAAGAACTACGCTCTCACCGTCGCCGTTGCCACCGCCGCCGCCGCCGAGGCCGCCGTCGCAGCTGCCAAAGCCGCAGCCGAGCTTGTCCACATCACCTCTTCTCATCACGCCCATCATTCACCTAAACCGGACCCTAATTGGGCCGCCGCCGTTTTGATCCAGAGTGTTTTCCGTGCTTACCTTGTACGTTCTGTTTCGACAACTCTGTTCCTTCTAAAAAATAATCAATATGTTTGAATTTGAAAAATGGATAAAGCAATTGGGGGAATTATATACAGGCCAGGAAAGCGTTACGAGCACTTAAGGGAGTGGTGAAGCTTCAAGCTATTGTCCGCGGCCAGTCCGTCAGACGCCGATTTGCCATCATCAAACTCAAGTATTTGACAATGCTGGAAACCTCTAGAGCCTGTAAAGATGATAACGTGCAGGGTAAAGGAGAGCACAGGAACCTCGAATCGATCAATTCGGTAACTTTTTCATTCCGATGTTTGAATTGTTGCGAATCTAGCGGAGAGTACTACTGTTAACTTCGATATGAATTGTGCATTTCAACAGCTTACAAGCAGCAGCAGCAGTCATAGAAGTTGGGATTTCAGTAGACTGTCAAAGGAAGATATAGAAATCCTATGGTCAAGGAGGCAAGAGGGTAACATCAAACGAGATAGGATGATGAGATACTCCTTCTCCCACCGGGTATATATTATATTTCTCTAGTCGATCAACTTCGTATTGTTAGAAACAGAACAAAAAATGAACAGTTATTGTGTTTATGGTGCTGGGTTTAGGAAAGGAGGAACACACAACTATTGGAAGACCTATTGCTGGAGAATGAGGCAAGTGGTAAGAATGGTAGCAATTGGATGGAGAATTTGAGGCTAGTTGTTCCTATGTCCACATCATTCAATGGCGAACTAACCACAGAGAGTACTGAGACCTCCTCACATCTTAAAACCAGAAATCGGACAAGGAAACTCTATCGCAGCGATTCTGTTACTGCTGCTGATCATGATGGTAACGATTGCAGTTCGCCTTCTATTTCATCTGCACGGAGGTCGTTTGGCCATACTGAGCAAAGGGCGAGCAGCTCAACGAGAGATAATAATGCAATCGACAGTTGTTCAGGACCGGTGAATAGCTCACCAGCTTTGCCAACTTACATGGCTGCGACACAGTCAACGAGAGCAAGGATAAGATCGCGGAGCACGCCGAGGCAGAGAGGTCAGGACCGGAGCGAGATACAGGGTTACAAGAGCGGAGGTGGTGGAGTGCTACAGTCCCTTTGGTCTTCTGATAATCATAATGGAGAAATGTTTAGTTGTGATGCTGGGAAATCGTCATGTGGTCAGGAAATGCCGTTCCTCAAGAGTAAGGTTCATCACCGTGGATTCAGCCTTGCTGCTTCCTCTTCCCAGCATAAGAATTGGTAATGGTAGTAATTCAGTGATCTATAGTTACATCTTTTGATTCATTTGCTTAATGAATGGTGGTGGTGGGTTGTTCTGTAGATATCACATTACAAGTTTGTTCATTCTTTTTTTTGTGGATTATCATAATGGGTGCGAGTTTGGGAGATTTTGGTTTTGTTTTTGCTATCAGCTTGAGTGTAAAGAGTTCGACTTGGTGTCTAAAATATGAAATTTGGCGAGGGTACTGACTTTTTTAGGGCCGAAGCATTAATTTTGTTCTTCATTTACTAACTTTTTTATGGATAAGACGTGAACAAAGAACCTAAGCACCAAGTCCATAGTAAAACCTCAAAAATAAAGAACGCAAGTGCCGAATCCAGACCGAAACCTCAGATTCGGTTTAGTAATTTCTTCCACACATCTTTAGTTTATGTATGTTATTTTCTAATTATTGAAATGCCTATCGTATAACCTGCAATCCAAACTACCTGATAATGCCATTCACCGCATAACAAAGAGCCAAACAGAGTTAAATTTAATTCAGTTTACTGATTCCAAATGGTAAATATGGTTTCATGATAAGAGAAAAGTCAATCGAATGACAACTAAACTTCTTCTCTGGATACTTAAACATGAACAAAACTGGTTTAGAAAACCTAGAACAAACAACAATCTGAGAAAAACCAAAGCATACTGGAAGTTTACTCTTCATCTTCGATAATCTTTGTGCTCAACCCCTTGAGTCCTTCTGGTGCCTCAGCAACAGTAACAAGGGAATAGAGCTCCTCCTTTGCATCTTCATCATCGTTCCTCTTACGTGCAATGCGAACCCTGATTCTCCTTGGAACACTCCTGATACCCTTGCTCCAGATTTGCTTGTTCAGCTTCACGTCCACTCTGACATCCTTCGTCCCCATAGCCTTCTCAGCAAACTTCCTGATCTCCTTGATGGCCTTGGGTGCCTTCTTCTTGAAGGTGCTGTAAACGGTACAGAAAGATTCCAAATGAGACTTTACTAAAACTAGAACATATGAACACTAACCAAAAGAGCAAAGAAGAAGCGAGCAGAGTAATATAAATGACCAAGTAAATTAACTACTGTTCATCATTGACACTAGCAAGCAGTTTTGGTGAGAAAATTCAGAACAAGGAATCGGCATGGCAGCAGTATCACAGAATTCTACTCAACGATAACCAATTAACCACACTACTGCATCATCATAACACGATTACTAATACCCTGTGCATTTGATATAGTTCGTTACCCAGTTAGACAATCTACAACACAAATCCAAGCTTTCTTAACACATATATCCATGCACCATCCTATAGCTAGCTGTCAAATATATAAGTTTCTTGTGGTGGTTTATTTATATATTCCCCACCAAAACATTTTCATTTAACTGTATTTGTAAATTGTTATGCATCATCAAGCATCTTTACATACACCAAGATACATGCACATTTTCAACCAATCCCACAAAATAGCAAAAAAAATTGCAAAGCCGAATCAGGACAGGCACAAAACCAGAGCAGCAAGGACACCTCCAGCACAAACCCAGCAGAATCATTCAAAACACAGCCCAAAAACTGGACACCAAAACAAAATAATCAGGACTCTATACTAGTACTTTATCAGATACTACAGAGCAAGCAAAATGCCATTTTAGATCCGTAGAACTTGTGCTAGAAAATTCAATCAAATCACCCACGAAGAAACCTAAATCGTAAGCAAAAAAGTCTAGACAGATTGTACTCACCATCCGTGCAACCGCTTGTGAAGGTTGATGGTGTACTCCCTAGTCACCACCTCCTCTTTCCTGATCCTAGTCTTCTCAACCATCTTCGCTGGCTACTTTCTGTCTGCAGTCAATTTCTACAAGCTATTAGGTCATGTGTGGAAACAATTACAGAGAAGATAAACCAAGCAGAGCACGAGAGAAACTACCAGTCGAAGAATAAATGAAGAACGGATGAAAAAGAAGCAGCAGCAGCAAAATGGAGGCGAAGATTGTAAGTTGGAAGATAAAGGAGACGTCTTAAAACCCTAGCTCCTGGTGCCTCCTTCTCTTAACTGATAATGGGCTATAATTGGGTCCAAGTCTCACAAACAAGAGCACATGGGCCATACAAAATATTTGTCAAAGGCCTGATTTAAGAAAGCCCAAGTCATAAATAAACGGGCAGAGAGCAAAATTAACCTCGGCAGAAGCCGATTTAAGAAAGCCCAAGTCTCATCTTTCACGGCGGCCGGCGACTTGAACGCGGCAGAGGAGAAGTTCGTCACTTTTCGAAGTTTTTCGTCCCTCCTTCTTTATTTCCATGGAAGCTGAAAGTAGCAGCAGCAGCTTGAGCTGCACCAATATTGCTGACACTGACCCCTCCAAATTCGGAGAGAAGAAGAGATGGAGAGCCGAAGAAGCAATTGCAGGAAATACAGCAGCACTCGATTCCCTTAGAGAACTCATCGTGTTCCCTCTTCTCTATTCTCGTGAAGCTCGAAAGCTCGGCCTTAAGGTAACTGGAGAGTTGTTTGAACATTGTATTCCTTGTTTCCTTTCAGCATTTTTCTGTTTTAAAATTTCCAGCTGATTTTTCTTCCTACTCTGGTGCAGTGGCCAACGGGGCTGCTTTTGTACGGTCCACCAGGAACTGGAAAGGTAATCAGTTAATCATCCTCTCTGTTCAAGCGTTTCTGTGACTTGTGAAGCTTGATTGTGTAACAAGTATATATTGTTTCCTGGTGCTTTTCAAACGCTCTAGACGAGTCTTGTTCGTGCAGTTGTTCAGGAATCTGGTGCATATTTAGTTGTAATTAGGTAATATTTTCTTCCTCCCCTTATCTTGTTTCGAATTTGATTTGATTCCCGGGTTTGGGATTACTTACTTCACTTTGGTGTGCTTCCTTTCTGTTGGTTAGCCCACATTCTGTTCACAGAGCACATGCTGGGGAAAGCGAAAGGATTTTGAGAGAGGCATTTGCTGATGCATCGTCAAATGCCGTCGCAGGAAAACCGTCGGTTGTGTTTATAGATGAAATAGATGCGATGTGTCCTCGTCGTGATTCTCGGTGAGCGAGAAAGGATTATGCTTTTGCTATTGTCAATCGTATTATGTTCTTGCTTTGATACCTGTTTTTGTTTCGTTTGAGATCTCATGAATGTGTCAGTCAATCTTGGATCAAAAGCTGTCTTTTCATTCCTATTAATATTCACCAACATGCTTGGAAGTGTTTATGAGTTGAAATGCGTATTTAGTGTAATATGAATGCTGCTTCTGGTGTTTCCATTCAATTTTCCCTTAAAATTGCAGGAGAGAGCAAAATGTTCGTATAGTTTCTCAACTCTGCGCGCTGATGGATGCCATGAAGCCCTCTTCAGTTTCTTCAGGGCATATTGTTGTGGTTGCATCAACCAACAGGTAACGTGCTAATTTGTTGCAAGTTACTATTTTTTGCTACATAAACTTCACTTAGCCTGGTTTTGTTGCCATATGGAATCCAACGCTTTAGTTGTGTGCAACATTTGTAGTTTTTGTGGATCCTTCTAGAAATTATTAATGTTTATTGACAACCGATTCACTTTCAGATAATGTAGTTTAAACTTAAATTAACAATCAACGGACTTGTATGTTTCATTGTTTAAATCTGAGTCCAATCCTTTGTTTGCTTTCTAAAGAGTTGATGCAGTTGATTCTGCACTTAGAAGGTCTGGGCGTTTTGATAATGAAATAGAAGTGACAACACCTACAGAAGATGAACGTTTGCAGATCCTCAAGGTATGAAATATTAAGATTTTTTTATTGTGCTGGAAACTCCGATTTTTCCCTTGCTGCTCCCATTTTATATACCATTTGTGTATGCAAAAAATAGTAACATAGAACTGGATTTGTTCTCTTTTCCTCTTGCTGCTGATTCCATCCAGCTCTATACAAAGAAGTTACCGTTGGATAGTGATGTCGACTTGCATTCCGTTGCTGCTTCATGTAATGGATATGTTGGGGCTGACCTGGAAGCTTTGTGTCGTGAAGCCACCATGTCAGCCATTAAGTCAGCTGATGCCAGAGGAGTTGCTGCTCCTCTTTGCTTAAGAACAGAAGACTGGAAGCATGCAAGGGTTGTTGTTGGTCCTAGCATAACACGAGGTGTGACAGTTGAAATACCACAAGTGTCCTGGGAAGATATTGGTGGACTGAAGGATTTGAAGGTCTGGTGCTAACTTTGTCAATTATTAGACTAACTTGAAAAGCTTGAAACCCTGTCGATGGTAGACGTGTAGATATCAACTCTTTCTGATGTCTACATATGGCCATTGTATTTTCAGAAGAAACTCCAACAAGCAGTTGAGTGGCCTATTAAACATCAGTCTGCATTTTCAAGAATGGGAATTTCTCCCATACGTGGGGTTCTTTTGCATGGACCTCCTGGATGTTCCAAAACAACTCTTGCTAAAGCTGCAGCTAATGCTGCTCAAGCTTCTTTCTTTTCATTGAGGTATGGACATCTAGACCAGGTTTCTGGGTGAAGTTGTTCTAACCACTCTATATATTGCTTTTCGTTCTTTTTACTGACCTGTCTATGCAAGTAATAGTGATTTGAATGTATCCCGTGATTGCATTTTTATGATTTATCTGTCTTTTGGTAAAAGAAGGTCCTCTTAGCCACATTTTTTGCAGACATTAATTCTGCTCTCCTTTATGAAATGTTCAGTCCCTTTCGTATTTTTGTCAGGGGAAAGCTCCCTCTTATGTGATTTAGTGCTTCATTGTGTTCATGTAATGCCATGATCAGGTTTTGTTATAATTTTCCACTTGAAAATCAAGACTGTATTCAGTGGTGCAGAATTATTTTCAATGTATGTTGGAGAGGGTGAAGCATTACTGCGCAACACATTCCAAAGAGCTCGTGTGGCAGCTCCTAGCATAATCTTCTTTGACGAAGCCGATGTTGTGGCTGGTAAACGGTAAGTCCATTTTGAGTTTTTTTATGAATGCTACTGTATTAGGGGTTTTGTGCATATCAATGTTCATATTTCACCGTTCGCCACTCATACTAGATGAAAGTTAAGTATCTGAAAAATCATCTTGGCTTAATGGCAGAGGTGACAGTTCAAGTAATTCATCCACAGTAGGGGAGAGGCTTTTATCTACTCTACTGACTGAAATGGATGGTCTGCAACAAGCAAAAGTAAGTGCTAAACATGACATAAAGCATCTGACTTTGCCTTGCAATGATTTTAAACGGAAGTTTCCATATATTTCTCATTATTATTCTACTACCAGGGTATCCTTGTGCTGGCGGCCACAAATCGTCCACAAGCAATAGATGCTGCACTGATGCGCCCTGGACGTTTTGACTTGGTACGACTGTTGTTTAGAATGTGACATGATCCGCTTTTTTGTTCATAGATATCTGCATTGTGCTTAATTCTGTCCATCCCATGTCCACAATTAGGTATTGTATGTGCCACCCCCTGATGAGGAGGCTCGTCTTGAGATCCTCAATGTCCATACACGAACCATGAGCGTGGGGGATGATGTTGACCTTAAAACTATAGCGGAGAATACTGAGCTGTTCACAGGTGCTGAGCTAGAAGGTCTTTGTCGCGAAGCTGGGATTGTAGCTCTGAGAGAAGATATTTTTGCCAATGTCGTCAGCAACAAACATTTCCAGGCAGTGTTGGAGTCTCTGAAACCAGCACTAACCATAGAAGATATAGAAGAGTACTCGTCGTTCCTGAAGACACAGCATATCAGATCGCCTGGCAAGACCGGAGAATCAGCCATTGTCGATAACAGCAACGCCAAAACAAATAGGCCGCTGGATTCAAAGTTGACTGTGATTAAAGTTGGGGTTTTGAGTGTATTGGTTTTAGCTGCTGCAAAATATCTTCACTTTTATACACAGTCAGCCAGAGCAGATGTATCAGTTAGGTACTCTCCTACTTAAACTTTGTATCTGCAATGGAATTTAAATCAATTCTCATTTCATTTCCTCTGATTCAAATTAGTCACTGTCATCATTGAGAAACATATGATTTCGAAAGGGGATAAAGAAAAAACAAGACTCGAGACATAGAAATAATCCATGTAAGTTGAAACTTGTTGTCAGCCATTTCGATCTAGCGAGTCTTCTTGAAATGTTGCAGTGTTTTATGTTTATGGACCATACTGGTATACCGGCCTTCCATCCAACGGTTGAACTGGCCTTGCATTTGCTTCAAATCCCTAATGAGATTGAATGAATAATGATTAATTAGTAATTTGGTTAGATCAGGTGAACAGAAAGAAAGGTCAAGTCAACTCACATCATGGACTGCTTCCCTTAAGGCTCTAACTTGCTCCCTCGAGACTGTCCTAACCTGTTATTATTATCATAAAATGGCCAGATTTGCTTTATCTTGTTATATTTCCATAATGTCAAGTGAAGAAATGAAAAAAGGAGAAAAAAGCAATCAAACCTTCTTGACAATGGTCCAGATAACACCTTCAGTGCATGGAGGAACAGTGAGAGAGCCAATGTATCTGTAGTACTTCCTGCTACCAACCTTGATATCTCCTGGGTTCATTATTCCCAAATCCTTCTCTTTCTTTCTCTCCACTGACCTTATGTGATGGAACAACTGCATCCCCAAACTCAGTTTTGTTACGATAATTAAACGAAATTCACTTGCTTTGTATGTTAATAATTACAGAAAATGTTTACCTCGGAAAGCCTTCGGTCACGACGCCCGTATTTGTAGACTATTGCAACCACCGCCAGATTCCCTTCGTAGCTTTTATGCACCAAGTGAAGCTCCCGCTCATACCTTGAACCATTGAAAGTGTGCTCAGATGGAGAATGCCAATGACATTGCAGCAGCTTGTATTGACTACCGTTGATCTTGATCTCCCCTGCATCTCCTTTCCAGAACACCTGCTTGTTTTTGCGATCATCATGAAATAATATGTTCATCCCCTGAACAAAAATAAGTAGATTTGACAAAGTTTACTGAACTGTGACATCATGTCCCCTGTTCTTGACAGAAGCAGTAGCTGGTTTGTAGTCTCTGTTCAGCTTCCCCAGATTGGAAAGGATTTCCACCCTTGCATCCAGAAGGTCAATTGGAGACTGTAAGCTCCCATTCTTACACACTTGCCAATGTGGATCAATCTCTCCCCATCTTCTTGGCCCTTTCCCAGTTTTTTCTTCGTAAGCAATTGCTGACTCATCATCTGCAAGCATTTCAGAGTTGCAAAAGTTGCTTGAATCCAAACTACTCCAGAGAGGGAAATGGGCGAGTTGATACTTACCAACTTCGCCATCGTCAGAAGAAGCGGTAGAGAATGCCACATAGAGAAGGAAGAGAGTGGCCAGTAACTTCTTTATTGTTGTAATGCTGGAGGAAGCTGAGGGTCTGATTGAAGAATGATAGTTGCCCAGTGGTTATTTATGGTTAAATTTGTTATTTCTTCTGCTGATTCCATACTTGGTAGGAAGGGTAAAGTCAGAGACTTGCTAAAAAATGAGTGTGGCCAACGGTAATGGTGTCAGCATTTATTCTCATTCTGTTGCCTTCTTGTCAATACATTTAATAACACTAACCCAAACAAGAGGTGCAGTGAAAGACATCATTTTGGAAAAAATGGCAACTTTTCCTTTTCTTTGAGGAATAACCACCGAAAGAAGCAATTAAATTAATCGTTCTTTCAAGTTAAGCTATAACCCCGGATTGGCTGGCCTTAGAAGATCTGCTGAACCTCATGGATATTATCTGTTCTTTACTTCAAGGCACTCAGTATCAAGAATCATACTAGTAGTAATATCAGAAGGCTGACAAAATGCATAACTTATTTTCCTTGAGCAAAAGGGATACAGAGTTACATGCCAACACGTCTAATGAAACTGAATTAGGTTCCCAGATATGACTTTAACAGCTTCAGATCCTTTATAACAGGAACAACAGCTTTCCCATCCAGACCCATTTCAACATTCAAGCATTCAACTCAGTTTCATTAATCTTCTACAACGATTCACAAAACTTCTGATTAGGGCACCATGTCTTCTTACTTAACTCAGTACAAACTGGAAGCTCACTTTCCCCTGCAATCATGCGAAAACACAGCGATGAATAACACGCTTGCAAGAAAAAATGCAAATGCGCACCGACATGCATGACTTCGTGTACTTACGTGTTCATCATCAGGGTGATGTTGTCTCCTTTCAGAAGAATCCTCCCTAGAAAGAAAGGAGATGAAATTTAGGAAATGCCAGTGAGAAGGAATTTAAGGATGCCAACAAGAAGGCAGTAAAATGACAATAGATGCAGTACCTAGGGACTTTCTGCTCTTCTTCTTGACATTGACCTCCTCGGCATCATCCAAGACCAAGTTCATGTACTCATCAAAACCCTGTTATACCAAAACAGATGATTGAGCAACAAAACTCATCTCCAGTATACCCCGTGCATGGTATACTTGATAAAATTACCAGGAATATAGCATGCTCAAAATAACTTCATCTCAGTTGACAAACTTGTGAGAGAATAATGCATATTATGCTTGAACTAAGTCTTCTACCAAGAACAGGACAAAAAACTAATCTTCCACAAAAGAATGAAACGGAAGCATTCAGAAGCTCAGATACTAGTTCAATAGTTTACGAAGGATTGCTCTGAATTCTACACTAGGAAGAGAAAGTGGACAGCTTTATCTCTCAAAACATAAGAAAACCATCAACATGACTTGTTGCTAGCTGAAGGTGTTAAATCGGACTAACTAATTCTTAGTATCCGCAGTCATGGAATTCAAATGCCTCGCTAAGCCATAACGATAGAAGAATCCAGTTTAAATTGGCAACATGGTAGTATTATGATATCAATGACCTAAACTAAGGAACAAAAAAAATTTAGAGCACAGGAAAGAACAATGTTAAACAGAAACAATAGCTAGTTTGAAAGGGCACTCACGATAATTCGGCCTTCAATTCTCATATCCTTCTGCTCAAACAGCCAAATCTGGATACGAGCTTTCTGCAGCAACACAAACACGAGAAACCTCAAAAGTCAGCCGCCGGCAATACAAGATGATAAATGCGGGAAACCAGTAAAATGGTGGGAGAAATAAGATTACTTACGCTCTGAAGGAACCTGAAAATCAGGTTCTAGGGCACAGAAAAATTCCCACAGAGAGACAGCAGCAGCAGCAAACAAGTAACAAACACAGATCAGCAGATGGAAAAATTGATAAGAGGAAAAAAGAAGAAGTACAGAAACTTACAATGGGTTGGGTCATAATCCTTTGAACCTTAGTGCTCGCCATGGCTGCAGAATTTTCCGGTGACTTTCCTAGGGTTTAGAGGGGCAGAGGGGTTTCTTTCTTCTTCAACGAACAAGAATCTCCCGCTTAATGAAAATAAATCTGTCTGCGCTTCACTTCCAGAAAGGTGTTAAAAACAAAAGAGCTTCGGCTCCCACAGGTATGGAATTTGGGCTTAAAGCCTTTTTTGGTTTGGGCTGGGCTATATCTCCGGCTGTCGGATCTGATTTCTTAGTGGTCCAGCGAATATCACCATACGCCATGTCGTTTCTGTAGGAATTAGAGATACGTTTCGTCCCAAAGCAAATCAGGGAGAGAAGTAACAAAACAAAATCCGACCTTTAAACCCTAGTCCAGTTTCTCTCATCCTCCTCCTCCTCAAAACACTGCTCCAGACGACGGCGGCGGCGAGGGCAACATCAACATGGCGAACTACGATCTGACAGCCCGAATTGGTCCTAATCTGGACAGGCACCTGGTATTCCCTCTTCTGGAATTTCTACAGGAGCGAACGCTCTACCCGGATGAACAGATCTTGAAGTCTAAGATTGTTCTCTTGAACAAGACCAACATGGTCGATTACGCCATGGATATCCACAAGAGCCTCTACCATACAGAAGACGTTCCGCAAGGTTTATAGAATGCTGCTTTCTTCGTGCGAGTTTGTTGGATTCGCTGGGACCTTTGGATTGAATTCGTGTTCTAGGTCTTATTTTATTATTGTTCGTTTGTTTTTTTAGAGATGACGGATATGAGAACGGAGGTCGTGGCCAAACTTAAGGCCCTAGAGGAGGCTGCGTCGCCGATTATTGCGTTTTTGCAAAATCCTAATGCCGTGCAGGAGCTGAGAGCTGACAAGCAGTACAATCTTCAGATGCTCCATGACCGTTATCAGGTTTGAAGTCACTGCTATTTTTTGTTCAATGGGACAGTGTTGGTTTGTATATTAGCAGTTCCATAGGATATTAAATTGGGTTGCTCTAGTTTTAAGTTAAATATTTGATTCAGTGAAGTGTTCTGCTGCTCTGATTTCAGACATGCCGATGAGCTCTTCTTTGTTTTGAAACAGATTGGCCCAGACCAGATTGAAGCATTGTATCAGTATGCCAAATTCCAGTTTGAATGCGGTAACTACTCTGGGGCTGCTGACTACCTCTACCAGTATAGGGCTTTATGCACCAACAGTGAGAGCAGTCTGAGTGCTCTATGGGGAAAGTTGGCTGCAGAGATACTTATGCAAAACTGGGATATTGCTCTTGAAGAACTTAATCGACTGAAAGAAATAATTGACTCCAAGGTTTATGATTCATTATCATTTTCTCTATTTCACATGCTCCATCATCTGTTTTCTAGTTTGGGTCTCTTCTATTTCTGGAGACTAACACTTTATTTTCTTGTTTTGTTTCAGACCTTCTCTTCACCATTGAATCAGGTGCAAAGTAGAATCTGGTTGATGCATTGGAGTCTCTTCATCTTTTTCAATCATGACAATGGCAGAACACAGATCATTGATCTCTTCAATCAGGATAAGTATGGTTTTATTACGCTGATGTCATTGGTCATGGAAATTCTATCATAACCATACCACTGGCATTGGTCAGCTGGCATTCGTGAATTTTGTTTTGATTATGGGATGGTTACAGGTTCTGGCCAAGTTACAACTTGATCATCTCTTAGTAGATAACCGACACTGATACTAGTACATTGGTTATCTGACGGTAAATTACTAAGTGCCTAAATTTCCTAATATTCTTTTCTGCCGTGTGTTCAATTTTTCTGTGCAGGTACCTTAATGCCATCCAAACTAGTGCTCCACATCTTCTTCGTTATCTAGCAACAGCATTTGTTGTTAACAAAAGAAGACGTCCCCAGTTTAAGGACTTCATCAGAGTTGTCCAGCAGGAGCAACATTCTTACAAGGACCCAATCACAGAGTTTTTGGCCTGTGTCTATGTCAATTATGATTTTGATGGAGCACAAAAGAAGATGAAAGAATGTGAAGAAGTATGGTTTCCATAAACTAGTATCCTGGTGTGCCACAATGTTATTGATGCGTACTGTCTTATTTAGTTATTCTGTTTTGATACTTGCTGGAGTTTCATTATACATTCTTTCTTTTTGTAGGTGATTATAAATGATCCTTTCCTCGGAAAACGAGTTGAAGATGGAAGCTTTTCTACTGTGCCATTAAGAGACGAATTCCTTGAAAACGCCCGTCTCTTCATATTTGAAACTTACTGTCGCATCCATCAGCGCATTGACATGGGGTAAGCAATGCAGTTATAAAGTTTGAGATCAGAAAATGTGTCGCAGATGTATATCAATATTGAAATAGGATGTCAAACATAAGTTGTCAGGCTGAGAAATGCATTCAGCATTTCCGAAAGACTCTTGTATGGTTTCTGAAAAGATTGTTAAGAGTATGTCAACGCTTGGTCCGCGTGTCTTCTCTCCTTGACGAAAATATAATCAAACAACGCCTTTTGAAAGTCTTTATCTTTGTGGGTTCCTGACAGTCATTACGCTTGTTCTGTTTCAGAGTGCTGGCAGAGAAACTGAATCTGAATTATGAAGAGGCAGAGAGATGGATTGTAAACCTCATCCGCAACTCCAAACTTGATGCTAAGCTTGACACCGAGACCGGAACCGTAATCATGGAACCCAATCAGCCCAATGTGTAAGATTTTGCTATGCCATGCTGATCTCAGCCGTCTTTCCTAATCTCTTGTATAAAATAATTTGATTTGCTTAACACAAAATGTGTCTGGTTTTTCAGGTATGAGCAGTTGATAGACCACACAACATCACTGTCACTTCGTACGTACAAGTTGGCTAGCCAGCTGATGGAGCACGGCCAAGCTCAACCCGCCAGATAAATTGTTATAGGATTCTCCTTTGCACTGTAGTTTCTGCTCTTCAGCTGAAATTTTGTTTCCTGTAACCAGAAAAAAGAATCGATTCCAAATCATTGGATTTTGTTTGAGTACTGTTTGCTCCCTCTCAGGAACCAGGATAATTAATTTTAATCGAGATATTGTTTCAAATCAGTGAAACTAATTGATATGTTATTATATCCATAATCGATGCTTATCATATATTAATGGAGTTTGATGCCTGTTATTTAGATGTGGATATAGCTGCTTGCAAAAGTGAACGTTGATGATGAAACGAATTAAATAAATTGTTGTATAAGTTGGACACGTTGGACAGAAAGGACAGGGAAAGGTATTGTATTCAGATTTGACAGCTCGAATTTCATTCTGGAAAAGCCAGGCGGATCTATCAATAATTACTTACCAATTAAAAGTTTCCTGCTAGGAAAAATGGACGAATTCTTTTCGATTCTCATTGGAAGTTCAGAAAAGAGTGTCGCTACGTATCTTAATCGAGAAGTAGTATCAGTAGCAGCAATTCAAATAATTCTGACGGGGAATTCATTATCAAGCACCTAAACGACAAAAATAACCGGCCATCGTCCTCTCCCGACGACGGATTCATCACACTGTTTGCCGGCGTCGACCTTCCAATTGTCTCTTATTGAGATCGTTACTATACGTTGATTATATGCTTGCGCCATTTGAATCCTTTGCTCGCTCGTTAGTCGTTACAGCAGCCTCTGACCAATGGCGGGTCCAATCAGACCCACATTTCAATCCCCTTTTTCTTCATCATCATCTCATCAGACCTTCGTTTCCCGTCTCCTCTTTCTCCTCACTCTCATCCCTTTCACTCTCGCCGCTTTCGCATTCGTTCTCCAATGGCGCGGGGGTTTTCTGAACGACCCCGTCTCCAGATGGTCTCCTGAAATCAATCATCAGTTCCCAGGAATGGCTACGATCAATACTGTCTCCGACGATCGCCATACTGTGGTGGATAGAAGTTCCGGTTCCGGATGCTCTCTCCTTGGTCCCAGCCGTTCTGCTTCCTTCCCTTACTATCGGAATTGGACGTTCGACGTCGCGTCGGATCTGAATCCTAAGGTGGCGGAAATTTTCCAATGTTGTTGCATCCTTTTCTTTTCATGTTTGTGTTTCTGTCTACGGATTTCGATCTCTTAGCATAGAAATTCTGATCGCATTTTCAATTTCTCATGATTATCATGTTATTCACTGTTCCATGCTTCATTTTTCTTCCCTCCTCTGTTTTATCATCTTCATTGGCTTGTTGATGACGAGTTCAGTATGGTTTGTGGAGTTCAGTGGATTTATGAGCTTGATTACATGGGGAGAGAAGTGAATGTGTTGTTTGGCCATGTTTTAAAGTTTGTCAGATGCATTTAGTTGCTGAATGATAACTGCAGTTCTTAATATTTTTTCCCTAACATGTCAGATTCTTTTCATGAACGTTTCAGCTTATATCTTATGGTTTTACTCTCTTGCAGATCTGTATAACAACAAGTACTTCTGCTGGCTTAGAGCAGATTTTACCATGGCTTTTCTATCACAAGGTCCTTGGAGTTTCAACCTTTCTTCTTTTCGTGGAGGGAAAGGCTGCCTCACCTACCGTATCTAAAGTTCTTGAAACTATTCAGGTAATTCATATAACAGGTTTTCCAAATCAGCCAGGATGATAATTCTGCAGCTTTTGGCGTTGCTTAGTTCTGTTTTTTTGTGTTTCTGATGTATGCTGTTAAATTTGCAGGGTGTCAAAGTTATATACAGGACTAGAGAACTCGAGGAGCAACAAGCTAATAGGTAAGTTCATGTCTTTTCTTCATTCACCACAGGATAAATTGGTAGTGAAATGCTAAGCCTCTATTCAATAACAAGTTCTGTAGCTCATATACTTCTGCTTGTATCAATGGATCGCATAGAGCTGATCGAATTCGTTTTCCTCTTTGTTGTTTCTCTGTGATGTTCATTAGCCGTGTATGGAATGAAACTTGGTTGTCGAGCTTCTTCTACAAACCGTGCAATCATGAGTTATTTGTAAAGCAAACACTCAACATGGAAATGGCTATCGTCATGGCAAGAGTAAGTCATAACTTTATTGCCTAGGTTAGATCTCGTAAACTATTGGCCTGCATTAAATAATTAAGTGCCTGTTTGAGTTTCAGGATGCAGGAGTTGATTGGATATTCCACCTTGACACAGATGAGTTGATTCATCCTGCGGGAGCTGCTGAGTATTCGTTGACACATTTGCTATCTGATTTGCCTGGAGATGTTGATATGGTTATATTCCCAAATTACGTGAGTAAACCTACTCCCGATCTGGATTTTTCCTACATCAGCAAGGATTACTCTGTGTACTAGACTTTATATGCAGTGACATGCAGTTTCATGTGGCTGAAGTTTTTTTCCCTTATCACCTCTGGTTATGTAATGAAAGCACAATTGGTTTCAGGAGAGTAGTGTTGAGAGGGATAATATCAAGGAACCTTTCAGTGAGGTAGGTTGCACATATTACTACTCCCCCTATCTTTGGCAACATAAATTTCAGTTTCATGGTGATCCTATTTCTGGAGATTTGGATTTTCTTAATCCAGTGTATAATGCATCTTTTGGCTCCTGGAAAAATCTTATCAGTTATTTATTCATTATTGATGAATGCTTTCAGTGGCCTCAAACATTATTCCATTACGTCATCATATTTCATATGAATATCTTTGCTTAGTTAACTGTTGCATTTGGGTACTCTTGACTCGTGTTTTGGCTGATTTCTTATCTTTGCGTTGGCATAGGTCTCAATGTTCAAAAAAAATTATGATCATCTTCCTCGAGATGTCTACTTCGGAAATTATAGAACAGCTACCCGTGGTAATCCAAACTACTTTCTAACGTATGGAAATGGCAAGTCTGGTGCTCGTGTTGTAGATCATCTTCGCCCCAATGGTGCACATCGATGGCATAACTACAGGAAATCTCCAAAGTACGCATATTTAAAGTTGTGCCCATATTGCATATTCTAACTATTGTCTAAGCACTTACATTTTCTTGATGAAAATTTGGCAGCGAAGTCAAATTTGAAGAGGCTGCTGTTCTGCATTATACATATCCTAAATTCTCTGATCTAACTTCAAGACGTGATCGCTGTGGATGTAAACCCACTAAAGAGGATGTCAAGAGGTGTTTCATGTTGGAATTCGACAGAGCTGTGAGTTCTCGTATAATGCTTTGTCTTGATTATCCCATTCTTTTCTTTGTTCTTCATGAGACCATTGTCTTTTAATTTCAGTCACTCTTCAAGTTTTTCCTAGCTGCATTGGAAAAGCAAATTGCGTGGTGTTCTTATGTTCGTCATGCTGGTTAAACTTTTCCTTGTGGTTTTAGGTCCAGTTGACATTAAAGTAGGTCTTCTCTTTTCTTTTGAAGTTATGCGTAGACTTTAGTAGTTGCAGCAGCACTAGTTTTCCTTAGCATAGTTCTCACCTAAGTAAAGTAGGCTTTTTCCATATGAACTTGGAGAAAACACTATTCAGTGTACTTGATCAGAGGATAGAGGAAGTTAGTGTGAACCACGAATAAATCAATGATGAAGCTGACTGTATTTTTTATGCATGCAGATTAAAACTTGTTACTTAAACTTCTGACACTGTTACATTTAGTGGTTTTCCTTCCTTGAGTTGTTAAAGGCTCTGCTAGACGAACGATATGTAACATCGAGGAATCACCCATAAATTTGTTCAACATTTGTACTTGCCTTTTAATCTTTAATAAAGAAAATCGACATGTTTTTCCTGTCTCTTAGTCACCTCCTGGGAAAGCATCTGATGTGCAAAACATGTTATTTGCAAGTTCCGTTGATAATTCATTTTGCTAATCTCTCTACCATTATGCACTTGAACAGGCCTTCATAATTGCTTCAACTGCAACAGACGAAGAGATGCTCCGCTGGTAATGAACATTCAAAATCCCTCTCCTCATTCTGTATTCTGTTTCTTCAACATCTGAGACTTCCATACTTGGAACCTCTTCTGATGCCCCTATATATCATGCTTATCATGTCTGAATCTTATCGAACCAGGTATCGAGAACGTGTCGTATGGACAGACAAACAATTGATCATCAAACTTCAAAGAAAGGGCATCCTAACTCGCATTTACTCCCCCATGGTCATTATTCAAGCACTGCGAGAAGCCGGAGTTTTCAGCTCAGTGATATCAGCAGCAGCAGAGACGAAGAACATCACAGTACAGGAGTTCTTATCATCAGTGAGTAACGCTACTACGAACCCATCTAGACCGAACATACCACTACGTTCTAGGAAGATCGGTTACGAGAAGATTGAAGAATCAACTCAAGCAATCGGTAGAAGGGTGCTGGAGATCAGTACTAACAACACTTCACCTTCATATCCATCAGCAGTGCCACCGCTTTCCCCTCCCGGTATGAACGACGACATTATCGACATGGATATGACATGAAAGTTGGTCCTTCCTTCTTTGACCTCACTGTACATTTAGGACTAGAAATTTTCCTCCTTTTCCTTGGGGTTTGCATCACAACAGAGTATACCGACGAAATTTTGATTCTGATACATAGACCTCACTTTTGCAGTACTTTTACAATGCTTAGAACACATCCGATAGTAGTTTCTTTTTCTTTTTGGATATTAATTCTTCATTGCTATGAATGGACACTACAGAGTTGATGTCATCAGATTCCAACGGTATTTATGTGTTTCTTTAATGGATGATGATGGATTTTTTTCTACTACATGTTACATCGATGGATAGTTTTTTATATATGTTTATTTTAAATTGTGAGATTGACTTATTTAAGAAATGATAACGTATACTAACATGATTAAAAATAAATCTACCCAAATTATGAAATAAATTTAACGATTTGAAAGATATATATTAGTATTTTTCACCATCAAAGAATAGCTTTTGATTAGCTCAAGTTGCATCACACCGAACAAAACTTACAAACATGAATCGCCTGTCAAAAAGACCAAAACTTGGACAAATAGGAACATCATAGACCAACCACTATGCTACTGTTGAAATTCAACAACGAGTGAGATTTAGGAGACAACACTTGAAAAACGAGGAAACATTCAGAAAAAACACATAAAATAATTGATGGGGGATTCTTTTGACCAGAAAAGTCTGGAAAATCACTCTTCTTCTGATCTTCTTTCTCACGTTGCAGGAGAAGAACCCAAGCAAGATCTGGCCCAGAGAGAAAAGGACTAGGGGCGATGAACCTTTACCTTGGGAAGGGAAACGCCACGCGCCTCCCGCCCGCAATTCTCATCAGATTTAGTAGCCTTTCACTTTCCCAAACAGCAAAAGGTTTTCATAAAAAACACAGCTCAAGACAACTATATAATATTCAAATTATTTTTTAAGTGAATTTATCGATAGGGCGGAACCAACATACTCAACAAAATTTGACCTTTTTACTTTGAAGCTTATAATTATATGTGATGCTTATTATTATTGATGTTTCTTATCTAATATTTGACAAATTAAAATCAAATGTAATGTTAAATTGATTTTCTTCTAATTTGTTTATCATTTTTGAAAGTCTTGACTTTTTTATTTATTTGTTTTCATCTCAAAATGTATGTGATTAAACAATAATCAACTAATAAAATTATCTATTCAATGGTTAAATAAGCTTTTTATAACTAGACGGTGTCGAAATCAACATCATAATTTAAATTAATTCTTTATTTATTAAAAAAATCGTAAAAAGGAAGTTTGAACCCGACCCGACCACCCATTATTCAAACATCAAATGTGTCCACAACTTGCCTCCTCGCTTGCTTGGTCATTAAATAAATTCAAAAAAGTACGAATCCAAATTCACTGAATCTATCTCTCAAAACTGGAAAGTCATCCCCCCCTTCAAAAGCAACGCTCTGCCTGCTTTCGGATTACTATACACTGCAAGTAGCCAAAGCAGACACGAATTTCTCCATTTCTCTTTCTTCTGCAAATCCAGCCACCATTGCCCACTTTCTTTCTCCATCCCTCCCCCAACTGGGACGTTTTATTTTGCCCACAGACAAAGCAAATAAAAGCAGAAAGTTTCTCTCTTTGCAGAGAATTATCGTATTTAGACCACACACAGAAATTTTGATTCATCCCCCATCTTCAAAAGGGTCCATTCATCTCTCTCTATTCCTTCTCTGCAACCCCAGATTCAAAAAGTTCCAATAATTTTCCAATTAGTCCAACATTGTACCATTTTGGGCGGAGGAAGGAAGGAAGGGTCAGCTTCTTTCTTGTAAATGAACTTTCCGAACCACAATTCAGATTCGAGATTACAATCAGGACTCGGGATCGATCGCGTGAGTGAAATTATGGAGATGATGAGTTCAAGAAACAGAGCAGCAACGACAGCAGCTTCTCAATCTTCTTACAGGCCGATTCCAGATCATGCTGCGCACCATCATCTCAGGAGGCAAGAGATGGAGAAGCAGGGAAATAGGAAGGGATTCGTCTACTATCAGAGATCACAGAGCGACATCGGCGGTGGATCAAGGAGTAGATTGTTGAGATCAGGGTATTTCAGCTTGGAATCGTTGCTTCTTCTCATAGGCCTAACCGCTTCTCTGCTGATACTGCCGCTTATTCTTCCGCCGTTGCCGCCTCCGCCGTTTCTGCTGCTGCTGATTCCTATCGGGATTTTAGTACTGCTGATGGTGTTGGCCTTTACTCCTCCTCAAAACACTAGAGATTTGAGTTATACATCTTTGTAATTTTCATCTATTTGTTCATTGTAGAAGGAAAAGGACTTTTGCTGTCTGTCGTTTAATTGTACGGAAAAGTTTGACGGCAGTAAATAACAATTTACGTCGTCTAAAGTTAGGTGAGTGGTAGAGTTTTATGTAAAAGTTAGGTGACTGCTTTGTTATAGCTCTCATAGTTAGATGAGTTCCCATGCTATTGACCTGAGACAACAATGTCTGAATTCATAATCTATATAACTAATTTCCTACACAAACTAATGGTGTCTCAATTCAATTCTGCCATTCAATCAAAACTAATATCTTTCCTCGGATCATCGGGATTTCACATGGCGATGCAAACAGTGGGAGCTCTCCTCTGTCAACTCTTGAATGTTCATCTTTCCCGGAGGTGCTAAACCACAGGTCATCTGTCTACCTCTGGAAACAAATGGCTCCTTAAGTTCGCAACGATCTCATCGAGGACACCATTCTGTTTGGCCAGATGCTTCCGAGCTGCCAACTCGCCATCAAAGACTCGGCCTTTGATGATGTAGCTGGATCCTTCTTTTGTGATGAGTCCATATTCAGTACCCAATTCCAATACCTCAGACTGACGGCAAAAGCCTCTCCCAAACTCTATTTCCAGTTCTGCTGTTTTCATTGCAGGTCCCAGCTTGTTTTTCACCACTTCAGCACAAACTCCGAGTCCTGTTACCTAATCAACAATTCAATACGACATTATTAACAATTCGGAGACAGCGAAATATGATTCCCTAACGAGCTGAAGACCGGGTTTATTAAGTTGATGAAATACCCTGTCATCAGTCTTCAGCAGCTTTTTCCTGCGCATTTTCAATCTCACTGCTGAATAGAATTTCAAGGTTTTTCCTGCACAAGTTGCCTCTTCTGCATTTGGGAGACACCGTTCAGATCCGACACTTGATCTAACCTGAAAGAATAACGTTAGATGTATGGTATGGGGCCACGTTTTAAGTATTAGGTTTTGCATCTCGCATCAAAAGAAATACCGTATGATTTCCGACCTGATTGATAAAAACGAGAAGAGTTTGAGATTGGCACAAAGAATAATGAATTCTTCTTAATGCTTGATTCATAATGCGAGACTGTATATCTCCATCATAGCTTCCTATCATGCCGTTGATTTCACGTTGAGGGATAAGTGCAGCAACCTGCAATGAACATGAGACGTATATACCATCAATTATTTGAGTTTATGGACTATGTGTCTCATTTAGGCAGACTGATTCAGGAGAACATATTGATGATGAGAGCAGATTACTCACACTGTCAACAACAATAACATCTACAGAACCGCTTTTGGTCAAAGTATTAACCATACTGAGCATGTTTTCGGCAGAATCTGGAGGCGAAATAAGTAGATTATCTGTGTTGACACCTATTGCTTCGACAAGCGAACTATCCAGTGTATTATCTACATCAAGATAAGCGCAATACCCTGGATACGGAAAAAAGAACAGTTAGTAGGAAGTAAGGTGAATCAGTTCCGAGAATATATAATCCCGAATCTCCAACATAAAAGTAAAACCAAAATCCTGAGTCTTCTCAGTTTCTTATGACAATCTAAATAGATATGTACGGATTTCTTTGAGAAGAGGATGAAAATAGGACAGACCTCCGCGCTTTTGAGCTTCCTTGATAATGTGAAGTGCAAGTGTTGTCTTTCCAGAAGATTCCTGCCCGTATATCTCAACCATTCTTCCCTGAAAGAAAGTAACCAGAAATCTCAAAAGAACGATCGAATGTTCGGGCTGTGAAATGCAGTATCATCGATGCAAACAATGCATTGGAGACAAGTCATTTGGCTGGTTACCAAGCAATAAGATTTCCAAACGAGTTGGAAGAGCAAGGTGCATGCAACTTAGTTTGATCACATACATACTTATATGCAAATGTTCATGCCTCCAACTAAAATTAATTACCTTGGGCAATCCTCCATTGCCAAGTGCTAGGTCCAGCCTTAATGAGCCTGTAGAAACCACAGGTGCATTCCGTGAACCGAAAAACCGCTGTAGGAACGACATAGACTCTCCGCCAGTTTCACTATCGAGCTGCGAAAGAGCCAGACGAAGAGCATAATCCTTTTTTGCTGCTTTTCCATCATCCGGGACTCCATCAAATTCAAAATCCGGTACTCCAGCTGCAAATATCCATTCAAAAACCTCCATTAAGGAATAAGTTCACCAATTGTTACACATTCCAATTGAAGCATTATCATATATTTCCGGCTACATTGTTACCTAGGGAGCAATAATTGGCGGGAGCGCTCCGACGAAAGCCAGAAATCAAATATGGTCTTCCATTCTACGGAAAGGGGAAATGGACATTAGGTTAGAAGGCAAGCAAAGGAAGCAAGACAACCAACAAGACGGTAGCTTTGGCAGAAATAAAAATCAAGCCAACATTTCATAGGTCCACTTCAGTGTCGAAGAGAGTGAGAGTGAGAAGAAAGCAAGAACCTTTGACTTTGAGCAGCGATGCTGGGAGTGCAAGAAGCGAAATCTTCCAAAGGAATTCAAACGAATTGCAGAAACACATCCCATCATAGTGTGGCTTCCTGGGTTTCTCGGGTTTTCTTTTACTTAAAAGAAAGAGGTTGTCTTTCACATTTAAGGTTCAACGACCTGCCGCCGTCGGCGAGTTAGTCCGACTCCGGCTACGAAGAACCCTTTGGAGTAGGGATGACAACCCGCTCGAGTTTGGGTGGGTTGATTACCTTTCCGGTTAGGGTATTTTGGGCTTTCACCCGTCTATCACCGATCTTCATAAAATACCCCTTCAATCATGAAAGTTTAAAATGATAACCATGTGGTCACTTCTATGATCACCAGGACGATAACGACAAAAATGAGAGTGAGTCAAAATCCCAAGTTGGAGAATCTCACCAGGTGTCCTCGTCTCACAGTATCCAGCCGCCGAGTTATTGAAGGTTGGAGCAGCGTTGGTAACTTAGCAAAGCAAACTGTACGCGAGTTTGATTGCGAAGAAAAGCGGAGAAGCATCCCAAGCTCTTCAGGATAATTGGCGCAATCGCTCGCTTTGAGGTATGATTTCCATTCTTCCCCTTCTGTTTTTATCAACTCTGGAATAAATAACCTACTGCTGGATAATAGAACTGGAGAAATCCTCAATTTTACAGATGGAAGTTGAAGTTTTCTGATTAGGCCGACCATTGTTTCTTGAACACTTGCAATCTTATGATATTCTCAACTTGAAATTCATCTTCAGTGGAGGTAGATTCTCAAGAATTGTGGATTAGCACTTCGCACGCGAGGTTTCTTTCCATTATGGAAAAGAAGTCGCCTGAACCTGGTACCAATACATTGTGAAGTTTTTTGTTGAAGTTTGAACCTCTTTTAGTAAATAATGTATCGGAAATTACATGTTTCAGATGTGGATACGACGGGTAAGACAACAAGACCGACTGAATCAAACATCCCCAGGAACGACACAAAACAAGCTTCCCCTAAACGTAACGTGCAATTCAAAAGTTGGGGACACAAGGCTGGAGATGTCGTAAATAGTAATGCGGAAGATGATGATGGACGTTCGTACGGAGATGTAAACATGGAGGCTTCTATATCAATGGAGGATGTAATGCGTGCTGGAGGCTTTGGAGCTAGAGATGACATTGGCAGTGTTCTTCCTGTTGCGAGTGATTCAACAGACTTCGAGGCTATGATTCTTGATGCTAAGGACTACGAAGAGCCACAGCTGGAATCACGAAGGCCAGGTCTTGGCTGGACTGATTCAACAGCAGAAAGCACCTCTTCTGATCGTCCTTAAACTGTGAGTTGTTTCTGCTGTTTCTTCCGTTTCGAGAATTCGTGGCATGTAATGTACTTGGAATCACGGATGTTTTGTCATGCCCAAAATAAGCTTCTCTTTAGTGAAGCTAATACTCAAAACCTATATGTAAGACTAAATCTGAAATAATTTACAACTAGTTATAGGTATATTACAGTTTCATGTTTGCCTCAGTAGTTCCTCAGTGATGATTTGCTGATGTATTTGAGATTCCCTCTTGAAGATTCTGTGGCCAGGAGCTAGGATAGCCAAAGGATCATAAGCTAATTTCCTCCTTAGAAAAACTTCCCATTTGGAGCCAAAGTGATTTTTCCATTCTTCTTGTGTAGTATAATGAGGCAAGTACCGCTTCACACCGAGACCAGCAGCCGAACAAAAGTCCAGTATTCGTTGGTTCCGCGCTAAGATGTGTTCCAACCCATTTCTTCCTGTAGAAGATGGCACGGCCGATGCCAAGAACGTAACATGGTAAAAAACATGTTCCTCCGGGGTGATTAATGATGTTCTGCTGACTGTGTTCCACCTGTGAAATTCGAGTGAGTTACGGATCATTTGAATATATAGTGTCCAATTTGAGGAAGGGGAAAAGAAGTACATGGACTGGTTGAGTGGATAAATGAGAATTGGACCATTGCTGCTGCCTTTGAGAACGTTGACAAACACCTCATTGGCAAAGTCAACCATCTTACTTCTTGGAATGAGAAGGCTTAGCCATGGATGTGGAACATCCCACATCCCTTTTGCTCTGAGTTTTAGTTCAGAGACATGGACTCTGTCCAGGAAATCGAGGTAGGGAACTTGCGAGAGGAAAAGCGTCGATGGTATGTAACTCAGTTGTGACAGTAATTCTTGGATTTGCTGCAGTGAAGAGAAAAATATGGGTTAGTGTTGGAACTTCGAAGTTGCTTCTGTGTCTTTTATACTGGCGGAGAATGAACTTTACCATGTCGGTGACTTCGGTCTCGTCGTTGTTGGGATTGTAATACTTGGCAACTTCAAGGCAGTAGAGGGTTTTGGCATCGGAAATGAACTGGGTGGCATGAACAGGATCTTTTGGATGGAAAGAGGATCTCCAGTTATTGAGAAGGCCAGTTGAGTTTATCACCACGAACCCTTCGATGTAGTTGAAAGTTTGTTCCATTGATATCAGAAGTTCTTGGTCTCGGGAGAACTTGGAGAAATCGGAGTAGAGAACTCGGATCCATTTCACCATGGACGGTGCTGGTTCTAGAGTGATGGTGGCTCGAGTGATGATCCCGAACTGTGCGAGTCCTCCGAGCACACCGAAAAAAAGCTCGGGGTTTTCCTTCTCTGAACAGTTCATTACATCTCCCTTACCTGCAACCCAAGAACTTCATCACCCACCCGGACCAAACCAAACTACTAAAAAAACCCCGTCGTGTAACCAAATCATGCTGATAGCAATATTTTATATATATATATTTAAAATAGTTCATCCAAAAATAGTAAATAAACTATAATGAACTGGAACAAATCACCCACCCGGACCGTGGTTAACTGGGCCGACCATCTTCTCAATTCGATTTCTCCAGACCGATTATTTTCTCATTGTTTCCATTATGACCTCTCCAATTCACCATATAGTTTTATAAAGAGCTAGTTTGGTAGGTGAAAAGGTAAAATGAAATTTTGAGTATTTTTTCGGTAGAGTATTTCTGAAAAGTTAGTTTTAAATTGCTATTTAAATTTTGTTCAACTTGCCTCCTCCCCCCAACAAAGCCAAAAAAAATGAATAATACCTGTGACAACCTCCAAGTGGTGAACGTTATTGATCTGAGGGCCATGCCGGAAGGCTTGACCACTGATTCCGCCGTTGGACAGCGTCCCTCCTACCGTAAGATGCAAGTAATCCGTCCACGAGTTGGGCGCCAATCCATACTTAAGCGTCTCACGCAGAACATCAATCCACAGCTCCCCTCCCGACACTTCCACCACGTAATCATCATATTCCCCCTTCCTAACAATAATCCTCATCGGCCACGGATTCAGCGATTCCATGTTGATAACTATCCCACCGTGAGCCTGAGCCTGCCCCTGCAGCGAGTGGCCGTGGCCTCTCGCCGCAACGGTGACGTCACCCAAACCACCAGTATGGAACACGTGTCTGACAGTGGTCGCGATGTCGAAGACAGACTTGGGATGCAAGACACCCAGCGGCGGAAAATGGAATCTGTTGCCGAAATCCCTGGCTGCGAGTGCTGTGTTCCAGTCGTCGAATTCGAAGTACCCATCTAGATTTAGTGTCTCCAAGGAAGCAGTGATGGTGTTGTGATCGGTTTGGTGGTGGATATTGCATGGCTTGGATTCGTGAGGGATGTGGCCGCATAGCAACATGATCATGATGAGAAACATTTGGTGGTGTAATGCCATGAAATTTCTGATTCTCTGTTTTTAATTTCTGAAGCAGAGTTGGGGAAACTACAACTGGAAAGTTTGTGTGGGAATGGGGAAGGAAACGAAAGGAGGAAACTTTAAAGGGCGTAGGGTAATGTACGTACAATAAGCTGCATACGTACGAAATACCATAACAGAGATATTATGGGTTCCACCAAGGATATAGTATATAGTTTCTTTATTGAGTTCCTGACAATGATGTGCCTAAGTTTGGGTTGAAAATTAACCAAAGACGCTGATGATGGATGTCCTCAAAATATGTTGCTTGTGCTGTGCTTGGACTTTTTTGCTTCTTCTATAAAGTTGGCAACTTTTTTGTTCGTGTACCTAATTTCAGTCACCCCCAATCAACTTTTTTTCCAAGATTCTCCAAATACCTCAAAATTTTCGTCCCTCCGAGAAGTATTGTATATAGCTCTAATTGTGTTCTAAAATCGGCTCGATCTTATACAAGTAGCTTTAATTTAATATAGCTTGTCCAAAATATAATCAGAAAACAAACACCAATTTAGAAATTCTCATTTACATAAGTCAAATCGCATCCAATTCAAATCGACGGAATTTTCCTCACTGAAAGCAAAACTACATTCTTTTTATCTTTTGTTTAAAGTAGTAAAGTACGTAGCTTTGCTTAATTGGAATGTTATCATTCCACTAAACACTATTGGATCATGATCATGGACCGACTTGTATTACAATATCACTCTCAACTTTTTACCAAAAGTATCTGGCAACACTCAATTCTTTTTATAGTTAACATCCACACAATAATTTGTTGTGCTCCCATTTAATAATTATTATAGCTCTAGCTACTATTGTCCACCTTAAATCCACAAGGGTAGAATAGAATGATGTCATAATCTCACAGTGGGGTAGTTGATTGGTGAGTTGATTTTATATGAATGAAGAATCTAGTTTTTCAGCTTCTGTCCAATTATAATGGGGATGCTAATTTTTTCAAATGAGTGATAGGGATGAGAGATATCCACTCTTTACCCACCATATCAATTGTTCATCAAAGGTTGCTTCAATCTCATGATCATGGTTCCTGGCCTAGTCGGACCAATGACCCCGACTCATGTACACTTAGAAGATTGGTTATCGATGTCATAAGGCTAGCTGCCAGAAAGCCTAGAGGTTGCCATTCAAGATACACACACACACGCATAACCGCTTCAGGGGCATCCCCGATACTTCTCTGGTTCTCTATTTTTCCAGTTCCAACTGGAATGTACGCACGGGTATCAGTGTAAATTCGTGTTCATCGCCAACAGAGATGGGAATAACCCGTTGGTCTTCTGTACAATGGAAAGAACATATATTTTTTTCTCAAAAAAGAAACTGAAAAGTAATAAAATCAGTCTCAACATCCAGCATAGCCAACGTCAAAACTCATCTATCGGAGTCCCCAGAAACATACAGTAGAAGAAGTAGTGACAGTTCCTGCGTGCCAATTAAGTTAATCCTACCCAAACGCCCACATGTTATAATCCATCCATCCAGCTAGCACAGAATCCCGATTAAATCAACTTCGAAAGCTTTGACAGTTTTACAAAGGATTTCATAACTCTATATATGGTCAGTTTTTGCTATATATAAAGAGTAGTGTGTCCATTTATATATGCATGTGACGGGGATGCTGCTGGCGTCAGAAATAATAGAGCAGAATAGAGAAGTGATCGACTTGCTGGGGCGGCCCCTACCCCCCCCCCCCCCAACACCATTCTTACCGATCGCTCTCCTGCTTCCACCGAGCTCACTTCGGTCCCCGCCAATTCACCATTTGATTTGACAAACCCTCAACATATAACATCAAAACCCAACTGGCAGAAAGTTCATGCTCTTGTCGATCGAGCTTACTTCACCACCAATATTATTCCAAGCACTCTACCTTCCTGGCACTGGTGGCGGATTCAATACGGTTGAGTATACTAGGCCGAATTGTATATGAAACAATATATTAGCTTGTCTAAGAATATATAGAAAATGATGCAATATCAAATCTCTAAACTCATAGACGGAGTATTTGACCGTGATATGTGAGAGACTTCTCTAAAATCGCCACTGATTTGATGTTCCATTTTTTCATAGAAGGATATTCTGTGAAATCAACTACCATATGGAGGGGGCTGCTGTCTATTAGTGAATGATATAAGGATAAGGTTTTGATATGGTATCGAAATTTTATATATAACCGAAAAATCTTTTTTTTGAATCCCGACAATCCCCACTATATACACAAGACTTACTGAATTTGTACAAAACTCAACCCTTATAAAAAAATACTTGCATTTGAAAGATTATAATAATTTAAATAATGAAAATGTGAGGGTCCTTAACACAGTCCAGTCCAACACCTACAACTACTTGTGTTGAGCTAGGGTTCCAGAAGTGAGACAATCTCAATATCATCTTTTATTCTATCCTAGTCCTGATTCCTGAACGTGGGTGCCCTAACCCACGTGGCTACTTTGACAATTTTGCATGTTTACATTTAGATTTTTGCCTTTGTCTCTTTCTCAGCTTTTTCCCGGGTCTGGGCCACTGGTGAAGGCAAATAGTTATCAAGGTTAAATATGGGTTTTTTATGACTGATTTGAATCCCTAAATTTAACAACCTAGACTACAAGCATTATAACCATTCATCTATTTAACGGCGGTTTTTAGTCTAATTTAACAGCAAATTAGTTGTTGTTAAATGGTTTGACGGTGGATGGAAATTCGTCGTTAGGTTAAGTAATAGGAGGAATTCTAACGGCGATTTCGTATCCGATGTTAAACTGACGAAGGATAAGCAGAACCTAGCGAATTTTGTCCGGCGACGACGGTAACGGTGGTGGTAGAGGCGGCGATTGAAAGAAGAAATGGTGGAGGAGGAAGAAAATTCCGTGGAGGGGAGAAATAGAAGAGAAAAGAGATGAGGAAGAAGAAAGTTACTGGGTTTGATATCCCGTAGTTTTAACGGCGATTTTAAACCGCCGTTAAACTATGTAACGGCGGATAGAGATCCGCCGTTAGATTAAGACTTGTCCGCGGTTTTTACTAAGTTTAATATGTATTTTTAAAGCAGCAGATTATTGTAGTTAAGTGATAAATAATTAAGTTGTGCTACTAAATTTAAATTTATCTATAAAAAAACAACCAATATATACTAACTTCAGTGGCCGGAACTGGAGCTCTAGCGACCAGAGTTGGGCCGGTCAGAGTTCCAGCGCGTTTTTCTGGATCGCCGAAGCTCCAACGTAACTCCGAAGGTATGTGAGTGTTTCTAGACCTGTATGCATACATGGATGGGCAGTCTGAGAGTGAGTGCGTGTGTGTATTTTTATTTGGTATGAGTATGTTAGTTGAATTGTAGTCGTAACATGCATCATAATCTTGTTCTCTTAGTTTAACCTGAAATGATCACAACTTACAAATCAAGACTACTTTTCTGTGTAAAGGAGCATAAAATCTGAATGGTCTATGTTGATAAGAAAAAAAAAGAAAGGAATGTGTCGCATCTTGCAATTCAAGCAGTGATGTCAAATATATTGAACCTCCCACGCTCTGTCATTTCTGCCACCAGTTTGATTCACCACATTCTTCATCATTAACTTGCAAATAATTAGTGGCTCGTAGATGCTTCAAATATTCTACCAACCCAACTGCCTGAAATGACATTATTAACAAGGTTAATTTGTATGTAGTCAATCAAAACAAAAGTCATCACAGTTTTAATAGTGATTACTAGCTTGTAGACTATAATACTCGACGAACCCTTTTACATCAATCAATCAATCGGGAGAGCTTCACATGTAGCTCATTTACTTAGTCCGACGATGCGTCAATTGCTTTTATCATTTTACTAACTGTATTGGGTCACCATCCACAATTTCATTTGTTATGATGCAGAGTGTTCCAGAATGTATATAATTTTGATAATGATATACACAAATAATTGACAGGCAAAAGAAAGACTTTGGTGGGATGGCATTGAAGAGTAGTAGTAGTAGTAGTAGTAGATATAGATAGGTCTAGGGACAATGAAGATTATGATGCTTTGGTAGGAAAACCCACATACACACACAAATGTTAATTCCACACCACAGAATAATGACTAGATGATGCCAATTCTTCTCAATTTATGATAGCACGCGCACAAAGTATAGCTAGCTCTAGGGCAAGCTAAGGGACTCACTCTCTCTCCCTCTCTCTATTGCTATCAGATGCTACCCCATTTCCCTCTCTGTGTGTTGTGAATTGTGACACTTCATCTAATATTATTTAGCATTGCAAACCTAAATTAGTATGTCCATTATATCATCATGGGATCCCAACTCTTGTCTAGTTGGTAACAATCTTTGTATTCAACGGATTGATACGAACTAAGAATCGAAGGTCGAAAACACACTCAACGTGAAGAATTACGTGATTCATTAGTCATAGCTGACCGATCGAGGAGGTAATATTCGACACAATTACTAAATCTCTTCAAATGTAAACTTTCGATACTGAATGAAATTTTTGAGAAAAGATTCGGACCAGATTGAATTACCTGGTTTTCTTGTGGCAATGATCTATGGTTTAGGAGTTGATGGAGATTATGAGAATGGGCTTCGTGGCCCATTAAGGAAAATTGAAGCAGAAGTTGCAAAAACAAGTGGCCACCAAAAAGATATGATAGGACTTGTTAAAGAAAAGGTCAACAAGTTGAAACCCAATATTGTATATGGTTCCAATAATTTAGGGTTTGGACAAGGAATCCTGATTTTAAACTTTATATGGTATGATGCTCCCACTACATGAAAAGGACCAACATTAAAGTTTATGACTTTACAAGATTGGGATAAATAATCAACTTATTTTGGACCATAGAAATGGAAAATTCATCCTAATTTGTCTCTGTCGACTATCACTCGTATTTATTTTTACCAGAGACTAAGGTTACTAATCTCACATATGTGGTCTATTATTTGCCCGTGTTGATTCCAATGAGGTTTGCTTGAAAAGGCAATCTCCATCCATCATCTTTCACCCCTTGCAAGATGACATGACAGCCTACTAGCAAATACAAATGTAACCATATAAGTTGGATCTTTGAACAAGCTGACCACAACACCACCCACATTGATGTCACAAGAGACGGCGGCGGCGGAGACCTCTCTCTCTATAACATAACTCGACACGTTCAATATCTCAGAGATCGCCACCTGCCACCCAGAAGCAGGAGGAAACGCCACGATACGCCTTGATGGTACACGTGGCCACTTTCTACTTTTTTCTTTATACACGACGGATAATCTTTGCAATTCGCCGGCGAGCATTATCAGTTGATTCTCTTTTCGTTGGACACGGTAGAAGTAAATCGGAAACTAAAACGATATCTCGGACCGGAAAACATCAAAACAATCGATAGAGTTCCAGTATTTAAGGAAGAAACGACGAACATTATGGTGTTTCATTTCATTTCTATCTTCCTGCTGGCTGGCTTGCTTGCTGCTTAGGATCGACTCCGATGGACTTGAGCGATTCCTTCCGCGGAGGATGGGCATACACATCGCCAGTATTCGTATCAGGCGAGTTCTGGATCCCGCTATTGAACTCCTGAACATGCGCCACTTTCCTGAACCATGAATTCTCCAGAAACTTGTGAGACTGGTCCTCCACTTTGTCCGGCTCCACAACCTCCGGCATCGTCTCCCTTTCCTTCTTCTTCACCCTTACCGACGGGTTGTGACGGATCTGGTGCGTCAAGGTGTGAACCCCCATAGACGTCGCCATCACTATAAACCCCAGCACCACGTACACAGGAATGTAATCCCTCCTCGGCGGCCACCACCTGGACGCCGAATCCTTGCGTGATTGGTCGGCGGCTGCGGCAGTAGAGGTGTACGATTTCATCTTGGTTACTTTTGATGTAGCGTATGTGTTTGCGTGATTTCCCCTGAGAGAACTCACTGCAGATTTCCAAATGCCCTGCATACAGAAAAAATGAAACTATAAGAAGACGAAGTGGCAGAGTGCTCAATGACACCGAGAAATTCGAAGAGAAGTCGGCTTGCTTACCGTTGATCTCAGAGCTGCCATGGTTTCTGCAATTAGGGGGTTAATTTGGCCGGATTTTTTTTGCTTTGGTGGTCCATTCATAGACGTCTCCTCCCATTATATACTGGGAAATAGGAGCTCTTTCTGGAATGGTGTTCAACAACTCCAGAACCCTCCAAAAAGTGGAGTGGCACTCTCACAGGCCAGCAGGGTGTCCTTTTTTACACGTGTCTAACTGAAATACAACGGTTGATTTATTTTTTGGATTATCAGGCGGCTCCGTTCTTTAAAATGCATTTCTTTTAACATTACAGAATATCTCAGAAACTCAGGCATTCCCATAATTATTGAGCATTATGCATAGAGCAAGAGGGACAGTTGAATGTTGAGATGACATGAGAATAACAGAGTGGTATAGTTGCTAAATCATGCTATAAACTATATTACAAATGGAAGTATTATTTCCTTTGAACCAACAAAACCCATCACATTACAACCGAAACATGAATGGTGGAATTTGAACAGCATCCGATATTAACATCAAGATCACTAAGCAACGGTTTTCCAAGGTTCTGAAACTCGAAAGCATTACACGTACAAGAGCTAGCACCCGCTCACTACATAACAAAATACCAACAGTTGCTGAACGGTGTTTACATGTTCTTCATACAAGCTCATCAGCTGAACCACATTTCATGACGACTTCGAAACTGAGGTTTACAATAGCAGAGAAAGGAATCCCTGTTGCACCTGCTTTTCAAATAAAGCCTGGCTCTTGCTCGTCATTATGCGACAAGGAAGGGGAGAACAGTGAGCATGAAAGCTTCATAGGTGAAAGTTGCTGAACCGGTGTATGCTGTGTCCTTCTCCTTAAACTTCTCTGTCAGTCCCTGCATCAAGAAAGAGTATACACATCCATTCTCATACTTCAACATTAAGTTCATCAAAGACCATGCCGTCTTATAGGTCAAGAACTCACCTTGACGGTAAGACAGCATCTGCATCGTATCCACCCAAGATAAACACATGCAACAAGAAACCGATTAGCGAGATTCGTATAATATACAGGTACGGCAGCAGAAGAGAAGAGTAGGAGACACATACTCGATGAAATTGTCATACTCAATGGCATTGTTCTTGCCACCGGTTTTATCAAACTTAGACACCAGCAAGTCCAGAACAACCGGAGAGACTGAAAATCCCAGACTTAACAACGCTTCTCTCAGCTCATTAGCATCAATCTTCCCGCTCCTATCCCTATCGAATCTCTCGAAAATCCCCTGTTGTCCAATTGTGTAACCAGCAATCAATCAACCCACCACCATGAAACCAACTCAATGTTGCTCATTATTCTTTCCAACAGTTAACCCATCAAGATACGTATTTGCACTTACCCTCCAGTTCTGAAGGCTGTAAAACACTTGAGTGAAGTCCTTTGGTCCTGTCAGTTGGTAAACGAAATCCACGTCGATACAGTATTACATAGCTTCTCATCAATTCCCTCCAGAACAGACTATTCAGAATATTGATAAACATCCACAAAGACGCACAATCTTCTATATACCAACCTCATTAGTCTAGTTTAGGTTGAAGTTGAAGAGTATGAATTATAGCATTCTACAATTAATTAGCAAGAAACCAACTCCTCCTCACCCTTGGCGCAATTTAGAAAGCACAAGACAATTTTGCTAAAATGCAAACCGAGAAAGTGACTCGCTCACCGATCTTCATTGTGCTGGTGTTGGTGAAGTGGTTCATCAGCAAGCGAACAGTCCTCAAGCTGAAGCTCTGATTGTAGCCAGAAAGCGCTCTCTGGAGCTCCTTATCGTCGATGAAACCGCTCCCGTCTTGATCGGCGATCTGGAAGCACGCTACGATGCTGGGATCGGTCCCTGGAGGAAACGCCGACGGCAACAAAGAAGCGAAAGGGCTTCCGTAAGGCCCTGACGGAGGATAACCGCTCCCTCCTCCTCCCGGAGCAGACGCACCGTATGGATTCTCCTTCGATGGCTTATTGCTGCCCGCAAGGGCTCCATATTGTGCGCCGTATGGAGCAGAGGGTACACCGTGGGGCTGCTGATGCGGAGGGGAGCTATACGAAGGAGCGGACCCGTACTGCTGGGCGGAGGATCCGTACTGTTGTGGAGGTGGAGGGGCAGATGCTCCGTACTGTTGGGATTGCGAATGGGCGGAGGATCCGTACTGTTGGGATTGCGGAGGGGCGGAGGATCCGTACTGTTGAGATTGAGGAGGGGCGGAGGATCCGTACTGTTGAGATTGAGGAGGGGCGGAGGATCCGTAGGGTTGTGGCGGTGGAGGACCGCCGTAGCTGTAACCGGGAGGAGGATGATAAGGGTATCCGGACATGGGAAATGAATTTGGGTGCTGGAATGCTGCTCGTCTGGTTCCTTGATAATTTCGATCAGTTACCTCTGAGTCTTATATCTATATCGATATTATAGGGAGCAGATTTGAAACTTGCTCATTTCCATTCACCACTGTAACTTGTTCTAATATTTTAAATTTAAAAATATTTTAAGCATCAATTCAATTCGTGTTTATACAATTTAGAAGATATGTAGATCTTTTGCGCTACTATATGAATAGCTCTCGTCCATGCCGATAAGAAGGCAAAAACTTCGGTAATAATACTACTCTAAAAAAGCACCTGACACTCCGATCTTGGATGTGTAAAAAATAGCTCCGGGTCCTTTTGATATCCACCACTCAACATCTCCATTGAAAACACTAAGCATACGTATTCTTAATATCCAAGAACTCTAAATTATAAGGGTCAGTACCACCAGGATAGGTCAGACCAATACGTGTTAAGCAAGAGCCAGTCATGTTCCTCCCGAAGAGGCCCGCGGCACCATCAAGGCATCCGAACACCACCTTTTTAACGTCGATCTTCAGGCAAGAAGGAAGAAGATGCTCCCAAGCGGAAGGAGGGGCCACCAGGGGAGGGCTCGAGAGAAGGGACGATGCAGAAGGCAGGAGGGCCTGCGGAAGCAACATTAAAAGTTCAGAAAGCTGGTGGAGGAACTAGAGGTGAAGATTGTCGGGATGAAGCTGATGAAACTCGAAAACCACCAGGTTTATTAGTGATCTTGACTTTCGTTAGTGTTCACTTCTACGAATACTGTTTGTTAAAATACGGGAAATAGACATGGAAAGTCATGGAGCAGCCCGGAGTTGGGTTGAAATGCTTGTATCTCCTGTTGTATCCTCCGAACATCTTCGAACTGCTAATCTCACTCGGCTTCGTCTCCATTTCTGATTCCGAGAGGATCTCCAGAGCCGAATACACACAAGTCTTCCACCTCTATCAAGTCAACGCGAAAGCTCTGCTATTGACGGAGAATGGTCGCCGGCCACTCTCATTAGTCATCAAGTCTTCTCATAGGTAGGGCTGGAAATCGCCACCACACATTTCAGATAATGGGTTCTGGTACTAAAAAGGTAAGCACACTCATCAGTCATTTTAAGTCTTCTTATAAGTCTTCTTTATCAACTACTCTGATTGTTTCTTTAAACTCACCGGCAATAATGTCTGCTCTGATTACTGCCTCTCTTGGTCTGCTCCTCCCTCTTCTGCTTCACTCCTTTCCAGCTTATTCCGTCTCTGCTCACCAGGGAACTACTCTTCTCTGGAACACTCTCTCCGGTAATTCTTCCCCAGCGCAACAAGTTCAAAACTTTTTGTCATATGGATACTTCTGCTAAACTGTTTTCAAGAATTTTGATCTTGTTCGTCAATTTCCTGATCATGTTTGCAGGAAATTACCCCTTGGTCGTAGCTCGGGGTGGATTTTCAGGTCTATTCCCAGATTCTTCCTCCATCGCTTACCAGTTTGCGCAGCTGATCAGTGTCCCCGATGTTATCCTTTGGTGTGATTTGCAGCTATTGGGATTTGCCTTCCTGACCTCAAGCGTGATAATTCTACTGATATCACCATGTTTTATAACAATAGCCGTCAGGTTTCCTACACTGTCAATGGCGTTAAGCAAGATGGATGGTTTCCATCCGATTTCACCTACAAGGAGCTGTCAGCTCTTTCCTGTTAGTTCTAACTCTTGCATATTTTTTAAAAATTACTGCTCTCTAACAAAATAAGCTCTTTCGTTTAACAGTAAGGCAGGGAGTATACTCTCGCAGTCCAAAATTCGATACCAATTTATTCCCAATCCTTACTGTTGACGATGTTGCTAGATTCAAGCCTGCTGGTCTCTGGTTAAATGTTCAGGTATAAGTTGGTGAAACATGTAATTTCTTCTTCATCACATTTTGTTTCATAACTGTAGTTTTTGTTTCTTGTTGCAGCATGATACATTCTACAGACAGCAGAATCTGAGTATGAGAAGCTATGTTCTTGCTGCATCTAAAAGAGTGGTTATAAACTACATTTCTTCACCCGAAGTTGGGTTCTTCAGGAGTATTTCCAAACGATTCAATCCAAACATCACCAAACTGTTCTTCCGGTTCAACGGGGAGGATGAGATTGAGCCTACATTGAACCAGACTTATTTTTCTCTGCTGTCAAATTTAACATTCGTCAGGACATTTGCCTCTGGAATTATTGTCCCTAAGACTTACATATGGCCTGTGGACGCACGTAATTATCTAACCTCCAGTAGGAGTCCTCTGAATGTCTTGGACGCGCACAAAGCCGGCCTCGAAGTTTTTGCCTCGGACTTTTTCAACGACGCTATTCTGAGTTACAATTACAGTTATGATCCAGTATCTGAATATCTGAACTTTGTGGACAATGGTCAGTTCTCCGTTGATGGTGTGCTCTCTGACTACCCAATAACTCCATCTGCCGCATTTGGTAAGCTTTCTTGACTATGTTTATTTTTCTCTTTTCTGGGATTCTTAATATTGACTACTGATTTGATTCTCTTAATGCAGATTGCTTCTCTCATCTTGGCCAGAATGCTTCAGAAAACGGTATGGGATTCCTTTTTAAATGATACCTTTGCATCTTTTATGTTTCCTAATAATGATGGAGCTTGCTGATGATGCAGGCAAGTTTTTGGTCATCTCGAAAAACGGTGCAAGTGGAGACTATCCTGGTTGTACCGATATTGCATACCGAACTGCTATCTCGGACGGTGCAGATGTTATCGATTGTCCAATCCAGATGTCTCAAGATGGAGTCCCATTCTGCCAAAGCTCTATAAATCTTTTAGAGACTACAAATGCTGCTGACATGTTGAATGTAGTTTCAACAAGTGTTCCGGAGCTCCTAGGCAATGGCGTATATTCCTTTAGTTTACCATGGACACAGATTCAGAATTTGGCTCGTAAGAACATTTCATTTGCCATATTGTTTTGTTTGATTATGATTACAGGATGCGTATCTCACAAATGGCGTATTGTATGATTGCAGCGGTCATATCCAGACCATATTCAAGCTATCAGTTGTACAGGAACCCGAAGATGCGAAATGCCGGGAAGTTGGTATCCCTAGCTGACTTCTTGGCATTGGCGAAGGACAATGCGAAATCTCTGTCTGGTGCATTAATTAAGATCGAGGTGCGATTCCTTTTCATTTTCTTGCATCAGGTGTATCACTAATGACTACAGAATCGTAATTTCTCAACTCGATTTTGCAGAACGCAGCATATCTGATGGCGAAGGAGGGGCTGGCTGTACTTGACGCGGTTGAGACCGAGTTGGAAAGAGCTGGTTATGGAAATGAGACAGTTCCGAAAGTGATGATTCAGTCCACCAACAGCTCAGTTCTAATGAAGCTGAGGGATAAGAAGAACAAGTACGAGCTGGTGTACCAGGTTGACGAGACAATTGGAAGTGCGGAGGCTTTAGCCATTAGAGACATGAAGGAATTTGCTGATTCTGTAATGATCAGCAAGACATCGGTGTTCCCTGTTAACAATTTTTTCCTCACTGGAATGACCGATGTTGTGTCGAGGCTCCAATCGGCTCAACTAGGTGTCTACGTGGAAACATTCAGCAATGAGTTTGCATCTCAACCATGGGACTTCTATGCAGATGCTAATATGGAACTCAGCACCTATATCACCGGAACCAACATTACCGGTGTTGTTACAGACTTTCCCAAGACATCTGCCAGATTCAAAAGTAAGCCAGCCGTCTCCTTTTTAATTACAAATACTAATGAATACTATAAAACCTATTAGAACGCTCTCCCAACAATTCGAGTTATGTTATTGGGATTCAATGGTTCTTAACATGGTATCAGCGACTTAAAAAAAACTGAAAGGTCTCCGTTTTGAATCTCGGTAGCCTCATTCCCTGCGTGAAGCTGTGCAAACCTGCTTGGGGTTGTTGTCTTTTATCGATCATCATTACTTTGTTTGCATTATACATTCTCTCTTCACAATGTTTTGACTGCAAAGAACACTTGTTCTGGTAGAGGCAAGGATACCCCGGTTTACATATCCCCTGTTCACGCGGGCAGCCTGCTAGAAATAATTTTACCTCCATCGTTGCCGCCAGCTCAAGCTCCAAGCCCGACTCTAACTGAGAACGATATCGCGGAGGTGCCTTTGCCGGCCATCAGAGACAAATCTACGACTCTGACTCCACCGGGTGCTAGAGCTACACCACCAAGTCCATCAAATGGGGAGCCAAAGGTGGGAGCTTGTTTAACATTGGTCAGACTGTTCGTTGTAGAATAGCCATCCTTAACCTGAATTGACAAACCATCCTTCGTAATATATGATTGTCGCATCACATACCACACAACAAAATAAAATACCAATCACCGGAATTTAAACTAACATGTGACCGAACCTGAACATAAACATGTCACTTACCATCAAATATTTCCTAGGTAATATCGTAATCATTATAATTAATTAGCGTTGATTGTTACTTTGTATTGCATCAGGCAGTCATTATTTTCATATTTATTTTCTTTCCTTCTATTATTATTAAATTTAAATTGATTGAGAGAGATTTACATTTAGAGGACACGTGTCCAACGACACCAGACATAAATCCGCAGAAAACGCCCCCTGCCTTCCTCCTCTCTAAACTTTCAGCAGAGGAGCAACAACAAACATATCCGGCCACCGTCGCCGATCTCCAGCCACCACCACCTCTACCACCCCGACTTCTTTTGAAACAACACCACCTCCCGATCTAGTAATCTATCTCATCCTCACCCCCAATTCAAATAAAAAAAATGGCGGCACAATCATCAAATTCATCATCCTCCTCCTCCATTTCTCCATCCTCGTCGAGGAAACAAGCCGTGTTCATAGTGTCGCTGGTGACGCTATGGTACTCGTCGAACATCGGAGTCCTCCTCCTGAACAAGTACCTCCTCTCCAATTACGGATTCAGATTCCCAATCTTCCTCACAATGTGCCACATGTCCGCCTGCGCAATCCTCTCCTACCTCTCCATCGTCTTCCTCAAGGTCGTCCCTCTACAGACCTTGAAATCTCGACCTCAGCTCCTCAAGATCTCAACGCTCAGCGTCGTCTTCTGCGCCTCCGTCGTCGGCGGCAATGTCTCCCTCCGCTACCTCCCCGTCTCTTTCAATCAGGCCGTTGGAGCTACCACCCCGTTCTTCACCGCCGTCTTCGCCTACTTGATGACCTTCAAGCGGGAGGCCTGGGTCGTTTACTGCGCCCTCGTTCCCGTCGTTGTCGGCGTCGTCATCGCCAGCGGGGTAATCTTTTCCAATCTCACTCTCTTTGAATTTTCCCTGTTAATTTCAGCAATGCAGATCTGGGATTATATCTTGTGTTGGATTCTGGGATCTCAACTTTTATTAGAAACTGTAGATTATTCTTCTATCATTTCCCTTTTTGGTAAACGCTTGGTTTATGAGCAGTCTATCAGTTCCATTGATTCACATTGAAAGGAACTTGTTTGAATCAATGGAGCTGCAGCTTGCATTGTTTTGAATCAATGCAATTGATCTTGGTAATAATTCACCATTCTGAAAGACTAGCGGTTCCATTGATTTGCAAAGAAAGCAACTTGTTTTGAATCAAGAGAGCTGCTAGTCTGGCACTTGTTAGTTATCTTTGGCCATGAATGAATGGTGGTTGTTCTGTTAATCCATTCTTCTCTAAAACAACATTGGCTGCCTTTTTCACTTGTTCTTACTGTTCAAAGTTGGTGTAATGTGCATCTAATTACAGCTTCTTTTCATTTTTCTGCTACTTTTGTCCTGTGCCAAGCTGCTATGTCTGGGATAGTAATGAGGCCTTTAAGCTGTTTTCAATTGCAACAACGAAGTCTCGTTTGTTTGTCTGTCTGGGAATCCAAGTTTTGTACATTCTGCAAGGTTAGGTGCAAATCTAAGCATTAGACTAATGAATGAGTTCTGCTGTTGGTTGGCTGCAGGGTGAGCCGGGATTTCACTTGTTTGGATTCATCATGTGCATTAGCGCAACTGCTGCAAGGGCTTTCAAGTCGGTTCTTCAAGGCATTCTGCTTTCTTCAGACGGGTAAAGTATTCACTGCTTCAGCTGAACAATATGAAGTATTGCATGATAATCTTTCATTTTTCCATCTAATATCCCGGTAAAGTAGTATTGCATCAGTTCAGGGTTATTTACTGGTAGTCACCGGATTTTTGTATGCATACTTTGCCTCTTGAAGCAGTTTTCATGACTAAAAATTTTCCATCTAATCGTAATTCTCGCTTGTACTTATCTTGTTGACATGACGAACTCTGTGTCAATGCAGAGAGAAGTTGAACTCGATGAACTTGCTACTCTACATGTCACCGATCGCAGTTTTCGTGCTAGTGCCTGCTGTGATCGTGATGGAGCCTGATGTACTTAGTATCACCTTGTCACTCGGGAGGAAAGATAAGTTCTTGTGGCTGCTACTTATACTCAATTCAACGCTGGCCTATTCCGCCAACTTGACAAACTTCTTGGTCACTAAGCATACCAGCGCATTAACACTCCAGGTTCGAATCTGAATTCCTCACCTAATCCTCTCCTCATTTCAATTTCAATTTCACCACCTGACTGGGGGTGGTTTGGACATTTCGTGCAGGTGCTGGGGAACGCGAAAGGCGCTGTAGCTGTCGTAATCTCGATATTCATATTCAGGAACCCAGTCACGGTCCTGGGAATCGGTGGATACACCATAACAGTACTCGGCGTGGTTGCTTATGGAGAGGCCAAGAGAAGGTTTAGATGAAATTATAACACCCAGTGCCATTGATTCCCCCCCATATTCTTAATTTTTCCAGCCCTCCTCCCATGCTGAAATTTGTATTCCCTTTTGCAGTAAGTAGTAGAAATAGAAGGTGTGTTATCATTCTTGTTGTGTTGTATTTTGTATATTTTGCTTCTCTATGTAGGAATCCCCCGAATTGGAAGAGCTGCTGCAATTCTTCTTTCTATTACAAAACATGTGATATTGATTCCAAGCCTAACGCAAAGATTCCCTCTTTACCTTGCCATCCATTGTTTGTTAATATGTCACTGTCCCACCCACCATGAAAATGAAGAAGCTCAAACCCTAAAAGCTTGTCAACAAAATGTTACTTGCGAAACCGACTGTGTTCTTCAAGCCAAGTCAGGGCCGCTGGGGAGTTGTTCGTAACCGTCGTGTTGCTTCTTCTTGGGTTGTGGTTGATTATCATCTCCTCCTACAGGGATGCACTTCAATACTACGGCGATCGGTAAGCTAACCGCTCCTAATCCGACGCTCAGAAGCCACATTTCCCAGCTGAGCGAGACAGTGCTGGCAAATGTTCCGAGGAATTCCACGATGATTACTTGGAACACGACTGTCACCACCATTACCCCCATGAATACCCAGCTGCTGAACATACCTTTCAACACGTTGATCTTCTCTATTTCCCTGCTGTTTATTTCGTTGAATACCTGCACGAAGGGGGAAATCAATACATAAGTACTGTTGGGATTCGATTTTAGATGGGTTCAGAGTTTCGATTCGTTTACCTGGCAGAAAACGAAAGAGTTGAATATCAAAGTATTCAGAGTGAGTGTAGCATCTGGACCTTCCAGTCCTAGTATCTTCTTCCCGCCGAAATTGAGAACTCCGAGAACAGCCAGTTGGTAGATACTCTGACCAAATATATTCCTCCACATTGTTTTCGTGATGAAGCTTGCACCCCTACCGACTGGAAGTCTCTGCATTAGTGCGTCATTCGGAGGTTCAGTTGCCAGTGCCAACGCTCCTAGGGTGTCCATTATCATGTTTACCCAAAGCAGCTGCACGGCTGTTAGCGGAGCAGACCCTGGAATTTTTTCAAACCGAGACAAATAGTTAGGATATGAGCAGATAATAACGACGAGATTTATTAGATGTAGCGTTGATGAAGAACCATAATGTGTACCGTACCTGATATGCAAGCAGAAATGAAGTTGAGTACTAGTGCAACAATGTTAACCGTCAGCTGGAACTGTACAAACTTCTGGATGTTTATGTACACTGAACGACCCCATTTAGCAACGTTTACAATGCTCTTGAAGTTATCATCCATTATGATGATATCGGCATTCTCTTTCGCAACCTGCAGCGAATACATCAGTTAGGCATGCTGCCAAACACCGCACCTAGGCTCATTCCTTAAGAATTAGAGGTGTGGGGAATGGAATACCTCAGTTCCTGCTATGCCCATGGCAAGTCCGATGTCCGCCTCATGCAAAGCAGGGGCATCGTTGGTCCCATCACCGGTAACTACGACGACTTCCCCGAACATATTTTTCAGATTCGTAACTAGCGTGTGTTTGTCCAGCGGCAGCGATCTAGCCATTACCTGTCCCGATAAAAAAGAACATGTGTTAATAACTTCAACTGCTAGATACTTTTAGAGGATACATTGAAACCTTCTGATTCAATAATACAAACCTGAATTTTCGGTATAATGGCTCTCATTTCATCAGGTGTCTTGCTACGGAACTCAGGCCCTTCTATAGCCACACCATCCTCAGTAAGTATCCCACACTCTTTGGCTATGGCTCTAGCAGTGTTGATATTATCACCAGTAACCATGCGGACAGTTATTCCAGCTGCTAAGCAGGTCTGAACTGCCTCCCTGACTCCAGGACGAACTGGATCTTTAATTCCAACAACAGCAACCAACGTGTAGCCAGAATCAGGGATGTTGGTGTGTTCAGATGTACCATCATCTAGGTCTTTGAAAGCCAGGCAAAGGGTTCTCAGTGCATCACAAGCAAAGTCATTTATGACGTCCGATATAGTGCTTACCTGTTCCTCTGATAAATCGGCTACTTCTCCATTTTCGTCGACAAATCTATCGCACATTTTTAGTACTATCTCCGACGCACCCTTACAGAAAGCTCGCAAGCCACCTTCAGGAAGAGCTACAAGTGAAGACATCTTCTTCTTAACAGAATTAAATGGTTCAACTTTCAGTATATTAAACTCTCTACGCTGTGCATCCAAGTCTGCCCCCAAATGCAAGCCTAATTCAAACAGCGCTTTATCTGTTGGAGTTCCCAATATCTTGGAATTTCCATCTTCATCTTTGGTCATTTCACAACCAGTGTTTTGGAATATAGCTTGCAGAAGAAGGCTCAGAACTCTTTCAGAAGATCCAACTCCTGAACTATCTTGACTTATACTTTTTGTTTTCCCACTTATGCATATCTTATCAACTATCATGTGGTTAGTTGTCAATGTCCCGGTCTTATCTGTGCAGATGCAACTAGCCGAACCCATCGTCTCACAAGCAGACAAATGCCTAACAAGGGCCTTCTCATCCATTAGTTTCTTCATTGCAAATGCCAGACTTAAAGTAACTGCCAATGGTAACCCTTCAGGAACTGCAACAACAATTATGGTTACTGCAATAGCAAAATAGTCCAGAAGCGTCAATGCATCAGTTGAGGACCATTTCATGAGCTCATTATTTGATATTTTTGTCCAGAAGAACCTCACAGTCAATACCACAAATGTCAGCACAGCAAAACCCAGGCCTATCTTTCCAATGATTGTGGCTACACCATTCAGTTTTACCTGTAGTGGTGTTTCATCTTCTCCACCCTCGTTCAAAGTTTCCATCAGCTTGCCCCATTCAGTCTTCATCCCAACAGCAGTCACAAGCATGCTTCCTGATCCATCTTGGACTCTGGTTCCTGAGAGAAGAAAAGGTTTTGATTTATCTATATTCACAGGCTCACTCTCCCCGGATAAGCTCGACTCATCGATTACTAAGCTATATCCAGATATAAAAATCCCATCAGCTGGCACTACGTCTCCGATTGATAACTGGACTATGTCTCCCACGACCAAATCAAAAATGGAAACTTCTTGTTTACGCCCATCCCTTGTGACCTGAATAGAAATTTTCTTCTTCTCTTTATCCAAATCCCGAAACTGTAAGGATTGCTTGTAGTCACTTATAGCAGTGACCATGACTACCAAGAGTATACTGAGCAAAATTCCCAACCCGTCATACATTCCTTTTGGCCATCCTTCAGTAGCAATCCCGACCCCTATTGAAATTACGGCACATACCATAAGGATAATTAAAGTCAAATCCTGCAGTGCCTCCCAAACGAACATGAAGAAGCTTTTAGGGGGCTTCTCGGTATAAGAATTGCTGCCATAGATACTTTGCCGAACATGTACGTTGTTTGCGTGAACACCTTCGTTCAAAGACACGGCTACTTTTGTTGCGATCCCTTCCACTCCACCACTGGTTTTCAAAGTCTTGAGATCGTGATCACGGACAATGGAAGCAATCTCATCAGCTTCAATTCCAAAACCAGATTTTCTAACCTCGTCTGACACCTTGGTCTCAGGTTGGTTACCAGCTGTAACATCATGGGCCGCACCAGCTGCGAATATGAAACAAATGCAAGAGCAGAGCAGAATAGATTTAACAACAGACGAAGACCTACCCAAATAGTTGAATAAACGCTTGAATGAAGTATTATACCATCAATAAACTGTAATGCAGCCTTTTTGACGTATAGTGCAACACGTATCTTTTCCTGGTTGAGAGAAGAGAAAGTCAGAGTACACAAAAAAGCTGAAGAAATGTTTTTGAGTCTTTCAGCTCTGAGATAACAACAAAAGTACTTCAGAAGTCCTAAACTCAACCAAGCTAATCCCATTTGTTTTCAATATGTTGTCAACGTTAAGAATCCTCGTCTGATACCAAGACACATGAAACATCATTTAGTTTGAGCTCATTGTTCGAATATTAAAAAGATGACCGATCTAGTGGAAGACCTCGTAGTCTAACAATCTAACAGAGTTTCTTGACAAGACTTTCACTTAATAAAAAAATCTTCCATATATGAGTCGTGACATTTGGACACCACAATGTCCACACTGGTCAAAGGAATAAATAAGGGACCAGCACCAAACTTAGGAACAAGAGCAGGTTTCCACGTGCCCAAATGGTAAACCAGAGAACAAAATGATGTTAAATCACAAGAATGCAGTGTTAAACTTTTTTAATTTGACTCCATACTGACATATATCATATTATCATCCTGACAAAATAGTTCTATTAGACGACTAGATGCAGGCAACCACCAAATTTACTCTGTATTTTATCCTTCACTTTATTACAATTTAATCCACTTTTAAGAGAGAATCTATTGTCCTCGCTACTAGCCGTAACCGACCCATTCCGGAAAAACATTGAGGGCCTGATAACGTTAAAAGAGAAAAATATATGAGACCATGTTTTTAATTAGTTTTACATAAACCATTTCAGTTTTATTTTTTCATTAGATATACATTTATGTTTTATTTAGGTTTTGTATTAAACATTTGTATCCTAATCAACAACCACATTACATTTTTTTATTAATTTACTACAGCACATCAGTGGCCATGTAAAACAAATATTCGAATTGATTAATCTTATTGATTTAACTAATTGTTTAACCAACCAGTTGATAAATTGATTATATATTGGAACTAAAGAACTTGAATAAGGAGTTACATGACTATGACTCGGAAAATGAAGCTTCTGATGGATATGATAATGTGGAAGATGATGGTCAAGTTCAAAAATAACCATTTCAAATAGATACTAAGTACATGAGAGGTATAGAAATAGATTTTATGAATTTCGATGGTGATATGGAGTCGATATACTCTATTGATGAAGAAGGACAAAAGAAACGTTGAAAATTTAAACAGTTTGATGCTGTTACGAAGATGAACAATCCTAAGTTTTGCAAAGGACAATTATTTCCCGACTTAAAGACATTCAAAGAGGCAATTAAGAACTATTTCGATTGTGAACATGCAACGGGTCAAGTTCGGCCATAGTGATACCACACGAGTTCAAGTTCTTTAATTCTAATATTTAAGTCAACCAACCAATTGGTCGGTTAAAAAAATGGTTAAATCAATAAGATTAACTGGTTCGAGTATTTGCCTACATGGCAGCTGATGTGTTGTATTAAATTAATAAAAAAATGTGATGTGGCCACTGATTAGGATAGAAATGCTTAATACGAAATCTAAATAAAACGTAAATGACATCTGATAAAAATGAAACTTAAATAATTTATAAAAAATCAATTAAAAATATAAATAATCTCTTATGTATTTTTCTCTAACCTTCAACAATAAAGTGGTAGGATTCTCTAATGAAAAACTAGGTGATGAGATAAATATCTTTACTGATAAAAAGGTTGCTGGACTTTTCTAAAGTAGCGATGACAAAAATTTAAAAGATTCGAGAAAAAGCACTATCATTTCAAAGGTGAAGTCTGGAAAAAAAAGTGTTTCATTGACGAAATGTGGTCTCAACTTGTCACATTTAGAACTAATTAATCATGGAACACCTCATGGGTAATGAAAATAACATATAATTACGAATAAAAAGACATTGATGAAGCTATTATAATGCTCCACTGCATTAGCACCTAGAATAATTGTAAAACCTATCTAACATGATATGTTCAACTATTTCTCCTGGCTTAGCTTTGCGTATATTTGCTTGGTTCGAGTAATAGAGTTATCCTTCAAGAAAATGGAGTGAAGGTTCCAAGAAGTTTCGTTGCTCGACATTATCGAAAGGTAAAAGCCAAGAAAGTGTGCATTTATAGGCAGCAATGGTGTGCCACTCATCCACCTTCCCATTTTTTATTAATTGGATAACGACAGGCTACCCTAACCCCATCCCATATTCCCCATCTCTAAGTTTTTCCCCACCATTTCTTACCTTTTTCATCCATCTTAAAACTTGGAAGTCCTAATTCTTACATTTAGTTCTTTACATGTCACAAGCTAGCAGATCTCGCAGAAACAATCAGACTAGAACAAATGTCACAAACTAATAAATTTCCCAACTAACAGATTTTACTTGTGTTGACTATTTGTTGCATAGCCAACTTGCAAGGGGAAGGACGTCAGAGAAGGACCCAGCCCGCAATGGCGGTTACGGGTTAAACATCCCACATCAGCAATATTTCTACGGAAATTTGAACAAATTTGACACCGGAATTCAAAACCTACGCGGATTCTACGCGTAACGCCATCTTACGCACCAGGCGCTTTCAAGTTTTGCCATTAAGCGTTTTTTAATTTCAAGCAAGTAGGTGTTTGACGAAACGAAAGATCAGTTTTCCAGGAAAGAAATTCAAAAGCACCTTTGGATTCAAGATGGAAAGCAGAAATAAAAATCGAATCAATTGAATTCGAAAGTCCTCAGTAGAGGATAGAAAAGTGATCTGGCTCAGTTCCCAACGAATGCTGCTGACGACAGAGATCCAAAGAAGAGCAAATACAGAGGCTCTGTTTGTTTCGCGGGAAAGCATAGCAATACAAAATCGGAACAAAAAACGAAGTTGTTCGACGAGTGAAAGGATCATTATCATCAATCCTTAGCTTCGATTTATGATTAAGTTTTGAAAAACGGAGGACGAACTCGAAGAGAATTAAATCAAACGAGAGCAACATAACGCAAACAAAAAAACTGAATGAACTTGAGAAAATTATTATCGTGTTCAAGTTCAGCTGAGAAATCAGAAATGCAACTAAGAAGACGGAAGAGATCTACGGTAAATCTACAGGTTCGAGGCAGCATAGTTGTAAGCCAAACAGAGAAGGAACATAAAATATACTGCAGTGCGGGAGAAAAGAGGCGATGAGAAACTGAGAACTAGAAAAAGACCTGGATACTGCGCTTTTTGCGTTCGGCCTCCGAGCGCTTGGCTAGATCGGCGACGTTGCGGAACCTCCGGCGAGGGTTCTTGACGATGGTAACAGCTCTCCGCCATCGCATCAACGCTTCGTCAGATGGATTTTTGTGGTCCACTTCGAAGTTTTTCAAGTACTTCTCCATCGGTTTCGGCTACGCAGTGGGACGCCGGAGGCACAAAAGGAGAGTGGAAGGAAGAGGGCAACGGCGTAGAAACTTTTAAGACTCGTGGGTATAAAAATAGAAAATGAGCGGCAGCGCCATAGTTTAAGACTTCCTTTTCTTAATGTTTTAATTAACACTTGCCTTTAAAAAAAACCCCAAGGAGAAAATGAGGATGGTTTGGATATGAAATTTGAATTTAGTGGTTTGGATCTGAGTAGACTTTGGAGATTTGGTTTTGAAATTATTTTGTAATCTTTGAAATAATTTCGTACATTATTTTAAATCTCTCATAGATAGAGATTTTAGCAAAGAGATAGACGATTTGAAAATTTGATCAAATTACTATTTTTGTAGTTGATAAACAATTATCTCGTCTTCTTCGGTGTAATAAATTATTTACACAATGAAAATTAAGCTCCACCAAAATTTTATTGTACCCTCTCTTCCAAATTTTAATAAGGTTTGTAATAGTAGCGCTCAACTCTGCATGAATAATCAAATATATACCTAACTCAGGTTAATAGTACAAATAAAGAGTCAACGTTCATTTATTATATCGAAACAAGCCTCCAACAATTTCTTGCCTTATCTCCAGACTGACAAAACCTTCTGAGTTGAGTGCAACCCAATCATAAGATAACAAGTTCGATTCTTTGCCCACGGGGATACATAGTGCATCTTGTGGTTAGTCATTCCCAACCTAACAGAAAAATTCACAAAGCAGCCTTAACTTAAGTTGCCTATAAATTTGAAACAGAGGGCGAACTCCAAATTGCACCACTTTCATGAAACTTGGGAGTAGAAAAATGCAAAGCTTCCAACATTTAACCATCTAAAAAAAGTTTGAACAGTACAGAAGTTAGCTACAAGTCATACATCTAAATTCCCATAACAGAACTGCTTTACTTATGCTGCTGCATCATCCTGTTTTGTCTTCCCAGCAATCATTGATTCAAGCTTCTGCAACCAACTCACATATTGGCCTTGCTCCTTCTTGTGCAAGTGGTCAAGGAGAAAGTAAAGGAGGTATTGAGTAATTCCCTTTGCAAGTAGGTAGTCTTGCAACGCACTTTGTAAATTAGGGTCCAACGTACTGCACCGGACATGATAAATAACAGTTAAAATTCAGATGGCAAGTTCAACGAGCAAACATTATGTGCATACAAGTTTGTTCACTGAAGGTCCCAAAGCGATTTCCAAACAACATGCATTTGACATCAATCTGATAAACTCGATGATGGAGGTTTTGAGTCCCAATGAGGACTCTTGCTCCTCCAAACTTAGTTTCACTTCCCTTGTCGATGCAAGTTGAGACATATTGGAGGTCTTGCTCAACTGGAGTTTAAGCAACCCTATACGAGCGACTTCGGATTCTAGTGAAGACTATGAGATGATTGGAGTCACCATTGTCAAAACGGAAAATATCTCCAACATCCATCAGGACTAGTTACACAAGTTGCATGCAACATGGCATTATTACTTCATACCTATGAAGCCTCTATAGAGTAAGGGAAAGCACATCACATTTACAACAACATTTTCGGAATGGATCAAAAGCATACCGCCAAAAGGTTCAGGAGGAAAAGAAATCACCCATGGATAGAGTAATAAAATGAACTGGCTCCTTCATTCCACCAACACTAAGACACTCCCCTCGACTAAAAGTCTAAAACCTTAGCAGATGCATGATAGTTAATCTTCCAATCATGTCCGATACAATCTAAATGTAGGCACTTCTGTTCCCATTCTTTCTGGTACAGAGGAATGAAAACAGCCAGACATAGAACGTATCATATTTTCAGAGTCACCAGGATGTATCAAGTTATCTCCAGAAAGCCGAAGTGGACAATACTGTACACGTCCTAGTGTAGAATACTACTCAGTAAGACCTCCAATATCGAAACCAATGGGGTTTGAGAACAGCAATTACGATGCATACACACAAAAATGAAGATCAGCCTACAGCTAGCTTCCCTAAATTCCACATTGCCAAATATTGTTCTCGGCAGCATTATTAGCACCCAAAGAAACAAACCAAGAGCATAGGGAAACAGAGAATTCGAGTTTCACCTGAACAAGGGGCCTTTGTAGGCAGAAGGAAGGGGGCAGTCGTCTGATTGAAGAAAATTTGCTGCACGGATACACAACGGAGCACCCTCATACGCTTGACAATCGAACTGCAACAAAGAGCTGCATCCAGGTTTCTTAACGCAAACCTTCATCAAAACATCTCTCGGGAACGTCGGGCCCCATTCCACAGGGAGAAGTGGGCCCAGCAACGCAGAAACCGCAACTTCCTCGCCGGACTCGGTTTTCCTCCTCAACACTACGTCCTCGGATTCTGAAGAATCCCAGTCGATGGTGAAATCCTCCCGCGAGGCGACCGGATTGTTCTGTACAGCAGCAGCAGCAGTAGTTTCTGTTGGTTTTGTGGTAGAGTTCTATACTTGGTAAAATCATAATCGAGAGAGGAAGAGAAGAGGGACCTGGAAGAAAGTCGGTGTGGAGAGTTCGTGGTTGATCTCTGATCGCAAGGCATTGATCAAGGTCGAGTTTTCAAGCGCTCGTCCAGCTTGTCGGAAGACGGGCACCACCCGACGAACCATTTCTCTTCTCTTCCTCCGCCGAGTCTGGTAGCAGTTCCGCTTCTAGCTACTTCGCTCTGTTCATCACACTCCACTCCATTGGGTTGATGGGCTTTTCTCTCAGAACCAGTGAGCGTCTATTACTGAAACCCAAAGATTCAACTTGTGTTCAGTATTCTTGGATTTTAGGCCCATTCCAAAGAAATTGTTCTAGGAGTGATTTGGATGTGGAATTTGGTTTAGGTTGGTGTTTATTATTATATCGTTAAATATGAAATTAGTTAGTAAATTTATAATTTTTGTCAGCATGCTTTGTTCGTAACTTAGTTTTTGAGGTGGGTTTTATTTAAGGGGTTGTTGTAGTTGATATCAAAATCTATTCTATATCAAACTTATATTTACGGAAAAGGTAACCTAAGTATTACAGAAGAGACTCATTTCAAACATAAAACTATGTTTAGATCTTTAAAACTATTCTGATTTCGCTATTGCTACGATTACTCATTAAAATGTTGCAATTATAAACTCACGAGTACTCTAGTCAACTTTTTAGCTACGTATGAATATCATATCATTATTAGTCTATTTCACCTCAAATTTCTGCAGATTCCGGATAAAAATATATGATGACTTAATACATTCAATTGTCTTGAGTTCATCATCAGTGGTTGGAAAGTTGTAACTTCCGTAGAGAAGAGAAACAGGAGAGACTTAATTTAATAAAACTTGCCAAACCCACAAGGCTTGTTTTGGTCTCATTTCTCTTCATCATCACTACATACTGATACTCCTCTCCGACTGATCAGTTCTCGCTCTGTAGTTTCAGTGATTTCTTGGCTGCAAATTATAAGATGGGTAATCAAAGCAAGAAGAGCAAAATGATCGTTTACAGGAAATGGAATGCAGGCATGGGGTGGAACCAGCTGAATCGTCGTCCCAAGTTTCTCCATGTCCTCCTTCTCTTTCTCTTCCTCCCCTCTTGCATCCTCATCTTTGCTCTTCTTCACAGCTTCCCTCCCTCCACACGTAACACAAGATACATATAACTTTCATGATCTTTTTGCTGTTGTTAATTAAGGTTTGTAGATGTGTAGATTGTTGTTTCTCTTGCAAGGTGAACCTGTGTTTTGTGTTTGTTCCAAATTTTCAGATTCATCATCCCATTCTCTAGGTGATGATCATATCCACTCCAATGGAAATGGTCCCACCTCATGTCTTAGCGGTATATAATTTCATCTCCTTCCTTAACCCCTTTGTATACTATCGCTGTTTTTAGGCCACATTTTCCGCTTCCAAGCGTAAAATTTTGGTCCGAATTTCAATGTCTACTTGCATTCGGATTCAAGGTCACCCCGCTGGATTTGGCAATTCCATAACTCTCGAATTTGAGAAATGTCGTAAAAAACGTATCCGATGAAATTGGTCTGATGGGAATTGGTCCCCAAATCCGGCCAACTCAGTTACCAAATCTTGCTCGAAAAACATTGCCCTACCTATTTTTCGTGCCGATACTTTTCCTTTTAATGGCATATCATAGAGCCTCTCTATATCACAATTCAGTCCACTTCCATATCTAGAATTTTGATAATAGATTGTCACACAATGTGACATTTTTTTTGTCCCACTACAATAAAATAAAATTCTGGTCACACCGTATAACAAGAAAAAATTTCCTTTTGATAATATATATGTAATTTTCACTGTATTTAAAAGCAACAACCATCAATCATTTCAACAAGACTCTATAAACATTGACCATACACCGACTATATTAATTTATGATGTCGCAAAGTTTTTGTATATTGGCAGCAAATATATCATGTGACAGAAGCAGCATCAGGACAGACGTCTGCGTAATGAAAGGATGCCTGATCTCAACTCATTCCCCATCCGCATCTCTCATCCTCCACACCTCACAATCAACATCATCAGCATCAACCATCAACTCCTCCACCGAAATCCAGCACGAAAAAATCCGACCATACACCCGAAAATGGGAGACCAGCGTCATGAACACCATCGACGAGCTCCACCTCATCATCAAAATCCCAGACGACAGCAACATTAACAATCACAGCAACTGCGACGTCACCCACAACGTCCCGGCTGTGTTCTTCTCCACAGGAGGGTACACGGGAAACGTCTACCACGAGTTCAACGACGGGCTAATCCCGCTCTACATCACGTCCCAGCATTTCAACAAACAGGTGGTGTTCGTCATCTTGGAGTACCACGACTGGTGGATATCCAAGTACGGGGATGTTCTCTCCCAGCTCTCAAATTACTCTGCCGTCGACTTCAATGGGGACAACAGGACGCATTGCTTCCCGGAAGCCATCGTCGGCCTCAAAATCCATGACGAGCTCGCAATCGACCCTTCCCTGAGCAACAACAGGACCACCATCGTGGACTTCCACAACCTCCTTGACCGGGCTTACTGGCCTCGAATCAGTTTCCTCCTCCAGGTAAAGCAGTTGCGTGCTTCACACAATATATGTATTTTAATATAAACACTAGTTAAACTAACTAATATACACTCAACAAAAAATAATTATTAATATATTCCCTTTTTGTATAAATTAGTCCGTTTTTAATTTGTACATTTCGCTTTTTACTTTGAGCAGTCTGTATTTGAACACAAACGGACTAATATACCCTTAACGAAAAAAAATATTATCACAATATATTTTTACTTTGTACATTCCATTTTTAGTTTGATCAATCTGTTTTACTTTGCACAACCCATATTTTTTGTGTAATCCATTTTTCCCAATATAGTTCGTGTTATTTTACACATTTTGTTTTTACCAACGTAAATTTTTGGATATAGAATAATGACAGACTATAAAAATTTGATAGATGATTAACAAATTATTTTAGTGAAATATTAAACAAATGTGTATTAGAACATTCGAACGATATATGATGTCTCATATTTATTACAAAACATTATTTAGATATTTTTTTCAATATTCATAAAAAATTATATAAAAAACAGACAATATTAGTAAAAACGTGTGATATAAAAATAAGCTACATCAACAAAAATAAATTGTGCGAAGTAAACCTAGACTAAAACAAACAAAAACGGATTACAAAAAATGTTCATGTTCGAATACTATTACGGTCCAGTGTTCGAATCTTAACAGTGTCCAGCGCCACTGCAGATAGAGAGTCACATATTCAACAACAGCAAACCCCACGTCCCGAAGCTAGCCATCGTCTCTCGAAAAGGATCCCGAGCCGTAACGAACGAGGAATCGCTGGTAAAACTGGGGGAAAAAATCGGATTCCAAGTAGAAATACTTCGTCCCGACAGAACCACGGAGCTGGCAAAGATATACAGGGCGCTGAACTGGAGCGACGTGATGATCGGAGTGCACGGAGCGGCGATGACGCACCTCTTGTTCATGAGGCCCGGTAGCGTGTTCATCCAGGTGATTCCATTGGGCCTGGAGTGGGCTTCGGAGACGTATTACGGAGAGCCCGCGAGGAAGATGGGCTTGAAGTACATTGGGTACAGGATTTTGCCGAGGGAAAGCTCGCTGTATGACAAGTATGACGAGAATGACCCTGTGCTTAGAGATCCGCAGAGTGTTTCGGCTAGAGGGTGGAATTGGACCAAGGCTATCTATCTTGATGCTCAGAATGTTGTGTTGGATGTTGAGAGGTTTGAGAAAAGGTTATTGAGGGCTTATCGATATGTTTATGGTAAGATTAACGTGAAGAATTGAGATAAGGCTGTTGAGGTTATTTATCGATCAACAACTGGTTACGATATATAAGATTGAGGTGTGGCGATAAAGAATTGAGAGGATTTTAATAAGCTCTACTTATTAGGTATATGTGCTCAAACACCATCATCCAATTGAAAAGAAAATACAAAAGAAAATAAGACCGACCCCATTCGATAATCAACCCTATCAAGTCACAAGACCTTCACAGCCTCGTATCTGTACACATGTACGAATTTATTGATTGGAATCGACGTGCCAGTACCATTCAATAATACAACCACACAAGCAACAAATAACTCACATCTGAATCTGATCATAAACAACCGTACACAACCACAACAACAACTCTCACCTGAGATCATATATAGCAGCTAGCAGAGGCAGAGCTGGAATCCAAAACATCATAAACAAACACAAAATCCATCGACTTTAGCCAACCATTCGCCATGAGTTCCACAGATGTTGGTCATCATGATGATAAAAACAAGCTTCCAATTATGACCAACAATAAACAAGTGTCGTTCTGGGATGCACTCGAGATTCGCGAGGTCGAAGGGTTCTGGTACCCTAGCCAAGTTATGGCCTCCATCGATGCTTTCAGAGCAAACTTCAAGCCCAAACGGGACGACGTCGTAATCTTGGCATCTTCCATGAAAACAGGAACCACCTGGCTCTTGGCTCTCGCTTACTGCATCCTCTCTAGAGATCATAAAGATGAAGAAGAAGAAGACCTTCTCACCAAGATGAATCCTCATCTTTGTGTTCCCTCTTTGGTCAGTAGGGTGTATTTCGATGATGCCCCAGGACCTCCTGTTGATCAAGGTACTTGCATAAAAAGTTTTTCTGATTAAGGGTGTAATAGTAAATATTCATAAAAGATAGGAGTGTAATTAGCATTGTGTAAATTTCTTCTTATCATAAATTTGCATGCTTATTCCTTTGGTTTTATCTCTGACAAAAATTAGACAAGTGCCGGCTGTTCAACACTCATATGCCCTTCAGCTACCTCCCGGATTCGATCACAAATAACGACAGTACCTGTAAATTGGTTTACATAACTCGAGACCCAAAGGACACACTGGTGTCTCTCTGGCACTTCTTCAACAAAATCTACAGATCGGACAACAACCTCGATCCATTATCACTCGAAAAAGCCGCAGACAACTTCTGCAGCGGAGCGATCCCCTACGGACCGTTCCACGAGCATGTGTTGGAGTTCTGGGAAGCCAGCAAGAAATCCCCCGAAAAAGTGATGTTCATCAAGTACGAGGATCTCCGTCGCGATCCCAAGCCTCTGGTCCGCAAACTGGCCTCCTTTTTGGGAAAGCCTTTTGGGGAAGCTGATGATGGTGATGTTGAGAATGTGATATGGAGAAGCAGCTTTGACCGGCTTACGAATTTGGACGTGAATAAGTCGTCGACGGGGAATAAGTGGAATCCGGCGTTGGTTCCGAAGTTGACTAACGACCTATTCTTTCGACGTGGCGAGATTGGAGACTGGAGGAATCACTTGACCCCTGAGATTACAAAACGTGTCCATGATGTTACGCGGGTTAAGTATCGAGGTACTGGGCTTTATCTTGATGATGATGATGATGATGATGCGTAGGACATTTGATCGTTTACGTACCATCGACATCAACTTGGATAATTGGTACACATCTTATCAGTATGATCAACATCAATTGGTCATATCGTTATGAATACTACGTTTGTACGAATGGATGGATAATGTACGCATCTTATCAGTACAATGCTTCGTCTACATTTAATAAGAATCCATGTGCTTGTTGGGCAGGGTACCAATTAGAAAAAAGAAGCAATATTTGTGTACTATTATGACAATATTATATCCTCCCTTCACCAATCAAAAGAAAACTTTTTACCCAATTATCTTTTCCAGTCCAAATTTTCAGAAATAGCCAAACCAGTCACCAAAGTCTAGACAGTTACAAGTTCGCTCACCATACTTCTAACAAAATAAACTCTGTTGTCATGCATTGCATTTCGAAAAATGAGAACTTGTCAATAGACAAGTGCGCAATATCGGAAAAATATTTTTTCGATGAAAATAAGACTAACGAAGGTGATCCGGTGGCCTTCTTTTAAAATTGGGGTTCGGGTGACCGGAAAATTTATCCAGAAAATTTTCTAGTCGGTATCTATATGAAAATTTTTTAAAGATGGAGTGATTGTCCCTGTCGTGAAGCAAAACCGATTGTGTAGAAACACTTGATGAAATTATGGAATGTTGAATATGTAATGTGCCAGCAACACACCTTGCCGTTTACAAGTTAGATACCTGTCATTTGTCAATAATGTCGATCATTTCCAGTGCCCAGATTTTCCACGGCGTTCCATTGTCTTTAACTTAATGGCATCGTATTACTTCAAACTGCAAATCATTACCCGCACACGCATGTTTTCACTGTAAAAACGTGTGGTGTTATCAAACCGATCCAAATTACCCTCCGAACAACCAATACCTGGAGCCGATGATCAAATATAATCGTCCATTCCATAAATATGTTTGAATTATAAACCTACACGTTGTCAACCACACAGCTCAACTAATTGAATTATCCGACGTAGATTCGTAAGAATGTATTGTGATGTTGTTAAAAAATGAAAAGGCTTATAAAAAAGGATAGAGAGAAAAGGAAAGCGATGGGTGGAGGATGTCAAAGATGGAAAAGTCCCAGTTCCAAGAATGCCGTACTGTCTACTAGTTCGATTCTTTCTTTTTTTTTCCTCTTCTTGTTCTTTTGTTAAGCAGCAGCAACAGCAGCTCATGAAGCAGTCAGTCAGTCACAGACAGCATCAGCACCGGATTCCTTCGCTATCACCCAGCTCAGCTGGCACAGCTAGTGGCCAAAGGCAAAGCTATCTATATTATTGATCAAAACCAACAAACAAACAAACCACATCTCTTCTAATCAATATACCATACTACTATAAAAAATGCGAATAGCACATCTGACGACAAGGAAAGTATAAACCGTACTTCAATTAACTCTGAGGGATTGGCCTATGGATAAAATTTACCACGCCATGAGTTCGAAGTTGGGGTCAGTAATCTGTTGAGCCATCTTTAGAGCTATCATTGTTGCCGGCTACTTGATACAAATCGCTGCAGAATGTAAGTTAGTTTGAAAATTTTCAACACTAACATACTAATATAATATCAAGTAAAAATAATTTTTAACTTTATTTGATCATTATATATAAGGGTTATCATAAGCAAATTTGATTTTTTAGCTATTTCCAATATGCATATTAAATATTAGTAGATTTGACAATTTTAAAAATTTTCTTGTGAAAATGGTCTAATTTCCGTAGTGCACGTGAAAATTGACAAATTTTGACATGGAAATTGACTAATATTTGACATACATGTTGAGAATGGCTAAATATTGAGATTTCATCATGTTAAGTCTTTCAGACAATAGCCAAATAAAATTAAAAAATATTTTTTATAAGATTTTATTATTATTGTTGTTAGTGGAGATTTTTGTGCTTTCAAGTTCAAAATTTCTTTTTTGGATTTTTAACGATTTCCCACCATATGCATGTCTATAGTAATTCAATTTGAAAATTGTCAACACTAATACAACACCAAATAAAATTAACTTTTAACTTTATTTTACCATTATTTACGGAGTTATCATAGTAAAACTTGATTTTATAGCATTTCCAACATGCATGTCAAATATTAGCCGATTTGATAATTTTGAAAATTTTATTGTGAAAATGGTCTAATTCCATAATATAGCACATGAAAATTGACAAATTTTGACATGGAAATTAAAAATTTTCAAATCAGCTAATATAATTTGTCATGCATGTTGGAGACTTAAAATTGAGATTTCACCATATTAACCCCTTCAAATAATAGTCAAAATGGATTTAAAAAAAATTAAATTTTCTTTATTATTGTTGTTAGTGAGAATGAATGTGCTCTTGACTGTAACAAATTTAGCTACAAATTCTAACGATTTTCCACTACCGCGAAAAAAAAATCCACGTGGAGCGCTTGGTTTTTGTTGTAGTGGGATGAGGAGGCGATGTGACTCGCCGGTTTACCATTCTTTGTGTCCTTTGTCTTGAGGGTTATAGTTTTTTTTATCATATAATAAAATCAAATTAATTCATGAAAAAAGAAACACACACCACTATTAGAGAGAGAGTGTGTGAAAATACTTGTAAATTTCATTGTCAGTAATCAGTATTAAGAAGTCTCCCAAATAATGAACACCAGAAGAAGACTAGACTAGATTTCTTATTACATACATGAATGACGACCCACTTGCAGAGTTGGAGTCGAACAGACGAGATGAAGAATATAATAAATTAATCATTTAGGCCGGAGTTGGGGTTGGCTTCTTTCGTACAGAGACGGAAAAGCAAGCAAGCAAGCAGTGGGAATCTCAAATCACTCCCCCAACTCCAACGTCTTAAAGAAACCCCCTTTCCAACACTTGCAGACCACTGCACCACTTTATTCATCTCCCATCTCTCTCTCTCTCTCCCATCTTTCTGGGTTTACAGAGCAAGACATTGATTTTTAAAAATACTCAAAGCTGGCTGTACAGAGCAAGAAAAGCAAGAAACTTTACTGGAATGCAGCCATGGGGTTGCACCAGCATCGTCTCAAGAATCACCACCACCTCCAGCAGCAGCCGTTGTTAGAAGACGATGTGGAGATTAATGGCGGCGGCGGAGGAGGAATTTTAGTTGTGTTTGCAAAGAGACAACAAACATTAGCAAATGCAACGACTAGACCGAAGCTTCTTTCCCTCCTCTTCCTTTCCCTCCTCTCTTGCTTCCTCATCCTCGCCCCTCACTTCTTCCCTTCCTTCTGTACGCATCTCTCTTCCCCTTCTCTTTCTGTTTCATACTTGTAGTTTCTCCTCTCATTAATTTCATGGAACCTTCATCCTTCTTTTTGCAGATTCACTCGATTCTCTTTCAAATATGGACTCCGCTGTCCCTCTTTGCTCTTCTGTCCCCAACGGTAACCTTCTTCTTATGCTCTGTTTTCCTCTGTTTTTGTAATAATTACTCTGTTTCGATAAATACTCTGTTTTTCGATGATTGCTTTCGTCCCTCGAGTTCTTTTCCTGGATGGTTTTTTTCACATAAAATCGCTTTGTGTTGTGTCTCTTTCGATCGATTTTTATCTCAGTTTATCTTCACTCGATTTCCAACGCTTCTTATGAGCTCTGTTTTTCTCTGGTTTTTATAATTACTCTGATATTTTTTGGGCAGGAACCATTTGCTGTGACAGAATCAGCAGCATCCGTACAGACGTCTGCGTAATGAAGGGAGACATCCGAACCCAATCCTCCACTTCCTCCATCTTCCTCTTCGGATCCAAAACCCAGCACGAAAAGATCAGACCTTACACTCGAAAATGGGAGGCCAGTGTGATGAACACCATTGACGAGCTCCACCTCATCTCCCAGCCAGCCGCCGGTCAACTACAACAACAACAACAAGAACGCTACCGCCGCCGTTGTGACGTCACCCACGACGTACCGGCGGTGGTCTTCTCCACGGGAGGGTACACGGGGAATGTCTACCACGAATTCAACGACGGACTCATCCCTCTCTACATCACATCCCAGCATTTCAACAAACAGGTTGTGTTTGTCATCTTGGAGTACCACAACTGGTGGATCACCAAATACTCAGACGTCCTCTCCCAGCTCACGGACTACCCGGCAATCGATTTTACGGAGGACAAGAGGACGCATTGCTTCCCTGAAGCCGTCGTGGGTCTTAGGATCCACGACGAGCTCACCGTTAATCCCGCCATGATGATCCAGGGTGAGACCGGGACCAACAAGTCCATGGTCGATTTTCGTCAGGTTCTTGATCGAGCCTATTGGCCTCGTATCAAGGGCCTAATAGACGACGAGCAACGAGAGGTTGGAGATAGAAATACTTTGTTGTCTCTATCCCCGCCATCTCGAATAGCGAATGTTCCGAAATTGGTGATTGTTTCTCGAACCGGTTCGCGAGCGATCACCAACGAGGAGTTGCTGGTGAAACTAGCGGAGAGGATCGGGTTTCAAGTGGAGGTGCTTCGACCCAACCCGACCACCGAGTTGGCGAAGATATATCGGGCGTTGAATTCGAGTGACGTGATGATCGGGGTCCACGGGGCGGCGATGACTCATTTCATGTTCATGAAGCCCGGGTGTGTTTTTATTCAGGTGATTCCGTTGGGGACGGAGTGGGCCGCGGGTAGCTATTACGGCGACCCGGCTAGGAAGATGGGTCTGAAGTACATTGGATACAAAATCCTCCCGAGGGAGAGCTCGTTGTACGAGAAGTACGACGAGCACGATGCAGTTCTACGGGACCCAGAGCGGGTTTCGCAAAGAGGTTGGGAGATTACGAAGTCGATATATCTGGACGGGCAGAATGTGGTACTGGATTTGAAGAGGTTTCGGAAGCGGCTATGGAGAGCTTATGGTTATGCAATTGGTAATGTTATGAGGAATCATCAGCAACAAGAATCTCAATGATTGTTATTGTTTGATGAAATGTGACTCATGTCTAAGGTTTGGATTGTAAATGTATAAAATGATACGACACTTATGGAGCTTTTGGGGTATGTGAAAATATGTTGGTACATAAGCAATATGAGAAATGACAATTATGACTACTATATATGCTATTATCTACCGAGTTGTTGGGGAGATGATTTAAATTAGATTTTGTATTGCTCATTATTACACGTTTCAAATAAAAGTTTTTAGAAAAATCAAAGTTTGCATGGTTTTGGTAAGTTATGTGAATGAATTTTGGACTATCGAGTTTGAAACGAAAATTAAGATTGTGTGATTCAACTAACTTAAAATACTTTGACATATGCATGATTTGTTAAGTTTATTGAATAACATGGACACACAAATGTGTATGTTTTATAAGATGTGATTTAAATAAAGGGGCAATATTGTGACCTACCCAATATATGGGAGATCACATGTACACCCTGCTCTCTAGTTGACTATGCATATAAAATATACTTTCGTATGCCTAGACTATGCGCTATCAAAACCTACGTATTTATGATTGATCATACGCTCTCAGATACATTTTATATTTTTTTTTATCTCCCAAACACCTTTTTCGTTTTATATCAACTCTCTTTTACTACTCTTCCTCTTATATGTCTTGCAAGGAACCGTAGACTTCTAAACTCTCATCGGTGGAGGCACATCGTTCTGTTTATATCCAATCCGACCCTCCAAGTCGAATAACTCATTAATCCACTAGCTAGTTAGGTAAAACGCTAAACTATATCGATTTCTTTAGTAAAAACTTCATTCTTTAGTCTTTTATAACCGAAGTGACACATTTGATCGTGTTGTTAGGCATCGGATTCCTGAGGCGTGAGATTCCAAAGGCAGAAAATGCACAACCTTAAAGACACCAACTTGAGGGAATCCATTTCCATGGTGGTGGGTGTGCTTGTGTTTATTTAAAAGGAAAGGTTGTACCAGTCAAACATTAATGTTGGGGCTGTGCTTGTCCATTAGTTTCCAAACTTCACAGAAGATAGGTTCCTTTGGTAAGAAAAAAAACCAGACAGAACATTAATTGCCTTCCATTTGCCAACAAACACTAGTTCAACACATGGTCTATCTCGAATTGTTAGGAGATAGGAAGTCGTCAGCTCATCATATGAACTAGCTCAAAAATTCTTTTTTTTCCCGTAAATTCTTTGTTGGCTCGAAAATGTATTCTTAGACAAGTGCATGTATTTAGATCACTAATAATATGAGCATGACATTTCTCGAAAAACAAGACTTGTTAAAAGGCTTGCAATAAACAACAGAGCACATGTATGTTTGATACACCATACAATTTGGATACGGGTTTGGTAGCCAAATCAATCAGAATGTTCCACGATAGATATAGGGCAAGAGATGTGTGGTGGTTGCCGAGCTACATGATCCCTTTCGAGATCAGAGCGGACTTTGCAGTTATTTCTTTATGCTGAATATCTCAATAACCTTAATTACCTAAAATCAGTCACAACTCAAAACACGAAGAACACTATGCAGAATGTGTCATTAACCAAATCAGATTAAAGACTACCAACTATAATTTCTTACTTTCTTTCATAACCCTTTATATTTTTAGGTTAATCGACTAAAATACAAAATGAACCACAATCCACCCACAACTATCAAGAATCTAACTCGCAATAGCAATCAAAATGTAACCAAATAGAAAAATTTATGCATCCTCATCCTCGTCCTCATCATATGTTATCTTAGTTTACCATATATGAATTGTTTTTATTTCTGAACATTATTTAGTGATGAATTAACTTGAAAAAAAAACTAAAGTGGGGGCCTAGTTTGAAATGGAATAGTTTTTGTTGGTATTAGTGGAGTAGAGAATTTAAAATTGGTGATGGGATAAGTGGAAAAAGGCTGCCTGACATAAATTCACATGTTTCCAGGCCACCATCCATCCAATGAGAACTCAAAGAAAACATACAAAAATACCCAAATGCTCGTAAAACCCACCCCACTATTCTCCACATGCCAACGGCTATTTCATCTTTTTCTTTTTCTCCATTTACATATTTGATATTTTTTTCGAACAAATAGTTTTTTTCCGAAAAAATACGATGAAATGACTTTGGAGTTATATTATTGGTGCCCACTTCAGTGGATACGGATAGCCTAAAATATGTGGCATCACTTTGGCGTCAACGAGGAGACACGTCGTTCATGCATGCTAGCAGCCACTTGAGGGACACGTGTACTCTTGAGGTACGTATACTCTTTCTATAAATTGTGATTTAGGTGCTAACAAGGCGCTACATCATTGATGACTATGTGACGACTACATAACAAGAGAACACATATCTCAGAAATACCAAAGTAATTACCTATATTATATTGACTTACTGTGTAATTACAACTTGACACATCACTTTACAATGTTTATGTATTTGTTTATCATTATTGTAGTAAAATACACCATAAATCAAATTAATACCCGAGTTATATAAAATCGGAGAAACACGAGAGATGTGGGAAAACAAGACGACATTTCTGATGATGCAGACAAACCCCAATGACAAGAACATGTTGTCAGACATATAACATGCCATCAGCATCATCTTCATCATCATCATCTTTCTACACTACATAACCCAAAAGACATCACATGAATGGTCCCCATATATCTCACCATTATTCAATTCTACAACTTGACTTGGTTATCCACTACCCACTGACATACTAAGCTCATAAACTCACTATTTCATTCAATAATGGTGGGAGAGAGATCTATCCAAGACCAATCGGATAGCTGGTTTTTGCAGACCTAGGATTCTCCACTAGCTTATGCTGCCCCCCTGCAATACACAGCCTGTTCCCTCGGGAATCGAATCAAACGGTCATATTAAGTATGTATATGGCAAGAAGCTGCTGCATTGGTCAATCTCTTCACTATATGCTTCGAGTCAAAGCACCATGCATCAAACAAAATTTGTTGTCAGTTCCTTCTTTGGTTAAACTCCTCTTCCTACATCCATCTTTTGTTAGGCGTATGGCCAGCAGGAGGAGGTGTCTTTGCATTCCTTCTCGAGTCATCTGATACAAAAACAAACAAATGCAGGAAAAAGGCAGAGTTTTTTTCTTAATATGGATGTAAAATATAAGGATGAAACTGAACCACTAGCTATTTTCAATCGAACTCTCACCTAAGTCAACTGACTTGTAAACTCCAGTGAGTGATTGCCTCCTTGCTGCCCTTTTGATGCTACTCCGTACTGGTGACTTGATTTCTTCATTCAAACTCTTCAAATTGGCTTGAGACTGTTCTTTCCGTTGTTTCCTGTAAGTTTTTGCCAAAATAGATTTATTGGTTTTCCATGACCAGCATAGCATAGCAACCTTTCACCAATTACATAATATCACTTTTTTTACCTCTTTTCAGATCCGTTAATCAGCTTTCCTATGGTCCGAAGCGACTTCCTTATCTGAGACCCTTTCCCATTAACACGGCCCGTTGCAGAACTGACAACTTGACTTCGCATCAGATTCTGAACTTCATTTCTCGCAACCACTTGGTTTTCTGTGGCTAATGGCAACTGAAGGTAAGGAATTTGTGTTTGCCTTTGATATGAGGAACTAGTAGGACTTCTAGGAGGAGTGCGTTGGTAAGACGAATAGCTGCTAATCTTTGCAGAATGGTTCTTCTTCTTTGGTGTGGCTTCTACATCCTGTGAATGGTTGTTCTTCTTTGGTGTCCGTTCAAACCGAAGGGGCTTTCTTATTGTTTCATCATCTGCTTTTTTTGTCAAGAAATCATCATCCCTTTTACTGTACGTTGGAGCTTCCAAACTTAGCCTTCGAGAACGAGTAGGCAATGGAGGAGTCTTCAATGCCTTCCTGTCATCATGGTTTGTGGTCTTGGTCAGCTTAGTGTTGCTGCTGATGTTCTCAATACTGAGTCTCCTTGACCGTGGCGGTGTTCTTGCACCTGCATTTGATTTCCCAAGTGGAGATCTTGCTTCATTAGATGACTGTTTATTAGTCATGGCCCTTTTGAGGTTCTCAACCTGTATGATCAACAAAACTCTTAGCACGTTATGGGCTTATGGAAACAACAAAACCTTTAACCTTCTGAAGCTTATGTTACATACTGGTGAAGACTGAAGATACAAAAAACATGTTACCTGTTCCTTCAATTGCATGATCTCGCTGCTCTCTTTGTTAGCACAAGCCGCGCCAAGTTCAACGCTGGATACCCGCTGAGCAAACTTCAAGGTGGTGACAGTCTCTGATGAGAAGTCTTCTTCTGGGCTCACATGAGCAAACATCAGTGTTTTAGCATGCCCACCTAAGGAATCTTGGAGCAGAAGTGTGAGTTTGCTGTTTCTGTATGGAATGTAAGAATTCTTATGTGCCAATGCTGTGACCACGTCCCCTAGGCATGAAAGAGATTTGTTAATATATGTTGCCTCCTTGAACCTATCCCCGGTAACTTCCGATTTGTCAACTCTTTCGCTTCCGGCTAAGTCCACCAAATGCAGGCAGCCACGGAGATTAGCTCCGGACTCTTCTTTGCCATGCACGTGAACTGTCAGGACACTGTCAAAAAGTGGTTAACTCAATTAGTATGGAGTGACTTGAGCTAGTTGAATCGTAGTTGCATGAGGACTAACCTGTGGGAACGACTGCTTCTATTATTCATTGCAGTAGAACTGAAAACACGATTCACCTCACCAAGTTTCATCAAATTAAGAACATCAGAAGTAGATGTCACAGGGAGCAACGTAGCATCCGGAAGAGTTAGACCATCATCCCCAGCACAACTCCGAATCTCCAACTTATGATCAGTTAAGGAGAAAAAAATGCAAATCTGTTCATTTTGTATTTCTGCCTTTTGTAACTACTTCAAAATCTACCTAGTAACTGAAAGCTTAAAAGGATATTTGGTGGCTGACGAATCCTCAGCAAGAAGGTCCCGTATTTGCTCATTGTATATCTCCACCATCTGAACTTGTATATCATAGTTTACGACATCTTTTCTTCTATCAGACATCTGGAAAAGGTCAGTGAGGGCCAGGTAATTTATCCCCAGCTCCTTGGTTGATCCACCTGATGGACCACTCTACAACCACGCACAACAGAACCAAATGGCTTGAATTATGCAGATAAAGGGGTCAAGAAACTTTGCTTTTAAGATGTTTAACTCACCATTGTGTATGTTTTACCAGAGCCGGTTTGGCCATAAGCAAAAATGCATACATTGTGGCCATCCATCACTGATCTGATTAGGGGTTGGACATGTTCAAACACATTTTCTGCAGTTAAGATTTCAGTTGTAAAAATGAATATTAGATTCTATTTCTCTCAAATAATCAGCTTAGGCTGCAATGTGTTAGGCAGCGGTATACCAACTAAGAACATTACCTTGGGTGGCGGTAGGACCAAAAACCTGGTTGAACTGAAAATGTCTCCTTCCATCTTTCGTGGGCTTTGATGGATCTACAATCACCAGTGAGCCATCCTCTCCAACAAATTCTACTCCATTGCTTGCTCCAGCGGTGAAAGAAGGTCTTACTCTACAATAAACTCGAATATTTCCTAAAGAACAAAGATTTAAAATAGTCTGAACACTCACACTACAATCTCTAAAACAACGAGTAACAACGCGACAAAAGGATTGAAATTTCTAAACGTTAACCGACCTTTCAAATCCTGAACCATGTTGTACAAAATTCTGTTTTCTTTCAACACTTTGTGATATCCTTGAGCAGCTCTAGACATCTCCTGAACCTGAATGCCTGCAAGCATGTGAAGTAACGAACACTGTTAAGGTGAAGCTCAAACAGATCTTTATCCGACTATCAGGTTTTCTTGAAGAAAATTTAGCCCTGGTGCCCGTGCTGGAAGGAAAAGAAAAGTACTAAACATTTTTTCTTACCGCACTGTGTCAGATCGTTCTGCAACTGGAATTGCAAGCCTTCAAACTCTTTCCTTGTTGTAGTTAACAAGGTCTTCAGGTTCTGTAATATAGACAGAATTATTGATTAACAAACAGTCTAGAAAAGAGATGAAAGTTCTGATGTCTAGTTGCCTTTATTTTGCTTTTGAAATACCACAATAACGGATTCGTGCATACTAATGTAATTGATAAAATAAATGCAAGTATGCAAGTCCAGATTTTGAGGGATAGATTCCAACATCATTAAGGTGAACGTCTGCTAAATTCACAGATATCAAGCATTCAAATAAACAAGTATCATAATCAACAGCACTCAACTGACACTGACCTGGAGTTCTCTTTCCTGGACTTGCAGTAAACGCCTGTGATTGCAGTTGCCTTTCCTTAAGCATGTTCGACAACACTACAGAATGTCGATCCGTCAATTATTAGATTTAACATGCAAGGTATAACACCTGCAAGGTTATTACACTGAAAATGAAGATCAGATGACGTATAGTGCCTAAAATTAAACAGAGTATACCTTACTATTTCTGCGTTCAGATATGTCATCCAATGGAGTCGCTTCCAAATGAGCAGGTAAATTACTACTCTCTTTCAAGGTGTCCATGACCACTGTCTGGCCCTAATTGAACAATGTAAGTAACATCAGTGAGAACCACAGTGAAAACCAGCTGCGCCAAAGAGGATAAACTAATCAACCGTTGTACTTGAAGATTAAAGTTAATAACTAACATTGCAGTCAAAATTTCAAGTCTCAATAAGAAATTGTTCATTTTTAAAACTCGATTCTGTTGCTTCCGCACTAATGACATCATCCTAGTAAAGAGTAACTACTTATTATAAAGAGATTCCTAAATTACTGAATGCTAATAAAGAGATTCTTTTACTACGGTTTTCTTTCAGCTTACCTCAGGAAACTTATGTAGATTGTCCTTGAGACAACTTGACACGATCCTACCAAATAGCTTCATTGGATCCTATTGCACAAGTCATGAACAATTGAATAAATAAGCATCAAAAGTTTCTTAACCAAGTCTATGTTCTCATTTTTCGAATTGATGAAAATCTTACCACATTCCCAGCTCGGAAAGAGGTGAGAAAGTAGTCACCCATGTTTTCTTTTGTATCAGCCATGTATTCTGCAAGTACCTTGATCAGTTCATCTGCAAAAACCCAATAGCACATAAGAAACCAATGGTAAACAACACGCCCTGGATAAAAAAAGCACACAAGCAAGCATTCCATCACATTCACCTTCCAGTTTCTGACTGTCAGCATTGCCTGATAGATGTCCCTTGGATGCTACATTCATCTCCAACCGCCGACAAGAATCTGACGACAACCCCTGGAGATTTCTCCTCGACGCACTGTGAGAAACCATAGGGGATTTTGTAGACTTGAAAGCCCCATTACTACCATTCATATTCTTGTGCTCATGGTATGACTTCAAAGCCAAGATTGAATCAACCACCTTAGCAGTTGATCCTGCTTCAAGTTCCAATGTATCCTTTACAAACATTTTCCAAAAACCAAAGTATATTTATTTAGTCAGCATCCTTAATGCAACTGGTGTGAAGATAAAGAGGAGGACAAGGATAAAAGGTGTCTAACCCTTTCTAGATCAGAAGCTTCAAATGCCGGAAGTTTCAAATCTCCCATAGCTACTAGGAAATTCTTTACATTCTCAAAGTGCTGATACGCTGGTAATGGTTGGGATTCTCGGGTTAGGGATTGCACAGGAACGTGATTCTCCACAACCTTAAAAAATCCCCACAATCAGCAGAGTTTAAAATTGGAGTAAAATGAACATGAATGGAACAGTTAATGGCAATGCAATAGTAGCACCTTAGTTACTGATCCTGGATGGACTTTGTTAATGGCATTGCAAAGAATCAAGCCATTTCTCAAGCGAGAAATGAATTCCTTCTCCGACGGATGGCTCGGTATACTCAACGGACCCACTAGGCTTTCGAGCCACTCAGTAGCTTGATAACGCCTCCAAACTGAAAGAATGGACGGAAAAGATCGACACTGCCACTTTGAAATTTGAATTTACTCCATTGAAAGAAACCTAACTTGGAAACATTGTTTCTTCTTATTCTCACATAAACGGAAAAACAATTACAGAACGTACCAGCTTCCTCGGCTTTTCTTGAAGCCAAGACATTGTAAAACCCAGCCGTGGTGGAGCTCTCCATTGTTTCCCTTCAATAGAAAAACACACAATGGCGGTCAATTTATGAACTAACGATCTTTTTCCTTGAATAAAAAGCAGAGTAAATTGAATGACGAGACTAATCAATTCGCTTACTCTCGTCCTCTTGGAATGGCGGAAGAGCCCAAGAAAACGAAAGAAGAAGCGGAGATTCACAGAATGAAGAAGAAGAAGCAAATTTTTAGGAAAGGCGGCAGTGAAGGGAAGGTGATGATGGATAGATACTCTGTCTCTGTGTAACGTTAAACTTTTTCGGGTTGCAGGAAAGGTATGTTTTCGAATTCAAATCTTTGCTGGGAGGATCTGTCCCGTTAAATTTGGGAACCTGGGCCAATCCGATCCAACGGTTGTTAATCGGCCACAAATAAGAAACGTGCCACGTGGAGTGTTAACAGTGAGATGGCATCTGAAATTAAGAATTAATCAAGTGTTGTTTCCCCCCTTGATTACTGGCGATTTATTCAAATGCTCTCCGTGTCTGGATAGATTCACTGTCTTGAAAAATGGGTCAGTGAAAATATTTTTACTGAGGTAAGAATTCGATTGTCTTAACTTGACTAATTGACTTTTTGACATTCACAAACCTTGATGCTAACTGGGCTAGTCAGGAACCCATTTTCTTCCTTAATTATGTGGCCGGATATTTGTGGGTTTGTGGGCCTTGTTTTTGGGGTGGAATTGGGCCTGGGTTTTGGACGGTCAGAAGGGTGGATGAGTTGAGTGAGTCTTTCCAAGAGTGGGCGGAACGTTTACTTGTCGAGTGTGGGGCAGAGGCACTCAAGAAACTGATGGTGGTGGTGTGGTCGATTTGGAGAGAACGTAACAATTGTGTTTGGAGCAATAAGGTTACATGGCGAGTCGTGTTGTTTGGAATGGGCTTCAAATGCGTTAAGAGTCGAAGACAGGTGAGAAGTAGGGGACTAGTTGGTGGTACGTACCAAACGGGTAGATTTGTGTGTTTGAAATGACATGTTCCATCTGATCATACTTTCAAGTGTAACGTCAATATATTTTGCCGCCTCTATTTATCTCATCGACCACCACCTATTTTTTTATTATATAATTGATTTTTAATCAAACTCAAAACTTGTAACAAGACGCAAGCTTTCAACAAATTGACACGTTACGTTTGTATAAAGGACAAATTAAAACAATAATCAACTATGTAAAGATCATAATAATCCACATTTATAAAGAAAAGTTTTGGCGCTATGTGATGCTTTTGGTAATCATATATATATATCATGTTGTCCTTGATATCCAAAGATCTCAATTCTCTACCCTCTGTCCTCATAATTGAGTTTGATAGTCACCTAAGAACGAGTTGGCACAAATATGGAATCAGTTTCAAGTTTCAATCCACTTATAGCAAAAATGAAGATACTAAGATTGGATGCAATTTATATATGTAACATGGTTTGATAGGATTGGAGATATTTTCTTGATATTTTCATGATTGAGATATTTTCTTTGATTGAGATATTTTCTTTGAAATAAACAATTGTATTAATCTTGCTGAGGATAATTATATTGACTAAGGTAGCTGGTAGGTGAATTAATATGTGGTTCGATTTGGATAATTGAGTTTATTTGAGAAAATTAATAATGTTTTCTTTGTGATTATTTTAGAGTCATCATTGAGTAATTTTTCATAAAGTATATCAGAGAATAATATATAGTAAGAAAATGGTGATGCAAGGAGAATAATGTTGATGGGTCCTAGGCTCCTAGCTAGGCTCTATGCCCAATCTCAACTTTTATCAAGTCCAAGTGTGCATGCCCCATCTACTAAGCTCATGTGCCCATTGTCCAAAAGGCCGGAATCGCCAAAAGATCGACTGCCAACGAATGACTGGATCATTGACATCTATAACCAGTCACATCAATGTATCAATGTGTTTTATCACATCAGCATGGTATGACACACCTTAACATGAGATTGCTCAACCGCCCACTCCGTAGAATCTTACGCTTGGATATATCCTGACCATTCATCATCAACCGTTAATATTTTTATTTAGTTAGACCTAATCAATATTATCATTTGACACGTTGAGCTAGGATCATATCACCATAAAGATATATTAACGGTTAGGATCTTATCTAACTACAATGTGTAGCTAGCCCATGCTAATGGTTATGATCTAGTTGATAATGGAGGGTGTGAACTGTTTGTAATATATAAAATGGAAGTAACAAGTAAGAAATTGGGAAAACAACAATTAATGGTTATGAAATCCTCACTCACACACTAATAACGTGCCTCTTCATCAACAATATTTCTTATATAAGCCCGTTCTTCCAATCCACAATTTCATCGATCTCGGCTTAATTATAACCACGTACTAATTAGTACGTACTTTTCATTTCTCTCCGACCATCAAAATCTACAGAAAATGTATACCTACTGGCCGGCGGCGGTACGAGTGGAGAGAGACAGCAGCCGGAGATCATCAACATCAAGCGGAAGGATCACCCCATCATCCCCATATTCAAACTACTACTACAATAGTACCACACTGACCACCCCCAGAACCTCCTCCTTCTCCGACCAACAATATTATCACCACCACCGCCACCTCATCATCCCATCTGACCAAAACAACAAGAAAGTCAAAGTCAACGTATACATGAAGAAATCCGTCTCCTTTCTCCGCACAATATTCCTCAACTTCCTTTCTCCACCAAACTCCATCCAACAACAACAAATCATGATCTTGCCCCTCAAGAAGGTGGCGACGACGACGTGTACTCTCTTCGGCTACCGCAGGGGACACGTCAGCTTCGCCGTCCACCTCTACGATCCCAAGACCACCACTTCTGACCCGATCCTCCTCCTCCAGCTCCCCATCTCCACCGCCGCCCTCCTCAACGACATGGCTTCCGGTCTCGTCCGGATCTCCCTCGAGTGCCACACCAAGTCTGATGATGTGCTGATGAAGGAGCCTGCGTGGAGTATGTACTGCAACGGGAGGAAATGCGGCGGGAAAGCAGTGGCGCGTTGGAGCTACACTGCTCTTGACTCGCACGTGCTAAACACCGTCAGCAGCGTCTCGGTGGGAGCTGGGGTTATTCCTCCTCCTCCCATGTGTGCGGGTGGTGGTGAGTTGTTGTATATGAGGGCTAAGTTTGAGCGGGTTGTTGCCGGGAGTCGTGATTCGGAGGCTTTTCACATGTTGAACCCTGACCGTAGGATCTGTACCGGGTCAGGACCTGAACTCAGCCTCTTCTTCCTCCGCTTTTGAAGTCTACCAACCCAAACAAAACAATTTTGATTGTGTTTTTTATATTGTTTTGAAAGTTAACGTTTCTTGTTTAAATTTGAAGAATTGATTAATTTTATTACACGATATCGAATGTGGTTGTTAAGTTTTGAGCATAGTTGCGCAAGTTATGATCAGTAAATATCTTTGCAAGAATAAAAAACAATATCTTTGGTGTCGGTGGAGGCAGAGTCAGAAATTTATCAAGGAATACCTTTTCGTGTTAAAATTTTTATAACTACATGATAAAATAATCAATTCTAAACAAAATAAAATCATCGCAAACTTCTCCAGAACCACACAAAAAACATAAAATTACCTAAGGAAAAAACAAGCAAACAATGGTCAATTGGGCGTCTAAATCATCGCTTGAGAACGCCACGAGGATTGGTCTCGAACGCAAACTATTTATAGAACTTCCCCTGGTCACGCACTAGCTAGAAACCAATATATAAACAAACGAAAGCAAGCACAACAAAATTCATCAAATTAAAAAACCAAACTAAACCCACACAATAAAACATAATAATCATTCAGAGTAATAACTACAATTAATAAAAAGCAATAATAATGGGTAGCGCAACGAACAAGGCAGCCGTTCTCCTCCTCTGCATTGCATTGGTATTCCTGCAAAGCAGCAACTTGGCCGCAGCAGACGGAGATCAGAGCAGCAACACCGCAGCAGGTGCTCCGGCACCGACTGCTGCAGACATTGCTACTATGAATAAGTCCTCCTTTTGCTGCAACCAATGGGTTACCTTGTGCTGTGAGAAATCTTCCGAAGCTCCGACTGCCGCCGTTGCTCCCTCCCCTGTCGCCTGATCTCCGATTATATAATCCTTCCTTCCACATTATTATATACATACAGACTATTATGACACCAGATTTTTGTAAAACTATCTCATTTTTGCACTCGAGATGGCATCTTTATGTACAATTGATCTCCAAGTACGGAGGCAAGCACAAAGTTATGTATTGATCGGTTTCTTTATATAAAATGACAAGCTCAACTACGGTGTACGTTCTGTTATTTTCCAAGCTCAACCGGTCGACATCGAATGTAATGGTCTCTGTACCAATGCCGATGTATATCCATTTTTGGTCGAGAATAATTTAACTTGATCGGTTAATTTAGATGGTATTGGGTTTCGTAAAAACCAGACTAATACTGTGATGGATCTAAATAAAATTATTAATTTGGGTTGGAGTGTTAGTAAAAAATATTAAATTTGGCGAACAATGAAAAAAGCGTCATCTGTAGGGGTTTGTGTCTGTTCTTAGAACAAAACCAAAATAATTTACTCGCTTGAGATTGTTTGAAGAATGACACGTCAAATTGGATGTTCTCCGAAAAAAAAGCTACAACATCACGTCTAATATGACTACCGATCTCCCAAGGGGCGCAAGGAGATCCATCGCAAACACGTTTGCAGTTTTCTCCAAATCGAGTTCATAACCAAACACTAAGCTTCCGAGAAGAGGATGAACCGCGACTGTTTTTCCATTCTTTTCAATTACTGTAGTCCTGTAAGTATATTTTAATTACAAAGGAATATTTGTATGGATATGGAGTATCGATGACACGTCGATTGCCAATGTGCTGATATGGTTAAGTTTGACCGTTAAGATACGTTGATATTGGGATTTACAAGCTAAAAGACCGGACTGGACGTTACAGCATTGACGGCCAAAACGCAGCGGCAGAACCGATTACGAGAGAGACAGTGAGGGGCTTCTGGCTCTCTCGCCACGCAAACACGTACGTGTTATTAAAAAGACGGCAAGCAGGCAGACAGGCAGGAGCTTTCCGTTCGACATTCAATGCCTAGCTTCTGATTTTAGGGTTTATCCTCAGCTCCGATTTCACTTTTTCTTATTCATCCTCCATTGGATTCCTCCGCCCAACCAACCTCGTCTTCTGTTTCAGCTCTGAAGTTTCTTCCTGCCAGTCGCGATGTCTTGGTGCACTATTGAGTCCGATCCCGGTACGCCATTCTCGCCCTTCTGTTTTTTTTGGTTTATTTTCATCATTGCTTCCCACTGCTATTATAGTTTGTTTCACCGGCTGATGTTCTTTTTTTAAATGAAAAATTCCCGTTTGATTTTTCAGGTGTCTTCACGGAGCTCATACAACAAATGCAAGTTAAAGGAGTTCAGGTAACCCTTTGTGCATGAAAATAGCTGGATTTGGATTTTCTTTTGGGGGGACTATGTTTCCATTAACTGCCAATTGACATAGGCTCTCATAGAAGAAATAACAGAACGGAACCCGGAATTTTTTGTTTGTGCTCTGTAGTTGTGTAGGTGTTTAGCTTGTTTTACCCTGTGCGATATGTTGTCTTTGGTCTCCAGAAGTTCACTTGATTTTAATCCTTAACATATGTACAAGAGCGCCTTAAGTTCAAAGTTCAGTTTGTGTTCGCTATTCACACTGTATTTTTTGTGCATTAGAAAGGACGTACTGCTAACTGGATCGGGGATATCCAGTTCTGGCGGAGTGATTGTTTTCAATTGTGAGACATGTAGTTCGAATGTTAATCTTACTGCTGTGTTACTCATAGTCGAATGATAAACAAGCGATATGCTTTTCCATGGAAAACTACAATTATTCTATCGATAGAGTTGAGTTAGTAAGTATCTTTATCTAAGAGGGTAGGAATAGGATAATACTCATGATGTGAAACGTTGGAAATAAATCATGCTCTTGTGGTCCGTGGATTATTTTGTGGAGTCATGATGAACTCGCAGAGTTGTAGATTCACCCAAAGGACTCAGAGTATTTGAAACGTGGCAGCTATAGATGTTAATAAATGCGTTAGTTTAGGTTCTGCTTCTACTCTGATTGTTTATCCATCCTATTGCTTTTATATTCCCATGCCAACATTTGAAATCTTTGTTTGTCTTCCCAGGTTGAGGAGTTGTATTCATTGGACCTCGATTCTCTCGACAGTCTTAGGTTTGTTTCCAGAATTTCGCTTTAGCTGTTCCCTTTTGAATATTCGTAAATAAACTGTTACTTTGATGATACAATTCTTGTGTCAACTGTTAATTTCCGACAAGCTTGTCAATTTCTATTTTAAGTACTTGATGCGTTTTTTTATCTCACATCATTACAGGCCAGTATATGGCTTGATCTTTCTTTTCAAGTGGCGCCCTGGTGAAAAGGATGATCGTCCTATCATCAAGGATCCGAATCCTGACCTCTTTTTTGCAAGTCAGGTACAATTCATAGAACCATTTAATGGATAAACAATGCTTTTAACTTACAGATGACCGATGCTCTTAATCTAATTTCAGTTTCTTTGTTAACCTAGTTCACTCTATCTTCTTTTACTAATGATTGTAGGTAATCAACAATGCTTGTGCAACCCAAGCAATTCTATCCATCCTGATGAACTCTCCAGATTTAGATATCGGACCCGAGCTATCAAAGCTGAAAGAGTTCACCAAGAATTTCCCGCCAGAACTGAAAGGTTTGGCCATTAACAACAGCGAAGCCATACGAACTGCACATAACAGTTTCGCAAGACCAGAGCCATTCGTGGCGGATGAGCAGAAGGTCGCCGAGAAAGATGACGACGTATACCACTTCATTAGCTATCTACCTGTCGACGGCGTGCTTTACGAGCTTGACGGATTGAAAGAAGGCCCCATCAGCCTCGGCCAGTACTCCGGCGGTCACAACGATCTGGATTGGTTGCGTCTGGTGCAACCGGTAATCCAGGAGCGCATCGAGAAGTACTCCAACAGTGAGATAAGGTTCAATCTCCTGGCGGTGATAAAGAACCGGAAAGAGATGTATACCGGCGAGCTGAAGGAGCTTCAGAGGCAGAGGGAGCGCATCTTGCAACAGATAGCGGCGTCCCAGTCGGAGAGGGATGGTGGGAACTTTGAGTCTCTGAGCAAGTCGTTGTCGGAGGTTAATGCAGGGATAGAAGCGGCTACGGCGAAGATACTGATGGAGGAAGAGAAGTTTAAGAAGTGGAGAACGGAAAATATCAGGAGGAAGCACAATTACATTCCCTTTTTGTTCAACTTCCTGAAGATCCTTGCTGAGAAGAAGCAACTGAAGCCTCTAATAGAGAAAGCCAAGCAAAAAGCCGGTAATGCAAAGTGAAGGAGATGTAGTTGAGTAATCTATCAACTTAGTTAGAAGCAAAAGCTTTTGAGTGAGTAAGCCTATTATTGCATCTCTACTTTGATTATGTCTTCAGAACTGTGAAGATGCAACTCTGATGTATTTGAGTAGTACTTGTATGAATGGACATGATCCCCGAATCATTTCAGCTACATAGCAGTCTGGGTAGATAATTTCAATGGTTATGTTTCTATCTCGGTTCTTCTCGTCTGGGGCCATTTATGTTAAAAATACAAAAATGAACAATTCGGTGACAATGATGAACTTGAGTACCCTATGAACATTGGCTTGAAAATTGTTTTTGAACATTGCTTCACGTGTTAGGTGACTAATGCGGTTTGATACGAATTAATTGGTTGAACCTATTGCACTGTTTGATAAGCCTACTGGGGGCTCTACATCGAACCGTCTAGATAATCGATATATGGTCCAATTCCAATCATTCGACCATGTTGGTACAGTATGATATTATAAATCATCGAATAAACCCTTTGTATATATATACCAAGGTTATTCATGACGAACCATTCGCTTTTGTAACAAATCAGTATATTACCTATCAATGTGATGACATGGAGGTGACTCACCCAATCCTAGTAAACTTTGCATGATCTTTAAACTATCAGATGCAGAGGCATCAGTGGCTTGAAAATGTGAAGTTGGTTTACTGAGCTAAAGTATGCAGCAGGATTTATCTGCTTCCGATGAGACTCAACATGTATAATAATCCGCACAATGTAATGAGCTGACAGAACAGTAAACAAGATATTGATTCATTCAACTAAATATAACACTACTATCAGATCACAAAATGGGGGTCTTGCTTCTCCACCTTAAACCTTGTTATTTATTTGCTTCAATGAATTCTCTATACTCTTTCTTCATTTTCACCCCTGGCACCTTCCTGCAACATTCAACAATGACCATTTCTTTTTACAACCTCATTACAGTTGCCAAAACATTTCCAAGGATATGAATAATTAGCTAACCTGAGTAGCTCTTTGTTCTTGAAGAACTGAACACACGGTGTCCCCATAATGTCAGCAGCTTCTGCTATTTCTTGGTCTTCCTCAATGTCGATCTCCACAAAATGTACATTTTTATCAAATTCATCGATCACCTGATACCATCATCCAACTAAAAAGTTCAGATGCTAAAGAAAGAGGCTATCATGCGACTTAACAAGTCAACACCATTGAAAATCTACTTCACCATGTAGACTGAATGGACCTTTTTTTATGCACAGAACCTAGACCTTGACACATTAAGATCATTAAGAAAGCCTGGGGGCAGATGATGTACACATACTAGGAAACTTGACAGATTAACCTCTCAGAAACTTGAGGTATGAACACTGCATAAGTTGTAGAGAATGCTTACCTTGCTAAGAATTGGCTTTAAAGTTCTACATGGACCGCAAGTTGGTGCCGTGTATAATACACATATCAGCCTTGGACTTTCATGATACAACTTCCTTAGAGCGTACTAAGAACACAAACAAAGAAGAGTGAGGCGTAAGATACTTCAGTCCTATCTGCGTAACATCAGAACTCAATCAAAGGTTACTATACTATACTCGTGCAACTACACATAGAAATGGACAACAATTTAAAGAGTTTCATGCATTACTAGAAGATCAGACAGCCGATACAGTTATGCACATAAAATTTACCACCATTGATAGCAGTCATAGTAATAAAGGCTGAAATAAGCACCTGGCCCTTATGCTTCGTACGGGTAATGTCAAAGCCCTGCTGAACGTCCCTGTCGCTCAGTTCCTTCTTAACCTCTTCAGTTTGAGGCTGTCAAATACCAAAACCAAGCTAGGAAATCAATTGTGGATATTTTAATACAAGACCGAACTGGAATTGAATAAAATCTATTTGAGACCCAGGAAATCATTGAGGTTTGGAGTTTCTCTTAGAGGCTTGTTATTTGTTTCAGAATGACTGCAAGCCATGAATCACTAAATCCTCAACAAGATACATATTAAAACCTCAACAATCAAAATAAAAAAGTAGATTAGGAACCTAGAAGCAATATAAGTGCATAGGAACTAACCTGGTGGAACTCTATTAGCAGATTATTGCTCACAAGATATCTTTCCGCTGATAAAGCTGCAATGCATCCCGATCCAGCGGCGGTGACTGCTTGCCTCCACTCATGATCCTATTAATGGTCAACACAGTCGCATACAAGATCATTGTTACTTCATCAAATTAGGTTCTATGAATGCATAAAGTAATAGAATGACAGTGAATTTTTAGACAACTATAAACATTGCCAATGGTTATGAATAAAGCTCCTGATAAATGAATACTGTTAGGGATCCCACCGTATGTGCATCACTATCAAAAAGGAGAAGAAGGGAAACATATTAGGTCAAGCTTCAGTGCCTAACTTCAATAATTGTCTTGTGTCCATTATGTCGATCTTCAACATGAATTCTAGTTCTAATTGGACTCCAAGTTGGTAGATTTTCAACATTTCACTGCACATTTTATGGTCAACTATGATACGAGAACTCTTCAACAACATGAGAAAACTAATTGTTTGTTCCAATAGAAAGATTTTTCCTTATGAAATACTGAAAAATATTTAGGATGATGAAACGAGTAGAAGCCAAGGCGCAAGTGCAGCATCTCGTGAAATTAACACTTCTACATAGTAATTTAAACTTTAGCATAAAGCTTGGAATGCTGAATTGGTTATCATAACCTTATGACAGGACCAACAAACTAAAGCAGCACAATGAAATGGATGCTTCAACAAGATTTACCTGTACATCCCCAGCCGCGAAAACACCTTCCACTGATGTGTTTGCAGAACCCTCCTGAACCAATACATAGCCTGTGCTGTCAAGTTCAACTTGCCCTTTCAACAGTTGGCTATTTGGTGAATGCCCGATTCCATAAAATAAGCCTTTTGCCTCGATAACGGTTTCCTCGCCCGTATCCGTTTTTCTTGTCAAAATACCGGACATCTGACCCTTTGTATTGCTAACCACATCCACAGTCTCTGTATTGTAGTGCACAGTGATGTTTGGATTGTTGACCACTCTGAAACATGCGTGATAATCAACCTGTTAAACAAACATTCAGGAAGTTGAAAACTCAACAGACAAGTTTTCATGACTTAACAACTTCTTGCATCAAAAGTAACCAATGAAGAAAATGAAAATGGAAACTTTAACTAGAGGCAAAGATTTGAGCAACTGATGATGAAATTCGAAAACAGATTACCATGCAGAAGATGACAGAAACAGAAAATTAAAAGAGAAAAGACATGCACGCCAAAGTACTATAAGGAGGTATTTCAGAAACAATCCAGAAAAGCTCACCTATCCTGCATTGCTCTTGATGCTCTGAGTTGGTCTCTACGTACAAGTAGATGAACATGGCGAGCATATTTTGTTAAGTATATTGCTTCCTCTGTAGCTGTATCACCTCCTCCAACAACAGCTAGAACCTGCCCCTTAAACAGTGGAGATGCCCCATCACAAATTGCACAAGCACTAATTCCTCTACTCCAAAACTCTTCCTCACGAGGTAATTTGAGCCTTTTCGCGGTAGCCCCAGTGGCGTAAATGATGCTATGGCATTTAACCTGAAATAGTATTCTTTTAAGACTAGTTCGACGACAAAAGCAACAACTTTATATGTGAACTCATATTGCATATAGCCAGCAAAAGGTATGGAAGCTCCTCTCCGGAGTCGCTCAATAATCAACCATTCATTTCCTTTTTATTCCTTCTACACATCTATGTTTTAATTACAATACCATTACATAATGCAACGGCTCTATGATTATGGCAGTTCAACTCAATGCATTTCAACTCCAACAAAAAGAGAAAAGTTCCATAAAGAAAGCATGGAAAACAGGAAAAGTCACCTACGCATGAAATCCAGTCCTAAGATGAGTATGAATTCGCAAGTGATATAGTGGTTGAATAAAACCACATGAAGTTACATCACCTTACGCTCACCACTCTCCACAACAAAAGGATGGCTCTTAACGTCAAGAGATTCAACATCTTCCTGGAACAGTTCGGCACCCCAACGCTCGGCTTGCTTCCGCATCCTAAAGCACACAAGATGAAGTCAAATGCACAGCAAAATGTTTTTTCACAAAACAAAGAAACCAGCTTTCTAAGCTTTCATCGGATGATTAGCTCTTTGTTTAACGTTTACCTTTCCATCAAATCTGGACCTGTAACTCCATCAGGGAAACCAGGGAAGTTCTCCACTTCAGTCGTAGTCATCAACTGGCCACCAGGGACACCACCTGCCTGATAACCTTCGAAAACCACAGGCTTCAAATTCGCACGAGCCGCATAAATTGCTGCCGTGTATCCAGCTGGACCGGAACCTATGATTACCACATTCTCAACACCTCTCACTGCAGGATCAACCATAAATAATGATCACCATTGACCAAAGTTAGTTTCTTTGCATCGTAAGAGAACATCATACTACTGTTCAAGGTGCAACAAAACACTTCAAAATTTTGAAAACATCAATACGAACATATGATTCGATAAAAGGCCAAAATTATCATCACAATTCCCACATAGAAATTCAGCCACAAAATCAGAACTCAACCCTCGAATTAGACAGACATTTCGCATTTTCAGAAGATGTTGCTAAGCTAAAAACCATCTAAAGCGTAACAATTTCTCAACTTCAGTCGACTTTCTTTATTCAGACCTTGGGAAGAAGATGAGGAAGAATCGGAGGAAGAAGCTTTGACTCGAAAAGTGAGGTGGGATTGAGGAGTAGGTGAGGAGGAGGTGGTAGATGGGAGAAAGCGTTGCTGGTGAGGCCGAAAGGAAGAGGCTTTGCGGAATAAGAAAGAATGACGAGGGAAAGAGAGAGCGGCGGAGGCGGAGGTTGTGGTGGTGGCGGCGGCGGCGGAGGACATGGCGGCTGAGGGGTTACTCCAGCTGGGAATTGGTTATTGCTCCGATTACTATGTTTATCTATCCTAGCAGGAGCTCCCATATCCCACCATTTCAATGCCATTACCCCGTAACCTTACACTTCATGATGACGTGGATTTTCTTTTGATTTCTCTCTCCTCACCGTTTGTCGCTTTTTATCCTTTAACTCCTTTAGAAAATGTAACATAAAACTTTTAAATTATAAATTTACTTGACATGCATGTTAAAAATATTTATAAATTAAAATTTTATTATAATAAATTTTTAAATAGTAATCAAATAAAATTAAAAATATTTTAACATGTTAAAATAACACTAAATAAAATTTAATTTTAACTACCTTAATCATTATTTATAGAGATTCTCATAATAAAATTAGATTTTTTAGTCATTCAGAACATGCATATTAAATATTAGTTAATTTAAAATTTTTGAAATTTTCTTGTGAAAATGGTCAATTTTCATATGTTAACCCCTTTGGAAATTGACAATTTTGACATGAAAATTGAATTTTTTTAAATTGGCTAATATTTGACATATATATTGGGAATGACTAAAAAATGAGATTTTACCATATTGAGTCCTTCAAATAATAGCCAAATGAAGTTAAAAACATGTTTCAAGATCCTAAATTAACAACGTATAAAATTGATTTTTAACTACGTTTGATCATTATTTATAGGGTTGACGACAATGAAATATGATTTTTTAGCCATTCCCAACATGCATGTAACATATTTATCGATTTGAAATTTGTCTGTGAAAATGATCAATTTTCATAGGCTAACCCCTTTGAAAATTGACGAGTTTGACATGAAAATTAAATTTTTTTAAATTAGCTAATATTTGACATGTTTGTTGGAAATACCTAAAAATTAAGGTTTCAGCATGTTAAACTCTTCAAATAAGAGCCAAATGAAGTTAAAAACATATTTCTTCATGCTAAAATAATAGCGAGTACAATTTATTTTTAACTACATTTGATTATTATTTAATTATTATTTATAGGGGTTACCATAATGAAACTAGATTTTGAGCCATTTCACAAATGCATGTCAAATATTAGCCGATTTGAAGTTTTTGAAATTTTCTTGTGAAAATGGTCAATTTTCATAGGTTAACCCCTTTCGAAATTGAAAATTTTGACATGAAAATTGATTTTTTTTAATTGGCTAATATTTGACATGCATGTTGAGATTGACTAAAAATGGAGGTTTCACCATATTAAACCCTTCAAATAATAGCCAAATGAAGTTAAAAATATATTTCAACATATTAATTTATAATTACGCTTGTGCATTATTTATAGATGTTACCATAATGAAACTTGATTTTTTAGTCATTTCCAACATGAATGTCAAATATTGGTCGATTTGATACTTTTGAATAATAAACGAAAATCTAGTTTGTTTACTTAATTTTATATTACTTGGTTAAAAACATATTTTAATATCTTTTGAAATTTTAAAATGCGCGATTGAAAAGATATAATAAAACTACACCATCTCGAACTCGGCCCGTTCGTTTGTAGTGGAATTTTGAGCTCGAGTTAAAAAAATAATTATTATTTTGAGCTCGAGCTTGGCCCGTTCATAGCTTGGTGCATTAGTAATATTTAACAAATGGAATTAAATAATGACCACGACTCGAATAAATTGATAAGTTCTTTTATAATATTCTGAAGTTGATTCGATTATGTAGTCTAATTAAATAATTAATCATTAATAAAAAATACTATTCATTCATCATTAAGAAAAAATAAGAACATTTAAACCGTTAAATTCTCTAAAATCAATTCACAAACTACAATAATCGAGTTGAATTCGAGCCAACTCTCAGACACTATTTAAATTAATAATCGAGTCTCACATAAACTAGCTCGCGAGCCAAACTCATTAAATTCACCAACCAAGCTGTTTAAAGTAAAAAATTAAGTAATAATTTTTTGGGTGAAAATGTAAAGTAATTATTTCACATATCCATAATTTCAGATAAACAAACCGTTTTATTTTGGGCTTGAAATGTAAGCCCAGGAAATTGGTTGCCTTTCAAATGATCTCATTTTCATTTCCGACCTCCGGGAAGAAGGACGAGAAGACTCCACCAATCGACGGAGAGAGAGAGGGAGAGAGAATTAGAGCGGGATGAATTTGGCGTCAACGGCGGCTTACGCTGCTCGGCGGGCTGCACAAAGGGAGCGTGTTCGGATCCTTTACCGCCGGGCTCTCAAGGACACTCTCAACTGGGCAGTCCACCGACACCTCTTCTATGAAGATGTACCAACATCAACAATTCCATCATTTCCTTGTCGCGATTTGATCTCCACGGCTTTTCCTTGCTCTATTGTTACTGATTCCGTGAATTGTTTGCTCGTGTCAATTCTGTGGGCTTATTCTTGCAGGCTGACAATCTTCGCGCCAGGTTTGAGGTGAACAAAGGAGTGGTGCGTTTTCTAATTCATCTTCTTCGTATGCATAGTGTCTATTGATATTTAGGGGGTTTTGTTCCATTGAGTCCTTAGTTTATCCCTGCGGGACTAAGATTGCATAGCTATTGGAAAATCCTTTTTCTTAATTCTATCGTCTACTGCAGTGCATTATCTTGCCAGCCCTTCCAATCGGTTGTTTTGAATGTGTTTTACTGGTGTTTCATATCTAGTGCAATTTCTCATCATTAAGCAGGGACATGCGTCTCGGCTACTTATGGTGTGATGCTATCAATGCTGTATCTAAGCTATAAACAGAAACTTGGGTTCTTGTTGACATATTTTCCTCTGTTTGATGTCTGCTAAATCGTCTTTGATAATATCCGATTTATTTCTCGATTTGGATGCATGTGATGTATTTTTCACCATGTCTTCATTGTGATCCTGCAATTCAGTTGCTTGGTACCTTGCTTCTGTTTTGTGGACTTTCAGGAGGATCTGGACACAATTGATAGGCTCCTTGTTGATGGCGAGGCACAATACAACAAGTGGCGGCACCCTGATCCTTACATTGGTAAGTAGTATTGCCAATATCTGATTGGTTCCATTGTTCTTGTTCTGGATTTTCCCTTTGCAGCATCCTGACATAGATGATAATGTTATTTCCTACTGCTTGGGATACACTGCGGTGTTATTGCTGCAGACTTTTCCTTCTAAGGCTACGCATTTATTTTTGAAGTTTACGTTTGTTTCTTATGTACAGTTCCATGGGCTCCTGGTGGTTCTAAGTTCACTCGAAATCCGACTCCGCCAGAAGGGGTAATTCTATCTTCAAAGTCCTCTATTTTATTAGCCGTCTCTCATTTCTGCTGCCTTACTGCTGTAGAACCTTTTGAGTTGGCAAGTAAGAATTGGAATTGGGCATGCATGCAGCTTGGTCATGCAATTTTATGTTGGATTCATAATGAAATGAACAGGATGGAATTCTCAACACAAACGTTTGAGAGATATGCTGTTCTTCTAGTGCGATAGATGTTTTGCTTGGTGTTTCTGTCTTTATGCATTGTGAAAACACATAATGTCTGTTTGTATTAAAGTAGCCTCATGTGTGTTCATATGATCTTTTGGTTTGCTATGCAGATTGAGATCATCTACAATTATGGCCGAGAAGATAATGACTGAAACCTCTGTACTGGTGGCACTAATAAAGGTACACTACTGAGATTTGATGCTGAGTGCATTTCAGGAAACATTGTCGTCGTCACTACACTAAAGAGCTCACGGAACATCTGTCATTTTATGCAGATAGCGGGGATCCATATGATGCTTGGAGAAAGCAGTGACCCTGATCTGTCTCCTGTTTGGTTTATTCATTTGAAGGCAGAGATGGTAGAAACCCATGTTCAGTACTGTTTTAGTGCAGCTCTGTATTTGCTCTCGTGTCCGATAACCTTAATGTGTGTTTTGGGATCATGGTTGAACGAAATGACAGAAAGGGGACCTGCGAGTGGTTCTGTGTTTGCTTATTCTGTTACAAATCTGACAAACATCAGTGACCAATGTTTGTTCCCTAGAGAGGGGACTCCCTACAACCAATGTCATTACAAGAGAAAGTAAATGAAAGAAAATGTCGATGTGAATTCGAACCTGGAACCTACGAATTGCGAGCATACAACCTCACATAGAACAATTATGCCATTGATTCACTGCTAATTAAAATGAATACGCTGCATCTCCGATTTCATGTCATCAGCTTCAAGGTAGGGGAAATCCAAATTGGTGGTGGCATGTTACGGTTTTGAGTTCTTCTTGGAACATAATGTGTACCAAATGTTCTATTTTTTACATCAAATTTCACAATATCGCGGTGACCATAATAATGATTGGGAAGAAACTCCACGAAATCATCACAATAATATATGCAATTAGCCTCAATTCCTTCGAAATCATTAGCCGACACTGCAGTCAAATAACTGCCCCCTCGGTGAATTTTGATTTTCCAGAAACTCTGGCCTCCGTTGGCAAAAAAAAAAAAATTCACTCGCTTGATCATCGTTACATGCTCTACATTTATGGGGGAAATCGACGACCGGCTATACAACTCATTCGACGTTTGTACACGATTCATACAAGTGTATACAATCTATATGAGATTTGTACACAATTCATACACCATTTTACACTCTGTCTGGAGTTTGAACGCAGTTCATACAACTTGTACGATGCTTTATATATTCACTCTGAAAGTGCGAATTAGCATTGTTGAGTACGAATCGGCATTCAGAGATGTTGTTTTGCTGGGATGTCTTGTGGAAACTGTCTTCCTTTTTTCTCTGTTGGGTTGTCATTTGGAAGGTTTCAGAAGAGACAGGAAGCATTACTGGCAAACAATCTCCATCAGAGCTACCAACTGACCACTACTGTGTGTAATTCATCATTGGACTCGACATATGCACGGCAAAGAATTAAGGATTATACAGCATTATCAAGGCTAACCAAATCTAACTATCTTAGCTCATCTAAAGCTATTTGCACCATGCTGTAACTGGTATGCAAAATTTCTTTATTCAACAAGACTCACTATCACTAAGAGGGAGTGAAGCTCCACAGTTGCCAGCAACACATCATTTTGATTCAAAGATTGATGCTTGATGACTCGGTTCACAGGAAGAAGTTCAAGTGTCTCTATACCTCGCAGGATTTCAAAACTCAGTCAGATGAACAATAAAATTTTGAACACTACACTTTATTTATGCAATACTGTTCCTACAGGAATGACTTCCAAGTAGCAGAATATCATATTGCACATACAGAAACCAAACTATAATGTAACTGAATAGCAATCACTCACAGACCAAATTTTGAACACTTGGCAACTCTGATCTTGAAACAAACAGGAGAAGCTAAACTAGCCCAAAAATGGCTCCATACAGTCATTGAAGAAGCTAGCTCTTACACAGCAGAGGTATGAATTCGTTGAGTCATTACTCGGACATAGAGAACAAAATTAGCCCCACAAATTCATAGCCACAAGAAGCTTATTTCAACCTTATAACATATGTTCAAAAACCCTATAAAAGAAATTTGATTGGCCACAGACCAATTTTATTCAGATGAGCTTGAAGGGGAGGGGCCAGGGAGTGGACCTGGGAACCTCATTTTTGTCCTTGATTCGCTCGATCTGCTTCTCCTTCTTTGGCCTCGAGTTTCCGTACGTGCCTTTAAATATCTTCCCTTTCTTCGTCTTCTTGTCACCCCGACCGCACAGAATCGGGCACCCTAATGCTGCTGATGAAGAAGCTGGTGACAGTGACGAGAAAGACGACGACTGCTGCTGAGTCGCCGCCATGACAATCCGTTTCGCAGCCCCGCCGCATCGCTGCATCGCCGTCGCCATATCCGCTCGTCTCCCTTGTTCGAAGCAGAGAAAAATGCCCGTTTACAAGACGGAGGCTTTTATGAAGTCGGGTTGAGAGAAGTTGGGCCCAATCTGACTTGTTGAGTTTGAGGCCCATATAAGATTTTGTTTTCTATAGAAAAGAGAAGCCCACGGGAGACTTGAATTGATTTTTAGTGTTTCAAACAATTGGTATCAGATCGGTTGGTCTGATTGGTTCAACCATAAATCAGTGGCTCAACATGTGGTAGCATAATACTTCAGCAGCACTTTATTTAAGCAACACAGATCATAGAGCACTGACTTCAAGTAACAGATAGCATATTATTGCACATACAGAGACCAAACTATGATTTGAAACACTTGGCACTCTCATCTTGAAACAAATAAGAGAAGCTAAACTAGCCAAAATGGCTCCATACAATGGTTGAAGAAGCTAGCAGTCCCCAGGTTGGCATCGTCTTTCGTGGTCCAATTCTCGGAGCATTGAAGTGAGTTACTCCCCACGTTGGAACATTTTGGATCGCCATTGATGATCTTATTGCGGGTAAGTCTGGGGTTCAGGAAGAGGAGCTGGAATTCAACACCATCGGCGAGCTAGAATTTGGGCACTGCGTGGAGAATTTGGTTCTAGGATGGAGTTCAGCAGTCAAAGAAACGTTTGCAGTGATCCAGATTCTATAGCAAACCTTAAAACCAAGAAATGGCTGGTCATGTGTGAGAGATACTTACGTTAGAAATTCGTATCCAGTTGTTAAGCGTCTGCATAGCTTTTCCAGATACTTGTGTTTCTCGAGCCAGATCAACTCCTTCCCTCAAAGACTTAACCTTGCCACTTACTAGTAGGGACGCTGCTGCATTTAAGATCTGAAACAACTTCCACGTTATTTGATCTGTGAATCTGATGGCCATAGAAAATTGGACAGAAAGAAACTCACAAGTGCATCTGCAATGGCCCCTTTCTCTCCTGATAATACACGCTTCAGTGCATCCGCATTGTAGTCTGGGCCTCCACCTCGCAAATCTTCCAAACTGCACCGGGGAATCCCAAACTCCACTGTTCCAACACCACATTTTCAAAACTTTTTTTATATCGAAATTAAGAGCCAAAGAAGAAGCCAGCCGTAAGGGGGGTAGCTTACAGGGGTCAAATGAGAATTTTTCGACTCCATGTTGAGTTACATCAAGGATTGTACCAGGACCTGCATGAAGAAACTGTCTTAATAGTACGAGGTGCAGATTAAGCGTAAACACAGCAACAATAGATTAAAGAGCCATACCAAGAGGACTTATTTCATCCAAGCCCTCCGAATGAACTACTAATGCTCTCTTCATTCCAAAACGTTGAAGAGCTCCAGCCATTTTCTGGACCTACACAATGACCAAAGTCGAATACTTTTCCAAGAGAATTGGTTGCCAAGTGCGTAAATATATTAACTTCCGAAACAATTTTAGTCTAAGCAATATGCCATCCGAACTTACAACTGTTTAGTAAGCAAATCAACAGGTGTTAAGGATGAATAAATCAACAGGTGTTAAGGATGAATAAATCAACAGCTGTTAAGGATGAATAAAATCATTACCTTACAAGAAGAACCAGTTACAACTGTGTGTGTAAGAGAGGGAGAGATAGCGACTTACCAGTTCTTCATTAAAGACACCAACAACAGCGTAAGGTACTCTTGCAGGATTCAGCATTGGGCCTAATATATTGAATACTGTCTTCACTTTAAGCTTTTTTCTTACAGGACGGACAACCTTCATAGCAGGGTGGTATCTTGGGGCCATCATGAAACCAATTCCTACTTCATTCACACACCTTGACACTCCCTGATTCCACAAAAAGAAAAGGTAACAGAGATTATGTAGCAAATCGTAAACATGACCAACCAATCAACAAGTGAAGCTTTTTATCAGCTAAACCAATCAGATTCTGAAAATTTTACACCTTGAGCAATTAGCAGGCCACAAAATAGAAAAAGATGCAACACGAGCAATGCTGGCTATCAAAATGAATACGAAACTACTGAATTTAGAAGAGCAAGTAACTAAAATTCCCAAGTCTACAAGGCTTAAGCATCAAGTAAAACACGAGTCATTGATTAAGAACAACATGAAGCTGATCAACTTGAGTGATAATCCAATAATTGAGAGTAATTTTTTGAATTCACCCTTGCTGTTCTTCAAAAATTTCAATATCCAAACAAGTTTCTGCCTTTCTACCATCTAAACATTGAATCTCGAAATCAAACCATCCACAGAATGAATTGCAAAGAGTCAACAGTCTGTTTGTTCGTAGAGTACCTAATAAGTTATCAGAAGTTCTATGCTAAACTAAGAACTCGTAAAGATATTTTTATTTGACTGGGATAGGACAAACAGAACTTGAGAGAGAAGTCTCAATTCTACGCCTAAACAAGGCCTACCTACCTCTGGACCCAAGTCAATCACCACCCCCAAAGCTTCTAATACATCAGCACTCCCACATGCAGATGAACTTGAACGACTGCCTTGCTGTGAGAACAAAACCAACAAAGACTCGATCAAGAATACATAAAGAAGCAATAAGCACTAGGCAGCCTGCACAGTCCTTTGAACAACTGCAATATGATCTTACCTTGGCCACCTTTGCACCACAAGCAGCAGCGAGTATCGAAGCTCCAGTAGAAATATTGACAGTGTTGGCTCCATCCCCACCGGTTCCAACAATATCGACTGCATCATCCAACCCTTGAACCTTCTCAGCATGGCTGAGCATGGCCTTTGCCAGTCCCACAATCTATTGCAAAGAGAAAGCAGCAAAGAATATCAACATTGGCAGAAAATGCAGCTAGACCATTGCAAAAAACTAGACAAAAATTACCTCTTCAAAGGTCTCTCCTTTGGCTCTCATCAAGACAAGAAAAGCACTTATCAAAGCCTCACTAGCATCACCGAGCAAGAAATGTAGCGATGCCTCGGCCTCAGACTCCGTTAAATTAACCCCATTAATCAAAGACTCGATCACCTGCATCAGTAACCAACTCAGAATCCCTCCGACAAATAAGTGTCAAGTCAACGGAAGTCACCTCATTGAACGAAATTGGCGATTGGGCAGGCGCATTCCCACGAACAGTAGGCAGGCAGCAAAGGGGAGTAATTCGATTACACTGCTTGGAGAAGCAAATCGGCAGGCGGAGAGGGGAGACGGGAAGGTTTACAGTTGGCCAATTTAAACGAAGGTCGGAACGGTTAGTGGGCATGAGCAGAGAAGAAGAAGAAGAAGAAGTTGCAGGGGCGAGTGATGTCGACATTCCAGTTTACGAGAGGCAGCTTTGACTAAATTTTTGAATCAATTTCAGCTGAATGAGGAAGAAGAAAACCCAGAAAGCTGATAGACTGATAGAGCACGAACAGAAAGAGAGGCAGGGGGGGATAGGAGATTGATAAAAATGGGATAATACTACGTTTCCTCCCTGTCCTTTTTGGAAATCAGATTTGCCTATACACCTTTACAATATAGCTATTGGCCTGACTTAATTGATCGACTCCTTCTGTTCTCATTTTTCGTCTAATTTCATCAATAATTTTGTTTACAGCGGTTGAGTTTTAACATCCTAAACAAACTTCTGTTTGGTGGAATGAAATTGTAGCTTTATCTTAAAAAAACAGGATGGGTATGGGCATATACCCAAATTCTCGCTACTACCCGGTTGTCCATGATGAATAAAAAGATCCGCAATATAGTTATCGTCTCTAAAAAAGTGAGAGATCGAAACATCTCACTCACCATTCAAAAACTTACTGTGCTTCCCGAATACAGAAACAGTGCCTCTCCAAGTAAATAAGAGAGCTCGGAGATGGTGTCTAACTGTATGAGCCTTGCAGTAGCCATCCCCAGGCTAATGACTACTGAGAGACCATGGATGGCAGTATGGCACCACGTAATTCTGCACGTTTAGTGCATGGGTTGGTACAAAACACAATGAATATGTGGTCAGATGCAGTAACACGAGTTCTCTTTGTTGTTTTTTTTAAAAAAAATTTCTCTTGTGTGTAATTGTATTAAAGAATTAGGTAGTGATTAAATGCTGTTTGTTAGAGGAAAAATAAATATTGGATTAATTACAAAAAGACAGAATCCTATTTAATTTGTACTCATGGGATGCGACCAGTGACTTCAATGTAAACGGTTGGGTAGCTGGTACAAATGACCTATAAAATGGCTCTCTGGGTCATTAGCTGAGGGCACCATTGAATGAAGAAATAAGAAGTGGGAGACGACTTCTGCCAGAGGTGACCAGCCGTTAGCCTGTTACCATCTTCCCAAGCAAAGAGGTCTGTCGATAGTCGATTTACTCGGTTTTATGAGCGTTGTTATTCATAATTTTATAAATTGATTGATTATCAAGTTTGTTGAATGGTTGTTTTTAGTGAGTATTTAGCAATAAAAAATATTAAATAGAGAATTTTAGCACACCTTCTCTCATCACTAATGTATTGAAACAACGATGAATAAAAGATTTTGTACGCAATTGAATAATCGGTCATAAGATTGTTTGAAATTGTTTTTATTACCTATGACAGTAAGAAATAAGAATAGTGTGTGACTAGTCCGAATACGGACTATTAAGAGTGATCACTATAGAGATTATCTGATTGTGAGTTTGAGAGATTAAAATTAATTAGTGAACGTGGTATTTACATTGGATGTTTAACTAAATCGTGAAAAAAATACCTACTAGGGCTCTTTAATATTGAATTACTTGTAATATTTTTGTTAATCGTATGTTGAAATTAAAAATATAAAAATCATTATTTCAAATTCACTTTAGAAAATTAGTAACAGTTTAGAAACTAATTGGTTCAAGTTCTGCCTATCTAACTGGGAAATATTTTTATTTTGCACATCACTTTAACTTATCTCATTTTCTATGTACAATTTTTGCTAATTACCAAAATAATTCGAGACAAAAAATTAGCTTAGCAACGGTTGTGGTGAATTTTTTTTAAGTGGTGTATAGGGAGATAGAGTGGCCTTTGGTTGATGTGGCTCCTGACGAAACACGATTGCCAGCCAACCCAGCTTGTTGCTTCATTCCCATTTCTTCAGAATTTCATGCTTCCAATTTTGAACCCCAGAGGCTGAAACTCTGAGATAGAGTGCTAGTAGGATTCCACGAGCTGATTTGAGAAAAATGGAATGCTGTGGCAGACTAACTCTAACTATGCCTCACTCTTCTTCTTCTTCTCCCCTCCGCATTCCTCCGTCTTTCTCAGTCTGTCCTACTCTCTTCCTCTTTTCTCTGAAATTTGATGACTTTAATTATGGGTATCTTACCAATTTTCTGTTTCTGGATTTACAGTGTCGTCGTACAACCAGACTCAGGGTGTGGTGTGCTTCTGACCAAACTGGCAAGGTCATCTTCCGCAACCCCTTCTGCATATTTCTCTTGCTTGAATATTTGAAAGTTGTTTCCTTTGTCGCCTTAGTAGTAGTCTTAGAGTAGGGTTCATGTCGATTATCCATAGACTCTAGTGGGCTGTAGAAGAATCAAGGATGATACATTACCCCATTTTTGTACCAAGAAGTTAAAGACTGGGACTTCTCTGTAGAGACTGATCCATTACATTGTTTGGCAATCAGATGATTGTGTCAGTGACTGGAGCTACAGGTTTCATTGGTAGAAGATTGGTGCAAAGACTGCAAGGAGGTTTGTGGGTGGCATGCTTTTCTTCATTCATTTAACTGGATAATGAATGACATTGATTATACACGAATAATGACACTAAACACTGGTATCTGTGCAGATAATCATAGTGTTCATGTCTTGACACGATCCCGGTCCAAAGCTGAGTTAATATTTCCGGGTAAGAAGGTAAATAGCTACTTTGCAGACTCCATTCATTAGGACTTATTAGTAGCATTTCTGTAGTTCCGGATGAATCATTGTTACTTTGGAAAACAGATGCTATAGTAATTGCTAAACTCCTGAATCATGGAGTAGTGTTGGTTGCAGCATGATTACTCATTGTTTGGCATTATTAGTTAGGGACTTTCCAGGAATTGTGATTGCTGAAGAAGCAAAGTGGAAAGACTCCATTCATGGTTCCGATGCTGTTGTCAATTTGGCTGGAATGCCCATCACTGGAAGATGGTCTCCTGCGGTGAGTGCTGCAGTTTCATTGTGCTTTGCTCTTTGTTGAGCAGATATACTAATGCCTCAGTTCATTGCAGATCAAGAAAGAGATTAAGAGCAGCAGAGTTAGAGTCACCTCAAAGGTGATTATTACTTTTCTTAATAGTTCTCCAGTTTTGTTGGCCACATAAGCATGACACTTGTTTTCCTAACTTTTTACTGCTTTTTTTGAAGGTTGTAGATTTAATCAACAATTCGCCACAAGATGTTCGCCCTGCTGTTCTTATTAGTGCCACAGCAGTTGGTTACTACGGTTTGTTTTCCAATCCACATCTTGTATCACAGCCACTGTCATAAGGACATTTATTCGATGCCAAGAGACATATTTCACCATTTTCTTTTGGTCTAACGGATTCTTAACAACAATGAGAAGAACAAAGATCATGATTGCACTTGTTTTTGGATGTTTTAAGTTACACTATTCTGATCTCTTCATACTGAATTTTCAGGTACTAGTGAGACACGGGTTTTCGACGAGAGTAGTCCATCTGGAAATGACTATTTGGCTGAGGTAACACCTCTAGTTTAGCAAATGACTTGTAACTTTCCGGTTTTGCATTTTGTGACCGGTTTAGTTGTGTTAGTCGAGATTTAGCATGTATATACTGCTTGTTTGTCTCGTATGTACAGGTGTGTAGAGAATGGGAAGCAACAGCATTCAAAGTAAACAAGGATGTCAGATTAGCTCTTGTTCGCATCGGTGTTGTTCTGGGGAAAGATGGAGGTGCTTTGGGTATGATAACTACACCAAAAGTCCAAATGCCATTTCTTTTGATTGGCTTTGGAGCTTCTGTTTGAATACTTCCATTCTGATTTCTCCTGAATAATTTTTGCAGCCAAGATGATCCCTCTCTTCAAGATGTTTGCTGGAGGACCTTTGGGTTCTGGACAACAATGGTATGTTACTATTAGAACAAGACAGCAATATTTCAAGGCTTAATTTCTTTTTATTGTTTGTATATCGCGGCTGATTGCACGTAATTTCCGTTTACTGTTCTGTTTGCTTAATTAAGGTTCAGTAGTTATGTAAACTGGTTTGCGTTGGATGTTGTGAAATCTTTGTAAATCAGTACGTGACACTTCAAGGTTAAGTATTTTTGCTAATTTGAGTTATGAATCCCAAGTATGGAAACAAAAGTTCCTTTCTTTGTGGTTACTAAGGTTAGGATTTCGTCAGTTAAGGCTTGCCACCTCCTTTGATGCTATCCTACATTTGCAGGTTTTCATGGATTCACTTGGATGACATAGTCAACCTAATATATGAAGCTTTGGTAAATCCATCTTATAAAGGTACTCTTTTCATATGTTTTGATTTAAAACACAGATGAGATCATAAACTGAATGCGCATTTCGTTTGGAATGTGATAACCCAAACCATCAGGAGTGATCAATGGAACTGCACCGAATCCTGTACGATTAGGCGAGATGTGTAACCAACTGGGAGGTGTGCTAGGCAGACCATCATGGCTGCCAGTACCTGATTTCGCCCTGAAAGCAGTCCTTGGAGAAGGCGCTACTGTGGTGAGAAGAATCTTTACTATTTTGGCCTCTCCAGTGTTTTCAGTTTCCAACGTTTGCTTGCAATTTACTGAAAGGAAGTATTTGGTAATATCCCAGGTGCTTGAAGGGCAAAAGGTAGTTCCTGTAAAGGCCAAGGAGTTGGGTTTCAGGTTCAAATATCCCTACGTGAAAGATGCTCTTAAAACCATCCTGTGATCCTATAAGACTGCTACGGATACATATTAAATATTTGGTTCATGCTTATTCTTTGAAGTGGACGATGAAGCTCCTGCAGGGAAAAAAGATAGAGAGACTCTGGAAATGTTACTTTTTTGTAAACTCTAATTCCTATTAGGAAATAATACTCCAGAAGTTTTATATTCTAAATGTTCAGTTGAATTATATGATTCATATGAAAAAAGCTGGGATTATTTCCCTGGTTTTGGAGTATCAAGTGTTTGAGCAGCTGAATCATATGATTCATAAGTCTACTTGTTGCAGCAGTGTTGCGTGAGCTTTATATGATCCCGCAGCCATATGCGAGCCATAATTCACCGCTATAACACTGGAATTTTCAAAGACAGAATCATTTTCCGTATAAATCTGTTTGAATGTTCATCAGATAAACACAGCAAGACTCGAATGGCTCAGTAGTACTTTTCAAGCATAACTGTAACGTAGATCAACCCACATACCAGAAAGAAAGAAAGAAACAAATTAACAAAGAAAAGCAATACCAAAGAATATCTGTATTATTAATTTGAATGAGGGACTAAAATATATGCAAAACAAAAATCTGGACTTTTTACAGAGCATAGAATAGAAAGGTTCTGTTCTAATCTTCCAGAATACAATCAATGGCTAAGAACATATACATATCTACCTAACTGCTAGTTTTAACCAGAGTAGTGCAAAACAGCTAAGATTTTTCACAATCTCAGTGACAAATCAAGATCAGAGAAGCAACAGGTGTTGGTAGATGATATCTGAACAGTGTGTTCTTCGTGGTGGGTGAGAGTGCTGATGTTGCTGCTGATCTCCATTGGAATTCCTCCAACTTCTGCTTTTCTAGCGTCCACAGTACACCGTACAAAACATAGCTTCCCTGATGTAATCCTAACGCTCCAAGGCCGCTGGGCTGGTTCAGAGGCATCATTGAGCTTTGGAAAATTGGCCGCCGTTGATGGAGAGGGGCGACGATGCCGGTGGCGCTTGAAAGATGACGACTTTCTGATTTTGGTACTGGAACGAGGATGATGAAACAGAGAATGATGGATTTTCAGAAACGCCTCTTTCTTCTTAACGACGGTGGAGAAACAAGTAGCCGGGTCGGAGTGACGGCAGAAGTACCGATTGCATTCTTTCACTGTAACGCCCGTTTCAGCCAGCATGAACAAATTGTCGCATCCGCTTCCGCCGCTTCCCGATCGGCGTCCTCGAACGGCACCATCTCCAACCGTCTTCTTCATTACCATTGTGGAAACGGAACAAAGAACAACAACCGAAACAGATGAGAGATGGATTAAGATCAGAGCTTGTAGGAATTCGAACAACAAGGACAAGAACAGCAATTTTTCAAGAGCGCTAGTAAGAAACGAAGAACAGAGATTGTAGAAAGGAAGAAGAATGAGTCGACAGAAGAGCTGGTCTGATCAACGGCTAGTTAGTACCAATTTATATATGGAAACCCTAAATCACACAAATTAAACCCACCGGAGAAAGAAGTAGCAGTTGCGAAGAGGCTTATCCTGGCGATTTTGAACACCCGCCAAGGTGCGCATGTGATGCGCCCCTTCCAGTGAAAACTAGCCGTTGGAACGCGCTTTCCACAGCGACCTCGTTGACTCTTTCCGTCGCCCTTCCGGCATCCTCTTTATCTTCTCCGGCCTCTTGACTTGAGTCGCGCTACCCATTCCCAGCCTGCTTTTTTAATTTTCTGTTTTATCATTTATTATTATTTGTATAATTTTGGAGTTCTTTTTTAGTTCGGTTACATTTTGATCGTTCAACTTTGTTTTTTAACAAATTTATAACTCAAGTTTTAGATAAGTAACGAGATGATCATTCCGTCCGTTTTGTCCGAAAATCAGTAATTAATAAACTTCATTATAAAATCAATACAAAATGTCATGCCACTATTACACTTACCCAGATCATTCTGTCCATTTTTGTCTGAAAATAACTAACAGTCAGCTCACCTACATATAATTCGAAACATATCCACGCTTTTTTCTTCCACAAACTCCTCCCGCACCATCCAAACGTCGCCGTCCTTCAACCAAACTTCCATCAGCAGCTTTTTCTCCTCTCGCACAAGCTCAGACACCGGAAAGAAACAACACTTCCCTTTTCTTTCCATACGGAGATAGACAAAATGACTATCTTTCTTGCCCGACATTTGAGTCGTAAACAAAATTTGATGGCCAAAATATGAACTATCTCAAACTGGAGTGACCGCCAATGCAAACAAAATTTTGGATAAACTTATTTGAAACCTGTGCAAGTGCAAGTGGATTGAAATTAACAGAAAGGGACTTTTCCCCCCACAACACCCAATTTCAAAAATCCCAGACCAGAGCTCTGAAGTACCCAACTTCCATCTCATTCGAAAGCTCTTCTCTTTCTTCCTCATCAACATCCAAAATGGAAGAAGAAGAGCCTTGGCTGGCGCTGTCAATACTGAAGGGACCTCGGGAGGGACAAACCTTCGAATTCCGCCCTGGATCCACCGTCCGAATCGGCCGAGTCGTCAAGGGAAACACCTTCGCCATCAAAGATGCCGGCATCTCTTCCAAGCACCTTCTTATCAAATCCGAATCCGGCGACAAATGGACCGTCCAGGACCTCGATTCCTCCAACGGCACCACTCTTAACTCCTCCCCGCTCGCTCCTCTCCAACCTTCCGACCTAAGCGATGGCGACCAGATCAAGCTCGGAGAGGCCACCTCCATGGCCGTCCAGTTCGTATTCAAAATCCAGAATCCACCGCAGCTACGCAGGTGGCGGAGGGGCCAAGTTAGGGTAACGGAAGAAAAGGAGGCTGATAATCTGGAGCCGATCGATGCATCTGCTGCTGTTGCTGACAACGTTCCGAAGAGAAGAGGGAGGCCGCCAAAACCTAGGGTTCCGGCAGAAAAAGCGGAGGCTCGTGTTACAAGAAGCATGAAGAAGGAAATCGGGGGCTCTGAAGAATCGGGGATTCAATTGGAGAGAAAGCGTCCGGCAACGAGAAGGGGAAAGAAGAATTTGCCAGAAATTCCGATTCCTCATCCGGTTATGGTGGAAATCAAGGAAGAGGAGGTAAGCTTCGTTGAAGAAGCTCGAGAAGGAGGATATGGGAATGGAGGAGTTGTTCACAGTAGTGTTGACAACATAAGACCAAGTGAAGCCATGGTAGGACAAGGAACCGAGATGAGTCAGAAATCGAATAGAGATGAACAAGTGCATGCCCTGCCGACAACGAATGGCCATGGTAATTCAACCGAGCACAGAGGGGAAGAGGGTGAGGGAGAAGTAGAAGACGAATTGGTGGACCTGGAGAAGATGACTGCCAGGAAGTGGTTCGACTATATGGAAGTGCAGCTCCGAAAGCAAACAATGGAGGCTACGGAGAAGATCATCGACGAAATGAGACAGAAAGCTGAACGAGTGAGAGATTATGTTGCTGAGCAGAAGAGAAACAAGGGTATATCTTAACAGTAGTACTTAGAGCCAGACCAGATGGTAAAGGTAGCAACTTTTGTTTCTGTTTGGTCTGTCAGTAACTTAAGATCTTAGATTTTGTATGAAAATGGAGAATGCCTATCTTTAGTGTTATGTATTCGGCAATGAGCTGAATACGTATTTCAGTGTACGTTGTTGGTCTGTGGCTACTCTGTTTCTATGGGTTTCTATGAGGAGGGTTGTTTGCATGGAATATTTGGGTTAAAATAATGACATCTAAAAAACACGATATATAATATTTCAAGACTTTAGTATCTCAAACAACTCACTTTCAGTTATTTCAAATACCTTCTAAATACTGAAATAGTTCGACTAATACCACATTAAATTAACTCAAATAAGATAATTCCCACATCACAGCTCTTGCATCACATAAATATCACATTCTCAAATAATGCATCTCTCCACTACAAAATATCAAACATTTGAAATAACCCAAACGAACCCTTAGATTTTTGTCATGATACATACAGCCACCATGGGAATCGGAATCTCAATACAATTCTATTTTGGCTTTTTTATGATGCTCAATTCAAAAGTAACAATGTGCAAGTTTGGAGGAAATAAATATCAACCCCTCAATGAGTACTTCTTCCCAGAGAAGGCCTGGAACTTGGGTTCCTCTTTCTTTTCTGCCTGCTCTGGTTGTTTAGGCTCTTTCCCAGTTTCCTGCAATGTCAAAGGTAAAAAATGAAATCATTTACATCTTAATTTTAGACTACTCTCCAAGTGCAAGACAATATTCCACGATACCTTCGGTGTTGCCTTTGGAGCGCGGCTCGCATTTGACGATCCAAACACGAGCTTTCCCTGGGCTTGGCGCGAAGTATTCGGTGAACTGGAACTACCAGCAGCAGGAGAGGACTGTTTGCTGCTACTGGCTGCAACAGGGCTTTTGTCTTTTGATGAAGGTGCTGCTGATATTGGAGCAGGCTGGTATGGCAATGGTTTACCATCCAAGCGTCTCCCTGCTCCTGTGAATGGATTGAATTTCGGCACCGTCTCTTCTGGAGTCTCTTCAACTGCAACAAAGCAACATAAAGGGTTTGTTTCATGAGGAACGGGAAGAACATCGGAGAAAGTGATAAATATCTCGCGGATAGTTCAACTCCTTTCAGATAAGTAGATAAGATCTATCTAAATGAAGATTCAGTAGATTGGAGTCACGAAACTATATCAAGATGTAATTACTACAGATCATGGCAAATTAGAATCCAGTAAAAACAAATTTCATGATTCTACTTGACAAGTCAAACATAGTCATAAAAAGAAACACACACCTTGAGACGGAGCCTTGCCTAAGGGAACAGATGCAGAAGGCCTCTCAGGTTCCTTGTAATCAAGAGGAGGAGCAAAGTCCACCTCACAATCAGTCTCGATGATGGTTATTGCCTTTGCAGGCTTCGATTCTATGATATCTATGTAATACTTTTTGTTGTTGTATGCCACCATAATACTGTCACCAGTTGTCAAGCAAGAATAATTCCTCAATGTCGTCTCTAAGCTGCATGACAAAATCAACTCCAGCATTATAAGATTGAGCCACAAAGATCAGACTTTATGCTATGGGGTAGGCTAGCTATTTCAACCACATGGAAAATTCATGCATAAAAGAGGATGTTCAAAGACATCAAGCTAACTCAATCAAACAAATCAGACATATCAGCATTTTTTGGGCCACAGGCACAGTTTGTCCACAGTGATGAGCAAGAGCAGTAATTTGACAGTGTTTTGCTCATAGACAAATAATGTTCAAGGATTTGGTTTTCATTCCTTGAGCTATAGGTTCTGAAGATAAAACTCACATGGCTTTTGGGTTGGTAATATCCAGGAAGTCTTTCGTATGAGGTTGCAACTTGACATATGTTCCTTTGGGAAGAGTCACATTCTTCAGTCGCACAATATCGCCCTCTTGTAAGAGCAGATTCTCCATCATCTGGAAAATCAAATGTGCAATACCATGAGAGGAAAGAAAGTGTCATAACCAAAATCTCTCGAAAGTAAGTTCGCTTCAAAATGAAAATGATTTTAGCCACTGCCTACCCAGTATGGCATGTAGATCATGCCTTCTTCTGCAATGAACTCGAGAACCCCGCAATGAGAGACTCTCTCAGCAGCATCATTTCGTAGCTCGAACAGCATAGGATAATCAATATGCAGGGATGCTGCAGCATTGAGCTTCGTTATTACAATCCATCTTAAGCATGGCAAAGTAAGTGCAAAATACACATAAAGGACAGTTAAGACTACTAACCAAGGCGATCAAGTGCTGAAGGAGGCATTATGACTGTAACAATGTAAAGAAAGGGAAGGGTGAGAAAAGATGACAAAATACGAAAAGGAATTCTCAAATACACAGCCATGTTGCAAAAGAAACCTACTTTTATCACCACTTTCAATTTGAGGCTGCAAGACAATTCAGAAAGAAAACCAATTAGCATTATATCATCGTAGGAAACATACTGTTTTAGTTCTTTACACATTTACTGACGATAAGCTGTTTTCTGAATGGAGACAGAACAGACACCAATATTTATCAACAACGACAGACTACATCAACTAACCTTCTCGATAAATGAGGCAGGGTAACACCGGTACGTCTGCTCAAAGGACGTCCCATGATATCCATATCCGTCAAAAAACTACACAGCAAGCAACCATCAATCGGAAAATTCGACAAAAGTCAACTTAAAAATGATAACACTGAGAATGCTTTTACATACTAGCATCCCCATAATGGCTACATATTCATAGCAATAAGAAATAGCATTGAATAACACTGAAGTTGTTGATATGTGCTACGAGCATCACAAATTAGCAGGATGAGAACTTGCCTACTTGTCTAACAAATAGTTTCTAAACAATCAAAACGTTTCAAACTTCAATATTCTATCTCAAATGCCTGTTCACATGATTTGGAAAGTTCAACTTCAATCCCCGATATTAGAAAACAACCTTCAATGACCAAATTAAACCCAACGAAATAACAGAACTTCAGTGCGCAAACAACGCACCATTTTGGGATTATGCAGACGGAGCAAGCAAACTAGTTGAGCTTCCGAGTTCCTGCAGGATGAAAGATAAATACATAAGTGGGAACGATACATTCAAAAATCCAGTGTTGCTTAAGCACTAACACGTAAATGAGGAACACTAGAATCAAGTTCTGCACTTTACAGCAACCAGCCATCCAAAACAGTATATGATTCCATCCTAAAGCAACACCCATTCATCTAAAAGGCAAACCAAGTCAATTCGAATTTTGAACTTCGCCCATCATTCGACTTGTTGCAATCAACTCCGGGATATTGTTCCGGACTCCTCCTCCTCTAACCAAAAGGGAGAAATCGAACCAAACCGAAGCAAAGCTACATAAATTTTTCAACTGTGGCAACCCAACAGACGAATTTGTCTTCGAGCACAAGAAACGTTTGAAGTTGTTGGGATCTAGGTCATTGGGGGGCATAGGTAACGAGGAAGAGAATTCGAAATCATATGGTAAAAAAATCACCTGTTCGATCGCCGACTGCAGAGTTCAGACGGAGGATTTGCCGAGTAGATGAAGCTCCGAGGAAGATAGGGAGAAGGATGGAGAAGAGAGAGAGAATTGAATGAAAACTATGGAGAAATAAAAAAGAAGCGTTGCCTAATCAAACAAGGAATTACTGGGAAGACAGGAAAAGGATTAATGTGCGTGGCAGGTGCGTATTGTTCACGCACGCCATGGGATGGGCTGTATTCTATGGGGCTTTGCCTGAAACTATTGGGCCTAGTCCGAGTTCCGGGTTCAATGGGCTGCTAATTATTTTATTTCTACTCTTTCTTTTATCTTCCTCCCTCTCTTACGAGATTGTAATCATTTGCCATATGAGTCCGTCGGATGGGTTGCAGCACCGGCGACAAGAATCTCATCCCTACACTGTAATTTCCACCTCCTCCTTCGAAATTCGCCTTTTTATGTCATAATTTTTTATTAAATAAATAAACATAAAAGACGCAAATCTTTATTTAATCTTGAATTATTTATTCTCAAAACACGTTTTCTTCGAAACTTTTAAAAAATACGGAGAGTTCAAACGACTGCGTTTAATCAGGGATTTTAGAATTCCTACTTGTCGGGTTTTTATTGGTTAGTCATCGATCTTATAATTTTTTATTTTGTTTTTTAATTAATAACTATAATATAAATATTAGTTGCCACGTTTATTTTAGGTGTCATTTGGTAGAAGGGAAATAAGAATGAAGAAAATGTTAGAGATTGAGAATTGAAAAATTAGAAATTGTTTGATTTTTGAGAAATTTTAAATATGTTGTTTGGGGTTAATATATTTTAGAAATTTTACCTCAAAATATGCAAGCAAGAAATAAATAATTATTTTTTTATTGTGGTTTAATTCGATGCAAAGTGAAAAACCTTATCATGGCTTGACATGCCGCGAATCCTCTTGAAAGAGAGGGGTGCCTTCAGGAACGCGGACGTGTCAATTGGGCAAATGCGTCCATAGTGACTAGGATGGATATCGCGTATCCGAAAACTGACAGTTCGCACCTTCAACCCCCTCGGACCCAAATAACTCAACTTTCTCCCATGAACTATTTGAGTTTGTCCCTTACTTGAGTCTACCAAAACAAAACAAGAACACTCATTTCACTCTCTTTTGTCAATCTGACGCATCCTTATGAGCCGGTGAGACTAGGGATTCAAAGTTTGTTTGTTCGACTCGGGTCCGACAGTTTATTAAAACGGGATTTATCATTTTAATTATTTGGAAGCTTTTGTTCGAAGTTGCATAAAACCCTAGCAACAAAAATATGTTAGAGGCGGTGGGGCGGGGGTGGGGGGGGGGCGGTCTGAAATAAATTTATATTTAAATTTTTTTGTTCGGACGAAGGAAGAAGAAGCATTGAGAATGAGGGCAATTAAGGCAACTCGGTATAGTTGTAAAGTTGGCCCGAAAAAACTCCGGAGTTGTTTTGTTTTCAATTAAGAAATTAATTTTTTGTTGGTCTTCCTGCTAAATATGCTCAATTTTTACCATTCAAACATGGTCTACTATATCATATAAATTGGTGACTTGAGAAGAAATCTGGTATGTGATCACAACCTCTCCCAACAAGAATTGGATCGTAGCACACGAATTTAATTATACTTTTACCTTTCAGTATTTTTTTAAAATAATTTACAACCCTGTCATAATTCCTCTTAATTTTCTTTTGATGATCTAACAAATATTTTTATATAATATTTATCATAATTTTGTATCTTATATTTACCGAACCGAAATTTTTTTTCGAAAAAACTTGTAATGAAATCACTGGATTGGGTCGAAAGGTCCATGAATTTGCGAATATCTCCGGCCCATTCGACAACAAAAGGGGACTCAATCAAAACATACGTGAAAACCGATTATAGAAAGCCCTGAAAAATATCGCCAAAAACATAAGAAAATCAATCCTTGCTGGCCACTGAGCAACCTTTGGATAGCAGATAATTCACCTACCTATTTCAGTTCGTCAGTGAAGCAAGCAAGCAAGTAAATCTTTGTTCTGATCAGTGAGTGAGTGTTTGGAACGAGAAAGAAGGATGTCGGCAATCACACTGAACAATGGCTTGAAAATGCCTACACTCGGTTTGGGAGTATGGCGAATGGAAGGGAAAGAGATTAGGGACCTCATCCTTAACGCTATCAAGATCGGCTATCGCCATTTCGATTGTGCCGGTACTCTTACTCTCTCTTGTCTCTTGATTACACTTAGCGAGTTTCAATTTGTTTGTAAGGATCTGATTGTCAGCTATTTTTTTTTAAAAAGACGGATGCTTTTTCAATGTTGAGGTTTCGATTGATCATTGAATCATGTGGGTGTGTGTCTATCGCAGCTGATTATAAGAATGAAGCTGAAGTTGGGGAGGCACTTGCTGAAGCTTTCAAGACTGGACTTGTCAAAAGGGAGGATCTTTTCATTACTACTAAGGTAATGTATGCTCCTCTCTCAACTTCCTTCTGATTTTGAGATGATCCAATAGGCTAGGTTGATATTCATAATTCCTTTTGCTCCTTACTCAGCTTTGGAATTCGGATCACGGGCATGTTCTCGAGGCTTGCAAAGACAGTCTGAAGAAGCTTCAGCTTGATTATCTGGATCTCTACCTTGTTCACTTTCCAGTTGCAACGAAGCATACTGGTCTTGCCACTTAAATCCTTTTGCCTTGTTGAAATAGTATATGTAGTGGTTTACTTATAGAACCATGTCAGCTCTGGAACTCAAGTTGATCCACACTAGATATTCTCGTTGTTTTCCTGTGTTCATTGTGCAGTACAGGTCTGAAATCTGCTGCAAGTTCAAAGTTGTAGTCATTTACTAATGTCTTCTATCTTGTGTTTAGGAGTTGGCATGACGTCTAGTGCTTTGGATGCCGAGGGGGTTCTGGAAATAGACACAACCATAACTTTGGAAGCGACTTGGCATGACATGGAAGACCTGGTCTCCAAGGGTTTAGCTCGAAGCATTGGTATCAGGTTAGTAACTTAACTCCAATCTCAAAAGCATCCAAAATTCTGGTTTCCGCAGAAATGGATTCAAGATATAAGAGATATGTACTGAATTCACTTTAGGTAGTATAGATCCTGTCTTTAGAATTCAGATCAGGGTAAAATTGGCCTTAAATGATGGATAGTGTGAAAGAATAGTGATTTGGTCTATAAATAGTGGTAACCAGTGGACCATAGCCTCTCCATGTACTAGCTTGTTACTCTTATTGTTCTGTACTGGATATGCCTGAAAGAAATAATAGCTAACAGCAAACTTTAATGGTGGTTGTTCCTTTCCATTCCTTTCTCAGTGCTGTAAGTAGTTGAATTTACTTGCATTCCATAATATGAGCGATTGCTTATTAATCTTTTTGGAGGGCAGTTTCTTTACCGTGTCTGCATATTCGTGTTTCTGATGGATTGTTTATTTATTCGTTTGTGTATTACTGCAGCAACTATGACATCTTCCTAACCAGGGATTGCTTAGCCTACTCGAAAGTGAAGCCAGCTGTGAATCAAATCGAAACTCATCCTTACTTTCAGCGTGAATCTCTCGTAAAGTTCTGTCTAAAGCACGGCATTTCAGTGACCGCTCACACCCCTCTCGGAGGCTCTCTGGCTAATACTGAATGGTTCGGCTCAGTATCCTGCTTGGACGATGCTATTCTCAAAGTAAGTAAGCGCTGGAGACAAAGAACATTCATTCTTTCATTGTTACCGTTTGGGTTTTATTCAAACTTATCACACAAATCTTCTTCTTTTTTTCACTGCAGAGTCTGGGTGAGAAGTACAAGAAGACAGCTGCTCAAATCGCTCTGAGGTGGGGAATTCAAAGAGAAACGGTTGTCATCCCGAAATCTTCAAAGGTTGAGAGGCTGAAAGAGAATTTTGAAGTTTTTGACTTCGAGCTGACCAAAGAGGACATGGAGCTGATCAAAGGAATGGACAGGAAGTACAGAACCAACCAACCTGCCAAGTTCTGGGGGGTCGATCTCTATGCGTAGATCCAGCTTATGGTTGCCGAATCTCAAAACTGTTTCCGAATAAAGTTGGAGTGTACTCATACCTTTTAAGCCTGTTTTTATTTTACCATAAAGTTGGACAATCGGTTGCTAGTGCGCCATTACTGTTGTTAGTGTTGCTTAAAAGACCTCTGCCAATTGATTACTTGTTCTCAGAATTATAACCAATTGTCTAGCATTACAAAACGGTGCAAATGATGTTTCTTTACCAGCGGAAGCATATCAATAAACAAAGGGGAAGATTGCGAAACGATTCCTTGGATAGCTTTCGAACTTGCGAAGATACCACCGATGTGGTTCTCCAGCTGCTACGGCCAGATTAGCCACCTACACGAACCAAGTCAGAAAAAGCTGAACAAGATTTCATCCTTAGAAAGAAACAACAGCAAATATCTGCAATGAAACCGTACCACAAATCCCAAGAGCAGCCAAATAGTAAGGTCTTTTCTCCCAGTAGCAACCACAAAAGCAGCATATATAACCTGTTATAATGCACGAGTTTAACCAGTCATAATCATCTGAAGAAACACACACAACAGAAATGGAAGAGAGATAGATATACAAGCTTACAATCTCAGCCAGATAGTGTGGAGATGAAACAAGTTCAAACCAATTTCCGCACGGGATAACATACTCATCCAACTTCTTCCCTTGGCTTCTTAACGAGCCCTGCATCGACAGACATGAAAAAATTGCTACTGAAAGGTAAACTCAACGGAAGTAATTCATGAAAGTTGACTTTACTGACCAGAATCGCATGGCATCGAAGCTGATGGATCCAACCCCAGAGAAATATAACTGCAGCGATCCATGGAAACCATCCAAGCTTCGAAAGAGGATTTACCCACCAGTGAAGTTAGAACCCTTTGCCATCAAAAATCAACGAGTTTACCACATCTGCACCATACTTGAACGCCTCGGACGCATATCGAGAGCATAATGATAGAGGCGCTGCCGTGTAGAAGCTGGCATCAGGAGAAATAACAATCAGAAGAAGTAACAAAAAGTTCATACTCATTTCTCCACCTACACATAAAAGATTGTACAAACAAATTTTGTCATAATTCAGCAGGGCACTCACAATAAGCCAGTAATGTAGCCAAAGATATGCATCCGAGCGGAGGGGCTATACTTGAAGACATATATGGTCTCGAAAAACCTTCTCAAGACTTGAGCTTCCTTCAACACAAGTAGAAAAACAGAAAGCCATAACTCATATCTCTGCATTAACAAAAACGGAATGAGATTTTTATCAGATGACAAGAAGCTTGGACTTCTTCCAGCTAAATAGCTGGTGGCTATTTTGGAGAAAGAAGAATGGTTCAGAAACCATGGGTGCTGCCGTGTTGCTTGCAAAGATCCATGTTGCAGAAAGCAAGACCGTTGTCCAAACCACGCCCACCACGTAGAAATGACAGAAGAATCTTTGAGGAACCGTGAGCTTCTACAATTCAAAATGAAGACAGACACATACATCATCCATCCACCACAACACACAAAAGGAGATCCTTCTCTCAACATTCATAAGCTCAATACTGAGGAGTTTAAGTTTGGCTTGAGTTTGAAAGCACACCAGAAGAAATTTGAAAACACACTTGACAAAAACTTCAAATTTTAAAAATTTTACATAAAATTTCGTCAATTTAAAGCTTAGTGACCCTGAACGGTGGGCTAGGTTCGCCCACCTTGATTCCACCATTGCATAAGAAAAAATTACTTGATCAGTAATCTGCTATATATTCAATAAGAATTGACCTGATTGATATTCAATATATGCAAGCAATTATCAAATAATACATAAGATCAGTTGGCCAATCAAGAAACTACAGGCGACAAAGGGCATTCTTAATAGTCAGATCAAAATTTTGGAATATGCTCAAAATTGTAACCCACCAGTGTTATTCAGAATTCAGAAGACTTACATAGGAAGGGGAGCTCTGCATGATCTTTCCTCTCTTAGCAAACCCCAGTATAAGTTCATTAAACCAACCCAGTTTAGCAAAAGGCAGTGAATAAGCAATAGCAGTATGCCTGCAACCCAAGCAGCTTCCAGCATACCCACGATCCCAAACTCCATTCCCTTTGTTTTACTCTTTTCCAGAAAACCCCAGTCGGATTAACTCAAAGCCGGATCCTTCTCGTTGATGTTGCTGTCTACCAGTATTGAACCTTGGACCTTTAGTTTCCTTAGCAAAGCCAATGAAGCCATCAGATCACAAGGCTACTGGTAAAGCCGGATCCTTTAACTAGTATCGGCCAAGTGTAAAAGAGAGAACTTTGGGTTGATGTGTGTCACTCGTAGGCCATAATTTCTTGACTGGTTGGCGGCATTTAATAGCAGTGGCCCCGTAGAAGTTGAGTCCAGAAGACGGTGGTTTGGCTGGCTGCTGCAAAATTAATGCTTTGATGGACGAAACGGAAGTACGAAACCCATCAAGCATCATCGTCGTTTTCCAGTTTCCCAGCTCCAAGAGAAGGTGAAACTCCCGGCACGTCGTTTTTGCACGAAATGAAAGTACTTTCATATTTAGGTCCCTAAACTGTTAACTTGGTATTCCGTGTAAGAGTTAATTACCCATAATGGTCCCAGATGTTTACCTTCTGTACAAAAGAGTCTTGCTCCTAGGAGAACCAACGAGACCATTCCGCACGTATAAAAATGGAATGCATGTACGTCGAAACACAATCAATATAACAAAATTGACCTGAAAGTAGAAAAATGTAACCAAAACAACATCATTTAAATCAATAAAACATTTAAGTGTAAAACAAAAAATAAAAAAAGATTTTCGAAATAACATGCACTTCAAATTATAACGATCGGGACATGCGACACACCCCAAATTTACGTAGAGGATTGCGAACAGCCTATAACTCGTCACTCTTATACTGAGGATTCTATCAAAGAGAGACGACATCGTTTGGGATGAAAATAAACGGCATGTCGTTTTGATGGAGAACGCCATGGGAAAACTCCAATTCGTCCTCATCTTAATCCATCTCTCTCTCTCTCTCTCTCTCTCTCCTCTCTCTCTCTCTCCCTCTGTGTTCGTTCGTGCAAAAATTTGAGTTCTTTCTTATTTATTTGTGCTGGTGGGAGGTTTTCTGGAATCAATGTCGGTACTAAGATGATTACTTGATTCCGTAAGTCCCATTTCACCTCCACGCTCGATCTCCTCTGGTAGCTGTTGTGCCACTGCGTCTTCATCTCTCTATCACCTTCTAGGGTTATCTGTTCCTCAGCTCGGATTTCAACTGCAAGTTTGTTTCTTGCTATAATTTCCTGGGTTCATGTTGCGGTGGTAAATTGTTTTGGTAAAATTCTGGTGATTTTGCTTGGCTCAGGGCATGGTTGTACTGATTTTTCCTACTGTGTTGGTAGAGATTCCCTGGGTTTCAGCTGCAATGCCATATGGGTTGTTTAGTGGTGGTTCTTTTAACTTTGTTGCAAATCTTTGTGATTGATGTCCGACATTGTTTGGTTGAATTTGGTTTAGGTTTGATTGTAATTTGTCCAGGGGTGTTACTAGTGATTTGTGTGAAGTACAGTGGTTTGTTGACAATCATCCAGCTTGTTTATGTTTAAATTTTATTAGAGCAGTTCCCTTGAACATGGAATAGTGGTGAGTTTTTAGATATGACTATCCCCTGTTGTATTGCAAACTTTCCTGCTTAACAAGTTCACATGTACTCATTACTTGTAATGTATGGTGAGCTGTTGGTATAAGAATTCAACTCATTTGTAGTAATGTTAATTAAAGTCTCAATCTTTTGACTGTTTTTTTTTGTGTTGAAACAGAATGGTTCATGTCTGGTAACTCTCAACTCTTTTAAGGAGTCCCTTCGAATCGGAGACCCGTACCTACATTGCAGATAGTTATAAACAGTTGGATAGGATATGGACGAGGGCGAGCAACATCAGAACGGCAGGTTCAAGGATTATTACAAGGCAGCACATAATCCGGTGAGACATAGTTCTCTTCTTTCATATGATTCTTTTGTTAATCCTGCATAGTCAGTCTGGTTTAACTGTTGACAAATTCTAAAAGCTGGAAAGAGCCTGCATGTATTACAGTGGAATATGATGCCACAGCATCAAGCAAAGGAACAACAACAGCCAAACGCATTGGTAATGAACAAGAAGATCCTAAGCATCCTGGCCGAGAAGGATGCCGCCATTCAAGAGCGAAACATAGCAGTAGCCGAGAAAAGGGAAGCCTTGGCAGCACGAGACGAAGCGATCCTGCAGCGAGAACAAGCCCTCGCCGAGAGAGATAAAGCCTTAAGGGAACGAGACAGTGCCTTTGCAGCTATGCAATATCGAGAAACCGCAATGAACTTCTCGTCGAAGCGCATTCCTCATCCCGTGTACCGCTTTTCGAACGATTCCGAAGTAACCAACATGGATGCCCTTCCGATAACGACGATTCCCGCTGGAAAACCACCAAAGCGATCGAAAAAGGCGAACAAATCGCCACGGAAAGGGAACAACAAATGCTTAGGGGAGGATCTAAACAGAGTAGTAGTTCATGTGACGGAAGGAAGGAAGTTCAAAACGGAATGGGACACGCTGGATGTCGGGTTGAACCTGATAAGTTACGACAAATCGACAATGCCAGCACCAGTTTGCTCCTGCACCGGAACAGCTCACCAATGCTACAAGTGGGGGGACGGCGGGTGGCAGTCTTCGTGCTGCACGACCACAATGTCGTGCCATCCGCTTCCTCAGCTTCCGAACAAACGCCACGCCAGAGTTGGGGGGAGGAAGATGAGCGGGAGCGTGTTTACGAAGCTGCTGAGTAGACTAGCTGGAGAAGGGCATGATCTGACGGTCCCCGTTGATCTTAAGGACTACTGGGCTAGACATGGCACGAACCGGTACATCACTATAAAGTAGGGGTCTTTTCTCTCTTGTTGAGTTAGTTGGTCTTGTAATTTTGTATGGGGAGATCCTTAGACGTTGTTGCTTGCTGCTGGAAAAAACAACAACTGGGTTTTGTATGCAGCGGAACTTGGAAGATGGTGGATATGGAAGTCGTTTCAGTCTGTCCTTCTCTGGATGTTGTAGTCAGCCTAATGCGAAGAATGATTGTCCCCTTTACAAAATGTGGTTCTCCAAAACCGTCAAAGGAAAGAAAGGATATTTTGCACGTATGCTGATTTTATTTGATTCAGCGCATGAATGATGCCACTCCTTAGCAATCTGCCGACCAGCATCATTTTACGCACAAGTTTGTTATGATTTCAGAAGTCTTCTTATACTAGGTGGCTAGTTTTCGGAGTCACTTGCAAGTTGCAAGTCTTTTCATTGAGTAGCGAAAAAGGCTCTTACGTATCTCCCAAGTTTTATGACAGTGGATGGTATGCAGCACATTCCGAATTGATCGGCCTTAGCTACTAACATCACATACTTTCATTCAACAACAAGAATCATTCAAATTTGTGGGGAAAAGGTCATCCTAATTGAAAAGCTGTCGGTTTTGTAATAATCTTCAGGTCAGCCTCCGACTTTCTTCTTCCTGCGATTGGCGTTTGCTTTCTTCATTTCTTCACTCTTTTTCTTGGTTACAAGACATTTCTTTAATATACGATGTTTCATGTCTCGCCAAATGTTTGCGAATCTCCGCCCCATCTGGTTGACCAACATAACAATATAAAACTAAACTTGAACTATCTTTTAACAATTCGAATTGTTTAAATATAACGGTTTATAGTATAGTATCAAAGTCTGTGAAGAGAGTTTCATTTCGAGTCACAATATCCTCCAATCCGGTGAACATATAAAACTTACCAAAACCGTGCAAATTTTCATTTTTTAAAAGTTTATGTTTGAGAATGATTGTTAATGAATATTATAAAAAAACAATTTGAACCATTTATTAACAACTTAAGTTATAGAGATGCAATAGTTCATCACAACAAATAAATAACATGATCACATTACCTATATAAACATACCACATTCCGTATTCTTATGCCACAAAATGCAACATCACAAATACTTTTTTCTTTGAAAAAGAATATCTCCATTCAATAAACCGTGAATAAATAGTACAAGACTAACTTAAGGGAAACAAGAACAAAAACAAGAAAAAATCAAATCTCGTATTTCTTACAATCCATCTTGATTACATTTACGAGGATAAATTTGAACGACCATCGAAGAGTTGAAAATGTTCGAGATACTTCCGAAATAACCGTGGCATCCCATATTAACAAAAATGGATAGGAAGTAAGTGTGTGTGGAATTTTGAAAACGACTCAACAATTTGTGGGAAATATGTAATTTGTAGAATGAAATGTACATGTGTGTTGGTGAGGCTTGGAACCTTGAAATAGACAAATAATGCAATTAGTTTAGTCCATTTTAAAGTCACAAACTTTGAAACTAATGGCTAAAGTCCGGGCCCACTGCTATCCATAAAACCCAAGACATGGAATGGCGATCGTTTGCCACGTACGCGATCCCAACTGCAGGAATAGTTGAAAAAAAGATGTAATAAAGAGGAGAGAGAAAGAGACGGAGAAAGAATCCAAACCCACTTTTTTTCAAATGAAAAAAAGAAAAGCAATATTCATATTTATTGATTTGATTGCTGAATAAGCTGCGTAGACAGTGCCTGAAAATGAGGTCGGAATGAAATTCAAATTCCGCCCAAATTCATTTCCCCTTCTTCTTCTTACCACCAAATGCACACTCCCTCTTCTATTTTTTTTTACTAAATAAATAATAATATTAATTATTCATATCATATCCTCTTTTCCCTTTTATTTATTTATTTATTAATAAATTCACGCGTAGTCTCATCCCCGTTCATGAAATCCGTGTCGTACACCTCGTCGTCTTAACCCAAAAAAAAAAACAAATTCAAAATTAGAAAAAAAACCCTCTCGTTTTCTTCCTCTGTTCTTCTTCTTCTTCTTCTTCATCTTCCTTTTGGTTTTTTGTTTCTTCTTCTTCTTCGTTTCCTCTCAGCTCTTCTCGCCATTTCCGATGGTGGAAACTTGTTGACTAATGCGCTTCCTTCCCTAATCCCTTCAAAATCTCTTCCTCTCTGTCTTTTCTCATCACTCCGTTGATTTTTCCGCCGAATCATTCGCCCTCCGCCGCCACCGATAGAGGTTTGTTTTGCTTTTCTTCCCTTTTGTCCGTTTGTTCCTCGTTTATAGTTTCCTGTTACACGCTTCGGCTTCTTTTTTGTGGTTAATTCCCCTTTTCTGCTGCTACTTGTGCAGTGAATTTGAGTAGAAAGAGCTTGATTTGCTCTACTTACTGCTGTTATCAGCTGTGTCCGATTTCGGGAGTTCTTGTAGGCAACACAAAAAGAACAGAAAACTAGGGGGATTTGATTTGATTGTTGAATTAAGCTGATTAGGGGTGAAAAAAATGGGTGATACGGAAGAAGGGAGCACTGATGTGATGCAGCGATTGCAGTCGTCGTTCGGGACAAATCAGTCATCGTCGTCTTCAATGCCGAAGCAGATGCCGTTTTCATCGTCACCAAGGCAGCTTGATATCTCACCTTTGAGTCAAAATCAAATGCGAGCTAAGCATTTTGCTCACTTTGCTCAACAACAGGGTTTTAGCGGTGCTGGTGATAGCATCAGTAATAACAAGAGAGCTGGGATTCCGCCTTCACATCCGAACCAGATCCCACCGATTTCTCCCTTCTCTCAGATCCCGGTGTCTAGGCCAGTCAACCACCAAATTGGGTCTCAGAGTTTCAGTACTACCAACAAGCCTGGCCATTCTCGATCTTTATCACAGCCGTCTTCGTTTTTCTCGCTCGATTCTCTCCCACCTTTGAGCCCTGCATCATTCAGAGACCATTCACCAACTTCTGAACAGGTTCCAACTGATGCTTCCATGGAGGTGGATAGGGATGGGAACTCTCATTCCGTGTTGCCACCGTCTCCTTATAGTAGGTCCTCCTCAATTGCTCCTCGTGTTGGTGAGAGTTTACCACCGAGGAAGGCTCATAGACGGTCCAATAGTGATATCCCGTTTGGGTTTAGTACTGTGATGCAGTCTTCTCCGCCACTGAAATTTGGTAACAAGCCAGCTCAGGTGGTTAAAAATGAAGAAGGGATGGGTGAGAGGAAATCTGAAGGTGAAGCCATGGATGATTTGTTCTCGGCGTATATGAATCTGGACAATTTTGACTCGTTGAATTCGTCGGGGACTGATGACAAGAATGGGAACGAGAATCGCGAGGATTTGGATAGCAGGGCGAGTGGAACCAAGACGAATGGTGGTGATAGCAGTGATAATGAGGCGGAGAGCAGCATTAACGAGAGTGGGAGTAGCTTTCCAAGGAGGGAAGGGACTAAAAGGAGTGCTGAGGGGGATATTGCTCCAACTCCAAGACATCACAGAAGTGTTTCCTTGGATAGTTTCATGGGGAAGTTGAACTTTGGTGGTGATGAATCTCCAAAGCTTCCGCCTTCGCCCGGTCCTCGTCCTGGACAGTTGTCTCCGACTAGCTCGATTGATGGGAGTGCCTTTAGCTTGGATTTTGGGAATGGAGAGTTCAACAGTGTTGAACTTAAGAAAATTATGGCGAATGAGAAACTCACTGAGATTGCTTTGACTGATCCAAAGCGTGCAAAGAGGTATCCTTTTCGTTTTCTTTTTCACCATGGTTGGTGTGATTAGTTACTCCAGTCAAAGGTAATCTCATTCTGTTTGGTTTGGATGGATCATTTCAGAATTTTAGCGAACCGTCAGTCTGCTGCCCGGTCGAAAGAAAGGAAGATGAGATACATATCGGAACTAGAACACAAGGTTCAGACTCTTCAGACGGAAGCTACTACATTGTCTGCCCAGCTTACTCTTTTACAGGTAAATAGCTTCAATTGACTCGATAGATTCTCTCATCCAGTTTTGTGTGGCTTTTACTGATCTGCTTTTTTCATGGTTACGTAGAGAGATTCACTTGGACTCACTAATCAGAATAACGAACTGAAATTTCGTCTACAAGCCATGGAGCAACAGGCACAACTTCGGGATGGTATGCACACACATTTAGATATATGCATTAGTTCTGCATTTTGTAATGGATTTCCATCGTAGTTTCGAAATGGCAATGCAGAAGATCTACACACTTTTGTTAGAATTATCTGCAAATGTGATGTTGGCTCTGAGTCTCCCCCTTTAGAGCTGCCACATGGGATTAGATGCCTCATATGGCCGCAGGCTAATAGTTTTGATTTCTTTTTTGCAAAACGGTTGTATAACTGGTTTGGTACACTTGACAGCTCTGAATGAAGCTTTAACCGCTGAGGTTCGACGACTGAAGATAGCAACAGCGGAAATCAGCGAGAACAGTGCAGATCCATCAAAAGGCACTAACCAGCAGCACCAGGATTGTGCGAACTCTCAAATGTTCCAGCAGCAGCAGCAGCAGCAAATGTCATCTCAACGCAACATGAACCAGTTACAGCAGCAGCATGAACAACGGAACGGAACAAACTCGAAACCAGAAGCAAACCAGTGAGGCAGCCTCGCGGATGAAGCAATTGGCTGTTCGGGAAAAAGGCTTCTTTTGATAATATTACTACAGAAATGTTATCATAATCGATGAGTATAGCTCATATTCGTTGATCATCATCGTAGATAGAAATTTATTTTATATTTTGTTATTTAAATTTGAATTTAATTTATATATAAATGAGACCTGTGATGAAAAGACATTGTCATATGTTTGATATTTTGTGGAAGCTAAGAGGACGTAACTGGTTGTTCTGAAAACTCTTCGTCCTGTTATTGAACCCTATCATAATCAATCCATCGTGAAGTGAAATTCACTGCGACCACCGATCATTTCGACATGATTCTTACGGTTTATTTACTAGCTTTTGCTATCTATTCTGTACCTAATCATACAGCTCTTGTAGCTTGTACTCGTTTACCATAGGAATGGAACAAAACACAAGCTTCCGCAAAAGAAATGCTCATCTGCAACTAATGTCAAAATTGCTTCTAACCATAGATCAAGTAACAGGATTGAGATGTCTGCAATAACTAAACAAGCATAAATAATTATAGCTAAAAAGCATAACAATCCAACGCTGCTCTTCTCCTGCGACAAACAATCTAACTTGCCAATGTAGTAGACAACGACTGTTCCCCATCCGTTTCCTTCTCAACTTTCACACCTTGAACCCACCCGCCATCAATGGAGTCCACGCTACCATTCAAACCATCATCCACAAAGTCACCAACTCGCTTCACCTTATCCTCACTCGGTGGCAGCACCGGGTAGTCTCCGGAGAAGCAAGCATAGCAGAAATTCGAAGAGTCCTCCTTCAGCAACCTCTTCAAACTATCGAACGACAAGAACGCTAGCGAATCACACCCGATAAAGTCCCGAATCTCCTCCACGCTCATCCTGTTCGATATCAGCTCCTCGGAGCTCGGAGTATCGACTCCGTAGTAACACGAAGCTATAATCGGAGGACTAGCAATCCTCATATGGACCTCTTTCGCCCCAGCTTCCTTCAGCATCCTAACAATTTTCGAAGAAGTCGTCCCTCTCACGATCGAATCGTCCACCACCACAACTCTTTTCCCTTCCAGGATTTGCCTAACCGGAGATAGCTTCAGCTTCACGCCGAAATCGCGAATCTTCTGAGACGGCTCGATGAACGTCCTACCAACGTAATGAGATCGAATTAGCCCCTGCTGGAATGGAACTCCTGCTTTGGCTGCATAGCCGAGAGCTGCAACGACTCCCGAATCCGGAACAGCAATCACAACATCACATTCGACTCCCGATTCGGTAGCGAGAATCTCTCCGAAGAGGCGTCTCGATTCGTAAACAGACCTGCCAAACACAACAGATTGCGGGAGAGCAAAGTAAATGTGTTCGAATGTACACTGCTTAGGCTTGTGATCGCGAGTCATTAACAGGCAGAGTGAAGAGATTCCATCTTTGTCAACCACGACTACTTCTCCAGGATTGACTTCTCTTTCGTAAGTTGCATCGATCAAATCGAGAGCGCAGGTCTCGGAAGCGAACACTACAGCGCCATTGCTCTTCCTTCCCATGACTAATGGACGGAATCCGTGAGGATCTCTAACGGCGACGAGTTTATCCTCTGTGACAAACACCATCGAGTAAGCTCCTTGGATTCGCTCGCAGGCGTCGACGATTCTGGAGAGGAATGGTCTGGCCTTGGAAGTGGCGATCAAGTGGAGAACAGCTTCTGTATCAGAGCTGGTGTTGAAGATTGAGCCGCTATCTTCGAGCTCTGCCCTAATTTTTTTGTAGTTGACGAAATTGCCGTTGTGGGCGACTCCGACGGAGCCGAATCGGTAGCCCGCGACGAACGGCTGGACGTTTTTGAGCATGGATGCGCCGGCGGTGGAATAGCGGACATGGCCGATTGCCATGTCGCCAGGCAATTGATTGATTTTGGACTCGTTAAAGACATCGGTGACGAGGCCAACATCGGTGACGGAGTGAAATACCTCGTTGTTGACGGAGACGATTCCGGCGCCTTCCTGGCCGCGGTGCTGCAGGGCGTGGAGGCCGAGGTAGCAGAGTCTGGAGGCTTCCGGGTCGCCGTAGACGCCCACCACGCCGCACTCCTCGCGGGGCTTCTCGTCTAGCTCGTCGTAATAGCAAGGTTCGACAGGAAGATCTTCGCTTCTACGGGATGAAGCTACAGATACGCGGGTCGGGTTGCGGGTTTGGGAGAGGGAGGCGTCGGGGGCGGAGGAGGGTTTATGAAGGGTTTTGGGAGTTGAGAGAAGGAAAGCACTGGACTTGTGAGGCAAGCAAGACCATTTGGACGGCAGAGATGAAACTGAGTACTGTTTGGAGATGTTCGGGGCGGCGGCGGCCATGATGGTGGAGGAGGCGTTGGTAGCCATAGAAACAAAGGGTTCGGGGAGAGGAGGGGGGGGGGGGGGGGGGGAGAAGAGCGGGATGTGAGACAGCAGAGAGAAAAGCGGGATTGTTATAACTTTTTTTTTTCTTCTAATTAAATAAAGGTAAGTATGGTTGTATAAATCAGTCTAATATAAAAATAAATAATAGGTATTTGTAGGGTGTAATTAAATTCGACCGTCGATAATGAATAACACATTAGTAGATAGCTATGATTAAACGGTTAACGAATAATAATTATATGATTAATGATGATGTATAATGTATTCATATAGTCATACAGTTAGTAGTTAGTTGCTTAAAATTTGCATATCTCTCATTTGGCCATATATGAACAAAAGTTTGAAATCCAAGCCTCTTCATTGGAGCTATATTTTCACTTTTTCTTAAGCGCAAGCTGCGTTCGCCCATTTTAGAGCTAAATGACTAATTTGTGGTCTGCCCCAACTTAGAGGCCCAAAGAGGTAATTCTACCAGTTGTTTTCTTAATATATAAATTAGAAGAAGGAAAAGTAAAATAATCATAGTCAATAGGCTGTAATGGAGGCGGGTCGTGCGTGGATCCTGCCACTGCGGCTGCCACATTTCCCTTTCCCATGTAAAGGCTTAAAATAATACGAGAAGAACAAAACCATAGAGAGATTAGTTTAATTCAGTATTTATCTTACCATGCATGATTGCATTTGTAATTGTTGGGGAAAAATAGATAAATTGCCGTTACGGAAACCTTCTCTTTTATGCATGGAATAAAAAGGAAAATTAAATAGCCTGATTTTAGGGCCTTTTTTATTGGAGAAAAAGGAAAGAAACAACACAAGAGTCCCAAAATTCTACCCACCAGCAAAGTCTAAAGTGTGGCTACGTACCATATGCATTATGCACCACAAACTTTACATCAATAGCAAATACAAAAAGAATATTCACTTATCCAACACAAAAAATTGGGATCTCAGGATCACCACACACCCATTCGACTTCTCATTATTCCTTCTTCCTTCCTTCTTTCTACGAGACAACAGCTCAAAGATTCCATCACGATATATTGTGATTTACGATGGTTTAACATTGTTTGTGGTCTGGATTAATTAATCAAATATTACATTTACATTATTAATTAACAAATTAAATGAAGTAGCTCAAGTGGTAAGCATTATGTATCGATGATTCAGAAGTATTTGGTTTAAATTCAGTTGCATCACACTTTTGTTTATAATGTTTGTTTTGTTCGAGATAAAAAAAATCATATATATGTATTTGTTTATAAAATATAACTAGATTCGAATTCTGTACCTACAATTCAACAACCATATGGGCAACGGTATGATATTTATTTATATTATTTCAGAGAAAGAGAAATTTGTCGTTTTGAAACCTTTTTATAACTGATCCCATTCCACAAGCAGGTGGACTATTAATGGCTTTATTTATATTTGCTCGACTTCTGGCCCATAAGCCCAAATAAATTATCAAGTGCTTATGGTAGGTTGTTATCTGATCCAACCATGAGATGCATCTAGCGGTAGAGAATTCACAAAACTGCCCAGACTTGGCTTGCCTGCTGAAGTTAGGGAGAACAGCGCAGATGCATCAAAAGGCACTAGCCAGCACCAGAATTGTGCAAACTCTCAAATGTTTCAGCAGCAGCAGCAGCAAATGTCATCTCAACGCAACATGAACCAATTACAGCAACAGCAGCAGCATGAACAACGAAACGGAACAAACTCGAAACCAGAAGCAAACCAGCGAGGCACCCTCGCGGATGAAGCTATTGGCTATTCGGGACAAAAGCTTCTTTGATATGTTACTACAGAAATGTTATCTTACGTAGTCGGTTGTACTGAAAACTCTTCGTCAAACCATGAATCAATCCATCAGGAAATTCACTGCGGCCGATCATTTCGACATGATTCTTACAGTTTATTTACGAACTTTCGCTATCTATTCTGTACCTAATCATACAGCTGTTGTAGCTTGTACTCGTTTACCATAGGAATGGAACAAAACACAACCTTCCGCAACAAAAATGCTCATCTGCTACTAATGTCAAAATTGCTTCTAACCAAAGATCTTGACAAGATTGAGATGTCTGCAAATAACTAACAAGCATAAATAATTATAGCTAAAAAGCATAACAATCCAAAGTGGCTCTTAATCTAACTTGCCAATGCAGTAGACAACGACTGTTGCCCATCCGTTTCCTTTTCAACTTTCACACCTTGAACCCAACCGCCATCAATGGAGTCCACGCTACCATTCAAACCATCATCCACAAAGTCACCAACTCGCTTCACCTTATCCTCACTCGGCGGCAGCACCGGGTAGTCTCCGGAGAAGCAAGCATAGCAGAAATTCGGAGAATCCTCCTTCAGCAACCTCTTCAAACTATCGAACGACAAGAACGCTAGCGAATCACACCCGATAAAGTCCCGAATCTCCTCCACGCTCATCCTGTTCGATATCAGCTCCTCGGAGCTCGGAGTATCGACTCCGTAGTAACACGAAGCTATAATCGGAGGACTAGCAATCCTCATGTGGACCTCTTTCGCCCCGGCTTCCTTCAGCATCCTAACAATTTTCGAAGAAGTCGTCCCTCTCACGATCGAATCGTCCACCACCACAACTCTTTTCCCTTCCAGGATTTGCCTAACCGGAGACAGCTTCAGCTTCACGCCGAAATCGCGAATCTTCTGAGACGGCTCGATGAACGTCCTACCAACGTAATGAGATCGAATTAGCCCCTGCTGGAATGGAACTCCGGCTTTGGCTGCATAGCCGAGAGCTGCAACGACTCCCGAATCCGGAACAGCAATCACAACATCACATTCGACTCCCGATTCGGTAGCGAGAATCTCTCCGAAGAGGCGTCTCGATTCGTAAACAGACCTGCCAAACACAACAGATTGCGGGAGAGCGAAGTAAATGTGTTCGAATGTACACTGCTTAGGCTTGTGATCGCGAGTCATTAACAGGCAGAGTGAAGAGATTCCATCTTTGTCAACCACGACTACTTCTCCAGGATTGACTTCTCTTTCGTAAGTTGCATCGATCAAATCGAGAGCGCAGGTCTCGGAAGCGAACACTACAGCGCCATTGTTCTTCCTTCCCATGACTAATGGACGGAATCCGTGAGGATCTCTAACGGCGACGAGTTTATCCTCTGTGACAAACACCATCGAGTAAGCTCCTTGGATTCGCTCGCAGGCGTCGACGATTCTGGAGAGGAATGGTCTGGCCTTGGAAGTGGCGATCAAGTGGAGAACAGCTTCTGTATCAGAGCTGGTGTTGAAGATTGAGCCGCTGTCTTCAAGCTCTGCCCTAACTTTTTTGTAGTTGACGAAATTGCCGTTGTGGGCGACTCCGACGGAGCCGAATCGGTAACCCGCGACGAACGGCTGGACGTTTTTGAGCATGGATGCGCCGGCGGTGGAATAGCGGACATGGCCGATTGCCATGTCGCCAGGCAATTGATTGATTTTGGACTCGTTAAAGACATCGGTGACGAGGCCGACATCGGTGACGGAGTGAAATACCTCGTTGTTGACGGAGACGATTCCGGCGCCTTCCTGGCCGCGGTGCTGCAGGGCGTGGAGGCCGAGGTAGCAGAGTCTGGAGGCTTCCGGGTCGCCGTAGACGCCCACCACGCCGCACTCCTCGCGGGGCTTCTCGTCGAGCTCGTCGTAATAGCAAGGTTCGACAGGGAGATCTTCGCTTCTACGGGATGAAACGCGGGTCGGGTTGCGGGTTAGGGAGAGGGAGGCGGCGGGGGCGGAGGAGGGTTTATGGAGGGTTTTGGGAGTTGGGGGAAGGAAAAGGGTTGATTTGTTAGGGAAGGAGCATTTGGACGGAAGCGATGAAACTGAGTAGTGTTTGGAGATGGTGGGGGCGGGGGCCAAGGTGGTGGCGGAGGCGTTGGCAGGCATGGAAAGGAAGGAAAGGGTTGGGATTTGGATGGTGGAGGAAGAGCGGAGTTTGCTTTTCTAGGTTTTATTTGTGGAGTGTGTTTCAGTGTGTGTTGTTAGCAATGAGTCTTGGAATATTTATAGTCTATGTAGGATTAGTACTTGACTTGAGACTCAGATTTATTCTGATACTATATAAAAAGATTTGTTACATCCTGATAATCTGAATTAGTACAAAATATCCATAATTAATTTCTATACATGCTTGACTGCATGCCTTTCTTGTATAAATATTCCTTATGAAGAAAATATATGAATGCAAAAGGAAGGAAAAACAAAGCGAGTCCCAAAATTCCACCAGCCAACGATTGTGGCTGTACGTATCAAGCAGTAGGAATAACAAATACAAAAAAGGCAAAAATAGATTCACTTAGCCAAACAACCAAAATGGGAATCTCAGCATTGAACTTGTCATTATTCTTAAATTTCCACCCTTCCTTGCATTATTCATTCCTTCTTTCTACACAGATTATTTACAATTAAACATTTACTTGGTCGGATTAATTAAGTTTTTATATATGTATAGAATAATCAATTGATAAATTAATTATAATATAAATTTAAAATAAAAATAAGTTTATTATACCATTTTTAGTTAAAAGTGTAATATACGTATCACCGGCGAGTTTTTTTGTCTTATATTTGAACTAAATTTATAATAATTAATTAGGCTAAACAAATAAGTATAAGAGTGGAAGTTCAAATGCTATTCGTCGGATTATGAAATCATCAAAATTGAACATATAATTTAGTACTCGAGATCTGAAAATAAGATAATCAGGACTCTAACTAGGTCCCTCTAATTTCGACACGACCAAACATTGAGTCGAGCTCAAAACCGAACTAGTAATAGTTGTAAATATATACTAAAAATTAATGATCCGGATTGAATATTGGGTAAGCCGAAACTACCCCGAACCACTCCTTTATTCCGCCCCGGCATATAGAGAGTATTACAGTTTCTATATAAAGCATGTGCTTATCTTGAAATGATTAATTGATTTCATACGTATGCAATTACATCATTATGAAGAAATGGAGTAGCTTAGTTGGTAAGTATTATGTTTTGGAGGTATTAGGTTCGAATCTAATTAGTTCATATTGTATTATGTTTTCGAATAAATAAATTATTTATGTGTTTTTACAGGCTTTAAGGATCCTATGAATGGTGTATTGGGTGGGTTTCTGGCCCATAAGCCCACCGTATCGAAGTCCTTATCGTTGGTTGGTATCTGATCCAACCATGAGATGAATCTAACGGTAGAAAATTCATGGAACAGCCCAGCATTGGCTTGCATGCTGAAGCACTGAATAGATGACTCCATGCTATAAAAGCTAATTTCTGCAATTTCTCGCCTCTCCCGTCCAGAAAAGCTTTCTCCCTCCCCGACTGCTTTGTGAGAAACCCTCGATCGCAAGGCTTTTCCATACCGACGGACGAGCGAATCGAATCTGAAAAAAATGCCGCCTCCTCCTCCTGGACCTTACTCCGGCACCAGCACTCTTGCTCTGGTACGATTTGTTCCTCCTTTGTTCATTTCTATCACTTTTTTTTTGGTTGCGACGAAAATACGATTACAATCTAGTAGATATTGGGATTGAAAATTCTCAAATCTATCGGTCCTGCTGTCTAGCGAGCCAATTTCTGTAGATGTATACTACTAAGATTACTTGATTTGGTTCGTTGATTTAGTTTCTGACTAATGTCGATGGTTTTGACTTTGTTAGGTGGCTCGTGTAGCGGCGTTTTCCACTGGTCTCGTCTATGGCAACTTGAAGCTCAAGTACCTCAAGGTACTTTTTGCTAGTTTCTTTTTTTCCAGTTATTGCTAAGTGTCCGCGTTGGATCTCCGCATTGTATTCTTAGGGTTCTTATTTAGCTACTAGAGAATCAGATTTTTGGCGGTTTGGAATTCTGTGTTCGCAATACGGTTCACTGAACCTGATGGAATTGATTATCGTGTCCGTTCAGATCTTCTGTTCAGTGGGTAAAGATTGATGAAGCTTGAAATGACAGATAGAGTTCGTTGGGGGGTTTCAATTCCACATAATAAGCCTCCGCATTCTGTAATTAAACTTGTAGTGTATAGCTCGACTACTGAAGATGCCAAGCTTTAATTGACAATTGTCATTATGTATTGTTGAACAATATGAGTTGGTAATGTTGGCGAACCCTTCCGACCTGTGAAGAATGCTTTTTATTCAGTACTTGGTGTTTCTGCTTTCATGGTTATAGTAAAATGCATGTCTGTTTTCTGATTTGATGTTCTGACTGACCGACCTCTCTTCGATTCATAAAACAGGCAAAGGCCAAATCGCATAAGAAAGCTGAAGCAAAGGCTCAACACTAAAGAGACATGAAGGCAAAGGAAGATGTGACTCCTGTCATGACCAAAGTAGCGTTGGCTTAGGAAATAATCCATGTTTTGACAGCAGGGCCGTTATTGTTCTTGCTATTTTGGTCCAAGATCTTGGAACATGGCACACATGCAATTTTGTTGTTGGCAATAGTGGATGCTCGATTGTGTTCAACTGTTCAAAATACTTTGCCTAGTTCATACTTGAGCTTTTGGTTTCGAAATGGTCTGTCTGTTTACTGCAATGCGAGTCACTTTGTCTATTCCTACATACATAGCTAGCAGTTAGAACCTTTTGTTGCCTCTTGGAAGCAGAAGCTCAACCTTCATCTCGCGTAACTCTGGACTATTGAGTTTAGCGCAACTTAGTCTAATCGCCGTAGTTTAACTGCTACTTAATCTAATATGATTGCAATGAATTTATGCAATCATCAGAAGCTAAGTAGCTCTGTGGTCTGTACTTTGATCTTGCTCAGACTTGCCAAGAAGTGCAAGGAATTTAATCGATAGAGCTAGTCTCTATGGTGTGGTCACAGTCAGTTCGACTGATACAATTTTTGCAATACATGGACAAAGATGCAACGTCAACAGTTCATTACTAGTCTGACCACCTTAGGGCAAGAAGCAACAGCCCCGAAATCGAGTTTCTGCAGAACCACTCTATAATATTTGGACTGGCTCAGGCGAATTTACTCCGATTATCGAACAAGCGCTGGCCCTGGCTGGACAGAGGGACTGCCTGGAATGCATGAGGCAAAGTAAACCAATAATACATTAACCTTCACAAAAGATGAAGGATGATCTGAAGATTGGATGCTCAGTCCTCGATACTGTTCAGATCTGAATGAAGTGTTCACCAAAAATAGCTTCTTGCGTGTTATTCCTAAAATGATCAGGAGTGCTTCATTTGTTAACAACCCAAGTTATATGAGTGGCACCGTGTCGATGTGTGACTGACAAGTGACAACCAACTACTCTTCCGGACACTAACGAAAGGGGGAAAACATGATAGTAAGCGACTTGGATAGCAATAATTTAAAACCAAGCAACACCATCTTTTGGTATGGTTTTACAACTCACCTCAAGACAATGGAGGCTCGTGCTCTAGAAGAGACCACGCTGTAAAGGGATATGCTAATCAAAACCATCAGTCTACATAGATAATCCCTTCTTCAGGATCATCATCCTCCCAATCGTCATCATCTTCAGCCGAGCCAGACGATTCTGGATCGTTTTTGTTCTTATTTTGGGCAGTTTCTTTCTCGGACTTTATCTTGTCTAGTATTGCAAGTACCTAAGGGAAACAGATTCAACGGCAATATGTCAGATTTGAAAACCAAAATGAAGAAACAAAATCATTATGTGCACTGTGACTATTTACCCTGCTTCCTTTCTCGATGGCTTCATCTTCCAGAAACCGCACCTCCGGAGTCAGACGCAACCTCATTCGTTTCCCCAACTGACCTCTTACGTATTTGGCCTTTGATTTTAACCCAGCTAGAGCAACTTCCTTTCCTCTGTCGTCTCCAAATACAGATACATATACTTTAACCACCTGTTAGCAGAACATCAGTGATAATCTTATACCGCAAAAGCCTAAAGTATCCTTGTATCTGCGATCATGGCTGACAAGCCTTGACAATTCTAACACAGGAATGAAACTTGTTTGTTACGGTTACAGTGTATATAGTTACTTCACTCAAACACTCCAATGGAATACTTGTTATGAATCCAAACCACAGAGAATTACATAACAACATAATCCTACTTAACCTCTAAACGATATTGCATAACATCATCACCAAAAGCTCACGGTTGCCTACAAACTGGAAAGGGACGCAAAATCCTTCAATTTGAATTTTGAAGCATTTCACCTCGAAACTTCTAAAGAAACACGCACAGAGACAATATATGGCTGCAAGCTTATAATTGACACTCGGAGATGAGAAAGGAGCTAAATAAGTACCTGCAAGTCGCCGGAGACTTCAACGTCGCTGATGGTGGTAATGGAGGAAAGATACCTATCAGCTCCCAAGGCAAATTCAGGGAGAATCGCGTACTGCAAGACCTTATCCGTCAAAAGCATGTCGGAGATTTCTCTCTGAATCTGCTTCGCCACCATCTTCACTCTCCTCGGACTGGCCATGCACCGGACGGTTCTAGCTCCGATTAACGGCTTCGGTCGCCGATGCGTCGGATTTACATTTGCAATCGGCAGGAAGCAGGTGGAGGAGATTGGAGAGCGGAAAAGGAGCGGCTGCTGTGGACGAAGATGGAGATGGTGAAGGTGTAGTTGGAGCATTGCAGTAGAAGGTATATAGATTGAATTCGGGGATCCCCGCCGGCGGTGGTTTGCTTCTCCTGGATATGTTCGGTACTCGGCAGTCTCTCTCGCGTGGCGGTTTCTTTCTGGACTTTCTGGTTATATTTGCGAATAATATCCTTGCACCGAATATCTAAGGGTGATTTCGTCCTTTTACCCAGAAATCGAATTGTCTACAGGGAGGGTCTGTGCTGTTTCGGTGTGAGTTAATCTCAGCCGTTTAACTTCATATATACCAGTATACCACAGACGTCATTCGGCAGCCAGCGGAACAATACTACCGGCGATGGATACCTTGATTTCGCTAAAATAAATAGACTTCAGACGGCCTTTAATTACGATATTCGAGGTTCCGGAGAATGAAGAACAATCGATGATGGCATTTAATTACGATATTTGATGTTCCGGAGAATGAAGCACATCGACCGCTTTAACAAGGGTATGATTGTATTGACAAAATTGTCCCTCATTTCGCCTCGAAAATGTAACAGTAGCATGCCACAATAAACATGACATAAGAATTAAACCTGAAATTATCAGAAACTCGCATCATATATTTCTACTCCAAACGGTTTAATGGATTGAATTGTCAGCATGAAGCTGGAGCGAAAAAACAAGGGAAGCAGTTCTCTATAACATCTTGATCTTACTGGCGGACTTCGTTAATGAAGTGTTGTTAACTTCATTGCTCTGACCAGCTTTCTGCCTAACTTCATTGCAATGGTGCCTTCCATCACTCGCAGTCGAAGAGCCAACTTAAAGGAATAGACCATGCAACAGAAGCCAGTTCCTGGGCCATTATCCTGCAACCTACTTACTTTGCCATGTCGATGTAGTTGTTTCAGGAAATGCTCGATAAACCAACCCGACCATATATTCATATCTGTCTTTGCTTACATGAGCTTTAAGTCTCGACTTCGTCGTCAGACAGCAAACAGTCCTGAATTTGCTCCCTGCAATATCACAGAGCTTCATTATATGCAAGTTCCAGGACCAACCCCAAATTTCATGTTTCAATCGCAGAAGCAACACTCATTAATGGAAGAGGAAACGATCATGAGTCTCTCAACACGTAGGGAAAGAGAAGGGAAATAATATCAGTTCAGCAACCTGGGACTCTCACCTTAGCATGTCCAGGTTACCATTGCTTTGCCGTTTAGCTCGGGAAACTATTCTTTCTGGTAAAAGCGAGTAGAATTGTTTCATTGACGACTGGTCTTGAGGCAGCATCTGAAACTGACAGCTTGAACAGCAGCACGAAGCAAACTCTGTGATTTGGGAATCTACCGAGCTGCTTTGGCTTGGCTTGTTAACTGGGCTATTGCATATAGGGCAGAACGATTCTGTGGAAATAGATTCATTTGGCTTGAGGTTGTATCTCTTCTGCCTCCTTCGCATTGCCAAAGGAACATTCGAATCATTGATCTCTGGGATTCTATTGAAATGAAACGGAGTAAGCTTCGCAGCTGTTCGGACTATGGTGCACTCCCGAGAAGGGTTCTCTTCCTGTAATAGAAAACCATTGGTGAGTCATGACAGCTTCAAACAACAACAGAGTAAATGCAAAAACTGACTGATACAGTCGCTATAGAACAAGTACCTGCAACAGGCGTACAAATGAAGAAATCAAACCATTGATGCCAGAGGGTGAATCATTAACCAACTGCACCGTCTTTAAACTGTCCTGCCAAGGCAACACTTATCGTGAATAATTTCAGTAGGTAGTCCCCATCTTTCCTATATTACATTTATAGAGAGCAATATGCATGATGACAATGGAAATGTTGTGAACACAAACCCATCAATACGGCAAAGAATATTCAGCTCCTGGGCAGTACAGTCGCGAAGCGGACGAACGACAGGGATTTCACATCTTGCATCAACATGTTGTATGTCAGCTGATAGAGAATATCCTTGACCCTGCAAGTTCATATAGGATACTTAAGGTGGATTTCATCAAGGCCGGGAGGAGGATGATGTAATCTATCCACTTCTATAACTAGGAGAGAAGATAAAGTCAAGTACACATGATTATCCCTTTTCCCTTCCATTTTGGATGAACAGTTTCACCAGAATCTACTTCTTGAATAGTTGTGATATGTTCTATCAAGGCGAATGATCTAGCATGATGCACATCAAAGTCTAGGGAATCCATATCACATAATTCTTGAATAAGTTCAAGATTTTGTTTAAATTGGTAGACAAACCTTCACTGTTGCAGCAAGTACATGGCAAGCAAGCTTTGAGGTGCACAAACCCAGAACAAGTTTAGTGTATCCATTTTCAGAAGCAACCTGCAAAGTCAGCAGAGTCCCTACTTGAGTCCCTTACTCTTTACCCCTTCATAGACATAGAAACCAAAACAATTTCATACAGGGGACGAACTTTTTGCAATGCCAACATCCTCAAATGCAATAAAAGATCCTCCTTCCCAGTGGTATCATCAACGGCACCTAGTAGCTTCATCAATTTGTCTTTGTCATCGCTTGAACTCGAAGAATATATGCTCTCAGGTAGAACAACATGAAACTGTTTCACTGGCGGAGCGAGCTTTGACACTGTTGATTTCATCTCCTGAATTGCTTCCTCAACCTTATCCGTGGAAATTGAACGAACAGCACTTTCATTAACAAATGCCACTCCAACACCAAAGACGGACAATGACCTATCCTTGCTCGCTTCATAGTTTTTCTGTCCTCTCTGCTGCATATCATGCACAAATTGCAGAGCCACCCTGAACAAATAACAAAGAATGTTAACAAAATAAACATCAAACTGAAAATACACAAGTGAAAGAACATCTTTCACAAATGCCTATCCAGGTTTTAACTTGCTCGCACGTCGTAACTCTGTAGCATTTAAAATGAACCTCCGGTAACATGCGTCATCTAACGTAATTTTAAATCACTTCATAATGTTGCCAATTTCCGTTATGATTGCAACACAAGTAACGTAGTAGCAGAGCACATTTTCATCACAAAGATAGGCAGTGGAAGAAATGAACCAGGTAATAACTCTACTGATTGAATATCTGACTTTAACCTTCATAGAGTAGCAATCAAAAGCAAAGTAAACAATCGGTCGATGGAAAGAGAGACCTGGAACCAACGCCACCGGAGAAAGCCACAAGCACGTTGTCTGAAGGAGTAATCATGGCGTGGGAAGTAACAGCAAGGCGAAACTTCCCGAATAAATTATTCCTGAAGCAGTCCCCGCAGAAGCGCGCGTCGTCGCCGCCGCCTCCACTGAGAATTGGGGGGTTAACCTTGCACTTGAGGCACATGCCCTGCTGCTGGTCACCATTGCTGTGGCCGCTAGTTGGAGCTGGAGTCGAGTTTTCTTCTACGAATTGTTCGTTCTCGTAGCAAGTGGATTGACAACCGGCGGGATCGCAAGCCATGACACTCGAAAGTTGAATCTGTGTCTAAGATGGGAGTTTTCAGTTCACTTGATTAAGGGTTTAGGGTTTCTCAGAGTTTTTAGTTTCTGTATGTAATTAAAAGGGTAAATATCGAAAGAAGGCTTACACTATATCAACATTGTCAAATCTGTATAAATTTATTCAAAATTTTAAAATGATCCCGATTTTATATATTATTTAGGACAAGTTATTTAACAACGTTACTTTTGAATAAAAATGAGATTATGTGGGAGCCACATGTGTATGTATACTTAAAGCTAGTACAGTATTACGGATGTTATTGATATGGTGTTAGCTCTTAATGAAGTTAAATTACATTTTTTAATATCGTTGGTCGAGATGTAGTTGATTTTGTTTATATTTGATTGAAGTTTTAGTGATTAATGTATGTTAGAAGGTGCGTATTTCTGTAATAGTATGAGGTTAGGTTTCATTATTTTGGTAAATCTTAGTATCTTTTTAATGGTTTAACGTTCTTGGTGTCGATCTTTAACTTCTGCTTAGACTTCAAATATGATATTTGTTTTATGCAAGTAAGATAGTTGCTTGAATTGGTTATCGGGGGAGATCATGCTATTTGAATGTTTATTTTTACCTAAAAGTGTGTTTAAAATATTGAAGACCATTGCAACAAATTAATCAGATTTTAATTTTACAAAAGAGAATATGATCTAATTTAATTATAAATATGAAAATAATAATCGCATTCTAAATAATGTTTATATAGCTTCCTGAAACCGGTCAAAATCATGTGTATATATATATGTGTATACATGACCCTTACATATTTAAGTTTACATAAATTTTCAAATCGATCAATGTTTCGAAACATCTATATAAATGTGCCCATAACCTTTATATTCGATAGAGAATCACTAATCCACCAATTACACATCCACACTCAGTTCATACAAGCCCTCATAACCAAATTCTTTCTATCACCCATCAAACCAATTTCTTAGAAAGAAAGAATAGATCATCGATTATCATGCAAACTCTTCACACGAGAAAACCCAGAATGTCTTTATGTTTTTGTCGTTTCTCTTCTGTTGGCCCCTGTGGTATTTATTTGTACTCATTCGCAATACAATACAATGAAGTGAAAAATATCAAAATGGTCTTTAAATGAGGGTCACAATTCACAAACTACCTCTCTCCCCCACTCAAACCAAAGATATCTTTTACATGGCCCAAAGGTGTTCCAAGTTGACATCAAACACTCCATGGAAACCAAAGGAAACTTTTTGTCCACCTCAGCATCATCCTCCATTCAGAACATCCACCTCAACCCTCGAAAAAATTTAGGGGGGAATCCAACTCAGCCAATCACAGCTCTCCAAACTCCATCGCCATAACCTCACTAGATAGATTACACACTCCACACTCCTCACTCTCTCTCCCCCCCCCCCCCCCCCCAACCAAATGAAAGCACCACCTCACAAAAAAACCACTGCACTTTCTAATCAATCATAAGAACTCTTCACTACATATTTGGCCACGTGTCCTTCCCTTTCACCACGTACCATATTAACTTCTTCTTCCTCCTCCTCCTCTGCTTCTTCTTCAGCTGAATCAGAGTTATAAAGCTCCAACTTTAACTTCTTTAAGGAGAAAAAACAGAGAGGGCGAATAACCCTTTAACTCATAGAACCCAGAAACACCAAATTCACATTCTTTTTCCTTTTTGATCTCCTTTCTCCTCCCTCTCTCTCTAATTTAGAAACAGAGAGACAGAGGAGAGACAAAAACAGAGGACCTTGTTGTGTACCTTCTCTAAGCTCAACAATGGCGTCCTTGCTGTCTTCTTCTTTCACTATCCCACCATCAAAGTCAGAACAGCTCTCCCAAAAGCACTACTTCCTCCACTCATTTCTCCCCAAGAAGACAACAAACCCATCATCAACCTCACCCAACTCCTCCAAACCGCCATTGATGAAGTTCAAATGCTCAGCAATCGGAAACGGCCTATTCACTCAGACCAGCCAAGAAGTCCGACGAATTGTACCCGAAAACAACGACTCCAACCTCCCCAGGGTCAAAATCGTCTATGTCGTCCTGGAAGCTCAGTACCAATCCTCACTCTCAGCAGCAGTGCAGTCCCTCAACAGGGAATCCAACAAGTTCGCTTCTTTCGAGGTGGTCGGCTACTTGGTCGAGGAGCTACGCGACAAATCCACCTACGAAACCTTCTGCAAAGACCTGGAAGACGCCAACGTCTTCATCGGCTCCTTAATCTTCATAGAGGAGCTTGCTCTCAAAGTCAAATCCGCAGTGGAGAAAGAGAGAGACCGACTCGACGCCGTTTTGGTGTTCCCTTCCATGCCGGAAGTAATGAGGCTCAACAAGCTGGGATCTTTCAGCATGTCCCAGCTTGGCCAATCCAAATCCCCCTTCTTCCAGCTCTTCAAGAAGAAAAAGCAAGGTGCAGGATTTGCTGACAGTATGTTGAAATTGGTCAGAACTTTACCCAAAGTGTTGAAGTACTTGCCGAGTGACAAAGCTCAGGATGCTAGGCTGTACATCTTGAGTCTCCAGTTCTGGCTCGGAGGCTCTCCTGACAACCTGCAGAATTTTGTCAAAATGATTTCTGGTTCTTACATTCCTGCACTGAAAGGGACACAGATTGAATATTCTGACCCTGTTCTGTTTCTGGATACTGGAATCTGGCATCCTCTGGCTCCTTGTATGTTTGATGATGTGAAGGAGTACTTGAATTGGTACGATACCAGAAAGGATATTACTCATAAACGATCAGATGCTCCTGTGGTTGGATTGGTGTTGCAGAGGAGTCACATTGTGACTGGAGACGAGGGACACTACGTGGCAGTGATCATGGAGATGGAGGCGAAAGGTGCGAAGGTGATACCTATTTTCGCAGGAGGGCTGGATTTCTCGGGGCCGGTGGAGAAGTACTTTGTCGATCCGGTGACGAAGCAGCCGATGGTGAACTCGGTGGTGTCGTTGACCGGGTTTGCTCTCGTTGGTGGACCGGCGAGGCAGGATCATCCTAGAGCTGTGGAGGCTTTGATGAAGCTGGATGTGCCTTACCTTGTTGCTGTGCCTCTTGTGTTCCAGACTACAGAGGAATGGCTGAATAGTACCTTGGGGCTTCATCCTATTCAAGTGGCTCTGCAGGTTGCTCTTCCTGAGCTTGATGGTGGTATGGAACCTATTGTCTTTGCCGGCCGCGATCCCAGAACAGGTATATATGCATTTTGATGTTTCTATGATAAAGGTTTGACATCTAGAATCATGTTCCCTAGGAAGTTGAATTGAGGATAGTTGAAGAAAGTTGACCAATTAATTGACGGTAGACAGTTGGTTAATTGGTTTTAAGGTTTTAACCACTCCTAGAGTTTAGGTTGGAATAGATTGTAGGAAGGTTTAAATAGAGTGATATAAGAGATTCCAAGTAGAACTGTGTATCCCAAGCTACTCAAGTGGAAATGAAACTTTAGTAGAAATCATTTATATCCCCTAATTCAACAAAACATAATTCTAGATGCCGAACCTCCCATTTCTGTGTGTACATGTGTGGCTCAAGTCAACTAAGAGAGTTACAAATTGTGATTACAGGGAAATCACATGCTCTTCACAAGAGGGTGGAGCAGTTGTGCACTAGAGCAATCAGATGGGGTGAGCTGAAGAGGAAGGCTAAGGTAATTATTCTGCTAATCCTGCCATGTTCTGTATTCCTAATGATTTGTATTCTGATACGTAGTTAAACTGGTATGGCCGGCAAGTAGTACAGTTTGGTATCATGAACTGCCTTGATAACTGGTTATATATATAAAGCAGGATTTCTTTAGTTCTTCTCCCTTGTTTGTTTGTGTTAAATGTTGCGTCATTATATCTAAATAAATTCCATAAGCTAATGACAACAGAAGCGATCAATGAACGGCTAGGACTTGTATTTAATTACCAGCCTTTTGTAATAAGCGCTCTGCAAATAAGTTGAATTTGGTCTAGTTGCTGACTTCAGCTACACTGATGCAGGCTGAGAAGAAGTTGGCAATCACAGTGTTCAGTTTCCCACCAGATAAGGGCAACGTAGGAACAGCAGCGTACCTGAACGTCTTCTCTTCCATCTACTCGGTCCTTAGCGACCTCAAGAAAGACGGCTACAACGTCGAGGGACTTCCGGAGACATCAGAGGCCTTAATCGAAGAGGTCATTCACGACAAGGAGGCGCAGTTCAGCAGCCCGAATCTGAACGTCGCTTACAAGATGGGAGTGAGAGAGTACCAGAGCCTCACTCCTTACGCAACAGCATTGGAAGAGAACTGGGGAAAGCCTCCGGGGAATCTCAACTCCGACGGAGAGAATCTTCTGGTTTACGGAAAGCAGTATGGCAATGTCTTCATCGGAGTCCAGCCGACTTTCGGATATGAGGGTGATCCGATGCGTCTGTTGTTCTCCAAATCGGCCAGCCCCCATCATGGCTTCGCCGCTTACTATTCTTTCGTCGAGAAGATCTTCAAAGCTGATGCTGTTCTTCACTTTGGCACTCACGGCTCGCTCGAGTTCATGCCGGGAAAGCAAGTGGGAATGAGTGATGCTTGTTTCCCCGATAGTCTCATCGGCAATATTCCTAACGTTTATTACTACGCAGCAAATAATCCGTCTGAAGCTACGATAGCGAAACGTCGTAGCTACGCTAACACGATCAGTTACTTGACTCCACCGGCAGAGAATGCCGGTCTTTACAAGGGACTTAAGCAATTGAGTGAGCTCATTTCGTCTTACCAGTCGCTTAAAGACTCCGGTCGTGGACCTCAGATTGTTAGCTCAATTATCAGCACAGCTCGACAATGCAATCTCGACAAGGATGTCGAATTACCTGAAGAGGGAGCCGAGATCTCTGCCAAAGAGAGAGACAATGTGGTTGGTAAAGTATACTCCAAGATCATGGAAATCGAGTCCCGGCTTTTGCCATGTGGTCTTCATGTCATCGGCGAGCCACCATCAGCCATGGAAGCTGTTGCAACCTTGGTCAACATTGCAGCATTGGACCGTCCTGAAGAAGGGATATCATCGCTTCCGTCAATTCTAGCTGAGACGGTTGGACGCGAGATCGAAGATATTTATCGATGCAGTGACAAGGGAATTCTCAAGGATGTGGAGCTTCTTCGTCAGATAACCGATACATCACGAGGAGCTGTCTCGGCTTTTGTCGAGAAGACCACTAACAGTAAAGGTCAAGTTGTTGACGTGTCAGACAAGCTAACTTCAATCCTAGGGTTCGGCATCAATGAGCCGTGGATTCAGTACTTGTCGAACACGACTTTCTACCGTGCGGATAGAGAGAAGCTTCGGGTGCTGTTCAAGTTCCTGGGAGAGTGTTTGAAGCTGGTAGTTGCTGACAATGAGTTGGGCAGTTTAAAACAAGCCTTGGAAGGGAAGTTTGTTGAGCCGGGCCCGGGTGGTGACCCGATCAGGAACCCAAAAGTTTTGCCAACGGGGAAGAACATTCATGCTCTTGACCCGCAGGCTATTCCTACAGAAGCAGCAATGCAGAGTGCCAAAATTGTCGTGGAAAGGCTGATCGAGAGGCAAAAGATTGATAACGATGGGAAATATCCCGAGACGGTTGCTCTTGTCCTCTGGGGAACTGACAATATCAAAACCTACGGAGAGTCGCTCGGTCAGGTCCTCTGGATGATCGGTGTAAGGCCGGTTGCTGACACTTTCGGTCGGGTTAACCGGGTCGAAATTGTCAGCCTCGAAGAGCTCGGAAGGCCTAGGATCGATGTTGTCGTCAACTGCTCGGGAGTGTTCAGAGATCTCTTCATCAATCAAATGAACCTCCTTGATAGGGCAGTGAAGATGGTTGCAGAACTTGACGAGCCGGAAGAGCAAAACTTCGTCAGGAAGCACGCTCTGGAGCAAGCGAAAACCCTCGGCATCGATGTCAGAGAAGCTGCAACTAGAATCTTCTCGAATGCCTCTGGATCTTACTCCTCGAACATTAACCTTGCAGTTGAGAACTCGTCTTGGAACGACGAGAAGCAGCTTCAGGATATGTACTTGAGCAGGAAGTCGTTTGCATTCGACAGTGATGCCCCCGGAGCTGGCATGATGGAGAAGAGGAAAGTGTTCGAGATGGCGCTGAGTACTGCTGAAGCCACTTTCCAGAACCTTGATTCTTCGGAAATCTCGCTCACTGATGTCAGCCATTATTTCGATTCGGATCCAACGAATCTGGTGCAGAGCTTGAGGAAGGACAAAAAGAAGCCCAGTGCTTATATTGCTGACACCACTACTGCAAATGCTCAGGTTAGATAGCAAAGCAAATGAACATTAACTCAACAACCCTTGTCCATTTCACATTATTGTGTTGAATGCTTATCCATATTTTCTCCTTGCAGGTTCGTACGCTGTCCGAGACAGTGAGGCTGGATGCACGAACCAAGTTGCTGAACCCCAAGTGGTACGAAGGGATGATGTCAAGTGGCTACGAGGGTGTTAGAGAGATCGAGAAGAGGCTTACCAACACAGTTGGATGGAGTGCAACTTCGGGCCAAGTAGACAACTGGGTGTATGAAGAGGCGAACACAACCTTCATCAAGGATGAGGAGATGCTGAAAAGGCTGTTGGACACCAATCCGAATTCATTCAGGAAGCTTGTGCAGACATTCTTGGAGGCCAACGGACGTGGGTACTGGGAGACTTCTGAGGAGAATATAGAGAAATTGAAGCAGCTTTACTCTGAAGTTGAGGACAAGATTGAGGGCGTGGATCGGTAAGAAAGATCACAACTGCTGCACTGCACATAAGAGGAAAAAAAAACTACAGTAATTAACTCCAAATGAGTTTTTGAGTGTATTCATGTAACTCGATCCGGAACTTGGATGTAAAATTTGTTCATAAACTTTGAAACTTGTGAGAGATGTGATGTGCATTGACAATACCTCCACTCGATGAGGCAAATGAAATAAATTTAATCAATGTGACTTCAGCAGTGCAGGATCAATAAGGTAAAACAGCAATCAGCAGATTAAAACAAGGACAACGTACTGCAAAATAATACCTTATTGCTAATCCATAATGCAATGGAATGACATTCAGCTGAATCTGCCGATAATCCACTATGATCTGGGCAAAAGAAACGTATTCACAAGTTGGCCAATCGGTGGAAGTAACTGAACTGCGCTTCTATACCGTGGTCCTTCATGAACAAATGATAAGACACCTTCCATTCACAAGTTCTTCCCGATTCTTGCCGTGGGAGACAGTATGATGTTCGCCGGAAAGCTAAGGCTGAGGCCTTAATTGACCAATGGAGGAGCCTCAGATGGCAACATTTATGGGATTGCTTTGCTGAATCTGGAAAGTTTCTCGTGGGTGATACAGGGAAAGGGGGGAGACAGCCGGCAGGAGTGGTTGCCGGCGAGGGTGCTGGCAGGTGGCTGAAGTCTCCCAACGGATCAAATACCATTTGGTTTGTTAATACATGTAATATTTTTTTTACTTACTTAATCCTTTCAATTGATTGTTGTATTTTTGTTTGACATAAGAAGACAAACATGATTAACGAATCTAACAGAGACCAATATGGATAATATTCTACATATTTTTTCACCTCATTTCATGTATTAACTTCTTTATTTTATTGATTTTATTCTTCTGGCATAACAAATATATGGCTCGTTGATGATTTTTTCAAGGGTTTGAACTCTACTCAGATTAGAAACTGTAAAACCAGGGCTCTACTCCAGATCATCCAGAACAAGCTAGCTAGATAGGTATAACAAGGTCGACTAGAGCTTGACTCAATAATTATAACGATTGGTTTGGTAATTATTATAAATGAGTTTTGTTTGTGAATAGATTGAATGGTTGAAAAGGAAGAGGTTATAATCGGCTCACGAATCAGACTCAATGAGCTCACGAATCAAACTCAACTCACATAGTTATCGAGCCAAACTAAGATTGATTCAATCTCATCTCGTTTACTAATGGGCCGATTAACATCAAACTAAATCTTAAATAAGCATATTTTATAGATTTTATGAGTAAAATTCGAAATTTCTCAAACTCCCAACCTCTACAAAGTAAAAAAAACCAAAATATGAAGAAGCTCGTGTAAGTCGTGAAATTTGTATTCCGGTGGGACCGTGGGAGTTTGCTCGTAAAATTACTACCTCCCCGATGAAACGGGGTTTCTTTATCATCAAGAATCAGTTTGAAAAATACCAAAAAAAGAATTTTCGAATTTGTTTAAAATCATCCCGCCAATTTGAGCAGAGCAAACCACGCGAAACCTCGCGCATCTGTTCCGAAAACAGAAACAGAGAATGCCTGCAGATCAGTCTCCCTTCCCGTCAACTCTAGAACGCACCGCCGTTGCCTCACTGCTCCTCCTCTCCACCACCATCCCCGACGCCCCTTCTCCGCCTGTTTCACCTCCTTCCCTCGCAAAGTACTGAATGATTCCGGGAAACGCCTCCGCGAGTCTCTGATCGCCATTATCATTCATTTTGTGACTGATCGATACTCTGTTTCTTGATTTTGTAGACCTTCTGTTGATGCTCAGTCGCTGAGCACAGGGACCGAATTGAAGAGAAAAATTCTGTGTGAAGAGAGCTCGAGCCTGCTTTCCACGGCTTCAGGATCTTGCATCTCATCGTCGCCGGATGTGATTCCAGCTCACAAGCTCAGGATCGTTGCCGTTGTTGCTCTCGACCATGACATGAAGCTCAAGGTTAATTCTCTCTACCTATAATCTGATCTATCTCTGTTGATTTCTGCTCTCTTTTGATTGGCTGCTCTGTTTTTCCTTTTTCTTTTGTTGAAAGATCTGCTCGATATTCTGTTTGGCAATTTAGATCTCAATCGTTGTTTCAATATGTTCATCTGTTTGGCTGATTGAGAGCTCACCGATCGCAAGCTTGAGTACAAGTTCTACTTCAGTTTTACCTCCAAGATCATTAACGTCTCTGGTTCTTGCATTGCTGTTTGGATGATGAACACTATAGTAGTATAGTCTCTTCTCATATACTCTTCTTCTGCACATGTATATCATCGGTTCTTCCTCTCTTAGCTTACGGGTTAAATTAATTCAAATTTCGATTAACTGCTTTTAATGTTGCTTGCTTCACTGTCTGAATCCAGAGTTTGGAATCCTTCTAGTTTCACTGTCGATCGACTACAAATCTTCAGTAGGAGTTCCTGCTTTTACAGCAGCTTGGTGAATTAACTACACCTGATTCGTTTCCAAACAGCACATTCACGCTAAGATTTTGTATCCAGCTTATCACTCGCTTTTTCATCCGATGGAGTATCCAGCCTATTCGAATCTATTTGTATTGTACATTTGTCAGGTGGTGAGGAAGAAGCGATCCAAAGTCTACTGGACTTCCATTGATCAAGAGAAGGAAGTCGTCCTAAGATGTGCAGCAAAGGTGCCAGCGAAATCACTCTCCACGGAAAACTCATGCCTCACGAGTACTTCCAGTGCCAGTTCGAGCTCGAGGAGCTGGTACAACATCGGAGGTACTAAGAACACAGAGGTCAGCTCCGCCCAGAAGTGGAGGAAGAAACAAGCAGGGTTCAGCTCCGGCTCAAAACACATGAATCAGCAAGCTAACTCAATCCTGCAGCTGCTGTCTCGTGGTTCTTCCTCTGAAGTCAGGATTCGTCAGGTGCTTGGTGACAGCCCTGACACAAGCAAAGCCCTAAGAATGTATTATTGTTCTCTCTCTTTCCATCCATTCCATACTTTCCAAACTGCGATGAAGCTTGTTTGTTTGATTACAATGACATCAGACCTTTGGGGTTCTAACATGAGAGAACATTGGTTGGCTCCAGGTTGCTAAGGCGGGAGGAGATTAAGAGATCGGGTTCAGGAGGGCGTCAGGATCCTTATATTTACAAGGTACGCTCGCAATCTACATTTGGAAAAACTGAATGTAAGAAGATATCATGTGGAAGTGATAGGTGAGATCGATCATGGTGAATAAGAACTAGAAAACTGTATTCACAATTACAAGTTGCTGAGAAGACCAACTAGGAAATAGGAGGGGGGATGCTTATTGGTCAGCTACCCAGCTCAGAGGACGTGCTATTTTTTTTTTGGTAATTAGACAAAGTTGAGGTTTTATATTGATTTTTTCCTCAATTATTAAACACAAGTAACAAGTTGGTACTATTTAGTATTCAATTGGATAATTTTGGCGCCGAATAAGCAGATTTTTCCATGGCCAGGCTGCCAATATTGGAGTCAAGTGACCGAAATTGTCGGGTGGGTGAGTGTCCAACGATGCCAATTGCCGCTCCTTTGGATGCGTGTATTTGAACACCGATGATGGATTATAATTATAAGTTTAATGCAGTTTGGATTAGAGGATTGGCGAATCTATGGTACAAATAAATTTTGGTTGGGTTTATAATCTAATAATCTTTATATAAATGTAAAATATATACTTCAATTAGTTTTTTGGTCATTGTCATAATAATTAACCCTATACAATCGGTCTATAAATCCAGAACAATTTAACCTCTTTAATGAGGAGTAAATATCATATTTCTAAAGTAGAATTAAATTCCAGTCCGGTACCTGTTATTTTCTGTTACCAACTCATTATCAAGTGAGCTAAGGAAGGAAAACGACTGGGTTAACGTTATTTTGTTAGCAATGTAGAGAGTGGAAAATAACAGAGTAAAAAAATATAGAATACAAGTCCGTCCTGACCTGGGATTCCTAGCGACCGCCGTCCGTCAAAAAGGGCAAAAATCACAAACGACGCGTCGTGCCAAAGCTCAAGGGCAACATTGTAATCTCACTTCCCGCAGCAGAGGAAAGTTCTATTTAGGCGCCATCACAAATTGCGTCGGAAAGGGGAAAGAGTAAGCAGTCCTCCCTCTGTCCTCCTCCTATAAATTGAAAAAAACCTCACTCTTTTTAATTTGTCTGTTCAGCAAACTAGCAGTAACCGACACGCAATTCTCGCACAAACGCAAAGCCAGAAAGAGAGAGAGAGAGAGAAAGCTCCGGTTAGATTCGCCGGAAGATTTTACACGGTCAGGCGATGAGTAAGTACGTGGAGTTGTTGGACGCCACGGTCAGATTCGCCGGGAGATTTTACACGCACTGCCCTCAAACTGCTCGCCTCTACTACCATCCTCCTTCCAATTCCGGCCATCTCGCCGGCGCTTCTGCCTCTACTACTCAGCCGGCCGGCGACAAATCGACTCGTGACAGCAAATCGGCGGCTGCTGGTTTTGCTGTCGAGGCTTCCTTGGGGGGGTTTGATTCTTCTGCGCATCAGTTGGTGCGTCTTACTCTTCTCTGAGGCCAAGATCAAAGATTAATTGACTCCAAGAAAAGATAAAAGGAGTCATAGCTTTAGGTGAAAGATCTGTAAAAAATGTTTACAATATACATTATAATTAATTAGTTTGCTTATAGCTTTGATTCTTCTATCAAAATTGTTTCTTCTGGATTCATTCATCGTTGGATTTTTCTTGAGAATCTGTTTGCTTCCAATGTCTGTTGTTGCTGATTGCTTTCTGTCCAAGGCAGACCCACTTTGGAATTGAATACACGTATTCCTTCGTCTTCTGATGTTTCCATTTGAGTCAGTATTTTGTTTACTGTAATCAGCTTAAGGATCCACTACCAATGATTGTAACTAATCTCTATCGGCACGCATCGACTTACTTGGACGGAGGCACATGGCAAGTTGGTTTCTATCACTCTCCACCTAAATCAACCAGTTTGGTTGGTTACTAGACAAATTGATGAATGAATGCCATAAATTTCTTCTCTAACATCAATCATGATCTTCACGTTAAGCTGTTACAACCCTATTTATGAAACACTAAAAACGCTGAGGTACCATTTTTTATCCGTGAGAATGAGCAACAAATTGATGGGAATAAGCAACAATTTTTCACAGCTTCTTGTGGCCAGCAACATGGCCGCCTCTGAAAGAACCGTAAAGCGGCTGTGATCTTCTGAAACTGCAGATGTCCTCGATCTCAACACGGTTAGGACGGCACGATTCTTCGCTCTTATCGGCTGCCATTTCAGCCAGATGCGGGCTCCCGTAAACCCGTATGCTCAGAGACCTCTTCTGAGCTGCATCTACTCTTATATACTCGTTGAAGAAGTCTATCAACTCATCTTTACTCAGCTCTCTCAACGCTGCAACCTGTTTCATTCATACAACCATATTCTTAAGGACAAAAAATCAAAATAAGTGACACACAACTTTAACTTGAAAGGGTGGGTTCGGAATTCGCGCAATGTGTTCACCTCGCATTCCTTCCTGTCAAACCTGAGTGTCCCGCATGAAATCTCGCTCCAGTAATACCAAGATTCTTCACTCAAATTATGCAGCTTCTCGAGTTTCGCGTCGATCAACGCAGTCACATGTTTCTGTATGATAACCGAATTAAAATTCGAGTATTGCCATGTCATTGAGAAGCTCCGTGGAACAAGAATCAATGTACATAGTACATACAGACGTGTCCAACAAAACAGTAGTAGCATTGTTTAGAAACGAAGGTAACTAAATATCAGCAGCAGATGGTTATTTCACCTTGAATTCATCGTCTGACATCTCACGCAATTTGGTTTCGAACATTAAAAGAAAAGCTTGGACTCTCAAATCAATCTTCCCAGGACCCTGCGAACTAACCAAGATTAGAAAACTTGATGTGGCTAGAAGAAGAAGGAAAGAGGATGAAAGAGAAGAGTACTACACACTTTCACTGCCGATTGGATAATAAACTGTAGTCCATGAATACCAGAGTTATTCCTGGGCGAATTAAGAAGGAACAGTCGGCAATTAAATGAGTCACAAGAAAGTTCCAGACAGGATGCAAAATTCAGATATAATATGATCATTACGTCTCAGCGAGGGAAGTGATGTAACCAAGTTGCTCAACTGATCTAAGCTGGTGGAAAGCTGCTTGCTTTGCAATTAAAGCAAAAAGCTCGAGCTTAACGTTCAGCTTGAAATCATCCCGGTGAACCTATTACAACATAAAGGTCTTCATAAGAACCAATACTTGCTGAATTTTCAGATAATTCAGTCCAATATTAAAATCTCGAGATGTTTTAAACAGGATAAGTTGCTGAATTTTCAGATGAGTGAAAATTAGTCCAACATTAAAAATTCAGTTTCAGATAATAAGGGCTATTTCTACCTGAATATAATGCAGCAAAGCAGAATTCTCATCCTTTGTATTTAAGCCTTCAACTGGATAGATGTAGCTGATGCCCATGTCAAGCTGGACAACTCTTTTTGGCAGATGTTGAGAGGAGAACAAAGGTTTGCATAGGGGGCTCAGACCCTTGAAAAATGCATGTTCGATTTGATTACTTATTGATTCCGCTTCATCTTGTTCAACGTTTCCTGAATAAACCACAAACCAGATCTTAGAACAAATAATAATGACCCTTCGACTGATATACATGGATTAAGACAAAATGGTGTTGGAAGGGATATATGCAATTTTATAATTTTAGTCAGTTTTCCGCAACTCCAAAGGTCTGACTTAACATTGTTCTAAGTAAAAGAATAGAGATGAGCCTGTAAAAGAGAAAAAAACACCTGCTACATAGCATTCCAAGAAGGCTCTTGACAGCATCATTGGTACAAAACTAGCAAGATCATCAGCCTGAAGTTGAGAAAGAACCTCAAATTCTTCCATCCAAGGCCATGTTTGATCTTGCAGTATGTAATAGCAATAATAGTTGGCCTGTTCATAAGGTTGATGGAATTTGCAATTTTCATATTCCTTCATGGCAGTTTCCTGCAAAAGCCCAAGAAAGTTACTAACAAGGAAACTTTAGAAGGTTGATGGAATTTGCAATTTTCATATTCCTTCATGGTCTTCTACAGCTCGAGGCATGCAACAGATACGACATCAGACACGGAAACTTTAGAAGGTTGAAAGCGAAGCAACTCTAGCTTGCTGTAAAAACGCTTGTCCTTCAATGCACAAAAAAAGGAATAACATTGACTAGTTTATGAGCAGAAGTAGTTTGACATGCACTGGAAGACATTGTTGGAACCGTTTCAAAGGAAGCCCTAACTAACAGTGTTGAATCTTAAGTTAAGACATTCGTGTATTCTCTAAAGAACATTATGTAGCTTTAACAGCATGGTCATGCAATGGCCACTTTTCTGAGAAAATGAACAACATATGGATTTACCTTGAAGTATCCTCATTTAAACAACTTTGCAACACAAAATGATACCCCGGCCTTATCAAAACATGCTTGGAAGTCCTCTCATAAATAAGAGAAACCATGAACAAACTGAGCATTACCTTTATCACAGCAAACCTGTCAGGGCGCACAACGAATGTAGCTATCTTCTCTATGATAGTTCCCAACAAAATCCTCAATTTATCATTATAACCAACCACAGTCACCTGTCGTTATAAACAAGGAGAACAGGGATTAAAAAGGCAACAATATGCAAACTAAGTAATAGAGTATGATTACTTCTACAAAACGATTGCAATTATCAGGACGAAAAGCACCTGAAAACCACGGGTTGTGCTATCTATTCCATAGTATAGACCAGCAACTTGCGCATAATAGGCTGAAAAGATAACCATTATGTTAGATAAAGTAAAACAAAGAAATATTTAACTCAAATTCAAAAGCGAACCTTTTAGCCTGCGTTTTGTAAATTGGTTGCCTATAATCCTAAAAATCAACTATATTCCATAATTGATAGTAACATCAATTGGAATTAAAAAATTTTGTTGACCAAAGATCATCTAAGATCAAACCCAAAGAGAACAACACTTCAACTCACCATACTCATTCAAGTAATCCACTAACAATCGAGTAAAAATATCTGTAAGCACTGACGCTGCAGGTGAAACACTAGCAAGAGGGCAACTGAAATCGATCATTATGTATGACTTTGGAGTAAGGAATGTTGTATCCGGCTTGTACCACAAGGACAAATTGGATGATCTCCTCAATAGAGTTGGCGATACAACCTGTTTCAAAAGCATACTGTCACAAGTGAACACTATTAATGATAATAACCGAGCAAAAAGGCAATTTCAGCTTATCATCAATATAAACCTTCTCTTTTGCAGCCTTAATTGATAAGTCGGTGGGAACAAACACATTATGTATTGGAAGATGCAAAGGTTTTTCCGGAGATGATTGCATCCATTCCTGCAGTATTGGATAACAATTAACATTATCTACCATTGTCATATAAATCACATTCATAACCAGTAAGTGACACTAACTTTATAAAAAAATTACCTCAATCATGGAGCTACTGATTTTCTCAATGTTATATGCAGTTCCATACCATGGTTCCACCATGTTCGTTTCACCTTCAAATTTCTTTGAGACCCAGAAGATACTACAGAATACAGCACAGAATGGCTTGATCTCCCATAGAACTTTTCAACTTCACTGATCCAACACCATTATTAGGTATGGACCAAATTGATTAGTTTAAAATTATTTATTAATACATGTCGCTTTGAAATGCTTAAATATATCATGTCAATCATTCATCTGGCAATGTAACTAGACAATGAGATATATTTCGTTAAGCTAAAAGCATGGCTTATGAGAACTTCGTGATTATATTGCTAGACAAACATAATGAGATAGTTGAATGATAACTGAACAGAATTCTGATTCTCAATCCGATTCCACAGATTTAGAAAAATACTCACCGGACGTTTTCCTGAGAAAGTAGATTGAGATACATTTGGATTATGCTTGGACTGAAATCAGAAGGCAAAGCTGACCCTACAAGCCACTCTTCTGGAGGATATTTCTGGATTAGAAGAAAAAATCTTGTTCTGTCATTTAAGTAACCTAGGCTCATTCATTAAAAAGAACTTGCCACAAACAAAATATGTTTTTGTTTTGTTAATGGTAAGTAAATTTCATCACTCAGGTAAATTTCATAGAAGGGTGGTTAACTTACTTGCATAGTGGAAGCAATGCTGACAACATAATCAATGGGGGGGACTTTGTCTTGATAATGGAATTGGGTCTGACAAACTGCTGCAAGCTGCATCACCATGACACCAGGATTGTTACTACTTTGCAGCACAATGGATAACTACGGTCTATCTTGCTAAAAGAAAGGTCACCCTCAATTACACAGGGATAGATGCTTTTATATCTTGTTGCAGAGCACAAACCTCATCAAATATCCATTTGCATACACCAGATTGCTGCAAGAGCCTTATGTACTTGAATAGCAGCCCAACAACATCTTGCATGTGCTCTGTTGTTCAATGAAGAAATATTTTGAAGAGTCAACATTAATTAACTCCAGCTTTCTACAAAGATTAAACAATTTTCTTGCAATTACAAGGGTTATGAACAGATAACAACCCAAGAGAAGCAGAAATGAGAATGAACTAACCATGACCAGTATCGGTGAGGTCTATTGCCACTTCAAAGAAAGAGAAGTCGTTTGTCCAGTTTTCTTCACTAGCATATAAGTCCGTAGCCCATCCTGGTTTTACAGTTAGTGACATAATATAGTGAGTCAACTCACCGAAAGAGACACTTTGAAGCGAACTGAAAGCCGAAATGAACGGTGCAATGATGCAGAATGGAGATAATGGCAACACGAGGCCAAGACTCTAATTGAACTTTCTAAACCAGATATACTCCGACATAAAGCCAAGACTCTACAAAAAGTGTGGGTGAAGCCCAAAAGCGAGAAGCTTGAATTCATTAAAGTAGCCTTTAAAGATGTTCATAGAACATATACCTACCCAAGGTTTTCAATACATAAAATACAGATCCTTCTGCTTCATGACCAATAAGATGGCTAAGATACCTCACAGGTCCACCCTTGTAGTACAAAATCTCTGGGGTTATCGGCCATGAAATTCTCAGCTCGTGACCTTGTTTTATAGGGACCGTTCTGACGAGTATCTGTTGTAAACCAAATATCTCCTTCTTAGATATATTTTTACAAAGAATAAAAGCTTACCAACGAAGTGCAAATTAATAATATTTTTTACACAGGTCAGAGTCATGCACACCTGTAAATGCTCTAGCGAGCAAGGTTGATCAGGGAACGAGAAGCAGCTCCTCTCGTGGTTTTGAATATCCTGGAACTTCTCCTCAACAATGCCTTGGAGTTTTTCCAGGCTTTCTGAGCATTCCATGCGAAGGAAAATAAATGATTGCCAATATAAAAACAACTCGTGATAACAGAAATCAGACATCTGCTAACCTTTTGCATATATTACAAGATGCATGAGGTTGGCTGAATAATGCTCTTCATAGAATTTTATCAGTTCTTGTCTTGTATCCAAGCCCTTTGCTTTTGGTCTTACCTCCAAAGTATCCCAGTTACCTATAAGTTCACTTATGATATTAATGTCTTGGGAAATTATACAAGTCACAGGTGAGAAGAACATAACTGCTACGTGTAAGTATGACTCTGGAACTTTGGGTCAGCAGAACAATCACGCAAGTATAAGGCAGTTTTTTTTGGTCGGGGTGCTCCGGGAGGAGGCGGCAAGTACCACACATCCTAACTAAAGCCTGCGAGGCAGTTAAAGCTACCAGATAGCTTGTGATTATTCCAATATGTAGCAGGTTAACTGAACAGCAATCAACATCTAAATTTCGAACCTAGCAGACAAATCATGACAGAATAGCAAAGTCAAGTTGTTGCCACAAGTTTCCTAGAGTACCTGACATCTAAATGGCGCCAATCATGTCAGGCCGTAGAAGTTTTGAGTTAGAAAAAACGTTGAGGATCTTCCACAAGTACAGAGAAGACAATAGGTGTGTCATCTTATTTATGGAAAGCTGCTATCATGTTCAGTGCAGAAGATGATACATATCTGACCTGTATTGAACTTGTGGTATGGGTGCCCTTCCTTGCTAAAATGTCTTTGAAGCTGCAAGAACACATTTCAGGAAGAAAGTCTATGAGAGTTGAAATATTCTAAGCAGAGTGTTTGAAATTAGCATCTCCAAAATTCATGATCATCAAACAAAAACTCTTATGAATGTGCCTGATGTTACCTGACTCATTCTCCAAGCATCAGATAACAAATTGTTTTGATTCTCTGTATATGAGAGAAAGGAACAACATGAATGAGTAGCTACCAACCCAAATGAAGAACCAAAGATACACAATTCCGAGCGCGATTTAGGAGCAAAAGCTCGTTGAGAAGTAATAGCTACCAGAATCAACAGCTTTACTTTCCCTCATCGTAGCATCAGCTGACATGAGTGGTCTAATAAAGAATTGAGAAAATCTGAAAGCAATCACAACCAAACAAACAGTTCATAGAATTTTAATGCCAATAGCACGAAAAGTAGCTTACACAATGTATCAATTACCTGTCCAATGCATCTTCAAAACAATCACTGTTGACATCAAAATGATAGTTGGTTTGGTCACAAGCAGTGAAAGCATTGGTTCCCCCTCCATGCTAAGAATCACACACAAACCAGCAGATCAACAGTTTCAGTGGTATGCCGAGAGATGTTCTAATGACTAATATTATAACATGAAATTTCCAAATCCAGCAGAGAGAGAGAGAGGCAGACCACTCAAGCAAAAGAAAAATGGTAACCAAAATAAACATATGACATGATGCCGGTGTCCAGCCAAAGTTCCAGGGGACAAAAGCCACAGTACTAACAACCATTTGCTAAATAAAAAAGAGTTCTCGAGAGGCCGTTTTGCGAGTGTTGTTGCCCAGGTAAGAAGGAAAGTCAACCATTTGCTGAGAAACCAAAAAACACTCCCAATTCGAAAATGTTACGCAAGCTGGAAAAAATCTACCAGTACATGAACCTTAAATTATCTGATGCCTAGTGGACGAACTCACTTATTAACCAATACCAGACATGGGTGGAACTTGGTTGATATCAAGTATACTAAATTCATGTAACATTTCACTCAGCCACAAATAAGTAAAAGTGCAGCAACTGACCAACTTCATGAGAATGGATGAAGAAAATTCATGCATACCTCACTGATGTACTTGGAGTAACTATCCTCCAACGGGTACTTCTCACTAGCATAAAACAGCATGTGCTCTGTGAAAAAAAAGAAAGGAAAAAAATAAGAGCGGAGTCACATATTCCTCAATAAGCTCGATTAAATACATAGAATCCCTGAATCAAAGGCAGTGTACTTCAAATCAGATCTTCATGGCATAACTAGAACTTTAACTGAACAAATTCCAAGCATCATACAGAATTGATAGAAAAGGGAAGGGAGGAAAGAAAGAAAGAGGACCGAGGAAATGAGCAAGGCCTTCGAGTCCAACGGGGTCGCTGAAAGAACCAACGCCAACGCTCATGGAAGCAGAAGCCTGAAACAATAATGAAGTAAGAACGATCGAAGTCTGGAACAGAATGTAGCCATACAGAAGAGGAAGGAAGCTGGGGAAACACAAAATTGCCTTATCGGTTTCGGGGTCGCTGATGAGCAGGACTTGGAGAGAATTGCTGAGGACGATCCTCCTGTACTCCCTCTTGTCCGTTCGAGGCTTCAAGATCTCTTCCCCGCACACAGCCATTTCTCCTGCTGCCTTGCTGATCGAGTCAACGGAAGCTAGATACCTGCAGCCTGCCACTTTCTTCTTTTTCTCCTCTCTGTAGCTCGTCTTCTATCTCACTTGCTTGTTAGCTAAGAAACAACAAACAAGAGTCCCCCATTTGTGGACTGGCTGAGCTTCATAAGTCAACCCGTGGTCAAGAGTCAAGACTTTCTTTGAATTTTCGTTTGGTTGTCTTAGTCATCGTTTCCGTGTTTTTCTCTCTTTTGTCCCATTTCGTGATTTCGACCCCAATTATTAATTCCTTTGAAATTCGCATTCAAGCCCCAGTAGAGTGAAATTTGTAATTCTATTTGCATCAAAATGGGGTTAACGAGCCAAAATTAGTTGAAATTAGACCTAGCTATTTTTGCATTCCGAAAACATTCCGACGAATGTGTCTAAAATTGGCTTCAGTTCTACCCCGATTCTGATTCCAGCTCAAATTCCTGCCCGGAAAATGGTTAAGGTATCTTGATGGCGATAAAACACATGGAGCGAGGGATTAGAGTCTGTAAAAGATACCGAGATCTGCGTTTGGCTTCCCCGACAAGCTTCGTAGGCAGACGTGCCACGGACCATTCGCCGGGACAGCCACAGCCCTCAAGGGAACAATTCATGTGCCCCAAAGAAATAAGAGTGGTAAGGCCCACCCGCGGACTGGGCAGATGAAAGGCCATTAAATGCTGTAATAGTATAACGGCACAAATAGTGAAAAGAAACAAATGTCCAAAGTCCAAACTAAAGAGTATAATGGGTATACGGTATATCCTTTTTGTTCCAGATATTTAAACATTCATGTGATCAAAGAAGCAAATCAGTAGAAGTTCAAGACCAAGACTGTAATCCCAAAAGGATCAGTAGATGGCTGCAAGCAAAATCAGAGTTCCCAGTTCTACCCAAAAAACTTGCAGGGAGTAATGACAACATAAATTTTACAGCTTCATGTGGCCGACTCCGCCTCTGAACGAACCGTACAGAGGCTGTGATCTTCTGAACGTGAAGATGTCCTTTATTTCAACACAGTTTGGTTGGGCAGCATCTGCGATCTTATCAGCTCCCAACTCAGATGAATGTGGGCTCCCGTACACTCGTACGCTCAGTACCTTCTTCTGAGGTGCATCCACTTTTATGTATTCCTCGAAGAACTCTATCAACTCCTCTTGAGTTAGCTCTCGCAAGGCTGCCACCTGAAACCAGAAGAAAAGGAGGTTGTTCATAGCCAGCTTTCTGATCTGCAGCCTCAACTGAAATCTATTTCTTATACTCGTATTTCTTTGCTCATCTAGACATAATATCATATCATCTTTTGTTACCTCGTGTTCCTTCCTGTCAAACTTGAGTGTCCCATCTGAAATCTCGCGCAAGTAGTATGAAGATTCTTCCCTTAAATTCTTTAGCTTCTCGAGTTTCATGTCGATCAAAGCACTCACATTGTTCTGTGTCATGGACAAATCAGGACTCAGACTTAATCACACCATTGTTATGCTTATTCGAATGAAACTGAACATACGTGCAGAATTACCCTACCCACTGGATTGACTAGTTTTTCTCAAAAGGTTAAAACAACTAGATGGTTAAAACTGCATGATGTTCTACAACAGGGTTGCATAAAAATATTCTGGTTTATGAGGTTAAGGCTGGCCATTCCAATATTCATACTATCTTGGAAGATGCAAGAACTACCTACTCACTAAATTAAGAGAAAATATTTCACCTTGAATTCATCATTGGACATCTCACGCAGTTTACTTTCGAACATGCTAAGAAAAGCCTTCACTCTCAAATCAATCTGCCCAGGACCCTGCAAACTAACAGATATTAGAGAACTTTCTGTTGCTAGAAGAAGGAAAGAGGTCGAGATAGAAACTTCTACATACTTTAGCGGTTGATTGGATAATGAACTGTACTCCACGGATACCAAAATCATTCCTGGGAAGAAGAGGAGTAATCGAGCATTAAAGAACAGACATAATGTTCCAGATTGAACGCTGAAATGAGAGATGATATTTGCGTACCTCTGCATGAGGACAGTGATGTAACCAAGTTGCTCGACTGATCTAAGCTGGTGGAAAGCTTCTTGCTTTGCAATTAAAGCAAAAAGCTGGAGCTTGACATTCAGCTTAAAATCATCTCTATGAACCTATTACAAATAAACACAATTTCCATCACAGCAGCATAATGGTCTTTATAAGAATATTCATCAAATCTTCAAATCACTTAGAAGCGAGCTGAATCTGAGTATCATAAAACTCAAGAGGATTTTACGCGTCCAAAATCAGGTAACTTTACATCGGGATAAGAAAAAACTGCATATAAGAAATGGAAACGAACACAAAATCCTTATCAAATATTCACATGCGGGCGCAGTTTACATAAACAAATGTAAGAAAAAACAACGCAGTTTTGTATAATATAGAATAGTTTATTCTTTTGAGAATTTGAGTGAAAAGATCAGACCATCTGTTCTCAATGTGATAACGCATGGGGACACAAAAAGTATCAGCACAAAACAGGTTAGGCAGGGGAAGGCGCAAAATCAGAGCTACCTGAATAAGGAATTATAAATAAAGCTTGAACTGGGATGGAACAACCTATGTACTCCAGAAAAGCTATAACAGTAGCTACCTGAATATAATGCACTAAAGCTGAATTCTCATCTTTTGTATTTAAGCCTTCAGCTGGATAGATGTAAGTCATGCCCCGGTCAAGTTTGACAACTCTATTAGTTAGATGTTGAGAGGAGAACAAAGGTTGGCATATGGGGTTTGGACACTTGAAAAAGACATGCTCAATTTGATCGCATATTGATTCTGCCTCGTCTCGTTCGATGTTTCCTGGAATAAACCACAAACACTTACTGACACTGTCCAGCAATGGCCAAAATATTTAACTTCCTAGCAAGATTTTAAACATTTCATTGAACTATATGGGCTAATAATACTTCAGGAAACAGAGACTGTAAGGCATAGCTAATTTCAACAGTTAGTGAGTTTACACTGCCGTAGGAATAGGATACAAAAAATAGGCATTCCAAGGTTTGAATCTCAACAAACATTGCTAAAAGGAAGATGATATCTGAATCCGTGACAGAAATTTGGTAGCAAGAATAGATGTATCTGAGGTAAGAAAAAAACCTGCTATGTAACACTCCAAGAAAGCTCTTGACAGCATCATTGGTACAAACTTAGAAAGATCATCCGCCTGCAGTTGAGAAAGAACTTCAAGGTTTTCCATCCAAGGCCATGTTTGATCTTGTAGAATTAAAGAGCAGTAGTACATGGCCTGCTGATAAGGTTGGTGAAACTTGTAATTTTCATATTCCTTCGTTACTGTTTCCTGTGAAAAACCCAAGAAAATTACTGATAAAATCTCTGCACTTAGACTGCTTCTGAAAAACGTGTTTCGTTGATAAACTAATCATTACCTTGATAACAATAAACCTGTCAGGGTTGACTTCGAATGTGGCTATTTTCTCCATAACCGTTTCTAACAAGATCCTCAATTTGTGATTATAACCAAGCACAGTCACCTAATGTAGAAAATAGGAAAACAAAATTAAAATGAATAGAAAACAACAAAGGAAGAGAAAAGGCTATACATACAGACGCACAATTCTATTGCTTATTTTTCTCAATATATGTAGGACCCGATGACATAACCACTTCATTTTCCATTGCAAATAAAAAAACTCAACCAAACAGAATACCATTGGTCACATAAATTTAAAAATTAAGAGAACACTTTAGCTTGCTATAGATCTGGGAGTAAATTATAATCTGCTCAGCTGAAGACTTGAAGAGAAGATTCAAATTGCACTAGCAACATCACAGAAGGATCTATCAGCTTTTAGACGCTACTCCTCTCTAGATCTACCCCTTTTCTTCACTTAACCTAATCATAAGTTCTGAACTAATCACCTTAATGATTCATTGCCTACATCTTTACAGAGTACCTATACATAAGATATTCTCAAATGACAAATGAATATGCTCAGAACGTATCAGATCATTTGTTGATTTCAAAATCTTGACATCTTATATCAATACTTGTCTGTTTGGGTAACTTTTACTTCCCCAACAAAGAAGTAATTCTTGCAGTCATTAGAAAGAGAAGAAACTCACATATCTATACATCTACCAATTGTTTATGAAAGATTTAAGAGTATTAAGAATTTCAGTGTGCTTCTGTTGGCTATTAATATTGCAGATGCCAGATGAGAGTACCTGAAAACCACTGTTTGTGTTGCCTATCCCATAATATAAACCAGCAACTTGTGCGTAATAGGCTGAAAATGGGCAAATAACATTTTTATTAGAAGAGTATAATAACAAAAACATCAACACACGTGAAGATTCTAGTCTGCATTTTATAAACACATCAATGAAAATCATAAAAGTCAACTACACCTCACAAATGATGGCAACATCAATTGGTATGTCAAGCTTTCATTTCACAAAGATAACCTCAAATCAGAACCATAAAGACAAGAAGACACATAAACTTACCATATTCGTTCAAGTAATCCATTAACAATCGTGCAAAAATATCTGTAAGCACGTAAGCTTCTGGTGAAGCACAGGCAAGAGGGCAACTGAAATCAATCTTGATGTATGCCTTTGGGGTAGAGAACATTGTATCCGGCTTGTACCACAATGACAAATAGGTTGACCTTTTCAATAGAGTTGGCAACATAACCTGTTCCAAAAGCATACTGATGAACACTACTAGTGATATTAAGCAGCCAAAAAGTTACTACAGCTCATGATCATTTCAAACCTTCTCTCTTGTGTCCTTAATTGACAAGTCAGTGGGGACAAACACATTAGGTGCTGGAAGATGCAGATTTTTGTCGGGAGTTGATTGCATCCAGCCCTACAATAAATGAATAACTAACAGTATCACCATTGCCATAAATTTTAAATTCAGAACTAGAACACAACATTAATTTTTCAGAAACAAACCTCAACCATGGAGTTCGTGATTTTATCGATACCATATGCAGTTCCATACCATGGCTCCACCATATTAGCTTCTCCTTCAAATTTCTTTGATACCCAAAAGATACTACATATTACAACTTGTTAGAAGGCATTTAAGCCAAATAATGGTTTGCTGTTTCTAGTTTTATATATAAGAAATGAATTGTTTTTAATTTGTAGATAATGTCTGGGCAGTTGGCAAATCATTAACACAACGATTCTGCAGTGAAACACTCACCGAACATTGTCTGGAGAGAGCTGGTCAAGATACATCTGGATTGTGCTTGGATTGAAATTAGAAGGCAAGGATGACCCTACGAGCCAATCTGCTGGCGGATATTTCTGGATTGCGAAAAAAGAGATTGTTTGGTAATTTAGATAATGATTCGATTCTCCTGGTACTCACAGGTACACAGAAAGATCATCAGTTAAGACATTAAATAAGTTCAGATGATTTGTTGACAGCAACTACAAATGAGAAATTGAAAGCCGGGCCTCAAGAAGATAGGGATCTGATGCACACAATTTGCAAAATATAACAACAGTTTAGGTATAAAAAGACATAAAGTCTTGATACAACCACGTCTCATGGCCTTGGAGACTAACCACAGCTGTTGTTTATTCGAGTAGGAGTTTATTGTGACTCGCTGTTACTCGTGGTATGTTTAATTCTCAGCATACTGTCATAGTTATTGGTGTCAAACTCTCATACACAAACGTGCGTATTCTCTAACAAATTTAATTTTATGTGGAATAAAAGAGGAAAAAAGATGTAACAAATTCCAAACATTGAAAATCAATTGACAATAAACTTACTTGCATATTAGAAGAAATTCTGACTGCATAATCAATCGGAGGAATTTTGTCCTGATAATGGAATTCTGTCTGACAAACTGCTGCAAGCTGCATCACCACAGCACCAGAATTTCGAGATTCAATAAACTTACAAATTATACATATCCCACTCTTTGACTGTCTACCTCAATACTCAGGAAATACTCAGTTTCCCAAGTCTTGTTTTCAAACTCAAAAGCGAATATCCAAGAGGAGTTGTACCACAACGAAATTAGACCTAGGAGAACTCTAGACCTCTGCATATCTTGCAATTAGCTCTCTAACACGACTACTTATATTCTGAGAATGTTGTACGAATATTTAGCCACCAAAACTAACAATGTATTCTCTATGGGATTGGTGGGGGCAGAAAAATTACCCGTCTCTACAAATGATTCTGGTCACTACTTTGCACAGTTGTGTCACCAAATATCTTAGATCAGCAATAACTACGGCCTTCCTAGCTAGAAAAGGAAGTCACCTTGAATCAATCACACAACTACGGATAACTTTTGTGTATTTCCAAAAGACAAACCTCATCAAATATCCATTTGCATACACCAGATTGCTGCAAGAGCCGAATGTATCTGAAAACCAACCCGACAACATCTTGCATGTGCTCTGCAATTCAATGGAAAACCCATTTTTGAAGAATTTCACATTAAGTCCAACATTAGTTATTAGAAATACCTAAAACAATGAGAATAACTCAAAAAAACAAATATACAGTTCACAGTTGAAAGGCTTGTGAGCAAACAGAAAACCCATAGAAGCAGAAAAGGGAACCAAAAAACTAACCATGGCCAGCATCTGTGAGGTCAATTCCCACTTCAAAAAAGGAAAACTCCTTAGTCGAATCTCCTTCACCAGCAGATAAACTCGTCGCCCATCCTGTTTTTTCAGTGTCACATAATATAGTGAGTCCAGTTACCGCAAAAGCAGTGTAGAGAACTGAAAGCCAAATCGAGGGTGCAGTGGCAAAATGGAAGAGTTTGACAATAATGCTACAGGTCAGCATCACCATTCGAGATGTCAAACATATTAACTCTGCTTTCAGAACCAGATTCGAATCTGACACATGGCCAAAAGCCATACAACAATCGTGGATAACCCACGTGACGGCTGAAATTTAACATGCATCAATTGGTAAAAGTAACCTTCAAACAGCATATACCCACCCAAGGTTTTCAATACATAAAATACAGATCCTTCGGCTTCATGACCAACAAGATGACCAAGATACCTCGCTGGCCCTTCCTTGTAGTGAAGAATCCCTGGGGTTATTGGCCACACAATTCGCAGCTTGTGGCCTTGTTTTATAGGGACAACTTTGACTAGTATCTGCCAAAAACCAAGTATTCCCATTATTCTTAAAAATAAAACCAAAAACCTATTTCACATGTTTTGAGAACGATGTGTTAAGAAAGCCACACAAGCTCTATGCACACCTGTAAATGCTCTGAAGAGCAGGGTTGACCAGGGAAAGAGAAGCAGGTCCTCTCATGGTTTTGAATAGCCTGGAATTTCTCCTCAATGATGCCTTGGAGCTTATCAAGGCTTTCTAAGCATTCAATCAGAAGAGAAATTAATGATAATCAACAGAAAAGAAGCCATGCTAGTAGAATTCACATCTGCTAACCTTTTGCATATATGAGGAGATGCATGAGATTGGCTGAATAATGTTCTTCGTAGAATTTTATCAGCTCTTGTCTTGTATCCAGGCCCTTCGCTTTTGGTCTAACCTCCAAAGTATCCCAGTTACCTGTAAGTTCAATAGGATATGCATTTTAGGAAATAAAACATGTCAAAGGTGAAAGAGAACATAATAGTAAGGTAGCCAGTATGTTGTGGATGTTAAAGGACATGGTTATTTGGATCCAGTAGCACAAATCATGAAAGAATAAGGCACACTTAAAGCTTGTGGATAGTTGTCAGACACAAAGGCACATCTGATACACGTTCGTACCTGTACTGAACTTGTGAAACGGGTGTCCCTCGTCGCTTAGATGCTTCTGAAGCTGCACAAAGAAAACGTTCCAAGGAACGGAGTTGTAACACCAGGAAGGCTGTAAGTTAAAAGTTGAGATACTCTAACCGCAAAGTTTCGAAAAGGCATCACTCAAACTCACAAATATCAAAAAGATAAAAATAAGAACATTAAGATCCAACATTCATACGCACAATAAATCAGTAAATTTTGAAGACAACATTGGAAGTGCTAAAGTGCCTATTTCGTCAGGAATAATCTAGACCAGAAAATACTTCACTACAAAGTGTTTTTGGGCCAAAGCAAGGTCATTTTGCAACTTATGTTTTGTATGTGATTTGAATAGAGGTGTGTACTCCGGAGTAAAACACCTCGTACAGCTTAAACAGTAATCCTTCTATTGCAACTTTGCAATAGTTTTTTCAGAAACAACTCTTATCAGCGTGTCAACTTATACCTGATTAATTCTCCAAGCGTCAGACAACAAATTTTTTTGATTCTCTGTGCATCGGAGAGAAAGGAACAACATGAATGAGTAATTTTTAACCTAAATTGACAACACGGAAACATTATTTCTGGATAGAATGAGAGGGCACAGGCTCATTCAGAAAGTAATAGCTACCAGAATCAACAGCTTTTATTTCCCTTGTTGTTGCATCAGCTGACATGAGTGGTTTAATAAAGAACTGCGCGAATCTGAAAATCCACGCATGTAAACAAACAGCCCATAAATTGTACTTATTTAAAAGACAATTACAAGGAAATAAATTTACATAGTGCATCGCTTACCTGTCCAGAGCATCTTCAAAACAGTCGCCATTGACATCAAAATAGTAGTTGGTTTGCTCCGAAGCAGTGAAAGCATTAGTTCTCCCTCCGTGCTAATAATCACAAATAACCAGTAAGATCAACAATTTCAGTGGCATGCTGAGGAATCTTCGAACAGGAATAGGCTTCATCAATTCAACTTCGATAGGAATCAATGTTAAAAATAAATACGTCCACCAGAAACAACAAAGGATCCTCTATTGGACAGTATCTTTGAAATTTTGGAACATGAGACCAACTTGTGTATAATTGCCCACAGAATTCGCTTAGAAACGACACAAAGAATCCCTTTTCAGAAAAAAAGGAGAGGGAAGCTGGTACAAATTCCCCATCATTTCCTTGCATTGGGAATCATGAATCACTAAATACCTACCGTGTTAGCTCACTTAACGAATTCCAGAAACGGTTGAGGCATGGTATGACATCACACAAAGATTTATGATTCATCTGACATTTCAACCGTTAAACCCCCAACCTAAGTGCTACTCGGAATAAGTTGTAGTGTAGCAACTGGCCAGCGTATTAATCAGACCATCAGAGAATCAACGAAGTCCAAAATTACATCCGTCTAAGAAATGATCCGGTAGATACCTCGCTGATGTACTTGGAATAAGAATCCTCCAATGGGTACTTCTCACTAGCATAAAACAGCATGTGCTCTGCAAGAGAAGAAAGGGGAGTAAAGATTCATTGACTCCTTCAGATAATATATACAACCAATTCATGGCAAATGCAAAAAAGACGACCAAAATCAGCATTGCATAACTAGAATCGGAGTTTAATGGAATGAATTCCAAGCAAACGTAGAAAACAAAATCATATAGAAGGGAAAACTGAGAGTCACCAAGGAAATGGGCAAGGCCTTCGAGTCCAACGGGGTCGCTGAAAGCACCAACGCCAACGCTCATGGAAGCAGAAGCCTGAAACAACTCGAACTTGTTGGTAATTGAGATTGAACACATACAGAAGCGGAGACAAACGGAAGGATTATGTGATGATGGAGGATAAAACGAACTTGCCTTATCGGTTTCGGGATCGCTTATGAGGAGAACTTGGAGGGAATTGCTGAGGACGATCCTTCTATACTCCCTCTTGTCCGTTCGAGGCTTCAATATCTCCTCCGTGCCCAGCGCCATTTCTGATTTCTCTTCTTTTCGTCTTTGCTGAAGTTGACGGAATCAGAATGCCCAGAGACTTCTGTAGCTCACGTCTCCCCTTCAGCTCTATATAATGTCTCTCACGGGTCTTGCTTTTTGGTTTTCTAAAGAGAATATCGGAGTTTGTAACTGTCAACAATGGCAAACGTCTAAAATGGTTGTGGTTAATCGTAGCTGGTTATTAGTGAACTAATGTGTGGTTTGATTTGAAGGTTATAATCGAATTTGTGATCAAAATGTTTGAAAAACAAATTAAGTGATTGAAATATTACTTAGTATTTTTTAAATATAATGTATTTGTAAAATATAAGTGGACCAATTCAAAATTTTATGTAATTTTTTATCAAAACAAACAATGCAATTTACATATGTATTTGCAAAAACACAGTTCTCAATAATATCATTTTTAATATTAAGTATTATATGGTTATATTTGGGTCCTATATTTAGCACTTTATATATTTTAAAAGGTGTTTTATTTTAATGGTGTAGTCATATATTTAGGATCAATATTTTTGTAAGTTTAATTTAATGTTGATTTTTGTCATTTTAATTTAATAATTACATCATTATTTTTAAATAGATATAATTAATTAATTGAAACAATCAATTCGATATAATCTTTTTAAAATTTGCACATAATTTTTTTCAATCAATATGACCAGATAAATAAAATAATAAATAATTAATTTATTGTAATTATAAATATTAAAATTTATTTTATAACATATTAACAACTAATTAATAAAAGTCACATCTATTCCACTAATATTTTTTATATACTATATTATCTCTTTTTAGCAGAATCCAAACTGTTTTTTATTGATTGGCTAAAAGTTATATTTTTTAGCCATTTGAAATTTTAATTTTAATATTACAAGAGTTTTAGTTCTATAATTTAGTCATTTGGTCATTTGAAACTTTCCATTGAAAATGGTCCACTTCTAAACGGCTAAATCAGATTAAATTTGGGGATTGTTAAAAAACGCCCTACATTTTACTATCAAACGCCATAATATCGTCGCAATATTTGAGTTCGGCAATAAAAATGATGTGAACGCCCTTTGAATCGTAAATTGAAAATCGTCGTCGCCGTAGCCCTACCGCCGGACACCCTCCGCCGCCGTCGCCGCCGCCGTCGCCGACGACCCCAAAATTTTAAACCCTAAACCCTAACCGCTAAACCCTTAAACCCTAAACCCTAACCCATCTAAACCCTAACCGCTAAACCCTTAAACCCTAAACCCTAAATTTTAAACCCTAACCCATCTAAACCCTAACCGCTAAACCCTTAAACCCTAAACCCTAAATTTTAAACCCTAACCCATCTAAACCCTAACCGCTAAACCCTTAAACCCTAAAACCTAAATTTTAAACCCTAACCCATCTAAACCCTATCCGCTAAACCCTTAAACCCTAAACCCTAACCCATCTAAACCCTAACCGCTAAACCCCTAAACCGTAAACCCTAAAATTTAAACCCTAACCCATCTAAACCCTATCCGCTAAACCCTTAAACCCTAAACCCTAAATTTTAAACGCTAACCCATCTAAACCCTAACCGCTAAACCCTTAAACCCTAAACCCTAAATTTTAAACCCTAACCCATCTAAACCCTAACCGCTAAACCCTTAAACCCTAAAACCTAACCCATCTAAACCCTAACCGCTAAACCCTTAAACCCTAAACCCTAAATTTTAAACCCTAACCCATCTAAACCCTAACCGCTAAACCCTTAAACCCTAAACCCATTCATATTCAATGCAAATTAAGTATCATGACACATGCATATTAATACATATCTTAATTAGTATTATGAAGGGAGAAGTAATTTGCACGAGATATGCATGAGACATGTTTGGAGTGTATTGCATGGGGCATGCATATAAATGGAGTGAAATGTATGGTTTAGGGTGTAGCGGTGAAATGAAGAAACCCTAACCGCTAAACCCTAAATCCTAAATCCTATTTCTAAATTCTAAATTCTAAATCCTATTTCTAAATTCTAAACCCTAAACCCTAAACTCTAAACCCTAAACCCTAACTAAATTAGTAAAATAGTTTTAAATTTTTCCCCGAATAATAAATAAATTTAATTAAATTAATTCCTAATTTTTATTGATAAAACCCTAATTATTATTTAATTATTAACTATTATAATCGTTTATTACTAATTTATTAATTAAAAATTTATTAATTACTAATTCATTAATTACTAATTCACTAATTACAAATTAAGTAATTACTAATTTACTAGCATTTATCTCTTCCCTGGTTTCCGCAATTTTCACCTCTCCCTAACTATTCCCATACCCAATAATGACTTCCAACATTGATATCTTAAGGCCCTCCCGAAACTGAAGCTTTCATCCTCAATGACTGACTCATCCATGGAAAATTTTGGTAAGAGGGATCTTGTTTTCTCTAAAATTGTGCATGCCATTTGGCTCAACTGGTTATGGATTTTAGTAATGTTGATAAGAAATTGAGACATATATTTGACTTGATGGAGGATGAAGCGAACTTTCACCAGAAGAAGAGTGCTTTCCTCTACCATCTTGCAGTCTAGACTATGTTGTCTGGTTTTTAGATTGACAATTGAATATTTTAATTTTATTTCTATTTGACGTCAAAATTATTTACATAAAAAGCGTTGTGGTCAGAAGTTCACTTAATAAGGTTTATTGCAATGCATCTTCACCATGATTATTCTAATCATCGTTCACCTTATTCTTTGTAAAGTTATGGTAATCTGAGGAGCGTTCTTTTTCAGTTAATACCACCATTTTCACTATTCACAATCTTCGTCAAATCTGTTAGTCGGTGCGCTTGCATACAATCTATTCTCATGGTATTTATGTGGGCTTGGTTATTCTGAGATGTCATAACATGTTATATTGTCTACATTCGTCATGTATCGCGACTGAATAATAGTGTTACTGATTGATGTATTGACTTCCATTATTATATTCGTTCTTAAACTCTTGTATGATATCTATTCTGCTCTGTATCAAGAGGCGATATCTCCAGAAAAAAAAGACGTTAAGTTACAAAAAAATTGCAAGTCCAATGACCAAAATAACCCTAGTTTTGTACCGATAGACAACCTAGGGGCGAAGGCGGCAACTAGCAGCGTCCAGCGGCGGGAACCTGTTAGCTGATAAATAAACAGAGTGAAGTGAAGAGGAGGGAAAACGGAGAAGGGCAGCGTGACGCTTGGAAAAGAGCGATTCAGAATACAGGCCAAGTGTTTAGCTGCAGGTCTATAGATTGACGGTGGTGATTGGAATCAAAGCTCTGGTGGTACCATTATCGTTGGGAGAGAAAGTGAGGTTGTAACGGTCGGTTTGGTTTTGGACTACTGACACTGGTTGAATCCCTATCAAGCACTAGGGTTAGCTCACCTCGCTCTTTCCGCTACTACATAAACGCGGCATCCCCAACTTCTCCCTCTTTGTTTCTCGCTTCTCCCTGTTTTGTGAAATCAATGGCGGACGGTCACTTGTACAACAACATCTCAATCGGAGGCCGCGGCGGTACCGTAAGTTATTTCTCTCTCTCGGTGATCGATGAAAACATCTCGTTGTCTTTTTGCTGTTCTGCGTCTTCGCTGTCTCCATGTTTGTTACGAAACCCTAATAGCTCGGAAACCCTAGGAAGTTGCAAATTTTTTGCTGTTGGCATTGTCTTCACTGAAAACCCTAACACAAGACTTCTGAATCTAATTCCATGGCTTGTGTACTGCTTTCTAATCTCTGTGGTTGCTTTCCTGGCTGTCATTGAGTGGTGATTAGGGTTTGTGATTAGATGAGGGATTTGAGTTTGGTGCGTCACTTATTGGAATTGGGACTTTTGAACCCTAGTTGTCAACTTCGTTTAACATTCATTACTCTTATCCTGATCATGTGTTTTCTATGAGCTTTTCATGAAAACGGAGAAAAGAACTGTGCTTCATGTAGGATAGGCATTCATGTCAGAGCAATAAACTCTTCTTAAGAACCCTGTGTGGTTTGAATGGTTTAGTATTGTTAATCTCTTCTTGACCTTGGCTTATAATTTTGATTCTTATATTTTCATATGTAATCCAGAACCTCGGGCAGTGCAAGATTTATTCAGGTGGCATAATGTGGAAGAAACAGGGAGGTGGTAAAACAGTGGACGTTGACAAATCTGATGTTGCTGGATTGACGTGGATGAAAGTACCAAGAAGCAATCAACTGGGGGTTCAAATCAAAGATGGACTATACTACAAATTTACTGGCTTCCGCGACCAGGTTTCTTTATTTTTAATTTCGACCGCAAGTAATTTTGACATGGTTAATGCGACTAATTAGTAATTAGGATTATTATATTATTATTCTAGATTAGCTGGATTATTAAGATTATTGTGATATTGTTTCCGTGTTTCTAGTGGTAGGATTAGGGAGAGTTTTATTCACGTTTAGTTTGGAATTACTAGTTAGTTGAATTTCCTTTTAGAATAGGATTTGCATATGTTCCTCCCAAGCCTAGAAATAGGCTGTGCTTCTGTATGTTTGAACAAGAAGAAATCAGTATCAATAATATTATCAGTTTGTTTTGGTTCAACTCCATAGCTTTCGGTGAGATTCTTGCCTAGCAACCTATCCTATCGCTATCAAATTTACTCTTGCCTAACTACTTAACGAATAGGCTGACATGATGTTTTGGTCGTTGCATGAAAAATGTTGTGTTACCGGTGCTTATATCGTCTGTGTATCATCATTTTGCTGTAACCTGTTGAATTTCGTTAGTCTTGGATAGATGTCTGGGTTCTAATCCTAGGTTGGGAATTCTTGTGCTGTTCTTGCAGGACGTGACTAGCCTCAACAACTATTTCCAAAGCCATTTTGGTATGACGCCAGAGGACAAGCAGCTTTCTGTCTCTGGGCGCAACTGGGGGGACATTAACTTAAGTGGTATGCTCTCATGCATGCCCATCATTTACTTGTTTAGTTATTTACTCTGGTGGATAGCGTTTGTCTCCAAATCATGAACTCATGTAATTGGTTAATTTGTGTCTATTGTCTGGGATTGATGTTTGCAGGTAATATGCTTACCTTTTTAGTGGGTTCAAAGCAAGCCTTCGAGGTATCCTTAGCAGATGTTGCACAGACTTCGATGCAAGGCAAAAATGATGTCGTTTTAGAGTTCCATGTGGATGACACAACCGGAGCTAATGAGGTCTGTTTAAGGTTTTTATCATCGTTGTTTGTTGCAACCTAGGTGGTTTGTAGTTACCTGTAACTTCTTTTGAAATTAACCATACCTTGTACCTTTTTTCGCATTGTTGACTAAGGTGATATGGTATCATTAATCATCATCTCCAAATATGCTGACATGAAACTCTTTGTTTGCTTATTTGGTATGCCTGCAGAAAGATTCATTGATGGAATTGAGTTTTCACGTACCTAATTCTAACACCCAATTTGTTGGTGATGAGAACCGTCCTGCTGCTCAGGTGAGTTCGAAATCAATTTGTTATTCAAGAATAGTCTTTACATATTTTTTTATCCTGTTATCACTTGGAACGTTATTTTGAACATTATGATAGTAGAATGAGTCATTTAAAGTTGGCAGTATTAGTCCTGTAGGAAGGGAATAACTCGTGTATACACTTTTCCGTTTTAAGATATTCCCAATGGACAATGCTCTAGGATTGTGATATGCGATTCTTCTATGGTTGTGATTGCCGATTAGTCCTTTGTGTCATACAATGATCCCACCGCCCCACAGTATCCAAGTCAATACCTCTTTTCTATGGCTCACTAAATCAGCCCTAAACTACTGAAAATGATTATTTAAACCCCAAATCTGCTGCAACGTATCCCCTATATCGGTTCTCTGTAATATTCTCTTTAACTTTATTGGTTTCAGGTATTCCGTGAAAAAATTATGTCAATGGCAGATGTTGGTGCTGGGGCTGAAGAAGCTGTTGTTACATTTGAGAGTGTTGGCATTCTCACACCAAGGTATGAGTTTTGAAATCCCGATGCATGCTTCACTTATATGATTTTTTGAGTTTAACTATATACACATAGGTGGCTTAAGCTGGTCTGAAAAAATGTGCTTTCTGTAGGGGTCGGTACAATGTTGAACTTCATCTATCCTTCCTACGCCTCCAAGGGCAGGCCAATGATTTCAAGATTCAGTACAGCAGCGTAGTTCGACTGTTTTTACTTCCAAAGGTTCTTTCGTCTATCCCCTTGTATTGACCATTTCTCCATACATGATTTGCATAATTCCTCATTCATTATTGTGGCTATCATGTAATATCTTGCAGTTGTGCCTTCTCATCTATATGTTATTCTTTCCTTCAGTAGTTCTATTTATTTGGGCCACGTGCTTGGACAACCACCCTGAATAAAATCTTGTTTGTTTGCAGTCTAACCAACCACATACCTTTGTTATTGTGACTCTTGATCCTCCCATCCGAAAAGGACAAACTCTATATCCACATATCGTGTTGCAGGTATGTGGATTTTCATTTTATTGATGCCTCTCCTCATAATGGTGAAAGTTTAATTTCAGTCTTTATCTTTTATTTCCGTGCTCCCTCCTTTCCTTCCTCATAATGGTGAAAGTTTAATTTCAGTCTTTATCTTTTATTTCCGTGCTCCCTCCTTTCCTTCTAGGATATACTGAAAGGTTTTCATACAGCTTACCTTTTGTTCGTTTTGTTTTGTGTAGTTTAATACAGATGAGGTGGGAGAACAAACTCTGACAATAAATGATGATCTTTTGAATACGAAGTACAAGGACAAATTAGAAGCATCTTATAAGGTAATTCTTTGATCTTTTGTGTAGTGTAGCGGTCTTAAAGATCTATGAATTTTCCCAAGAAGTTTAGCTCTGAGACTCTTGTCTGATTGGGTTGGCCCTGGTTAACTGTCCTGCCTATATGTTCTTTCAAGTTTCATCAGTAATCTTTTGTCCATCATATGAATGTACACACCCTATTTATGACAGGGGCTTATTCACGAAGTGTTCACTACCATATTGCGTGGTTTGTCTAGCGCAAAAGTAACTAAGCCAGGAAAATTCCGTAGCTCTCAAGATGGTTATGCTGTGAAGTCATCTTTGAAAGCTGAAGATGGACTCCTGTATCCTCTTGAAAAGAGTTTCTTCTTCTTGCCTAAACCGCCAACTCTTATTCTTCATGAAGAGGTAACTCATTAAGCTTATAATTTTATGTTCTACTATGTCATATGTATTTCAGTGATAGAGAGAATCATTATCATATGATATGACTGTCTTAATGTTGAGTTTCTTATTTTGCATGTTTATGTATGTAATCGTTTCAAAATTTGCTTCGTATGACATGATATTTTCTTATTTCTTTGTACAAGATTGACTATGTGGAGTTTGAGAGGCATGCTGCTGGTGGCTCAAACATGCAGTACTTCGATTTTCTAGTTAAACTAAAGACTGAGCAAGAACATCTATTTCGGAACATCCAGAGGAATGAATACCATAATCTCTTTGAATTTGTTCGGTATGTGGAGTTGGTGATTTTCACACGTAGGGTAATTCTGTCTTTTCAGTATAACACAGGTTTTGTTTGCTTCTTGTTTGTAGTGGGAAGGGTTTGAAGGTTATGAACCTGGGAGGTAGTCAACCAACAGCCGGAGTGCCTATTATGGATAGTGTTGTAGACCATCATCCAGTTGACTCTTATTTGGTGCAAATTCAAAATGAAGCTGGTGGTGGAGATGAAAGTGATGAGGAGGTACATTATTTCTATGGCCTCAGATAATTTAGATATTGGGTCAATTCTCCCTTCTGCTTAGGGATCTTGAAAGATGTTAAACCCAAGTGCCAGTTTTGAATCCCATGAAATAATTGAGACTGACACTTATTATAAGATTGTTATGCAATTTGATGTTTCTGTACTTTGTTCATTATCTGGTGTGCGCATGGGACTGATTATTAATGTCAGCATTGATGCATGTTCTGCACATAATTTGAGTATGTGTATCCGATTGAACCTTGAACAATGAGCCTGGGGATTTTTAGTTTGTTCAGGCATACTAATGGAGGGTTTGATTGTGAATCTCAGGATGAAGACTTTGTTGCCGAGAAAGATGATTCAGGCTCACCTACAGATGATTCCGGGGATGAATCAAATGGCAGTGACAGTGGAAATGAGAAAGAGGCAAGCCTTGTTATTAGTGCATAAATATTTTTGTTCAATCCCTAGGAAAGAGTATGAAAGTGCATGGTTTATGTGTAAGAAATGGTATTGACCTTGTGAAACCGTGGGGCTGAATTCCAGAAGCCTTTGAAAAAGGAGGCCTCTTCTAAGGAAGCTTCATCTTCTAAGCCTGTGTCAAAGAAGAAAGCTAAAGATGTTGAGGGAGATGGTTCGAAGAAGAGGAAACTACCGAAGCAGAAGAAAGATCCCAATGCACCAAAGAAAGCTATGACTAGTTTCTTGATTTTCTCTCAGAATGAGAGAGAGGTAGTGTCTTTTTTCTTTTTCTTTACTTCAGATTGTTGGTTGATGTGCTGTTGTATACTAATTGTGGTTTTGTTTGGCAAACAGAATATTAAGAAGAGTAATCCTGGAATTTCATTCGGGGATGTTGCAAAAGCGCTTGGTGATAAGTGGAAGACAATGTCAGGTATGTGACCCCTCCTTTTAATGTTTTTGATACCGGTCTGAATGGTTGGACCTTAAACTACTCATCAAGCAGTCTGGTACAATTCTGATATATTTATATGGTTAACTCACGGTTCAACTTCTATTTATGACGGTTTAGACGGTTGAACTACATTAGACTTACTGGTTCGACGTCCCAGTACCGTTCTGAAAACCGTAGTATAAGATGTGTTTTGATATATTTGTAACATCATATTGTTTTGTTGGATTCTGTGATGCAGCGGATGAAAAACAACCATTTAACGAGATGGCTAAAGCAGACTTGAAACGTTACCAAGATCAAGCGAGTGGATACAACAAAAACCCACCACAGCCAGACTCCACCGTTGATGTAGACAGCGACTAATAATAATGCTGTTGTTTTGTAATGTACGATGTTGATCATTAGTAGGTATTTTTTCGGAAGATGACTCGAGACTTGGTGGTATTTTGCTACAAAGCTTTAGCTGTTGTTCGTTTCAGTTGTGTTTGGAGAAATCTGTTATATTTCTGTTTGAGCAACAGGAGTTAAGCAGATTATAATACTTGTTATGGTGTGACATGCAATATATAAGTGGTAGATTCCCTATTCAGACTAAGCTTCTTCTTTTCCAGATCTTCTATCTATTCTTCAGTCTCCCAGGTCTCACGAGCTGAAGTTCTATATGCAGATTACGTGGTAGATCTACTTTAAAGAGGGATCTTTTCGAAACTCGTTATAATTCCGTTACCTGTTTGTCTGGGTTGCACTGGTTAGGCATGGCTTGCTCGCAACTGCCAAAGTATGCAAATTTTTTGGGTATGATAATTGTTAGATGGCAATCCAGGCTTCGAAATCACTCGGCATATATCGAGTGAGACTGTTACTAGTAGTAATCGTCGGTTGCTTAAGAAAGTAACAGACGGGACTCTGCATTTAAATATTAGCTGTGGCATAATTGGAGGCACCATGGGGGTTTTGCTTATGGTCCTACTTATCAGTTACTAAAATGCAAATCTGAAGAGATAAGTTGTGGGGACTGATTGATTCTCTTGTGCTTCGATGTCTGCCCTCTAAACTTTGCCCCCAGCGCTACATGTAAGTGGTGTTTCTTACTTTGATAGAATCGATGTCCCTTTCATTTAGCATCTTCTCCTTTTCTACTTTCCAAACTCTTCATAACTTTCCTTTTAACCACTTTGTTGAAACTTAACATATATTGAGATTTATATGGACGGCATTAGTTAACATAATATTACTCCAAGATAGAAGCAACAAGTGTCCAGTGGTGAATGAAAATCCATTTCCCCAATGAAAATCCACTGGTCACTGCAGCAGCTGAGAGAGCTAGCAGTGTTTGCTCTGCTGCTGCAAGCTGGTTGGCTTAGTTTCGTGCCCTTTTTTCTCCAGCTAATAATAATAATGATAGTTGGCTAGCATGTGATTTCATTTACTACTATGGGTTGTTCTTTAATGTAACAGCAGGTGCTTTGTTTCCTTCGCTTGCTTGCTTGCTTGCTGGTCATTGCTGGCATTTCATTATTATTATGTATTTAAAAATAGGCCTTAAAAAGGACTGGCGGGAGAATAAAAAGATAAAAGAATGCAGATGTCGTGTTTGAATTCTTTTCAAGCAGTGCAGCACCCAACCAGCTTAAGGAATGGGATTACAACCCCTATCCATCAGCCTCAATCTCTTGAGGTGGTTGAAATATTGATATGATGATGAGTCGATGGTCACATTGATTGGAGGACGTAAAAGTCGAAAATCACTCACTTCCTCTCTTCATCTATCACCAGTAATACTCTGCCACTTGCCGCCACTTCCGCCATCGATTTGTATAAGGGTGTGCACATAATTAGTATCAAAATGTGTAAGACGTATGAAAACTGTGTACAAAACTTTGTGCATGCGACTCGATCACCAATATGCTGGAGGTGGCTACTATGGTTTGAGTTCATCACATTTATCGTTACAGAAATTACGACGCACATTTTCTGTTCCCGACCACTCTCTAAGGGATTAATATACAAAGCTCATGAATCAAAAAATCTTCACTTGTGTTTGCCTACACTATCATCACGATCTCCATTAGCATTCACCTTGGTGTAAGAAAAAAACACTCGAGAAAAAATCAAGCAGTAAATTAAAATAGTAAAATGTCAAGATTAAACTATGGGAACAACAAAACTTATACACGACGACGGGGTTAGACTAATTTGGCTTCTGGGCAGAATTTATAATTCTCTACCGTAGCAGCAATCCCTGTAAACAGAATCTACATGATCCTCACATGAACATATTCTCTTCATAATTACTGATCCTACATCATCACTACTACTCTTATTATTACCGCGCTGGATTATCGAATACTTGGAAGAGTCCGACTCCCGAACCACGCCCCAATCCGGGATCGACTCCGGCGACGCCGTCAACTTCACGTTCTTCAGTATGTGCTCGCTGCTGCTCCCAATAAGCAGGTGGGTCAAAATCCCCGACTCCGTAATAACCCCGCCGCCTTTCCTCTTGTGCTGTTGCATGGCCGCCCTCACGATCTCCGTCAACATCGCAGTTGAGAATCGACGGATTCCTCTCCCTCCGCCCGTCACAACCGCCGGATTCACCACCGCTGGGCGATGCCCTGATTTGAGTGATTTCTCTCTTCTCCCGCCCTTTTCGTGTTTGGCTGATGAGGTGAGATAATACATTACCGACTCGGGTGCTAGGTTCTTGACACGACCGATCGCATCGCCGGCGACTAGGAGAGTGGATTTCACGTCCGCCAGCATGACGTGCTTGAAGTTCCTCTTGACCCGTCCCAGGAGCATCGGGTAACAAGCCCAACGCCGCAGGCCCATCTGCGGGTTCTGGAGGAAACCGTGGAGGGAATTTTCCGGGTCGAGCTCGTTCGCTTCGAAACCGACCACCGACCCGTAACTCAGCCGGGTTGACTCGCCGCCATCACCGTCGTCAGTGGCATTAATAATGACAGTGCTGCTGGTAGCGTTGAGTCGAATTTTCTTACCCCACAAAGTGGGCTCCACCACCGGAGTTTCCTTGTTAGTCGATCTTCTCCTGACGAAGCGCGTGGCGTCGAATCTCGACAAGGACGAACGTTCCGCTCCCGTCGCGTTCTCCGTAAGCAACGCCGATCGGGAGCGATTCGTGGTGGTCAAATGCCGCTGAATCAGCGCGGAGAAGGAGTCGTTCTCTTCTAGAATCACGCTTTCAAATCCGGATCTGGAATTTGAAAATGAAGGGAAGAGGAATACGACGTCGCTTCTTGAGGTGACGCCGGACCGGTGAAGCAGCCGGAGAAACAGACGGAATTCTTCGACGGTGGTATCCTCCGCCACGTGGCCAACGAGGAGGTCGGCCATGGATCTGGTTCCCCGCCGGTAAAGCCGGCCCATACCTTGCAGAGCAAATGAAGCAACAGTAGCAGCATCGTCTTCTAGTTCTGTTCGTCGGACGATTGAGCCGGCGGTGTCGGTGAGCCAGGAGTAGAGGCTGTTGGAGGTTCTGACGGTGGTGGCGGGAGTGTTGACGTCGGAGAGGAAGCGGCGGGAGGTGAGGCGGGTGGTGGCGGGACGGGGAGGGCGGACAGGGGGTTCGAAAGTGGAGAGGGCGAAAAGGAGGAAGGAGAAGAGGAGCAAGAAGGAGCAGATGGAAATGGTGGATTGAGCTTTGGTGAGGATTGGATTGCTGGAATTTGTTCGTTTGATAATGGCGGTTGGTGTTGTTTGTTTGGAGTAATTGCAAGTAGTGTTTCCCGGAGAATAGGCGGCGGAAGGGGAGGGGTGAAGAGTTTGCTGCCTTACAGCGGCCTTGTTGTCGTCGGGGAAGAAGACAAGGAGGAAGCCCATCCCGCCGCCGACGGGGGAGCTACCACGGTTGTCGGTGGAAGAAGAGGAGGAGTTGTTATGGGCTCTAGTGGTGGACTTTGGTGTGGCGGTAGTGGTGGTGGTGCCCATATATTTCAGTGGCGGTCAGTGGGCTCCGAAAAGACTAAAAAGACGGGGGCAATGTGAAGCGTGAAGCGTGAAGTTGGTTTCTCTTTTATCACTTTCACGTCTCCCAAGCGCACGCGCTGACCTTACTTTCCTTTATTTCTTCTTCTCGGCTCGACAGTTATCCCGTGTATGTAGCTAAATGCTAATCTACTAGTAATCTCAATTTTAGTTTTATTTCCTTTTCTGTTGCCCTTAAATTTGTTTTTATTACGACATACTTACTCCTCCTTACAGCTGATTGCCTGATTCTTTATATTTATATTAGCTGGAGGGCTGAACATTCTGCCAGATTTTCCCCACCATTTTCATTTTTACCTTAAAAAGAATTCTATGCGTTGAATATTATAATATGTATCGAATCCAGTCACATTTCACCATGAATATTTATGCATTTTTCGTTGTAAATGAATCAACATGGTTCTTGTACACTCATCAACATGGCTTATCAAGTCATTGATTCTTAACATATCGAGAGCTTTTTGGCCTTTATACGTTGGAGTTTTTCGATGTTCGCGAAGTTTGTCTTCGATATTTTTTACGGGCATCTGGCAGGTGAGAAATGAACTTGGGCCAAATTCAAAGAAGAATGAGCCTAACGTCTATTTTGGGCCAGAAAAAGCCTATTATGTGTTTGGCCCAAAAAGTGTCTGATTACTAATTTGGCCTCACGTGGTATCTATATCTCAATTGCTGACAAAACTTCAAATATCCAAACTTCTCCTGCTCAGCTGCTCTTACGTTCCCTGGTCCTTTGTGGCCGGCGAAACAATGGCGTTCGTTCTAAACCATCATCTCCACGGCTGCCACCACTTCACCTCCTCATTCGTCTGCAACATGTCCAAGAACCACGCGGCATTCGAAGAGAAGAAGATTGGCTTCGTTGACTACGACAAGGGCGAGCACCTCGTTTCCACTGAGCTCAGCGGAGTTAGGCATGACAAAATTCCTAGACGTTACCGCCTGAGAGTCGATCGAGATAGGTTCCAGAAGGACTGGTCCCTCTCTCAGGTCGTCGGAAAGGTTCTCGAGCTCGACCCTCGCCGTGACGATGTCGAGCGGGTCTTGAACCATTGGGTCGGCCGCTTCGCTCGCAGGAATTTCCCTTATCTTATCAAGGTAACTTTTGTTCCGTGTTTCTTCGTCGGTGCTCAGTTCATCTTTCGATCCCAGATTTGTCCGGCCGGAGATGATTGTGTTTCTCTTCTCTTTGCTTCGAGTGTTGTTAGGAGATAACGCAGAAGGGATCGCTTGAGCATAGTATGTTAGTTTTTAGTTGGATGAAAAACCTGCAGAATTACCGTGCTTCCACTGACATCTATAATAGGATGATCAAGCTGCTGGCTAGGCATAACCGGATTGACCAGGCTCGGGGGTTGTTCTTTGAAATGCAGAAATGGAGGTGAGGTTGCTGATATAACGATTCACAAAGCAACTCTTTTTCTTTGAATGTTAAGATATCTCAATTCTTCCATTTGATGTGTGACGTTGCTAGGTGCAAACCTGATGTTGAGACTTGCAATGCACTTATTAATGCTCACGGCAGAGCAGGGCAATGGCGGTGGGCAATGAATATAATGGAAGACATGCTTCGCGAAGCTGTATGTGTTTACCTTTCCCTAAATCAATATTTTTTTGGGTCTAATACTTATTTTCCAAACTGCGATTTAGACAAATGAGTACAATTTGTGCAATTGTTATAGAGTGATAATCAGTATGGTAGCTACCGTGTTGTTTCTTTCAGTGTTTTCTAGTTCTGGCTTAGGCTACCGGTTAGAAAAGCCGTTTGAATTTAATGACGGTTTTCTACTAGTTAGAAATCTATACAAAGTTTCTGAGTTGTATAATTGCACATGCCAATACTATGAGATAGTTCTGATATGTAACTTGGTTGATGGTTGTTATCAGCTTGATGACACCTCGCGAATACTAGGAATACTAGCTAACGAAACTTAGAAGACATTGGACATTGTATGTCATGATTATCAAGTAATATCTGTTCACTACTTGCAGATAACACCTAGTCGATCCACATATAATAATTTGATTAATTCTTGTGGATCCAGTGGTAATTGGAGAGAGGCACTGAAGATCTGCAAGAAAATGACTGAAAATGGTGTTGGCCCTGATTTAGTGACTCACAACATTGTTTTATCTGCTTACAAGACTGGGGCTCAGTATTCGAAAGCCTTGTCTTACTTTGAGCTGATGAAAGGAACAAACATTAGACCAGATACAACAACACTCAACATTGTGATGCATTGCTTAGTGAAGCGTGGTCAATATCAGAAAGCGCTGGATATTTTCAATTCCATGAGGGATAAGAGAGCAGATTGCCTTCCTGATGTCGTCACCTTTACAACTGTCATCCATTTGTATTCTTCAATTGGGAAGATTGAAAATTGTTTGGCTGTGTTCAACACCATGCTCTCCGAGGGGATGAGGCCTAATATTGTCTCATATAATGCCTTGATAGGAGCATATGCTTCTCGCGGGATGAGTGATGAAGCACTTTCAATTTTTCAGGAAATTAGGAAAAACGGGTTTAGTCCTGATGTTGTGTCCTACACTTCTTTGCTGAGTTCCTATGGAAGATCACATCAACCAGTGAAAGCCAGGGAGGTGTTTGAGATGATGAAGGGAGAAAAACTGAAACCAAATATTATCAGCTATAATGCATTGATTGATGCATATGGATCTAATGGACTCTTAGCGGAAGCGGTAGCCATCTTACGGGAAATGGAGATTGCTGGTATTAAGCCAAATGTAGTGTCTGTAAGCACTCTTTTAGCTTCTTGTGCTCGTTGTGGCCGGAAAGTTAATATCGATGCAGTGCTATCGGCAGCTGAAATGAGGGGGATTAGATTAAACACCGTGGCTTATAATTCAGCTATTGGAGCGTATATGAACGTTGGGGAATATGAGAAGGCTATTGCATTGTATCGATCAATGGGTAAAAGGAAAGTATTTCATGATTCTGTCACTTACACCGTCTTGATAAGTGGCTGCTGCAAGATGTCTAAATACAGTGACGCGACAGAGTTTTTTAGCAAAATGGTAGATTCAAAAATGACCTTGACCAAGGAGGTTTACTCTTCTGTGATCTCTGCCTACAGCAAGCAGGCAAGCTCTTGAATAGAAATGCTTTTACTTGTCTTTGATTTGTAAATGAATTCACCTTCTTATTTATTTATTAATGAGCAATTTCATGTCTTTTAGGGCCTGGTTGCAGAAGCAGAATCTGTGTTCAACATGATGAAGACATCTGGTTGTTATCCTGATGTTATTGCCTATACTATGATGCTACACACGTACAATTTAGCAGGCACGTTTCACATGTTGAATTGGTGCAGTACTAAACATCTAATTTTAAAGCAAGATTTTAATGGCTTATAAATCAACTAACAGCTGACCTTAATCTTTCATTTGATGTCAGAATGCTGGGAAAAAGCTTGCGGTTTACTTCAAGAAATGGAAGCCAATCGAATACAACCAGATACTATTGCATGTTCGTCTCTAATGAGAGCTTTCAACAAAGGAGGGGACCCGCTCCAGGTTCTTGCTTTGGCTCAGCGGATGAATGATAAAGGAATCCCATTCAACGATGCAATTTTCTTTGAAATGATATCTGCGTGTAGCTTGTAAGTCTTCCTACTTAGTGATATGTCGAATTATGCCCCATTCCTGAAAAGAAAAGTTATTTCCCTTTTCCCGCTGCTTGCTATCTTCTTCTGCACTATGGTCTTCATCTTTCTAGGATATTGTTGCAGGTTACGAGATTGGAAGAAAGCAATTGACCTGGCTCGACTGATGGAGCCTTCATTCCCTGTGGTTTCGGTTGGGGTTTTGAATCAGCTTCTTCATCTTCTCGGAAAAAGTGGGAAAGTTGATTCTATGATAAAGGTACTCATCCATCCTGAACCCGTTGGAATCTGAAGTGGATTAAATCATCTGAAATGGCAACGGTTGTTTTGAAATACCTGATATGATTCTTTACAATTGCAGTGACAAATCTTTCTAAAGATGTGTTCTTTTTCCTTTGTGTTTGTGGCTGGTTGTGTTTGAATGCAGGTATTTTACAAGATAATAGAATCGGGTGCCGAGATAAATTCCAACAGTTATTCAGTATTGTTGAAGAATCTTTTAACCGTTGGAAACTGGAGAAAATACATAGAGGTTTTGGAGTGGATGGAGAGTTCAAGAGTCGAGCCGTCTTATGGAATGTACGAAGACATATACAACTTTGCACATAAACACGGTGGAGAGTACGCCGATACCATCAAAGAAAGAGTCGGTACGATTCTACTACTACTTGTATATCTTTTCAGACTAAAACATTGCAATTTACTATCGTAATGTTCGTTAGAGTGGGTTTGAACTAGCTTTTTAACAGAGGAGCCTCCTTTGTTTTTTTGGAATAACAGATTCATTGAGAAGGCAGCGGCTAGCCACTAGCTAGCCAGTAGTAGTAGAAGAAGACGACGACGATGATGATCAGAGTGATGGACGGATGTCTTCATTGAGTTAGTTGCCTCTCTCTCTTGATTGCTGTTGTTGTAATATTCTGGTAGTGCCTTGTTGTGTATAGTGCAATTGTATAATTATGTATCAATATGTATTATCAATAATGATTATCCGTATATTTTTGTCCATTATCTACACCAAAATCTATGGTCTTGGAGGCGGGATTAGTCAGATTTGGGGGTCAATTCTATATGCCCAACCAATTCCGGCAAATATGTTTCTCACAACCACCAAGTGGCATCTCCAATTCTGCTGGATTCAGGGTATAATTTCGTCTAATTCCAGCCTCCAAAAGAGGCTCCGATTTGTCCTTGAAACAAAGCTAGAATTGACAGTTTCAGAAGCGTTAATTTAGGTGGTAATTATAAGTCACCGAAAGGTTGAAGCTTTATCATCAGGTTCTTACATTGCTACATAATGGACTATGACGATCCAACTTGCTGGTTTATACAGACATTTTATAGTTAAAAGCTTCTGGAAAAAAGGTGTTTCCACTTTCATCAGTGCATTATGATATAAAAACTTTGATTTGTGAGTGTTCTTTTGAATGATTGTGAACACTATAAATATCTTGGGATACATACAGAGTCCAAGAAAATAAATATTAAAAAGTCGAGACAGGAAAATGAATGAAGAGGCAATCTTTTTTCTGGAAGAGGCAAGAGCGAAGCAAGGCCACTAAATCAGTATATTCCAATCTAATGGCCATTATGTGCCTGAGTAGGTGAAAACTCAGCTCTCCTTATAAATCTCCCAAACTCTCTTTTTCTCTTTGCATTTGTTGCTTGCTTCATCCCTTTATCCTTCTTTTCTTCATCATTCTGTAACTGCTATCCTTCTGTACTCTCAAGGATCTGATCGAATTTCATGAATCGGCGTACGTGAAAGAATCTACGGAGTCAAGGTGGATAGAGAGTATTTAAGGCCGAAGTTACGGAAGAAGAAAGTGAAGCAGTGGAGAGTAGCAAAATGCGAACGCTGTGCGACGTGTGCGAAAGCGCTGCCGCCATCCTATTCTGCGCCGCCGACGAGGCTTCTCTCTGCCGCGCCTGCGATGACAAGGTCAGTTTTCTTTACTTTGCTGAAGCTCAACTGTCTGTCTGCATTAGCGAACAGAGTAGGTCCTCCCCCAATCATCAATTTGATCATCTAACGGTATAACGGGATCGGAACTTGAAATATCGAGTATGGACTTGGTTGGATTTGAAGTGATTTTTTTTCTATAAAAGAACAGAGGAGGTAGAACTTCGAATAACTAGCAATTGAACTGGAAAACATCCAAATTTATTTAAGATTTACTCGAAAGGCGAAGCGGGGAAGAAGAGAGTGGCTTCCCTCCAGACTCTTCTTTAATTCTGCGCTTGGCTAAGCAGCATAGAGCCGAGTTCGAAAAATTGTTGAGCTGAATTCGAAAAAAAAATCAAAAAATTTACAAATTTATCTGCAACGATAAGCAATAATTAAACAAATCTTTGTATTTTGTAACAGGTTCATATGTGTAACAAGCTAGCTAGTAGGCATGTACGTGTAGCCCTTGCTGTACCAAGTGCCACCCCTTGCTGTGACATCTGCGAGAATGCGCCTGGTATGTCTATTCAAATAAACCTCTTTCTTTGTTTCTTGATTATGTAAGGTGTTTGAGTATGGTTTCACCGCAAAATCTCTGCGCGTTTGCAAGGGTGATGTTGGCTAATCATTCCCTACAGAAAACAAAAAAAAGTTACAGCAATAAGAGCTTCTTTCCTTGTGGAGAAATCCGTGTAGCTTTCTTCTATTGCGAGGTTGACGGCACTTCACTCTGCCTCCAATGCGATATGATTGTCCACGTCGGTGGCAAAAGAACCCACCGTAGATACCTCTTACTCCGGCAGAGGGTCGAGGTTTGTTCATGTTCTTCCTTTTACCAACTCTTGTTTTTTGGGTAAAACGATTATCAGAAAATTAACATGAATGATGAGCCCTCGTTGTTTTCTTTAGTTTCCAGGTGATAAACCTATCCATTTTGAGGGTCAAAATGGACATGTCAGGATGGACCGAAATCATCAACAGGAAGCAGATACACAGCATAATACTAATGCTACCACAACGGAGAACCATTTCGCAGCTGGTAATGATTTAATAGACCTTAATTCAAGGCCTCACCGGATGAATGGCGAAGATTCTACTAACCAAGAAGGTGAACTCTCAGATTCTCGTTTTCGAAACCTCATTAATGATTCCTCCTCGAGCTAGAAGCTTTAGCTTTTAGTCCATGCTAACACTTATGTTGATTTCCGTTTTTGTATCAAGGAACAGGTTATAGAAGTAATCAGTGGAGCTAATCAAGTGTGTCTGACAATACTGGCAAACTGGTAATTAATTCTGTGTTATAAAAGCCAGGTGAGGCTACAGTTCCTTATAATGCCTTGTATTAAGAGTTCACCTGATCTTGTTGTAGACGACTTAAATTCCTTAGTGTTTCTTCTCTACTGCCTCATACGACACGAAGTTTGCTATGATTGTCGGGGAGATGGTGTAAAGAAGAATGTCAGCTTCTTTTCTGTACTCGACTATTATCTGATGTCGATTGGTCATTTGAATTAAATACAAAAACTATGACAATGTTGTTAAAGGTTAACAAATCTCCTACCGCCGTCGATCAGTCTGATCAATCGCTTACTTGGTCTTTCTGCCATATTAAGACATCAAAAAAGGTTCCAAAAGACTCGATATTCGCCCGTCTCAGCATCTACCTGAAACATATAACTAGTGGGTTTCAAGATGTTTGTTTTAGCTAGCTGTAGAAATAACTTGTCATCTCTAGGCTGAAGAAGATTTATAGGTTTAAGATGCATACCTTCTGTACAGAGTCCGCACATCTCTAGCGATTCGAGGATCCTCCATGAATCGATCACCACACCCCTGCACCTCGGTTCGACTTTAAGATCCTGAAACCCACATAACTCGTTCCACTCGAACCACATCTTTGCAATCACTTCCTTCCTGAAGCAGGTATGATAATCTTCTTCCTCTGGGGATTAGGGTTTAGGACATAGTGGTAAGTGTTTAGAGTCTAATTAAGGGCTTTATGATTGGTTAATTTAGATTTATGGTTAAAAGTCAGAGTTTGGAGTATGATTGCGAATTTTGTTTTATGATCTAATGTTTGAGGGTTATAATATATTTTTTAGTGTTGAGGGTTGTATAGGATTTATTGTTTCAGTTTTAAATTCTTAAAATGAATGGTTTAGTGTTAAATGTATCGTATACACATACATACCGAAATCTCCGCATTTAATGTATATAAATCATAGTGAAAATACGAGAAGAAAACATAAATTGATAAATTTGGAATATCAATTAGCTAGCCAAGAAAAAATTGGGGATTAATATACTTATCCTCAATTCTTTAATTCATATTTGATATTTCTCCCTCTTTTACCATTCTAAAATCACAATGGAAGAGTTTGGATATATCACGAAGAAGAAAAAACCTCTACCCTCTTTGCCTTGAAGGCTAAATTAAGACGAGAGGCTCACACTAACCCTTCAACCCCACAAATCAAATCCAAATGCCAACTCACAAAAACATTGGCATCATCCATCCATGGATACAAACCCTAACAATAACATCACCAACCTAAAGATCAGGATTAGCAGCAAAATAAGCAAGCACGCCGACAAACGGCGCATTAATATAAGTTGCCGGCTCCGCCTTCCTGAAATCAGCCCGATCATCCGAAAACTCATCGTCCTCTCCTGGTCCACCCACCACAGCACCGGTCAACTCGTTAGGGTTGGGACTTGCCGATTTATAATAAACCGACCCCTGACCACAACCAATCGCCTCCGGATGAACCTTCACTGACGGCAGAGATGATCCCCGGTGATGAATCCGTCGCGGGTAAGTATCCCCGTACCCGACCATGTACGACATTTTCATAGGGTTGTCCCCCAAGATGTAGTCCACTTGCCTCTTTGCCTGCGAACGAAGTGCGTCAGCTGAAACGACGTCGTTTCCGCAGTTGAGCGGTTGGTGAGTACGGTCCAAGTAATTGGCGTGGGATAGGAGGAGGAAAGAGATGGTGGTGGCGTGCTGGAGATTGCTGCCACCCGGTTTGTAAATGAGGCCTCCTCGAGTGTACTGAACGTGAGATGATGCAGGGGAGTCTGGGATTAGCGTGCAGATGAAGCTGTCTGCTGATGATTTGTAGGATCGGAGTGATGCGACGTCGTTTTTCCCTTGCACGACTTCTTTGGAGATGAGAACGTTGATGCCGGCGTGCTTGTTGTCCCAACCGAACTCGTTGATGTTGTCATCGGCGCCGAGTGTTTTGGTGTTGTCTTCGAGGTAAGTAAGATATGCGTCGTCCCCTGTTGCCTTCCTCAACCAAGCTGCCCCCCACAACAACTCGTCCTGCAATCGATTCACCCCGTACCATCCGATTCGAGTTAGTCAAAATCGCAAATATTAGTGTGGAATCGTGATTGTTAGATTTTATGAGCTACTTTCTAAATCATTAGGGTGGAATCGGAATTTTGAATACATTTTGATCCAAATATGAGCTTATATATCCACGCAGAAACTGGAATGAGTAATGTGAGAGAAATAACTAGCTACAGCTTACTTGGTATCCATCAAAGTCGCAGTAAAAGGGGCAGACACCTTCTTTGATGTTAGAGTTGTCGCTGTAAGCTCCTCTGTGGGTATCCGCGTACTGGAAAGTCTTGACGGCGTTTCTCAGCAGCGTTTGGGAGTAACCGGGATCTGACTGCCTGAATGCAATGGAGGCAGCAGCCAGAGCTGCGGCGGTCTCCCCTGCCACGTCTGATGCAGGGTTTGGAGCGTCCACTGCATACACTGTTCTTAAGGTGTCCATGTCTTCGGGTCTCTCCCAACAGTCGTGGTCCGAAATTGGATCCCCTACCTGTACGTGTATATAAACCCACAACCAACAACGAGAACATCCATTAATTATATATGTTATGAGGATGAAATGCTCTGCCTCCCATGCAATCCTCTGTTTTTTTTTCAGGATGATTTTACTTGCCAGGAAAGGCCAAACATTGTGAATTGTGGAATTTGACATACGTTAAATCTGTGAATGATACAATTTTTTTCTGTGAATAGCAACGATTGAAGAAGCATACCGAATATCGAACCGAAAAGATTAATAGTATGAGGCTTGATGGTTGAATTTGTAAAAGAAAGAGTCTCGTTGAATAAAATTTGACATTAATGTTTGAAAGAAATGAAAAATAATAGGTTAAACCTTTATAATCTAAGGGTTTTGGTTGGCCAACTAAACCGACCACGTTCAGAAGCTACCAACCTTATTTGTATTACTAGTCAGGTCGATGTGGGGTGGTTTGACCATACATACGACAAGTTATGAACATATATGTATATAAACATCACTAGACTATCAATTATGAATATATTTCATAAAAATATAAAGATTTATGTGATGACTATTTGATAGTATTTATTTCGAATTTATTATATTTTACAAATAAACGGTCAATATTTACTATCTTTTTACTTATTGAAGAGGTAAAGTCCAATTAATAATGAGTTTTTTACCTTTTTATATATATTTGAAATTTGTGCCTATAGAAACGATATATTTGAGGTACGTATTGTGAGAAAAAACAGGGGAAATTCAAAACCTGAGCAATAAGGACAATACCTGAACGAAGATGCGATTGGGAAGCTGGGAGACGGACTTGAGGAGGTAGTCGGAGGCCCAACGGACGGCGACGAGGGAATTCCTCAACTCAGCTGGAGGCATATCGTCGCCGAACTCAATAATACTCCATGAGAGCATGGTGGTGGTGAAGGCCATGGGGAATCCGAACTTGACATTGTCGCCGGCGTCGTAGTACCCGCCGGTAAGGTCGACGCCGTATGTTCCCCGGCCGTCGGAGAGGCCAGAGTCGGCACGCCAACCGAGACGCTGGTCCCTAGGGAGGGAGCCGGAACGCTGGCCTTGGAAGAAGAGGATGGACTTCGACAGGGCGTCGGAGTAGTCATGGCGGCGGCGGCCAGAGTTTTTTGTGGTGGAGAGAGAAGACGGGAAGGAATTGGCGAGGAGGAGAAGGAACAAAAGGAAAAGAGTAGTAGAGTTCATCATGTTAATTTTGTGGTGGTTTGAGTTGGTTAGGGTAACTGCTGGCGGTGGTGGTTTTTTATAGTTGGGAGGCGGAGGGTGGATGCATGTGTTGGCCGACGTCACTAATTAATAAAGACAGTTATAGAATTGGTTGGAGGTGGCGGCGGTGGCAGAGAGGCGGAGAAGGGATGGTGTCAGACTGTTAAGAGGAAGAAAGAGACATGTAACTGTATGTAGGAAAGAAATGTGTGTGACGAATGCGTGGGATTCCTCCCACAACAATTTGACGGGTATATCTACCGATTTTCGGAGCCATTTCCGGATGATTAATGAATAAGTATAATGGTTTGTAGTTCAACTGTTTAAATCGTTATGAATGATAATGCATTGTGAAGTATAACCTCATATTCATAAGGTTGGCTACCAACTAGAAATCATTAAGCAGTAGCAACGCTGAACTTTAAGGATTTCTAGAGACAGGTGACATGGGTTTTTATTTAGGCTGGAAGATGTTGGACTCGTCGGTATTTTGACGACGAGACTAACTTGGGTAATTAATAGAGGTTCTGGCGGGTCAATAAATTGGGTCGGGTCTAGTTAGGGCAACTGCTGCTGATGGTGGTGGTTTCTTAATTATAGTTGAAAGAAGGCGGTGGATGCACGGAGGAAGCTGTTTGTTGTTGACGTCACCAATTATTAAAGACAGTCGGTGAATTGGTTGCGGATGGCGGCGCTGCAACCAGAGAGGCGGACGGCGACCCTGCAAACAAAGTTCTCCCTCCCTATGACGCCTGAATTGAATATAATAATGAGTTGGATACAAAATTCAGTTGCCTTGTCCTGAATATCTAAATTGTATCTATCCACTCACATGTTCCACCCTCGCACACTGAATCCACTTGACAGAAACTCCACCACTCCTGCCTATGTATGAACTTATCTCCCTCTTTACTTGAATATTTGTATCTGTGTGTTCCAAATTTGCATGCGGAAATAGCCGCAAATTATGCCGGCGTACACAGTCTACAGAGGGAGTCTGAATGATCTCATGGATATAATTTCAGAACCTATCACGGGTTGGATTACGTTACGACCCAAAGAGAAAAAGATAACCTATGGATTAATCACACATTCCCATAACTTGTTACGTCACTTCATATATCGAACCAACCGAAACAATAATTTAGGAAATGAAAAGAATATAGAGTTTTATTTGGTATGTGATATTTTGAATAATTAATTATAATATTTAATATTAGGTGAGATTGATATTGAATTAAAAAAAATATAAATATTTTTATTTGGGGTAGGATATTAAGTGGTGAGGTTTAAAAATGATTAGATGTGGTGTGAGTTTTAATTTGTAATAATGAGAACATAAAAAAATTATTATTATAACCCTCACTTGCTTGTAAATTTTAAATTGCCTTGAAGGTAATTATGTCAATAAAAAATATATCAAGGTGATATAAATGAATATTGAATATTACCGAATAACTAGCTATTCAAATTTCAAACACACAAAAATATCTCGAATAATTAGCTATTCAATATCACCCATACCAAACAGTGGATAAACACTTATTGGAAAAAGGGAACGACGTCGGATCGGCGAGACCAGGTAATGAAACTGTCTAGGCCCACGGGGCTTACACATATGAGCCCGTTTGTTATGCAGGCCGTTAGGTTCCAGGCCTTGAGAAATCTGTATCCAAACCAACAACTTTACGAATTACCCCTCTTCTCTCCCAGCTGCGAGTTCCAACAGCGAACTTCTTCAATCTTTCAGCTCCCTTCCTGTTTGTCTCTTTACAACCCAGAAATTCACCAAACTGCGAAATAACAAAAACCAAACGAAATTCCCCACCCCGAACCAAATCCCTCCAAAACCCTAAAATTTCATTTCCTTAGGGTTTCATCTCTCCAATTCCCCCCTCTTCTCCCATGGATCCCGAAGAGGACCCCGATTCAATTCCCTCCTCAGAACCCTCCTCTCCTTCTCAAGCAGACACCTTTTCTCCGCTCCCAACGGCCACGCCGATTGAACAGTCTCCGTCAGCAGCTGAGCCAGTGATTACCTCCGTCGACCACCCTAAATGCTCGGCGTCGCTGGACGGGACGCCGTCCGAGTTGCGTGACAGTGAGCCGCAACCGCCGGTGAGTAATCACGAGTCGGAAGAGACGGAGGTTGTCGATCAATTCGAGGAGCGAGTGAAGGATTCTGAGCGGAGCCATGAAGAGCTGGATGGAGGGCCCGGCAGCGAGGAGGAGTCTCCATCAGTTGCTGACGAGACAGTGGCGAGTGAAATGGAAATGACCGTTGATGAGCTTGGAGATCATGCTGAAGGCTCAAAGGACGTGGCTTTGGACGATGAAGAGAGCAAGGAGGTTGCTGTGAGAGGAGAGGACTCCTCTGCCGGAGTTGTTGTTGGAGAGCAGGAGAGCAGCGTTGTTGTTGACAATGTTGGTTCACTAGGTAAGGCTGATGTGGACGTCTCCGGTAAGGAGGAAACTCTGAGCGAGGCACTGGTAAGCCAGGAGGTGGATGGATTCTCGATGGTTGAAAAAGTTGAGCAGACAGAGAAGAAAGACGAGGCAGAGGAGGAGAAGCAGAATGCTTTGGTGGTTGAGGAAACCACGAAGAAGGACGAGGTAGATAATGTGGAAAACAAAGACGAGGCAGAGGAAAAACAGATTGAATTGGTTGAGGGGGTCTCCATGAAAGACAAGGGAGACGGTGTCGTCGAGACGGATGAAATGGAGGTTGGTCTCGTGCAAGAGAAAGATATGAATGGAGAGAACGTTGATGGTAGTGAGAATATGGAGGATGATGGCGGAGAGAAGGTGGATAGGGCATGTGTAGATGATGTAACAGAGGAAATTCAAGGTTCTGAACAGAATGAAACAGCTAATGTTGGTAGGAGTATTGAGGAAGTAGACGAGATGGAGGTGGATGATGGTGTTGAGGAGAAAGGTAAGGGAGATGAGGAACTCGTCATAAAAGAAGAGGAAGTTGTGAAGGTGAGTGAAGCTGTAGAAGAGACGGAGAAGGTTGATGTGGCAATGGATAGGGATGACGAGTCGAATGAATCAGAAGTAGAGAATCTGAAGTTGAAAGAAGTGGCAGAAGAGGATCACAAATTGACTGGAGCGAAAGAAGAGGCTGTTGAGATGAATGAAGTGGAAAAAGATGCTGAGAAGTTCAATGAGGCAATAGTTGGGGATGAAAAGTTGAATGAATCAGCAGGAGAGGGTGTGAAGTTGAACGAAGTAGCTGAAGAGGATCAGAAGTTGACTGGAGCAAACGAAGAGGTTGTGGACATGAAAGAAGAGGAAAAAGAGGCAGAGAAGGCTGATGTGACAATAGACGGGGATGCCAAGTTGACTGAAGTGGAAGGAAAGGATCTGAAATTGAACGAAGTAGCAAAAGAGGATGCAGAGTCGAGTGAAGCAAATGAAGAGGTCGTGAAAGTAGAAGGAGCTGAAGAACAGAATATCAATGAGTTGGATGAGCAGGGTGAGGAGGTTAATGAATCAGCAGGTGAGGAGGTTAATGAATCAGCAGGTGAGCAGGTTAATGAATCAGCAGATAAGGAGGAGGAGTTGAATGAAGCTGAAGACGAAGACAAAGAAGATACTGATGAGGAAATGACCGAAGTGGCCGAAGAGGATGATAAGATGAATGAGGAAGAAGGAGGAGAAGAAGTAGAAGAAGGTGATGATGAGAAAATGAATGAAGCAGAGGATACAGAAGTGGCAGAAGAAGACAATGTTGAGGAAGTGAGTCAAACTAGCAGTGGTAAGAGGAAGCGGGGAAAGAATGCCAAAGTAATTGGTACATCGCCATCAAAGAAGAAGACGGAGGAGGATGTATGTTTTATTTGTCTTGACGGCGGGGAGCTTGTCCTGTGTGATCGCAGGTAAACAGATTATTCGATAATCAGCTCATAATATTTTATTTTACTTGTGAGATTCTAATGTTTGGCTGAAATGACAATTATAGGGGGTGCCCAAAGGCATATCATCCCTCCTGCGTAAACCACGATGATGCTTTTTTTCAAACGAAAGGAAAATGGTATTGCGGTAAGCTGACTCTTTCCAGATTGTATATGATGTGCATATTTCATTGTTCAGGGATATGTGATCTTTCTTCCTTTATGTGAGCTTAATTAAACTCGTTGCTTTCTTGAATCAGGTTGGCATATTTGCAGTAAGTGTGAGAAGAATGCAAACTACATGTGTTTGACCTGTACATTCTCTTTGTGCAAAGGGTGCATCAAAGACGATGCAATATTTTGTGTTAGAGGTAACAAAGGGTTCTGTGAGACGTGTTGGAAAACTGTCAAGTTGATTGAGACGAATGAACAAGGAGACAAGAAACCGGTATGTCGAGATCTTGATTGTTTCTTTCTTCATGTCATAACTGACAGTCTGGTAACTGTATTAAGTGCTATTATCATTTAGTGATGAACCAGCCTCGTTCTCTTAAGTTGTTAGAGTATTCTATCCAAACATCTAGTTAGGTTTATGTCTGCCGTATGAATCTAAATCTGTTTCTTATAGTGTGTTTTATTTCTTCTCAGACCCCAGAGAATGTTGATGAGAAAACCAGCTGGGAATATCTCTTCAAGGATTACTGGATTGATCTGAAGACAAGCTTATCTATTACTTCAGATGAAGTTGCCATGGCAAAACATCCACGGAAAGGGTCTGATTCAGTTGCTGCGAAGCAGGACTCTCTTGATGAATTGTACGAAGCTCCCAATGATGCAGGATCTGCATCAGATAGCTCTGCTGGCAATCCCGAACTAACTGCCTCCAAGAAAAGAAAAGGCAAAAAACGGCTAAAAACTCGTGGCAAGGAAAGGGAATCAGCCAGTAAGAGGAAGTTAAATGGGGTTGGGGTATCCTCAGATAATGATGAGTGGGCATCGAAAGAGCTTCTAGAGTTTGTTATGCACATGAAGAACGGTGATAAATCTATTTGTTCTCAGTTTGACGTACAAGCTCTTCTTTTGGAGTATATAAAAAGGAATAAACTCCGCGATCCACGTCGGAAAAGTCAAATACTTTGTGATTCGAGGCTTCAACATCTGTTTGGAAAATCACGAGTGGGCCACTTTGAGATGTTAAAACTTCTTGAATCTCACTTTCTTTTGAAAGAGAACTCTCAGATGGATGCTGCTCGAGGAAGTGTTGATGCTGAAGGCAATCAGGTGGACGGTGATGGGATCTCTGATGCGAAAGCTGGGAAGGATAAGAAACGGAGGTCGCGTAAGAAGGGCCAGGGTCTGCAGTCTAATGTTGATGACTATGGTGCCATTGACACGCACAACATTACTTTAATTTACTTGAAGCGGAGTTTGGTGGAGGAACTTCTTCAGGACACAGATACATTTAATGATAAAGTTGTTGGTTCTTTTGTGAGATTAAGGATATCTGGAAACACTCAAAAGCAAGATTTGTATAGGCTAGTCCAAATTATAGGTAAATGTTCAAACAGTTTGTCTATCTTTTTGTCCGATTATGCAACTGAGCTTTGGAGACATGAGTTTGCACAGGACGATAAAAAGTTGCTTATTTGTTCTTCACAGGCACCAAGACAGCTGATAATCCATATAGAGTGGGAAAAAGGACTACTAATTTCCTGCTGGAAATATTGAATCTAAACAAGACCGAGATCATCTCAATCGATGCCATTTCGAATCAAGAATTTACAGAGGTGACTAGTAAAAGGGACTCTTTGTATATCATTGATGCAGTACTGCAGTATTATGGCATCCTCATGGGCTGTCTGAATAATATGAGACGTTCTCCTATCAAACAGCCCACCAACCATAATCTATAATATAAATTAAGGAATATTTTATTTATCTGCATATCTTCATGTTTGCTGTTGTTAATAAATCGTTTTGGTTTTCTTTGATAACCTAGGATGAATGCAAGCGTTTGCGGCAAAGCATAAAGTGTCAGCTTCTCAATCCATTGACTGTGGTAATGTCACTTTACATTCTAAGTGCTTTCTGAATATTATTATAGATTCCTTCTTATATTTGCCATTTGTTGCTTGTAGGGTGACATTCAGGAAAAGGCCATCGCTCTGCAGGGAGTTAGAGTTCAAGATGTAAGTGTTTGTCTTATGTGCTGTTGTTGTGATATCTCCTCTGCTATTGTGATTGCCTTCCTCCTTAAAGATAGAAATGTTCACTGTATGAGAATTCTAAACACGGAAAAAGTAAAGCTCAAAAGTTACTTGCTGCTGGTAGTGGTTTGGTCAACTAGAATTTGAAGCAAATTTCGCAAAGAATTCAACTTCATCCTGCCCTTGCAGTTATCTTATGAAGTTACTGTCTGTGTATGGTCCATCTGATGGAAGAATGTCTAACTAAGACTTCATGGGATTCAATTTTTTGTTGTTTGGTTAAGAAAAGGCTTACGTTTTTGGCTTGTTTTCTTGTATGAAATTCTTTAGATTGTTAGATTTTGATTACTCCGTAGTCCTTACTTCTCTTTTGTTTCTCGTATATGAGTTATGGTATTCTACATGTAGTACGGATGCTTTCTAAGATGTATATTGCTTATAATACACATTGCAAACGTTGGTACTGACCTTGTTCCTAGGTATGAAAATATAGCCCTATTATGTTACATCTTTGTCTTTTATGTATTTTTTGCTTCTCTTTTCACTTCAAGGAAGTTGACTTTGGATGTCGCTGTCGTCCACAGTTATATTTGTGCACTCAGTAATTTGTGCTCCGTTTAGACTTCGTTTACTATTTGCATTCTATCTCATGTAATCCTGATTGAAGTATTTTGGAGAGACTTAACAGTCATTCTTTTGTTTCAACTTGTTCTTTACCGGTTGATTTTAGTTTTGTTTCATGGAGTTGAAATCTTCTTAACACTTCCCTGTCTTTGTTATCCTTATTTTCATCTACCGCAGACACTGGATGCAGAGATAACACGTCTCAGTCATCTTCGCGATCGAGCAAGTGACATGGGGAGGAGAAAGGAATATCCTTTTTTTGCTGAGTTAAAATTTGTACCTCAATTTATGTGTGTCTACAATTTGCTATTTATGTTCTTGATTTCACTGTTGATGGTAGACTTGGTGATACTTTGGTCTTTTGGTGTGTTGTCTTTTAGTATCCTGCATATCACGCTCTCATTTAAGATCATACTTTACTGAGTGATCCTTGACCTTCGACCACGCTCAGAGAATGTGTAGAAAAGTTGCAGCTTCTGAAAACACCCGAGGAGCGCCAGCGTAGACTAGGAGAAATTCCTGAAATTCACGTTGACCCGAAGATGGATCCGAGTCATGAGTCTGAAGAAGAAGATGAAACAGATAATAAGAGTAGAGGTACGTTTCTCTTGTCTAAATTCATGATCATATCAATTTATTCATCTGCAAATTTTGATTCTGTTGCAGATACCTACTTGAGACCCCGAGGCAGTGGCTTCAGTAGGAGGGCAAGAGAGCCAATTTCGCCAAGGAAAGGGGCAACAAGCCCAAACGAATCCTGGGGTGGAACACGAAGTTTCTCAAATACGAATCGAGAGTTGACCAGAAACTTCTCTGGTAAGGTGTTCTCTTACAGAGGGGATGAAACAATTGGGTCTAGCGAGAAAGCGGATGGGAACTTATGGAGTCAGGGAAGAGACAGGGAAATTCAGCCTTCCCGGAGTTGGGATAGTCCAAAACGTGCTTCAAATGCAGAATCACGGAATTCGCATTCAGTGGTAACACCGGAATTAGCTTCCAGGAGTGCGCAAGAGATTTCTCCTGGACCTTCCTCAACAGGTTTCACTGACTCGGCTTCCAAAGCGAATGAAACGCAGAAGATATGGCATTACAAAGACCCAGCTGGAAAAGTTCAAGGACCCTTTTCCATGGTACAGCTTCGAAAATGGAACAAATCTGGATACTTCCCTGCTGATCTGAGAATATGGAAAGCCGCAGAGAACGAAGGGAACTCTATTCTTCTTACTGATGCATTAGATGGAAATTTCCAGACTCCATTGGTTCGGAGTCCAGAAGCAAGAGAAAATGATAGGCCTTCTGGAAGATCTGTTCCCATTGCAGTCGAGGTCCCTAATAATTCTGCTGACAGATGGAATTTGGAAACGAGCCTCCCTTCCCCTACTCCTTCATCAGCTGGATCAAAGGGACGGGCTAGGGAAAGTAGGTGGTCGCCAACACCTCCTCAAGCTGCTGGTTCACTCACCCCTAGGAACAAGTTGCCTCATACTCTGTCCTCTAATCTGTCGAGTTCTGCAATTGCTCCCCAGATGCATTCTCAATCCATGGTGCCTGTTGCATCACCGGGAGTGCAGGTCAACTCCCATATGCTTCGAGTCCCCAATTCCAATGGTGCCGCTACTAATGTAGCTATGGATGCAGCAGCTCTCCAGAGCTTGGTTCAGAATATCAGTAATAATCCTCTTCTTGGATCACAGGGAATGGGAGTTGTTCCCGTGTCTAGGCCCGAAGCATGGGGAACTGCTTCACTGCAGCGGCCCGAGCCTAATAATAGTCAAATGCCTCCTGTGGCTTCACTAAGTAATAATGCTTATGGGAACTGGGGAAATGCTCCGACAGGTGCTCATAACGCTGCAGCATCAGCTTCTGTATCGTCAATTCAAGGGACTGTGCCTTCTGAGCTCTGGCGAGCTCCTATGCCAGCTCAGTCAAACGTTCAACATTCTGCTCAGACAGGTGGACAGTGGGGAATGGGTGTTGCAGTTGCAGACAACAACCCGGTTTCTACCGCAAGTTCGAACCAGGGATGGAGCGGAATCCCGGGAAACCAAACCGTGGGCTGGGGAGGGAACATGCCTGCAAATGCAAATCAGGGGTGGGGACCACCACAGAATCAGGGAATGATTGCTGGAAACGCTAATGCAGGTTGGATTCAGGGGCAGCAGGTAGTGAGCAACACAAATGCAGGGTGGTCTGCTCCAGCTGTTCATCAACAAGTTCAAGGTTGGGCACCGGCACCCGTACCAGGTTCTTCTACAAATCAGAACTCAGGAGGGTATGTTAGTCATGGAAACGCAAACAACAACCCCGGTTGGGGTGCGACGGCTCCTAGTGTAGGAGGGAACAACTGGGGGAACGAAAGGAACAATGGTGTCGGCGGGTCAAGCAATAGGGACAGAGGCACTCAAGGAGGAGATTCTGGGTATGGAGGTGGACGAAGCGGCGGGGATAGAACATGGAATATACAGTCTTCTTCTTCTTCCTCGGGGAGAGGCGGAGGAGGAGATTTTGGATCGAGGGCGTATAATAGTAGAGGGCAAAAGGTATGCAAGTATTACCAGGAGAATGGACATTGCAGAAAGGGAACGTCGTGTAATTTTTCTCATACAATGTGAAAGAAACCGAGAGGTGGAGGAGGGAAGTAGGAATTTTGAGCACAGTTGGAAATGTGTGTACAGTGATTTCTAACTTTGTATCAACATAGAATGGAACTGCAGCAGGTAGGTAGAGGCTGGTTGGAGAGTGGGAGACCCTTTTGTTTTTCTCTATGTGACTGTAAAAAAATTGTCTTTTGGCTCAATAATCCTTCAACACAGTAGATTTTGCCATTTCAAAGTAAAGCCCTGCCCATTATATAATCCTGAGTGGACAGTGTATGCAAACAAGGATGGTCTAGATCCCATACTTGTTCCAAACCAAGATCATCTTTCATTGTCCATGGAGGTTAGTATAAATTCACCACATTCCCCTATTTCCTTAAACTTTCCCAGGAAGGTCACCTTCACGGAGCTTTTTACAAGTTACAAGTCAAGTTCTCTATTAGCTTCTTGCAAGTTATTAGGATGTTAAATGTAGTTTTCCAACCATGAGACTTGCTAAATTTATAAAATTTTTGTTTTATTTTCAATAAATCAAACTAATGAAAGTTCAAATTAGTAATTCTTACTTTTATTTTTGTGTATTAGTTGATGATAATTTGATACGAATATTTTGATAAAATTTAAGTAAATTCCGATATAAATAAAATCTGACTTAATTCTGGATAAAATTAATATGAAAGATAAACTAGTGATCAAATGATAAAATTTACCAAAAATAAAAAGCAAGAAAAAAGAATTCAAACTTCATCACATGCGCAGCAATTGCGCGTGCTGCGCAAATGAGATTTTGTTTTGGGCGTGCACCACACTCGCGCTTCCCGCATCTGGGATTTCTTTCTCCTTCAATATAACATTTGCTATATTCTAACATCTAATTTTTAAAAGTTCAAAATGTTAGCTTCTATTTTGCAAGTTGGATCGGAAGTGTTTGAAAGTTTGTATTTTACAAATTTACAAATTTAATCAGATAATTGTGGAGAGTTTAATAGGTGATGAACAAAGAAATTGGCCTCTTAAACCATGACATACTTTCCTATGAGAATCTTTAACGATAACCTCATATGCCGCTATAGGAACATTCTCCATAAATGAACCCATCACATAGATTTTCTGGTTGAAACGTCTATAACACACCAACATGCCTGCAGGCTGCAATCAGTGATATGGGAACTCCTAGCAATCTTATTGTTCAGGTTTCTCAATGAACTGGTAGTATATGTGAATTTATTATTATGCATATTTCTAACCCCTCTACGGTTCCTCTGTTATACAGGATCATCATTTGTCCATGTTGCAACGTGAAACTGAAAAGCAAAAAGAGCAGACACAGATAAAGTACATGAAAAGTTGCAGGGTGACATAAATAAACTACAAGAAAAGTTGCAAGCTGACATAGACAAACTACAAGAGAAGTTGCTGGCTGACATGGACAAAAAATGTAGTGAACTGAGGTTTGTTTTGGGATCTTAGATGCATGATGATGATGATGATAGGTTCTTTCTCAGAAAACCTCATACTGTTAATGTTTGCCTTGACAAAGCAACCGCTGGCCAACGCTTGGATTTAAATCTCGAAAGAGGGTACCCAACTCCACCACTTGTGTAATTATGTCCTCTCTCTGTAACTAATCTTCACTAGCAGCATCAGTTATGCTTACTTTGGAATTGCAGATGGACATGGGACGAGCTGGTCCATAAAAAAGCGGCGAAGAAGCTTGATCGGGTGAGCCTCTCTCTATCTAGTACCGTCTCTCTCTCAGGCTTGAGTTGCCATCTTGTCTATATAATCATGGTGGTTCTGAACTATTGTGGTGTACGTGCAGGAACTGATGCATTAGAAGCACAAATTGAAGCAGGAAAGCGTGACGCTATCATATACGGGAGCATTACAGTATCACTTATAGTACTTGTGCTCGGATCAGCTGTGTGGCTTGTAGTCAGCATATTCCTGATATGCGCCAATTATTTAATCAAACTACTGGATTTTTAGGTCCGTTTAGTATCCATTTTAGTTTGATTTGAAAATTTAGTGAAATTAAAAAAAATTGTTTGATTTTTAACTAATTTCGTGACAGTTGGGAATCCGTGATTATGAAATCGATCTAAAAATTGGTTGGTTAGCTTTTGGTGTATTGTGTTTCAATCTCTTGGATGATGGCTTGGTAACTGGACAAGTGAACCCAATGACCGGTCGTTGGTAAAGGGTTTTAATTACCCCGGGAGTTAAGAACAGTTTCCATCAATTGATTACAATATCTATTATACAAATCGGTACTTGTAAGAGCCATGCGACTACCGGCAATCACACACGAAGTCTAATCATTAATCCAAAGAGTAAGGACCACTAATAACATTCTCGATAGATATTTAAGAGTCATGCGAGCCACTAAAAGGGCGGCTCCGTTACCTAAGCTACGACCTGCCGAAAGATGAATTTCGGGCGCCGAGACTAAAGGCAAACAAAGCACTAAGAGTTGCTTCCTATTAGTAAGATGGTTTGTCCATTCTAAAAGTCTCCTGCAGAAAATAAATTAAAAACGACAGACAAATACTTCCTAATAAATTAATAATTGAATGATAAAAATATCATTGTTCATTACAATAATATTATATTAAAAAGGACTAAATGTATGTTAAAATCAGTGAAATCGATCTAGACAAACCCTTATATTTAAAGTGGAGTTGATGTAGTATGAAATCAAGGTGCAACATAAAGATCGAGGATACTCTCCATGTTTTTTTTGCCAGCAAACTATAATTTTATTTCAAACATATTCGAAAAAATTAAATTAAAAAAATATTTTCCCCCAATGTTCCACAAGCCTCTAGTCCAATAATCCAATTCCAATTTAACGGGAAAAGACGGTAATATTAAATTACACGATTTTGGGAGTAAATTAAAAAATTAACAAAGAATAAGGACCATATCCGTCATTTCCGCAAAAGATAACTCGAATCAGATTGGACAAAAAAAGAGAAATAAACTTCGAAATTAGCGAGAATTGGATGATGACGGAAGAGAAATCAACTTCTCGTTAATTTTCACAAGAAGCCAGCCACCATTAGAACTGCTCCGCTTCGCCATCGAAACCCCCCATCTTCTCGGAGAAAGGTCTTCTCGTTTCCGTCTCCAGCAAGCAAAACCAAAATGAAAACCTCCCAGTAGCCATCAGCAGCAGTCGCCATTATTGTCTCTACCCTCTTCCTCCGACTCAGATCCCCAATCGGATTTTGACTCGATGGCTCTGTGTAAACGGATTGCTCAATCGGGAGCTCATCTTGTCAAATTTCGTCTCCTTGATGCCACTCATAAGAGCTCATCCTTCTCTGCTGCTGGAAGTGGTAAATTCCAGTACGGCAGGCACTTCTCCGAGCTCGCCGGGCCTAGCAGCGCTAACCGTGTGTGTCTTGTGGACACATTACAATTGGTAATTTCTCCTGTTTTTTTTCTTCTTTCTGCTGTATTTTATGTTGCTTCTGAGTTATTTTGTTTGTTTGTTTTCCCGAAAGGTGAGGAGATTAGAATCGCAAGGACTGCCATCGAAGCATGCAGAGGCGGTAACCACGGCTTTGATTTCAGTTTTAAACGACAGCTTCGAGAGTCTCTCGCATTCTTACGCTTCCAAAGAAGAAATGCAGAAGGTAGGTTTTTATTAGTATCACTCATTGATATTACTTGTTTTAGAAATTTGGTTTGCTGCTAACTCCTGAATCTCCTAATTCCTTATTTGCACCTGTGCAGATTGGAATGATTCTAGACTCGAGCCTCTCAAAGTTCAAGGCTGAAGTGCAGAGCGCCCAGGTAGCTCGGGAAATGATTCAGGAATCGAACCACTCCAAGTTTCAGAATGAACAACAATCCAACTTCTCTAAGTTCCAGTCCGAGATACAAAGCTCTAAGGTAACCTTTTTCCACTTTATGCTTGTTTGGCTATATGGTCCTCTCTAACCTAACTCATTTTGAGCTCCTTCGCGATAGTGAACCGCTGCTCATCACTTCGTCGAGATTGAACTGATTTAAGCTATGCTATGGCTACGAATGTTTGGTTCCTATCTGTGTTTGTTATCTAGTTTTCTTTGATTCTGATGATGCACCATCAACACCAGACTTCTGATAAGTAGAAATCGTTGAAGTTTATTATGTTTATGTGGACTGAGAATCACCAAGACATCACATACTATTTAATTATACGTCGACGACAGGATTCATCCATCCTTTTACTGGAGTGTGATGCCATAATATTTCTTGAACGCCTATAACACACCAACATGCCTGCAGGCCAATCAGTGATATGGGCACTCCAATCTTATGTCTATCATATTGTTCAGGTTTCTCCTTTTCAGTGTGTCATTTTCAAATATTATACAGCATATATCAACTCAGGAATCCTGGTACTGAAAGAGAAGGTTGTGGATGCAGAATCGACGAGCCTGGAACCTTAGGAGACACGTTTAGACTTGCCTTGGATACATAATTAATACATGCTAAGCAATCTTTTAGTGCACTTATCCGTTTTTATATCAAATATAAACGTTTTTTTCACCAGTTTTTTTAGGCTTGCTAGGATATGAGATTATCTAGTTGTTTAATTACTCTGTTCCACTCACGAACTTGGTTCTTTATTCTCCGTCCAATCCTTGCCGAGTAAATTATGCTATAGCATTTACCAATATTGTAGAAGAGAAACTTTATCATTGCTGAAAAATGAACTAGTGGTATATGTGAATCTATTATGCATATTTCTAACTCCTATACGTTTCCTCTGTTATACAGGATCATCATTTTTCCATGTTGCAACGCGAAACTGAAAAGCAAAAAGCTGACACAGATAAAGTACATGAAAAGTTGCAGGGTGACATAAATAAAGTAGAAGAAAAGTTGCAGGGTGACATAGACAAAAAATATAGTGAACTGAGGTTTGTGCTGGGAGTAGGTATTTCTTAGATGCATGATGATGATGATAGGTTCTTTCTCAGAAAACATCAAACTGTTAATGTTTGCCTTGACAAACAGGTATGAAATTGACAAAGCAACCGCTGGCCAACGCTTGGATTTAAATCTCGAAAGAGGGTACCCAACTCCACCACTTGTGCAATTATGTCCTCTCTCTGTGTAACTAATCTTCACTAGCAGCATCAGTTATGCTTACTTTGGAATTGCAGGCGGACACGGGACGAGCTGGCCAATCAAAAAGCAGAAACTAACAACTTGGCAAACAAGCTAGATCTGGTGAGCCTCTGTATCTAAATATAGTACTGTCTCTCTCTCAGGTTTACTTGCCATCTCGTATATATATATAAACATGTTGGTTCTGTACGTGCAGGAATCTAATGCAGTGCGAGCATTAATTGAAACAGCAAAGTATGACATAATCAAATACTGCATCGGTACACTTGTGTCCATATCAGCTGTGGGGCTTGCAGTCCTCCGCATAATGCTGTAATGTGGGAGATGCATCACCCTAATTAATTGCCTATGAAGAAACCTTACGTTGGTTCTTTTGTGATTAGAATAGCATTGTTTGGCAACCCATTTTCTGAGATGTGCCAATTATTTCAGAACAATGTGTTCTCTAGAAGATATTATAACATGTTTTCTTGTGTGTTTAGAATGTGTTGCTGCGTTTTAATTAAGTTTTGACTATACAACTAACTCTATTTTTTTTTCATTGGTTAAATCGAGTCCTAATTTCTCTAACCGGCATCGATTTTGTGACGTTCGGAATCCATGATCACGAGAATTGTCTAAAACTAGTTAGTGTTTGGTTTATCAGTTAGATGATGAGTCAAAAACACCACTATTGATTGGCCAAACATGACCTTAAAGTGTAAAATTGTTTATTTTCATTAGTTGATTGCATGCAAAACTAATTTAAGGCGATGTAGTTAAGAGGTTAAGAGGTCTTTTACCTTCAAACGAACTCGGTGGATCATTCTCCTCAATGTAGGATGGCTCTCCATAAAATTTTGGTTGTGATCCAATATCCTTTGCACTTTTGATTTTCAAAATCACTAACTTGAGGTTCGTTTGAAAACAATATGTTGTACAAGGGTTCCAAATTATGATTCTGACTTAGAAACCTCTTAGTTTGATCATGTTCCACCTAAGTTTTTTTATCTGTAACGGTCATCGCGCATTTAACGATCAACAACCACGGTGGCCTTGTTGGTTAGTCATCATGAAATCGTTCGAACTTTCTATTGATCTCCAAACAACTTAAAACTTTGCAGGAACTTTCTTTAGTCCCATAACCATATTCGAGCATCTTGAATATCAAAATTTCATGTCTGTTCGGGACGAGATGTTACCATAGTACACTAAATATCAAGATACACCGTATCTGGAGAATTTAGAAAATGACCAGAATTGGTAAAAACTTGACAATAATTGGATGTAATTTAAGAGCTTGGAAAAAGTAAGAACATGCAATGGTCCATATTCTCCCACGGCAATGGTGGACTTCCATTTCACTGTGAGCTGACTTTTTTAACATAAAGAAACGCACAGTGGGAACTTGGAGCCAAAAAGGAGGCCACTCCTGACTCCATTCATTCTCCATCTCCAATTTCAAAAACCATCAACGAAAATATCCAAAACCTTGAATTGAAAGATGCAGCTCTCAACTCTACATCAATCACTCCCCATTCCTCTTACGAACCCTAGTTTCAGACTCTTCTACGGTTACCCATCCTCGGTCTTCTTTGCCAGGTCGTCGTCCCCTGTTTGTTTGCTCACTCCACGACGAGTTCACGCCGCCGCCCCTTTCTCTCCTGAATTTCCATTTCTCAGGAGGAAGAGCGATGTGCCGCCGGGTAAGAATAACTGCATTGGCGAAAGTCAGGAGCAGGGGCTTTCCGATTGCATGGCGGAGGAGGGCGAGGGTGTGATTGGTGGTGGTGGTAAGCAAGGAGAAGCGGAGGTAAGCATCCAAGGATTGGAGAATCAGAGCTTCTGGAATCAAGTCAAGGAGATCGCGATGTTCACAGGGCCTGCTACGGGGCTTTGGTTGTGCGGACCGTTGATGAGTCTCATTGACACTGTGGTCATTGGTCAGGGAAGCTCCATTGAGCTTGCGGCTTTAGGTGCAGCAGAGAATGCTTCTTTGTTTCTTAAGGAATGATGATGTGCTATGATTGCTGTGATTTTTTCAATAACTTCAAATTTTGTTTTCTTTGTGGTGGATCACAGGACCTGGGACGGTGTTGTGTGACTATATCTGTTATGTGTTCATGTTTCTCTCCGTTGCCACTTCGAATTTGGTTGCTACTGCCCTCGCCAGACAGGTTAGACCAGTAGCTCACGCTCTTGTTGCATTTCTTTCATTGGTAAAATCACTAGTAATTAGATGGTTGAATGGAATCATGAATCATTCTTGGATTATTCTGTTTACTTCTCTAATCTTCCTGCAAATGAATACTGTGAGTAACGTCGAACTTCCGCAGGATAAATCAGAAGTGCAGCATCAAATATCTGTACTTCTGTTCGTTGCATTGGTGTGTGGGGTGTTTATGCTTTTCTTTACAAGATTCTGTGGTTCGTGGGCACTAACTGGTAATGGAGACTGGTAAAGCTTTGAGCAGTTCTACTTTATCACATTGTTTTCTTAGGGGGGCTGCAATCTGCATTATGAATTTTTTGTGAAGAGATTTGGAATACCGTATTGAATAATGTTCTCGCATTGTCTTCCAGCCTTTGCAGGACCGAAGAACATTGATCTTATACCAGCAGCAAATACATATGTGCAGGTACTGTTCATAAAGGAATTGCCATTTTATTGAAGAACAATGATTTTTGGGGAGGAAGTAATGAAATGGTTATAATTCAAGTAGTTTTTTTTTCGAGAATTTGGCTCTTTTTAAGGGTGGTTTGACTATTATAGTCTATATCTTGTCTAACTCCTCAATTTGGGGAAGCGTGTAACTATGTGACTCAATGCCATATCTGCTACCATATTTAGCATGCAAGATAACAAGAGGTTCAATCGTCTAATTTGCAATGTAGACCTTATTATTGATGAGTCTAAGGTAGGAAGAATGAGCAAACACTATTCACCCACTAATATTTATGTTCTATTTCTTTATTTCTGTTGTCATGTGACAAGTCATTCTGAAAATTATTGGCCTTGACCACTTCTTGAATTTCTGCTGTTCCTTTGATTCCGAGGAACCTTTCCTCAATTATCCATATAATTCTCTTGTTTGCACTCCTAAAGGCCAGACTGTCGTCTACTGTTTGTTTCAGATTCGAGGCTTAGCATGGCCTGCTGTTCTTATTGGATGGGTTGCTCAAAGTGCTAGGTAAAACTAGTTTTTGTTAGTGCTGTAACTGCTGATTCTAATGTGAATGGTTAGATCTTTGCTTCTACTCTTACTGCATGTATCAGCCCTTGGATTAATTTGATCGACTGAAAATTAATTAGCTAAATTTGGAGCTACTCGTTGATTACCTGCATCAATGTCATTGGCCTGTGTTGCAGTCTTGGAATGAAAGATTCATGGGGCCCTTTGAAAGCTCTAGCAGTTTCTACTCTCGTAAATGGTGTCGGAGACGTAGTCCTGTGCAGTTTTTTAGGTTATGGTATAGCTGGGGCAGCATGGGCAACAATGGTGTCCCAGGTCTGTGAATGAATCCTAGTTCCTAATGAAATTTCCTTGTCTATGATTTACTTGGGTGTATTCTTATAGAAACTATCAGTAGGTTGTTGCAGCCTTTATGATGATCAACTCACTGAACAAGAAAGGCTACAATGCAACTTCGATTTCTGTCCCAAAATTAGATGATCTTCTGAGGATACTTGGAATTGCTGCTCCAGTGTTTATTACAATGACATCAAAGGTCTAATCTCCACTTTCTACCCATTCTTTGTTTCATGTTTCAATTTATGAACCAAACATTTCACTTCCGTTGCAGGTGGCATTTTATTCCCTCATTATATATTTTGCCACATCAATGGGTACACATGTGGTGGCAGCTAATCAGGTTGGCTATTCTTTTCACACTGTTATGTCTTTTTCTCAATGCTCTCTTTGTCCATAGTGGACGTCTATTTTGACATCTTATGGTTCACCTTAGGTCATGAGTCAAGTGTTTGGCATGTGTGGCGTGTGGGGTGAACCTATCTCTCAAACTGCACAATCATTTATGCCCGAGCTAATATATGGGGCCAAGAGAGATTTGTCAAAGGTTAGTGATACTGCAGATATATGTTTCCTTTTGGCATCAAACCAAAGTTTATATACTTTGTGCTCGTTTACGGGATCTTCTCTTATTTTCTATCAATAATATCGAAGGTAGTTTTCTTGTTGGTTTGTTCCTCATTCATTTATCTAAAAGTTTTATGACATCAACAGGCACGTAAACTGCTGAAATCGCTGGTTGTAATTGGAGCTGCACTTGGATTGACATCAGCAGCAATTGGCTCAGCTATTCCTTGGTTTTTCCCAAGAATCTTTACTCCGGACCCAAAAATAGTTCATGAGGTCTGCTCTTGGTTTTGTACTTCCGTGTGATTTCTTGAACTACCTTATCCCAAGTACCTTCTATTTTACTATTTCTCTTTCTATCTACCGAAATTCGCGACTTGGTGAAGGCATCAAGCATGTTTCTTGACATGTGAGTTTGGTTTTTCACAGATTCACGGAGTTCTGCTTCCGTTCTTTATCGCATTGGCAGTGACCTCCTGCAATCACAGTCTAGAAGGAACATTGATGGTATGTTCAACAGAACTATAGTTTATCAATACTCGCTCTGTACAGATAGTAATTCACACCTACTGTAGTCTATCATCCCTGTTCAAGGCATTTTTCCTGATTCCGTACCTTTCTCATTCGTACATTTCATACTCCTTGTGATAAATCGTGTACTCTTACGCAGGCTGGACGAGATCTTAAGTTCCTTAGCCTGTCAATGACCGGATGCTTCTCCTTGGGCGCTCTAATAGTGTTGGTATGTAGACTTTTCTTGCTCGGTTCCGGCTCTAATCCTCCAAACACTCATCAGTAGCTAATATCAGTAAGATACTCACCGCCAGGTCTCGAGCAGCAAAGGATTTGGTTTGCCAGGTTGCTGGTTTGCGCTTGTGGTGTTCCAATGGGTAAGATACTAAGATCTCATTGATGGGTTTTTTGCCTTTATCGATGACTAACTCTTGAACTTCCATGTCCCAGTCTCGGTTCGGCCTTGCTCTGCAGAGACTCGTCTCTCCCAGCGGCATACTCTTCTCGGACGACTTGAGTCGGTACAAAGAGAAGTTGAAAGCTACGTGAGCTTTAGAGTCGTGGCAATGAAACCTTTATAGACAGCAACAGAGCAACGAAAGTGCAGGTTTATCAAGATAACATATATATAATACACCAATGAATGTTTCCTGGGAAATTATAACTTGATATAAAAAATGAAGGGAATTACTGAATGAATGAAATTCGTCAAATGGAAGTTAAAATGTGTTCAAAATATGAAAATACCGAATGTTCGAGCAGTCTTTGAGTTGAGTATTTCGAAAGGCATCGAGTCATTCGGTTGAGTCTAGGGGTGGGTAGTTTGGATTCAGCAATGTATTTTTAACTTCATTTGACTATTATTTGAAGCTCTTAATATGATGAAACTTTAATTTTTAGCTATTTCAACATGTATGTCAAATATTAATCAATTTGAAAATTTGAAAATTTGAAAATTCTCATGTGAAAATTAGCTAATTTTTGTGTGTTATACTAAGGATATTTGACAATTTTCACATTAATATTTCAAAATTTTCAAATCGGCTAATATTTAACGTGCATGTTGGAAATAGCTAAAAATCAAATTTTACTTTGATAACCCATGTAAATAATGGACATATGAAGTTAAAAATTAATTCTACTTTGTGTTACGTTAGTGTTGAAAATTTTCATATTGGCTTACGTTCTACGTGTTGAGTCGTCATTACATGAATTGCGTTTTAATTTGTTAACTTTAACCATATACAATTCCGCAGGAATCAAAATGTTACTATATATTTCAACATACAAATAATAATAAAACACATAAGACTGTATGTTTAATCAGTTTCACAACGAAGCGCGAACAAACAACAAACAACTTAATTTTACTGAAACTGTTTCACATGCAAAGGAAGAGGAATAGAAGAAAAGAGGAACAAAACAAGGGATGATAAGCCATAAGCTTTGTCTCATCCCAACCATGATCAGTTCCTTACTCTTTTGCTTTTCATTGCACTTTTCACTTGTGATTTTGACTCTTTACTCTTTTTCTTGAATGGATCCCGCCCCCCATGCAAATGCCTGCACACCCAACACATTCATTATGAAGTGTTGGATGGAACTTCCAAAAGCAAAACATTGCTTCAAACTCAAGTTTCATGCTTTCCAATCTTTTGTCGTCAATGGAGAATAGCAAGTCGCTTTCGACTAACATATATAAGCTAGAGGATCATACATATCTTGGATCATTCGGGCCACGTTCAAGATTTGTTTCCACTTTGACCTTGCAAATAAGTTAAAAACAAGCATAGTTAATCCACCACACATACAAATGTCATACTTCGTTGTCGTGTTAACAATTAAGTCAACTAATTTGTTAATGTTTTTGGCAAAAAACTAACGTTGTTGTATGTGGATTAAAAATTACTGAATATGTTAATAAGATTAGGAGGGGAACGACATGTCTCAATCGTCAGTGACATAAGGCAGAGTGTCTGCCCCAACCATTTGCCCAATGGGCTTCCTAGATCCAGTTATATTTAATTCAAAGGTGGGCCCTGGTGGCTGGGCCATCTAGCATGATGGAATCAGACGATCATTATTGGCTCTGGAGCATGGTAGTTATTAATTGCGCGCAGCACAGGATCCGGGTTTCTCTCCCCTGAAAGCGTCAGCCGGGCGTAGCAAGCGTGCAATAGTGAAACACACGTGTCAGAAAGTGGTCACATCCCTGGAAACCCCGTGCGACTCTCACACTGGACCAATCGTTTTGCACCTTTTACTTTTTTTCCAGGTTAAACGAGGCAAAAATGTTTGGTATGGTGACATAAATAAAACGATATTTGATTAAATTCTAAATTCGATACATCTAAATTATCAACATATAATCGTGTTAATTGAGCTATTTATTTTATAAAAAATTTTCATTTTTCTTTTATGGCTTCAAATTTTCATCCCTTTATTTATTTCAGATTTTTTAACTAGTGAACATGATTTTGAAAGATTGAAAGGTTAATTATTACTCGTGAGGCGTTTTAATTGATAAGCAACCTCGAGGTTCGGGAAGGATAAGCCTTGACGTTGCTTGATGCCATAAATTGGGCAGCTCGTTACAGCTATTTGAATGTGATATTCAAAATCAACTTGGTTGAGGTGGCAGCGACAGTGACTAGCAAAGCATGAGACTCTATGAACTTCTTGTCGAGTTTTATTTTTATTGAAAAAACCCCTATTCTATGTGGTCGGTGTTAGGAGAAATATAAACTAAAAAATCACTCGTTCGTTAACTCAACGACTGCTTTCCAAATTTACTTGACTATATCTACCGTCGAGGTATATGTTGGGAGTGTTGTGAGAATACAAGAAAGTTGGAGGGCCTTCCATTCACAAATACAGAAAAGAGTCGAGCGTGATGAAGAGGGAGCCCGGGGAAGGAGGACACATGGGGCAGGTGGTGCCTGAGCCGACCTGTAATCATTTCCATTGCTCTTTTCTTTTCCCCAAAACGGGCAAAAATATATATATTAAAAATTAAATATTCTTTATTCGTTTCATCCTCGAAAATAAAATAATCCCCCTGATTCCTTCTTCCCCAACCCCGAAAGCGAAGGCTAATCTACTGCTCTCACCTTCTGCTACTCCTTCGATTCTCAGTGAATCGAGCTTCTGAAACAGATCAAGACGTTTGTCTGAGTGTTCAGGCGTGTTCAGCAAGTGTAGAAATATTATTATCGAGCGCGGGGCGAAAAGAAATGGGAGGGGTGACATCGTCCATGGCTGCCAAATTCGCTTTCTTCCCTCCAACCCCACCTTCCTACAAGCTGATTACCGACGATGCCACTGGTCTCCTCCTTCTCCACCAGTTCCCCCACCGCGAGAACGTCGACGTCCTCCGCCTCACCACTCGCCGCGGAAATGCGATCGCCGCCGTCTACGTCCGCTACCCTATGGCCACCACCACGCTCCTCTACTCCCACGGGAATGCCGCCGATATCGGCCAGATGTACGAGCTCTTCATCGAATTGAGTATCCATTTGCGCGTCAATCTCTTGGGGTAACTTTCCGTCCATTTTCTCCCTCCCTCCCTCTTTCAATTTCCGATGAATGCATGCGAATCAGAAGCTCAATCTGAAGCTGATTTTATAGTACGAGTTCGAGATGAGCTGATTTATTTACTGGAGTGGAAATAGGACTTGAGCTAGGTTTGAGATTGGATAGTGACACTTTCGTAATTTTCTTCGTTGAAGTAAGCTAATTGGAACTGGGTTGGGAGACAGTGATGATTTTCATATGAATTTGTCACCGCGATCCTTGGGAAAATCTAATGAGCAAATCGGCAGCGAATCTGCGCTGTAGGTTAGCAATCAAGTGTGGCATTTATGGTCAGCAGATGATTCCTCTTTGGTTTCCACATTTGTATTGCCTTGACTGAAATAGAATGCTTCACTTGGAATAGAGTATTTGCATTGACAAATGGCAAATTGATAGTAAAAAGGGAATTAAGTTCAACGAATGTGGAAAAGGGTTTGAATTGCCATATTTTATCGTCACTGCAGAAATGGTATATGCAGTTGTCTTATCCCTGCAATGAATCAAAAGGAAGTAATAGAATATTTAATACACGAGTTTGTCCATTGACTTCTTCTATTAGTTGACGCATACCATTTTGGTTTTGGCTATCTGTATGGATGATTGTTGATGTTTTGCTATTTGTATCCAAAATATTAATATAGCAAATGTGGTTAACCTCTTGATTCTACTTCTCATACTCAATTCAGGTATGATTACTCTGGCTATGGACAGTCAACAGGAAAGGTAATCACTTTGCTAATAATTCCATTTGGTAAACAATTGTCGCACCCAAATGTTAAACTTTGTCCTCCCGTGTGCCTTTCTGCAGCCTAGTGAGCATAATACATATGCAGATGTTGAAGCTGCTTACAAGTGTCTTGAAGAGAACTATGGTGCGAGGCAGGAAAACATCATTCTCTATGGTCAATCTGTTGGGAGTGGGCCTACTCTTGATCTTGCAGCGCGTTTACCTCGACTAAGAGCTGTCGTCCTGCACAGTCCTATACTGTCAGGTTTAAGGGTCATGTATCCCGTGAAGCGTTCATATTGGTTCGACATCTACAAGGTTAGACTTGTTTGTGTCCTTAGTTTACTTGTTCATCACTAACAGTTACATGTAGAGAGGATTTTTTCGTGGTGTTTGTCTCCATAACTTATCTGCTTGATTTGGATGTTGTGCAGAATATTGACAAGATTCCACAGGTGAAGTGCCCTGTACTTGTAATCCATGTAAGTCTTTGGAGCTTAATTCTCTTGTATGTTTATGAATTTATATCAGTCCTTCAATGTTTATGAATTTATATCAGTCGTTCAATGTTTATTACGTGAGTTTCCAAAGAAGATGGTCATAAGAGGGGAAGTAGTTAACATGTAACTGCGAATCTGGAAGATAGGGCCTTAGTACAGAAAAGCAAATGAAGGAAAATTCGCAGATATGGTTCCATTTCATGGCTAGTGTTATGCACTAGAAGACTTCGGCTGGTTGTTTCTCTTTCTAATGATCATAGATAGACCTAGCTTATAATGATCAGATTAGATGCATGGAAACTATGAGTTGAATTGGATGGACAGCTGATGGCCTTTTAATTCAGTTGCTTATGCTTTGTTTCCAGCTCTTAGTCGTTGAATAAATTTTCCAGTTTGATCGGTAATGGTTGTTCTTGACAGTCATATCGTTCTATATAATCAATTAGTTTAGTTACAACTTGATGGCATTGAACTTAGTCTTTTCACGGCATTGAAACAAACCTGATGCGATCTTTCATACAATGGGAGTTCTGGCATTATATACTCATCTGCTTTTTGTCTTTTATTTTATACAGGGAACTTCAGACGAAGTAGTTGATTTTTCCCACGGGAAGCAGCTGTGGGAACTCTGCCAAGAGAAATACGAGCCTCTATGGCTGAAAGGAGGAAACCACTGCGACCTGGAGTTGTATCCAGAATACCTCAGACATCTAAAGAAATTCATCATAACAGTTGAGAAATCACCCTCGCGGAGAAGCAGCGCCAGGAAAAGCACAGACTGTATCGAACAATCCAGGAAGAGCACGGATCGCTACGAGACAGCTAGGAAGAGCACGGATCGTTACGAGGCAGCTAGGAAGAGCACGGATCGTTACGAAGTCGCAAGGAAGAGCATCGATCGTTACGAGGTGGCAAGGAAGAGCACGGATCGAAGGGAGAAACCCAGGAAAAGCACAGACAGAGGCGAAAAGCTGAAATTCCACGAGTTCAAGTTCAGCAACGTTGAGAAAGTGGACAAGTTAAAGATCCCATTTGATCAGATGGAAAGGTCAAGGAGAAGTGTGGAGTACTATGAAAAGCCAAGGAGGAGCATTGATCATCAGCTAGAGAAAGGGAGGAAGAGTGTGGATTGGCTGGATAGGATCAGAGCTGCTGGGTAAACAACTGAAGGACCAGTGAGTGAGTGATGTAATAATAATAATAATGTCTACTGTAAAATTTGTTCAGAAGGGTGTCATCAAATGGAAAGGCACAGGAAATGGGGGATAGCAGGTACAAAATCACTTGGGTAATTTTCTCTCTTTCCTTTTTGCTTTTTGGGTTGTTAACTTAAAACAAAGTTTAGAGTTTGTGGTGGTGGGTTGGAGACTTGGAGTTAAGGGTGTTGTAGAGCTTGTTGGTTCATATTGGGTGTGGGATTTGTTGTATGGGGTGATTGGTATTGGTAATTGGTAATGAAACAATTCTGACCTCTTCACATTTTTTCTTAATAGCTATTCTCTTTCTCTCAACTCTCATCCTGCTCCTTTCTTTTCAGTCTTTTGAGATCTCGTCCCGTGTCAGATTATATTTAATCAATTTTAAATGCACTGAATTGCGTATAAACTCAATATATTTTAATTAATGAGAAAATTATGTAATATCAAAGCCTATATATTTTAAGATAGGAAGAAAATTATGCAATATCAAAGCCTATATATTTTAAGATAGGAAGAAAATTATGTAATATCAAAGACTATATACTTTAAGATATGAAGAAAATTATGCAATATCAAAGCTTATATATTTTAAGATATGAAGAAAATTATGCAATATCAAAATCTATATACTCTAAAAAAATTATACAATATTAAAATTGTTTTTAACTTTATTTGGCTATTATTGAAGAGTTTAATATGGTGAAATCTCAATTTTAGTTTTCCCTAACATGCATGTTAAATATTAGTCAATTTGAAAATTTCTATGTCAAAATTTTTCTGTGTGTAGTATTATGAAAATTCGATCATTTTCACAATAAAATTTCAATTTTTTCAAATTGGCTAATATTTGACATGCATGTTTCGAATGACTAAAAAATCAAGTTTCATTATGATAAGCCACTTAAATAATAGCCAAATGGAGTTAAAAAATCAATTTTACTTGGTGTTATGTTAGTGTTGAAAATGTTCAAATTGGCTTACGTTCTGCGTGTTGGGCCGTCGTTACATGAATTGCTTTTTGTTAACTTCGACCATATATAATTATGTGGGAACCATAACGTTATACCATACATTTCAATACGTACAAAGATTAATAAAACACACGGGTGGGTAAGTTCAATCACTCCGCAGTGAAGCGCGGACAAACACCCTAGTTTGAATAAAAAGACTAAGAACCTATGAAGAGTGACCGATTTGGTATTCAGCCTAAATCCTAGTGACTGTTTCAGTATTTGACCCAATGATTTGGCATGAAATGGAAGAGTGCAAATGTGCAGAAGCTCGCCACGTGTAACGCAGATATTGGATAGAAGAGGAGGAGGAATTAGCATTTATCATATCATATGGGACGAGTCAATCGCAAAGACGTCACAGTTTTTCATTAAAATTGCGGCAACGCCCCTTCTCCTCAGATCTTCTTCTTCTTCCTTCCAACCCCCGTCTCTTCCCAAACCCTAATCAACAACTTCTCACAAACAAATAACCGATTCTGTTGCAATGTAAGTTGTGAATTAGGTTTCAGCTTCATCATTCCTCATCATTGCCTCTCCATTTCGCGCCATTTGACCGCTTTAATATCAGAATATGATCAGGAATCCCAACTTCGAATTCCATTTTTATTTCCAGTTTTAGCTGGTTTGATCTTACAGTGAATGAACTCTTTAGCTGCTTCTTAAGGGATTAAAGAGTTTATAATAGTTTCTGTCAGCTGCCAAAAAACAGCTGGAATGGTTACTGATTTTGATCGTGGCGGCTGAATCAGGTCGCTGGATCAGATTTCGAGGGAAGCTATTAAACACGCGATGAAGGCTCTGAGGAAGCGGCATTTGCTTGAAGAAGCTGCACATGCTCCTTCTTATGCCGCTCTTTCCAGGCCATTTGTCTCTCAGGCGAGTATATCTCTTGCCCCTTCATGTTCTGTTGATTCTGTCTGAGGTGTAATGTAGTTTGGAATTGCGAAATTGAACATATAGATTTGTATTTTTAGAATAAGGCTTTGTGAGATCCGAATTAAGCGTCTTAAAGGTCGTTAGTTTTGCTTCATTAGGATGCTTAATTGTGATTGAATAGAGAACTCTGTTACTGAAGTTTGTTGTACTATTCTATGTGATATTCGATTAAACTTGTTTCGGCGGGACACTTTAAACTTGGTAGATTTTGTTTGGCTTATGTTACTTGAGTTGATTAGACAGTTGTCTACTCATCGCTGAGTTATTCCATTTGACGTCGATACTTCCCCTTGTACATAGATTTAGCTGTGGTGTGGTATCTTTTGATGTGGTTCAGGGCTCAGAATGGAAGGAGAAAGCAGAGAACTTGGAGTCTGAGCTTCAGCAATGCTACAAAGCTCAATCTCGGTTGTCTGAGCAACTTGTGGTTGAAGTAGCAGAGGCCAGAACAGCAAAAGCTTCACTTCAAGAGAAAGAAGCAACTATTGCCGATCTGCAGAAGGAACTTACTGAATTAAGGTTGCATTTTACAATTGCTTTCTTCGATATCTTTTCATGGGTTGTTTATCCAGTTTAGGGGTCATTGATGTGTGCTTTTTCATAGGGATGAATGCTCTCAACTAAAGGATGACTTGGTAGAGAAGATCAAAGGATTGGAACTAATAGTGAGCGAAAATCAAGAGCTGAGAAACCAATTGACAGAGATGACCATTAAGGCTAAGGATGCTGAGGCGGAGAATAAGATGCTGGTTGATCGCTGGATGTTGCAAAAGATGCAAGACGCTGAGCGCCTCAATGAGGTATGTAACATTATTAATTAACTTATGGAGTTCTTGTTTACGAATCTTTTAATAGTAAAGATTTGAGAAGTCCTTGCATATAGTAGTTCAACACATAGCTATCTGTTTATTTATCAGGTCAATGCACTTTATGAAGAGATGGCTGATCGGCTAAAGGCAAGCGGCCTAGAGAAACTTGCTCGGCAACAAGTGGACGGAGTGGTTCGTCGAAGCGAGGAAGGAGCCGAGTATTTCGTCGAATCCACCATTCATTCTTCTTGCAAACACAAGATCACAGCTCATAACGATGGCTGCGGTTCTATATTATTCGAATTCAACTCAACAAAACTAGTTACTGGCGGACATGACAAGTCAATCAAGATGTGGGATACAAACACAGGAGCGCTAACTCGAACTCTACAGGGCTGCCTGGGATCGGTTCTTGATCTTTCAATCACACACGACAATAAATCAGTGGTTGCAGCGAGCAGCTCCAACAACCTATTCGTCTGGGACGTAACCTCGGGTCGCCAGCATCACACTTTGACCGGCCACGTGGACAAAGTCTGTGCCGTAGACGTCAGCAAAGTCTCAAGCCGCCATGTCGTAAGCTCTGCTTACGACCGTACGATCAAAGTGTGGGATCTGCAGAAAGGCTACTGCACGAACACAATCATGTTCCCCAGCAACTGCAACACTGTTTGCTTCGGAATGGACGGACAGACGATTTGTTCAGGCCATGTTGACGGGAATCTCCGCCTTTGGGACATTCAAACGGGGAAGCTTCTCAGTGAAGTGGCTGCTCATTCTCTTGCAATCACGTCTTTGTCCTTGTCGCGCAATGGAAGCACTATACTAACGAGCGGGAGAGACAACCTTCACAACATATTTGACATGCGGTCCCTCGAAGTTTGTAGCACGCTGCGAGCGAGTGGGAACCGGATGGCGACGAATTGGAGCCGGTCGTGTCTGAGTCCTGATGACAAGTATGTTGCTGCTGGTTCGGCGGACGGTTCGGTGTACATTTGGTCGGTGGCCAAAGGTGATATAGTGAGCACACTTAAGGAAGATACGAGTCCAGTTCTGTGCTGTTCGTGGAGTGGGCTTGGGAAACCGTTGGCATCTGCGCATAAAAGTGGAGTCGTTTGTATCTGGAAATGATGCACGATGGCTTGTAGGTTACAGTTACCTGTAAATATAGTTATGTTATACTGGATGCCGATTTAGTTGATTGTTTTTTTTGCTGACAGAAATGCTGTATTTTGTTTAATTGGTTAATAACTTTGGTGATGCCGTTATTTTTCCTTTTTTGTCAAAATCATGCGGATCAATGTCAAATGTCTGGATGGAGCAGTGCAGTCGGTAACGTTGTGTGTTGAGACGATCTGAAAGTAGTAGAGTAATGTTTATGTTCTCGTTGTATTCCTATCTCGGGAGGAAAAAACTAATAATCATATGAAAAATTAATAGCAGCCATCATAATTTATTTGGGTAGCAATCATATATTTTTAAGCAAACAAGAATGACTAATTAATTTTTGTTCGTTATGAACTGAACTAACTATGCCATTCCTTGTGGTTTCAGGATGTGATGGATTTCTTTTGGGCCATTGATGCCATGACAATCTGGGCTTAGGACTACAGGCCCAACGATCTCCAATTCATTTGAATCCGACCCGGAGACCCGTTTATATTTTCTCTCTGGGTAATCCGCGGCATCTAGAGTGTAGACAGCCTCAGCGAAATCTCGAGCAAGAGAAGCGATTTGTGAAGAAGAACAAGAAGAAGAAGAAAATGGTGAAGGTCTCAACTTACTTCGCGATGACATTGGGCGCCTTTGTGTTTTGGCAATCGATGGATAAGCTTCATGTCTGGATCGCTCTTCACCAGGATGAAAAGGTAATCCATCAGTCAACCTGGTTTTCATGAATGGAGTCGGAATTCGTTATCTGAATGTGTAATGTGTCAATCGAATATGAATCTCAGCCTCTCAATTCCTTTAATCGAAAAGGGATGCATCGATTTAGTCGTTTTGGTTTTCATTTCCGCCTCCAGCAGTGAATGTAGGGCCGAGATTGTGTAAAAACCTAAGCATTAAGCCTAATTAGAGAGGGAAAACGAATTCGGTATTGCACGACAATGTGATCTTCTGCATTTGTGTATCTGTTTCTAGGTTAGTGCTGCTTATAATTGACCTCGTATCAAATTTAGTGCGGCATGATCTGTACGTTATTTAACTTTGATTACATGCATCGTGTAAATGAGATTTGAAGCTGGAACTTCTAGATGTAGGTCATTCCATTTCTACCTTGAACAATATGCGGCTCTTAACCAAGGTGCAAATTAAATGGATGTTGTGGTATTTTACTATTTTGGTTGTCAGTGATTCGGGCAAATTCAACTTTGTTAATGGATGGTTGAGTTTCAGTCATGTATCATCCTTTCTACACCCAAGTCTTCTACTTGTCCCCGGTCAAGCAAGTAGAGAGTCGAACTGCTGAATATTCACTGCTGGTTCGTTAGTCACTCAAGGATGGACGGGTTGTAATTGTTCTAACAGTCGGTGGTTTTGAGATGTTTGATTTTTGGTTACCTTTTCGGTGAGCTGAAATGACAACTGGTTCATTCTGGACGTTCTAGGTGTGTGTTTACCATGATGAAAAAGTAGTACAAAACTCTGAACTAGTTCTTTTGCGCCAACCTTGTTTATTTTCAATCATTTCATGATCTCTAATGTTTGAAACTGTCTTTGATCTTAATCCTCAAGTCCCTCGTGGTTCCTAGTTGCATGACTCTTCGTGTGCTGTCAAACCGAACTTTCTTTAACTTTTCATGCCATTATGAGCTAAGAGCTGTCATTAAGATAAATATATCTTGCATTTGTTGCAGCAAGAACGGATCGAAAAGGAAATGGAGATCAAGAGGGTTAGAGAAGAGCTGCTTCAACAAGCTAAAGAAAGGGACACTATTGGTTGATACACCTCTCTGTCCCCTGATGCCAATTTCTCGTACCCTCCCGAGGTACCAACTAGAGCTTCTACCGTAAAGAAAACCTGCCAGTGAAAATAAAATGGATTGCCAGGTTTATTTGCATTCAGGCACTGAAAGAGAACTAATGCAATTTCTTACTGCGTGTCGAAACCTTAAGTTGATTGAGCAGTCTTTCTATTTCCTTGTCATTTACCTTGTTTGAGAATGGAGCATATATCTCCTCGTTTGCAGACTGGTTTTAAATAGTACTCGCTAATATATAAAAAAGGCTTCTTTTAGTCGCATTTGCGAGTACTGCTCGTACCGAAAGATTGTGTCTGAAGTTTGTTTCTGATTAGCTGCCCTCCTCCTCTAAATCAATGGCTTGTGAGTGTCATTCAAGTAAAGATGTGCCGAATTTCCTTGAGGTAGTTGTGTGTGTTTTCCATGGTTTTAATACTGCCGACCTTCCCTAGATAGCCAATTCATTCTGGATTCTGAGAGCCAAGGATTGATGTTTAAGCCATTCCAGCAAACCTCCACAAAGTTCTTGACACCTCATTCTTTCTTGCTTTACCTTCAAATGACCAAGCAATTTTCTACTGATTATTATACTGCATCCGAATCAGGAAAGGGAAGCAAGCAACTCATGTGACCAGTGACCCAATATTCAATGGGGTTAGGGCACAATTTTCTCGATTTAGACCAACCAAAGAAGTTGCTTGGACTCTCATGAAAACTGATTTAAGACTTTAGGTCATGTGCGTGGATTGTACACCTCCAATTAGAGCGGCCGAAAATCGTCCTAGATCGATGAACCCACCCAACCAACATGCCCGGGTTCGTTATCCTACCAATGTAAATGACCCAAACGACCTAACCCGACTAACTAGTGATGTAATGGACTTATAGTCGGATTAATTGCTACCTGATTAACTAATGACATGACTGATTGATAGCTTGAGTAGTTTCTAACATGACTTGAATGTTCCGCAAATTTCAATGTTTTCAAAACGAAACTAGCACGGGCGGTCAAGAGGGTAAGATTCATAATCCAATGAAGTCGCAATCAAATTATCTAATGACCCAATTGACCCTTAGCTTGATTGACCCAACCCCTCCCGATTTGAAACCCAAACTAATCATAGTATTACCCTCTAGAATGGTTTTGCTACAAAAGCAAAACAATGATAGGTTGTTTAATGTGAAGATGATCAAGGCACGCTATAGCAAACCACCTAATTTGATTTCCCATTGGCCATTACTGCCACCGCAAAATTGTCAACAAGTTCCTATTAGTTCTTGGCTGCCCTATTACGCCACATGACTCCTGCAAGCATTAAGAACCTGGCACACACTGATACTTCCTTGTCGTCTGAACAACTGATCGAGATTTTACACAATTCCACGTTCTAGAGTCATTTTCGACACCAACCAACATCATATTCACGTCTTATTTTGTCCTCGATTATCCACTAAATTAAGCATTTAATAATATGCATTCAATACTATCTGACATATGGAGCAACTTATCTGCATGACATCCTCGATACTTAATTAAAAGAACATAAAAAGTCTTGATATTTTCTGGAAACGCCCATCTCTGTATGGGTTTCAGTTAAAGGCAAGCAAAAACAGTTACAGAAACCAGAAACCTCACTTTACTGCTAACCATTTTCTTTTCTCCCTAACTGGTCATGCTTCTCCTTTTACCAGTTCAGACATGATGATGATGACGATGCTAGGTAGCGTGTTATTCATGTCACCTGAAGGTACCGGATAGGAAAAGGAAAACGGTTACCTCCTCACTCATTCCCTCTTCCCGATCCTCAATTTGAGATGTTTCTAATTCGAATCCCACGATTGTCGTATGAACAAAAAATTTAGACCAACCGAACTCGTCAATTCTTCACCCGCTAACAATTATATAAGTAGATATAAAATTTGAGAATTACCACGTCAGACTTTGCTCATCAAACCGTGAATTGCGCTTCCATTTTTTAAATAAAATTACGGAACAATAATAAAGTAAAAAGAAAAAAGTTTGGTGTAACAAATAAATATAGGATTCATCAAGCATTCAGCAATTTTGTAGGCAGTTTATTATACTCTATACACCAAAAACGAATCAAGAAATGAGCTTTTAATAAAAAGAAAATCATAGAGAATATGTCAAAAGAAATTCATTTCAGTAAAAGCGGAACCACAATTCACGGTATGAAGTGTAAATCTTCTGACGCGGCAATCCTCAAACTTTACAATCTAACATCTTCCGATTTTTAACAAACACTTGTTCCACTATTCCTCTATATTGGACATCGTCTAATTTTCCATCTCCTATACCAAACTTACTTACATGCGTTGGCATCCCACACCTCAATCTCACAAACACATCATATGCCTCCAATCCAATCCCAATTATCTTTGCATTGTTGATGCCCATAAGCAACCTCTAACTTCTTCCTCCACTTTTCTCCCATTTCCTACCATCATCACACCCTTTGTTTCTCTATATAAACAAACTCCATCCCCCACTATTCTTAAAAAAAAAACACAACTCAAACATTCAAACACAAGAAAAACACAACATGGGAGGAGTGATCAACAAGTCTCTGCTCGTCGCCCTGTCCTTGGCTCTACTCCTAGGCCTCGCAAACTGCTTCGATTTCCACGAGCACGAGCTGGCTTCCGAGGACAGCCTACGGGAGCTGTACGGGAGGTGGAGGAGCCACCACACGGTGTCGAGGAGCCTCGACGAGAAGCGCAGGAGGTTCAACGTGTTCGCGGACAATGTGATGCATGTTCATGAAACCAACAAGATGGACAAGCCTTACAAGCTGAAGCTGAACAAGTTTGCTGACATGACGACACACGAGTTCAAGAGTCTTTATGCCAACTCCAAGGTCAGCCACCACGCCATGTTCCGTGGGGCCCCACGAGGCAGCAACGGGACGTTCATGTATCAAAACGTCGTGAGAGTCCCGCCCTCCGTTGATTGGAGGCAGAAGGGTGCTGTTACCCCTGTTAAGGATCAAGGCCAATGTGGTAAGTCCAAAGACTTGTGTGAAACTCGTGATGGAGAATCTTACCCTTTTTATGCAATAGCAACTCTCATTTTCCTATTATGGTCTTAATTGGTTCTTAGAAGAGGCTTAAGTTTGAGTGTGAATTGCAGGTAGTTGCTGGGCTTTTTCGACGGTGGTGGCAGTAGAAGGGATCAACTACTTGAAAACAAACAAGCTTGTGTCTTTGTCTGAGCAGGAATTGGTGGATTGCGACACTACCGAAAACCAAGGATGCAATGGTGGGTTGATGGAGTATGCATTTGAGTTCATCAAGCAAACTGGCGGCATTGCAACTGAGGATGCGTATCCTTATCAGGCTGAAGATGGAACCTGTGATTCTGTTAAGGTACACCCTCAGAAATCCCTATCTATAGTAAATGATTTTCTTAGTTGTTACCATCAATCTAATTCGGAACAAATCAAGCTTCGAACTTTGCACTCAACATTTCGTAAGAAGTTTCAAATTAGGACAACCCAACATTCATTGATTGAAGCCACACAGAATCTGTTTCAAATTGATATGAGATGTCCCCAAGGAAATCACATGGAACAAAGATGAAGAAATATGTTCTGTTTTCCAGAAGGAGAGAACTTAGATGACCTCTAAACTACACATACACTATCTGTGACTCAGCCAGATCAGTAATTTTGTTTTTTGTTCGGTTTCTAACATTTTCCCTTGTACTTTTTGCAGGAGGATGCACCAGCTGTATCGATCGATGGACACGAGAACGTGCCCAAGAACGACGAGGACGCACTGCTAAAAGCTGTAGCAAACCAGCCAGTATCAGTGGCCATTGATGCTGGTAGCAGAGATTTCCAATTCTACTCAGAGGTGATCTTTTTCGTTTTGTCCTCCTTTTAACACTTTACCAAGATCCACTCAGAAAAATCCTGATACTATCTGGATTATCTTGGAAAACTTGCAGGGTGTGTTCACCGGAAGCTGCGGAACAGAACTGAACCACGGAGTAGCAGCAGTAGGGTACGGAATCACAGTCGACGGAACCAAATACTGGATCGTGAAGAACTCGTGGGGAGCAGAATGGGGAGAGAAAGGATTCATCAGAATGCAGAGAGGCGTATCGGACAAACAAGGGCTGTGTGGTATTGCAATGGAGGCTTCATATCCTACCAAAACATCATCTGCCAACCCAACCACCCGCTCGTACTCTCCCAAAGACGAGCTCTGAAGATCGATCCTTATTGCTTAGGAGATTTTCTCCCAAAAGATTCTAGCTTCGCAGTAATTTGGTTTCTGTCTTCTCCTTTCACTATATCAGAAGTCATATAAGTCGTAATCTAAGGCTTTAGCAGCAGTTTGTATACACAGTTTGCTCGGAATAAGAATAAGAATCATTTATATCATCAGATTTGATGATTTCCCACTGTTCAACTCCGAGATTCTAGAAAACATCCTTCACACATTGAAATACTTCTGCTTTTTCCGTGGAGTAGTTGGTTGCTTTGTGTGCTTCCGAACTGCGAGCTCGAAGCATTATGAATAGTTGAATACCACATCATGTGTTTGGCAATTGGGGCCTTCTTAGGATGGAAAAATACCACATTGGCTGTTTAGTAGTGAAGGAGTATGAAGCCAAACGTATATAAGGCAAGCCAAGCATTACTTTAAAAGTATGATCCTTCAGGCAGCAAACGGGGTGTGATGAGTGGTAATTTCTCGCTAATCTGTGCGGGAAGAGTGCCCAGGCCTAAGCCTTTTTACGACAATGTCGGCACTCCAATCTTTAACCAATCTGATCCCTATTTTTTTCCAATTTATTTTCTTTTCGTAAAAATTATTTTAAGAAAAATCTGCCATCAATTATTTTTAAATTTATTCTTTTCCTTCTACCTTTGTTATTTTTTTATCTGATCGAATTTAGAAATTAATTATTTCAGTGAACTTAACTAGGATTGTTATACTAGTACATGGGAAAGATTGTTACGCGAAGTACATGGACACCATTTTCTCTCAAAATAAATGGCATCAAGGTCCTTAAGCTGGAACTTCCGACCCACATTACTTAACCTACTGGCTCGCCCAAACCATCATGAGCACCCCCAACGTAGCCCTATAACCGCCAGCCCTGTGATGAGCTATGCCGGAGGAGGCAATCAAATACGATTTGTTTGGTATTTTCGAGCCAACTTTGGTTATGAACAAAAGATAGATGTGGACTTAAAAAAAAATGTAACGTAGGATAGTCGCGAAAAAAGCTGTTGGTCCTTTGAGCAATCGAAACAGAGTCGTGTGATTGTTGTATAGACTATCAAGAGTGTTGTGTCCCTTCCATGTATGCTAAAGAGTCTCAGATGTGTCTATACAACTTTTGCTCAGTTGCTGTGTGTTGTTGTCAGTGTTGCGGAAGAACGAGTAGCATCTAAGACAGTGACAGGTCCCCTCCTAGCTACCACATCATCATCTCTATGTTCCCCAACATTGCTAGTTTACAATTATCAACATGTAGATGACAATCCTATCAGCGACAATTAGATCGAATGGGGAACATCTGCGAAACAAAAACAATTATTGAAACCATAAAGGAATGATGCACTAACCAAAAAAATTTGGATCTTTGTTGGTAGTACCCTGCAAAAAAAAGAAAGGAACATCATGGCTTGGCAATAGATTCTACACATAGTTTCGAGTAATTGAGCTTGTAAATGGAATCCATACAAATAAATACCTGTTCGTGGTACTTGTAGATGAAATCCATAGAATCTGGTAGTTTTGGAAGCTCTGCAGTTTTCAAATTACTAAGTTCAGACGAACATGACTCATACAATGGAGAGTACAGGGGATGCTTATTATCATGCATGTTAAAGCGACTGTACCTTGATGTCTACACTGTTAAGGTCAGGAATAAGAGGAACGGTGTTCGGAGGCACTGGGATGGTTCTAGTTTCTGAATGACGAGTGGGATAATTCTCGTTAGATTGTGTGAATCTGTAGTTTGGCTGAAGCTGCACTTGTGGCCGATAGTTTGGAATAGGATAGACATTGCTCATTCCTTGAGAAGTACTGCAACATTGTTTTTATTCTTTCTTAACATTAGTTTATAGTCCTATGGAACAGATTTTGCTTCACCAAGTTTGCCTAATCCAAACAAGCCATAACAAATAAGCAAGCAGGAAGAACAAGTTCAGCATTCATCACCTGTAACCTGATCCATTTGGAGAGATGAACTGAGATGTAGATGGGAGTTCTGATACAAACCTGCAACTTTCAATCCCTATATTTCCAATGCCATTCAAGCTTGTCTGAAACATTCCATGAAAGCAGAGTCAAATAATATGAAATCTCCACATTTGACATACAATATGAATCCTCCGGTATCTATTGAAATATTTTCAGCAGAACTAAATGCCCGATAGTCAACACACTGCATCCAAACTTTACTTCTGTAAGCTTTAAGTTGAATGTAGGGTGAACAGAGGTTGTTCTCACCTTTAAAGAGCACATGAAAGCTTGTGCGTGAGCAGATGTCAAGAATCGCATTGCAAATTTTTGGACCTGCAAACTCAGCATGAAAAAAGCCAGTGAAAGAATAGACTACGATAAAGCCATATCAACAGAAACACTCTTACATATCCACGGTTCAACCAAACAGTGATGAAAATGAAAAGAACCAGCGATTGTATAGTTAGTAAACAGAGGTTAGAAAGCTTGCCTGGCCTAGACCGTCTCCATAACTTGCAAATACAGCTCTGCTGCCTCTAAGAGAAGTTGCTTCCAGGCACGAAATCTGAGGCCAAGCGAAATGCAGCTTCGAGATATAGTGTTCTTCCTGTCAGAAATCCATAGTCCCACAACCAATCAATTTAAGTTGCTAGACACCCCCAAAATCCACAACTGCCGATGAACTACCAATAAATGCCCTAGAAATCTCTATCCAGCTCATCTGAACTACACAGTCCCAAAATCATACTAAAACAATGACTCCACGCTGAATAACTGAAAACGAAAAGGATTATACCGGCGGGATGGAGGTATCGGTACAAAATAGCGTCGGAAGAGCATAACAGAAGGACTCACGTAGATTTTGTCCTGAGAAGAGACGAGGAGGACGAGGCGGAGGCCATCGGCGTCAATCGGTTGCCTTAGGAGTTGCAGAGACACCATAGACGAAGAAGGGAGCCATGTTCCGGAAGAACTGTTGTTTCGCCACCTGGAGCTCAGAGGGACGAGACCGGGGCAGGTCGGTTGGAGAGCAGGGAGGTTGAAAAAGCGAGCATAGTGTATCAACCACTGAGTCTGAGCTGTGTTGTTCGTGCCACTGTTAGGGTTTAGAAGAGGCAGCTCACTGATTCCCGCCATTTCTGAAATCTTTCTGCCCCCTCCTTTTCCCCTTCTTTCTTGTATTACTTGGTGCGCAATGTTACTAAGCAGCGCAACGTAGACAGGGAGAGGGAGCCATTTCAGGAAACGATAACTATCTGTTAATTAGGTACTATTAACAGGGTTGTTTATGTTCACGAATCATTATATAGTTGCTCAAGATAATAAAGACACTGACCGTAGACCGTAGTCCAAGACGGGCGGTCATACACTCATACTACTGAACAGTGATGAGCTGGCATCCGTTCAAGCTTTCAACGGACCGGCTCCTATACCTTTGGGCCGGCCGATATTGGCCGTTGGGCTCTAATAGCAAGAGAGCACCACAGCTTGTTCCAAAAGTTAAAAGGCTACTCGTAGACAACAAGAACCAACTTTGTACGTTGGCTGGGGAATGAGATCTCACAAAACACAATTCCTGGTCTGACCCTTCTGAAGCCACCGAGAAAAAACCACAAGAGTAATGGTGAGGAACAGAAAGGGACTCTGGAAATCCGTTAAAAACAATCGTATCAAAGGAATCTAATACATCTCGTACTTAACTATCTATCCCATCTTTGATATCAGTGAAACCATCCAAAAGCCAGTACCAGGCGTGCTACTAAAAGAGAGAGAGCGATGCCTAGAAGGATGCCTGGAGCCAGCCCTTCTTCTGAGCATACTCAGCGTAGAAAGCATATTTCTCCTTCGCGTTTGGTATGTCGAGAGCAAGATCATCCAGCCCTTCCTTGATACGAGTGAACCCTTTCGTCATTTGGTTGGTGGTGATCAGCCCTTCATTGAAACATTCCTGCAGCAGATCCAGCATCTTGTCGTTCTTCTTCTCCATCGCCATTGTCAGTGCCTTCTTCACCACCTCGTGGTTGAAGAACGGCATTCCAAGGTCACGAATGCATTGGCAGGCTTCGCCTACTCCACCACTGCTTTCGTACTCTTCCAACAGCTTCATGATCTTGTCCTTTGCATCTTCGACCGCCCAGCCGGTCCCACCTCCCCAACACCTCAAGAGCCTCTCCCCAGCGTGTCGAGCAGTGATCAGAGATCGAGCCATGCGTACGGTCTCGCTCCCGCTGCAGTTTGGCGGCAGCTGGCTTCCGATTTCCTCGAAATTTAATGGAGCCAGGACGTCATCGATCACAGCTCGAGCTAGAAATAAGGCAAGCTCGTTTGAAGCGTCCAGTATGTCCAGAGCTGTATCCTCGGCAGATTCCAAAAGCATCACGAAACCGTCAACTATGTCTTCGGTTGAGAAGATCTCTATGTGAAGAGCTGAGAGCAGAACAGATGCCATTTCCTTCTCCCTGTTTTTCCTGTCCATGGCAAGGGTTATAAGCTTCTTCAAGAAAATTGGGTTATACTGACGCAATCCCAGATCAAGCAAACTCCTGATTAGCTCCGGAATATCATCTGAGTGGAAGTACTCGTGAATCATAGTGACAACCTCCTCTTTGTAACGTTTCAACTTCACATCTTCATCCCTTAGCTGGCCATCTTCAGCTGAACCATTTGAGAACGAACCATCCAACCACCCTTCTGCAGTAGCTTTGGAGACAATTGCTTCGAAAAGGACTCTAGCAGATGGGATGTCAAGTGCAAGGTCGTCGAGGCTCTCAGCCAAGCGAGCAAAACCTTTGACCATCTGACTTGGACTTATAAGGCCTTCCTCAGTGGCTTCCTTTAGCAGCTTTAATATAAGCGGTTCGGCAGTTTGGATCTCCATTGCAAGAACTAAAGCTCTCTTCACAACCTCATGATGGAAAAATGTAACCCCTAATTCCCTTATAGATTTGCAGGCATCGACAGCTTGCCCACTCTCAACATATTCCCTCAAAAGACTCGCAATCTTCTTCTTCACCTCTTCAACAGTGGTGCGGGTACTACCGCCCCATCTCCTTTCCAGAAGTTCAGCATGATGTGGAGCTGAAAGGTGGCTTTTTTCAGCTGTCAGGAGAATCTGATATCCCTTTGATGTTTCAGGAAAAGTTTTCTTTGCTCTGATAAGAAATGCTGGTGAAAGGATTTCATCTACCACAGCCCGTGCCACAAATAAAGCAAGGAGGTCTACTGCATCCAAGATATCTACAACCAGGTCATCAGCAGATTCAAGAAGTATGACGAAACCATAACTGATTTGTGATGGAGTTATAACATCAGCATATAGTGAAGATAGTAAGACAGAAGCCATTTCTTTCTCCTTGTCATGTCTATCCAAGGCCATGGAGATGAGTCTCTTAATAAAGTATGGGTGATATTGACTGGCTCCAAGTTCTCTTAGGTCTGATGCTGCAACTTCTACATCCCCAGTACTGAAGTACTCTTCTATGATGGAAGCAACAGCTTTCTTGTAATCATCCAAGGGATCAGATAGAGTTGCCTCAACGAGCTTATAGGGTTCCTGGTCAAATGAAGATTGTCTGAGATATATACTAAACAAATAAGGCATTCAACTACTGAAACCTTGAATACGGCAGCCCATGGATATGTTCATAGTATAAATTACCTCTCCACTATCATAATTAGGATCATTACGATCAATATGGCAATCTTCTTCTGTATCAAGGAGCTTTCCCCATGTTCCCTTCCCACCAGCACCATCTGCTCTCATTGCACATGGGGAAATAGTTAGTTTCATTTTAGAAAACTGTACATAACAGAAATAACTCAAGACAGAGAATCAACATAAGGAGAACACAAGATACAATAGGTAAAAATCAGACACACTAAGCCTCATGCAAAGACGTAGAGCAGCTTTGTTTTGTTCCCTGCATCATCAAATAATTCAACCGTACAGGCCAAATCACACTGATGAATGACACTAACCCTTCTTCGCTCTCCCGTACTTGCCAGAATGTGATCTCTTAACATGCCTCCCACCACCACCACCAGCCCCGCCTGCTTGTGCTTTGCTAGGACCGTGAATTTTCACAAAGTGTTCAGGACGCAACCCTGAAGGGGATTTAGGGGATGATGACAAGATTTTAGGAGGTGAAGATGGGCTGTCTGCGTTCTCACAGGCGAGTTTCATCATTTCTCTCTGGCCATCAGTTAGAAATCCCTCATTTGACGCCATTTACACAAATTGAATCCTGTATAATACCTATTACAGTTAAACCGCAAAGCAATTATGGAAACAAAAGAGATAAAAGCATCATCACACCGCCAATCTATATATGCATTAACATTATAAAGTTATCTAAATCACAAACAATCAAGCACTGCTACTATCACAAACGATTGAAACATTAAATTGAAGATCTATAAACGGTAATCAGTATTTGAAGTTACACTCATCGAAACTGCAACAGTAATATAAAAGCACTATAGCGGAAAGTCAAATCCGCTAAGCAAGAACACAGATCCACCTACTAAAACAAAAATAACTACAGTATTACCGCCCGTTGTCTTCCGCGTAAAAACACACACACACACATCATCACCACAAGTAAAAGAAAAACACTAGCAAGTTAAACAAAGATATCCATAGCTAAAACACAGTACCTAAGCTTCTCGAGTTGGCAGAGGAAAGGGAGGGAGGAAATGAATCTCGGTATCAGGAGCCGGTAGTTTTTCTGTGCTTGGCCCGAGATCTCGAGCCAAGACAGGAAGAAAACAAATGGAAGATCACCTCACCGCGGAAACAGACCTTCCGATCAGAGCGGGGAATGGAACGGCGGGGATTTGAATCTGGAGAAACCCTAGATCAACGGGATGACCTCCGTGTATCCCCGAAAATGGCTTCCCTGAGGAAGAGAGGAGAGAGCGAGATAAGCGAGTGTCCAGAGTAGAGTGTATTTCGGTCGCAATCGGTTGATAGGGATTCGAGAAGAGGGAAAATGGATGAGCACGAAGATTGTTATTTATATGGAGGCTGATGTGCGGATACATGTTACACGTCACCGGGAGGTTTTTTGGTGAACGTTATCTGTCGATGTGTCCACGTGGCATTGGCTCTCTATTTTGTTTTCTTTTTCGTTCTGGCGAGTCACGGCCATCCACTCGGTAGTAACTCGGAGGAGCGCAACTCGTCCCCCAAGTTAGGGTTTCTTGCCCGTCTGTAGTGACCGATTTATCCCCCATTCCATCAGCTCAGCTGCCAGCACTTCCCAAAAAAACGTATCATTTCTTTTTTTCCATTAGGGGAACGTATCATTTGATTCGCATTCTGGTTAACTGTTTCAAAAAGTAAAAAGTTCTGATTTTGGTTTAATCAGGCAACCGGTTCGATTTAAACAATTTATGAGTCAACTTGATTACTTCGAATATGCTAGGACTGGACCGCTTAACCAAACCGGACATGTGTGTAGCTATACTCTAAGTCTCAAACCTACAATTGATTGCCCAGATGAGATCCCAGTTCTTCATCGCAAGCCACCAAACTGGTGCTAGTGCTACTAATCAGATCAAGTGTATCACTTCAATTCTCCCTCTTCATCGACTTTTGGTATACAGGCAGCTGTCCACTCTCCACCATTCGATCCAAATGGAAGGACGCACTCTTATAATCACCTACACCAGCGTATGCATCCATCATGATCTGGTAAGTAACCGAGTCGGGCTTCAGACCAAGATCCAAAATTCCTCCAACACTCGAGGAAACTCCGAGTGCTTCCCTCGCTGTGCATACGCATCCATCAGCTTATTATAGGTCGACATAATAGGCCCGAGTCCAACCTGCTTCCCGTCAACAACCTCTCTTGCTCCCAAGTAATCACCCTGTTTAGCAAAACCATCAAGGACAATGTTCAATATCCCCTTCGACCGGGGATGATTCCCCTTCCTCATCTGTTTTCATATCTTCATCAACTTATCAGTGTCACCGGCATGCCTGATCGCATCCAGCAATGCTGTGTAAGTATCCGAACTAGGGATTACTCCTTCAAGCTGCATATCTTCAAACACTGCATAAGCCTGCTCATACTGCCCGCTGGCCGAATAAGCATGGATGAGAGCACAGTAGTTATGCGCATGAGGTTCAACGCCTAGTCTCTTCATTCTCAAGAATGCATCCGCAGCCAATTCGCACTTCTTCTGGCTCCCATATGCACGAATTAACGACGTAAATGATTTAGGATTCTGTTTCAAACCTCGATCCTGCATCTCTTTAATCAGCTTCTCGACCATTTCGGGCTGCATCCCTATGCTGTATGCATTCATAAGCAAGTTGTAAGTTACAGTCGTTGGCTCGACGCCTAGTGCCTTCATCTCGGCGAACAGAGCTTCGGCTTTTCCAGCTCGGTCGGAGTTGAAATAAGCTTTGATTAACACGTCGTACACGACCACGTGAGGAGCAGCTTCTCCTTCCTTCACAATTTCGGATAGGATCCTGGCGGCTTGCTCCTTCAGACCGGCATCGCAGAGCGATTTGATTAAGCCGATGAGGCTTCCGGTATTCCATACGACTCCGTTCCTGAACGTCGTCCGAAAGAAATCCGACGCTTCCTTCTGGAAACGGCCTTGCTTTTTCATTACAGACATCATTATCGAACAAGTGACGTGACTAGGATGGATACCTGTTTCTGGCATTTTCTCGTTCACCTTGCGTGCATCGTCATACCTAAGCTAGAACGGAACAAGTCATCCAAAAACAGAGCGTAAACAAAACAAACTAGGGAGTTGAGGCAATCAAGATCCAATAATCGCCATAGTCACAAACAAGAAGCCGAAGAAGCAAATAATATGCAAAGAATTCGTTTATTACCTGCCGCAGTAGAGAAAGCCGGACATAGCAGCATTGAAGACATGGCCGTCTCTGAATTCATCGTTCCGGGGCAATTTTTGGAAGAGAGACATCATTTCATCACCCAATCCAGCCTTGCCGAGTAAGGGGAAGAGAACAGTGGGAGCTCGAGGCGTGATAGCAGGCGGATCCTGCGTACTCATCCATTCGTAGAAGTACAAGCAACTCATCGCCACGCCGAGGAGCTTATCCTCCTCTTGCTCCTCTTTGGTCAGGATCTCCAGCACCTGCTCGCACTGTTCCGCGGTGATATTCCCCTGGTACTCATCCAATTTCTTCCTCAGCGCGATTCCGTCGTATGAGGGATTTGAACCGGCGAAATCATCATCGGAGTGGAAGTCCGGGGACAGACGGCGGCGCTGCTTGCGGGAGTCGCTCTGGAGGGAGATTGGAGCAGTATAAGAATGAGACCGCAGTGGCTTGGCGGGAATCGAAATGAGAGATTTCGGATTCCGTGAACTAGCGCGGGATAAAGGAAGAGAAGAAGATGGAGGAGGTTAGCGGAGAAATGTAGCAACCGCATCCGCCATAGCTTGAGCTTACAAGAAGATCAGAAATTTAGAATAGCCATTCGTTATCAGAAAAAATAATATTTTTCAAAAAAAAAAAGAAAAAAAAAGGAAAAATCATAAAATCTGGGGTCTGATAGAACAAGAGATGGGCTCACAAGACTGGAACTTAGCCCACTTTGTTTGTTGGGCTCGTGATCTGGGTACGTGAATTTCTCTCATGTGCAAAAGGATTGAATAAAATCTCTACCGGTGGAACTCCGTTCGGTTCGGTAACCGAACTGAGTACCGAAATACATTGTGTGAAGAGTTTGCCTTCTCTTGTTCTTGCATTCTTTGTCACGACTTCTCTAACATCACTGTAAGAAAACAGCAGCATCACAGCTTCTAAGTTCTACCGGCCACGGGGAGAATTCAAATCTCGAAAGCGATCTCTCTTGTTCTTCCAAAACTCATCCTTCTTCTCCTTTCTCTTAGTTTTCAAACCAGCCGTGCTGTTAATTATACCGAGTATAGCACTTCGATCCTCCCTGTTCTTCATCCCAGCTTTCATAACCAGCGCTTTCTTAAGCTTCTTATACGAACTCGCATCAGGCAGCTGCCGACTCTTCACCATTTGCTTGTGGTAGAAGAAAGCTCTCTTGAAATCACCAACCCGAACATACGCCTGTATGGTCAGGTAGGTAACCGAGTCGGGTTTCAGATTCAAAACCGACATATCTTTCAACAGTTGCGGCAGCTTCGAGTGCTGCCCTCCTTTAGCATATGCATTCATCAGCATGCTGTACGTCATCACAGTAGGCCCGAATCCAAGCTTTCCGAATTCCCCCGACGATTCCCTCCGGTAGAAGATACCAATTGGCGCTGCTACTGCCAGCCTGCGGCAGGTTTTCATCGTCGGAGTCGAATTCCAAGGCGAGACGCCACTGGGAAAGTTCCAGGTCATCGTCTTCATCCTCCTCCTCCAGCTTTTCGGCATCACCGCTATAAGATTCAGCTGCTTCTTCTCCTTCTTCTTCTTCTTCTTCGTCTTTGAGAGGAAAGACGTTTGGAAGAGGAGAGTGGGAAGGGGAGATCGGAAGTGCACAGAAGAGAGACAAGGGAGGCCTGCCGGGGTTTGTGAAATTGGAGCTTGGGAGGTTTGGGATTGGGGAGATTAGAGTGGAGGAGCAAAGAAGAAGAGGGAAGCGTTTGCCGGGGAAATGTAGAAGCAGCGGCAGCCATGGTGAAAGTTCACTACTGGATTAGAATGGTTGGTTCTCTAGCAAGTTTTGAAAGTTCTGAAATTCCCCGTTAAATTCTTAGGGGCTTTGATAGTTCGAATATATTCACATTGTTGTTCGTTCGGAACTTCATTTTCTTCCAGTGTCTACTGAAAAGAATTAAGAGATGGATGGTACATTGATACCTAACTAATCCCACCTTTCTTACTACAACAACACTACATCATAAGTAAAAACCAAACATAAAAAAGAACTCAAAGCCTCTTGAGCTCGATCATCCATGTAAAGATGCACTGGAATGAATATCTTGACCTGATCACTGACTCGCTTCACCAAGCTATGATTCCTGTTCTCGCTTCTTCTTGGCAAGGGATATAGAAGCCATTACCCTGGCTGAAACTACCTTGCGCACTAGCAGCTTCCACAAAGTGTCCCCGCCGCCCTTCTTCTCTTGCTGCATTTTCAACTTGAATTGCCTGTCCCACCACAGAAACAAATATAAAGATCAGGCTTTGACATGGGACCAGAGATGAATAATGCTGAAGATGATGGAGCTCGCTGCAAATTGCTAAACGGAAAGTTTCTTTCTTTCTTTTCCTCAACGTGTGTTAATACAAGCAGTGGTACCCTACAGCTATAAGTCTGTTCCAAAAAGATGCCTGCCACTTATGAGTTATCACCGACCCCCTAACAGATTAAAGGTATGGAAGGCCATCACGGTTCCCCTCTATCACCTTTCCTCACCTGATAAGGCCTTAATGGTGGTCCTTCCTTCTACCCTCTTACAGTAATCAACAGTTAATCATAGCAGGTGAAATCAGACTGAAGAAGACATGGGAAAGTTCTAATTTTTCTATTCCTAACAAGTAACCAATCTGGTGTGATTAACGAAATTGTAATTGGTTTGGTGAAATGTTAGAAATTAGGCAATAGTGAGCATCTTACACCATTATCAGGAATGGAAAAATTTCCAAAGAGGAATCGGAGCTTCCAACTAACTAAGGACAACAGTAGACTACAACAAAATTGATTCATTCTACCTAATCAATTTATAGAAAACAAACGCAGCAGCCTAATAATAGTCTTTGACTAAACCACTATTCAGGAAGTTTCCAAGAAGGGAACAAAAGGAGATGGCAATTGCAATAGGACCATGTTCAAGCTCCCATTACCAAACACCATGGATGATGGACCCTCCTTTTGTTGATAAGCAATTTGTTGTATAATGCATTTTCTTCAGGATAATATGATCGTCCATCTCCACCCATGGTTTTATGAATGGAAATGGATCGAGCTTATATGACAGATCATGGTTCATTTAACAATAAAGATAAGGAAGGATGAGTTACCTGCAAAGAGGGACTTTGCAAGGATCGTGTTGATCACAGATGGAAGCGTGAAGTCTCAAGAGCTGCCACATCCTTTTACAACGGGAACACCCTCCATTAACCCGCTTCTTGCAGGTAGCGAAGTGCTTGATCAAAAGCTGGACGCCTTGACAAGTGGAGAACTTGCTGCAAGGTCTCCCTTTCCTTGTATTAGGCTCAGCATCACACGGGCCGACACTTGTACACCCTTCTGTACATATGTGTTCCAAGCAATCCATCGCCTCGCCTAGCTCCATGTATAACCTCCGCTCTTCCTTCTGCCTTTTACTTCTCTTCTTCCTCTGCAGAAAAAACCAAACAGTCCACCATCCATTTCAAATCAAACTAAATCCACCAATCATCATCCCAAAATTTCCGAGATGGACAGTTTAGTTACCGATTCGGATTCGTCAATGAACTGAAGGATCTCGAGTTCCAGCCAGGGATCGTGGTCTTGGATGAACTGCCAGCCTTCTGTGTTCTCCACGTCCTTGAAGCTTTTGGATACTAACTTCACGCACTTGAGGTAAAGTTCAGGCGCATCGCAGAGTCTTGACAATTGGAGAACATCCACTACATTATCAACGCTCAAGTTATTGATCACAGCCATGGTGCTTAGCTTCTTCAACTGAGGAATCAAGTAGACGTGTGACAATGTCAGCAGATGGATCCCATACTTCTTCATATCAACTTCTGTGCACCTACACATTTGACAGAGCAACAGAGGATCCCCGTTATTTCACCGCATCCAAACCCTAAACAAACAAAAAAGCAATAATCTTGCTAAAAATTCGTCGTTTATCCCATTTGTTTGGGTGTTTGGATTATTAAGAAATGAAAGTTCTGCTGTTGATTTTAATAATCAACGGTAAAGTTCCTCTGCTGGGTGATTCTCGTCAAGGTAAGCAAAGAAAACAAAAATAAATCAGATGAACTCGGCGATCGGAACTAACCGTGAGGAGTAGAGGAATCGGATGAAGACGGTGACGGCGGCACAAGGGACGCCTAGGATTCGAATGACCCGCTCGGAGCTCCGGTGCTTCGGCGGATTGTCAATGATATTACCCAGAACTGGTGACACCATGGCCTGAAATAGTGAAATCCAAATCCCCGTACATTGATTAAAGAGCATGGAAAAAATCACTAATGAAAAGGCTTGGAGATTGAATCAAAGAATAAATGATAGTCCAGGTAATGAATAGAGTTGCTGAAATGATAATATAGAGATAGAGATAAAGGGGGAGTACCAGAACAGTGCCGTGCGCCGGTATGCGGAGGCCGCCGGAGGTGAGGATCTGGACGTCGGGCGTAGGTGAGTCAGGGGAAGAGTCATCTCCGGCGAGTTGGAAATGGTCGGCGGCGGAGGTGGGTGGCGGTGGTGATGTATAGTGAGGTTGCTCCGCCATGTGAGAGATAGGGAAATGGAGAGCGAGAGAGGAGGAAGCGGCGGTAATGCTGGGACTGGAGAGGAGATTTTGTGGAGGTAATGAAATTGGTAATGGAACTGGCAGAGGAGGTAAGTTGGCTTTATAAGCATCTCCAAGCCTGGACCAGAGTAAGAGACAGAAATGTACTGCCAGGTGGCTGCCAGGTAGTTTTATCTTTATTTTATTTTGGATCAACACAGCCATTTTTATTTTATTATTATTGCTACATTTGAATCCACATTTTAATTGTATGAAAGATCAGATAAATTTAATAAATTACGACTATTGCTTTAACTTTTATTTTTAGTTCTATTTTAGTTTTGAGCAATTAAAAGACAATCGAGTAGCGGTAGAGTTGTGTATATATTTTTAACCGTGTCTCCGTAAATCGTAATAGTATAATGCGTTTTGTCAAAGTGTATACTTCTAAATATATATAAAATAATTATTATTAGAGTTATTAGAGGTTTTTACTAAATCTATCATTAATTTGAAGCGAGTATGCGTTGTTTAAGTTTGATTTGACAAATATAACGTTCTATAAAATTTAGATGATAATAAAAAAAATTACTCTTCAAAATCACTTCATTTTAATCTAACTTTTTTATTAAAAAAAGTATTTCGAAATTTCATTTAACTTCTCACCTCCTATCTGATGAGCAGGAATTTGATTGATAAGTGCTGCTATTATCACTAAAAATCTGACATGTGACAGCATAAGCACCTTTAGTAACTCAGATATTTATGCTAGCTAGATATTTAAAACCTGAAGAGTTCCAGGAAAAAAATCTCCCCTTCCTGGTGAGGGAGGAAATCAAAGCCGGCGCTTTTGCCAGTGTCTTTTGAGAACCGAAAGGGCCTCTTTCGTCCACGTTTTGCGCGACGTCGGATCCACTGGTCTTATCAGTTTCGTTCGGCAAACGGAAGCTTGGAGAGGAAACGATGATAAAGCATAAAACTCGTGACAGCTCGACATGTTTGTAATCAACGTGGACAATGCACTCCGTATCAAAACAAACTGTCTACAGAAACAGAAATGAGTCGGATGCAGCGAGTTGTATCCACGTGGAGCTGTGTCAATCGCGGTGGTCGGAAAATATCTGAGATGGCGGCCACATGTGTCGCGTCGTTCACGCCTTACGTGAAGTCATGAAATATTGGGTGGGCGGAGGATGATTGATTGCATGTTGGTTTGTCTCCGGGCGGGAACATTGTGGCTGCTTGAATATGACGACGTGGGGTCCGGTGCATGCCACGACGAAAACAAAATTGAAAAGTGTTCACAGCGATATTTTTTCACTGTTCTTGAGACTGCTATCTGTTCTTCTTGATCGTGGAACCTTCCCTCCGAGGCTTCACAAAATAAGTGATATATGAAAATTGATGTTGCAACCTGATAATCTTTGTAGTGATCCGTATTATTAATTTTATTCTCAAAACTCAAAAAAATACATGTAAATACAATTTGACCATGCACTAAGAATAAATCAAAAGTAGTAATCGGAAAAACAAATTACATTTTTCAAGAGTGAAAATCAAAGTATCAAGCTAGAGAGGTTCATCATCTCCATGACCTCTTTTTCAATTGTTGTAAGTCATTCTCAATTCATATTCTCCCGCCATTGTTATATATCTCACCCATGGGAGTGCCTGATACCCTGCTTTCTCTATCACCTTCAGATAACGCACCTGAATCCCTGAGACGGTGAAATATGGAATCTCGAACTTCACTCTCACCGGTGCTTTCCTCTCCACCACTTCCTCTTCGCCTCTTACGCTGGGAAGTCCGAACTCTGCCCGAAGCAAGTATTCCTGTTATAGGATTTGATCAGCACTGACTTCACATTTTTCAAGCCTTGAGCTTTTCTAAATTAATTAAGCTATACCTTACTGCCAGGGAATGAGCTGATCTTCCAGACGAGTGCATCGTTCTCCGGAGCGTACAAAGCAGAACCCATCGATGTCCTGACGTTGGGATTCGTAGCATCAGATGGAACTGGCAATACAATCTCAACGTTCGTTGCAGTGCTGCACCAATTCAAGACCTTGGATCAGTAATTTCATTGACCATCATTGATATGAAGTATATGGAAAAAGTACTCTACCTTCGCTCTTTGTACTGGCTGCGAGCTTTGACCATTAATTCGATTCGGCTTCTGGAATGCCTCTCGACTTGAGCTTCTACCCAAATAAGAGGTCTCACCTGACACCTTAAATCACAGAGGTTTAGTTCACTCAGGATCATATAGATGTTTTGATTAACGGTATTGATGATGCGGGTAGGAAATGAACCTGGGTGGCGAGCCTATACGTCATTAGATCAAAAGAGCCATCTGGAGGTATGAAGGATATCGTCCTATCGTTATCGAATCGAGCCAAACGAACACATCTGCAGTGCAAAATGGAAGATATATAAGACAAAGGTAAACATTTTAGCATAACAACTCTGTTTTGAACAAAGACTTGTTTAATGCAGCACAAGATTTTTGGAGAAAAGGGTGCAGATATGCATACTGATGGAATTTGATATCATCAAGATCAATGGCTTTTGCTTTGGTTGCTCGACCTTGAGACTCCATAAGCAATCTGTCATTTAGGCCAAGCTTGCACTCAGGCATGCCACTGGTACAAGAAAAGATGATTAGTACTGCAGATATGCTCAAGATACTAAACCAGCTTGAATTGAAGACAAAGTCCAAAGATTCAGAAGCAATGATGCACCTCAAGTATGTTCTCATCTTTAACGCCCCAACGACATCCGACCGGATTATTTGCCCATTGCTGTTAACAAGAATATTCACACTTTCCACTACATCAAGGAACACCTGCTCCAAGGAAATCATAATCTTTTCCATGAGCTTATCATGGAACTTATTGGTCTAATTAATCTCTAAACACAAGCAGGCCAAGGGAAAATAAGATGAGGAAAAGTAAACCCTTACTTCGTTCTTTTTGTACTTTATCCCTTCACTACGCCAGGAAACAGCGTTAGTGACAGCCATAGGTGGCCTCTGTGCAACTTCCAACCTGTATGCATCAGTCTTGATGAACTCGCTCAGAATCTTCGCCTCAGTAAATTGTGGGAACCCAAAGTCCATGATTTCATCAAGTAACTCATACTGTCAATTAGCAGGACAGCCAGCCGTTAGTACAAGAAGATACCATGAAGTTCCTTCTGAGCATGCATATTGTACTCACCACAACGACAAAATTGTCTCTGAGAGATTCCTCCTCTAACTCCTCAAAGTAATGCTTGAAAACCTGCAATCCAAACGATTCTGAAGCTAGAACATGGAATAAAATTTCCCAAACATATGTTGCCCAAAGAGAAAAAAATCTTGGATTGAATTACTTGAACTACGCGATGAAGGAAGAGTAGAAGGCTGGCAGCGTTGCAGTTCTGTTTGGAGGCGACGAGCAAGTAAATGTTATTGTGCTGTATGAACATGTAAGTAATTCCATCCTCGTAAACCACAGGATCCTGAGACTGTAGGTCAGCCTGTAGTTTTGTTTTCCCAGATTATGAAAATGCCTCCAGGATTAAGGATTCATTGCCCTGACATCTCATTACTAAGAAATGTACGATCAGAGAAAGAAAGTAGAGAAACCTGTTTGTCGAGGAGCTTGGAGAAGAAGCGCTCAGCCTGGGAGGCGGTGACGTGGCCGCGGTAGTCTCGCCAAATGAGGATACGGCCTTTGATGTCAAGAAGGAAGAGCGCCGAGGCGGCGCCTGCCATCGGCCGAGATCAATTAGATGATCGGAAAATGTGGCGGAAAAGGGCCGGGAGGAATCCTGAGATTGAAATTCAGAAATCCTGAACGACGTTATACGGCGGAAGTGTGCGAGTGGGATTTGAATCCATTGATTTTCTCTCTTAACACAACAGTCGCATCAGCTTGATGGAGGGAGGAGCTGAGTGATTGAGAGAGTGAAACTGGAAAATGGTGGGTTTTCTGTTGGGCAGGGGAAGATGCGACGGCGACGAGGACGACGATGTTTTGGTGTTATCAACCAACAAATGCTGTGATCCTTGAGATTCAAACAAGAACGTTATGAATCAAATGGGGTCTGTTACGTTTGAGGTCATTGAAGTTTGATGTATTAACTAGTAGGTCACCAAATTTGACTGAAAGTAAACAATACAAGTAGTACTGAGTTATTATTAACCACCTCCCCACAATGCATGATTATCCCATATAGTTACAGACATTAAAAATTACTGAATCTTCGAATAAAGAGCAAGAAATTCTCATCACGATCAATCATACTGATCCGAACATATTTCCGACTCGCCCCGAAATTGACCCCACTCCTCGTCAGTATCTTATTCTTCTTGAACACCTCTTCGCAGTCTTCAACATCTCCCTCGCACTTCATCCACGCAAAAGCTGCAACCAAAACTATAATCAATCACCTCTCAAATATACCTGATGGGCCCAATACCAGGCCCAGCGGCCCGCTACCAGAGCTATCAGGTGGCCCAATTTCCTATATATTAAATTACCGGGTTGGTTTGACATGGACTGGCCGTTAAAACGGCAGTACTCCGATCTGTAATCCGGCAAGCTGAACATTCCTCCGCTCTTTTTCACCGCCGCCCTCAGCATCTTCCACCGCCGTTTCATGTTCTTCAACCCGAACTCGAACAGCGATGAATCAGCTGACGCCCGCTGCCTGGATTCCTGCTCAGCATCCGAAACGACCTCCATTATCTTGGTTGCTCTCAGCTGCGAGTCCTTGGACACCCCCAGGCTGCTCAGCTCTATGAATTTCGTCATTTTCCTCGCCACCTCAGCGTCCTTCACCAGCGCCCATCTGTCAATTAAAAGAATTCATTATTTAATTAGTTACTACAGCGGCAGCCGCAAATTGAAAAGGAGTTTATTTTTGTACCCGATCCGGATGCCTGCGTGGCCTGTGGATTTGGAGACGGTGAAAAGGGTGATGTCGTGATCGGAAGGGGAAGTGACGGGGGCGTATTGCGGCCAGTAGTAAGCAAGATCGTAAACTAGAAACCCTCCGGTTCGGTTCACGACCGGGTGTCGAGTAAACCCGTCTGGGTTGTTGGGCGAAGTTACGAATTCCACGAAAGGCCTGTGGGCTTTGAATTTGGAGGCGTCACCGGCCCATCTGAATAGGCCCGATCTCAGGCTATCGATCGTCGTAGGGTACGACTGCGAAGTGAAAAATATATACAAATTCTAAACCACTTGCAGCATTTGATGTAGCCGGTGTATTCTTCTGTTATTTGTTAAAATGATGTCGTTTTTCTGTACTTACAGAGTAGTACGGGGCCATGGAAACGACGCTAGCTGGGTTCGTGGCATTTGGCGGGCAGAGAGCGTAGAGGACAGCTAGAAACAGCTGAGTTGAGCCCGTGCCGACGATGATGTGGCGGCCGTCGGTGACAGCATTCCCAACGACCTTGTGGAGCCTGACAATCTGGCGAGCTAGCTGTGGTTCGAGGAACCAGCAGATGCTGCCGGAGTCGGAGAAGTAGCTAGTGAACTCCCAACTTGGGATCACTACGGTGGCTCTGTCCCCCGCTGTTTCCTTCCAGAATTTCTCGTACATTGTCGGGTCTCCTCTGTGTGTCAAGCATGCACGGAAAGAAAAACACAATTAATAACTACTCAAGATTCTGAACGCCGATGGAGGATGACTCGATGCACTAGCCAAATTATATGAAAGTTAACATACATTGAGCAATATATAAAGATGCTAGATAAAAAAACTTGAGTTGTAGGGATGCAAATGTTCGTTTTTATATTAAAAAAATTTTTCGACGGACATTGCATTTAGTGATATTCCACTTTAGGGTTGTCACGAGGGGTTTAAATAATTGCGCATTCTAAGTTTTGAACCTAGGATCTCTAGGAATACGGTCATACGCTACAATGACACTACAACCTATTTGGCGGATGCAACTGTCCTTGAAATAAATTGAAAAGGAACATACTGGTCAAGGTTGATGATTCTGCCGTCATCTTCCACCTGAGACAGAGAGGTTATGAGAGGTGATACGGCGGCCACCGGAGAAGCACCGTCCTCATTGCGGTGGCTGGACGCAATGATGAGCAGGCTGACGTTCAGAGTTAACGTCAAAACCAGAAGGTGAGTAGTGGCCGATAAACCATTGAAATAAGCTCCTCCCATTATCATTCGACAAACAGGATGGAAAAGATTGTGTGAAGCAAAACGAAGGGCAGAAGAAAGGGATTTTATAAAGACGGGAGTTAATTAATAATTTAAATTGTAACTTGTAAGAATATAATTTAGGAAAGACATGCACCTAAAAAAGAAAAATTAAGAAAGACTTTGATGCTTTGGCGTTTGTCTCGTTCTCTGTGTAACAGCAGGGGCTGCTATGATTTTGAAGCTCCGATTTCCTTTATCTCTGCGAGTAACGTGTGATGTGGGGATCAGACCTGGGGTGGTCGAAATTTCACACCACCTCTACTGACTAATCTCTCCGATGACCAACATATAGGGGACAAATGAAAACCTGAGAAGTTTTTGAACTGATAGTAATTAACATGAAATGCATTATATAATTTATATATCTCATTTTCCTGAGAATTTGATAGAAATAGTATCTTATGGAAAAACGTATCCAAGTTGAGTAGCTTAGATGATCACCCAAGTTAATTTTTAATTAATTGAAGTTGCGGTTTAAATGTGGCGGAATCTATAAAATAAAGAGGTTGTGTGAAATGTGTAGAATATATAATTGGAGGTGATTTTGGATAGATTGGAGAGATTCTAGGCTTTATGGCAAATGGTATATTATGTATTCCTTTAGAACAAATTAAACTTGCCTTTTGTCAGTCAGATGAATCTGTGATTAAACGTACAGGACATGCATAAAACGACATCTCAAAAGGGTTTTGCTTTTCGCAAAGTAGTGTTCTTTCTTGATCTGGCATGCATGCATGCATGCAATTTTTAATTTGTTTTGGTTTCTTTTTGATAAAATTTGCAGCCTTGCGTATAGGGTGCCTTTTCAGAAAGCTCTGCATTTCCGAGATCGAGATCCCTCCTCCTACCAATTAGTACTACTGTGAGGTTGGTGGTAAAATAACCGGTTATTGAACTATAAAATCGATTACCCCGGCACGGTTATATGAGTATATGATCCCATAAATGGTGTATTGCAACCAAAATCAGTTATTGATCACTATAACATGTTATCAGTTACTAACAACTATTCATTGATCATTATTACCGTTTCTTGAACCACTGATTAAGTAGTATAACGAGTTATGGACCGTTTAACCGGCCATCGCTCCCATAACTGTCAAGTATCCACCTTGTATAAGGTGATGAACCAAAAGGATTCCAGAGAGATATCCCTAATTTGGCATTGCAAATCGTGATGACAACTTTCAGGAGGTGCAAAGTGATATACAACCTGAAGCTTGACAATTCAAAACAAAATTGGAATCGAGGCTTGAGAATTTGACAGTTACATACATGGAAACAATGAACGGCTAACCACCCGGATTCCTCGCTTCTATCTTCCGAGTTCGAACCGACCCCGACCATTTATCAAGATTGATGTATGCAAACCCAAATTGGCTCAGGAAGATTCATCCCAAGAGTGAACGCCGTTTACAATATTTACAGAGGCAAATTTGATATTTCGATACGATTTTTTTTTTACTTACTGTTCATCAGCTTATCCAGCACGACATTCATATCCACTGCCTGGCCATTCTCCGTCAGGACTTTCACCGTTGCTCGGACCAAGTCTCTCCGGAACCCCATAGCCACGACTTTGTCAACAACATCGTCCACTGGCACCCTGCTTATGTTTCCCCTAGATGCTGCTGCTGACGAAGCTTCCTCCACGGCAGAGGCGGTCGGGATGGCACGTGGAAGCAACTGAGCAGTTGGGAGTCGTGACCGTGACCGTGACCGTGAGCTTTCCCTCTCAGTCGTTGCCACTAGAGATGCGTGTGACTTTGTATTTGGTCTACCACTACTAGGTAATGAGGAGCCACCATAACTGTAGTATGCGGGAGCTGGCTGGCCACTGCCTATATTCGGCTGTTGCTGATGATGGAAAAACCTGCCAGATAATGAGGCTGAAGGAACTAGTCCGGAATGCTGGCTTGACTGGTAATTGACTCGAGGATCAACCATGGTGAGAGGGGTCTGCTGAGGCTGCTGAGGATAATATGACGGCTGGAGTTGCTCAGTTTGTGGATTAGGAACTAGCTGATGTGCAGTTTCTGGTTGGAAATTCGGCAGGGGTTGGAAATATGGTTGCTTCGGGAGAGAGGCATCGTAGGGTGACTGGACTGTATACTGGGGTGCTGCTGGGGGAATTATATTGGAGTTTGCTGGTGGATGCAAAGGAGGCTGAGCTGAAGCTGCTATATGGTCGGTTGGGCCATGATGATATATGGTTGTGAAGCTAGGAGGCGGTTGATTGACTTGCTGGCTGGCTGATGAAGGTGTTTGATCACTTGAACCAGTTTGGATGGTGCTAGCTTTCTTTCCTGACTGAGAGTCGTCCACTGATTTGTGAATCTCTGCAAGGTGCAGCTGTGTCATTGCTATGTCCTGCTTATCTCTCAAGTCTTTGACACCGTCCTGAACCTGCAAATAATCATCTCAGCATCTCACTAAGCATCCTCAACTCACTCTGGCCATATTCATCAGATCCCTCAAACGAAGATCAGTGAATCAAATCTAGTCTACTAGTGAACACAAAGTACTAATTTAGCAGAGAGCAACAAGCAAACGCTCAAAAGAAATGTACAGATAAGTCCAGCTTCAGTAACCGGATTTGATAGCAATACTAATCAATAAGCAGTCATTTAACGAGTTCTGAACTCTGTAAATCCTTGTTTGATCCAAACAAAGGCAGAGACTAATTCTTCTGAGTTTCGAGATATTATCAATCAATCAGTTTATTGCCAGATGATAGCCGCAGTAGAATTCATGTCCCAACTTTTTCTGAAAAAAGATAGAGCTAGAAATGAGACAATATACCTCAGTTACAACATTCTGGAGGTGCTGTAGCTGTCCATCGGTCTTCCCCTGGTAAAACCGGACGGATTCTTTCAAATCATCAAACGCATCTTCTAATCGCCGTGTTCTGCTTTCCATCCGAGAAACGTGCGAGCTGAGACGATCTACCGATCGAAGCAAAACATCCGCGTGCACATTCATCATCCGGTTGATCTCAGCACTCAATCCATCACTAAAGTCAGCAGAATCGAAGACCTGAAGAAGTTGCATCACCAAAGTAAGCAAGCAAACAACAGATAGCCAGGAAGATTTGCCAAACAGCAAAAGCATAAGATAGAAATAGATGGCTGGGGGAAAGAGAGAAGTTATCACCACCTGCGAAGTAGGATTTGGATGGAATTCGAAGCTGTAATCTCCGTAGTAATCGCGGCGAGGAGGTCCACCGTGGAAGAGTCCAGTATCGTCTTCATCATCATCGTCGGAGAAAAAATTGCGTGTGCGGGAATCAGGAAGTCGCGTGACTGGCTTCATTTGGGCAACTGTGACGAAGAAGAGAAAAACAGTCAGAATCTTCTGTAATTTGACTGAATTCCTCCCTCCACGCTCTCTTCTACGCTCCTCGCTACTTCATCAACAAGCAGGCCAGCAGGCGCTCATTACCAGTCATCTATCTACTTGCTCACACCCTTTGGGCCTTGGTTAGCCCATCAAGGCTGTAGAACAAAGTGAGCAACGACCAACATTTTCTAGGAAAACCAAATCATTACTTATAACTAGGAAAAACAAAATCATAACTTATAACAAGTTATTAGTCTCGTCAATGAGTCGTATCGTATAACTGTCGCACAGGGTCACATGAGTGTCGTCGAAGTGTCGTCCAGATTCGTTGGATAGTCGTCGAAGTGTCATCCAGTAACGAGGAGCCTAAAAAACTCGCATGAATTTGCAGCAAACACTTTACAAGAAAATCAAATTTGAATTTGCAGCAAACGTGATCCTAAGCTCCAAACATTAACCAAATGAGCAAAATGTTTAATTGTACATTACAACACAGGAGAATTCTACTGATGATAAATTACAAAATCATCGCAAGAGTTCTCAATTTATTACTCAGTAGCCTCAATCTCTTGCTTTGGAGTCACCACTTCATTGCTAACTGCTCCAGTGTTCTCTACAATCAGATTATTGGGTTGATCATCTGCTTCTGCCTCTACTGAGTTCTTCTCTTGCAGCTCAATCATCTTCTTCAGCTGGTAAATCTCCTCATCCTTTTCCCCAAGTTTCTCTTGCAATAAAAGGACCTGACACCAACATTAAACGCATGCCCTCGTTAGCAGTAACAAGAAATTAATACGAAAACACAATGAAGGAAGTTATGGATTAATGATAACTAACCATTTCATTTGATTTCTCTACATCGTCCAATACGCCCTCCATATGATCATACAGATCTGGATAAAACATCACCAAACAATCATATCAGCTTTCATGGATGAGTTAAGTTAACAAAACGGAAACATTCACATATGCAGGAAACAAGTCATATTGGCTAACCCCCGTAATGATTTCGGAGCTCTACATTCTGAGATTTCTGCAAAGCAAGCTTCAGTGCCAACTCATGGATCTGTGGAACACAGTATGGGAAATTAGCATTAGCAAATGGCAAACAATCAAACCGGAATGTAGAAAAAAAGATGCAAGACAGAGATACTCGGCAAGATCATTACAGGTCCTTCAGCAGCTGCAGAGCCAATCTCATCATTTTCGTCTTGAAGAGTCCTACACTTTGCCATCAGCATCTTTCCCATCTTGCTTTGAGGAGTAAAACTCATTGCAGCAATGTTATCCTGTAGTTCCTTCACCTTTTTGTCCTTCTCTTCAATCAAAGTCTGTTACAGCATCAATTGTAAGCCGTCAATCAGTAAAGCAGTGAGATGTCGAAATCCCTCTTGCCATACGAAGCAAAATACCAGTACCATGTAAAGAAACAATTGAATGGTGTTTTTCATGTCCAAAAAAAAATCATTTGACAGCACGAATCGAGACTGTTGATGAACATGTATTGAAAGCAAAAGAAGTCAGGGCACATACCTTCAAGCGAGTAAATTCCTCATGAATTGCTGGATCAAGTAGCAATCTCCTTGCCTATCAAATTGGAAGAAAATGCAATCAAAATCAGCAGCTATAGCATTGGAATTAGGCAGATCAATACTAAGCAATAAAGGCTTGCTGCTTCCTCATTATGGGCAGTACGTGCACCAGTATTTGACCACCCAGTAAAACTCACCATGTTCAAGTAGTAATTCACATATAGCAATTAAGACATAGTATAAATAAATTGAAAAAATGGTGACGGGAACAAGTAAAAGATGGCCTACGTCCTGGTAGGTTCCAATGTACAAGTACAACAAACTCTTTGAATTAACAGAATCATTAAAATGCCAGTATATCTGAATATCTGATCATTCCATTTAGATCTGAATTAAATACCTGCATTGATGGTGGCTTTAGCTGAGCTCTTAGGTCCCGGACAGCAGACTGGACAATCAAAAGCACGGAAATTATCAAACACAATAATAAGAAAATGTGATGCTTTACAAGCAATTATGCATATGAATCTCCCCTTGACACACACAAGAAGCTTGGGAAAATGGCAATACAAGATAAGACAAAGAAGCAGACTTTAACCTTTAATTCTGCAATCTCCTGTTCTCGCTTGGCAAATGTTACAATGAAGGCTGCTTCCTTTTTCTTTGCTTTCTCGAGCTGAAAATAAGAATGAGAAAGGGGAAATTTAAGATCAGTATTCGTTTGATTTCGGACCAATTCAGAAACCAGCACCACCCACCGTACCTGTTCCTTCAATGACTCCTCGGAAGATTTCAGAGTTTGAAGATAACAGATGACTAGTTTAGGTTCTACGGAGGCAACAAGAATCTCAAGTTTAGCGGACAAATAAAATACGGGAACATGTAAAAAGGAAACCCACGCAGATAGTATTGAGGAAACCAACAGAACTTGCAACTAGATTAAGTGCAACAGAAATACGTGAAATTTACACAATGCTTAAAGAAGGCCAACCAGGAGATGCTCCAGAGGGTATGCCGGGGATATTATCAAATGTAGAATGCCACTTCCCAATCTCCGACTTCATTGCTTCAAGCTTTGTCTGAAACCAGACCATATTCAACAGATAAAGCTATAAGTACAGTTCAATGCAACAAAAGAAAAGGTAAAGAAAATTTGAAAATGAAGCATTTGTCATATAGCAGTACGTTATCATGATAAGACCAAATGCAAGAAGCATCACTGACTAGTTTCTTATATTCTACAACCGAAACAGTGTATAAAAGATTACAAGGTATACAAAATACAAAAGGAAAAACGATGTGGAAAAAACAGGAGCACAAACAACCAAAAATTACCAAAGCTTCACAAGCTATTATATTATGAGCTCAGAGTAACAATCAGACAAAGCCATTTGCAGCTCCATTCACGGCACAATTGTTCTGAGCCTTACATGATCCTCAGATGTAAGCATTAATGATATCATACAAAACAGGAAAGAACTACAGAATATCACTCGATTCAGATTCACAAAGAGCCAGCAATCAAGGAGAGACATCTTGAGGAGAAAATAGCAGGACGCTGCCAACCAAAAACTTAATGTGACTTGACTGAGACTCGTACAAAGATTGTAGTGAGTGTACATCAAAACATATATAAATTCACAAGCCTTAAAGAGATGAATAAACAAAAAGCAATTCCAGAAAATAACTGTTGCCAATCAAACAGATATAGAGAATTATGAACGAACAAAGGAAGGAGCTGAACATACTTGGCATGAAGTAAGGTCATTTTTGCAATTATCAAGGCTGTCAAGGAAGTCAAAATAGTGAGAATCGACATCTGTTACTATCAAAATCAGCATATAATATCTTTCACCTCCTTGAGTAATGTAGTACTATGAATCAAACAATACCTCTCTCGAAGAGACAGAATCATTGCTGTTTCTTCAACCTTAGAACTCCCCTGCATTAAGATTGAGACCGTAGCATTATTCCCTCACACTTCAGATTCAGTTAAGCAAATTATTCCCAGGAGAAATAGAGAACTTAATGAACTATAATCCAATCGGAAATTACGAAAAACGACCCAATGAACCGAGTTCAAAATTCAGAAAGGTACAAGTCAAAAGGTACCTTCTTGGAGCTGAATATATCATCTTCATCGTCCTCAATATCCCCAAAGCTTCTCTTATTACCTGAACCGAAAACAGAGCAAGGACAAAAACGACAGTTAAAAACAGGACGACGCCACAACAAACAAAAGAGAGGCCAGTTTCAATAAGAACCTGAACGGTTGTCGTTGTGACTTCCATTGAAATCGCCGCCGAAGCCATCATCCTACACACACGACAAGTTCGATGGAATTAAAACCCCACATAAAGGCCTGAAGAGACGAGGAGGGAACAGAGGACTCACGTCGTCCAGATGGTTGCGAGAAGCCATATCAGATACTGATATATAGTATAAACCGTAGCAGAGATGAGCAATATCAAATCGAGAGATTTTGCAGATTCACTCCGCTTCTAATCAATTCGACAGAAGAACTTCTCGCCGCGACGAGGAAGGGAAATCAGAAGCCATTTGCGACGAGCCGGGCCTTATGGGCTTAATTTTAAGCATTGATCCAGTTGGTGTGAACAGGCCCATTTAGTTAAACCTCTAGCGGAATTACTGAAGTTCTATTGGTCGCACTAAGTTAAACCTTAGAACATGTAAAATTATATTATTACCCTTTTAATTACAAAAATCCGAAATGAAAAACACCGAAACTGACTATTGAAGGTGTACAGATCATCCTCGATCACCTCTTCTGAGTTTTGATGGATTGATAACCTGTATGGGTCTCGCCGGCAATGGGATCGCCGCCATTTTACCGACAATAATTAGGTAGTCGTTTTATGTTTTTTTTAATGCACAGGTGTTCGATCTTTTTGAGATTGACGATGATCGCTGTGAACTCGAATAACAATGATGATCGACGAATGATCGGTGGATGATCGTGGGTGATGTGTTTAGATAATAGGATTTAGAGTTTGTGTGTTCGGTAAAAGGGAAATTACGCCATTTATAATAGTTAGGCATTTTTTCAAACATCGTAGGGCGATGAATAACACTCCCCAATTACTTTCGGTCAAGGTTTCTTTGGCGATCCAATTTCTCATAGTCCATTAATATACATACCCGGTTTTCCCTTTCAATGAAGTGGTCTATTTTCATGTTTGAATCCAGTACAGTCACGAATAGATAAAAAGATCGATGTGCATTCAAATTTTGTACATAGAAAAATGAAAATGACGCCATCTATGGGAATCGAACCCACAACCACATGGATAAAAGCCACGTGCTCTACCGGCTAAGCTAAGGCAGCTTGACAATTTTTTATAGCTTTTTTATTACCTTTTTAGCATTATATTCATCAAACAATCGATCCACTATTACAATATCATAAGTAGATCTCATCTCCAAAAGCTAGCCGGCGATGAGAGAGTGGCTAGAAGGTTATAAATCCACCCGCTAATCATATATTTAACGATGTGGTGTTCAATTAGACACGTAATATACCAACATATTTTAAAACTGATGTCCACTACGACCTACTCTGATTAGCCTACTTCGACTAGCCTACTTTATTTTTATATGGCCCCTTTCGTATGTGGCCCTCCCACAAACTTAGATGATATATTTACAACCATGATATTTGGAATAATAATATAAAGATGTTTTAGATTTTTTGGTAAGAGTTAAAAACATGATATAATTATGCATGAAGACAAAGAACCTTTTCCCGACCAAAATCTTGACATGAATCAAGGAACATGCAATTAATATATAGCCAGGCAGCATGAAATCAACCATCCTATATATTGATCTCCTAGCTAGCATCTAATTAATTAGTTAGCTATAGCTAGGGTATTATTCACAATTAGGATACAAAATCACGCCTAGTTTTGAAAATACTAATTAATGTTCTCGAGGGACAAACAAAAGCAATGAAATTTTAAAAAGGCAGATGGAGCTCGACATACACACCACACCACATGCACCAGTACAGCTACTCCAATCTCCCCCCCGTGATTGGCTCATACGCGTGCATGCATGGCCCATGCACTGTTTCAGCAGGGGCCACTTAATTGCCATCATTCTTTATGTCTGCTCACACGTGTGGCATAGTCGTTATGTATGTAGTTTAGAATAAGTTTGGTTAGTAAAGTGGGAATTCAATGATAGCTAGCGGCAGACAAAATAATGGTAGGAGGCGACTTTATAAATGGTTGTCGGCATGCATCACTGGTAATGTTATTCTGTGTGTATTTTGGAAGGTGTTAGATGTAGGTAGACTCTCATTATCAAATGGGCTATAGTTCAAGGCATCCAAGGCCCAGTCACATAACAGCCCGGCCTGCAATAGGCTTATTTCCAACTAAGGGCCCATTGTAAGTTGTGCGACCAAATACGTCACCTCATACCAAACAAGTTCTAGAGTCATCTTTTTTTTTCCTTCCTATCAGTCGTCCGTTCAATTTCTCCTCCTCCGATCGAAATCCACTTGCCGAAGGTTGAGAGGCTTCAGCTCGCAAATCTTCCTTCTTCGGCTTCAAGCTCGGACGACAGTCTACGACCTCCAACCCCTGTAAGTTGTAAGCTAGCTTCGTAATCCCTCCGATTCATTATTCACCGCGTAAACCGTGAAATTTGGATAACATTATGGATGAACATACATATAATATAGGCTTATAATTGGTTTTTGCGCCCACACAGTCTCCAGTACTCATCTTCAATCAAACCCCAAGTCCCAAGAATGTCTCTTTTGTAGCTGTTGCTGTGTCTTTCACCCACACAATCATGCTCATAAATACCAACTTCATTAAATTAGTGATTTTTTGCTCTGTTTATCCCATTTCAGCAACTGAGCCATTCATCAATGCTCTCTGCTTCCCAGTTCATTCTAGGACAGTTGATACCCATTTCACTTTTTTTTAGTATATGAACGGGACAGATTGCCTTTGTTTTGGAAACAAGTATAGTACACCTACAATTTCAGGATTTTGTTATCAGTTCATTGGAATGGAAGAAACGAAAGCGGCGATCTGCGGCCGGCTGCAGTCAGTGAGATGCAACTCCGGCAAGAGCTACACTGAGCTCGCGGAAGAGACAGGGCTCACCAATGTGTATGTCGCTCAGCTGCTGCGTCGACAGGCTCAACTGAAGGCCGATACTGCTCCGAAGCTTAAAGCTGCGTTGCCTGAGCTGTCCGATGAGCTCATTAACGAGATGATGAAGCCTCCATTTAGGTCCTACAACCCCAGTATGATTCAGGAACCCACTATTTACAGGTCTCGTGACGATTTTTCTTTTTGTCCCCTTTCTGTCTGCTGGTTTTAGAATTGCGATTGAGTTCTGGTACTGGATTGTTTCTAGGTTAAATGAAGCTGTTATGCACTTTGGTGAAAGCATAAAGGAGATCATCAATGAGGAATTCGGCGATGGCATGTGAGTTAGGTTTCTGTTATTTCTAGTAACCTTGGTTGATGATTAACTGCAAAAAGAAGCAAGATTTGCATATCGAATGGGCGGATGGGCTGGCCTGATTTTGCTAAAATTGAACTACGTAACTCTAAGTAGACAGATGAAATTTGTTGAATTCAATTTTGGGATTTCGTTTGTGGTTGATTCAGCATGTCAGCCATAGATTTCTACTGCTCAGTGGACAAAGTGAAAGGTGTTGATGGAAAAGATCGTGTTGTGCTGACATTTGATGGCAAATATTTGCCTCATACCGAGCAGGTTTGGTTTTGTTCTCGTCGCTCGTTTACTTCTCCGCTCAATTTCTACTTCAAGCCAATCTGACATCTCCCACTTGGCAGAGGTCGGAAGATATGGTTTCTACTAGATCCAAGTTGCAGTGAAGTTAGCTGCCGGTAGCTGCTGGAGGTTCTCTCGCCATCACTCTGTCTCCAGTTGTATCTGGACTGAGATTAATATGTATACTATTTGTAATCGTTTGTGTCTGTATGCTTGCGAACTCTGATCTTGCAAATCGAGCTTGTGCCAATAATGGTGGAATCAATGAAACACCCAATGCAACAAAACGAAGGTCGCAGACCATGAGGAGATTGCAGCTGAAGGAGTCTGTGTTTTAAACTTTTTGTACAGACATTATTCGGCCTTGCACGATTCTGTCAACATTTCTCCATATATTATTTCTTTCGTTTAATTATTTTGGGAACGTACGCCATGAGTCCAAGGAAATGGAGAAAGAATTAATTAATGTTGTGAGTGCTGAGTTAGGTTAAACGTTAAAGTGAAGGTTGGACAACAAATATATGTAAAATTATGACCACATATTTTCAAACTTCAACCTGAATCATTCTCACTTGATAATGAATTTGATTATGATCATTGGTTCAACTGAATTACAGATATCAATCGGCTTAATAATTATTAAGTTTGCTTTGTAATTTTGTATAATCCATCAACTTTTAAACTAATTAAACAACCAACCAGATAACTAATTAATTGTAAATATGGTATTTAAGATATATGAAGTTTATCCGACGATGATATCATTAAATGTGGTGCCTGTCGAAAGGGGTTTTCGTATAAATTTTTTTGTAAATGAGTAGAATATATACTAACAACATATATACAAATCTCGGAGACAAAAGAAAAGTGGAGCATAATGGCATAATGAGCATAATTAGTGGAAGGCGATAGTTCTTCCTTCCACTTTGAATGTTGGCAACACATTTTCATAGATGATCTCACAAGAGTAAAAGGAGTGATTAATTATTTTTCACCTCCAACAACAACTATTGGCCACTCAAAATGAAAACCCACTCACGAAAAAAATTGACAATAATTATTTAAAGATCGATTTTGGGAAAAAATAGATGGAATTTTGAATAATTTTGCTAATTGGGTGAAAATATTAGATCCCAAACTCTTATATTATTATCGAAATTACATGTAAATCAACATGTCAAAGCAATACTTAATTAGATCATTATTGTCAACTTTTTCTTTGTTAGGGTGGTATTTCTAAATACTTCTTTTATTGTCAGATTAAATATTATATATGATTTAACTCGCTGATTTGAATTAGCTAAATTATAATATTATTTCAATCAAATGACCGTTTAATTTTTTTCGTTAGTTTTTGTTTAAACTTGATCTCTCCATGGCAAGTCTAATAGCATAAACAAATCTCAACCCACATGCATCCAACAACATACCCTCATGAAACCATTGACCTAATTAATACACGAATTAGATTAGGTAGGTGAATATGAAATCCTGATTGTTTCCAAAAAATATGCAGTAAATTCAAGAGCCTAGGGTATAAAGTAAAGTAAAAAAATGATCATGTGAGACAAGTATTACAAAGAAGAGATTAGGTAGTGGGGAATGGAGAAAGAAATGATGTTAGTTGTGGGGAAATAGGGGGACCAAAAGGGTCCAATTTGCATGGCCAATGTTTCACCCTTTTGTGTTGGAGTAGTCAACTTCATTGCTCCCCCAATGATCCTCAACTCTCTCCAGCAATGCCATACGATGCCCCCTTTGCTGAGAGATGTTTTGGAAACAAGCATACTGTACACCAACAAATGGGAGAGATGATAATAATGGCTAGCTCTGCCAATTGCCACATCTTTGTTCTTCTTGTCTTCTACTTTTTCATGTAAGTTCATTATGGGTCGCTATAGTATTGTACAACTGGTTGTCACACTAGGTGTACATGTATTGTTGGCTTGTGTTTCGACATATTGGTTGGTTGGACCAATGAGTGGTTCGATTGGAGGCCGGTCTAGTAGATATTGAGAACCTTCCTTTGTAGATGTGTAGGAGTTTCGGTGGTTGTTTCCTAGCAAGTCATAGAAAACGAGTACGAGAGGGGTGATGTCAAGGAGAGTACGTAGGCGCACGTATGAGAGTATGTGTGGGGAGACATATAGAAGTATTGAGGGTGTACCCGATGAAAGCGTATAACATTACGTGTGTAATTATGTTGGGGATAGATGATGTGACATAAATATTAAACTTAAGTACGTCCATGCATAGCATTAATCTAGATGCTACGTGTAGATTGATGAATGATCGATTAATACTAAGCTTAGGCAAGATTTTGATTGTTGATTATGTAGAGCTGGTCGATTAAGCCACTCCATCATGCACCGTGTCAGTTGTTGGGACGTCATATCACATCAATATGACATGTGATAGAGATCAATAAATGATTGATCGAGGGTAGTCACCAATCCTCAAAAAAATTAAACTTTTAACATGTTAGGTTAAACTCGAACATCAAACTAAATAAGTTAAGTTCCGTTTGAATTTGCACGATCCGCGCAATTCCATTCGGACGCTAGCCAGATGATCAATGAGCTGATTACATACATGTATAAAAGTGTGCACGTGTGAGTTATTGCTTCATAATCATACATTACCACAATAAATTACTCATTCTGTTGGCCATTTTCTCCTCTATCTTTTCCTGCACATTTCAACCTTTTCCCCTCAATTTTTTCCTCTAGGTTTTCGGCTTTAATTTGCCCCCTCCCTCCTCTCTTTCAACTATTCTCCATGATTGAAATGCTTAAGTTAAAAGTAAAAATGATGAGGAATAATTAATTAACCACTTTAACCCATAAAATAATTTATGTTCCATCAATAGATTTTGCAATTAAATTCAACCGAGAGATGATGTTCACAAACTAATACATCAGTCACTTCTTAATTATCATTATATTATGGGATATTGGGTTAGCAAGTTCAGCCTACTATGTTGTTTTCCATTTTCTCTTTCATTTTTTTCTCGTTTAACTTAAATTGGCGTGCTATTTTAAATTTTTTATTACGAATTTTTCCCATCCAAGATTTCATATTTTAATTTTGTTCATCACATAAAATTTATATGATATAAATGGACAATTTAATACTACAAAAATATTTGTGACACAATTTTCCCTTGGAGAAAAGTAAAATGTTGACAAATTCAAATATTTACGTAAAGGTAAATTATAAAAGGTTGAAGAGATTACTGTAATTTCATGGAAGAAATAATGAGGAAGGTGTCAAATCCGACCAACCAAACACAGTAGATTCACTGTTTTAAAGTCAATTTGTTCCCCCAAAACTTTACTCGAGTGAAATCAAAATTCCTAACCCAAGTGAGTAAACTTCAAATGTCCTCCTCCTGACCAGAGGGGCCAAGTCATCTTTCATTCAAAGCTTCCCTCATTTGTATTTCCCCTTTCCAGGTTGGTCCAGATACTAAATTTGATTTCAAATTAAAAATGAAACCTTTTAACATAATAACAATAATATTTCCAAATTTGTCCAATGGGAAGTCCTACTGTTACTAATTGGTTTGCATGGTGTTCTATGTATGGTATCGGATATATCGGGGACTGATAAAATTTAACGTGGAAAGTTGTTCTATTTTAATAATTCGAGTTGTAGGGAGTTAGAGATTCAAAAGTGTATTCATATTTATCTAGTAGTGAATTCTCATTCCTGTAGTTGAGGCGGTCCACCCGGTTGGTTTTGGTTTGTTGAGATAGGCTATTTTCATTAAGGGTTTACTGGTTCCGCTGTTTGTAGTAAAATGTACATATTTTGTGGAATTAATTGCGACAACAAAAAGTACTTACTCTAAGTAATTAGAATTATTTAGATATTTTTACTTAGAACTGGACATTTTTATAAATGTTTGTCGAGACAAAAGTTGTGATTTAATTTAAAAATTATCGAGTTAGTTAATCTAAAAAAAATTAGGGTAATTGAAGACATCGAACTATAAAATTACAAAATTTCCTGGTGGATCATATAATATTACAAATTCTCCTAATGGATCATATAAAATTCAATGTAATTGAAGACATCAAACTATAAAATTACGCATTTACGATAACTAAAAACTCGAAATCTAAAAAGAGGTTAGACCTGCCACCCAAAACAAATTCTCGTTGTTCCAGTTCCCACCCAGTCCCACCCACTATCCTCCTATAAATACCATGAGAGACCCAAACACACACGTACGCAACTAAAGAAATATATATATATATATATTGTGTTGTGTCTGTAACCAAACAGAATAAGCTTTGGTTGGAGCTTCTCATCCCTCTTCTTCCACTACTTTCTTTCCCTTTATATTTTCCTAGCTACCTCTCTTTCCTTGATCTCTTGCTGCTGCAAATTTACTCACCGTTTTGGGGGGATGAAGGCAACAGTGAAGTACTTGGCAGGCATTGCAGGGCCAAGTGGGTATGGCTCCAAATCTACAGCTGACCAAGTCACTGAACATATCCACCTTCCATCTTCTTCTTCTTCTTCTTCTTCTTCTTCTTCTTCCTCTGCATCTCCTTTAACAGCCATCATCACTGGTAATTAATTTTTCACTATTCATACCTTGGATATGCCTTTTGGCTTTTTGTTTCTTGCACTTAAGATTGAAGGAAACAAGAGATGGGTTTCAATTATCCTGTTTTTTTTTTGTTAATTATGGCATCAAATTAAACAATACCTGCTTCTGATCTGCTGATACACATATTATCAGCATATTCTACTCACTTGGTATATTACAAATTTAGTGGCTCCTTTTGATGTGGGTACAAGGATATGGTTTTGTCTCATCTGTCTGTCACACAATTTTGTCCCCATGTAATATATATATCCTGATTCTCATGGTCAGCAATTTCCCTGCCAGATATCCTAAATCACTCATTGGTTCATACTTCATACCAATATCTCCAAGATCAATCTCCATTACATCTGGTTTATCATTCTGATCATGTAATTAATCAATAATATTCATGATTTAGGGAACCCTGAAATTTCACAACTTCTTTGTATATTTTGAGCTGAATTAAATTATTTTGTACGCTCGGCTTAGCGCGTGTCAAATTATGTACAATCTGGTCGAGTATATTGAACCGTGCATTATGGATCTGCTGTTACTTTAGTAAGAGATTAATGCGGATAATGGTGGGGTGTGCAGGGGCGACATCAGGGATAGGAGTGGAGACAGCAAGAGTGTTGGCAAAGAGAGGAGTGAGAGTGGTGATAGCAGCAAGAGACATCAACAGAGCTTCTAAAGTGAGACAAGCAATACTCGATCAGAATACTGAAGCTGACATAATAGTGCTGGAGCTTGATTTGAGCTCTTTTGCATCCATCTCAGCTTTCTCCCACCACTTTCTATCTCTGGGCCTTCCACTACACATCCTCATGTACTGCTTACTTACTGTGCATTCAGTCACTTCACATTTCACCTCCCCCCTCCCCCCCCTCCCCCCCCCGTTTTCTACTTCTGTGGTTAATCAATGTTGTTTTCACTGTTTCACTCTTCACTTTGGACAGAAACAATGCAGGGATTTTCTCTCACAATTTGGAGTTCTCTGAGGACAAAGTTGAGATGACTTTTGCCACTAATTACTTAGGTATGTCGCACTATTTGTTATTCGTTCCTTTTTGGATCAAAGTATATCATATCGTAAGATTCAGAAATATACGAGTCCTAGATTTGAAAAGGAACGGACTTTGGTCGACAATGTTGATATGCTATGTGCTATGATCTGCCTATGTGATACTAGTATTATTAATATAAACATAACATGATCAAATCTTAATGTTGGGGTATGGGAATCCCAACAAGCTAAGTATAATTCTTTAGTATACCACGTTATACACATGCTAGCTCCACCATGCACACTTGATCACTTCAGAAGTTTCTAAATTCATTAATTAATTACTTGTGTGAATTGTTTCTATTATTATAAAATATGTGTTTGTGTGCTCTTCAGTCAAAAGTACCCGCCGAAAATCAAGGCCAGATTTTTCATCATTATTTTTCTAAACAACCAATAATTCAGGAGATCAGAAGATCTCCTTATCCATTTTCCTTCCACCTAATCACTAACCACTTCATTGTTTTTCTATAAAAATATTGCTTGGGCTTGGATATGGGCTAAATGGCTAACGACAGAAGCTGGGAATTGGGCCTTCTGAGCTCACTGCAGCCCGTAACGTCTGTTGCTTAACTTTGGGGGTTGCAGGGCATTTCTTGCTGACAGAGTTGTTGATGGAGAAGATGATAGAAACAGCAGAAGAGCGTGGGATCCATGGCAGAATCATCAACCTTTCCTCGGCAATTCACAGCTGGGTGAAGAAGGAATCTTTCTCCTTCCAAAAGATGATGAACCCAGCAGCAGCCAAGTATAATGGGACACGTGCATATGCTCAGACAAAGCTGGCTGCCATTTTGCATGCCAAGGAACTCTCCCGACAGCTCAAGGTTCCATTTCCAAACCCACTTTTCCTTTTTCCCATTCTCATTCTCAGACCAGACAAGATTTTTCGTAATTCATCCTTTTTCTTTTGTTCTGTTGTTTGGACAGGCTAGAAATGCTAAAGTGACAGTTAATGCTGTACATCCAGGCATTATTAAAACTGGCATCATCAGAGCCCACAAGGGATTCCTCACAGGTTTGCCTTCCTTCTCAATCCCAAGTTTCGAAACCCAGTTTACGAAATATTGCACTGCATTTCAATAATTCGAGTCGTCGGGAGAGGTTCGTAATTGGTTTATATATACCATTCTTTAACACGCCCCTCAAAAGAAAGTCTATGGAATGAGATTGAAGTTTGCATCCTTTACCGGCTGGATTGGCAAGTTAGATCTGAACGAAGTGGTTTTGGATAGTGAACTTTCTTATTGCCATCTAAATTTCATCCAACTCTCTATTTGTCAAACCAAACCCAATATTTATATTGGAAGAGATAAAATTCGACGTCAGGACCTCTCAATCGAAATCTCTAATATTATATGAAAACTTGTTGCATCCCAATAACTCGAATTACCGGGAAGAGGTTTAGAATGGATCTTTACAACATTCCTCGACACTATGAATGTGTTGGTGTCACCTTCTCTCCCAACAAAGGGCCCTAATGAAGCTCCCTACTAATGCAGATTCAGTATATTTCATTGCCTCCAAGCTGCTGAAATCTGTACCACAGGTTTGGCCCCTACAACCATCTCTCTTCTTATTTGCAACACAACAAAACAACATCTAATTGAGAAGACATAACTTAATTATGTGGCGTTTGTCATTGTCCTCCATGGTGGTCCTTGTAGGGAGCATCAACCACATGCTATGTAGCATTGAGTCCAAAAACAGAGGGAGTGGGGGGGAAATACTTTGCAGACTGCAATGAGAGCAACTGTTCATCTTTAGGGAATGATGATGCTGAAGCACTCAAGCTCTGCCACCTTACTCGTGCATTTATCCACAGAAGATTGTTATTGCAGCAGCAGCAGGCCACCACTACTACTCAAACTAAAACTGCTACCTCAAGATCATGAGCATATGGGGATTATTTGTAAATTAGGGGGAAAGTTGGTTGTGATTGGAGGGCCATTGTTATAAAGTATTAAGGTGTACTAATGTATAAAGGTTGGGGGATTGTGTATTAATGTATATCTATACAAAAAAAAGTAGTTATAGGGTGGGTCGACTTGGGTCTGTGAAGTTGTAATAAGAAAACAAACACAGAAGAAAGGGGCTGCTTCTATGGTATGGAATACAAGAATAGTCTTACTATTCTTTCTGTATACTTCTGAATGAAGGTTTCTACTGGTTATAACCGTAAATCCGTTGCAAATCAGCGGGCATAGATACACTACGAAATCTACTATCTCGTCAATTATTTGGGAGGTTATTACCAGAATATATAAATACAATGGATTGGGAACGGATATCAACTAACCAGACGCAACTAACTTTTTTTGTTTCGCGTCATTTCGTGTTGTACATTTGCTTTTCTCGACGAACTACACACGCAGAACATGTTTAAATAGTAACCAAATAACTTGCAGACAAGATGGTTGCAAGGCTATCCAATATATTTACCCGAATCGAATTATACAGATACATTACACATTACATTTCAGTAAGTTTGAGCCGCAACATTCACTGAATGTGTCGAGCTAAGAGTCTCGGAACTATTGACTTCAAAATCAGCTGTTAGTTGTGCACTCCTGCTATCAACTGAGTTGGCCGTAGTTGGTTCGATCTTCTGAGACGTGAAGATTACCTTACTTCAACTGTTAAGCGACAAAGAGAATAGCAGTGAATTAATTGTACCGCTGATAGTTGACATAATGGGCACAGCGTGAAATCAGGACCAGAATTGAGATGAACTGCCCGCGACATCTTTATTTCCTAACCTGTTTCAATGGCTTCTGTTAAGATTCAAACCAAAGTTGCAGAGTCTAGATATAAAAAATGCAACACAAGTCCGCACATTCATAAGGTCATTAGACTGGCGAGAGAATAATGATAGTGGCAGATTCGTGATTTGTTGCTTATGAACTTAAGAAAAGGTCATCCTTTCCAGTCAGCCATGGGATATTCTTTTAACAATTCACGACCGTTCAGAGGTTAGCTTAGATTGTTGGTAAAGTTACCCGAAAACGAGGAGATCGGCGTATAGAGTCAGGGGACAATAGTCCTTTCCTGCCCGAGCATCTTCCGGCATTATCTGAATGATTCTTATTCGGTGCTGGAGATTCACTTTGGTAAGTCGAAGCTGACATAGCTGGAGCAGATGCAGATATTGTGGACAACTCTTGTTGCAGACTTGTGGATTGATGCATAGATCCTAGTGAACAGAGCGTATATTGACACATGTTAGGAACAAAAAGTTCATCTTTTGAATAAACTAAAAACGGCTCAGAACTTGTCCAAGTTCTTTATGATTATACCAGAGTCGGGAAAAGGATGTTTGATGTTGTTAAAAGAAACTAATATTCGTACTGTAGATATCATATAATCATTGCGAGCAAAGCAGAATGTGTGAGATGAGAGAAACAAAATACCAGACGCTGCAACTTCTTGAAACTTTTCCCTCATTGTTCTGACAAACTTGAATAAGCCATTGGTTCTATTCAGCTCATTGATCAGCTCCTTGGTATCATTCAGCTGTGGATCGCAAGCCAATACTGAACAGTACACAAAAACAGGAATGTTTTACATTAAAGATTTCATAGAACACTAAGCTATTGAATTTTTTTTAATGTTTTATATATATTGGCAGATTCTAGACGATACTTACAGCTGTATGTATCATTCTCATGTCGAATACTGAAGGAGTACTTTTCGGATGGATTTTTTACGCTGATGTTTTCGAATGTGAATTTAACCCCTAATCAAATTGAACCAAAAAAATCAGCATGCAGGTCAGTTCAGAAAAAAGAAAGGAAAAAACTAAGGCATCAAACAACTGCCGTACATACCATGGCCTCCTTCAATTTGGAACCCCAGAACTCTATTGTACCATGACAATGCCTCTTGAGTATCCCCTCTGCATTCATCGTCCTGGTTCCCTGTATATTCAAATGTCGCACAATTGAAAAAGGAAAAACCAATACATTTAACCAAAAGAGAGAGCTTCCGCAGATATTATGCAAAACAACATATCTTCAGCACAACAAACACAACCTTGATACAGTCTTTCAATGAAGTAAAAAGTCAACACTGATAGGCATCACAAGGTACATGGGTGATTTTATACTGTTCTTCCAGAAACTCACTTCCTTGTGTAGAAAGCAGAACTCATAATAACCTTTTTAGTGTTGTTTATCTATCCCTCTACTGATCTAATACCATATTTCTTGAAGCATTGGTTTTCTCATGGATCCTCATGAGTTTGCAAGTTCAGTAAAGACCAACCAGTTCATAGCAACCAACTACTTAAAAAAGGAATAGGGAGGAACATCAACCAGCTGACAGTATAAAAAGTAGCAGGGTAGCAACATACAACTATAGAACAATTTACTGTAGAATTCACACAGTTCCACATATATCTAGTACATACATATGACATACTTGAAACCTCTATCATATATATTTGATAACAATTCATTTGAACTTACTAGCACAGCCATGCTAAAACACTGAGATAAGATTGCCAGTAAAGAACAATGACTTTGAAGGCACCAGTAAATTTCTTGAATGCAACATAGGAGCATTGAAACTAGTTAAATGAAGTACATAACAACAGTCAATAACGTAGGAGAAGAAAAGGAAATCACCACGGGATAATTGAGAGATAATTCCAGCGTACTCATCCCTTCTTGATGTTTGAATTTGCAAATTCCTTCTAAGTTCTTCTGACCGATTTCGTACAGCATTGATGGAGTCTTTAAGAGCCATCTGTCTGGCCTCTTTCCTCGTCTTCACTGTAGGGAAACGGTAGCTTCAGTTATTAACTAGAAAAATATTATTTCCCAATAAAACAAATTACTTAAATATGTCATTTACCAGTTAAATTCAGCTAAAAGCAGCTGGAAACAGAAGCAGCGCAAACTCAAATCCAAATACCAGGGGCAAACAATGTGGCTCCAGTTCACAAAAATCAAAGACAAAATGTAAAAGCAAGGAAATGGAACGAACCTGACAAGACTTTCACAAATTCATCTTCAGCTTCTCTCAAGGTAGACTTGAGCTTCCATATTTTCCCTGCAGCAATCCGAGAACATATAAGCAAGGAACATCCAAGGCGCAATAAAGCCCCTCCAAAACCCTAAACCTTAGGCCTTCACGATCTATCACTCCCAAAAATCATCAACGAGAAAAAGCATACAAGAGAACAACACAATTTGCTGATAGCTCGCGTACCGTGACACTGAGCCGTGTCTCCAGCTTTGACCTTGACCGAATCCAACGAAGTGGCGCAATGCTCCGCGAAGGAGTCCATTCTCTCAAGCTCACGAGGAATCTTCTCTTCAGAGATCAAGCGCAGCGTCTCCATTCCTGACTGCTGTAGTAGCTATATGGATCAGTCTCCAAGTCTTGAGCAGGAAATAGATTTGCGAATGGCCTAGACGAGAAGAGAGCGTGAAATTGAAATTTGAATCGAGAGTTCTGGTTTACTACCCCGCCATTGACATCATTAGCTGTTACCAACCTCCTTTTTCCTTTTTGGTGGCTTATCTTCATTCCCGGAGGCCCGACAGGAGAGCGTGGAGGAGCGGACTGGTAAGATGGGCTGATCATTGTGGAGAGATAAAGGCCCATTGAAGATATGTGGGCCCTTGAAAAGCAACGTCAATAATCCCTCGCCCATATAAGCCCATCAGGGTTTTTAACTTTTTGAATAAAATTATTAAGTTATTATATACCGTCTGTAATTTATTTTATACAATTAAAAAATATAATTTAAATTATTAATGCAAACCATTATTTAGTAAAATTTTATAATGTTTTCTTCTATTATTTTTGGATCTATCCTGGCATTCAATTACAACTATAATTTTTTAAGGCACATCGTAATATCTATAAAGACAAATTATTTATTTGTTGTGGATAAATGATTTTACATGCTAAAGTTATTATATGTAAATAGTATTTTATATTGAATTCAAAGCAAATAATATTTTTATATAGAGGCAAAATCATATATTCCTCATTTTTAATAATTAATATGTTAGTTGCTTATGTGTATTTGTAGCTATAATCATATTTTTTGTAGTAGAATCCTGATCAAAGTACTTAATTAATCGGGAAAAACTTCAATTTTAAATTAGTAGATTCAACAAAATTGTATTAGTAGCGAAACTAAAAAATCTCATATAATTTACATTTAAACATAATTTCAGTTTTACTTTCCCTTTTTCTTATAATTTTGTAGATTGTCCACTGGACATGTTGCTATTTTGGTTTAGTTCGTTATTTCTAGTGTTAACAACGATCCTCCATCGCCTCCTATCTAGATAGTTGGATTATGGTTTGGTTTGAGAAATGGAAAATCGGATGATATTTTAAACCATTTACCATTCAAATAAAAAATTTAAATTCAAAAGAAATATACGGTGAGAACTAACTTTTCATTTCACATCTAAATTATATTCAACCTAAACTTACATGGTGAAATTTATTTCGATGTGGAGTGGGCGTGACTCACAAAGGAAGTGTACATAAAAAAAACATAAGTGGAGTAGGCAGAATGTCCTTTTTCCCCTCAGGTGGGTTGCTGGATAACGGGAATGTGGTCGGGGGCAGGCAATTTGAATGCCCTTTTGGGCCCAATAGTGACCCCATCCATTTGCGGAAATTCTGGAATGGGCCGATTTCTATTGGCTCTGTTCTGTCTCCATTTGTAAGAGAGAAAGCTACTTTCATTTGTTTTATTGACATTGTAATGTTTGGTCTAAAGACCTTGTTCTATGATTAACTCAGCAGCTGAATTCCTTGACTAATTCCCCCACTCAACCTTTCGTTAATCTCTGAAGACGGCCGCGATAATCTTGTTTTTTCTCGGCTTTAATACAGTCCAATTATTGATAGGGTGATCAATTAGTAACTTATTTGTTAGTATAATAACGTTCAACAATCAACTACACTATAGATGGATGTCGATGATTGTATTTGATATAGTGAAGGTAATTTAACATTTTATACTCTCGTCAAAATCAGATTTGACGAGAATAAATATCACAAGAGTTTTCGGAATTCAGATGATGGATGCTGTTCCTTTTTTCCTGCCGCTCGAAATCATGTGCGGCCAGGCAGCACTAATCCATCTCGTAAGGTGCTTAGTGTCCCATCACTTGCAAACCCAACTCACCAAGTAACATATATATAATTATTAAACCTAAGCTCTGTCCAAAAGCAACTTATAATTATTTATTTATGTGTAAATAAATGGACATGTACTCATCTTTTTTGGTCTGTCACGAGACATCACGTGATCACTTAATGTCCTTTTTGTAAGGGAGGTGAGATGGATTCCAAATTATATGTTTTAAAATATGAAATCTTGGATTCTAATTCTATTCAAATTTCTAAGCAATGTGTTAATTATTTGATTTTGTGGGTCGCGTGACTAAGTGACGTGTCCATATTATCCTTACAGTATCATTAACAACATTCACAAATTATATATGTGTACAATATAAATTTTACTATTCGATACTATTTAGAATATAATACTATAAGACGTAGAGAACAAATATCAAATATCTGGATTTGAATTAAACTGTTGATAAATTTATTATTTAAGAAAATACATGACAATCACATATTCATTAATTAAAAAGCACACATAGAAACAAATTGTGTAGAATCTAAAATGTATTGGGGCCATATACAAACTACTAGACTAACGGATATCAACCACAGAGAAAATTACAAGACTATAGTTCTCGAGGTGCAACATTGTGGATTATACCGAATTTAGAATGACTATTTCTTGGTGTCATAATTTCGAAAAGTGTTGGGCATACTAATTTTGTTGGTGTGGCTAATATCAGACCTACATTTCAAAGTTCAAAGAGATGATATTACACTAAAAAAAATAGTAATTGTCATAGATCTCATCTCCTATTTGTCAAACTCAAGTGTTTTATTTATATTGTTCTTTTTACTGATCAGAATTTGTCTGGTAATTCTAGATCTGAATCTCGGGAATTTTACTAACCCCCCTGCGAGCCTGTGACTGTGAGATCCCAACTTCTACTATATAAAAATAACTACACCAGAGTTTTGGCAGATCAATTCACTCAAAGAATTGATTATTTTAATTGCATGTAAAAAAAAAATTGATATTGGTTTTGGATCCGGATGAACAATTTTAAGCCAAAGCATTCATACAGCATAAAGATGTTTATCGTTTGTAATAATATTACTAATTGCATTTCATTCCGAGAGGATCAAACCAACTTACCAAATCTATATAAGTTTTCGTTTAATATGTTATTTATCATCGATAACAATAACTAATTTTTTTACCGTAAATATATATACAAAACGGTGAATGACGAATAACAGAGTACTCTATTTTCATGAACAAAAATTGTACTTTTTTAATAGAAAAAACGGACACTAGTTTCTAATGATTTATCAAAATAATATGGGAAAATGGCAACCCAATAACGTTTACGTCAATATAATCAACAATCTCAATTGGTAAATTAATAACAGAATGCCTGTAATAGGTCAAGGCATCCGCCACACAGTTGCCTTCACGAAAAGTATGTGAAATGAGCACATCTCAATTCTCGTCAAGAAGTTATTTAGCTTCAAGGAGGCAAGAAAGATGACGGAAATCGTCAAACAGCTCTTTTTAGAAGATCTGGAATATCACGTTTGGAGTCGAGTTGCAGGGTTGACCTTGCAAAATCCCTAGTCCCAAGTCAACCGTAACCCAAAAGTAGCTCTACATAATTTTGAAAAGAGTGATATTACACAGAACGATATTAGTATCAAAGAACATCTCCATGAACATTTCAGAAAACACCCCTAACGGCCACATCACTGCCCAACTGCAAGACCAAAGCATCGGTATTGATCATAATACTGTCACCTGGCGCTGCTGTCCAACCAACAAACAAACGCCTCTTCTCGCTGCAAGCAAAATAACTTCTTAAAATGCTCTTACGCCTATTTTAATTGTCTTCAAACCCCGACGATTTAGTAAAAGACTTGTAAACGTAGTTCACAGTGAATGAACAAAATGCGACAACACCACACCTTATATTATTTTATCATATTATATAAGATGGGGCCTTCATTCATGGGCCTTTCATTTGGACTCATTCTTAGCTTGTTCGGTCCCATGCCTCACTCCCCTTTCCGATGCACGTTCTTTCAGAACCGAAAAGAAAAACATAAACAAAGTAGAAGATAAAGTAATTTCCCAGTCTTTGGAAATTGAGGCTCTCCCTCAACTAATTATTGAACCCATTTACACTCTTCTCTTCTGCCCCCCCTTTCCCCTCTGATAATGAACCAAACCTACTGTTCCTGAAACCAACACATGCATGTTCCAGTTGCAGAATTATCCATCTTTTTCACCTCACCCAGATCGCTTTCCACTGTGAAATTTCACAACTTTGGTTAAACCCAAATCAACCCAACAAACCCACAAAGCTAAGCCATCCAAAATTCCATCTCAGAAAACAACCACTCTGCTGCTCAAACAAACCCACATCATGGCCTAGCTAGCTGTTTCTTGGATCCAGAGCTTTCCTTCTGTTACTTTCAATTTGTTTATCATCCAAAAGATTAAAAAAGAATCTCAGACCCAAAAATTAAACTAATCCAGAAAACCATAAATCCACACCAAAGCAAGACATGATTTGTTTTCCTCCTCCTCTACCTCCTCTCTTCTTCACTTCATCATCTTCTTCATCCTTCCTCCTCCCAAGGCTCCTCAAATTTCTCCCACATCCCTTTTCTCGATATTTGCATCAATTAAGTTTTCAGCTCCAGTTCCAATGCCTGTAAATCCATGGATGACTACTACTCCTTTTCTACTCTTCCTCTGTTTCTTACTCATTCACTTCCCTTCCCCTGTTTTCTCAGTAAACCCACAGGGCCAATCTCTTCTCTCATGGAAGCAAACCTTGAATTCCTCCCCTCAAATTCTCAACAACTGGAATCCTTCAAATCCAACTCCTTGCTCTTGGTTTGGCATCACATGCAATCCTTCCAATCAAGTCATCGGATTGGAGTTGAGGTATGTCGATTTGTTCGGAACTCTTCCTTCCAATTTCACCGCTTTATCCACATTGAACCGGCTCGTGTTCACCGGAACCAACCTCACCGGTTCAATCCCGACCCAGATCGGTTCCGCTCAGTTACCGGACCTCCAACTCCTCGACTTCTCCGACAATGCCTTGACCGGCGAAATCCCGCCGGAGCTTTGTCAGTTGACCAGACTCGAGGAGCTCCGTTTGAACTCGAATCAACTCGAGGGATCGATCCCGTACTCGATCGGGAACCTAACCGGGTTGAGAATGCTGCTTGTTTATGATAATCAGCTCAGCGGTTTGATTCCTGGCTCGATTGGAAAGATGAAAGATCTGGAGGTGATTAGAGCTGGAGGAAACAAGAATTTGGAAGGTTTGATTCCTTCCGAGATTGGGAATTGCTCCAATTTAATCATGCTTGGATTGGCGGAAACCAGTATTACTGGTTCCCTCCCTTTGACTCTAGGATATCTCAAGAAGCTTCAGACGATTGCTGTATACACGGCTCTTCTCTCCGGCGGGATTCCGCCGGAGCTCGGTGAGTGTACTTCGCTGGAGAATGTTTATCTATACGAGAATTCATTGTCGGGATCGATTCCGAACACGCTGGGGAAATTAACGGAGCTGAAGAATTTACTGCTGTGGCAGAATAATCTGGTTGGGATTATCCCACCGGAGCTCGGCAACTGCAAGGAAATGCTGGTCGTTGACATTTCAATGAACACGTTGACCGGGAGTATCCCTCAATCTTTCGGGAACTTGACGGAGCTTGAGGAGTTGCAACTCTCCGTCAACCAGCTCTCCGGCGAAATCCCTTCTCAATTGGGGAACTGTAAGAAGATCACACACGTCGAGCTCGATAACAACCAGTTATCCGGTCCGATTCCGGCCGAGATCGGCAATCTGGTGAATCTCACGCTGTTGTTTCTGTGGAAGAACAAGCTCGACGGTAATATCCCGTCTTCCATTTCGAATTGCTGGAATCTTGAGGCGGTGGATTTGTCTCAGAACGGATTGGTGGGTCCTATCCCTAAAGGAGTGTTCCAGCTCAGCAGACTCAACAAACTACTCCTCCTTAGCAACAACCTCTCCGGGGAAATCCCACCCGAGATTGGGAACTGCTCATCCTTAATCCGATTCCGTGCTAATGATAATCGTCTCACAGGATCGATTCCTCCCCAGATTGGGAATTTGAAGAACCTGGATTTCTTGGATTTGGGATCCAATCGGATTCGTGGGCCCATCCCGGATGAGATCTCCGGTTGTCGGAATCTCACTTTTCTGGATTTGCATTCCAATTCCATCTCCGGTGACTTGCCAAAGACTCTCGGTAATCTCGTTTCGCTTCAGTTCGTTGATATATCAAATAATATGATCGAAGGAAATCTGAATCCGAGTCTCGGCGAGTTGAGTTCGCTCACCAAACTCGTCCTGTCCTCGAACCGGATATCGGGTCGGATACCTGACGAAATCGGATCCTGCTCCAAACTGCAGCTACTCGACTTGAGCAGCAACCAGCTACAAGGGAACATTCCGGCGACTCTGGGAAAGATCCCTTCTTTGGAAATTGCTCTGAATCTAAGCTGGAATCAATTTAGCGGTGAGATTCCGAATCTGTTCGACGAGCTTGACAAGCTAGGGATTCTCGATCTCTCCCATAATCAGCTCACCGGCGACCTCCACTCGCTCTCCCAGATGCAGAACCTCGTGGTGCTCAACGTCTCCCACAACAATTTTTCCGGCAGAGTCCCAAACACTCCGTTCTTCTCCAAGCTCCCCGTCAGCGTCCTCTCCGGAAACCCGTCGCTCTGCCTCCCTGTCAGCCCCTGCGCCGCAGGAGACGGGAACGGAAGGAGAAGGACGGCGGCGGCGCGTATCGCGATGGTTGTCCTTCTCTCCGCCGCCTGCGCGCTGATGCTGGCGGCGCTGTACATCATCCTAGCCAGCAAGAGGCGCGGCCTCGGCGGTGGTGCCGGCGGCGACTGCGAATTATATCTCGGCGGCGGCGATGACGTGGAGATGGGCCCACCTTGGGAAGTGACGTTGTATCAGAAACTCGACCTGTCGATATCCGACGTGGCGAGATCGCTGACGTCAGCAAACATAATCGGCCGCGGCAGGACCGGAGTCGTCTACAGAGTCGCGCTTTCCTCAACCGGGTCAACAACTTTAGCGGTCAAGAAATTCAAGTCGTCGGATAAAGTCTCCGCGGCGGCGTTTTCGTCGGAGATCGCTACACTGTCCAGAATCCGGCACCGGAACATCGTGCGGCTGTTGGGATGGGGAGCCAATCTGAAGACGAAAGTCCTGTTCTATGACTACATGGTCAACGGAACCTTAGGAGCGTTACTCCATGAAGGCGGCGCCTTGTTGGAATGGGAAACAAGATTCAAAATCGCCCTAGGTGTAGCTGAAGGATTATCGTACCTCCACCACGATTGCGTCCCTGCGATCCTCCACCGTGATGTTAAATCGCACAACATCCTCCTTGGGGATCGATACGAGTCTTGTCTGGCCGATTTTGGCCTGGCTAGACTGGTGGAGGACGGTCGGGGATCGTTCTCTGAGAATCCCCAATTGGCGGGATCATACGGTTACATGGCACCAGGTATGGTACATTATATATACATTGTGTTAACTATTTGTTTTAGCTTTAAATAAATTTGGTCCGATTGATAAACTGTCACACATTTTCGCAGAGTATGCTTGTATGCTAAAAATAACAGAGAAAAGCGATGTGTACAGCTACGGAGTAGTGTTATTAGAGATCATAACTGGGAAAAAGCCTGTGGATCCATCGTTTCCGGAAGAGCAACACGTGATTCAATGGGTGAGAGAGCATCTAAAGAGCAAGAAGGACCCGGCCGAGATACTCGACCCGAAGTTGCAAGGCCATCCGGACACACAAATACAGGAAATGCTTCAAGCATTGGGGATATCCTTGCTATGCACGAGCAACCGGGGCGAAGATAGGCCGACAATGAAGGATGTGGCGGCTTTGCTTAGGGAGATTCGACACGAGCCGGTTGTCGGTAATGACGCTCAGAAGCCGGGGAAGGAGGGAGATAGTTTGACGACGAAAATGTCGTCTTCTGGCATCACTCCGGCACAGATGATGATGCTGCAAGCCTCGTCGAACTGCTCGCTGGCGAATTACTCGTCTAGTTATGGTAACAGTAGGAGTTGAGGAACACAGTGGTGTTGTGTAGTTGGTGTAGAAAATGGAAGAAGGAGATAGTTTCATAGTTTGATTGTCATAATGCCAGAAATTAAAGAAGGAATAGATTTGTTTAATTAGACTCAACATTAGAGATGAAGATGCATTTGATGAGATTAACAATATTTTTATTATTATAACAGATTAACAATATTTTAATTGCTGGTGCAGTTCTAACTCTCCCACAATCAAACATCATCTCAAAACCTAACCCACTAGCTCCATCCCTCCAATATAAACTCAATTGTGTTGCAGAAACTGTCAACCAACATGAAGACTGAATTAAATACTTATAAAAATAGATTCCATTTCTCGGGAGGGTGTCACGTGAGGTCAAATACGAAATTGCCATGGTTCCGAGAGCCAAATCTCTTGGGAGCATCTTACAGCCGATCCAACGGCCAAACTTCATTTACGACACTTTCAATCTGACGGCTGGAATTTTATCAAGGTATAACGGGAATTTAAAAAGTACTCTCTCTTCTCTCTTTCCTCTTCTCACGTAAACTAGATAAAACAATAACATAATAATGGTGTAATAATGATGTAACGTTGATATAACCTTTACATATAAAGTCGACATAACGAGTCTATTAAAAGGACATAATAAGAAATGCATAACAGACTCGTCAAGTGTATATATCATCGACATAAAAGAGTTGTAAACTGGACATAACGATGATGCATTCAAGTACTTGTAAGGTGAACGTAACAACAATACAGCGAGCCCGTAAAACGATTGTATTAGCGACATAACATACTCGTACAATGACAACATTAATGTGATTTTTTTTCAAGATTTTTGTTCCAAAACTACCGCTATTCAAGTTAATTCGTTTGACTCATTTTCAGCCGTTGGATGACCGTTGACCCAAAAGTAATATGATCTAACGGCCCTAGATCTGTCGGGACCATCTCTCGGGACCATCTCTCTCGAAACCGTAGCCGGGTTGACATGTCAGCATTAGCCTGTAAGAAAGCAACAGCATATAACATTATTCTACTTCTCATGATGCTCTATTTGATTATATATCAAAGTGTTGTAACCACTACATTACTTCATCTGCCACTAATTGTTTTACAGAGGACATGCCAACTAATCTATGTTTTATAGGCTAATAGGGCCACACTGTTGCGTCTAAATCCTTATTGGGCCCATCATGGGCTCGTTGCAAAGATGCATAGGTTCTTTTTTTTATCTTCGATTGGCTTTCACCATTGGAGATGGTCTAAGGGAATTTCGCAAAGCAAACAAACTCGTTTTTTATTGAAAAACAATAGAGAAAACCCTAAAGCCAATGAACGATCAACTTTCTTTCACAGAGTAGGATGAGAACGAAATGTTTGAGCAACAATACAAAGCAAGCATATATAAATCAAACACCAAATATAAGCGTCCTAGCTAGCTAGCTAGCTAATTGCGCTTAAAGAAATTGAAGCAACAAGGCGTGTCGTCGAGGTTGTTAGTCTTTGTAAGCTCGGAAAACGCAACTGTCGACGGAGTGAAGACTTCGAGTTGAAAACTTGATCTACCTCCATGGATATCGAGATCTCTAAGTTGACCACTCTCCGGATTAAAGACAGTAAGTTTTCCCTGATTAGTCACGGAGAAGTAATACCCATCTTTCCAAATCCCAGGAATGCGCTCTTTGTGATGAACTTGGTGAGCAAGAATCGGAGTGATGATTAAAGACGGATCAAGAACATACAATCTAATCCAGTTGCCGGAACTAGAGTCTAATGTGTTGAGCTCGCTGTTGTTGTAGTTTAACAACGTCCATATCTCATAGCACTGATTTGCCTTCTCTTCTATACCAGCAGCAGCATCGGGAGCAGGAGGAGGAGCAGTAGCAGGGCCACCAATGATCTCATAGATAAGCATGAGAGAGTTTTTGCGGACGAAAAGCTTACTTACAGATCCAAAGCAGATATGTGGACCTATAAGCTTGTCAGGTGAGCTTACCTTTACGAATTTGAAGGACTGCTTGTTCATGTCAAACGACATTATTTTGTACGTATCGACCTGGGCGTTCGCAGCGCTCCACCAGTAGCATATGTCATCATTATTCGTGCCGCCGGCTTGATTGTAATTCCCGTACGAAAATGGAGAAGGGGTATTAGTACTTGTAGTTGCAAACTTGGTCCACTTGTGATCCCTCATGCTATAAATCCAACAACAAAGGCCTCTTCTGTTGAGATACAGTCTATCTCCCCTCAGGTCTAACGACCTCCAGGAAACAGTGGCAACAATCTTGTAGTCTGCCGACGTGGAATGGAAGCCGAACCCAAGGTGTTCCCAGAATGTGATCAAAGAACGACCAGGATGACGACGAAGACGACGGCGGACAAAGGGAATAATGGGGAATGGTGGCAATAGCTTGGTCTCGGAAGTTGTGGGGTTCCACAGAATCAAATCGGATGGGGTGCGGAAACTGTAGTGTCGAATAGACAGACACAAAATGCCGTGACAACTCCCAACGATTGTTACATCGCGAGGCGTAGGAAGCAATGGCTCACCAGGACGATAACGATCAATAGGAGGAGGAAAAGAAATAGGATCAAAAGCAGTAGTTGCGGGAGTAGTTTCTTGTAGGGCATCGTAAGAGAGGCAAGAGAATACCCTGTGACGTCGGATTTCGAACTGGGTGTAAAATTCGAGATCCCGCATCACAATTATCTGTGGACAAGGGACATCCTCGTTGTGGTGGTCGTCTTGGTTGAAAAGAAGGAAGCTGTGGAGGAAGTTGGTGGTGGAGAGAAGACGGGACCATGATTTGTTGAGGGTGCGGAATCTGACGACACAACTGGGATCATCTATCCTCTTTATTATATTCGTCACTAACTCTTCCGGCACAAACCTACGACCACTTGCGGAATCAGAATCCTCCCTCTTCATTTTACTCTTGTTCAACCAAGTCTCTCAATCCCAATATATATCCTAGCTTTTAGCCAGATCTGTTAGTAAGCTTGTAAGTCTTCCTAATTATTAGGCTTACAAATAACAGATCACCAATTATCCTCATGTATATCATCAAAATAACAGATCACCAATTATCCTCATGTATATCATCAAAATAACAGATCACCAATTATCCTCATGTATATCATCAAAATAACAGATCACCAATTATCCATTCTAAAACATAGCGGCTAAGTAACAGTTTTTGTTCCGCTTAATTACATAAAACACAAACAGACTTCATCAACATTCAAATTTCCTTCCTTCAAGTCGCAACTGCAGTTGGACAAATAACAAGTTATTGTCATTACATAGACTTGTATCGCAGATTAATTCAGTATATACAAATATTACCTTATAAGCAATTTCAATTGTGGTTGTTGTTGAGAGTGATTGCGTTGTTCAGTTTGCTAATAATTGTAGCTGGATTGGGTCGAGTCACCATAGCACCGGTAAGACAGTCACTGACTAGCTCGAAAGCCACAACCATCGATGCTCGGGAGTAATGGTTGTTGATATTTCTATCAACCAACTCAAAACAATGCTCGCCTACTCCAAGACTGCGTCCCTGCACACCACCAATAAATGAAGTGAGGAGTCATGTATATAACACAAAAGAGTAAATTTTGCAAATCAAAGATATAATTAATAAACATATTGTTACCCATATGCCAAGGTCACGGTCTATCTCAGCTCTGGAGGCATCGAATGCCGTTCTTCCCGTTATAAGCTCCACCAGCATAACTCCAAAACTATAAATATCAAAATGAATTGTGATGGAGTCATCTGTTTGAGGATAGTAACCCTGAGTGCCAAAACCTTTTGGGTCTTTAGGAATTGGAGGATCCCCTTCTCGAATTTTCCTAGCCAAGCCAAAATCTGCCAACTTGGCATTAAAGTTGCCGTCGAGCAAGACGTTGGCAGATTTTAAGTCTCCATGTAAAATCATGGGATCCAAACCTCGAAGATGCCGCAATGCCTCGGCAACATCGCGGGCTATGAGTAATCTTCTTTGCCAACTAAGTGGCTGTGCCTCAGCGTTTAATACTACAAAAAAACCAAAAGACCAAAAGAAGTTAGCAATCAGGTATTATAGAATATATTAATGGATGTTAGTAATTATTAGTGCATACTTACCATGCAAGTGTTCATACAATGACCCTCTGGGCATGTGCTCGTAAACAAGAGACGGTGGTCTTTGGGAAAAACCAAAAAGTCTTATGATGGCGGCATTGTCAGTGCGGCGTAGGGCTTGGATTTCATTTAACATGCCCTTCTTAGCCAAGTGCCCACGGGCTACCTTCTTTATAGCAACCTGAAACAAAAAAGAGCATCAAATTAATTAGTTGAACTTGGTTAATTTTTTGATCAAATTGGTGTTAAAAAAAGGAAATAATTAAGAGTAGAGAATATACAAAGGGTTACAGCAACAGGAACTTAACCCTCACAAAACAGGGGAGGAGAACCTGCCCAGCAAGAAGAAAAAACAGACAGCATCACAGACCCCTCTAGCCAACACTATGTACTAGCCATTATCGAACACTAATCTACACCAATCGGCTGAGAAGCTGCCATTAATCACGTTGCTAAACTAAGTTCATAATTATTTGTTGATTGATTGGCCAAAACAGGGGAAAGATTTAGAGAGGAAAACTTTTGCCATATATATTAGCCCAGAAGAGAAACATAAATTTGAACCAAACCCCCAACTCCAGAATGCATGCATGCAACACATAGAACAGACGAGGGAAAGCAAAAGAAGAAAAAAACCCAGCAAACCCAAAAACAAAACCCCAACAGCAAATGAACTCTGGTGCAGCAGCAGCAACAAGATCAACCAAATATGAACTCTAGGACAACAAGCTGAATTAATTAAAACTTGTCTTTCTGGTTTTTGAGATTTAGAGAGAAGAGAACTTTTGACATAATCCACATTAATATATAACTTTTGCGACGGGACTAGTGGGGAGAAAAACTAAACTATTAATTTTTAAATCATATTTAACATTATAATTATAAGGACGGAACTACTGAAACAAAACATTCACGCACGTTGATCAATTTTCGGTCTTTTCCTAAAACAGCTAGCATGCATTTTAGAACTAAAACTAATCTTATTAATTAGTAGAAAAATAATTACCTGTTGTTCGTCGATTTGCGCCGCGTACACCGTGCCACCTCCCCCCCTGCCGATCTGCTGACCAGCCTGGATAGCCTCTTCAACCTGCTGCTGGGTGTATGCAATCAACTCCCCCGTATCTACTCCCGTCAAATCAACCTCTGCATGCATGCATATAAAAACAACAAGTAAACAAAACATTAATTAGCATCATATCAAATTAAAAAAAGCTATATATTAAGTACTAAACCCAAACAAGCCACAAACAAAATGAGTTTTGTTAGCTCACTTCGACTACGGATTCCCATCCATTCAGCCATATCTCCCAATCCTCCCATACCTCCCAAACACAAGTACTGCATGTTAACCCTTTTCTTTGTCTAAATTATCTTACAAGTTATAATAAGGGTGAAACAAGTTATAGCATCAAGCACACAGAGCACAAAGGAGTCAATATAAATAGAGAAGAGCTTCAAATCTTTGCACCAGATGATCACAAAGGACAGAAGTAACTTAATGTCACCTCTGTAGTCTGTACACAGGCTGAGGCTGGCTGATGGGGAGTTTAGCTGGAAAAAAGAAACAAGAGTGCCAAAAGAGGGGAAGAAGAGAAAAGTTGGAAGATGACTTTCTTTTTTTTCACCGTTTGAATTTTTAGCAAGTACTTTTTCTCCCCCCAACCGTTAGATCTGTCTTGGCCCGACTCCAGCCGTTAGATCTGATCAGACGATTTGACAGTCTGTAGTGTACAGAGGCGAAATTGATTTCACTTTGTACAAAGAGATCCTTAGAGTTTATTTGGTTGGTCGTCGTGACAGTTGACACTTAGAATTTACAAAGTAGATGAACGAGTTCTTAATTGGTATTTACTATTATCATAACTAAAAAGTAATTGGTATTCATTCGCATAAACGATTTAGAAATGTAACAAAAACTAATGAAACTTCACATTGCATGTCACGAGTTATTGGTGTTCGGCTCCGAAAAATCTCAATCGACTAGTTAATTAGGTTCAATATTAAATGAGCAGGCTAGCGAGCCAGCTCCAGAGTTGGTTTGAGAGGCAACTTGATTGTCAAATTGGATCGATTAGTATAGCTCGCAAATTAGTTTTGGAAATTTTAATAATGACTCTTATTTTTTGTCTAAAAATAATAATCTATAGAATGATGAACGATCGATGTTGTCATAATGACTAAGTACGTAATGTTTTTTCGATGAACTAACCTTTCATTTAAAAACAATCAAACCCACCAACACGAACGGGAATGAGACACACGCCTAAAACGAGGCCTTGGGAATCAGTAATTAAAATGAAGATAGCCACTCTCTGCTGATTAAAGTGGCTTTGTTTAATGAAATGCATTTCCATATTAAATTTCAGTTGGTTTTTATTAATGTTAAAGAAACCGGATCAGACCGACCAGTCCGACCGTAAACTGGTCATGGAGCCGATACCGAGTCTTCGGTTGACGAGAATGGTTAAAATCAGGCGTTGATCCGATTTTTGTGACTATATTTTTTATTTTTCAAAATTTTTAGAATGGGATTCAAACCATGATCTTTTACGTAAAGAGGATGTGTAATTATCATCTCTACTAATATCACAATTTGAGTAAAACATGCATTTGATTGATAATAATAAAAATTGCTACAGCTAATTAACACTAAAAAGTAGCATTTTATCATAAATTTTACATTATATCTCAATTACTCGATTAATAAAAACTTCAAATCATTTATATAATTTGAAACTTCATAAAAATGATTCAATAACTATACTTTTTACAACCTAGATTATGATATTGAACTCTTTATACTACCGGTTTGATCCGGCTAAAAAAATGTCTAATTCGGCTTAATTATATTTTTTTCTTTAATTAGTAATTAAAAAGGACCAACCCAATTTAAAAATGGTCGGACCCCGATCGAACCATCAAACCCTAAACCACTAATTTCACCAATTTAATCTCCGGTCCGCTTTACACAACCTTGATTTTTATAATTTGAGGTGTGTTACATCTAAATTTATTTGGTATTAATTTATGTTTACTGATATGAAAACCCCCATCATTATCAGTAATGGCAGGGTAGCATGCAATGTTTGAGAAACAGTGAAGAAAACCCTAAACCCAACGAACGATCGAATTGTTTGATGGAGTAGAATAAAATGTTTGAGCAACAATACAAAGCAAGCATATATAAATCAAACACCAAATATAAGCGTCCTAGCTAGCTAGCTAGCTAATTGCGCTTAAAGAAATTGAAGCAACAAGGCGTGTCGTCGAGGTTGTTAGTCTTTGTAAGCTCGGAAAACGCAACTGTCGACGGAGTGAAGACTTCGAGTTGAAAACTTGATCGGGCTCCATGGATATCGAGATCTCTAAGTTGATCACTCTCCGGATTAAAGACAGTAAGTTTTCCCTGACTAGTCACGGAGAAGTAATACCCATCTTTCCAAATCCCAGGAATGCGCCTTTTGTGACGAACTTGGTGAGTAAGAATCGGAGTGATGATTAAAGACGGATCAAGAACATACAATCTAATCCAGTTGCCGGAACTAGAGTCTAATGTGTTGAGCTCGCTGTTGTTGTAGTTTAACAACGTCCATATCTCATAGCACCGATTTGCCTTATCTTTTATACCCGCAGCAGCATCAGGAGCAGGAGCAGGAGCAGAAGCAGGGCCGCCAACGGTCTCATAGATAAGCATGAGAGAGTTTTTGCGGACGAAAAGCTTGCTTACGGATTCAGCGCGGATAGGTGGACCTATAAGCTTGTCAGGTGAGTTTACCTTTACGAATTTGAAGGACTGCTTGTTCATGTCAAACGACATTATTTTGTACTTATCGACATGGCGCACGCAGTCCGTAACGCTCCACCAGTAGCATGTATCATCATTATTCGTGCCGCTGGCTTGCTCGTAATCCCCGTACGAAAACGGAGAAGGGGTATTAGTACTTGTTGTTGCAAACTTGGTCCACTTGTGATCCCTCATGCTATAAATCCAACAACAAAGGCCTCTTCTTTTGAGATACAGTCTATCTCCCCTCAAGTCTAACGACCTCCAGGAAACAGTGGCAACAATCTTGTAGTCTGCCGATGTGGAATGGAAGCCGAACCCAAAGTTCTCCCAGAATGTCATCAAAGAACGACCAGGATGACGATGAAGACGACGGCGGACAAAGGGAGCAATGGGGAATGGTGGCAGTAGCTTGGTCTCGGAAGTTGTGGGGTTCCACAGAATCAAATCGGATGGGGAGGAGAGACTGTAGTGTCGAATAGAGAGACACAAAATGCCGTGACAGCTCCCAACGATTGTTACATCGGGAGGCGTAGGAAATAATGGCTCGCCGTGACCATAACGATCAATAGCAGGGGGATAACAATCAAAATCAGTAGTTGCCGGAGTAGTTTGTTGTAGGGTATCGTAAGACAGGCAAGAGAATACCTTGCGACGTTGACGAAAATAGTACTCGATTTCGAACTCATGATCCCGCATCACAATTATCTGTCGACGACGGACATCCTCGTTGTGGTTGTGGTCGTCGTGGTCGAAAAGTAGGAAGCTGTGGAGGAAGTTGGGGCTGGAGAGAAGACGGGACCATGATTTGTTGAGAGTGCGGAGTCTGAAGACACAACTGGGATCATCTATCCTCTTGATTATATTCATCACTAACTCTTCCGGCACAAACCTACGACCACTTGCTGCTGAATCCTCCCTCTTCATTCTCCACTTGTTCTTCATTCTCGATCTGTCTCTTCTCTTTTCTTTTTGTTTGGAAGAGGATCGTTGATCAATTATCTTTATTTATTTATGCATACAATAAAATATCCCCTACTAGGTAACTGATTTCGCGAGCTTATCCCCTACTAACTGATCGTATCTCGTCCCCTTCGCCCCAAACCAAGGAAATGAATCCCTGAATAAAGCAGTTTTGTTATTTATCATTTCTTAACTTCTAAAAGATTTTCAATATCTCACAATTATATATATATATATATATATATATATTTTTAAAATAGAATAGTAAATGCACTTAATTCCAGGTAAGCAATTTTGTTTTTGTTTTTACACTTGATTGAGTATATCTAATACACTTATGAGAAAATAATAAAATCAATGAAATTCAATTGACATAGCCTATAGGTAATGATTAATCCTGAATTCCCGTAATTTTACGAGAAAATAGTAAAATATTAAAATATACTGGTTAATATCGATAACCATTTTGACTTATTGAGAAATAATTAATAGATATGAAAAGTGAATTAGCAATTTTAAACGACAGTAACAATTCAAATTATCATTGCAGATAAAGAGAAAAATAATTTCTACCGTTTGAATGTTTTTCTGTAAATTTTTTTCCTGGTGGATAAAGAGAAAAATAATTGAAGATTAAAGAAGTCAGAAGCGGGCTTAAGGGAATTGTATTGAGCCCGATTATTTTCTCACTATAAACCGGCGATTAATTGAGGTTTGAGTAAAAAGTAGAAGGCAGTTGTTTTAAGATGGGGTAGATACATAAATGGTGGAAATTTCGATATATGTGGGTATGTGACGGCTCGTAATTAGCTGCTAGAGTTTAATTAGACAAATTAAAATGGTCTATCTAAAATGTCATTTAATCTTGCCACTAACTCCATCCACTCTCCACCGCATCACAGAATACCACCTCTTTGTTTGCTTTTACCTTGTGGACATGCATCCTGTTCTTATAACAAATAACAAAATTCAAGTGCAGCTCCACTAAATCAGTGATTCAAGAAAGACATAGATCTATGGCCGATGAGTCGAGCATAGATCTTTGTGCATGTGAGCTTGAACTCGGGATGTTCGGCTTGGCTCAATTCAGATAAATCTTATAAAAAAATTATAATATTTTCAAATGCACTTGATTTGTATAATTTAATTATGTATTTAGATGTTTCATTGATCCCACTCGTGTTAATGGGCTTAATAATTCTTTTCAAATGAAAGACTAGTTCATCCATAAAACATTAAGTATGTATTCATTATGGCAACATCATCGCCATCATATATGTTATGATATTTAACATTGTTCGAACCATTAAAATTTTTAAAATTAAACTAATTTGTAAGCTATATTAGTCGAGTCAATTATGAGTTGGAGGAATTTGAGGGTGATAGTATGATTGTTGTTGGGGGAATTCAGGATGCGGAAGATGATGACACGGAATCGGGGGTGCTTTATATGAATATTTGAAGGCTTGTTGATGGATTAGAGTGTGGAAATTGGAGACATTGTCGGAGGGAAGCTAATATGGCGGCTCATATATAGTAATGCTAATTGACGTAGTCCTATAGTATGGTTGAATCGTCCCTCAATGTTTTTGATCGATCAATTGATGATCGATAGCGTTGTATCTCCTATTAATCAATAATATTACCACAGGTTTTAGTCAACAAAAAAAGAGCCGATTACGAGTTGATAATCAAGCTGGCACTTAAACCAACTTGCGAGCTGATAATCAAGCTAGCTAGCAAGCAAACCTCAAACGCGGCTTGCTAGCTAGCCTGCTCATTTAAAACCAAGCCTAATCGATGGAGATGTATCTGAACCGAACACCAAATTTCACCAAATATATCACAAGATTTTCAACTAAACATAAAATTTACTTGCTACCAACCATAATAAATAAAAGGGTTGAGGTAGTAGCACAAAAGACAAGCAACATCCTTATTTGGGAAACCATATTCTCTGTTGCTCCTCATCAGACAGGCAGCAAAGAAGAAATGAGTAAGAATGGGGACCATTAGCCAACTGTCCAGCGATCAATATTCATATTTAATTTGCTTACCCTGGTTAGCCGTGGAGAGTTAAAAATAACTCTGGTTGAGTTACTTGTGTCCTTTGTTTTCAGAAAGACTGCATGCATGCGTGATCATCTAAGTAGCTGGTACAAAGATTTTGAAGATCTTTTTATTTATATATATATATTCACTTCTTTGTGCTCTAGTGTTGATGCTATAACTTCTTACCAGCTATATCTATATTACTTGTTTCACCAGGCTAGTTGCTACCAGCTTTCGCTTGTGTTTGATAGATATGGGAGGATTGGGAGATATGGGAGGATGGATGGGAATCGGCAGTAGAAGTGAGCTAAATAACTCATTTTGTGTTGTGTTGTTTTGTTTTGTTTAGTTAATATATATATATAAGTTAAGGTTAATGTTTTGTTTACTTGTTGTTTTATTTATGCATGCTGCAGGGGTTGACTTGAGTGAAGTAAATACCCAAAATTTGACAGCATATACAAAACGGCAAATTCGAGAGGCTATTCGTGGTGGTCAGGAGATCAGTATCGGAGGAGGTGGCACGGTGTACTCCGCGCACATTGATTTAGAACAGGTAATTATATATATGTAACTTGTTTAGTGTAGAGAGTCATGATGTTTGGGGGGTTTACTTAAAATAGACAAAGCTCTGTTGGCAGAGAACAGGTTCAGGTCTGTTGCTATGTTTTCTCACTACTACTGCGCTGCTGGGGTTTTATTTTTGGGTTTGCTGGGTTTTCTTGTCTTGTCTTTTGCTTCACCCGTCTGTTTGCTGACTTGTTTTGGAGCCATCCCTGTTATATGTGTTGCATGCATCATTATATGTCGAGTTGGGGATTTTTTGTTCCAATTTTTTGTTTTTGATGCCATCCATTTCCTGGTATATATGTTGGGATCCAGCTGATGTGGGCTGGTAATAGTTGGCTGTCGGGTATTGGGCTTGCGGGTGGTGGGTTTGTATTTGTCTTTACAATTACAGCTGCTTCATTTGATATGAACACAGCGACAACTATTAATCTGTCGGTCTCACCTCTGCCTCCAATTCACTAAGTTTCAACTATTCATGCATGCTCAATGTTTTTTTTTGGTTTCAGGTTGCAATTAAAAAAGTTGGTACGGATGACACAGCCAGGAGCCAGATGAAAACCGAGATCAGTACACTACAATTCACCGGCAATGACCAAGAAAATATTATAAAACTTCAGGGTTATTGCGAGAAACCGGCATCTCTCGTTTATGACTACATGACTGCTGGGTCCTTGTATTCACGATTGCATGGTAATTATGTACTAATTACTAACTTCCATTTTATAATGTACATATACTTGCTTCCTTTTGCATGCTAACTTCTTTTTCTTTTGCTTTGGGTCCAATAGAGGCGGGAGACCATCCAGTACTTAGTTGGCAGACAAGGTTGTCCATAGCTCGCGATGTTGCCGAAGCATTATCCCATCTTCAAGGTCTGAATCCCCCCATTGTGCATCGAGACATAAAATCGGCTAATGTCTTGTTGGATAACAACTTGAGAGCCAAGTTGGCGGATTTTGGATTGGCCATGAAAATACAAGACCCCGAGAATCCTCCACCTACTTTTAATTTTGGTACCGGCGGCTACATTCCTATGGATGGAAGCATCACACTCCACTATGATACTTTTAGTTTTGGTGTGATGCTCATGGAGCTCATCACGGGGAGAAAAGCATTCGATGACTCACGGGAGTCCTTGGAGCGTAATCTTGGTGAATGGGTAAGAATCTTGTTTAATAATTAATAGCTTTGCAAAAAAATTCAACTCTTTTGTCTTTTTATATATATATATACATGGTTTGACTGCAGACAAGCAAGATTGTATCCAATATACCACGTGACAATTTTCATCAAATGTATGTCGATGCAAATATGGATGCCGCCCCTAATATGGCATCGCTGAATGTGGCTGTCCAGCTAGCAGTCGACTGTACAAACGGTAATCGATATGCTCGACCGAACCCAACCACAATTATTGAACAACTGATCACTGCAAGCTCTTTCGCCTCGCCATAGGTAGTTAATCTTTCACCTTGGAGATGGTGTTTTTTCTTGTGGGATCTTATTGTTGTTTCTGATTGATGTCTTGTGGCAGCAGTGGGAGGATGCTGCAGCCTCAATGTGATCCGTTTGATGTTGTGGGTTGCTCGTGGGTCAGAGGTGTTTGTAATGGATTTGGGTTCGGTGGCTGTCTGTTGCCGCACCTGTGGCATGCATGATTTAATTTGCTGGTTTCTTTGACCTTGGGGTTGTTTTGATGTTGGGATGTGGCTTGTGTGGCGGTCAATAACGAAATTGCTTAATTTGGGGATTCAATCATCATTTCCTTGCTTTGGGCCGATGGGATGAGATACAATCAGTTAGTAGGAGATAAACTCCCGAAATCACTGGCGGATATTGTATGCATAAATAAAGATACTAACTAAGAAGAAAGCATCGTTCCAAAAATTTAACTAAGAAGAGAGAAGTTAAGAGGTAGGCGATGATGATGAAGAAGAAGAAGAAGAACAAGTGGAAAATTAAGAGGGATATCGATGATGAGGTGGAAGCAGCAAGTGGTGTTGTTGGTCCTAGGTTTATGCCGGAAGAGTTAGTGATGGATATTATAAAGAGGCTAGATGATCCCAGTTGTCTCTTCAGACTCCGCACCCTCAACAAATCATGGTTTCGTCTTCTCTCCAGTCGCAAGTTCCTCCACAGCTTCCTACTTTTTAACCACCACGACGATGACCATGTGATTGGGCGCCGTCGTCGACAGATAATTGTGATGCGCAATAAGCCTCACCTTGCATGTTACCCCGAGTACGATCTTCTTCCTGTTAATTATGCTATTAATGGTTTGGATGTCGACGACTGGTACGGCAATGAACGTCGCAAGGTATTTTCTTGCATCTCTTACGATACCCTACAACAAACTACTCCAACAGCTGCTTTTGATCGTAATTCTTTTCCTCCTCCTATTGATCGTTATCGTCTCGGTAGCCCATTAGATCCTACGCCTCCCGATGTAACAATCGTTGGGAGTTGTCACGGAATTTTGTGCTTATCTATTCGACACTACGGTCTCTACTCCCCATCCGATTTGATTTTGTGGAACCCCACCACTTCTGAGACCAAGCTATTGCCACCATTCCCCTATCCTCCCTTTGTCCGCCGTCGTGTCCGTCTTCCTGGTCCTTGTCGGGGTCTTTTTCGTCGCCGATTTTCACGCCAAATTTTGATGACATTTGACGAGAACATTGGGTTCGGCTTCGATCCTACGTCAACAGATTACAAGATTGTTGCCACTGTTTGCTGGAACTCGACGCACTTGCCGCTAGATGAAAGGTACCCTAGTTAATTAGTTAAAACTTCGGTTCATTTTTTCACGTTTATTTGATATTTTCCTTACTAAATACATCTAAAATACATATAAAACCTGTATAGCACTTTTAATATATATTAAAATAATTAAATTTCATATATTTATTGAATTTTATCATAACTTACCCTTATTGTATTTTCCTAACTATGGAAGGTACCCCAATAAAATCACAGGTCTTTGTTGTTGGATTTATAGCATGAGGGATCACAAGTGGACCAAGTTTACAACAAGAGAAAAAAGTACTAGTACTAATCATAGTACAAATACCCCTTCTCCATTTTCGTACGGGCGTTACGAGCAAGCCAACACGAAGAACAATATATGCTACTGGTGGAGAGTTATACCTGGATACGTACACCGCGTTGATATGTACATGATAATGTCATTCGACATGAAAAACCAATCCTTCGAATTTGTAAAGGTAAGCTCACGAGACAAGCTTATAGGTCCACGTACCTCCGTTCGATCTCTAAGGAAGCTTTTCGTCGTCAAAAACTCTCTCATGGTTATCTATGAGACCGTTGGCCACTCTGCTACTGCACCTGCTACCAATGCTGCTGATATAAATGATATTCCAAATCGGTGCTATCAGATATGGACGTTGTTAAACTACAACAACAACAACGAGCTCAACACATTAGCCTCTAGCTCCAGGAACTGGATCAGATTGTATGTTCTTGATCCGTCTTTAATCATCACTCCGGTACTTGCTCTCCAAGTGCGTCACAGAAGGTGCATTCCTGGGATTTGGAAAGATGGGTATTACTTCGCCGTGACTAGTCAGGGCAAACTTATTGTCTTCAATCCAGAGACTAATCAACTTAGAGATCTCGACATCCGTGGAGCCCGATCAAGTTTTCAACTCGAAGTCTTCACTCCGTCGATAGTTCCATTTTCTAAGCTTATGAAGGGTAACGACGCCGACGACACGCCTTCTTGCTTCAATTTCTTCAAGCGCAATTAGCTACTCTGTTTGATTTATATTGTAGTGTTGCTCAAACATTACATATTACTCTGTTAAATAGTTTAATCGTCCACTGGCTTTGGGTTTTCGCTGCATTCATACAGTTTCTTAATAAGAGTTCGTTCGCTTAATTAGTCCGTATAAATCAAACAGAGTATAAGTCAAATACTCTTCGATGCATTCATACAATTTAAGTACTCATCATACCGTTAGAAAATTACGTTATTTCTCTTCGTGTTCTTGTTTCGTTTATATCGTTCTCTTCGATTGTTATCATAGTTTGGCTTCGAGAAATTGAAATCATTGTCCGTACGACTATTGATTAGGATACAAAATATGAATACAAAACTTCAATGCAATTTAACTATAATTGAAAAATTTATAAGTGATTAATACAAATCACTTAAGAACGTATGTAAAATGATGAGCGCTACAGTTTGGAAAAAGAATTAAGCAAATAAACACTTTCCAGTTTTGAACGATTTCGTGTGAAAGAGTTGTCTCTTTCAAATTTTCGTTAATTGATTCCAGTTTGTGGAGCGAATAATCAACATTCAACGATGGGTTTGGAAATCCGAGGGGAGATAGACAAGGTAAACGGCAAAGATCTGAGCTACAATGAATTTGCGGATAACTATTTGGCGAAGAATCGTCCCGTGGTGCTTACCCGCCTCATGGAAGATTGGAGAGCTTGCAAAGATTGGGTCACCGCAGATGCCCGACCCAACTTGGAATTCTTCTCTACCCACTTCGCCAAAGCACGAGTTCAGGTGTTCATTTTCCCTAACCTCTAACGATGGCGTGTTCTTGTCGTAATCAGCTGACAGCTCGTTCTCCTTCGTAGGTTGCGGATTGTGGAACTAGGGAATTTACTGATCAAAAGAGAGTTGAGATGACTGTGGCGGAGTTCATTGATCACTGGATTAACAAGGATCGTCTTGAGGGATCTGGCGAGTCAGTGTTGTATTTGAAGGACTGGCATTTTGTGAAGGTAAATCCAAGTTGTCATCTTTTGTTCAAAAATAAACGCAAGGAAACAATTTCCTGGCTGTGTGCTTAAAGTTTTTGGAATTGATCAATTGCATTTTAGGAATCATATTCAAATTAAAAAACCCATTGATGATCAACAATTGACAGAGCACATCACTGCTAGTTAACATATGCCTCAGCTCTCTCTTGTTCGAGCTGCACATGCTTAAGATATAGGCGACTGTTCTTATTATCTGTGGTCTTATTTCTTAGGAATTCCCAGATTATGTACCATACAAAACACCACTGTTCTTTTGCGACGATTGGCTTAATCTGTACCTCGACCGTTATCATATGCACAAGGATCCTGACACATACCAAGACAGCAACAAAATAAGTTGCTCTGACTATCGATTTGTTTACATGGGAGCCAAAGGTCTGAAATTGATGTGTTGACATATTGTTTGTGAGTTCTCTTTCTAGCAAGTTCCGATTTCATTCTTCTGTAATTTTTTCGTAGCCTAGTAACGCTAACTATCTGTTCCTATACAGGATCTTGGACTCCTTTTCACGCTGATGTTTTCAGGTCATACAGTTGGTCAGCAAACGTTTGTGGAAGGAAGAAATGGTTCTTTCTCTCGCCTGCTCAAAGTCATCTTGCATTTGACAGGCATGTGAATGTCTTTTTTCTTTTCAGCGTGTTCAAAACAATTGATTATAAGAAGATAACATCCTTTAGTACTGAGAAGCATTCTTTTGCATTGGCTTGCTGTAGGAAGCATGTTTTGTTAATGAAAAGCCATTAATAGTTCACCCTATGCAGTGATGACGATAAACCTGGTTCCTCCCATTGCTTCCTGAAAAATGTCCTCTTTTATGCATTTTGACCCAGGAACATGAAGACCAGTGTTTATGATATATTGGATGATGTTAATGACGTCAAATATCCAGGTTTTAAGAAGGTGAATCACTCCGAATTCTTTTCCATTACATCAATTGGCCGATTCCCTTGTTCAATTTCTGTTTAATTGATGTATGTTATATCATCTATCTAGGCTGTTTGGTTGACATGTACACAAGAGGAGGGTGAGATCATTTTTGTACCTAGTGGATGGTATCATCAAGTCCAGAACCTGGTAACCAATTTTTGTCCTGTCTTTTCCTTTTGACAGCGCAATAGTTTCTAGAGCATCGGAAGAAACTTGCATAAAAAATTTGCTACCCTCTCGCCTTATGAAACTATAGGATTTGACTTGTTCTGGTGAGGTTTAGAAGGATACATGACAGTATTCAGCAGAAGGATACAAGTAGCTAATTGCTCGTTATCTAATAGTCTGTGTTCTTTTTTGTGTTTAACCTGCATTCCGATATTTCAGGAAGATACCATATCAATAAACCATAATTGGTTCAATGGGCATAACCTTTCTTGGGTGGTAAGTTTATACATGTTTTTCCATGTGACTTGTCACTACATGTCAATCAATACCTTTCTGGGGCCAAACAATTCTAATGATTGTTTCTGTAAAATTTTAGTTTAATCTTCTATTAAGAGACTACAAAGAGGCAAAAGAGTACATAGAAGACATCCGGGACATCTCTGATGACTTTGAAGGTCTCTGCCAGCGAAACCTTGCTGCCAACACAGGTGAACTGACTATTGGAAAAATTAGTGACTGAGCCCTTGAGATTTGAGAAGAGTCTATGAACTCATTTGCTTGTCCTTTAAGTCAACCCAGTTTTTCCAGAATATATGAAGTCATACTCTAAACCTCTCTGTTCATTGAACCTTTTGGAATCTATTTGAAGTCATATTCTTGTCTTTATGTTAACTCAAATCTTCTCAACATGTGAAGTCGTTTGAAAGCTTGGTTTTTTATTCCTCCAAAGTATTTGACTTTGACTCAATGTTTGTTAGCTTGTTGCTCCTTAACGGACTGAGACTGACATTGTACTGATCCTATGCTGTCTTTCTTGATTCTTCCCATCCTTACAGGCATGAATTTCGTTGACTTCTTTGTTTTTCTGCTGCGGTTCTTCTTGGCAAACCTCGTCCAAGTCTTCCGTAAATCATCGGCATCAAGTCCATCCGAATTAACTCAACATTTCACTTTCAATTTGTCAACCATCCGGAGGATGGCGGTGAAGATGGAGCAATCAGTAGATGGCCTGGCGGGGTATCCCGGATTCGCAACGAACCTAAAGGAAACTTTGGACGATCCGGAGTTCCTCGAACTGTGTATTGATGTGGGCAAAACATACGGGACGATACACGATCAGATGAGTAGCAGTTCGGATGCAAGCGAGTTCCAAATCGATGAAATCATGGACATTGGCTCTCATATCCTCAGAACCAAAGGCTTTGTCAAGTTCACCGACTTCGCCCTGGAAAAACTCAGTAGCAACTGCTTTTACGGGAAGAAGTTTTGGTAGATAGCTCCGAGAGGGTGAAAAAGGTAACATGTTTCAATGGTACTGCTGTCTGTCTAACTTTACCCTTTAGGGCACTTGCTTGTTAGTACAGGAAAGAGTTTTGTATTTTTCCTCTTGAGAATTCAAAGAAAGAAAGCCAGAAAGAGAGTGACATCACATCTGAAGTATTTTATTGTTGGCCTCTTTTGCTTTTCTTGCATTAGTCCTACATATGTTCCTCCTTTTTTCATATGCTTTTTCCAGCCTGAAGCCATCTTTTTTCATGCCAACTTTCCAGGTTCATTGGCTTTTTAACCTTTAGACAGCCTCACCTAAATGTGCTTTAATATGATGATTGATGGTGGTCAGGGTTTCTCAGTGTAGGACATGGCCATAATAATCAGTAACATGAGAAAAGCTGCCTTGTAGGTCTGCCACAAAAAATAACAGCTGTATTGTGTTTTAGGATGAAAGGTTTCATAACCGACTGAAGTGTAAACTGGGAGAAGCTAACAATATCAATAATGTTCTAGAACCGTGTGCTGACTTAGACTTTCAGCTGGAAATTGGATGAACTTTGAGCATTTTTCCGTATGGACAGGAAAGTTAGATCTCGACGAAGTGGTATTGGAGACCAAACTTTCATGTTTCCATCTAAATTTCATCCGGAAAACCAAGTTTTATAAGTACACCCTTTTAGGATTTAGGTTAGCTCGATATTGCGTCTAATGGAAGACTGTTCAGTCGAATTTAGTTGAAACACCGAGTTTATTTGAACACTAAGCCGGACTTCCACTATCATTAATCCAAACTACTAAACTGTCAAGATTTTTAAGTAGGATTACGGTACTCTCTAGTCTCTACCTGGTTTGGCCTTTGCCCCCCTAGTGTGCTCCTTGACTAGTATAGGATGGATTCGACATGTGTGGTCAATTGGCTTGGGTGCGCAAAATGGCTCGGGTTTTTTCGTTGTTGGTGAAAAGGACTTGTATGGTTGAATGATCCTAATGATTCTCGACTCGTATTCTTCCCATTGATTGAACAAAATTCTTTCACTACATTACAGTAATAGTAAGTAAGCATTATACACCTAACATCACTTCCTCTCACAGTCTCACCAAAAACACAAACTTTGTTCAATCTTTCTTTAAGGGCATCTAACATTCCTACCAGGTCCACCATAGTAAAAGTAATTACCCCAATCACTACTACTCCCTTGCTTAACATCATAACAATTAGGCCGATCTGCCAACACTTGTAGCTTGTTATTGCTAATAGGCAGCAAATTGTTGTCCCAATCCACGGTCTTCAAGTTCCTGAAATAGGATGCCTTCCCATACCCTTCTTCCCCGAATTTCCCGCTCCCCATCTGCGTGTAAGTGTGGACTCCAGTCGATCTCGAGTTCACTATCTCGCCTCCGAACTGCACCATGCTCGCATGGCTCCTCAGGTGGCTGAACAGATTCCACGGCCAGTATCCCACTACCAGTCTCGGTCCGTACTGTAGCCACCAGTGCCCGTGCTTCGGATCCTGCACAAAACTCAAATGTTTGAAAGTTCGAGAAAGAGTACATTTCGAAGTTCGAGAAGAGAAAAAGTCAAACCTTCCAAATCATAAGGTTGATATCGAACTGTTTTCCGCGGTAAGAAGATCTAGGAGAAATAGCAGCACCAATGGCAATCCTGTTGTTGGTTTGAACAAACCCTGAACATAGCAAGTTGTAGCATCCTGTTGTTTCGTATGTATCCGTCTGAAATCATCCGATTCGCGGTACCGTAACATCAGATCAGAAACAAAAACAAGCAAAAATTAAGCAGAGAGTAAGTAGTTAGTATGGTACTACTCACAGTCCAGTAGGTGAAGAATCTTGGATAACTGTCTCCATACAATTCAGGACTCACCTGCACAGAATGAGAAAAATGAACACATTGGGATTCCATGAAACTAACAAAAATGGAGTTGGCTTGGGTGTCAAGTAATCTTGTTCTTGCCTGCCAACCAGCTTCAATGGTGTTGAGATCATTCCGAAAAGAGCCGGAGATGACCCATATTTGTGACAAACTGAATTCAGATGGATCAGTAACTCTAGGTGCCCACACGTTTATGTTTGCCTTTGCTCCGTAGTATTGTTCTCCATTCACAAACACCACTGCATGCTGTGTGTGTAGTATCACATTGGAATCAATCAGGCTGTCTCGTAAAATTTTACGGAACAGGATCCAGGATACTGCTACCTACCTCATGGCCGCTTTGGGTCGAGTCCCTCCTCGAATGTCTTACGAATTTCTTCCCAAATCTGGCCAGTGAGTTTGCTCTGAGGACATCTTTTTCAGTAGTTCTTCTGATTGGAACAGTCCCTTCTGGACATGATTCTCCTGAGTGAGTCCACAGCTGGAAGCTTTCCGTCATTGATTCGGATGTCTGATTTCCCTCATTTGGCCTCTCCGGTGGCGGATCCTGGAAAACATATGTGAAAGAGTATTCTTAGGGGTCGTTTGGTATGAAGTATTTGAAATTAGAGGATCTATGCGAATAGAGAAAATGCAAAAGTCTTCCTTAAAAGGTTAGATGTCGTTAGATTATCTTGTTGGTATGTACATTCGGTAGGCAAAAAAATTGGGAAAGACAACATGATCCATAATTTTATTTGCTAAAGTTAAAATTTCTGCTAAAAGTTAAAATTTTTGTAATACACAAAACAAAGCAAGGTTCAGCATTCTGGAATATACAAACTTAGCATCATGTTTCCCTAAACAAACATGTATATCTCATGATGTAGAATTTCTCACAAACACACTCTAATTTTTCATATAACAAACGAGCCTAAGATATATGCAACTTTGAGAGTTTACAAATTTACCAAGGGTTTATGTCCTTTGAGCTTGGGATGATCAAATGCTGGTTGGAGATGGGATAGAACACAGTCGATCACATCACCATCTGGACTCTGCATCAATACCATTCGTCAAATAGAAGATAAAAAAACAAACAAATTCGGAGAACCAATGTTAGTTAAGAACCTGAATTGACTTGACAGCTGGCTTGGTAATGTTGTTAAGGTAAGCATTGACTTTCTTAAGCTGCATTCTCGGCAAGAACGTCCGGTTGGACTCAAAATCCGACAAAACTCCAGCTGGTAAGCAACAGAGAAAGCCAACAAGTAGCAAGTTGACCAAAATTTGGAGCACAGGAAGAGAGAAAGGAGCAGTAGCAGAAGCAGCCATTTTTGAAGAATAATGTTGTTTGTCCTGTTGTTCCCAGATTCTTGTCTCCTCCATGGAACTGGACCAATCCTGTTTCTTCTTCTTCTTCATTGGCATCCAAAACCAGCCGCCATTTGAAGCTAATGACAAAAACTTCAGAGCTCTGGAAACCAAGAAACTGGGTTTTGGTAAGATGGTTTGGTAATGGTTAACAAAATTGCTCTTTCTCTTTCCCTGTCTCTGTTTAAGTCTCCGCCAGTTTTTCAACGCAAAAAGGAAGAGTCTTTGGTTTTGGGAAAGCTGAGAGAGATCATAATAATAAAGGAAGTGGGAAACAGAGGAGCATACTAAAATAGGACCCAGGATGGGCAGAGTATGTCCAATTACTGTATTTGGGTTTGCTTTTGCCAGAGTATAAAGAGTGAGACTGAGTGGGTTCTCATTATTTTTCATGTATTCTCTGGGGGTTTATGAAGAAGTGATGGAAGATAGATAGGGAATCACCATCTTAATTTCTTTCATCTTTCTTTTGTTGGTCAAACTCCACTCAAGCATTCCCTCCCTCCCCGCGCGAATCAATTATATTTTGTCATGTGAGGTTTGTACCGAGTACATGTTTTCATGAAGTATTTTTCATAATTTATTTCTATTTGGTATGGAAAAATATAATGGGTTTGATGAAAAATACTATGCATACAGCTCATAATTTAACCTGATTGTCATATTTATAACCAAATCATAAATCAAACAAACAAACAAAATAGTCGAGACAATTATAATAAAATTAGTTGACAAACTAAACTATCAAAATTAAATTATTTAACAATTTTTTATCTTTACATGAGCAATTATAATGCCTTAATATTTTGGGTTTTTTATCATCACATAAATTCTTTTTTGAGAAGAAACTCATTTCCATATTGGTGAATGGGATAGCATATGGTTAGATTTTGGATGGGACAAAAGAAACATCATGATGTCAAAAGGAATTCATGATGATGATGAACAACTACACGCCTTTTTCCCATTTGGCTTTTGCCTTTGGCTCTCTAGCTATCTGCATGACCTGTTCTTTCATTCTTTTGTAACTGAGAATGTCACTTGGTAAATCACCATCAACACTATGATGTATTCATGATTATGGATAGGATCTGCGATTACCATCATGTGCTTTCATGATTTCCTTTTGTCGCCTTTGCATAGAAACAAGTCCAGTAATCCCAACACTTGATTGTACAATATGCACCTGGATTTTTACAAGGTAATCACGAGCTGGAACTTAGCAAATGAACGATGTTGAATTCAGAGGAGATTGAGAGTCGTGTTTCTGCATGTTTTGAGATGGACTTAGTCTTGTTTTATAGAGAAAGATGGCCACGTCCTGCAAAGACTTCGTCAATCACTTCATCATCGTTCAGCCGAAGGAAGCTGATTTCGCCGTCCGTTTGTTCAGCTTGTATTGACGATATAGAGATTCTCAGAAGAACGAGGGAGACGCTGTTAAGTTTGTTAAATCGCATTCTGTGCTGTAGTGGTGTTTTCTGCTTCTACACTAGTATGCAAATTAAGCTAAGTCCACAGCTTCCAATTCGATTATCAATGGCTCATTGTTGATTAACTTATCGAGAAACACTCCAACCGACTTTTTTCGTTTGATGGTTCATCAGACATTTGATGAAACTGTTTTGAAGCAAATGATTTGTATAAATCTCGAACATAGTCTCCAGTCTCCAGCTATAGGTTTTATACTGTGGTGTTTCTCAGTTTCTGGGTATAAAGCTTTCACTGTACCGCATTGGTTGTTTGGACGCTGGTTGAGCTCTTTATATTCTTCCGTGGGCTGAGGGAAGTTCGCCGAGTTCAGTAACGAGAACTTGTAATCTAAGTGGAGGCATTAAAGTTGTGGGACGATTGTCGTCTCAGATGGCTGGGCTTTGGTTTCGGCTTAACTCTGGCCCGCCCGCTCCAAGCCTGAAGTTGGGCCTGGATGCTTCATTGAAAAATGAGGCTGCCTGGTTCGTAGAGTGGAGGGCAAAGCGTGAGGCTGGTTTCACAGAGCAGCGAAGACCTCTCGCTTCCGGCAGTGGAAGGATTGCGGGCCGGTGCCAACCAAGTCCATATAGCCAGATGGGCTTTCAAATCTGGACCATAACTTTTTAAAATCCTTGATCTTTTTAATTGAAGGTGCATTTAGAATATTTTCAATATCAAAGGGGCAGTAGATTATTTCTAAAATCCTTTCATGATGGTTATTGTTAACGTGAATTTGGTATATTTTACCCAATACGAATACTTATTCAATATACAATTTTCAATAGGTTACTATCCATAAAACATTGTTACAATCCATACATAATGGCGATTTAGTATATAATAATTTATATTTATAAGTATGAAGTATTGTATCATATAGAAATTATTAAAATGATTCTTCAAGAAAATTTCAGTCATTATTGCACCTTTGAACAATAATCTTTAATATTCAATATTTGTTATTTTATTAGATCAAAGCTTTTTGTCAAAACAAAAGAAAATAAATATTATAAAAAATTCCGTTTAGAAAATATGCTGAATTCATCACTAACAACTTTATCATTAAAATATTTAATCAGTTCAATTTTTAATAATATCACCAAATTTAATTTACAATCCCATCCACACATTCTACCGTCTTAAGGAATAAAAAATGGGCTTCGTTAGCCGTATAGATATGGGCGTTTTGGAGGCAATTTCTCTTCGGAATTATCGGTAAAACCGTGCAACGTTTTCTTCTCTTGTTCTCCAGAAGACATATAGGAGATGGAGAAACCGAGGATGTGGATCGTAGCCTTGAGTCTACTCGCCTTGTTGGGTTCATCGGCGGCGATCGAGTCACCCCAGTACTCAGTTGTCCACGAAGAATCCGATTTCGAGATCAGATTGTACAGAGAATCCACCTGGATGACTGCCCATGTCGATGAACTTTCCTTCCAGAAAGCCACTTTGCTCGGCTTTCACAGGTAACATACAAATTCCTCCCCAGTCCCAGTTCTTTCAAGTTCCTTGTTCTTGCTGACTATAAAATTGGGGGGAAACCTTTCAATTTCTCTAGTTTGCTTAGTTTAGGATCATCATAAATGATCTAACTCACCCCATTTTCGGTTTGTGATTTTTTCGAATTCGACTCAGTTCATTGTATATTCTGATTCAGTGCTTGACCGTGTCTGAACTATAGGTAGCTAGGAGAGTCACCGAGAACAAAACTACATGTACCTACTTATTTGTTATTTAGACCAAGTGACCTATCAAATTTAAATTAAACATATTCGCTGGTGCTACATTACTATATTGAAATATTTTCAACTAAAAAAACGCAACAAATTGAATTTGTTTTTTTATGTTTCAACTGAGTTTTAGCCTTTGGAAATGAATCAATGATAATACTTCCTGATCATCTGAACTGAATCAATGATAATACTTCGGTTCGAATTCGATTAAGTGTATGTTTCAATGCTGGTTACGCGCCTTTGGAATTGAATCAATGATAATACTTCCTGATCATCTGAACTGACAGGCTGTTCCAGTTCATCCAAGGAGCCAATCTGAACTATTCCAGGGTTCCAATGACATCTCCAGTAGTGACCAGCATAGTTCCAGGGTCCGGTCCATTCCACTCATCGTCCTATTCAGTACGATTCTACTTGCCCGTCGAGTTCCAGGACGACCCACCGACCCCTCTCCAGCAGCTGGAGCTGAAACCATTCGAATGGGATGCCCACTGTGTCGCTGTCAGGAAGTTCTCTGGGTATGCAAAGGATGAAAACGTCGTGAAAGAAGCTGAGAAGCTCGCTTCAAGCTTGAGCAGGTCGCAATGGGCTCTTCCAGCAGACGAAATTGCCGGGTGTGCATACTCGATAGCGCAGTATGACTCCCCTTTTCATTTCATCGGGCGTGTTAATGAAGTGTGGGCTGATGTGAAAGGCTCTGTTGAGGATGACTGTGGTTGTTCCAGTGGGCTAGCAGCAACTTACTAAACTATGGAAGTTATACCATGTTCAGTGGATATGTGTGTATATATATGTAATGTGGTCTTTTTATCTTCCTCGTATCAATGTTTATCTGGTCAACGCGAGTAGATTTGTTCTTGCGACCATTTCATCAACGTTCCCTTTGTGAATATATGCTGTGATTCTCATTAGACACGGATGGTGTTGGAATAAAGAATGCAGAAAAGCTCGCATATGTACCAGGAGAACAAATCTGAACCCGATGGTTTCACGATTTGTGTTTTAAGATTTTAATCTCTCCTGGTAGCCAAGGTTAATGGAATCAATTTTCTTAAGATAGAACGAATCACCTCACTGTTGTATCGATACTTAAAAGTTGAAACAACATTGAATGTAACGAATTTTTTTGGCCGAGTTTTGGTAGAGTAAATTTCGTGATAAACCTGTTGAGTTTACCGTTTGGTCTTTGATCACCCCTATTTCACTTGTCCCCATTGGAGAGAACTGCCTAGTCTGGCATTTTTCTCCGTGTAGTTGCTACTCCACATCATCAAATTGATAAGGTGATAAACCAAATTCATTGACCCTGCTTGAACTACAGTTTTTCTAATGGACGATTTTATTTAACGGCATATTATATTTTTTGAAAAATTCTCCATAATGTTCTATTTATGATATTGTGCTTGAGAATTACATATGAATTGATGCTTAATTTTTCAACTTTTCCTTCAATCTTCCAAATCAATGGAACATTTACATGCTTTTGGACTGTTTAGATTTCCCCGTCAATTCTATGCACTATGTGAATCGTGATTTACGTCCTCATATTGCTGGCTTACTCATACTCACATTGACATTATATGGCGGCACATTATAGCTCGTTCGATATTCCTAGTTGGGACTTGCAACTTCAATTTTAGCATGGTTACATGTTTGGATTTTGAAATGTTCGTAATAACCTGACATTCAATCATGACCACTTAAGTCGTCTTCGTACTAATCGGAACTCGGTGAAGCTATTGCAAAGTAAAATTTTCATATGCTGAGCCATCTAAACCAACAAAAATAAAATGTTTTTAATTTGTGCTGTTATTTTTTGGAGTAAAAAAATTAAAAAATAAACAATATTTTTGGGAGTGGAAAAAAGGCAAAATAAAAAAACATGTTCCTTCTTCCTCAGCTCTTCATCTCCTTCAATCTCTTATGCGAAAACTTCTTTTTATTTTAATCGCTGCTTTTTTTTTTACCCTCACCGGATCTCCTTCTCCTTGCTTCTTCTTCTCATCATCTTCCTCTTTCGGGATCTCCTGATACCCGTGAGACTTCTCCGACGTCATCCTTCTAACGCATCCTCGCTCTCGCTTGTTCGCACTTTCCATCTCCTTCCTCTGCCTGAACGCTAGGGTTTCTGCAAAAACCGTTTTCACCATAAGTTTAGATAATTTACCCACGATATAGGCGGTAAAGATCGTTGCTCATCTCAGGCGAGTATTTCCTCCTCTCCCACTCCTTTTGTGAATTTCATCAGCTTTGCCTATCGATCGAGGATCGACGGTGTGGCTGGGAAGAGAATGGAGTAACTCGAAATATTCTACGTAGTAGTATCTATAATTGATGGATATCGTGGTGCGATAGACGTTTTGCTGTTTCTTGGTTTTTTATTACGCGACCGTTGCTTTCTCTTTTGCGCTGCATGACGCGGCCGTGCTTGTTAACCCTGTTTTTCTTGTACTATCCACCAATAACTTCGCAGAGGCTTGAATTGGTGAATGAGTGGAAGTTGGAAGTTTTTTTCTCTTTTAGGAAGTTTGGGGTCTCTTTGTGGATATAGGTTCCGGTAGTGATGCAGACTAAGTTCTAGCTACAAGCTAGGCTGCTTTGATAATGATACTGGATGCTCTAGTATTGCATGAGTCATTCTCTGGCCTACTTCCTGTGTCCTCTTTCAGTAGCACTAATGCTTAATTGTTAACTAAGTTGGCGCCTTTCTCCCCCCTTGACACAATATTTGTGGTATGGCATGCCCTCTTTGTTTATTATGTAAGAACGGCTTCATTATTTGGTCTAACTTCGGTATCTCTTGCTCATTTGGTTCTTCTGCTTGTTCTTGATATATCGGGGTTGCATTTTTTTTCATCTGAAGAGTTCCTCTTTTGTTATTTGGTAATGTCTATTTCTCGAAAGACTGTTTTTGTACAGAACTTAATCCCATTTTTCTAGAGCGTTTACAGGAATGTATGATGGATATTGGCGATAAGCAAAAAGTGATGCAAATGTCTGTTTTTCTTTGTTGTGTAGGTATATTTAGTGCTTTTGGATGACCGTGCTACCACAATACAATCATGGCATCCAGTACGTTGACCGGAGACCGGAGGTATATAGCCATCTGTTTCTTTTTGGTTTGCATTTGTGAAGATACATTTATCCACATACTTACGCCTAAGTTATATTAGATATGTTCTTTTCTATGCTAATATGTAATTGGATGACCACTTGTATCTTGTCACAAACTCATGGGACTTGGTTGTAGATTTTCAACAAGAAGAAGTGGTATGACTGTTTTAGGGAAAGTGGCTGTACCAAAGCCAATTAATTTGCCCAGTCAGAGGTATTTACAATAACTCTTGCTCTATTTCTTTATGAAATCGCATGTTGCCTATATAATGTTTCAATCACATGTTTCCTATCTAATGTTTAAAGGTTGGAAAATCATGGTGTCGACCCAAATGTTGAAATTGTTCCCAAGTGAGTAGAACTTTTTTAGCAGTCTCGCCTCTTGTTTGACTTGTTATGTTACTTCCCTTTTGTTATTCTTAAAAACTATTATTTTTGGCATCCTTCCACTCGTTTTTCAAGTATGGCATCTTGCTTTGATCCTGCATTAAGAGGTAATATTTTATGACACTTATTAGGGGGACCCATAGTTGGGGTAGTAAGTCATCCTCATCCTCATCAAACGCATGGGGGTCTTCTACACTGTCTCCGTCTGATGGTGGTAATGGTTCCCCTAGCTATCTTAGTGGCCGTCCTTCATCTGGTGGAAGTGGCACAAGGCCATCAACTGCAGGGAGTGATAGGGGCAATGAACCCATTGCTAATGCGTGGAATTCAAACTCTAGGCCATCTTCTGCCTCAGGTTCAGTGACGTCAAATCGGGCATCACTTGGTTCGTCCCGTCCTCGTAGTGCTGAAACAAGGCCTGGTAGCTCTCAGTTATCTCGGTTTGCAGAACCTTTGTCGGATAATTCAGTACCATGGGGTTCACTTGGAACAGCTGAAAGATTGGTATGTTTTTTAACAAATCAGTTGATGGGGTTTCCATCCTGTTTTCATGTCTGCAGTTCACCAGCATTTTAACTATTTCTCCCTTGTGTTTGCTACTTATTGCTGTTCTTGTATTTTATTTGTCCCGACAGTGATACAAGTCTGGGCATAGTATACGATTTCCCTATTCATTCCACTTAAATATTTGAAAACTGCATTGAAAGTTGAAATTTGATTTTTGCAGTTGATAGTATCACTGTTCACCATATGGCATATAGTCTTGTTCTCATGTTGAAGATAGTAACCTGTGTACTCTTTTGGAGTTTCACGTTATGTACTTATAATGGAACACAAAAGAGTGTAGGGAGATGAATTTTTTCATATTTGTAGCGACTGGTGATGCCTATTTATCTGAATATGAGTTCCTCCATGCGCCTTTCAACCAGAAATGAATATGACATGATACTGGCTTCCTCCTCCATTCTTTTTCTGGACCTATTATTCCTCTTCAAACCTGATGACTGTGCAATTACCTTCGTCAAATACAGGGGGTTCCATCTTCGAAAAATAATGGATTTTCACTCACTTCTGGTGATTTCCCGACTCTTGGCTCAGAAAAGGAAGATTTTGAGAAGAACACAGATCTACCAGGTTTCTTTTTGGCTCAGCTATTGTTTGTATTAGTGCTTTGAACAGCTGCCAGCTGGGACTGTGTGCATGATTGTTGTGGTCTCTTGTAATACTGGTAAATCTACTCTTACTGTGTTTTGAGATATGCTTATAGTTTGGACCACATCTAATACCTGTTTAGTTTAGGTAAGACAATCAGTTACAGATGTTTTTCTGCCATTTTAAGCAGATGAAAAGTCCTTTGGTTCTTAGTTCAAGTAGGTAACTGCTGGTATGCAAGGGAATAGCCTGTGGATTAACATTTCTTGGGCCATTTGCTTGCGATCTGTTACTTATCTGGATGCTTTGCTGGTTAACTGATTTTTTCCAAGAATTTACCATCACGATCTTGTATGATATTACCTAATGCACTTCTTTTGAACCTATGGTCAGTGATGTTTGACTCCTCGGATTTGTGGTTAGGCTTGTGGTGTCATTTCTTTTTATAATGGGCTTTTTTTTGCAGAACATGGCTATCGCCGTGACTCGCCCTCTGATGGAGCACCAGTGGAAGAGACAGGAGCTGTTGCCGTAGGTTTGTACTCCACGCTTAACACCTATTGTACTCACGGCTGTTCCTGAAGAAAAGTACTCATGGCTCCTGATTGGGAGATTGTAATATTGGTTTTATGACTTGAGTATTTGATTTCTTTATCAGGTGAGGATTATGGACCTGTGGATGTGAAGAGTGACAATGCAAATTCATGGGGAAGAGAGGACTCCTTTTATGTGAAAGAGGGAGTTAGGCCCAATGCTGAGAAATGGCATCCTGATCCTCAGTCATATCCTAATGCAGCTATGCCTCAACATTTTGATGCTTGGCATGGCCGTCCTGTAAATAATCATCCAGGTGGTGTTTGGTATAGGGGTCCTCCAGTCGGTCCTCCATTTGGGGCTCCAGTTGGGCCTGGTGGATATCCTATGGAGCCGTTTCCTTATTACCGGCCTCAGATTTACCCTGGTGCACAGCCAGGGCCTCCGCCATCTGCTGGACCAAGAGGGCCTCATCCAAAACATGGTGATGTCTTCAGACCCCCAATGCATGATGGCTATCTTCGCCCTGGCATGCCGATTAGACCTGGATTTTATCCTGCCCCAGTTCCTTATGATGGATATTATGGTCCTCCAATGCCATACAACAATGTTAGTGAGCGAGATGTTCCTTATATGGGAATGGCTGTAGGTCCTGCTGCATATACCAGATATCCAAATCAAAATTCTCATGACTCTGGCAATCCCCATGGAAGATCTAGTGGGTTTGGTTCTAATGCAAAAGGATTGGTTTCAGAGCAAATGGAATCAGACCATCCCCATGACCCTCAAGGTCCGTATAAAGTTCTTCTTAAGCAACGTGATGGGTGGGAGGGAAAAGATGCAGCGCAAATGTGGGATGATGACAAGGCAGCTAATGCCGTGCATATTGGGAAGGGAGACCAATCAAGAAAGTCAAGTTTGGAGAATGGATGGAGAACAGATAATCTCAAGAGAACTGAAGATGTTGGAACACGAAGACCGCTTTCTGAGGGACATTCTTGCGCTGCTGACAATATAAGTGGTGCTCCAGCCAAACTGAAATCTGCCGGTCATGGTGGAAATTCAAATACACTTGATTGTTCGGTTGATAAGATATCAGAGCATGCAGAAGACGAAGATTCGATATCAGAATCATTATCATTTTCTAGAGACCCAAATCTTATTAAGAAAATTGAAGGGTTGAACGCAAAGGCTCGCGCTTCTGATATGCATGATGCGAATGATAAAAAACATGAAGGAATCAGGACAAATCATCCTGTAAATGAAGTCACAAGTGTTTCTGTTTCTACGGAACGTGTATTGGCTCAAGGACTCTCTGCCGATTCCAATGATCAGATTTCTGGTAGAGATAAAAGTCTTGACTTGACAATGACTAGTGGAGCTGCTATGGCAAGGTGTGGTTTGTGATTCAATTCTTACTGCTTCTACTACCTTAGTTAAGAAAACTAATGTACAGATGCAACAGGAGACCGACTCAGGCTGTGCAGATCAGATCTGATCATCGTGGTAAAGGAAGAACTAATGCTCAGGATATTGATGCTTGGAGGCCAAGACTTCATGTTGAAGAATCACATGATGGTGTTTCAAGTGCACATGTAAGTTCGGTTCTGCAGGGGCAAGATTTGTCTACTGAGGCTGCCGAAAAGTCTGTTCCACTTCTAGGCAACGATGAGGAGTCAATGCCGCAGGCATCTGAACCAATTGATAGTCAGGCACAGGTAGTCTTCCTTTGTTATCTGTTTATGTTTCCCTTGTATGCTTCCTTTTTATTATACATTCGGTATAGGCTTATTTAATGTCTTTACTTTCAGCGAGCTAAGATGAGAGAGCTAGCTCGACAGCGACTCAAGCAAAGAGAGAAAGAAGAAGAAGAGCGAACAAGAGAACAGAAGGCCAAGGCTCTTGCAAAGCTAGAAGAGTTGAACAGGCGGATGCAAGCTGGGGAAAGTTCATCTAAGAAGCATGAAGCCATGCCAAGTAGTAATTTGTTGAATAAGCCAGAGGAGTTGCTAAATTCTGTGCAACCACCTGTCATTGTCAAGGCATCTACAGATAGTTCTATTATCGCTTCGGACTCAGTTGCAGTGGCACATACTAATGACAGAATTATCAACAGAGTTGAAATACCTACCATTCTGTCTAAAGAGGTCAAGAATGCTACTAAAGCACCTGTCATGATGCATGATCCATCTAATACACTGAATCTGGATTCCGGTGCAGCTCGTTGTGATGATGTGTTTAATGATGTTGCACATGATTATGAAGGAAAGGCTTCGAAGCAAAAGCGAATGGCCTATAGGCCAAAGCAGAATAATTCAAGTGACAAGGCTGCAACTGGAGCATCAAAAAGTGATACTGACACAATTCTTTATGCGTCTCTTCCTCCTCAGAGTGCTGCTCATGATACTGTTTCAAACCCTGTCAGCCCAAGTCCTACAGCCGAGGTTTCAGCACATCCTAGGAGAAAAAATAGGAGTACAAGAAACAAGCACAAAGTGGAGGAGACATCTTCAACTGCAGTATTGCCATCTGCGGCTTTGAAGAATACTCCTTCAGAAGCTTCAAATGACGGTATCAAACCAAAAACTCCAGAATCTGTTACAGTTGCTACTTCAGTGCAGCCTGTCCCTGATTGCAAAGGTGCAATTCACCATTCGGAGCAACATCCAACTTCTCCGAATGAAGATGGACAGATCAAAGTAAATAACCAGTGGAAACCACAACATTCTCGAAAGATGCCAAGGAATCCGCAGGGTAATAAAGCAATGGATAAATTCCATGGAAATGATACTGTTGTCTGGGCTCCAGTACGGACGAACATTAAACCTGAAGGTGCTGATGAAGGCAGTAAGCAAAGTGCAGTGGATGTTGCTAGTCTGCCTGTAAAGAGCGATCAGCAGGTGCATAATAATACAAAGAACAAGAGAGCTGAAATGGAGAGATATGTTCCGAAGCCAGTTGCCAAAGAAATGGCTCAGCAAGGAAATGCTCACCATTCTGTGGCTTCTTCAACTGTCCAGATACCCTCGGATGAAACTGTTAGAAAATCTGAACCTGTTCCTTTGGCACCCGAAAGTTCACAAACCACCTTCACCCTTAAGTTTGGATCCTTTGCCGAGTCTGAGAATGTGGACGCCAAACAGAGCAAGTCTGGGAAAGTACATGGGTCGTGGCATGAACGATCTTCTGCAGAAATACAGACTTCTAGTTCAAATCTGGATGGGGATTCGCAGAAGCCAATCAAGTGTCAGCAAATTCAGAAGTCAGACACAGGATCAATCAAAGAGCAATCAGGACAAAATGATGAATGGTCAGATGGATGGACCATGCCTGAGAATCCTGATACAGCACCAGCAATTCCTAGTGTAAAGGATCAGGGAGGTACATCAAGAGGGAGGCGTCAGCCGCACAAGGGTAGAGGACACAACTACGACATTATTGAGAGGAAAACTGGCAATGGGGCCAATGAAAAGGTTAATACCCTTTCTTCAGCTGTGGAGCCGCACCAACCGGGTGTAATGCCGACATCAAAAGAATACTCAGGTGTTGGAGAACGATCTACATCCCAATGGCAACCTAAGTCTCAGTCAACTTCTGCTACTGGCCAACGGGGAATCAGGCCAAATGCTGCTCCGGAAACTAGTAGTAGGCCAAATAAAAGGAGTTTGGCATCTGTGCCGCCTCAAACACAGGATGTAGCTGGAGGGTCAACCGAACAGCACACGGATCAATCTGCCACTGACAAGGGAAATTATGTAGAAGACTTCAATCAAGGTGCTAGGAGGGAGAGGAAGATGACTTCTCACAAAGGTCATGCCCGTAACCCTGCAGAGGCAGCTTATGCTGCAAATGCAGATAACCGTAATGAACAATACCAAAACTACTCGTCAGGGTATCGAACGGGCGGAAACCAGAATAATCAGGTCAACAGGGATCAAGAGGCTCGTGGGGAGTGGAGTCGAAGCGAGAAAGATAACAAGCACCATAATGTAGCAGCAGGAAACAGGGAAAGGCAGAGACAAGGTACACATTACGAGTACCAGCCGGTCGGCAATAAAAACAAGGGAAATAACTTTGAGCCTTCAAGAGATGGATCTCAAACTTCAGGTCCAAGGTTTAGGGAAAGAGTGCAGAATCATCCAAGGCGTGGCGATTTTCATGGACGTCAAACCAACAGCATGCGGGGAGATACTACTACTACTAATTTTGATTAGAAGGGTTGCTGTTAATGACATGGAGCCTCCTCCTTAGTGACTGGCCTCACGTATCCGAGCAAGGCAGGATCGCTGCTTCAATTACAACTAATTACTCAGACTTAGTTAACCAGGATTGGGGAGAAGTGGAAAAGGGAAGACGGGAAATGGTTGACGAGGTAGTTTGAAGCGGGTTGATGATGATTCCTTGATGCTGATTTGTTTGGTTCTCTTGTTTCTTTCATTCAAGTGGGCCGTGTGAGTTGAGAACTAGTAATACCGTAGTAGCAGTATGGGACCTCTGGGAATAATGGTGTTTTGAGGAGGGCTCTGTGTATTCACAATTCAGTGCTCTCTTTCAGTTTGTTGATGTTGTTTGTTAGCTGTTAAGTATGATAATGATAATGGAACCTTTTCAATGGAATGAAGCAGCAGGGAGGAGCTCAAGCATCGGCTTCTGGCTTTTGCTTACCAGTAATGCCGTATGCAGGTAGGTTTTATTAAGGTGTGTTAAGTTATGTAGTGATTTCGACTTTCCTTTTGGTTATGTTGTCTTTGCTATTCTCTTTATCCATGGCATCGAGACGTGTTCTATGACTTTAATGTGTAATGAATTGCCCACAGAAAAATCCCATCTTGCCGCTTTTTCTGTCCCGATAAGAGACATAGAGATGATGTCCGGTTGGAAATTGTATAACTGAAAAGAGTTGCAGTACCCTGACGTAATCGTTAACTTGTCATCTGCGGTACATCGAAAAGGATGTCAGTACATACGATTCATTGATTAGGAAGACTACTCGCAAAAGTCTTACGTGCGACCCAATTAGCAACACATTGTTCTTCAGAGGAGTCGACAAAATTGAAAATAAATGAGCAACTTTGAGTGCATATCTATAAAACATGCATCCCAAGCCGTGCGATTTTAAGGCATATGGATAGAGATTTCCATCCAGATTTATCAAAAGAGATGCTATCGGAGAAGATAGTAATGGGGACTAAACCCTTTAGTCTGAGCAAGTCGGGCATCCAAAACACTTGCGGTTTTAACGGGAGTGGACGGACTTAGTTCTTAAATTGCACCGCGTAGTCCAGGTTGTGGGGCGTAAGTTTGGCAAACCTGATCGTTAAACCGTTTATCCGACCATAATCTGATCAAGTTATTTTGAGGTTATGGTTAATAACCGTTAACCGCTAAGAATGGGTAATGTTAGGTTATAAGTTTTATAATAATCAGACCATCACCATAACCAAACCCATACCCGTCACCGATCCACGACTTAACCTCTATTTACCCGCATTACTGAATAGCCGAAGCCCAATAATATTCAGCATCCAACCCAATAAAAGAAAATCTAATGCTTTTTATTTTCGTTTTACAATTTTTTTTTGCATAACGGTGGATAACCGTTAGGAGCGGTTATAACCGTAACCGGATGAGTATGGGAAATGAACTAAATCTGTCATCGAAATAGAAACGAGTATGGTTATGACCGCCACAAATATAAATGGGTAATGAGTATATAATAACCATTCTCGAACTTCCCTATTACCAAACCGAATGAGGTCCAATTTTGGCAGCGTGATTGTTAGATTTTGTAATTGAGCTCGATATTACTATTAGTTCAAATCTAAGACTGAACTACTCTCGAAATAGGAGTCATTATATATATTTTTTCGTATAATTTTATCTAATAATTTTGATGTTGGCATTAGAACTTGGAAGTCGGCCACCTCTCCAATTCACCCAAACAATGAAACACCTTCTCCACCGCTGAATTAAAATTACGCGCAGTTGGAAAAGAAAATCGAATTCTTTCTGTTTATTTTTCCAATTCCAGAGACGATTAATATAAAAGCCAGCAACAGTTTCACAGCTCCTTTTCCTTCTCTTCTCCTGTTTATCATCCTTCGTCGTCAACTTTGACATATCTCTTTATCCACTCTTCTTATCGGAAATTTCAGCTCTCCTTTCCCAGGCTTTAACCCCATTCCCTCCCACATATAACAACAACAACAACAACAACAACAAGAAAGCCGCTTTCCTTCTCCATTGCCTTCTGTTTACTTCCTTCGTGTTCTGCCCCCAGAAGGAAAGTGCCGAATGAAAGACTACCTGTCTTTTTTAGGGCTTTTCTTGAAGGGGGGCGGGCTTCTTCCGAGGTTATGAATTATCCTTGCTAAGGTTTACCCCCCAGCTCATTCTTGTGTTTTACTTTGTTCTGATTTCGATACATGCGTTTGCCTTTGAATTAGGGTTTCGCCTGATTGATTGTGGGGTAAATTAGGTGTTCTTGTGGTTCTGGGGACTGGATAGGAACTGTTTCGGGGATAGATAGTTGGGAAAACTTTTTCGCCCTTTCATGATTTGGGCAGAGTAGTAATTATGGTAACGGCCGGATAAGTCTTTTGACTTCAACGTTTTATATGTTCTTGACGTGATGTAACGACTTGCTGGCCTCTCTGATTCAGGAATCATGATGATGAACAGTTTTACTCGTTTCTGTAGGATTGTAGCGTGTAGTGATTTTCCCGGTTCTGATATTTCGTGCGGAAGCTACTATACTTGTATGTTTTATATTATGGTGCTGACTTGCAAGCTCTGCTGTTTCATTAGGCTTCATCGGGTAAATGTGTTGGCGCTTTAAGTGCGAGCAGAATGGCTTTGGCGACAAATCAGATGCGGGTAAGTTTTTAAATAAAGGCAGACTCATATTTCAGCTAGTTGATTCTTCTTCAAACTGGAAATCCATGCATGAGCTGAACCCAGTTTGTAAATGTCGATTGTGTGTTTTGTGTGATATGAACTCAGCTAGATACGTAGCTTCGTTTAGGTTTGCCTCTGAAGGAGTTGTGTCTTTTGAAAGGTTGGCTTTAGAATCTCAATTGTCCAGATTTGCTTTTGTTCTCTACCAGGGTTCATATTTAACAGTTCCCTCGAGACCTTCATCATGGACCAAAGGTGTTATACTAAAGCAGCATATCACGTCAATTCACATGGTTGGGAGATTAGATAGGCGTTCTTCTATGAAGTGTCATTTTCGATCAAGGTAGTCACGGTTTATTAGTTGTGAGGCAAATTCTTGTCTAACTTGTCCAATCTGTTTATTTGCTAGTCTGTCTTGTAACTTTAAGAACATATCTGTTAAGCAGAATAGTTTTCACAGTGTAGGGGCTGGCGTTCATGGGCTCAAAGCAAGACTTTTACGAGTTTCATCTTTTCAAGGTAGCCCGAAGAATGATGATGCGAACGACAGATCATGCGGATCCAAAAAAGGTTCAAAGAGTTGTGGTGAGACCCTTAGAGAGCTTCCCAAGGCGCAAAGTTTACCGATTTCATGCAGTTCTGAACCAAGTGAAGGGCTCGGAGGATCTCCTGCTATTCATAGATTATTCAAGAACTGGTTAAACATGCTGCAGTCACATTCCTCATCAAATCAAGTGGCGGATGGTGTTCTAGGAGGACCGGGTGGTCAACCAGAAGAAGTAGCAGCTGAAACTCAAAATGTCGCTTTAGAGACACAGCCACGTATCATTCTGCTGGATGTTTTCCATCACTTTTGGCAGTTGAGTGCGACAATAAAGATACCAATACTAATATTGTGAGTATATTACTTTTGCAAGGTGTTTTTATCAATGTGATATGTTTTCATTTAGTTTTATTCAGGGGTTCTGGATTGTGATTTGAATCATATGATTATGGAAACAAAAGCTCTAGGCATGATTCGCTTAGAAACATAGTCACATGTTGATTTATCTAAGATGTGGTTTGGCAAGTACTGACTGGGTTTTCATGTATTTGCAGTATTCCTTTGTATTTTGCGATCAACAAGACTTATGGGGCTGAAGTGACAAAGGAGTTGACTCCTTTGTGGATTTTGGGACCTCTTGTCGTTGCCCTCTACATCAAGCTGATTCAGGGTATTTCGGCACTGTACTCCTTCAGTTTCAAGCAGACCGTCCAAATAGTGAAGAATTTACCTGCTTACTACAAAGTATCACGTAGCTACTTTGCAGAAGGGAAGCTGAAGCAAGAGATCGAGACTCGCATTATACAACCCATTGTGAAGATCAGAGACCAGGACCATAAACAAATGGTAATGGAAGTAATGGCTAAACTGAAGGAATGGTTTATGGAGAAGTACATGGACTTTATCGAAGATATATGGCCTCATTACTGTAGAACAGTTAGGTTCTTGAAGAAGATGAACTTTATATGAAGTTTGATAGCAGACTGTCGGCAGAACATGATTTTGAAACAATGAGAGCTTCTGGACGGGACAACAGTTCCCCAAGGATCTTCCATCATAGACAGATAGGGTCTGTTACAGAAATGCTGTATGGTTATTGAAAGTTTCTTTCATTGCACCTCTTCTGTAACGTTGGTGCTTTTGAGGGTTCCGTGAGGGCATGGAACTATTGTTTTCAACAGCGGTTTGTGGCTTCTGACTCGATTTTATTCTTTTTCCCCCTTACTACATTGTTCTGTTCTGTAGTGACATCAAATTTAACAGTTCAATTTAAGCAATTTGCCCATTTGCTGACTTGATTATTGCATTCTGTCCTGGATATCCTCAGATTTATAAAGGGACATGTTATCTCGAATTTTGTTCTGTCAAGCCCCTAGCATAATGTGCCGCGTTGTAGTTTTGTAATTTTGCAAAGGTGAATGAGATGTTGAAGTTATCACGTGATTCCTTTGCATGGTAAGATCCATCCGTGGCCGACGAGCAAGTTGTAAGGATGCGCTGACATAAAAACCAGCTTGTTTATGCAAGTCCAGAACTGGTAATTTGGCCTTTGAGATGAATTACAGTCAATGGGAGAAACTATTTTGAAGCCAATGGGTTTTCATTAGAAAGAACAAATCAGAACAAATCAGTGGCTACAATATTTGAAATTTCAGCAGGGGTAGATTAAACAAGACAAACTCACTAGACACGGGAGGAAAAACATGAGCCATCAAATGTGCTGCAGAATTTGTTTCACGAGACACAAAACTCCATCCTCGTAGCTCAATTTCCGTCTCCACTTCGTTAATATCGATGCAACCGTTGATCGATTGCTTTCCTGAGGCCGAATAAGATGGCTTTTCCTTTGGCAATAGTTGCAGGCCAATTCACAGCTTATGATTTCTCTGCTGCAAAAGCAATATTTCAGTGCCTGTCTTCAATTACACATCCAAAACCTGTCTCGTTTCGATGATAATGGGTTGGAAACCTTTCAATACATCGTCTGAAGCTATAGGTTGCAGTGTGTTATGCTGTGATAACAAAGCTTTCAGCTATACCACATCATCTGTTGAATGATGGGTGAGTTGTTTATATTTTCCTTAGGCAGATAGTTATACGCCGAGTTCAGTAACAAGAACTTATAATCCAAGTGGAGGCATTAAAGTTGTGGGACAGTGGACATCTCAGATGGCTGGGCTTTGGTTTCGGCTATACTCTGGCCCGCCCGTTCCAGGCCTAAAGTTGGGCCTGGGTGTCTCGGTGAACACTGAGGCGGCCTGGTTCATAGAGTAGAGGGCAAAGCGTGAGGCTGGTTTCACAGAGCAGCGAATACCTTTCGCTTTCGGCAGTGGAAGGATTACGGGCCGGTGCCTGCCAAGTCCACATAGCCAGACGGGCTCTCCAATCTGGACCACAACTTTTATTAATATTTTTAAAGGTCATTTGGAATGTGTTTGACTAATATATTTATAATATCAATTTGCAGTGGATGGTAATTAGATAGAAATGTAATATGGTCTAGTGGTATGATTTTCATTTTGGGTACAAGAGATCTGGAGTTCGATTCTCCGAATGCCCTTACCATAATTTTTTTTAATAATGTATAGTGTAGTTCTAACTTGTGTGATAAATATATTTGAATATAAACTTTTTAGATTAGTAAAAAACTAGGCTAAAGAAATCGGTGTAAATATGTCATAATACAAAGTTCTCCACAAACACATTGAGAAAATTCCTTGTTTCAATTCAGCCTAAATTCTCGAAACCAAACGAAGGCCAAAAATAAGCGACATGAATATCCATACGCAAAGGGACCAGTAAAACACTAGCTAGACCAACTTGCAACTAATGCTTAATAAGTTGGTTAAGAACTTTTGGAAAGTTACGTAAGAAAATGGAAGTAGTGGGAAGGGGTCCTCTTTGAAATGGTTTCCATGTCATAGCTGATGTTTCTTCATTTAATTTTGATTTAGCACTGTTCGTTGGTCTACTTGCTATAATATATGGATATCAACTTCACATCAGCATTCTGAGTTTGATGATAAAAAGTGTAATAATAATAGAATCCATAACACCACTGAAAAACAATAGTAGTGTTATAATATCCGAGTTGGATTTGCGGAATACAAAAAAACACACTTAAGTGAAGTATCGTAACATCAAAAAAAGGCTTCATCATTCATTTTTTAATGTTGCCAACATCGGACCAGCCGTCAAATAAGACAAACAAGAAGGTTAAGGATGAAAGATTCATTTGAGGTTAAATCGTTGATAACTCTGAATTAATCATAATCAAAATTTTAAGAATCGTACTATATAATAAACTCCCATTTTAAAGATTTTGCTAATCTTATGTTCATCATGGTAGAACTCATAATTCATAGTTCATGTAACCAAAAAATGTTTGACTGAAATAATGAACCGAATTGAACAAACAAAAGGGTTTGAGTTTTTCACGCCGGTTTGGTTCGTGGTAGCTAACCCTATCTTTTCTTATAAAAGCTAGCTAGGGCATCAAACAGTCGCTAAAGAAATTGATAGGTGGTGGCAATGCACCAAATTGAAAGAGAAAAGACCATGATTTTTAGATATAATGGAGTACCAACTTAATCATTACAAAGCGTTAGACATCGTTTGCATTTGAGATTTGGAAGAATATAATTTGAAATAGCTAGTGATTTCATAAATATTTTATTTGTTTTTCAAAATTAAGCAATTCTAACATTTTAAACAAAAAAAGTTAAATTTCTTTAAATCACCATGGAATCACATGTGGTGATTTCAAATTTTCACCATTATTAAAAATCAAATAAAAAATTTTATTCAAATCACTTGGCCTTACTAATTCCCTCCCAAATCCCTCTCCAAATACAAAAATCAAACCGCCACTTAAGCATAAAAATATGAAGAGTAAAAATGCAGAGTACTTGAGTGTCACAAAAAGCAGTTACATTGAACCTTCCACTGGAAAATGCAGTCTTATACTGAACCTAGAGGGTTTGAAAATTATCTATAAATACCAGAGATCTTGCTAACTTCATGCACAACAACAAAGCTTTGTACTTCAATGGCTAACTCTCTTCAATTCCTTGTTGCAAGTTTTGTACTTCTCTTGATTCACAGTACTGCATCACATGCTGCAACATGCAGAAGTGACTGCTTCACTTCTTCTCGAGCTGCTCACTATCCCAACTCCGAGGAACTCGGAACAGCTTGTAAGCACGATAGTTCGATTCTCGATTTAAGGGCCACTAACCATAATCTTTATGTTAACTTATCCTATTGATCAACTACAGCAGGAGCATGTGGGTTTGGTTCATTTGGAGCAACACTAAATGGAGGAGAAGTAGCTGCTGTTTCTGATCTATACCGTAACGGTATTGGCTGCGGTGCTTGCTATCAGGTTGAACTCCACTTCCGAAAACCAACTCATCGTCGAGACCAAATTCTGGTTCGATTTTTGTTTCACTAAATTTTTTTGTTCAAAACAGGTGAAGTGCACTAATAGCAACTACTGTACAGACAAAGGAACAACAGTCGTGATAACCGACCAAGGAACGAGCCATAACACCGGGTTCATCCTTAGCAGACGAGCCATTTCTGGGATGGCTCAGACTAAAGACTCTGCTGCATCGCTGCTAGCCCTTGGCATCATAGACATCGAATATAAACGGTAATGGCTAGCAGCAGTTTGATATTGGATTTGTTATGAATTATTGTATCCCACTAATTTGAATTGTCGAAAGAGAGTTTAAATTGGTTCTTATTTTATTCATCAGCGAGACTAATTAGGGTTCAACTATGTAGGGTTTCATGCAGCTACCCGAACAAGAACATAACGATAAAGATTGATGAGAATAGCAACTACCCACACTACCTTGCCTTTGTCATATGGTATCAGCAAGGCCAGCGAGATGTTACTGCTGTGCAGCTCTGTGAGGTATGGAAACAGTTGTCTGGCTGGAATCGGACTAGAACCTTCGGTCAGACCGTGAAAATCATGAAAACCACTAAATCAATTCAATCTAGTTAAACATACTATTTCAAACGAACCATTACAATCGATTGAACTATAGCATAAAAATTAGTAAACATGAAGCTATGGTCTAATAATGTGACATGTTTGTTAAATGGTTATCCATCCCAAATCACCATCGAAATATCGACCATATCACTCGTCCAGTATGAAAAACCTACAGAAATGCATTAAACTTCCTCTTCTGCTTCATGTCCTATTATCAATGAACTGAGCTTCTCACTTTCAATTTCCCAGACACAGAATTTCACATGCAAGGTTCTGGAGAGGAGCTACGGAGCAGTGTGGACAGTAACCTCACCTCCTACGGGGCTATTATCGCTGAGGATGTTGTTCACCGACGAAAATGGTGATGAGTCCTGGGTTGTCCCTGCAACTAGCATACCCAGTAACTGGAAAGCTGGAGATTTATATGACACTGGATTGCAAGTGAACCTTTGAAAACAATGTTAATCGCCATAGCTAAAATCTTAGCCCTTGAACCCTTCTGGTTTCCTAAGCTGTGTACCCACTTGTGCTTTCTTTGTAGCTTACTACCGATCGAAATTACAAGTTTATTCTGAATAAAGATCAAATTCGAGGCACAATGCAGAAACTGAGAAATTCCAGTCACTTCGAATTAAGGAAATGATTTCCCATGGATTTTAAGGCCTATACACCGGAGTCAGTATATTCAATACCGTTCTCGATTGCAAGTTTCAAATTTGGCCTACGACCCCTGATGATCAAGGAACCGAGTAAGGCATATACACCTTTGTACCACACACACACGAGTTATAATCAGGATATAGCACATATACTTCGTTTATATTATACATGGACTCGAAATCCGGCTAAAAAAAGCATCCAAACATGATCATCAGCAGCAGCACATAGATATTTTCCCAGGCACAAGCCAACAGAACAACTCTGCCACAATCTCTGCTGGAATTACTGTGTGCGCCTTCTGCAGAGGAATTTTATTCTTTTACTCAATATGGATAGCATCTTGTTCCCGGTTATTTTTGTTCCAAATATCAACTGCAATCTACTTTTTGCGAGTCAACTTACAAAAGATTTACATTGACAGGGTAGCTTTGGATCCATCTGTGTACGTAACAGGCAGTACGATCACATACGAAATGGTCGGCAAGACTGAGATGCGTGATGGGTTTAACTGTTGAAGGATGCAAGGCATATTTAATGGACAGAGGAGAAGGACACCGCTCTTGCCTATGTTTCTACTGCTAATGCTATTAGTATAGAGGACCAAGTAATGCTATGGTACTTTCTAGCTAGGTGACCCAAACTTGAGCCTAAAACGTTTGTACCCTCATTTGTTTTCCAACAAAAACTCTAGCCATTATCATTGTGGAATTTGCAAGTTAGCCAAACACACTCGGTGCATGTATGCTGGTGTTCTGTACGAACCATCTCAACCTTTCTCTGTCATTCAGTCATATTTGGGCAACCCTAAATCGCCATTGATGGTTTATTACCTTCATATATGATCACACAAAATACTTAAGGGGTGATGTTGTTCTGACAGCTACTTATATCGTCAATAGAGTACCTAGCCGAATCCTCAACAAACACTCGTCACATCATCCTCCAAACTCGATATCCCATCCACGTTCCATGACATCAGATCTACCATTAAAATATTCTGTATTTATCCATATTGCCCCTCCACATAGAACCAAACTTGATCCTCGTGCTCTCAAAGATCTAAAGGTTAAAAGTCAAGAGTGCAGTAGATGCCTACAGTCTACTGTGATAGTAAGGATGGAACCAAGCACAACAAGATAGATCTCGGTAACGAAGCTAATATATCTGAGAGGGAATACTAATGAAGTAATAATAGTCATATTCTTAAACCAAATAAGGTATGTAGAAGAAGTAATACTATTCATGTCGTCATAATCCAGCCTGATGATTAGAGTGTAAGGATTGAGTATTCCCGTACCGTTTCCTCCAAAAGGGGCGGTACTTTATTAGTCACTCCAATATAAGAAAGCATAGAAGCAAGCACGTTCGGGACTTGTGGGTTAAGATCCAAGTGACGTAACTGCCGACATATTGAATCTACTGCATAATCGGCATTGGCCAAGACCAACTGCCCAACCTAAATATATGGATACAGAAACAGTCGTTGATAAAGAAACTTGTAATAGAAAAAGGAAGCAAGTTGCTAACGAACTTACTGTTGGATGGCCACAGGTAGCAGAAAGAACATGCAGGACAGTATCAGAAGCAGTTCTGACTTGGATATCAGCGGATATAAGGTTCTCAAGCAGCAGATAAAGAGTAGAGTGAAGAAACCCACTGGAGGAGAAATCATTTCCAAGGCAGGTCGCAAAGATGCCAATTCCATCAATAGCAACCTACTCGACCAAGAAGGCAGGCGAAAAGTTCCAACAAATGAAGATGTAAGATGCAACAAAAGAAATAAGCCTATATAAATTATATCAATTCTTCCCCGAGATGTACCTGTTGTAGCGCAGCTGCACCTTCGAATAAGTGCAAGTTAACTTCAACTTCCTCGCCACTGTGTCCCACTAGATCCCCGTGATCTATGGGTAAATTCCAGAATTCAGATGATAGATACTCATGTAAGACTCTTCCAATGCAATCAATTAAGTGACTCTTTTTGACAGTTTGTTGTGAGGCCTTCCAAACAGAAGCCATACTTTTTTCTCTGCTCTGAAGTGAAGGCGGCCAAGCACTAGCACCTCTCACATCAGACTGTACAACAACTCCCCCCTTCTCCCTGGTATTTTGAAACAACATAGTAATACCTTCAACTGCTTTATCAGATACACCAAATATCATCTCATTTAGAATGCATGCCGTAGTGCTCGCCTGACGTATTAACTTTCCAGCCCAAGTTCCATTATACCAATACTGCCAGCCTTCATTTGCATCTCTGGAGCGAACCTCAGAAATTAATCTGCGTATATGACCTAGTGGTATATCTGTAATCGCGACCATATGCCCTTGACGGTGGTCTAGCAACAAGAGAGAGTAACTGAAAGTAAGCAAAAAGAGGACAAAAAATTCAGTTAAAGCAACAACTGGAGCAATTAAGAGCTGCATTGACCTGCTAACAAAGATAAGCCTACTAGTCTCAGTACTCCAGCCAGTGTGTCATATAGCTTCTTATAACCCACATGGACAAACCAAGGTGGTATTCGTGGAAGTTCATAACTGTGCCCGAGAGTTTCAAAAGGATACTCAATTTGTTTCCTATGAATAACAAGAGACTGATCTTTGAGATTCTGGTAACTAGGGGCAAGAGAACCACATCTCAACTCCATAATAGATGGAAGAAAACTAATGGATGATGTCCTTGTCAATGTGTCCTTATCAAGAGTGCCAGCATATACAGAACTCGGACCACCGTTCATCATTCTTAGGAGGCCAAACTAGTAACAAACAAAAAAAAAATCAACCCAGGTCGTGAGATCGATCTCAACACGACCTAGGAGATATCAAAGAGCATGGCGGTCCACTCTGTTGGCGGCACGTCTGACCACCTGCACCTGCAAACGTGGGCACACTTCCAAATGTGGTTTGGTAAACCCTCCACGTTAGTGCTAACGCAGACAACAATTGAAACAATACATCACCCTCCGTTCATTTAACCCGTCATAATCTAAATTATGGCTCTGCTAGTTATAGGGAGATGATTTTATTCAACCGATGAAAAGTTAAATCCAAAGGGGTAAATCTCCAAATTCTTGTTATAAGCCGCCAAACAGCGACCATGAGCATCACATAACAAGTTTCCTGTAACTACTCATCCGGTCTTATGAATGTCGGACTCGTAGAAGTTGAGCAACCCATTCGGATAGTCACGGTCAACCAATAATAATGAACTGGTTACACACTAAAGTCTCCTTAATAGTCTCGATCCATAATCTAAAACGACGTAATAAGATCTCATGAGTCGGTGAAAAAGAAATTATCCCTAATCTTTCAAAGAGATCACAACAAACGACCCCAAATATGAGACCAGCGTTTGTCGCCTTTCATTGATCCAATATGAAGGGTTGAACCAAAAACCAAACCGCTTGATTTGAACAACCTCCCAATCAACTCTAAGCACAACATCTTTATCTATAGATTGATTGGACTATGATTGTGGCCAGGCCTGTGGCCTGTGGGGCGTGACTTGTGAGTCTATTTGACCAACTATCACACCATTCCAATTTTTTGGTGTTTTCTTTTATTATTCATATTTCCGCGCATAAATATTTTTCAAATCTAAAAACCCTAGTTACGACTCCTCCTCCCCTCTCCAACTCTATAAAATCATACACAATCTTCGCCTCAGCTTGCACACACTACCCTTCTCTGTATCGACCTATATTCTTCTTCCATATTCAAATTCAAATACAAAGTAAACCTCAAACAATGGCTGATGGTGAGTACAAGTGCTTCATTTATGGCCTCTCCCGGGCTACCACCGACGAAGCACTCTTTGAAGCTTTCAGAAACTTTGGCGATATCGCTGAATCGAAGGTCCGTTTGTCACCTGTGATCTCCAAGCGATCGGATCTCACCCGACTCCGCTAAGCTGTTTCGATCCAGGATCCCCCTCCCGATCTCTTTGTGTTACTGTTACTGTGTTACTATGTTCTCTCTGTGTGTTTTATGTTTTACTGAGCTCTAAGCTATCGCCCCAATCGGTATGTTTATCTTCATCCTTTGGGAGGAGATTTCATTCGATTTTTGTTTTGCTTATTCAATCAATTGTTTAGTCAATCAATTTGCGTATCGATCTGAATATAATAATTCTGTTTGAATCTGACGCCATCCTGTGAAAATATTTTACGTGGATTAGGTTTTCGAGTCCAGAAGCTCAGGATTCGTGACTTTCCGCGACGAGATGTCGATGAGGGATGCCATCAGGGGGATGGACGGCCAGGAGCTTGATGGTCGTAACATCTTGGTTAAGGATGCCCCAATGCGACGGATCGTTCGAGGTTTGCCCAATCAATGAGCTCGAGCCATTCCTGCCAAGCTGGTTTCAGATATTTTAATGCTTTAAAGTATCTTGTTTACTCTGTAAAACAAGAATATGCTATGAATGATGTTGTCTTAGTCGTTTGAGTTTGAATTTGGAACTTAGATATTCGATTCCACCTATTTAAACCACACGTTTTCAACAATTGGGTTCCTAAACCCATTTGGCTTTGAGTTAGTGAGGAGTAACCTTGCAATCAAAGTCTTTCTTCAATAGTTTGTCCCTAACCCATCATGGAGCAACTCGAACCAGAAGTTTGATACACCATCACAGCTAAGAAATTTCCAACGCACTCTCTCGTACTTTTGGTTCCAATAGGCGTTAGTGGTTGAAGCGGATAAAGTCAATTGTTTTCCAATGTGTACCTGAGAATTTCAATCGGGAAACCACAACAGAGGAGATCGCGCCATTGCTTGTCGAGGTAATACTGGGAAGACCATATTGCTGCAACCTGCAAATATAGCGCAAAAATTTATTGACGTTGTTCCCATGCTATAAAATTAGATTGACAACTATACCCATGAAAGCAAATATGAGCCAATAAAAAATTAACAAATTAGATTAACATAAAAAGAAAATAGACCCCTGAAAGAATGAATGAATAATGCTAGAATGTGCTTGAAATGTATGCAAATCATAATTATCACACCTTAACATTTAGTTCTTTTCCAAGAACAGACATTAATAATTGGTAAGGATTTATAACCCGCAACCCTGGACGAGCCTAGTGCCCAATAATTGGATACCATCAAAGGTGACTGATGCCCCTTGGTAATCAGCGAAGCTTCAGCCACCGTTCGACGACTCTCCAATTACTCTCCATCAGGCCTAATAAACAGGTATTGGCTATGGTCCATACATAAACCCTTGTGGGATTCCGAAGGTCTACCATCCAACAGCAGAAGCCCAGAGGCTGGCGTCAAAGCTTAACCACTGAACGATGACAAGGAAAAGAAGGAGAATGAGGAGAACGGTGGCAGAATAGAGGATGAGAATAGTGAAGATGAAAAGAGTGCAAAGAAGGAGTCTTCAAGAATGCCATCCTCCCCTTCTGTCTGTGTTGTCGTTAATTATTATTTGGTTTGTTTGTGTTGTTTTTGTGTAGTTTAGTTTCAGCGGCCTGGTTACAATCATAATAAAAATAAGTCGTATGTTTTAATGAATTGAGGAAAACATTATACCAATGAATTTATGTCATATGATTGTTATAAAGGTGTTAGGTTGGATGACGAAATCTGAAACAATAATACTAACTTGTAATAATATAAAAGAATCAACATATGTCATCACAGTTTTGGAACTGGAAAGATACATTATATAACCCCCAACATGCTACATGTTTATTTAGTATGCACAACTTTACAAACCACATCGGTCGTTGACTTTTCCCAATTCTTGATCTAGACTTCCATTTTCCCAGAAACACTCATAAACACAGAAGCATCAGCCAGTTCTTGGACGAGAACCTTTGGGTGCTCCTCCTGGTTCTCTGGATCGGACCATTTTCAACACCTGAAATGTCAACACAAGAAAGTCTTTCAGCTATCTCACTCAGTTTTGGGTTTCAATGTTGGGATCAATAAGAACTAACAGTAGGTGAGCCAAGGCAACTGTCCATGGTCTTTTGATTTTAGATTGATTAATTCTATGTATACTTGTCAAAAGTAAAAAATTTGCTCAGTATTTCACCCAATATGCTTTAATATTCAACTCAAAAAGATTATTTACCTGCACGGATTTGAACTCGGAAGCTTCCACGTATAGATCTTCACGAGCTTCTCCTATGTGGACGACTTCTTGTTTCTTAGCTTCACCCGCATAAACTATTTCATCGCTCTTCCCTACAATATTAGAAATCGAATTATATAGAATTTAAAATAACAGTAAACTGTAAATATACCATAAGTGTTTGTTAAGTTATAAGTTACCGGCGGCGGTTGCGGGAGTCGGGGAGAGGGGAACTGGTTCGTCGACGGTGGTTGGTCGGCCGCCGCACTTGAGAGCTCCGACGATGTTGAAGAAGCCGGATTTCAGACCTTGAACTACCTTTGCCATACTGCTATATATATATTTTCCCCTCCTCTTTCTTCTTCTTCTTCTGACTTCTTGCAGCGTTATATATATTGAGATGGTGAAGCAGTAGGTAGGCCGATGGATTCATAATGATGGTGAGTCCCAAGTCAATTGTCTGGTGGGTCAATGTTGATTAATTATTAATATAATGGCTCCCCACATGCATGCGATGTGCATGGTTTATTATAAATTTAAATAAATTTCTCATTGCCACCTGGCCTGATATTTGGAACTATCCTACTTTGGTTATATAATACGAAAAGTCCACATGCGAACCTAAGACCAGAACTCGTCTCTTCCCGAGGTTAGATCACCAAAATAAAAACTAAATTTGTAGACTAGGGTGAGCTCAGCGTTCAACAAGGCGCCCATGGCCTAATGGATAAGGCGCTTGACTTCTAATCAAGCGATTGTGGGTTCGAGTCCCACTGGGCGTGATCTCACTTTTTACCTCGAAACGAAGAAAAAAAATTAATTCTCTTCACCATATTTTCCATTTTAGCCCTTCTACTAGGCAGAGTTAACAAACCACCCATCTTAGACTATTTGTTATGGGATTAAGCTGCTCCACTTTATAAATATTAACAAACAAGCCCAAATATTTATGTTTTTAAACAATTTTGCTGGAATGATGTAATTAGCCATTTTGCTTAAACGGACGGGTTGACGATTTAATTAACAATGGTTTGAAATGACTGAAGTCAATAAAATGGAAAAGTGCAGCATCACCCCTCACTACTTTTCCAAAAACCATACATTAAGTTTTGATTCAACCTCTTATAGTACAGCCAATTTAACAATCAAACAATTTCGTTCGTTTAACCCTCGGTACTCTGTTAGTTTAACTGAATCATCCTGTCACGTCGACTGTTTTTGTCCATATTGGTTGATGACTCAATACGAATAGTAAAAGGACCTTTCACATTACACATTAGATAAGTTGAAAGACCTACTGTCCCAAATAATTACTAACTTGCACCAATTACAAAAGGTAGACCAGTAAAGTCATGGCTCAACCAAATATAGTTACTTTGTTAAATTTTACGTAAATGGATTAGATTTATTTTTTTTATAAATTTTATGTATATTTAGGTTATCTAGTGAAATTATTGGGTTCATGTATTAACGGATAAATGTTGGTTATATAGCAGGTTGGTAATGATTATGGGTATCATTACGGTGATGGTGCGGTTATTACACGGTGATGGTGCGGTTATTACAGAACTCATAACCTAATCTTACCTATTCCTAGCGGTTAACGGTTATAACCGTAAATCTAAAATATCCGGTCAACGCAATTAATAACAATCTAACTCAGTAAGATTATGATTAATTAAACGATTAAACTGTTAGGATTGTGGAGCTTATAGTAACATTGAAGCACATAACATTTCAATTACAACCAAAGACAATTAACAACAAAAGCAAAATGATTTACAAAGGCAATTAATATTCAGTAGAGGCGGTGTGTGTAAACTTGTTTAATTAATAATTATTATGATAAATAAGATCATAATTAACTATCTGTAACTAATTAATCTGCCCACCACCTCCAATGCTCGGAGGAGGTCTTGGAGGCATTCTTCCTCCCGCCGCCGCCGTCTCTACCCCCGGAGGACGTGCTGACCCAGCACCTCCACCGTCAGATCGACCTCCTCCGCCACCGCTCTGGCCTTCGTCGTCGAAACCCAAACACTTGAGGAAGGCTTTCACAGCGCCACCGCAGCAGAGATCGCCCCACCACCATTGTTCTCCTTTTTCATCTTCTTCATGCCTCCTTTTGTTTCCAACTGTGGAATCTTCCATTGATAGACAGAAACCAAAAGCTATCTTTCTTTCTTCTCCTCCTCTGCTAACGTTTGGTGGAATAAATGCATTTGCAGCTACTGGCATGCATATTTATATGTGATTGAGTGTGACAGTTTATTATAATTTCTTCAATCATATTTTTTGAAAGCTACTGATGTTTTGGATCTAATTAAAGCGCATTACACTCTTGAGAAACTCTAGTATAATCTCGACCGTTGAAGGTCCTGATTCAATCTGATGGCCAAGTTTTGTCGTAGTACCAAACTCTCAAGATAAAAGAAAAAAAATAAACATTAACACAAAGATAACACAAAATGTTACATGGTCCAAACTTGAGATATGTGAAATATATTAGCAGTCATTAAATTTGAGGGTTGTTACTGCCCGACCACTCAACTTTTGAACCTAACTAGCCTAGTCACTATAGTTTGAACTTCCTAATGTATTGATACTTCTCTCTGTTTCCATCAGCATGTTTATTGAAACTGTCACACCCCAACGGCCCAACTAACCTAACCTAATAGTGAACCTAAACCATTCAAAAGATCAAACCTGGAAACCAAACATTATAATAAATGTGACGATAGAGAAAGTCTACGACAATCATTGGCCATCACTGAGTTTGTATATTGTATGCATCAGTTACATTAGTGCATGAGTCACTGATTTGTACCATATATATCCTCGTAGGCAGACTACTTCTTCAATCCAAGAGAATATCCAGATCTTGGAAAAACAAGACAGTCAACGATCCAACAACCCAAGCCATGAATACCAGAGTGGAACCAAGATTAGTCACAGTGATCGTAAATCAAACTATACAAATTATGAATTGATTATTTTAAAAACCATGATAGTAAAGAGGAACGAAGATGAAAGAATGTGTGCAAAAAACTCTAATAAGGCTGTAGGGAAACGGAAATACAAACAGCCTTAGAATGAGGAGAGCTTAGGATGCATATAAATAGATAGTTGGTTTGTGCAAAACTATGGCCGCATCGCCCAATAGAACCCTCTGAAGAGAGAGCTCTGTCGCACGCGGATGGAAGTCATTTGCACATTTACAAACGCTAAACGAAATCAAAAGCTTAAAGCTAATATGAACAGCCCAAAAAGAAGAAGAGAAATTAATCCAGAAAGATGCACAAAAAGAAGAAGCGGCTGCGGCTGGTTTGGACTTAATGGCTGAAGCAATGTTGTTATCTATTTATAGAGGAGTGAGTGGGTGCAGAGAATTTGTAGGGCTGATTAGGGTTTGGGGATTTCTTTCTATGTTTGGCATTGGCGGTGGCTGGCTGCAGCTTCCTGTTCAAACTCTGCAACTTGACATTAATAATAATTATAATAAATATTGACGTCGGCAAGTGGGCTGGCTCTTCTGCAGCCTGTGGGGTTTGGTTTGAGCTTATCAACTCCGAGAAAGCCTCTGAATCTAGTTGCGATTTTTCCCTATTTTACAGTATTAGTTTTCGGATATTTTTTTATTAGTCTTTCCTGATTTAAATAGAAAATCAAAATATACCATTCATTATACAATTACGATTTTATTTTCTAAGTATTAGTTCAAGTGAAGTAACTTCGTTGGTAGAGCTATGTGTTTAGTGAACTCTAGCTATTCTCAAATACCAACTTGCCTACAAACATCATACAGCCTGAAACAAAATCCATGTCCCGAATTTTACATAGTATCATCTTCCAACTAGGGTTACGAGTCGCTCCGTCCGCGAGTTCTGTTCAATTTTACATGATCTCAGTTCTTCAAGGTCGGTCGGCATGCCTCATTAATTACCAGTCAATATAGCCTCAGACCCTTGAAGCTCGAAGAAGAGATGCACTATTCCACCAAATACATGAAAACATAACGAGATGACTGCAACTCTCAGAAATACATTTGCCTTCACGCCCACGCTTCCTTTCTTCCTTGTACTGCCTTTTTTCTGTGCATCTAATGCTACTGATTGTTAAACTCGTTCTTACAAATGAAAGAATCAGACGCGAAAGCTAGACAACAAAGTTACTAGTTTCACATATTTACGACCGGATTCTCCTCCTTCACTTCATCCAGTAAACTCAGTTCCGCCATAAGCCGACTGTACTCGCTGTTTGCTTCTTTCAGATCCTGGGTAAGCTGTATCACCTGAATCATCAACCGCCGAAAAAATTCAAATTCAGAAGCATGATACGTTCAACGGACACGAGTAATAATGATGGTGGACTTATATCTACAGCTTCAGTGTCAAGTTATAACGCGACCGGGTTTTCAAGTAAATGTGAAAAAACGTGCAAGTAGTACCCGTAGATTGAGCTCTTCCTTTCGGGTCCCGTACTCGTATAACCTGGGCAAAAACAAAAGGTGAAGCAAATTAAAGAGCAATGTGAGGATGACTGAGAATCATGAAAGCTCAGGACTCTGTTCGAACGAATTTCTAATATGTTAACGAAGCCTTTAAAACTGTGGTAAAGATCAAATAAATTAGTCCTATTGAATATCGTTGAGATAAAACCAAAATTATATCATTAAATACATCAGCAAGCAGATGGCATTACGATATACTTACTGTGCTCGAAGCTCATTGCTGTCCCGCATCAAAATTGCAACCTCATCTTGCTGCTGCTACAACATTTGAGGAAAGAAAATGGTGTTAAGTCATAGAGAATGCAGCTCTGGATGCAATCAAACAAAATGCCTAACGAAATTGCCCATCGGTATATGACCATGGAAAAAGAATGCACATAGAATGCTCCGGAGTTTTCGACTCCGTGAGGCAAGGATATTAAGTTACTACAACCATTTTTTTCTCCTAAGCCGAAAAGAACTTACATGCATTATTACCTCGCAATCATTTGAATGTTAAGTTATAAATTGCAGAGTTACTTACCTTCTGGGGTATAGAAAATGAATAGAAGGCATGAAAAGTGATGCACGAATGTAAGAAGTAAAAAACAAAACAACAACTGATTTTCTTATGGTTTAACTATGTAGAAGCTAGCTGCTTACAGAGATGTGTTCTCCAGTTCTTGAGATCTTCCTGACACTTTCAGTTTTCCCTAAATAGTTGTGCTCCCTTCTCTTGGTGCCTACACATGATTAAGAGACGAAAAATGTTTTCAGAAAAAGAAATAGTCTTTTACTGATATACTAACCATTTCGAATTTCTACATAATAAAAGGTCACAACTTCGTCGAGCATTTACCAGGAAAAGTTTCATTTGCTGTACCAACAGTTGGGAAGGTTCGATTCAGGATTACAGGATTTTCATGGCGAGTATGTGCCGTGACAGGAGGCACATCTGGAGAGTTCACTGCCCTAACCTTCTTTTTGACCTGGTATCCAATCAGTCCACAATGAATGTCCCTGCCGAAGCAAACATCAAATGATGTCATATATGCACAAGCAAATCGAATTTCTGAAAATGATAAATCCGATTAGCACATTTCCTGACAAGAGGGAACTGTAATATAAAAATGAGTAAGTCAACCATCCAGCAAGAAACATACGCAAAAGACTACCACGTTGGAGAGGGTTATAATTAACATACAGGAAACAACTGATAAGCTGCTAAACTGCATTCCTAGATTATTACGTAAAAATGGCATAGCCTTCCTTCATATCCTTCTGATGACAGCTAACCCTATCTAGAGCACTAACAACTTTTGCTATAACAGCAATTTTATATTACCCTTATTGAGAAAGATCTGTTCTCATGGAATTCTAAATTTTCAGGACAAAAATAGGGAGAGTGGCAAGACAACCTTTTCACGAGAATTTTATAAGCAGATCACGTCTTCCAAAATACAATATGAAGAATCCTTGCAACTTTTCTGAGTTCAATGACAATCCAGTTGTTAAGCCTTTGGAAGGCTAGTATACTCCATTGTATTAGTTTAATAGAATTTTTATATCCCTAGTCACGGATTTCACCCTGGACTCTGTTCGATTCATGCCATAAATCATGCTGATACTAAAACAACTCATTACCAATATTCAAATGTCATCTCCTTCAGCCGAACTTCAAGTTTCTGGAAAAGGGAAGTTCTCTCGAAGTCCTGTTTGTTATGAGTTGGCTTGATAAAGTTTGCTTCTAGAATACCTACATAAATGATAACAGATATGCTATCTGCCATTAGTAGCACCAATCAAAAACACGCTGAAAGGAGAAGCTTCAAAAGACTCCTTACCTACCACTCCTCTGCCCCTACTGTCAGCATACCTTACAACTTGCATAAAAGGCTGCAGTGAGAGACAAGTTAACAATTTAGATTTTAGAGATATGCTGATGCTGAAGCAGCAATACGGGGAAAAAAACTGTTATGGTCATTCATGCATGGACCTCAGAGAACCGGATAGGGTAGCTTGCATAGAGCAGATACCCCTAACAAATCGAATCCATAGTGATAGTTTTGTAACTACCATTGTATCACAATATCAAACCAGCATGCTAAATAAGCAGCTGTAGGATTCTCAACACGACCAGCCAATGCCCAAAAAATGCTGCCACAAAAATTAACTAGACTTCGTGGATACTTTAGACACAGTTTATGGTTCTCACTCCTAAAAAGTTTCCAAACCCCAAGGCAACTCCTACTGGTATTGTATAGATGAAGACATCCACCACAACCTGGGGTTTGAACCTTGGAACCCAATATCATGGATTAAACAACCATGAATGCTCCCCAAAGAGAGAAGAATAGAAGATGGAGGAAGGAGAATCTTCAGAATAACTTACCTGAATTAGACGATTCTTGTGATAAATATTGAAGCCATGGATAGCGATACGTGGAGCATCGTTTAGAAAACCGATCGTAGTGATCACATGATTCTGCAAAATTGAATCAAAGAACGATAGGAATACAGGGATTACGCTCTGCAGGATAAAGAATTGAGGCATCAACAAAGAAAAATAAAACAGCTATTTTGAAAAAGCTACATTTGCTAGCATGGGAAGCTAAGTCACCTTCGACAACCAACTAGCAGAAGGCCGAAGCTATATGATTAAACAAGGGACAATATACCATATTAAGTTTAGACCTTTGTCTAGCAATTAGTTCCTATAGCCAACCACTACTGTCTACTTTACTTCTCCCACTAAAACATATCAAAACCACAACACAAGTTAAATCATGAAAATGATGTCACAACTACAAGAATGTGAACGTAAATATAGAGGATAGCATCAGCAGCTGAAACCCTTTGTTAGCACAGATAGTTTTGGTATTGCAAGAACAGACATCTATAATCTACAGAATAAGGCAATTGCACAATAGAGACCAATGTATAAACTTGAGAACACAACAAATAACATATACAGAACAGACAGCTTACCTCCTTTGATCCACCACAATGAGGCCTGTAGATAATATATTGTTGATATTTGAGGTCATCAGCAAGATTAAGGGGCCTAACAACTTGTCCACGCAACATTATACTGAAATTGTCAGGAATCTGCAGGTACAAGATGGACATATATGCCTGGGAGCAAAAGGAAACATGAGAGAAGAAGTTGCACATACTCGGGTATAAAAAACGCAAGGGATGCAGAGACTGTTAGCTTACATGGAGAGAGTAATGTAACCGATTGCTGATGTGCTGTTCATTTACTGTCCTCCAAGCAGGAAGAGATTCATTCTTTCTCATAGCACCTTCTATACGAATGTCCTATAAACAAACAGCACAAAATCGACTCAAGTCCAGAAGAGTGTTCTTATACTAGACGAAAACAGGAACCTCAGCCTCATTATAAGTTCACATCTCTCACTGCCGCTTCAGTGGTCCTCATAGTATTCAGAAATCAAAGTACAATGTCCATCTTATTTTCCAACAAAATTTTTCCTAGATTATTTCTATAACTAACACAATATAGTTTGAGAATTAAGGATAAACAACTGCAGTGGACAGCAAGAGGTTATAGATTATAACTTCTGTCCCGAGCTATCTATATCATTGCAAGAAAACAACACAGACAAACCTGACGATCTGTATCAAAGTCCAACTCCGTATTCCCGTCATCATTGCACCACAGGTTATAAATCATAACTTTTGTCCCGTGCAATCCAATATCATCAAACTGCAGAAAATATTGAATGATTACTAATTAGGATGCGGAAATGAAAGAGAACAGTAACTGATGATTACCAAAGCAAGAACAGAATGGAACACATTAACAGAATGTGACTAGAGTGGTACTATAGGTGCACTCTGTTTGCAAGTTCTGATTTTTCCACAATATGACAATATACACAAAATTTACCAAAGTCTCATAATTAGAGAAGAAAACTGACATGTCTTCCCTGAATGCATATTATGTCAACACCACTTTCAAAAAAATGGGTTTTTGTAATTCCTACTGGGCACCAATGCATTCACACCAGAACATACAGATGTAAAGAAGAGACCAAGGGCATTCCCCATTGTGTCAATCGTAAAAATAAAGGCAGAAGCTGTGCACAAATGAGTTTTACCTGCTTCAAAAGCTCTGCTTCCGTAGAATACGGAGACCATCGCACGAGTAGAGAAAGATTTGCTTTGAAAGACTCCTTGGTCTGCCGTCGTGAAACTTCGAACTTGTTATTTTCTTTATTAAACTCATAATCCACCTGCATAGAGTGTAGAAACAATTACGAATTTGTTGAAGTTTTGCATCACCCACGAACAACATTAAGTGTAACTGTAAAGCAGCATGATACAGCTCTGTCTAACATACGAAATTGGCTCACCATTGGAACTATTATTCGATCATGGCCCATCTGCATTAAGAATGTATAGGATAGGAGACCTATGGTGGCAGTCCTGCATATTAGATCATGCAATAAACCGATAAGATGGATCTGATCCTGAAAATACCAGATAATAGCAACATCTGGAACACTAATACAGCCGATTATAGTACAATGAAGCACAAATTGCAAGTATACTAAACCTCACATGCTTTGAACATTATTTCGCGAAGATACAGTAAGTGGATCCAATATTACTGTACAAACAATAATTGTGATTGGAAACGTAGAAGCTAATAAGAGTTAAAGAAAGGTATATCAGAGAACCTTCCAGGATGCACAACCATATTAAATGACTTCCATGTCATGAATTGATTCCTTTTCTCAGAAAATAAAGTACTGAACGGGAGAAGCATTTGACAATACTTCCTCCTCAAGTTGAAACCAAAAATATCCAATTTAGATCATCATTGGAACGAAATGGAACCTGAGTGACACAATGCAAAGTCGTCACCCCCAGGTCGTTTTTTCAAAGGCCTTCTGCTGGCCCTTTCACCTCACTATAGGTAGAGCTATGAGAGGTATTTAGAAAATTTCCCTTTCCCCTCGCTACAACTAGTATTTCGAGAGCCTGGTTTCAAGCATGCTATTTCATACAAAAAGGAAATCCTACCAGTTGAAATTGACACTGGTGAGAAAAAAGTAGTACGTCAAACTAGTTCCTAAACTCGATCAGTATTACCTATCTTCCAAATGCCGAGTGAAGACAATAACATCAGCTCCAAGCCTCATGGTGCTGGTTTTGAAGCCATTACCATCTGAAACATCACATTCCACAGCAATTAAAAAATATATATAAAAGGAAGAATCTCAACGGAGTATATAGAATCTTTCTTAAGATGCATACACTGTCCAATAGATCCAGCAGATTTCTTATCAGAGAAACCAAAACTCATACATCGCCGCATGGCTTCAAGGTTCATTCCCCCGCCATCATCTAGTTTCAGAAAGACCAAGGGTTTTAAAGGAGCAAGCAACGTCATTCATCTATAAATCTATTACATCGAGAAAGAAAGAAAGAAAGAGCATATAGTCATAGTGGAATATGATCGACTTCATAAAAAGGGATACCTTGAATAAGCAATGCGGGAAGCCCATCTCTCGGACTTGAGATTTTATCTACAGTGACAAAACTGGCGCCATTTTGTATCTATCCAAATGATAGGAATATCATAACAGAAAGAGGGGAAACATCAAAATCATATTTCGCATTTCAGATTTGCAAGTTGCAAAACTGTACATGTTGGAGATGGCCTAGGCAAAGAAAGTTGAAACAGTTAAAAAGTGAGGAGCTAGGATGAAAATATTACCTCATCAATGGCATTGTCAAGCAATTCTGCAATTGCTGAAAGTGGTCGAAAGAGAAATAAGATACAGACAAATGAACATGCTGCGAGATGAAAGAAACTAACTAAAATATTCCAGTATCCGCACATACCACCAAATGCCCATTTATGCGAAGTGGCATTTGAATGAAGAAACATGGGGTGAACATGGAGGTAGGTTTTTCCACCTAGCATCCATAAGAACCAAAGCACAAACGTCAGATGAAAAAAAGGAGGTGAACAATGAGTGATAGTTACTTAGTGAAAGATGCACTCTTCAAATCAGCATTCAAGGAAGCACAAAAGGTATCATCGCCCAGCAAACTCAAGTGAAAGTACCAAAGTGCATGGAACGGTTTTCTAGCAGCAAGTAGTACGTAATCCCCAAGATCGTGGTCTAGATCATGCAACATATAATCAGGTGCTACGTACTTTGAAGATTGACCTTGGAGCCATGTGCATTAGTATAGCTCCCAGCCTTCCAAAACTGCCGACAAAGCGGTGCTGAAGGCAAAGTTGAGGCTGGAGAAACGCCAGTATCATCTACAGGAGACTGAACCTGCTCTAACACACTAGAGCCAGTTTGGCCAGTGGTTAAGGTATTTGGGCTTCTATTCTCCTCACACTCTTGTCTGCTAGATTGGGTAGTGTACTTATCTTTTCCTTGAGATTCAACAATCACAAGATCTGGTTCCAGTTTAACAGCTTGCATGCTAACCATCCCAAGTTATTCAGTCACTGCACAATACATACTTGCTAAAATCTCAGGATATAATTGGTAAACACACAACATATTTGAAAGAAATAAAGCCAAATGAGGAAGGCTGAATGGTAAAGTCAGCATCAACTAGCTAGGCTACTGCACTGGCTAAGCTACCCATCTTCTCAAATTGTCACGACAGAAACAAGAAGAACAAAAATCAAATAAATTGCAAAAATCAGCCTGTCAATCAAGAACAGAGAGGATACGAATGAGTCATACAAACGACAGCTCACATTGACGAAGTCTTCCTAGCAAACACAAGCAGGCAGAGAAAAGCCACCGAAGAAGAAAAAATACAGAGAAAATGAAGAAGAACGGTGAAATGCTTCCAACAAAGACTTGTTGGTAATGACAGGAGCAATTAGGCACACAATGCTGCATGCAGTGCTGATGAAGAAGAACATTGAAAGTTCAAGTACCAGCTCTCACCTATTAGAATTTAGCACAGTAAGCAAAATTTGATTCCTATACAACTTAAAGCGGATTCCAACTATGAAAGCTTTCCAAAATCGAAGAGCACTAGCGAGTAGCAACTGCTCCAAGCGCAAGATATGGCATTCGTCACCGGCTGCCAGTTCTTCGTCACCCTCACTGTCCTCTTTAGATGCTTCCAGTCTAATTACAGAAAGTTATAATAGTTGTACATCTGCATAAATCTCTTTCTCCTGCAAAGTGAGAGAGGGCTCTTGTTTTTCAAACCCTAATTTGGCAAAGAGGAGATTAATGGAGTAATATGGTGATTTAATTTTTGTTTCGGAATTGCTATTCGTCGTCCTTATTTTTAAATTTTCATCGTTTTGAAATTACTCAATTTACTTAAACACCCTTCATCTATGAAATTTGAGATTAGAATAATTTACGATATATCTCCAATAATAAATTTTCGATCTGAAATAATTAATGACTATTAATTTACGGATTATAATTATTTTTATTGAATCACTTTACAATATTGAATTAATTATCATTAGTAGCTGTTATTTTTTTATGCACCATTTGGTATTAAATCTTTATAAAAAAATTATGGTGAGAAACTATTTACTAATACAAACAATTATTGGTGTTTCAAACAATTCACATCACTTATATCTTATCTAATTTCAACTTTTTCTTTGACAAATAATACTACTCTTCTTCATTGAATAAGAGGGTTACAAGGAGGACCACCATTCGAGAGAGTGTGTAAGTTCGTGCCATTTTACCAGCCCAGTCCACTTTTTTTTCCTAGAGTGGGGGAGGAAAAAATGGAAATGAAAGGAGAAGCAAACGATAATATAAGCGATCGCTCAATCCATAACATCTCCCCGGCCATCGGTGCTTAGGCCCATATATGATGTCAACAAGTATGTGAGAGTGAAAGAGAACGTTGGGCGTCCGGAGTGAGCGATAGGCATCATTCTTGGCTTCCATAATAGCTTGTGCTTAACAATAGAAAGTCTCAGCCCACCCATCTGATATACGTCCTTCGGTATAAAAAATGATGATACAAAAAGGCCTTTTCAAAATCTGTATGGAAAGACCTGTCGATGTGTATTACCAAAGCGGTAATACTTGGTAGTGGACATATAATAGAATATATATGAATGAGGGGGAAGGGTATCTGTAGGGTGAGCGATATAAATAGAGGGTTGAGTACCGTTAAAAAATGAAATCATTTCGAGTCTTTGAGATGTTCCAGCAAAGCGACACCACAAATGTCACAGAGAGAGGACAGTTCGTGGCCTTCGGCCTGCAAGCCATGAAAAAAGAGTGTTTTGGGTGTGGGCCTAGACAGGCCGCGTATAGAGGGGTATGCATTATATCAGAGGTTGAGCTCATTGGGAGATCTAAAACGATAATGGTCAAGCTATTCTTCCCTGAAATGATGAATGAGGCACAGTGACGACCGAAGAGATTCCGGCTGGCAGCTAGAGAATTAGAGCAACATCTTCATAGAAAGAAGACAATATTTAGGCGGAGGGAGAGATTCTAGAGCCATCTCCACATCTCTGTATCGCCTTTAGGCAGATAGGAGGTCGACAGAAAACCCTCAACATCTCATAAGGAATGGTAGAGAACCTCCATTTCCATTCGTCAGCCATGACTAGTGTGCCGATTGGGATGCGCCTGATGGCGTTGGTCTAAGCCGAAGAGCAATACATGACAATCGTGGTGGTGTTCCAATGATTATGGTCGTCCGAGATCCAGTCCGCATCGGTATCAAAAGGACCAGTGTCCGTTGATATTTTCATCCGAGAGAGGGCAGGGATCCAAGGTCTGACTTGAGGTAATTAGGCCTAAAACAATCCCACACCCCAATACTCCATTCCAGTATAATGTAGTCAATAACTTACAGGTTCAGAAGTTTCCAACTGACAGCATAAAAGTCATCATAAACATTCAAGACTCTGTCCACTGTCCCAGCAGCTTAAATGCTGTAAATTTCAGCTCATCTTATAATCTTATTCAAATGGATTCATGACAAAGATAATTACAAGAAATAATGTTCAAGGAAGTGATTGATTCCATTACCTTTTTCATTCTTATTGTCAATATGGTGTTATTGGTACAAATGTGGGGCCATTAGTAGAGGGGACGTAGTTGTACATATATATTTTACATTGATGGTCAAGCATGATACATGAACAAGCTGCTTCCAGCTGAACATGCAATCAAGTTACTGGCTGGGTTCCACGCCATATGAAGCAACTTGGATCCTACATCATACCCAAGCTCATGACTGTTTGAATTCCCATGCCCTATAAGTGGGAAAAGAATCAGAGATGGAAGACAACTGGACTGTGAGAAAGAACAGAGGACGGAAGCATGATACAGGCAAGAAAGGGAAGAAAAATGGAGAAATTTTTCCCTTTACAAAAATCAATGTACCTTGCCGGTAGAATCCACGCGTTAGATTGCTCAAGGATGACCTCCTTGCCCTCGGTGCAGAGTGATTAGTTGGCTTCCTGTTCCTCCGATAACATCACACGTGTGTCGTTAGTTGAAAGCATTACATCACCGTTTGAACGACTAACAAGAGTACGTAAATATGATTTTGAGATGTAACTAATTAACTACTCTTCAAGAAATCATATATGGATGGACCTCAGAACCAAGGCTTTTTTCAGTGCTAGAACCTGACCGATTTAACCAAAATCGTCCAATCACCAAGCCGATATGTTGGGTCAAGGAAGAGAAGGACAAAAACCAACCTGCTAGGATTTTTGCCAGCCTCGATCGTCATGTGCTCTTCCGTTGAATCACCACCATGTGAGAATATGTGTAAGAGGTTGCTATATACATACACAACAGAAGAGGGATGTCAGCGCGAATTTTGGAGGATTCTAACGGGCGTTAGCTGGGTTTGATTTATGATAGTGAACCTGTAAGAACCAGTCGCAAATTGTGATCCATCTCCATTGACGCAGCATTCGAATTTGTCGAATATGGAGTCATCATTGTACAGTTCACACAACTGCAGGAATACATGGTAAGAATATATGTTATAGCAACCTAGGTGAATGAGAATATTCCATCTTGAAGTTGACAACCTTGGTGAATGAATGTTCACAGTGTCACAAGTAGAGATTTCCTAGTAGGCAGTATGGGGTACTAGTAGATTCATTTGACAAAAATGGAGCCACTCCTAGCTACAAGCTAAAGCAGTAGATTGCTTAAACTTTATAGTTTATAATATAAGCCAATGATATGAAGGAGCACTACAGGGATTCGGCATACACAAATCACATGTCCGAATTGCGTGAATAATTAGTAGTTTCCATGTGGCCAGGATATAGCTTAAGTACCGAATTGCCACATTCCATAGGTTCACACAAAGTTCCTCCTAATTTGGTAAATAGGGAATTTTCCTAACCTTAGGGCGCAAGTGCTCATGGATCTTTAATACCTTCACCGGCGTAGAGTCCTTTCTTATGTCCCAGAGCTGAAACAAGACAAGCAGGAATCAACTTAGACAAAACCTTTCAGGAATCAACTACTGTGGAATGCTCCAATTCAAATATAGATCTGCTCATTCTAGCACGTTCAGTAATCTGGAAGAGACAAGATAAACTTATGCACACAACAGAATTAATAAACTTGAAGAATTAGTCTGGGCCTACAAACCTTTAAATTCATAAAATCCCGACTTAGGATGTGCTGTCCATCATTTGTGAATTTTATATCTGAAACAGAGGCTATGATCTCTGTAAAGAATGATTTAGACCCAAGGTGACTCTCATCCTGTAAACTGGCAAATAGTCCCACATAATATCATTCTAACAATTCAGAAATGAACTACAATATGTGAAAACTAAGATCAGAACAAGTAAAAACTGTGCATGAAACAAGAACAATCCTCACATTCTTGCACTTTTATCACATAATGCAGACTGTCGCATATCAACTAGACGAATGAAACCTCTCGAACTGCTGTATGCTAGAAGGTTACAATGAATCGGATGGAACTCAGCTGACGTTATCACCTCTGGATAAAATGCCAAGATATAGTCAGGGGACAGAGACTAAAGTTTAAGTTTTTATCATAAAGAGATGTCACATAGTATATACACCATTCCAAGTGGTACAACAATCTTCTAGGTGAAGAAAAATACAGGGCTTTTCAGCAACAGTCAGAGAACAGAATTACCAGTAAGATCTTCCATATTTGAAGGCTTTATATCAATGATATTGAAACATTGATCTCTGACATCAAGGTTCCATAAATTTATTCTAAGGTCATCTGCAGAAATAAATGTCTCACCATCACTGCATAGAAATCATAAACATTTTAGAAGCAGAGGAAAGAAATCCCGAATGTCCATCCAAACAAACACTTCGTAAACTTAAGATTCATTTGCTTGGAAAAAAAGCAATGCTCGATCAAGATTTATATTGAATATAATAAACATAAGACCTCAAGTAAAAAGTTTACCTGTTGGTAGACACTGAATTGACATTGAAATCATGTGCATGAGCATAAACTTTTCGACAACTTGCACGGACAGAGTCTTCAGAAGAAGATATCTATTGGACAAGATACTAGTAAGCAAAGCAAAAACATTCTAGAAGAACACATTAAAAAAAGCATCATAACGTTTCCATTTATGAGTATAGAACTTTACCTTGCCTTGCAACTGTTGAACTGGAGGAATGTTCTTAACTGTTTGCTCCATCGAATCCTGATGATAGCCATTAACATGGGATGGCTTTTCTCGCAAGCTTACGAAACTTCCATTGGCTAATAGAGCATTTTCTGAATGCACAGCTGAACTGTGATCCATTTCTTTCACTTTCTTCACCTTATGTTCCTTGACCTGGAGACCGTAGCCATTGAAGCACCCCATTACTTTGTCCACATAAGATGTTAACGAAGCACAAGCAATGTCAAAGAACAAGAACCAGCCACAATATTAATACCTTCCAAAGCTTAATTGTTTTATCATTTGTTGAAAGCAGGAACATCAATCCATCACGCATCATACACCATCTCACTCTATTGATCTTCTCTTCAATCTCCAAGCTTTTTAAGTAGTCAAACTATAGACGAAGAGGAACACCATCAAACATCACGAAAGTCATATAAAATAACAGTTAACAACGTAGAGAAAGAGCTGCGACAGGCATCAGCACACCTCCGGTTCATGACTCTGAAATTCAGCTTTGTAGTGATAGATAGGACGATGAAGTTCCTTATTACCAAAATCCGCAGCCTCCAACTCATTTCGTGAAAGATATTCCTGATTTGCCAGAGCCAACAACACACCGCCATTTAAATTTTAAAATATCACAAACGCCAGCTAATTGTACACACAAAACGATCAAAAGGCAGCTGAACCATCCAGCAACTCGGTAACGAACTCAAACTTTAACAGCTAAATAGTCGGTATCAAAAGATAAACGGAAAATCGTGCTGTTTATACTCACATCTGATTGGTCGTCCTTGCCCTCGAAGATTATAACACGGCCACCTCGATCTCCAACAGCAAGATGACGGCCGCTCTTATCGAACTCGATCGCAGAGATAAGGTCAGCTGCAGCGGATAGCACAAATAATCACGAAATTGATAACTACCGACCGAGAAATGGGTACAAAAGAGAGAAAGGGATGGGAAGCTAACCGTTCTGAACGTCTTCGCCGGGAACTTTCTCGCCGAAGACCTGAGAGAACTTCCACTGAAGAGGAGGAGGAGATGAAGAGTCCGGTGAGCTGGAACCCATATGGCTAAGTTCGTTTACACGTAGAGGTCTGAGCGAGGAGTTGACGTCGTCGTCGTAATCGGCCTCGACCTCGTCATCTGCAGCAGTTTCTCATTCCGAGATGCCGGGGGAGGTAGTTTTTTGAGTTGCTGGAATCGCTTCTGCAGAGAATCTAAGGGCAATGGAGGGAAAAGGACGAAAGGGGAACGGAAATTCAGAGAAAATGTGTGCGGCAATTGAGAGGGATTCTGATTCTTTGTTCGTTCTCTAGGTTGATGTGGGCCGTGGCTACTGCTGCTGACGACTTCTTCTCACATTCATTCAGAGACTATGAGAGCTGTAAGTTGTTCGTTGCCAGCTGATCTTATCCAGTCCCTCCGTATTTTAGCTTATTTTTCCTCCTTGTTTTCTTGTTTGTTGCTGGGCTTTTTGTTTATGAAGCTGGCATGTTTTGGGCCCAAATCAGTGGATTAACGGGTCCATCTATGGCTCAATGCATTGGACTTCTTGAGCATTAGAACTATGGTCTAGGGAAGACTAGAAATGAATCAATTTTAGAGGCCCTATCACATCATATTAGGTCTCGGATTCATGAATTGTTAACGTGGATTTGCTCGTCAGGACAACGATGGATATATGATCATGCATTGCTCGTCACCACCACCTAAGTGAGTCATTTTTAGCTTCGTCAACTCTGTTATTCCTAAGACATGACGAACAATTGTAAGAGGGTTGTTCCATGATATCAATGGATTTTCTTGTAGAGTACAATAATTAATTTTGAAATTTGCTCGATCAATAGGGCTAAATTAATAGCAGTTTTGATAGGATTGTATATTGCTTAGAAGCGCGAGGTACTAGAAAATACATGTACAACTACATCCACATGTTGCGATCCAGCTCTTGATAGAGGAGGGTGAGATCCCATCAACATTCTTCTAAGCTGGCCAATTTTCGTAAGACGTTAGATATGAATTAAATAGTCAAAGTTGGCCTAGAAGGGACTATGTAATTGACAACTAAGCACACTACTTAGCCATGATTTTATCTCTTGGTGTTCATTTTTTTACTACTTCTAATCCTACTTTATAATTACATATTTTGTATGATTTATTTGCAATTTCCAAACTGTCTAGTTGTGAATAAAAGATATGCACACACAACCTACAGGAAAAAAATTGACAGTTTCCAACCCAACTTGCAGGCTTCATGGACAAAATGCACAAGTGAAAACGAAGAGAAATAAAATATATGAAATGCATATAACAAAAGCACTAAGGCGGGTTAAAAAATATTAGATAAGCATCGTCGTAGGTAGCAGGATACAGCTTCGCCTTTCAGATAGATACACAAAGCGAGTCAACAACCACTCGTAGTTAGCTTTGTCCAAAACCGGCCGATCGAGAACACGGCTACGCTTCAATGGTTTAATGCTGCTGATAATGAGAAGATGGGTAGTATTGATTAGATACGGAGGAGCCGTAGAGGGTATCCATGACAGATGAGTGCATGTTCTCAGTGGGCTTCCAGTGCCGCTTCCTCTGGTTAATGAACCAGTTGTTTATCTGCTTCTGGTCCAGTCCCGTCGACGCCGCCAGCTCCAACTTGTCCGTTTCCTATTTAAATTTATATCATTTCGTTCAGATTACGGTAAAAACAATAGAGAATAATATGACTAATCCAGATTAGTTACCGTGGGGTAAGGCCACTTGTAGTGGAGGTTCCACCAGTTGAGGAGGAGGAGGCGGGCTTCCTTTGGGAGCTTCCCTTTCTTTTTCTTCTTGGTGAACTCCTGTTTTAGCCTGCTCAGGTACCCGCCATACTTCTCTAACAGCTTGTCTTTCAGCTCTCGCTCTTCTTCGTTCAACTGCTGGCTGCAGTGGCCATCGACCACTTCTGATCCGCCTGCCATTATGATGTCTTCGTCGGAAGAACCACCTCCACCAGCGTTACTGTTGTAACCATTAGTGTACATCATTCCTCCTTCTGCAACCTCATGATCTGTAAATGATAATGAACCATGACGTACATGCCAAATGATTGGTATCTAGCATTGTTTTAGGGTAAATCTAACAAATAATAGACAATCTAACCAGGCAGGCACTGTAACGTAGTTAAATAACATAATGCATTGTGCAGCAACAAATACTAATATATATTTATTCAAGTACCCTGATCCAACTAAAAAACAAGTAGTCACTAGAAAACATATATAATTACAATATTACCCTAGCTCTCACACATAGTAGAGAGAGTATGGATAGAAAAAATAATATTTATTATATACAAAGTCGTTAAGTCGAATCGCAGTCAGAGTTGGGAGATGGGAGAAAGTAGCTATAAAGATTGCGTAAACAAAGGGAGGAAAAGAAAGAAGCTAAGGGTAAACCCGCAAGGCACGCACAGTACTATATATACACTGCAGCAGCAGCATCAACTACTGCAAAACTCTACTCTAGGAAGGAGAGCCTCCATTGGAAAAGCAAAAAGGGTCAGTCAGTACACACAATGACACAATCAGCTCGCTAGCTATGCAGGCTAGTAAACTAGTAATAAGCAAGACTCTTACATGTTAGGCATTAGGAATTGTGGGAGGTCTTTACCCGCAGAATAACAAAGCAAGCCAAGGGTGGTGCAGTTAATTAATTGGTGGTTTGACGTTTGAGTGTGGTGGTACTACTAGCTAGGGATAAGGGGGTTCAGGGATTTCTGCAGTCCAAAAAGATACGGGTATCTTAAATGTTGGGTCAATCTCAATCAGAGATCAACTTTTTTTTGTGTTTCATCTCTAGGTTTGATTATATTAAATAACCCCCACGGCCACTTTACTGCCTGATGTTACAACTTACAACTCTTAGCCACCACCCTCCAAAAAGGCTACACTACAAGGCAAAGGATCATTGAAATCCACGCCTACTTAAATTTGTACATAAATATAGTTATCATGCATAATCCACAAAATGGTACTGAAATTGCCTGACTAAATAGACCTCAACCATGTGAGATAGGGTGCAAGCAAAGCACAACTAGGCTGTTCTCTAATGAAAGCAATTAAGCAAAGCAATCTGGAAAAGAGAGGAATGCAAAGCAAAATGAACCCACATCCTTCCAGGCAAGCTGTTTAACTGACAAGATTTGCAAGACATCACTATTCACTACACCTTTAGTCTTGCGCGTGCTAGCTGCAAGAGTTATTCTTATACTATACAATATATATGATTACCCAATAAAAACTAACCAAATCCGAAGAAAAGTTTATATTCCCAGACCAAATCCACAGCCCCCAACCCCCACAACTACTAACGATTGGGCGGGTATCAGCTTTCTACCACCAAAATATTCCTCTTATGGCCTATGCACGTACTATTTCTGCAACCTCTTGCACAGCCTTGACATAACATTTAAAGCAATGTATTTTTTTAAAGTCCATTTGTGTCTCAAGTACAAAGGCAATGTTTAACTAAGATTGATTCTTAAAAGACAGAGATCTGTGACATTAACACGAGCTAATGTTTTCTCCCTTCTCTTTCAGCGGGAAAAGCTAGTAGAAGTTATAAGAAAAAGAAACTGAGTTCTTGTACTTCAACCTGACATCATATCTGGAAACTCATTATAAGACTAATTTGGCGAGATAGAAGGGATGCTTATTCATAATAAATAAGGGATTTACTCTCGGTTTTAGGTTTTAATTAGTTTATACAGTTGGAACTACCTGCAACTCTTCCCGATGAGTTTCTTTATTGTCCAAAGTATATTAATTTAATCCAGAAAACTCCCATAATGAATGTTTAATGACTTGGGGCACATTTTCAGATCTCGCAAGAGCGTGGCTTATTAGGATCAATGTGTTGTTTTAAAGGTGAGGTTTTTTCCCCCTTATGTGGTAGGCACATGTCGAAAACCAAAACCAAAAAAGAAAACAGGAAAGAAGAAGACGACAATGGCTATATGGCTAATGAACGTACTATTCATTTCTTCCATGTGAGTTTGTCCACCTAAAGATCTCTCCTACCTAGGTTTGCAGAGTAACCAGACCCATTAGGTTGTAGTATAAACAAGAAAGAATCAGTACCCATCAAGGGAAAAGCATCGGAAAACCCACCTGAAACGTGTATGGAAGGTGGAGCATCAGCGCCGCAGAGGGTATGGAATTGAGATTGAATATCACTCAAGAAGGTGGTGGCTTCCTCAAACGGCTTCCACAATTCCCATTTGTACTTCACCAATATCTCGTGGTATCTCTCCTGACAAAAAATAATTAATCCAAGCTTGTTAGGGTTTTTGTGAGTGACCATCCAAATGAGAAGGAAGAATTGAAAAGAAGACAGAGACCATGAAATCGTCAAGCTCCGGATCCACACTGGAAGTGTGGTAGGAGGATAGATGATGGCTTTGTTGTCTGATCTCTTCCAGTAGAAACGCCATCTCAGCCGGAGCTCCAACCTTACTCAACCAAACCAAAACCTTAATTATTAGAGAGAGATAGAGGAGAAAAAGTATTGAAAGCGTAGTAGCGATTTCCAAGTACAAGCAGCAGTCAATGGAGATCCCACTGCCGCCATAAAAACCGGGAGGAATTAAACAAACAAACAGTAAGGGGGGAAGAAAAGAAAATGTCAGTGCCGCGAACCAGCAGCTGAGTAGCTGACTACTGAATCCCCATCGCCAGAAGTCCATGGGGATAGATTCATCTAGTTTTGAATTTCATTTCTCACTGGGGACTTTCATCGAGTACATGGAGCGCATACAAACAAACAAGAAAAAACTCATGTAGCCTGATCAGCTAGTTTTAAATTTTAATTTCCTTTCGCACTGGGGACTTTCATCGAGTACATGGAGCGCATACCATAAAAAGCAAACAAACAAACAAATTAATATACTATACCTTCTGGCAATCGACATAAGCCTGAATCAGCCTAGGGTAAAGAGGATGAGCTGAAATCTTCGCTCTAATCTCACTTTCAGTCTGGTCTTCTTGCGGAGGCAGCTGCGCCGTGGAGGCAGCATCGGATACAGAAGACGACCCTCCCGACGACGGACAGAACATGACTTCGCCGGCGGCGGCGGGAGGGGGGGAGTGAGGGAACGATTGTGCGTAATAGTAATTGTAGCAGTAATTATCATGATCAACGTAATAATCGTGATGCAAGTTGTTGCTGGTGAATCCGGGGATGATAGTAGGAGGAGTTGAGTAGGGATAGTACGGAGTGTCCATGTTGAGATTAATAATTAGTCAGTAGAATGAAAGAAATTGAAGAGCACAGTCCAGAGGACGAAGAAGAAGAAGAAGACGAAAGAGAGGTGGAGTTTGGAGCAGAAGGATTCTGTATAGTTTATAGAAACGGAGAGAGATTGTTTTCATTTTTTCAGGCGGAGGAGAGGAAATCGAAAAGTCGCCATTGTCATTTCTTTTATTTTCTCCATTGTTGTGCCTTTTCTTTCTGTATTTGTTTATATATCTTCAGCAGCACAGAATTATAACTTTAGGTCTACAGCTTTATCTTTTTATTTTGTCTGGGTGAATTTGATCATATTTATATTATATGATTAGGTCAACTAGTGGTCACAGTGGAGAATATTTAACTTACCCAATTACATCAAACTAGCTCCTTGGATTATTAGTAAAAATGTCAAGCTGTTTTTCTGGTCCATCTTTGTCGCGGTAGATAATGATAATGGGTTTTGGTTTGTGAAAGTTATATTGCGGAATGACGTGAGATTAGAAAAGAAAAAGGAAAAAAACGAAAGATACGCTTTGAGTGAAGGTAATGTTTCTTTCTAAATTTAGCATAGTTTGTTTTTTGTATAATGACATAATAATATTTATTGTCTCGTGTTGGGCAATATATTTGACTTCAATCTAGCAATTGATGTGATCAGAACGATTCTAACCATCAATATGAGATAGTCCATTCAAATTTCCCCACACATGCCTGCAAGCAATGACATATGCGCGATGAACTGAGTGTAATAAATTTTTGGATTGGCCTCCTAAAAGGTATTAAGGGATATATTTCTAATAGAACCACGATCATACGGTCAAACCTAATTACCCACAATGATGACCTTATCTATGTTTTATCCCGAACAGTATTAGAAACATATATAGTTACTTAGTATGCATTAATTAGTTTGTTCATCACCTAATTACAAAACTAAAAATCTAGTATATATAATTGTCTCAAATCGAACATAATGTGTATGTGAAGCAGCGTGGGATGCTTAAATTGTAATAGTGTTGGCTATGTTACTGAAGCAGTACTATGCAATAGTGTTGGCTTATATTATAGCAGGAGTTTGGGTGGGTATTTTATAACCCGGACATAGTTAAAAAGCAATTTGTGATCCACCTTTAAATAATTTGCGAGAAAGAATATCATATAATATATATTTATCTCGTTTTTCATTGTGCAGTTAGATTGATACGGGAAGAGGATAATGAGGTACACCACCATTTTATCATAGTGAATTAGATTCATTAGATTTAAGTTTGTTCATAATTATAGAAAAGGAAATGATGTAGATTACCTTACTAGCATTAAACACGGAATATCGTTAATGAGTATGTACAATATTTGTATTTACGATTCAATATTGATCTATTAGTCATGTTATGATATACTTGGCATTTCTAATAATAATCGCACCGGATCAGTTTTAAAAAAGTGTCGATACTGAAACTCGCCAAACATAGATTGGAGAGTTTAGTATAGTGTTAGGTGGGTGGAGTTGTCAAGTCATTTGAAACAAATTAGACTCGGATATGGAATGGGTTAACTGTCCTTGTTACTTCCCTATAATCACTACACTCTGCCTCCTTTTGTGAATCAAATTGTCTCATTTTGCCTGATGCTTTTCTGCTTCTCCCCTCCCTCCCCTATTCCTTCCAAGTTATTACCTAGAGGTGGGCATGTATGTACTTTTGGCAAGATGATATCGGTTGGTTTCGGAGATCCGGTTTTGTTGAAATATTTTATCTCGGTGTGTCATCTGGAAAAACTCGCGAACTAAGACGAATTTATAAAAAAGAGATTTTGTAACATTGAAGTACCGGAGGAGAACCTCAAAAGTTTGAAGATGTATGACATATAAAGTAGTTGAACTGGTAAATGTAACAAAAATTTTGTTATATTATTTCTCGTACCCTATGTATTAAATAATGTGTCATAAAATTCCTCCTAAATAATTTATTTGAAATACCATGATTTGCTCTAATTGTTTAAACAAATTATATTAATGCTAATCTAAATGTTCAAAATTCATGATGTCATACATACAAAAATAAAATAAAAATAGAGATAGAATTGCTGGAAAATGTGCAGGCCACAAGGCCCAGATCTGTAGGCTTGTTCTGCTTACAAGGCCGCACCCTCCTTTTTAAGCCCACTTCTCAGATATTATGGAATTTACATGATTAAACTAGAAAATTGCTACTTTTACGAATAAGTTTTATTAGCGGAAAATTTGTTCTGCTATTGGTATCGATCCAAAACCTTCAAATTGGTAGTACACTATATTCTCAACTGAATTACACCACTTAAACGAGATAATCCTCTACTTTGTAGTTTCTACTTAATGATCACTAAAGTCATTGGACATTTGAACGTTCTTTATAAAATCATTTCATCAGGCAAAGATTTTTGATAGAGTAAGGGAAATGTTACTAGTATTAACACAAATTAAACAAATGGGGAAGACAGTTTATTCATTGTATTAGGCGATGAGCTATTCTGAAAATTCTCTTAAAAGTTCAATGACCATTCTGCAAGAAGCTCCTGAATCCAGTGATCATTAGTGTTATTTGCGGGCTGCTGCGTTTGTAAGCAAAATCATTGTAAATAAATGCCACTTGTGATCAGCTTATCATTGCCACCAAAGCCGACCTATTTCCCCTTCAGCCGACACCTGGTTTTTTAGCTCTGTTCTCGGCCGAAGTCAAACGTACCCATACTATTAATCCGACTCAAAGAAATAGATGGGATCGCTGATGAGCTCCTCGAGCAAGAAGATGAGCGAACAAGAAATGGATGCTGCGCTTAACAAGGCCAAGGAGATTTCCAAGTCCGCTCCTGTGGTTGTATTCAGGTTCGTGTTCTTCAAAAATTTTGTTTCATTTCTTTATAAAATTGAAAAACCATATTCGGGTTTTAGTAGAGGATTGAATTGGGTTTTGCTTGGATTTCCTTTTTTCGTTCTGCTACAGCAAAACGTACTGTGGGTTCTGCACGAGGGTGAAGCAGCTGCTGACCCAGCTTGGAGCTGCTTTCAAAGTCATCGAATTGGACAAAGAAGGTCAGGATTTAGGGTTACAATTGGCGAAATTAGGGTTCTTATTATTAATGCACGATATAGAACAGATATAAATCCTCTCCCAATAACTTGAGTTGTTGGGATGCAACAGTTCTTACATAGCATCAGACCTTTTGTAGAACGAACAAAGTTGGGATGCGAGTGTTCTTACATAGTATTGATCCGAGAACTTTCAGTTTTGAGCCTCGGCAACCCTCAATCCGTGCATATAACATACTGAAGTTGTCAGCTCTTTATAGAACGAACCAATCTAAATCCTCTCCCAACGACAGGGTTATTGAGATGCAACGGTTCTGCGTACTCATGGGAATTGATTGTGGTGGGTTTTGATCTATTGAAGGTGATGGAGACGAGATTCAAGGAGCGTTATTGAAATGGACGGGACAGAGGACAGTGCCTAATGTGTTCATTGGAGGAAAGCATATTGGTGGCTGTGACGGTAAGTTCAACAGGTAGCTGTGCAAAATCGGTTTGATTAGTTTTCCATTTCTGTTTCTGACTGCTCCTATCTTGGGTTTCATTGTTGTTTCGTCTCAGCTACGTTGGCAAAGCACCAAAAGGGAGAGCTGCTTCCTCTTCTCACCGAGGTTGGCGCCGTAGCAAACAACTCAGCTCAGCTTTGATAGTTTGCAATTGCATACAATGAATCTAAACTGCAAAAAGCAGCTATGTTAGTGGTCGTTAATGAGATGTCTCTGCTTTCTGTACTTTGTTCATGGTCTTTTAATCTACATATGGATCAATGATCATCTTTGGTGATTAACTTTGATGGGTACCACAATAGATGTTCTTCAAAACAAGGAAGAGAACAGGCAGTAGAGTAGACGAATCTAGACCACAAATGCAGATTCTTTAGGGATTTATTCTTTTTTTTTCTAACACAAACAAATACCGATCACACTATAGTTTAGGGAAGAATCAAGAATCCTTATATCGAATACGCAATAATACTTCGAAATACAAGCCCCTTTGGAAGAATATGAACATCCACACCAATGGATAGTTTCTTCTGTGTGCTCTATTTCTCTGCAGTGCTGGAAAATTTAGGGTTTTCAAGCAAACTATCTATACCATCCTTGCTATTAAGCACACCAACATCATCCCTGCAAATGATTTTCAAAGTGCATTATTATTCATTGAAACCAACAAAATAAAACTGTTAAGAAAAAATAAAAAATAAAGTACCTGCCAACGTGGCCGTCAATTCCATTCCCCTTTGCCTTGTTCCAGTTGAGGCTGTGATCTCTGCGTCACGTCACCAGATCCAGTCAATAACATGACTTGTTAATTAATAATAATCCCCTAATAACGGGCCACACCTCAAAGTGGGCCAAATGAAAAGCCCAGAAATCCGGAGAAACTTACCACTAGCGGTCTTATCGCAATTGGACGTGGAATTAAACCCGGAGCACATACACAGTTGCCGGACTCCATCGGACCCGAACCCACAGGTCCCGCCTGTCGCCTCACAAGCCCTACAAAACTCCTCAGTGCCTTGAACCGAGTACTTGACCCGGATTCCGTACGACCATTCGCCCGGCCCATTGGTCCGAATCGGTGCCAAGTTATACGCGCTGCTGTAACCTTCACACTCAAGCCTGCTCAAGTTAATGGCCTTGATTGCCTCAAACGGTACCGCACAGCACTCTGGCGGACTCGACCCGTATGTTCTAGAATCGGAGCTCCTCCGGTGCCCGACTTTGTCCCACGCCGGGCACCCGTAGTACTCCTCGCAACCCATCCCGGACACGTTCCCGCAAGGGAGGTGCTTGGCTGGGAATCCCTGAAAAACAATGTACATTTTCCATTTGTAATTACCATCTTTTGGATAAATCTTATTTTATATCGAGCATAGCACAAGTTGATTAAAGTTTCATAACTATACCAACCAATTTTTTTAAAAAAATCAAAGAGTAACATTATTAAGGAGTTAAATTGTGACAAATAGAAGTAACAAAATCGTTCCACCAATCAGAAGTGCCTTATCCCAAAGAGGGCGAGCACTAAAAAGAATTTGAGTTCCAAAGAGGGCGAGCACTACAAGAAATTCGATACTTAGCGTCGGTCGACGCTAAGTGGAAAAACGACCGATGCTAAATAACAAACAAGTAGTGGAGGCTAGGAATTGAGATTGATAAACAAGTTCCTGAGCAACCTCGTGTCTATTTCTTAGAACAAAAGTCACTTTACAACATAGAAAATTAGCAAGAAACATAATGATTATTACGTACCGACATATCTATTTTATAATGTAAATGATCGAGTGATTATTAAAACTTAACGATAGTATCTATAAAGTTCAGAACATCATTCAACCAAGTCGGAGAATCAATATTCTGAATAGGTGTCGAAAAATACATTACGCTCTCAAAATAATTTCAAAATCAAATTTATAATGAAAAAGGGCATAAGTCAGAACCTAAAACCCAATTTACGTTCTAATAATTTAAAATCAGGGGTGGATTCAGGAGAGCCTAAATCTACAATATTATATATTTATATTTATATTTTGAGATGGATTAATTTAACTTTATGCAGCGGAGTGGATTTCAAATTTTATAGTTACTAAAAATTGATCGAGTATTATACAATTTTGGTGTTGGCAGAGACTGAGTTGAGTACCTGAAAGAGAGGAGATCGGGAGGAGCAGCCGATGAGCATGAAGACGTTGTTGGGAGAAGGCGTGAAATAAGGTGACCGCCATGACTCAAGGACAAAGCCATTGCCCTTGGAGCCCAAAACGACGTCGTCGCATGTGGACAGATGAGGGTCGTGGAGGGTCAAGGAGCGGTAAGGGTAATCGATTTCCATGACACGGTAAGATCCGGAAGCGATGTGAAACATCAGCACGGAGTCGAAGCAGAAGAGGAGGTCTCGAAACCCCGGGTGGCCGCAGCCGTCTCGGAGGGAGAACGGGTAGTCCACGGTTATGTTGCCGCAGTATGATCGGCAGCTGGTTCCGGCGGCGAGTGGTGAGAAGAGGAGGAAGAAGACGAAGAAGACGAAGAAGAAGAAGAGGGAGAAAGGAGTTGGCATTGTTGTTGGTGATTGATACTTTGCTTTGGAGATGGGTGAATGGGGGAGAATTACATGTAAGGTTTTTATGATGATGCTTTATGCAGAGTGAGTGGAGAGTGTAAAGTGATGTTTGTGAGTGAGGAGAATCTGTTGGGTTGTCGAGGATTTGCTCTGCTTTTGTTAATCTTATAAATTTCTCTTCTTTATTGGGATATGAGGAGACACAGTGGACTGGTCGTGTTTCTTGTGTTGCTCTGTTTGCTTCTTTTTAGCATTACAGGAAATGATTGGTTGAATTATGGGTTCATCCTCGTTCTCGTTCTCGTCCTTGTTCTCTTCGTCCTCCTTCGCATCTTCTATCTTGCTCTCAGTCACTCCTTTTCGGTCTCTTCATCTTCACCATCTTCATTTTCGTCCTTGTTCTCCTTATCGTTATCCTTCTCCTCATCCTCGTTCTTGTCCTCGTCTTTTTCTCCTCATCGGCATTGTTCTCCTCGTCCTCATTCTCATCCTTGTTCTCTTCGTCATCATCCTCCTTCTAATCTTCTATCTTACTCTCAGTCAACTCTTTTACAGTCCCTTCATCTTCACTATCCTTATCACTGTTCTCATGATCATCATCATTTTCGCCGTCCTCGTGATCATCATCGTTCTCCTCGTCCTCGCCCCAAACAGCAGCCTCCCCGGTGAACCAGGACACAGCACGTGGCACGATCTTGTCCCGAATAGTACACCCCAAATCAAAGTCTAGTTCCATCTTACTTTGAAGATCATAAGCACCGTCTTCATCCAATTCCTCATAATGCACAGGGATTCTCGGAGGGTTGAAGAAGTTAAAGAAGCTCTCACAGTCCTCAACAACTTCACCTTTCTTCTTAGTCAAATCCTTCCCTTCACGCCACTTGATCTCCGTCCCAACAGCTTTCTCAACAAGCGGCTCGCTATAATCCGACGCCTCAAAAGCCATGTGGTACGTCTTGGTCAGGACACAGTTTTCGAAATAAGGGTTGTTTTCCGGGTCGAAGTAAAAAACCAGCCTGAATCCCTTGTTGGAATGAGGCTGATTCTCCTCGTCAAGTAGTCTGCTCCACTTAACCTCCTTCAAAAACATCAGAGCTCCTTCGTCCCTCGATGTTATCTCGTTCGATACGATGTCGTTGTTCTTCATCGCGAGCAGCCAGAACTTTGGAACTCCTGCTGATGATGCCTCTGCGGTACCGTTTACAATGCCGTAGCGTCGGGAGTAAAGCGGCTCGTACAAGTTTTGGTACTTGAATTCGAGGGCGGTCATCTTCTCGAAAAGTTTGGCTTCGAACTCGTCGTGACGAGTCTGAATCTTCATCAGACGCTTCATCCGGTCACGCACTTGGGGATCTAAGCCCTCCAGACGCTTCAGCGCGAGTTCCGAGAGTTGATTGACGACAGCATCCTCGTTAAGAGCTCCTTCGGCGGCCATTGTTGAAGATATGTATGCAGTCTCTGTTATTCGAGCTCCTAATGTGAAGGGGGGAATTGCTATGATTGTGATTAACGTCTAGGGTGAATGGTGGGTTTATACAGAAGAAGAATAAACAATGTTACAATTACCAACAAGGAAAAGGAAAAAGGACAGGTACTTATCCTACTGCAACAAGGATTCCACAACTATACAGGAATATTTTATTTTGCTTGGTCAGCGAGGCATATTCATTAAATTTAATCACTACCCTCTTCATGGTTGGAGACGGGTCATCCTAAATTCCTAAGTCAAACCTCAAAGTTGATTTTTTTTCTTGATTAGAACCAGACATCAAGACTAGATCATAACAAAAAGGGTCAAAAGGTTGGGACTTGGGAGGACCAATTATGATACAATTGTCAGACTAAAAATCATTCAGATAACTTGTAATATTTTTTTATTAGCAAATATTTATTGAATCTTACTTTTTCTCTACCAGTTAGATTGATTTTAGCAATTTTTACAAGATTGATTACTGATCCATCTGTCTTTTTATGAAAAGATTTATGGTTCGAGACTTGGGACGGATCAATACGACAATCCACAATCCACTCTTGATATTCACGATCCGACTAACCGATCCGATTCAATTTCGACAACAAGACCATCTTTTTGTCTTTTTTATATTCAAATTAAACTAGTTATGTTTCTTCAGAATTAGTTCTGGATTTTCTTTTGAAAAAATGGACATAATTACTATTATGTAATGTCGCCCATAAACTAACAAAGACAGTGCCTGTAAATCACCAAAATATCGGATATTATGTGAAGATAATATTACTCAATTAATTCAAGTTACATATCAAAATTTCCCCTCTTGCTTTCATTTAGGCAGGTATATGTTGCAAACCGTTGAATTTTGTTCAGTAGCTTCCCTCCTTCACATGTTCAAACACTGAAAGGGTGCGGTGATATGAATCATTGTCCTGCCATACTTCAAGCCGGATCGAGGTCCATGTATCGGTTAAGGAAGCTAGTTTTCTTCAGCAATCTCGGTCTCTGCAGTACAATAGAACCTCAGAGATTTAGATTCAGGGTTGGTCAGTTAACGCGAAAAGAGTTCATTCGCAAACCAAATGAGGTTTACCAGCTTTCTGGTTTTGCAACTCATCTTCTCGTGCCTTTATACTTTCCGCCTTTCTGGCCATTTTAGCTGCGACATAGAGAAAATTTCGACAGTTCAGTTGAGGTTAAATGATACTCCTAACGAGGAAAGCAAATCAGTAAGGAAAGGTGCAACAGTTTCACCTTTGTGTTTTCGTTTCTTTGTAGCCCTTCTTCTCTTCCTTTCTTCTTGAGTAAGTTCCACTTCTGCTTTAACATTCCCTTTGCCTTCAAAAACTTCTTCAGGAGCAAGCATAGCAGCATCTGAAACTGCGAGAGGAGCAATCTACAGACAAAAAACATAGACAACTTGATCAGCAAGGACTTGGGAAAAAGTATCAAAAGTCTGGATAAATAGGAAGAAGCTCTCTCTTACCTCTTCCATTGCAAGAGCAGGGACGTTTGATTGGATCGTCATATCCTCAATCACCTGTTCATGTCAAACAACAATAAAGTTATTAAAAGGAGGTACCCTTGAAAATGTAGGCTCGATATATCGATGATGAGAAACCATACAGGTTTTGGAGCAAAGTGGAAGTGGGAGAGTGCATCTAACTTCAAGCGAAGTTTCTTGAACAAGGTGCTTGCCTGCCACAAAGTTTCAAAGAGGTTCAAGAAAGAATATCAGGTTAGTTCATCGATGGTATAGCTATAAACGAAACATGAATTGGGAACTATTTCAAAGCATATACCTCCGTCTTCTGTTCATCTGAGAAAGATAATGGAGCAGCAGCTGGATTTGTCTGCTGAACATATTCGTTCTGGAACAATCAAAGAAATTTGGCTGAGCTGTAAGTAGGAGTAAAATCGAAACTGCCGAAAGCCAGCTGCCAATTGACACCCATCTTATAGAACAAGGAAGTGAGATTGTTGACAATGGTTGTTGACAAACCTCATAAACTTCGGCAAGGCCCTTGCTGCTCTTATTTTCATCCTGCAATCAAGTTTAGAAGTCTCTGTCATTCACTCGTGAAAAATTTGAAGGAGAAAATGCACCAAATCACAAGCAAGTGAATAATAATCCTTTACCATCTGTTTGAACTCTCTTGGTGCTTTAGAGGGCAAACCAGGAGCCTTTTTACGGTCATTGAATTGTCCCTGTACCATGATAACGAGATGAGTTACGGATGGTTGTGAAAACACAACTCAAACTATTTCAGATCTAGAAAAATTGAAATAAAAAACTCATATGGGAACTAGAATGAACCTCTTCATTGAATATAGGAGTTCAGTGACCATGCAAAAAAAAAAAAAAAACAATTCAGACATGAATCAGGTAAACATCGCATACCTCAAGGATCCTTTTCTTAATCATCTCCTCTAGAGATTGTGTAACCTCCTCAGTGATTACTGGGACAGGCCCAACATTATGCTCAAAATCTAAATCAACTTCTAATGCACTGTTCTTGGGTCTGTCTGTAGCTTTAACCTGCCATTAATGCATCATCAAGCGACAATTTAGGACAAAGTGATTCCTAATGCAGAAAACATAAGTAGTGATTCCTTAAGAGCATATCACAGTGAATTCAAAGTTACCTCTCCCTGCAGGGTCCAGGGTTTCGGATCCAGATTTGCTTTCTCCATTTTCTCTATCTCAGCTTGTTTCTTCTGGAGTTCCTTTTCATGGGTGGAAAGTACTTTTGGTTTCTGTGCAAGCGACATGAAATTTAATTTGTAAGGATACATTAATAGCGCCATAGAATTTTTTTGAGAAACTGAGAAAAAGAGCTATGGATAACTAACACTTCAACATAATACTTGGATTCCTAACTGAGCATACAAAAAATCATCTACCTCGTCTGGTTTCTCATTGTCTTCCTCATCATCACAGCTTGAACCTTGTTGTTGTTGTTCCTCTTCTTCTTCTTCTGAGCTTGTGTCTTCCATCCTAAACTTGGACTTCTTCAGGACTCCTTTCTGAGGGGCGAAGAAGTCTTCAGCTCTGAACATTAAAGTAAGTATGAGAGACGCAGAATTAAGGAATTTATATAAATGTGTTATAGAATATTCAACAAATTGAAGGAGTGGTTCACGATGCTCTTGTTGCTTTTCCAGTACATAAGACCGCTAACCAAACACAAGCAAATAAGAAACAATAATACAAACTCCAAGACACTGAGTGAACAGTTAAAGCTGAAGGCCTTGCACTTCACTAGTGGCAGGAAGCAAAATCCATTATTGTCTAGTATGCCGATAATCACACTTCTAAGCGATCAAGCAATAAGCCTAGGAAGAACTAGATCATAATCAGAAGCACACTAGTGAACTCAAGCGAAGTTTTTATGGACCTGGCGTTTGCCATATCATCTTCTTCAACGTCGTCATCACCTTCACCAAAGAAATCGAGCTGTATAAAACAGAGCACCGCAATCAGAACAGAAAGCAGAAAAGTATACAACGCAAGCTTGAAGCTTGCCAGAAAACAGAAGAGACAAGGGGTATCTAGAAGACCTCTCACCTCATCATCCTCATCTTCTTCTTCATCATCTTCACTGTCATCATCTTCACCCTTCAATTTCTTGCCTTGACTTCCCTTAGACTTCTTCTTCTTTGGATCGAGCCCATAATGCTTAGCTTCTTCCTCTTCCAAATACTCCTTCAACTCGTTTATCTTGAAAGACGTATCTTCTATCCCTCCAATTTTCTCCTCCTCTTCTTCACTCCCCTCCTCATCCTCATCCTCCTCATCATCATCAACATCCATATCACCATCCTCATCCTCATCCTCATCATCAACATCCATATCACCATCCTCATCGTCATCCTCAGCAAGCTGCTCCGTTTTCTTTTCCTCCATCTTTTCTCCACCAGCAACCTCAGGGAGCAAAGTCTCAATTTCCTCAGGATTCTTTTCCCAATGCTTCACCCGTCGTCGACCGCTGCGAACCAGCGGCTGCGTGAATAGGTCTAGCTGCTGCCAAATCTGCTCGGCGTCAAATCCATCGACTAACAGTTTATCGAACGGATATTTCCGTACGTGAGGTCTGAGAGACGAGAACAGATGCTTAGAGGCTTCCCGTGCTGCCTCCGAAAGCGGCGGCGAAGGTACCAGCCACTGCGGTGGCTCCGTCAATTTCAGGCGGTGCAGCGGTTCCATTCTCGCTACTTCTTCGCTAGGTTTCCCGATTGCCGGTAAAAGCTTCAAGCTTGACAGCTTCTGGCAAACAAATAAATATTTCGGTTGGGGGATTACAGATTAGGGTTTAAGGAATAGCTATGGTGGTTTAAAGAGCTGAGGGTCTTACAGAAATTAGACAGAATATAAGGACTATCCTGCAATTGTTTCAATAGTATTTTTCATTTACATATTTATTTATTATCCTAAAGGCTAAAATGGTAAAACCAGAAAACAAAACAGATAAATTAACAAAAAGAAAATCCGATCCAAAGCTCCAAAAAAACGGAATACATTTCCGATATCCTCCACGCCTCTGCTCTTTTCCTCCGTCGTCTCTCTGTTTTCGCCGCCACCCGTTGCTAAACATGACAGAGATCGGAAGTACGAATCGGTTCAACTGCAGGATCCCTAATTTTGTTTAGTCGGATTCCGATTCGCCCGCGTTTTGAGGAGGTTTGTCGTTTGATCCGATTGAATATCGATTTTATTACTGTCAAGGTTGTGCTCTTTATCCTCTGAGTCCGATTCGTATTTCCTGAAGCTGAAGTTTCCAATACCAAGTTTAGATACAAAGAGAGGAGTGAACCCGATGATTAATGGCGAGAGTGTCCCCCTTGCTACGAGTACTGATCGTGATCCTTGCGGTTTATCCGCATCGAAATCAGAAGGGGGTGATGGATCGCAGGGTTCGTTGTCGGATTACTCTTCGTGTGGGGAATCGGAGTTTGATCGTTACTGTAGCGCAAACTCGGTGATGGGGACACCCAGCGTTTGTAGCGCGTTTGGACCAGCTGGTGAGTTTCTGGATTCTGAGTTTGGTTCTTCGAGGAGTTTTGAGGATTTTAGTTTGGGAGGGAGGATCGATAGAGATGTGGAAGGGCGAAAGCTGACTAAGCTTTCAAATTCAGGTGTAGATTGTTTGAACAGGGAAGTTGATGGGGTAGATAACAGTAGAGTGAGTTCTCGGGATGCTGGAAGGATCGTTGGAGAGAGTAGTGGAATGGCTGGTAAATTGGATGGTTGGCTAGATGCTGTTCAAGTGGGAAACGTGAAAGGTAGTAATGATGGGCTTGAAGCGATGTCTTTGGAAAAAGGGATTGTTGAAGAAAATGAGGGTTTTTCAAGTAAGTTGGACTCGCAAATGCTTTCGCAGCTTAACGCGGCAAAAGTAGGGTTAGAGGTAGATGAAGATGAGCTCTCATGTAGAAATGGGAATTCCGAGGATGACGATGATGATTCAATGTATGGCTGTGGTTCAGATGATGAAAACAGGAAGAATTTGTATATCCAGGGAAAGATAGAGTACAGCAAGAATGTAACACTTGAGAACAACAGTCCGTTACACATAAATTCATCTGTTGCTTTTGGTTCTAGTGATTTTGATGATTTTGAGCAAGAAACTATTGGAAGCAATCTAGCTTCTCTTACCTTGGGTGAGTTTCAGGAATTAGGAACTCAAAGATCGGTTTTCAGCTCTCTGCCCATGACTGGGGAGCCAGTTGCTTCTGGTGGTTGTTCTTTAGTTCCTACATGTTCTCATGATTTGGAACTGGATCAGTTGGAAGGAGTGAGAGATATTCCTGTGGCCATCTGCCAGCTCAGAGAAGCTGATGGATTGTCCAAGGTTCATAGAAGTACATCATCGCTTGGGTCTGATCTTTCAAGCCTTTGTGGACTGGACCAAGAAGATGCGACTGACAATTCTCTTTCTTATAACAACGATGGTTCTAAAGTTACAATGGCGCTTTTTAAGAACAGTTCCATCAGTGATATACTTGATTTGGAGCTAGATCCGCTGGGCAGAAAAGATTTTGCAGAGTTAAGACCGGACGTTCTGAGTTCTGATAAACAAATGGAGTCCCGAGGTACTGGAAGTGAGCACATCAGTTTGATAGAAAGTTACCAAGTCTTGGAAAAGCAAGAAGCTAAGAGTATAGAAGTAAATGCCGATCCTCCCATCACTCATCATTCTGGTACAGTGTTCTTTGAAGATCATGAATGGGCACCTGCACATTCAGCACTTCAAGATGAACGTGGTGAAATCAACGAAGTTAACTCAGCTTTGACTGTTACTTTGGAGAATCATCAAATGACAAAAGAGGTCAGAATCTTTTTATTGCTGTGTGCTTTCGTGTATTAGTACGACCATTACCATTCAGCTTTTGCATGGAGAACAAATTTGGAATTATCCTTAGCTAAAGTGTCTAGTTTCCCATTTGCAGTCGGTGTCTTTAATTGTTAAGTTATGTTTTGGTCTATAAGTCAGGAAAATAATATTTTTGTTAGCACGGAGGATTTATGCATGAAAGCTTAGGTTTCGGAGGTCTTACCTTTTTCTTTGAATCTTCTGGCAGTCAGGAAATGTTGAACTCAATGAATTTTATGATGAGGTTGTCAATGAAATGGAAGAAATTCTACTTGATTCAAACGAGTCTACAAGGCCAAAGTTCCTCCAGGGTAATCTCAGTTTCCACTCGCAGCCAACTTTGCCTCAAAGAGATGGTGGGAAAACCGCTTCTACTTCTGGATCAGTTGATACCTATGCATTAACCAAACAGTTGAAAAGAATTGATGGAGCTGATGTGGTAGGTGCAAAACAGAAGAGAGGAGATGTCTCCTTGAGTGAAAGATTGGTTGGAGTTAAAGAATACACAGTCTACACTATAAGAGTGTGGAGTGGTACAGATCAATGGGAGGTTGAACGCAGATATCGAGATTTTCTGAATCTACACCGTCAGCTCAAGTCATTGTCTGCTTATCAAGGGTGGTCTCTTCCTCTGCCCTGGTCGTCCGTAGGAAGGGAGTCCAAAAATTTACTTGGCAGTGCCTCTCCAGATGTTGTATCCAAGAGAAGTGTGCTGATTCAGGAGTGCTTACATTCTATTCTGGTGCCTGGACTCTTTTCCAGCCTTCCTAGTGCGTTATTTTGGTTCTTGTGTCCCCACGACTCGTTACCTAGTTCCCCAGTGTCAGAAACACAATCCGCTGGTTCGAGAAGTTTAGGTACTTTTGGGAAGACAATACGCCTGATTGTTGAAATTCTGCCTCACAAATCTATGAAACAATTGTTAGAAGCACAACATGAGACTTGTGCTGGATGCTACAAGCATTTTGGTGCTAGTAACACACTTATACATGATTTCGCCAAGACCCTTGGTTGGGGAAAGCCTCGGCTATGCGAATACACTGGTCAATTGTTTTGTTCTTCGTGCCATACAAATGATGGTGCAGTTTTGCCAGCACGCGTACTTCATTATTGGGATTTCACCAAATATCCAGTCTCTCAGATGGCCAAGTCATACCTGGATTCCATACACGAACAGGTAATTTTGAGATTTAAAGTCTAGAGCAACAGGTTGCTGTGCACGTTGTGATGCATCAGTAGAAAAGTGGAAGATTAGCAATCTCTTTTTCTAGTTTTTTTTTTTATACTGAAGATTTGTAGTATAAGACTCCAACTGCAGCAAATAAGAGTGCCTACAGCAGATATTCCTAGTTCCGGATTTTTTCAAGAATCTTGGTTTATTGATGTATTACACATGTGTTAGATATATTTGATCTTACATTACTTAAATATGGCTTCATTTTAGTTAATCTGAGACCTTGTCGGGTATTTTGTTTTGCAGCCAATGCTCTGTGTTGGCGCAGTTAATCCTTTCCTGTCGTCCAAGGTACCAGTAATGCACCATGTTATGAGTGTCAGGAAGAGAATTGGAAGTATGCTTCCTTATCTTCGCTGCCCATTCCGCAGGACCGTAAACAAAGGACTTGGTTCCCGTAGATATCTTCTTGAAAGCACTGATTTCTTTGCCCTCAAAGACCTCATCGATCTCTCCAAAGGAGCTTTCGCAGGTTTTCTATCTACACAAACTAATTGCTACTTGTATAACTTGATTGTCAGCTCTTCCCTGTTGTGTTTACATGGCCATATGAATGCAAGTTTATTTGAAATCTTATATCTTTCTAGATCGTTTTAATGAACTGCACCACGAAACCGTTTTATACCTTGATGCAGCCCTCCCCATAATGGTCGAGACAGTTTCCGCCAAAATTCGGGAGCATATAACAGAGCAATGCCTTGTATGCTGTGACGTTGGAATCCCTTGTGGTGCTCGACAAGCTTGTGATGATACTTCTTCGCTCATTTTCCCTTTCCAGGTCTGCATTCTTGCCCTACTCATTGCATTCTTTTGGTTACTAGAAACTACCCCGTTGGTGTTATTTGATTATGCAGAGGGCTCTAGTTGCAAATAACAGAGGTTAGAGTAACTGCGGTATTTGCGTAGACATCTCTCGTGACTGTTCCTTTTACAATGCAACTGGTTTAACTGGTTTATTAGTGTCCATCCTCTAGCCTGACATTTTGTTAGTCTCTATAACTTCTTTATGTACTGTGGAGTCGTTCTCTAACAATTATTACGACACAGGAATCCGAGATTGAGAGGTGTTCATCCTGTAACTTGGTGATGCATAGATCTTGCTTCAGAAAGCTCCCAACCTGCTCGTGCGGAGCACGTCTAGGAGCGACCGACATCGCCACTTCATCGAATCGAGCAACCCAACTTGTCAGCAACGACTCATTAGCAAGATCAACATCTTTCTCAACAGCTCGATTGCTGTCAGGACTGTTCTCGAAAGGAAAGGAACACAAGACGATCGATCGTAAAAACAGCAGCAATGTCATCCTAATGGGTTCCTTGCCGACTACAAACACTTTGTAACGAATCTATACACATAAATTTGAGTATAACTCGTAAGTCGCATTCTTTGTCTAGATGATTGTAACACGATATATCTACAATTCATTAAACTGAAAATAGAGATTGTATTGTTGGGGGAAAACATTTAAACAAAGGAAATAACATATGACAAACTGTAAAATTAAAAGACAGAATTAAACTTTTGCTAAAGACAATATTATCCTCTCACTGCTGAATGCACTCTGGAGGCCGCTCACACTGCTGTAACTGGCTACCTTCGTCATCTGACTCCATATTCTTCACAACTTCATCAGCATCACTATCACTACCCTCCTCCTCCTCCTCTTCCTCCACCTCGTTGGCATCTTCCTCCTTGTCATCATCTTCAGGCCAATCAGTGCGGGCCCAGATAGCAGCCTCCCCGGTGAACCAAGACAAGGCATGAGGTACGATCTTGTCCCGAATAGTAGCAGCCATGTTGTAGTCTTGTTCCAACTTCTCCTGAACCTCTCCGGCTTCGTCTTCATCCAGCTCCTCATCACCATCCTTCGGAACTTGCAGAGTTTTGAAGAAGTTAAAGAAGCTATCGCAATCCTCGGTCTTGCTCACAGCCTCCTTACCGTTCCTCCTCACCATCCTCATCCTCTGAGTCAAACACTTCCCCTGACACCACTTGATCTCGGTCCCAACGGCACTCTCGAGAACCGGGCCCTCATAGTTGTCGTGTTCGCAAGTCAAGTGGTACGTCTTGGTCAGGACTGAGTTTTCGAAGTAAGAGTTGGAGTAGAAGAAGAATTCGAGCTTAAATCCCTCGTCGTGTTCTCCCGAAACTCGGGTGCATTTGATCTCTTTCAACGAAATCAGAGCTTCTTCGTCCCTATCGGTGATCTCTTCCGACAATACTGCATTGTTCTTCATGGCGTTGAGCCAGAACTCCGGAACGCCTTCGTAATGCACGATTCGGTAGCGCTGGGAATAGAGCGGTTCGATTAGGCTTCGGTGTTGCGCTAAGAGTGCTGCTTTCTCTTCGCGGAATTTAGCATCGAGTTTTTCGTGTTTCCTCTGGATCTCCAGGAGGTTTTCCACGCTGCTGCGCACCTTGGGGTCTAAGTCGTCCAAATTCAGAAGCTTATTGTTCTTACAGTCGTTACTTGCAGGTTTTTCGGCCATGGTGTAGCTTTGTGTTTGTGTTTCGGCCATGTTCTTGCTGTGTGTTTAGGGTTTCAGAATTGGGTTTTAGAAAGAACAAATTGGTCAAGCGCAGAGCTTAGTACAAAGGTCAAAGCCTACACAGACAAGGAAAACAAGAAGAAGTCTTTCTCCTAACTCAACAAGGATTCACCTTCTACACAGGAAGGGAAAAGATTAAATTAATTATTTGCTGAGTCAGCAATTCATCTTCTATATAGTTTTCTTTCCTATGTAGTTTCAGGCGGTATTGTTTGTTAGTTTATCTTTAATTTTATTTTTGATATATTAATATATTATGTTTCTCTTTTTTTAATTAACGGTGGAAATTTACTTGTTGTGAATGAAATATTATTTTTAACATGTTAATTTGATTAAAAATTTAAGCAAATTATTTTTAATTATAAAGATGGGATGGTGTAACGCAAGGATATATTTAGTAAGTTGATAAAATAAAAGGGTGAAATAGCTTTTAATTATATAAGGGTATAGTTATTAAGTTGACAAAAATAAAGAGGGCAAAAAGTAATAGTATGAATTATCATTTGTTTTAATTATTCGATTAAGTATGTAACTGGACAAATTTACATCATTAATTTGATGATTCTTATTTTTTTATCATTGAAATAAGCCAATGATTTAGATTAAAATATACACTGAGATAAATTTTAAAATAGATTATGCTAATTTACTTACGCACGTGAGAATACACATGAAATCTCATAGCTTCGGACTTGAGGTGGGTGGGGCTAAAGCTCGAGAAACCGCACCCTTAGATATGCCTATGGATTATTGGTTTAATGTCTCAATATAGTGTTTCATTCAATCAGTATGAGTTATGCAATATTGAATAACTGATAAGTTACGTGAAAATATAGTATTTGTACGTAAATGTTGCAGTGTGACAAAAAACCTTACTCCTTCAGAATCTAATTTAGTATTTGTACAATTGCTTCAACAACTTTATTCGATATTATTATCATTATTATAATTATTATTCAGTCGCATAAAAAAACAAGTAACAAAGCCATTTAGATAACAAGAGCCTCCAATTGGTCATTCACCTCATTCTTATCATCATCATCTGCCTTGTGCTCATTCTTCTTCTCATCATCTTCATCATCTGCCTTCTTACCATCATCATCTGCCTTGTGCTCATCCTTCTTCTCATCATCTTCATCATCTTCATCATAATCCTCGTCGTCATCATCAACGTAATCATGCTCCGCGATAACTTCAGTCACCTCACCGTGTTCAACGGTGACAAACATGGTGAGAAACGGGTACCCTGTACCATGTGTATAGAATTTACACCCTTCCTCGGAGATCCGGACAGCAAGCTCCACCACTTTCTTCACGACCGAATCGGCCATGGGCAATCTCATCGCCTCGAGAAACCCACGAACATTAGGCAACGCCGATTCTTCAGTCAGCATCAAAACCCTGTTGAACAAGAACAGACGGTGAACTACATTTGTAGCAATGGCGCCGTTATGCGCCAGTGTTTTCGTGACAATTGCCATCACATTGAGAATGAACTTGTTTGGTACATCCATGAGAATTAAGCTAATAAGTACGAATTTGCAGTGTGTGTTTGTGTTGTGTGTTCTTGAGGGAGAGGTCAGTTGTATTTATATAGGATGAAATCGTTAGGTTTCTGGGTTGTTGCAATATTGCCAGCAGTTACTTACTTGTGCTTCCCTAATTTGCACAGATTTTTGTATTATATAATTCATTGAATACTCAAACTAAATTATGAGGTTACCAAATATTAGTTTTCTGCCCAAAAATGTCCACATATACCATATGATAATATAGATACTAAATTAGATTCTATACCAAAATTGTTATATATGATTTTTATTGCGGCGGAATCGGGGTGGTTCAATTCATGCTACGTACGTACGTCCAACGTCCCGTGAGCATGCAATTAACGTTCTTGTAATTTTTTTTGAAAGTGAATCTTTCTAATTTGAAGTTATATATTACTTGCATTTTTAGATTGGAAATCTTTTTTAGGGTTTTTTTCCATAACTATCAGAATTTCGTTACACATGTATAATATAAAAATGTTGATAAGTGATGGTGCTTTAATTTCTTTCACACTAGGAGTACGAGTACTAAGAAGTATATTTTTTATCTTAGACCATGAGTATCAATATGGTATTACATCTTCTAATGTGCTATGTAACATCGTATGCATTGTCATTAATAGTGTTAAAAATCTAACAATCATTAACTAGATTTGTCATCTTATCGAAAAGCTTGGGTCTTATCACCTTTATAAGCTAACTCGATAAACATTACTTATTTATTGGATATGACTGGATCATAAAGATACGGGGTATTATGAGATGTTGTCAATTAGGCCTTAGATACTACTGTTAGATTGAAAGAAAGATGACACAAATGAATCTAGGTGGAAAATCCTTGCGGAAAAAGCCACAGACGCAACAGCAAACCGACTATAAAATCTCTATTATAATGAGGAAGTACAAACTCAAAAGAAATTTACAATATGATTCATGATTTCGTAATCAACAAAACATGACGTGACTAAACGAGGTGGAGAACGGAAGTTCAAAGAAAATACAAACGATGACTAATCCTCGACTGATCTGACCGCTTTAATATAGGAGATTTGGATCAACTAACTTCAACACCCGCCTTTACCCGGTTTGTTTAAATCGTTACACTAAAAGCACTGGAGGTCCCTATATTGATTCTAGATCTTTCTTTTATGTTGTCCTAATCATCCTAACCAATCAGATTAGAGGATATGCAATGCATGATCTGAAAGAGTAGTCAAAGAACCTTCTCTAATCTCCTCCTTTATCTTTCTCAAAACTCTTACTGAGATTGATGCCAAGGAAGGAATCTTTTTCTTTCCCCAGAAAGAATCTGAGATTGCTGGTTCAGCCTGGGTAAAAAGATGCAAAATACTGTCAAAGTTCAATTTGGAATGGCATTGGATCCTGAAAAACTGAAAAAAGAGAACCCAGAAAAGGAGAAAGAATCTCCCTTTTAACCCCCTTTGCTCACATCTTCTGCATTCTGCTGGTTTTGTTTACCTCTATCTATACATCACAATTCAGAAAACTAAGAACAAAAATAAAAGAATCTTCCTTTCACTTTCTCTCCTGTATTAATCATCTCCAAAAAGAACTCAACTGATCTGAACTAATGTGGCTTCTTCAGAGTTGAACTTGTAACTCTCATTATGTTTGCTTCCTTGTCCCTTTAGTATATCTGCATCTCTAGTAACTCCTCTCTACCGTATCTTTCAAGCTAGCTCGGTCCCCCGATATGAATCGGGGAACCATCTAGTTAACAATGTGTTCTTCAGCTTCACCATGAAAGCAAACGCACCATAGCAAGGGATATGCATCACTGCTACTGCAAAGTACCTGCAGATAAATCAACGAGATGGATTTTAGATTACAGATGTGGAAGTTGGTTTCTCAACAGAATAGTTTACAAGCACTATGCAGAAGACATTTACCATAACGGGACGTAGGGAGATGAAATATCAAGGAATGGATATGGCCACCTGTGAGAAAAAAATTTGTAAGAGCCAGAAACAGCAAAAAGTGTTAACGAATAATATTAAGACAAATATGAACCCTCTCCCAACAAAATTGGAACACAATGGTTCTTGGCATGGTATCCAAGCCTTTAAAAGACCGAGAAATCTCGATTAAAATCCTGATAGCCCCAATGTTAATGAATAATATTAAGACCAATCCGAACTCTCTCTCAACAACTCGAATTATTAGGACTCGAATTATTAGGATACCATGGTTCTTGACAGAAACAGCATTCAAACTGTAAATGGATTCATTTTTCTGGATGTACCATAGTTTGACAGAAGCATGGAGAATCCACTGGAACACCACATAGAAGACTGTCCAGAGGATGAAATATGCAATCCTGAAGAAGGGAAATGGCTGCAAGAAAGATAGAAGCAGAACTGTTAAGATAATCAACAGAAACTAAAGACTAAAGGGAAAGTGGTGGAAAGCAAAGTGAATAGCTCACCATGCAATTCATGGCAGTATCTCCAAGCAAGAAGATTGCATTCATGGAATGCATGCTAACAATCAGCTGTCATTATCAAAATGATTTATCCATTAAGAAAGCTACAAAAAACCAGAAGCTGAAAATGAGAGATAACTAAAAGGCTTACTGCATTGAGCTGGTAATCTTTGATTGCAAGGAATGGAACGATTATGAGCCAAAACACACAATCTGTCAGCATTACAGCCCCAGCATTCATCTGTTGAAAGAAACAATCCCAAAAATCAGAAACAGCTAACAACAACCCAAAAAGACATTGAACCATAAAAAAAACAATCTTTACACTGTTCATAACCTGGAAAATGATCTGAAAGGCATAAACCAATTTCCCAGCAGGCTGGCGATCCAGAACTGCAGCTTGGTAAGAAGGAGGAATTGAGCCTTTCATTGACTTGGAAGTATTCTCACCATGTTCTGCATCTAACTCTGCATCACCAACTCTATCCCCACTAGCTCTTTTGTGATACCTGTAGCATCCTCGAATGGACAGCAAACTCCCAATCTGAAGATTAGAAACCAACAAAGATGTCATGTGATGTCATGATTCTTCTCTTTTTTTCAGGTAAAGTTTACAGAATGCACTAGAGACAGAGGAGGAACTCACAGCAAAATAGAGAGTGACCAAAGTAAATGTCCACCTGCATTCAAGAACTCAACAACATTAGTCAAACAAGAAGAAACGAGTTTAGTTTCATTGAAGAGGGGAAACTGAGAATTAGAGAGGTTACTAAGTACTAACTGGGTATAGTAGTAAAAAACGGTGGATCCACCAACAAGAACAGAAACAATGAGGAGAAGCAAGAGGACTGAAAGGGCACTGAGTCTGAATCCCAGAAGCCAAGCTGGATGGATCCCTTTCAAGGAAGGCATCCAAGCTTGGTCATCATACAGGAAAGCTTCCTCCTTTCTTTCTTCTTCTTCTTCAACCTCCTCCTGGCGACGACGAATAAAGTTGTGCTCTTTCTTCCATATCAACACCAATGCGATGTTCAAGGACACCAAAACCCACACGGCACAAAGCAAGAACCTCCAGTTCACCCAGTAATTTGCTGCTGTGGTGTCCCCTGTCATCACAGGGTGCCACGTGTCCCCTGTTGGTCCTGCTACCATGCTCATCTTGTGGAAAACAAAGAATGAATGGATGAATTAGAGATGGGTTCTGGCTGAAGTTCTCTTTCTCTTAAATGGGTCAGCAAATCCAGAATAAAAATGGGTTCTTGGTGGGGAAGATTTGCACTTTACTGTACAAAGACTGTATGTATGGAACCAGAAAATGGAGGGAAGTTGGGGGAAATTTGTGGGGAAAGGAAAAGGTTGGAAGCTTACAAGAGAAAATGCTTAGCTTCTATGCTTTGGTTTCAGATAAGAGAATGGGGGGAAAAGATGGCAGCAATGTAGGAAAGGGGAAATACTTGGAGATGGGAGAAACTGGAGAGAGCAGAGAGATCTTGCTTTCTGCATGCAAATAATTTATGCATTCCAGAAACATGCAATTTTAGCTTTCTTTGATTCTCTTCTGCTTGCCTCCTTTTCTGTTTTTCTTTCATCTTTTTGAATTTTAAAGTGCTGCAATCCATCATACCATTTTTAATGTTTTAAACTGATTTCAGTTTGTGGAGGGCTTTACACATATGCAAGGGTGGAAAAAAGAAGAGAAGTGTGTTGGGGAAGAGAGAAATTGTAGGGAAGAAGGAAGAAAGTAACAATTCACTGTGTACCATTTTTTGGGATACTGTGAACAGACAGAGAGAGAAAGAGAAGGACAGGACAATTGTTTGTTTGGAGATTGTGTTCTGTTGTGTTCTATGGTGTTGGTCTTGGAATATGTACTAGCTATGTATGACTGCTTTTGTCTTCTTCCAGTAAAGTTGATCGTGGAGTCATGGAACTTTGGTATATTTCATGTTTTGGTTGCAATAATAAGATGTTTTCTCAGTTGCAGTTGAGTCACAGTGTTTTCATTGCCCTTTTGTTTGGAGTGGTTATATGTACATACTGCAAATGCTAATAGTATGAAGCTATGGATGTTGATTTCAGTAGCCAGATTTGAAACTTTTTACAACCTTTGGTAGTTTGTTTAGTTGAATCAGGCCATTATTATTGGCTATTAGCAATGAGACCAACTCCACCGCTCTAGATAGTGGATGTGAGAGTGGTTGGTGAAGATAAGGGATTTGGCTAGGGAATGATTTTCTTTTTTCGGTCACGATGGTTACTTACTATTATATCTTATTCAAATAATATGTAACGAAAAATTGTTTATTGATAACACAAAAATAAAGCACAAATATCATTCGTTGTGACTGGAAAAAAGACTGTCAGCACCGAATCTGGACTATATAATAAAAGTGAAATTCACACAAGAACTTCATACTCTATTTCAAAAGTCCAACTCTTTCTGTCGCAACCATACACTACGGAACATTAATCAAATTGCCAACAACCTATATCGTTTCTCCATACTATTTCTACCCCATTCATCAATCATATATAACCTCTCATACATCGCTTTCAGAGATCTCCTCTTGTCATAATAGCATGCTGGTATGTCCTTACCCTTTGTATCTTCTGTTTTCTTAGTTAGCAGGGTGCACAATCTCGGTCCTTCCACCCTGAAGCTATTCGTCACACAAAAAAATGAAATTCAACAAGTATATCAAACTATTAATGATGACTTGATCAATGGCGCAATCATGATGTTAGCTTTTCTGCTCGCCTTCAAATCAAAATCGGACAGTGTCCAAGGTGGCAGGCAGTCTTTCGTGGACCCCCATGGTTTGTTTGACCTGTTGACTGCACTTTCTTCCAACCTCTGAGATGGCTTTGGGTTTTGTGGGACAAGTAGCTGGGGAAACGTTCGTATGCCACGTGGCTAGAGTAAGTTGAGGACGGAGGTGAAATTGAGAACGTGGGTGAACCGGTGGCAGTCCCTTTACCAGTATCTAACAGCCTCCATTCCGATGCCTTTGTCTGTCTTTGCTTTCCTCTATGAAATCTTTGCTTCCTTCACTTGTTGTTTTGTTCTGGTACGCGTACGCCAGTTCTGGAGAAAGCGTGTCGGGAAAACAGAGTGTTCTTAACAAAACTCAACCGGATGGGGAAAGGAAAGTGAGCGGAAGAGAATCAGATTCTCTGTCGGAGTTGGGGAATTAATATTAGACAGCAAAGTTCCAACCATTGCTTTGTACAGTCTCCTTACGGTTTATCTTTCTTTTTTCCCCAGAATTCAAACACTAGTAGTATGAAACTAACAACCAGTACGTGGGCTCGACCTTTGAAATGAGATGGGCTTAGTATACAACCCATTCATCTTAATGGACCTTCATCTTATCCCAGCTGCTGGTGCACCGATGGGCTTAGTATTCAGCCCATGAATCACTCGATTAGCTCAACCAATAAAATACGGCTCATGTCATTATAGTTACGAATTAGTGCACTGTTTGTCATTATAGTTTAGATTCTGTATGAGATGCTATTATAGTGAACAATCGTTAACTCGCTAATGTAGATACACGTTATTGCCTAATCAACATAAATAATATTACAATATTAACAATTAAGAATTAGAAAATAAAAATTAAAACCTCCCACTCACAATACGCCAAGTAAACATTCATGTAGAAAAGAATCGACCTAGCCATAGCAAAAATATTCGTATCTGATCCTCCCTGTTTAGATAGAAGAATAATACTCGTAGTGGGCAGTGTCCCGTTCTCTTCTATGTCAAATTTTAGTTTCCTTATTTTGACATGAAGAATTGTCGCACTACCTTGGTTGGTCACGTCTAGGATAAACGGTGGTACTCGTAAACATATTCATTCATACAAAGTGTTAACTAGTAAACAGAAACAAAGCTCTGTGATTACTTGCAGCTGCTATCTGATATACTATTATGCTGGCCAACTAATGTGTTGCCATTCCACAAAATTCAAAATGTGCATCTAATTCAAACCTCCAACTCGAACATATATGAATGCAAGGGAAGCATTCTTCCTTACACATCTAACAACTCATGAAACTGTTCACTGCCCTCTTGAAATCGTTCACCTGCTTCTCTCTAGCAGCCAATTTCATTGCTAAATCCTCAATGTCTTCATCCTTGTCTTTCAGGACTTTCCTCAAACACTTGGTCTCCATCTCCTTCTGCTCCAATTCCCTCCTGTAATGACTCAGAAGCTCTTCCTTCTCCCTCAACCCAGATTCCCTTTCCCCCCAGCATCATCTTCATCTCCTGGTAATCAATCACGGCCTCCCCTCCTCTGCTCTGATCGTATCGGCTCCATACAGTGGTAATGCGCTGGAGTCCGGTGCACTTAGATCGCTTCCAGTTTCTACGACTTGGAGGGTATCATCTGAGGTTCCGACGAGAAATCCGATCAGTCTCCACAAATGTCCGAAAATCCGATCTCGTCATCTTCGAAGTGTAAATAAAACACATAAAAGGTGCAACATACTACAAATACAAATAGCCTTACCTTTATTAGCAAAATCTAACTGTCCTTTGAACTCTAATTTCCCCCTTAAATCCCATATTATTCCTTGATACCAAGTATCTAATTGGATCATGTACCTATTTTGGTATCTACATGCCAATTCCAATCCACCAACCCAAAGCATTGTTCTAGCCCTATCACTGTCGACAATTACACAAGACCACAATAATGTCTATGCCAGTCGCCAACTCACCCACCAACCCCGCAGGCTACCACAGCAGTCCCAGCTAACACCAAGAAATTCCGCCAGAAGAAACAACCAATAAATCACAAAGTTCGCCTCCACAATATCCGCCCTTTCCATCGTTTTACCTAACGTAGCCATAAAAGCTACAAAAGGAATCAGTGAGTGGACACTACGCACTGTTCCACCAAATTTCGACGGACTCCTCGAAGCTCGAAGCTCCTCCTCTCTCCCGCCCTACCTACCGACCTCCATTTTCCTCTAAATCGGCCGGAAAATGCAGAGCGCCGCCTTCACCGCCTCCCCTTCCCTTTTCCGTCCGATTCGGACTCCGGCCTCCAACCCTAGGCTAGGACTCCGATTTGACCCTATTCGAGCTGCTCGTGAAGATCTCGACACTTCCGGCAATGTCATCTTCCCCCGCCGATCCTGGTCCCTTGCCTCCTCCTCCGCGTCTCCCAAGCTTCAGCTCAGGCCGTGGAACCCCTTGCCTTCCGAGAAGAGATTCGACTTGAAGGCAACCTCCTCCTCTGCCGAGAACGCTGGCGAGACGGAGGAGAACAAGGCTGCTGCTTTGACTAAGACTTTGGTGCTTGGATCGTTGTTTGGACTCTGGTATTTGTTCAACATCTACTTCAACATTTACAACAAGCAGGTCCGTCTTCTTTGATTTGGTTTCTCTCTAGTTTTCTTTGTTTTGGTAAAGATTAGTCCTTCCAATGAGATTTTAACAGAGTGCACAAGATGGAGCAGGATGATCTGATAATTAGGGTCATTTAGTTTCATTTTAATGTAAATCGATTTGCTTGTATGGAGAATCCAGCGCTTTCGTGACCAAGATGCACCGTGATTTGTGGGAAACCTGGAAGAGTGAGTGAAGTGTTCTGAATTCATGTGCTTTTGCGTGGTGCAGGTCTTGAAAGTCTACCCTAATCCCATAACAGTTACTGCGGTTCAGTTTGCTGTGGGTACTGTTCTTGTTACTTTCATGTGGACTTTCAACCTTTACAAGAGGCCAAAGATCAGTTGGGCTATGGTAATGTTGAATTGAGATGTGGATTTTCTTTCTTGCTTATATGAATTGGCTCCTTGGTTTTGTGAGCTGAGGCTTTAATGGGAGATCTTAATGATGACAGCTTGGTGCAATCCTGCCGCTTGCGATGGTCCACACTCTTGGTAATCTCTTCACTAACATGAGTCTTGGCAAAGTGGCTGTTTCCTTCACTCACACTATCAAGGCCATGGAACCCTTCTTCTCGGTTCTTCTCTCTGCAATGTTCCTTGGCGAGGTGAGATGTTTTTGTTTTGACATATTCTAATTTTGTTAGCTTACTAATGCATGAATCTGATGGATGAACCATAAGAACTAGTGGTGGGTTCACCATTTGTATAGCATCTCTGCGGCAAGTTATCCACTGGGCAGCGTTACTGGATTCTGAGAAATATTCGACTCACCTTTTCAGTTTGATGCTAACCGATTTGAAATATTCTCTGTGTCTATGCAGTTCCCTAGTCTTTGGGTGGTTTCTTCTCTTTTACCAATTGTCGGTGGAGTAGCACTGGCATCTATGACTGAAGCCTCTTTCAACTGGTAAGTATTACAAAATCGTGTGACTGTTTTCGTTTCCCTGCCACCTAGAAACATTCGTCTTTGAAAACATTCCTGGTTGCAGTTGCAGCTATCTTTGGGACGGATAATTTGCATTTTGGAATCTGATTTGGCACTCTATTTGTATTTTCTTACACAGGGCTGGTTTCTGGACTGCAATGGCTTCTAATGTGACAAACCAGTCTCGTAATGTCCTAAGCAAAAAAGTCATGGTTAAGAAAGAGGTATGATCTTTTCCCTTATTTACCATCGATATTGTCAGTATAGACATTTCTTTTTCTGATATGACCTGCTGTTTCTCTTTGAACTTTGAATTGATACTTTTTTGCATCTGGCCGTTAACAGGATTCTATGGACAACATCACGCTCTTCTCAATCATTACAATCATGTCATTTTTCTTGCTTGCTCCCGTTGCTATCTTCATGGAAGGTGTCAAGTTCACACCAGCGTACCTCCAATCTGCTGTATGTAATCTGCAGAAAGCTTCACATTACTAAAGAGTCCACTCATAAGTGTTGTTTCCTTACTGAAGAAATTGATGTATGTTGTGTTGTGTCAACAGGGATTGAATGTTAAACAAGTGTACACTAGGTCGTTGATTGCTGCTCTATGTTTCCACGCCTACCAGCAGGTGAGATATTTTGTTTAATTTCAGAGAAATACTGCTGTTTTCATTTATTCATGACTGGCTTCAGTTTTTGCATCTGTTAACTCTTCTTTATGCTCTGTTGAACTGTGACTGCAGGTATCCTATATGATACTGCAGAGAGTATCACCAGTGACCCACTCAGTTGGCAATTGCGTTAAGCGTGTGGTGGTTATTGTAAGCTCCGTCATCTTCTTCCAGACGCCTGTTTCACCAGTCAACTCTCTAGGTAAAAAACTTGCATGAGTTAGAATAACATTGCATCTCGCCCATTTTTCTCAGCTCTAGCGTTGATGAATAACGATTTTCGTGCGCAATCTGCAGGAACCGGGATAGCACTAGCTGGAGTTTTCCTGTACTCAAGAGTGAAGCGCATCAAGCCAAAGACCAAGGAAGCTTAGAAGTGTTTATTTGTGGATACGTTTTGGGTTTCTGAAACTCAGGTTTCCTCTTTAAGACGATACAATTGTTTAATAGATTCCTTGAATTTCGAAGAACATCTGCTGTAGTAGATCAAGCCAGGACAAGTTCAGTTTTAGGTTCCGTTGTTAAAGCTTGCTAATTTTTGTCATGTTCGGCTTTTGAGTTTTGACATATCTGGAGCAAGAATTTTTACAAGGAAATATAAGGGTGTTGTCCATTTTTCCTTTGGGCAAGTTGTACTATTGCATCTGTTAAAACGATGGGTCGTTTTCCAGGAACTGTGTCTATGTTGGTGGATTCAAATGTCATGTTTCTTTATAGAGAATGGGGTCGACATAACGTCCGGATTCACGATTCATACTTTCTTTCTGATGCTAAAGGTGGTCACAACAAGGCCACAGCTCTGTCAGCTAGCGACTTGCCAATTAGATTTTTGTTTCTTTGCTTTCCAGCTCTTTCTACGAACAAATCAAAGCAAGATCCTTTCTGGTTTAGAATCTTTTTGATTGAAACAGACTAGTTCAAAATTTCCAAAAGTTGATGCATTGTTTCTCCAATTTAACTATATGTTTGGTTCTTATAATCTTATGTTCGAATTCTCACCACTTACTCATATGGGGTGCAATATTGTTAAATCTAAATCTCACTTTTCAAGCATGTATATATTTGGACTATGATTCAAAGGGCCTGTCCCTGTAAATTCATCATCTCGACCAAATCCATCTCCTTCTTCACCTCGAAAGGCATCGGCAGCATTGCATCCTCGACGGACTTGTTGAAGCTCTTCTCATCAACCAGTAGTTCACAAGAAGACAACCCGTCAAGAAAGGAGTCAATGCTGCATCTATCTTGAAATATCTCATCATCAAATCCAAAATCAGGGACTTCTTCATTACTCATGAAATCGAAATTGGGTACCAACCGGTCATTTTCCTCATACAAGTGATCCATGCTCAGTTGTGGATGGAGGAGAGACTGTGAGTTGTTATGCTCCGGACGACGAGCTGAGACCAGAGGTGCTGCTGGAATAATGGCGTTGGAAGCAGCAGCAGCAGCAGTAGTAGTAGTAGTGTTGTTCTTGGAGGAGGATGATCTTTTGGTGGAAGTAGAGTTGACCAAGTTCAAGCTCTTGATGTAGTCCTGGAGAATGGAAGTTCGAGGGTACTTGGAAGAGCGGCATTTGCGCTTGGAGTATTGCTTCCTTTTGGTTGCATTCCAGTGGTTCTTGATTGAGTTCTCTGTTCTTCCAGGGAGCCTCTTGGCAATCTCTGCCCATTTGTTCCCAATCTCTATATGTGAATGTATTAGCACTTTGTCCTCATCTTCTGTCCATGTATCTTTCTGAAATAACAGATTACAAATGTAACAAAAATGAAATTAGGAATTGGAACATAACAGGGGAATAAGAATGATAAAGAAAGTATCTTATATTAGATCATATGAGTTTAGAAATTAATCGACTTATACTGATGATATAATATTCATCATCCGCAACTTGTATAGTAAGTAATTCAATTGAATTTATTCAAATTAAAAAAGCTGCACTTATCTAAGCAAAAGTGCCAATTATCTCTAAAGCCTAAACTAATGCTACCATGTAGAGAATTTAGTGTTCAATTGGTGTATATCAACATCTTAAATAAAGGACAATGCCTCAAACACATTCTAAGAAATTAAACCAACTATTCCAAAATAGCAGCAATTAACAATACATTGTTTTAAATTAGCAGCTGTAAACAATATTATAGAGCGTTACCTTAATATCAGGTTTGAGATGGTTGTGCCACCTCTCTCGACACTGCTTTCCAATTCTCCCAGGCAGCATCTGAGCGATGTATGACCATTTTTTAGTCCCATATTGTCCCACGAGCTGAACTAGCAACCTGTCCCACAACACACCCAATTGATAAAAAAAATCACATCTTTACTAAAAAAACAAAACAATATCACATCAACATCAAGATCCAATTAAACAATTAGATTAGATTTGGCGAGTACAATGTTGAATGAGATTTAGATGAAAATACGAAAATTGGTAATCCATAATTACTTCGTCAAAATCAAAATTTTGACCCAACATTCCACCTGCCAAACCAAACCTCATATCTGTCGGGTTTTTGGAATTTTACCTGTCCTCATCGACTGTCCATTGGCCCTTCACCACATTCTTCTTACCTTTCCAAGTGTTTTTGGCCACTGGAGCAGCAACCATATTCACCATCTGATTACTGAATTTCTCACCATTGATATTAGCAAAAGGCTTACACTCATACTCATAATTGTTTGAAGAGGATGATCCATACGAGTAAACATCATAAGAATCCAAATTGGACCATGTGTTGTTGACTCCAAACACTTGATTTGTCGATGATCCATTTTGTCCAAACAAGTGATCCTCCTCCTGAGGAAGCCCCGTTGACTGCAGCTGCAACGGCCGCGCCGGAAAATTCGGCGGCGGATGTTGGTGGTGGCGGCGGCTCAGGGTGGTCATGTTATAATTATTCTGAGGCAGAAACAGCGCCTGGGAGGAGACAAAAGCGTCAGTTTCATGCTCCATTGAAGGGAACATGGTTTGGTTAAAACTTAGTGCAAAAGGAATTGAAGGAGTGCAATTTATTGGTATTAATTTTGGTTAAACCCAATACCAAAAACCAAGAGCTAATGCTTTTTTATATCTCCATTGTGTTGCTCTTAATAAATAATAATTTGGGTGGGGAATGTCATTTGTGATAAAAATTGATCTCGACCGTTGATTCTTTTCATCGCACGGCTGGTATTACTTTGGCATTCTCTTTAGTAAATTTTAGGAAAGTAATTAATCACTTGGTAAGTGAAATTACTTTATTTGCAAAAATTCAATGGTCGATTAGAAATTCAGATAATTTGCCTTTTTCATATGTTAGAATCTTGACTTCCCCAGGTGACAAATATCAACCTTACACGTGGCAATCTTTTTTTTTTTAGTTAAGACGTGGCAATCCTGTAAAAATATTTCATTTGTGTGTATCAAATTTGATTGGATATAGAGCTCAAAATCTTATTAATTGGTATAAAAAATGGTATTAAAATTATAATAAAAAAATTGAAAAATTGGTTTTCGAGAAGGTTTTTTTTTTATAAAAATCTTTATTAGTTACATTGAAACCGACATTTGCTACAAATTTATTGCCGTCTTAATGAATTAATTTTTATTTGTTTCGCATTGATTTCAAAGAGGGTTAAATAGTTTGAAGAAGTAATTATGAGTGACAAGGGGTTGTTGAACTAAAAGACAATTAATGAATTAATTTTTTAATACTATCATTCAACAAGTTATAAGGTTTTATTAACTAAATTGGATTGATTAAGAAGATAATTTAACACATTCTCATTTGAGGAGAACGCGTGTAATGCTGAATTGTGAATTCAATACTCATGTTAAATTATTTTCAGCCGTCAGATCGTCTTTCTTTTCAACCCTTTTAATCTACATTACATTTAAGTTGCTAATAACAACGTTTAATTAAATAATAATTATATTTAAGTTGATAATAACTATATTTACCTAAAAGATGTTGAAACCTACCTATAAGATGGTGATAACTACATCTGAATTCCCTCCATAACCATGTCTTATTGGCTAATAACTACGTTTTCTCTTCTTATATCTACCTTACATTTTCATCGACCATACATACATCTAAGGTGTTAAATACCTACCTCAAGGTTGTTAACGCCTATATTAGTTTCTAACAACTACGTTTTGTTCTCGTATATCTACCTTACGTTTAAGTTGCTTATACCTAATATAAGTTGTTGATACCAACATGTAACTCTAATTTAGTAATAGGAACGTCTAAGTTGTTACTAGTTATGTCTAAGTTGTTAATGGTTACGTTTAAGTTGTCAACAACTACTGTAAGTGATGATGGCTATCAAGTTTAATTTTAAGTAAGTCAACTCATGTGTTTGACCTCGAAAAAAAAAAGTTTGGCAAAACTATATCACGACTGTGCTTGTTATAATTATCTTTGAAAAACTAAGATTTTGACCAAAAGCTATTCAAAACCAAATTTGTATGCTAAAGATTTTAATTAAATAAAAAATTAGGGAAAAAGTTAATAATTAATATATATAATAAATTAATTAAATAAAAAAGAGTGGTTAAGTTACCAAAATGCCCATGGGCTAAGCTCAACATGGCAAAACTTCAGCACAGGACGATATCTCCTCACTTGAGCATTATAATTATTCTTTCTTTAAGCAAATATAATGTTCCCTATTCGTTAGCTTTTTTCTTTGTAACATTAATGCTCGGGGTTTCAGAAACATTTAATTATTGTTGTACACTTTGAGAGCATAGAGATCTTGCAAAAGAGATGATCAAACTCCAACAGATAGTTAAGAAACAATACGAGCAATCAACAATAGAACATATTGTAATGCGAAATGAGTCAACAATCGACGATGGTAAGACCAATGGCGAAACCAAACCCTACCCAACCCAACCCGATTAAATCAACTACTTGACAGCTCTCGACTTGAGTCATACTTGGAGCAGCTATAGTGGACTGGGGGAACACCCATCATATCATTATCTATTATGGGCTTTATCAACCAATAATCCCGAGCCCAAAATTATCGGCCCATAGCTGTAAATATGTAACAACCCGAATCGTGCTCCATCCTCATCCTATATTCCCGGAATAATATCCAACTTCAATCACGATCATCCACTTGTCAGATATTCTCAAAACCATCCAGGACCATCTCCACCTTCCACGTGTCCCAGACACTCATCCACCGCCATTCGATCTACCGTCCGCGTGCCCTTACAAATACTCGAAAACCTATGTTAAGCCTCCTGAAACCTCTGTCTCCTCTTCGACCTAATCGGAATCCTCTCCATCCTCAGAACCACCACCGTAGAAAGAAACAACGATGCTCAGGCTAGCGACGAACAGGATATTGGGCCGTGCAGCAGCGGCGACGGCTCCGCAGCAGCAATCCCCAGCGGCTATATTTCAGAGGTTCTACCACGAGAATGTCATTGACCACTTCAACAACCCTCGCAACGTCGGTTCCTTCGACAAGAACGATCCAAGCGTCGGCACCGGGCTTGTGGGGGCTCCTGCCTGCGGCGATGTGATGAAGCTGCAGATTAAGGTCGATGAAAAGACGGGAGAGATCGTGGATGCTCGATTCAAGACCTTCGGTTGCGGCTCCGCAATCGCGTCCTCTTCTGTAGGTAAGGTGTTCGACGGAATTAGGATGTAATTTTTTCATCAAACTGTCGCCTGATTTAAGGGCGATGCCGAAGTTCTTATCTGTGTTGTTGTTTGGTCGTCCATTTCAGCTTCTGAGTGGGTGAAAGGGAAGCAGACGGAGGAGGTCTTGACCATCAAGAATACGTGAGTTGATCGCTTTCCCCTCTTTTTTTACTGTAGAACGTTGCAATATCTATCTTCATGCTCAGAGGTTGTGCTCTGTGGGCACAAAGTTGGCTGAGCTGAAATGGAAACTTTTGTGGGGGATTGGCGTGTGTTGGTAGTTGTGAAAGGTCGTGTAGGGTATTTTTTTAAGAAATGCTGATCATAGCTAAGAATATTAGCATCCTTTAAGCCATCTCGTGGCGGACTTGTCTGGTAATTGAAGTCTCTGCCGATCGTCATTAAACATGGGGGCATCATGGTCCTGAGTGCTTTCTTATATAAAGGCTTGGCTAGTTGGCTTGGAAGAAAGAAAATGGGAAATGTTAGATCTTTCAATATGTAGCTGATCGGATTTTCATATAAGCCTGGTTTAAGGTGTTCCCTGGTTAGCATTTTGTTTTGAGGCATTGATATCCCACTCGTGCTTGTCCATTGTTTTTGTTGATTATGTTCATCTGTAACGAGATGTTCTATTGATGTGAATAATCCTTCAATCTTTTCCGAATAGAACATATAGTTGTTTAATGTATCTAGTGTTCCTATTAAGCAGTAACTCTTTTATGTGTTCGTATGATGTCCCTTCAATTTGGAAATTTTTTATGATATGGAGTGAGTGTTCTTTTTTGTTCTGCTGTGGATATTTTGAGTGGAGAAAAATGAGTGGAATAAGCTGGTGCTGGATTTATACACTGTTGCACTTAAATGGAAGCAGTAAGTCGTAAGGCTCCTCAATTATGGGTCTGATTTTTAGTGGTGGGAAGTGCAAGTATCTCTCATTTTTGGAATTTGGAGTACTAGTCCCAGGTCCCTAGGACGTTAAGAAGATATAACAGGATTAGTTTTGATCTGCGGATGAATTGGATTGTTCAATGTCGTACAGATGAGCCATAGGAGTTGGAAATGGGGTTCACTGCAGTACTTATTTTGGTAGAAGAGGGTGAAGCAGATTACACGTTTGTATATCATACTAACGTGAATTTCTTTGGTGTCTGGTGGTTTTCTGGTGGTTAAACATACTGTGGTGGTATCGTGTTTGTCCCATTAGCAACCCAAGGAAAAAATTGCATCTTTTGAACCGTGGTAGTGTAGGCGAGGATTTGTCATTTTCACATCTGGGCACCTACTTGTTTTTTGTTGGAGATTCTAAACTGTGTTTGTATACGCAGGCAAATCGCAAAGCATCTGTCTCTACCACCAGTTAAGCTCCACTGCAGCATGCTGGCAGAGGATGCCATCAAGGCTGCCGTGAAGGACTACCAAGCAAAGCGTGCGAAATCAAACGGGAACGAGGCAGCCGATGCACCTCTTCAGGAAGCTGCTAAAGCTTGAAGTTTCTGTAAATTGTCCTATGTGACGATGACGTATAAATAGCCATCCCTGCTAGATAGACGGGATTCCTTTCCGAGCATCCCCCTCAAGGTCTGCGAAATAATATTGAGCTTGCTGGTGATGTGAAGAAGATGCTGTTTGCTGATCAGTGATGGACTAAGGATATGGTAGGTTATGCCCCTCCCAATCAGTATGTGATGTAACGAATGAGATAGTAGCAGGAGGTGTTTTCTGTTAAGGTCAGACTTTGCCGTACATTTCTATGGTGTTTTGTTTGCTTGTTTTTCCTTCGTTTTATTCTGCCACACCAAATAAACACTCGTGCTTTAATAATGAGTTGTCTCGTTTTATCATTAGTCGTATGCACCCTGAACATTAACATTAACTAAATAATCAAAATATAAAGAAATTTAGTAAGCTGTGGCCTGAGACTCCCCTAAATCTATCATGTATTTCGTCACAAGTTCTTCAATTTCTTACCAGAATTGCCATCTCACTAAGTCCATGCACTAATTTGTCAAATTGGTCAGAGTTCTTGCCATTATGTGGCTCGGTATATGTGATTGTTTCTTAAACAAAGCAATTATGTAGTTTGGAAGGACTGTTTATAGAGAATACAATCAACATTTTTTATTTGTAGAAATCACTATCTCATTAACTACTCAGCGGGACAATGCAGGTAAAAGCCACTTCTTAGCGTCTCTCTGGTTATAATCTAAACAACATGAAAAAAATGAAGTAATCGAATGAGGTCCACAGTACGGTTTTCTTTTTGAAAAGCATGCAATACATGAACCTGCCAGTCTGGCAGTCTCCATTCAGAAACACCGTTGTTTCTTCTGACACTTTTTTTTTATTGTTCAATGCGCAATAAATTTTCTAATCCATGCATTTAAAAGCTCGTCTAAAAGGTAAAAATCGTCAAAATTCCAAATTCAGAATCTTATTATCGTGTCCTTTACTCGTGACTGTGCTCCCCCCTTTATGCTCTCGAACCTTCCTCGTGAAGGGACACCAACATCTCGTTTCGGAACCTCTCTTCGTATTAACTGAATAAATAGTCTTTACTCGCACCATACTCACCTCTCTACGCAAAAACTCCAGATCGAGCTTCGATTTCTCCCGGTAAGTTACTTGTATGATCTGTTTTGAATCTAGGAGTAGTATTAACTCCATTATCAAGGGTGTTTGACAGAGACATATTTTGAATTTTGATTGTGTTCGACACTGAAGGAGAGGCAAAATCAAGATATAGGGTTTGCTCAAAGAAAGATCCAAATCAAAGAGAGTTGAGGAACAATCGGCTGAGAAGAGGCATAACACAAATCTGGTAAACTACTCCCTTTTATTATTGTTGTTCCTTATAAATAAATTCCTCTGTTGATGCACTATTTTTGTTCCTTCACTATTGCTTCCAATATTATTACTCAGTCTAACAAAAGACTTCATGCTCTGCAAGATCTCTCATGAAGTGACATGTCATAATTATACGAGTAAACCCAACTGTTGAGCCTTCAATTTTTTGAAAACCGAGTGATCCTCTTTTTAACAACCAACGTATTCACTGTCGTCGAACCTTTCGTTTATCTTTGCTCTGTTTAATACCGTGAGCATCGAGTCCGGTTACTTACCAAAGTTACTCAAACCTATCTATCATGATCCAAGTCGCTCAAAAGTGAGTGAATCTTGTGGGTGGGTTTTGATTATCTATCTAATCATTCATTAATTAGTGGGTGGGTTTGAGTTGGATAATGAGTTATCCGTCTAACTCGATCTTCAATTTTTGTATCTCTGCTATACAACTCTGTGATCCTCCCTTTAACAACCAACGGATTCATTGTTGGCCAAACCCTTTCGTTATCTGTGCTCTGTTTGATAGAGGTTTCCTAAGTAGTGAATGGTAGTTGAAGGTTGAATATATTACTACATATGTGCACACCATCCCAAACTCAAAGTTTAACATTTTATCCAAACCAATTAGTTTTTCAATTCGCTCTTCGTTGAGGCAGCAATTTCACCTCTTCCCTCAGTAATAGTTGAATCACAACGCACGAATCAAACTACACATATATTCACAAGTATCCTTTCTCTCAAACAATCGTTAACTTTTTTACAACTCCTCTTATTCAGTCTGGGTGATTGAGCAAATTCATAGATTCATAATGTACGTTGTATAGCTGCGACTATCGGCTTCGCAAAACAGACCTCATCTAGCTACTCCTCGAGCCTTAATAATAACATTACCGTCTGAATTGAGAAACTTGCTTGGATGGTGACGATATCTAAGTGATATTTATCATCGTCTTAGGAGATCAATTATATAATTTTAAATCTAACTTCAATCACAAATAGTTTAAATCGTCTATCAAATATCGCTAACAAATTTACTAATTTAATAAACACATATATATTATTAACCGTAGCTAAATGAAGTGATACCTCATCCGATCCACCCCATTTGACATGATCCTATCTAAACCCGTCCATTAAGCTATGAGAAATCACGAACTAAACTAAATTTAAGCACCAAAAAGAAGAACATTTTAAAAAGCTCTAAAAAGTAAAAACCAAAGAAAAACAGAGAGAGCATCTGAAGATCCAATGCAAGCGGCCGAGCAGAGAGAGAGGAGAAACGTCTTTACTCCTTTGATCCTTTCCATCTCTTTCTCTTTGTCTCTCCTTTCCCTAATTAATAGCTTCTAAGTTTGCGCATCTTTCTTTCTTTTCTCCCGCACTCACTACCACACTCCCTGTTCCTTTTCTTTCTTAATTTATTCCGACGGTTGTTACAAAAAATTTCCGGCTAAAATCTTCACCTGAATGATTACTGTTTTCCACCTGAAGACAGACTCTTGGATCATGCCGGCCCTCAGCTGAAACAATGTGAAGATGCTTTGTTTATTCTAACCCAATTAGCCGATCGTCTCTCGTACGGGTTGGTGCTGATTTTTTATTACTTTCTGTTTTGTTTCTATTTGTGTAATTGGTATGCTTGTTTTTCTGTGTTTGTAATTGGTTTATTCACGTTGATTGTATTTCTGAACGGTTGTTTGTTCATGTTAATTAGATACAGTGGAATGTGATTTTGAATTTGGTTTTTTATTCATCTATTAGGTGTGACATTTGAGAATTAGTGGGTGGAGATGGAGGATACTAAAACCCTAGAGGCAGAGAACCCAGATGCTAAAACCCTAAAAGATGGGAACTTTGAAGCTATGGAGTTGGATCAATGCTCTGATAAGAAATGTGCTGGTCTAGAGCACGAGTCTGAGATTGTGGTAGAAGATAACGGTCAATTGGTCAACGAGGGAATTGAAAATGGTCAAGATGGGGGCAATGTAGGTTCATTGGTCGAGACCCGAAGGGTTAATGATGCTGTCGGACTTGGGAAGGTCTCTTCGTTAAGTAGTGATGGAAATGGGGAAGCTGAGAGTGAGGAACGTTTAAAGGGGAGGCAATTGCAGGACGAAAAGATTGTGAATTTGGTCGAAGAAGCAGCGGTGGAGAACATGGTTAAAGACATTGATGCTGTCGATACCGAGTCTGAGACTCTGGCAGAAGATAACGGTCAATTGGTCAATGTGAGAATCGAAAATGGTCAGGACGAGGGCAATGCAGGTTCATTGCTGGAGACCCCAATGGTAAATGATGCTGTCGAACTCAGAAAGTTCTCTTCTTTAAGTAATGATGGTAATGGGGAAGCTGAGAGTGAGGAATGTTTAAAGGGGAGAGAAGTGCAGGACGAAATGTTTGCGAATTTGGTCAAAGAAGCAGCGGTAGAGAACATGGTTACAGACATTGATACTGTCGATACCGATGATCAGGGTATAAATGTTTCAGGAGATGACATATCACTCTATGTAGAGCTGTCCGGTCCAGTTGATGGAGCTGGCAATGGTGGTGGAGATGACATGGATTGTGTTGATTTGAATAAAAACAAGTCCGGTGAGACAATTGGAAGGAAGTTCTGTCCTGGGGATGTCGTCTGGCTTAGAACAAAAAGTGAGTCATGGTGGCCAGGGCAGGTTTGTGGTCTGTCGACTTGTCCCGAAGATGGTTACAAGGTTAACTGCCATAAAGTTCAGCACTTTGGAAACCAGCATGTTGCTTGGTGCTCACCTTCCATGCTGAGAGATTTCAGCCAGTATTTCGATCAGATAGTAAGAGAAAATAACAAGGGTAAAGGCTTCCTTGGAGTGGTGGAGAAGGCCATCGATGCGTTTGTTAAACGTTTGAAATCGGAGATGACCTGTTCTTGTATGCTCAAGCATGGCTGCTGCAGTGATAAGAACTCAATGGCCATAGTCGAAGAGCGCGATAATAATGATTCACAAGATGGTAAATCTGTGACGACATTTGAGCCGGGGGCATTTCTTTCTCAGGTTAAACAACTAGCCGTTGCGGTCCGGAAACCTTCACTGCTCGAGTTGGCTGTTGCCAAGAGTCGTGTGGAAGCATTTTCTTGTTCTAAAGGACACCTGCAGCTGCCACTTAGTGAATTGTGGGACCCCGATCAGAAGGGGAATCGAGATCCTACGCGAAAAAGGAAATTGAAACAGTTCTTGAGAGAAGTTCTTAATGATTCGGCAACAGTGAAGGAGGAGGCTGGAAACTCGGATTCTCCAATGGAGGATAAAAGCTTTGACTTGAGAGAAAGAAAGAGGAGCAAGTATTTATCATATCCTTATGTGAATATAGGACAGACGAACAACAAGCCTGCGGGTGAAACGGAACAAGTTAAGGGTAAAGAGCTGGAAGTTCATAAAGGAACTTCTAAATCTTCTGGCAATAAAGGGTTCCGAAAACGCTGGTTCGAAAAGTTCATCGACAACACAGCTGTATCAAGCAAGCCTGAGTTTCTCAGTTCATCCGTTGCTGGTTTGTTGTCCGAGCTGTCTCGTACTTCGGTGGATTGCTTGTATCGAAGCAAGAGCGTGGATTTCGAAGTAGTTGAGTGTTTTTTCTCGAGGTTCAGAATGTCGGCATTTCATGATGAGTCTATTTACGAGAGGCATTGCAAGAACACCATTGGATGTAGTAGTGATGCTGCTACTGAAGCACCTGAGGAGAAATATGCTGGAGTTGCAAGCCCGGTTTCGAAAACTGCGCAGAAGAAGGTATGGAAGACTAAGCAATCTGGAGGTGATTCAGCTACTACCCCAAAGACCAAACCTGAAAAAGGGTCGTCAGATGGATGTAATGCTGCTGCTGAGCCTGCAAGTCAGGTTTTGCAAACTGCGCCGATGGTATGGAAGACTAATAAGAAATCTGGAAATTCAGCAGTACGAAAGACCAAACCTGAAAAAGGGTCGTCGCATGGAACACAACCCAAGAATGACAGCAGTATAGACCGATCGACCTCGAAAGTAGCAGGGATGAACGGTAGTCTTGGGTGTAACTCTACAACTCCTCCAAGTGCACAGATTCTGAAACAGATTGCTTCGGAAGTTAAACTGACTCCAATGAAGATACATGACAAAGCAGCGACCTTTCCAGTTATGAATGGAGATCATTCGGAACCCGATACAGTTTGTTCACAAACGTTTTCTCCAACTTCCATCCTTAGAGAAGGCAATATGACAGGCTTAACCGCTGCCATACCAGACACAAACGGTATTGTCTCAACAGATGGTAAGCTGAAGGAGAATGTAACTCCGGGACAGGTGAATCCAGCTCCGGAACAGGCTAATCCTGGTGCTGGAGTTCCGGATGTAAACACAGGAGTTGCTGCTGCTGAAAAAGGCACTTTTTCGACGAATTCTGGGGTGAAGAGGGGAAGGGGAAGAGGAAGAGGAAGAGGAAGAGGAAGGGGTAGAGGAGAAGGAGGTAATCCAGAGAGACCGAAAAAGAAACCTTCTTTCAGCAATGCAGATTATTATATGGGAAAATGGATGGACATACAAACTTCAGGCACTGTTAAACATCAAACATTTGCTCCGCCAGAAACTCCATCTGATGCGTCTTCTGGGGTTGGGAACTCGAAAGAGTCGGAATCACAGCCATTGCAGCACAACAATGGCTCTGAGAGAACGTGCAATGAGTTTCGGTCAGTTCCAGCTGCCTCAACACCTGAAATAAGGGAAGGTTTAGCACCTAATAATAATGCAGCAGCGGCACCTCCGATGCACATAATAAGGAAGAATCTTGAGAGGATGACGTCAATGCTGCAGGATGCTGGAGATAGTCTTTCTCCTGAGATGAGGAGCTTGCTGGAAACTGAAATTAACGGCCTCTTGAAAAAGGTGAGCTCTTCTGCTCCCACCAAGCCTTCCTCATAAAAAGCTGCAACTTGTAAACCTGTATAATGGATGGTTAGGCTGGTTGTTTATTAGATTAGGACCAAAAATAAACTCTCTGTGGCAGTTTTCCAAATGTCTGTCAACTCAAATGGGTGGGTTGAAATGATGTAGCGTAATGAACTTGTTTGCTAAGCCCTTGATGAGAGACTAATGAATGCCTTTGTTGACAGTCATTTTCTTTTTATGGCCGACTTTTGCTTTATGGTTTTTATATCATGGGTATTTTAACTGAAGAAAGCAGACTATGTCAGGAAAATAAACACCTGATGATCTTGATTTTAGCATCTGTATTAAAACTTATTAGTTTTAAGCATTAGAGCAGGGCAAGTTAAATGTCGAGCCAGGGGTTACAGTTACGATTCCAAGTATGAGCTGAACAACTGCAGTCTGATGGAGATGGCCTGGAGCCAAATGGATCATAGAGAGCTGGATGCTTGTACTTGTTACGCTTGATTGAATTGAGAACAAAGCAATCGTTGTAGTCCATAGCCTGCAAAAAGCCCATTAAAGACTGTTCATGAATTGCAATTAGCTCGGAACTTCACAGATTGTGCAGTTCATTTCACCACAGTATTCGTATCCAGAGTTTTTTCAGGGAGTCAAATTCATCAACTTTTCCAACTTGTATGTCGCTACAAATTCGAAGTACTTGACTCCATAGTCGAGTGATATTGTGAGAAATACCAACTTCCGTGGATTTACAATATTACGTTTTAGGATCGAGAGGATGGGAAATTCCGCAACTTGTTCCCATTCGAGGCCCGGCAGGATCAGGCCCCAGTTGGCAGTCAAATTCACACGGCCTGTTCTTCGATCAGCTGACCATATATGAACGCAATGTAGCTTTATGACATGATCAGAGCAGACAGAGATATGGACAAAGAGTGAGTATGAACTACAGATTAGTATACGACAAATGAGAATTTTCAAGTGGAATTTATTGTGCTACGACGCTAATAGCAATGCAGGTGCGCACGCACGGTCGGGTAGTGGCTACTAACGTAACATCAGTATTCGTTCATGTTGACGGAACAGGGATCCTGTCCACCGGCCCCAGATATTGTGTTCTATCCAAGTAAAATATTTTATATAAAGATTTCGTTGGTCGGCAGACAGACAACAATTGCGGCAGTCGGTTGCTGTAGAATTCCCGCACGCATGAAATATACACTACAGTGAGGAAAACACTGCAAAATGACAGAACAGATTAAGTTGCTATAATCTATTTGCCGCAAAAACAAAACAGAACATGTAAAAGATTGGACATGGGAGATCTCTTGACAAAATATCAGTGATCAGTGGAATGTGTTCTTACTTTCTGTAACAATTGTCCAGTCAATTGCGGGGATCTTTTTGCGCACAACTGATGCATTGGTTTGGAGGAACGTTTTGCTGTTTTGAGTTTATTTGTTTAAATGACAGGTGGATTTGGATTGTAATGTTTTCATTTTGTAACTACGAAATTTGAAACATGTTGTCTTCTGGGATTGCGTTCATATTTTCGGCGAAGTGGTGTACTTCAAATTAAAAACAAAAACCTTGTCTTTTCAAAAAGGTTGGAAATATGTTTTGATGTGTTTACTGTTTGACCGTATCAAGTTCGGCAGAATATCCGTAATGACAATTATGGTTGCCATCCTTAGTAGAAAGTATCGTTATGGGCCACATACTCACTCTACTTACAGGTAAATTGAACACTATAAAAAATTAAGGAAAGGTTAAACTTCTCAACATTCTCGTGGTTTTTTATCTTTCACACTAAAGAAGTGTTCCACGTACCAATCATCTGTTGATTGTATTTACTCTTTTGGTGGTTCCATGTCTTATTGATAGTTGATTACCTTGCATTGATCATTATGAATAGCTTTTTTTATAAATACGAAAAACTTATTCGATTGACATTACATTTAATTTAGTGATTCCGTCGTTAGGTGAGATTGGTGATGTCATTATAAATGTGCCAAAATAATTGTGCATTCCGGGTTTCAAACCCATGATCTATGTGAACAAAATCAGGTAAGGTGTTACAAGCCTACAATCAATGGCAGAGCTATTAAGGAAGGTCGAACCCTCTTAGCTAATAAACAAAAGTCTTTTGAAACCTCCATGGACTAATCATACCACTAACTGTAACAGAGTTCAATTAGTATAATTACTAATAGTTTTTTTATACGGTCAGTAGTTAACAATTTTAACCATAATCGTTTTATCAACCATATTCATACATTAAATAAGATAAGCCAATTTGACAATTTCCAACACTAACATAAAATCAAGTAAAATTGAGTTTTAACTTTATTTAGACATTATTTATCGGGGTTACCATAGTGAAACTTGAATTTTTAGCCATTTCCAACATGTATGTTAAATATTAGCGGATCTGAAAATTTTGAAATTTTCATAGGTTAACCCCTTTAGAAATTGACCAATTTTGACATGAAAATTTTCAAATTTTCAAATTGGCTAATATCTGACATGTATGTTGTGGGTGGCTAAAATTTGAGATTTCACCATGTTAAATCCTTCAAATAATAGACAAATGAAATCAAAAGACATTTTTTAAAGGTTTTGATTGTTCTTGTTAGTAAGGATGTATGTGCTTTCAAATGCAAAAATCTTAACTTGGATTTCTAGCGGTTTCTCACCACATGCATGCAGAAAGTAAGTCGATTTCACAATTTTCAAACACTAATATAAAACCAAGTAAAATTGAGTTTTAACTTCATTTGGACATTATTTACAAGGGTTACCATAGTAAAACTTAAATTTTTAGCCATTTCCAACATGCATGTCAAATATTAGCCGATTTTAAAAAATTTGAAATTTTCATGTCAAAATGGCTCATTTCCATAGGTTAACCTCTTTCTAAATTTGATTAATTATGATATGAAAATTAAAAAAAATTAAATTTTCTAATATTTTACATGTATATTGAGAATGGCTAAGAATTGAGGTTTCACAATGTTAAGCCCTTCAAATAATAGACATATGAAATTAACATGCATTTTTTTAAAGGTTTCGATTGTTTTTGTTAGTGGGGATGTATATGCTTTCGATAAAAAAATGTTAGCTTATAAATTTCTAATGGGGTTACCATAGTGAAAGTTGAATATTTAGCAATTTTCAACATGCATGTCAAATATTAGCCGATTTGAAAATTTTTGAAATTTTCATGTCAAAATGGCTCATTTTCATAGGCTAACCTCTTTGAAAATTTGATTAATTATGATATAAAAATTAAAAAAATTCAAATTGTTTAATATTTTACATGCATATTGAGAATGGCTAAGAACTGGGGTTTCACAATATTAAACCCTTCAAATAATAGACAAATGGAATTAACAGACATTTTTTTAAGGTTTCGATTGTTGTTGTCAGTGGGGATGTATGTGCTTTCGATAACAAAAATCTTAGCTTATAAATTTCTAGCGATTTCCCACCACATATTATTAGATACGAATTTCAAACTCCCATGTCCAACTTTCTAGCTCCGCCAATGCCTACATCTACTCGACTACTGTCAGTCTAACCATCATCGTGCATAGTAATTTTTCTAAATATAATCATTGTTGAATAATTGATACACCATATTTTTTTTAGTTAGTGCAGATTAGCCGCTAACCGTTAATTCCTTCAATGGAACGATTAGAGTAAATTGAACTACGAACCATAGTTGCAGTGAGTGGTTAACTCCCAAATCAGAAACTCTGAACCGATTTCCAGAGCTAGACAGGTTATAAATTGGGAAAGTAATGGCGGGAGAGAATATATTACTTTAATTATTTTGTCCAAAAGCGGGAGATGCTAAGCTTGGGTCGCAATGTCTCTGTTCATCTGCTTTCCAGAACCCTTTTGTTTTTGTTTCTTCCTACAGCGTGATCAATACACCGTCGATGGGGTCCCAAAAGCACACTGACCAGGCGTTATTCTACCAAATGGATCGTCCACCACTCGATCGGATCCCTTTAATGACCAAAAGACAAGGTCTCCTCGCACCCCTAATCCATTCAAGCTAACCAATTTTCTAATTGAATTTTTTTATTTTTATTTAAGAGAATTTCCTTTCACCAGTCTACAAATATCTAATTCTTTTAGATATGATTAGGGTATTTTTTTTATTTATAATTCTGTTTATTTCAAATTTTAATAATTCTATCAATTATGAAACATGTCAATTCTAAACATCTCTCGTTCATTCGAGTTATTGTAATGCTAGAATTCTCTACATAGGATATTAAAATCTTTGATTGAGCTTATATATGATATCCCATTATAGTTTAATTAAGTTATATATATGTAACGTAAGCATTTGTTACTTGTTTTTTTTTTTTGGTAAACTTGTTTCATCGACAATAGTTAAGTTATCTGAATGCAGGGGGGAATATTGAAGGTTTCGTGAATGTGAAGCATTAGTTAGTATTCAGGAAAGCATTCTGAGCCACATGACTGCCACTGTCACGACTTTATAGAATAAGACAAAAACTCGTAGACTTATCGGGGAAACTAGAGCTACGTACCTATTCCTATTCCCATTACCTTATATATCTATACATAAATAAAATAAAATATTACGTGTAGACACTGAATTTGCCGACGGCTAGGGACTAGGGAGGTAATTTAGACGTATTTGGTTGGAGTACTTTAAGCAAATGGGATCCAGTGTCCTCTCTGTACATACGTAGGTGGTAGGGTACAGTTTTTTTTAACCTTCCTCCTGGTCTTTTGGCTTTATATATATTTAGAAAAAATATATGTATGTGTGATTCGTTGAATCTGTAGTCCGATTTTTTTATAATTATTGGACATATGATTAGTTCGTACTTAGTATAGTGTCTCCAAAAAGAGTGGAGAAGCAAATGATCAGGATGACGATACGATGACGTGCATTAAGTGAAGATAGTAATAATGGTCATTTTGTTTAGAGTGCAGCTAGCGGCGCCGTCGGCTTTATCAGCCCTATGTATTGTCACTCTAGACGGCCATCTTATCCAAAGCGCCAAAATCAACTTCAAATCTAAATTGGGTGAAGTTTTCACTTTAATTAATTAGTGAACCGATTATTTATCGGAATCTTTTCAATCCAAATTGGTATTATTCATTATAATCACCTTTTTTATATGTCAAAGTGGACAGACAGTACTGTTGAATAATGCATGCAGTACTGCAGGTGAAAAGCAAAATTCCCCAGCTTCCAATCATTAGCCTTACAGATCCAAATCATGTCCCAAGAGGAGCTCGTTTGAATTCGCCACGTACAGAATCAAACTCAAAGAATTTTGAACCAGTTAGCAGCCACAAGCAGTAGCTACTAACCAGTAACCATTAATCAACAGTGCATTATCACTACCCTAGAGTAACCATGTACAGGTGCACATGCACTCATGCCCGTTTCCCTATATGTTATGAAAACATAATAAAATTGTGTCGAGATTTTGAGCTCAAGTACGCACACTATAGTCAAATTTTACGAGATCATCAATCATAGTTAGGCCTGTAAATCTAACTTGTAAACCCATCAACTCAGCTCAACCCAACTCAACTCAGGCGGGTTGGGTTGTCCTTCATAATAATATGAGTTTAAATAAATTGGATTTTTTTATAACTCTATAGAGTTCAGCTTTATTTGATCATAACCCACAGGCCACAAGAACCCAACCCAACGGAATTACACAATCCATACACAACCTGATTTCACATTTCACAACTTGACCCGTGGGCCGTGAGGCCGTGATTTACCTCTCGACTCTCACAGAAATATCAATCGATGCTTTCGACTTCTCGTGCTCTGACCTCTGAAGATGGCTGAAAGCGGCGAATCGAACAACAACAGCAGATCTCAACAGCAGCTGCCTCTTGTAGCTCACTAGCTTCCTCCGCCGATCAAACCCAACTTTGATTCATCGACCCACCTCGTTCAAACCTAGTGAGTACTATGTAGCTACCTAGTATCCGACGAAGCAACTAGCCGACTACCCACCACCGACAAGGCGACAACCTAGTTCTCTACTAGATGACGAATCGAGGATGACAACCCAACTCTAAAGACCCACCTCCGATGACCCAGATATTGATCTTTTGGTCTACTTGGTTTAAACTTTTGTCACATGAGATCTAATTATCCAACTTCCTGATCTTTATAAGATTGTAAAACTGCAGTTTAAGTGATTCGTGTTAGCTGGTCTTTTCCTTGACTGATTCAGTGTTAGTTTGAGTGACTCGTGTTAGCAGTTTGAGTGATTCGTGTTAGCAGTTTGAGTGAACTTGTGTTGTATGTTGTTAATGAAGTTATGAATAACATTCAGCGTCTCAGTGGGGCTTTTGTAGAGTCTAGGTGTTGTCACTTAGGATGTTCAAGTCATACAGAGTTGGATGAACCTTTGTTGTTCAACTTAGCCAACAACTACTAGGATTGCGAGAAAAAACTGCTGCTGCTCAACCAGTGGATAAACTTATTCAATGTTTTGTCTAATGTTCAATCTCTTAATTTGTTTGCAGGTGGAAAGCAATTACTTAGGTCAACTCAATCATTCTAACCAAGTAGAAACCATGGATGATGGTGAAGAGAGACGGCTATCACGACAGATGATGATTCACGAATTTAAAAGGTAACGTTCAACTTAACTTTCTTTCTTTCTTCTGTACTATGTTCCATCTCTGATGTAGTCAAAGTTTATCTCTATCACAATCCTTGTTTATGCTTTAACAGGTTCCATTTTTCTCATAGTTTTCTGATTCTGGATATCGCCTTTCATTAATTCCAGACAAATGTAGTTGCAGAGTAAAGCAGAAGTAGGCAAAAATGAAAAAACAGAGCAGCTGGCTACAGTAACTGCTGTAAGGTAGCAGAGTAGTAGAGTAAGAAGTAAAAACTATCTAGGATGGTTGAAAGAGAGTTTGAATGAGTTTGTTTTAAACAAAAAGGCGACTGGAAAGATGTTGTTTTGATGTTTTTGCCATTTGTTGTGTATGTCTACAGGCTGTGTATGAGTTTGTCATTTGATGAGTTTATCAGCTTGTACATGACAAGCTATATATGAGTTTCTCATTTGATGAGTATGAGTTTGTCATCTGTGTGTGAGTATGTCTACAGGCTGTATATGTGTTTGTCATTTGATGAGTCTGTCATTTACATGTCTCAGGCTGTGATGGCTAAGGACGTTTTGACAATTCCGGTAAATACCGTGGTATCCGAATATGCATTTAGTATCGGAGGACACATTTTGGATGCATTTCAGAGTTCGTTGTCTCCTTTAGTTGTAGAGAGCCTGATATGTGCCTAAAATTGGTTATAGCCTAGTACCGCTCCAATTAATATGGAAGAAACCTTTAAAGAGTTTGAAGAACTTGAACAAGGTAAACATTGCGTTTTTTTTAACATATTCCATTCACTGTAACATATATATATATATATGTATTAACAGAACTAAATGATTGAATTTGGATGAGACGACTATTACGGCAGATGATGATTCGCGAATTTAAGAGGTATAAGAACTATGAGCAGCACATTTTAGTATTTATGGGTGGTTTCTTGTTTGGAAAAATTGTGGTGGAGAAAGGAACAGGTGATGAATTATATTAGATGGATGGCCTCTACTGTTTCCTACTATTCTATTTAGTGAATTGTCCTCACCTCTTGTTTTTGTTTCATTAGGAGTTCTTATAATAAAACCTAACTTAACCCGCATCAATCCACTAGAGTTGAGTTGGATCAAATTACAAAAAAAGGGATGAGCTGAGTTAACAAAACTTACAACCCATTTATCCCTAAACCCAATTCCAACCCTCTAAAACTCACCCCAACCCAACCCATTTACACCCCTAATCATAATACGTAGTATAATAACTAGTCTACGCATGTTCTACTTACATATCAAATGTGTCTTGACATCTATATCGATCGTGATTTACGTACGTACCGGTATAAAACTCAGGTATGGTATTGCAATTGAGTTGAGGAGTGGGAAGGTAGGTTTGTTTTAATTTGGAAGGCGGGAAAGGAATGAATGGATACTTTGCTTGTTGCAAGAGCATGGTATATAGAGAGAGACACAGAGACATAGAGAAGGGCAGAGAGTCCACTGAGTCGGTCTATATTTTGGGGGAGATGTAGTAATATATGTTTGGTCCCAGCAGTAGCTTGTTATTCCGCATTTACGTGCCTTTACCCTTTATCGGAAACTTCCCTTTAACTACCCACTCACCCCATTACCCAATGCAACGTAACTCTCTCTCTCCATTCCTACCTCCTAATTTGATATAATAACAATTTTGGACCACGTCATTGTATATCAATGTTTGCATACCTCGAACACATTACAGAATTTGAAGTCCGGAACCATCATTTTTTTTGCATATACAAAGGTTGTCTAATCACCGAACTTGCCAGCCTTGCCATCGTGCATGCATGAACAATATTGTCGATCAATGGTAATTTGTCAAATCATAATCCAACAATTTCCAAGTACGATATTCCACTAAAGAACACAACATCTTATTCTCTGACGTCAGCGCACACAAACACACTTTCACACTTGTTTCATTATCTGTCTGTCTACTGCTCTGGTTCTCCCATTCCGTTAGGCTGACGACGACGCCTCCATTTCGTGACGTCTTTATTGTTATTATTCTTGGATATGAGTACACCGGAGTACGGAACGATCCTACGGCTTACAATTCCCCATCCCCAAAGTAACGCTCAGATTTTCACCGTTTAGTCTCATTACCTAGTTTAGTCCAAATAGTGGGACCCTAAGTTAAGAGATGCACAAAAACATGGCCCCGCGAATGTTTTGAGAAAGCCCACCAGAGCGCCGACAGTGAATGAATCCAGGTCATCGGATCCACATCGACGGTGGCCCACCCAGCTTGTACGTGGTTGGCTTTTGTATTCTATTGGCGTGTATTTGTATATAGTATTTTCAGATCTTGTATAGACGAGTTATTGCCACCGTATCCGTGAATTCAGTGTGCAAAAAATATTCTTTTTATATCTACTTTACTAGTAATCATTTTATTATTTTAAAGATTATACTTTATTTATTAATGATCCATTTATAAAGTGAAATATGAACTGAAATTCGGATAACAATAAAAAAATTATCTTAATACCTCCTACACTTTCTTATAAAATATTTCGACAACAAATAAATAAATAGAAATGCATGGTATACTTCTTTTTTGAGTATTCTTTGCTGGTGCTTTTGATGCAAAAATTTGAATGTAAATCGATCATAAAACAATTTAAATTTTGGAACTTCTTTTTTTGAAACGTCTTCTTTAGGTGGTGGTGGGGTTCAGTGTAAACCTCCCTTTTTCTTCCTTCTTATTCAAGCCCCCCACCTCCCACAACTTCCCAATTTCCCCAACTCCAGATTTCTTCTCTCTCCAAACATCCATTGATAAGATCTCCCATTGCATTTAAGCTTTCAAACATACATACATGGGCCTTACTTCTCTCCAAGTCTGCATGGATTCACCTGCTGACTGGTTGCTCCAGGTAATAAACCAACCAAACCAACTCAATATTTCATTACAATGTACGTATATATACCTTGCATTACCAACTATCTCTCAACTAATAACTCTTTTATCATTTCAGGGGACAATGGCGGAGGACGTGGAGTCAGGACTGCTCGACCCCTCCAACGGTGGGGATATGCTGCTGGCTGCCTGCTCCAGACAACCAGCAGCAATGATGGAGAGGCGGTTGAGGCCGCCTCAAGACCAAGCACTAAAATGCCCTCGGTGTGAGTCTACCCACACCAAGTTCTGCTACTACAACAACTACAGCCTCACCCAGCCGCGCTACTTCTGCAAGACATGCCGAAGGTACTGGACGAAAGGCGGCACCCTTCGCAACATCCCCGTCGGGGGTGGCTGCCGCAAGTCGTCGTCCAAGAAATCCAACAGCAACAAAAACAAGTCGATTTTAACCTCCGCTTCCTCCTCGTTGACCTCCTCGCCCACGTCATCACCCTCACCGGCTCATCATCAGCATCATCTTCTTCACGGCCACCACTTCAACTCCTTGCTTGGGAACATGGTGCTTGAGAATCGGGCTCCACCGCTTGATTTTATGGAGGGCAAGTTGGAAGGGTTAGGTGGAGGGCTAAGTGGTAATTATAACTATGACTTCGTCATGGGAAATGGCGGTAGTAGTTTCAACGATCATGGAGGAGTTAGTGTAGGCCGCTTAGGAGGAGGAGGAGGAGGGCAAAATGGTCATTTTAATGGATTATCCTCTAATTTGAGCATTATGGAGAGCTGTCAGAGGTTAATGCTGCCGTACGATGCAAATGAGGATCGTACCATCGGCGATGTGAAGCCTGCAGCCGCCAAGCGGTTGTCTCTTGACAGCTGGCAAGACCACCATCACCACCACGGAGGCGGCGGCATTAATGTTGTCGGGAAAGAAAGCGGGTTTGGATATTTCAACAACTCCATGAACAGTACTTTATTAGACCAGTCGTGGATTAACAACGAGGTTAGTACTACTAATCATCATCATCATCATCACGCGATGATGAACGGTGGTTATAATGGATCTGGATCCGCCACGTCATCCTCCATACTCCACAATAATTGATCATCGTCGTCATCGTCCATCCATCTGATCCGTACAATGTTCGATAGCAAATGAAAGACGACATGCGTAACTAATTACGTTTGCCTTTTTTTTAATGAAGTAATGATATCTCTTAGCTTACGTGGGCTGTCCAGTTGCTGACGTGGACATGGTTGGTTGGTTGGTTCATCGGAGTCTGCTGTGATCTGACTAGCTACTTTGGCAAGTTTCGAGGGGTGGAAATGTAGTGTAATGATGGGGTGTGGAAGCTAATTTGGAGTGTGAACGAGAAGTCCGAAAAATATGACTGCGTGTCATTCTGTTCTGTTCTGCATGCTTTTTGTAGTATATTATTATTATTAATATTAAAAACTATGGTCGGTTTTAATGTTATTCGATCTTTGTCTTCTGTTACATGACAGTCTTCTTCCTTTTTGTCTCGTATTCTTCTTTTTTTATTTCGTCTTTTGGAGTGTCTTTGTCGTGTAACACATTTAATTCAAAGGGGACTGTAGGATTCTGTTTGTGATCTCGAGGACGATGCGATGATCGTCATCATAACGCGGTAGTGGTGCCAATGTGCCATGGTGCTAGCTCACCTCAGCTGTGCTTTCTTTTTTTCTTATCAGTAGCTGCAAATTAAACAATTGTATTATGGAATCACACCGATCAGGACCACGACGAATCTCCAGTTCTTCCTTTGCTCGTTCGACAAACCGGAAAACTTTAAAATATAATTGCATTATTGTTCCTACCAACTATTTTCTCTAACCAAAGACTACACAACAATTGTGTATTCTTTTTCGGGATGTCAGATATGTACGATATATGTGTCAATACGTAATTTGGTGGCCTGGCTACCACCATCTGATACTTTCCGTATGACGAATAAGTTTTGATACCAATTTATTGGATGGATAAATACCGCCACCAACTCTTGAAAATTTATATGGATAATGTTTATTTTAGGCCAAATGCATAATATAGCTAAGTGTTCACTCTGGACCGGATTAAATTCGAAACCACTCCACTTGGATTCTGAGTTATCATATGTTATCTTTCTACTATCTCTTTTCGTCTCTATCTGACCCAGCAACTTCACATTAACCGGTCAGAGGCTCAGAGCTTAAAGTCTCAATTCCCAATATTTGATGCTATCTAAATGGGCTTTATGATCTTCCAAATATACACAACCGAGATACCAATAAGGGCCGAATTACATAAGCCCATACATAGGCCCGAATCTCTTCTTCTTCTTTTCGACAAAGTGAGCTATGCTCATTATGGCAATTTAGTAACAAATTGTTGCTCAAAATACATTGGTGAAAGCTGCATTTATGAATCTGTACGTGTTCCAAAACAAGTGCGATGTCAGTAATTTAGTGTAGCCGGGGCAACTTAAAAAATATTACGGCCCCCGAAAACGAGTTAGAAGTTCGATCGTTAAGAATGGAGTATACCTTACGAACACCCGATGCGAAGGATCTCCATTCTCCACCAGTACAATATTCATGATCTGGAAATTAAAGCCCGCGGGCGTATTGATGGAGTTAGGTTTACGACGATGTCGTATTCGTTAATAATGGCTTTGGCAGTTTCATGATCAGTAGGAAGTGACGGAACAATCTTTGTCACCCAATGTCGTGCCATCGAAGCAATATGATATATATGGCTGGTTCAGTTGTGGGAACAAATTATGAGAGACAATGGTTGGTTGAGCCACCTGATGGTTTAATTTGGTGACACGTGTCAAGCTAGGAGCTGCTTTAATCGATTACGTTCGTACGTGTCATAAAGGTCCACACACCGCCCAGCTTCATATGGATAGCTGCGGGACTGAGGGCAGCCTGAGAGTTTTGGAAGTAGGTGACTGATACATCACCTATCACGTTCATAATTACTAGCCTAGTAGCTAGGATCTTAATGAAGACGTATAATTATGGATAATAACCTCACGTGATGTGATGGGCCTAGGCCCGGCGGCTCACACAAATATTAGTCAGTGGGCCCAAACGGTCCAAAATGTTATTGGTTTAGGGCACGACTGCTCTAGGCCTAGGACGAACCCTATGTTCCATTTGTAGGACTGAACGACGCCCTGTTTCATAGGCTTGGCAACGGGGAGATTCTGGGATGGGTATGACATACCCATTACCCATCCACCTTTGTGGCGGTTATTAACCATAACCGTCACCATTTCTATTTCGGTGATAGATTTCATTCAATCCCAATACTCACCCGGTTACGGTTATAACCGCTTCTCCTATCGGTTAACCACCGATATGCAAGAAAAAAAAGGAATGAAAAGTCGAAAATGCATACACATTCATTCATCTGAAAATTTTCCAAATCTAATTCCAAACAATAATAACAATAGCATTCTAGAACACTAAAAGCATTTGTGACTTGTTCTTGAAATTAAAAGCAAAAGTATTGCGTTGGGATATAGGGTTAAAATGTAAGTGGGTTGAGACAGTCAAATGGTATTGGGCTTTATTGCTTTAATAATATACGGATAAATAGATGGTAAGTTACAGGTTGGGGATGGTTATGGGTATGGTTACGGTGATGGTGCGGTTACTTCGAAACCCATAACCTAACCTTACCCATTCGTAGCAGTTAACGGTTATAACCATAACCGCAAAATACCCAATCAACGCGGTTAATAACCGTCAAACTCGGTAAGAATACGGTCGATTTAACGGTTAAACGGTCAGAATTGCCAACTCTACTGTTCTATTAACAGCGTAATGTGAAATTCCAACCTATCTTTTCTGTGTTGTTTTTGTCCTTACATATAAGAATGTATGGAGTCGTGTATATTTTGCGTTCAAGATGTATACATGGATGAGACAACCAAGCTTCGAGAAGTTGATGGAATTGAAAAGACGGTGTACGTAGGACTACTCTCATGATACATGTTATAAAGTGTGTTAATCACGAGACTGGAGGAAATTAGACGATGGCTTCTTCTGCGTGTATATCCAAAATTAATAATTATTAATATAAAAAAAAAAAGAAATGGGTGAAATTAAGCATGGCTATTTATATACAATCATCTTAATTCTAGAAGAAAATGACGGCCCAGATCCAGAAGCATTAGTCATTGTTTTTTCTGATTCCTGCTCCCTCTATTTTCCACTGTGCTACAGAGGTAGTAAACCAAAGGAGACATTTGATTCATTATTTTTTATTTCCAAACAAACAGATTGCCCCAGAATAACCCATCTCTCGTCGCCTCATCTTTGCCATATGTATACACCTTATCCTAATCTTTTGGATTCCAAGGCTCATATTTTATCACCAATAATAGTTTAGATTGGTGATTTTGAGTGTAATAGGTATAGAGAGAAAAAATATAAAATGTAAAGTGACGATATACGGGCTTTCGACCGATAAAAAATTAGGTTTTTAAATTTCGATAATCTTCCATATGTTTGTAAAAACTAAAAAGAAAGAAATTACAAAAAAAATGGTCCAAAGTTAGGGTGTTTGATATTATCTTCACTAATCATCTAGACCTTTGGTAGAGGTGGAAAACCCAACACGTGAAAGCATATAAATAGTCTTTGCCTTGCCGTCAGCTGCATCCATAGTAGAAACAAACTGGTCACTAGATCATATTCATATTTTCATTATTTTTATTTTTATTTTTGCGTGTAGTAAAAGGCAAGGGAACTCTGTTCTTCTCTCTAACTCCACCAGCAAAGAAATTTCTAATTTCATACAAAATAACAAATCAAAGAAAATTATGCACTTCAGTTTGGCGGAGGTGTTAGCTGCCGAGTTCCCTTCATTTATTCAAGGTTATAACTTTCTCAGCTGATCACCAATTTAGGTTCTCTTTTTATCTATCCAGTTTGGTCCATTTGGATCTTCAGTCGTCCTGTTTTTCGTGGAAGATTTCTATTAGATATAAACACGTCTTCATTACAAATAAAACGGTGTACGTACAGTTTGACCAAGACTTATATATATATAACAGTTGGGCACATAAGTTAAAATTGAACTTTTGTGTGCAGACATTTGTAACATTTTTCATACATGTCCACACTCATAAAGCTGGAACCTCATCTAATTATGATCACATAGCTGCCAACGCATTTCTATTGAACGGTTGAATCTTCTGGACTATACTTACGCATTTGAGTGAAAGAGTCTGTCGTTTGTCGATGACAGGGTTAAGGTGAGTGCGTGTGACCTAGTGCTCGTTCAGTGAATCTGCTTTCCATTGCTTGTTATAATGCAGTTTAAAATGGTGGTATTGGTAAGGTAAGCAACACAGATAAAGTTTTTCAGCTCTAAAACAATGGCAAAAAATAGAAAGGTGTTCCTTAGGAAAGGCCGGCCAGCATGAATGTACAAGACGCAGTTTCGTTTCTATTTCGGCTAATTGCATCAACAAGAAGGAAATCTCGTGTTTGTTAGCCGCGATCAGTAACGAAAACTAACAGCAGTAAAAATAACAGATTTACAGCTAAACGCGTGGGAGAGTGAGTGCCCACTTGGCCGCTTCTTCCCCACCACCACCATATATAACCAATCCTTCCCCCCGCCATCTTAACTAACCCACACTTTCCAGTTTCCTCTCTCCCTAAAATCACATACACCACGCGCCGCCGATCGCCGGAGAAATTCAAATTCGCTTCTCCCAACTCGCTTTGATCCATTTCCCAGATAAATCCTTAATTTCTTCTGCTTCACAAAGTCCGATGCCACAAGAGCAGCAGTACCCCGCCTCTCTCCTCGCCGCCTCCCCAATTTCTCCAAGCTTCAACTCATACTACACCTCCTACTCCTCCGACGACGAGACCCTCGCCGACATCGCCGCCCGAGTCGTCCAGGAGCTCTCCGGCGACTCCGAATTTTACTCCTGGGAAGATGGAGAATCAGCTGAGCTAGAACAACAACAAGATGAAGAAGAAGAGGACGAAGAAGCAAAAACAATCATCCAAACGACACCGTATGGCAGAGATGATGAGGGTAACAGAGACCAATCTTCTAGCGACGATGAAGAAGAAGAAGAAGAAGAAGAAGGTGAGTTTGAGTTCGCAGTTGTGGACAGAGAGGCAGTGACGTCACCGATTTCAGCTGACGAGATCTTCTACAACGGTCATATCAGGCCTCTCTACCCCTTGTTCAACACCGATTTGCTGCTGGACGGCCCTCAATTCCAATCCTTAAAGTCTAATTTCAATATTAAATCGCCACCGCCACCAGCCGCAGCCGCCGCAGCGGTGAAGTCTAAAGTCGCTCGGAGGCAGCCGCTTATGAAGCTATTCCGAGAAGAAGAGCGTGAAGGCGGAGGCGATAGTAGCTCGGAGGATGAATTGGATAGCGTCCCGGAAGGGACGTACTGCGTGTGGAAACCTAAGAAGGAGGAGTCCTCACCGGAGATCTGCAAGAAGAAGAGCAGCTCCGACGGCGCAGATTCCAAGAGGTGGAAGCTGTTCAAGGACCTTATCTACCGTAGCAACAGCGACGGTAATCACAAGAGAAGTAACCGCGGTGGCGGAAATGATGATCGGAGAGAACACGGTGGCGCGGGAGAGAAGGAGTTAAAAGCAGGGGACGACGGGGCGGAAGATGTACGGAAAGTAAAGGAAAGTGAGAAACGGTCGTCGTTTCGGCCGATACGGCAGGACCTGGTTGGCGTTTTGGCCAACGTTAGCGGCGTTAGCCGGAATCTTCACCCCTTTTGAGCAGTAAAATATTGGGAATTCTTATTATTAATTTATTTATTTTTATAAGAGAATTAGGCTGTTTATGGAATTAGTTCAAAAATTATGATTATCTATTTGCTTAGTCATCATTTGGTGTGTTGAGAAAGTAAATATATGCTTTTTACCACAAGAAAAAGTAAATATTTATATGTGGATTTTTTTCTGCCTATTCTACTTATTTTATCAAGGTTCAAATTTGAGGGAGCTTGTCTATTTAATTCATTGCTTTATTATTATTTTCTGTAATTAGTAAAAGTCAATATTTTCTTTTATGGTTGATTGTTTAGTGACGGATCTTTTTCAAATAGCGATCCAATGTATTCTCGTATATAGAACAATAGAATTACATTTTAACTAAGTTAAATGAAATTATCTGAATTAATTAAATGACGATGTAAACTTAAGAATAATTTATTTTCGGATGCACTTAATTTTGGCGAGATAAAGTAGAGATTAATGGGGCAATTTGAAACTTCAAATAATGGCTGGATTGCTTAGTGCAAAAGATGTAAACATGGAGTGTGGACAAACAATTGAATCGTCAATATTATTGATTAAAATGTGAACACAAGGCTGCACTTGATTATTGGTAAAGAACACGAGCTAGCAACTTTTTTCCTCCATTATATATGCACTTTGGAAGTTGTACAACTTTTCATTTTTTTCTAGCTGTCTGATGATATACCTAATTGGAAAAGCAACATCCACACCGAGTTTTGATGGCGTACCTAATTAATCATGAGATTAGAGACAGAGGAGTCTATTTTTCATATCGATTAATCCAATAAAATTAACGATATGTACATATTGGACGCATATGTTAATTTATTTTGTAATAATCAGAATGTTTTTCTTCTACGATTAGCTATTATTTCTCGCTGGACGCATTCAAAGAATTGGGTACGAGTCTATCACTCTGTCGTAACAGTACCAACTTACATGAAGCTAGTAATATGTATGATTGAAAGTTTTAATAAAGCAGGAAGCAGCTTTAGATGGATCCTAAAACAAAGCGTGATGTTGACTCAGATTAGAGCAATTATACTCCAATTATTATCAGAAAAGAGGTGGCGGTAGAGGAACCCGAACCAAGCTACTTACCAGCAAGGTGGCAGGTGTTTGGAAGAGCATCAACTGCTGGTCTTTCATATCTTTCTGCGAATCCACTGCCCTTATTCTTTTGCAGCCAAAACCCTTTACCTTTGTCTTCCCACTAACTTACCAACTACCACTTCCTTCTCAACCTAAATCATCAGATTGTGGACTTCACACCCATTAGTGTAAATTAGAATTTGCGCACTAGTTATTGAAACAAGGATCTAACAAAATTCCACACTGGGTTGGTAAAGCTTTCATCCAGTTAATTTCACACTGACTACAATCAAACTCGGTCCTTGCATGTGTAATTAATTTTCAGAGTTACTCCAAAAGGTGGCCAAGTACGTAGAAAGATTCTTCACCCGGACTTAGCTTGGAACCTTTTTGACTTTGGAGAATTAGATTACACAATCTGTCCATTAACATTTACAGCTAATTAATTAACATTTCAGATGTTTCGTAATCAACTGTACTAGTCGGTAGGATTAGTTAGATATGTTTTCTTAAACCTTTCTCTGATTATTTGGAAATGCTTAGAGTCCAGGTCAATCTTACAGGGAAATTTACTGACCCTATTGCCTGTAGATAATCATCAGCAGACTGTTTATGCAGTGAGTGGAAGTCTTGTCGACGTAGACAGAAAAGACTTTTTGAGATGGACGTAGCACCGTGGGATGAAGTGCATACTATTCGTCGAGTAGACCACTTTGGTTGTCTCCCACTCTTAATTTTCTATTTAGAATATTCACTACACTGACCTGGACTGACTACGGCCACTCGTAATGCTTACGTCAATCATACATACATCGATTAACAAACCATAAGCTTAATATTTGTGTACGGTCGTGGAGAGGGTTGAGACGTTTGCATACCATATGTATCACTTTATGCGGACTAGTTGTAGGCTTTGTATGTATCTTTTCCTACTATATATTTGCTTCACATACGTGTCCAAGTATGAGTTTCCAATGCTAGAATCATGTTCCAAATATGAAAGTTTGGTGACCGATAGATGGTTTGATTTGAAAAATTGGGTGGATTGTGGAGTAACTTTTCCCATGCGCATTCAAGTTTCGGAGACCAATTCTTTGTGAGATGTATGTATGAGAGAATGAGTAAGAGGTTAAGAGTGGGAGTTTAAGAGTTAAGACGTTTGTAAGTGAGAGAGGAAGATAGAGAAGTATTAGGGATGATCCGAAGAGCGTATGGGCCCAAATGAATTAAATGTTGTTGTTTGTCGATTCACCAATTGAATTAAATTTTGGTGTTTGTCGTATTTTCCTTCACCCAAAATCATGGGCGGATGGATTTAAGGGTGCTCGAGGGAGCCACGACTCAAGGAAATTTCGGTCGTGAGCCGTAAATTCATATATATATATATTTATTATATCGAGTTCGGTTAACGACATTTTAGATCCTCCTTAATATGTCGTTGTTAAATAAAAAAAATCATCGGTGACATATCCAAAATTTTAAAAACGATTTATTTTCATCAAGATCTTTGAAGACTTTGTTTTAAATAAAAACAACCAAAGGAAATTTCTGGAATAAAAATTGATAGGAAAAAAAACAACACAACCGAAATTTCTGAATAAAAATTGTAGGAAAAAGTTGTGGTCCAGATTGGAAAGCCCATTTGACTATATGGACTAGAGGCCACTGGCCCGTTATCTTTCCACTGCCTGGAGCGAGAGGTGTTCGCTGCTCTGTTAGACCAGCCTCACGCTTTACCCTCCACTTTAGGGACCAGCCCACCTAAGTTTTCACATAGGTAACAAGGCCCAACTCCATTCTTGGAAGAGGCGGGCTAGTAGATAGCCAGCCAAGCCCAACCACTAGAGCAATTCCCATTGTTCCACAACTTTAACGCCTCCACTTGGATTACAAGCTCCCGTTACAGAACTCGGCAACTACATTGCATCCCGTGAAAGAATATAAAATGTATAACAAGCTGCTAAATGACTGATGTGGTAATTTCCGAACTGAAAAGCATTCTGGAGAACGAAATCAAGAATGAATGGCTAGTTAGTAGCTAACACCGACCGACTCTGTTCACGTCTTTAAGAGGGTAGTTTCGAATTTTAAAATAATCTCTTCCCCATTAGAATAGCATATCCTCTGGTCCATGAGTATGGTGCGATTGCTTATAAAAATGAGTAACAAATCTGAAAATGACTTGATAATGTTCAAAAGTCAGCAAACCAAGTGCCAGCTTATATACTTGTTGATGAAGATGGCTTTGTTCTTTAAACAATCAACCATGATTCAGACTATAATATAAGCATTATGTTGGCTTGTTTCTCTTCACACTCTCTTCCTATTTCCTGATTTTCCAAAAGAGCAACAAAATGGCAGTTTCTCTGTTCAGCGTTGGCAAAACGATCCTTGAGAAATTGGGTCCTCTTATTCAGCAAGAGGCTTCCCTGCTGTGGAACCTCCGATCTGAACTCGAGAAGCTGAATGGCACCGTGACTGCCATTCAAGCACTCTTGCTTGATGCAGAGGAGCAGCAAGTGCACAGTCATCAAGTCAAAGACTGGCTCGAGAAGCTGACGGTTTCGTTGTTTGATGCAGAGGATCTGCTTGATGATGTTTCCACCGAGGCTCTACGCAGGGAAGCAGCTGCACCGGATGGAGATAACTTCAACGTTAGAATTCGATGCTGGACTGCGGTATGCTTCCTTCTCTCAGTCCCAAGCCTCTTGATTTATGGTCTGAAATTGGCTCATAAAGTTAAGAGTCTTAGGGAGAAACTGGATGGTATATATGCTGATAACACACAGTTACACCTGACACCTCGCTTTGAAGAGAAAGGGAAAATGAGGAAGCATATCCACACTGTTTCCTCCATCCCCGATATGGTTGTCGGGCGAGAGGATGACTTGAAGAAGATTAAGAACCTTCTTCTTTTAGCTAATAGTGAGACTAGAAGCAGTAGTGGTAATGTTGTCTCTGTGATTCCCATAGTTGGAATTGGTGGTATGGGGAAAACCACACTTGCTCAACTCATCTACAATGATAGGATTATCAAAGAGGAGTTTAAGTTGAGATTGTGGGTATGTGTGTCGGAGGATTTCGAGGTCAATGTGATCGTCCAAAAGATTCTAGAGTCCGCGACAGGGGACGAAAGACAGAATCTTGAACTCGCAACTCTAACGAAACAACTCGTCGGACACATCAGTGGAAAGAAGTACCTTCTGGTACTGGACGATGTGTGGAACTTCGATCCTGAGAAATGGGATGCGTTGAGATCAGTGCTTAGAAGTGGTGCTAGTGGAAGCAAGATATTGGTCACCACACGGTTTGAAAACTACGCGAGGATGATGAGTCGTGGCTCGTCCTATCCACCTTATACTTTGAGCGGTCTATCTCCCCCACAATCATGGTCACTGTTAAGGCAAATAGCAGTTGGTAGTGGTGGGGATGAGACACTAGAAGAAAACTTGGTTAATGCAGAAGAAATTAAAACTGAGATCATGAAGAAGTCTGCTGGGGTTCCTCTGGCTGTGAAAACAATAGCAAACTTGTTATATTTCAGAGATCCTCAGACTGAGTGGTTGCATTTTCTCAGGTCTAGTGAGCTGTTAGGTGCTGAACATGAAGGTAGCATGCTACATAACTTAAAGCTGAGCTACGACTATCTTCCGTCGCATTTGAAACATTGTTTTCTACATTGCTGTTTGTACCCGAAGGACTATGAAATCCGTGTCGAAACACTAATCTACCAGTGGTGTGCACTGGGACTTATTAAGCCCTCATCACCTGATGAATCCAGATTGAGTTTACTTGATTTGGGTCTGCAGTGTTTTATGGATTTGGCATGGAGGTCTTTTTTCCAAGAGATAAAACGTGATTGGGCTAACAACATCAAAACCTGTAAGATGCATGATTTGATTCATGATCTTGCAGTCTCATTAGCCGGGTCTACTTTCAGACAGCTAACTGGTTCTACAGATAGAATCAACGAGAAAACTTACCACATCTCTTTGACACATGATTTCTGGCCTCCTTCTGATCTTTTGAACCACCTGGATAAAGCCAAACGTCTGCAGACGTTCTATGTCCCCCACACTGATAGATGGTATCAGCCAGGAACAAGCTGGGATGAGTCCTCTTTTCGATCTTTTGTTTCGAAATTTGGAAGTCTGCGTCTGCTTAATTTTTCCAACTCTGGGATGGAAATGGTACCCCATCAGATTGAAGGGTTAAAACATCTCAGGTATATGGACCTTTCCTACGATAAAAAGATGACCAGGCTTCCAAACTCCATCACCATGCTCCAAAACTTACAAGTGCTCATGCTTAATAACTGTGAAAGCCTCCAGGAGTTGCCAGAAGATATTTACAAGCTTGTGAATTTATGGTTTCTTAACTGCTTTGAATGTGTCGCCTTAACTCACATGCCGGTGGGGCTGGATAAACTGACTCGTCTCGAGAAATTGACATGGTATGTGGTGGGGAATGATGGTGGCTTGGATGAGTTACAGTGGCTAAACAACCTGAGAGGAGACCTCAATATTGTGAATTTGAGACGCCTTCGCGGCCAAAGGAGATCATTGTCGCCACCATCGCTCGCATTTAAGATCGGTGCAGCAGCTAATCTTAAGGGGAAGTTCCTTCTCGAATCGCTGGCACTGAACTGGGGTGATGGAAACACTGCAAAGGAAGTGGATGAATGGGTGGAATGCTTGAAGGAACCAGAAGAAGATGCTAAATGGGATGAATGTTTGCTGGAAAGCCTCCAACCTTGTCCCGATCTGAAACTTCTCATGGTGTTTGGATGCAAAGGAGCAAGATGTCCTAGTTGGATTTCTTCTCTAACAAATATAGTCACTCTTCAGTTGAAGTGTTGCAGAACGTGTCATGATCTATACCATTTGCAAAGACTGCCTACTCTTAAAAACCTTGTACTCGCCACATTGGTCGATTTAGTGTACATCGATCGAGATGAAGATGAAGGTACTACTAGTACTACTACTACACTGAAGAAGCTGTTCTTCCCGTCCCTGGAGATACTTCAAATGAGTGATTGTCCTAAACTGAAGGGATGGAGTATGGAGGCAGTACCCCAATTCCCTAAGCTTTCCAAACTGTATGTGCTTAGATGCCCGTTGCTGAATTCAATGCCGTTATTCCCAACGCTCGATGATCAGCTGATATTGGTGGACACTAGTGTACAACCGCTGCTGCGAACATTGAAAGTAAACGTCCATTACCCTCTGTCCAAACTGAAGAAACTGCAAGTTTGGAGTATCGATAATCCCCCGAAGGAGTGGCTGCAGGGAATGCAACACCTCACCTCTTTGGAAAGGTTTAGTATAAGGCATTGTTCAGGGCTTGATGAGACTTTGGATTGGCAAAACATATCCCACGTCCCGGATATCTTTGTCGATGGGCACTACATTGATCGATTCGACAGGGCCCGGATGGATAAGGATCACTGGAACAACTTCCCCCAGATGCTAAAGGTTTGAAAAGTTCCTTCCTTTTGCACCACCGGTTTCTTATATCTACTTCTTGATTCTGTATATCTACTGAAACTACTGCAATGTGCGTTATTTGTTGAATCCCTTAAGGAGTTGGCGGAAAGGAAAGCCCGGCAAGATTGAAGCTGATGGGAATGCTGGTATGTACTACTGTTTGTACAGAGGTTCACACTTGAATAATCGAATTAAGAGGGCAGGAGATCAAAGATTCTATTTGAATAGAGAAAAAAGGGATTTGAGTCCTTGCTGTCACTATTGGAAAGGTTAGAAGTTGGTTACAGTTTCGTACTAATATTTTTTTTCCCGATAAATCTCAATTTATTTTACTAAAACCGCTAACGTCAACTCAGTCAAAGTTTCATACTAATATTTAACATACATAAGAATAGCTAAAAATTGAAATTTTCGCCCACTTTTTATCTAAAAAATTGATATGTAAGAGAAACAAAATGGGCCCCAATATTTGTCCTTCCGCAATAACTGATTCGGTTATTGTTCTTTGGGAGTAGGCCTCGAGGCCTTGACACGGCCTAAAGTCTATGAATCAATTCGAACGAGGGAACCGGAAGAGTGCAAGTGAAAGCTTCTGCTAAACATCCAAAATCTTGCACCTTTTTTTTTCCTTCTTTCATTTCCACTGTTGATAATCAGAATGTTACACCCTATAGCTGCTTACAAGAAATCCCAGAGAGAGCATTTTATGCAATAACAAAAAAGAAACAGGACGAAAGAAGGATTGCATTTTCCAGATCACCAAGCCTCCCCACACTTTACATGACTACTTTAAGGACAACGAAAAAGATCAACTTCATCGTTTCGGAACAGCAAACTCGATCAGCAGATCACCATCAAACAAGAGCTGGACTGAGACCATGGGCCTGTTGCAAACTAGCAGCATAATCTCTTGCCCACAAGTCGTAATGTATGATCTCTTCTAGGGAAGGTGATGTCACTAACTCCTCTCTGTGCTTGGCACATGTTAACTCCACAATCTTGAAGATATCCAGGTATGCAATCCTGTTCGAACAAAGACCAAACCATCGGTTAGCTTACAGGTTTTGCGAAAGTTCGAATCTGAGCATATGGAAATGAGTGGTGGTGCATACTTCTCGTCAATGAACAACTCGACGGCTTTCTCGTTAGCAGCGCTCAGGACACCAGTCATGGTACCTCCTGCCCGCCCGGCAGAATAAGCAAGGTTCATGGATGGGTACTTCACGTTGTCCGGAGCTCTGAATGTTAGCGAACCCAGCCTGCATTCCCACCAAATTGAGGTTCATGAGTCTTTAATGCAAGAAATAGATGTCAAAGCCATCATCTTTCAGAACATATTGGTAAAAAATACTAAAAAGATGATAAGTAGCTACTTACTTGCAAAGGTCGAGACGAGGCCAAGTTACTTCGGAACAGGGAACTCGGTCTGGCCAGGACATTGTGTAGAGAATCGGCAAGCGCATGTCAGGCCACCCCAATTGTGCAAGAACAGATGAATCCTGAAACAAAAGAGATCACGAAATATAAAGATGATCAGGAAACATAAACAAGGATGTACATTAATTATCCAGCTCATATTTCAGTTTTCGTTCTCGTTACCTGTGTTTCAATCATGGAATGGATGATGGACTGTGGGTGAATGACAATGTCAATGTTATCGTAATCAGCTCCGAACAAATAGTGAGCTTCAATGACCTCAAGTCCCTGTGGAAAACCAAAAATCAAGTTAGCATTAGATCGGAACACACATTTTCCGAATGCTTTGGTATGTCGAGAGAAAATGATAGAAATGAAACCTTATTGAACAAAGTTGCAGAGTCCACAGTGATCTTTTTCCCCATACTCCAATTTGGGTGCTTCAGTGCATCAGCTACTTTAACATCCTTCAATTTCTCAACAGGTAGATCCCTGCCAACAAAGAAATCAGCAATCTTTCAGATCCATATCTTGAAATTAAGGAGTCATCTCATTGCAACTAGTAACTATTCAGGTGCGAAGTAGTAACTATGCTAATTTCAACATTTTTCAAACACAAATCAGCTAAAATAAACAATTCATACCTGAAAGAACCACCAGAGGCTGTTAGAATAATGCGTCGCAGTGCACCTTCCGGTAGACCCTGAATACACTGTACAAGAAAGAGAAAAGAATCTCCTTTGAGCCATGTATATAGGTATATGATTGGAAGATGCTATCAAAGTTCTTATAAAGTCCACAACTAAGAGCAGATCATGATACCTGAAATATGGCAGAATGTTCGGAATCAGCAGGCAAAATTTTGACTTTGTGCTTGTGAGCAAGGGGGAGGACGAAGGGACCTCCAGCAATTAAGGTCTCCTTATTAGCTAAGGCTATGTCTTTCCCTGCTTCAATAGCAGCCACTGTAGGCTGTAAATTGATATATACATAAAGGAGTAGGTTAGAGCCGTTGGTTGAAGATTAAGTTAGTCTAAACATCGCAGTATTCCTTAATCCAGCCTTCCCTATGCTTAAAAATGGATTCTTAAAAAGATCTTAATATCACAACAATTGCAAAAAATAAGAATATGATAATCAAAACATGTTCAATCCATGTGTTCATATATGAAGTACCTTGAGACCAGCACATCCAACTATTCCAGTAACCACAGTAGCAGCATCTGGGTGGCGGGCAACCTAAGAAAACGAATCCCAGAGTAAGCAATTAGTAAGAAAAAGCTTTCATTTTTCACAAGGCAGACAGCACAAAAGGTAACCTACCTCAACAATCCCTTCCTCTCCAGGGATGATCTCAGGCATCTTCTCAAGACCAGCCAAAGCCTCCTTTAACTCCCTAGCTAAAGACTCATTCTTGACAGAAACCAGCTGGGGCTTGAATGTTCTGATCTATATAAACATATCCAGGACCCCACGGCATTTATTAGTTCCAATGAAAACCCTTTCATTAAATAACCTGTTACAACAACCCTTGAAAGAGATAAAGGCAGCGAAAGAACTGAGAGTCAATTCACCTGATCAGCCAGAAGTGCGATATTTGAACCGGCTGCCAAAGCAACAACCTTGAACTTATCCGGATTCTCTGACACTATATCCAATGTCTGTAAAAAATCCAACCTCCATAATAAGTTTCAACAACTACCATAATGCAAATGGAACCAAAACCATGTAAACCAAAAATTAATTCACCTGAGTTCCAATTGAGCCAGTGGAACCAACGATGGAGATCGGTTTGGGACCATCCCAGATTTTACGGCCTGGCTCGGGGATAGCCGTCCCAGGCCAAGCTGAAGGAGGTTGCTGAGATTGCTGAGCTGAACATTGGATTCTTCTCAAACTCAAAGCACTGCCCTTTTTCTTCACACTGAACCCACCTGGAAATTTTTCATTTTTTTACACAAGACATCAGCAAAAAAGGTGAAAAATTGACAGGAATTCCCTAAAACCCAATCATCAGAAAGAAAGAAGAAAAAGCAAACCTGGGAGCTTGGGGAGGGCATGGGAGTGGAAGGATTTGGAGGTGTCCAAGAAAGAGATGGACTTGACCTCAGCAGGAGACAGCATATTCAGAGACATGGTGGTCGACGAATTTCTCTATAGATACTCCTTTTTCCTAACTCTGAGTGAAAACCCACCTCAGAAACACTTGGCGGAACCAGAGGAAAATGGAAGGTGGGAAGAGAGGAAAACGAAGAAGGTGGGTGAAGAAGAGAAATGGAATGAAGTGGAGTAGGATGGGGAAATTTTGGGATTTATAATAAGATTGATTTGTGTGGCTGCGGGCGATGGTTCGGGGGGTTATATTATTAACAATTAATTGATAAAATTTCAGAATCCATGGGGGAAAGTGGCTGACGGAGATAGAAATCGGAAGAGGGCTGTTGTAGTTATTTGCTGCGCAGGTCTTTGTGGACTATCTACCCCACGAAGGACAAGTGTTGGCTTGGAATAAAGGTATCAAAAGGAATCCAAAAATGGCGGCAATTTTCTTTTTTTGTGGGTTCTCTTACGCTATTAGTTTAATTTGCAATTAGTTGTAAAATTTTGTCTATAGTACTAATTTTTTAACCATAAGGTTTGAACTTGTAAATTATATTATTCTTATCTTTTTATTTAATGGATTAAAGCACTAAATTCAATTAAACTATGATACAAGTAACGAAGAACAATTAATTTCATTACAATGTCAATTTGCATTATCAATTTAAATGTAATGATTTTTGTAATTGAATTGGGACAAGGCAAAAGCTAAGGAAAGAGTTGCATGTGGAGTCAGGAAGATTAGGTCTTAGTTCATTATCTTCTTGTGAGTTGTATATTTAATTGGTTTAGATTTTGGTTCTGGTCAACCAAAATCAAGATATTATCTAAAATGGGTTGAAATAATATTTGTTCATCTAGCATGCAATGTTGCAATGTTAGAAGGTGAACTAGTGAAGACAAGCAGACAGTAGCGATCAATACTTACTTAAAACATGGTTGCATGCACATAATAAGAGTGTGAAAGGAATTTTTATAGTCAATCGTTGTTCGTGTGCGCGGTAAAAAAAAAGTGGTACGATGGCCGGGGTAAAGAGTTTGGCATCGTTTGTTGTCTTCAATTTGGACAACCAACCTCCAAATAGTTGAGTAGACACGATAATAATTAGGGTGAATTTATTTCTCTTTTTATTTGTACTATCGTTCGCTTAAAACCCAACTCCAACTCCACGCAAGACGTAGTTACAGTGACTTTGTAGTTTGTATCGAAGTTTTAGAAGTGGACTAGAGGTGGGTGTGGCATATCGAGTGTTAGGAATAGAGCATCTAAAGACACATGCAGATTTAAGATCCCTTGTTGGATTTTTATGCATCGAAATCAAACATCATCTCTCCTTTTTCTTTTAACATATGCGATTAATTTTGCATGAGGACGCCGCTCGTTGTCCCTGTCAAACTACAGTATACTATGAGCCCCATCAACATGCTTTTATTTTATATGCAATTTTTTCTACTCAACAAGCAGTCAGAATGGGCAACTGCAGACGCCAGTCAGAGTCAACAACTATGAGCCCCATCAACATGTTCACGCACATTTTAAACCATTCCCCTGTGTTGAATTTCATAACCAAAATCATCATCGTGTTTGGGGAAACACATTATCAGGGATTGTTAAATATTAATTAATTTTAAAAGCTCGAGCGGACTTTCACGACCAACTGCAATTAATTGTTATATATGCTTTTCCCCTGTCGCATGTGCAGTCGCTCAGTTGGATATAAAAACAAAGACTGATAAAAGATCCGAAATCGTTATTCTCAACACAGCGCAACTACGTAGAGACTAGATGAAGACACACGGCGAAGGAAACAATACCAAATAGAATAAATTAACTTCATATATAATAAGGTTAGGATCAAGATCCATTAACAATATTGTATGATAAGAATTAAGTATATGAAAAGTTGGCAGCGGCAGGCCAGCCAGCCAGCCAGCAGCAGTCGTAGGCTGCTGCTATCAGTTAGTCTAAAAACTGTGTGAGGTTCAATTATTTGGGTTTTTACTTTTATTATTTGATCAAAGTCATAGTCATGGTTGTTACCAAGTTTGGCATCTTTGGCAGCTCGACTTTTGAAAGATCCATTCTCTACTCCATTTGGACCAGTATTCTCGTATCCACCCCCCTACTCAAAGTTTGGCATAATATATAGAATGGAACTCATCTTACAGTCAAGGGGGGTTGGCTAAGCCATCAAAGAATCAAAGTGCAATCATGTTTCAGACCCACAGTGTAAAAAACAACGTATTGGATTCTGATAGTCTACTGATTTTTCAGACATGATGATGGTTTAGGCCGAAAAGGTGACCACTAATCCTACATTTGCAGCATGAAATTAGATCATATTTCTTGTTAATTCCAGTAGTTGCAGGGGAAAAAGAAAGGCCATAGACCATATCCGATTTGTATTTGAAATCGAGAAATAAAAGGGTTGGCCGGCTTTTCGATGCACCTTGACAAAAAAAAAAAGATGCCTGCTTTTCGGTCGTCCCCACCACAAAAACAACTAAACCAAACTAATCACAAGTTAATCACTGATAATTCCCACTGATTATTAAACAAACTTCATTCGTTGGCTGGCTTGGTAGTGGAAATATGCATTGCAATCCATTCTATAAAGCAAAGGACATCTCCCACACCCACTTGCATATGAAAGACTTGCTTATTAGTATTCAATATGAAATCTATTCGAAGCTCTAAAGTTTGCGTATGGTCGTCCCCAGGGCCAGCTTGGGGGTTATACAATATATTTCAGAGGAACTATGATTCGTACCTGAATGACGACACATTTCCTCATTAATAGCTCTGTGTAGGTTCTTCCTCAATCTCACTCGAGTTCAGTCCTGACGATCCTTCGTTGATTCCTGGTCCTTTACCGAGTTCACCTCCAGATTCGGATATTTTGGTTATCCTCTGCAACTCATCAGTCACCTCAGCGGGCTGAGACTGAGAAACTGAGTGATCCTCCACCACTGCCTCTTTCTTGGCTTTTGGTCGTCTAATGGCTTCTGCTGCTTCAGCCATTGCGATGGGAGGTGGCTGGGGAGGCACCCATGTACGCTGAATCGGCTGCTCGCTGGTCTGAGTAACAGAAGGCCCTTGCTTGGCTTCCGCATAATCAAGCTCAGTGATTCTCGCGTTCTTCTTCTGCCACCAAGGCACAGTGGTCTCATTTTCTTGCTGATAGCTCACTCCATTGCTTGGTGCGCCAAAACCTGAGCCTTCGCCGTTGACTGAAGGGACGTATCCTCTAGCGGTGGTTTTGGCTTCACTGCTTTCCCAAGGCTGTTAGACGTATGCAAGATTTTAGCAACTAATAACAGGTTCATCACCTTAGAAGCCTAGTCTGCGGGTCCATTCACATTTATGATATGGCCTAACAAACTTAAGTACTACTGCATAGACTAACAAGTTCTCAGTACCAAATGCCTTAGACCTTGCGGAATAAAGACACAAAAGGTAATCCATACACAAACTAGTTCTCAATACCACATACCTTAGACCTAGGCACCGAGCGAGAATTCGAAAATTGCTGGTTAGGGTACGGGGGTTGATCATCCACATCCTGCATACATACACAAGCAAAATGGTAACCATCTGTTGAAAGTTGAGACTTATCATACTGTTGTTTGAAGCATCCACGATCCTTATGTAAATAAAAGAATCCAGACCTCATTGTAAACCTAATATGTGAAAGCATCTTGCACATTCAAATTGCTTCTCTTACCTCCATATATGACTTCGGATGAGGTGCAACAGGTGGCTGTGCGTAAGCAGGTGGGGAGGAAGATCTTGCTGTTCATTAAACATGAACACACATGATGGAAATCATAAAGAGAAGAGGAAAACGAAAGGAATATGAAACATAACATGGTTCATATAAGAACCTGATCGTGAATCAATCACTGCTCCATTTGCATATGTTTGCTGCAACAAATTAGGAATACGTGAACTTTGTTACAGCTTGTACCAGAGTATAAAACCAGATATTTCTCAGGTCATGATTGATTGTGAATAATTATGTTATAGCCTGGATACCTTGAAATTCGTACTTGAACCCCCATAATCTCCAGGCTCAACCAAATATGTTCTCCCAATGTTATCACTTTTCCCTGACAAATAAACGCAGAGCAATGTCAATTGAGCTCCCATGCCCCCAATAATCTAGAACTTCAGAGGGAAAACTCTGGCTGGAAGTGGAAACTTATATTTTTCCACCACCACCTACCTCCATGATTTAGAACGCTGGCCTAATGACATGACATTCAACAATTCATCTTGTCAAGAAAAGAAGCTGATCTACCTAGCTTGCAATGCAGAATGATTTACGTACATTAGTGAAACATCAAGTCAAAGCTTATTTACTTTTTTAGAAACAAGTCAAAGCATAACAGCCCTAGGAAACAATGGAACTTTCATCTTCATCTTAACAAATGTCCTCGGATCTACAAAAGCTTTGTGAAAAATTCCGAGGAACGCAGAAGAGAAATCACAGCAGAACTAAAAGAATTTATTTTCCTACAGAAGCAAACATATTATCACCTTCCAGTCGCTGTATGGAATTGCTCATTGAACTCATTTCTTTTACTTGCGTTTGTAACAAACTCATGAACTTCTCCATGTTTACTTTCTCTGACAAGACCAGAAGACAAGTTCAGCAAAGAGATGAAAGATAACATAGCTTATCAATACACACACAGAGAAAAACTAAACAGAGTAATTTCTACCTTCATTTCTTAAGATAATCATTTCCTTGCTTGCATTTGCAACATCAGATGCAGCAGCTGCCGCCGATTTTGCAGCTGCTGCAGCTTCTTCAGCCCATGTTGGTCGGCCACTAGTTTTATTCTCATCAGCATCTTTTTCTTCCAGAACCACCTTACGTATCCAAGATTTTAGCCGTGGAATCATGGACTTCTGAGATACCGTATAGATTAGTTATTAGCTATATACAACTTCGTAATATAGGGCTTACATGATGGCATTAAGTTAATGCTACAACAATAAATATCAAAATCCGACAGCAAATGTGGCGAAAGAACTGAAGGGCAAGTCTTGGGAGTTCTGCAAATGTGGAGCAATAGATATCAGAAACTTGACGATACCTTAACCCATATAGCTGTTCCAGCACCAGAAATTGCCAGCAATCCAACAGCAGATACAATATGATACCAATGAATTCGAGAACGAGCCACAGTCACAATTGATGAGCTCCCACCAGGAGGAACAGTTGGGGTTTGCACGACAGCTGCTGGTTGAATGGTTGAGGTCGATATTCCCTTGCCAGCTGTTTTCACCACGAATAACCGCATCAATGAACTGTTTGCCCCTAGAAGAAATTTCTCTGCTGAATAAAAAATAGTTTACCCTGGTTGGTACCAGTTGCCTGAGCGCTTGGGGACGGATCCTATAATTAGCATAAAATATATCCAGATAAATAAAAGAGTCAACATCTAAATTCTTTAAGATGTCCAGGTGTGTGGAAGAGAAAATTACAACAACCATATCAGTTAATCACTTACCGGAACACGCCGGAAAGCTTCGTCTATCTCTTCTTTAGTAAGCCCCTTCTTCTCAAGAAAATTTCTTCTGTGGATAACTGGAGAATCCCTCACCTTTGGGTGAGAAAGAAATTTCACAGCATTTTCTACTTGGTCTTCTCGTATTGGTTCTGAACTCACAAAGACAGACTTGGGATTTTGTGGAGCCATCTCAGGTTTCATATCTTGCTTAACTTCATTTGTTGGTTGCATAGCTTCAGTAGCTGAATTTTGAAAGAGCAGCAGCAAAGTCATTATCCTCTTTTAGCACATATCTTCACTTAAAACTCCGAAAATTACAACTGAAAGCAATTCACACACTCAAATGCTGAGATGCATATTCCATATCATTATATCAGTCTGAAGTCCAACTACCAATCCTTCTCTCAATCAAATTATTACACGCTAATGCTAAGTTAATATTTTTTGGTGTTGCTCTTTCAATTTGCACAGTCAAATGTTAAGCTCTTCTATTCAGACAACAAGCCTCGTATTGAGAAATTTTCAGGATCTAACCAAACTCAGAAGACTAAATTCAGACTCTTTTGAGTCCCCTTAATAGATTAAGCTCAGGAAGCACTGCTTAGCTTTTTAACATCTACAGGTCTCACAATATTCAGAAAACATAGTATGCTAGCATACCATTCATCCATTCACTATAATTCCAACTATCAAATCAATCATTGAAAATTGAAGTCCAAGCCAAAATTCTAACTGTGACCGCATATTCCATGTCAGTCTGAAGTCCACTTTCATGTTCAAAATTTCAACTACCAATCCTTCTCCCAATCACAAAATCCTCGCACCACACGGCCAGAAACCGTCGGCGTTGGACCAGACTCAACAATCATAGTCTAGATACTGAAAGGTAAAAGACCGCGCGTAATAATTCAAACAGGGAAGAAAAATCACAATCCGGGAATTCGAATATGGAAGAAGAGTAGCAAGTCATAAATGATCAAATTCAAACGGAAGAAACAAGCGGAGAGAGATAAACCTGAATTCTGAAGACTTCCACCGGCGGCCAGAGGATCGGTAGGTGACGAGGAGGACTTATTAGTCGCCATTGCTACAACCTCCGGTTGACTGATTACAGGAAACAGAAGTCTCAGATTCTGACAAACTCACAAAAAATTAACGAGCTGAAAGAAATGAAATGAAGTGAACTAAACAAAAGAGATACAAAAGTGAGAGAATAGGAGAGAAGTAGCTTACCAGCGAGGAAACTCCGGTGACGGTTTACAAATGGTAAGGTGGGGTTGCTGGTTATCGCAGGTTTTTCCTCATCCCGAGGTGTGAGCGTAACGGTGCCACGCTGGCAATGGTCACGGTCCATGAGAGAGTCCGATAGGAAACTTTTTGGGCTTTATCATCTCCATAGTCCAATAATCCTCTTGAGCCCGGCCTACCACGTTTTTTGTCTCGTCTGTTACTAAGCCCATATTTGCATAATTTGTTTCTGATGCGTCATCTTTGGATCATCAAGACATCATCTTTGTTCTGCAGTTCTATAAACTTTGTAGTCGCCAATAAAAGGTTAAATTATTTCGTATTTATTATGAAACGAATTATACAATGAATTATTTGAAAAAAAATGAATTATAAAACCATGTTTGTCTTCTGAATAAGACATGTGGACTAAATGGAAATCTTACATTTCACCATAATTTTTTCCCCAAAATAAGTTGGTAAACCATGTGAAACCATCTGCTTATAATTTTTTTTATATAAGAATGGCATGGAAGTTATCTGTATGCTTACATTTGTCACCTCGTGAATGAAATAAAATTTTGTTAACCTTAATTCACGAATAAAATGATATTTTGTTTATCCAACCCATTAGATTATATTAATCAAGTTGTGCAATATTAAGAAAAAAAGTTTAAGGTGGACTTTACTAATTCAGCTGTTGCCCCAGCCTTGTTGGAACTTCCCACGTGTATGTAGTATGAACTATGAAGGCCTTAATTACAAGAGGATTGAAAGAACGATTTATCACAAGGGAAAATCAAAGAAGAAAGAAAACAGATGGGGGAGTTACAGTTCTGCAGGGACGGACGGACGGCCGGATGGAGGCATCCGTTATCTTTTTCCCTCTGGTAAGCCCAAACGACAAGTCGCTTTCTTCTCCTTCTCTGACATTCCACCTCTTCTCTTCTCACTTCTGCAATTAAAACCAAAATTAATTCTTTTCTCCTTTTGAGTTTTCTACTCTGTTTCATTCTTCTTCATTCTCAATTTTTTATTCCTTTTATTTCTTCTTCTTTGACAGAGATTTTTTATTTCCTTCCTCCACCCCATGACCCCATTTGTATTTTATATCAGTAATTGACCTCTTCAATATCCATGCTGTCCTTCTCTCTTCTCCATTTCTTTTTAGTTTCCACAGGACCCCCTCTTATTCCCTTCTTCCATCTTCATAGCTCAAACCCTCACCAGAAACCCCCCCACAATTCATGAAATTTCTGCAGCCTTTTCTACCCTTTTGTGTCCAGCTGAGCTTCTACTTATCTTTCCTCCCCTTCCCTGCCAACCTCTTCAATGTCTGCTGGTTTCTGAGGTATTCTCGTAATCCTTGTTATTTTTTCAAATATGTCCTATGAGCAGCGAATTTCAGCCTCCCTTTTGGGTTATGGATTGCTTTATGCTTTCTTTGTTTTTGTGGTGTAATTATTTATGGATTTCGCCCTCCATTTTCAATGATTTATGGAAGAAAAGATCCAGCTGGATTTGCTGTTGGTTGGTTGTTTATTAGTCGGTGGACAAACAAGGTAAAGACAGAATAGTTAATTTAACTTTTATGTTGTTTCTGTAAAGAAAGTTATTAACTTCATTGGTTGCTAGCTTGGAATATTGCTCTTTGTTGTTTTTCTACTTTGACATTGTGTGGAATCTTTTGAGTGGGTTTGTTTTGGTGTATGAAATTTGATTGCTCACTTCAGATGGAGATCTGCATTCTGCTCACATGAAAGTTCCCTACTTAAAATGTCCTTTCCTGCAGATAATTGAATTTGGGAAGCTGGTGTGGTTCTACTAATTTGAAGGTAAGAAGGAATTAGGCAAAGGAATATGGTGGGAATTGCAATGGAAAGAACCAAGGAGGAAGATGCAGTAGCTGAAATGAATGGAAATGGTGTCCCAGTTAAGGAAACATCTAGCCCTCACAACGCAAGCTTAGATGGTACTGTTAATGGTGTTGTTCATGAAGAAGGTAACGTTCATGAGAGCACTGTTGGTGGTGAATCTGGTGCTGCTGCTGCTCATGAGACGGTGGTTGACACCTCAATTGAGCAGCTTTATGAGAATGTGTGTGATATGCAAAGTTCAGATCAGTCACCCTCGAGGCATAGTTTTGGATCTTATGGCGCAGAATCGAGGATTGATTCGGAGATACGCCATCTTCTTGGAGGTGAGATGAAGGAGATTGAGATAATGGAAGAGGAGGTTGATAAACCTGAAGACGACTCTCATATGAATAACTCTTCTTCTCCTAAGATGGGAAGTCCATCCGCTGCTGGTGAGAAGTCAGGGAAAAGCCTTAACTTGGCATTGGACACTGAAGCATCATCAGTGACGAACGCTGTTTCAGAGAGACCTCCTCTAGAAAAAAGGAACGGCAAGCCTGGGAAAAGGTTAGGAGTTGCAGCTTTAAGGAAGAGGAAGAAGTCGTTAGGGAATTCAAAGTTGTCTAATGGAGGTGCTGAGGATTCTTCTGAGCCTGGACTTGATAATCCGGATCTTGGACGGTTTCTGCTTAAGCAAGCAAGGGATTTGGTTTCTTCAGGGGATAGTTCCCAAAAGGCTCTTGATTTGGCACTTAGAGCGGTAAAAGCATTCGAAAGTTGTGTCTGTGTGAAGCCAAGCCTGGAGTTGGTTATGTCGCTTCATGTTGCAGCTGCAATATACTGCAGCATAGGCCAGTATATTGAAGCAATTCCTGTTCTTGAGCAGTCCATTGAGATTCCAGTAATTGCACAGGGCCAAGAGCATGCTCTTGCCAAGTTTGCTGGCTACATGCAATTGGGCGATACTTACGCAATGCTAGGGCAGCTCGAGAATTCGACAAAGTGTTACGCGAAAGGATTAGAGATCCAGAAACAAGTTCTGGGAGAGAATGACCCCAGAGTTGGCGAAACTTGTAGGTACTTGGCAGAGGCTCATGCTCAAGCACTGCAGTTTGACGAGGCTAAGAATCTCTGTCAGATGGCTCTGGACATTCACAGGGAGAATGGAGCTCCCGCATCGCTTGAAGAAGCAGCTGATCGCCGGCTGATGGGATTGATATGCGAGACAAAGGGAGATCATGAAGCTGCTCTTGAGCATCTAGTTTTAGCTAGCATGTCCATGGTGGCTAATGGTCAAGAAGGCGAGGTTGCTATTGTCGATTGTAGCATCGGAGATGCGTACTTATCGTTAACTAGGTACGACGAGGCCATTTTCGCATATCAGAAGGCGCTCACATCTTTGAAGACGAGGAAAGGAGAGAACCATCCGGCTGTAGGGTCGGTTTTCGTGCGCCTGGCTGATTTGTACAATAAAACCGGGAAGTTGAAAGAGGCTAAATCTTATTGCGAAAATGGGTTACGAATTTACGAGAAGCCTGCACCCGGAATCCCTCCGGAGGAGATTGCGAGTGGTCTTACTGACATTTCTGCCATTTATGAATCCATGAATGAGCTCGAGCAAGCAATCAAGTTGCTAGAGAAAGCCTTGAAGATGTACAATGATGCTCCTGGCCAGCAAAGCACAGTTGCTGGAATTGAAGCACAAATTGGTGTCCTTTACTATATGATGGGTAATTACTCTGATTCCTACAGTTCCTTCAAGAGTGCAGTTGCGAAACTGAGGACGAATGGAGAGAAGAAATCTGCTTTCTTTGGCATTGCTCTTAATCAGATGGGTCTCACTTGTGTCCAACGGTTCGCCATAAATGAGGCTGTGGAATTGTTCGAGGAAGCTAAGGTTGTTTTGGAACAAGAATGTGGACCGGAGCACCCTGATACCCTTGGAGTCTATAGCAATCTTGCCGGTACCTATGATGCAATGGGGAGGTAATGTTCTTCCTAAGTGATCACGAAAAGTTGTTAATCGGTTACGAATGAGAATAAATTATCTGAATTTGTTTGATTTTTTCTGGCAGGCTGGAGGAAGCTATCAAGGTATTGGAACACGTTGTCCAAGTGCGAGAGGATAAGCTGGGGACAGCAAACCCAGATGTTGTCGATGAGAAGAAGAGGCTAGGGGTGCTGCTGAAAGAAGTAGGCAGAGTAAGGAGCAGGAAAGCTAAGTCTCTAGGGAACCTTCTTGATAATAATACAAACAAAGATGTCATTACCTTAGAGGAAAGGTACCAGGAATTTTTACACACGGGGATTCTCAAAAAGCTATAGGACATACACACATAATCTGTATTTGTGTTTTCTTGGTGTCTTCTTTCTTGATTGTTTGCATGATTGTTGCCCTTGTACTGATGCTACTGATGATCAAGGGCTGATTCCACTCTGTACAAGTTTTCGATTGCTGTATAAATTATTTTTTCTGTAAATCTGCCTACTAAAGTTTCAAAAGTGGTTGCATGTATTGATTATGATTCTTCAATTATGCTTTTTGAAGCATCTTCTGGATATAATTATATCATATGCTTTCACTTAACAATGATTTAAACAGTTAAATCAAGTAATCAGCTAAATGATGACACAATGCTGATGAAAAATGCATCATCCATCCGTTCAATTACTGCTTTTCCAGGTACTTCAGTTAATGATTATTCAATGTCCTAAAGAAATTGTGGGTAGCTGAAAACATAGAAGGTGGTGGGGTGCATAATTTTGTTGGATATAAAGATTAAAGAACAGATCTTTGGGACCATTTTTTAGTTTTGACAGCTTTTTTCTTCTCCTGGAGCTGGAAAAAAAGCATTAATTGGCGGAGCGTGGGTGGTGGGTCTGCAATTTTCTGGAGATTTTAATAATGTGGGTGGGTGGATGGAATGGATGCTTGTTTAGGCTACTTTCTATGGCAGCTTTTTAAGCTCACTGTCCTTGATGTGTACAGTTTGTACAAGGGGAGAACATCCCATAAACACTTGTTGTCCAGAGTGCACGAGATAAACCTGCACCACAACACATGTGGAGAAAACGTAATCAGACAGTGTCAACGTTAGTCAACGGGATGTTATTTGCATAATATACTGCTGTGAATTGTGATTATTTTGTAGGATGACAAAAGGAAGGTAGCCTATAGTGAAATATAAAAAGCTAGTTCAAAAACTAACATCGATTTGTTGACTGTTAAACTTAATCGAGATGAGGTGTATGTTTATGTGAAGGCTCAATGGCGGAAAATTAAGGTTAAACGGATGAATTTAGGCCAATGCAAAAGATCATTCGGTTCCAAAATAATGAAATATTATATTATAGAATTTTCAAAATTAAAGTTTTCTTTTTGTGTGTTTTTAAAATTTCACCAATATTTTTTCAAATTTATCTCAAACTTAAAGTTCTACCAAAATTTTAAATTATTCTGATTCTGCTATTGTGCAAACTCCTTAAATACTATTATATAACAACTTTAGGAGTAAAATACAGGAGACTCATTGAAAAAAGTCAACGTAAGTCATTCGTGAGAGACTGAGAAATTCCAAGAGGATCACTGGAAAAATCGCTGAAGATAATGGAGCCTTGCTAGTAAGTGGCTGAAGCCGGTATGGATGATGTGACAAGTTAAAACATTAAAGTTTTTCAATCCAAGTATTTTTGTTTTGTCAAAAATAGGTAAGGAAATGATGCAATAGAGATACTATTAATTTTCATACGTGAAATGCGTTAGATTTAAATTCAATATCTTTAAATTGCCAACACATAACAAAACCAACTACTTTATTTCACACGACACTGCGCTAATTTATCTAAAGAACCTCAAAGGCCCAAAAACCTTTTGAGGTGATCTATAGCCGCCAGATCAAGTCTCTCTAGCCCTTGTTCAGCTCTGAATTCTTCTTCGCTGGCCCGGCCCATGAAGACAAACCGGAAGGCATACGGTGCGTATTAAGCAGAAATATAAAACCTAGCGCCTTTCATCTTTCTTTGCTTCCACCATCTCCCACTAGGACTATTTGCCTAAAAGCTATGGAAACAAAGCCTTCCACCGGGTCGTCGTCGAGCTTCATCGACCAGTTAGTGGTGAGTTCAGTTGGATTTCTCTGCTAATTTCCATTTTACTCTTTTTCTAATTTTGATTTGGGATGCTTTTCTTTCCCTGTGTAATTTAGGTTCCAGGTGATGTTATTCTTGACCTTTCAAACATGGCTGAACAGACTATAAAGCTCGGCGGCGGCCTCCGCCAGGTACGAATAATCATACACTCTACGGTTACATTAGTAAATAAAGGGGAAAATGTGTTTCTTCTGTTGTGGTTACTGATTTGGTGCTCAAGTCTTTGCTGGATTAACTGTGAAAGTAGTAGCTTGAAGTTGAACAATCAGTAGTTGACTACTTGGAAGAAAGGAATTATAAGGTGGAAGATAAGATTGATTTTGTTTGCAAAATTTGGCAGGTTTGTGAGGCCATATCAGTGATCAAAGCTGGGGTGCTGAGGTTCTCCAAGCCAAATAAGTATTGGGTTGAAAGTTCTCAGAAAAGGGTATGGTTTGCTTGTGATTAACTGTTCGCTTAGTTTTTCTTTTTTGGTAGGTGCTATTGCAATTTCTGTATACTATGTAAACATTCTTAGCTACCATTGCTTATGAAATAAAGATTCTTTCTCTACAACAACGTGGCCTATACCTGACTATTTATCTTACTTATCTTGTTGATGCAGTATGTGCCGTGTGCTGAGGACTCTGTCCTTGGAGTAGTGGTAGACTCTAAAGCAGACGTAAGAACCTATATAACCATCTATCTCTAATGATTCAAGAAACTCATCTTCATCTTCAATGTCGCTCTGACTCTGTATTGCTCATTTGATCTCTTTGCAAACATGTCTTACAGAACTTTCTTGTGGACATAAAAGGACCTTCTTTGGCATATCTACCTGTGCTTGCATTTGAAGGAGGCACCAGAAGGAACATACCCAAGTATGAGGTGTGTTTACTATGTCCGGCTTACTATTTTTGATTTTTTTACAGCTTGGAGCTCTTATGCTGTTTTGCAGTAAATAATTTTAAGTGGTAGTTTCTGTTCTAGAGTATATGCCTCGATCTTTGACAAAACTGATGGAGTTAAATCTTGAATTTGTTGAAAGTGTAGCTACATTGATACAATGAAGACCTTTCTAAGAAAAGATGACAAGTGTATCACTTACTAGAAGAGTAGAAGTTGAGGTTAGCTGCTGAGAAAACATTAGTGTTGATAAATGGAATTAGGGTATGTGCAGGCCTGTCTAGGGTTGGCCGGATGCCTGGAAGTAGATTGTTCTTTCCTTTGAACGTATAAAGCATTAAACGGATGCAATGTATCGAATTCATTCCTTTTCCACAGGCAGGTACTTTGATTTATGTTCGAGTTGTGAAGGCAAACCCTGGAATGAATCCAGAGCTATCATGCGTTGATGGTTAGTTGTTTTGTTCTGATTCCTTCAGCTTCCATACCGAATGCCTTATCAGTCTTTGGTTTAGCTTCTATATGTGCATTGTTCCTGGTGTGCAGCCACTGGGAAGGCAGCACAATATGGAGCTCTGAAAGAAGGCTTAACGTTTGAGTGTTCAACTGGTTTATCCAGAATGTGAGATATCCTCCTTTATCACTTTCTAAATTGCGAATCCGACAGCTCTTGCCAAAACGGTGATTACATTTCTCTTGGGTTTTTTCTTCTTTGATTCTCATTGGTCATTTTATTTGATTTACCAGGTTGCTAAGTTCATCAACATGCCCTGTTCTCGAAACTCTTGGAAAGAAACTTCCCTTTGAGATAGCAGTAGGGCTAAATGGCAGAGTGTGGGTATGAATTTCTCAAAGCTAAGGCTGCATGCTTTTTGTTTCTGTATTCGTCATATCTTGTTAGCTCCAAGTAAATCAATCGGGTTCTCTTCTTGACAACCTTCCTCAACTGCTGAAGATTCTCCAATCATAGCCTCCCTGTTTATGTATTTGGGAACTTTTTATACCCAGGTGAATGCTGATTCTCCATCCATTGTCGTCGTCGTTTCCAATGCGATCATGAATTCAGAGTCATTGAGTAGGGTGCAACAGAAGATTATGGCGGAGAAGTTGTTGCAGAGGGTTCAGGGTAATGTTCTATTTGATTCTGATTAACCATTCTTCCCCTGATTATCGTACTGGTGTTGAACGATAATTCTGTCACCTGCTGCAGCATGATTGGACACCAACAGACATCGTAGTTACATTTTGTCCATGTCGGCAAGATCATCAAATCGATTGCTGAAGAGAAACTGGGAAGCTTACTTGCAGACTGGAAAGCATCTGGATCAGCAACTTTGTCTGCAGGGTTAGCTTAAGCAGTATGATGGATGTGATCTTGACAGATGATCTGTTCTGGAGTTTAGTTTATCAGGATATAGTTAGATGTGATTAATGCAGTTGGGTTTAATTTGTGTTGTACGATCAAGCATATTTATGGGGTAAAGCTTCTCCTTTTGTCTTGTTTTGATAGGTTGTAACCATTGAAAGTAATTGGGAAATTTTGGAATTTACGTGCTTCCTTTTTTACTTGTTACTGATTGCATTCCAATTTCACGCGCCCTTACTCCTTAGTTTCCAGAAATTGTCATTGACATCCAAAGATAAAAAATTGAGATTCATCATCAGGATTGAGGATACATTCCACTAACTGTTGAGAGTCGAGTGGACTACCTTGTCTTGTCTGTAGCTCCATCGACAAAAGAAAAGAAATTTGATGGTCTGGGAAGTAACCTCAGCCAATTGTGAGAACATGGCCACGTTAAGATGCAGCTTGTGGAGCCTATGAATTGATGGCAAATGTTGATGTCGATCGGAGATTACCAAAAAAGATGGAACTATGAAAGAAAAAAAGCAATGACGGCTGTGGGATTTGGACCCACGTCCTTTCGGACCAGAGCCTAAATCTACGTCTTAGATCACTCGGCAAAATCATCTTTATTGTTTGTCACTAGTAAGTTCTTTGTTACATCAAGCGAGTAATTCAGCTTGCAAGCTCATATTTCGAACAGATTATGCCTTTGGGTGAAGGATTTGACCCATATGGATTTCACTGGAAATAAAATCGGGTAGTCAAATAGTATATGTTCCAATCAGTTAAATTCTTATAAATTGTAGTTGAATCGTAAATACTATGAGATTATAGTAAATGAACCGAAGAAGCTATTTATCAAAACGTATTATGAATGCTATTTTCGAGATGCTTCACTTACTTGTGACTAATATTCCTAGTTTACTCTGATAGACCTTGATCTACAATAGAATTTCACAAAATCCCACATAAATTCTGATCATATATACGTAAACTATTCTTCAACAATAGTTAGAAAACTCAACTCATGTGAACAAGTAAATCGAGCATATAGCTCAATCAATATGAGGGGCTGTTCCAACACCCAAAGTTTGAGAGATTAATGGAAGAATGGTGATAACCAATCATAAAATCATTATCACATCACATTCCAACTCAGTCACGGTTACATGACTCAAAGTCTCAAACTAGAGGGTAATACTAGTTGGAACAAAGAGAAAGAAAAGAGAGAAGATCAAATTCCTAAAGAAGGGCCCTAAAAGACACATAATATATGCTTAAAATTTAGCATTAGACAAGATGAGGAGAAAGAAAGAGTGATTAGTTCTTCCTAACGCAATTTGCAAAGCGTCCTAACTTGCCAAGTTCAGGTTTTGGCTTGTATTTCGCGAAAAAATCAGGGTTCTGGCTCAACGACTCCGAGTAGCTCTCCAAAATCGCAACTATCTCATCAAAATGTGGTCGTTTCCCCGGATTGCTCGACCAGCATCGGTTTATCAGGTGCGCAAATGCCCTTGGACATGTTCCTGGCAATGGTGGTCTTGCGTTCTGCACCAAGACAAAGAAGATCACAAGACAAAACAAAGAGTATCAATGGATAATGTTGGATGATGGATCGTTACCTTTTGGCAAACTGCGAAAGCAGCTTGCTCGGGAGTCATGTTGTCGAAAGGAGTCAGGGCAGTGAAGAGCTCCCACAGAACTATCCCGAAACTGTAGACGTCAACCTTCTTGGTGTGATGTTTTTCCTTGATCATCTCGGGAGCCATCCAGCGGTACGTGCCAGTGAATCCTTTGGCGCTACCGCACTGGGATTCCAAGCATGAGATTCCGAAATCAGCCACCTTTACACTCATGTCCATGTCGAGCAACAAGTTCTCCGACTTGAGATCCCTGTGGAGGATTCCTTGCGAGTGAAGGTACTGCATCCCATGGGCAATGTCCAATGCTAGCTTCAGAACAAGGCTTATCGGAAGGGAGTATGGCTCCTGATGATGAAGATACTTCCTCAACGAGCCTCCCGCCAAGTACTCGGTTATGATGCAGAAGACTGGAGGTTTCTTACAAGCTGCAACAAACTGAATTGCTGAAGTCAGAAAACCAGACTCGAGGTTTCTTACAAGGAGCAACATGGCGTTCTTTTTGCATACATCCTATTGCTAAAACTTTCTTGTTGTCAAACCAAGCCTAAAAGAAAACAGAATCCATATTTTACAATGCTGACTAACCCTATACCAAAACCAATCAAAGATTCAGCACATGGAAGATATAAGAAATCCATGGTCCTAGTTGTCTAATTCAGATGAGAACTAAAGCTGAACGCAAAAAAATTCTAAAATTCTCAAGCATCTATAGGTGCTAATGTAGATTCTTCACTTTCTTGTGCTTGTATTGTTGTAGAAAAATCTTTAGTTAAGGATCATTATCATCAACCAGAAGAAAAGGAGCAATAACTCTTTGCACATGGGGGGCAACATCATCCAACAACAGAATATGCAACATTATACTTTATCTTTCCAAGCTCTTCAATAAATACCATGCCAACAGTGTTCCACAGGCACACAAAAAACCAGACTTTCTCAACATTATTATATTCCACAAAATTTGCCAAAATCCGCAGATCCCCCTAACAGTCCATCAACTAGCTCATTACAGCTATTTGGACAATGTAGCTTTCTGAGAGCGTGATAGATAATAAGCTAAATGTTTAGAAACAATCACCTAACCAAACTGAACTTAACTGGTACAGAATTTCAATGAGAAATGAAATGTAAGCATTTATTAACAAAACAAGAAGGACAATGTAGCTATCTGATAGCTAACCAAAATGTGTAAGCCACCACACCAAATTGAATGTTATGCTTTTATTGAGAAGGAAGAATTTTTACCAAATTGTACCAGAATTGGACCACAAATTCTCACAATTCTTACAACCAACAAAAAAACTGTAAAAACCAACAATGAAAGGAGGAAGAAGGGATACTTACAGTGATGATATTGGGATGATGGCACAACTGGAAGAGCAAAGCAACTTCAGAAGAGAACTGTTTCTCAAGAAAAGAAGCCAAATCTTCATCCTCCTGAGGCTGGCTGATGAGCTTGATTGCAACATCCCTTTGCTTGTAAATCCCTCTGTAGATCCTGCTGTGCTTACCTGATGCAAACTTGTTGCCTATAAACAACTGTGACATATCAGCACTCCATTCCTGATCTCCTTCCCCTTTCAGTTTGATTTCAGCACCAGATGAGACTAGATACTTGGACCATGAGATTGCCCTCCTGTACTCCCCTAGTGATAGTGTCCTCCCAGCCGCCTCTGATGATTTCTTCTCCTGGTTGTAATTGGATTGGTGCTTGAACCAGTGGAGTTTCCTCATTCTTTTTCTCTTTCACACAAAAAATGTCAAATTGCTAAATCTCCTGGAAAACCCAAGACAAAAAAAAGAGAACATTCCTTGCAAGTAAAAGAGATGAATCTGGGAGTGGGAATAGAAATTGACTCTCAGTCAACTATGTTTCTAAAAGTGTCCATTGGTTAGGGATGTTCTTCCATCCAAAACAGGAAAACCCACAAATTTAAGCCACCAGGAGAAGAAGTGAAGAAAGTAGAACACCAAAAACACAGTGAAAAAAACATGTGAAATTACTATTACATTCCCTTGCCCATACAAAAAGTGGGAAAAGGCAAAAGCTTTAGAAAGAAAGCTCAAACCCCAAATGGAGCTAACCCCACCTAGCAGATAAGAAAAGTTTCAAGACTAGAGCTTTGTTCTTAGAAAACCAGATTAAAAACAAAAAAAAAGCAGGTTATCTGTTTACACACCTCAAGGCAAAGCAATTGAAAGAAAGTAACTTCCTTTTACACATTGCCGCGGAAGGGAAAACAGAGGGAGTGATGAGAGAGTATGGAGGCTGTGGCTAATTAAGATTTAAGACAAAGAGAGAAACAACCGAAGAAAGAGACCGACGGGAACAGAGAGAGAGAGAAATGGAATAATGCGAGACGGGGAAATGAGCAAATCAAATAGAAACAAAATACACAAGAAATTGGAAGAGAAGAGTAAATTTGGGATGGGTGGAAAAAAAAACAGAGGAACCAAAGAATTAATAATTTAGGAAAGAGTTGAGAGGTGTTTGGTAACCGTATACTTCATGCACTGAATTATTGGAAACCTGAATTATTAGAATTTGGTCACATTTCACAAATGGATACTTATATAATATTTAATTATTTATCTCCTATAAAGTGGACCTATAGGTCTTGCATTGTTTAAAGTTATTGAATGAATCTATCATGCTTATGCCGCTTTGAATTCTCTCATACGGGCTTTGTTCCGATCTGCTTGGCTTCTTGTAGAGCATATTGGCTTTACATAATTCTGCTTGGTGCTTTCGGTAGAGGTTTAACATGTGAATTTTGAGAAACGCTGAGATGCTATTTTCCAAATTATTATAACACAACATTTAATATTTGACAGGTGACATAATTATGGCTCAAATTTTGATATTTTCCTAATGATTTATCCTCATTTGTATTTGCAAATAATCTTTTACATGATGATAATAAAGCTGATAATACATTGACAAAACATATTTCTTCCCATCTCTATCTATATTGAAACTCTTATAATTTTAAAAAAATATTATTTATATTTGTTTGTTTATTATCTCGATTTTACGAATCAAGCTATTTATCACACACAAAAAATATCGTTTGGATCTCAGATTGTTAAGGTGATTTGTGAGCTGACTCGGTGTTTTGGTGTAGATAAGCCCGTTTCGCTAGCTATCTAGGCTGAAAATTTGTGGGCCATATTGCATGGGCCTTTAACAATTTTGGATTGCAGATTCTGAAGATTTGCCATTTTGTGCTCTTCCAATTTTGTCCATCTTTTTTTACTTAATTACTCTATCAGCTCCATCTGCAACACTCCCAGCCGACTTGGAAGGTATCCTTGAACTTATCGTGCCAATGGCCGACCGATCAACTTAACTCTTGTATCAATTAGTCTTGTCATTTTGATATGGTTGGTGTGATGATTTAGTTGTAGTTCTGATTACAGTTTACCACCTATGAAACGACCAATCCATGTAACGCGTTCCACCCCATAACTCAATTTTCTTGCACAATCTTTCAGCGAGTTTAACGACAAGACAAAACATATATGGGAATGAAATAGGGATCAGGGATCCGTCAAATATCCCTGCACCTTAACGATGTGATCGCTATTCCGTCAAGGATCCAAGCTTCTCCTCGCTTCTCTAAACAATCTAACATAACGATGTGGCTAGCCGTTTATCGCTAAGGTACCAGCAACGATTTAAAGGATTATTAACCCAGCTTTATACTGGGTTGAAATGCAATCCAGAAGGAAGTATTGTAACTGTATACAACATTAAAGTAATGTCTTATTATAAGAAACTAATATCATGGCGAGCAGAAAGGTAGACGAGAGGAATCCTGGCATCAAAAGTAAAGTAGGCTCATATACAGCGGAAAAATCTCCAAATCCGAAAAGCAAAAGGTACCACCACAAACTCTCACTATCTCTATACAAAAAAGAAGCAAAAAAAAAAAACCCAAAGCAGGTTAAAGTAAAAGGGGATCGATCCATCTCTGTACAAGCTTACACAATATGAATGGGTCTGCAAATTCCACAAATTTCCTGAAATTCTTTACCTTTCCCCATAACTTTATTTCATTCAGTGCTATGTGATGACGTGTTGGGTTTTCAGATGGATTCACGGTTGCAGAAATTGTAACCGGAGATGATAGAGCTTACAGCAAAGGCTCCAAAAGCCAGGAATGACATTGCTACTGAAGCAGTCGCCATCTCTGTGAATTCGTCTTTGCCCCAGTTCGATTGCCAGTCGTCCACTCTGGTTGCTGCTGATGAAGATGCGGATACAAGTAGATAAGCCAGTATCTGTTCACATAAGAGAGAATAAATTCCGAAAGGCATTACAGGTTAAAGAACCTTCATTTATGCATCAAAACTTTGAATCTGTGCTAAGTAATTCCAACCCTTCTCTGCAAGTCATGATTCACAGGTTACAGAAACCAAGCTAACTGATTTGGCCTTTAAAACTATGAGAGATTTACCATCCATGTGAAAAGTATAACTATAACTTCCATTTACCAGTAATCCTACCACTTTAGGGAATCAGTATGACTTAGGACTGAAGCAACTAAGTTTGCTTCACATGGATTACCAAGAACATACAGTCAAACTAGAAAGTGAATACCCAATCGAGTCAAACATTTACATTTGAATTACTACATCTTAAAGAACCCATGTAGTCAAATCTAGGCCGTGTAATCATTTCTCATCTTAAAGACTCAACTACCAGAAATGAATAAGACTTCAAGTCAAGAGTTTGAACACCTGATGTTGGTTTCAAGATTTGAATAAACTACCAGTAAGGATGATGAACTTGCCTGATCAATGAAGAAGTTGATGTGCCAACGCCAGTGGTTGCGGATGACATGCTTCCCAGTACCCATATAGTACCCCATATCATAAGCTTGAAGTGCAGAATAAGCACAGCCAATCACATTGACAGATAGACAATATCTGCAGACCAACGGCCAATCAAAACCTAATAAACCCTAAATTCCCAAACAACATCCATTTTCCAATTCAATTTAGCCAAACAAGAATTCAGCACTTACATGTACTCTTTGTACCGGTTGAACGAGTCCCCACTCCATCCTTTAGTCTTATTAGCCGCCATAATCGAGAAAGAAATTAAACATAAACACAACTCGCCAATTCGAAAACAGAGCTCGGCGAGCCGCAGCTTCTCCTCCTTCCCCGATCTCCGCCGTACGGACGGCACTCCTCCGGATTCCGCTCTCCCTCCTTCCGGCTCAACCTTCCTAGCCGACTGCGGCACCTCTTCCCAGACCACCCTGTTCACAGCCGTCCCCGGGGCCGCCGTGGACTTGGACGAGGGAGGAGGCGGAGCGGTAGTATGGTGAGTGACCTTACTGACGGCGACAACAGCCTTGGAGTCGTCGACGGAAGGGTTCTCCGGCGAGTTGAGCGGCGAGAAGGAACGGAGCGGCGAGTGGAATCGGAGAGGCGAGTGCGGCGATTCCGTCTGAGAGTGTTGATATTGTTGTTGCTGTTGTTGGGAGTCGAAATTGGAGTTGGAGTTGGAGGAGGAAGATCGTTTCATGTTGGTGGTGGTGTTGAGGTAGTCGACCCGTGGCTTGGATTTGTTGGAGGCTCTCGAATCCATTGCTCCGGCGGCCGTCGGTCTGAGAGCTTTGGAGGAAAAGTAAAGTTATTGGGCGAACTTATTGAGAGAGAAGAGAAATTTTAAGAGTTAAAAACAGTCCAGATCAGGTGTTGACGTGGCAGTTTGAAGGTACAGTTAAGGTTGCAGAAGGGAGTTTGAAAAGGACTAATAGTTGACCGCCACGTCATTGAGAAGCTGTAGAATAATCGGGTTAGGATACAGTGAATTAGATGCCTGTGTTCCTTCGTAGCTGAGAAAAGACTGATATATCCCACGTAAAGATAACAAGATGTAGGAGGCTCTGAGAGATGCACACGTAAAGTTGATTAGTTTAAGTTTGATAATGTTAATCTGGGTTGTGATGATTAAGGGTTCATATTGACACACTCATTCAAACTCCATTACGTTGAGAACTTGTGCATTAAGCTACCGATTATGTGATCTTATTCACACAAAAAATGAACAAAAGGAAGCAAGGAACCGGGAATCAGTTTACTGTCGTGCAGCTGCTGCTCAAGCAGGTATTTTCTAGTCTAAAATACTGTAGGAAAGTAGCCGACGAGATCAAAGGGTTATCCGACGATCAGTTGTTGAGTCGATTCCCATTGGGAAGACTGTGCTTTAAGAATGAGGGGTCTGGTAAGCTAAGGTATCTCCCGAACGCATTCAAGCAAGCTCTTATGCGTCCGGCCCATGAAATATAATGCGAAGTTGGTAGTGGTAGTGGTGGCTGAGCCTAAACCCAAAAGCAAAAGGTGTTGGTTCGCTTTAGGAGTTGGCTTTCTTTTTTCCCACCAATACCACAAACAAAATAATTCTGATTTTTCCAATCAGTTTTTTACTTATTCTGGACATTATTAGTCTTCTTATTAAGCATGGTGCTTGCTTTTAATATGACAACCTATCCAAAAGCAAGAATATACAAAATTCATCGCCCTGTCACTTCCTCTGTCTTATCGTAGGCCACTGGATCAAAATTGTAATTCGTCAGTCTAAGTAACGTATGTTTTATGTAAAACGTTCTTCTGCCATTCTAATAGCTATAAAATTAAGAAACAGTACACATTTCGCGGGGACTAAAATGCATTTTCTGAAAATTTTGGTGTAGTAGGGTTTTATCGTCAATAGCAATAAACGATTCTTTTAGTGTGGATGTTTACACAAAGTTGTAAATGTTGGTCGTAAAATATATTTTATTTTCATGAGTAAGGATGAGTTGTTAATGAGGATTCCGAAAATATCTAATATGGCTGGGTGAAGTTGAATGGGTCTTGAAGCCCAGTTGGACTTTTTTCTTGCAGATTAAAGTTGATGGATAATTAAAGCCTAGATAATCCTGTAATTAGAGGCGGGTTTAAATGCCGAAACCACCCATGGGCCATGGCTGCGGATTTCAAGCCCAATGGAAGGTGATGTTTGAGCTGAAACTGTTCCACGACCTCGCAATTAATTATGTAAAATTTTAAGCACACAAATTGTTAAATAAATCAGCCTATTTGTCTTATTTGGTTGTTCTAGTGGTAGTGATTAATTTTAATGATAGAGTTATTTAATAAAAAAGTGATTAAATTATGTGTTAATGATTTGAAGGTTTTGGATTTAAATTAAACACAATTCTCAAACAAATATAATTATAATGTTTGTGTCCAAACTTCATTTTGAACCTTGAACTACGGTGAAATTAGAAAGATAATGTTGGTAATAATAAAGTACTATTCATTAACTACATACCATTCAATTAAAATTTATACTGTTTTCGAACCAACACCTCAAAATCTCCCACACCTAACGATTTTAAATTGAACATAATAAATTTTGATTGAAGACAAAAACGATTTTCCTCTTAATGAAGAGTTAGGTTAAATTAGGCTAAATCCCCCGCTGTAAGCTCATAAATTAGGCTGAATTCAAGCCAACACCTCCAAATCCCCCACACATAATACTATAATCAACTCCATCCAATAAATTTACAGGAAGATAAGTTGGATTTGTACACACGGACAAAAACAAATAAGAGAGAACAAATATGCACAAAACAACAGCCCGAATCTTGGAGGTGGTTTTCAAAATGAAAAGTCAACTATGTATCTGTTGCGATTTGGCATCACCAAAGAGAGAGAAGGACTCATTTATAACATTTTTCTAGTCTAACTAAGAGTCAAGCTTACGGACATATAGAAGGACTCATTTATAACATTTTTCTAGTCTAAGTAAGAGTCGAACTTACGTACATATAGAAGCTCACATAGAGAAGGAGATCGGGCCGAGTTATGGGTTTTCAGAGCATTACGGGGTCAACGACATCGATAACTGCAACAGTACTCGACATTATCTTCCTTATCAGCGGCTTACAACTAATGAAGGGAGGTCTGGGAGTCGAAAACTTTCTGATTGTCGTTGGAATGCCATAGTCTTCGACCCAGATGAACAACTTGAGATAAAAAAAAAGCACAAACGAGCTACTTAGAAATCTTGACGTGGGTGATGATTTGACGTACCGAGGTAATCGGGACAAGGTATTGTATTGCCCGTACGGTGCAAATTTGCAACCAAATATGTTCCTCTGGGTCACTTTGTAGCTCTGCACCCCGCAAGTTTATGTTAAAATGCATGAATGAGAACGGTAAGTTTGGTCAACGAAAATGTAAGGTAAGAAGAGAATATTTATGTATTGATCATTTGCTAATACGAACATACGTATGCATACATTCCTTATGTATTAATGAGAAATTTATACATAGGTATTCATATTTTTGAGGTATTGACTGCTCATGTTCCAAATCTACTTTTATAGTTTTATGTTGGAATGATGCGAGACGAAATGTAGTGATTGTGACACTATATGCCATAGGAATGGTTGAGGAAAATGTAGTAATGACATGTTGTAATAATGTAGGAATGACATCTCATATTATAACATATTAATGACATCTCATAACGTACTAATCACTTGAGAAAATATAAAAATTGCGTAGTAATTAAAACATTTGATAGGATGTAATTACGGTACCTCGTATTATATCTCGTAACAAGTGATCAGCCAAGAAAACTTATTGATGATGAACCCCTAAAAACTGCAAGTGATCACCCTGGAAAACTTACGTATTTTTGAAATTTTAAACACTATAAAATCGAAATTGTTAGATCCGTCTTTAAAAAGAGATAATTTTTCTATGTCAATGGGATGTAGAGATGATGTTGAAAATTAAATAAGGAGAGAATAACATGAATAACAAACAAAAAGTAGTGATTACAAGGCATTAAATAGTGATGAACAACTGGAAGTTAGTTTTGGACAAGTTTTTTTTGTTAATAAAAATTACGTTATGGACAAGTCAGATGTAGTCACTATTACAGCATTTACATCTCAAATTTTTTAATAATTGTTAAGTATCAGAAGGTGAGGTGACATTAGTTTAATAATCCTTAAAAATGTATGAGTAATTGTTAATTAAAATTTTTTATTAGTAATGTCATATAAGCATTTAGACCAATTTTTTAAGAAAGACATTTACACTAGTTTTTCCACATAAGCACCTTAGAATATTAATTCCCTTGTTAAAAAATTGCTAACGAATTGTTGGGATATAGGTGTTTAGAAATTGTTAAATCAGTTAATTATCAAAGTTATTGATATAGTAATAAAATTTCTATTATAATTGCTAAAACTATTTTTGAATAAAGATGATCTTATGATATCTAAAAAATAACTATGCATTAAAAAATAGTTAGTAGAAAGATATGTATTCGAGTAAGTACACACATGTGTATTGTACAAGAAGTTTTCCAATCGGCCTAGCTTCCTCAATTTTCAACAATGGAAAAAATATATTATTAGTGGGTATTTCTTTCAAAATATAAAAAACCGGATTTGTACGCACAAAAACCAAACAAGGTAGAAAAATATGCAAGAAACAACAATCCGAATCTTGGTGGACAAAACTCGCTGTGTTATAGCGTCGCAAACACTAATTATTTAAAAAAAAAAATGAAAAGTCAGCTATCCTACCGAATCTGTTGCAGTTTGGTATCTTCCAAATTCGCATAGTATAAGTAAGAGACGATCATTTGTACAAATGGGATAGAAACAGCTCAAATACAAAGCAGAAGGAGAAGGAGATTGATCAGCAGGTTATGGGTTTTCATTTGTACAAATGGAGATTGATAGCAGTAGTCGAGATGATGATCCTCCTCCTTATGATCAACTGCTTACGTTTACAGCTGAAGGGAGTTGTCGGGGACGAATATTTCGATTGTCGTTGGAATACCACAGCCTTCAACCCATCTAACTCCCCAATGCTAAAATATTGCACAGTCACCCTCAGTACCCAACTTCGCTCCGGCTATTTCGTGACGTGGCCAACTGAGCGGGACAAGTTAATGTATTGTCCTCAAGAGGGTGGAAAATACCCAGATATGTTCATCTGGGTCACTTGTAGCTCTGCACCCACTACTACTCCGGAAGATTGCCGACAGTGTCTTGCGAGTGCTGAGTCGATGATGAACCAGTGTTGTTCAAACTCGTACGGTGTGTATCTTAACAGCCCCCATTGTACGGTTAGGTACGAGACGTACAACTTCACCGCCATCTAACTTCACCTCAACTTTGCGAATCTTGCATGTCGTTTTCTACTGGAATGTTTGAGCATTTCTGTCAAGTCATTATATTCGTTGTATCCTTCGGGAAGATTAGTTGGACTTACATCAACTAACCTACTTAAAAGACTCCTTAATTTCACCTTTTGTCTGTTATTGACTTCTGTCAACTGCTACAAAGACAGAGATGGAAAGGGTTGCTTAAAATTCTGAAGTTCTATCATTTAACTTTCTTTAGCTTTTGATGTTTCTAACTTGCTTATGAGTCTTCTAGAAGAAACAACAACAACACGAATTGCTGCCGAAGGAATTCATGTTATTTGAAAAGCATCGCCATTTACTCAAGTCTCATATACTCACCCGCTTTTTAACTACGAGAGAACCGGCGTTGATGAATAATATGAAATCAATCAGAACACCTTTTAACAATTCTAGTTATTAGGAAGGCAATGATGTTTTAACTTAAAGAAAATTCAATGTTCCGAATTCTGGTAGGGCCCCTACCCCGTTGCACAATACTCATTAAAGTTGTGCAAACCTCAAACTCGAGCTTCGTAGTTCCGTTTGACTAGCTAGCTTGCTACATTGTCCTTTTCCCATCCAACGGAATAGAATTGGTTGCAGTTAGGCAACTAATTCCAACTCCAAACAAAGATAACATATACTACTGATTTTTGTTTAGTATAAGTATGCTCGACGAACGAGAGGATCAAATCAACAAGAAGCAGGACTAGCAAATTTAAAGAAGAAGAAGCAGCAGCAGAAGAAGGTTATGGGTTTTCGTAGCATTGCATTAATTCCCACAGTAGTCGCAATGCTAATCATCATCACCAACGGCGCCTTGGCAAGTAACGGTGGCAGCGAACATTTTCAAATCCGGTGGAACGTCACAACTTCCAACCCACGTAAACACCCAAAGCTGAGAGCATGCGTAGACGCCGTGACTCAATTTCTGGAATCGGCTAACTCGACGGCTCTACCTAATCGGGACAGGTTAATACAGTGTCCAGCGGTGGTTAAACGACCGGCTCTCTTCTTTTGGGTCAGCTGTAGACGTGGAATGATCCGCCACGATTGCCAACGGTGTCTTGAGAGTGCTGCCTCGAAGATGAACAAATGTTGTTCAAACTCGTACGGAGTTTACGTTAAAAGCGTGAACTGTGGGGTTAGGTACGAGACCTACCCCTTCCTCATGTGACACGACACGTACGGTATGGTTGCCAACTTTACTGGATCGATAATTTCTATCAACTCGTTACGAATGCGTCAAAATAATAGTAGTAATTTTGTGAGTGGATAAATTATGTGCATTGATTCAGTCTCTTTACAAACCTTAAAGAACTCTGTTGTTGCTTTAATCTGCTGTTTCTGCATTGATTGTAACCCACTGCTTTGATCTGCTTATTCCGGCAATGTCAACCGTTTCAACAGCACCAAGTTATTTTCTCTCTTCGAGCCAATGTACAGAAAGCCGAGCTCTGCCCGTTCGAAATATGGTACAGGCATCTATAGGAAATAACGAAGATTGATTCAGCAGCTGACCAGAAAATAAATGAAGAAGCTTTATGAGAGATTTGCATATCAAGTATCAACCTTATTCACTTTTCCATTCAGTATGAGAAGTTCCCCTTCGACCCATTTCGGGTTTTTGAACCCAATGTTTGCTTTTCTTCCTTCACCTGAGTAACTCTCAACCTGAAACAAACCAGTTTCAGAAATCACTTGCAAAACCAAACACAAGTGAATCCATGAACGATACAGTATAGTTACCCCTGCAGGTATCCAACGAGCACGATACTTTCTGAGGTTGGTGCTCCCTATTCTGGCACGAAATGCTACCTACTTTGTATGGATTACATGGATTAGCATTAATGACGATCAAATCGATTCGAGCGAAGAAACAAGAGCATGCAAAAACCTGGCCAGCAGGAACATTGACATCCCCGGTCAGCTTTACAGCTTCAACATACTCGCAGAAATCTGCATCTGACGAGTTTTCGTCCCAATGACCAAATTTGCGCCTCAACTGAACTACCTCTAGTCCAAGAGGGTGGAATTCACCAACGTATATCCCTAAACTTTCACCATGTTGATAAGAACATTAGATAAACCGCTCGAACAAACCGACCATAGGATAGAGATTCAGATATAACTCACCATCAAATGGGTCTAGATTGTCCTTAGCTTTCGAAATTCTGGAGAAGTTTGTATATTCTTCACATAACCTACTTTTCTTCATAGCCTGACTAAAACCAAGTTGGACTATTTCGCGCATGTTCGTGTAACCCTAAAGCCAAGAACAAACAGTTGCTTCAAATCATACGAAAAAAACAGGAAACTACCAGCAAGGGTGGAGTCATAACCTCACCTTACTCCCAGGGGGAGCCCTAACTATCTTGGTTTCATTAGAAGACAGAAGTTCATAAACTCTTGAAGCTGTAAAGGCTGCGAGTTTCCACCTCCATTGCTCAGTATCAGCATCTTCAGTGTCTAGAAGTTGCCCAGGAATGTGTAGGGCAAAGGAATCTTTCTCTACATCTTTAATCTCAGCCGGGATACGGATATGAACCTTGGAAGGCATATTTTCATCATCCTTAGACTTTATCTTTTCAGGCTCATCTTGAATCAACTGCTCCGTAGAATCGTTTTTCTCCGACACACCACTAGTAACATTAAAGTCCATCACTTTCACTTTCAAAACTGGAAATTCATCTTTAAAGAAATCCATCAGACTTTGAATTCCTTCATCAGTTGCTCCCTCAATATCTATACCCTTCTCATCAATTGTCTGAGACGTCCCCAACTGTGATGCTTGGGGTTCTTCTTCATCTTTAAACGGTGAAATATCATAACCTTCTGAACCTGCTTTTGATCGCACAGATACTACCTGGAATTATGATGAAACAATGGAAACGTATCTCAAATAAGATGTGAGTAATTAGTTCCACTTGTGTATTACTACTACACAGGTTGTTTCGACATAACACCAAATGCAACCTCGAAGCTTTCCTAAACTGGAGTCTACAGTAAACTTCAGAAGAATAGAAAAGCTGAAGTTAGTCAGTTACTCACTTTGATCATATATCTTTCAAGTGCATCCTTGACCACAAATATCTCGAACAATGGACAGCCGGGAGATGCTTCTACCAACTGCCTGCAGCAATGAATAAATAGTTTTAGAACCTTCGGATAGACATATCACATATGAACTGTTTCAAAGGAGCCATAGAGATTGCCAAAAAACCTAGGAGTGTAACTCTTGCCAACATATCTTCCAATTCCAGGTGTTATATGAACAATTCTTCCCATGGGATTAGCAGAATGACCCACCCACCATCCTAACTGTTAAAAAAAGGATCATTTCAACTCATAATGTAGAAACTACAAGGTCAATGATGCATAGCCATATCCTAAGGAATGTCAACACATTAGAATCAAAACTAGGTAAAGAAGTACAGTATGAATGAAATACCAATCCACTTCCACTGTCTTTAGCTAGTCTTGAAGCATCAAGATATCTCTCTTGAGCAATCGCATTCTGCGGATGAAGAACACACAGCACTTGATGATGAAAATCACATCTTCTAGTGCATGAAGGGGATAAAAATCCAAAAAGGACGGACTTGAAACGAAATTTCCAAACCTCAAGCTCAGACATGATTTCACCAACACAGCACACTGAAGTAGCTTCAGCAATATCCTTTTTCAACTTCGATGCTTCCTGGAAATCTTTCTTTTCAATTGCTTCGTCCAGTTGAAACTGTAAACATGCTTAATTCTAACAATCAGTGAATCAAATTGAAACGAACTCTGGTTTATAGAACTTCGTTATCATACTAGAAGTCAGTGAATCAAATAGCCCAGAAATCATACAACCTTGAGAACAGATGCATAGTTCTCAGCTAAATCGACCTCAGCGAAATGACAGTTCCATCTGTTCCAATCCCAATCCAAAGAAGAAGAGCAACCATCAGCATTACTGGTGTTTTCCGCGTTCATACTATCTCCGCCACAACGACATCTTGGGAATTGTAGGAAGGTCTTGTGGAGTTTGGGCTTGGAGTTACAGTGACGAAGAACACCATTCCAACCCAGAATACATAAGAAGCTAGAATCATTGTTGGTGGACTTCTTCGGCGAGGAATCCAGGCAAAAAAAGGGAGACTTCAATGGAGTAGCTGTAGTTGCGGATTGGCCGCCAACCAACCAGAGATTTGCTCCGGCCATCACTGGCTTTGTTGTCAGAAGATGAAGCTGAGGATGGATAATATTATTAACCGGTATGTATGAGCGAGAAAAAACAATATTTTAATGGGAGGGAAAATTTCTACTTTTGTCCCTCAATTTGGAAGAGTAGACAGACTGCACCCTGAAATGTTTGATTTAGACCGTTAATGAGTTTACCATAGAAACTACCAAGACAATACAACACAATCTACATCTCAACTGGAACCGCCCATGGTATGCATGGAAACATTCATTACATACAATGATCAAACAGACTCCTATTCTTCTCTGGATCTCACAGACAAAATGAGAACAAGTTACTATCAAGCCAACAGGAACATCAATTGACAAATGAAAGAACTTGATTGAACCAATCTGATGAGCAGCACTGTTTATGGACAGACGCATCTTTCGTTCTCCAGAAGAGATAGTAAGGAGTTTCAACAAACTGATCACTTAGGGGTGATCTGGGATCGGTTGACCAACAGGATCATCAAGTCCAGCCAGTATCACTGGTTCTCTCGTCGCTGGTTCATCCATAGCTACTGCTACATTCCGATTCTCTGCAGTCCCTGAGCTACTGCCTGATTCAGTTGAGGTTAGAGGTCCAGCATTCCCACTGCGGACTGGCCTAAGGAACCCTTGTAAACGCAGCCGGTAGCTTTCGCTTGCAGGTTGGGATCTCATGTAACGGGTGGTCGACACAACAGTTGTCGAAGGTCTATCTGTATCGGAGCGGATATTCGACAAAGCACTGAGGTCAAGGTTCGGGAACACAGAGCAGCGGCATCTTGGACATTTCACATTCAATCGGAGCCACTCATCAATGCACTCTACGTGGAAATTATGCGCGCAGGGCAATCCACGAACCTGGACCATTCCCAAAAGAAACCTCTTTTACAGTTTCTACTATAAAAACCTACAAATAACGGGAAGAAAAGCCAAAGCTCACCTCATTGCCAACATGAAACTCTTCTAAGCAGATAGGACATTCGCTGCAATCTGTTGGAACAGCTTTCAGCCTGAACTTTGGTAGTTCCTGAATCAGTGCCTCAACAGCTTCTCTCTGTGTAAAAGAAAAACAACAAGTGCAGCCATAAACATTGCATGAACTGAGCATCCCAAGGAATATGATGAACCAAAAACATTTAAAGAACATGAAGCAGCTACCTGAGTAGCGGTCAAATAAAGTCCCGGGTGATATGCATTGGTATCTTGACCCATGACTCGCATTTCTTGACCAGCAGCTTCAAATGCCCAATCCGGTACAAGGATCATATCAACCAAAACCTGGATAGAGTATGTGGAATAGTTAATGGAACTACAATTCGTAAAAAGAATCTCGAATTCTTAACCATATATTTCTGAACAAGAAGGTCAGCAACTCAAGTGTAGAAAACAAATACCCCATATTCAGAAATCGGAACTCCATGCTGTGCACGTGCAACAAGTGCTTCTCTTCGAGCGTACCACTGGCACGAAAATCACAGTACACATGTAAGTAGGCGAAAATAAGTCAATCTGAAAGTGTGGCATCAAATCAAGAAGAATTCTAACCTTTTGAAGACACATTATAGCAATACACACGAGTACACAGTAGCTGAAAAGCAACCAAATAAAGAAACCCCATTTTTGACCTTGTTCTGGCAACTGCACAAGGTAAAGAGATCATATGACCTTCAGCAAGATGATTTGACGATATTTTTACTCAAATGAGGGAAGAATATCCAGAAGATGCAAGAGAGGGGTAACTTACACAATTTCTCGCATTTGCGTACCAGAGTGTTCCAATTACAGTCCATCCCCAAAGAAATGGATAAAGCAGCAGAGACAAAATTGAAATTACCACTACCCTTCCACAAAACCGGCCATACCTCTGCTGCCATCCAAAATCCCTAGAACCATGTGAAAGATTCAAATTGAGAACACCAAATCAAGGTAGTACATTATATAGTCCAGGAACACAATTCAATAATGGAACACTCTTCAACTAGAGGCAATGCCACTAAATTAGACATATATCATCTCAAGCAATCGGTTTGCTAAACAGTAAACCCTAAACCTCGAAATGAACTCTGAATGGTGGCAATACCAAAATAGCAAAACTACAGAAATTGAAGGTAAACGGGAATGTTGAAAAGGACTTACAATCCCAGACCAGCAGATAGTCCATTATCTATGAACATCAACAGGCGGAAAAAGAACACAGTAGTGTAATCGACCTGCAACAGCAAATGATTCAGCTTGCACCCCCTCACTAAAAAAAACATACTTGAAAGGACTAAACACACGAGGCTCTCACCACAATCCATATGTGCAGAGGGTGCGTACAGAAATGATAGCGCTTCCAATTGATTGCAACAATTACTCTATCAAAACGAACCATTAAGGAAGAACAACACCCATTTCCCAATTCCAGCGAAAAAATAAGAGAGCTTCTAGACAAGAAAAAGAAAACAACTTGATAAGTGAAAGAGGATACACGCTCGTTGCCAGCATCGACAAGAAGAACCCATCGTACCTGCAGAACAAAAGAAAGAAAAGAAAACCCCAATTCTCTCAACTGAAATTTCCCACAAAATAAACAAACCCAGTAGTTGCAAATCAAGACAGTGAAAGAAGATAGGATCTTTAGTCTTTACCACTTGAAATCAACTCCCTGGATAGCCATAATCGAGAGGGAGATAGAGAAAACGCCTCACTTAGCTCGCAGCGGGGAGGGAAATTGGAAGGAAATCCGAAACGAGGCCACCGGCATTCCAAATGGAAGCAGATGATGTCAGGAGGGGAAGTAGAAATGGAAGAATTCTGGATTTGAAAAATCGGAAAAGAGAGGAAGCGTTTTTGTCTTTTCTTTTTTCTTTGGTACGCTTTGTTGGTTGAGAGGGAGAGAGCAAGTAAAGCTACTTACGAGTGGGGAAGAAAGCTTTAGAATGACGAAGAAGAAAGTAGAAGACGGAAAGTTGACGCCCCACTGCAGTTCTGGGAGGGTGCTTAACTTGACGGAGTTAAGTGTGTGTGGGCGTTTCACCATTTTATTTTGGATGAACTTGCAATAATAAAAAAGTACAAATTAAAACTTTCAGTGACATTATCATTGTACAATCCAAAGCTGGTAATATAACTACACAGATAACAATGAAAAAGCTGGTGCGTGCGTTCTTTCTGCAATTCTAAAACACGCATGCAACTGCAGCACAAGTAGTGGAGTCGGTAAAGTGGATAATGCCATGACGTGCTAGCTGCTGCATACAGTCTAGTGTTTTGTATCACTTTCCATCTTTGTTTTTTAGCAATAAGAAGAACAACTAATAATGGAAACTTTGCAATCTATAAGTTTAATAATATACACATTATTCTCTGAGAGCCTAACATGTTTCCAGATCACGTTCTACACAAGGAAGAAATGGTGTCTGTATGCTCAACATTTCCAAAGACCCTCTGATGCTAGATAACTCTGAGTGCTGTGTGATCTCAAGTAAGAATTTTGACCAACTCGTTCGCAGTATCCACTCCTGAAATCCATAAGATTACATGGTACTTAAGTTTATCCTAATTGTTTGGCTCCATGTCAAGAGATGGACAAAACCAAACCTGCAGAATAGGCACCATCAGCATATCCCAAATACTTGGCACAAGTATGCTCCCCTGTGAAGAAAATTGGACCTACTGGCTCCTACAGTAAGAAACCTCAAAAAAATTAGACAAAGGCGGGTTCAGTTCCGGTGCTTCTGAGAAGTCGAACATACCCTCAGTTTCTTGTGGCTGCTAGTTGTATACCCAGGGGGCCAGTTAGAGTAGCTTCCTCTGAAGAACCGATTCGACAGCCATCGAGGCACCAGCAACTGTTCAGGATTAGGAATCTCACTCCCAAACATTTTCCTGAGTACACCCATCACTTCTTCTTTGATGTCCTCGTACGTGAGCTTGTGGATCCTTCTCGATTCCTCGCCAGTCACCGCCACGAACAAGATGTTCGATCCAGGCATCACGTGCTCCAAGTGATGCCATATGGGATAGTACCCTCTCCTTTCGTGCGCGTACAGGAAGAACTCCGTTCCAGGATCCGACGGCCAGAACTTGTGAGGGAATCTCAGGAATATCTTTGTGAAAGTTCCCATGTCGAATTCTTTCACCGCTTGTGCTTTCCACTCCTGATTACAAATTATGCAAATTTGCATTAACGTTGGATTATAGGAGGACAGTATATAAATTCGTAAGGCAAATATCAAAGTCACTTACTGGTAGGTTAGGTGTAAACTGTATTAAGTTACTCTGAAGAACTCCAATGCTGACTGATACAATTGCGTACTTAGCGTGATACTCGGAGCCATCCTCTGTTTTCACTCTGACTCCATTTTCGCAGTAATTGATCTCTCTCACGACCTGCTTTCAATAGTAAAGGATGATGACACCAATCCTAACTACGTCACTGTTGATCATAAATAAGATAGTGGTATACTTGGTTAAGCTTGAGCCTGGGGTCATCAATGGTGAGTTGACTAGTAGCATGAGTTGAAGATGGGCGGTGGTGGTGGGACAAGAACTGCTTGGCGATGTGGTGGACAATGCTGTGAAAGCCTCTGGGATCGGCGACGAAGTAAGTTTTGTGGCCGAAGTCCATGTATTCCTGCCGGGGGATTGTGTTCTTTAGGCTTGTCACCGTTGGTGGCTCCCCTTCCTCGTAATCGTTCTGGAAATAGTCGATCACCATTTCGAGTGGTGTCTTTGGCACCCTGCACCCATTTACCCCAAACACCAAATTTAAAATTCTTGGAAGCCAAAATACTAAAGAATACTTTTAAACCGCTAAATATCAAATCATAATTTTAAACCGCTAACACACTACATTATAAATTAAAAATTCCAAAATTTCTAAATTTTTAACACAAATCAAAATTAATAAATCATCAATTTCAAAAAATAAAACTAAACAGTTCTAACACTATATTCCAAACTCTAAACACTCAATAAAACCTTAAAACTCTTAATTTAAACACCAAATATGACAAAAATATGTGAGAGTATACTTTATGTCCGTAAATTCCAAAACGTTACCCCGATGATACTTACAAATATTCGAAAGTATAGATGTGGAAAAAGCTGGACCGCAACCCAAAAGGCTTTATTGGTCCAACCATAGCAATCAAACCGGATCCGACCCTACCAGTCAACCCATCAAATCCACTAATAGACACAATATGAAACGTGGACCCTATCTGCCGTTTTGTATATTCTAAATGATAATAATCTGACGTCATTGTACGGATAATCTGCTATCTAGTAGTATTAGACAAAAATAAAAATTAGTGCTTACTGTTTGCCGAGCTGCTGCGCCGCCGAAATGGAGACGTCGCTGCCGCCTTCGTCGTCATCGGCAGAACCCAAGACAGTGGACGACGACGATAACCGAGTGCAGAATTCCATCCTCGCTTCCGCCGCTTCGAGCGCCTCTTCCACATCCTGCTTCGAGTACAAGCCGCCGCTGCAATATACCGCCAAATCAACAGTCAAACAACCAGTTTAATCAACATGATGTGACAAAATCATTAGTTTTGGTTTACTTAAATGATTACTCTTGCTTGTAGGCGTTGGAGGAGAGGTGATTGAAATCGGAGAAGCGAGAGTTAAGGCCGATGCTGTTAGCGATTTCGAAGAGGCGGCTGGACTTTGGACCTCCTCCGAAGAGCCAATTGGCCCCCATTTCAACTATGTGCCCTCCCAATTCCGCCGTCCGGATTCGGCCGCCGATCTGGCTGTCAGCTTCGAGCATCATAATGTTGCTGATTCCAGCCTCCTGTAACGTTTTCCCCGCTGAAATTCCTGGCAGGTAAGGGCAGATAATTAGATTTTTGAAAGACTAATGGTATCCCCCTGGCCCTCATCCCATTTTTTTACCTGAGAGGCCGGCTCCGATGATGAGGACGTCGACGGTAGGGGGAGGAGGTGTGTTCGACGTCATTGCGGGAAGTAGGATGCAGAGGCTTTTTTGTTGGCAAAGGGAGTTTGGCCGAATCCCCAACTCTTATTCACCGTCTCCGTCGATAAGCGAACTAGAAAAAAACTGTTCCCGCCGCCAATGGCGACGATGAAAGCAAGCCAAAGGCTTATAATAAAAAGGGGAGAGATTATCTTTATTATTGATGATAATTGATATTGATAATGCCCCCATTAATCAGTAATTACACATTTTTGCCATTTTACGTTAGGCCTAATTTAGTTAACTAAGTTGCTTCTCCGCGTTCTGATGTAGAGCCGATTGAACGTACCGATTCGTGTGTTTTATTATTGTCTATATGTATTAAAATATATGGTAAAACATTTTGATTCTCACCGAATTGTGTATGGTCGAAGTTAAGAAAACACAATCTATATAATGACGGCTCAACACGTAAGAAAGTAAGCCAATTTGAAAATTTTTAACACTAACATAACACAAGTAAAATTGAGTTTTAACTTCATTTGACCATTATTTTCCCGGAGTTATCATAATGAAACTTAATTTTTTAGCCATTTCCAACATGCATGTCAAATATTAACAATTTTGAATTTCTTTTGTGAAAATAGTCAAATTTTCATAGTATAACACACGGAAATTGACCAATTTTGACATTAAAATTTAAAATTTTTAAATTGGCTGATATTTAACATGCATGATAGAGGTGACTAAAAATTGAGGTTTTGCCATATTAAACTCTTCAAATAATAACCAAATGAAGTAAAAAGAAAAATATTTTTAAGCGTTTTGATTATTGTTGTTAGCGGGGATGTATGTGCCTTCGATTACAAAAATCGTAGTTTGGATTTCTAACTGGTTCCCACCACATGCGTGCATAAAGTATCCAATTTGAAAATTTTCAACACTAACATAGCACCAATTTGATTTTTAACTTAATTTTGTCATTATAATATTTACGGTGGATTATATATTGCTCTCTCTCAATAGAAAACATAAACAAACTATGAAAGCAAGTGCAATTGAGTGTAACTCTCGAGTCTTAGTCTCAAATGAGTTGGCTCGCTAGCCAAACTGATGACCACACGAGCCAAGTTGGCTCACAACCCAACTTGTTTAAAATAACATCTAAGTTGGTAATACCTATGTAATCGTCTATGAAAATCTAAAATTTTGACGCATAAATTATTTAAATCCACATTTATATGTAAAATATATTAATTAAATAAAGAAGTTTAATAAAAATATTAATTAGCACAAATTTTATTTATATACACCCATTTACATAAAGATTATCCACCGTCAAATCTTTTAAACAATTTGAGACGTGTGATGAAGTCTAACTAATTATAGAGTCTAAACGCTACAGAGGTTTCGTACTTACTTTCAAACTTTGGTGTCATTAACTATTTGGCCGGTGAGATGGACATGATTTAACTTGGGCTTGAAACTTGACGCGTCTCAACACAAAATTGTGCATGGTTACGCGGAGCAGCGTCAAGCATTTTTTCCCCGTACGCGTCAATACGCAGGACCTTAGGTATTCGTACTTACTAGTACCAGCTAGAGATCAAGAGATGCAAATCAATATTGTTCTCAAACTTGGACCTTCCTTAATCAAAATCAAGCCTTCCTTTTTAAACACACAGGTCAACATTTCCAACGCATGTTTTACACGTGCCCACTTTTTGTGTACTTTAGCTTGCTTAATTTAATCGCGCCACGTTTGTTCTTGTTTAATCTTTTCCTCTCTTCTCTTTTGACCAAATGCATGATGGAACCTGAGAAAATTCCATTTCGAAAGTAGCATATGCCAATATGCCATGCACAAGCACGACATGTATTCCGTCAACACTTCAACGCTCACCGGCCGATATATTTTCGGATTTGAATTCAGATAATACGTAATTTTCCTTATATTTATGCAATTTAATGTACAATTTAACCTGATATATTGACCGCTTTTGGATCTTGCGTTGCATTTAACCAAAAAAACTAAAACAATAATGAATATTACCTAACAAACCTATTACTTAATTTCACAAGTTGTTGACGCATATAAAATAGACCAGGCAGATCACAAGATATATAATATATAATTTAAAATGCACTGGGGTGATAACGACAACAACCGCCCTCTAAGTACATAAATTACTGCATATTATTATTAGAGTTCTCGACCCAAATTCGGAGATCGGAGGCCATGCACACCGGCCAGATTCGCCACAGCTCACCGGGCTAAAAGTAAACGGTATCTTGTAACCTTTGGCGCATCCTTGAAGTCTCCACGCCAACTCTGCAAATCTTGACTCGAGCATGGATTGTGTGGAAGGTTTTACCGCCGACGGTTGACAAGTTGACGCTGACAACTTCACCACCTTCTTGCTCGACGATACTTAAAACTTCATGCAACATGAAGCTCTTCTGCACACCACTTATCAGAGTCACCTCTATGCTTGATCCCGACTCCCGCACCTCAACCACCACCTTTCTAGGACCTTGATCGCGATCATCGATTCGAGCTCGATGATCTCGACTGCTCGTTGCTGCTGCTAGCTCTTCCTTCTTCTGCTTTAGCTTCTCGATCCGCTGGCTTAGCTGCGTTATGTATGACACTGCGTGGTCCACTTGATCCGGTTGCGACAACAAGTGCTAATAAGAGAAGAACATACACGGTATACGTCGTTAGTTTTTGTAGCATGTAAGCATTTAGAAACCTACGTATTTTGTCGAAGTAAGCTTTCAATGGGTTAAGGATGCTTCATTTGTAAAATTTCATTCATCGAAATGGACAACAAAGCAACCACGTACATAGTTTCATAAAGCCTAAAAACGAGTTATTTTAACCCAAATACCTCATCCAAAAACGACGATGATTACCTTGTGAGAAGTTTTGAAGTAAGTAGGAGGGAGGAGGGAAACGAGTTTGAGGCACAAGCCTTTCATTAGGATCCTGCGGTTCTTCTCCACAGTTTTCCTATCCACCACTTGACACTGCAACTTGTTCATCTTGATAATTTCTTCTGCAGAAATGAGTGAAAGGTTTGAATTTGATTCTTTGAAGGGTGAAGCATTGACGTACGTGTTGATGTTATATATAGAGAGAGACATTGGAACTTGGAAAAGACGGCAAGTACTGATGGGGCTTAGGAAGCATCCTTCCTAACTCTCTTCAAATTACAAAGGCAGTCAATTCTTTATTTAAAGACATAAGTACCCCTCTGTGGAGCCCATAGGGAGCTAGTTACGTGATGTGTTGAGGATTAACGATATAATTACGATCGTTGCTGGTGGTTGTAAGCACTAAACAATTATTAATATGAATTATTAATAACGAAAAACTGACTTGATATGAGAGTATGGGCAGCAGTAACAACTACCTACATCCATCTATCGTAACTTTTGAACGGATCGATAAATTGACAAAAAAGTACGGGTAAACATGTATTTTTCAAGATTAAAATTACCTTTAAGGATTATTATTTCTTTAAATGTCAAATCTTCTCTTTTTAATTTGAACATCATATTTATATTTTTTTAGATAAAATTATTAGTCTCATCGGTGAAATCTTAAAATAGATCACCCTTTAAATGAGAATCGAAGCTATAAATGACAACAAAATAAAATTTAAGTAAAAAAAAAATAGCTAAAATATAAATTGTATTATCCAAAGTAGGCTTGGCAGTCAGCCCACGGGTTTAGGTTACCCAGTGGAGCCCGCCCGCGAATACAGCCCGAAAGTCTGGGCCCGAAGGATGTTTACCGGTTTCGGTCAGGCCCGTGACCCGCGAGTTTCGGGTAATGGGCGGATACGGATAATAACTTAACCGACCCATACCCAATCCGTGAGTTAAAACGACGTAGTATTGATATAGGGTATAAAAGCAAAATTTTCAGACTAGGGTTTCATTTCAGCCATTTTTTCACGCCTCGAGCCTCTCTCAGAACTTTCTCCCGATTTCCTCTCGAAAGAACTCCACTGAAACCCTAATTTTTCTCCCAAATCTTCCTTTTCTGTTGATATTCATCGAATCCATCCCCACTATAATCATCACCTACCCATATTCAACTACAAAACTCCTTCAATCCGCAAAAATCGGTTCGAATCGTGCATGCAAAGGATTCGAACCACCGAAACCCTAATTTTCCGCCAAAAACCTCCTTTTCGTTGATGTTCTTCGAATTCATCCCCACTATAATCATCACCTACCCGTAATCACCCCTTTCGGCGACAAAAATGCCTCAATCCATACAAATCCGGTTCGAATCGTGCATGCAAAGGATTCCTTCCCCAAATCGAGATAAGTTTTTTATTCGCCATTCCTTATTTTTGTTTATCCCTGCATGTATAAATTGTATACTAATTTTTGGGTTTATTGCTTCATATGCGATTCGTCGAACAAAATCCGAAGACGAAACCCTAATTTATCAAATTTGGGATTTTTCCTTCCGATTCATTTCATACGAGTAAGTTATCTATTATTATGTGTTTGTGGCTTTTGTGAATGTGTTTGTGGCTTTTGTGACTCTTTGAATGTTTTGTGTATGTTATTATGTGAAAAATCTGATTTGCAGTGTTATATGTTTCAGATTCGCTCCGGACTCGAGAGTTATAGAATCGGGGCCAAAATTGGTTTCATTCCGTTGTTTAGGTACGTTTAAGTATAGGGTTTGTGGTTGTTTTTCCTTTGATTCATAGCAATGTTGTAAGTACGGTATTGTAATAAAATGTATGTTTTCGCTTAGGAGGAAGTCACACGGTTGGTGCTAATTAGGAGCGGGGTGGAACTTTGAAATCGTTGTTCGGGAGGCAAGACAACAATCCGTTTTGCAACCGCCGAGGTAAGCTTACATTGTGTAATGGTATAACATTTGAGAGTTTTAGAACTTGTTTAGAACTTAGAAGTGTTATGTTAGATTGTTAACGACTGAACCAAGTTTATACCGTCTTCAATTGAACTCATAACCCATGAACTCTCTACCTAATTGTTAAACCCTTATAAAGCTGTTAAAGTTAACCCCTTAATAAATTTGTCTACTTTTCGATAGTACCCTTAATAATCTATCTTCTTTCGAATTCGATAGTAAACTATTAAACCCTCAACCGAACTCGTAAACCCTAAACTCTATAACTAAATTTGTTAAACCCTTAATAAAGCTGTTAAGCATTACTAAACTTTTAAGTAAGCCCTTAATAAATCGCTAAACCCTCAACTGAACTCGTAAACCCTAAACTCTATAACTAAATTTGTTAAACCCTTAATAAACTATTAAGCATTACTAAACTTTTAAGTAAGCCCTTAATAAACTGCTAAACCCTCAACTGAACTCGTAAACCCTAAACTCTATAACTAAATTTGTTAAACCCTTAATAAACTGTTAAGCATTACTAAACTTTTAAGTAAGCCCTTAATAAGCTGCTAAACCCTCAACCGAACTCGTAAACCCTAAACTCTATAACTAAATTTGTTAAACCCTTAATAAAGCGTTAAGCATTACTAAACTTTTAAGTAAGCCCTTAATAAAGCGCTAAACCGTCTACTTTCTTATAGTAATTGTCTAGCTTTCTTCAATGAATGTAATTGTTAAACTATTTTCTCCTTTTTTTGTTTTGTGTTCTTATTTTCTCAATCGGATGACACACGAACAACTCTCGAATATACCGGTTGAGAATAATAATGGTCCACCACCACTCCTTTCCCTTGCTAATCACGAAAACCAACATGCAAATAATGTTGTCGATCCTCCCTTAGGCTCAACTAGGCCCTTAAAATCGGATGTCCGGCCTCACTTCACCAGAATGTTCATTCATGGAATTTTAAAAGCCAAATGCAACTATTGTAAGAAGGTTTTGGCCGGGAAGTCCACTAATGGTACTTCCCATTTAAGAACTCACGGGAATCGTTGCGTTCACAAACAAATCCATGATGGTAGTCGGAGAATCCTAGGCCCTAACTACAAAGCTAAGGGTAATAGTGAGTTGAGTGCCAATCGGTTTAGCAATGAGGTTTGTAAGAATGAACTCGCATTATGATCTTGATGCATGAGTATCCTCTTTCAATGGTTGACCACCTCTACTTCAAAAGGTTCTGCATGTACCCTAAACCCTCTCTTTAAAGTCCCAACTAGGAATACGATTAAGAAGGACATCATTACTCGTTATGGGGATGAGAGGTCGAAAATTCAACGAGTCATAGATGAAAACAAAGGGAGAATAGGCGTAACCAGCGATATGTGGACTGCCACAAATCGAAAAGGGGTTACATGGCCGTGATTGCCCACTACATTGACAACAATTGGGAGCTTAGAAGTCATTTAATTAGATTTCTATACGTTCTGCCCCTCACACTAGTGAGAGATTGGTTTGGAAGACTCTCTCAATGTCTTCTTGATTGGAACATTGATAGTACTTTGTCAACGATTACGCTTGATAATTGTACTACCAATGATTCCATGATCAATCTAGTGAGACAGAGGCTTCTCCTTTCCAATCTTATTAAGGATGGTGCTCTTTTGCATATGAGGTGTTACGCTCATATCCTTAATCCGATTGTGAGGGATGGTGGACGTTACGAAAGATGGGATTGAAAAGATAAGAGAGAGTGTGGTATTTTGGACATGCACACCTAGGAGAGTTGAATACTTTCACGAGATCGCTCAACAATTGAAACTTAATTTGTCAACCAAACTTGTGCTTGATTGTCCCACTCGTTGGAACTCTACGTACAACATGCTTTTCTGTCGCTATCCCATATAAGGATGTGTTTGCTAGATTGAAACAAAGAGAATCTCGGTACAACTCTCTCCCTACGGATAATCATTGGGATTTTTCTTTGTAATTGTATGTAAAAAACTTGTTGTTTTCAAAGAGATTACAAAGGTTAAATGTCGGTTCTAAATACCCTACGCAATCGCTTTTTTCCGAAGTACGTAAATTAAGATTGAGCATGATGGAATGGTTGGATGATTCGATTCGATGATTGTTTCGATGGCCGAGAAAATGTGGAATAAGTTTGCTAAGTATTGGGATGACATTCATTTGCTTTTGGACTGTTGCTACTTGTCTTGGATCCGAGGTTTAAGTTGGCATTGGTAGAATTTTATCTTTGCTAAATTTGGGAGTCCCAATCTTGATCCGGTTGGTGAAATGGTGAAATCTGTAGTTTCGAATTGGTACTTGAGTATAAAAGAAAATCAGCCAATAACATTGGTTCTTCAACCAATTTGGTTCCAAATTCTTTCGCCATGGATATGGATTTTGACGTTTGTAAGCCAAAGAAAGAAATCTAGACCTTCTTTAGTAACCACCGAATTGGAACACTATCTAGGCGAGGAACTACATCCTAGGACACCGATTTTGATTTGCTTGGGTGGTGGAAAATTGGTGGTGTGAAGTATCCCATTTTGCAATGCATTGCAAGGGATTTACTAGCGGTACCGGTAACCTCGGTTGCATCGGAGTCGGCCTTTAGTTCGGTGGGAGGCTTCTTGATCCCCATCGGAGTAGGCCGCAACCTTCAACGGTTGAGGCAATGATGTGTTGCGGAGTTGGTTGCGGGAATGATAAGCATGCGGGTATTGTTATTGTTTATGTAATTATGTTTGTTCATGATTGTTTTAGTTTTTGTTTTGATTTTGTACTTTTCGTAGTTGTAGATAAAGCGGAAGTGCAACGGCTCGAAGGCGTGTTCTCAACAACGGCGATGGATGATTCGACAATTGAAGATGCATTTGGTTAGTTAGTATATACATTCTTTGGTTTATTCACTATCCCTACTTCGTTTTATAACGATTCCAACCGTATAACGGATGGAGAAGGAACCACTCGGCCCTTTGCAAGGGGATGGAGATGATGTTGCGAGTTGTTACGGTCGACGACGAATAGTTAAGGTTTGTGTTCTAGGCGACGGTTTCATGTTGCACTTGTAAATTGGATTGTATTGTTGTTGTTACGGTTTCATGTTGCACTTGTTGATACATATTAATTCATTGTTATCATTGGCGGATGAATTGATGAGTGATGAATTGATGACATTTGATGGTTGAAGCTGAAGTAGCATAATTGAAGGAAGAAGCGAATTCTTTGCAGATCTTTGAATTGCGATTTGCGATCTTTGATACATTTTAAGTTTATTGATTGATTTGAGTTTTCGGTTCGAACGGTTAAGTGTTTTGATTGTGTTTAGTTTTGAATTCGAAGTATGAAGTCGAATGTCTTGAGTCCGAACTAGTCTTGCGTTTTAGCTTCAGCTTTATGTTCGGAACCGGAATCTAGAATCCGGATGGTCAATTTCAATTATATATGAGGCTGGAAATACGGTATGAGGCGGGAATTGGTCAATGGGATGAATGATGATATTTATTGCCGGGTTTTCATTTGAGATTTTTTAATTTTCCGATTTTGACATTTTGTTGGACAAACCCGATATCCACGGGTTTAACCGAAATCCATATCAAAATGGATTTGGTAACAAAATTTTACCCATTAGGCATAATGGGGCGGTTATGGGTAAAACCGTGGGCAAATTTAACGGGCAACGGTTAGGGTGTAACCGCCCCGTAACCGACCCATTGCCAAACCTAATCCAAAGTATATAAAAAAAACAATAGAAATTCAATTGGTATTCCAAAGTCCAACATAGTGCTTATCCTTTAGTCCTTACCCACAACAGAGTTTAAGTTGGAATCGACTACGTTGGTTGAAACTTGCAAGAGGGGGAAAAAGATTTCCGAGTTCAGGTTGGAGTCGGAGTGAGTGCTAGGGTTCTACTATTAATATATATTACCGTCACTCTTTGGTAGTGAAAAAAGGAAGCAGATTGCAGAAGAGAGAGCAACAAGTCAGACAGTAAAAACAAAAGAGAGATAGAGATTAAAACAAAGCAAGAGCAATCAAAGCAATGGGCAGAAGAGCACCCACAAGCCCACGTTGACGAAAACGCAGGAAGTGGGAGAAAGAACGAGAGAGAGCAGGCAATCCCATGTGCCCACATGCCTCCTTTCTGCTCCACCTCCTCTAACTCTTAACCCTTCTTCTTCATTCTGAGTTTTCTTCTCTCTGATTCCTGAACAAGACTCACAGACGACTCACAGCCATCGAAATCCGAAAAGATGAAAGAGACCAGTGACGGGTTCGTGAGAGCAGATCAGATTGATCTGAAGAGCCTCGATGAGCAACTCGAGCGCCATCTCAGCAGGGTTCGAACCATGGAGAAGAACAACAGCAACAGCAACAAGCGATCTAATTCGGATGATTCCAATCATCCTCTTACTACTACTACTTCTCTCCACGGTTCCAGACCCACCGGAACCGCGGCTGCCGCCATGTCTAAGGAGCGTCGGGAGTGGGAGATCGATCCTTCTAAGCTCCTCATCAAGGGTGTCATTGGTCGTGGCACCTTTGGCACTATTCACCGTGGCTTCTACGATTCTCTCGATGTGGCTGGTAAAAACTAAAACCCCTTCTTTTAAAACTAAGTCATTTACTTGTTAAGCTTAGTTTGAACGATCAAGTTGATGTCTTTTAGGGGAAATTGATAATGGGTTGTAGATTGTTGGGTGTTTGGTTGTTTCAGAGAAGTAATTTCTTCTTAGACAACCTGTGGATTCAGCCAAAGTTGGTCCCTTTATTTTGTACCCACTCAAAACTTGGAGGGTTGATTTATCGTTTTCTCAGTTCTTTAATGTGATCCCTGTCCATACTGAATCTGGATTTGTACTGACTGTGAATGTCTTTGATTGTGGTTAGTTAAGCTGCTTGACTGGGGTGAAGAAGGACATAGGACAGATGCTGAGATTGCTGCACTCAGAGCTGATTTCACTCAAGAAGTTGCTGTCTGGCATAAGCTTGATCATCCTAATGTAACTAAGGTACACTTTATGCTATCTCTATTTGCTGGCTACAGCCTAATGCAATATCAGCTATGGTTCAGCTTCACTTCTTTGTTGTGCTGTTGCATGTTGTAAAAAATTTCAGTGCATTCCTATGGCCTTGGAGACCATGCAGAATCCTTTTTAACATTTTTACTAGTTCTAGGAGGTTTACTGACTTGACAAATATGTTCCAAACTTAGTTCTTCTATCTTTTACAGTTGTGCCATCTCTAATAGCTATATAGAGCGCATTCGAAGCCGTCTTTTGTAGTTGACTTTGGTTACTTGTTATTCAATCTGATCTGTTTAATTCCACTTTTAGAGATTTATCTGATTTCCCACGGGTTTTCTTCCGTGTATCATTTCGACTTCCAAGTCAAGTGCATGAGAAGTTACATACGCCATTTTTGTTATGTAAAATTTTTTCTGGCATGCTTAATCAAGGGCATCTATTTTCTAATCTAGAGACGAAGCATTGCTGATTTTGTACCAGTATCTTTTATCATTCCATTCTTTCCTTTTTCCATATAAGATCCCCCTTTTGCAGTTATCAGGGGTTTTTTCAATCTCCTCTTTGTGGGAAAATGGCAAAGTTGCAAACTTTTGGCTGTTGCTGGTCCTGTAACATGTCCAACTATGGTTGGAAGGTGCATTTGGACTTTCTACTTAATGCATCACGGAAAAAGGCTGTGACTTTGTTCTGTACTTGACGTTTTCTTGCAATGTTGAAAATCTGGTACCTGATGAACTCTTATAAATTAATGTTTTTGTTTGCCTCTCGACCAGTTCATAGGTGCAACGAATGGCTCTGCGGACTTACAGATACAAACCGAGAATGGTCAGATCAGCATGCCTAAAAACATATGCTGTGTAGTTGTTGAATATCTTCCGGGAGGTGCGCTGAAAAATTACCTTATAAAGAACCGCAGACGGAAGCTAGCTTTCAAAGTAGTTGTTCAGCTGGCGCTCGATATGGCTAGAGGGTATATTGGACATCTATCCTTCTTTCTGTGTTTTCCATTAATTTCTCTCTAGTATCTCAAAGATTGAATCTTTAGCTAACTCCATTTGTAGGTTAAGTTATCTTCACTCCCAGAAGGTAGTTCACAGAGATGTAAAGACTGAAAACATGTTATTGGACAAGACACGCACCGTGAAGATTGCAGACTTTGGGGTAGCTCGTGTCGAGGCTTCGAACCCTAATGACATGACTGGAGAGACGGGGACACTCGGCTATATGGCTCCTGAGGTAACCATCCTTCTCCCATGCCAAAAAGATTTGTAAGAAATCAGTGCTGTCAGCTTAATAGCTTATTTTGTATTTGGTTTACAGGTCCTAAATGGAGATCCTTACAACCGGAAATGTGATGTCTATAGTTTTGGCATCTGTTTGTGGGAGATTTATTGCTGCGACATGCCATACCCGGATCTTAGTTTCTCAGAAGTGACTTCAGCAGTTGTTCGTCAGGTACAGTTTTGTATACCCTCTTTCCTAGTTTTGCATATTCTTACAGATCCTACCTGGAGATTATAGCAAAGACTGAGACTTTTAATCTATTACTACTACAGAATCTTAGACCGGAGATACCAAGATGTTGCCCAAGCGCTCTAGCAAACGTAATGAAGCGGTGTTGGGATGCTAACCCTGACAAGAGGCCTGAGATGGATGAGGTTGTATCGTTGTTGGAGGCTATCGACACAACAAAAGGAGGCGGCATGATCCCCCCGGATCAACAAGGTGGATGTCTTTGCTTCCGCAGGACCCGAGGACCATGAAAATCAACATAACTTCGCAACTATGATCGTTGAGTGGTGCTGAAAGAGCATGGATTTTATGTAAGATCTGGGTAAAGCACAGATGGGGAAGAGTTTAAATACACCAGCAGGCTTTGAGGAGATGGATGCAGTACAATGTAAAGCTTTTATTTTTTTTCAAATGGTCTCCTCTCTATGATTGTTAAATTATTATTTTTAAGCAAAGGGTAAGTAAGGTTTGATGTCTTGCTGCCAAATTATATATGACCAAACTCGATGTGGGAAGCAACCCTCCTAGGTATTGCTCAAGACAGTAGTATTATGGGAAGCTGGTGGAATTGTGTACCAAGACAGAACAGAGTTTGGATTTCTTGCTGCTCGCTGTAGATGTCGACTTTTGTATGTGCCAACTTAAGATTTGTGTTATTGCTTTTCGAAACAAGATTTGTATTATTATATCAGCTCTTGAATATGTGGAACAGTTGTAATCTGGATTGGCCCAACGCCCCAACCTAAGTCGCTGTCCCGCATGTTTGGATGTGACCTTCTCGGAAGTCATCATCCAACCACTCGAAACAAATATCTTAGGGGTCAAGGTCTAAAATGAATAATGCTAATGTATTATCGAAAAGAGTTTGGAATTCTCTCAGCGTCCCTCATGTGTAATCTATTCAAATATCTGGTCGGAAAAATTATTGGAGACTCGCAAAAAAGTTAACAAAAACTCTCGCGAGAAAGCAAAAATTCGAAAAAAAGTTGCCGAAAAATGAATTTATTAAATGATCTAACTAAGCAACCACTTTTTTACATGAATCTAAGAGTTAATAAGACCAAATGGTCCCTTACGTATTTAGCGGGTTCATTTTAGCCTCTTTTGTATCGATTGCAACAAAATTATCCCTCTTGTTTGTTAAAATAACAATTGAGTCCGAATTTGGCATTCCGTCTAAACGATTGTTAGCTCGGTTGACATGGCATAGCTGAGTCGGCAACATCGGTCCACGTGGCACTTTATACCACTTACCTAGTGGTCTAATTATGGAATTGTCAGGGTATACAAAAGTCTACCAAAATCCTTATCTTTTCTTCAATTTTGGTGGACGGATTTGGGTAGTGGTTCATTCGGTTTAAGTGGGGGAACCGCTAGCTAAGTGGTATAAAGTGCCACGTTGACCAATGTTGCTGACTCAACTCTGCCACGTCAACCAAACTAAGTCCGTTTAGACGAAAGGCCAAATTCAAACTTAATTGTTATTTCAACAAAATGAGAAAAAACAATTTTGTTGCAATCAATATAAAAGGGACTAAAATAAACCCGCTAAATACTTAAAGAACCATTTGGCCTGATTAACCCTGAATCTAACTAACCACTCCAATCTAGATCGTTGAATCCTGAGATTGGATCTCAAACCCTGAAAATGGGTTTAAGTCAAATCCAAACCCCAGTTTTCCACTCTCAAGCCTCCATCCAATCCGGAGACGGTAAATCCTTCATTAATTTCGTCAGTCCTGACGGTTGCTGATTTTCGTTATATTGCAATGGAGAATTCAAATACGAAACAACTCTCAGTCGTCTAGCGTCACTTATTTAGTTATTTTGGGCACATGAACGTATCTACCTGCAGCTATTAATAGTTACGTTTGTGATAAACTAAACTCGAGCCAAAGCCGCCTTTCATCACTTCAAATCAATTCTTCCTTCCTCAATGGAGTCGCCGCTGCTCCTGCAGGATGAAGAAGCACCAAACAGAAAACTACTATCCGATTCTTCCTCCGTCGTACGGAAGTTCGGAAATGAGTCGAGGTTGCTATGGAAGATTGCAGGTCCTGCTATCTTCACCGCCGTTTCACAGTACTCTTTGGGCGCCCTGACGCAGACTTTCGTCGGATTCGTCGGAGAGCTTGAGCTGGCAGCGGTCTCGGTGGAGAACTCTGTCGTCGCCGGCCTCGCCTTTGGCGTCATGGTTAGCTTTACTAGTTATCTCATCTGTGTTATAGGACCATTTTTGGGCTAGGCTCTGTTTTGAACCATTTTTTTTAATTGAATGAAAAAGCTGGGGATGGGGAGTGCACTGGAAACGCTTTGTGGTCAAGCGTATGGAGCTGGAGAGATAAGAATGTTGGGGATATACATGCAGAGATCTTGGGTTATTCTCTTAGCCACAGCTTGTCTATTGGTCCCTGTTTACATCTGGTCTCCTCCGATTCTCAGTTTCTTCGGTGAAACTGCTCAGATTTCGAATGCCGCAGGTCTTTCAACTTCTTAATTAAATCTTATAAAGTACTAGTAGTAGATAGAAATCCATGCCCGGGTTTGAAGCTGGAATGTTAGTGCCTTTGTAATGGTGTCATCGATCTCTCCTGGGCTGAAGGCCGATAGCCTCGGAGTTTACCTGATCACAACATCACTACATATAATTCCGCTAGAAGGAGTTCTTTGTATAAAAAAATGATAGCAATCAAGCCTAATTATTAGCTTAGAATTGGAACCTAGTCTCAAGTTTTTTATTTGGGGAAGTGCAGGGGAATTCGCGATATGGATGCTGCCGCAGTTATTTGCGTACGCATTAAACTTCCCGATCCAGAAGTTCCTGCAAGCGCAGAGCAAAGTGCAGGTAATGGCGTGGATATCAGCAATCGTGCTACTCCTCCACGCATTCTTCAGTTGGCTGCTAATCCTGAAGCTTGAGTGGGGGTTAGTGGGAGCAGCAATAGTACTGAATGCCTCCTGGTGGATCATAATCGTCGCCCAACTTGGTTACATTTTCGTAACCAAGTCCGACGGTGCCTGGAATGGCTTCTCTTGGCTCGCATTCTCAAACCTCTGGGGATTCATCAAGCTCTCTCTCGCCTCTGCCGTCATGTTATGGTAAAGTGTTAAGTTAGGAATGAACTGAATTCTCTCTACTTGTTTCTGTTTGGTTATAACTTTTCCATTGACAGCTTGGAGTTTTGGTACTTCATGGTGTTGGTGGTTATAACGGGCCGATTGCCGAATCCTCTGATCCCTGTCGACGCAATCTCAATCTGGTATTAATGATTTCGTTGAATTCTTGTTGCCAATTGCTATATGCCGTTCATATTTTACGGATTGTGCGAAGTAAATTACGGACCGCATATAGCAACACCTTTTTGTTTTGTGCGGTTGTTAATTGGGTCCCAGCTTAATTAATAATTACTATGCATTGATTGGTGTGGTTGATCAGTATGAACTTAAATGGATGGGACGCCATGATTGCTATTGGATTCAATGCTGCTATAAGGTACATTCAACTGCAACCGGCCCCTTATGTTAGATGATTGATTCAATGCTGATGAGCTAATGATAATGTGTAGTGTAAGGGTGTCGAATGAACTGGGAGCAGGAAATGCTCGAGCTGCGAAACTATCGGTGATAGTGGTATCAGCTACGTCGATAGTGATCGGAGTAATATGTATGGTTTTAGTTTTCGCTACGAGAGGTTCTTTCCCTGAGCTCTTTACCAACAGTGAAGCTGTTGCGGAGGAAACGAGGAGACTTGCTACTTTGCTCGCCTTTACTGTTCTTCTCAACAGCCTTCAGCCGGTTCTATCGGGTGTGGCTATCGGAGCCGGATGGCAGTCTCTTGTGGCATACATCAATATTGGATGTTACTATATTGTTGGATTGCCTGCTGGGATTCTCCTTGGCTTTACATTCGGCTTCGGGGTTGAGGTACTTGCAAACTCTTATCGAGGGTAACTTACTTAGCTAGGTAAATGAAAAGGGTAACTTTCTGATTACTTGATTCACTGTTTGATGCAGGGTATATGGTCGGGAATGATTGTGGGAGTTGCGTTGCAGACCGTAATTCTAGTGGTTATAACGGCTATAACTGACTGGGATTCTGAAGTGAGTTTCAACTTCTTTCATTCATTTTCAATTCTGGATTTTGTTCTGATGCAAAGTGTCTGTCTTTTGCAGGCTGCAAAGGCTGAGGGTCGAGTTAAGAGATGGGGAGGAGGATCATCAACGCATTAGGAGTATTGTCGTTGATTCAATACGAGGGTTGGTAAACTGGTGGTCAACAACATTAAGAAAATGGTATCAGAAGAGAAACAATCGAGTTAGTTCACGTTTTAATTTTGACTAGTTTGGATTGCCGCGGAACATAGAGCTGTTTATGCTTCGACATTGTGCACCGAGCAATTATATTATTTATATGGTAACTGTGAAATGTTACATGAAAAGTATATAAAATAATGCATGAAGTGGTAGTTTTCACCTCATATATAAAACCATGAAACGAGGTTGTCTCGTTGTTGGAGGCTATCGACACAACAAAAAGAGGCCGCATGGTCCCTCTATACCAACAAGGTGGCTGTCTCTGCTTCTGCAGGACCCTAGGACCGTGACATCGCCATTATCAAACCCGAGCACCGTGTTAAATACACCAGCAGGCTCTGAGGAGATGTAAAGCTTTATTTGTACTATTGTGTCAGCTCTTGAATACGTGGAACCATTCGAACCGGGGTTAGGCTAACCTAGGCCATCGCCCATAGCCTTGTGGTTCGAGAGTGATAAAATTTTCAAAATTGAAATGTTAAGTTACATCTTTAAACTCAAAATCACGCCCAAAATTTCAAATTATTCTGGTTAAGCTATTATGCATATCCAAACTCCAGTTCACATAGAAAATTGGCAATGCCAGTATGTGGTGGCCAGTTTGCCACATTAGTGTGGTACGTGAACGTATCCAAAAACCAGTCACGAAGAACAACTAAATGACAGCAACATCAACAAGAAGCTATTAATTTGCAGGTCCTAGCACAACCCCGTTAATGCATTCACCCACCCACCATTCCCAGTAACAATAAGAAATTCGTGCATACTTATTCATCAAATAGGAAAACTCAGCTTTCTCTTCTTTCTTCTGCTCCTAGTAGTGCAGGCGTTTTGCTCATCCTCATCGTCAGATCAACTTCCAGGCTATAAAGTACCGTCCAGGGTTCCAGGGGCCTCTCCCCTTTTAATTCGAAACCGGTTTGGTTCTATATAGCACGAAAAATAAGCTTCTTTCACAACCTAATATGTTACTAGTTTGATGGACTCCGAATTTATGAAAACACCAGTCTCGAAAACACAAACTGCTAACGTCTTCTTCTCTCGCCATAAATCTTATTTCAGTTCAGTTTCTAAAGATATCACAAACCTAAGAATTCCGACTCCAACAGGGACTTCGATATTTTTTGTAACAAAAACATAACCAAACCAAAAACAACGATCTTGTAACACAATGGTGCCATTTCTTTTGCTGCAATTTCTTCTTCCTTATTTACATAAGCTTCAAGCAGTGCCATCTCTTTCCAAGGAACCCCGATAAGGCAATAAGTGAGATGGAAACACCAACAACCAAAACCAGTAAATTAAAATGCAATATTGTAGAGAACATAAATAATAAACAACCTTTTAATTAAACAAGGTGAATGAATATATATATTGCTGTAAAACACAATGTGCTGCCATGGCTATATGATTAATTACTATGAACTTGGTTTTTAATGACTTAAAAATTGTATACTAAAATTAAACTCTAGATGTGAGTTGAACGTCCGAGAACTCGGCTTGGTTCAACCCGCCAGCAGCAGTTGTTGCTGCTGTACGAGGAGGAGGTGGGGGGAGAACAACATGGTCGTTTTCCTCCCACTTTGTCGTTTTGTAGTAGATTCCGTAGAGTGCGAGTTGTGCCAATGCTGCTATGGCTCCCAACCCGTTCGGCACCAAAATGTTGATGTCGAATTTCAAGAGAGCGTATCCTGTCCACACGACACCGTTCCAGAACGCGGCGAAGGAAAGTAAGAAGGGCATGTACTTGACACTCTTGGTCTGTATCACCATTTTCATGACCGTCAAGGGCGAAGCGTACATGAGAATGTTGAAGATGATACAGAGGGTCCCGACGAAGGTTGCCCTCTTTGAAGGAGTGTGGAACACCAGAAATGTAACTAGCACCACCGCCACGAAGAACGACGCCTCCGTTAGCAATAGTATGATCAACTTCCTCTGTTCCAAGACCAAACACCAAAATTCAGTACCCCACGAGTCCAAATTTTTTATGTACATATTGTTAAAAATGTTACATGTGATATGAAAGTTGTTTGAGTGCAACAGTTTTTGTATGAGTATAACCATTTTACTTACACAAAGTCTGGTAGATTTTTGTAAACTTCAATCTAACTACTTTCATGGGGTTTTGTTTGAGTGAAACTAGAGATGTTCAAAAAATGTTTTTATAAACCAAATATGGAGCTCTCCTAGCACAATAGAGTTATTATTGGACGCAACGATCTTTCACACCTCTCAATATATTGACGGTGTAAATTAGTTGAGAGGGTGCTACCACAAATTTTCATAATTATAGAGCTTGCTAATGGGTTGGTAAATTCAATTAGTATCGGTTGATGAGTAGTCGATTGAGTGATTCATGTGTGAAGTGAAGGTTAAATGACAATTCTAATATAGTTGCGTAAATTACCTAATTGCGCCATTTTAGTGGTATCAGAATCTGGTTTCAATTTGATAAACGAAAATAAGTGAAGTTTGGAAGGACGTAATTACCCGTTTAACCCAAGGAGAGAAAACGAAGAAGATTCCGATGTAGACGAGCTCCAAGATGAAACCAAAGCCGTTGATAGTTAGGACGAGTACGCTATCCGGTTTAACGAATGGCAAGCCATACACACACCACATTGCACAGTTTAAGAATGTCATAACGTAAGGGTCTGGTTTAAACTCTTGCACATCTTTATGCTTTATAATCCTTCTGAATGTCGCCCTGCATTTGGTTAATCCATAGCCACCATTTAATTAACAGGAACTAATCATGCTTAAATTACTTAATAATTCAAACAATTAAAGAGGGTGACTTACAGCGGGGATAGAAACAGGAAGACAGAGATCATGTTTCCTGCATAATTACCATAATTATTAAGTAAATTAAATAAGTAAAGATTACATAAAATTAAAACCTTATGGATGGAAATCCAATTTTACCAATGATCCCAACAACAGTACGAGCTAACTCCATGTCCACCATTTTCCCTCCTACTTTTCCTTGGGTTATTAGGGACAATTTAATTCAAATTTTTTTTATTGATTTTATGTAGGAAGAAAGATGAATAAAGTGGGTTAATTTGGAAAATCAAAGAAGAGATCTTCTTTTAGTAGAGATTAATGTGAGGATTAATTGATGTGGAAAGTAGTGTTAATTAGGCTTAGATGGGAAGATTGTAAGTGTTTTATTCTTGTGTTTGTTTAGTAGTAATAATTATCTACAACAAAGGATTGAGTAATGGAAGGGATAAGAAGATGGTGAAGAAGAAGGTGGTGTGGGAGAGAGAGAGAGAGGCATTTATTGGAAATGGATGATGATCATTAACCAATAATTAGTTGACGATTTGCTCTAATCTCGTGTGTTAATTGTGTGTTTCCAGCTAATCCCTAAACTTACGTTTACGGAAAGGATAAACAGTGTTTTTTGTTTTGGCAATCTATATTAGGTAAAGTTGCCTACAAATTTATAAATAAAGTATATTTTCGTGTGTAATACATCATGATTATATTAAAAAAAACATATTATAATGTTGAGCATCTATGTATTTTTGTGTGTAATACGACATGATTATGTTCCCAAGGTGCTTGTGATCTATTATGAATTACTGAATTTTGTTTTGGTAATGATCAGCCGCTAAACATAAAAATTCAAGTTTTTATTTAGAGGGTGTTTGATACCGAATATTTTAAATAATTATATCAAAATATATTATTAGTTTATGAGTAACATTGGATGTGATATTGTGAGAAAAATGAAATTTGATTGGTTGTAGGTGTGAGAGTCAAAATGTGAGATAATAGCATGTAATTCTTGAGAATTATAAGTCACGTCTGACTTTTGATATTACCTCCCCATTAAAAATATTGGATGATGTTGATATTATGTCTTCATTCCAATAACTAGCAATTCGACTCGTAAAAATATGAAGATGTCTCAAATATTTAGCTATTCGTCCATATCAATACTAATACCACACTATACCAAACAATTCCTTAAACCTTTTTTTGAACACTTGTGTGCTGTGCACTAGAGTTGATTGATGGGATGGAAAAAAAAAGCTGCACAAGACAGAAAATTTACAACATTAATTAACTGTACATAAACTCTACCAAAGATACAAGGATTGCAGATTGTAGAGTCGATAGATTGAACAGAATGTACAATCTTTACTAATGCTATATATCTATTCACATCAGCAACAGTAATTTCCTGCTTGGTGATTCATATGATGTCCATTCATCCGAGTTTCCATCATAAAGAACTCACAGATCCTCATGCTCAGCATTGAAATCAGGCTCTTGAGGTTTGAACAACTTGGGCATTTTCAAAGCATCACCACTAGGGAGCTTATGATTCACTCCTTTCCTTGTATTCGCAGCAAACTTCGAAGCAAGCAATGTTGCTCCAAGATGCTGACCATTTTCCCCACCATCATCCGACGAAGACCCCTGATCCCCTTCGTCGCTGTAGTACCCTTCCCCGTCATCGAATTGTGAGTAAAACAAGCTCTCTTGCCTTGCCAACTCCAGCTGCAGCTTCCTCTGCTTGAACCTCTTCCATGCTGCTTGTATGAAGCACGCCCCCCACGTCCTCCATTGATGCGAGTAGTACCTGTAAGAGAATGATATAATAAGATCCATAATCAACCTTTTCTCAAAAACTCGATAGTAATTCAGACACACCAGTTCATGACAGTACCTAAATGCATGCTGAAGTGTCTTGCTGTGCAGCCGTTTGAACTGTTTCGCCACGAACTTCAGGTCCACGGCTCTTAGCGCAAACGCCTCCACTTCGCTCAGGCACCTCACTGTCCTAGTCGATAAAGGCAAGTGCATTCGAGCTGATGGATTTATCGCCCATGTCAACAGTTCTTCACCGCAGAAATCACCAGCTCTGAGATTGATGGAGTTGTAAAACCCTATTCTCCCACCGTTGGTTGTGCTGCTCTCTAACTGTCCCCTGATTATGAACAGCAGCTCGTTCACCGGATCACCTTCCCGTACAATGTACGTATCCTTCGTATTCAGGGATGAAACTAGACGTTCACATATGGCGTCTAGGAGTTGATCATCCATTTGAGCAAAGAAAGGGACCTGAAAGCACAAACACAAAAAGACTCCATAACTTTCATAAGATGTCAAAGCTCTCTACTGTTATCCATTAAGGAGAGTGAAAAACATACACGTCTAACAAGAGCCAGACAGAGATGCCGTTGAATTTGACGTCTGATGTCAAGAGGCAGAGCCCTCAAAATGGTTTCTTCATCCACACCTCTGGTTGCTAGCCATTTATACTGAACAAATCGGCGAATCCTCTCTTGCAAATCCGGCGGTAGTTGACGATGCCTCATCCATTCCTCTGTATCTCTTCTCCTGATCCTCCATTCCTCCAACCTAGCTGATGTGGATTGCATATACGTCTTCAGGACAAACAAGTTCAAATTAAGATTCGTGTACAATGATCCAAATAAAATTTCCAAATGATATCTTGATCTGTAAATGAAAAGATTACAGCACCTGCATATTGCCAATGAGATGTGCAAACAGAACCAGTCCCATGATGCATACCCCTATACTGAACATCGTCTCGCCTTCGTAAGTGCTCGTCGCCAAACTTTGCCCATATGAACTACAATTCAAAAAATATTACATATATTTTTAAAAGTAGTATGAGAAATCAAGTAAGAAAACCGACCCTAAACCCACCTCAAGTTTCTTAGTCCGAACCAGAGGCAGTAGAAGTACTTATTAGCAAAAGTTGCCTCGGCAACATGATGGGTGAATGCATCCTTGTACATTCCAAATTGGAAACTCTTGTCGTTGAAGGCATCACAGGCTGAAATGAGATGGGTGATTCTCAACCAAGCTTGCCGTTCACGATTATTCTCGGTTGTACAATCAAGATACTCGATTTTACAAGAAGGGGAATGGGTTATATTCCTCTCCTTTGCACATTGTCTCTCCCAGCAGTTTCGCTGACGCTGAATAGACGCCAGGTACCATGAAGCTCCCAGAACCTGCGCTGACACATCAAAATGTGCAGACAATTTATTCGAAAAAAAGACCCATCGTCGAAAATAGAACAACGAGGCTTAGTTCAGCAGACGAATCATGATGTATAGTTAGCGAAATGCTTACATGGCTGGCAAGAACATAGAGGAGAAGGTTATAGACAGCTCCAGACCAGGCGGTTTTGGCTACAACACCAGTGCTTTTCACAATCCTTCTATTCAGAGGAAACATTACCGCAATCCGAGGAATGTATTGAATCAGAACTATCACAGAAACGGTATGGTGAGCATGGGAAGACGATGCATGCTTCACCGCCGGCATAACGAACCAAATCACAAACTACCACACAACAGAAAGAAACCGAATCAAATTTCAAATTTCAATAAAAAAACCCCTAAAATTGAAATTCCACCCAATTTCACCTGAGGAAGAGGAAGAGCGGCGGATACATCGATAATGAAGGACCAAGACCTGGCGTAGCGAATCGCGATCTCCCTGGGATCCATGACGAGCTCGCCTCTGCCGAACACCCTAGAGCTGGGGGCGACGAAGGCAGTGCGGAACTTCATACAGACGTGGAGGATGAAGAACAGATCGGTGATGGTTCGGGCCAGGGTGACCCAGATCCCGAGGGGGGTATCGGAGGCGAGGCAGGAGTCGCCGTTGATGACCGGGAGGAAGAAGTAGAGAGGGTCGACGAAGAGGCCGATGATGCAGGTGACGAGGAAGATGTGGTTCCATTTGCTGACGAGTTCCGAACCTGGATCAAGGATGTGGTCCCACCAGGGGACTTTCTTCCGGAGGTCGAAGGTTTTGGAGAAGTTCAGCGGCTGGAACGGTGGGAACGGCGGGAAAGAGGAGAATGCTTGGCTGTGGAGGCGATCCATCGGCGGTTTCGATAATCAGCTGAGGGAAATCGAAACCCTCTGTTTTCCCCCTTTTTTGTGATTCAGTTTTCTTCTGTTTTTTTCTGGTTTCCTTCCTCCTTTCTCGGTGTAGAAGAGAAATGGAGAAGAAAGCGAAGGTTTTTTAATGGCGGGGAAAGTTTTGCGGTTGTTGTGTTTATATAGGTATTTAAATGGCGGGAACGTTCTGCCATCGATTATAATTATTTAATAAGAAATTTTGGGTTTATTTATATGGGAATACGAGTTTTTTTTTGTGAGGGATAGGTTTTGATAGGAGTTATCGAGATAAAAAATAAGTAAATAAATTTAAGTATTTATTTAAGTTGTAAGATTGGTGATCGATTTTAATAGAGATCAAAAAATATATGATTGTATATTTTAATATTAAATGAGTAGGTTTATTAGTATTACGTCAGATCATCCATCATTGTAAATGAAAATAATTTGTTGAGAAAGTCAAGACTTCTGCAATGACTAAATTACATGTAACCCAACTAATGTCTTATTGTAATTGTTGAGAAATATCATTAAAGCTAACATGACCTTTTTCAAAGGCACCGTTAATGAGCTCTTATAGATGAACTTTTATAGGAGAATCCGAAATAACACAAAATCAAAATATTCACTCAACACGAGTAAAGAAATTAAACATTATATTAATATTTATTTATGAAATATGAATTAATTTAAACTTAATATACCTTTAGAGGGTCACTCATCACACCATTCTACCAAATGTACTATCCCACTTTGATTTTGACTATATGACAATTTATTTCGGATTATAAACAGAACCCAGTTTAGTGACCGGTTTTAGCCACGAGCTCTTCCGAGTCCTGATCATATGGACGCGTGTGTCCACCGGATTGAAAAAAGTGGACCTGTGGACCCGTGTCAACTGAAAGTCAGCAGCTGTGCCGACTATATATTTGATCATAATCTCATCTTCCTTTTCAACTTCCAAGAAGACTGAAGAACTGAAGACTGAAGCGATCCCCACAACCATGGATTCTCGAAGCTCCATCTTCTTCTCCCTATTCACCGCTCTGGCAATCCTCTCTCATTCACAGGTTTCTTCACTCACTTCTCCACTCCCCCAACAAAGTCCCGATCTTTCTTTGTTTTTGCAAAACCCTAAACAGTCCACAATTTCAATCGAAAACTGCGAAAGAGGGAGTTTTCATTGTTTCCTGTTTGCAGGTAACTGAGTTTGATCCTAGGCTCGAGTCCATTGAGTTTCAGTGGTCCGAGGTCATTGATCCTCCGAAGTCCATTGATCCAAAGATCAAGTCCATTGATCCGAGGATCGAGCTCCACTTATCGCCATTCTCATCCGCTCTCGTAGCTCTCCAGAAACAACTCAAGTAAAAACTTACACTTTGCCCTTCTGTAATTCGTTCCCCTGTACTGTTTTGGTTTCCAAAATTGACGTGGTCAATTTGTTTCCAATTTTGTTGGTGTTGTTAGCTATACTTTCCAGAACGATGGGCTGCTCCGCCTGGCAATGACCCACTCCTCTTACTCCATGGAGAGCAACAAGGCGCTGAGCATCTTGGGTGCCAATGTCATTGACATGGCTGTCTCAATGCAGTCCCTCAAGAGAGACATTGACATCTCTTCAACCACTCTCACCAAAAGGATTGCGGATGTTTCAAACGTGGAAAAGTGTGCTACCGATGGGAAGCGATTGGGGCTGGAGAAGATCGTGCGAGTTTCGTCCAAGACCGATCCTTCCACGGATTCTGTGGTATGTGGTGCTTTCAGATCGATCTTCGGTGCTATTGCTTTGGATACCGGGAAGGCTGATAATGCCGGGAAGGTGTTCTTGAATGTTCATGTTGGTGGTGTTGGTGTTGATGGTGAGGTTGGAAGATCTCATCATATCATCTTGTAAGCCTTTTGAACCTCTACTGCAAGAGTGTGTGGGCACGGTTGGTAACTCGATATGGTGTTTGATACTCTTTAAGTGCTTGACTATTTTGTAGTAGGGTTTTGCTTCGCTGGTCATTGGGATGTTGTGAATTGGTCCGACTGTTGATCTTTAGTTTCTGCCATGGATTGTTGTCTTGGTTCTGTAAATAAAAGTTGGGTTGTCAAAGATTGTCTGTCATTTTTGTTCTGACATGATTCTTTTCTCATTTTGTTTCTGGTAGCATGATGAATTTATGGTCTCATCTTTGTCTTGGCATTAGCCTCCCAATCATCCCATCAAAGTATTTCCAAGTGAGGAATGGATGTAGGTTTTGAGATACTGACTTCTTCTGAAAGAGGGTCATTATCCCAAGTGGTCACATAATCACATTTGCATGATATGACTTCTTACCCTACACAAAAATTATGGCACATCTCCAATACTGTCCTGATCGTTCATCTTACTTAAGTGTCATTCTCGATCACTCAATCATTGACGAGTTAATCATTATCAACAATCCAATAATCAAATTGCCGAAATAGCCTACACGAAAAGCAGGATAGAAAAGCTCAAGGCATCTCGCCTTCTGACGAGTCCTTAGTTCTTAATAGTTAGTTGGTACTACTACACAAGCCACCTTACAGTTTGACCTTAAACGAAAGTTCGACTAATAGAGAGGTTACTTAGCTGGTAAACAAAAGACCAATGCGCTCTACAGTCTACATTATACAGAACAATTGCACAAACCACAGGGCCAATTACCAAGATTTCACTAAACTACGAAGCTACTAGCACTATGGTCAGCTATCTCTAAAAATTTACAAAATGGTAAGTGAACTTTGAGGTAATAGATGTAGGAGGAAGGTAGATGAAGGAAATGGGAAGTGACAAAAACATAAACCGTTGTTCGGTTGACCTCAAAGTTCAGATACCATTTTGTTAATTTTGAAAGATAAGTAACCATTTTGTTAGTATCTACAAGTTCAGTGACCATTTATGTAATTGACACTGCAAAAGGTTTAGGTAGCATTACTGGCGCTGCTGCTCTCACCTGATTTGCTGCCCTTTCCGTTCTTCATAGATTTGATACCAACCAGAATATCGACGAGGATCCACGGGAAGCTCAACCCTGAGATCCCTTCTTCGAAATAATCCGGATGATAACTTACATGGTACCACGCGGATGCCAACCTCTGATAATCGTTTATGCTGCAGCTTCCCTCGAACCAATCCTTAGCATCCTTCTGTAGAGATTTTATCGCTACAAGGATCCGGTCTTTAGTCTCCCCGTACCTCCTGTTGTCACGCTGTAGATACGCCGCCTTGCTGCGCAGATTCCCAGTGAGTATCTCGTCTTCATGCCTCGCATCGTAATAGTTCATCAGCTCTCTCATTTTCTCCATGTACATGGCCCTGTGGCATGCAGCGGTTGGCAGGAAGTTCTCGAAACCTTCCACTTCTAGATCACGGTCGTAAGTTGATTCAGCAACTTGCCTCGACCAAACAAAGCTGAATCCAGCTTGAGTGGACGAGTTTAGAGCGGCACGGTAGAGCTTTCCCAGTACTCCATTCGAGACATACATTGGCTTCTCTGTCCTCTCCATGAAATCCGGGAATTCTTTGGGTTTTAGATACCTAGGCATCTCAGCTGGTGCTCCAGTTTTGGCGAAATCGACTGCCATTGAATGCAGATTAGCCAACTCCAGGCATTTTTCACTGGAGGCTTTCTCTGGCTCCTTGTCGGCAAGAACTAAATGCGCGGTGGAGATGGCACCCAGAGTATCGTTTATCATGTAATCAACAAAGAACTTGTGTATCTCCTGCCAAATTTCAACAGAACAACAAAGATGCATAAAGACTAAAGAGAAGTTGAGAAACAAAGGCAAGGACTAAGGGAGGAGGTTAACTTTCAGCAAGTGGCTAAAAATTTACCTCCATTTTCACAGCATGATCCATGATTCGAGGCCGTCCTCCGATATAGTCCATAGGAGCCACAGCTTGCGGTGGAATCAGGTCTTCATCCCAACTAATAAAATACAGGTCGCCATCAAGGTCGCCACCAGAGCATTCATTTGGATGAGGCCTGTAGATTAAGAGTTTCTTCGTAAACTTAGTTAACTATCCATGCACACTACTGAACAGCACATTTAATCTCATCAATTTCCTGGCTAGATATGGTTCTGAGAACCTTATTAAAGTTACGGTAAAAATACATGACCTAAACGTCATCTTGTTTCAAGAGGAAAGCAACTAAAGACTATTGAATTCAATGTCTAAGCATCATACTGGGGTATCCCCCAACAAATGAAAGAATAATTTACAGTATAGTATACTTACCGTGGTCCCTTTTGTGGGAAAAGAATACAATCGACCAAACCCGTCTTTTCCAAGACTTCATGATATACAGCGTCAAGCACTCTGATATCACCTGGATGCAGACACGGATTCTTAGTGACAACCACCTTACCAGTTATTACAGATGTCTTCTCATCCACATTCCGGAAGAAACTCTGATCCCCACACTGTAGCTCTGTTTTGGTCTTTGTCAGACGCACATAAACTTGGCCATATTCAAGGATGCCGCTCTCGTCCAAGCATCCAATCAGGACACGGCCCTTAGGGACTAGAATTCGACACCTACCTCTCAATTCTGACAGCATATTATCATGATAAGACTGTAGCATCATTGAGAGGTAAGGTTCCTCGTTAGGCTCATAACCTTGAAGCAGTATCTTCACCAAAGAGTTCTTAGCATTAGCCCAAGCTAGATTTTCTAGGACGCCCAAAGCTGCTCCTCGCCTGCTAAGCATTATGCCCACTTGTTGCAGTTGTTCCAGCTGCAAAGCTAAAAATGCTTCATCTCTCACTCCCAAAGTAGACAAAAGAGAAATGATCTCCCGATTCAAATAGCAAGGCATGGCATCACTGCACTTAGTGATATTAAGCATCCTGTTGTTTGACTCAAATTTGAGCATACTAGGTCTCAATGACAGCTTCCTGAAAGAAGTACGGTCAACAGCAATTACACCTTTATATCCACCATATCGAATTTGAAAGGCTGATGGAATGTCGCTTAATCCACACTTTTGAGCAATTTGTATAGCAAAAGGAAGAGAGATTTTCCCAATGCCGTCTGAGAAACAGTAGCTAATTTCATCCGCAGTAATTTCAATGTCTGGAATGATCTCTACATCATGTGCTGGAACCTCTACAGTTTGTGAAGAAGCACTGAACAGTTGACCCATCCTTGCTGCACATTTTGAGACACTGCGGATCTTATTGAAGCAACCCATCCATTCTCGAATGTGTTCTGCTTTCAAATCTTCATTAGAAGCAAACATCCAAACAGCATTCGACCGAAGTTGACTGGCTGAGAATGCTAGAAATTCGTACTTCTTCTTTCCAATCACAAACCCATCCCGAAGGATAGATAATATCCTATCATATATTTTTGTTCTGTAAGGTCTTGCACATACACCTTGCTGGATGCTTGTAGAAATAGCCTGAGGAGGAAGCTTACTCCAATCTTCTTCAACGAATGTCACTCTCATAAAGTCTGAAGCATGCTTTGAGAAGTGTTTTACAACGTAGTTAGATGATTCAAGCTCAGGCCCTAAGCAGTAAATCTTCAAAGGTGTAATCAAAGCCCTGTGACAACACATTATCTTGTTACTTGTGGAGCTTCGCAGAGATGCAGGCAAAGGTCCTTGAAGGTTTCTGCTAGGAGCACTTAACTGAGTCTGTACAAAGCCCTCTAGATCATAACATGTGGACTTCAACTGGTGCAACTTCTGAAGAATTCTCAAAGCAGTCTCTATACTCTGACGACTGAGAATATTGATTAGAACAGAATTTACAGCGGCTAGACTTATCTTTTGGGTATGAACAAGAGAATTTAGCTGGAAAATGATCTCATGATCTAAGTTTCCAACATCTGCCCCACATTTCACCAACGGAACTGTTTCAGATGCAGAACAATACTCAAACCAGTCCTCCAAAGTCATACCTTTAATTAGTCCCCCATAATATGGAAGACACTTGAAAATCTCGAAAGCAGATGCTTCATCCACCTCCCAGCAGAATGAATTAGAATGCCCAATTGACTTCACTGCGGAAATGTCAGTTGTACGGACCCAAACGAATTTGATGTCTTCCTTGCAGATGTTATATCTATCCTTGTCGAATTTGGAAGCAACATTTGGACCAGACAATTTTTTATATACTCTTGGACCAAATTGTACCTGGGAACATGAACTATTTTGGTAAGATAAATTACATATAGCAAAAATTGAATGGACATTCCCAATGGAGAATCACCAAAAACAATAACAAGTAGATGATATTACTCGACATGGAAAATTATTCGTGCAACTCAATTATATACCAAGTTGTACGTTAATGTGGGAGCATAGGCCTAGATGTCCCAAATCAATTAATCATTACCATCTTCTTAAATTATAGATTCCACATATGCAGTGACCGGATTAACCGAAACTTACGAAAAACAGTAACAGAAAAATTAAAAGTAAAATGTACTCAGTGTTACGAACTACAACAAACTTCTCACGTTTGATAACCAGCTGTTCGGCGCATACAAAACTGAAGCTGCTGCCCGTTTTTGCATAGTCCTTACACCGAAAGGAGTATAGTATAAAAATTCCTTGTACTCCAAAACCGGCCTACTCAAGATGAGCAAACATGTTCTCCAGTACAAACATGTTACAGGTCCCTTGGTTGAAGAGATGCCTAAGTCTCTAACACCCAAAGAATTCCCGGATTTCATGGAGACGACATAGAAGCCGATGTATGTATCGAAATGGAGTACTGGGAAAGTTCGTAATTAGTTGTCTAGAAGTGCAGAATTCTACAGAGGTCATAAGGATCCAAGTGGATCACTTTCACACATACAACCTCCACACAAGTAATGAATGATCAATCAACCAATGACCAAATCAGCGCGTCCAAGGCAGGGGAACAAAAAAATGTTCTCAAACACAATTTATGCATATGCTCTTCCAGTGTGTCTCATCACTACCAAACAAATTACACAGGCAAATTCATCGATAATGCCAAGAACACAGTCCATCCCGGAAGGTGAACAGAAAATTGTAACCAAACAATCATATCTAGTGATCACCATTCAACACAAAACCCTACCATAAATTTGACTAAACCCTAAACAAGAAACATACCTTCAAGAGAAGTGCATTCACTTCAGAATCATCCGCCCAGCAACATCCATAAGCATCCACAATATCTTCAAACGGAACAACTAGCTTGTAACACTCGCCCTCAACCGTCACAAAAAACTCCACCCTCCGCTTCTCCGTCAAAACCCAACATCTCACACCCTCCCAGTACTCCAGCGCGCACATCCAGTCCTTCGCGTTCATAAACCCAGCGTACAGCGTCCCATTCTCGACCCCGTTCCGATCCTCGACTGGCCTCGGCACAATGTCGTCGTATGTCTCCGAGATGTTCAGGTTTCGGTTCATGAACACAAGCTTCCCGCTACGGGACAGGGATTCAACCTCGCGTTTGAACGCAAGGGAGGCGAATTGGACACGGCCGAAGCCGCGGGACTTCCAGTTCTTCCGATCGGAGATGATCTCCACGGCGAAGACCGAGTCCGGGCCGAGTAGAGACTCCAAGAAGTCCTGGAGGTTCTGGGCGATGGCGGTTAGCGGGATGTTTGAGACCCTGACCGTCGGCCTCTCGACCGCGTTTATTGCTGCCGGCGCGGATTCCACCGCTACCTCCCCCATGCAATCGGCCGATGCTTTCACTGGTGGCGGAGCGAATACTGACAGTTGAGACGGAGCAGGAAGAGACCTTCGGAGGACTGAGAGTGGACCGGACAAAGACCAAGAGCTATGACCTGTGAAGTGGAAAAGTGAAGTGCAGCCTTTTTCAAGTGTAAGGGTCGTTTGGACGGGTCGGCAATGTCAAACCGGGCATAAAAAAGGAAGATATTCCGTGATGATTTGGGCTGTAAAGAATTTTATGAGTGATTTAAAATCAGGCCGATAAAAAAGTAAAATTTCAAATTTACCGTAAAGATTTTATATGTGTTCTATATTAAGCTTACAAAGGTTTATTCAGGATATTTGATTACTTATTTGAAGTTTAAAATTTAAAGATCTAACTACTTGGATCGAATGGGAAATTACAATAATTTTAATGGACCAGAATGTCATTAGTGACTTGTGACTAAAAAATTATCAGAAAAAACTTTTTGAGTCAGTGAAGCTCCATTTACAACTTATTTAATTTATCGTAGTCATTAATGTGCAACTCGTCGTGCAAATCATGTAAAGATGATAAATTGAGCGAGTTTTGAGAGATTATCAAATACATTAAGTAAATAACTAAATCTAACTTTATTATTTATCGGAGGAGTAAAAATGAAATTGTACGTAAACTTCAACCTGCTAGCCAATCACACTTTTTTTGTCATCCACAATCACTAAGGAGTAGTTACAAAATATTTTTAAATGAATTAATTTTTCAAATGAACGATTTTAAATTTAGGACTCACATAATATTTTATCGATATACAGAGTCAATATAAATCTTAAAACAATCAAATTCAGAACTAACATTCGAAATGGTTGCATCTATTGCACAATTTATATATCATGATGGATAATGGAAGAATTTCATTATTTCCCCAGTAAATTACTTGGAGGCAGATTTGACAAAAGTTATGAATTGAAAACAAACGAACCTCTAAGATGTATTTCATTGGTATGAATGATGGTTACAATATTAATAATGTTATTACAAAAGTTACCACCGTCCTTTTTTCTTAAGAACCTGTCAGCACAAACATTATCAAACAAAAGAATTATGCCCTTCATCAGAAGCAATTATAACAAGTTATAACAACGTAACTCCTACGCTTCCGAGATAACAGATCTATCTTCTTCTTCTCTGATAACATTCACCATAGCTGCAACTTGGCTCATGCTTGGCCTCTCATTAGGAGAAGGACTGATGCACTTGAAAGCAACCTGCAACAAGTTCACCATCCTCTCCTCGTTAGCACCTTCAGCTGTCAGAGTCCGCTCGAAAACCTCCACAGTCCACTCTTCTCGAACGACCGAGTGGACCCATTTCGCGAGATCATCCCCGTTGTTCTGGACGAGCTTCCCTGTCAGCATCTCGAGGAGCAGCACCCCGAACGCGTAAACATCGGCCTTGAAAGTGCCGTAAGGCTGTTGGTGACGATCAGGGGTGGTTTGAGTTTCGGCCACCATGAGTCCGTACTCACTCACGCAGGGCTCCATGCCCTTGTTGAAGAGGATGTTGGTTGATTTCAGGTTGCCGTGTGCTATGCCGTCTTGGTTTAGCTCCAAGTGCATGAATGCTAGTGCCTCTGATACGCATGATGCTATCACTAGCCTGCTCCCCCAGTCCAACACTTGCCCGTTCTGCGATCCTGTGAGATAAATTCGATGAATTCACTAAAAGTTCAATGATTTGTATTCCCGTCTAACTTAAGCCAGTGATCCTCGTAGTCAGTATAAGATAGAAATGAAATAAACATTATATTGGTGTTCGCATGTGGGGTGCTGGTTTAGAACCCGATACCTTCACCAAATTATCAGCACACAACTCTACCAACCGAGCAACTCCATATAAACCGAATTAAAATGAGGTTCACAAAGGATAAAAAATTGTGTATGCCAAACATAACTTGACATGTGGCGTGAATTGACCAAAAGTCAATGACCTGTAACTCGATGAAGCTATATGTAATTGGGACGTAATTATTTGACTGATGATCGAATAAAACTTGTACTTTGACTAACTCCTAGTTGGAAAATGGACTATCCGGACATGATCCAACCTTAATTGCCTGAAAAAGTCAACAACTTTTAAGTCGGGAAACCGGTATGTGATCACACGATCGTTTGACTTATAACCTAATAAACTCCTACCTAGACTAACCAAATACCTAAAAATTTTGATTAATCAATAACTCAGACCCAATCCAACCCGAACCACTTTAACACCATCTAAAGTCTTCTATTTTTTGCCTTTATGGGTGGACTTTTTTTATGAGGAAGAATCCCTCTTTCATGTGATACAGTAAAGTTTGGGATTGTTGACCTGCTATAAAAGACAGTGAAGAATGTGCTTTCCGAAATTCAAATTTTTTTTGTTTAAGGTAGTAAAACCTTACCATGGAGAAGCATGAAGAGGTTGGCATTGGGCTGGTACTCATACACCAAAAGCTTCTCATGATCAGAGCAATACAAAGCAAGTGGAGGCAAAACTCTTGGATGCTTCACCTTATCAATCTTCCTAATCCTCCTTGTAAACTCCTCACTAGAAATCCCCCAGTCTTTAGTCCTCTTTACTGCCACACCAACACCATTATCCAACACCACTTTGTACACACTCCCATGCTTCCCTTTACCGAGCAGCTCGGCCGGAGCCCTCAGCAGATCGTTGAACTTCACCCCTTTCACCAAAGGACTCGACAGCAGCACGAACGAAGCTGCTGCGACTCCACTGTCCCCCGATGTTATCGAATACTCCGACCTCATCTCCGATCTGCTGTTGTTAACTCCAACCATCTTGTTAGCCTCGCTCGAAGTACTCTGACTGCTCGTCTTGAGACTTATTTCAGGAGTAGTTCTGACTCTTCTCTCGGAGTTGAGTTTAGGATAATTGTTGTTTTTGTTCTTCTTCTTCTTGTTCCTGATGAGCAGTTTCACGATAACAAATGAAACCACCACCAGGACTAGCAGCATGTACCCCGAGTAGATCAGGAACTGGTCTCGCGACTTGTTCCTGTCTTTCGCGGAGGATGGTGTAGTATTATTCGGTAACGGAGAATTTGGAGTCAAGTTAGACGACGGTGGAGATTCAGGGCAGGAAGTTGGGAACGGCTCCCCGCACAATTTCTCATTTCCTGAGAAGCTGTCTGAACCAAACTTGCCCTGCAAGTTTGGTATTGGACCGCTCAGGTTGTTGTTGGAGACGTTGAAGTTTTCCAGGTTAGTGAAATCGAACCCTTCGGGGATCCCACCACTGAAACTATTGTCCTGAACAAGGAACGAAAGCAATCCCGAAACCCTAGCGAGCTGCGGGAGTTGACCTGAAAAGCTGTTGTTGGAAATGTCGAATTTTTTCAGGTTATTCAGCCTGGAGACTTCGTCAGGAACTTCACCCGACAACCGGTTCCCACTCATGTAGAGATGAGTCAGCTTCTTGCAATCAGCAATCTCGTCAGGTATCTCACCAGTGATCATGTTTCTGTTCATGCTCAGGACGGATAGTCCGGGAGCAGAACAGACCAACTCTGCATCGATGGATCCTGTAAGGTTGAAGTCGTCGAGAGTGATCTTCTTGACTTGGAATCCTTTCGTATCGCATTCCACGCCTCTCCATTTTGCAGTACAAGGGTCCGAACTCGAGTTCCATCCCCAGCTGGGATCCTGCGGGAAATTTTCGTTGGCCGAGAGCTTCTTGATGAACTCGATCAGAGAATTCCTGACATCTACTGATTCAGAACTGGAGCCTGGAATCAAGAGTAGAAGAGATGAAATCAGGATTACCCAGATGGGGATTCCATCCATTCTTTTTCGATTCTGATCTAAGGAAAGTAGTGTGGAAGTAGTGTTCTTTCTTTCTTTTTCCTCCCAGGATTAATACATAGGGAGGAAATGAAATCAGTTGAACATGAAATGAAGAAAGCTAGCTGTATGGGGAATGATGTTAATAGTAAGAAAGATTTGAGAGGTGACAAGTGGCTGATCTTACAAGGAGAAATTTTTGGGTTGTGAGAGGACAATTGGAGTAACGACAGTCAAATATGATCCAAAGTTGAGAAGTTGTTGCTGGGGATGATCAATGATGGAAAGAAATATCATTTTCCAGACCCTGGCCGGCTAAAAGCTGTCTCTTTCAGTTTCTTTTTCAACTGTATATATTGTGGTTTATCTATCGGCGGGATTTGAAGCAGTCTGTACACTGCAGATTTATTGCCATTGGGGTTCACGTTTTCCATCTCAGTTTCCACTGCATTTGACTTCTTCTAATGCTTCTCCTTGTAAACAAAACCCCATGATCTGTGCTGCAAATGGCCGTTATTGGATGAAATCGATCGAGGGAGCAATCGGGGGATATGAGGTCTGGAAACTCGGGTTATCGTCATTTTGAAAACGTAGACAAAAAGTCTGTGTAGATCGAAAAATGAATGGAATAGGTTTGGATACATAAATGTACTTAATTTTTGTCGATTATGGTTGTATATCTACACCGTTATCTCGTAGTAGTAATAGGCTTCTGCCTTTTACAAACTAATTTTTGGTCTAAACAAGAGTATATATTGTTGATAATAATGATTAACATCCTCATCCTAGGCTTGTGGGTTCATGCATACATAAATTTGTAGACGATTTGTTATAATGTACCGTATTTATATTAGCATAAACTAAACGTTCCAACTTTTTGACAAAATGAGGACTTTGTTTTCCGTTGCGAAATTGGCCAGATTTGAAGGTCAATTCCGCCAGATACCTTTTCCACAGCCACAAAACGAGATTCTCAATTCCCTCAAATTTTAGAGTTTGATTTTGCCTAATTGTCGCCTCCGAATTCTATTTGGAGAGAGAATTTGCTCTGAAATCCGAATTCGGGTGACTTTAAAAATTCAAGCGAAATTGACAGCCTTTGACCGGAAAACGAAACCCGGTAACCTCATTAATTTAGCGAAACAAGGTATTTATTACAATTATTTAAAGTTGAAGTCCCACTTTTTATTCACAAAAGAAAACAGCTGTACTAGTACAGTACTAGATTTTTTCAGTTGTTTCTCTCCATGAACAAGTATTGTTGAAACCAATTCTATCTGTAAACCTTCCACAGAATTCCCTCCCACATCTTATGTTTATAGCTAGTTTTATCACAAAGCAGTCCTTTTCCCCAGCTGGACAGACGACAAATGAAAAGATATTCAAATAGCAAAAGTTCAAAGGATGATGCTGCTGCTTTAAGAATGTCCCAATCATGCCTTAGTCCACAATTTGAAACTTTCAAATCCGATTTTCTGATACCAAAACAAGACAAAGCAATCTCACAACCAGCATAGTGTAGCATCATAAGCTAATGCAGTAAGTCAGTCAGTCAGTCTTTTAAACCAGAAACGATTAAAACGATGAGAGCTAAGGTACAATAAAAGCAGTAACTCTTGTCTTTAATTGAATTGGTCATATGTTCATCGCTGGTTTCATAAGAATCTCCAGTATCTAAAGAGATAATAAGTTTTCACTTTATCTTCTTCCCCTACTACTCTTGTTTCCCTATAGAAATTTTACAAGCAAATTTGAAGGAATCAGGGCAAAGTTAAAAAAGCAAAGGTCTTGGTAAATTTATGGGGGGTAAATAAAAAAAGACCCCACCCCCCAGCGTCATGTTCATTATCAAGAAGGCCATTATGGGTCTGCATGTCCAGCAATATCATCATCTTCCTCGTCGCTTGATCTGCGATCATCGTCGCTGACATCTTCTTCTTCGTCTTCGCTCTCTTCTTCAGCCGTTGATTTCACTATGTTTTCCTTCTTAGCATATTGTTCACAGTACTCTGCTTGCATCAAGTTGAGCATTTAAAGTCCAAACAAAGGAAGACATAACTGAATCACTGATCCATTCCACCATCAAAAGATGCTGATTAATGTATAATATCGTCACACTAGGCTAGCTCGCTAGGAGCCGATCAAACCCGTATAGACAAGGATAAGTCATTAATCTCAAGAAAGCTCTATGAACAAGGCAAGCATTAACTGAATTTCATCATTTTTCTTTTCCCCATATGGAAGGCACTGCAAATGTACCGGTTTCAATGCAAGTCTAAATAGACGATGTAATGTAGTTTAGTAAAGTAAAGATGTTCTAGAAAAACTCACCTTTCACTTTCTTATCATACTTTTCGCGGTCTTTCATCATCAACGCGGCTGCATCGCCATTCAGTGGGTCTGATGGGTTCGGGTACAATAATAACTGTGGCAGGAAAACTTCAAACACGTTCAAGAGATCTGCAGCAGGAGCATGAATAACCATGTTTTAAGAATAGTTATCTGACTAAAAAGGATGATCAGAGCAAGAGTAAGTCTTATAGTACATAGCTAGACGAAAAGCGAATGGAATAGATTCAGTGATTACCGAACATTGGACTCCATGATTGATTGATAACATCCAAACAAACAGAACCCGAGCTGCAAACAGCGATAATGAGTTTTACCATGTCATGTTAACATAACAAAGATTTCAGTAGTCAAAATCACATTATTAAGCTATTAAAGGTACTCATAGGTGTTAATACACTGTATCTATTCCCTTCGAAAGCACACAGAGAGTCTTACAGTTCATCGACGTTTGGGTGAAATATCTTGTTCACGAACCCAATCGAAGGAGACTTGTATGGATAAGCATCAGGAAGTTCAACACGTATTTTCCAGACCCCGCCTTCATATAGGCCTGCGAGAATAATAGTTAGAGCACAAGAAGAACTTGAATAACACCGATGCGCCTCTGAATTGCATCTATATCAGTTCATCATGAACACAAAACTTTCAAAAAATAAACGTATTTTAACATTATGGTTATCTACTTGCAACGCAGATGGCATACAAGGAAATGCAGTAAGCCAGAGCAGAATTGTGAAGTTTAAAGCAAACAGAGAGAGAACGTGACAACGGACATTTCACACACACTATATACTCAGGAGCTAAACAAAAGACAGATAGATAGCAAGAGTGAAGAGAGAGCTTTACTTTCTTTCGGGCCATTAAATTCCACATTAAATTCATTGAGTCCATCGTTTATCGTCTCCACATTGTAATCGCTCATCATCCTGGGAGTTTAGATTAGAAAAACAAGATCATCAGCATCCAAACTTCATTTGTAATATGTAATCACTCATCACTTATCATCCTCGCAACATAATCAGTCATGCTTATGGAGATCAAAGACATGCAAAATCCAATTGAACTATTTCAGCAATCCAAACTTCATGACGGAAATTCAATCATTATTTTCTTTTTTCACATCTAGTCAGTCACCATTAATGGAAAATGTGCAACAACAGGAAATACGAGATCATTATTGAATTTCACTACTTCAGCTGCAGCCACAGTGCGGGAAAGATGCAAGCATTGCTGCTTATAAAGGTGACCTAATGTTAGGCATGAAGTATGAGATGAAACTTACAGTTTCATGACATCCATCTCCCTCCTCTTACTTGGAGAAGACATTGTAATCAACAACTGAAGTGCCAACCTGCAATCCAAACCTACGCATCATGAACACCATAACATACAGAATCATGAAATGGCATCACAAAGAGAGGAACACTTACCCACTTCCTGAGTTACCAAGGCCCTTACGTTGAAAACAAACCTTCTGATACAGTCAATATGTCCAAGACAAGTAGAAGACTGGCAAACAGAGCATAGTTTAAGAAGTCAGCTAATCAAAGTAGTACAATGGCCAAATACTATGCAGATTGGTAAAAGATAGAAGGTCCTTAGAACATTGCTCAAACATCGTCAAATAGAGGCCAATTTCCCATCAGCTAAAAGGCTTAGCCTAATAGACCAATTTCCCTTTATCATCTCAAAAAAGTTCAATGCAAGGTCCAAGATCCACATAAACAATGAAGCATCAAGTAACAGCAAAAACCCAGGAATTAGGAGCCTTCAATATGTATGTAAGCACCAGATCACAACCCCAAAAAACAAAACCCATGTTCACCTATCTGTAGCTTTTTCCCATTATGATCATGACATTCAAACGAAACCAAACCAAAGCTAATCGAGAAGATCTAACAAAATTCGATTGGGGAAATTCGACCTGAACCAAGATCTGCCAACTAAACCAGGGGAAAAAAGGAAAGCAAAAACGAGCATAGGAAAAGCAGAAACCTAAACAGAGAAAACCCAGGATTGAAATTACAGGCAGCAGGAAAACATCTTACGATATTATTTTTTTGTTCTTCTTTCTTGTTATGTTAATTTGCAGTAATGGGTTATTAAGGATTAAGAAATCTGCAAAGTGGGTTGCGGAGATTGTGAGGAGAATAAGATTGCAGAATGTGAGGTACGAGCCAAAAGAGAAAGGGGAAGGGGAAAATGATGGGGAGAGAAACGAGAAGAGAAAAGTCGAGTTTTTTTTCTTTCTGGATATATAAGGTTTGGGGCGGAGGAAGAGTGAGTTGCAGAAAAAGAAATTGTTAATTAGTAATAAAGAAAATGACAAAAATGGCGACATTACATTTCTCATGCACGTGTTGTTATTTGTTAGATGGTGACACGACTGCATTTGTTAAGATTATTATTAATTTAATCCCCCGGGTTTTGCTAATTTCACCGGATATTTAGCGTATATCTCACGAACATCTGCTTCCGTTAATTGCTTGGGGAACAGGTAATATTTATTCGAAATCTTGTTTAAAAGTCTGTATCAAGTCGGTCAAAAGAGAACTCTAGCTAATATCGTGATTTTCAAAACTGGACCGCGATGTCAAATCGGTGTTATCAATGGTATGAAGTTCAAATCGGTTCGAACTCGTAGGCTTTTGCGACCTTGTTCTTAATTAGTACATTGGCTTCCTAAGCGTTATTTATCCCCAAATTCTTATGTATCTGAAGAAAAACAATTTAAACCTTTGACTGTTGATGTGGTCGAGCTTGTCGCAGACGAATTATACGAACTTAAAGTAGCTTAGACTACACTTCAAAACAGAACCTCACTAGCATCATATAATATGTTGAGTTATTATTTTACAGTAAGAAACAAAAAGCAACAAAAGAGTAAATAATTGGTGTCAACAAAAGAAAGCTTGATAACCCCTCATTCCAACCTCAACCAAAATGTGAACAAAAATTACACAGTAGCTATGAGTATGATATGTTTGGTTTGGTTCCAATTGGATTCCCTTGGAAGCTAAGAAATGATAAATGAATGACAGACAGACATTGAAGCATTAACTTAACTCATTATTCTCTCTTTATATGATTCTGATTTCGGTGTTGATTGTATACAGAGAGTCAGTCAGACTTCTTCCAGGGATTCTGTTCATAGTAGAATGCAGTCCCAACCATAAGCGCCACGGTTGCTCCTTGTACTACCACTCTAGCTCTCATCAACTTCTGCCCCAGCTGCGAATTCCCTCTTCTGAAGCTGACCAGTCCTGCCGTCAGCACTCCAGCCGTCAAAAGTGCGCCTGCCAAAAATTTTACCCTCAAAACATCACTCATTGATATCAAAGTGCAACGGAAACATTAGTGTACAATTCATGTTCCTCCTTATAGAAGCAGAGAATTAGAGATAGGAAACATGTCCAGGTGACTCGAACCACTCAATGAAGAGGAAACTGCATGAGCTACTGCCCATCTAAGGAATAAGGAAACTTGAACATATGCCAGTTTACCATGAAAGATATTCACCAAAACTGTACTATGAAAGTTGCTAGGATCCACATCATCTATGTTAAGTTAAGTACAGTACAGCTAAAGCAAAGAAAGATATCCAGCAGTTGAAAATTGCAAGATCATATGACCCATATCCCCTCGCGTGCCAGAGAATTGATGCCATAGCCAATTCTTAGTATCTAAACTTAATGTTGGTTGCATACACTATCGAATTGATCATCATCTACTACTCAGGTTCATGCTCCAGTTTGAAACTACAGATGTAGCTCACACTCTGCATCTTAATAATGCATGGAAAACCAATTCGTCTACCCCCCAAAACACCCATGCCACAGCATACTATGATTCAGCCTTACTTTGAAAGCACTTTTACAGTACTCACATAAACCCATGGACCTTGCTTAGTAATCAATCCTGGAACTGCTTCGTTGATCTTATTGCCTAAACACTAGCGTCCCAGCTAGTAGGGGAACTACAGCAATGAAGAAATAATGATCCAGGCAATCATCAACCAAATGAAGTCTTATTGAAGTATACCTCAAGCACTTAAATCCTTCAAATACAGGAACTTGGGCAGGCAAAAATATAAGACGAGAAACTTCCCAATCTGTTTTCTAAGCAAATCAATCAATTATACCTAGCAAAAACGACCATCACCGATCCGGAGAAAGTGGCCTAGTAATCGAAGAAGTTCAACCTCGAAATAAGAATCCCAGCAATTCGGCGGAAGATAAAAAAGGAGAAACCGGAAATCAGGAATTGGAGATAAAGAGATATTAACCTATGGGGACGAAAGGGTTTCTAACGCGCTTCTTCTCCTCGTAGAACTGGTCCAGGTTAGGCTCCACGGCAACCATCTTTCTGCGACAAGTTTGGATCTTTGGATGATGCAGAGGCAGTGGAACTCGGTGGTGCGCGAAGAACAACGAAAAGGGAAAAGCGGAGACGTGGCTGAGTAGTGGCCCCGAGAGCTGTCTAGCTCGTTTCGGTGACAAAGATACGAACAATGAGAGAGCACTCCAAACAAAGGTCGGTCTAATTCATTGGAAAATGCGGCCTGACCTTTCCACTTATCACTGTTTTGAGCTTTAGGCCATTTAAGCTTCAAGCATTACAAGGAATTCAGTCTCTAATTGGAATCCTTGTGGTAAGTAAAACTTCGATTCTCATTCATGTATATTTCGATATTATTATGGTATTCAGAACGACAACAGATATAGGATTTGTCAAACATACCATTCTGCAGCGCGATTACAGGCAAAATACACTCGAAACTGGTACCAATTCCAGTTCCGCACTTCTGAAGAGGTCTGAAATTATCAAACCCCGTCACTTCGGGATTTATTCTGGCGGAATCAGTAGTTCCAGCCATTGGACACGGCCTCTATTAGCGTAGGCACATTTTGGACTATGGTTATAAACCACTTAACAAACCATAGGCCTAATGGCATGGCTACTTGACCGATCATTAAGTAGATTGCTGCTGAAAGTTGGTGGATGCCTACCTCCATGAACCTAACTTCGAGCCAAACGTAGCTTACTAAACTCTGTTTTACAAAGTTTTTAACCAGCGGACTACCAACTCAACTAATTTGCCGCATTGGCTATCAAAAGGCAGTTTACACTTGAATTAATTTGATCAAATACACATCGTCAAAAGCACAAAGAGTTGCAGCTAAAACCAATGATTGGAGTTTTGTGGTAATAAAAACAAGGCAACGACCTGCTCATCTCCTGTTCGCATTCGTGTTCCAACCTCTACCACACACCATCATTAGGTCAATAAGTGGGGGCAATGCTACAATCCACAAGGATGATTGAACAAAAACATCATCATCATATCCAAGGTTTGTCATGACTCATGACTAACATTTCAGAGTCACATCTCACAACCACAACCATTTCCCCCTTCCTGCCCATCACTATCAAACAAAACAACAACAAACTAGATAACAGTACCATCATCATTAAGCACATCTCTAACACTAGAAACCTAAAACCAAAATCAATCATTCCAACCAGACAGATGACAAAAAGAAAGAACATCATGATACACGCGATCAGTCTCCGTCGGCATGAACTAGTCAGATTGCCACTGTCTATTATGGAAATTAACGCAAACAAAAAGATGTCAGTCCTGATCAAACACAACCAACTGTGTCAAACTTGGTAAAAAGTAATAACAGGATGACGACGGTGATGACTTTCAACTAACAATTCTCTAAAGATTCTGCTTATTCATATGTGATCTGAGGGAGGGAGAAGGAAAGAAGAACAAGCCAGAAATAATTCTGCTTTAGAAGAAGAAGAAAAAAAACAATACAAGAGAGCAAGGCCTCGTCCTAAAAGTAACAGTTCGCCAATTCATCCCTCTGTTCCCAGAATGGAAAGATTTATGGGTCTAGGTCCAACTGTATATACCAATTTGTTGATTCAACCTGTTGCCACAGTATGGGACACAATTTTTCTTTTAAAATACCTGGGCAGCAGCAGCAGCAGCGCTGAGTGAAAAAGCAGCTTCCCAGCAGCTAAAAACTATCTACAAGAAGGAAATGCGCGGCTGCACCAGCCCAGTACAACAATTTTAACACCCCCACAATTGTTCCCTCAACATAACAAACAGATGGCACACACAGGTTTTAAGGGTTTGAACTTGGAGACTGAACAGCGCATCACTCACCATCATCCTTCCAGATTTTGCAAACTTTTAAAAAAGGCAAACTTCGAAACCCCGGCTGGTTCGCATCTGAGGGAACTGAGATTAACAAAGAAAACATGGGATTCAGTCAAGGATCTACAATAACATAAGGCTCAAGCTAAAGCAAAAGTTATTTAACAGCACCTCACTACTGACTCGGCCATGATGAATGCTTGTAGCCATCCCATCCTCCATCTGGTTCCTTCCTTTTCAGGACACCACTACCTGAAACCTGGTACATCCTAGATTGCTCCTCAACAAGTGCTTGAGAGTTGGGTAGAGAAAGCTGCTGCCTTGACATAAATAACGACGTTTCATCTCTTCCTTCTATATCGGGACCTAAAGGCCCAGCATTCAGGTCTAGTCCTTGCCTTCCCCACTTCCGACTGCTTTCAGTGGCCATCGTACTCGTATCTGGAATGTTGACTACATAAGGCCTCGGGTAGTGTGACGGAACTGAACCAGCAGGTGCCAAGATCTGCGAATGCACAGCAGGAAAACAAAGCCTTCCTCCACCTGATGTTGAGTCCACGTATGCTGTTGATCCTCCTGAATATGCTGTCGACGGTAGAGGGAAGTTGTTTCCAAAAGGGAAAACTGGATACTGGAATGAACCTGATGGGAAGGCCACAGCAGGAGATGATGACAGCACTGGTCCTCTGTAAAGATCAGAATTGAATACATTGCTGACTGTAGCAGGAGTAACCATTCTTTGAGGACCACCAGGTGTAACTAATGAGAACGGCTGATCCCCACGATCAGGCAAGATTGGCTGCATTGCTACACCTGGATAATTCCCTTGAGGAAACCAAGAAGAGAAATTTCCAAGGTCTTTATTGTTGACCCGAAGTGCCGGAACAGATGACTGTGATACAATCCCAAGTCTCGACTGCTGGACAAATGAAGAGGGCTCATCCCTTACCTCCTCAGCAAGAGGCCCGTCATTCAAGTCAAAGTCACGGCGGACACCCTCATTGAGAATAACTGCGGGTGATGTGACTTGATGGAATGGAGCATCCAGTCTACGGCCATTGCTGGTCAAGTGATTACCAACATCAGCAGCGTCATCTACTCTATTCAAATCAAGATCAAGTCCTCCACAGCTACGAACAGGTAAAGAAGCCACAGGCTCACCACATGCAAAAACACGATTACTAGCAAGGACGGGCGTAGAACTTGTAGCCAGATCAGAACCCCGTGAAGCCAAATCTTCAAGGACCCTTTCATCAGGAACATTTAGATCAAAATCAAAGAGAGGAGGGCGGCTAGGCTTTGCAGAAGCATCAGGAGATGGGCCATTAGCAGTTTTTTCTACATTCACATCAACAGTTTTTCTAGGTTCAGCCGGACGAAATGCACTTGTTGCGGCTGATCCTCTCCATCCAAGTTCCCCTCTATTCTTCAGTAAATCTTCTGGCGGAACAAAAGGACCTTTGGCAGCAGCAGCCACTGTAATTAAGGCAGGCACACTACTAGAGAGAGAAGAAGCTAGCAAAGGCAAAGGATTAACCAGTTGAAGAGGAGAAGCAGAAGTTCTGGGAACTTTTGAACTGGGTGGCTCCAGATACTTCCCATCATCACCGTTAAGTCCCTCATTCAGATCAAATACTACCTTCCCCCCATTATTTTCACTTACTGTAGAAGCATCTGCTGCAGCTGAACAATTTTCCTCCGCATCAGCTTCACCAACTTTCACCTTGGCTCCTTGAGATCCCACTCTGTGGTCCGGTTGCATATTAGTCGCATCCTGTGAAGCAATTTTCTGTTCGGTTGCCCCATTACTCTCAACTTTAACATTGGGCTTTTCCTTTAGACCAGTAGCAGTTCCGTCAGAAAGCTGACCAGCTTTTTGCTTTGCAGGGGACAATTTTCTTCCACCAGTTTCATCAACATCTTCATTTTTCAGTTCATGACATTTAGAAACCACCTGCTGCATCTGAACATCAGTTCTCCCACCAGAATCCGGATGAATCACAGCAGGTGGCTTCTCGTCCAGTAAACCAACTTTCAACTCTTCATTCCGCAGTTTCTCATTCTCCCCAACAGCACTAGAACCCAACTGAGAAGATGAACTTTGAACTCCACCAACCTTAACATCGCCACCAACAACATTAACCTTAGGTTCTGTTGAAAAGGATGGTAGTGGTTTCTCTTTAATATCAGAGGTAGCATCTCCATTGAGTGTGCTACTAACATCTTCTTTCTCCGGTTGTTTCACAACCCCGCCCAAGTTTTTTTCCCCAGCAACCACAGCAGGAAGCTGAGCAGAACTGCAACTCAACATTCCATTCATTTTATCTTCCTTACCCGTTTCTCTAGTTTGCTGGGCTTCTACAGCAGAAGAAATTGGATCATGGCCAAGCTGCATAGGAGATTTATCCCGAGAGGCACCATCCACCTCAACCTCTAACGAATCAACACCACCACCTTTGTTGTGAGATTCACCAACAATATTATCACCTGACCGACCATGCTCATCAGCCAAATTGCCATCTGGATGCGACTGCAGCTGGGGAGGAGAGGCTGGAGGAGCCACATCCGATTTAGACATCTCTCCAGCAGCAACACTAGCAAGCAGGTTCATCCCAACCTCGTCAGCTGCTGATGTCGATGCATTGGCATCAGAGTGTTTCACACAACTTTCAATCAAGGCATTTATGGAGCTAAATGAAGCATCATTTAACTTTGCCAACTGGTACTCATTGCTAGCGGGTAATGATGCAGATTTGTAGACTTCTGGCAACTTCTTGGCATCTTCACTGGGCCTACTGCGTTCATCATCCAGATCTGTTGTAGGAGAAACATCTCCTTCATCTGACCCAGTCAACACATCTTTGAAATCATTGCTCTGCCACGACTCAGTATTAACATCAGAGACTACGTTAGCACGGGCAGCATCAGCCTTATCTTTCAAATTGTGATCGAGTTGGTCCTGCATATCAGAAACTGCAGGAGAGCAAGAGCCAATGTGCACAGCAGAAGGATCATCAATTGATCCTCCGCTAGCACTCTGGCCAGGACTGCGCCCTCTGTTAGGAATCTTTACTACGATTTTTTGATTGTTGGCTTCGACTGTTGGAACATCAACTGCCTTATCACATGTCAAACTAATTTGTGATACCTTTTCTGAACTGGAATTTCTTCGCAATGGAGAACTTCTACCCGAGCCAGTTTCCCGTTGAACTATGGTTCCACCTTGGCCCAGAAAGCCATTGTTAGACTTACGGTGCCGTGAAGAACCACTAGCAACCCTACCTGGCGTTACAGAACCAGAGCTCCTTGTGTCCTCCTTCCCAGAAAATCCTGCTGCTTTGGTTTGGTCACCAGAACCAGTTTGGCTGTTATTGTGAGACTGGCTAGAGCTGCTGGTCTTTTCATCCCTAACCATTGCTGGAGAGGCGTCGGATCCACCAGCACCACTGCCATATCGAGCCTGCCCTTCTTTAGCAGTGCTACCCCCAGGCACAGGCACTGGGGTTGATTTATTAGAACCTGGAGAACCAGATACCGACTTCGTCATAGCCTCTGCAGAGACTAGCTTAGCTGGCGCAGTTTTCAAAGCAGCAAGCTGACTGGTAGAACTCTTGAGGGCAACCTCAGAGGCCACACCTGTATGTCTGTTCCCACCATGGGAAGCATCCGGAAGACGTGATCTTGTAGCCCAATGGACACCATGGTTTGACCCAGACTTTGCATCCATTTCAGCCTCAACACGTTTTTTCCAAGTGTCAACCAAACTCCTAGCCTTCTTCTGAATTTCCAAGCTCTTGTGAGTACGTAGATGGTTGACAGACTTCCCAATGTTACATGTTTGTAAAGCATGTAGATCAACAGGGAGTTTATCAAGAGCACGGAGTAAGACTAAGAGAAACTCTTCTACTGATTTGTCACTGTCCTTGGGACCACTACCATCACCAACCTTTCCTTTATGTGCCTCCTGTATCCATTCATCAAAAACAGGTAACCCTCTGAGCTTAACAAACCAAATAAGGCAGTCGAACTTGTCAGTGGCAGCTACTATACTAGCCATCATGGACCGACCAACCAAATCTATCTTCTTCTCATTTCTATCAGATAGCATAAGTTGCACCAACTTCTCAACAGCGTAGTAATCTACAAGACCTCCTTTCTCTTTCATTTTTGTTATTTCAGATTTCCAGTTGTTCTCTGCTCTTGAGTTAGCAGAATCCCCATCATCTAATTTTGTAGAACGTTCTCGTTTAATAGGCTCTAACCCAGGATCTCCCCGCTCTCCACGCTCCCTTTTCTTTCCCTTACCTTGAGAAGGAAAGGACGAACCACTATTCTGCACGCTATCCGAACCTGGTTTTGACTGTGATGTAGCAGTTGGACCATTCATTGGCTTTGGTGAATGTCCTCCGGACTGCACTGTTGTATGCATGTCTATGCGAGTCTTAGATAATACTTCTTTTATTTCTTCTTGATGTTCCTGCAAACAATAGATCATCAGCTGCTTGGACACAATAATCAACAAAATATAAAGAGATCAGTTAAAATTGCCACGCACTCACATCAATATAATCTTGATCAGTAAGCCACCATAAACACTTTTTGTTTATGTCATAAACACGGCGGCACACAAATGAAGAAATCCCTGATGGAAGCTCAGCACCTTTGGGAAGGAAGGAAACTTTACACGGATGAAGTAGTGATGCAGCAGATGCAGCATCCTTGTGAAAGGAATAAAATATTTCGTTTGGCGCAGCGTCCAACTGGATGCCTTTGACAAGCGTTAGTTCAGCAGGTCGATAAAGCCAATTCACACCTAAAATAAAGTTATTATCTTCACTTGCAGTCACAGAGTGAATTATTCCGATGTAAGGAGGTGACTCCTCTGGGGGTTTGAAAAGAGCGCAATCCCCAACACAGATTTTCCGGCCGTCCTGGTAGACAGAAAAAAATAAAAGGATAGGAGCAAACAATCAGCCAATTGATATTTCAAACTTAAAGCAAGGTATTATTGCCTTTTTCTCTTATCTATAAACCATTTACCAGAGAAACGAGAAAAAGTGTTTCGAAACAATTTTAAGTCTGATATAGTGATATACAAAATCTAACTAAGCTTATGCATTGATTTTGACGAGAAGCAGCTAAATATGAGCTCTAGATTTTTCCTTCGCTCTCTGCGGCCATATCTGAACAGTGAGCGCCATAATCAATCACTTTCCATGTACTAATTGTAACATATGCTCACACAAAAATTCGCAGTAACACAGCTTGAAGACCTATTCAAGCATATAACTACTCCAATACAACATCTGCTGGTCAGTCTCTTCAATTATCGATTGGATGACCTTTAGTAAATGAATCTCCGATCATCATTCATCTGTCCAGGACCAGGGTTCTGAATTATGGTGGAGAAAATAAGCAAACCAACGAATCTTCACCCTCTCAATACTCTGACGCCACACTTCATGGCCACATATCCTTCAACTCGTAAACATATCAAGCTCAAGACCGCCAATGACTTCCCCCCCCGCCCCCCCCCCCCAAAAAAAAGTGTATCAGAATCCAATTTGCAGACGTTTACTGACAATCGTCAAGCCAACAAATGGCAGAAAAAAGCAAGCAGGCGATTTCCAATTAGCAACCCCCAAAAGTGACAAACTTTGCAATCAATCACACGTATCTCCAAAACGCGGATACATGCTCCCACAATCCGCACTTCTCAAAATACAAAGATAGAGTCATCCGACAATTGACGAACCAAACGCAGAAATTGAAGTGAAAGAAAGAAAATATAAAAAAAGGGAACGAAGACTACCTTGTAAAACGAATTAAGAACCGGAGGAGACAAAGAACCATCACCCGTTACAACCAGATTGGCAGGGGTGGGATCTGTCCACATGTGCCGAGCTTTTTGCCTCTCCTCACCTTCCCGTCCATGCATAGCCTTGCATTTTCGCCTGCGAGTACCATCAATACCCACGCCCTTTATCGAAACAACCAGCCCTCCCACTTTTTCTTTCTAAACCCTAAATCCACGCGACGAACGAAGGCCTCGAGCGAATTCGTCGAAAAGAAATGGAAACCCTAATTTTCTTTTTCCTCAATCCCGAAATCGGAACTCCCTGGCCCTTGCGATTTGAGAAATCGATCAATCGGAGGAGATCGTGGATCCGACGGCAATTGGTAACTGGGGACGGCAGTAGAAGAGAAATCGGGAGAAATTTGGGAAAGATAGAGAGAGAAAGAGAGAACGCGAGGAGAGAGAGAGGAGGAAATGAGGGAAAAGGGGGTAAGGGGGAGGAAGCAAAGTTCGTAATTCGTAGGCGAGAGAAATTATACGGTGCCAGCTCAGATCGCTTGAGTCGGCACGGCAAACTAATCGGATCGAGAAACGTGGAGAACTAGTCCACATCATCGGTCGTTCCCTATTTCAATGAACTGAATAAAATGGCTCGACCAACAAAGTACTCGAGTATAGCCCAACCCGACCCGATCGATCAATGTTCCATCATAGTAATTTGAACTTATTAACAATTAGGTGATAGAGTTGAGTGTTGCTAATTCGAACGTCTTGGATTTACCTTACGTACGAATACCTATATAATGGTAAGTTCTTAAATATTCCGGTACGTCCAATCTCAAATTCAATCCAACGCATATCTATCATAAAAATCTATTTTAAATCATCGATCTAAATAATTCACAATACATATAATTTTAAGAACCACCGTTCATTTTCGTCATCATCATGTCCATTACATGATCAAAAACTTGAAATCAGACGGTTAGAAACCTGGCATCTTCCCTATCAAAATTTATTGAATTGCTAAAATGGGTGGAAAAGAAAAGGGTTGGGAGATGCTAACTTCACGGTAACGGTGACGGACGGATGTAGAATAGAAATTGTGTGTTCCTGGAAAAGCAATAATCGAATCGCTGACAAGAATGATGATGCAGTGTCACAGGAATGTGACCACACTGCAGAATGTTGCTCAGTAGATTTTGCCGCTGTGTTTTTTACTAATAAATAATTTCCATTTTCACTAAAATTCAACCAAAAAACATAAACAAAAAACTGAAACATAGAGGCTGGAGAACGAGTAACTTTTTCGTTGTTGAGTTAATGAAGTTGACTTCTGATTGGTTGGTTTCGGTGGGCCCATCGGGATCAAGGGTACAAATGTAGAATATGGAGGTTGTCGAGGGACATTATCGTAATAGAACACAAGTGTTTCATTTCTGTTCTTTGTTTTCTCTTTCCTTTTTTTGGGTTAGTGTCTATGGCGGTCATCAACTTGTTGAGTTTGTTACATAGTGGTCATCGCGTTTAAAAAAATGATTTACGTATTATAACTCTATTTCAACGATAATGACGAGGTTGTTTTGTAAACTCTCTTTATGTGTCGGCCTGTTTTAGGGATGCTGCCATTGTGTGTTGCATGTTCTCTTTGGACGACATGAGCAGTTTTGGGATATGTCCCTTTTTTTGGTTTGATTAGATGATTGCCTCTAGTTTGGAGTATTGTTTGTTTCTTTTGTATAGTATCTTCTTGGTAGCTAGTATGTTTTGCTCATTATTTCTTAATCATACTATACCTATATGCCGTTAATAAAAAAAAGATTATGTCCATAAACATTATTAAGTTATCAAATCATCATATCAACTTACTTTTTATGTATGTCCATGTCACCTTTTGACATATTAGCTATTCTACTTTATTTATTTCATTGGTTTGTTTCAAGCGAGTTGGGTTAAGTTTATAATAATTGACATAGTCGGGGGAATATGGACATAAATTGTGAGTTGGTAGGATGATCGGTTAATTTAACACAACTTTTTTATAAAAAGTTGAGAAAATGACTACTTTATTACAATTGAAACATACTAGTGAGTATGTAAGTTACATTTTAAAGGACGGTGACCACATTCTCATAAATCCAATAGGTAGATGATCAAAGTGGATATAATGGGGGGATTTTATTGGGCACATGTGTGAATGATGATGATATGGGGGGGGGACTTTAAGGTTGTCATGAGATGTTCCAATATAAAGAGACATCAACCATAATAAAGAGACACATGTACTCTTGAATTGGTTTGGAAATCAATTATCATAAATGGGTTTTCATCTTTTAGTCCAATGTGTAGTTTTCTCAAGCGTTTCCTTCCTCAAGGTTGCTAGACTTTGTGTTTAATATCTGTAAATGACTAATTCCTTATGAACATGCATGTTTAGTGTTAACATTGATTTGAGTTTGTCTTAAACGTAGCTTAATTAAGAGGGTGATCTCCAATGGAGAAAGCACACTCTTGGAAATTGAGATGTGGCCATGCATGTGGATTTTGTGGATGTCCTTCGGGTGTTTCCGTGGCAAATAGGTAAGTTTATTGGACCCATCCCCACATATCTTTTGTTGCATGGGGCCCTCTCATCTGAAGAGATGATGGACTTTCAGTATGAAAGCCCAGTACTCATTGAAGCCCATAATATTCCTATAGGCTGGAAAGCCCAATACTCAATGAAGCCCATAATAATCCTGCATTCTCTTAGTTTAGACAATAACGATCCTTCAAGCTGGAACCTCAGAGATTTGGACTCAAACGTTAGGTAAGCAAAACTGTTAGTGATGTCATTGTCTTTTTTGGATAGTAAAGGAGGACTAATTCGGAGAACATTGTATTGGCTACCATAAATAAATAAATAAAAGTAAACCTCAATTTTCGAAAATGATTTATGTTGGCAAAATAATATACAATATAATCCATCATACGGTCAAAATATATGATAAAAATGGTGATCTTTCTGTTCAGAGCGATCAAATGTTTGAACTCAAGACTGAGATCCGTTTGTTGATGGTCAAGACGCATGGGCCTCGAAAGTAAAGTAACTGCAACTTGTTTAAATGCAGAGTTTCTTAATACCAATCTTCCAAGACATCCTCATCCCCATCGTGATGCCTCTCAATTAAGCTTTCATAATCTAGCAGGTTCCTAGGTCGTCACGAATAATCTCACCTACCACCGTGAACTCGGATCGGTGATACACCAAGCCATCAAAGTTAAGTGTGAATAACCTCCCCTCGCCGCTTAGCTGCCACTCGGTTAACTAAGTCTGTCGAGCAAAACCTGACACTTCTCGACCCTATTGGCCAGCCCTTTCAGCTATTGCGAATGTCCCGCTATTTAACTTGAACAAACAAGTCATCTTCAAAAAATTTAGAATTTATCGAAAACAAGCACACTATCAATGTGATTATCGATTAGTGTAATTAGTAACAACTTAACTATTTATGAGAGAACCGTGCAAAATTGAAGTATCTCTTGTTTTGGAAATTTGGACGAGAAGTTGCATCATTCACTCCTGAGTAGCAACCCATCATCCAATGAGACTTTTTTTTCGTACATCTTATTAATGGAACGTAGAAACAAGGTCATGTTTGGTAAAATGAAATGTTATCACAACTGGGGAAATCTCTTCTTAACCAAAGCTCCCCCTACACGTCATCCCTATTTGTATATTAGTGCTTTCATTTTCTTCCGACGTTATCATCATGTACATTTAATTCACTTGCTCATACCACAAATCATTATAAAATAAAAATCACCTCTGTGAAAGAATGAGAGGATTACCACATTCCCAAACATACCCCTACTGACAAAAGCTGATTAACCAAACGAAATCATCACCCTTATGATGGTAATTAAGAAAATCAGATCACAGTCATTGAAATATGCATGAAACGACAGGTTAATGCAACCATTGTATTATTCAAACTTTGTTATGATGGGTTTTGTTTCATCAATTGTCTTTCATTCCTGGAATCGTAAATCCAACCAGGGGTTATATAATGGTGCAGAATGACAGATTATCATCCAAAGTTGTATATATACGGGCCGAGTCAAAAAAGATATCTAATTAATGCATCGTGTTACGTAGCAGGATCATAGTTTTAACATTCAATTTGGTGTAACATGTTTGAACAAATCTTCAATCAATGAGATTAATGACGTAAGATTCAATAATTTGTGATTGTTGTTATTTTCGGCACCGGAACACTGGTAAAAAAACTGGAGACAAATTGAGTGGCAACCAACTTGGTCACCAAAAGGGTTTCAATACGATTATGATTGACAGCACCATTCAAACGCTATTTTACAAGCACCTCCACATGGGAGGTCCCTACCACAAGGACCCAGCCAATACGCTACCGCCACGTATCTATCTTGGATTTTGTGGCAGATGGAATTGTTGTTTGTCAATGGTGTCCGTCCCCCCGTGTTACCGCGTTCCATGGAATAGTCAAATAAATGATACCACCAAATTTATCATAAATATTAAAGTTAATAAATATTTAGTAATTAAAAATTAGTAACATTTCAAGTTAAAATGTTCAATTCTAACCAGAGGAAATCTCAAAGAGCTAGCTATCATACATACCATATAATTTTACTGAATAAATCATATTAAACTGGGTCGAATTGATATTTAAACGGTCATTATTTAATGTCGATTTTGTCCAGATTTCACCATCAAATGAACTATATATTTCGTCATTGTTTATTAAAAAACTTAATTAAATATATTAGTATGTAGATCTCACATTTTACTGTATATCAAAGAAAAAAAAACAAATAAATTTAATTTAATTTCAATTGAAAGTAACTTTAATACACTAAAAGTAAAAGAAATTATTTTTAACTCTTTCAATTCAACAAAAGTTTCAACTTCACCAACTTTATTTTTTTCAATCACCACTTCTAGTTGATTATCTTAAGCAAATGAATAATTGTGTTTTTTGACTTCTTCTTACCGGAAAAACAAAAAACAAAAAGAGAAAAAAAAAACTTTGAAGCTCCTTTTGCTAGCAGTCGTCAGGATTACTTGCTAAAAAGTAGCTTCTTTTTCCAATTAATTTTGTCTTTCTTCTTGTCCTTTCCTTCCCCCCTTTTCTTCTTCACCACCCCATCCTTCCCTTCTCTCTCACAATAATCTTCTGCAAATTATTTCTTGGAGAGTTGTGAGTGTGCATACTTCATCACATTCATACTTAACCCTTTCCTACAACTTCTCCATGTGGGTTGCTCACACTTTTGCTTCTTCTTCTGGGTCCTCCTTACACCATTATTGACCATTATTATTGCTGCCTGCCAAGCTTTTCTCCCTACCTTTTCTCCTTTTCTTACGGTTTCCTGTCACTTCACTTTCGTTTTCAATCGGTGTTATTGTGAGTTTCTATCAAAATGTGGGATCTGAGTTCTGCTAATTACATTCTTCTGCTCGTTTCACTCCTTATCTTTCACACATTCTCTCTTAAGTCTTAACACATTCATAACCCCTGTTTTCTCTGCAGCTTTTTCCTTTGACAGATCAGATTCTCCATGGCTGGAGGTGGCGGTGGAGGTAAGGCTGAGGAGCCACAGCCACACCCACCAAAAGAGCAGCTCCCCAACATTTCTTACTGCATTACCAGTCCTCCTCCATGGCGTAAGCTCCCTCCTTCTCTACCAAAATGTTGTTTGTTTGGGCAACTTTTTGTTAGTATTTGCTGAACTGGGTTGGTTGAGAGGTTCCTCCTTTATCTTCTGGATATTAAAGTCTTCACCTTATATGAACGAAACATGCTGTTGCCCTAAGGATATTCTGGTGTATCATACAACTGAAGAAAAAGTGAAGAATTTTGATTTGAAAAATGGAGGATCTGCTACTTTCAGAATTAAATTATTCTGCCCCCCCCCCCCCCCCCCCCCTCTTTTTTTTCTTATTGTATATATCTGTTTTCCCCCCTTCAATTCCTCAGTGTGTTTGAGAGTTCATATGCTTCGTTGTTGAGCTTTTTCTTGACTGTCTCATTGTAAACACTGTGGTTGGTTTGTTCTTGACACAGCCGAGGCGATCCTTCTAGGGTTTCAGCACTACCTTGTGATGCTTGGGACTACTGTTCTCATCCCCACAGCTCTAGTTCCTCAAATGGGTGGTGGAAATGTAAGTCCATGGACAGGGAGGAGTGGTGTTCAACTGAAAGTTTCCTGCTTCAACTATGAGAAGTTCAAAATTGCGATAATGCTGACTGAAGTTTTCATTTTTTAACCTTTGTAGAAGGAGAAGGCCCAGGTGATTCAGACACTGCTCTTTGTTTCTGGTTTGAACACATTGCTTCAGAGTTTGTTTGGCACACGATTGCCTGCTGTTATTGGAGGCTCTTACACCTTTGTCCCAACAACAATCTCGATTATCCTTGCTGGTCGATTCAGTGACAGTATAGATCCTATTGAGGTTCCTTCAAAAATCATTCTTGGGCTCTTCAATTATGACTTCGGTAATTAGTGATTCCTGTAAGGTCTTTGGCCCTAATTTTGGAATTTTGTGCAGAAATTTAAGAAGACAATGCGTGCAATCCAAGGTGCAATGATTATCGCTTCAACTCTTCAGATTGTACTGGGTTTCAGTGGCCTTTGGCGTAACGTGGCAAGGTTGTTTGAAGCTGTACCTAGTTACAATCTAAGTGGTACATTGTCTTGTTGAGCTCTTCTTCTCCCAGATATTGTATTTATGATCAATGCTTCTTTCAGGTTCTTAAGCCCGCTTTCTGCTGTCCCGTTGGTTGGTCTCGTTGGGTTCGGGTTGTATGAGCTTGGCTTTCCCGGGGTAAGTTGGTTTACATGTGATTACAGATGCATTTGATGCCTAAAGCCCTATCTTATAGCTAGAAATGACATAAATTCCGATTGGGCTTTTCTTGCGGTGTGTTAATAGGTTGCCAAATGTATTGAGATTGGACTACCAGAGCTTGTCATACTGTTGTTTGTTTCACAGGTTTGTTTCAGTTTACTAATCACTTCGCTCTTTTTGTCTCCTGAACCTTCTGCTTCCTGTTGGGGTTGAAGTATTTAGCTCATAATGTTTTTGTTTCTGCAGTATATGCCCCATGTGCTCAAATCAGGGAAACATGTCTTTGATCGGTTTGCTGTCATATTTGCTATCATCATTGTCTGGTTATATGCACACCTACTCACAGTTGGTGGGGCTTATAATGGCGCAGCACCAAAGACTCAATTTAGCTGCCGCACTGATCGTGCAGGATTGATCGGTGGTTCTCCATGGTAAAGATCATCTCACTTTAACATGATTCCACTCTAGGTTTTTCTCAAAAGAGTAGTTCGAAATATGTAAAGACATGTTCCTAAGTTACATGTGATGGATTTGCAGGATAAGAGTTCCTTATCCATTCCAATGGGGAGCACCTTCTTTTGATGCCGGTGAAGCTTTTGCTATGATGATGGCTTCTTTTGTTGCTCTTGTAGAGGTCTGTTATTCCTTGTTCTAGTTATGCTATTCTGTTTCATTTACTTGCTTGACGTATTTGAACAGTAGTTAATTATTTCTTATATTTGAAAAAATTCATTCATATTTCTTTGAACAAGCAGTCTACGGGTGCCTTTATTGCGGTATCGAGGTATGCAAGTGCAACTCACATGCCACCTTCTGTTCTTAGTCGTGGTGTTGGCTGGCAGGTAATTTGAATCATGCAATGCTACTACCAAATCCATCAATTTCAAAAATGTGAATGGTTGATCTTTTATTTGCTTCAGGGAGTGGCCATTTTACTTTCTGGATTATTTGGAACTGTGAATGGTTCATCTGTCTCTGTGTAAGTCCTTGGACTGATATACCTCATTTGGTTATTTTAAGTTCTAAGCTTTACGATATCATAACTCCATTAAAAATTCAACCATTCCATACAGTGAGAATGCTGGCCTTTTGGCCCTTACAAGAGTTGGCAGCAGAAGGGTTGTCCAGATATCTGCTGGATTCATGATTTTCTTCTCCATCCTTGGTAAGTGCTCAGAGGATCTCTGGATCTTCCCTTGTTGAAGCATCTCATGACCATCCGACTCACTGTTACAAACCTATATATGCAGGAAAATTCGGGGCAGTCTTTGCTTCAATTCCAGCTTCTATCATTGCAGCTCTATACTGCCTCTTCTTTGCTTATGTCGGTACGTTACGCTAATGGCATTGGATTGAAAGCCTAGTAATGAACTCAGTTCAGAAGCTGTTCAGATTGCAGCACTGAAGGATGATAATCTGACATTTTATTCATCGTCGTTTGTGCAGGTGCTGGAGGTCTTAGCTTCCTTCAGTTCTGCAATCTCAACAGCTTCAGAACAAAGTTCATACTAGGCTTCTCCATCTTCATAGGCTTGTCAATACCACAATACTTCAACGAGTACACTGCGATTAACGGCTATGGTCCAGTTCACACCGGAGCAAGATGGGTATGAGTCTGTGCCTTCAGAAATTCTGAATCTTTGTCTACATAACACTTTAACATTTTCTGCTTTCTCTCTATCTACCTTGTAACAGTTCAACGACATGGTAAATGTTCCATTCTCGTCGGAAGCATTTGTCGCAGGTTGTGTGGCATACTTCCTAGACAACACCTTGCACAAGAAAGACAGTGCTATCAGGAAAGATAGAGGAAAACACTGGTGGGCAAAGTTCAAGTCATTCAAGGGTGACACAAGGAGTGAAGAGTTCTACTCTTTGCCTTTCAACCTAAACAAATACTTCCCATCTGTCTGAAATCATCAGACCTTCCAAGTATTCACTACTTATGATCAAGCTGCTTGCTCATCATTGTCGAACCGAACCTGTTCTCGTCGATGGAATCAGTTGCTCTAAACTGACAACCTCTGTCAAATGTTGTTGCCATCTTTTGTTCGATGTTAATCATCTTACAGTCTGTAGTATTATATGAAGATAGGCTGCATTTTGTTTTACAGGGACGGCAAACATTTGTTTTTGGTTGTATATCTGACCATGAAGTGGCAATGAAGAAGGTTAATTCCAATTCTGTCCATATCCAAATTTTCTTTTCTTTTTTAGTCCGTTGGAATCAAACTTCAGTCTATCTATATGAAGACATAGCATCTTTCCACCAGAAAGAAAGAGACTTTCTTTTGATGGGAATGGGTTTATTGCATGAGACAAAAGCTGATTCCATTATCTGTGGATCCCAAACTCAACTTGTTCTGATGATGCTCCATGTACTAGTAAACTTTCATAAGCTCGGAGATTTAGTTAAGTCGTAGCACAAAAATTCGACGATGATGATCCAACACTAGTAGACAGCCTTAATCAGCTGGGCTAGGCAGAAAGGCAAATGGGAATATGGTCCTGCTGCAGGGGGGGCTTCAATGGGAGACACCAAGGCAATCTGGTGGGTAAAGGTACAGAAGCCTAAAGTTGGAAGTGGGAATCACAAGTTGTTCGGAATGGTGACAAGCAAAACCAACTTTAGGGTTTGGAAAAGGCTGAATGAATGAATGAATGAATGGTCCCAAGTGATGAGACCACAACTGACAGCCCCAATTCATGCATATCTTTTTGAAACACACAAAACCACATTTTCTGCTCCATTACCTTATCAACTCGCATGACTTCTGTGGTCCCAAGGGGACTTGCATGTCTGTACTATTTGTTCATATCTATTATGAATGGAAAATTAGGTTGTGAAAAAATCGTGACATTCGATCATATTGATTATGGTTTTATAGTTTTGTTTCATATATCGACCGATAGAATTTAAAGATGAACAAAGTTATTAAGTCATTTTGGTATTTATGCTTTGAATGAGTGTATTGAATTTAATATTTCGCCCTTTTCAACAAATTTTTATCTGAGAAACATAAATTCTAACAATGAACTTATTCGAATAAAGTGGTTTGAGGTCGATCATGAACTTAATTAATAGTTTGCTCCAAGATAGTCCTAGCTACTCACACTATATAGCCTATCAACGGTACCCTGCCCACAATAGCCTTGCCGTGTCGACCCTTGCCCACGGTAGCTAAGGACGTTATCATGCTTGCCTCCTCATCAGGTCGACCTCTACCCACGATAGCCTATCGAGAGTACCCGCCTGTTATTAGCCTCCCCTCCTTGACATACCAAGCCCTACCAACGGCATCACCTACCTGACATGCCGACACCCTCGACTCCATACCAACAAGGAAGCATCAAGGCAATCGAAGATAAAAAACCACCAGCACCAAGAAACCACTAACAACACGATCATGGCCACATTTAGGAAGTACTGTGAAATAACTTCCATAACAGTTACCTTCTTTCCTCTGAAATAAACGAAATGATCGACAAAGCAAAGCTATCTCTGCAAAAGAAATCACGCAAGCATACACTTCTCCACATTTACGTTTCTTTGTCAATTTCATTCCAAGTATCCATAGACGTAATTTCTAATTAGTTTTGGAGCTCACTTAGATTCAGAACATTCATACGAACGACAATAAAAAAAACATCAAACACCCTCATTTAAATATTATTTAAAAGTAATTAATCCGCTTTCCAACAAATACCAACAATTTATCTTATAAAATTCGACCCTCATTAACAGCCCCCCTAATTAGTCTGAAAAAATTAATTTGATTCCTAAACTGAGAAATCATATAGAAATTAAAAGTTTGACAACCCGATGAGGAATCTCATGCACACGTGAATGGTCGTGCGTGAATAACAGGCCGGCTAACTTGGACGGTTGCTCTAAATTAAACTTATTGAAGCGATAGAACATTCTGCTAATTATTTTTAATTAGGCTCTATATTAATTTCTTGATTTAATAAATAATCATCAAACTAAAGTCCCCCCCACTGATCACAAGATTACAAAAGACGTTACAGCTAAGTTGAATTAGTGATATGGGGTGTTCTGTCGGACGATATGGTTTGTTTCGATCTAAAAGTATCTAATCGTAGACATCGTTATTAGTTGCGGTCCGTATTTTCATGCAGTTTATAAAACAACGATTCTATGCTTAATAACTAGTATCACATTAATTATCAATGACGGCTTCAAGATTCTCCCTCTTCTCAGAAAATCAGCTATGAACTTAGCAAAGTCGGCTTCAAAAATCTCTCTTCATAAATTCACTTTTCACATAACTCATATAATATTATACCGATAACTAATACAATAAAAATTATCTTTTTATTTTAAAAGTATATTAATCCATTTATATTAAATATTGACGGTGTGAAATAAAATACATACACGCTATTAACCAATCTTAAAAGAACCCAACTAAATAATGGTAAGAGAATCTACGACGTAGTTAAGCAACATAATAATAGGAAAAACCACCATCTGGTGGCTGAATTACCAAAAGTAGTCAGAATTTAATTAATTAATTAATTAGCTGGTGAATATATGGGAAAGCACCCAGTACTTAAAAGTCAAACTCAAGATAATTATATTTATTTAACACAAAGCTAAGGTTGCCAAAGTGTTGGGTTTTGGTATTCAGAATATACAATGTGGGCAATTATAAGAAGTGATAAATTGTGCAGATCTGGAAGTAGAACAGCATGCTTTCTGCTACTTAAAATTTATTATTTGATCAGTGAACTTCTGACAGAGACAGCCATTTAAAGAATCAGATCGCCCAACGTTTGATGTCGTCGTACATTTTTTATGATTATTATCTTCTCCTTGCTTCCTCAGCTTAATTAAAGAATTACCCATGCCTAATTATTTAATATCTTCCAGTAAAGCTTATGTATACGGTCCTTTGTTTCTGGCAGCCGTTCTTGCCTTCTAACTTCTCAATTGTAATTAACTCTTTTTTTTTTAATATATTGTTCACTCCCATTGGTTGGTCGGCCATGAATGGTTCGACCGGAATCGCGTTGGTTTGAGCAGAATGGTGTGCATTCCTGAATGGGAGTCTCAGTTGGTGGTTTCTCTTTAAAACGTACAATAGAAAGGAAAGTGAGAGACAATTGATGTAAGGAAAAATACGACATATGAGGGTGTTTCATAGATAAAGAAGTACAATGTGATTGGGATTGTATGACCAGTTATACAGTGTATGAGGTGTGTTACAATGATCACCATGTCTTTTATAGTCTTTTTGAGATATCAGTTGGGTTGTCACATGGCAGAAGCCTACTAGCTAATGGCTTCTATATACTAGGCAAGCTCCTGATCGGTAATGATGAAAGACCAGGATTGGACTAGGCTTGTGCTCGATGAGACAAAATGGTTAAGGCCGTGCTGACGAAACATGATATCTGCGTTTATGTAATTAAATTTGAAAGATGATAAAATAAAATTATTCTTTGATTCCCAGGTAGATATACAATGATCGTAAAGTACTAGAGTTATTTCTCGTCACTAGTGTCCAAAAGAAAGCAAATAAACAGAATCATTAAACTCAAGATTACATGGTGATCCCCTTTGGACAGAGGACACAAATCTCATTCAGGATCATGTTGTTAGGAGACCATTCAGTCTAAATCACACCTACTTAGCAATGAATCATGGAGAGAGCTTAATGAAACCTTGTAGTTGATCTGCAAACATTTTATATTAAAATGGAATACCGATTTGGTCAGAAACACAAGTTGGCTTGGCGATACAAAACTTGGGCTTTCGACCTCATTGGATACCAGTGCAAGTGAACAACTCCCCATACGCACATCTTTTTACCCCAAAAGAAAAGGAAAGAAGCCAAAGTGACATTTTTGCAGGCATCAGGCATTTGTGTTACACTATTTTCCATGCATATAGTAAAGTAGCAGCAGCAGCAGCAATGTAATGCAACGCACTAAAAGTGATGATGAACAAAGTAAGGTTGATTGGAATATTGCAGCAACACGCGAGCCTCACTCGTAGTCATTGGATTGCTGTTTAGGCAAAGTTTCTGAGACATTGCTACTACCTTTTTCCCAAAACGGAAAATGAAGTAAAGCTGCACACTGGAAAACAGAGCAGAAGCACTAGTACTGCCGCATCTCGCATTGTCGGCTCCGAACATCAACCAAGAGCTAGCAGTTAAAAAGCGTTCTACTTTAGCTGCTGCACTGATGTAAATTTTTCGAAATTGAAATCTCGTCCAAGATCTCCGACCGAACATATATTCAAGGAAACGTTAGCTTGGGAACAACGATAAGTGTTCGTTCAGACGTTGTCGCTCGGCGTTGTTGTGTTTGTTTTTATTACACCAACTTTGATGCTAAAATTTGAACTCTGTCTTGTTTGTTACTTGGAGTTTACTCTTAACGTTGCTTTCTTCTTCTCATCTTCTCTTGCCATATCGATGGTGGATCATCATGAAGTTGCTATCCTCTTGGAATCTAAATAATGAATGAATATTCCCTACTGCCTCTCTCCTTCCATGCCTTCTGTCACTCTACTGCTACAGTAGTATCGAATTTTTAGCTTTCAAGGGAATCTTGCTGATTCATACAGATTCCACGTGTCTCGTATATAATACATATGCTACTCGGATCCAAGTCGTAAGCTAGTGAGCTAGGCTAGCAATATCCACTCATTACCCTACTCTCACGGTCCCATGCTTACACTTAAAGAAGTCAATTTCTTTTTATAATCGCTGTGTATCTTATTATATACGAGGCACGAAAGAGTACACATAAAAGTTATATATGCACTATATATGCTACCAACTAAGTTACACGGCTTAACCACGACTTAAGATATTTGCTACCAAATTAACGAATTTTGTTATAAAATTGCACAAGGTGCTTAAAAATTTATCACAAATTTTAAATTATACTCAAGATTACCATTCTAGTTCCGCTATAAATATGGATGAAAATAAATATGAGTGGAGTATTGTATTCTTATCCAAGGAATCATTTTCACCATAGCTATCCTCCAGTACTTTGCCTGGAGGCCCATCCCAAGCCCACCTTATCAGATTCAGTTACATTTTATTTTTGTTGTATTCAAAGAAAAGGAAAGGGAATTAAAAGCATTTGAGACAAATTTATACAAGGGTAGTGACTGTTCTGTCCTTTTGCCTTGTTTCTTTTTCATTTCACATTTTCTCAATAGTGAATATATTTATTGAAACTTTTACTGTTCATTTTTCATAATCTGAAAATTATAATACATATACAATTTAATCATGCCAATCAACCTATATTTTGTTTGGTTTGGTTGTTTGATTTAGTGTTAATATCTACTAGCTATGAAGTTCTTTATAATTAGAAAAACTAGCTATGAAGCAATTATAATAAATGTGGAAATAATAATCATAACCAGAATTATTATAGATAGCATTTAAAAAATATAATTCAATATCATATGTCTGTTTGTGGAGCACAACTTGATTCGAATGATAAATCCTAGTCAACGAAACATAACGCTACTTACTGTATACTCCACTTAGATATCACATTTACATGTATTCATTATAGGCATTTCGTATTCGTATGAAATGAAAAGCGATAAATCGATCGAATTAGATCCGTTTATGGTTAAAATAAAATACCTATTAATTTCAGATGAAAGAAAATCTAACTTTGACGATGTGGAAGGGAGGTGTTCTTTTTTGTGAAGAAGGATTATTAGAAAAAAAATAAAAGAATAGGATTAGGTTTATTATTATTATGATTATTATTTAGTTTAGACTAAGTGTAATTCATTATGAGCAAAAAATTCAGCCAGATTAGTTATATAATTGAGTTAGTGTGTACAATCAACATACTTAACTGAATATTGATGAAAAAATAAAGAAATGGGTCGTTTGATAAAATCGTCAAAATAGAAGAAATTAAATCACTTCAAATTTTATTAAGGTGTCTATATAAATTTTGCCAAATACAATTAATTTTAAATTTTCCCATTAGAAAATACAAACTAAGAGAAAAAACAAATAATTTAAAAGAGCGGGCGAGCGGCTAAATGGCTATAAAACACACGCACTCCTAAACTCCTACCCAACCGTCTGTCCCTACTACTTCCGCTTTGCTTTCCGCTCTCCTTCTTCCTCGTCTCTCAATCTTCTCAGAACGACAAAAATGGGGAATTGTCAAGCCGTCGACGCAGCAACGCTGGTGATCCAGCACCCCAACGGCAAGGTCGACAATCTCTATTGGTCCGTAACCGCCGCCGAAGTCATGAAAGCCAACCCCGGCCACTGCGTCGCCCTCCTCCTCTCCACCACCTTGTATCCTCCTCCTCCTCCCCCCACCGCCGCCACCGCCACCTCTCAACAACACCGCCCTCATCCTACTTCCTCCCGACCGGTTAGGCTGACGAGGATTAAGCTCCTCCGCCCCACGGACACGCTCACCCTCGGCCACGTTTACCGCCTCATCACAAACCAAGGTCTTTTACTCTGTTTCCGAATAATCCCGATTTTGATTAATTGATTAATTTGAAATTTGTTCTCGTTCTCATGGGTATTTTGTAAATTTACAGAGGTAATGAAAGGATTGTTGGCGAAGAAGCAATCGAAGCCGCAAATCCAAGATAATCATCATCATCATCCTATAGTAGAACAGAGTAGTAGTAGTAGTTGTTCCTCTACTGAGCCGTTGTTAAAGTCGGAAGATTCATCTAGAAGATCTCTAAAGAAGAAGGAGAAGAACAGAACAGCATCATGGCAGCCATCGCTACACAGCATCTTGGAATCAGCCGGAGGAGGAGGAAGCAGTGGTATTGGAATCTGATTTGGAATCATTTTCTTTTTTGACAGAGACAGAGTGAAGCTCTGAACTCGACGCCAGCTGGGGAAGCATCTTGGACAGTCCTAATCTTTAATTAGAAATGACTATAATTAATCCCCCACCTGCTGCTGCTGATTTGAGAAGAGAGGAATCCAAGAGGAAGAGAAACAGAGTACTCTGTAGTTTGTAATGGTGGTGGTGGTGGTAATTATTGTTTTAGGGGTTGTGATGTCGGATTGGAAACTGAAAATGCGTTTTCTCTGTATAATCTAATAAGAAATCTGAAATCCATCGCTCTTCTCCTCCTGGAACTGTTTGCTTTGCCAGCCATTTCTGACTCGATGCTTCTGAGTTTCTGTGACCTCTGTCTCTCAGATATTCTGCAATTATTAATTTTTCTCGAGTAGGAGAAAACAGGGGAAATAAATGACCATAATTATTAATTTTGCACCCACGCATGTGACCATTTTCTTCATCATCACCACCTATGTTTTATACTTAATAAACTCCACTAACCAAAGTTTTAAAAGACTGTAATTTTTCGATTTGATAATCAAATTAGTTGCCCTAATTATATTTCTTTTGGATTTTCGGATCCAGCTTCAAAGTAAATTTTTATTCCATCTCTGATAATTTTTTCGAACTAAGATATATTGTTGTCAACAAGTTCCGGTTGGATGAGTTAATAATCCTTTGACGGTAACATCAGGTTCGCTCATTTGGTTTAGTGTGTGATTGATGGTTGATGTCTAAGATTACATTGCTTGCATACAACAAACATCGACGGAACCCCAATCGTGTGCAAAAAGGCCCACATGATTTAATTGATAAAATTATGTTTGTGTTGCAATTGATATAATAAGTAAAGTAATGATAAACCCGTTGGCGCTAATTGGCAATATAACAACAAGATACCAAGGAACGTTATTGTTTCGTGGGCCAAATGTTGTGATTATTATTGGGGTCAGCCTTCAAATTTTTGGTCTTAAAGTGAGATAATAACATTCAAGTAGAAATTAAGATAAGGATAAATAGGTAACGAAAAATATTAATATGATAAGGGTTGAATTTGAAATAGATACATTTAAGATTTTTCATATACAAAAACATTCAAATTATAAAATCTCGACATAAATTTGGAACAGTCGTAATACCAATTAGTCGTAGTGTGTGATCAGTTTCGGTTCGTTGAAGCAATGTTTGGTTGCATAATAGAAGGAGGAAGGAAGGGAGAGAGGGGACCATTTTGTATGTATTGGAAAAATGAGTAGTGATGGTGGACAATACAAATGAATAGTATTGTCTCATTAGCACAATAATGTTTGTAATTGTCTGTAGCAAATGTATGTTTGTTCATTAATGATTGAAATAGATATTAGAATCGGATCCCCCGATATTCACTTGTTCATTGGACCACTGTACTCTTTTCGCCAACACTTATTTTAATTTTTTTTTCTTCCGAACTCATAATTTGATCGACCTATATTCTTTAATCTTTTAAACAGGATTTCAATCTGTATTCGGTGATAAATAGATGCTTTGCACATCTTATTTTGTTAACAGATGAAACTGTCTTCATTAATGAACGAGAGTGCAAACAGGAGTAAAAAGCACAGAGAGTCAATCTGGAGTAACATTGCCCAGTAGCGAGGGAAATCCCCTGGGCCGTCAAGGCCCATTCTCAATCGGCGATACAGTATGGGCTTCCTTGGAATAGACCTGGCCCAACAACATGTTTGCTACGATGTTTTCCTTTTACTTTATGGAAGAGTTACTTGACCTTCCTTCAAATTAGTTAAACCTAGCTAGGGCTGAAGTAAACTTAAGCAGGCTTCCCTCCAGAAATCAACAGCAGCAGTTGCGATGGACTTCTCAATCCGCGTGGCAATCGAGACAACTCTCTAGGAACTCGGCAGTAAAAAGAGACGCAATGTCGGGGATGGTGTCCCCGCCACCAAAAACACTGTCATGTCTCCCACATCACTTGACATCGCGCTTTGTATGGTGGCATCCGGAACCCAAGGCCAAACCCTTTTATTCAGGTGGAAGAGGAAGGTACAGTGGCTGCAGCTGCCACCGAAGCCGCATTTGTATTGAGGGTTGTAGGGGCTCACCACGAATTGCGGACCATCCTTTTATATATGTTCTTAATGATGGAAAAACAGAGCAAGGCTATAATCTTCGTATCCTACGTGAATTGGAGACATCCTATTTCTGGAAGCTAATGCTGTTTGGAACAAGAACAGAGAGCCATCCCAACTCATAATTCAAATACCCAACAAACCATTCTGCGTATATCAATTTTGTCTATTGATACAAACAATGAAACAACTGAAGCCACCACACTATGATAAGCAAAGCAGACTTAGCCAGGAAAGAGACTCTTTAACAATCAGGAAAAACACATGAAGCACACACTCTCCAACACCATAAAAGAAAAAACTCTGCATCATACCAAGTTTTCAACAGTTTGTTTAATCCGCAATTTTTGGACATAGAGTTTCGTTTCATAGCATCATTCTGCAACAGCATCGGTTGCAGCAGCAACTGCTTTGCCATTTTCGTGCTTGCTAAGTTGGCTGAAGTTGCCCTTTTCCTTGAAGAGTTGGGTGTGGTGGTGTCTGCAGTAGAGGCGCTGATCATGAGCTACGTAGTTCGATGGGCTTATCACGCAGCCGCCATGGCTGCACCTGAAGCATGGCTTGTGGTATGATGTGCCATCTACTGCCACCTGATCATAAAACAACAATAAAACATTGAGACAACAAACAATATCTAGCGCTATCTCTCACTTGGTGTGTCTTTCCATGATTCTAACAAGGGACATTCAAGATTCTGAATTCAGTGTCATGAACCATTGTGTCCCAATAACTCGAGTTGTTGGAAGAGGGGTCAGATTGGTATTTATATCATTGATGAACAGAAAGTGTGTATACCTTTTCGATAGGGTAAACGGTTTTCTTGCAAGCAACACACTTGTCTTGAGTACCAGCAAACATACTTGAGATTTTGCTGTTGCTATTCTGTGGAAAGGAACAAAGAAAGAAGCTACTGTTAGTTACCTCAAGAAATCAGACTTGAAAGTAAATACGTATGCAAGAATTCAGATACCTGATCAGCGGATCTTTCCACCCTTATAGTCTTGGGAGTTCCTAAACAATGATCAAGGTTAAGGAAAGTATTAGATTTCAATAATCATCAAGTTTGAGAAGAAACGTGATGAACTAAAATGAAGCTGACCTTCAAAACTTTTATCCAAGCTGCCAGTCATCTTGAACAGCTGATCAAAGTGAGGCTTGCAATACAAGACACCCTCAAATGAGCTGTAGTTGCTCAGCTGGGCGCAACATCATACAAAGTTGAACATGTTTAGAGCCAGTATTTCAGTTCAGGACCTAATGAAAATTAACCAAAGGAGCAAGAAATAAAAGAAAGAGGACCAACTACCTTTGGAGTTAGTTAGATTCTACTTAGTTGGAAGTCTACGGAATAAAACTGATATACTATACACATTTATAAGCCTCATCAACTGGAGTTATTGGGATGAACAGACTACTGTCATTGTGTTAAAGTCTTTTACAATTTTGAGGTCCAGGTTCGATCTGTGCGGTAAAACCTCGAGATTGGTGGATCCGTGCAGACTACAAACCAGCATGTAGCCTTTCATTCGAAAACGGCATATAAAGGAATGTTATATGATCTATTTTGAACCCCTCTCAATACATTTAAGTAATTGGTATGAACTAATACATAACCATCTACATGTTTTCAAGTATTGTCTGGTTTGTTTGGCCTTATTGTCTTGTCACTACAGAACCACCAACAACCAAGACAAAATTGAAATGCATCAAAAGAGTGGGGCTTCTGAAATTTAAAGTTCCAAGTTTTGGAAATTAGGGGGAGAATCTATGATCATGAGATCCATTAACTTGCCTAGTCCCCACTCTCCCACCTTCCAATGGGACAAAGGGATTACAACAATTCTTTCCTTCCCCACAGACTCAAAAATATTGGCAAAGATCTAAAAACAAGCAAACAAACACCCACCCTTCCCTTTGTCTAATTGTCTATCTATCCTTATCATACCCACAAGCTAGTTTCTTTCAAAGATCCAAATGATTAACGCCAATCAAAGCAAGGATCAATAACTTCTATAAGGTCAGCTTTACAGAGAGTAAAAAAGTAAGCTTTTAGTGAAGAGAGTGGTGAGAGTAATTGAGAAAAAAGATGAAACCTTGAGGGTGCCCTTGCAGTGGTGACATCGGAAGCAAGCTTTATGGAAGACTTTGTTGTCGGCGGTGAGCTGATCGACCAAGTAAACGGTCTTCTCGCAAGCTTTGCACTTCTGGGTCGTCCCTGCAAAAGTCGCCATTTTTTCTTCTGACTTTTTCTTCGTTCCTTTGAAAATGACGATGATTGCAGAGAGCCTGAAAGGGGTTTTTCGAGAGAGGAAAAAAGCTCTCTGGCTGGTGTGTGTGGGAGTGTGTGAGAGAGAGAGAGAGAGAGTTGGTGTCAGGGATTTTACAGCTCACAGGATATGATGATGATGAATGAAGCAAAACTTACTCTACTAGTTGTTGTTGGCCTAAATTCAAAATTATTATTAGTAGAAAGCAATTTGCCAATTAGGCTTAATGACTTTTGAGAGGATAAAGCGGGAAAAAGAAAAGGAAATGCAGCCCCAACCTGTCGGAATCTCAGGGTTAAGTTTACAGTAATGCCCCTGGTAATTGACACCGGAGGAATTAGTGGCTGTCGGCAGGAATTAGAGGGGTCACGAGTTGGGTTAAAATGATGATTTTCTCCTCGTAGGTCAATCATGTTATATATTCAATTGATTGTATTTAGGATTAGTGGATGGAATGTTGGATTAAATTTATTGGAGAATTCGAAAATTAGGTGTTTACTTTGTAAGGATTTAATGTTTTCACAGAAGGAAAAATGTTAGAAAATTTTATCCGACGTTCCACTTGCTGAACCAAACCTTAGATACTTACATGAAACTCATCATCGTTTGATCGCATTGTCTACTATTGTCGAATACCATGATTTCAATGGACTGATGGTTGAACTTTCTTTTCTCGAAATACAAATCTTAAGAGTTTTTTAAACATAATGATCATGCTATGGACAAATTAGGTTTGGCAAATTGTATATCATTCTAATTGAATATGTGTGACAAATGCATTTGAATTTAGATCAATCAGGTTACAAGTCAACTGAATCACAAATGGTCCAACTTTTGTCAGCTAACTTTTGAATTAGTTACCTTTGCAAGATCAACCTATAACGCAATTACAAGGAATGACACAACTTCTATGGAATTTAAAGATCAACACAGGTTCTCAGCTTAACTGTTAACTCAACCGTCAAACTTAAGAGCAATGCTGTTGTCGCACGGGATAAGAGGATGCACCTGAACCAAATGAATTCAATAAGCCCACTGAAAAATAACCAGGGCAAGAATACGTTCATGTTTCAAGTCCAACATACAACGGAGCTGCCATTCTCTGCTAAGGAACCACTATCCATCTTATCATAGTGAAAATGGTCCTTATTCCATTCTCTGCTTATGAATCGGAATTGCTACAGCTGGAACTAGTCAAACAACAAAACAATAGCCAACTACAAGGTTCTTCGGTTGCCAGAGGCGGGAAAAAACCAGCATTAAGCACTTGCACCAGTCTGTTTGCGTGCTGCTTCGCGCATTGTTGCTTTCACGTAGATCTCATAGCAGCAACCTAAGTTAGAAGAAAGAAAATCAGAAAAGTGAAGCAGCGGAAAAATGCAGAGTGAAGTTGAACGCTAGAATTTCATAGCGGTTCGGTAAAGCGTTTCAACCGTTTGAATGGCCATGGGTGAGGGCCACATTCTAAGTACTAATCAGAGAGTAGACACAATCAGCCTGCAGAAGATTTGGGTTTCATCTACCGAGTACTGCAAAAAAGATAGGTGTGTATTCTTCTAAGTATACAATCTCAAATCCTAGGATACAATCTCAAGTTGAAGCTTTCATGATATTGGTCATTGATATATGTTCCAGAGGAAGCAAGTACATTCTGCAGCACAAATGAATGTACACGAGATTTGCATCACTAAAGCAAGTGGATGCTTGATCTCATGGATTTGTTCCCTCTCGGCAGTCTACTATGAAACCTCAACTTCCAGACAATAGTTTAGAAGCTTAACTATTTTCTCCATGAGATTTATCAAGTTCCAAAGGCCGGATTGTGTAGATTCCATTAGTCTCAACTCTCTATAGATGATTACTGGTGCAAACTATTCATTGCATCCTTGCTGATTACCTCATCAATAATCAATCTCTATTACAGGCTGAACTTTCAACACCTTCCAATGCAACCCATGCTAGGCAATTTACTAAGGTAGGGAATATTTAAAATCAGGGATACTTGTTCCTAAGTTAAATGCCTAGTTCGTCGCACCCCCAAGGTCCTATGTGTTTTCCGAAGAATGATGACAAAGAGAGCAGTGTAATAACAGCAACATGTAGGAATGGTTACCAATGATTATCTTCAAACTTAAAGCAAAGATATCAGTGTACCTGCTACGACAACAACTGTGAGAAAATCTCCAATTTTGTTAATTTTGGACACACCCTTCCTGTAGGATTTGAATCTATTGATAGCCGGATCCTCTGCCAGAAGCTGCATTATGATAGTTTCATCATGATTATGGCTTTCAATACAAACTCACAAGTCAGGTGAGCAAGGAATGAGAAACCCAGTAACAAAATAACATAGCGATGGAGGTATTATGATCACAAAACCATCACTAATTAGAGAATCAAACAATCAAAATGAATGCTAACTTACACTGATTACCAGGAGATAGCCAATTAAGCTACCCACGAAATCGCTACAAATGAAAGCAATTACGCAATAAGAGAGCACTTACGGCTTTCTCCCGCTGCCCCATCTCGACGTGGAATCCGCGACGGGATATCGAAAGCGCCTCCTTTGATCGGCAAGATTGCCGAGACAAAGAAGAAATAGCCGGCGTGAGTGGTTTTAGCTTGAAATCGTCAACCGAGAAAGAACTAGAGACTGGTACGGCGGTACCTGAGAACGGGATCGGAAGTGAGAAGAAAGCAATGAGTTCTGCAGGAAGAACGCCATATCGTACGTGCTGCTTCGGATCACTAACTTGGTCGGAAATCGGAAAATCGCCGGTGACTGAAAGATACAGATAAAAGAACCTTTCAATGATCTGCAATTTGGTCGCAACTCCCTAGACCGGAAATTTCGGAGCTTATTTTGTTCAGCCCATTACCTTTCTCTGTATTACAATTGGGCTTTTTGCTATTTTTTATGGATTATGTTTGCACTTCTTTACGAGAAAAGTATAGTAAAAATGATCATTTTCGTGATAAATCGAGTTTAGATGAATCAAGTTTAGTGTATGCCTTGAATGGATAGATTTTTGATTTAATTTGAATATTAATGCGAGAGTAATTCAAATACAACGCTTGACTATATAATATGTTAATAGATAATACGTATTTTATCTTAAATACCCTAAATTATAACTTTGTGATTATAGTTATATCATAAACTATAACTTTTTATGGTTGTGAGAAGTATAACTTGTAATTGTACTAAAAAAATACAAGTAATATCTAGTTCAAGTGGCTTTAAATGAAAAGAAAAGTTAAATTTTGTAAATTTTAGGATACATTATGTTTTATGTTGGCTCATCAATGTTTTTTTAAGTATACAAATTTGAAGTTGAATCCAAATTAAATTTACAAAAAAATTGTAATGAATGAAGTCGAGTTGTGCTTGAATTTAATTTACAAAAATTATTTTATGAGTTAGCCTTGAGTTGGCTTAAGCATTACAGGAGCTTCAGTTTTCTTGTTTGATTTCAAACTCAAACTCGAGTTCTTAATTAAATTTGAGATTTTTGTGAGACAGAGGTGACGTTGGTATCGTTTGTTGAACACATAAGTTAGAGAGAGCATGATTAACTTTAATAGTCCCGAAGGATTAACCTTTTTTTAAATGATCATCAAGTTAAGAAATTCATTGAAACTCCGAGTTAAATTTCCGTCTTCGCGCCGTCAAAATCTTCCGTTAATTTCGCCACATGGGATGTCCACGTCATCTTAGATATTTTAATTGAAATCAACTAAATCTTTGAGAGAAACCAAAAAACCAAGATCTGGGTTTGTGCTCGATCTAAAATCGTCTACCAGCCCTTTGTCCATCACCATCTTTCTTTGCCTTCGATCAATCTCCTCCCTTTGCTCTTCGTTTGACCTAAATTCAGAGCCACCATCACAAACCACCCTTCGAATCTCCTCCCTCTGTTTTTCTTCTATCACTAAACCAAATTTTCGAGCCACCGCCACCAACAACCACCCTTAATTAGAACCCAGTTGAAGCAAAAAGGGAACTAAGACTGATTAGATATCGGAAAAGCTCGCGGGAGGACTGAGACTGGTCAGAGATCGAGAATCGATCAACTGAGCGACGAAGAAGGAGACAATCTGAGTAGCAGGCGAAGCAAAATTTAGAAACCTGCTCCCTTTCTTTCTGCTATTTTCTTTCCTTCTTCTTTTTTAACGTATAAAAACTTTAATCGTGTAATCTCTCTCTTTTTTTCTTTCTGGGTCCCACATGATCATATTATATGGATGATCATTATGCACACCCGCAAAAACAAAAACAGCAGCAAAGACGAATCAACAGTAGCAGGCTACCTTCAACTCTTAACATCATCTCTTTTCACCCAATGCACTCTCATCGAGAATTAGTTGTCACCTACTCCGCTGTTACTTTTAAGAGACCATCATCATCGGCAATGATCTTCTTTGGCGGTGGAGATTCTTCTTCTTTTTTCATGGATGGCTTATTCAGAAATCCTCCATCTTCTTCCCAACCTCTTAAATCCATCAAGGTAATTAACTTAATAATTTCCTTAACTAAATTAGTTAAGTTTATATAAGTATTAACTCATCAGATTTTGCTAAATTTGTAATTTGAGTAGCAGGAAGCGATCATGATTAAAAGAAAAGGTACTCTTCCATCAAATTCAGAGCACCAAGGATCTAAGAAGCCTCATGACGCTAAGGTTGTTATACAATCGAAAAGAAAAAACAAATATCTGAATATCTGTTTCAATCGAAGCCGACGGGAGGATTGTGAACCCGATGAACGAAGTCGAGCTTGCCGATTGTAATTTTTAGTAACCCCTCAACCGGATTGTAGAGTGTTGACTCGGTTATTATATGATGAAGCTAATCAATTTTCGGTTTGAGTTAGAGAAGAGATAACCGAAATTGGTCAATAATAACTGAGTTTATGAGCTAACATGGACGACCAGCGTGTCAAAATGGATGGAAAATTTAGATAATGTGGAGACGGAAATTGAGCTCGGTAATATTTTGACGGATTTCTTGACTTGAAGACCTTCTGAAAAATGTGTCTAAACTTTCGGGACTATTTAAGTTAATCATCCATTAAAGAGGCATAGAACAAGGCCACGTCGATGCCTATTCTGTTAACTAAAATTAAAGGCGAAATGGTACATGAACCAGAGGATAAAAGAAACACAGGTAATGAAGTATCATCACAATCCCCGTCAAAGAATTAACGAAAAAACTGTAACGAATTAAGATCATGGCGTCGGCGATGAAGATGAAGACCGCTGCCACCATCGCTTGCAATGCCCTAGCCCGTCATACCAAATATGTTGCGCAGCCATCGAATCTCCCAACGCCTCGCGTTCTCAGAGCAACATTTCATCAACAGCGCTCCATTGCACCTTCACGCTCCCCTGTAGAACCCGTATTCCAATCTCATGGAAGTGAGTCACGAAATTCCTTCTTGTTTTTATATCTTCAATTCCATTTCTGTGGAATTGCGAAACAATTGGAGGTTTCTGTTTGGCAGGATCGTTAAGATGTGGAACTCGTGGTATACGCAATAGGGCAACGCCGATGATGGAGTCCGTGACGGATGAGGAGAAAGGGAATGGCGGCGAGAATTCGCCCGTTGGTTGGAAAATCAAGATGCTTTACGATGGAGACTGCCCGCTTTGCATGCGTGAGGTAGTCATGAAACCAGGATTTGTTCCAATTTTTATATGTAATGTCTATATAGGTTCAATCTTCTTTTGTGTTTGCTTGCAGGTAGATATGCTAAGGGAGAGGAATAAGAGTTACGGGACGATCAAGTTCGTCGACATAAGCTCGGATGATTATTCTCCTCAAGAGAACCAAGGCCTGGACTATGAGACTGTAAATGGAATCCAAGTTTCAAGCTGATTGCATTGATTTGGAATTGAGCAATGTGATTGATTGATTAATCTGTGGGTGTAGGCGATGGGGAGGATTCATGCAGTCATGGCTGATGGAACTGTAGTTACAGACGTTGAAGTATGTATTCTTCTCTCATTCTATGGATATTAGCTGAAATCCTATGGTCATGGACTGAGAATGTGTATAATGGTTGCTGCTATTGATAAAGATGGTAGCAATGGATTCTAAGACAAAGTGAATAATTATGCTATGAACAACTTATGCAGGCATTCAGAAGATTGTATGAACAAGTTGGTCTGGGATGGGTCTATGCAATCACCAAATACGAGCCTGTAAGTTTGCTTTATCATCCTTCTCTATTTCTTCTTCCTTGATTATTTAGTCTTTCCACATCGTGAAATTGAAAATGTATGGCCAGATCGGAAAGGTGGCTGATGCTGTCTATGGATTCTGGGCAAAATACCGACTTCAAGTCACAGGTTCACAAACATCATGATAAAATGCTCATCTGTTTCTTTCCCTATATATATGTTACTCTTCTCATCCACAAATTGACCCAGTTACTTGGATTCATTCAGGCCGACCTCCTCTAGAACAAGTGCTCGAGGCACGCAAGAAGAAGGTAAGAAAAATTACTGGACATATACCTACTTGTTTAACCAGTACGTACCATATCATCTGCTAAACGATGTATCTGGCTGTTTCAGGGTGAATCGTGCAAAGATGGCACTGATTGTAAGATTTGAGCCCTCCTGCAATCATCAGTTCTAAGAACGACCCAGTTACGCGTAGTCATGTAGAAACATACTTTTACACTGTTTTCTACCTCTCCATTCACTACAGTGTATACATTTGAAATAGTAACCCCCGAGATATAGGAGTTCTGTAGATGAACTCCTCTTCTGTTGTAGGTTCTCATCTTTGTAAAAGGCATAACCCTGAGAGATCTTTCTGGGTATCTCCCCTTTCTAGACAACTTAAACTGGTGTAACGCAAAAGCTATCCTCTATAAACAAGTGTTTATGTTTTTCTTTCTGAGCTTTGTGGTTTCCCTGTAAAACAATTGCTAGAATATGTCTTCTTTAAAAGAATGTATGAATGGAATGGTTGTGAGACCTTTATGGCCGCAGCCATAATCCACAGTATCCAGACATGCTACACGATCTTCTTCTGCAACTAGTCGCGTCGACCCCACATTCCTCGTCCATCAGACACCTGTGATCGCTGCGAGTGTCGATGATGTGGCAGACACTCTCGATCGGCTGGTGGCCCTCTCCAAGATTCAAGCTTGTTGCAGGACAGACTTGCTGAGTCATTGCACTAGCACGGTGCGTTGATACCGGACTCTGCAATATCAGAAGAACGATTAGTTTAACAGCTGTTGTCAATGCTAAGTTTGGAGAAAATGAAGGAAGTAAAGGAAGCTGCGAGGAAAACCTTGATGTAAGTCCAATTCGATGGAATGTATGCTTCTGGAAGCCGATCATGCCAATCACTTCGCACCGGTAGAGGGTGGCCCTCGGTAGTAAATACATAGTTTCTATCAGCTAAGAATGAATCATCAAAGAGAAGATACAGATACTTGCATCTACAAGAACAAAGGAGAGGAAACACCATGAGATGCTAGTTTCATACAAAACATTACTGCATCGCACCTTTTCTACCAAGCTGTAATGTTAGAAAGAAGAATATATAAAAAGGTTTACGTTTCGGCGAGAAAGAAACTATGTTGGTGATCTTCTCTTTGCATGGTTGTCACATCTTTGATGCTAGCAAATCCTCCCTCAACTTTGGTGTATAAGTTCAGAGAGTTGACCATTGCTTCCCCCACCTCTAGATACCAAGGATCTGAAACCATGATTCACAAGGATTGCCAAATTAGGAAACCTTCAACAATTGTATGCCAAATTGCCAATAATAAATTGGTTCATTAGATCTTAAGTTCTAGAGGTGATGCCATATATTATCAACTTCTTTCGTCACAGTAAACAAATGATTAAGCTGCCTTGATACTGATAGAATCAAGCAAGATTAGCATCTGACGTTTTGGGAGAAAATGAAACATAAAATGGATAAGTAACCAAACCTTTCGTAGCGTGATATAGGTAAAATGTAGACTCGGCCAATTCAGGACGCAACGGATAGTACTTCTCTGTAGGATGCACAATTTTATAGTCCAGCAAATACCTGAAAAATTTAATCTCGCTATTCGTCAGTTTTTCTGTATTTAATAGAAGAGGTGATCCAACTTATGATCAGAAGTAGAGGACAATACCTTTCCGGAAGTACCCCAAACTTTTCCCACACTGAAAAGAATTCTCGGTGCGAGGAATTTGCAGCTGGTATATCCCCAATAAGAACCTGTTTGCTAGTATCAAAAGCTTACAATTAAAATCTATCAGAAATTTCCATTCCCAACCCAAAAAATAATGTTGAAACATTAACTGCTTGCCTGTAAACCAGGCCAAAATGCTTGGAGGCTAGTCAACTGCCAGTAAGTCGCTGTTCCACTTCTCATATCAGCTTCATGGTACCTATCATTAGAGCGATTGCTTCATGTTATCAGCACCATGAAGGATGGATGTAACAATAAACAGAGTACCTATTATTAGAGTGATTGCTTCATATTATATGATATTACAGTGAAATGATTCAGAATAAATGATTTCCTCCTCGTACCTCCTCATTCAGGGCAAGAAAGAGAGCATAAAAGATAAACAGTACTGGCAGGAAAGCATCATGCCTGCAGTGTATCCTAAGAGAGACTATATCCAATACAAGACAGAAAATGCTTCTTCATGCATACCATGGGCCATGTCTGAAGTACTTCTGCACAGCTTGATAAGCAGTCTGGAACATTCTCCAATAGTCATCTTTTCCAAAAAGGATGTGAGCCTTGACTAGATACTCATAGAAAGAATCAACACCTGAATGAAGAAAAAGTGGTTCCAGAATTAAAAGACAACAAATTGGGAACTTGTTCTTCCGTATGATCCAAGTTTGGAGCAAAGATGTACATCAAGTTGAACGGATTGCTTAGATTCCAAAGATAATTGCTAATAGCAAGTCACATCTACCGCATATTAAACACCAGAGGTTACATACCAGCCCCAATTCCAGACGAATGTTCAATCCATTGTCCAGTTGTCACATCCAATGTCGTTCCAAATAAGTTCAGGGAACTACGCATACTCCACAACTTCCTAAGAGCACGTAACGCTGCATATTCATATCTTGGGTCACCGGTTAATCTTGACAAGGCTCCCATTTCAAGTATTAGAGAACCTGGTTGCAAACGATGAGAAAATATTGATCTGAGACACCCATCCACCTAAAATGCGTCATAGCAGACTGTAGTGTTATAAATCTCACCACATCCTGAAGTGCTAGTTTCGGCAGTTTCACCCGCCATGACTCCATACTGTCCACAGAATTTTGCATTGCTGCGGAGTCATATATCCCTCTTAAGAAGAGAAGGCAAAAACATATTCTCACTTCCTAACCTCGTAGGACAAACATTATTTGGGAATATTGATGCAAATAATTGCATGCCAGTTGGATAATAGAGGATTTCATATTTGGTATTCAAAAGTAATGAAATAATCTATGCAGTAAAACAGCCGTTCATAAAAGAGTTGATCCATGAAGTACCTTTAAGTTGATCCAGGCATATGGCAAACCAGTTGGTGTATCAAATGCCGGTAAGAAACGCCGGCCCAAATCTTCAGCCAGAGTAAGCAATTGATTATCGTAAGAACCTTGAATCAACCGATTCTTGGAGTCAGTGGCGAGAATATGAGAAGAAACAAGCCCTCCGAGAACTCTTATATTGCACTATATATAAATTCAACAAGACTGTCAACAAGCTAAATGCACAAGTTGGCAAAGAAAGCTAAAGGCATCAAATTCCAGAGTTCCTTACCTCAAAAAGATTCACCCTTGCATCAACATCAAACGACAAATTCTCCGAGAGCCAATGAACCGCCCTTTCAAACTCCGTGTTGTTTCCCATTATAACAAGGCTATGAAAGAAGAGGGGGAGAGTTCATAAAAACAATGGATAATGACAACTACCTGAGCAGAAACCTTTCAGACTCGCTGATTGAATAATTCCCTACCTGGATAACGACTCAATCAGAGTAAGAGCAGACCCGTTATAATCTCGCGGCAAATGCTCAAGCTGCCAAACATAAATCGCAGAATTGCTTATCAGCTCATGAAAACGTCCGGGAGGGAACATGTCAAACAATCAAACAACATATATCAAGAAGATACCTTGAGATTTCCAAGCTCACTAAGCGAGTCAGTGTATGACTTGGTAATAGGCTTTAGCTCATCATGCTGCCGTTTCCATCCAGTGGATTGATCAACAACTCTTTTAAGTTAAATATACATCCCCTAAAATATCCACAACTTGGAAAAGGCTTGAGAAAACAACAGCAGACTCACCGGAAATGCATAGGTCATGTAGTTTTCATATGCGTGATAGAACCTGTATACAACAAGCATCAACAATCAAACTAATATAATACCATTTCAGATAGTCAATTTCAAATGTACAGGCCCCGGAATTCAAATTGTCCAAAAGGGTTAAAAAGGGGGCAAAACCAATTCATTGACGACTCTAGATAACGGTATGGCTTACATCGCTCGAACTTTGTCTCGCAATAGCAGCTTCTTAGCTTCCCATCGAGAATCAGACTCAACGGAAGAGGTGAGGAGCAGCAACAGAAGAAGACATACCCACGTCCCAGATCTTAGAGACGGCATAATATGATTTGGGGAGCTGCCTGAATGAACGTGGACTGTGAGGATCAGATGTGGCAAGGGAAGAACGGCAGAAAGATTGGATTCATAGGTACAAAAATGGGAATCTGTATGAAGGTTGAATTGGGATTTGGAATTTGGGTGTGCTTGGCCTTGCTGGCACTGTCAGGTGGCAATCAAATAAACTTTGAGCTTATCGCGCTCGCTGCTAAATCTTATTACTTGGAATTCGTTGCAACGACCAATGGATATCCGCCAAGTGGATTGCCAACCAATCGGGTTTTAGCACGAGAGTGACGCCAAATTGTCTGGGGTAAATATCATTATTGGTCCCTAAAGTTTGGCGATTTATAAACGAGTGTTATGTTTCATGTTTCATATTCGCTCTAAGTACGTCTTATCTCTCAATAATTGGAAATATGCATCAACAAGAGACATGTGCATGTGTGAGTTTTGATTTAGTTAACAACTAGACTATACATTAACATTTAAATCAAAGAAGACTAACGGAATTTTTAAAAGAATCCACTACTCGTAATTCTACGAACATACTTTTTAGAACAAACCGGACAATAATAAAAATTGTATTTTAGATTCCATTTCTATATTCTTAATTAGGGTTTGTTTGACAAAACATCTTACAATTAGAAACTTGTGAACAACGACAACCAATTTGGTAAAGCTAAAATGAGTAAATATAGTAGTTAACTAACCAATTTGAAAATTAGGGACAATTAGAGGTAAAAAAAGACATAATAATCATAATATTAAGGATAAAAAGAAGCCACGTGGCAGACATAACCAACAATAAGTAACAGAAAACAGATTTTTGAATAGCAACATTTCCTACAAACCCTCCCATCCATTCTTAATTCCACTACTCCATCCCCTATTTTGTCTCCTCTTTCTCCCTCAAACAATCGGATCGAAGAAAGGAAAAGGAAAACCAAAAAGCCTTTTCCTTCTTCTTTCTCTTCCCAATTCACAAACCCACCACCAACATTCATGGCGACTCATCACCAATATCGTCATTCCATCATCCTCCTATCAATCACCATCTTCCTCTCCATACCTATCCTCTCCAATTCCCAGCTCTCCCTCGACTACTACAAGACCACTTGCCCCGAATTCGACAGGATCGTCAGCGAAACCGTCACCACCAAACAGATCTCCAACCCCACCACAGCCGCCGCCTCTCTCCGCATCTTCTTCCATGACTGCATGGTCGACGGCTGCGATGCTTCCGTCCTCGTCGCCCCCAACCACTTCAACAAAGTCGAGCGCGACAACGAACTGGATCAGGACTTGCCTGGTGACGGCTTTGATGTCGTCACCCGCGTCAAGACCGCCTTGGAGCTGGCATGTCCCAAGACGGTCTCGTGCGCTGACATCCTCGCGGAGGTAGCACGTGACCTCGTTGTAATGGTTGGCGGCCCCAACTACCCTGTCTTGTTGGGCCGGAAGGACAGTCTGGTCTCTCTATCCGACAACGTAGTACCCAACCTCCCATTGCCTAACATGACCAATGATCGGATCATCAGCATGTTCGAGTCTAAAGGGTTCACGATCCAGGACATGGTCGCCTTAGTCGGAGCCCACACTATAGGGTTCTCACATTGTAAGCAGTTTGCCAAAAGGATTTACAACTTTAGTACAGAGGTGGAGACCGATCCGGAGATGAACCCGACATATGCTGCGGGTTTGAAGAAGTTTTGTGCTAATTATACAAATGATCCCACAATGTCGGCTTTTAATGATCTGTACACTCCGGGAAAGTTCGACAACATGTATTACCAAAACTTGCTTAAAGGAATGGGGCTTTTGGCATCGGATCAGTTGCTAATGGATGATCCAAGGACGAAGAAGTTTGTAGAGCTCTATGCAGCTAACCAAACTGCTTTTTTTGATGATTTCTCAAAAGGTATGGAGAAGTTAAGCGTATTGGATGTTAAGACTGGGAATGAAGGTGATGTTAGGAGTATGTGTGACGAATTTAACACTGTCAAGTCTTAAATGAAAAATTAGAAGGATGAAGAGAGTAAGTTTTATGTGTGTAACGATGGGATTTTGGACTTATTCCAAACATTTGTAAGGAATCAATTTGGTGAAAGAATTCGAAAGGATCATATTGTTGTACGTTTGTTTGGTGTGGTATTGTAAATTATTGACTTAAATACACAGTATACCGAGTATCATTAAACTTTTATTTGCATTCCCACCATTATCCCATTCAAAATCTTAATGAAAAAGTTACGTGGGCTAAATTAGAGTTGCCTTGTCACTTTTCCTGTTTAGTTGGACAATATGTGGACAAAATATAAATAAAATTACAAAAAAAATTATTAACGGGATATTGTGGAAAATTCGCAACTTCAAAATTGTGACACTCTACTTTAGATGAATTCTGTTTGAACCACTAATTCAACTCATACAATGAACTAATTTGAAGATTATAATGTAATTAACCGTAACAATCCATCAATGACAACACATACATAACCACTCGGTGCAATTGGACTGGTATTACTCTACCACATACATAGCTCCGGTATTTACCATTACAGTACATAAAATAAATATGTGCAATTACAATATATTTCTCGCACACACATAATATACACCACTTATAAATGTATGTTAGAAATACATCTCCAAATAAAAATAAGAAAATGTCAATAAGAACACCGAAATCGAACCAGACGAGCTGAGGAGATGAAGAAGGCGGAGGAAGAGGGGCAATTTGGATCAAATAGTTAACGAAAAATCTCCGAAATAGCTAATATTGGTAAACAACAACATTATTATTACTAACTCACGAATGTTATTTAAATCTAGTTTGGATTAGAAAATCGGTCTTGATTGTTATTGGAGGCCATTTTGAGCATAAATGAAAAACATAAGGATGTGATGGAAAGTTTCATAAAGTATGAGGAGTAATTTAACAATTATTCAGTCTATAGACTCCCCTGACCTTCCCATCAAGAAATCCCGTCTTTAATCTCACGACCTTTCCTGTAAACTCATTCACCGTTCTCCGCACTGAATTGCCACTGCTTCTCGCTAGTCGCCGACGTTGTTTTCTGTTCACTCTTTGTCCAGCCGAGTCGAAGGTATGCATCTCCCTTGATAATGATCTCCACCCGCCCTCTTTTTTGCCTTTACCTTGCTTCGCATTTTCACGAATTAGGTTTAACTGATTAGGCCGATCTGTCCATAATTCTAAGATCCGATATCGATAACAATTACACAGTTATCTGTTCGATTATTTGTTGGTCTGTCTGGGCGCTGTTGGTATCTGGACATTCCAGGGTTTCTGAGGGGGTCTGGATTTCTTTGTTTACGGAAAATTTGGGAGTTCTTATGCTGTTGTGGTATCTAAGAGTGAAAACTTTGTCTTTCTGCATTGTGGAGCGGTTCTTCACCGTTGCAGCAACTTTTGGCTCTGTGTAGCTCGAAAATGGCCCTGTTAAGTTGCCTTATAGTTAAGATGCTTCGATGTTTGGGTGGGTATTATTAGTTGCTTAATCAGCTACCCCAGTGAGTAATGTGTTTGAACTCAAGAATTACATACTTACGTTAATGCTTTCTGCATGCCAGTCTTCGGAATTAAGCATGTCTAGGAGGTACGATAGCCGCACTACGATCTTCTCCCCAGAGGGTCGTCTCTACCAAGTCGAGTACGCAATGGAGGCTATCGGCAATGCGGGAAGTGCCATCGGTATATTGGCAAAAGACGGAGTTGTCCTTGTTGGTGAAAAGAAGGTTACTTCCAAGCTTCTCCAGACATCAACCTCCACCGAGAAGATGTACAAGATCGATGACCACGTCGCCTGCGCCGTTGCTGGGATCATGTCGGATGCAAACATCTTGATCAACACTGCCAGACTCCAGGCGCAACGCTACACCTTTGCTTACCAGGAGCCAATGCCCGTGGAGCAGCTGGTTCAATCTCTGTGCGATACCAAGCAAGGGTACACCCAATTCGGAGGCCTCAGGCCGTTCGGAGTCTCGTTTCTTTTTGCAGGGTGGGACAAGAACTACGGGTTCCAGCTTTACACGAGCGACCCTAGTGGGAACTATGGTGGCTGGAAGGCCGCAGCCGTGGGTGCAAACAACCAGGCAGCTCAGTCCATGCTTAAACAGGACTACAAGGACGACATCTCGAGAGAAGAGGCTGTTCAGCTAGCGTTGAAGGTTCTTAGCAAGACTATGGACAGTACGACCTTGACTTCTGATAAGCTTGAGCTGGCTGAGGTGTTCCTCTCCCCTTCGGGAACTGTCAAGTATCAAGTTTGCACTCCTGATTCTCTTAGCAAGCTGTTGGTGAAGTTTGGAGTGACTCAACCTGCTGCTGAGGCTTAGTAAGTTGGTAAAGAAACGAACTCTGTTCTGCAATGTTTATGATCTCATGACTCTAGCCTGCAAGGATGAGATATTCAGTACTTTGTCCTTTGTTTAGACTGCGGAACCATATGGGATACTGTGTTTTTACAGTTATAAGGAAGTAATTTCAACTTTGAAGCCCTCTTATCTGATTATGCTACAAGGTGTTTGAACTTATGAATCATGTGCAATGCTTGTTATTTGTTTCTTCTGGCTCTTTGTGTTGCTGATGTATGAATTATGATGCTTCGAATTTTCCTGTACCCTGTGTACAAGCGCGTTGGTTTATGGAGCCTAACTTGAACGGGCCTAAAGTAACGGGCCGGACCCTTTTACGCGCGCTGATCTTTGGGTTATGTTGAACCGCTTTTCATGTTGGGTAAAATTACTCGACATCCTTGCTAATCCCACTCACATACATTAGCCATTAAAGATTCAGGAGTCCTTCATTCCTTCAAGGATGATGGAATATATATATATATTTATTTCAATTTTAAGTCCGGTGGGTAAAATGATATCGAGTATAGAGAGTACACAAGTGGTAGAAGACTGTGTGGTCATGGTGGCCGGAGATCAACCGACACTAACGACGTGCACGTTGAGGTAGTGGCTGGAGATCTAACTGTGTTTGTGACTACAAAGGTTCACGACGACCGTACCACAAAAGAGAAGGAGCGTTTCATATGTTACGGTTACCCGTATAAATACAAGCGTGGATTATGGATAGGACATAGGAGATAAATAGAAACCACAGCTTTATACTTTTGACATGCTTTGCGAGTCTTATTTAGCAAAGGATGGGGGTTACTCTGATCGGTTGTGATACCATGGTAATATGTGTCATCCCTAGTTGATACCGCTAGAGCTTCGCGAACCGGCTAAACGTACTCTTTGCTCGAAGAAAAACTGAATTAACAAATCTCTATATCATCATGTGTTGCAGTTTTGGGTTAGTGACTGCATTTGATTCTCCACAAACTAGAGCTGTAAATCTGAGCACTTCATTTTCCAGGTTGAGAATCATCCTTACTGAGAAAATTCCTGCACTTAACCCTTCCTTTTGTCTAGCATCTATTAATCTTTCCCACTACAAAAAGAAAAACGAGCAACACGAAAATCGCTGAATCGATTGGAAGAAACGAAGGGTGGATTAAGCAGTTACGGCAGATCGAACACGTAAGAAATGAAAAGGGTCGTCTTCTACTAGCTTTGTTTTGGAGCATCAAGAAACAGTAGTAACGTCTGTAATACAAAGGAGTCTCTCTCACTCAAACATGCTAAAACTCTAAACAGGAAGAAGAAAAGGGTACAGAGTAAATGATAAAAAGAAAAGGAAACAAGAGGAAGTAACTAATATTCGGACCGAGACGCTTGCATTCCCATGCATGGATCTTCAGTTGTAACAGAGAAGAGGATTTCAAGAAGAAGAACACTGCTGATCCACTTCATTAGTAGTACGAATACTACCACTTGAGCTAGCTTGCTGCAGGAGTATCATCATCATCATCATCATCATCTTCCTTTTTCTTTCTTCTTGAGATCTGCATCATCATCATCATCATCATCATTATCATAATCAAACTCATGATGATGGTGGTGGTGAGAAGAGGAAGAAAGCTGGGTAATGATGAAAAATGTGGTTGAAGAAGAAGAAGAAGAAGATGAAGATGAGAGCATTATGATTGCTAGCTAGCTAGAGCTGTGGGGTGGGGTGGGGGTGGGGGTGATTATGATTATGCTCCCTACCATCAGCTCTCACATATATTTGCATCCATTCGTTGTGTTCTGTGTCTGTGTGTGTGAGAGAGATAGATAATAATAACTACTTTTTAAATCCTTTTTGTAAAAAGTAATGTCTATTTCTCAACTAATTAATTAGTATCTAAATTTTCAGCCCTAGTAACCCTAATCATTCCGCCCCTTGAAATCGAGTGGGATAATGGTGGTCAAACTATGGAGAATCGAATAGTTCGAGACATCACCTGTCGAACTTCTCTGAAGACAGCTAAAGAGTAAAATCTCATAAGAGAAAGAAATTATGTGTCTATGCGTGTACGGAAAAAGTAAAAGGGTAAGAATATACATTTAATTTGGGGATTGATAAACAAAAAAGTACCGGGAGATGAACCTCTTAATTTGGTGAGAACAAGTGTGTAGAGATATTGTGTTGTAGCGAATGTTGGACCGAAACGAGGCATATAATAAATTAGTCTATGTTTTGCCCAATGTTGTGTATTCCTTGAGCTTAACACAAGCTTTTCTTTTATTATGTTAACAAAAATCTCTCTCCCTCAACAAGGTTTTCACCTTTTTATTTTCATTTTAAAGTCATTCAGTTCAAGCATGGTTATCTTTGGCGGATCTTTGAATGCGTTAATATCCTGAAATAAAAACCTTCTTGTGTAAGGCGAACTTATCTTAAGGAAACTATATAAACACATACCTCAACTCCCGTTACTGTTTGGTTTCAATTTCGTTATATTTATTGTAATCAAAGATGTGCGATGAGGCAAATGATAATGATGAAAAAGAAAAGTAGTATGATTCCAGCCTTGCAAGATAGCTAGGGCATACAGTAGGATATATAATAACTGGAAGATGCTCTCAAACTGAAGCAGTGGCAGCCATCAAATTAATTTTGGTTTAATTTGTAAAATCCAAGAAAGATCAGAGGAAAAGGCTGTTTGTGGACTGTATATGCATATGCAGTTCTGTGGATACTTGATCATAAATTAATGTTTGTTTACAACCTTTATTGGGTTTCATTAACTATATCTAATCTAAGTAGCAGAATGAATGTAGGTGGCCGGCCAAAACTGTACTGACACATTACTATGGTTTAACTGAATGAATGTTACATGAAGTTCGAGATCTAATTTTCCCGTTTTGAATAGGAAAATGTTCAAAATTCCATCTCATACGAGAGCTGGATTAGCAAGAGAGGCTCTATAGTGACTGTTTTGACCTGTTAGTGACAAAGTTCACGAGTTTTAAAGACCATTCTTTATGGTCTCCGAAGCTGCATTTTTTTTGGTAGTATAACTGCATATGATCTTCCCTGAGCTAGCTAAGATGGAAGAGATGTGATGCTATGTACTTGTCGTCTGACCACTGTGGTGCATAATATTCTCAGCAGCAAGTCTAATCCATCTAGAGAACAAAATCGTTGACTGCCCAGAAAAGAGATAAAAACCCACCATCTTTTGTAAAAAAGATTCGTTATTTTTTTTTTTAATAATTTTGTATATGGTTTTTTCTTCTCACTGTTCCTCTATGTACATACATTGCAGCTTGCAAACAAAATTATAGCAAATGTTACTCCAAGCAGAAACAAAAATAAATCGAAATAAGCGACGCAAACGAAAATAAGTCAACATTAAATACAGCAGTGGTGGATACAGGAGCACCCTGAGCTCCGGCTTAACCAATTTTTGAATTTATAAATTAATTAATATATTTTATATATCTCGATTTAATGTATTGTTCCATTTTAAATCCGTCGCCGTTATATAATTTTTATATAGAATTCGCTGAATTCCACCCCGCATCCATAACATCCATCATGATGATCATCGCACTTTATCTCAGTCTTGAGAGGAATTAATAAATTACTGCAAAAAAGATGAGAAAAAAGGTAGGGAATCTCTTTTGTGTTGCTTTTGATGATTATAATTTTCTAATAATGAGATAGCTAGGGTTCATCAAACATCATCATTCTCATTTGGGAAAGTGAAAAGCACACATTCCCATTGTTAGTTGTTCTTGTCTTATAATTAAAAACCAGCTGCAATTTCAATTCAATCCTCATATGCATCCCACATGCCTGTCTCTTCCTTGCTCATACTTCTCTTTTTTAATCTCCACTTATCAAATGCCTTCATCCATCTCTCAACTTATTAACAAATTTGAATACCGAATCGTTTGACCATTAACCATACCTGTGTGCTAGCTGGCATGGTTAATAGTACGATATACACGGCGAAGGCTAATTCTATCGCTGATTATCTGGCTCACCCGGGTCATTTAGTTTCATGAAGGATCCTGCCGACTGTACTAACTAATTCTTTTATGATCAGTTGTCTATTTCTCAATCTCGTCGAATCGTTATCTAAATACTTGGTTGGGCTTGCCTACCAAAAGAATATTTGTGGGTTAATATGAGAAGCCCATACACCTATTGGAGCCCACCGTATCAATTATAGGAACTCACTTAATTAAGCCCAACATTTAGGCCTGGACTTGGTCTAAAATCAATGAGCGGGCCACCAACGAACCCAATAAAAAGTTAAATTTTGTTTTCTCCCGGAAAAAAAAAACTTTTGTAACATATTATTTTAGTTTTCTTTATAAATGTACATCCAGCTCGGGTGATGGACTATGGACATAGTCCGGTTACCTTCGAGCTTGATGTTTCGAACGTTAGCCGGTGGCAAAGTGAAACACGTAACAATTGACGATTATATTTCATCTTCAAATCAACGTTTACAATTTAATTAATAAAAGTCCATTTGTCGGAACAAAAGGATTAGTCTTGTAGCTAGCCTCCTTTTCTATCATCTGAAAACAGAACAACAATCAACATAATAAGAAATTGACAAGAACAAAACCACATGAACTAAAATTGCAGATCACCATCTAAAAACTTACATAAATCTTCCGGGGCGACACGTTAAGTTGGTGGTCGCCACCATGATTCGAGACCGTCGTCATCGTTTTGCCAATGCATTTGGCACCACACTTGGGATAACAGAGTGCCTTCCAAAACATGTCTGACTGCGTGCATTCATAATAGCAAAGTGCGAAGCATTCCTCGTACGAGGCTGTTGATTGAATAGCGATAATACGATTAGCCCGAATGAGTTGGTTGTTGATCTTTTCGCCTCCATTCTTAACTCTAATAGTTTGTAGTACTGTTTACTTCTGGGAATTGTAGTGAGGCAATATCACGAGTAATAAACAGGGCAAAATGAACATACATTGCACCTCTCACGATCACATATAGGAACTAAATCCCAACAATATCTCATAACGGCAAGAAGGAAATCATCCTGCCAAGTTAGTAAGTTAATAAGAAGATTCCATTTCGATTGAATATTAAATGCCTAAACCACTTTATAAACCTCATCATTCTATGTAACCTGAAACTTGCATACAAACAACAACATAACAATTCCCAGAAGGAAAACAGAGTTACAGACAGTTGGTAATTAAGGATGGAGGCGAAAAGATCAAGAACCAACTCATTCGGGCTGATCGCTCTACTGCTGTTGGGTGTTTTCGCGATTCAATCGACAGCCTCGTACGAGGAATGCTTCGCACTTTGCTATGTCGAATGTCTGCAGTCAGACATATTCTGGAAGAAACTCTGTTACCCCAAGTGTGGAGCGAAATGCATCGGCAAAACCAGTCAGACTTACGCCGGCCAACTTAACAACTTGTCGTCCAGAAAGTTTTCTGTAAGTTATGAATTGGTATTCATTCATTAACTAGATGATCTGCAATTTTAGTTCATGTGGTTTTCTTCTTATCAACTTCTTATTACTGGGTGTTATGTTCTTCTGTTTCAGATGACAGAAAAGGAGAATAACAACGAGTAGAGCAGCTACTAGACGAATCCTTGTCCGATGATCAATGGATTTTTTACTAATTAAATTGTAAACATTCGTTTGATTGTTATTCAGAATAAAGAAGGAAATTATTATTTTTAATTATATCGTTAATTGTAATGCTGTTCGATCGTATTTTATCTCGCTAATAAGACCACAAAACTTCCCCATCTACTGATCGATCTCTGTCACTGATCATTTAGTCTTTGATGAGTTTTCTCCTGGTTTGTCGAAAAAAGGTTAAGGAGGTAGCTAGCTAGCAGGCCGTCAATCAATACTCAGTCATGGCTGCTTAATTAATAGATGAAGATATGTATTATTGTGAACTGTGAAGCAATCTTCTGTGCCGATGTTGGCTGCTGCATGCTGCAAGAGGAAATTTTCTGCGAGTCATTTTCTTTCTGGGTCACAAAGGACATAAGTTGATTGAGAGATCACATGCACATAGACTTTGCACCAAGCCATTTTCTTCTAGGTTTTGTGGAATAAAAAGATCAAACAACACGTCGTGTACTGGTACAAGAGTCAAGATCATAATAGGAGTCGCTCTAATTAATTACTTGCCAACCACTAGCTAGATCCATCCTCTCTATTACTGAAATCGATCAATTGGGTGGGAGTTAACCGATCAAAGCATTGACGGAGCTAGAAAATTGGTTAAGGGGGTTTGAAAATTTTCATGTCAAAATTGGTCAATTTCTGTGTGTTATCCTATGAAGATTTGACAATTTTCATAAGAAATTTTTAAAATTTTAAAATCGGCTAATATTTGACAGACATGTTGTATATGGATGAAAACCCAAGTTTCACTATGGTAACCCCTGTAAATAATGGTCACATGAAGTTAAAAATTAATTTTACTTTGTGTTATGTTAGTGTTGGAAATTTTCAAATTGGCTTACTAGCTTTATGCATGCATGTTGTGGGAACACGCTGGAAATCCAAGCTAATTTTTTTATAATCGAAAGTACATACATCCACAAGGACAACAAAAATAAAAACCCTTAAAAAATATTTTTTTAACTTAATTTGAATATTATTTGAAAGGGTTAATATGATGAAACCTTAATTTTCTAAAACGCATGATAAATTTTAACTTTTGACAGAAGTAATAGATTTTAAACCTTAAAAATTAAACTCTAAACCTTTAACACTATATCCTAAAGTCCAAATACAAATCTACAACCTCCAAACTCTGATTTTTAAATATAAAATATGACAAAATTATATTACAGAAGATACCGATACTTGTAAGTACCAAAGTGTTACCCATATATAGATACTCCTATCTTATTTATTGTATGAATAGGGTTGATAAAATGATATGGTTAAAATTGTTAACTACTAACCATATAAAAAAGCGGCTAGTAATTACACTATTTAAACTCCTTTATGGTTAGTGATAGGATTAGTCCATGGAGGTTTTAAAGAACATTTGTTTATATATAATTGACTTATATTTGTAAGGTAAGGGGGTTCGGCCGAACCCGATCATAACATCAAGTACTTGCGACCTTTACTATATGATTTTAAACAATAATAAAAACGGGTACAATGTAATGCTAATCAACCTTTTTTATAACTATAATAAAATGTGATGTAGCTCGATTTGTATCATTATATCGAGATATTCTGAACTTAATATTAATCACAACCATAAATTGACATTCATATGTCACCGAAAGAATAATTGTGAGTTTTAACTTATATAGATATCTCTGAGATCAAGTTGGTTATCATGATTCAAGGTCCCTGCTCGTCCTTCGACATCCTTATTTTCCACAAGCATTTTGCTTCACTCTTGAGCTCCACAAGTTTTCACGTTGATGTCAAGATTCGGACTTTGGACTTCATTTGGGTTTTAGACGAAACTCATACAACTCACATTTAAAAATTAAATAAGAAATAATTTTTTTGAATTTTGTGATTGGTTTGCTGCATATAAAAAAAGATATCATTAGTAATTTGGGTAAATAACTTATTGTCTAATATATTTTTTTGAGAGAAAATGACGTGCTTGTATTATTAATGATCAAGAACGCTACATGTCTCATACATTACAAACTCAAATCAAATAGGAGAAGCAAGTTCATATAAAAAGCGATTACATTATACTTTCAAAACCTAAAACCCTGTCGTATCATGAACCCCTCTTAACGAGAAAATCCTGATTAGGCCACACTACCTTTAATACTCGGTTCTGGCTTGTACAATCAATGAAATTAATCGTGAAAACAAATATTTCCTTTTTCATTTGTTGCTCCGAATTACAAATTTACATCTCAATTTACAGCCACTAGATCTCTGATTAATTATGCCGGAAAATCAGCAGGGATTCAAGTCGTTCAAATACAACAAAATTTCTGTTTTTACTTATCCCTTTATTTTTGGTAAGATCTGTCTGTTTTTACACCTTAAAGAGATTAACGTGGGAATGGAATCCTGTCAGTTACCTACCAACCTCAATTCAATTAATATCACGTAACTGAAAACACGGGATTCTTTCTCATTTACGGAAATCAAATATTACGGAATCCGGTTTCCTTCTCAACAGAGGAGAATCGGCTGTCGACAACAGAATCAAAGGTTAAACAAATAATAACAGCGTAACGGAATCAGTTAATTAACCAAAGATTCCTCCTCACCAACGCCACTAACTGAGAAACAAATTTAATTATGGAAGTAAATTATTCGTTGGATTCGATTCCATTTACGTTTACATTTTCAATATAAAAGCAATATTACTCTCCCACCTCCATACTACATTAACATCACACCACCCGTTCTTCCAAATACACTACGGGAGAGAGATTCAATGGTGGTGTCTAGTGACAATGCCGCCGCCATCGAGGAAGTGAACGACAACCCAATCGAGCAAGTCCGCCTGACTGTTCCCATCACCGACGACCCAACCCAACCGGCGCTTACATTCCGGACATGGTTCCTCGGGATCATATCCTGCGCGCTTCTGGCGTTCGTCAACCAGTTCTTCGGTTACCGTCAGAACCAGCTCTACGTCGGTTCGGTCTCTGTTCAAATCGTGGTTCTCCCGTTGGGTAAACTGATGGCGGCTACTCTCCCGACGAGGAAGTTCAGAATCATGGGCCGGGCTTTTTCCTTAAACCCAGGCCCATTCAGTTTGAAGGAGCATGCACTGATCACAATCCTCGCTAGCTGCGGAGCTAGCGGGGTTTATGCCGTCAACATCATCACCATCATCAAGGCGTTCTACAAGCGGGATCTCCATCCAGGAGCTGCATTCCTCCTCGCGCAGACGACTCAGCTTCTCGGATATGGATGGGCGGGGCTTTTCAGGAAGATCCTGGTGGATTCTCCGTTCATGTGGTGGCCATCCAATCTGGTTCAGGTTTCTCTCTTCAGGGCTCTGCACGAGAAGGAGAAGAGGGAGAAAGGAGGCCACACCAGGCTTCAGTTCTTCACGGTTGTTTTCATTTGCAGCTTTTCTTACTATATACTTCCAGGATATCTGATGCCTTCGATTTCGACGATCTCTGTTATCTGCCTCTTGTGGAGTCGGTCTGTGATGGCGCAGCAGCTTGGTTCGGGGCTTAACGGGCTTGGACTTGCGAGTTTCGGGCTCGATTGGGCTACGGTTGCCAGTTTTCTGGGGAGTCCGATTGCGAATCCTTTGTATGCCATATTGAATTCGTTTGCTGGATTTGTGCTCTTGATTTATGTGGTGCTGCCGATTGCTTACTGGTCGAATTTGCACAATGCGAAGCGGTTCCCGATCTTCTCTTCGAATACGTTTGATGGTTTTGGTAAACCTTATAACATTACGAGGATTCTTAATGTCAAGGATTTCCAGATTGACACGGAGGCTTATGATAGCTACAGCAAAGTCAATCTTTCCATCTTCTTTGCCTTTGCTTATGGCCTCAGCTTTGCTACCTTGACTGCCACCATTTCACATGTTGCTCTCTTTGATGGAAAGTAAGTCATTTACCACATTTTCTCATACTTTTGTTGTAGTCTTTTAGGGTTAGGATATAGTGTTTGAGCGTACTCAGTATCCATGGTTTCATGGTTGCTGAAGTGCTCTCCTCAGATATAGTTGCTAGTGAGTTATTCAAATCAAGTGGTTAGTTAGTTTTCTGACGCCTTGGTTTTGAGTGCAGAGTGATCTTGGATTTGTTCAAGAAGGCAACAGCTGCAAGCAAAGCCCAGTTTGCAGACGTGCACACGAGAATGATGAAGAGGAACTATGAGGCGGTTCCACAGTGGTGGTTTCTTGTGGTATTGGGATTCAGTTTTTGTCTGGCCTTGTTTGCTGTTGAAGGTTTCGGTAAACAGCTCCAGCTTCCCTGGTGGGGACTCGTCTTTGCATGTGCCCTTGCTATGGTTTCCACTCTACCTATTGGCATAGTTCAGGCCACCACGAACACTCAAATCGGACTCAATGTCATCACGGAGCTAATAATAGGCTATGCTTACCCTGGGAAGCCCCTAGCCAATGTTGCTTTCAAAACTTACGGCTACATCAGCATGTCTCAGGCTCTGTCGTTCGTGCAAGACTTCAAACTCGGCCACTACATGAAAATTCCTCCCAAATCCATGTTCTTTGTCCAAGTAAGCTTACCAAATTCCTATATGTGGAATCACGATTTAGACTATTGCTCTTATATGTATGTACGAATTGCTAGAAAATCCAAATTTAAAAAGAGCTTTTCACATTGATTACTTTGGTGATGCAGCTGGTGGGTACAATAGTGGCATCGACTGTTTCCTTCGCTACAGCATGGTGGATACTCTCCACCATACCGAACGTGTGCGACTTGGACGTTCTTCCAGAAGGTAGTCCATGGACATGCCCCGGATCCGATGTGTTCTACAGCGCTTCCATCATCTGGGGAGTAGTGTCCCCACGCAGAATGTTCGGAGACCTGGGAATCTACAAAGAACAGTACTGGTTCTTCCTTATCGGTCTGCTCGCTCCAGTTCCCGTCTGGCTGCTCTCTCGTAAATTCCCGGAGAAGCAGTGGATCAAGCTGATTCACATGCCCCTCATCCTCGGAGCTTCGGCCAGCATGCCTCCGGCTAAGGCTGTGCATTACTGGACTTGGGCGGCAGTTGGGATATTCTTCAATTACTTCATCTACAACAGGCACAAAGGGTGGTGGGCTAGGCATGCTTATATATTCTCTGCTGCAATGGATGCTGGCGTGGCCTTCATGGGTATTCTTCTGTTTTTCGCTGTCAACTCTCATGACGTGTATGGTCCTGATTGGTGGGGGCTCGAAGCATCGGATCATTGCACGTTGGCCAAGTGTCCCACTGCTCCTGGCGTTGTGGTCAAGGGTTGCCCTGCTGTTGCCTGATTGTTGTGAAGAAATAAAAAACACACGGTTGGGATGAAGCAAATTAGAGATTAGATGCATGTTTCTCGGTGTACAAACCTTTTTAGTTGTTTCTCTTTCGTTATTGTCTTTCTCTTTTGTTCAGAGGTCCAAGTTAAGAACTATTGTTTATCTCATCTACGATCAAATCAAATTAATGTTTGTTTCATATTGTGTTTTGGCTCTCTATCTGCTTCTTCAACTTCATTTCTGCCTGCAACAAGTTGTACCATAAATTTGCAGATCTTGTACATCTCATCAAAATTTTGGTAAAAAAATTGAAAGAGTTCAGAAGCGCTAACATCTATCCGAAGAAATCATCAGAAGACGGTGATAGGACCCTATCACATTTAGCACAGTGTCATCACAACTCAGTGCACCAGCCGGGAATCGAACCCGGGTCTGTACCGTGGCAGGGTACTATTCTACCACTAGACCACTGGTGCTTCATGTTGATAAGTTTGGACTCGTAATATCTTATTGAATTTTGCTGGACCCGATGACCGAGCAATCCATTTTTAAGGTTCATCTGCCTACTCCCTCGTTCACTTCACCCTTGCAAGTTCCAACCAGCTTAGCTCACTCTCACTCCCACCTCACTTCTGATCACAGATATCAAATTGAAGCAGTAAGCAAGAAAACAAAACAATTAAATGGCAGCAATTTCAATCCCGACTAGGCAGCTCTTCATCGACGGACAGTGGAAGCAGCCAGTTCTCAACAAACGCATCCCAGTCATCAACCCTTCCACCGAAGAGATCATCGGTTTGTGCTTTCTTTCCCATCGCCTTTCAAATTTCTGGGTTTTGCTCGATTTACCTGGGAAACTGATGATTTGAGCGGAAATACCATTTTGTTTCCCAGGTGATATCCCTGCTGCTACCGCCGAAGATGTGGAGATCGCAGTGGAAGCTGCCCAGAAAGCTTTCAGCAGAAACCGAGGCAAAGATTGGGCTTTCGCATCTGCTGCTTCTCGTGCTAAGTACTTGCGTGCTATTGCTGCTAAGGTTGAACAAAAATGGGTCTTGATTTTTCCTTGTTTAGTGCAAAAAAGAAGAACTCTTTTTGTAATTTCTTATACTGCATCTGATCTGGAATGCAGATAACAGAGAAGAAGCCTTTGTTAGCCAAACTTGAATCGATTGATTGTGGGAAGCCTTACGATGAAGCAGCATGGGATATGGTACTCTCATTACATATTTATGCTTTGACCATTTCTGTGATTCTGTTGCCTTATTTGTTTCTTTTTGGTGTTGACTACTAGGACGATGTTGCCGGATGCTTCGAGTACTATGCTGACCTGGCAGAAGGTCTAGACTCAAAGCAGCGGGCTCCTGTTTCCCTCCCCATGGATACATTCACCAGCTATGTTCTTAACGAGCCTATTGGAGTTGTTGCATTGATTACTCCCTGGTAATTCTTCATCTTTATTTCGTGGCTTTGTTAATAGTTAGTTTTCCATAATGAATTTGGCTGAGTTTCTATATCTAATATTTGTGTTGATTTCGTGATGCCATACTTGAATTGGAAGATCTCAAAGTGTAATGTCTATAGTGCTACTATCCTGTTCGACCCTTAAACTTAAACATGGCTACTTTGAGATTTCTGTAAAAAGAAAGATTAAACATATCTGGTTCTTTTTGTTGAAGGAATTACCCTTTGTTGATGGCCACGTGGAAAGTGGCTCCTGCTTTGGCTGCTGGGTGCACTGCAATTCTGAAGCCATCTGAGCTGTCATCTCTGTATGTATTGAGTTACTTGAAAATCTTTCTCATTAGGCTTCGTTTAATTCCACCACTACACCATTTTAAATCTTTGTTACTCCAGTACCTGTTTGGAACTTGCTGAGATTTGTCAAGAGGTTGGTCTTCCTAGTGGTGTCCTCAACATTCTAACTGGATTGGGTCCTGAAGCTGGTGCTCCTTTGGCCGCGCATCCTAATGTTGACAAGGTTCATTAATCTATTTAACATTATTGCCAAAGTATATTTCATCTTCCGTTATGGCATTGATGTACTGACTGTCATGATTGGCAGATTGCATTCACTGGAAGCTCGGGCACTGGTAGCCGTATAATGACTGCTGCAGCAAAATTAGTCAAAGTACGTACAGTTTTGCTTCTTTTTGGATTATTTGCTTAATTGTGCACGACTGTCATTCCCATCTTCTTTACAGCCTGTCTCTATGGAGCTTGGAGGGAAGAGCCCAATTATTGTATTTGAGGATGTAGACCTTGACAAAGGTTGGTTCTTTCTGATAAAAAAAGTTTATCATACATTCGAGCTTCATTGAGCCTTTTTCCTTGCAACTTTGGTAGCTGTGCACATGCTTTACACTGATTCACCTGTCTCCATTCAACAGCTGCTGAATGGGCCATATTTGGATGCTTCTGGACAAATGGACAGATCTGCAGTGCTACATCCCGTCTGCTTGTACATGTGAGTGTAGAACATAATGATCAATTGAACACGTTCTTTGTTGGTTTCAAGTAGCATATGGCTTAACTCAGATAGAAACCTGATATATAATATTGGGTCCATGAAACTCAACTGCGACAAGCAACTCTGGATCCAAAAAGTATCTTACTTTAGCAGCATAAAAGATAGATAGAACGCAGGGGATAGATCTAAGAAACTAAAGGGTACATCATCTCATTGTTTTCCTGTGTTAGATGTGAATTGCATGTGCTTTTAGTATCTTGCATACTATTCTGTTCATAACATGTCTTGATTGTCCTTTTATCAATATACCTGGTCTGACAAGGAACTTACATCTGCTCTAATGTATCAGGAAAGCATAGCCGCTAAATTTCTTGACCGGGTTGTCCAATGGATAAAAAACATCAAAATATCAGATCCTTTGGAAGAAGGCTGTAGGCTTGGTCCAGTTGTTAGTGCAGGACAGGTAAGTGATCTGCTAAAGCATTTTTCTTTCTTGCTTCCATGCAAAAGTACCATTCACTCTCAAACTTAGAACTTGCTTCATCTGGAATGGAAGTTCTGGTTTTATTTGTTGGCAACCATCTAGTGTTCTCAAATAGATTCATCACTTCATCCGTATACCTACCTTGAACTCAGTTTCTGATTATTGAAGTTGCTCTGCTGATTTCCCGCTCTTTTGATCCAGTATGAGAAAATTATGAAATTCATCTCAACTGCTAAAAGTGAAGGTGCCACTATTTTAACAGGTGGCGGTCGTCCAGAGGTAATTCATATATCATGATTTTGCTTGCTGGTACTCGTTTGTCACTTAATCCGACTTTAAGAAACTGTAACTGTTATTTGCGATGAATTGACAGCATTTACAAAAGGGATTCTTCGTAGAGCCTACCATTATAACTGATGTGACCACCTCCATGGAAATCTGGAAAGAGGAAGTCTTTGGGCCTGTTCTATGTGTCAAAACATTTAGCACTGAAGAGGAAGCCATTGACTTGGCTAATGACACCCAGTAAGTCATATATACTATTACTTCTTCCTATTTTCAATCTTAGCAAATGTTTTGCTTTCCCTTTTTGGCATCTAACCTCATTGTGGATGGTCACAGCTATGGCTTAGCAGCTGCTGTCATCTCCAACGACGAGGAGAGGTGTGATCGTGTAAGCAAGGTGAGATTCGAACTGCAAAAGCTAGCTGCTCTGAACTTTCTCAATCATATAACTTAAAGAGGGAGATTATGGAATCTTTGGCTTTCTTTTGTTCAGGCTTTCCGGTCAGGTATCGTGTGGATTAATTGCTCACAGCCATGTTTCTGTCAAGCACCTTGGGGAGGCCTCAAGCGCAGCGGATTTGGACGCGAAAATGGAGAATGGTAAGTCTGTCTTTATCTAGATAAAAAGTTCGATTCTTTGAAACGAAAAGTATGGTTCCCAATTGAAGAATTTTGGAACACAACACGAACATAAAAAGAACAACCCTTTCCTTCTCTTAATCAGCACCAATCTGTGTTGAGATGGTCCGGCATTCTCACACTTCTTCGTTCATTCGATTTCTTGTTGACAGGGGACTGAACAACTACTTGAGCGTGAAGCAAGTAACTAAGTATATCTCCAGTGATCCATGGGGCTGGTACCAATCTCCAGCAAAGCAGTAAAGAATTCTTAGAACTGGAGTTCCGCAAACGGCGACTAGAATAAAAGAGGAAGGTCTGAGGTGGTGTATATGAATTCAATAAGGTTGAGGAATGTATGTGTGTATAACAACTGAGGGCTATATCACATTGTATGTGCATCATTTCAACAATCGGTGAAATTATACAACTTTTCTCTCAAGCCATCTCCCATGTCTAGCCAGAAATCTCCGAACCGAAATTCGTTTACTCGGAGCTAGAAATTTCCAGAGTAAAAAAGCTAGCTGAGAAAGTTATATATAGTTTGATTCAGAATTCTTGTCCTCTTTAGTCTTCGTATTGTTGCTGCACTGCAATGGCCGGCCGTACGTCCTTGTCTGTCATTTACCAATGGAGTTCAATCATGGAATCAAAGTTCATTGATTGATCGCTGCGGGAGTCAACTGGGGGTCCGCTCAATTCTATTCCATCCATCTGACTACTCAAAATCTTATCAGCGTCTTAACCATCCACTTGCATCATTTCAGCCCACTATAGCTAACTCCCACACACTCACTTTTGATCGGGAAAAGAAGAGAGAAAACAAATAACATGGCGGGAATTCCAATTCCAACGAGGCAGCTCTTCATCGACGGGGACTGGAGGCAGCCTGTCCTCAACAAACGCATCCTCGTCATCAACCCTTCCACTGAAGAGATCATCGGTTAGAGAATTTCTCTGTTCTTTGTTGATTTTAATGCTTCAATGGTGTTTAGCAAAGTGATCATCGGGGGAAATTTCGAAATTCAAATTTACCAGGTGATATCCCAGCTGCTACTGCCGAAGATGTGGAAATTTCAGTGGAAGCTGCTCAGAGAGCTTTCAATAGGAACAAAGGCAAAGATTGGGCGTTTGCCTCTGCTGCTTCTCGTGCCAAGTACTTGCGCGCCATTGCTGCTAAGGTTTTGATATGATCGCCTATCATCATGTTCTTAGCTTCTGTTGTTATACTCCGTGGGTCGTTTGAATGAGATATTTGGGAGAGTTATTTTGGCTAAAATTTCACATGTATTTGGATCAAACTCATTTCGCATCTAAAAAATAGTGATATTTCAGAATAGTGGTATTTCAACCAACTCATTTGAGTTGTTTGAAATATTTCCCCACTTCGAGGTATTTGAAATATTAATTTGGCATTTCAGCCTACCAAATAACACATTGAATTAACTTATTAGCCAAACAAGATAATTTTCATACCACAACCCTTGCACGTTATAAATACCACATTCTCAAATAACGTATCATTTTGATCTCAAATACTACATATGCAAACTTCATCCTAACGATCCCTTGGTTTTAGTGTACATTATTAAGTGATGCTCGAAATACCTTGTCGTAATACCACAACCCGAAATGCCACAAATTTTGTTTTAGATACGAACCTAGTTATTTTGATGAGATATTTGAAATAACTCGAAACTGAGTTATTTGAAATACCATATTTTTTCAAAATGCCAAACCAGTTGTTCCAAATAACTCATCCAAACCATCGTTCCACTATAAGTCCATGTCTTCGGTGGCGTGCAGATAAAAGAGAAAAAACTTCTGTTAGCAAAACTTGAGGCACTTGATAGTGGGAAAACTTACGATGAAGCAGCAGCGGACATGGTACGATGCATTTGATATCCCTTTTTGCTCAATACAAATGTTCTTTACCATTGTGTAAACTCGATTGCCTCATTTGTTCCTTATTTCTTCATGTTTCTTTCTTTAGGATGATGTTGCTGGATGCTTTGAGTACTATGCTGATATGGCAGAAGGTCTAGACTCGAAGCAAAGAGCTCCAGTTTCCCTTCCCATGGAAACATTCACCAGCTATGTTCTCAAGGAGCCCATTGGAGTCGTTGCAATGATCACTCCATGGTACTTTACTTTTCACTTTTTTGCTTGGCTACTCTTTGCTTTTGGGTGAATTTGCTTCTTCTTTGCTGAAGGAATTACCCTCTATTGATGGCTACATGGAAAGTGGCACCTGCTTTGGCTGCTGGGTGCACTGTAATTCTGAAGCCATCTGAGCTGGCATCTCTGTATGTATCATATCAACTCACCTGCAAATTCTGTCTCCTTGTTCTTGGTTTTTTCACGTTAATTAAACCGGTTAAAAATATTGAATACTACAGTACCTGCTTGGAGCTTGGTGAAATTAGTCAAGAGGTTGGTCTTCCCAATGGTGTCCTCAACATTCTAACTGGGTTAGGCCCTGAAGCTGGTGCTCCTTTGGCTGCTCATCCCAACGTTGACAAGGTAACATTCTTCCTGTTGTATATTCATAGACGTCAATTCTTAAAAATATCATCTTTGGTTACATCCATCGATTTCACAGATTGCATTCACTGGAAGCTCAGCAACGGGGAGCCGTATAATGACTGCAGCAGCAAAACTAGTCAAGGTAATCCTAAGGTTTTGTTTCCTTGCAGATTTCTGGTATTCTTTACTAATATAGTATCAATCATAACTTTTCGAGTCTTGACAGCCCGTCTCTATGGAGCTCGGTGGAAAGAGCCCGATCGTTGTGTTTGAGGATGTTGATCTTGATAAAGGTCAGTTCTATTTTCGCAACAAAGGGTCCTGTTGAAAGTAGTGAGACTGCCCTGTTGAGGATTTTACATTTGGTTATGCATATCCTACAACGATTCGCCTTGTTTTTCCGTTCAACAGCTGCTGAATGGATCATGTTCGGATGCTTCTGCACGAGTGGACAGATCTGCAGTGCTACATCCCGTCTTATAGTACATGAAAGCATAGCATCTGAATTGCTTGACCGGCTTGTCAAATGGACAAAAAACATCAAGATATCAGATCCATTTGAAGAAGGATGTATGTTAGGTCCAGTTGTCAGTGTAGGGCAGGTAATCGATATTATACTAAAGTAAATTTCTATCTTTCTGTTGAAGTTGTTCTGCTGAATGCTGATTTCTTGCTTTTTGTGATTCAGTATGAGAAAGTTCTGAAATTCATCTCAACTGCTAAAGCTGAAGGTGCCACTATCTTAATAGGTGGCGGTCGTCCAGAGGTACTTTCATTTATCTTGCTTTGCCAGTAACTTGTTAGTCACTCAATCCAAATTTCAACATCTGTAATAATCTCTCTTGTGTTTTCATGGGTTGGTAGCATTTGAAGAAGGGGTACTTCATCGAACCGACCATTATAACTGAAGTGACCACCTCCATGGAGATCTGGAGAGAGGAAGTGTTTGGGCCTGTTCTATGTGTCAAAACATTTAGCACGGAAGATGAAGCCATTGACTTGGCAAATGACACCCAGTTAGTATATACTGCCCTCTTTAGTACTTTCTGTTTTGGTGAATGTTATGTTATCCGATTTATCCATTTATCGTCGTGGATTGTTCGTAGCTATGGATTGGGAGCTGCTGTGATCTCCAATGATGAAGAGAGGTGTGATCGTGTAAGCCAGGTGAGCTCCAGCCTCCAGACATGCAAAAAGCTATTGTATATAGACTTTCTCAGTCGGATAACTTGAGAGAAAGAAGAGAGTGATATACATAGATCATGAATCTTGTTTCTGCTTCCTTGTATGTTACTGCAGGCTTTTCGGGCAGGAGTGGTGTGGATTAACTGCTCGCAGCCGTGTTTCATTCAAGCACCTTGGGGAGGCATCAAACGCAGTGGCTTCGGACGCGAAAACGGAGAGTGGTACGTTACTTTCACTGCAAGAATACTTTTTTCTTTCTTCCATATAGGCGAAGTTTGGCTCCAATGTTTATCCTTGAATTGGTTTTGTGAGAGTTTACTTTTTGTTGCTTTTGACAGGGGACTGGACAGCTACTTGAGCGTGAAGCAAGTAACCAAGTACATCTCCAGTGATCCATGGGGCTGGTACCAATCGCCAACAAAGCAGTAATTGCAACGCTGCTGCTGCTGCTGCAATTACTACACAAGCAATAATATATGGCGCTGTTTGGGAAGTCAATAAGATCGGGTGGTGTTTGTATAACCGGTTTGGTGAAATAAATCGTCAATCAATAAAATATTTATTCTCTTTTGTCTATGAATTGATGTCATCCATGCCCTTATCATGGATGGCCTGTATTTATCGAAAGCGTTGATTTCGAAATGTCCTATATTTATATTATTAGAATTATTTACACGATGTTACAGATAGTTTTAAAGAATAAGTGAAGATAGATAAACTTTTTTTTGTTATAGAAAATTTATTAGCAAATTGAAAGTGTAAGATAATTTAAGACATGTCAATTGAAGAATAGAAAATTCCACAAGACTTATAAAGGGTAATATGTTAACTCAAAATAAAGCCCATATAAACTTAAAATAAAACACCAATAAACTCAAAATACAGCCATAGTTAACTCAAAATAAAGCTCTAGTAAACTTAAAATAAAAAGCCCTTATAAGAGAACTAAACACTGTTCATTCAATAATAATTCATGTTCTCCTTTTATAAATAGAATAGTCCTTATGGACTATAATTGTTGGTAGAATTATGTGTTGTTGATCCAAAAATATCGTGTTTAATTTGAGTTGCACTCACAAATGTACACTAATATAAACACTAAAAAAATCGTTACTAAGCTCATCTACATATATATGAAAAACTAAAGGCTCTTATGATCAACGGTGAGCAAAAAACAAAGAGGTAAGTTTAGGTAGTTAGAAATTTGAAATAAAATAAAATTGTCTATAATATAATTAGGATCATATCTAACTATAAAAAAAATTAAAAATAATTTTTTTATAAATATATAAAATTCTCAAATTTCCATTTTTTCCTCCGAAATCTCTACCTTCTTGACCTTCAAAATTTTAATTTAAAATTACAAGCATAATTTTTTCAAGGCCAACAAAATGATTTCAATTTACTCTATATCCCTTTTTTCGTAGATAACTTAATATTAAATTTTCACCAAAATCCAAATCACTTATAAATTACCGTTTCAAATCTCCTATACCAAAAAATCGACAATAGTTTTCCTTCGTCAACAAAGTGAAACAAATGATGAGTTGAGTGCTTATTTCAAATTTCACAATTAGCTTGTATTGAGCCAGGCTTATGTACATGGTCCCAGCCCACATATCAATCTCGGACTGGACACTTTCATCGCACCTCTTTTGCCATCAATTCATTTTCTCCCCAGAAATCCGCGATCGGAAACTGGAGAGAAAAAAATGGAGGAAGAGAAAGCCGCAGCTTACTACGACGAGCTCAGCCGGAAGGGAGAAGGAGCAGCCCGCTTCAAACTAGGACTAGGCTTCTCTTCCGCTCCGGACGGCGATCCTCCTCCTCCTCCATCAAGAGGCTCCGCCCTTCCTTCCTCATCTTCATTCCTCTCTAACTTCGTCAGAGCATCCAGCCCCGCGCAATCCTCCAAGCTCGAGAAGGAAGCGCAGGTCCAATCAGTACAGAACAAGCTGAAAAAGAAGTCGGCAAACAACGAGTCATTCTCGGCCAGGGGTTCGGATAGAAGTCACAGAGGCCGAGAGTCGAAGTGGAGTCACCGGCGTCGGTCCAGGAGTAGGGAGAGGGATAGAGGCAGAGATGTCGATAGACATTCGAGGAGACGGAGTAGGAGTAGAAGCCGAAGTAGAGAAAGATATCGAGAGAGACGTAGGAGTAAACGGAGTAGGAGTAGGAGCAGGAGTCGTTCACCGCGTAAGGAGAGAAGGTCGGATAGAAGGAGCCGTAGCCGGAGTTCATCTCCCCGCCGGGAGAGGAGGCGGTCGGAGAAGAGTAGAAGAGAAGATGTAGGTAGGGATAGAGCAGGGAAAGCGAAGAATGAAGCTGTAGACTATGCGCGTATTATTGAAGGTTATGACAAAATGGTGCGTCCGTACTCTTTCTTTGGGTCTTCAATCACAATTTGACTGACATTCGGTTGTTGATTAGTGTATATGCTCTTAGTTATTGTTAGCTTTCGTACTGGAATTTGATGTGTTTCCCAGCTAATTCTTGGGTTAGAAGGCACCTGGGAACTGATTGTGTGATGATTAGATGAGATGTCCAGTTTTCCATCCTCTCTAATCTTAGAAGCTTTTCTTTCTTTGATTCTGAACCATCAGACACAAGCTGAAAGAGTGAAAGCACGGATGAAGTTCCAGCTTAGTGATACTGGTAAGGAATTGTGTCTATTCTCCAGCATGGTGTTATTACCTCGTCCATTTTATGAGGCTTGCTGTTATTTTCAGCATTGATCACAGTATGCAAAGTTTGTTAGTTTAGAAGTGACCTTCACCTTGCAGTTGCCAGACCGCCTGAAATTTCAACTTGAGTTCTTCAACAGTTGTCTTATTTCGTTACTGTTTCTTGATGGTGTAGGACTATGTACTTATAGTTTAGTTGTCATTTAGGTTTGCTTGACGGAAATAATGCCAGTTGGCGTTCAGGATTGCTAGACTGTGAATTATGCAGATATTAGTGAATTTTGTCAATGATATGTCTCATCATTTCGCATGCAGCTAAAAATGATACAACAAAAGGCAGCTCAGGTTGGGAAAGGTTTGAATTTGACCAGGATGCTCCACTTGATGATGAGGAAGTAGAAGGTCTGATTCCATCCTTTATTGCTCCATAGTGCCAATTGTTACAAATTCTTACCTCTGATTCCTCCATGCATGGCTCCTTCAAGGCTTTCTTGCCTTTTTTTCATTGCAGAAGTTAGTAGTATTATTCATACAGTATAGATAGTTCCACAAGCTGTAAGTCTATCATATATCTTATACTCAAAGGCCTCCAAACTTCTGTAATAAATGATAGAGACGTACAGATTTCTGTGATGTTAGATCTTTTGTTGCCTTCAGAACTTTGTTCCCGTGAACTTGATATATGACTGTGTATCTCCCTTGTGATACGAACAAGAACAACATATATAGACTATTGATGAATTCATTCCACCGGTTTGTAGGAAATGGAAAGTAAGCAATATAGAGATTAAACCATATTCTTGAGGTTTTTTCTAATTGGTGAAAGAATTAGCTTCTACATTAATGCTGTTGTTTTAACATATTGGTCTCTTTTGCATTTTCAGCTGCGGAGGACGATACAGCAATCGTCAAGAACATTGGTCAGAGCTTTCGGTTCACTGCGGTAGAGGCAAAAAGGGAGGAGAGGGTTAAAGCAGCTCATGATGAAGCCATGTTTGGAGCTCCAGTAGCTCGTCCAGCTTCTGATGATTCGGACAGCGAGCCTGTATTGGAGGATAAGAAGGAAACCAGTAAACCCAGCCTTTCCGCTAGTCTTTTGAGTGAGAAGGTACGCATAGACTTAGATGATACTGAGTTGTAGCCATCAAAGTAACAGCTGGGGTAAAAGAATCGTAGATGCTAACAGCTCCTTGGTAACTTGTTAGGTGCTTGCAAAGCAACAAGGATCGTGGCGTGATCGTGCTCGTAAACCTTAAACCGATCAAAAGCCCCTGCATCCAGAGAGCTCAGACCTTGCAACACCAGCTGATTAACGCTTACGAATTAATTACCAGCGGTTTGATGGGCCAAAGCATTCCAGCAAGGCCCAAGGATATCGGGTCCAGGAAAGGTCCAACAAAGTCATTCAGCTTTGGATACTCAGCTGAAAGGAAAGCCTCAATGGAAGAGTGATACGTACTACTTGACAGTTAGACACTAACCTCAAATATATAATTAGAGGTGCACACAATTTACAGTACTTAATTTTTTTTTATGAATAATTTTCTTTCCAACCATACTACCTTTATGTTATTTTTAATATTATCTATAATTCTATTTCGAAACAATTTGCGAATTCAGCACCGTCGATCTCATTTGAAAATAATGTGGACCGTTTGATACGGGCAATGGGACGGTAATATGATAAAGCGAATATTCTTATATAACCGCGAATTTAGACAATACACAAAACAATTCTCTACATTCACGGAACCTAGAGATATGTGCAGTATTTACACGTGCCGCTTTATGATTTGTTATCTGATACCTGCAACCAACCAATCAGGTTCTCCCTTTTTTCAACTCCAGCTGGTCAATTTGAAGTCGCCCTTCTCCTCATATTCCCATTTCTCTCTGAACCAAACAGACAAAGAAAACCCTCCAAAGCTTCTCTTCTCTCTAGCTCCGCAGCCGCGGCTTCATCGGAATCCACTTCATCCGACGCTTGAGAGATGGCCGGAAATCGGTGGTTGAGGCCTGAGGTACTCATCGTTCAGGATCCCTTCTTTTTTGTCATCACTTTGTACCCCGATTTTGTCTCTCTCCGCTAGAGAAATGAAACTGAAATCTGCACCAATAGATTATCAGATCTGAAGGTAGATATGGCTATGTTTGTGGTTTTTCAGGTGTATCCTCTTTTCGCCGCTGTGGGAGCTGCTGTAGGGATCTGCGGGTTTCAGCTTGTTCGCAACATCTGCATCAACCCTGAAGTCAGGTAATAGGCCAACCTCTTTTCTTCCTTAATTCGCTACTAATAAGTTTACCCGCCGTCTTCGTTTACCAGTTCTGGCTAATAGCTCAAGCTGTATTATCATTGCGATGACATTATCCGAGTCCTTATCTTTAAAGCCCAGTATATGATAACTCTACAAAAAGCGAGAATACCTCTCACACTATGCCACTCTGGACTGTATTGAAGGCCCATGTTTGGCTGATGATCGAATTTCGGAGTAGGATTTTGTTTAAATTTGAAGGGAATAAGTAAAGATTTCAATCAAATTGGTTTGCATGCATTCTTGTGTATTTCGGGATTCAATAGTTGACAAAACTAACATAGAATTTGAACTTTGAAGAGCTTGCTATTTTAAATCAAATCTCTGCCCCGACTCCGTATACCAAATATAACCTAGGTGGAAATTTCCATCTATAGTGGATCAATGGATTGAACTAGGTCCAGAATCGGTTGTGACTGGCATTTTACGGAGAACCCTTAGCCGGAAGAATGTCGAGTACTAGCGCAAGATCGAACTCAACTGGTGATTTGTTGTGACATAAGTGTTTTTGTGTTGGCAGGGTGAAGAAGGATAACAGAACTGCAGGAATTCTGGACAACTTCGCTGAAGGAGAGAAATATTCAGAGCATTACATCAGGAAGCTAGTACGGAACAGGTCACCTGAGATCATGCCTTCCCTCAACGGCTTCTTCTCCAACCCTAAGTGATCGAAATCATCAACCATAATGCAACTGGAAAATGGAATAAAAGATTCTGCTTTGCTGTGCTGGGATTTGTATTGTGATGGAGATAGTTTGTGGGTTAACAATTTCTCTCTATATACTGGAGATGGTTTGTGCTGGAATTACTAATAACAGATTCTGGATTTTATCAAGTTTGGTGTAATTTCTATTTATCTGTTATTATGAACTGATGCATTGTTAAATACACCATGTTTGTTCTGCTCGGTTTTACGGCCAAGTAATTACACAGTAAAAGAATCGGGATGGATAAATAAACTAGTAACATGAGAGTTTTGCAGCCATTGATCATATTTTATGAACAACTCAAAATGAAGATCCCAGAAGAGATTGAATTAATTATACATCAACTGAATCAGTCCCACCAAGCATTGAATGAAACATACAACAACAGAAAGCCTGTATAAAACAGCTGATCAGCCATTGGCATTGATAATTTGGATGGTGCATTTTAACTATACCAGAGAGAGTATTCATCAAGGTCGGAAATGTTCGACATCCATTGACGGGAAAGTGGAGTCACCCCTTAATCCTCGCAGTATGTTCTTTGCTGTTTCTTTCTCCTGCAATTGTGCACCAGAATAGACCAAAAAGGAGTAAACACCATATTCACTATACATCATCAATCATGAAACTGTCAATTGTGATGAAAAACTTACAGGGCCACCGTAATCCATCAGACGAGCACAATACACCTCAGCTTCTTCGTATCTCTTCTGATCTTTACAATACTGGGCAAGGAACGACAAAGCTTCGACCATATTCTGCGCTTCTCTTTCCTCGTCTTCCATCCTCTCCAAGTCCTTTTTATAATAAAAAGCCGCCTCTTCAAACAGACCGAGCTCTTTATGCAGCTTTGCCAACTGACGCAGGGCAATTGCTTCCTTATCGTCACAGCTCACTGCTCTTTGATAGCACTTGATTGCATCCTCCACCATTTGGAGCTGATCAGTCTCGTAACAGTGAGCCATGGCAATCCACAGTCGAGCATCACTGGGTTGCAAAAAGATGGACTTCTTGAAGTAGTGAAGCGCATAGAAAGGCAGTCCCATCACCTCGTATGCTTGCCCTAGACCGTACCAAGCACGATAGTCTCGAGGATTTATGTCCACAGCCCTTCTATAGGCATCAACTGCAGCAGGCGTGTTCTTCATTTCAACATACTCATGCCCCATGAGTGTCCAAGCAGATAGATAGTTTTTATTCAACTTGAGAGCCCTTTTGAAGTAGGTGACTGATTTCTCATGCTGCCCCTTTAAACTGTAGTAGTTGGCAATGATGCAACAAGATTCAGGCCGATATTTATCCGTCGTGAATACCCTGTGAGCAAGGGAACTTAGTGCTGAAAAGCACTCCTTTGCATATAGCACATTGGAGTACATATCCATGTCTTCGACTCTATAGGGGTCGTTTCTCAACAATTCTTCAAATATTACCTCGACTTGGTCGAATTCCCTTAAACTGTACTGCACTTGCGCAATTTGAGCCTGTATATAATTGCTATTACTAAATATGCCCAGTAGACTTTCATATTTGGCCAAGGACTCGCTGTGCATTCTGAGTTCTTGGTAAGCACTGGCCAGGAAGAAGTCCTTCATCCAGTGGTTACTGAGACCGAGACTTTTCAAGGTCTCGGTAGTTGGACACAGGGCCTGTAGCTCTGACCAGGCACTCCAGTTCCAAGGATAGTTGTTCACAGAATCAACAAGAACGGTACGAGCAAGATTCTGGTTACCTTTCTCCTTGAGCACTAGGCCATACAAGTACAATCCAAATGGATCAATAGCACCATTCTTGCGTAGGTTCGCTAAATCTCTCTCGATAGCACCCAAGTGACAGTTAGTGGCATCGCTATTACCCAAGGTCTCCGCTAGTTCTATCGATTCTTCTTCTTTACGCTTCTCCCCAGCCTTCCAAGTCCATAAAAGGAAAGCAAATTACAACACTTTACTTACAAGACAAAAATTACAATTCATGTAGCAAGTAAAAGATGCAATCTTCTGAGAATGCCATTCACAGCTAATACCAGTAAGAAGTGTTCAGGGTTCAGGCATACACCTATACAAGAATGCTGAGTTAAAAGCTTCATGATTTATTTATAGTTTGTTTGTTTCAAATTTGGTCAGGGTTCAGTTTGTTTCAAGTTTGCAATCACACGAGGTTACTAATTGTTAGAAGAAGAAAATTTCTATAGAACTCAATCACTTATCCTACCATTAATTCTTCATCTATAATTGAAGCATTTGCATAGAAATAACATTTTTAAAAAATCACACAAGAAAATAAATAACAAGGTAAAGACAGCAACTTACAAGAAAGAGAGCGTAATTCCGCAAGAAGACTGATTTCTTGCCAGTTTGATCTCGGAGAGCATGGGCAGCCCGTCTGTACTCCCGGCAATCGAAGTAAGATTTACCCAGAAGGTAGAAATCATTATCCACTGTTTCGTCTTCCTCCATTACAGGAGTGGAAACATACGAAACGCCAGCAATGGGGGTGGAAGGAGTGGAAGTGAACTCATTGGTGCGAAACCTCCGTCGAATGCTGGAGCTTCCTCGCTGGAATCTGGTGTTCGCAGGCGTGAACTTGGCAGGGTCTTGCTCGATTCCTATAAGCTGCTCCGCCGCCCTGAATAAAAAAGAAGATAACTTCAGTTGAGAGTGGGGGGTTTTGGTTTAGGGTTTTGTAACAGAGGAGGGAGAGAAGAGGTTTTACCATTTGGCTGCTGAGTGAAGACAACGATCGCTGAGATGGGGAATCGCGGTTCGAAGTTCATTTCTACAATTCTCGTTGGATTTCATATTGTTCGTCCTGAATCTCTGCGCGAAGATTGGGTGGAAAACTCAAAATTTTGATTCTCGGCGCCGAAGCGCTCTGTCTTTGAAGAAGGCAACGAATTTAGCGGGCCTTTCTGTCTTCGGGCTGGATCCATTATAAGAAAGCCCGGCCCGGCGGGAGGAATCGTGATAGCCGGAATTTCTGCTTGTGATAGTAGAAATTTGGCCTGACCAGCTAATCGGGTGGCGGTTGTAGGACGATATTTGGCTTCCCCTGAACACTGATGGACCATGGGGTAAATTTTGTAAGGTTTTTACGGTAAATTTGGAATTTTCGTTATAGCACGAGTCAAACAAATCTAATAATCTCTTTACCTCATACCTATCGTGATGCTAACTGTATCTCGGATTATCTTGTTAGTTTAGGTATTTTTAAATTGTCTATTCCAAATAGGAAGCTTTTGTACTAGTACGTCACGATCTCGTTGGAGTTTGCCTTCCGAGAAAAATTGTTAATAATTTTTGTTAGTGGCTTCAGATCCCTAGCATCTTCCATCGATAAAAAAACAATAGAAACAAATCAATCAAAATATATATCCAAGTCGGGAATCGGTCTAAAGATTACTTTAAGAATATATAAAAACTTTTTATTATCTCATGAAATGCATAGTTAGTATTTCTATTACCTCTAAGTGAATTCTAAACAAGAGGACCGATAAAAACAAGCAACATTAAATAAAATTGGACATTACAAAGGCTCCACAAATCCTTTACTAGTTAAATATTAGTTTATTTATGTAATAACATACAAACTACGGAAAGTAAAATAACGGACAGCAAATAGCGATATCGATCTCGATATATAATCTTCGGGGCCTCGTGGGGTTACAGAGTAATGGTTGATGGGTAGTTGATTTAGATGGCAAAAATGAAGTGGTCACGTGGCAGCTATAAATAAAACGTACGATCTTCTCGGATAATGGTTGGTAAATATTCACTGGTTATTGTATATGGATCATATCTGCTCTCGAAAGTTGCCAGAATCAGGCATTTTCGGTGGTTTCACAGATTCTCTTGAGATTCTGTAAAAATATTTATGTGTATAGTTGATTTTATTGGCTGGGTGACTCGACGTAACACTGTCACGCTCAATATCAAAATAATAAGATTCGGTCCACTCCGACGCCGCCGTCAACTCGACTCGGCTTGAGTCAGTGGGTGGGTGGGCCAAAACCCATGAAAATCAATTTTCACTGATTCGGAGGCCCGACTACTTTGACCCTACGGTCAATGCCCTATTTAATATACTAGCTACCACCTCTATTTGAATGTTTGAAGATTCTGATTGCCTGGCGGGCCCTAGAGTTGCTGCCCGGCTTGACCCGCTACTCATTCACCGGTTTGCAACCAAAGCGGGAAGCATTTTACGAATATAATATTGTGTTTTCAAATGATGATTTAATTTTGATCTATTTTAATTTTCTATTTATCTTTACATTCAAAAAAGTAATTAAAATGAAGTTTGTGAATTTGAATCTAAAATGCCATCAGATCAAAAGGATCATATTAAGGATGTTCTCATCGTTTCAGTTAATAAATAATAAACAATTAAAGCTACACAATCCATTGTTTATCACATGACAAACATCAATCTCATAATTGAACCGAAATAAAAACAAACGATTCCTAAATCATTAATCTCGGACACTTCAGCTTGGTTGTCACACACTGGACCGCTTGCGTTTCATAGTTTGGAAAGTAACTTCTTTTGTCGTGTACATTATAGAATTCGCATTTTCAAAATGATGGGACGACAATCAACATTTTCAGTGACATCTATTCTTCATAACTTTCTTTCAATAATAAATACACTACCTTATAACCTCATTTCACTCATTACCCATTAAATTCCGCTTCAAATCACAATTAAAAAAAAGATTAAAATTTGAAAAAAAATCCTAAACCCTCTCTCTCATGGATGAGAGAAAAAAACATAACTCTTAACCTTAAGAATTCAATTTTAAACTTTTGATAAATAAGTCAAAATGCAAAACAAATAAATATATCAATTATTAAAATAAAAACGTAAATAAAAGTTATTTATTATTATTAGGCGCGTAATGAACCGAAACCACCTGCCACCCAAACCAAACTGGAACCTGATTTCCATATCGGCGGTTTTTAATCACAAGGACGAGACAAGAGACACGAGGTGGGCTCCAGAAGAAAAGATTTGCTAAGATCTCACGTTATTTCTCCATCCTTTCAAGAATCTTTTCTTTGCACCTTTACAAAATCAAAATCCACCTCTCCGCCATTAAAACCCACCCACAAATCTCCCTCCTCTTCCTCCCAAATCCTTCCACGATTCCCAATTTCGATTTCCCCCACCGCCCTTTCTCTCAAATCCAATATCCGATACCTTACTCCAGTTAATCACAACCCCCCCTATATAACATTTTCATTAACTTCCCCATTCTCCACAATCCCCCTCTCAATTCACAACGCCCTTCTTTCGTTCCTGTTTTTTAATATTTGAATTCTGGTTTTTTAAAAAGAAACAATGGCGGCAGTTGGTACCGATTCAATGCGGTGGAGCTTTGCAGAGGAAGTTGGGGTTTCGGGCTGTAACGGCTCTTCTTCTTCCGAGGAGTTTCATGTTCTTGCCGTCGATGATAGCATTGTTGACAGGAAATTGATTGAGCGTTTGCTCAAGAGCTCTTCTTTCAAAGTAACGGCTGTGGATAGTGGGACTAGAGCCCTGCAGTACCTTGGATTGGACGGAGACAAGGGTACCTCCTCGATTGGCTTCAATGTAAGTTACTACACAGTTTCTCACTGCTTTGATTCTCTCAATCTGTGTATCTGTTTCTGATTGGTTATGTGATTTGATTACAGGATTTGAAGGTGAATCTCATTATGACGGATTACTCCATGCCAGGGATGACTGGATACGAGCTGCTTAAAAAGATCAAGGAATCGTCAGCTTTCAGAGAGGTGCCGGTTGTAGTTATGTCATCAGAGAACGTCTTGACCCGTATCCATAGGTATAAATTCTTCATCTTTTAATGGCTGAGTTTTTGGTTGAGCTTTAGATGTTGACTGTGTTTATGAGGTGGCTATAATTTCCTTATGAAATGGATCACAGAACTTTGATCTAGTCTAGCTCCTAGCACAATGTGTTTTTGCATGCCTAGGATAGAAGAATTAGGAGGAAAAGACTGATACTTTCATTAGCTGATCAATGATAGAGGGTTAAGTTGAACTTATCTTGGATCTAGTTTAGGGATTTCAGATCAGATTAGTCCATTCGTAACTATCAATGGCTAAGAGAAGCTTGTGTGCTAATGTTACATGATCTGGTTGAGGATGGTAGGCACCCTCAGATCCAGGAATCCAGCCCTATCCGAGTTGTAGTTTGTAACACATGTTCACAATGTTCATCTATCTTACCAGGGTTTGGTTTAAATTTGTAACAGTTGTCTGGAGGAAGGTGCAGAAGACTTCCTGGTGAAGCCTGTGAAGAAGGCTGATGTTACGAGAATCAAAAACTTCATGGTTGAAGGGGACAAAGCTAAGTACGGCAAGCGCAGGAGCTTCAAGAGACAGATTGACGATGATGAGCTTCTATTGGCTGCTGCTGCCATGCTTGCTTCATCAGAGTCTGTTCAATCATCACCATCTCCAAAGAAAAGCAAGCAGTAATAGCGCTACTGAGATCAAACCATGTACTTTTTGTTTGAATATAAGAATATTTTTTTGTAAGCACTGACCAGATATAGGAAAAAGGCTTGAGCTTTTCTTTTGGGGGTTGATCCCAACTCCCCCGTCTGTGTTCTGCTTGGGATCGATGTGAATTGTTTTTCTGTACATGGATGAATCTCACATTCTAGTATAAAATTCAATTCTCTCTGATGACAGAGCATCTGCAGTGATCTTTTGAGCTGTGTAATGAGGTGGACAAGGCTAAACCTAACTTAGCAGCCAACTAGGCAAGAGTCGTACAGACTATGAGAAACACGTAAAGATCAGATCTTTCTTCTTTTTTCCAACCATGGAATCGACGAACCAAGTCCGCTGAAATGTGAAAACAGGAAGAAAATAAAGAAGGGGAGAAAAGGGTGAAAAGCAAAGATCATTCAAATCCCCACTTGCCATTTTCAGAGTGGTAAATGGTGACTTTTTGGGTCCATGAAATCTTTGGCTAGAAGGCAAGATCTTGCTATTGTTTGATGTTACCGTTAATGGAAGGTATATTTGGGCGCAAACGCGTAAAGGGTATAATGATCCGATTCTCCGGCCACTACATCGTATCCGTTACCTTAGGTCATACGATACTGTAACTTCCGATGGGGTTAAAAAGACGTCGTTTGCTTTTGTTCTGCAACGATTACAGGGATTGGTCGGGAGTTTGATCATCTGTATAAATCACAGATAGTGTACTGATATCAGATTATTGATCATGTGAACTTGTTGACGATCCAAATCATAAAACGTGCAACGTTGAGCATTGAATTATACGGGCTGGTGCACATGGACACCCGATGTAACCTCAGCTCAGCTCATAATGATTCATGATTTCTTCTCAGATGGAAATGGAGAAAGTCATGCTATGTGCGCTTCACACAGCAATGCAAAGCAAAACACTGGTTGTACAATGGTTTGAGTTCTGAATGGGGATTCATACTTTGAGATTAGGGGGGGTGGAGGTACAGTTACGGATATCGGTTAAGATCGATTAACTGAACGATTTGGTTAATCACTGGTCTGGTTGACATTGTGTTAGGCCGAGATGGTCAATTGTACTCCAAAGAGTAAGTCATCGGTCAAACCAGGGTTGATGCATGGTTGACCTACTCTTAACCGATCTAACTAACTCCCCAACACACCCAGTAACCAAACCAACCATTGATGGAGAGTGACGAGGAACATTAGATTACATTTTCCATTGGCGTATGAATGTAAATAGAAGAAACAGCCGACAAACAACTCGGAACAAAACATCAAATTGGACGATTGAGTCAATATAGAGAGGGAGAGTCCTCGTAGACATTTTGAGCCAAAGCGTACATACAATAACAATTCATATGTCAAAGTCAGAGTAGAAGCTACCTTAAACAATCTTTTTTCTTTTATTTCTCACTTCCATATGGTGATTGGCCGTGGTTCGAAATTCTGAGGCGAAATTTTAAATTTATAAGTTAATTCATATAACAAAAACCTTGTTATGATTTTAAATTTTATATCGAATTTTATCACCTTTTCTCATCCTCATATTTCATGATTCAGATTCTTCAATTTAGCCAAATGTAACATCAAGTAAAAGTATTTTTTAATTTTATTTGACCATCATTTATAGGGGTTATCATAGTGAAACTTGACTTTTAACCTATTTCGAACATACATGTCAAATATTAGCCGATTTGAAAATTTTAATTTTTTTTGTGAAAATGGTCAAATTTCCTTAGTATAACACACGGAAATTGGCCAATTTTGACATGAAAATTGAAAATTTTCAAATTAACTAATATTTGACATGCGTGTCCAAAATGATTATAAATTAAGGTTTCACCATTTTAAACCCTTAAAAAATAGCAAAATGAAGTTAAAATATATTTTTAAGGGTTTTGATTGTTGTTGTTAGTGGGGTGTATGTAGGGCTGTCATCACGGATCGATCACCAGGTTAACCATTTTAAACGATATCATTTAGTTAATTTGGTTTGGTTAGTGTAACTAATTTAGTTTAAATGATCAATTTTATTGATTAATTTAGTTATACTGGTTTAGAGCGATCAATACACCCGTTAACCATTCTAACCATAACATATATATAATTAACTATCATATAAAATCTCACTACTAAATTACACTATCATTTTAACTATAATAACACAAAGTCCTAAACCGAGAAAGACTCGACAAGGCAACAATTGTGTGTTGATGTAGTGTTGTTTGAGAGCCTTTGAGAATGACTTTATAATATTGAGTTGTTTGCATGGCTTTTTAAATTTTTTTGAGTGGAATTGTATTGATTGATATGTAAATGTTGTTTAACGTGTTTTTTTTTTATATAATATATACATAAAATTTTATCATATAAAATTAATGGTTATATTGGTTAATCGGCTAACCAAATTGAATCTAATTACGAATGGTTATAATTTTAATTTGGTTAATAATTTTTACTTCTATAATTGATAGATTTTATGGGTTAATTGATTTGGTTATATCAAATTAACCAAATTATGATTGAATTCAAAACTGTTATCTCCAAAACACTCCGCTACAGCTTCATTGAGAATGATCCTTCATCTACCAACTTGATTGACAAGACGTACGGGTGGGTAGCACTACCAATGGGGACGGCAACAACCGTACATGGAACAAAGCACTTGTTGGTGGGTTCCAACAATATTATGTTAGAATACAAATTTGAGGATTAGGGCGTCATTTCTGAAGCTTAATTCAAACATCCATCTAATCCAACTGTACTCAGCTGTTGCCCCATTTTCAAACCTCCATTTGTCGCTCTCTTTAATTACTTTAATCTCTTCCTTTTAAGCTACCAAAAAGGCGGGTTTGGAGTGATGATATCGATACCCATCTCCATCCTCGTTTTAAAAATTCATCCCCATTCTCATCTCCATCCCCATTCGAATCTCAATGATCATACTCGTTTTAAAATCCGTGGGTTTCGAATATCCGTGGGTATCCCCATCCCCGCATAAGTTAATTAAAATTTTAAAAAATAAGACTATCATATAACCGTCATGGTAACTCCGAAGGTGAATTCGTTGATTCATGTCGTGGAAAATGGAAATCCGCTCTAAATTAGAAATAAAATTAGGAATTTTAGGTTTATGGTTAATTTGGTAACTATTGAATAAGGGTTATAGAGTAGCTTTATATATTGGGTAGGGTATGTGTATGGGTATGAGGCGGGGTACCTAAACCCCATGCCCGACCCGTTCCCATTCATTTTTAACGGATATTCCCCGTATCCACCTCATAATCTGTTCAATACGAATATTTCCCGCTCCGATCAAATCAAATAAGGTCGAATACTCGTGGGTATGGGTGATATTGCCAAGCCTTTTCTTTCCCTTATTTTCTCTCAAATTCCACGGTTAATTAGTCAAGTTTGCTTACAAGAAATTAAACCTATATATTGAACTAGTCAAGCCTTTTCTGCCCTAAGTGTAAGGTTTATATTACCCAAAAAATGGTAGATTCAAGAATAATCAGAATCCACAACTTAAAATATATATCGTCCGGGGAAATTATCTCAACTTATAATCAGAATATCAAATGTATTTATTATTTAATCACGATGATTTAATCAAACAACAACTATTAATTACCGAATATTAAGCATGTACACATGGACAAAGACCGAGTTGAAATACTAGTATATATCAACTTATACAAAACACCATCATTACTACTATAGATGACATAAGATTACCGATGAAAGCCCGATCTAACACGACAATGATGCATATTATAATTTTATAGGGTACAAAATATATGTACATGATCATACGTAACTAAACAGCCCGTATATTTATCCACTCTACTCACTTAATTTTATATACCCATTCTGCAACTATTTTGTATTCCTTTTGGTATATCAAAGCATCAAATTCTTCTCTACATATCCAGAAATCGAAATCACCCATCATCTTCCCTTTTCTATTTTAGAATTCGGAAAATGGTTACGGTTATCGGTTTAAAATATCAAATCAAATTTTGATCAAAATCAATTCAGTCAAATTTGGATAGGTTATCTGTTGGTAAGACCATACAAAATTCGGCCACTGTTAATGTCCGATATCACTATCAAACCGATCGGTCGACTCAATTTCAAATACGGCCGGGCCATTGTTGACCGACCAACCGGATTCTGTTCGATTTCTCCATTTAAAAGCTGTGAGTCTGTGACTGTGAGAGTGGCCGTCCTCCACCGTTTTAAACTAGAAGACAGAAAAGCATCATACTAAAAAACTAACAAACAGCTAATTAACCAAGCAAGAACTATCCATCCTCTCAAACTTTTCCCCCAAATTCCCATTTACCATGTACCTCCATTCTCCTCCACCGTCTTAATGGCTCCTCCGGGGCCATCTTCCAATCAGAAACTCCTCAAACTAGCCGCCCTCGTCGCCGCAGGCGTCGTGTTGTTGATCGCCGGCCTCATGTGCTTCCTCTTCTTCCTGTCCCGCAAGCGCGCAGCAGCAGCAGGACACAAGCAGCGGCGTACTAGTGGTAACAAATTTCACGACTCCAAACGGAAGAGCTTCCGTCTCCAGGAATCAGGCCTTACTGACGACCTCGAAGACGATGATGATCAGTTGAAGCGAGTTTCCGCGGTTGTGAAAGTTTCGATCGCCGTGGACGGGAACGGCGGCGGTGGAGGAGGAAGAGGAGGAGGAGATTTCGCTTATCTCGAGGCATCTTTGGTGCGTGATCTGAAGGATGACGGCCCCACTTTCTCACAGTTCAGCCTGAATTCCAGCCTAGAGAAATCGAACGATTCGGAGGATCGCAAGGAGAGTAGGTCGAAGAGCTGGCAGATCGTGCTTCAGAAGCCTGTTTACTCAATCGAGGATTCCGCCTCTGCAACTGGCGAATCTCCACCGCGCATTTCGGTACAATCTCCGCCTGATAAAGCTCAGCAATCTCCGGCGGTAGTTTCAGTTGCACCTCCACCGCCGCCGCCTCCGCCGCCGCCGCCTCCACCGCCGCCGCTGTTACAGAAGAAAGCGGCGAGTAGAGTGAGAAGATCTAGCAGTAAGGCAGGTAGATCGGGGTCGTTTTCTTCTTCCAGACCTCCGCTTGCTCCGAGAGGTAAACCAACCAAGTTTAAAGGATTAGGGAAAACAGAGGATAGCATTAGCATTAGCACCGATCATATGAAACTCCGGCCGTTTCATTGGGACAAAGTCATGGCGAATAATCCTGATCATTCCGTTGTTTGGGATGAAATTGAAGACGGCTCCATCAGGTTTTTCATTTCTCACCATTAATTACTATTTTTCCTGCCGATTCCGTTGCCAAACAAACATCATTGAATCAACACTGTCCTTGCAGGTTCGAGGACGGAGAGATCGAAGCCTTATTCGGATACAAGAAAGGCAAGAATTCCAGAAGCTCATCAGAAAAGCATCAACAAATCGCGGAAAGTAATTCAAGCAACAGAAGAGGAAGCGCTGCTCAATCCCCGAATAGCGGTCCGATCTTCATCCTGGATCCTAGGAAGTCCCTGAACGCGGCTATAGTTCTGAAGTCATTAGGAACGAGCCAGACGCAAATCCTGACGGCAATCGAGGAAGGCCAAGGGATTCGTCAAGAAGTCCTCGAAAAGCTGGCCAGGATTTCGCCTACGAAAGAGGAATCCGCAAGGATTCTTCAGTTCGGTGACGATCCGGCTAGACTTGCAGATGCGGAATCCTTTTTGTACAACATTCTGAAAGCCGTCCCTTCGGCTTTCCTCCGAATAAACGCAATGCTCTTCAAGTTAAGCTACAGTACCGAAATCAGGAACCTGAAGGGTTCATTGAAAACGATAGAATTGGGTTGCCAGGAGCTCAGGACACGTGGATTGTTCCTGAAGCTTCTGGAAGCCATCCTGAAGGCAGGTAACAAGATGAATGCAGGAACTTCGCGAGGAGATGCCAAAGGGTTTAACCTTGCAGCCTTGAGAAAGCTCTCTGATATTAAAAGCTCCGACGGTAAGACCACGCTGCTCCATTTTGTAGTGGAGCAGGTGGTCCAATCAGTGGGCAAACGACAAATCCTGAACCACAAGGGAAACCTGAAAGAGGAAAAGATGAAAGAAGAGTTTGTATCTTTAGGGTTGAAATCGATGCGGAATCTGGGATTGGAATTCTCGAACGTGAAGAAGGCAGCGGCAATCGAGAGCAACGAATTCGTCAATGCTTGCTCGGTTCTGGAATCGAGGCAAGGGGAAATAATTCGATTCCTTTCAGGGTGCGGAGAGGAGGAAATGAGATCGGGTCGATTCGTGAGGGAAATGGAGAGGTTTTTGGAAAGGAGCGTGGAGGAGATGAAATTGGTGAGAGAAGAGCAAAGGAGAGTGATGGAGGTTGTGAAGAGAACGACGTCGTACTACCAGGCCGGAAGAAGCAGAGGAAACAGCGGGGGAGAAGAGCAGCAGCCGCTTGAGCTGTTTGTAATTGTTAAGGATTTCCTGGAAATGGTGGATCAGGTTTGTACAGACATTTCCCGGAGTTGTAGTCTGAGGAAGAAGAAGAAGGGTGGAACGATGTCGGGTTTTCCGCCGGCGATTGGGAATACTAGTAGTAGTTCAGGGAAACTCCAGCAACGTCCTCCACGGAGTTTTCAGTTTCCTTCTGCAGCCATGGCTGCTGATGAATCAGATGAAGATGATGATGACTTCTGATTCTGAATATAGAAAGGTCTTTTTGTGTGTGTTTATTAAATTTAGATTATTTTTTGTGCTGAATTAATTGATCAGTGTTCTTTCCTACAAATTGAAGTGTAAATTGGGAATATTGAAATAAGATTTAGTAGCATCTCGTTGGTGCAGTTGATATTCAAGATTTATTTAGATTTTCTTTTTCACATATTATACCGTACAATCTGTCCTTTATATACAGTCATTCCATTTTTTTTCATTATTCTGTCTAGGGTACCAAGATTTTCAATTAATTAATTTGGAAACGTTGAAATCACAAATTTGAATGTTCTCAATATTGTGCTTCTTGTAATCGCTGCAATTTTTTATCACATAATTTTTTTTTTGAGTACGTTAACCTGACAAATCTCGCCGACGTTGATGATGAATGCGTCGAGAATGTGTGTGACAGGAACCCACTGACCGCTGGAGTTGCTCCTAATCTCGAGCCCTCCAATACCATCCTGAGCCGAAATGGTGAGCGCTTCAGGATCCTTGTGTCGACCACAGCCCAGAGTAGTAGTCAAGTCAGGAAATGGGAAAGGTGGGTAGTGATTGATCCTAACAAAGCTGATCTGATTCTCAAAGTATTTGTTTAGCCTATCAGCAGGCAATCCTAAGCTCAGGGAGATTATTTCTATGAGCTTCAACGCTAGTTTCTCCATTTCTCCTGCATATTCCTCTCGCACAGCCCTGTTTGAAAGAAATCACAAAAGTAAGGGGCATTATGACGCTGTAGTTAGGTGAACTCAGAGTCTGCCGACCTTGAATCCAGGTATCTATTTAAGCATACCGGAGGTGCTACACAAGGACGGTGAGAAGTGCGCTTTCCGATATTCAAACCTGAGATTTCTAGACTGAAAATCAGCGAAACTACCACTTCGTCTACACCTCATTCCCCACCTGTTCTCTTTTAAATAACAAAGGAAGGGGAAAAAGGGAAGTCACCTGAACTGAGATGGAGAAGCAGGCCATGGATTCCGAATGATTCTCAGTTCATCACAGTCCAAGTCAGGAGAAGCAGGGATGAAGTTGGGTTCCATGACCAAGAAATCAAAGACTTCCTTCCAATCTCTAACGTTCTTGGTATGTTCACTATCATGGTACCCCAACTGATTCACTTCTTCTCCTCCAGGGCCAAGAACTCCTTGGAACTCTCATGGATCCTCTGTACCAAATGCAGGGGAACTCCATGGTTGATCACTTGGAAAAAGCCCCAACCTTTACAAGCATTCTTCACTTCCTCCACCACCACCTCAATGTCTCTAGCCAGGTCGATCACCGGAACTTGTAGCTCTTGTGGATGGCCTGAGGCCATTTCTTTGGTTCTTACACGAAATGAGAAGGAGAATGATTGTTGGACGAGAAGAAGGAAGGTGTTTCTTCATATGATCAACGTGACTAGTTCAAGTTTCATTTTGGCCCACAAACAATAATTGATGATGATATGATCAAAGTAGAAAAGTTTGATACCTTTTTTTGGAGTTTCCACAACTACGTGGTGTTTATAAGAAGAATATATAAAGGGGTTGCTAGTTAGTGTGTCATTGAAGGTGGATTGGGCGTCGGGGACCCTGGATGCTATATCTTCATCCCTCATAATAGTCGAACGATCAAAGACTAACATAACATTAAGTAAAATTAATTTTTAATTTTATTTGACCATTATTTATAAGAATTATCGTAATAAAATTTTTTTAGCCATCTCCAACATACATGTATGTAAAATAGTAGCCGATTATCTCCATTTAATGGAAGAATAATGTAGGAAGTCCAGTTGTTAACCGAATCAGCCAAATGGCATTTCATTACCTTCCACTACATTACAAAAAAAAAAAGATCAGCGACCTTTCAGCTCATATCTCCTTTTCACGTGCACCGTGTACTGTACTGAACTAATTTAAGTTTCTACGCGTAAGAAAACCAACCGTGCAAAACCAAACTAGATCGCAAGGCACATACAGCATTGGATATTCTCAGCATCCATGAAGAATGAAACTTCAAAGCTCTACGCTTCTTCTGCTGATGCTTTGCTTTCATACGATTGATCGTAGGTAGAATGCCTACTCATTTACAACCTATTTTCGACCAAGTTCAACAGATAACATTGATGAATCTTTCTACACCTGCAGTAACATCATTCATCCAATTCTCCCCCGTCATCATTGAAACCTCACATGGAAACTAGTACAACAACAAAGTATATCAGCATTCATCAACCGCCTACCAACTTCACCTTTTTTCTGTCTGCTAGGACGGCAAAACATTTGACCATTTTCGAACTAAAGGGTACAATTTGACCAATCCTTTCATGCCATACACTTTAGTTAAAAACTTTCTTCAATACCCACCCAGTTACCTCTCAAAGCTGCAGATGGCACGACATAAATTACAACTGATAAAAAAGCAATACGAGGTTGTCAGATCAGGAGTAAACATGGTGGATGCATTTCCAATGGATATAGACAGGTGGGTACATCAAAATATGAAAAAAGAAGACTTTGGGACATGGATGCATGAAATCATTGCGTAACTGTTAATCCTTCATTACTTAAACAATAGATACATCTCCCCCTCTGTAAACGTGTTCCATGATAAACAAAATTGAAGAAGAAGCTACCTCATCAATATTATTCCCACGGAACAAACAGCCCTTAGTTGTCAAATGATGCTAAAACAAGTTAGTAACAAAACCATTAGAGAACAAGATATCAGTTACTTCACTTGCAGGTATCTGCAGATATAGTAAGTTAATTATAAATTATCACCTACGATAAGCATCATACTCCCCCCACAGCTTCAATGCCGTGCAAATGCTAACATAAGACTTTCAGACAGCAGCTACAACTTTATCAAGTAACAGAGAAGGCAATTAGATGAATAGGGCATATAACCAATTAACCACAAAGAACAAACTATGAAACCGAATATCATATATGTCCCATAGAACAACAAAACAAACACAGAGCACAACCGTGTCAAAATCATCATCATCTTTATGTATCGTTTCTATACCATCTTCTCTATTCACATACCATACTTTGAATTCATTCTCTACATTAGCATACGCACCATACAAGCCGAAGAACCAAACTTGGAATAAGCAGCTCAAATCCCCTGGTGCCAAAAGAAACATAAACCAGCTATGCCCGCATATGTAAGTCTATGAAAATGAGACACTACTACCAGCTAATATAGGCGACAAAGAAAGGAGACGGAATGACCCAACATACACAATTTCTGCTTAAGACCTCATGCTGCAAGAGCGAGCCAACCTCACGGTTAGGCTTCCACCAAGCACGCTCGGCTCCGCCTCTACTTTGCTGTGTTGGTAAGGCTTTCTACAGCTAGGACAGCGGCCATCTTCCTCAAGAATCCTCTTGTGACAGAAGAGACAAAGCCTAAATCCACAAGTACATGGCGAGAAGCTGGAGTCTGTTGGATCCAAATCTTCGCAGCATATAGGACAGCTGGACGGCATGTTGTGAGATTTCGACCACGGTAGCCCACCACCCTGGGAGTAAGGTCTGCTTGGATTCGGGAAGCTCCTCTGCTTCGACAAAGTCGGTAGACTCTGTGGACGGAATGCATCATCCGGCCTCCATGCCCGAGCATTGCATGAAGTTGCCCTTGGTGGAACGCCTCGCTGGAATTCCGGCCTCAGGTTAACCGAGGAGCCTAAACTAGTACACCTATCATGCACTTGGATTCGAGGGTCATGCTCGCAATGTGAATCATCGTTTGCGCCGTCCTCTTCTTTGGCATCATCCACATTTGCAGCTAAAGCATCCGCCATAGTCTCCCAATCATCCAAGCAATTCTCATCTTCGACATCATCGTCCTCCTCATCCTCTTCCTCGGTTATATTGCCGGAGCAAGAACCGGCACTATTCCCACTGCAACTCGAAGAAGCAGTGGAGTTCGTGCCTGAATCAGTAGTAGCCCCGAGTACGCTACTACTGTTGCTGATGGGGCTGTTAGAAGGCGAATCCGTGTCGAAGTCGTGATGATGATGGAGAGCAGTCGTCCCATTTTCATTCTCGTCATCATCCACCGCCAATTTCTCCAAAAGATTCTTCCTTTCCTTGCTCTTGCAAGGAGAAAGAGGAGGCGGAGATGCACGCGAAGGCATCTTTTGCTCCTTGCTCTTTCCCGTGCCTATCAACAAATACATAATCCACCCCCAAATACCCACATAGCATCAATAAGATGAAATCTTTACAACAAACACAATACGAATTTGGACAAAACTTATCAAAGCACAAACTAATTAATTTGCATTTCTTCAGCGATTAAGTTTTTTTCGCATTTTCACCAACGAGGGATTAAAAGAGCGTACCTTGAGAGAGCCATTGCTCACGACGTGCATCGAGTTTGCACTGCTTCAATCTTGCAGACCGATTGGCCTAAAATGCAAAAAAGAAAAGAAGAGAAACAAAATCAACGAAATTGCAAGAAAGCATCCGAATTGGAAAGAAAACAGAGAGAACAGATATGAAACAATCAAAACAGAGCAATCGAAACAGATTCTGGGATTTTGAGAAACTCACCCTCTTCTTCTTGGCGAAATCCCTGGGGGCAACAGAGGCGTTGAGGTTGATTGAATCGGAAACCATGGCTGTGGATTGGCGCACGCTCACGATAAGGAACACAAAGGAAAAGCCTTGCCGGAGATAAGGATTGGAGGAGATACGCAAAAACCCTAATTCGCTGTTCGCGGAAGATTTCAATCTTGGGAGATTTTTCTAGAGAGAGAGGACTGGTTCGTTTAGAGAGAGATAGGAAAGGATAACGGAAACTGCTCTGCTCCGCTCGCTCAGCCTAATTTCTGAACAGACTCTTCCCAATTTCATAACAAGACGCCTAACCCGTCTACAGCTTTTTTTGGTTTATATAGGCCCTTGATTACCAATTTGCCCTCCTTCTTTCTCGTCATTTACCCTCCTGCCTACCCTTACCGCATCGCAATTTCAGCTCCGAGATTTGGCCATTGCGATATTTTTTTTGCGGGCCAAGAAACTTCAACAACGACGTCGTGTCGGGAGTCAGTTTCTGTGAATTTCCTTGTTATTTTTCTGGACAGGCGGTTTTTGTTCTTTTCCGGTTTATTGATTTATTAGTTATTTTCAATTATTATAATTTTAAAATAACCTCTTTTGAAAACTGATCCATAGTTTTTTTTTTAACTGCACTGCATGTTGGTTTTGAGATTGTTTTACCCGTATGGAGGGTCGATTCTGAACCATTAACCAATCATCAAGAGTAATTTTCTCCCGCCGGTACTAATTAGGTAGAATCGAAAATCAATGCCGAATCAAATCAAAACGAACTGAAAAGAATATCGTCGGGGACTAACCTGTTCCTGTTGGTACAATGGCTTGCCGGAAAATATAATACAAGCCTCCGATAGTTGACGGCTCTGATTTCTCTACAGTAGAAGAAATCGTGGTTGGTGAAGAAACATTCGACGGAGGTTTGAAATCGACATCATTGGAGGCTTCAATCGATTTCAAAAACAGGAACAATGTCGACTTTACCTTTTAGGATTTGTTGCTGCTGAAGAGACGGTCGCCGCGGTGCCACTACCACTCGACGGAAGCAAGCCCTTCACTGAATCGACATATGGTATTGTTCTGATCGATAGTTAATTAACTGCATTGATGGTTTTGAGATTGTTTTACCGGTACGGACGGTTGACCATGAACCATTAACCAATCATCAAGAGGATATGATATAACTTCAATATAATTATAGTTATTTACTTCACCGATTCTGAAAACCTTTTGTATTATAAGAGTACAGTTGATTGATATGGGCACTTCTGAGTTCTGAAACTGGAACCCTAACAAAAAATAAATAAATAATCAGTTGAAGATAAAATATTTTAAATATGAAATGCTTATACTAATGTCTGATTAATCCGTCCAACAGACAGCCCTAGGTATAACTTATGTACAAGTGAAAGTGACCTCACCGATAAAAACTACACATTATATGTTAGTTTGGTCAAAATATGTGACTCTGACTCTGATGATGCTCTCTGTTAGTAGAAAATAAGATTGATTCTGTTGATGTCGGACAACTGAACAACGTAGAGATTGATGATGACAAGTTTTGTTTTGTCTTCTATGACAGAACATGACATTTTGCAGCTCTTAACAGAGTTGTGTAGAGCTGGAACTTGTTCTGGATGTGTAGCTTCAATATTCATGGTCAAATTCTCGGAATTTCGTACAAAATGGACAATATCCTAGTAGTAAGCATCAATGCATTTACTCATTTGACGTCTCGATTATTGCTGCAAACAACCTACTTTCTGAACTGGGTTCACAAATAAAGTACAAGATTAGACTATGGTATGGTATCTGGTCTTATTTGAAGTTTGGCCGCCTACTTGGCATTCGTAAGGCAATCATGAACTGATAAACAAACATAGAAATTCAGTCTGCTGGTGTAAACACTATAGTAGAAAATGAAAGAATGGTGCTAACACCTGGATTCATTCCTATCATATATGGTTTCTGCTGCAAGAAGCAAGGAAAACTAATCGAAGTTTTACATATTGCCAGGGTTTATCATCAACACTGACCAGAACTTGTGCTGATCATGAGCATAAAAATGACAATAAGATGGAGATGATTTCATGTAGATTGCTCTTCAGCCCCTTCATTCTCCAGCTTCTGCGAGTGAAAATAAACGAGCATTTACATCCAGGTAAGGCAACAAAAGAAACAGGGATACTGAAATCAGTTTAGAAATCTGGTTGTAACATGAACTGATTAGATATTGAATGTTTAAGATGAAAATCATGGAACAAACAAAACCTTTAAGACAGTGATGAAATCATATTGAAATGGTCTTTACTGCGAGGTTTTCCCTTGGTACCAAAAGACCCGTACAGCAGTTTCATAAATATGAGTTATCTTTCAAGAACCCTTTGATACAAAGAAGCAATAGCAACCAAGGATTTTACTAAACCAAGCATATGGACAGCTATGGACAGCAAACTAAAAAACTTGGCAACACGAAAGAAACGATCAATGTTAATGCAGATTTGCAAAATACAACTTAAACCAAGCCAATATAACTACAGATAGTACCAAAACCTAGCCTCCAAAAATTGAATCAGGGATAACGGAATCAGAGACCGTGGATCAACAACGATAATAATCAAAGTATGGTGCACATGGATTAGAGGAAACAAAGGACTATCACTGGTGACAGAATTAAAAATTCAATCGAAGAGCAGTAAGGTAAGGGCTTTAGGGTTACCGATTGGGCCTTGTGCCAGGAGAGGCCGCGGTAGACGTTGACGGAGAAAGTGGCGGTTAGGTATATGGTGGCGACGCCGAGAGCCGCCGTGAAGCCCTTGAATGTCCAGTCGGCAGCTTTGCTTCCTATTCCCATTATTTCCTTCGCTGTTCGCTCTGTGCCTAAACCTCTCTGGTTGTACAAATTCCACAGTTGTTTAGGGTTCAATTCGTGTAACGTAATGGTCATATAACAATTTTTTGTTGCAAATTCATCCCAACCTTATTAGAGCTGTAACAAAATAGTCAATCCGTCAAGTTATCGTTATCTATAAAAACTACAAACATGTCGGATCCAATCGTACAATTAATGCCCAGCATTGGCATATTTGGCTAGTTTGTCGAAGATGATGTTCAAGGCTTTGTACGGAAGCTCCAAGATCCTTGTTGATGATAAAAAGCCCACGTCGACTTAAAAAAGCCCACATTGGGATAAAAAGGCCATCAATTATAACATAGAAGTCCAAGCCCCACCTTCCTCAATAGAATAGGGGGTCTCATCTCATTTCTGGTGCACGTACTCTTGTCAGATGATGATAAAGAGAGGGACGAAGGGGCCATGAAAGGAGGCAAAAGAAAAGAAGGAAAGAGTAAAGGGAACAAATGAAACACATAAGTTCATGTCCTTGGAATATTGTATCAACGTTGTACGTCCAATAATTTGTCTCTGATTCCATATGTTTCTTTCTGTCTTTAATGGAGTCTGTGATGAACAACACCACTCTCGTATGTATGTGTAAATGCATGCTGAGTCTCCTGCTGTCAGCTTTACTCATTTTCAGCCAACCAGAATCACAGCCCCAGCTGGTTTTCTTCTTCCACTTTGTTAAAAAGAAGGATACGGACAGAACACGGTGACCTCTAAGACGATTTTTACAATTCATGTCGATGATAGTAAAAAGTAAACCGAAATTTCTACCTAACTAGGGAGTGATGACTACCATCAACAGCCCCGTGAAATAACTAAGAGTCATGTGCATCGCAAAAGGACGGCTCTATTGATCGAACAGAGGACTATCTGGGCGCGAAGCCCGGGGCAAGCGGATAGGAGATGGAGAATGTCTTTAACTATCCAACCACCAGAGGGAAGTGAAATGTGGTCACGATGGAGGTGTGACGCGACATGCTTCGCGACTCCTTCAATCCCAACCTGCAAGAGACCAATTCAAGAGCAGGGCGGACGACACCATTGACAGTAATCGTGAAGGATCCAAATTCCATTAGTACTTAGTGCTTTGTAGTGGTAAATCAAAAAAGTCCTAAAAGTCATTTTCTTCTCCCACAAATCCACAACCCAGTGAAATTTTAATAAAGATCCACAATCTACACAGACACCTATATATTTTTCATATATATTTTCATATTTCCAATAATAAAATATAAAACTTGGGAGAATCTGAAACGATACAAATATTGACAAATTCACTAAAATAAAATAAAATATTTTATTTTGTGATAATGTGACTAAATCCAAGCTTAATACCTTATCCACTAATTAACACCCACATACACTTCTTCATTTTTTACTATAATTTTTTTTAGATTTCTTTTTGAAAGCAAGTGTGAACAGAAAAAAAGACCAATAATCTTCTTCACTATAAATATCTTTCTCCACCTTTCTTTGCCTTGAGAGAATATTGCCAGTTGGCTCCATCCATCTTCGTATTCACATTGCTTGCACCTCAAATAAACCCATGTATACGTACGTGTGTGGGTAATTTGGACTCGATCGTTTCGGAAAACTAGTCAAAGAGTCCCCATGTGATTGGAAGTTGAGAAATTTATTTTATGCATACGGATTTTTATCATCTTCTTTCCGGCCCTAGTTGTTTGGGGTGGACAACAAGGATGGACCTCTTCGTTGCTTTGGGCTCGATCGGGTTGCTCGTCTTCGTTGTTGGTTCAGTACGTGCATGGGTTCTCACAATCAAAGTGGTGTGTAATATTGAGTTCGGAGGTGTGTAATATAAGAGTATGAGTGAAAGAGAAATATGAAATAAACAAAAGTCTAGCGTTGAAAAATTGACATCTTGTTCTTAACTTTCTTATTAACAATTTGAAGTAAGTGAAGCTTAGCTGTCCCTAATCACTTAAATTAAGACTGTGATTAGGTACAAAGATAAGGCAATGATATCAATAATTTAATCAGCAATTATGAGTGAATAACACTTTTTTTTCAATATAATAATTAGTTTATTGGTTTGATTATTTTGAAGGCGATCGATTGTGTTGTGGGTACCTTAAAAATATTTATATAATTCCAAGTGGTTTGGGACCCTGAAATCTGGTTGACCAGATTCATCCAACTCCAAAGACGATTTGGTTAACAATACAATAATGATATGGTACACCTCTCTTTTTAAAATTTGTCAGACCACTTTTCATTTCATGTGCATATGTTCCCCCCCTCTTTAGTCATAATAATTTTATTCTCTTATACGATTCGAGATACTTATAATTAATCGATTGACTAATAATTTAGTTTGACTTCGAAACAAAATTTAACTCCGAAATAGAGTGTTCCATACTCTCGGTTATCCAAAGTGATTAACACATATCGTAATTGTCACAATTCAATTTTAGAGTTGATCCAAATTAAGAAAATGTCTAAAATCTATATAAAAAAAGATATATAAAGTAGTTGATTGGGGTTAAAAAATATTGACAGCTAGTTTGGATATGTGATTTGGACAGGTGATTTAAGATGATTTGAATATTGGTAGATATTTGGTCCCAATCACCCGTTTAAAGTTTAATAAAAGGAGATTTGTGATGATTTGAAATCATCTCGTGGGTTTGGAGAGTGGTGATTTCAAATCCCATACAGAAATAAGAGTTTTCGAAAAGAGATTGGAGATTTAGAAATTTTAATAAGGTTTACCCCTTTGTTTTCCTTTTCGTAGTTAATGAGGTAATAATAAACTCATGCATTTAGTATTTTTATCAATCTAATTTTTCTCTTTTTATAATAATTACACTCAAAATCACTCATTTAAATGAACTATTTTGAAATTAGCAAGTTCCAATAATTTTTATTTATTTCAAACCTCTAACTATTGTAAATCTTTTCATTTCAAATCACCTATCCAAATTAGAGAATTATTCAATAATTTTTATATAAATATGTACAATATATATATATTTTTGCTTAAAGGATCAGATTTCCACAGTTACGAGATTTAAATTCAAAAGTAAATTAGTTAGATTTGACAAATTCAAACCACTCTTAATCTACTGTGAAACAAGATACCACAATATTTTCAAATTTTAAAGCTTATTTGAAGATTGCTATTTTCAGAAATAAATTGTTTAATTGGTGATTTGAAAGTGATTTCAAATATAATTATTATAGGGAGAGAGTAGTTGTTTTGTCTAATATCAGTAATACTATGTTTTTATTTTCTTAAACGCAATTGTAAAAGGAATTATCAAATTAAAGTTCATGTTTAATGAGATCTAAATTGTGGATACCGCCCGTAAATATAATATTCTTGATTTGCTGGGATTAATAAATAAATATTAATTATTATCATTTCCTAGACGAAAAAAAAAACAACCTTAATAGTTGGTTAAGCCAATCAAGAAACAAAAATGATGAAAAAAAACAACCTTAAAGAGTTCAATCATGCACCAATTCCCAGTCCACGTGGTATTGAGTAACTATCGTAGAGGTGGAGATGAAAATAATAATCGTTCTTATAGACTGAATTCAAATTGTTCAAATAGGAATAATTCAGATTGGTCGAATATTTGTAATGCATGGATTAAATTTTAAGAATTTATGTATCGGTATTGTTAGAGTATGAACATTGAAGTATACGAACCGAATACCTGATCAATGAAAATTTCAAAAAGATCTTTTATGATGAGATTTTATATTTTTTGCGAAAAAATAAAAAGACGAGAAAACGATTCAATTGCTCGACAATCGCAAAAACAAAACGATGGAATAAAAGTTGAAGCTCAAGCTGCGAAAAAAAAAGAAGATTCGTAAAAGTGAAACCCCAATTGCGATTTGAGAATATAATTTTGTCTTGCAGTAAGAGTAGTGTAGCGGATTATAATTGTAGGTTGTGTAATTGGGTAGGTTGCTATGTTTGGATTGAGTAGATTATTATTATTTGTAAATCACTAAAAGGTACACATTTATTTGTAAAATTAAAGTTATTCTAAGAAGTGCTATAAGGTACAAGAAGCACTATACAATATAAGTTGTATATTGAAAATTCGAAGAGTTTAAATCCAACAAACCTATAAATAAATACTATTATAATATATATTTTGGTTTCTTTATCATATTTGACCCAACGGTCTAAAAGAACCTAAGAAGAAGGGATATATTCATAAACGACATAGGGTTTAGTATAAATATATAACAATATAAGGTGAATTCTTAGGTGTTTTTCGATGTATTGGTACACCGCTCATATGACGCACATTGAGCATTTTATATGAAATTTAGGTTCTTAATTTCTACTTATTTTTCATAGTAGTGTTCTTATACATTTTAATCATACAAAAAAATGTTTTTATATATTTTAATCCGTAATATTATATATTTTATATGAATTGATTAAATATCAATTTTGCAAATTATTTATGAATCCAATTAAAATCAGATTGACCCATAATTAATAATAAATAATAAGTTTGTCGTCTATTTAATACCAGCACTCAAATCATTAGCCCCTCAAATTCCCTTATTTGAATGGAGAATGCTTGCATATCGATGTGTGTTCATATTTTTTGTTTCATAAATCTTTGTTGATTCTCGATTTTCAAGAATCAATGAATATTTTTAGCTAGCATAATAAGGGGATATGTACAATGCTATTTGATTTACAGTGTCGAAGCACAAGTGTGGAAGGTTTTGGTGGGAAGAAACAAGTCATTTACTACTGTAAAAAATATAGTGATACTTGGTTGAAAATTGAGACACTAAAATGTCTAACCAGCTACAGATATCGTCAATAGCGCAAATCGAACTAAAAAGAGAAAAGGATATTTGCAAGAAGTTTGTTTTATAAATGCGACTTCATTGCCTTTTCCTTTGTAGAATTTTTAACCACTTGTCATCAATAAATTGAAGTCAATCGAAAAAAACGTACTCTGAATTAATGACCAAGACCTGATGAATTTGATAAGAACTCTTGGTCCCATTTGAATTCAGATATTGTACACTCATGTGTGCTTGGTGAGTTCACCTAGAAACCCTAAAAACTCATTCTTCGCAACACCAAAAACCACCATGAGAACTGAGATATTTGTAATTAGCTATTAATCATTATTAAATGTCAGCTGTCTAATGATGATAAAAGACTAGAAACTTTCAATAACAATGGGATCAGATGGAGTTGCTGTCGCTGTGCGGACACCAACCTCCTACACGTCTTGAGCGAACATCGAAAAGTAAACAGAAAGTCAGATTGATGAGCATGTTGATTTGTTTCTAGTTAATTTAGAGAAGTTAGATTGGACTTGTTAGTGAGAAAGGAGCATTAGGGTTTATGATTTGGAAAAATTCATGTTGTGATTTAACTAATTAGTGATTGGAGTTGTATCTAAAATTGAAATGATAATTGATCCCAATAATTGAAAAGAATATTCCATTAACAATGAAACTTTATATATATCTTTTAATCTATATGTTTTAAATATATTTAATTTTATGTTCAAAAAATATATATGATAAATATTAGATATACATAAAATATAATTAATAAATAAATATGATATGAATATCTAATTATCGTCTTGCCGTATGTCATGGAGAATAATAATACCGCAAAAATAGTGCTATATTATCCTGTAATACACCTATACAAAATCAGATGGAATCGCAACCAAATCGGTAAAAAAAGAAGAAGCGCAGTCACTCGTATAAAAACGCCAACTCAGTCTCGCACCTCCGTTTGCCAACCGTTCATTCTTCTCTCCCAATAGACGCAATTTCCTTGTTTCAATTTTCTTTTCTTCTTCCCTTATAAAAAATCTTCACCCTCCCTGATTATCCGTTCTCCTTTTTGTTTTCCTCCATTACACTTGTACGGCTCCTCAATTCACAGCAAGCACAAAGAAACAGAGACACACACATGGCTGGGACCAGCTCCACCGCCGGCGATGGCGGCCCGCCGGGAGAGATCATGCTGTTTGGAGTCAGAGTGGTGGTTGATTCCATGAGGAAGAGCGTCAGTCTCAACAATCTCTCCCAGTACCAGCATCCTTCCGATCTCGTTCTCGTCGACAATAACGCTACCGATGACAAGAAGGATAAGGAGGAAGTCCTCGTCACCGCCACCGCCACCGCTGCTGGTTATGCTTCCGCCGATGATGCTGTTCATCACTCCTCTGGCACTCGCTCCGAACGCAAGCGAGGTATTCCTTCATCCTCTCTATTTCTCCTTGTACTGATTCAACTTGGAGTATATAATCGGTGGATTGATTCGTTGGATAGCGGTTTCACAAAGTGTGATTGATTTGTTGTTGCTCACGGAATTTGATTTTTTTTTCAATCGGGGAGAGCAGGGATACCGTGGACGGAAGATGAGCACAAGCTGTTCCTTATTGGATTGCAGAAGGTAGGAAAGGGGGATTGGAGAGGAATCTCTCGCAATTTCGTCAAGACTCGAACTCCGACTCAGGTCGCCAGTCATGCTCAGAAGTATTTTCTCCGGCGAGTCAATATCAATCGCCGCCGCCGTAGATCCAGCCTCTTTGATATCACTACTGATACGGTAACCAAATCAATCATTCATCAACTCCTCTTTCAATTAACGTTTTCCCAATTGGTTTCTTGCTGGTGAGTGATCTCTGCTCCATCTAAAATAAAATCTACTATATCTGATTGAGCTTGATATTAGGCTACAGATCTTAATCCTTGTGTTTGCTCTGTGATACCGATTGTAAGAGATTAAAAATCATTGATAGACTTACAGATTAGATCCAAATTAGATGGTAACAACCATATAAGACAGACGTGCAGGATTGATGCTTGTATTTGGTGTTGGAATTTAACCAGAAACAAAAAGATAGTTCCATCTTTTATCCATTTTCTCATTCAATGTCATCTATCCGTATTGTTGACTACTGATGACACCTCTGGTTTTGTCATATGTGGAATTAGGTCACTGGGGTATATATGGAACAAGAGGAATCCCATTCCTACAGCCAAGAGAACAAGAAGAAGAAGAAGATGCCCTCGCCATCTCCGCCTGCTGAACCAACCAACATTATGAGCTGCTTCCCTGTCATGCCAGCTTTCACCATATCCACCAATCCATCCTCCACCGGGACTGACATGCCTATGGATAACCTGTCATTAATACAAGGCATTCAATCCTCTGCAAATCTCGCCCGTCCTGTTCTTCCTGTCGCCCCATCATCATCCTTATCTCGCACCTCTTCAAGGACGATATCGGATGTCGACTTGAATCTGAACTCCGAATCACCCGATGGGGGAATGTCATTGGCGCTGAATCTGTCATTGCCATCTGATCAAAGGACGAGACAGCACAACACAGCCTCCTTCAAGATGATGCACAGGGGCTATGGCAATGGGGATAATAGCAGTATCAGCGTAGCTTGAGGTTAAAACGCCATGGGAGCTGCTCAAGAGTCAAAAACATCATAAATTTAGGTAAGATTGGATGACTGGTCTAGGGCAATCTTTTGTTGTTGAATTATAATGTACAGACCAATGAAAAGGATTGGCATAAAATTATGATGCTCTGTTATTTCTTCCTTCATAAACTAGTTTGGATTGTTGCTAACTTGATCATCATCCCCCCATTAGAGTCCCTTTGTTGTTTTGTGTCTTGTCTTATTGCAGTACTTTTTGGGCTAGATCGTGATTTAAGTTTTTAGAGCAGAATAAAGACAGCCGTGAATATAAATAAATAAATAATAACCTGAATTTTAATTTAATTTTAAATTAGTGGGTTGGAGTTGAGCTTTCCGCTTATGCTTATCATTCTAATTAAATATTATTAAGCGAATTGATTAAAAGGGGGAATCTTGCTTTATTTAAATCTCGAAAGAGTTCTCATTGGAGAAGGGATTAAGTGGATTTAATTAGTGAACGTCCAATAACAATCGGCCCACCAAATTTTCAGCGTTTGTACAAATACGTATATTCCTTTTTTGGGTGAAGAAATACGTATATTCCTTTGTATTTCCTCTTTTGTTGACTTTGGAGATTGGCGCCACTTCTTATCTATGGAGTTTATTCTCCAAAGTGTCGTCAAATCTCAGGTTCTGAAATCTTATTAATTATTAATAATAATTCCTCATTTGATGGTTACCAAGGATCAACCTTTATGAGTTAGAAATTCAACATTATGTATTTATTTACGGTTTTGAATATTGTATTGGATTGGTTCGACAATGAATTTCTACTAAAATGAGAAATTAAAGAATGGATACGAAAATGAAAAATATATCGTATGACTTTACATTTTAGATGGTAGATTCGTTAAATTAGTAAAAGGGTTATCTAATATATCACATTATCTAGTCGAAAGCACATACATCTCCTCTAACGACAACAATCAAAACGATTAAAAAATATTTTTTAATTTCATTTAGCTATTATTTGAATGGCTTAATATGGTGAAACCTCAATTTTTAGCCATTCCCAACATGCATGTCGACTATTAGCCAATTTGAAAATTTTCATGTCAAAATTGGTCAATTTCCGTGTGTTATACTATGGAAATTTGACCATTTTCACAAGTAAATTTTAAAATTTTAAATCGACTAATATTTTATATGCATGTTAAAAATGATTAAAAAATCAAGTTTCACTATGGTAACCCCTGTAAAAAATGGTCAAATAAAGTTAAAAATCAATTATACTTGGTGTTATGTTAGTGTCGAAATTTTCAAAATTGACTTACTTTCTGCAAGTTGAGCTGTGGTTACATGAATTACATTTTTTTAACTTTGACCCTACACAATTATGTGAGAACCGAAATATTTTACCACACATTTCAATACGTGCAGACAATAATAAAATTCACAAGTCGATATGTCCAATCAGCTTAAACAACCTTAATAAAGCAATTAACACAGAGACTACTGATACCTTTTTATTTTGGGCCTTTTGGTTGATCCATGAATTAAAATATGATTATGGAGTCAAAAGTGACCCCATAGTGGTTCAACAGGTTGTAACCTTTTGCACCCGAATCAAACTCCAAATGAGCAAGTCACTATTACAACTGAGTTACTATACACCCTTTTAATGCTTGCTGAGAATCACTTTGTGTTTGGAGGAGTGAGTAATCGACCATAGTTGTATCGAAGTTATCCATTGATTAGTTGATTCCTTTGACTTGTTCTTCCTCTTCTTCAACTCGGAGGTACTATTTGATGGTGAATTTTACTAGTTTCCAGTCTGAGATACATTAATAATTCCTTGCCCAGGTACTATTTCTTGTTTGTGCTCATGGTGTGTTTTGGTGGTGCTTTCTAATTTGGGTTCTTCATTCTATTGTATTTCAAGTTCGACATATCCACTATTAGAAATTCGCTTTTCTCTTCAATCTACATCGGAGAGGATAATAAAGCATAGTTGTGTATGAAATTTGAACACAGAGGCTCTTGTATATATGGTGGAATAGTAACAATTAAAAATTAAGTAGTAACTCTGTATCTTCTTGTCTGTAATGAGATGCATTGTATTTTGGATACTGGCGTAAAAGATCATGTTGCTGCTGTTGAGGTCGAGAGCGCTTTACTGAGTTCTTTGTTCCTGTCTTCCTGTTGCATGATCCACAGAAGCTAACAACAAGCAACAGTCTTTATGATGAAACTTGTGGCAGGGGATCGATGTTAATATACACCAGTAATTAGTACTGTTATGATGGAGATTTCTGTGTGAAGAAACAGAAGAGCAGGAGATGGCATGAGTCTCTTACGTACTATCAATAACAACAACCACCAACAAGACATGACTTTGTCCAAGTTGAGATCAGTTTTCTCCAAGGAAAGATCAACATGTATCGATTGACATCATTGCTTCAGATAAAGGTTGATCTTTTTGTTAAATTTGCATCATAACAGAGCCTGGGGATTCCTGTTTTGTTTAAAAAGATTAGAGAGAACAGTGGAACAATCATACACAAGTTCATTTGTTGCTCCAACCAGAAGAGGGAAATCATGAGCCAAATATATATGAACCCATTTCTTCTACTAATCTCACCTGTTAAATGGCTGGCTACATCCCAAAATGTTGACTAAACATGCCTAAATGGTAAACTTTCATATTGAATCTGTCGGACCCAATCAAATAGCTAATATACCCCACCAATCATTGAATGGCTAGAATTTCTCTCAAACCCAAAAGATGTTTGTAATTCATGAACGTAAGTCGTACACCTGGCGAAGATTTTTTTCATTATTTCTTTATATAATAATATTAATATCTAGCTTGTCGGCACTCGCCCAGAGGCGGAGGAGAATTCTAAGTTTATCGCCAATGAGTTTCGGAAGTTATCATTAAGGCGGGAGGGAGCAAACCGTCCATTTCCGCAGCGGACAAGGAATTCGTGGGCTGTAGCTTCTTGTTATACTTACGGTACTTCAGCACTTCTCAACTTATTCTGGTTTCCGATTTCTTTGTCTTTCAAGTTTCAGTCGGAATTTAGGGTGTGGTTGTGGGTTTCCGTCATATTTATCTGCTTTCTCTACTCGGATTTGCTATTTTCTGAACAGTTCAGCTTGGCATCAACAAACTAGACCTGAAAATTCAGCTGACAAAAGTGTTAATTTTGAGCCACATAGCTTTTAATTTGATGCAGGAACCAGAGATTTTGTATTCAATATGAAATTACAGTATGGCGTCTACTTGCTGCTGTTACTTATCATTACATCAGTACTTCATTCCCAAGGAGTTTCTGGAAACAGGCACAGCATAATCAAGTCGGCCACTTTTCTGTCACCCAAGTTTGTGCTTGGGCCAGGATCTGTGCAGAACAATTTCTTCTACAACGTCGATTTCCCTAGAGGTCACATTGGGATCAAGAGCTTTGATGCTGAAGTTGTAGATTCGAGTGGAAATTCTATCCCCCTTCACGAAACATATCTTCATCACTGGCTTGTCCAGAGATACCATGTCCCTAAGGACAAGGCTAGAGATCCTAATCTTCGTCGGAAGGATGTTGTATCTGTAAGGAATAACGGTATCTGTCAGAACGGAGTTCTTGGCCAGTCGAATGGTCTTGGCTCAGAAACTCGAAGAACCTCTACATATGTTCCGGATCCTTACGCAATTGAAGTTGGCAATCCATTTGAAATTCCGGATGGTTATGAGGAAGGATGGGTGCTTAATATTCATGCAATTGATACGCGTGGTGCTCAAGACCGGTTGGGATGCACTGAGTGTCTATGTGAAGTATACAATACTTCAATGATTGGTCCTTATTTGCCTAAAAACTATAGAGGTGGTTTGTTTTGTTGCTTCGGGCACACGGAATGCAAGCTCAAACAAGGTTTTGAGGCTCCAAGGAGAATCCTTTATCTTCGATACACGGTGAAGTGGGTTGATTGGGACAGTGGGGTTCTCCCAGTTAAGATCTATATATTCGATGTCACCGATACTGGGAAAAGGAACAATGGTTCTACCGGGCTCAGTCCAGAAAATGGTTGCCAGGTATGAAGAATGTCTTGGTTGCTTGATGAAGAGAAAAGAAAGATACTGTATATAACTGTTTTTTTCATTGAATGCAGATTGAGTATGACATAGAACCATGCAGGGCTCCTGGGACGTGTGTAAATGTGAAAAAGGAAAACTTTAGGATGCCATCTAGTGGCTATATTATCTACAGCGTTGCCCATCAACACACTGGAGGGATTGGTTCAACTCTTTATGGAAAGGTGATCAGTTACTCTTCCAATTAACAGTTTTTTTCCAGATAATTACTTAGCAGGATCCTCGTGAATTTTATTTATCAGGAAGGACGTGTTATATGCCATTCAGAACCAATCTATGGAACTGGGAATGAGGCAGGAAATGAAGCTGGTTATATTGTAGGAATGTCCACATGTTACCCAAAGATTGGATCTTTAAAGGTAGCAGCTGGAGAAGAACTAGTACTGGAATCCAAATACAATTCTTCCAGCGAGAGAGGCCATACAGGAGTAATGGGACTTTTCTACATTATGGTTGCAGACAACACTCCATCAACCTTGTCCTTTTTGCCAGCTCCTCTTCTTACCGTAATTAACTTCAACACAAAAACCAATTCTTTTTTCACTCAAGGAAGAAGCTTTTGCATATGGTTCGTTGTTGTTGTTGCAGATATGTGGTGATTTCAGCTTGAACGCATGGATAGCCCCCTTAGGATTGGCAGCCGCAGTTGGTGTTGGAGTCTTCTCTTGGACGAGGAATCGACGCACTGAATATAGCTACCGCCCAATTACGCCTTGATACTGCTTCAATCTTCTAGTTGCATTGCCTCAATATATACAGAGTATTGAAGTGACCAGAAGAAAAGAATATAGCAACACTCTTTTTTCTTTATTTTCTTCTTATAATGACAGAATATATGTAAATCCAATCTTTCTTACAGCCAGCTGGTTCTCTCAAGTTTGGCTGATTAAATAAATGTAATCTCAACGATGCTCAATTGATATAAGTCTCAAGTTTGACATCCAACACCGCCAATAATAAGAACTTACGCAAACTTCCTACGCTGGACATCTGCAAACAAAATTGAACTGTGCAGAATTACATGTCTTTTTTCTTTATCGCACTACACCTTTCAATCAATACAAGATAAAAAAAAGAAATAAATATCAAACTAGATTCCAACTTAGACTTAGAGGTACAAGTCTGAGTTAACAATCAGTGCTTTTTTCATTTGGTATCATTGCACAATAAAATTACAACTCTATACCAAAGAAATTCTAACCCCCAAACCAAAACTTGAAAGCCAAACTGCTGTTCAAAAAGATTACAACACTAAATCCCTCAAAGACGCCAAAATTCTCCTGCAAAAATTGGAGAATTGAATTATACACCAATTGACAATTGCCATTTCACTCTCTGCCTCTCTCTCTCTCTAATTCAAATCAATTGAAACGACATCTCTTATAGCAGACTCTCCCGCTTGCGAAAACCAGACTCAAGAAAATCCAATATCTCCACCCCTCTGCAGCCTTATTCATATCGGCGACCGGGTTTTTATTTCAACTCCAGTGGCCTTAGAGCTCCTTGTACAATCTCCTGAACCATCCGGTTTCGCCGACAGAGGTCGGACAGCTCTTCTATTGGAGCCATCAATGTGTTGATATCCACTCCTGAAGCAGCATCCGACAATGCTTTCAAAAATCTTGTGCGTTCGATATCTGTCACCGCTGTTGCCGGGATTAAGGAAACAATGTCCCTCCCCCAACCCACCGAGGTCGCCCCAAATGAACGAGCTAGCGACAGTAAAGCGTAGGTTACCTGGGGAAAGGGAAAGGAGAGTTGCTTTCACTGGATTAGTTGGAACTATAGGGAATTGGTGAGTTTGCGAAGTATGAGAAATTACCGTTTCTATACGAGAACTTGGTAATGCCCCAGTTAACGAAGCAATCAATATTCTGGTTATGGTAGGACCTCTTGGAGCAACGACGTTGTTCCTGATTGATAAGAACTGTTCTCCGAGGCTAGATTTCCCGAGATCGAAGATGTCGGACAGGAATGTCAATATGGAGTTGGAGGCCTCTCTGCAAAAGAAGTTCGAGCCCCGTTAGCATTTGTTCGTACAAGTGAGATTATCGAATGGCCAAATTCAGAAGACTAGCACTTATTCGTACCTGTGCTGTACCGTGACACCGATCATGGCACAATCAACTAATGAAGGGAATACTTGAGATGGAATGAATAACTGAGGACAGTAACGCATGCATCTGGATGCTAGTAGAAAGCAATCATCAGCTATATCCGGCCGAAGAGTAAAGTCCTGCAGCTCACAAATGATGATTCAATTTGAAATCCTCAACAGACATAGATCACAAGGTAAGAAAACTTCGTAATGACAAGCTGAACTGAACCTCGATATTAGTAAGAAGGCACACTGTGTGCGTAAAGAGTGCTTCGATCAAATTTTTCAGGTAGGAAGCACAGGATGGATCGGACCCAAATATCTGCACACCATACAAGTTTCAGGTTCATTAGGAGATCAAATAAAGCTTAAAGCTTTACCTAATTTATGGAAGTGATATACTTTTATGACTTCACTTGACAGGTAAAGGAAGCACGGTTGGTGGTGTTGCCTATACAAGCCTTGGATTTCCTCTAGCATTGCGCCGATTGTAACTCCCATGAACCTGCCAGAAGTTCTTACCTGAAGATAAATAAACCGTGTTACCAAGTCGAGCACTATTGAAATGTAAAAACAAATAGCAACGAAAATATGCATTAGCTTGCTCAGTTTCTTAATGCTGTCTACTTAGTTTCAGAAACCTCAACCAGCTAAAACAAAAGTCAAATTCACTAACACACCGCATATTTACAGGCTCGGCACAAAGACTCCATTGTCCTCATTTCCCAAGCACGACTACAATAAAAAACAAGTATGAAGCAATTAACGAAAGGGTGAGGAACAAACAAGCATGACTTAAAGAGAGTGCTGTCTGGTATTTGCATATTACTCACAGGTCAAAAATTGCTTTCAGTAGAGGCCAAAGTCTTTGTATTGCATCCGCCACAGCTTCAGGGTGATTTACATACCTAAAACCAGTATTTTAGTTGTACTGAAGAAATGTCAATACATGCAGAAGACAGTAAAGATACGCCAATCAAACCTGAAGATATATGCAAGTCGATCAATATGGACAGTCAATTCACGAGCATGTTTCTTCTCGAGTAGTTCTGGACCTTGACTGATAATTTCCTGTGTTTTTTTCAAAATTAACACCCATAGCAATCAGGCAAGAATCAACCACATTTTATAAGCTTAGCTTGAAAGGGGCGGCACCTGTAAAGGAGCAACCACTGGAAAGCATAGTTTTTCTAATGCTTGTTTGGCTTGGTCTGGAGGTAGTTCTGTAATGACCATACTGAAAAACAAATTACAGCCAGAGAGCATATCAGTAAAGAATGTGTAACATAACACGATAACAAATCGTAAGACAAAAAGAATACCTTAAGGCCTCAACTAAATGCAGAGAGTCATCAGCAGTGACTTTAAACGCACCCTCCCCACTAACCGCCCGGTGGTATATGGAGAAGAGATCATCAAAATTTCCAGAAAGCTTTCTCCGACAATCTGGAAATACGAGTTGAATCGTGATATTTTCATAATAGACCATTCAGCATTTACAAAGGGTAAACAAACAAAGCAAATACACAAAAAATCGGTATATTTTTCCTGCTTCCACTATGTTCTTGAGTAACTTGCTTAGAGAATACAGTAGCCTGCAGTTAGTGACTACATACCATCACAAATGTGTCGGAATGCCACAGCTGCAGCAGCAGCTGAGTCTTCAGATGTACCCATGCCACACAGTAGAACCTTTATTATGGAAGACAACACAGCCAATCCATCTGATGCAGAATCGAGCCACTTCGAGTATGCTCCAATAGTCAAGCAAACTGAAAACTTACAGGGAATTACTCAACTCAAAATACACCACAAAGGAAGGGAAGGAAGTTCAGATAAGGAAATACGATCAGGGAAAGGCTAATATATCTTCTATATAAAAAAGACCTGTCTGGAGTAGCTGTGGCTGATCCGGAAGTTCCAAAAGTAAAGACATAATCTGGACAGCGCAAGGAAACCACAATTTAGATTTATCAAAATCGATATAGAAAGAATCATGTTCAAATAAATGAAGCTATACTGATCAGGCAAACAACTGTAGATCAATGGATTTGGAACAACAGGTTGAATTTCTCCTAAAGACTAAAAATTCACTTTAATCAAGAATTCATCCAAAAAGAGAACACTATATTAGCTACCGCCTAACAGTTAACTTAATCTTGACAGAAGTTTAATCATGTTATGCAATTGAAGGGAGGAATATCATGAACCAACACAGAAGACACAACAGAATGCGCAAGGCGCCAGGCGGAAAGCCCGGACTTGATAACAAATGACAACTAAAGCTCCAAAAGAATCAGAGAGCGCTCACCTTAGGCATCACTTCAGCCTCATCTTTTGAAACATATGTTGATATCGCCCTGATACAAAATAAAGCAGCTTCTGCTGGACGCCACTCGCTCTGTCCATTACCCCAGCAAGCTTGTGCCTAGAAAAGTCAACAAATGACTCGGAATTTGAAAAAATAACAAAACACAGGAAACCTACGAGGAATCATACTCCCAGCAGAAAAGCAAGTGAGAGGTGCAAATAACATGTTTTAGAAAGATGATAAAAGCGAATTAAAACACCCACCTCGGCTAGCTTTAAATAGAGAATTCTCAGAATGGTATCACCCCCTAGAACTGAGGCTGCATCGATTAACACATCCGCAACAGCTACAAAGACCAAAGCTTTTATGTAAGTGCTGAACAAGATCAAAGAGGGTATATACGGAAGAAAAAACCAAGCAATATTACAAATAATAAGCAGGAAGCTCAAGGCAGAAAGTAGAAGACAAAGATGGTCAGTCAATTAGTAAAGTTTGAAAAGGAAAATTCAACAGCCAAAGAAGCAGGGATGAACTTTTCGAAAGAACACCTAGACTCATATTAATATAAGTTAGCTGTAAACATACCAATTAAAGCAGAACCTAATCTGTACCCCCAAATTCTGAGAATTGCCGATTACAATGACTGAAGAACAAAAACAAGCTTTTGCTCCAAGTTACCAAATATATAGAATACTGCCAGTTCTCTGTTGACTAAGTTCAATCATCGCAACCTTAGGCCACAATCTGATCCAGCACACTTCAGAAATTTCAGCATCATGTGTTGATATCACCATGTAAAGGCTCGCAGTGGTTCCACTTGCAAGACTCTTAACTGGATCCTACGTGACAGTGCAGTTGAATATGCTACATAGCTGGAGAAGAGCTGTAATCAAGTTATCTCATTCAACATTGGATAGTACTTCAGGTGCAAGTACCACGTTCGAATCAGGCTGGTGCTTGAAGTATAGGAGTGGATCCAGCAGAAATCACATAAGGGGAGAAAAAAAAGTCAGAAGTTATTTCTTATTGCACTGTTGCCTACTCTCAAGCAGACAGCCATTAGTTTCTTTTCGGTTCTATTTCTATCATTTCAAAGTACAATGCCAGAACAAAATCTTAAGTTAGTGTCAATTGATTCAAGTGTCAATTATACAAGGCCCAAAGTGGACCTCTCACAAGTTCTAACGATTCAAGTTAATAGGCTAGCTGGTTCTTGACATAGTATCATAAGATTCGATGATTGACTGGTCTTGGTTTCAATCCCTAGTAACTACCCAATATTTAATTAATTATTTTCTTCATAACAAGGAAAATTCAACTCATGCGATTTAAACACATCCACAAAAACAACATGCGATTTAAACAGAACACATTAGTGGGCATGTGTAAACATGAAGCTCAGTGGACAATCTTTAGTTCCAGGATGCTGGAATTACACTAGTCCCACGAACTCGAGATATTGGGATGAAGTAAATCTTCACACAATCACTTCTTCAACCTAGTCAACTAGATAATTTGCTTCAGGAATTATTTAAATAACTTCAAACAAAAAGCACCAAAAGAAAGTGCAAAGGACAGATTCACTTACAGCTACACAGCTAATTACTCTGTAACTCCACTGTATAATTCATTAAAATAATGAAAGGTAACAAAAAGCTAACTATTCTACAGTTCTCCAAATAACGAGAAATTTTCTACTCTCCCACCAAACGTTAAGTTAGTTATCCATACAAAACTTATAGATAACGTCAGGGCTTTTCAACGCAATGCTTGACTCGTTACATTGCAGTTGTAACACCTAACAATTCATTAAGCATTCTGGTTATTGTGTACACCCTCAACTACTATTTTTCCATCTTGTTTGTGCACATCACTATTCACAAACAAACAGAAGCAGTAATCTTCACATCAAACAGAACCCAGAAGTGGAAGCAACCAATAAGTTAAAGAATATACCACAGACATGAGATTACCATATCTAGTCTGTCTAAACTCCTTCAGATCTTCAATTGAAAGGTTCTGGTAATCTTGTGGATATTGAACACGGAAGCTAACCTGTACAACAACAAACAGTACATATATCTCCTTCATAAAAGCAACAAGTAACAAAGTGACAATGGTTCACCAGTACATGCATGCTTTCAAAGTGGATACAGAACAATGAATTGACTTTCTCTACAGAAACTAATGGAGATAATATACCAATCAATATAACATGGCTTGAAATGAAAAAAGACAGTTGGCATACAACTCTTGTCATATGATGTTATAACGAATTGAAACCGACATAGTTTGGGTTGAAAGTTTCATAGCAAAGAGCCATGCACCACTGACAATGTTGCTTCATTTGCTGAAAGCAACAAAGTTACATCCTTAGCAAGAGTATAAGCTCACCAGGGATACAAGTGACTCATAAGCTGGCCGAAAAATCTGCAGTCTCCTAGTTCTTTCAGCTTCAGTAGATGACTCATTGCCGTGAGAAATATAAGAATCCCTGACAAACAAGAGGGGTGATTTAATACTTTTTATTCAAATGAACCACTTCTGCAACAAGTAATAACTCAATAGATCTCCAGATCAGGCATACCTCTTGGTCAAGAGTACTTGAAGATTATGCCAAAAATTGAAGGTCATGGAGGCAATGTCATACTCTGGATGCGAAGCAACTTCCAACAATGCATGGACTATCACCATCGGGTCATCTGAACCTGAATGGGGAACAAAACTATAGCAGTCAGACTAATCTACAAACTGCAGCTTCATGAGTGTCATTGATTTTTTACTTTCCTTTCCCCAAATGTTTCTCATATATTTCATACTTTTCCCATTTTCAGAAGATGAAACCCACCAGGGAGGTGCCACTATCTTTTCACCCTTAATTGAAGGCCCTACACAAGAAGCTAAGAATGATGATAACAGGACACTTACCAGTAGCAATAAGCTCAACATATGAATCACCTAAGTCCGCAAATAATCGAGCAACGGCCTTCACATCTTCTTCATCCTAAAAACATGTGGAAACAACGTATCACATCTGCATATAGAAGTTTCAATTTTGCTACCAATTTTGGTAATTAGCATTTGCAAATGAAAGGAATCCAACCAAACACTGTTATGTAAGAGAAAGCACAATATTCAAAATGGTAAAGCTGTATAAGTAATATAACCCACTGTCTAAAAGCACAAACATCCCCAGGAGAAACAGACATAACAGTACTTCTCTGATGAGTAAATCAGAAAACTGCACCCAATATGTGAATATGGAAGAGTACGCAAAGAAGCAAGGACCAGAAGACTTAATTATTTAACCATGCATCAGAGAATTCCTAACAGCTCACTTTCACAAAGTTACAAGAGAATACTAATGAATCTGTTCAATGGTAATACACATTGTGATGATATTGTCTTCTGAAAGCTGAACTGCATACATGCTCAGTTAACCTAAGTTCAAGCATGATTGAGTGTACATAGACCTGGGCATACAATACCTTCGATGAATCTCTAAGTTGCCCCTTTAAACTCATTACTTGAGGCACAATCACTTGAATCAAAGGCATCTGTACAGAAATTCCACCAGAATGTCTCGCAGTTGTATAGTGTATCAATTCTGAAACCACTGCAGGAGAACTTCTAACTCAGAATTACAGAAACGAGATATTTGACATGTTACTACAACTATCTTTAACAAACTTCCGGTAAATTTTAATTGAAACTTCTTTTTCCACTTCAGCACTTTCGAATTAAATTTTGCAGCTCAAATGAACAGTCACTAAGAAACAAATGAAGAACTGGTTATGTTAAGTAAGACAAACAACCAAATCTGCTCAAAGTTGACTGCAATACCATTTACGGCCCCCTCGGACAGAAACTCAGAATTCAAGCTTGAAAGAGCAGTATGGACCAGTGGATGAGTTGCAAGCACGGATCCTGGAATTCTGAAATCAACAGAAGCTACATAAGAAATTGCCATGATATCTATCAAATCTAACAAAATGATCATTCCACTATGGATCCCCAAGGACAGGTCTATTTAATGAAGCTTCTGTAGTCTAGATTAAAAGTGGATAATGTCATGCCCAAATACTCCATATTCGACAACATCATCCACCTCTACGGCACAGACACAGCCAAGGTCAGAATTGGAAAGAAATGCATACCCATGCCTTAGGTGCAACCAAGAAGCAAAAGCCTCAAGAACCTGGAAGAACAGACATCATTAAAAGCTCATTCAGTGTAGTCATTGAATTGGAGGCTATATTGGTTTAACATGATTAAAGCAATCAATGAGGTTGAACGCCTGCTTATCTCATTTTGACTTTCTATTAACACATGTTTGGAGCATGACTTAACATACAGTCTGAGGAAACAGAACACTAAAAGCAAGAACAGCAAAGCGCAAGAATAATGTCAGCCAGCATAGACGTCTAGATAGTACAGACTTCACAAATCAGACGCCAGTGATTGAAGAGCAATAACCTTTCAGTTTCAGTTTCAGTTCCAGAAAACAGTACTTGTGTAGTGAAAAACAGGAAATAAACTAGTTTTTATTTCAACGTTCTCACAATTCTTTAGACAAGATTCACAACTATGTGTGGGCATGGACGGGGGAGACTATGTGCACTAGCATATTGCATTTGTTTAAGTACATGAATCACCATTCACATTAAACAACAACAAAATAAAGCAAATGATTGAAAGGAAAAGGTTCATGTTCACTGCAAATATTTGAACCATGAACTGAATTAAAATATAAATCTAAGTTTAAACAGCCCCTTTAAGAGAAAAAGAGAGGATGATTCTTCTCATTTCACCAAGATGGAACTTCAGAGAGCAAGATATTCTCACGAGCACTAAGCTATGTATGTGAGAATTGACTATTTGGTGAAGAATCAGAAGAGTTCCTACCTGTTCCTTCAGTTCGTTTATTTTCAAACAAGTTGTCAAGATGCTAAGAGCAACTTCCATTTGTGAAGTAAGCTCTTTTTCAAACTGACGTCTTCTTTCCGGACGAGCTGCAATTTTGTGATTGAAGGTTTCCTAAAATGTGAAGGGAAGAACAACTAAGCAGATAGTACACTCAAAGGTCTAGTTACCAACATACGGTGTTAGGCAGTGGTAATAGTTTTGGGAACCACGCAGACTATCATATATCACATTAATGATTACCTCAGGTAAAACTGTGAGCAACTCCAGGAAACCTGGTAAATACTCTGGGTGAGTATTCATCTCGTCCTTGAGCCAATTCACAATACCACCATCTCCCCAATCCTCTGCTGGAACTTGTACAGCCAAGGCCGCAACAGCAATACTGATCTATATGCAGACAATTAATTGTTACTTTGCGCTATTGTGGAGAACTGATATGCCAGTATTGAATGTTTGAACTGTACCTGAGTCCTGACTTTTGGAGGCCCTCGATGAAATTTTTTAACCAATGTCTGCATTTAAAAAATTCGCTGAAGGCATCAAAAACTGCTTGATGTTGATGCAAAGGTGCACTAAGACAATTAAGTATAATATTTCCATTCATGAACCTTATAAGTGGCATGAGACGGTATGGTGAACACAGGCGATTAACAAGAGATAAATAGCCCCTAACCACATAATCATATCGAATATCAGGTTTTTTCAGATCTAGATGACATAAAAATAGATGCAATCAGAAAAGGAAAAACAAAAAACAAACATATCACTGAAAAAGTTGAAGCCAATTTCATGAATGCTAGCCTTCAGATTCATGTCAATCTTCCAATGCAAGGAATAGAGATAGGATATGGAAAGACACAAAAGTAAGAAAATGGAACTATTCAAAGAACATCTTGTATTCTACTATACACGATGCAAAACATGAATCATAAACCTATGTCTCCTTTCTTCTAAAGCTATCTTAGCAGGGTCCATGGAGCTAGTACAAGATCATTCCACTGTTTCTAACAAAAGCATGCCAGCTCATATACCATGAACAATATGTATTCATATTTCAAGTGTGAATCTCCCCGGAACCTTTAAATGACGATTATTTTCTGTCCATAATTTCAATAGTCGAGAAAATTTAAGCTGTGATTCATGCAATCTAAGTGTTGATATGGAACAGCGCTTACACTCCAGTTGACATGAAATACTTGTCTCCTAGGATTCATTAATCCATCGTTTAGAGTAAAGAAAAACTCAAACAAGGTCACTGGTTTGAAGAAATTAAATAAAGTTGCCTTGATTCCTCCAACTATTAAATGATGCCACTCACATTCAATGAAGTCTGCAATGGCCGAAAAGCTTCAGTAGGTAGCTCTTCAAAATCTCGTTGTACCTGATACACGTAGAATGCATAACAATTCCATCCACCGTCTTTGAAGGAAAAAGTAGAGCAATCAACACGCCCTAAGTTTCTACAGCTCAAATGAACTAATTGACAGCCCAGTTACCTTGCTCCTGAGGGTTTGAGAACAAAAAATAAGTGTTTCCAGATTGCTCGCAGCATCGTGAAGCAAATTGTCAGCAACCTAGAAGAAACATTTCAAGTTAAATATCTTAGATGTCAAGATCTTAGGCAATCTTTCGGGGGAAAAACTGCAATAAAAAGTGAACCAAAAAACTCCAGATGAATTGGATGCAGTTACAAAGAAAACCATCAGTAGATAGCATATCTGTAGACTTTTCCGATAGAGCACATTGCTCCAAGTAACATTCACCCATGCTCCATAATATACCAATAAATTCTCTTGTGTACCCTCAGACAATAGCAGAGATTTTGAGTTGAACCTCTAGAGATAACCGATAAATGATCTACTGCCAAAAATCATGCCCTAGCCAATGCCGTTAGAACATGACTTCAACTGCTAGTAGAATGGATAAGATATTTAGGAACTCAACCCTCAAAATTTTAACATTTACATTCAGAACTCCCCAAATACTTCGTCAAAACTCAACTCCTAAAACTTTAAACAAAATAAATCTACTTCTGAACAGAGACTATCTCCAAGAATTTAACTCTTCACTTCCTGTCATCTGGACCTGTTTACTCAGCCTGAGTTTAGCAGCCAAGAGACCACAAGAGACAAATATGCACTCGAGCGGAAACCAAACTACGTTGCTCACTCTACATCCTCCATTCAGCACAAGTACAGGCAAAAACGTACGAATGGGTAGGCTTTATCCGACTTCGTGTACTGCCAATCAAGTCAAGTCTTAAAAAAAAGAGAAATTCAAACAACTGTACCCACCTAGTTCTAAGCAATTCTAATAATTTTCCACCTCTCTCCAATCCGTACCATCAGCCACTTCTCACAAAACCCACCTAATATGTTTCACCTATCCAACAGCTAACTAAACAAGCCATTAGCCTATCCTCATCGTCAAATGCAACAACCGTACTCAACTGGGTCGGATAGAAACAGATAAGGAATAAAAAAGCCAACCAAAATTCAAAAACCAATCATACAGCGTATAAAAAAACAGAATAACAAAGCTTCAGCTTTCCTTGTGAAAAATCAGCAGATAGTAGATTAACCTGCCAAGCATCGAGAGTGCGCTGAAAGCTCTGAAGCCAGCGATCGGCTTCCATGCGAACAGCGTCGTCAGGGTGATGATACAGTGCATTTAGGGCTTCTTTGACTGTGTTCTGAAGCTCCATTGGGAAAAACCTAATCCCCGCGATTCTCCAAAGCTTCCTTGCTTATTGCTGAGAGCTGCTTCCAGCTAATCAAACTTGGGATCAAATCCGAGATAGACGGAAGAAGAAGAGGAAGAAAGGAGAGCGAAGACCGAGAAGAGAGAGAGCTTTCGTGTAAGAGATTTGATGTTTTTTTTGTTGCTGATTTTAATGGTTTTTTTTTCTTTTTCAAACTGATAAAAAGAAAAGGAAAACTAGAAAATAAACAGGTGAGAGATTTGAGAAGGTGTGTGTATGTTTTGATTTTTCGGGAAGGGTTTTTGGCGCCCCTCTTTGACCTGGGTCCTATACACATAATACTTCATTCAATCTCGAATTAGGGTTCTCAATCGAATCTTTTTTTTAGCAGACCATCGAGTTATCATGTTGTTCAAGCTCGATTTTGATATGGAAGATAGATCTCCGTGTCATTGTGTCAAGGTAGAGCGAACGCAAGACTGATTTATCAAATTATGTTTGACGAACGAAGCTCAAAATCAACTCAAATTTCTAAAAATCGAATTTAAATTTAAATTGAACTTTAAGTTTTTGTGCCTTTCAAATTCGATAGAGTTGTTTCAAGACAAGTCATCCAAAAACATAAGTACAACTTTCTCTATTTTATTATTTAAAATAGTTAACCTAAATCATATAATATTTGTGCTACATTATAGAACCTACTAACAAGTCATATAGTCAAGTTCCGAGTTTGCTCTCGAGTTAAGTGCTTGGTAAGCGGAAGTTGTTGCTCCAAACAAAAAAATTGACGGATATTAACCTTGTCTTATGAAATACTTTCGACTTACATTGAACGATTTTTAATGAACACTAGTAATTTGTTGAGAGACATTGCGTGCACAAAATGAGTTAAATAAGAAACAAAAGGAGGAAATTAGGGTTTGTTCTAACCACCATTGCCATTTTGAGAAACAAGAGGAGAAATTAGGCTTTGTTGTAACACCATTGCCATTTTAACACCCCCTTTTCTTTGTGAGCAATTAATCACTTCACTTAGTTTTCTTATACAGAGGATAAAGAACTGTTAAGAATATTTGTGGCTGTCGTTTTTCCTAGTTATGTTTCCATGGCTTTGTATAACTTCCTCCGAGTAATTAAATAAAAAATTATAATCTTTATGAGCATTTCAAACTGATGAAATTTCTTCACAAAGTGTTGGCATAACAGTGATTATGACATAGTATCATACATACCCGTATATTATACGAATTACATGATTATTATCCCTGAGAATATAAGTTGACACGATCGTGCCACATGACCTACTAGACCGGGTTGACATCCGACATGGTATCAGCTCGGACTGGAACTAAAACCCGAGGCATGACTGAATCAGTGGTTGGCAAAAGTAATAACAACACAGAACTGTCGTACTGACCAATTGTTTCATTAAACAAGGGCGTGATTGTAGTCATGAAAATGGAAGGTCTTGTAAATGAAGTGAGCTAACCATCTTGAACCTGCAAAGCACATCACTGCGGCTGTCACAGCCAATATACTACTACAACTTCTTGCAGTTACCGGTTGCTTAGCCACTGCAACAATGGCAATTGAAGCAATTGCGACGATCTGCAACGTTATCTCTACGGCTTTCAGAGCTTTATATGTAGCACTGCAGCTTCTGCAGTTCACCACATGAGACCAGTACCTGAAAGAAATTAGCAAAACTACAGCTCAAGATCGGGATGGTAAATTGATGTCACTCCAAATTAATCAAGAAAACAGGAATGAGGAGGTAAGTAGTTCAATGTTGGAATGCAATTGCCTGTCCATCAACTGTTCTTTGGGAGGACTAGGAGGAAAGTCGAGAAACTTCGGTCCCCAGTTTATCTGGCCACCTGAGTATCTCAGCAGCCATCTCCTGAAAGCAAGTATCTGGGTATCAGCAGTTGTAGGGGTGAAACAAGCTTTGCTCCAGTTGGAAATGCCTACTTCCAGTATCTTCCTCTCCTGAACATCAATGGGAAAGACTTTACTATTATTAACTGTATAATACAACTCAGATAAGTTGGTGACAAAGTGGACATCAGCACTTGATTTGACAACAAGAATCAAGATTTCTGGGAAAGTTGAGTTGAGCTTGAGAGGAGTTGAAAAAAGAAAGTTAAATCAAGTGATATAAAGGATTCTTAGGAAAGTTTATTTCCCCTTTGAATAGAATGAGAAACACAATTCCACTTGGAATCCTTATATCCTTTTATCTAAGATGCATGAAATGAAACCGCGAACTGATTGCCTGGTAAAACAAGAACCTTGGCATAGTGAAGACGCCCCCACACATAGGCATCAGGTATGGAAAAACTTGACTGATTGTACTATAAGAATGACTAATGAAACCCACAATTATCTGGTAGGATATATGAAGACAATAGAATGATAAGCGGATTGCAATGAACAATTTTCAAAATCTGATTAATGGTGTGGAAGACGATCAAGAATCATTATACAGCCAGGCTGAGGTGTAAACAAAGTATTGTCAAGTTGGAGGGAACAAGTGGGATGGATGATTTACCTCCAGATGAAGAAGACACAAGTCTGAATCAAGAACTAGATTCTGCATCATGTGAGAAACCCATCTTGGAACTATTCTATCTACCCAGACGGCAAAGTTCCTTGGAAATGTGAGTATCAATCTGCTCTTGCCAGGACTAACTGGAATGCAAAAGAAAACAAGGAGCTCCCTATTTTCTGATGTTTGGTACGATGGATCCTGAAACAAATTTGAACCACAGCAAGAAACCATTTGAGCAATCGTAAAAATCTTCCAAGTTCAAGAGGACAGGAATACAAAGATCAAGCCTACATCATAATCTTGCCTTGATTTTACCAGTGGCCGGTGCTGATAGATCGCCTTCATATACCTTAAGTCCTGCCACTCTTACGGAAGAGTAATACACACAAGGTGCAATAAACTTGCTCTCTCCTCCTACTCTAGCGATCTCAAATCCGTTTATATCAAATTCTTCTACGTGCATATCAATCGGGGTGCCTCCTTCTCTATCAACCCTTTCTACAGAGAAAGAACAAATGTAACAATAAACGTTAGTAGAACGCACATGGAAGACAGCTTCAAAAGGCAAGATTCTAGTATACAACAAAGTTCTCAACTATGTTTTGGTGTTGCATTAGGGAGTAGCTGATAATGTGCATATGGAACATGAGAAGGGTCGATCAGATTTTCAGTCAGGATTTCGCACCTGCAATAGCAAGGAAGATGATGATCAATGGGAGGTGAATTTTTCAGGAGATGAAAAAGAATTATGCTTTCCTGAGAAACAAGCTCCTACTCACTGGTGCAGCTAATAAAAAATGCAGTTTCAGTTCTGGAGCTTGTAAGGAACCTTAGATCTCTAAGCAAAGAGTCACAGTCAGAAATGAGCAGAGACCGTTTTCTCTTGCATACCCGTAAGGGAACTCTCTGATCAACATTGGTTTAGTGTATGAAGGGTCATCCAGCTCTGCAATGTAAGGAGGCTTTTTCACCGATAGGATATCTCTAAAACTGGGATCACTGTTTGGCCAAAACCACAGAATGTCGTGCTGCACGGTAGTTGGATATGCTGCTACACAGGCTCTCTTCGATGTGTGTACCTGGTTAACAAATTTCCGTATTGATCATCAAGAACTTTTTCTTAGAGGAAGTTCAACAAACAGATGGTAGGCATGAAATTACCGGAGGGCCATCAAGAGGAGCCTGAGGGATGAGCTTACATTCGCCGGAGCCATCGAAGCACCAACCGTGATAGACACATTGCAACCTCCCCCACTGATCAACCCTTCCTTGAGAGAGTGGAGCCAATCTATGAGGGCACATATCGTCGAAAACCTTCCAGGCATTCTCGTTCCGATCCCACCACACTACCAAATCTAGACCCAGCACAGTTTTCCCAAGTGGGATTCTCTTGTCCAGATCACATACCGGCATTACCGGATACCACTGAGCAAACCAGTCGAATTTCTCCTCACTACTGCTCTCTGTTTCTGTTGGTGTGAATGGTGATGTTGGTGATGAAGTGAAGAGCTTGGATGTCAAGGCTTTGCCATGGATTGAATGGAAGAGATGAGAGGGATGATGTGAAGGGAATCTGAGATGGGAGAGGCGGGAGGTATGGAGTGGATTCTTTGGAGGAGAAGGAGTGAAGAATCCTGCGTAACTGAGAGCTTCCATTTTCTGGAATGTAGAGCAGCAGAAGAAGAACGCCACTATAAGGTTGATGAGAAGAATGGGCAATGATGGTGATGTCAATTCAAAGCTGAAGTCTGTCTGCACGGTGCAATGAATGCCCGACCAAACACTAGCGTGGCGGGCTCAAGGGCTGCCATGTCAATATCCCATGCAGCAGCACACGCTTCTTCCATATCTACAGAAAGGTTTGCTAGAGAAGAAGGTGAAGCTGAAGAGCAGTAATGAGAAATAACCATTCGAAAGAAAAGGTTCAAACTCTCTACTCAGGAGCCCCTCTTTCGGTTTGGGTTTGCCGGAGCTTCTTAGCTAGGAGATCTACAAAGAAAGAGATGCAGAGCTGATAGAAACAATTTCTCAAAGGGAGGACTATCTTTTGTTTACACTGTATATTATTAGTATTACATCCTGGAGCGTGAAATGTTTGAGTGCGTCCTTCTGGGTTGCATACCCTCATTCTTCAATTTGTCAACGCAATTGGATCGTGCTCGTGTGATTGTTGGTATTCACAAGAGCGTCTAAGCTATTGTTATGCCGAACTGAGGAACACGAAACCATCGTAAAACCACATTCTATTGAATCAACGTGACCTTCAAAATTCAGCTGATGCGAATTCAGGTACAAGACAGGACGCCTACATTTATCCAAGTTAATCTCCGAGTCCGAGCAGGGTGAAAATACATTCTGTTGTTGATGCCTTTTGAAGGATACAAGACCACAGTGAATAATATTAATAACACACCCAGACTGTAAATAATAAACTTTGTTAAACTCAAATGAATGCAGGATAAACAATAGAAACCCAAAAGAAAAAGTAAAAACGAAACCATCCCAAAAGGAGGAAGAAGAAGAAGAAAAATGACAACACCCAGCATCTCTAGAGGCCGATTTTTCCCTCCCCGCCTTTTCTCAATCAAAGCAAACACCAAAATTTCTTCTCTATTCTGGATATGATGATGATGAATGCATCTACAAAAAACATAAGCACATAGCAGGGCAGGCGATTAGAAAAAATGGACACGGATCCCATTTCCAAGCAAGAAGGAGGGAGGAAGAAGAAGCTATGCATTTCACAAAAAATAATCGGGTGTTCTGCGAGTCGTCTCCGGTTCGATCTGTCGAGGAGCTGGGTCGAACTGCAGGAAGTTCTGCTCCATGTTCTCTCCGATCTCGAGAATGGCCGCCATGTTCCCACACCGGTAGCAGTAGTTCGGGGCGCTGAACACCGTCACCACATTCTTGTCCTGCCCATCATTTGCAAGTAGTTTGATATTTCAGAGAGTAAACAATTAAGAGCTGATTCCCCAGATCTCTGAATTTTTACATTTACTAACCTGGGCCCAATTGTAACCTTCCATGACCAGCTGGTGAGCTCTGGATATGAGAGAAAGGCCGTTCGTGTGGTTGAACTGTTGAGATATGTCCTGTCCAAAGGTGTAGCCAGCTCCACGAGGAGAGATCCCCCACCCGCAACGGTCATCCGGGTCCGACCATAGGAGGTCGCACATAGGACCCTCGTGCGGAACCTATAACAGCCACATAATAAATCACAGCAGCAGATTTAGGCATTCTTGAAGATGATATCTTTGACTCGCATCCTATAACTTCATTTATCTCTAACAGATTATCCAACTTGCACTACATTCATTCTGTATAGTAAAAGGAGAAGAAAAGTGGTTGGATGCAAATTCGCATGGAAAGATGAGTTATATATGCAAATCCATAGTTGTGAATAAGAATGTTTTGGTGTTTTCTGTGCGAAAGATGTCCACACTAGGCTATCACGTTATCTAATAAGTTACCAACAAACATCAGACCAAGAGGATTTATTAAAATAAGCTGAACTGGAAATTTATCAACATAAGAAACGAGCAAGTATTTTAACAGCATTCTACCTCTTGGATACGATCAAGGGAGCGAATGTTGTCTAGCGTGTCTAGTGAAGGGGAAAGTCCACCATGTAAGCAGAAGACCTAGAAACCAATAGAAAAGTTATGAGGTAATACATATAAGCACTGTCGAGATAGAAGAAAGCCTAAAATATTCTAACCTGACTCTCAATCAGAGCTGTAAGTGGTAGATAATCAAAGAGATCGGTAAAATGTTTCCACACATTGGCATTTCCATATTTTCTCAAGCACTCATCATAGAATCCATACCTGAAAATACCATCATGCCATGGTATCAGCAGGAGTAACCATACTTCATCGGTTAGATTATAACTGATGCATGTCCATAATAGGTAAGATGGATAAGACCACACACAAAATAACTAGGTTTAAGTATTTCTATAGAAAAATCGCTGCAAATGTTGTATTAAGCAGACATAGATTACTTTCTTGTGCCAGAAATTAGCAACTATTCAATTACAGCCAGAATCATTCACTGATATGGAACAGAAAATGTGAATGTAGCCTACAAAAATAAGAGAGCCCGTGCATTTAAGCAACCATTAGTCTGAGATTAAAGATCTTACACTTGAGTTATTTGACGACTTTCATGATTTCCTCTCAGAATTGTGATCCTATCTCTATATCTTACTTTCAAGGCGACTAGAAGGGTGACAGTCTCCACCGAATAATACCCTCGATCTGCCATGTACCAGCAAAGACCATTCATAAGCAATTTAAATAACAATTCATCACAACTATAAGATATGAACCCGAGACATAAGCTTATAAGAAAGGCGATGTGACAAAAACATGGGATCTCCGCATATTCAGAATGCACATGATGAGGTGATCAACTCCTGCTACACGTTACTAGTTTGAAGGAACTGGTTGCTATTCAACAACTGTACTAGCTGATCATCGAATTCAATCAAGGCTGGAAGGCGCTGTCTTCTAACATAACATGGCCTTCGTAACACTTTCCCACCATATGCATCGGTAATTCACAATTTGATAATTCGAAATTTGCGGTGCAAAATGGTCGGAACATGTAGCTAGTCCCCTTCCAATCTTCAGGAGATAATACAAAGCAATGATTTACCCTCTATGAAGTGTCAAGATAGGACAAAAATCCATTCCTCCGGCCAATTAAACACACTACTGTCCTGATTGATTGACAGGACTCACCGAGCATTTCCAAAACGAATACCTAGTATTCTCTAGTACTAAGATACCGCTCCTAAATCCTGAAAGAATACAGACTCAATCGCCAAAGCTCAACGCTCGATTAGAGGACCCGTTGGTGTTAAAATTCAATTGCCGGCTCACAATTTCCATCCACAAACTCCAGACCAGTTATCATCAAAACTCACCTACATAGTCGCCCATGAAGAGGTAGTTCGTGTCAGGGGCGTTTCCTCCGATTCGAAAGAGCTCGACAAGATCGTGAAACTGGCCGTGGATGTCGCCGCAGACAGTCACCGGACACTTGACCGGCTGGACGTTCCATTCCTCGACGAGGACGGCCCTGGCCTGCTCGCAGAGAGCCTTCACTTCGGCCTCAGAAAGTGGCTTGCACTGCATCAAGTGCTCGATCTGACGGTCCAGATCGGCGTGGGACGGCATCGTACCCTGGCCCCACTCTTCCTCCTGCGCTCTCCTGCTCGCAGACCTTCGATAATATGTCCGTGGGGTTAGGTCAGGTAAGGTGATTAGGAACTGAGAGCTCTATCCCTCTATCTCTCTCAGGCCATGACCATGGATTTGTAGGGCTAACGGAGATTCAAAAGAACGAAAATGGAAGAGAGAGAAAGAGAGATGACGATGATGATGGAGAGGTGCCAGCGAAGTAGGGAGTCTGGATGTTGTAGCCAAGGTATTATTTTTCACATTTTCAGATATTTTTCAAATTTAGTCCCTAGTCTCTCACATAATTCTGTTTTGACCCCTGCCTTTTCAAATTAAAAATAGTAAATGTAGGTGATATATTTAAAAGATTCGGCAAAATTTAAAACAGAGAATCCTCTCTGTATCTGCTCAGGCTAACCTCCTCCGCTCGCCTTCTTCTTCTCCAACCAGACCTTCATCCACCACCATCTCTGCCCAAAAGCTTCCCATTTCATCACTATCCTTCAACCCGATGCCAATCTCCAATATCTCCATCTCAAGGACCGTCTCATTAGCTATCTCGATGCCTGCCAACTCCCCAAAGCTGTTTCCATTCTCAAGACGGCACACATGCAGACCTACTTACGTATTTCCTTCTCCTCAGATCCTGCATCCGCTCGCAAAGCTTCCAACTTGGTCGAACCGTACACGACAGCTTGGCCCGGTCAGGTATCCAACCCAACTCGTTTATCCTGAACTCGCTCATCAGTCTCTACGCGAAATGCGGCGATTGGGAGACAGCGGAATCTATATTCAGAGATATGGGAGTGGTGAATAGGGATGTGGTTTCATGGAGTGCGATGATTTCCTGCTACGCTAATAACGGGATGGAATTCGAAGCCATTAGTATGTTTGTTGATATGCTCGAGTCCGGGGTTTGTCCTAACGAGTATTGTTACACGGCGGTGATTCGGGCTTGTTCAAAGGAGGAAACGATTGGGATTGGTGAGGCTGTTTTCGGCTCTGTGCGAAAAACAGGGCATTTGGCGGCCGATGTTTTGTGTAGGCTGTGGTTTTATTGACATGTTTGTAAAAGGAGGTAAGAATTTGGATGATGCGTATAAATTGTTTGATAAAATGCCTGAAAGGAATGTGATTACGTGGACGCTGATGATAACCAGGTTCCATCAACTCAGATGCGGTAGAGATGCTATTGATGTGTTCGTCGACATGGTTTCGTCCGGAATTGTGCCCGATAGGTTTTACTCACAGTGCAGTGATTTCAGCTTGTACGGAATTAGGATCGTTGTCTGCTGACGCAGTTTCATACTTGGATTATAAAGTCGGGGAATGCCCGGGACGTTTGCATGGATGCAGCTTGGTCGATAAGTACGCGAAATGCAATCTCGAAGGATCTCTGGCCGAATCTAGGAAGGTGTTTTCCAGGATGCAAGATCATAATGTAATGTCTTGGACTGCTATTATAACAGGTTTTTGTGCAGAAAAATGGAGGATTACATGATATGGAAGCAATTGATCTCTTCGTAGAGATGATGCAGGAAGGAAATGTTAAGCCGAATGAGTTCACTTTAGCTGCCGTGATTAAGGCTTGCGCAGATCTGTCCAATTCACGAATCGGAGAATCGTTACATGGCTATGCAGTGAAGGTTAGTCTTGAATCTGTCAACTGTGTTGGAAACTCGGTTATCAGCATGTATGCTAAATTTGGCCACATGGAGAATTCGAGGAAAGCTTTCGACGTTTTGTTTGAGAAGAATTTGAATTCGGAGGATGCAGGAACCGAAATTGATGCTTTCACATTTGCAAGCTTGTTAAGTGGTGCTTCGAGCATCGTTGCAATCAGTAAAGGCGAGCAGATCCACGCCCGGATCCTGAAATCGAGATTCGAACCGAGCATTCACGTCTCGAATGCTTTGATCTCCATGTACTCCACTTGCGGAAACATAGAAGCTGCTTACCAAGTCTTCAAGGACATGGAGACAGAAGAACGAAATGTCATATCTTGGACTTCGATGGTAACCGGATTTGCGAAACACGGATTCGCTACAAGAGCATTGGAGACATTTCACAACATGCTAGAGGCAGGAGTGAAGCCGAACGACGTGACCTATATAGCGGTTTTATCAGCTTGTAGCCACGCCGGTTTGGTCTCCCAAGGGTCGGAACATTTCGAATCGATGAGGAGGAAACACAGAATCGTGCCGAGAATGGAGCATTACGCGTGTATGGTGGATTTGTTAGGTCGAGCAGGACGATTAACTGAAGCAATGGACGCTATTGAGGCAATGCCTTTCAAGCCGAACCCTTTGGTCCTCCGAACATTCCTTGGATCTTGCCAATTACATGGCGAGATAAAACTCGGCAAGCATGCTGCAGAGATGATGCTCGATCAAGATCCTGACGATCCGACGGCTTACGTGCTTTTATCCAACCTATACGCCTCAGCCAGGCAATGGGAAGAAATTACGGAGATAAGAAAACAGATGAAACAGAGGAATTTGGCGAAGGAAGCTGGATGCAGCTGGATTGAAACAGGTAACGTGGTGCACAAGTTTCACGTTGGAGACACTACACACGGAAGAGCTTTCAAAATTTTCGAGGAGCTGAAACGGTTGAGGGAAGAGATTAGAGAACTGGGGTATGTTCCGAAGACGGAATTTTGTGCTCCATGATGTCGGGGAAGAAGAGAAGGAGATGTATCTGTTGCAGCACAGTGAGAGAATCGCAGTTGCGTTTGGGTTCATAAGTAGTAGTGCTGGATCTTCCAAGCCTGTTAGGGTGTTCAAGAATCTTAGGATCTGTGGAGATTGCCACACGGCGTTCAAGTATTTTTCAGTGGTCAGAGATAGAGAGATTGTGGTGAGAGATTTGAATCGGTTCCATCATTTCAGGAATGGAACTTGCTCTTGTAATGACTACTGGTGACCATGTATATATTTCTTTTGTCCATTACATTACAGTTTATTAGGGCTGTTCACGAGACAAGTCAAGACAAGTTGTTTGCAAGCAGTTCAGCTTTCGATTTGAAGAAAGTTCGTTTGTGACTTGGTTCAATTTTTCATTGAGTCAATTTTGAGTAAGGGATGCTCAACTAGATAGATTTGTGAGTTGGTTCGAGTTTGAGCTTACAAGTCAATTTGAATATTAGCTGGTGTATATGTCTCGTTAGTAGACTTAATAATACAATATATATTTTGGTCTTGAATACCATATACAATATATCTTATGTAATTTATAATTTTGCTAATGAAAATGCAAACCGGATGTAACTATTAAACTCTTCATGAGGTTTTTATCAGAGGAAATGAAAATGGAGCTCGAATTTAACTCATTTAACCAAAGTCTTGAGTTAATTTTTTTTTTCACAAAGATCATATCATTCATATTCCTTATCAAGGTATAGCAACATGAGGCGTACATGGAGTCTCATAAGAGATGCAGTCCTCACCAACGAGGCTAGTATGGATTGTGGTATTTGCAATATCAAACACCTCAATCCTTTCTTTTCAATTAACGGACAATCTGATCACGATTCACCCTAAAAATAAAAAATAAGTACACTAACAATCACCAACAAGACAAAACACAAACCAGAAACCAAAAAAAAGTTGGATGCGATTAGCAACATCCCTATTTGAACTGCTAAGGGAGACTAGTACCTGAACCGCTCCAACTTTCAGGCTCAGTGAACCAGACCGGTTGGCCTTGTCTGATCGGCTGGGGACGCAGGGATGATGTCCTGGTCGTTCTTCTTGGAAGGGGATAGGGGTGCAGCAACGTCGGTGATAATCGGCATAGTAGCAGCAACGATGGAGACATCGGTGGCGATGACGAAGTTGGCAGTGATGGAGATGTTGGTGACGATGGTGACGATGGCGGTGATGGTGACGTTGGAGGTGCTGGAGACGTTGGTGACGATGGTGTCGTTGGAAGCAAACAAGTGTAGGGCGGCCATGGTGGTTGTGGTGAGTGCGGGGTGGCAGTTAGAGTTTTGGAGAGGGGGGACGGTTCTCTTTTACGAGAGGCAACAAGACAACTTCTCTCGTAAAAAAGGCAATAAGTTAGATAACTTCTCTCCTACGAAAGGTAATTTCTAACAAAAATTCAAAAGATAAATCGAAAAGACAAAGAAGATAAAAAAACCAAAAACGGCCACGACGGCTATGATTTAACTTTCATTTGACTACTTTTTTTCTGACGCCGCTTTTTTTGGGACAAACTACCATTAAAACGTAGTAATTGAATTGAAAGAGTTAAATTTTATTAACAGTAGTGCTTTCCTAATTATACAATAAGGACCAGTAAAGAAATTAACGAATATAACGAGGGTCGTCAATGCAAAATACTGGGGGACAGGTGCCAGATGGTCTCACGAGCCATGCCGCTGCTGTTTACTCTCCGTCAATTGCAACTCCGTCCCTTCCTTTTCACCAACTTCTCCACCAAACGACCGCCGGCTACCACTGCCGCCAATTTCCCTGAAAAACAATCGCCGTTCGCCGCCATGAACACTGACCAATCCTCCAATCTGGACGAGCTCTTCAAGCAGAAGCGAGTTCTTCGGTCCAAAGTCCGCAAGTCACTCAAATCGATGGACCCTTCACTCAGATCACAAGAAGGTACGTATCGTTGCCATTTAAAGTGCTTGATTACATTCATTGCTTCGCCGCCGTTGAATTGAAGTTCTATTTTTCGCTTTCTGTGTCTACAGACGAAGCTATTCAGAGCATTGTGCTAGAAGCTCCATGGTTCAAGTTTAGTAAACGACTGTGTGCTTATATAAGCTGCAGTGCTTTAAGAGAAGTGGATACATATAAGCTCTTATCTCATATCCTCCGCCACCATTCCTCAGGTTCCCCACCCATTTTGAAACATATTCCTTGCTTGCATTTTATATTGAACGACTGAACTTGATTCATTTCCTGTACGGATTTTGGTTCTGGTGCTAATAGATGGAAATTCGGAGGTGGCGAAGAAGTTATACGTTCCCCGAGTAGAGGATAAGAATAGTAACATGAGAATGTTCCACATCTCAAGCATGGATGATTTGATTGCCAACTCGATGGATATTTTGGAACCAGCTGCTGTTGATCGCCATGGCAACCAACGGGAAGATGGTAAAGTAAACTCATTCTTTTGGTGCTTTATATTTTGATTTGTTCTGATTTCTTTTGTTACGCATCAGAGGCTTCCATGTAAAAATGTCTCCTGTAACAGGCAACTCCAGTATAGTTTTACTGCATTTTTAAGTAGAAATTAGCGTAACTATTTCAGTTGCATGCTATGATGGGAAGAGACGAGACAGACTTTGTAGCTTGTAAACCTTGAATATCGTATCCCTCCTTGTCTTGCCTATTGTTAAGGCTGATGACCTTGCTCTTGGATTCCTCTTGGGCCAGTGAGTGAGTAAGTTCCGATTCTTAGTCTACATGGGGAATGATATGAGGTTCGAATGATGGAGAAGATGCTCAGGTTAATTAATAGCCAGCAATAAGACAAATACTGTGGACATGTGTATATAAGAGATGCATCTTTCTTCTTTCACTACTGGCTATCATGCGTTATTCTGCAAATGCATCTAAGCAGTCAAAGGCCTGTGTTTTCATTTAATTTCGTTGTATTGCATGTGTCCTAATGATATTTATACTCTTGGCAGTTATGCAAGCAGATGAGCCGGTTGACTTGTTCATTCTACCTGGTAATTGATTTTTTTGTCTGCTCTTTCTCTTTATCCTCTTTTATTATAGTTGTTGTGTTCGGGAAATCAGATACCAAAGTAGTTTGAATGCTATCAGGGCTTGCATTTGACAAATCTGGAAGACGCTTAGGGCGCGGTGGAGGGTGAGTGACTTTACTAGCACGCATCAATTCTATGCCCGCTGGATGGCTTTTTCGCTTTTCCATTTACAGTTTCATGTTATAGAGCTTTTGTGCCAATGCTTGGTGAAACACTTGGATGCTGCCTAATTTGCGAATCCTGTTATTTTGCATGTCCGATAAGATATTATGATACTTTGTTGAGCAAGTATCAGCTCCTCGCAAAGGAGAAGAATTGGAAGCAACCCTTACTAGGTTTGTTCTTGGTCTTCACAGTGATAACTATTAAATTTGGATCAGTGCTCTCTCTCTCCTGATTAGTTTTTTCTTGTGTTTGGACCACCACCGGTTGCTTGGGTCCTGCAGTTGCACTCACATATTCTACCCAGATCGTGGAGGAAGGAGCTATATCAATGACTGAGAGCGATATACCGATTGACGCTCTTGTTACTCCATCTGGGGTGATACCTATCAGCTCGACAGCCTTAGAAAGGTCACTCTTTTTTCGGTTGACTAGTCTTTTTTACCACTTCAATCTTCATGGTCATACTTTATTAATGCTTTCTATTTTGCAGAATGGAGATCTGACCAGTACAAGTCTGAGATACCACCACATGTTTCCGACATCCTAGCATCTGGAAGACTGGAAATATGTATGTTGTAGCAAACACAGTCTTTGCTGCGATCCCAAATGGAAGTCTTTGGCCAACTAGTAAATTGAGTCACCTTGAGATCCAAGTTCGGCACTTTGAGATTGGATGTTTACAAAATACAGCACTGGCTGGGTTCTTGCTAACAAAAGATACTCGTGGCCATTCCGAGGATATCTTTCAGTCCATATTTTTTTTACCATCTGAGTTCCAGTTGAAGTTTTTCATTCCTACTTATTTTGGCCAAGTAAACGTTCTTTGTACAAGCATCATCGGACTTTATTAGTTGTGAGTTTGATTTTATTGGTCCGACCTTGAACTACTCACCGAAAGGACCTTGAACTACTCGCCAAAACGGATCATTACAATCTCAATATAATTACAATTCAATCACATTATAACTATAATTTGTAACGTTTTAAGAGTATGAAGTACAAACCATATACCATCACTCGTCAATCCAGCTATTAGTACTCAACTAAGACATGACAACCAACAGTGCTGTTGTTTGGGAATGGATATTTGGGCACAAGCATTAGGATCACTTGACAATTGGATATTCGTCAAGCATAAAAGAAAGCTTGAATCAATCAGAAGGCACACCATATGCAGAAAACGAAAGATTATCCTGGCTTAAAGATGAGTAGCATTGCAGTTCAACATATGTCACTGGAGCAAACAAAACAATGGAACCTTTGATGTTTCGACAAAATTACATCACTTCTTCATTTCAAAAGTAAAAATACTAAGTAGCAGCAACTCCATCTAGCAAGCTTCGACACTATCCAGTAACAGAATTACTCCAAAGCTCAATCAACGGTACTGTTGCAAGAGAGAACATAGATTAAGTGAATGTGAGCAGACAAGTAACTTGGTAATATCCTCGCAATAACAAAGAAGACGATTCCAAAAGAGGGAAATAAGAACAATGGTTTACCTTGATGAAACCGATTTCCTTGGCATTGCTGCGGAAGCACTGCCTGCAGCACATTAGACCATACTTCCTGATGATTGCATGGGGGTTACCGCACACACGGCTGTCAAAACAAATGAACGCTGTAACAATTAGAAACTGGAACATAGTAGAGCAAGCTGTTTGAACGAATCAGTAAAACTAAATAATCAATCAAGTATCATACACTCCTAATTATTGTTAGACTCAGGTGAAACTAAGTCAGCTGAGTGCTAAATAACATAATGTACATGTACCTAATCCCATAAGCACAAAGAAGCAGAAATCAGGGCAGGCTGAGTAGTAAGTAACACGCTTTCTCAAAGAGGTATCATACATGCTTCTTCTCAACAAACATCCACAGGATGTACAACAGATCCAATTGCAAACAACTAAGAACCGCAAAAACATAGCACTCTTGGAAATTGTCATCAGTAAGCATTCAAAACAACAGAGGAACCACGGTAGGAATCTTGCAATAAATACAATCAATGATGCAGTCAGATGTTTTTTTATAGAAGTGCTTGGATTATATACGGCAAGAACTGTACAAAAGAAGCAAACATATACTGGAAACGGGAGAAACAAAGCAAATTACAACAAAGGCAAACGCGGCAAAAACGAACTCAGGCCAGTGAAACCACAAAAACAACTGAAAAGAAACCACACCCAAACACCGGCAGAGGCAAACAAAATCAACATCAGAACCCCTAATTCGAAAACTAGTTGACCATCAGGCTATGTCCGGCGACGAGAAAGAAGAAGAGAGATAGAGAGAACTTACCAAGCCCTGGAACCAGGACCGTAGGTCTTGGGATGAGAGTTCCAGACGTTTTGGTGACCCATGGCTGATTTCTGATCGCAGTAGAAAGCTGCTGCGCTGCTTCTGTTGCTGATTTCTCAAAACTGAAAACCCTAGTGCACTTCTGCGATGGGAGGGATGAAGCTCGTGTTTTCTGCCTATATATATTTCCAGGGTTTGGGTCCAGATGGTATGGGCTCATTAAGGCCCAAAAGACAGTCGTTTGCTTACGTCGGTATCGCATGAGGATCTATCTTCGAGCCCATATTCTTACCATCTCAGATACAGAGATATTCATATTCGGGGACTGTGGTGAAGTCTTTTATTCCGATTTTCTTTTGGGGATAAAAAAATCGGATATAAGTAAACAATTATTGCTTAAAAACGTACTGTTCTTTTGTCTAAGTAGATTAGCGACATATTTCGGCCAAGTAGACGTTGTTACTTCATGTCTTGCGTTTGATTGTCCATGACCAGTAATTATCGTGACAACTTAAAAGGATCAATAGTAGCTGGTCAGTGAAGAGTTCTTGCTTGCTGACGTATTCCAAGCTAGTTCGGTTTGGTTTGATTGTCTCAAAGACATTGCACGTTCATACGTTTTTCCGATTTGATGTGAGTGTTCTTTGTAAATGTTTAAGATAGATGAGAAAGGAGGCAAATGCGAGGGTCCTCTTTCTTCCTGGCTTGGTTCTTCTCTTTTCACTACTCTTTCTCTCAATCTTGCCTTTTATTCAAGTACCCATGCCGTAGGTTTGCCACCAAGTGCCAGGGACTCCAGAATACGTGGCTATGAAGCTTGGCTCAAACCAGTCCTAGAAATCGGTGAACCAACGATTCTTAACTTGATAATCTTAGTCGAGCTTGTATGTCTGAATCAACTCTATAGATGGTTGAACACCTAGATTGGTAGTATTTAATAACTTGTTATTATTTTGGTTAATGTAGTGACTTGCTTTTGCAGATACATGCATTAAAATCCAAGGCTACAAACAACCAAGAATGCTTCTTTGCTTTATGGGGTGGTGGGTGCTCTTGGAAATCGCATGGTTCAAGTTCCTGACTCCAATAAAAGCAACCCTGTTTCCAACGACAGTTTCTGAGAGAGGTCCAGTTACTCACCAGTTCTTCATGGCTTTCCTTTATGATTCCCTCATCGCTGTACATTTTGAAATCATCATATCCAAACATCGTAAAACCTCTAACAGTCTCTAACCCAATAACCTTTGCCTAGATCCACTATAGTATGGATTTGGCCACAGGCAAACCCATTCTAGGATTCGAACTCGGTACATATTCGTGGCTCCACCGCTCGTTAGTCTTCTCTAACTGTAAAATACGAAAGCTGTAACCTAAACCCTAATACAATGAAAGTTCTCCAACGACAACAACAATAAAAAGGAAACACCTTTGGGGAAAATACTGGCATGGAATGTCAAATCAAAGAGTTAAGAAGATGGGGGCCAGAATTTCTGATGCTGCTGCACTAAATTATTTTCTGTTTCTTGGCTGCACATCTTTGGCCCCTCCTCCAAGGTAAATCAACAAAGATGGAGTAAAGTGTTCCTAGTTCTGCTGCCAAGCACAGAATACCACATGTTTACAGTCCCAATTCACAGAAACTGAAGAAGAAAAGAAACTAACTTACTCTTCACTCTCTTCCCCTTTTCCTTTTTGTTCTCTTCTAAGCTTTCTTTATTTTCTCTTCTATTTAGGGTTCTAAGTGGTCCTGAACATAGAAATGAGATAATGCATAGAAATGGGAATAGCAGACTGTGGAGTGATGGAGTGAGTCCTTGTGAGAACTGAGAACAAATAAATGCTAATGCCATCATGTAGTCCATCACTAGTTTGACTCACAGCTTCGGATCCTCGACTGAGACGACGATGACAAACCCCTATCTCTATCGAGCTTTACCCTATGTTTCGAAGGCCCGCGCACATGACTCGAATCTTTCACAAACCGAACTCATTGTATGGTGGACACTTTCCACTCTTGATCCTTGGATCCAAATTCACAGAAATGTTTAGTTATAGTAGGGGGTGATCATGATCATCCATTTCACCTACATTTCCTTGGATTCCTTTCTTTCTATAACCAATTCACATAAACAAGTGTTGAAGAAACTACTCATGTATTTGATTTGATGTTTCCCCAAAAAAGAAGTTGCTCAATATACACAGATATGCAGAAGAGAGACAACAATGTTTTCTTTAGCTTCTGGACAGTAGTTTCCTTTCAGCTCCACTAAAACTAAATCTAGAACTCTATACTCTAGAGGTTGCTTGCTTTCTCAATCATTTTCATTTAATCAGCAGCTCTCTGTACAGTAGTCTTAAATAAGAGGACATACAACTTAGAATCCATTGAGAAATAGAGGAACCCACCAACTGAATGTGTCACAAATGACCCAAAACTCGTCCCTACTATGCAGTGCCATGCCGGTCCATACACTCCATCAAACTCCTGCAATTAACACCATCATAGAATCAAAAACCAAATCAACGAAAAGCTAATTCCTTTGACCAATAACCAGTTATTCAACCAAAGCCAACCCAAATTAGTTAATCAAGTTTCAGTACCTTCTTGAGAGTGAGTGCAAGGGTCTTAGCAGCAAACTTCTCTAGACTATCACAAGTCTTCCTAGCACAATCAATAGCATGGATCTGCATAAATGGGGGCATATCAACCGAGACGATTTTGGCACCATTGCTGGCTAGGAAATCAACCAATTCCACTTGTGAAGAGCCAGTCAAGGATCTCCTTCTCCCATCACCACCACCTCCACCAGATAATGACATCCTTTTGATGTCAAGCCCTTCAAGTAATAAGATATCCTCTTTCTTCTTCACCTTCATTTCCTCACCATCAGAATCGTGTTTGTTCTTGGCATTCTTCTTCCTGGTGTGGGTCTTCTTAGTCTCATTCAAGACCAGAACTTTCTTCTCCTCCAAATCCAAAGAAGGAGACTTTTTCAACCCCCCTTTGTAAAAAGCTTCCTCCTTTCCAATTCCAACAACCCTTTTCAGACTCTCCTTCTCCAACTTGGCATCATCACTGGCAGCTCCTAGCTTCTTCTGCTGTGCGTAATACTTAGCTCTAGCAGCGGCAAACCTGGAAGAAGAGTCGAAATCAGCAGACACAGTCATGGATTTGGCTTGCTGCAAGTGTACTGGTGGGTCTTTTGTAGGTGGGGTTTTGGAGGAAGGTGGGTTTAGGAGTCTCGAAGACAAGTAATTAGACATGAAAGAGGAGCTGGGTCTAGGAGGAGGAGGATCTTTGGATGATTGGAGGTGGGAAGTGGGATCCATGGCTGAAGATGATTGGTGGTGGTTGGGTTTGAGTTTATGGTCTGGCTGGGATGCTGCAGCTAACATACGCCTATTGTTGGTAGCCATGGTTCTTCCTCTTCTTCTTCTTGAGGGTAGAGTAGGGTTTGGTGTGGAGGCAGAGAGCCCCCCTCTGTGGATTTGGCTAGGTTTTTTTGGTTAATGAAGAAGGAAAGAAGAGAGAAGAGGTTTAGTAGTTCATTGGAGAGATGTGGTGGTGGGGGAGATCTGGTTTTTGTCTTCTTTCTCTAGACATGCACCCAGGGGCAGGCCATGGTGGCCGTTGGGTCGGTTTGACCGTTGACTGCACCATTAGAGATGAGATCTATCTATCTATTTATTTTTAACTCCTACTAGTACTTATTACTGGTTAAGGCAAACTTAAGTTTAGGGTTGGTACTTTGAAAAATGTTTGTCCGGATGAATGTATCTGTTGTTTACAATACAATTTACTCTGTTTCATAAGTTCTCTGTTCATTATTACTTTTACTAGGATTGGACAAATTTGGAAGTTTTTCACATCAAGATTTTGATAGTAATGAGATAGGTGATATTTTGATTATTGGTAGTCGTTTTGACATTATTATGATTAGTTTTTGCTTCGGGTTCGATTATATTTGCTTGGTAGAAGTGTCCGGTTTGACCATAATTGTATTTTGTGTTTGTTTCTTCTCGAACGGACTATCTCCGTCAGTTTCACTTGTTTCTTGGAGTTTCTTCCTTAAGTGCAGGTATCCGTTGGATAGAGGGTTCGACCACGAAACCAATGGTACCTTCCGAAGCGAAATCGAAATCCACACTATACGCTTATCTAGATTATACACCTACGAGCGCACACCCTGACATTTTTAGCTTTTCTGTCTCCAAACATTCTCATACCCTTTACTCCATTTACACAGTATCATCCTCTTGCCACTCTTTTTACACACCGTGCAAGCAACCGTCGGGCGCCGAATGAGCGTAAAAAAAAAAGAGAAAGAGGGATCAGTATCCTAACCTCATTAGTCCACCAGCTAGCCAGGTGGAATAACTATGAAGTGTACTGCCGTATCATCCCGTCAAAAAGTATTTGAATATTCATCTCTCTCAGTGTTAAAGTGATAAGAATAAGGTAAGAAGGGAGAAAATGAGAAAATATGAACATCTGGATTACGAAACGAAACGTGTTGGAAAATCTGTGTAAATATAGGGATGTGACATGATGGCCTACAGTTCCAACCCAACTGAAGACGGTACCTAGTCTTGGGAATGGACGGTTTGATGATGGATTGGAGCAACATTTTAAGCACGAATTTAAGGAGGATTTCGAACCAACATTGATGACTGATGAGCAATAGTCAATTTGCAGAAAGGTTTGACGTGTTCAACCGTAGAAAGGAAATATAAATATAGCGGCAAAGCATTGACGCCACATATTCAAACCTAGTCAGAGAAGTGACGACTACAGTGACTGAGTTCAAATATATATGAAGCTACCTACTCATTTGACACTACTACTGCAGAAAGATATACAAATCATAAGACAAAAATGGTACTCTTCCGAGAGTTCGACTGCCGCTCCTAGCAGTGATTCCTGAGTTCGAGGTCGAGATTAGGCCACTATTCTTGAGTTCGACTGCTTTGAATTGGTTATAAGTCTAGCATGATCTTCTTACAGAACATCTAAAAACCGTCTCATCGATGTCATAGAATGATTGAGATCTTCACCGTTCTAACTATTCAATTTAGTATTTGCGGTTTGCCAACTCAACAGTCTGTGAAACGATTGGCAGGCTCAGCCAATCGGGACGACATTAAATCATTAATGTGTTTGTTTCGAAATAGATGCTTCCTGTTTAGGTGGTTACACAACGATGTTTTATTTCTATGTAGCAAATAATGTAACCAACCCTTCAAACATTTTCAACGGTTCAACCACAGTTAAACCTCTAACCCCTCGGCTTGCTCGTTCGTCTAATAGTTCATTCAGTCCGATTAACGACAAGTCGTCAATAATAATAATTTCTCTCTACCAACAGTAACATTAGTAAAAAAGGAGCAATCTACTATCTTGATGGGTTTGGGGATGCAATCCTTTGCTTTACAATCATCAAAGACAACGCAGTGTACCATCTTATAAATTGGGATTGACAAAAAATACAGGTTAGCTTTTATGTACACAGAATGATGAGAAGACAACACTAACAACTGACAGAATACTCTTGTCCACATGGCTGAAAAAAAACAGAAGAATTGCTCGCCTAGTCACCTTGGATGGCTTTGCACTTACAAAGACTAAAGCCAAGAAGGGCGAAATCCCGAGACATTGCAGGTGCGCTTGAATTGGCCGCCTGCTGCTACTTGCCTAGTAAAATAGCCTAGTGTCAAGACGAATCTAATTCCAAGGGCTTGGTTGCCGAGCATCTCTGAAAGCAGAAGTCCCGCCGGATGCTGCAGGGGAAGGAGAGGATGGCACGTAATTTGTTCCAGATATGGATACGGCCGGCGGGTTTGCAGGATGACCTTGTTGCCCCATTGGGGCAAAGCGTGATGGGCTGCTGGTTGCTCCCAGGCTCGGCCGAGGAGGGTGTGGACCCTGCAAAAGGAATAGCAGATCATGAGTTCAGTTTGTGCCTAAGGATACTTGAACTATTTGGTTCAGTTTGTGACTCGTGAAATGGAAAAAATCAAGTGAGTGCCTAAATATGTAAGCCTTAACACTGCCGAATAAGATTATCCATGTCATTGTTTCCTCTACACCAGACTCAAGGCATCTGGTATTAAGTACACTGTTTGCTCTTCCGAGGAATATCACAATAGATAAATAACATATCTATCTTACTGATACAAATTTGGTTGTGACGCACAAAGAATGATTTTAAAGCTAGACTATAAACAAGTCACAACCTAGTATCAATCAACTTAGTCCAACACCTACTCCAGTACTCCTCACCAGCTGAACGTGTAGTACTGGGAACTCTCTACTGCTCTTACCATCTAACCGAGCACCTTTAGTGACAGGATGAGACTAGGGACTAATAGGTATATAGGCATCTAGCTACTACATATGCCTATGAACTTAACATCTAGTTCATAAGTTGCAACATAAACTGGCTTATTGGTCCTGTCTTAGTAGGAAGCTCAAACAAAAAATTAATATCAGTCCTAAAATGATCAGGGCCAAAAAGTGATAGAGGGATCACCAAAAAAGGAAGCAAAGAAGGGAGCAAGTTATGATATACGTAATATACTGGTAAAAGTTAGTTACCAAGCTGTATGGCGGTGGAGGTCTTCTAATGGGAGATTCTGATGACGGAGATGTACTGCTCATTCTTTGTAAATGGCGCGGAGGAATATTTTGATTTGAGACGTCCTCAGTTTCGATTCCTTCCCTATCGGCACCAGGATTCACCTCTGACCCCACCCTAGGAGTGAGGTGTCTGATGGTTGACCCAGAGTCATTGGGGATCTCTACTTGAAGAGGACCAGAAGGACGACTTGGCATTGTTTGCATACTGCTTCTTCTCTTCAACTCTTCTTCAACATTTAGTAACTGCCAAGGTGGAGAAACATTTCCAACTCGTTACATGAAGCAGGGCTATGCAGCAACATAATAGAACTTGTTAAATAGGGAATCTACTACAAGTCCTCGGTTTCGCAGAAGTCAAAACTTGATGAGACCCAACCCAAAATACCTGCTTAAGAACCTGCACAAGGTTATGTTTCTTCGCATTCAAAATTTCCAACCTCTCCTCAACCTCCTTTTCTCTTTTTGCTTTCTCATCTGACAGCTCAGCATTGTCTTTCGCCTACAGAGTTGAAAATGAAACCACCAAAAGATCAAAATTACGCATACTGGGCAGACAGAAAAGCATTAGGCACAAAAATGCAGCTAAGAGGACCAAAAAGTTCTATTGAGTTCCATATCTTTCACCTGAAATGACTCCTAACATATTGAAACTGAAAACCATTCAGTAAAAGGACTTTCTTGCATCACTTGTTAGGTTAGAAGTTAGAACATACTAAAACAATCTTTGATGTTCCATTTAGAGGAGGAGGGGGTGGGGGAATGGCAAATCACCATTTATTGGGTCAAAGGGTCTCATGTTCACTGTCATTGGATCAATCCTGCATTCATTGCTCCTCGTATTTTTGGATTCAATAATCACAAGGAATGGTGCAAACCCCATTTCCCTGTTCTAGATGGGTTCATACTTGAGGAACATTAAAATAATGGTTCACCAGCAAGCTGCATCAAACAATTTCAGAAGATTGACAATTCATCATTTCAAACTAAGTAACTAACCCCTGGCTATGTCCACCCTTAAAAGCTACAAATGGATGAGCATATATGCTTCAGGAAGCAACTTGAGCAACAACATAAAATTCCACAAAATGTAAGCGCAAAAAATTCAGAACTATTCCACATACCTCCTCCGGAACAGGTTCATCCGGCTTCCCACCCTTCGAATCTCCATCGCCATTTACCACCTCAATTGCACCTTTCTCAGCCGCTTCAGCATTCTCCACAGCTAACCGAATCACCTCATCATCCGGCTTCACTTCCTGTTTAACAGACTCTCCACCTTGAGCTGAAGCGCCGCCATCTTCAATGTCACGATGACGGTTATAACCAGCTTTCTCATCCTCCAACTGAGGCGGCTCAACCGGAAGAGGAACCCGGCCGTCTTTGGCACCAGGGTAGGTAAAAGTAGCAATGTCAGGGCTAGGATTAGGGTTATGGTTAGATGTAGTGGCCGTGGCAACGGCAATGACGGAGGAGGAGGAGGTGAGGCGAGAAAGGGCTCTGGAGCGACGTGAGACGAGGGATTTGAAGTCTCTGAGAGAAATGCTGCGAGTCGGCATCAGCCACCGGCGAGGGGCGTCGGGGACTCGGTGAAGATTCCCTCTGTAGAGCGAGATGGCCACCATATCTTCTTCCAGCGCTTCGATTGCCTCTTAATCTTCTTCTTCTTTCTTCTTCCTATTCTATCTGTTTCGGACGGTTGAGAAATCAGAATCGGATCCAACGAACCCTCTACCACGCCGATGTATCGGAGTCGGGATTTGATCTTTTCCCGGCGTCCCATGTGTTTCCGTGTGTGAATGGACTAATATGTTGTACAAACTCGAGTTATTTACAAAGTTAGCCACTCACAAGTCTTTCTTAATGGGCTTAATTCACTAACGAAGTCCATTGTATTGTAGAATTAATAAGATAAAAAAAGGGGAAAATCTGAAAAAGAAATTCTCACAAACATTCGTTTATAAAATGGGATACTTAATAGATAATAAAGAGACTAGATCATACTTTGGGGTTTGATTGATGAATCAAATCAGTAGCGTTGGCCTGCATGTGCCAACCAACTCATCTAAGTTGTGTTTGTGCTTTACCAATATGCATGCGTCTATGCCTTTTTCCCCCAACAATCCCCCCTCCTCTTATATTATCTCCAATTATTATTAATTAAAAGGTGATGTCCATTTTCCTAAATTCAAATTTAATATTTCATTGTTTTGAAGAGTCTATAGGTGCAGGAGTTATTGTATCGGTAGTTTTCACTCTCTAAGTTGATTATAATTGATGTATGTTTGCTATTTTTTTAGAAAAAAACAATTTGTGTATGACGAATTAGATAAACAGTTTTTGAAAAAAAAGCCCAAAATGAGATGATTAAATTGCCCAAGTTTGGACCCATTCTGCTATGGCGGTCAAGTAAACGTGGACACCTGGGATCACCTGTATCACTCCAGCAGTAGCACAACGTATCAGCCGCTTTTTTGTTTCCTTTATTTTAAACGTTATTATTTTATTAATAATTAAAAAAAAAATGAAAATTATTGAACACCACCCCCCACTCAGAAACTCAAACAAAAGTTACTTTCTGAAAAATCTGACGGTTAGATTTAACTTTACAAAAAAAATTAGCGTTCAGAGTTACATTTCTCCATTTTCGTTTCAGATTTTCCTGCGTTTTCCTTCCCAATTTCTCATCTCCGTTTCAGCGTTTCTTCCTCCTCCAATTCCTTCAAATTTCAACCCCAATTCCCCATTTCTCCCAATCACCATGACCTAAAATCTTCTTCCCTCGAGAAAAATCACCCTTCCGTCGTCTTTTCCCCTGCTTCCAATTCTCCAATCAAGCAATGAAGAGGGGAAAATCGGACACCAGATTGGACAGATTCGGCGCCGTCACCCGGCAGCGATCTCTCCACATCCTAATCGCCTTAGGTCTTCTCTATTTCCTCTTTATTACAGTGGAAATCCCTCTCCTCTTCAACTCCGCAACCCCTACTTCATCCTCCTCCTCATCGGTCTCTTCCGACTCCATTACTTACCCTTCCAAGCTTCAGAGCGAGCAGGATTTTCAGGAACAGGACGCGCCATCTCGCCCTGCTTCATGGGTGTCCGAATCCAGCCCGTCTCAGACCATTCCTCCCAAGAGGATCGTGTCCGGGTTGAAGTTCGATCCGGAGACTTTCGACCCGACTAAGAAGGACAGATCCGTTGAGCTCCACAAGAGCGCCAAGACTGCTTGGGAGGTTGGAAGGAAGATGTGGGATGAGATTGAGAGGGACGAGTTCAAGTTCCTGCACCTTGATAAGAAGAAGCCGTCAGAGAAGAATCGGTCGTCCGAGTCGTCGTGCCCGAATTCGGTTTCGTTGACCGGGTCGGAGTTTTTGAAGCGGGGGAGACTTGTGGAGCTCCCCTGTGGGCTTACGCTCGGATCGCATATTACGGTGGTGGGGAAGCCGAGGGCTGCTCATGCTGAAGCTGAGCCGAAGATATCTATGATTAAGAAGGGCAGGCCTCGGGTTATGGTGTCACAGTTTATGATGGAGTTACAGGGGTTGAAGATCGTGGATGGTGAGGATCCGCCGAGGGTTCTCCATTTTAATCCGAGGTTGAAAGGGGATTGGAGTAGTAGGCCTGTTATTGAGCAGAATACTTGTTACAGGATGCAGTGGGGGACTGGTGTCCGTTGTGAAGGGTGGAAATCTAAGGCTGATGAAGAGACAGGTAAACAAAGCTGCTTCTTTTCCTTTTTTCTTCGAAGTTCTTGGCTTCTTGTCATTTCCAACAGTGAGTGATCTTGCTTTTGTCAGGAATTTGTCTGATTATTCATTAACGACTCAGAAAATGACACCGGCGATTATCTGTTTCTATGTGTTTCCTAGAGTTTGTATGTATATGCCGAAATTCGTCATTGGACATTGGTATTGCATGATGCATAAGAGTGGTGTACTTATCTCAAAACAAAAGAACTCTTGAAATGCTTGCTAATCTCTCAAGTCACTGGACTGGTATTCGGTGGAATCTTTTCTCTGCTAACATTTGACATGGATTTTGCGTGATTATGGTTTCGAACTGCTGGGTTTCTTCCCTAATTTAAACCTTTTGTAAGAGGCTAGCTTGTTTGTATGGAATTTACATGCTGTCTGGTATTTAAGTTTGGAGCTCCATAGCTGGTGGAAAATTGTTTATCTTATCTTGTTGGCTGCAGTTGATGGTCAGGTGAAGTGTGAGAAGTGGATCCGTGATGATGACAATCGCTCGGAGGAATCAAAGGCAAACTGGTGGCTAAGCCGGTTGATTGGCCGAACGAAAAAAGTGACATTTGACTGGCCATTCCCATTTGTGGAGGAGAAGATGTTTGTTTTAACTTTAACGGCTGGTTTGGAGGGTTATCATGTTAACGTTGATGGGAGGCATGTGACGTCTTTCCCTTATCGAACTGTAAGTAAACGTCCTTTTGGTTTGTTTTAATGTGTGTGGAGGATTCATTTCTATAACAATAATTGGTGATCTTGGCAGGGATTTACACTTGAGGATGCGACGGGGCTAACTGTGTATGGAGATGTTGATGTCCATTCTGTATTTGCTGCATCGTTGCCAGCAAGTCACCCTAGCTTTGCTCCTCAGAGGCATCTGGAGAAGTCCATTGTGTGGAGAGCACCAGCACTTCCAGAAGGCCCTGTCGAACTCTTTATCGGCATTCTTTCAGCAGGTAATCATTTTGCCGAGAGGATGGCTGTCAGGAAGTCTTGGTTGCGGCATAGACTTATTCGAACTTCACATGTGGTGGCTCGGTTTTTCGTATCATTGGTAAGCTGAGTCTATTCTGCATCTGCTCTGCAGCGTTGGTTAGTTACCTATCTTTGTTTCAAGTTATATCTGATGTAGTAACCTTTTGATTTCTCCTACAGCATGCACGGATGGATGTGAATTTGGAACTGAAGAAAGAAGCAGAGTTTTTCAGAGATATTGTCATAGTGCCTTACATGGATAACTATGACCTTGTAGTGCTCAAAACTGTCGCCATCTGCGAATTTGGGGTTAGCAATTGAAGTTACCATCTTGAAGGATGAATCATTTCTGAATATTCCGGTGCAAACATTCCGTACACTAGTTTTCTTACCATTATTGTTTGATCCAGGTCCATAGTGTCGGAGCAAAGTATATCATGAAGGGAGACGATGACACATTCATAAGGGTAGAGACAGTTCTTAATGAAGCGAAGAAGGTTCCTGAGGGCAAAAGCTTGTATATAGGGAACATAAATTACTTCCACAAGCCCCTCCGACATGGTAAATGGGCTGTGACGTACCAGGTATGCATTATGCGCCCAAAAATGTTTCAAAACTGCAATTCTTGGAATAGTTGATACTGACTTGACATCTTTTGCTCTTTCTGGTTACAGGAGTGGCCCGAGGAAGACTACCCGCCATATGCAAACGGGCCTGGCTACATATTGTCTGCAGACATAGCCAACTTCATCGCGTCGGAGTTTGAGAAACATAAATTAAGAGTACGTCCACTCTGTTAGCTCCTCTGTTTTTTGATCCTCTAGTACTAAGAATGCATCGTCTGACTTTTATAGCGGCAACCCTTTATTTTGTATGTTTCTGCCAGCTGTTTAAAATGGAAGATGTTAGCATGGGAATGTGGGTTCAGAAGTTCAACAGAACGAAAACAGTCCAATACGTACACAGCTTGAAGTTCTGCCAGTTTGGATGCTTTGAAGGATATTACACCTCGCACTACCAGTCCCCGAGGCAGATGATCTGTCTCTGGGAAAAACTTCAAAAGTTTGGTTTACCTCAATGCTGCAACATGAGATGACAGCTTCTGCATATACAGCCTCGAAACTGGATGCACATTTCGGCGAAGAAACAACTTACTATGGTCTAACAATCCAGGTACAAGAACTTGAGAACTCCATAGTTGTTCCCTGTCCTTGTCGTAACAAACTGTTGAGTTTTAATTCAAACAGCAGACATCTCAGAGATCAGAGGGGACAAAAAAGGGATTAGATGAAACTCAGGAGTTTTCTTTTTTGTTTTCTTGTAGCCATAGGCATCAAAGTCTTGTATATATCGAAGCTGAGAGAATTATGTACGTCACTGTACTGTACTTGACTTTGTAACTTTCTTTTTTCCCACAATTGAAGGAGTTCATTCTTTTTATTTTGTGCCTTTGCCTACATTCCCATAATCCCATTGCTTTTAGTGAAGTCATGCTCACATATGAAAACTAAAATAAAGGGGGAATATAAGGCGATGTTTGGCCATTGAAATATAATTTATTGGAAGGAATTGAGATAATTAGTGCTACTTGTGACTCTTGAAGCGTTGACCTATTTCGGCTTATGTTGGTCACATTAAATTCACTAAATTCATAATCAAGATCGTCACGCAACTATCAAATCTTTTACATATACCTTTATATTCCTTAAATTTAAAATATTTCAAGAACTAGCCGTTGGATTGGAGAATGCCAAATGTCCAATCAATATCTGGCATCCTTGTTGGTGTTTAGAAAATATAACTTCTTGATATTAATTGTATTCTCAATTGTATTCTCAAACCGGATCCTATGAGGGTGCCTTTCGCCTCCACCGCAAGAATTACGATGCTAAAACTGTACAGCAGTGGGAAGAAGCTCTCAAAGAGGTTGGATCCATGAAAGGATGGCACGTTACTGACTTGAATGGGTAACAACACATTCTTAATTCATTATGGCTTGCGGTCTTACTACGTTTTGTAGCTCTCGTGGCTTATGGAATGGATTTTGTGTTTGCATTTCTTGAACTATAGTGTTTCAACTTCCAAAGATTTATTAGTGCTTATATTGCATTGTATTGATTGGCGGTAAGCTCAAGCTTGCTTACGACCATTTTTACCTGCTTACTTGTTTGTCTCCTTTCAGTATGCTGTTCAAAAACTTCCATTGTTTACCAGAATCCTTTCCTGTTTGTGTTACAAAATCCATGTACATTTCTCCAGGCAAGGAAGTGTAGTAGATGATGTGTTTGAACATGTGCTGTCACTTTTGAACAAGAATTACTCGTTGGTGACTGATGAGTTAGTTGGGATCCATCGTCATGTGCGAAAAGTGGTGAAATTGCTCGATGAAGATTCCGGAGGTGTAAAAGTTGTCGGCATTCACGGGATGGGTGGCATTGGCAAGACAACTATTGCCACTGCTGTCTACAACGAAATCAGTTCACGCTTCAACCGCTGCAGCTTTCTACAAGATGTGCAAGAAACATTACAGCAACACGAGGGTATCGTCGCTTTACAGAATAAGCTAATCTCCAGCATTACAAGAAACGCTACTCCTGTTTGTGATGCTAGCGAAGGACTTCGGGTGATACAGGACAGAGTTTGTCAACACAGAGTCTTTATAGTTCTCGATGATGTCGGTGATAAGTTTGATTATGAGAAGATCTTGGGGCGGTACGAGAACTTTTTCCCGGGAAGTAGGTTTGTCATCACAACTAGGAATAAGAAGGTGTTCACCTCTATTAAGGGATCTAAGTTGTATGAACCTGAGGAAATGAATGATGATGATTCACTTCAACTCTTCAGCAAGCATGCATTTAGAAACGATTCTCCTCCCAAGGAATATGTAACTTTATCTGGACAAGTGGTCTCCCTTGCAGCAGGGCTTCCTGTGACTCTTAAAGTTGTGGGATCTCTTTTGTTCGGTGAAGATAAAGAGGTTTGGGATGAGAAGTTGATGCAGTTGAAAGAGATTCCTCCTACAGAGGTCTTGGGAAAGTTGAAAATAAGCTACAATACGTTGACATACGCGGAGCAACAAATATTTCTCGATATTGCTTGCTTCTTCATTGGAGAGACTAGAGAAGTGGCTTCTTTTATGTGGAGCGACTGTAAATTTTATCCTGTCAGTGCGATCAGTGCCCTCATTCTTAGGTCTTTGATCAAAATTGGACCAAATAACGAGTTCAAGATGCACGAACAACTTAGAGATCTCGGCAGACAAATTGTACGTGAGGAGAATGTTGAGCATTTATGGAAGCGCAGTAGGATATGGTCTAATGAGGATGCCGTGGACATGCTAGACCGCAAAAAGGTATGCCTACATACACCTTAAACACTGTTATTGGTAAACTTTTTCATGCAGCATTATCTATCTATTGATCTTTTTGTTAAAACTGCAGAAGAATTTTTTCTGATCACCCAATTTCTTGACAGGGAACTGAGCTGGTGAAAGCGCTAAAAGTGAACTTATATATGAAATTTCCTCTTACAAATCAACACTTCGAGAAATTGCTGGAGTTGAGATACCTTGAAGCACACCATGCAGAAATTGATGGGGACTTTGACGAACTTCTTTCAGATTTGAGATGGATAAGATTGCTACGTCTTCAAGGGAATTCAGCACCAACTAATTTTTACCTAAAGAAGTTGGTGATACTTGACGTACGTGACAACCTCATAGTAGATAACTGGCAAGGCTGGAACCAGCTCAAGGTTTGTTGCTATTTTTTCTTTTATTTTGCTTTCCATTTCCGCCATTTTTAGTACTTTTGAAGATCTGCTGATTTCTGGTTTTCTTAACAGATGGCAAAAATGCTGAAAGTTCTAAACCTCGTAGACTGCTATAAGTTAACCAAAGCTCCTGATCTGTCCGCACATGGAAGTCTAGAGCTGTTAAATCTTCACGGATGCAGTGACATGGTTCAAGAGCTTGCAATTGGACACTTGAAGAAGCTGAAGAAGCTGAAGCTCAGCTATTCCGGAATAACAAGGCTATCTGGTGGAATGGGGCTGCTTCAGAAGCTTGAGGAGCTAGATGCATGGGAATGTACAAATTTGGAAGAACTCCCCGGAGATATTGGAGACCTGCAATCTCTTAAAATCTTGAAAGTCACATCTCGGAAGGATTTCCAGATGCCAGATCTTCCTTCAGGTATAAAGGAGCTTGCTGTTTCATCTCTGGTTCCCAATCTTTCTGATCTGAAGGACTTGGAAGAATTGGCCATTAACACTTGCCAAAGTGTTGATAGTCCTCAGGATATATGGACGCTATCGAATTTAAAATCTTTCAATCTGTGCCAGTCGGACACGAAAAGTCTGCAGGTCCTTCCATCATCTCTACAGAAGCTTTTTGTTCGGCAATGTCCATTGTTGGAGGCATTGCCTGATCTTGCCAACCTGAAGAGCTTGATAGAGTTAACGCTATTTTGCTGTCCCAAGGTTCCTGAGATTCAAGGCCTTGGAGAGCTCAAATCATTGGCGACCTTGGAAATGACAGATGGTGCAAGTCTAATCAATCTGCACGGCCTCGAAAATCTCACGTCCTTGACGTTCTTGGATGTGGAGAAGTGTCATCTGTTGGAAAATTTACCCAATCTAGCCGATTTAAAGAAGGTACGAACGCTGAAAATCCGTCGTTGTTCTCGTATTTCGGGAATTCAAGGCCTTGGTGAAATGGAGTCTTTAGAACATGTGGAGATCTATGATTGTGGACTTCTTCAAACGTTGCCTGATCTTTCAAAGTTATCCAAGCTAAAAGATCTAACGATCTGCAAATGCCGGAGATTGACTGGTATCGAAGGCATTGGATCTATGGAAGCACTGGAACACTTGAATCTGAGTGAGTGTCAGTTGATAAAGAGGCTGCCTTCTTTGTCAAAGCTGAGAAAATTGAAGAAGCTGATCGTGAAGAAGAACACTCATTTGGCCGAGATCGAGAGTGTCGATAACTTGAGCTTATTGGAGACTCTGGAGCTCCCAAATTGCCTGTCACTGGAAAGGCTACCTAGCCTTTCCAGCCTCAAGAGTCTAAAAACTTTAGACGTCGACTGTTGCATGAGTTTGGTTGAGGTTACCGGCTTCGACGGACTCGAGTCACTGGAATCTTTGAGTATGAATGCTTGCTGGTCGATCGAGAAGATTCCAAGCGTTTCGAATATGAAATGCTTATCTCATCTGAGGCTAAATGGCTGTGAGAAACTAACAGAACTCCTCGGAGTCGAAGGACTAGACTCCTTGAAAGTGATGGATCTCCAAGGCTGCAAGTCAGTTAAATTCCTGAACATCAACAATCTTAGACATCTAGAGAAACTAACTCTCAAAGATTGCGAGAACTTAACCGAACTCTCGGGACTCAAAGGACTCAACTCTCTGAAAGTGCTGGATATGGATTCGTGCAGGTCACTTGTGAAGTTGGCTAGCCTATCCAATCTCAGGCAATTGGAAAAACTGTTTCTAGAAGATAGTGAAAAGCTGACAGAAGTTTCAGGACTCGGAGCAATCGTGATGCTGCAAGTGATGAGTATTTACGGGTGCACATCGATCGAGAAGTTACCTAACATCTCGAATCTAAGACGCCTTCAATATTCGTCTCTGATTGGCTGTGATAAACTAAGTGAGCTGGTGGGAATTGAAAGTTTGGAGTCACTGAAGGAGCTGAAACTGAATTTCTGCAAGTCGATCGAGAGGTTACCGAACCTTTCGAGTCTCGGACATTTGGAGAGGTTCTCGTTAAGAGGTTGTGAAACGCTTGAATACCTGCAGGGACTGGAGGAGTTGAAATCCTTGAAGTTCTTGGATGTCTCTGGATGCCGATTGATCAGGGAAATACCACATCTTCCAAATACAAAAGTCATCAGATAGATAGATTGCAGTTCGGGACGAGGTGGAGCAAACAATCTCGGTAACGATCAATGAGTTTAGCTCGCTGACAACCATTGACGAGTAGCTCAACTCGAGCTTTGAAACTAGGTTCAACCTCAATTTATCCTAAAATTTACAGAGTATCGAACGAGTTTTGTTCCAGCAGGTTAGAAGCGGGATGATCAAGGAAATAACACTTGACGGATCAAAGGTCAGCAATTATTAGTCAAATTACATGGTGACAAAGGTGATGGAAACAAGTCATTATATACTTTTAAAGTGCATTATTTACAAATTGATGAAAGGTACTTTATGAGAAGGAGACACTTTGCCTATTACTTTCACTATTCAAATGATGAGAGAAAAGGGTTGGTAGTGAGCTGTACCTGCTGTGCCATTTCGTTGCAAAATCGCATCGTATTTCCACTTTTCCTTCCTACTTGCACGTTTATTTTACACTACTGATGGATTCATACATGCACTATGATTTCTAGGCCCTTCTTTATAGGATATTATTGACGACCATTCTCGTATTTGTTTGTCCAATGGTTAAGCACTTGGCTAGCAGTATTGCTTTCCAGATTCAGCTCTCGTAGAAAACAACTCAATGATTCTTTTTTGTTTTAAGATTAGTAAATGATCCAAGTTTAACGTCGAGTCAGTACATCGAAAAAACTCTCTAACATTGACATTTTTTGTTTTGTTTGTTGCACAATACCTTTTTACTTTCTATAGGCACCATTGCATAGAATAAACTAAATGTATGTTACATATATTATGATAAATAGGTTCATAATATCCTATCCACAATGCTAATACAGTCACACTTTTGAGTACATAAAGACAAGAAGTTATGTCCCATCATTAGAGTGAGCAGATGTTAATCCTATATAATATACTTTTTATACTTTTTTTTTTCTTTTTTTCACACAACAATTTTTCAATTTCATGAGCTCCCCTTAATTTCAGGAACATAGCCAATCTCTTAACTTTTATTAATTAAATAAATAGAAACTAAAACAAATCCCTAGACTTTACTGTATAACTTTCCCAAATTGTGATTTTGAAAAACACTTCCACCTTCCTAACACACCAAGAAATCTATTTAGTTTTCAAATATCTCATCGATGAATAAATACGTGGATTCAATATTATAAAATCGTTATTATAATTTTTCTTTTGAGAAATTACCTTATTATGTTTATGATATACATTAATAACATTATTAGAATTGATGTCAAAATTTGGTTATATTATAGAAACAACGTTGTTATATTTTTTATTAGAGAAATAAGCTGATAATAGAACTTTGGGAACTATCCTTTTCTACTATATTACCATTAAAAATATATCTCTAAAATATAATTTCCATTTTTGAATTTTATTATTTATAATTGTATAAATACCTCATGTATACACTAGCAATAAGCTAAATCTAATTATCAATGAACTTAGATTTTCCTCTTTAAGCTTCTAAATTCCAATATCAATTGCAGGTAATAACAATATAATATCACTCGTAGCTCTTTCATGTTTTTAATTGTGCCATTTGCCTTTTTTTCCTCTCGTGTAGAGTATACATCAATATTTATTAGTTGGCCGTGAGATGTTAGATCAGGATTATTGGATGTTTGACGTTGAGTATATTTATAAATAGACAGTTTAGTTAATCACGATTGTTTTATGTCTGTTACTTTTCATTATGTTCCTTGTTTTTATTCTACTTCTATTCATTTTGTTTTATCTGATGATCTGATTGACATATTTAAAATCCGTTTGTTTATAAATGAAAAATATGCACTGTTACGGTTCAATTTTACACAAAAGAAATTATAGATTGAATCAGTAGTGGAGCCGAAAATATCAAATGCACTAAATAAATATGATAATCAGCATTTAAAAATGCAAAGAAAATTACATATTATAAGAGTCTAAACATCAAAATGAATTAAACCATAACTAGTTAGAGACTTCACCTAAATATGCTACTCATTTGAATCAACACTCTAGTATCAATACAAAATAATAACATTTTATTCTTTAGTGTTATTAATTTTAAAAGTACAAATATGAATTATATTCTCTTCTAATCCCACTAACTATCTTTCCTTTTTTTCCTCAAAATCAATGAAGAAGAGGCAGAGTGAGCCAAAGAAACAAAGCAGGAAAAAAAAGATGGTGAAAATGGCGGGAATGCCACAGTTATTGACGGAGATGTGGTCGACATCGACGGTGGGTTCAACCATCGCCACCTTGCTATTCCTCTCTGCCATGTTCCGACAATACTTCCCCTACGAGCTCCGCCGTTACTTGGAAAGCCAATTCCACCGCCTCTCCATCCACTACTTCAACCCATACATAAAAATCTCCATCCACGAGTTCACCGGAGACCGCCTCAAGCGCAGCGAGGCCTATTCCGCCATCGAGGCCTACCTCTCAGCCAACTCCTCCCGCACCGCCGCCCGCCTCAAGGCCGAGATGTCCTCCAGGGACAGCTCCTCTCTGGTCCTCACCCTCGACGACCACGAGCGAGTCTCTGACGACTTCCGCGGCGTCAGAGTCTGGTGGCACGCCGCCAAGCTCGTCTCCTCCCAGCAGCCTCACTCCCCTTACTCCGCTGCCGAACGTCGCTACTACGGGCTGTCCTTCAACAAGCGCCACCGCCAGCTCATCACCGAGGACTACCTCCGCCACGTGGTGCGGGTCGGGAAGGAGATCCGGGCCCGGAACCGGCAGCGGAAGCTCTACACCAACAGCTCAGCCAACAAGTGGCTGAGCTTCAACAAGACTAGTTGGAGCCACATCCCGTTCGAGCATCCGGCCACTTTCGACACCATGGCGATGGATCCGAACTTGAAGAAGGAGATCATCGACGATCTCGTCACTTTCACCGAGAGCAAGGATTTCTACTCCAGGATCGGTAAAGCCTGGAAACGCGGCTACCTTCTGTACGGACCTCCCGGAACGGGGAAGTCCACCATGATCGCAGCAATGGCGAATCTGCTGAACTACGACGTCTACGATCTGGAGCTGACGGCGGTGAAGGACAACACCGAGTTGAGGAAGCTGCTGATCGACACGACGAGTAAAGCGATTATTGTGATCGAGGACATTGATTGCTCGCTGGATCTGACAGGGCAGAGGAAGACGATGAAGCAGAGTAGTACTAAGTTAGGGTTTGATGACCTTGAGAGTTTGATTGAGAAGGAGATAATGAATCAGAGGAGCAAAACGGGGAAAGATCATGAATTTCAAGATAGCAACAGTAGCAGTAGCAGGGTTACGCTGTCTGGACTTTTGAATTTCATTGACGGATTGTGGTCGTCGAGCGGAGGGGAGAGACTGATTGTGTTCACTACCAATCATGTGGAGAAGCTGGATCCTGCTCTGATAAGGAGAGGCAGGATGGACAAGCATATCGAGCTTTCTTACTGCGGATTCGAGGCGTTTCGAGTTCTGGCGAGTAATTACCTGAGATTGGAAGATCATCCGATGTTTAAGGAGGTGGAGAGGCTGATTAAGGAGATCAAGATCACTCCTGCTGATGTTGCTGAGAATCTTATGATCAGGTCGCCTTCAGATGATGCTAGTAGGTGCCTCTCCAGGTTGATCGCGGCCATGGAGGAAGTTAAGGACGGTGCTGATGCTGTGAAACCGGAGGTTGAAGCTCCGGATGATGGATCGGAGATGAAGACGGGGAGTTCGCCGGCTGTTGGGGTCGTCTGTCAGATGATCAAGACTGACTTTTGCTGACCGTCAGCTTGGTTTTTTTTTCTAGTTGTTTATGTAACCGCCATTTTTAATTTAGAGTAAACCCAGAAAGAACACAGAAGGAATAGTAGGAAAGTAGCAAGACAATGTAGCTTAATACAGCACAATAAAACTGCATTTCTGGGAATCAAAAGCTTTGACTAAGCTTGTTTTTCTTCTTCCTATGGTCCGACTTAAGTATCCGAAATACTATTCGGACTAAAGGATACACAACTGGATATAGATACACTCCATAAACAGAACGAGTAATGGAGTGTTTGCTGTCGAGAACATTACGAATCCCCTCGCAGCGGTAGATCGATGGCCAAACCACAAATGGGGAGTCAAACCCAAGCCGCAAAGAAAAAGGCCAAGTTTTAAAGTTACAATATTTGGGTAATTGTACATCGACTCAATGAGTTTCGCCCTTTTGTGTTCAGTTCTATTCTAGAACGTAGAAATAGTGACAAAATGGGACAAGGGATACTGACTACCAAACTAGATGACTGGTCTTTGCTGCAACTCATCTCCAATGTGTAAACTTTGGCAGAAAGGTGGCAGCTTGGTTTAGGTTACACCATGGAAGAATTCCTGACCTGATCCGAACTGGGCGAAGCAAATTTTTTGCTGTTTCACTAATGTGAGTGCACTGAGCTTTTCCCCAGGGGAGGGCGGGATCGGAAAACCCTGTTTTACTAATACAGAGAGGGAGGAGAGCTCAAAAATCATCTCTGTCTTCATCTTTCATTAGCGTACTTGGACCTTCCTCAAATCCTGAACCTGGAGCCAGTTCGTTTAGATCAAGGAAACGTGGTTTCTTTACACTGTCAACATCATCTTGACCCAGGCTACTTGATTTCTCAGGTGGCTTAGTTTCTTCTTTCACTTCCGTTTTGGAGCAGCCTTGATCAGGATGATCTATTTTTGGAACATGCTCATCATTGGAATAGCCTTCTTCATCAGCCTGATCTCCTTTGGGATCTTGTTCATCATAATTGTCGTCATCGTTATTATCATCATTATCATCCTCGGCATCACTATCATTGCCATTGCCATTGTCGTCATAGTCTTGACTTCCACCCGAGGAATTTTCGTTCTCGCTGGCACCAGAGTGGTTTGCTGAAGCATCATCCAACTTCTCCCGTTGTTTTCCAGCATCTGTTTCAGAGTCTGAGAGCTCATACTGCTTATAGTCGATCCGGTTTCTAGTAGACCTTCTACTGCGTCTTAAACCAGACCGGAACTTGTCAGCAGAGATCATCTTGGTTTCTCTTCTAGTGCGACCCGGCAACTTTCTGGACTTCCGGGGCCGGTCGCTCTCCTCCTCACTGATACTCAAGGAATCCTCGTCCTCTTCTTCCTCTTCCTCCTCTTCACCATTTTCTCCATCCCACTTGTATTCTTCATCACCTTCAGAGCCACTGGAGAGCTTCCTCTGTTTACGTTTCCTCAGGTATTCTTCATCATAAACGGCTTCTCCGACGATATCATCTTCGCTATTGGCCTCATTGTCTGAGATGGCTTCAACATAGTCTCGTTCGGAATACCGTTGCGGCCTTTGTCTTCGTCTGTTGCTGCTAGATAGCAAAATACATAAGTTAGCGGCATACTACTGAGTATAAGCACGAGGAGTTATAAAAAAGGAGATATTTATCTTACCCTCGATCCAAGTCTTCAGCTTTATGATCACTATCGTTAAATTCATAATCGGATGACATGGGGGACATAGCACTGAAAGCACCATCATTCGTGGTGTATGAAGGGCCGCTCGTTCCACCATTCGAAGTAGCTTCACGTCTGGCCATACCTTCTCTTCTCGGAGCATGCTGTGGGGATGGTGGTTTATTCCTAGAAAGGTAAAAATGAGAAAGTAAATACGAAAAATTCCACACAGAAAAAGCAATACATCGAGAAACATGAAAGGGTGTAGGGAGAGAGCTCATACTTGGTGACTTTAATGGCCTCATTTATTGATCGGTCGTAGTCATCTGCAAATAACATTCAGTAAGAATCAGACCTCGAGGATTTCGGAAAAGAGAGTTAGATATTTGCGCTTCTGTCTCTACGAAGGAGTTTCTTACCGAAAGTGTACGTGACGTGCTTTCTATCACGTAGGGAGCGTCCCGTTGCTAGCCCATCCACATTCAAATAGTTATCTAGAAGTAGAGCTTCCCTGTGTTGCTTCTTCAGCAACCGCTCTTTCCTCTGGGAAAATGCAGCATGATTAAGAAATGGATTTCACAGTACATAATAATAACCAAAATTTTAATTGCATAAGAGATAAGAAGCGCTAGCTACTACACCAGTCAACTTCGTATTATCATCCATTCTTATCAACCAAGTACCTTATGAACCTTCTCAATCTCAGGGAGCTTATCATTTTTTAACTTCTTCCCAAGCGCAGCTTCTGTTCTATTTTCACTGGCGAAAAGCTTCTCCTGCAACATTAGGCACATGGAGAAATGAGAGAATAGAAATCTCAAATGTACAAACCAAGGTGCAGCAACTCTCTGTATCGGAAGGACCCAATTTTAGGTCTTTAGGATCACACGAAAACCATGTAATCAAATTCAAATTTAAATAGACTGCACGCAATTAAATAGCTTAATGAAATAACTTACAGAAACTTCCACAAACTCATCATAATTCGTAGCAACAGTTTCCCACTGGTATACTGTAGAAGGAAGGACTTTAGAACCTTTGGACTTCCCTTTTGCCTGCACATCTGTTTTTCTTATTTCACGGTATAACCGGAAGCCAACCACTTCATCAGGTTCATACCTTCACAAACAAACAAAATTACAAAATTCGATTTTAATACGTAATGTACAAAGCAAGATCGATAACATGACCAGTGTAAAAGAACGACACGATGAGCCATAAAATGATTTCTTTACCAATAACTTATCCCATGTGAATCACCACCAATACGTTCTTTGCGGAACAATGACAGTTGCGCGCCCTGCTTAATGGAGCTGTCGATATAGTTCCTTATGTCTTCTTGCTGCAGAGTATTACCAGAAAGTTAGATGTCCAGAATTCGACAGATAAGGCAATGCTAAGAAATACAACAAGAACTATACTAATTTGTATCCCAATAGTCAAATCGTTCCAGGTATGGCCCAAAAAAATATGTCAACACAATATCAGAATGCCCATAAGAGAAACAAAATATGTTATCATCGGGGAAAAATGCTTCCAAAATGTCTTCAGTAGGCCAATAAGAAATGTAAAGCAGAACCCAACTAAAATTGTAGCCTAACCGAAATCTTTTATGCAGAACAATTGGTAACAGGGGCAGATTTCGATTAATAAAATTCCACGGAATAAAAAAAACATGAAAAACAGGCACTATAATTAAAGACGGTTAGCAAACAGTATTGTTAAGGCACCACACAACACAGTCAGATCTCAAAAGATACCACTTTCTATGGTGTGAAACACTGAAATCGATGAGTGACAGACTTCGATTCTTTTGCGTTTAATCCAAAACAGTACAATAGAACAGATCCCTATACCTCAACACGAATGTCACACAGCGCTTTCAAGATCACCACCCGAACCCCAGGATCTAGTGATTTGTATCCTTCAATCTCCAATCTGAGCCATTAAATGAAAATAACTATTAATAAGCTAAAGCTCAGAAGGAAACATAAACAGAGGTCCCATTCGAAGCTACTGACCCATGCGAAGCAACTATGGGAAGATCTCCTTCTGCAACCTGCAAGCAAATACAACACTCATCTTACCATACCACAACTACAGGACCAATGTCAAGTAGCATTGGTCAAACATCAGTTTGGAATGAAATGCTGGACTTACCCAATGCCACCAGTCTCTTAGTTTTCTGCACAAAACCGTGATCCAAGTATCCTGAGTGAGAGCCGTCCGAGTAATGGGAGGTATTGCCTGATGAGACAAAAGTAAAGATGGATCAGCATAGGTTGATAGAGCAGTATACATTGTCGATCTTGCAGCAACAACAGTTAAAAGATAGTGAAACAAAAATTAATCATAAGACAAGACAGCAAAGTGTTCCCCAGCATTGAGCTATTCACCTAACTCCATCGCTTGATAACAAGAGAGCCATATAGGCATTTTTATACTAGTCACATCCACCAGCCAGATTGATTATTCCTAGAAGCTTTATGTGCAAACACATATAGAAGATGTGTTGAGAGTCTTCAGCATCTGTAAAAGCCAACTTAAATATTCCACATACGAAGTTCCAGAAACCCGTACATAGGATGTGGATGCATCAACAAGATCATCTCGTGGAAGTCCAGAAACAGTGTTTTAAGAACAAATGTCACCAGAACTCTATAAACATTTTTTCCCATCTTCAACTCATACTGCAGGCACACGATCTTTTTTCCTTTTTGGAGGCATCCTGTCATGCACCCCTGAAGCTCAAAATTAGATAAAGAGATTTCCTTTTAGCTGCAGCCTACAGCTATCCGGCCCACAACCAGCACCGTTTCCAAAACCACTCATTTCAGCATAATAACTTATGACATTGCAGCATTGCTATTTATCCATCCTTCCTTTCGTCCTTCTTGCTGAACTTATCCATCCGAAAACACCTCACTTCACAAAAGCTAATTTAAGGCTGGTCAAGAAGCCTCAAGTCATCCATATTTACTTGCAAGTTGCAGCACCACATATCATTCAAGTTTCTGCGTTCCACATTGTCTCTCCTGGATTGTGACATAGCAAAGAAAGCAGCTCCCAACCCTCACAAAAATCAAATGACTGCACGGAGCGTTCCTTGAACAGAAAAATTTCCAAATTGTAGACTGGAGACACATGAAGCAGAACTGATCTGAAGCCTCCGCAAATTCACAATCTCCTTACTGAAACAATCCAAGCTAAGGAGACACTGACATACTTCACCCAGCATCCATAGCCAATTGAATTAGGTAGCATTAACAACTAATTCATAACCTAAAGTTTCCCGAAAGGTTCAGCAGCATTTAATCCACTGATGAAAATATAAGATACTAAATAGAAAGACTATATTTTTTCAAACCGAATTCATTAAGATAACAAACATTTCCAGCACACCAACTTGCTCAGGACAAAAGAGCAACAAGTTCATCTGAAGCAACAAGCAGCTTTGGTAGGAATATATGGGAATCAATCGCAAAGGTACAAGCTTGAACCATGAAACAATAAGAACCAACCTTCAATAAAGGCATATGAATTGATCCCAATGTATAATTCGGCGTGAGAAGTGCAGTTTCGAACTCCTCAGCTGAGAACTCAACTGGTATATTCAGGAAAGGTCTAAACACCTACAAACCAAACAAGCACATGCTTCACAACCACCGAAATCCCCAAGGAACAAACACAAAGTGACAAGCAAAGTAAGAAACTTAAAGAGATGCACTCTCACATGCAGGAAATTGAGCACTGAAGCTAGCTCCCACATTGAACGGAGATTCCACCGTGACAACTGAGCCGGCTCCGGAGGAGCCACCAGCGAGGTCACAATCTTACTACTACCACCACTACATTTCTCATCATGCGGCGGCGACTCGTCCCCGCCGCCATCCTCGTCAACCTCCTCCTCTTGCCGCCCACGCCGCTGCTGCTGCTTCTGGCGGCGGTGGTCCTTCTTGGGCTTGTGATTCCGGTCATTATTAGCAGTAGCCTGCTTGAGCTTAGCAGCAGCGCGAAGGGTACACGCGCGAGAAGGCCGATTACTCCGGTAGATAGTAGTGAGCTCGGAAGGCTGGGGTTTAACGGCGACCTCGCCGTTTCCTTCGCCGGCGTCACTAGGGGCTCGCGACGGAGAGATCGGTTGGTCGCGAGACATAGTTAGGGCAAATAAGGGGGAGGAGATCGGAAAAGGCACAGAGAACAGAGAAAGAAAGGGGATTTACAGAGAGGGGATCAAGGGTTTTAACTTAGGTTCCACCATTGAAAGAAAAGGAAGAAATTTGAAGACAGGAAAAGAAAGAGAAGGGATCAGAAGAAGGTTGAAACAGAAGCTCGCATTGATTCACTCGATTTCCCCCCTCTATTTCACAGGGTAATTGAAAACAGATTGATTTTTTTTTACCGATTTATTGGAGTGTTTATTTTACTGGGTTTTTTTCTTTCTATGGAGAGGGTTTGTGGAAGAAGAAAATAGGAGACCAGAAGGAAAAGAAAACGAAGGGAGAGAGAAAAAAAACCTACAAGGGGAATAAGAAGAAAAGATAGAGAAAGTGGGAGGGAAGGAGGGAGGAAGTAAAAGGATGGGCAATATAGGATATGAATCGGGTCGGTAATGGTTCAATTTCGGTTTGGATAATTAGTATATGTGGTCAATCTATGCGGTATTTTAAAAATGTGTCGATTAACAACAAAAGAAAACTACATATAAATAGTAATGGCTATAGCTAGCAACTATGTGGATACTCATGTTAGCCTATGCAAATAACTGATGTGTTCTGCCAATAATAATACCAATATCAATACAACATATGCATAATGTCATAATTTAAATGTTCAAAAGAACGAATTTACTAAATTTCTCATCAGTGAAATTAATCTGTCATCTTTGACCGGTACATACAATATTTTTTCTCGTTGTCCTGATTTTATTGGCAGAAACTGTAAAGAGTCGAACTCTAAACGATAAAGTTAGGTCAATTATTTATTTGATACACAAAAATCAAAAGATGAAGTAGAAAGGTACAATGTATAGAAAATGCATGCATACCAATCTTTTTGGCCTCCTAGTGTAAAAATAGCTTGTATCCCAATATCATCCTAAAATGTAAGTGGTTATTTCCTAAATAGATAATATCAACTATCAAGATTGATAATTTGCTCGAATCACACTTGGTTTAACTATCGGTCCGGTTAGATACTCACCACTACTATAAACTTGTTGGAACTCAAGAATCATTAATTCTATCAATCGATATGAGCAAGTCACCACCAGATGCAAGGATGATGACGCGGTTACATGAGTCAACATATAGGGATTTGGGCTTGTACAAATTCCACATTTCTCACACACATGCATCTCTTCATGATCCTTTTGCATCAATATCATTGATCCATGTAGATACTGATCTCAAAATTGTAGCATCTGGGGGCCTCGGGTATACCTAATGTAGTAGAATCTCCCTCAGCACCCTCTATTGAACCTGATCTGCTACCTATTCAGGATCCATCTCTCCAACAATCTCATATCCAATGTCACCTTCCACCACTTTACAGTCATTACCGTCACCAATTCCCGATCTAATGCCACAACCAGCCATCCCACCTTTGCCAATTCCCGATCCAATGCCACAACCCTCTAGAACATCCACTAGGTAGATCAAACCTCCCTCTAACCTAAAAGATTATGTCGTTGGAAACACCAGAACCTCACATTATCCCATTACCTCTTTTGCCAATTTAGATAACCTTAGTTCTTCCGACAAACACTTCGTCGTGATTGTAACCAATATCCGAGAACCACAAACTTACGAGGAAGCTGTGAAAGATGATAGTTGGAACAGTGTAGTGATTGGCGAATTGCATGCTCTAGATCTTAACCTAATATGGGACGTTGTTGACATCAAGGACTGCCCGTATAACATTAACCCTGTTGACAGTAAGTGGGTTTTCAAACTCAAACTCAAGTCCAATGGATACATTGAAAGATTTAAGTCTAGGATTGTAGCAAAAGGATTCACACAAATATATGGAGTCGATTTTATGGATACGTTCTCACCGATTGTGAAGATAAACACAATCAAAATTTTATTAGCAGTTGCTTCTATCAAGAACTGGCATTTGGAACAAATGGATATTATTAACGCCTTTCTTCATGGAGATTTGGACGAAGTTGTGTACATGTAGTTGCCAAAGGGACTTCATGATAAATATGATGCTCGAAATAAGGTGTGTAGATTGAAGAAGTCTTTATACGGATTAAAACAAGCAAGTCGACAATGGTTCGCAAAGTTAATGAAAGCGCTATTAAGGTACGGTTTCACTCAATCCCTCTCAGATTACTCGCTGTTCACCAAGCTCTTTGGTATATGTTGATGATCTTATTTTATTGGAAGATAACATGGAAGTGATTAATGAGGTGAAAACCTTTCTTGGTAAGGAGTTCAAGGTAAGAGATCTTGGACCCCTCAAATTCTTTATGGGGCTAGAAGTTGCAAGAATTAAAGCAGGATTATCGGTTTGTCAGCGAAAATATGCTATTGAATTATTTAAGGATGCAGATTACCTTGACTGCAAGCCGATCAAGACCCCAGTTGATATGAAGACATAATTGTGCAGAGATGAGAATGAACCTTTGGTGGATATTACTGATTATAGAAAATTGATTGGAAGGTTGAACTACTTGGTAACAACAAGGCTTGGCATTGCATTCTCGATTCAGCAGCTTTGCCAGTTTCAGCAAGAGCCCCACATTAGTCATTTGTAAGCTGCTCATCGAATACTCAGATACATAAAGAACGATCCAGGTCAGGGATTGTTCTTCAATGCCTCGGATTCCTTAACTATCAAATGTTATAGTGATGCTGATTAGGGAGCGTGTCTAGACACAAGGAAATCTATTACAGGCTACTGCACTTTCCTTGGCGACTCTCTAATCACACGGAAGGCAAAGAAGTAGAGCACTATGTCAAAGTCTTCCTCGGAAATGGAGTATAGATCATTGTCTCAACTTTCATGTGAGGTGCAGTGGCTCAAACAATTAATCAATGATTTGTTTGTCTCACATGAAGATGCAATTTATGCGTTTTGTGATAACAAGTTAACCATTTACATGGCGAAAAAATTAGTTTTCATGAGCGTACTAAACACATTGAAATAGACTCTTATGTTATTAGAGAAACAGTTCATAATGGGTTGATTGCACTCGAGTATGTATATACAGACATAAATCTGGCGAATATCTTCACAAAGGGGTTAAACTTCAATCGATTTCAATGAATTTTATTCAAGCTGGGAGTACATGACATATACTCGTCAACTTGTGGGAAACTATCAACCGATATAAGCAAATTATCGCCAGATGGCAAGAATGATAACGCCATTACATGAGTCAAGCTTATAGAGATTTGGACTTGTATAAATTCCGTTAATGGCCTTTGTACTATTAGTAATCTTTTTACTAATTTGCCATTCTTCTCTGCATATACTTGTGTTTTTACACTCATTAATGGAATAACTTGAATTCCCCAGCTCTTCTCTCAATCGTACATCCCAGCTCACAAATCCCACAAACTACGTACCGTTTGTCTACCGTGAAACTATGAAGAAGTCCATTCTCTCGCTTATCTCCCTTCTTCTTATTCTCCTTCATGATGCACTTTCAGCATCCGCCTCCGTCTCACCGCCATCACACGCCGTCATCGTGGTTGGAGCCGGAATGTCAGGTACTAAATTAACGGCGGCCAGTTAATTAACGGAGCTAGTGTACGTTACTACGTTTCATATACATAATATAATTTATTGGTCAGGAATTATGGCGGCGAAAACACTCAAGGAAGGCGGAATAGAGGACGTGGTGATCCTGGAAGCGACGTCGAGGATCGGCGGCCGGATGAAGAAGTCGGAGATCGGCGGGTACACGGTGGAGCTAGGAGCCAACTGGATTCAGAGCGGCGGGCCTGTTTCGAATCCGATAGCCGGCATAGCGAAGAAATTGAACCTCAAATCTTCCCTCACTGATCTGTCCAACCTCTCCTCCAACACTTACCAACAAGAGTAATTAAATAGCTTCTTCACAGTAACTTAATTTGGACCGAAATGATTATATAGTAATTTGAACTTTTTTGTTTGTTTGTTTCCTAGAGGCGGGTTGTACGGAAAGGAAATGGTGGAAGAAGCAGAGCGTTTCGCCGTTGCCAGAGATGATTTCTGCGTAAACTTGAGCAGATTCCTGAGTTCCCAACCAGGGAAAGACGACGACGTTTCGATTTCTGCCGGATACCACTTGTTTGGAAAGTAATGATCAAATTAGGACTTTAAAATTCCAAAGAGAAAATTCCGTTGCAGGGGAAATTGTTGGTAAAGAGTTTAGAGGATTTGGGTGTAGGATTCCGGAGACTGCGTTGGATAGGCTGGTGGATTACGTCCACAACGACTATGACACCGCGGAGCCGCCGGAAATGACGAGTTTGAAGAACAGTTTTCCTAGGTGGGAGAACGCTGATCACGGCGAGCAATCGTATTTCGTGGCGGATTCAAGAGGGTTCGAGGGTGTAGTTCAATACTTAACCGACCAGTTCCTTTCATCTGATCTCACCAACGATTCTCGTCTACACTTCAACAAGGTGAAAATTTTATTTGACCAATGTCTGATAGTTCATCTCTCCTTACTAGAGAACTTTTTTTATATGGTATCTCAAGGTGGTCAGGAAAATAACCTACGACGACACAAGTGTACAAGTAACAACTGAAGATGGGTCGATATACAGAGCAAAATATGTCATCGTTTCAGCAAGTTTGGGAGTGCTCCAGAGCAACCTTATTCAGTTCAGCCCACTTCTCCCCGTGAGTGTTTAGGCTACGTTTTTTGCTCTTCCATCTCTAATTCCGGTCCGACATCCGAAAATGGGTTCAATTCCAGGCCAATTTCGACAATTCCAGGCCTCTCCCAAACAAACCCTTAGTTTTCCCCTTTCCCCAAGAATATTCTTCCTTTCTCTCATTAACTCTCCATTTTGGCATTTACTCAGACGTGGAAGAGAATTGCGATAGACGATTTCAGCATGACACTCTACACAAAGATATTCCTCAAATTTCCTTGCACGTTCTGGCCAACTACAACACAGCTCTTCCTCTACGCTCACATCGAACGAGGCTACTACCCGATTTGGCAGGTTACGCCGCAATATTATACATCGTGAACAAAGTTTTCGAATCGGGATAGTAGTAACTTTCGTTCAATGAATGATTTGTTGAACAGAATCTAGACGGTGAATATCCCGGATCGAACATTTTATTCGTATTGGTGTCACACGACGAGTCGAGAAGAATAGATCAGTTAAAGGACAAAGATGTTGCAGCTGAGATGATGAATGTACTTCGAAAGATGTTCGGGAAGGACATTCCGGAACCAGAGAGCATATTGGTGCCGAGGTGGTCGTCCGATAGGTTCTACAAGGGATGCTATTCGAATTGGCCTCGTGGGTATACTAGAGGCCGCCATAGGCAACTTGGGGTGAGTTTTTTCTTAACTGAATCATGTTAGAACTTATTACTTCCCTATTTGTTTATGCTTCTTCTGATTGGAATGTATAGGCTAATGTTGGCCGAGTTTACTTCACTGGTGAGCACACCCACAACAAGTATTATGGATGGGTCACCGGGGCTTACTTCGCAGGGATCGCAACTGCCGAAGATTTGATGAAAAACACGATCACAAGTGCTTGAAAAACATGTTCATACAACACTTGGTTCGTGATGTAACGTTTGATTATAAAGTAAAGAAACATGGCATTGCATAAAATTGTTAGGACAGCTGAGACAGTTCAATATATAATAGAACGCATTAAAGCATCCAATCCGAGTCGAGACATTTTAACTGTTTGATTCCAGTTTACAAGGTGCGGCAGCCGATTGATATCTCTTCTGACTCAAATGGAGTTAGATCAAACTATCAACTATCAAGCGCACCAAGTGCCTTCATGTCTTCCAAGAAGGCTGAGTACGAGTCGTCGACACTCTGTTTTTTCGTTTGACTTTTCGCTGCTACGGCAGGTGCCGATGAAGTATGTGGTGCCGGCTTCAAGACAGTATGAGCTACAGGCCTTATGGATACCGAAGGCATCATTGCCTTCGGTTTGGGTTTCAAGGCAGCAGTTTCTCTCCTCACTCTCACAGATGCAGGAACCTGTATATAACAAAAAGAAGAGCGAATGAAATGTAATAAGCAGTTATATAAACTATACTGATATGAAGTCTATAAGTAAAGTACCAAATGGAACTAACCATGGCTGTAAGTTCCGGGGTGTGCTGTGCGAGCGGCCTCTTAACGACAGTAGACGCAGCAGATTTCACAAAAGATGGTTTCGGGGGAGCCACAAACCTACCCATGCCATCTTCTACCATACCAGGAGGAGGACCAGGAGGTAGTGGCGGTCGCATCATCGGCGGAGGTCCAGGTGGTGGACCGTACGGTGGTCTTGGAATCATTGGAGCCATCATTCCTGGAAGAGCCACTTGGCCAGGAAGCCCGGGAGCCGATAAAGGCGGCCTCATACCGGGTGGGGGTGGAGGAGGAGGGGGAGGGAATCGCCCCATTCCTAGGGGTAGTAAATCAGGCTGCTGCATGCCCAGGATCAGGGGCGGTCCAGGCAGTTGAGGTTGTTGCCTAGGAGGAGGTGGCGGCGGTGGAACCATTCTTGCACCTTCAATTGCTGAAGGATGATTACCCTCAGCTCCAGATGAAGTGTTTTCAAACTGATTGCTGGATGAGTTCATAGGCATTCCAGGTGGAGGAGGTGGAGGTGGCAAAACAGGTACCTGGTTCAAAACATAAGAGAGCATCACTGAGCTTTGCCTTCACGAATCGGAAAAGTCAATAACATTGTAATCTGTTTTTATGGATATATAACATTAACAGAAAACAGATACAAAAACTGAGCTAGTTCCTTGATGTGTTCAAGTGCAGTTCAAAATTATCAAGATTTACCTAAGCATACCATTGAAGCAAAAGTAAATAGGAGTCTCACCTGATCATTCTTGGATGAGTCATCTGCGAATGTAGCTGAATCTTTCTCATTTTCACCGTCATTAGTGCCAGGCGGAGGTGGCTGAAACGATGCAAAACTTGTAACTTGGTCTTTAGGTGGGGGGCCAGGAGGTGGCGGTGCCAAAGGTAGAGGAGGCAGTGACATACCCAAGCTTGATGCAGGAGGTTGCGGAGGCAATGGAGGAGGTGGTAGAGGCAAAGAAGTAGGTACAGAACCATCACCAGCATCCACATTGCCAGACTCTGGCAAAGGAGGGGGTGGAGGGAGTGGTACTGCTAAAGTACCATCCTCTGACTCTGCGTTCGATGATGATGCCCCAGCAGACAAAGGAACACGAGGACCTGCAAGTTATAACCTTCCCGGGTGAATGAAAGAAACCAAGAGATATCCTGACTTGACGATTATTCAGTAAGCTGAAAAAGGGTAAGGAAACTACCTATAGACGATTTGTACATTGGAGGTTTTCCGGGCGGTGGAGCGCCAGTAGGATTTAATGTAGGATGGTAATACACAGAGTCCTGCAATAAAATGAACAAAAATATATCAACTAAACTAATTCATGATGCAATTTAGTGAGGACCAAAGTTGTCCAAGTATACCTCAGGCTTTGGGTGCTTGGCTCGCTCTTCTTCTTCCGCAGATGTCCTTCTAGGGGGTCCTAGATGACTGCAGAAAGACACCGGAGTTAGCAAAATGAAATTTCCATGCAAAGCAAATATCAACAGGAAAGAAAGGCTACTGCGGGAGGGGTCAAGAAAGAAAGACTAATTTACCTGAACATGACAGGGGTCTCACCCTTCTCTTTCAGTTTTTCATTATATTCCTAGCATAGGAAAAAGTACATTGTCAACACCCAGGTGGAGTAACCAATAATCGGATGCCAAAAAGGAAGTGCAGGATTCCGACCTTAGAATAAAGCAAACTTCAAATTTAAATATAATTCACCATCCATGGATTTAAGTATTAATGGAGAATTTAATGATAATATGACAACATACAAGTGATAATAATGAGACAGAGGATGGAAACGATGAATATAAATAATCACCTTCCTCTTCTTTATTACAAGATTAAGTGTATCCTCGAGCTGTCTCTTCTTGTGCTTTCTTGCTTTGTCCAGTGCCCCATCAGCCTCTGCACGATAATACAAAGACCTAAGTTTCACAAATTAAGCCACTATAGACTAAGACTACAAGACCAGCGAAGCACCAAACAAACATTAGACTTCACTGGATGCAACATGTGCAAAATGGAACAATAAAATTGTGACTTATTTTCTTCTATACTTGCATTAGCAGAAAATTTACAAGGTAATGAACGAGCCAATTTAAATATGAGCATCAAGAAGACTTAAATCTGAAAGAATAAGACGTAATTCAACCTCTTAGCACCTTTAACGAATCCATATTCTTCCTACCATATTTCAGTTCTTAATCACAAGGTAGATTGACCAATAAGATCTTTTTTCTGTAAGGATCCACAAAAGTTCAGTATTTGAAACAACTTTAAACTGCCCATAATTTTAGTATGTAGTTTCCGAAACACAGCTATTCCAGGACACATATTTAAAAAGCTACAGATTAATCACTGCGTTGATGGTCAGTTTATCACATATTGTAACGGAAGGTGTGCCTCTTTGATATTACATAAGAAAGCATAAACTCAACTGGAGCTCTTTAACAAAATGAGGCATGTGATAGTTCAATATTGCAAATAAGCAACTTCTATTGTGATTCTCCTACAGTATCACATCGATCTCATTCAAATAAATCGAAGAGAGTAGAGAACAAAGAAGCAAGAAAGGATACGAAACTGAGGACCACTTACTCATCTGTTCCAGCTTCTGTATCTGGTCCTTTATCACATCAGGATCTTTCTTCAAAATTCCAACCTCCCTCACCTTCTTCCTTTCCTTCTTATTCTGCAAGCAGGAGAGAGATGCTGGAATCATTAACAAATTTCAGCATATCCATAAGAACGGAAGTATTTCAAGTAAAGGCTGACACAAGGTTAAGGAACCGCAAAATGTTTAAAGACCACATAACTGCAAATGAAACATAATTGGTGATAATCCAGCTTGCAATGAGTAAGAATAACACTCCTCTCCAAATCCAAACTGACATATTTTTCCTTATCATAAACAAATGTACACGAGCTTAATTGTATCTAACACCTTGACTCGCTGTAGAACAATGAACTTACAGCTTACAAAGACTTCTCTGATTCTAATCCTCACTATAGTTTCTAAAGCAGATTAGTATTTAACAACTCTGTCAGCTGGAAGCTCTAGGCCTAGTTAGACTGAAGTTTAACGGCTCCTAAAAATTTAGTTCACATTAAAAAATTGGATCACGTCCAACCAAACGCATTCACCTCCACAAAGAGAAGGAAAATAAAATTGGCGTATAACGTTTCAAGCCTCTGAAACAAAACCTGGATGAAGATCAGAGAAGCAGATAAATGGAGGGGAAATAATTACCCGTTTCAATTCCTTCTTACGGAGCTCCTTACGGAAGGCGTCCGTAGGGTTCATAACTTTGCCTCCTTTCGTCGTCTTCACCATCTTTCCGGAGCAGCCCTCAGTCTGCCTCCTATGAAGGTTTACCGGCGGAGCAGAGAGGGGAAAATAGCACAGCCAATGGATTGCTGCGATGAGGAGGAAGAGGAGCGGAGTTTGGTAGAATCGGAATTTGATAATCGCAGAGAGGGGGAAGAGGTTTGCAGAAAACCCCGAATTATTTTTGTTCTTCGTTCTGTTTTCTGAGTTTTTCTTTTCTGCCTCGGCTGAAATTTTCGCGTTTTTATTTGTGGATCAAATATCGGGCCTTTTGGGCCAATCCAGGAGTTGAAATAAGTTTGTAATATAGTAAAGGGATGAGAGTCCAATTATTTGCAAGCCCATATAGCTATCCCAAGAGATGCGAGTCTAATTAGCCTTTGTTCGTCCGGTCGTCCCATACGTTTCGGTTCGTACAAAACCGTCTCATTTCTTTAAACAAGAACAGATGCGTCCTGAATGTTTCGATCTCTAACAAATCAGTCATAATACGGTCATCTGACTCACTTTTTCGACAAAACGTGACTCACCAGCATGCTTACTCAGCAAAATTAACAGGTGGCTTTCACCTCATCTCAACCCATGACCGTTTTCGGTCAGACTTATTACCCAACCCATTTTTCAGAACTAAATCATTCCATCCGAAGAAACCAAAACCTTTCGCAGCATTCATAAGGAAGTACGACGACAACAATTCATCACTGTAGCCAATTTTCATCCTTCCGATCGCAAAGCTTGTGGCGAGCTCTGCCACGGCGGTGTTCGCTTTGGGATCCATCGACGCAGAATACAACAAGGATTGGTCGAGGATTAGCGCCATACCAAACGAGACCGAAGAATTACAAAAGGTCGCCTCATTTCTGGTTGTTCCGCTCTGCGTTTTGCTCGTGATCACCGATGTGGCGTCTTGAAAATTTGGAGGTTTGGTAAAAAAAATTAGATCATTTTCTGTCAATTTCGGGGTAGGATAGCATTTACTGCGTTACTGTGGCATACTAGTCATCCATCCCAATCAACTAAACTACTACAAAATAATGCACCAATAGTAAACCTATTTCCAACGAGATTGTAATTACCATGAGTTTTAAAATGTCTGATCATGCTCTGAGAATCCATCGACGTTGTTCTCTGTCAAGGCAGTCTGTAATCTCCTGAGTATAACCTGACTGTAAAACAATCTTGTTCGCAAGAACAACCAAAAGGCAGCAAGAGACCCTAGCAAAGTGGCAGATGCCATTATCACAAAAGAAACCATGAAGCAATGAGTTCCATAGCAGAAGTTCTCTGTCTCCGATGATTCCTTGTCATATATAAATCCTATCACCCTTACCGAAAAAATATAAGTCCCAACAGGAGATGCAATGGTAATGGTGTTAAAGATCGTCCCCATATGGCGCACCCCGAATATCTCAGATGCAATAGAAGGCATTAACGACCACTGAGAACCATAGCAGACACCTATCAGTATCGAACCAGCATACAGCGCATCGCGAAAGCCAGAAGCAATCACAACATGACCGACACTCATGCCTAGAAGAGTGATGGCGATGAACAATGGCCTTGCGCATCCGTAGTTGTGCAGGAAATAATCAGACACGTAGCCGCCTCCAAATCTTCCAAGAAAGTTCCATATGCTCCATAAAGAGACCAAGGTGCTCGTCTCGCGGCTCCCATAGCCTAGAGACTGTCCAAGCTGGCCCATATTGTTCACCGTGGCGAGTCCTGTTCCCATGCCGCAAGCTGTGGCGAGAAACAGGATCCAGAAATCCGCTTTGCTGATTGCCTGCAAAAGATTCAGCTCTGGCAGAGAAATACGTTCGTCCTCTTGTCTAGGGAGTAACCTAGACTCGTCAACAAAACAATCTTCGCCTGTGATCGTTGCTGTTGTTGCTCTAACAGCAACGAGAAGAGGCGAAGCAAGGAGAGCCAAGAGCAGGGCAAAGGCAATGGCACGCAACACAAACTGGAAACTGAAGACATTTTCAACTATGATGATGAGCAGAAGATATGCAGCGATAGTCATGGCAGTCAATGAGAACTCATCAAGATGCTTCTTCTCGTGTTCTTCATTTCTACTGTGGATTCTCACAAACCACATTAAAATTAACGTGTTGAGAGTAGGCAGAACTGCCAGCATCAACAGAAACGTCTCTGGTTTGTTATCAAATACCGTCTGGTAGAACTGTATCAACATCGCACCACTGAGACCCACGAAACCCTAATTTTTTCCAAAACGAAAAATTTATTGAAATTAGGTTAAGAAATCCCTAATTAATGAGAAGTAATTTCAAATTATTACCTTCATGATACCGACAGCAGTTCCGCTGTAGGTACGGAAGTTCTGGACGGAGGTGACGACGTTCGCGGTGTTGAAAAAGCTCTGAGCGTGAGCAGCCAAGATCATGAAGAGACACATCACGGGAACCGGGGGAGGAGGGATCAATCCGACGACGGCGGCCCATATGAGGAAGTATCCAGCGAAGTTCTGAATCGCGCCGGCCAAATGAACCATCCACGGGCTACTACGATCATCGGAAGTGACTGAAGAGTAGAGAACACCGGCAAGGACCCCGCAGTTGGCACCGATGTCCTTGAAGACGGTGACGGTGTCTAAGGTGGACTGGTCGTAACCCTGGGTGGACTTGAGGGCGGCGGAGTACACTGAGAAGGTGTAGAGGGAGCCGCTTGTGGATTGGATCCATATACTGGCGACGGTGGAGAACCACTTGGAGTTGAGTCCTTGTGGGAGTCTAAGCCGAGCCATGTTCTGGAGGGAGGTTTTGATGATGATGATGATGATGATGATGATGATGGACGAGTGCTTGGTCGAGAAGTTTTGTCAACTTACAGTGGAGTTTCAAGACGCATGTCTCGTGGGACACAGACGGCGGTGAGTTCGTCATGATTGATCGTCGCGTAACGCCAGTCGCCAGACCAATCGTCGCCTAGCGCCATGGTCTGTAGTTTTAAAATTTTAAATTTGTATGGCTCTGCAAGTCTCTCAAGTAACGATAAAGCTCGAATCTTTTGTTTTATTTCATGGGTGTAAGTGTAATAATCCAAGATCGCCTTAGTAATTAATGTACATGTACTGATGTAATGGGCTAATTGCATAGTCCTTTACGTATTAGTTATGTACATAATCGTCTCTTACGCATCGACAGTAATTTATCTATTTCTCTTATAATTAGGTGAAACAAAAGAATCTTCACAAATGATTTCGTCTAAATTATCGTTAACTTCGCTGACATGACGTCGTCCATGTTGGCAAAACCTGTCACGAATCCTGACCATGTAATCAATCCAGCAAAACTCCAAAAATAACTGACATTTCTTCCACTTTCCATTGATGACTAAAAGTCACCCACCTTTTTTAAATCCACCTCAGAATCTTAATTTTGAAGTTCAATCCCTATCTTATATGCTAATGGTGCGGAGTTATTTGCTCAAATGGAAGACTCGCAATCAGTTGTCACATGTACTGCTACTGTAAAGGGTGCATTTAATTATAATTATGTTGAAATGTGTTAGGACACCCTTGTTATATGAATCCATGAGCACTAAGGAACGCAAGATCTACACAGAGGACATTCGTTCTTCCCTTTCTGTAGCCAACTTCCGATGCAGGCATGATGATAAAGATGATAGCAAGGCAGACAAGTTGCTTCACTAAAAATCTCAAGCTTCTCCAAGCAGATGGCGCATTCTTTTCCTTTCTCTTCAACCTTCACAGTCTTCAACTGCAACGCTCTTCCACTCTCCTCATCCTCGTCCTCATCATCATAATCATCATCATCCTCGTCGTAATAATGTTCCTCCACCTGGTCGAATTCCCCAGCAGTAGACACCACACCATGATCATCGCTGATACAAACCGTGACGAAAGGCAAACCAAGATAGGTCACGAAGGGACCATTTCGGAAAACGTGGGAAGCAGAGTCCATGATCTTGTTCAAGATGGAAGGATGCATAGGGAAGGAGATTGTATCCACAACATGTTGCACCAACGGTAGAGCCGTCTCTACATTCAGCAGGCTGTCGAGATCGAGCATGAAAAAACGTTGAGCCATGTGGGAGGCAATGTCATTATTCGGAAGGCGAGTTGTTACCGAGGCTATTACGTTGAGAACGAACCCGGTAGGCATGTATGCACAGAAAGGTGTCTGGGATACTAGGATGTTCGAGCTATGGTATATGGAAAGGCAGAAGAAAATATGGATTGATATAGCAATGGTATAGTATTGGTGACTGGTGAGTGTGACTGGTGAGCTATATATTATGTAAATGCAGGGGAGTTGAATGGATTGTCGTTAAGGAAGAAAGGGTTAATTTGATTTATTACGGCCAACTACTTTTTAGGGATTAAACGGATAATTAACTTACTTAATGATTTGGCTCTCTCATTAAACTGTCATTTATTTCGATCTTTGGCTGAGTTATGATCACAAATTGCCAGATTCATGATAGCTCTGCTCTGCTAATATTTTATGGGTTTGGAAATAACGCTTGAATCTCCCACACAATAATCTAACGATTTATGATGTGAATTATGTGACTTTTTAACTATAAAAAACTCCAAATCTGGAATATGACAGGAAAAATACAAATGATTGGAGGAAAAGTGATTTTTTATATTTTTTCATTTCTATAATTTTATCTTTCTCCTTTTTAATTTCTCCTAATTTTAGTTTAATTATCATAACTTTTTATAGGTTTATTAAAATATAATTTTTCTCTACAAATGTTGTTTATTTTAATATTTCAAATTTAATAAGATTAATTTTGATAGGTGTGAAGTAAATTTTATGAGAAGTACATCACTGTTACATAACATGTTATGTTAATTTTATGGCTCTGTTATACGGTTGTTATGTGACTATTATGCTCATAATACGAATGAACTCGTTATGTCACTGTTATAAGCGTTTCACATTTATGTTATGCTAATGTTATAACCATGTTACGTGTATACTAGTGCGGTATATTTATTTTACATGTGCACATAACTGTGTTATGCGTTATATTTTCTTTGCATGTGTTATATACTCATTATAGAAAGATAGAGAATTTGACCAAAAAAAATAAACGTAAATAAAATAACTATTCTCATTTCACTTCCCGCCCAAAACATACTATTTCAACCTTTATTACATTATGAACTTAAAACTCACATTTTTATAATCAATCGTTAGATTAAAATTTAAAAACGTGATTTAGAATTATTTCCGCGTCAAGAGATAAAAGTGTCCACCCGCTGTTTAGAAAAATTGCTAGCAACTAACCTGAGAAATAAGGTGTCTTCTAGCCTTTTGAATATTGGCAAGGAGACGGTCGTGCGACATATGCAATCATAAGAAGTGGCGCATTTTATTAGGTCCATTCTATCTCCATATTTTACGCCACAAAACTCCTTACGTTTTCGCAGTGAAGATCCTCGAGAAGAGGTGGTTAACGAGATTTTATTAAAATTTAGCGGATTGGGCGGTCCGCTCGGCCAGGTCCGGTTCTCTAAACCTGGGTTGGGTTAATGCATGCCCTGTAATATTCGAACTATTTAAGAAGAGCAAGTCACCAAAAAAAATGTTCTTAAGGAACTTATACAAATGAAAAGAATCTTTCTTGCTCTTGTTCTTACTAATTACAGTAGGGAGAAAAGCGACAGAGCGGGCAAGTAGGGGACTTGCAGAGCCAATTCCTTATGCAATCCACGTGGTAGGAATGCAAACATCCCATTCTCGCCGCTTCACTCCCAATCCCAAACTCCTCCATACATATCACGCAGCTCCCCGCCGTCTCTTCTCCTCCTCCTTCGCCGCCGTAAACCCTAACTTTTTTAATCATCGCTTCACTACTTTCCTCCTCCTGCTCCTCCCCCAATATGACGTCGGTGAGCACGACGCACATCCCAATCACCTCTCTGCCATCCCCGTCCAGGATCTGGAGGGCGCACTCGTTGATCCTGGTGATAACGATCGGATGAGTGTCCATCGGAATCTGAATCTCTGTCAGCCTGCGGGATAGCATCACCGTCGCCAAGGGGCTGTTGAGCTGGTCCCTGGGCACTAGCAAGCTGTATGTCAGGGTCGGTGTTTGTGGTGCGATCTGGGTGAATAGCTGGATAAAGAGCAAGGGTATTCCGGCCAAGTTGGAAGTCAACGCCGGCTGCTGCTGGTTGTCGTCGAGCCATGCGTTGCAGTTGTAGCCGTACTGGCTGGAGTCGACGACGTATGCCATTGTAAATTGGAAGATCCGGGCGGCCAGAGTGGAATTGACGTAATTAACTAACATCTGAAAGCAGATCTCCTATTTATACATATCTGATGAAAAGCTATTTAAAATCCTAATCTAATTAGGACTACGAGTTCAACAGAAAATCAATACCTACACAGAAAGATAAAATAGCAGTAATCCTAATTTCTAACCCATCACCATATTCAAAGCATGGGAAATATAATTAGTGCAACATAGAGATTATAGTGGAGTGGATCGAGTGGAGTGGCCTTCTATGCAATAAAAAATAATATAGATTAGCGAAAATTTTAGTCAACAAATAATTTTGTAATATAGATGGATACGTGGATGTGGCATGTATCATTAGCATATTAAATAGAGTTTGGATGGAAAAACTAACTACATGGTGTTTTTGTTAAAATCGTGAAAGTTTAGAAAGTTCAATTAGTTAAGATTTAGTAAATGGATGTCAATGTTAATTTTTAATAAGACAAGATGTAAATGTGTATTTTCTCATAAAAATAGAATCTTGACCATATTCCTCGAGGATAATCTCTAGGGGACCATAAATTGAATTAAACAATGATTGAGCACTGTATATTCTTCACCTCTCCTCTCCTCCAATCCTCGATCAAACTTGATTCCACACGTCCCATGCAATTAAACCTTTATATATCTTTTTTTCGGAATAGCATGTACGAACAAAAATATTTTAACTATGCATTTACAATAATGGGATAAGAAACACCTTAAAACTATCTTCATAAAATTATTTGCGACTATTCCTTGTAACCAATTTAAAGCATATTTCCACACATGGACTAAATCGATGAAAAAATAACTAATTACAAATAATTAGATATGAATGACGAATAGTCGTAGTCCAAACAATCACCTCCGTCCCTGATGGTCCAATACAAGTGTATATGACCTATACAAAACAAGTAAACAACGCCATCAGATTCACCACTATCTAAAGCAAAATGAAGAAAAATCTGATTTTGATTAAAGCACTCAATACTATTATAGTTAATGCTTAATACTGTAGACGTGCTAGACACTGCTTCAGGCTCCTAATCTGGTAATTAATCCTCTAATCCTCTGAACAAATCCGTAAAAGCGTACCCCCTTAGCACTTTCCCTAGACAGCAGCCAGCTCCAATGCAAAAACACTCCTGAGTCCTGATCGGTTCGGATTCCGGCCGGCGAAATATGGAAATGCGACGAGGAATTCCTCTCTTCTGCCAGCAATTCACTGCGCTGTTGAAGAAAAACCTGCTCCTCTCATGGCGGAACCCTTGCTCCACGTTGATCCAGCTCTTCGCCGCCTTCATCTTCACCTTGCTCCTCTTCTTTGTACTGAAGTCCAAGAAATACGCTTTGTCCTCCGCTGCCGTCACCGAACTCGCCGCCATTGCGCTGCCGCCGATTCCTCCCTGCGAGAGCAAGCACTTCCTCAGGAATCCCTGCTTTGACTTCGTCTGGAGCGGAAATGATAGTCCGAGAGTGAGCCACATTGTGCGGAGGATCATGGCGAATAATCCCGGACGCCCCGTTCCTTCTGATAAGGTGCGAAATAGAAGCTGAAGTATCAGGAAATTGAAAAAATCACGATGCGATGATCTTTCATTTTGAATTTGATTTTGTTCTGAAGAGAAACTGTTGTCTGAGTGCAGGTGAAATCGTTCAGGACGCCGGTGGAAGTAGATTCGTGGCTTTTCGGTAATCAGCTACGTTGCGACGCTGCTCTGCATTTCAGAGAATTGCACGGCACAGTACTAACCTACGGCCTTCAAACGAATTATTCCGCCGGTGAGAAACGCGGTCGGATTGGCGATGATTCCTCGTCTAAGCTCCTTCTGATTTCGCTTCATGCTGCTGCCGAGCGAGAAATCGCTCGATCGATTATCGGAGGTGTTTTCAAACTTCAAGGGATTTATTATGATATTCAAGGACTGATATAACTGTACAAGTCCTCTAATTGTTGAGATGCTGTTGAATTTTCAGATCCTAACTTTAACTGGATCATCGGACTGAAGGAATTCGCGCATCCTGCTAGAGATCAACTTTCTGTAATGTCTTCATTTGCGCCGGCGTTCTTCCTAGCGTTTGCCATGTTTGGATTCGTCTTGCAAATTAGTGCTTTGGTCACAGAGAAGGAGCTCAAGCTTCGTCAGGTTTTCATTCACTATTTGGCCTTCTTTCCCAAATGCTTCATCAGGTGTTTTGGTTTTTCCTGAGTCAAATTTTCATTTCCTTATCATTTTTCTGGTACAGGCAATGAGCACGATGGGCCTTTATGATTCGGCGTACTGGCTCTCGTGGATCGTATGGAGGGAATCCTTGTTTCCATCTCTTCGCTTTCGCTTCTTCTCTTCGGAATGATGTTTCAGTTTGCGTTCTTCTTGAAAAACAGCTCCCTAGTTGTTTTCCTGGTCTTCTTTCTTTTCCAGTTCAATATGGTAAGCAAAGTTCTTACGTCACTACCAAAACTTCCATGGTTCAGTAATAAATATGCTTATCAACTGTGATTTCTTTCTTGCTTTTCTGATGAAATTATAGGTTGGTTATGCTTTCATGCTGTCAAACTTCATCAGCAAGTCATCTTCAGCCACAACTGTAGGATTCTCAGTATTCATAGTCGGATTCCTAACTCAGGCAAGCTTCTCCTCACTGCAGTTTAACCCGCAAAAAGCTGGTTCTTAATGCAGACATCTTCTTACTTCTTGCAGTTTTTTGCCATGGACAACTTCCCCTATACTGATAGCGTTTCAATCACCGTGAGGACTATCTGGTCATTGTTCCCACCAAATCTTCTAACTGTGGCACTGATACGGCTCAGTGATGCTACTGACTATCCCAGCAGTGTCGGTATTAGCTGGAGCGAACGATCAAATTGTCCGCTCAACTCTCCGCAGTGTACAATGACAACAGTAAGAGGCTACTTATAACTAGTTATAATATGAATTATATCATAGACTATAAGAGTCTTTTCAACTTTATTCAACGCCCACTTGTTTGTTTGCTTTCATCAGAATGATATCTACAGATGGCTGGCGGCTACAGCTTTACTCTGGTTTGCTCTGGCAATCTACCTTGACAACATAATACCCAATGCATATGGCGTCAGGAAGTCTGTATTCTACTTCTTGTCTCCATCCTACTGGTTTGGGAAGGGTGGAAAGCAGTTGGAAGGTTGAAAATCCATATCTGTTAGTTATTTTCACTTGAATGATTGCCGAAATCAAACTGACCTTTCTGTTTATCTTTGCAGGAGGTGTTTGTAGTTGTTCTGGCTCGATACCAACACAGGAACATCTTCCTCCAGATGATGAAGATGTGCTTGAAGAGGAGACCACAGTCAAGAGAGATTTACTTGAAGGCACAGTTGATCCAGCTGTTGCAGTTCAGATACGTGGACTTGCAAAGACGTATCCTGGAACCAAGAAGGGTGGTTGGTGCTGCTGCTGCTGTAGTTGCAAGAAGTCTTTACCTTATTACGCTCTTCGGGTTACACCCTGGAAACTTGAGATGATCGGAAAGTTTGAGCCCTTTCTCGGTGTGGTTTGCTTATTTTGTCTGCTTGGACCAAATGGTGCAGGGAAAACTACAGCAATCAATTGCTTGACTGGGACATCACCAGTAACCAGTGGAGATGGTGACCTCCTATTTTTCTGAATTTTCCCAGATTAGTGAGCTAGCTTTCACATGGTATAATTATATCGCCTTTTTTGACAGCATCAATATATGGGTATTCCGTTAGAAGCAGCGGTGGCATGTCCAGCATCAGAAAGCTGATTGGTGTTTGTCCTCAGGTGAGGTCTCTTTCCATATCACTCTTTGCATATGTTCTAAGCAACTAACTTATGCTAATTCCTGCAGTTTGACATTCTTTGGGATGATTTGTCTGGTGAAGAACACCTTTAGCTCTTTGCTAGCATTAAGGGCCTCCCTCCATCAAAGGTTAACCAGGTAAATTGTGTATCCGAGCATAACAAACATCTCCGTCAAAATGCGATTTTTTTTATATATCATCCATGTCTATTGCAGGTTGCTGAGGAGTTGTTAGCAAAGGTGAAACTTACCTCTGACGCAACGTTAGCATCCGGGAGAGACAGCGGAGGTATGAAGCGACGGCTCAGCGTTGCAACAGCGCTCATCGGTGACCCAAAGCTACTCATTTTGGACGAACCGGTATGGACATTTTTACTTGCGTAGCATATTGTTTGGTTTTCCCTGATAAAACTTCCAATTAATTACACAGTGATTGTATTTGAATCTACAGACAACTGGCATGGATCCTCTATCAACAAAGCATGTATGGGACACGATACAAGAACCAAAGCAAGGTCGCGCAATCATTTTAACCACTCATTCCATGGAGGAAGCAGATGTTCTGAGTGACCGGATCGGGATCATGGCCAAAGGTAGGCTTTGATGTATTGGAGGCTCCATCAGGCTAAAGTCCAAATTCGGGACTGGCTTCGTCACTAACATAAGCTTCAGCCAAAACCCCGGTGGACAAGAGAACCTGGTTCACCAAGAGGCAGTGAAACAGTTCTGCGGATGGGTACGTATTATAATTTTGACTGATTGACTGACATTACTCACAACTCAGCTTTTGACTTGCTGTGTTCTTTCTCATGTCCTGTTACAGAATCTGGGAGTGGCTCCAGTAGAGTCGAGATCCTTCATGACTTTCATCATTCCCCGTGGTAGAGAGAAGCTTCTAACAGTTGAGCAGAAATCCTACAGCTCACGTCTTCATCAATATTGTTCTGCATTTTTTACTTCTATACCTAGTTAAAAATTTGTCCTGTTACCAGAATTTCTTTGAGGAGCTGGAGGCCAGACAAGCTGCATTCGGCATAGGAGACATACAACTCGGCCTTTCGACACTAGAAGAAGTTTTCCTAAGAATAGCCAGGGAAGCTGAGCTAGAAAGTGCTGCCACAGAAGGCCGATTCGTTACTCTGAACTTGACTTCCGGAGCTTTGATTCAGGTACAAACCAAACAAGTCGTCAACAACTTAATCCACAAGCATGTTTTAAGTTAGAACGCATCCGACTGTGAAATGATATTTTGCAGATACCAGTAGGATCTCAATTCATCAGAATCCCGGGCACGGAGTCCTCTGAAAACCCCAGAGGCATCATGGTTGAAGTTTACTGGGAGACGGATGATGCTGGCTCCCTCTGCATTTCCGGTCGCTCCCAAGAAATGCCAGTTCCTCCGAGTGCACAACCGTCGATGCCTGCAACTGCTCCAGCTTCGTGAAGAAGCATCTTTGGCAGGAAAAAGCTGGTATACGGACTGGTTATCCATGCTGATCAGGTTACACAATAGTGCTGATGCGGTATGTTATGAAAGTATAAATTATGACATAATTATATTTCGAGTACTTAATTAATTAATACCAACTGTTAAATGGACTCAACCGATGAAGCCTTGGGGGAATAAAGGAATCCACATTACATTATAGACAAACAGGCTGAGCGTCGCTTCAATCAGACAACTTCGAATACCCTATGATGGATGATATACAGTCCACTCTCACAAACCAAAGCAAAACAAGCAGACTAAAATCTCAAAATAAACAGCACGACAGCCACTCGCAACACACAAGACTGAAATCACAGATATTACACCGCCGAATGTCAAACACAAACAGAAACTGCAGATACCATGAGATAAAATTCGTCAAGAATCCGTAAATTTAGATTCCAATGTGCAATGACTCACCTCCTCCACTCTGCCTGGCCACCTTTCACTGAAAGCAAACAGTCCAACAATCAGCATAGTATATATAAACATTGAGGAATGTGCACGAGAATTTACTCGATCGATCGAGAAAGTCTGTATTAAAAAAGCTGTATAGATAGGGTTAGTATTTCGTACGATTTCCATCTCTAGAAGACAGCACGGCCTTTTCGCCTTTGGTTTTCCCCTTGCCACCACTACTATTGGCAGGACGGTGTGTCCTTGGTGAATGAGAGCTAACCTTGCTATTAGCCGAGGAGGGCAAAGAGTGTCGCCGAGTGGAGTTGTTTTTCTCAGCACTATCTTGGCTCAATCTCGGCGATCCCTGAGCTCTCAACTTGGCCTTAGCAGATGCAGTTGCAGCCATGTAACTCGGGACTGTTGGACTATTATTCTGTACCCCATTCTCTGGAAGTTCTTGCTTATTAGCCTGGGTAGAAGCTCTCTTGCCAGACTTGTGATTTTCGTTACTGGCGGGTTCCTCGTTATGATCTCCATTGGTCAATGGAGTAGTCTCTTCTTTACCATCATTTTCAATGGCTGGTGTTGGTTCAAGTGAAGGCTGATCACTCTGCATAACTTCGTCCATCTCGGCCTTTTGTCGTGGTTCCGGAGTCTTCTCCACATTAGGTGATTCAGACTGCTCGAAAGTTGGTTCATTGAGAACCACGGCAGCTTCTTCAGATGGTATTTTGGTCGCTTTCTTTTGCTTCTCAGCTGCAATACTCAATTGCTGGCCCAAAATAACCTCGCCTGGCATTCCTGATGCCTGTTCTATAGTTTCCTCCTGTTTCTCACTTGAAGCGCCTGAAGCATCTTCTGCACTTGGTTTTAACTTCTCGATCGGAATTCTTGACATCTTCTCTACACTTTGCCTTGGCTTCTCGGCTTCGATATCAGGTTGAATATTTTTCTCAGCAACAGGGTTATGAACCTTTCTCAAGCTTCTTTTCACCTTTTCAAGCTCACTCTGAGGGTTTTCCTGTACTGCTTCAACTGGATGGCTTGTAACCTTCCTGAAGCTGCGCTTGGGTTTCTCGTAGTCAGTGGCTGCTTGGACCGTACTATTGTCGGCACTAGCAGCAGCAGGAACCCTCCGAACGCTGCGCTTGGGCTTAGTAGTTTCAGCTTCAACCACTTGAACATTGCCCTGCTTTCGCTGTGGCTTTGAAGGATGGGTTTTCTTTGGCTGTGGTAGTGTTCTCCAACAGCAAGATGCTGACCAGCGTTCCAACCAGTTGGAGACTGAATTTGGTTCAGCAGAGTCATAATACAGGCCTAGGGGCATCACTCTCGGTGATGAGAATACAAGCTAGGAAAACATTACAAAAAGAACAACATTAGTAACCAAATTATAAACAGACTCGCACACATGAAAAAGTTGCACCAACTTGCGTTCAACACAACTATTTACATGAGTTTTCCATTACCTTACGAACAAATGCGTTTGTTGACCGCTTTGCCACGAGGAGAGTAACATTAACACCACCAGGATCAACAGCTTTGCCATCCTATTTGACAGAATTTAATTGGAAAATGGAGCAGAAAGAATAGAAATTAGTTTGTGCAGTTAAAACGACATGTAGGTGTCAGGCTCAGGCCAACATTTTTTTCACAAGTCACGTGGGAACATATCTTGATGATTCCAATCCAGTTACTTTTTTTGTAGAACAATGTCAATTGTTAAATAGCTATCTGCAAACTGACTCAAGAAATTACCTGAGGCTTCACAAAGACGTAAATCTTATGTATCTCTTGCCCTATATTTGAGTTCCTGACAAATTTTCCACGAGCCAGAGCCTGAAACTTGACAACTCCCAGCATACAACACAAAGTGGCGACGGCTTGTCTCCTAACCAAATGTCCACGGATGAGTGCCTGCAGTCTTATTATGCCTTTAAGGGCTCGGAACGCCCGCCGTGCCTTCACATAGGCAACTAAGATAAGTACATGACTGACAACTATCCACAAGATTTGTAATAATATCAACCCAGGTAAAGCATAAAAGCGCACATGACAGATTCCACAGGATGGCTAGCGTATGAACTCGGATGCAACATCTTTAAAAAAATCCCCAGCCAGTTCCTGACATTTTAGCCATTCAAATAGGCACACACCAATCCTGGAGGTCATAACTCTCAAGATATGTCCTTGTATTGGTCGGCAGGCATCAGGTTTTTATTCACTATACAGTATTCTTCAACCAGATATTAACAAAAACCAGTAGAACTGGCATAGTCTGGATAAATCATTTTCAAGACTAGCTAGAATTTGACAACAAAGACCAATTGGATGGATGGGATCACAGCTACGAGAGCTTCGTAGTCTTAAAAGCAAAGTTTGGGAAACATAAATTACTAGTTTCAACAAGTTCGGAAAAATACCAGGTAACCCCTGAAAGCAGCTTGTGCCACTGTTGCAGCATTCTCTTCAATGATCTTTTCTGGGTCATCTGTTCCAACTTCAACCTGACATCCTTGTAAGTTATCATCCTGATTTCCAGCTAACAGGAGACTACCATCATGTGGTGGGTTTACATTTTCCTTGTTCTCTGCTTCTCGCCCCCTTTCAACTATATCCGTAAACTCGGTATCCGGTTGGGAAACCACAGAAGAGATTTGCGCGTTCTCTGCTTCTGGCCCCCTTTCAACTACATCCGTAAACTCGGTATCCGGTTGGGAAACCACAGAAGAGATTAGTGTCACATCAGCATCTGAGGCCTTGGCTGAAACCAGAACCTCTTTCTCATTTGAACCTTTCTACACGCCAAAAAAATAATGTCATTTAAGTATTGAACTTGCACCGATCAACATCAAGTTCAAAGATAAAAGTCAATCACAAACTACACTAACATCGGAGTACTGTTGAATAAACGAGGTCCAAGTAATTCTATTAATTCTACCAGTCATCAAATCACATGAAGAATAAACAGCTTCAATCACGAGGCAGACAAGATAGATATAAGCACTTGGATCAATTTCAAACCTTCGGTTAATTCACTACTTCCTCAGAACTTAAAATTTCGACTGTTTCCCAGAGGGAAAAACAAGAGGCACGTCAGTAAAGACCTGCAGTGTCCAAACTCATCAGACCATAACTATAAGCATCGTGAGCTTCCAACGAATAAGCATGCTACAGCTCTAGATAAGGACTACTATTACAGTTAAAGCCACACCTCCTGTCGACAGGGAGGAATAAGAACAGAAAAGAGGGAAGAGAACAGTATGATACGCACTCCTTAGTGCATTAGCACTAATGATAACACATAAAACTTTCTATATCGTGATGATGATCCGTTAAAGGGTGGAAAAACCTACCATAACAACCATATGAAACCATTCATAAAAAAAAACAACCATATGAAACCATTCATAAAAAAAAACAACCATATGAAACCAAAACTCACATGCGAAGTGTAACGATCTAGATTTGAAGTATCACAAAACTCACCTCCTTCCCTCTACCGCCACTGGATTTCGATGGCTTCTTCCCTAACAGCACACTCTTGAGCCACCTTGCAGGTGACTTGCCCATAGCTCAACAATCAGTAAATGCAATCTTAAGCTGATTCCAAACTCCCGTGCCTAGCGATCCTTCTCGACTTGCAACACCTAAAACAGATAATAACCTAGCGGTGAAGGAAGTAGCGATGGAGCTCAATCCAGCAACAGACAACAGCATGTGACAATGCAAGAACCAAATCTGACCGCAGTGGCTTTCATTTTAAGAAATAACTAAACAACAAATTTTGGACTGGATAGCAGAAAACGACAATTGATACACATACCACCGCATAAACATTGATAGTTTTTAGGCACACAGAATCTCAAACATTAACACTATCAAATCTCAATCCAGGCACTAAAACAAGCCATGGAATCACAGAAGACGAACACGAGATGCATTTCGAGTAGGAGATCAGATCCAGCTGAAGAGAGAAGTAAAAGCGAAAGAAAGGTCCAGATCTGTGACTTACCGAGCAAATGCGGCTGCGGAAACACTCAAATCTGCCACTGTTGCATCAAAACCACCGCCGTAGCTGCCGACATTAAACCATCCAGAGATAGCAAGTGACGAGGCAGTGAAGTTAGTACTTATTAGAGGAAATAGAAAAACAAGCTGTAATAAGATCATTTTAAATAACAGAGAGAGAAGAGTTAGCGGCAAAGAGAAGGAGACTACCATGGAAGCAAAGCTTGAAAACGAAGGAAGTCGGAGGAAAGAGGAAGCCCAAAAGAACAGAGCGATCTAAAGCTGCATTTGCCCTCCCTAAGGTGGTGTGCTCTCTCTCTCTCTCTCTCTCTCTCTGCTTGCGTCTGTGTTCTCGGTAGAGGCAGAAGAAGTAATAATTTTCGCTGAAAACTAAGAATAGAAAATGAAAAATATATAAAGTACGGAAAACAAGGATAAATAAGCTGAATCTCTACTTACTTAATAATTAATTATCGTGTCCGTGCAGCTAATGACATGGCCAGGAAGACAATTAACGCTAGTTATTGTTGTTATCCATTTCAACTTTTAACCCACATACCGATTTAAATAGAGTATGAATATTAAAATATTTATATCGAATCGAACTTATCAATTAAAGTTTTATGAAAATATTAATGAGAATGTTTTTTTCATGTTTAGAATTGTTTTTATGAATAGTATGAATTTAAACTTTTGTAGTGTTTCTATCTTAAAAATATTAATAATCAGATATTCTACTTTTACAAATGTAGGTGAGTCTGTAATTAAATAACTAAACTAAAGTCAAATGGTCATACCTAGGATTCGCGTGAGTGACATTAATTATAAGTGTGTCTTATGTGGAACATTAGGATTATCTTCCTAAATAATACATTAATGATCTTGTTTTGTTTTGGGATTATGTGGTAATCAATCTCAATTTATTTGGCCACTTTCTATTCAAACCCGCTTAATACTCAATGGTCGAATTTGCCGAAAAAAGGTACTAATCATTTTGGCGAACTAATACAGCCGAACTAAATCACAAGAAGTAAAGATTTTTTGTGACATCATTAACGTCTTCATTTAGAATGTGCTTTCAAGTTGGCTAATTCTAAAAGACTCTAGTGTGAAGAAAGCACAACCATAATGGCAATTTAGTATCTAGATTATAGTCAGCATCTCATTTCATTAAAGTATTTTATTAGACCTCCCACTATCGTTAGAAATAGAAATGGTTCTGATTATCAATGATTCATCCAGTTCTTCAATGTACGTTATATGGATTAATAAACTTTAGTCTCGTGATGTTGTATAAAGAAAGACCATGAATGCCGCCGACAATAATATCACCTACCGTTTCTCTATCAAATTCGCTCCAGCCAGCCCTACGCAACACTTGTCTAAACTTCAAATTAAACTTAACTGGGACTAAACTTACGAAATTCAAATGGCTCAATTTTGTGTAATTATGAGAGGTTAAATTAGAAGATGGTGGATGGACATTGTTGATTTGTGCACACGAGTCGGTTACGGTAGAGTGGAGTACAGCGGATTATTACCACCGAAAAATAGGAGGATTGAGTTATGCTGCGGGGTAGACTGCGTTACTTTGGGTATAGTCCAAGTGTGCCATCTGTATTCTCTTCAGTCTTCGTTGTTACGCACGCTTAATTACCGTTGTACCCCTCACTAGTCACCACCCACTTCATCGCACAACTTTCACAATTCCCACGCGGCTCGTGACGGATCTGGTCCGTTGGCAGGTGACAGCAGCGGGATGTGGTCACGTGGAGATGGTGCGGCGCGTGGGTGGAGACGGTGGAATAAATTAAGTGGCGGGTGAGATCCGGGTCGCTGGATGGGCCGATGGGGACCCATTAAACAATTTTGGGTTGGTACAGACGTATGGCTGATAGAGATTTGGTAATAAGAATGGTTGTGCCATCTATCCACCTACTTACTCTTATTATTTGGGCCAAACTGAAACTCCATACACCCTTAAAAAGTACGTCATTATAATCGGTATAAAAAGTAATGAATTAAAAGATGATTACGATTATCTTTTCGATAAATATGAATGATTGAGATTTTGATCTTTCACTTGCTTTCCAACATCTCCGTTAAGCATAATAAACTATATATATATATATGCACATAAAAACGGAGCTACACACAACTCTCACAAACTATATACAAGCTTATCAAATCGGCTCTTTTAACTCTATCATCATGTTTGAAAAACAGTAATCGGCTACCTCTCGCTATCTTGGAGCAAAATTTTGGATAACTTCTTATTGTGTCTTTAGATTAATTCAACAATCTAAATTAAAGACGATTACCTACTGAAAAAGGTATCGTCGTACGACGATATATATCACTGATTTAACGTAGTAGTGGAAATTGTTAATGATTGATCATAAACTCAAATCATCATTCACCACTATGATTGTGTTTCTTAGTATGATTAGAGGAGACAGTAGATACAAACACCCCTAACTGAAACTGAAATGATATCCGCCCAGATTTTCTTAAGAAAGGTTGAATGAGATTGGAACAATTGAGAACAGAGGTTTGGCTTGAGCTTTTTGTAGCTTTCTCCATTACAGCCCTGAACTTTATTCTCCCCTTTCAACCTTGATTGCTTTCAGTTCAATTCTTTTGCAGATTTCTGACATCGTTTATGGTTTGTTTGTCCATGCGACGTCCAATTATTTGTTGGCTTTTTATTGAAACAATTTGCATAAATCAATCCTGATATGCTTCTGCTATTTTTCACTAAAACTACCCAAATAATACGATCTTGTTTGACCCACATGTTGTTATGGTTTGTGGATCCAACGATTAAGGTTGGTTTGGCGTTACTTATTAATTAATCTCAGCCTTACATCTCAAGCGACAAAATGTTAGCAAAAATATTGGAGATGCAGGGGATCGAACCCTGTACCTCCCGCATGCAAAGCGGGCGCTCTACCATTTGAGCTACATCCCCAATCATGTGTATTTATTCACATATGGAAAGATGAATAAACATAACTAACCAGGAGTTCAGGATTTCACAGCAACTGCAAGATTGACTTGTACACAAGGCACACGTAACCAAACAAAACTACACTCGAAAAAAAGTTACAATTTGAACACATCCGCGAATCGTTGATGATGGGATAAAAAGATGAACAACTTCCTTCGAACTACCAGTTAAAAGAATTAGAAAGACGCAGTAATGATCAAAATAAACAAAGCTGCACACAGAGCAAACAAGAAATTGATCACAGATGGCTTTTCCTTTGACATCTTTACGTAGGTATAAACAAAGATATCATGGATTCAAAGCTCACATGAGATGAGATTGCCATTGGGGACTCATTATTTGTCTGCATCTCTATCCTATTAATCCGTGACGCGGCTACGACTCAGACGACCTCGCAGCTGGACAAATCGACAAATTCTTGAATATTAATTGGCCTGTAGATTCAGTGGAACCATCGCTACTTCTAAAGCTGCACGGCTGATACCGCAACTCAAATAACTTCCCACATTTTCTCTCTATCAAAAGCGACATCTCTTTCTCCTCCTCATCACTGAGTTAGTTCATACTTGCTCAAAAGCTCGGTACTTTGAGCCAATCAGAGGTCGCCATAGAGATCATTTCCACTCCAATCAAGCCCTCTGACCATCATGTACAGGCCACTTGTTGCCAGGTTGCTGCGAGACAGCGTCGCTACCCGAAAGGGCTCGTCCCATTTCGCCCGGTGAGAATCTCATTTCGTTTCCTGATCTGAGTTCATTCATCTTGGTTTTACCGATCATTGATTTGGATTACTGTATGGATTGTGTGGCAGGAGGTTTTCTCATTCTTTGCCCTTCGCGACCGTAGATGCGGAGGAGCTATCTGGTGCTAAACCAGCTGAAGTGCTTAACTTGGGTAAGGTTTTGGATTCTCTTCAGCCTTTTCAGTTGATTGAAAAAGTGGCTGAATCGCATTTTGTTTTCCCTCTTTACAGTTCAGGGGAAATGGGGAGGTTCTTCCAGTTGGCACACGGTGGTTGATCCTTTAAACGGAGAACCGTTTATCAAAGTTGCTGAAGTAGACGAGACAGAAATCAAGGTTAGCTAGCTTTTTTGGACTTAGAGTCAGCCTAATGTTTCTCTACTGGGGTTCGACAAATCTCATTGGATTGATTGTCTGTGCAGCCATTTGTGGAGAGCTTGTCCAAGTGCCCTAAACATGGACTGCACAACCCCTTTAAGTCGCCTGAAAGGTTTGTGCTGCTACTGAATTTTTATATGAATGGTGTTTATAAGTTTCCCAGTGTTGTGAACTTAGTTTCCTATTGTTGGAGTAGGTATCTTCTGTATGGGGACATATCTACGAAGGCAGGGCACATGCTTTCCATACCAAAGGTATACTTTTTTTGCTGGACGAGGATGATAGCCTCTTATCACGTCATCGAAACTTAGACTGGTTTGATATCCATGTGGTTTTCAGGTGTCGGAGTTCTTTGCAAGGTTAATACAAAGAGTTTCCCCGAAGAGTTACCACCAGGCTCTTGGTGAAGTTCAAGTCACGCAGAAGTTTTTTGAGAACTTCACTGGTGATCAGGTTGGCTAGTAATGCTATACTTGAGCCTTATCTGTTCTTTGTTTTGTGTTGTTGTAAATGCTAGAAGGTAGCAAAGGAGAATGAAATGGAACGCTGGTTAAAATACTATATGATTTTCTCAACTAGTGCTTGAGTAAAGCTTTAACCTTTTGATCGATCTCATGCATATTTCAAGTTTTAACTTATTGTTTCTTTTGTTGATTTCTGACATTTTACTCTTTCAACGTTATGGATTCGCTAGGTTCGTTTCTTGGCAAGATCATTTGGAGTGCCGGGAAACCATCTTGGTCAGCAAAGTAATGGCTTCCGATGGCCTTTTGGTCCTGTAAGCACCTCATAGACTGTTTTCTCATGGCAAGCCAAAATAAGCTTGTTTGTTTTAATTATGTGCAAAATCATATGATTCATCTGTTGATATATGGGAAATATCAGGAGATGAAATCGACACATGACTATTTTTTCCATGCTAGTATGCCAAGTGCTTGGACCAGTTCATTTGCTTGAAGCTTATAAGGGCTTTCTTTAAAATGAGTTTATAAGAGTATTAGTAGCACCCCATATCTAAGTCGCAGAAGTTGGATACTGGATGTTCACAAGTCTTTCTTATTTGCATGTTTCTGCAGGTTGCAATAATCACTCCATTCAATTTCCCACTAGAGATTCCGGTTCTTCAGTTGATGGGTGCTTTATACATGGGCAACAAACCCCTTCTTAAAGTTGATAGCAAGGTAGATTAGAAAGTTGAAGCCATCTATTTGCTGAAATATCCATTCTGGGGAGGCTGTGTTTCTGGCTGATCGAACAACATACGATTGACACTTGACAGGTGTCCATTGTTATGGAACAAATGATGAGACTACTTCACTATTGCGGTTTGCCTGTGGAAGATGTTGACTTTGTCAACTCGGATGGGAAGGCTATGAACAAGATACTACTGGAGGTCAGTTCTGCAGGATTTGAACAATTAATTCTTCTGTGTACTTTTTCAGTTTCGTTGCTGTTATACCATGTATTGCATCGCGTTCATGGGAAATGAGAACTGTTGACGACTTTTGCTTTGGAATGGCTTCTTCCCAGGCAAATCCCCGGATGACATTGTTTACTGGTAGCTCAAGAGTTGCGGAGAAGTTGGCTCTTGACTTAAAGGGCCGCATCAAGTTGGAAGATGCAGGATTTGACTGGAAAATTCTAGGGCCTGATGTCAATGAGGTGTATTATTTTTCTTAAATAAGAAAATATCTTATTGAGTATACCATCTCAATTATGATAATCCAGCTGCTGTCAAATTTACTATTTTCCTTCTATTTTGCAGGCCGACTATGTTGCTTGGGTGTGTGACCAAGATGCATATGCATGTAGTGGTCAGAAGTGCTCTGCACAATCCATTCTATTCATGCACGAGGTTTGTTCTCACTTTGCTGCTTCAAGCCCACTAGTTAAAGAACATGTTCGGTTTCTGTCTCATCGCGGATCTGTTGAATCCTGGTGTAGAACTGGGCTGCTACTCCACTCATTTCGAAATTGAAGGAGCTTTCAGAGAGGAGAAAGCTGGAAGATCTAACTGTTGGCCCTGTCCTCACTGTAAGCACATTTGTTTCTACTGTTTCTCCCCATTTTGTTTCTTTAATGTATCTCGGATTCATTATGTTTGTTGTTGTTTCCAGGTTACCACCGAAGCGATGCTGGATCACCTGAACAAGTTGCTTCAGATACCGGGCGCAAAGCTGCTCTTTGGCGGCAAGCCTCTGGAGAATCATACCATTCCATCCATATATGGTGCCGTGAAACCAACAGCCGTGTATGTCCCTCTGGAAGAAATTCTGAAAGAGGGTAACTATGAACTTGTTACAAAGGAAATCTTCGGACCATTCCAGGTAAAACAACACACAACACAAACAGGCTATTCTCTGAGCTCATTTTTGCATGTCGCCGCAGCGAGTAATAATACTAACGTAAAATCTCTAACCGAATCTAGGTTGTAACGGAATACAAGAACAGTCAACTTCCTATGGTTCTGGAAGCTTTGGAGAGGATGCACGCACATTTAACAGCTGCTGTAGTTTCGAACGATCAGCTGTTTTTGCAGGCAAGATCACAGCTTTTAAACTCGAAATCAATGTGTTATTTTCACTTATGTATACTAGTGATGCGATTAAAAGAGACCTTGATCCCACAGGAAGTCATCGGGAACACTGTGAATGGCACAACTTATGCCGGGTTGCGAGCAAGAACGACAGGAGCTCCGCAGAATCATTGGTAATAGTTTCTCGACATCAATGTCAAACTGGGGAGATTGTCATGATAACAATGGAGGATGATGTGAATCTGATGTGATTGTAATGACAGGTTTGGACCAGCTGGAGACCCGAGAGGTGCAGGGATTGGAACACCAGAAGCCATTAAACTTGTCTGGTCTTGCCACCGAGAGATCATTTACGATATCGGCCCTGTATCACACCATTGGGAAATTCCTCCATCCACTTAGAGAGAGAGTGAGAGATTTGTAAAACTGTTGAGATGTAGCTGACTGATCCATGTATCAGAAGTAGGCATTCATCAGCCCGTGTACCGTTACTTTCTACGAATAAAAATGCCGGGAAGTCTGTAGATCAGTTGCCATGTCTACTGTAGGAGGATCGCGTGAGGGCGAGGGAACTGAGGAACAACGGCAGGAACTGGAATATCCCAAACTGTATTCTCACCATGGGTATTTTTACTACTTGTTCTTTTCTAATTGATTGTGCAGAAGTTGTCTTAAACTATCAAACCACCAATTAAGGGGACCTCAGCCTCTCGAGCTAGCTGATCATCGAATTCGCTAAAGGCTTGAAGGAGCTGATCTTCTAATTTGACATGAACTCCATAACACTTACCAACATTTTTTATATTTTTTTTAACAAGAGGCTCCGTAAAAAGAGTTATCAAAATAGCGTAACAACATAAACCAAACTCAAATAGAAAATATATGATGTTGGGGTGGGTGGGGGAAGGGATTGAGGTGGGCGGAATTAACAATAAACAAATTCCTAACCAATATATGGATTGATAATTCTCCATCAAATATTAATTTATAGAGGTTTTACTGTACCTAATATTCTTTGGTAATAAGATACCGCTCCTAAATCCAGGAGAGAATAGAGACTTAATCACCAAAGCTCAACGCTCGATTAGAAGAACCATTGGTAGTAAAATTCAATCACCGTGATACATTCATCATTTACATGATGGATGTAAGTCAGTTGTTGGAGTATCCATGTGAAAATGATGAATGTATCGCGACACAAAGTTTTGAAGAAATTGTGGCTGACGTTATTGGGGGTTCGATTGAGGATGATAAAGATGATGATTCAACACCTTTGAAACCAATCACGCGAAAGAAAGCACTTAAAGTTGCATCGACTCTTCAAAACTAATTACAATTAGAGAAGACAATATCAGAGATTTTGAGTGCAACAAGAAAAATTCACGATGAACTTTTACTAGACTTGAATTGCAAGAAGAAACAAACCACTATATATCCATATTTTTTTATATTAAGCTAGCTATATAAATTTCTTGATGAATTGTACTTTTATGGTTATGGATTTGCTATAATTATCCGCACGATTTTGTAGAAAGTTATAGAAAATAAGTGGAGATAGATTAACTTATTTTTTTGTTATAGCAAACATATTAACAAAATGAAAGCGCGAGACAATTTAAGGCATGTCAATTGAAGAATGGTAAATACCACAAGATCCACCAAGGGTAATATATGAGCTCAAAATAAAGCCTCCATAAACTCAAAATAAAATCCCACTAAAATCAAAATAAAGCCTAATAAAACCAAAATAAAGCCACAAGAAACTAAAATAAAGCCCCAATAAACTCGAAATAAAACCCTCATAAGAGAACCAAACACTATTCATTTAATAGTAATTCATGTTCTCTTTTTATAGATAGAATATAATTGAAAATACATGTATTTAAATAGGTTGTTCTAAAAAGTATTATTTTATTAAATTTGCTCATTTTTTACACTAGTCCAAGTCGAGATTAAGATTATCTTGGTTGTTGCAAGTACCTGCGGTCCATACAGCCTTATATGTGGAGTCTATACCTTCGATTGGACACTTTGTACTCTCTATATTGACATAATAAGAGATATATGATGAGGAGATTATTAAAAAAAAAACTAACTACAAAATCATAATCATAAAAAATTGAAAATAACTCTCATTAAAATTCTTAAAGGATTCTTCCCATGCTTAAACAAATATTTCATTTTGGCGATCGGTTATTGAGCGTGTTAATGAATGTATTGCTCGATACTCTCATTTCTATCATCGGATAGTTCACGACCATTGTGCTAGAGAGGGGCTTTCTTCCCCTTTCTGAAGTTCTGATGTCGATAGGTTCTAATCTCCGATTGAGATTAAGTAAATTCCTCCGGTCTCGTGATTGTGATGAATTGCTCTAGTTCTTTTGCTATGGTTCGTGAGCTGCCATTTCTTTTTCTTTTGTAACCCTGATTCTATTTTGGGGTCCTTTTGCCGTATGTCGGAATGGAATTTGTCTCTGCCTGTCTCCATTGGGAAATTACAAGAGCTGCATCCGGAAGTAGCTGTTTGGTAGTGTAAATTAGCAAGAAGGTACAACTATAGTGCCGATATGGGTCAGTTCCTTTTTCTTTGTTTTGCCTGATTGATCCACTGATGAAATAGAAATACTCTTCTGGCTGTCATTTTGGGTCACTTGGTCACAGTCTGATGCTGACATACGTACAACCCACGAATGGCATGGGGATTTTTGTCTGTCAAATTTGTAGAATTGCGTAGAATTTAGAAAGGCCTGGTTGTTTTGAGTCTGGAAGACAAAAGTTCTGATACTCCTGACCCATCTTGTAAACAAAGAAATGTGTCTTTTGCCTTTCAGGGAGATTATCAATATTGTTAGTAGTGCTTGGGTTGATTTTGCCTGGTAGCCGTAGAACATTTTACATCATAACAGTCACCTGAAATGCTGCTGTAACCAAGTTCTTTTGTTCCAGGAACTCTGAATTCCGTTGGCTCCCAAGTCATCTAACTCTCCCAACTGTTATTTGTTACCAAAATGGTTGTTTCATGGATAGGGACATTACTTTGGAGTCTGTATGTTGGCTATATATATGGTAGATCCTCACTACGTATTGGCTGAATTTTAATGATTGATTGATGAGACATTTCTGAAACGTGAATTTCAGCAACTTGTTTCCTTGCTGTTTGGTATCCTGCAGATTGGAAGTATAAACCTATTTGACAGCAGATGGTCACACAAAGACCTCGAGTACATATCGCTCGTTCTGATGACTTAGTTCAAAAGTTTGCAAGGAGGGAAGTTGCACAAGGTGTTTGAGCATGACGTGTGTTCTCACAGTGCGACCCAATTGCTCAACCACATTTACCTCTTTCGCGACAAAATGCCAGAGTGCCCCGCAATGCCCTTGGAGAGAACCAGGAGTGAGTTTATCCATGAAAAGGTTCACTTCAGGGTCATAGAGGGACTAATTGGCTTGAGGCAGACAGGGAATTCCAGGCATGAGTTAGCTTGGAAGGTTGCTTTTCTAGGTCCAGTTCCTTTTAGGACCCATTTTACTTACGTATAATGATATAGAGGCTTCTTCTGAACTCTTCCTACTACTAATTTTGCGGCTGTTTTTCTTTTCCCAGTTTCTTGTTATGGTTATTTGAGTAAATGGGTTTACTATTGCTTTGTTGAACCATTCGACACGGATCGGTTTTGGAAACAGCTTGTGTTGTCTTCCACTCACGGCGTATTAAGCTAACTACACAGAAGAATGTACTTTCGGTTATCTTCTCTCCCAAGCTATATTAAATCATAACAACTCTCAGCTCTGACCCAGTGATCATCGAAGACATACCCAACTTAATACAACAAGCAAAATAATTTATTGTATCTCAGAAAAAGCCTCCGAGAGCTACTTGACTCGATCGTCACCATACCACTGAATATGAATTTGTTGACTACTCAATGTCATATTACTTTTAACTTTATTTGTCTCGGTGCTAAACCTCTAAAATAGTTTAGTTGAAAAACTTATTAAATTACTATAATTCTATAGTGAGAAGATTTGACTTTTGATCTTTTATTCTTAAATAAAAATGGGTTAAATTTTTTATAAAATATTAATAAAAGTTAAGCTATTTTTATTAAGGAAGTTGGCTAAAATTGATTATAATTACGATTTTAACAGCCAAGATCCAGACTTTAAAAAACCAACTTCGTTTTTAGTTTTCAACTTGTCAGTTTAATGAGTAGGCCGCCCGCTTGAGTTGCGTTGGATATAATGAAGTGCGCTAATTAATCTCTGCTTTCTCCATCTCCATCCGGACAACGATTTCGTCTCTCGGCAACATCTTCCCCTTGCATTATTTCCAGAGACCTTCAATCAACAAAATTCACAGCTCAATAATGGATCATCAATGGCGGCCAATCCCGCCACCCTATTCTCAGCCCACCATCTGCCCAGTTTGCTCCGCCTCTCACTACCCTTTTTGCAATCCGTACCCACAATCAGCTCCCCCGCCGACTCACTATCCTCCTCCTCCACCTCCTCCATACACCCAGAGCCCTAGATTCCCCCCTCAGCAGCAGTACTATCCCTGGCCCGATCCTTACCATGGAGGCAATCCGGCCCCATATATTCCGACCCCGCCGGACACGTGGCAGAGAAACCCTATCCCAGACTACGGGGAAGGGCTTCGACCGCCGCTGCAACATAACGATTACGGCAGCAATCATGGTAATGGCAGTAGTAATGGATATGTTAGTGAATTCGATGGGAGTAATAAGAGACCTAGGGTTGATGCAACTGAATCCGGCGACTCTTCCTTTCACGATGAGCGTAGATTGAAGCTTATTCGCGATCACGGCGGTAGGAATGCAGTGCCACCAAAAGGGGTATCAGTTGCTATAGGAAACGGCAGTTTTCAGAATAATGGGGTTGGTCCGCACGGGGAATTATTGCAGACCGATGTTCATTATGGTCCCAGTTCCAATGCACTTGCTGGACATTCTAATTGGCAAAACCATATGCCCCCTCCTCAGCTTCCCAATGGGGTGGCGAATCACAGTAGAAACGAATTAAGGAACGGCTATGGTGTGCAGAACTTGAATGAACAAAGAGGTTACCTGCCTCACCATGAGAGGCTTCTACCACCTCCTCTTCCCACTTCACCTCCTCCGCCTCTTCCACACGAATTGCTTAAAGGATCTTCACCCCCAACGCTGTTTCCTATTCCGATTAGCTCTCCAGCACCTAGTTGCTATGGATATAGTACTCCTCCTCCCCGTGCTTCAACTGCTTATGCATCTGAGGTGAAGCTTCTCTGCTGTTTTTGCTTTGTGAATAGTTAGAATGTTGCTTGCAGTTAACAATCCTTCTGCTTTTCAAAAATCTTGTCAGGGCCATCGGGAGGATCAAAGATTTCTACGAAAGGAAGTATCTCCATCAAAGCCAATGATCATTGATGCTTCTTACTTATTTAAGCAACCTTATCGATCCAGCCGCCCTGATTATATTGTGATTATACTTCGTGGGCTTCCTGGTAAACTTTTTGTTTCTGTAATTTCTTGTTGTGCTTATTGGTCACTTATTTGATCAGCCGATGCATTGGAATGGGACGAGAAAGTATAGGATAGCTTGAATCTAGGATGGTTTGCCATTAGGTGCCCTTCCTTTCTCCAGTTCTCCTTGTAGCAATGAAATTGTTTTCCTTCTTTTCTGTTTCTTGCAATGTTGATACTGTGGAAACTCAAAGGGGAATTTTCAGAATTTTAATCATCTGAAGTTAGTGTTGCTGTAGATTTTAAGGTGGAATCATCCATTATCTTTCTTTGGTTGTTTGGGTCTTCTGTCTTGGAAGGTGTTGAACTTACTGCATAAGTAGAGAAAAGAATGTATCATATGGCTTCATTGTGTTTGCTGCAAACCATGTCATACATCTTCACCGGAGTATCCTTGCTTAGCATGTGTACTTGGTTTCTTGAACTTATAGGTAGTGGCAAAAGTTACTCTGCCAAGATGATGAGAGATATGGAGGTTGAAGGTGGTGGGGATGCACCAAGAATTCACTCTATGGATGATTATTTCATGACCGAAGTGGAAAAGGTGGGATTTAAACCTGTGTTGTAATAACGATCTCTGAGATTAGAGTATATTTGTGCGTGTGTCTGTGCAAGATGTGATGAATGTTTTATCCCACATCGAAGGTAGAAGAGAGTGATGCTTCAAAATCTTCTAGCGCAGCTAGAAACAAGAAACCTGCTGTGAAGACGGTTATGAAATATTATTATGAGCCTGAAATGGAAGAGGTAATGCTACTTCCAGAACAATATTTGTTTCTGATATTAACCTGCTCTTTTGCTTATGTCCCACATTTTTTGGTAGTATTCCTTTTGTTTTTTTTTTGCATATGCAGTAGGATGAACACTTCAGAAAATATGTACTTAATGACTCACCTTCTAAGGACCTTAATTGCTTGCCTCTGTGGATAATGAGTTTTCTCAGTTGTATTTCTTTTCTCTAGTACCCTTTACTCTTAGTTCTGCAAAAATCTATATCTTAGCTTTACTTTTTCTCATAGTCACTTATGCACACTGTCCATGTTCCGCAGTCCGTAATTGCTTTGATAGTTCTATGAATGATTGGCGATGTTTAGTAATGCTTAAGCATTGAGTGCCAGCTTGAACTTGTTACTTCTTAATTTTAACTGTCTCCAATTTTGTATACTTATCTTAGGTGTACCGAGAAAGCATGCTGAAAGCATTCAAGAAAACTCTGGAGGAGGGAACGTTCAGGCTCGTGATTGGTATGATAGTTACTTTCCTGCCTTCTCTTCCCCTTCCCCATCCAATTATGTGTTTTTTTAATTACTATGCCAAATATAACCTACTGGTGTTATATTAAGTGCATAAAATGTTACATCTTTGTGTTAGAAAGTCTTTTGAAATGCATTGGTGCCATTGAGATTACTTGTTTACTTTATTTTCTGTGCCCTACTTGTTAATCATTATCAATAGCTGAATCTTACTCTTCACCGAGCTCTTCTGATTCACCAACATTGGGATTCTGTGTTTTTGTTTGTTTAATGTGTATCACAGTCGAGCAAGTTGTTTACCAGCCTACAGGAAACCTCATATAGCATATTGTTTTGTGTCTAGGGAAGTATGCAAAAAAAGTACTATATCTCTGATGCTGTGATTTAGTTTGTTGTCTCAAGAATAAGGTTTTTTTTAAATAGGCTTAAATAATAAGTGAACGTAAAGAGGTTTGTCTAGTAGTTAAGACTTATTAAGCATTCAATGAGTTAAATGATGTAGCATGATTTAGATTTAGTGGTGTGATGCAGTGCTTTCGCGCTGCTTTCAGTTTCACTAACGACAGATGCAGTTTTGTTCGGCAAACAATTGACCTTTTGTGCTGGTATATGTGCTTCGTCTTAGTGGATGACCGCAATCTGCGGGTAGCTGATTTTGCTCAATTTTGGGCAATCGCAAAGGTATACCCTCACTTCTCTCTTCACGCATCTGCAAGTGTACGTGTTCTCTTTGTTGAGAGCTGCAGACCATCCTTCCCATCTTGTATATCTCCTTGTAGTTGGTTTTGTACATGAGTTAACTTCTTTCTTTGCTTTATTCTCTTGATCTGGTGACATGATACATTATGGTCGATCAAGTGTCCTAATTGATTGATATTTTCAGGTCTTTGTTATATTTTCCCAGTTTTATATTCTACAAAATCTATACAGTTTTGTTTGACGTACTTATTTTTTGGGTACATTGTAACACATATTTACTGAAGTTTCACTAGTTTGGACTTTTACTTGTTTTATTCGATTCTTTCCCGTTGTTTCAATGCCTGGACTAACATTTGAATTGACTTCATTTTGACATTTTGATGTCTCTAGACATGCAAATTGTGAGGGTACAGTTTTTGGTGTCCTTGACACCTTGAGTACAAGATTTTGTGTTTTTTTTAATGAGAATTGTTAGCTCCAAAATTTTACCACATGTTGTGGTGGATCTGTGCCACCTTCTTTGCCGTTTGCTTTATCTGAAGCACTAAAGCATATCAGGTCAAGATTGTATGTTCAGGACCCCACAGTTTGTTCTCTGGCACTGTTATATACAGTTGCTGAATATCTCCGTTAAAAAAACTGAATTTTATGGGATTATCTGTTCCCTTCCCTTGTAGCTCAATACTGTACAATTTTGTAGCTATGGGTGTGATGAGAGCAAGAGCTGTCTTTGGTTCAAATTATGCCTTTTCTGCACCTTGATGTGTGTGCCTAGGACGCAAGCTCCCTCATATAGAGATGCTGATAACATTAGAAGGGACTCCTGCTACCATTAGGGAATTGAAAAATACTGGCTTCTATTACTAGGAAATATACACTGATGATTCTTACCTAGAGAATATGAAGAAATACTTCTCTGAATTCCTGAAGGAGTCCTCAATTGCTAATAGACAAAACCAATATTTTCTCCTCACAGCCCTGTTGAAGAATGATTGTTTTGGAACTTCTAATTTAGAAATCTGACATTATGGATCTTCCTCCGTAAAGCTGGAAATTTCTTCTAGGGTTTGTTTGCACAATCTCATTTAGATTCTATTATTACTGTGAATCCCATAAACTTCTTTATTTCCCCTGAAGATGAAATTCAAAGTCAACATGTGGAAAATTCTTTTCTGAGGTTTCTGTAAACTCTAGTGTGGTCAATCCCTTAGAATTTAGTTCTTATGCTTTTGTATAATAAATGATACCAAGGTGATAGGTATGATATGTGTCAACTTCCTTGATAACCGTTATTTTTCTTTCTACAGAGATCAGGCTATGAAGTCTACATATCAGAAGCTGCTTATAAAGATCCTGAGGTAAGTTGGCGACACATTTTTCGTTCATGAGATCAGTATGTGCATGTCTATTTGGTCATTTGAATATCTTGGTTGCTATCTGTTATAATAATTTGGTAATCATTAATCATCTAAGGATGTAATGTGGAGTTTCTTGCTGTAATAGTGGTATTTAGTTGTTCACTGACGATCCTACAAAATCATAGGGTTGCACAGCTAGGAACGTGCATGGTTTTACCTTGGATGATGTGCAGAAAATGGCTGGGCAGTGGGAGGAGGCTCCATCTATGTATATGCAACTTGATGTCAAGGTTGGTTTCATTTTTCCATTTATCGCTGGAAGTAGTTGATCGGCGCTGTTCACTAATATCTTTCTTTGAAGGAGAGTATATTAAGCCGTTGAAGTGTTGCCCATCCATTGTTTTCCTTCTTGTGATGAACATCCACTTTTTTTCTATTGTAGAATTTTGTCTCTGGCATTTGTTTTCTTCTGACTTACGTCCCCTTTGTTGTTTGATCATAATTTCCCTAACGGTGTTATTTATTTGTGTGTAGTCATTATTTCATGGGGATAACTTGAAAGGAAATGGAATCCAAGAGGTGCTTTTCATATTATCTCTAGCATTTCTCTCCTTCACAAACCAGTTCGTCATAATTACTCTTCATGTTTTCTCATATCTAGCTCAGCAAGTTGAATAAGGGAAAGATGACCTTACTCTCATAGAGTTGTCGATAGAATCTATGATGTTTGAGATATCAATATGGATGGATACTTATTTTATACTGTTGCAATCGTACAGGTTGACATGGATACTGAAGAAGGAGATGACAATCATTCATCGCAAGTACAGGAAAGACACGCCGACAAGACAACAGTTCCCCCGGTTGAGGGCATAGCCCAAGGTATACTTCTGTCCTGAGTTTATGGTTTCCTGTATCATTTTGTAACCACAAGCTGTTTTTGGTCATTTGTAATCTATAAATACTAATGGTAATGTTTTGAAGCTCTCAAGCTTTACGTGTCAATGAACTTGTACTTCAAGTTGTAGATTATAAGGACTAAATGATTAGTAATTCAGCAGCTTTTTTGGCCTTAAATTTTTTGTACCAGATGATACGGAGACTTGGTATTCTATTTTTTAATAACTCTTCTATATTGCTTGTTCTTACCAAGTTCATTAGGGATAATCTAGCTATTGCTCCTTGTGGAATTGTACAAAGCTGTTCAATCCATTAGTGAAATATAAACTATTTCTCCATTTCAAAATTCAAAGAAAAATTTCCACGTTTAGCTGTTGTCATTTCCGTTGGGGCTGATTCTGGAACAATGATTTTGTATATGAAGCTTCAGTTTCTCCAAAAGGCGGGAAAACACAGGACGCTGTCGAAGACCAAACAGGAGTAAAAGAGCTTGGTAAAAGTAAGTGGTCAGAAAATTTTGACGAGGATGATAGGAAGGGACATGGAAAGACCAAGGGTAATGTAAATGCTCTTTCTGGACTGTTTCGACCTTGTGGGAAAAAAAGAAAATCTGTGCGTTGGAGTGACCAGGTTAGTTTTCTATGTTATAGTCCTCGATCCCTTGATTCTTGTGTGGATCAATTATGCTTCTCTGCATGATATATTGTATACATTGTCGGTTCTTGACCTTCAATGTTGATAAAAATTTTTCCGTTTGCTCCTAGCAATAGAGTGGAAGTAGGGCAGTTATGAACTGTTTGATAGACAAGGATGCCAGGTCTATTAGAACATATCCTTAGTGGTTATTTACTGATTTAAGATGGACTGGATCTGGATGGAACTCCATGACTGTACAATAAAACTATCAGTTTGAAGCTATACTTTCTGTTAACGGTCATGTTTTGTGTCGGAGAACATCCAAGTCTCTTGCTGCGTACCTATGTGTTTCATTGCTGTCTTTTTCGAGTCCCGTGTCTTGCCTAATGTTTGTTACTTGTCTGTAAATCTTACGAAAGTGTTCTTGTTCAGGCCGCCTCTATTGGGTTCTCCATAGGTGCAGCAAAGACGGGAAATATCCATTCTTTAGTGATTGGCCCGGGGCCTGGATACAACTTGGTAACTACCGTCTTTCTGTGGTCCACTGTCTGAACTTATTGTTGATTGCTCGTGTTCATTACCCTTCGAGTTAGACAGACGATCAACAAGAGCAGTATTGATTATGGTTGGAAAACTTGCAGAAGGCCAATCCATTGCCTGAAGAGGAGATTCCGAGCTCAAGACCATCACAGAGCAGCAGGAAGTCGAGGAGGCAGACTGCATTCCAGGATCGACTAAGAGCCGAGCAGGAATCGTTCAAAGCGATCTTCGATAGGAGGAAACAGCGGATCGGCGTACTTGATGTGGACGAGGAATGAACCAATGTAGCGAGCCCCCTGTCAGGACTTGGCGAACGGTGGTTTCGGATTTCTGCTTTGTAATCTCAATTTGTAGCTTAGTATAATTACCAGTTGTTCCGTTGGTATAAAGAAATGCATTTTTTGACAAGTTGATTCCCAGTTTTCAGTGCCCTCCTGTATGAATATGTTGGGTTCTGACCTTGTATCCATTGTCGTCTATGATAAAACAGAGCATCCGTATGTGGCCGAAATAAAATATTTCATCCAAACGATCTGTTAGAATAACTAATTTTGACTATTAAAACAAGTCGGAGCCAAAGTAGCATGTATGATGCTCAATTATCCGATACCGGTTTAAAATGGATTTGACCGGATAACCAGACCCGATTTTCCATCTCTGACTGGCTGGGTAAAAAGAAAGAAAGAAAGGTAAAAGTGGGAATTAACTGGAGCGCAATATACGGCATCCTCGTTTCTGTAAAACAAAACAAACAAACAATTATTATTTTTACTCTTTTTTTTTTTATTTTCTGCTCTCGCTGTATGTAAGCAAGCCTGTACAACGGCAGACTCTGCACTCTGCTCCCCTCCCCCCAACCCAAGCACGCTCCTCCTCCTCCTCTTGTACCCTTTTCCCCTCCACACATTCCTCCAAAATTATTCATTTTGCTAAATATGGCAACGGCTATTTCCTTCTTCTTCTTCTACATTATCTCCCTCTTTCTCACCAGTACAAACATTGCCGCCGCCGCCGCTCCGGTGGTCTCCGAGATCCATGCATTGACCGCTTTCAAACTCCCTCTCCACGACCCTCTCGGCGCCTTAGATTCCTGGGATTCCTCCACACCGGCCGCTCCCTGCGACTGGCGCGGCATTACCTGTTTCAACGGCCGAGTTCGCGAGCTCCGCTTGCCTCAGCTCCAACTCGCTGGCCCACTCACTTCACACCTTGGTGAGTTACGCCAGCTCAGGAAGCTTAGCCTTCACTCCAACAACTTCAACGGCTCCATACCCAGCTCCCTCTCTCACTGCTCTCTCCTCCGAGCCCTCTACCTTGACTACAATTCTCTCTCCGGCGACCTCCCGCTTTCCCTGCTCAATCTCACCAATCTCCAGGTCTTTACTGTCGCTTCCAATTTCCTCTCCGGGAGAATCCCTACTACTACTGGATTCTCGGTTTCCCTCCGATTCCTCGACTTGTCCTCCAACTACTTCTCCGGAGACCTACCCTCCAACTTCTCTTCGGATTCCCAGCTTCAGCTTGTTAATCTCTCCTTCAACAACTTCTCCGGTGAGGTTCCGGCAAGTATTGGTCAGCTCCAGGGGCTTCAGTACTTGTCGCTTGATTCCAACAGCCTCTACGGTACTCTGCCGTCGGCGATTTCCAACTGTTCGTCTCTTGTGCATCTGAGCGTCCAGGATAACGCTCTGAGAGGACTGATTCCAGCGACCATCGGCTCGATTCCGAATCTCCAGGCGCTTTCCCTTTCTCGGAACGAGCTCTCCGGCTCTATTCCGTCGAGTATTTTCTGCAATGTCCGGGGCAATTTTACGGCGGGGCTTCGAATTCTGGAATTAGGGTTTAATGCGCTCACGGGAATCGCTGAGCCGCCAAAGGACGGAGGAAGATGTGTGAGTTCCTTACAAATTATAGACGTTCACGAGAACCGCATTAACGGCGTGTTCCCTACCTGGTTGACTAACATTACCACACTTGAAGTCATTCAACTTTCTCGAAACTTCTTCGCCGGATTCTTCCCGGCAGGGATCGGAAACCTTTCCCGGTTACGCGAGCTAAGAGCGGCCAGCAATTTGTTCAACGGCAGTCTCCCAACTGACATCGGAAAATGTACTTCTCTACAAGTTCTTGACATTGGAGAGAATCGATTCTCCGGTGAGATTCCTTCCTTCCTCACTGGCTTACTCGGCTTGAGAAGTCTTTCCTTGGGAGGAAATCTGTTTTCCGGTCACCTACCTACCGGCTTTCGCAACTTGGTTGAGCTAAAAACGTTGAACTTAAGCGACAATGATCTAGAAGGAAGTTTTCCGGAGGAGATACTAAGAATGGCGAATCTGAGCACATTGAATCTCAGCCGCAATCAATTTGGTGGCCAAGTTCCTTCGAGTATAGGAGACCTAAAAGGATTACAGGTGTTGAACTTAAGCGCTTGCGGGTTTTCAGGGAAGATTCCGGTGAGCATTGGTGGATTGGTGAAGCTGGCAACTCTAGATTTGAGCAGACAAAATTTGTCCGGCGAATTACCTGTAGAGCTGTTTGGTTTACCAAGTTTGGAAGTCATTCACTTGGAAGAGAACAACTTATCAATGGATATTCCAGAGGGCTTTAGCAGCCTAGTCAGTCTGCAATATCTCAATCTTACTTCCAATTCATTCAGCGGCGAGATCCCGGGGACTTATGGGTTTCTGAGGTCGTTGACTGTTCTTTCATTGTCAAAGAATCGCATTGCAGGGAAGATTCCAGGGGAGCTTGGCAACTGTACAAGTCTCCAGGTCCTCGAGCTTCGTTCAAATCGTTTAACTGGCGAAATCCCAGGTGACGTATCGCATTTATCTCATCTGTACCGGCTGGATTTGGGGCAGAATAGTTTGAGAGGAGAAATTCCAGCGGAGATCGACAAATGCTCTTCTCTATCATCTCTTCTTTTGGATGACAATGAACTATCAGGCAGCATTCCAAAGTCATTATCCAAGCTATCCAATTTAACAGCTCTCAACCTTTCGTCCAACAGTTTGAGTGGACCCATCCCAGCCAACATTTCATCAATCACTGGGTTGAATTACTTGAATTTATCAGGGAACAGTTTAGAAGGTGAGATCCCTGAGGCACTAGGTGTTCGCTTCAATGATCCTTCAGTGTTCTCCATGAACAACAGGTTATGTGGGAAACCATTGCACAAGGAATGCTCAAATGTGAAGAAGAGGAAGCTGAGGAAACTAATTCTGTTCATAGCTGTTATCACTGGTGGAAGTTTATTTCTAGCATTGTGTTGCTCAGGTTACATTTACAGCCTTCTCCGGTGGCGAACCAAGCTCCGGGAATTTGCAGCCGGGAAGAAGCCAAGTCCTAATCGAGCAAGTTCAGGAACAGACAGAGGCAGAGGAAGTAATGGTGGAGAGAACAATGGAGGGCCAAAGCTAGTAATGTTCAACAACAAGATAACCTATGCAGAAACCATCGAGGCGACGAGGAATTTCGACGAGGAAAACGTTTTAAGCAGGGGAAGATACGGGTTAGTGTTTAAATCATCGTACCAAGACGGAATGGTGGTGGCTATCCGTCGCCTCCTGGACGGATCTACAGTTGAGGAGGCCACATTCCGCAAGGAAGCAGAATCCTTGGGCAGAGTAAAGCACCGTAACTTAACAGTCCTGCGAGGCTATTACGCCGGTCCGCCACCGGATGTAAAACTTCTGGTTTACGATTACATGCCCAATGGAAACTTAGCTACATTGCTTCAGGAAGCTTCACACCAAGATGGCCATGTCCTGAACTGGCCAATGCGCCACTTGATTGCTTTAGGCATAGCTCGTGGCCTAGCTTTCCTGCACTCTATCACTATGGTCCACGGGGATCTCAAGCCGATGAACGTACTATTTGATGCAGATTTCGAAGCACATTTGTCCGAATTCGGACTGGATAAGCTTGCCATTCCAGCACCAAAGGAAGCTTCATCCTCTGCAGCTCCAGTTGGGTCGGTAGGGTACGTGGCACCAGAGGCGGTGCTGACTGGCGAGGCAACAAAGGAAGCAGACGTTTACAGCTTTGGGATAGTGTTGCTGGAGATACTGACTGGGAAGAAACCGGCGATGTTCAATCAAGAGGGCGATGAAGACTTAGTGAAGTGGGTGAAGAAGCAGCTGCAGACGGGGCAAGTATCGGAGCTGTTGGAGCCCGGGTTGCTGGAGCTTGACCCGGAATTGTCAGAATGGGAGGAGTTTTTGTTGGGGGTCAAAGTTGGACTTTTGTGTACGGCTGGTGATCCGGTTGATCGGCCGTCGATGAGTGACGTGGTGTTCATGCTAGAAGGTTGCAGGGTTGGTCCGGAGATGCCTTCCTCAGCTGATCCCACCTCGCTGCCGTCGCCAGCAGTAGTCGTGTGATAATTAAGATTCTCTCTTCTTTTAGTGGCGATTCTTTAAAGTCCATTTTTCTTTATTGTTGTTATTGTATCTTGTCTTTGTTGTAAGGGTTTGGGGAAAAGGAAATGAGTCAATGACACTGACATCATCCTCATCATCATCATCATCATGGCCCTCTGGTTTATTATTATTAAGGAGTGCAGTTCATCTTTAAAATGGTAGAATGATTGTTATCATCAAGATTGTTTAAAGAGATTCTGATGATATATGTATTTTATTTTCTGCTCTGTTAATTTTACTATGTTTCCAAAGGAAATTGATTATAGCAGTAGGTGCCGTGCCTGTGTCTCCACCTTTCTGCGCAAAATACATGGTTCTTTCTCTTCCCCTTTTCCACCAAATTTATTTTTTTAGTTCAAAAATCTTTCATCAGTTCTTCGCAATGGCGAGGGTACCTTTTTCTGGACCAACTGCTGGGTTGATGCTGGGTTCGAGCTGACCGAACACCCTACAATTTGATTATTAATGCAGATCAGTATGGAGCGGGGCTTGATTGGAAACCTATTTGGAAGTGGTGTGGACAGAATCGGCTATGTCATTTCCTTTTGTTGACTGCTCATGGGCGTTGGATGACGAACTTTGAGCGATGTCGTCGACCTCTTACCACGGCGGAGGACTGTCAACGATGTCCGTCAATTCCGGAGGCTATCACTCATACTCTCCGCGATTGTAAATTTGTTGCGGAGATTTGGGAACTTCTTGGCTTTCCGTTTGAGCATGTGACGAAGTGGAATAAACCGTATTGAGGAACCGGGTTGGCACTTTGGTCCTACCGGATGGATGGTTCTCAATACTGATGGATCTGTGCTGGATGGTGGGAGTCGAGCCTCTGCGGGTGGTCTTATTCGCGATGAAATCGGCCGTTGTTTTTATGCTTTCACAATCAATCTTGGCACCTGCTCAATCACCCGAGCCGAGATGTTGCGCATCTGGGATTCCGTCCGAGTTCTGGCCTTCTTAGATTCCCAAGCTGCTATTGATTTATTTACTCAATGAGCGATATTTCTCATTATAACCAAGCGGAAGTGTTGGATTTCCCGCGAAATTGAGGGTCGTGATTGGATTATTGAGCTTCGAAATTCATACGAAGAAGCTAACCAAGCGGCAGATAACTTGGCCAGTAGGGGCATGGCTCTTCCTTGTGGTTTTCACTCGATCCCTGTTTCAAATTCTAGAAGGACTCGGAACTACTGTGTTTATAAAATGGACATGCATGGTAAGTTCTGAAAAAGGTGACAAGATTCAGCAGAGTAAAGAGTTTCAGAATCAGAACTCAGAAGTCAGAGCTCTGGGGGCATGTGATTCTTCTGCCAACGCCAGTGTCCTCCAGGACCTGGGACCTCGGTAAAAAAAGAAGAATTGAAAGCTACCTGTCCAATGAATTTAATGTGTTGAATAATTTACTAGTCTCACAAACCTCCAGTATACAACAATATGGTACACAGTACAACAAAAGTGTTTCTGTTGCTTTCTTTCTTTATTTATTTTATTTTTGGTTTTACTGCCGTACACATAATTTCACCCCATTTAGTTGATAGATCGCACGGCCCCTCCCATTGTCATGTGATCGTAAGCTAAACTCATCTAATCGGTCTAACTTAATACATGCCACTCAATTAAATCGATCCAAATATCTTCTAACGCAACCCATTTAGTTTTTGTACAAGGTAGAAAATTAACGTGATTGGGCGGTGAGTGTCCCCACAAGGTTACTCTATCAGCTTGGTTGCTCATGATGTATATGATTACAACCTGAATATGAATACATATAATGTTCTTTTTTTATATATATATCTCGTCCTAATAACTAAATTGGTTCAAGATTGATATGTAAAGATGTAAATTGATTATGGAGTGACCAAACTTAATACAATGATCAATTTTGAAACACAAAACATTTGTGGAGTTGAGAAAGTGAAAAGACTTGGTCAACAAGCCAATTTGAAATGAAACAACTTGGTCAACAAACCAAATTTTCACGTCAGACAAAAAGTAAACCAAGGGATTCCACCTAAATATGGATGGGTTCAAGATCAACCCTCCACTCCATATATTGAATCCCTCTCAAATCACAACACCAAAATCCCAGCACATTCAAAGTTAAAATCAAAGGCTTCCCAATACAAATCTCAAACCAGCCTTTAACCAATTCTTAGGTAGCAAGTAAAATGGGAGGAACAGAAGAGACGGAGAAGAAGTACGACGGTGGCGAAGAGGAAGAACACCACAAGAAGAAGAAGGACAAGGATCATGAGGAGCAGTCCGGGGAGAAATCCAAGGAGAAGAAGGACAAGAAGAAGAAAGACAAAGAAGGTAAGAATAAGGAGGGTGATGATGACGGCCACAAGGAGAAGAAGAAGAAGAACCCTGAAGACAAGAATGACCCTGCTAAACTCAAGGCTAAACTGCAGAAGATCGAAACCCAGATGCAGGAATTGACCCTGAAGAAAGAAGACATCCTTAAACGAATCCACGAAGCTGAATCTAACCCTCCTCCCCCGTCCGAGTAAATAACATGTTATTCTGGTAACGAACGATTACCGAAATAAACATATTTAGTTCTATGGAGATCAGTGTTCTGTATGTACTGTATAACACTGAACCTTTAAATAAAGATGATGTATTTATTGTACATGTTGTTCAACTGTTAAGTTATACTGTGATTGAATAACTACGGACAAAAGTGCATTAGCAATCAATACAGCTAGCTAGCAAGAAAAGTTGTTGAAGAGCGACTGAGGAAACCAGAGACTTAATAACAAGAGATTCTGAAATCAATTATTACAGTGAGGATCGAGGAAAGACTTTTACCTGTTGACGGCTATTGAGTATTGAGACGGCCACGACGGAGATGATACGGATTAAGGCCTAAGGGTTACAGCCGATGATATATATATATATGTATATGATTCATGCAAGGCCTGAACTAGAACTAGGGGCAAAATCTATGGGCAAGAAGATGGCTTTGTTCTCCTATGAAACGTTACGTGGCTTATTTTCAGACCATTAGATTAAGTATATACTATGTAGCGAATTACTACTTTTAAGGATGGAAATCTGTGGTGAGGAAACGTAACTAGTTTCTAATTCTGGTGTAATTTCAATATTCATATTAAAATTGATCAATTTTCGTTTGTTCGATTAGTACAGTTGGATCGATTAGTGGTTTAGCCAAAAACTTTGAAGGAACCAGTCCATTTATTTATTGGGCTTAAGGCTTTAAGTCCATATAACGAAATAAATCATGTAAGAACATGAAAGTCCAACAAAAAAGATAACATAAAATTGAAAAGAGAGACTTCCATTGGTGGAGGAGATCGTTACAAGTCCGCAAGAAACTAGGATAAAAATTTCCCAAGTCCACCATCTCACTCACGTGGCATTTCCGCCTCCCTCACAACACAACACCGCTGCAATCTTCAGATTCCACCCACCGTCGTCTCTCCAGAATCCAACCAACTCCCATCTCAATTACTATCTATCTATCTATGGCGATGACGGTGATTGCTGCTCAGCCAACTCCCACCGCTTATAATCTCCTCCGTGGTGGACAGAACCCGACCAAACATTTCTTATCCACCACCAAGCTCCCTTCTCCTGGAAGAAAACCCCTCTCTATCGTGGCCATGGCCCCTCAAAAGAAGGTAAACAAAAAATTTCAATTTTCCCTTCACTAATTAATTAATGAATTCAACTCAAAAGTAGTACTGATGGGGATAATCCCAAGGAAACCGTGGAATTGTATGGTGGAGGATACAGGTGAACAAGATGGACAACGGGTGGAAGAAGCAGTGGTACGGCGCCGGGATATTCTACGAGAGCGGCGAGGAGCTGGAGGTTGACGTGTTCAAGAAGCTGGAGAAGCGTAAAGTTCTGAGCAGCGTCGAGAAGGCAGGACTTCTCTCCAAGGCCGAGGAGCTTGGTGTGACGCTGTCGTCGATCGAGAAGCTAGGGTTGTTCTCCAAGGCAGAGGAATTGGGGCTTCTCAGCTTGTTGGAGAATGTGGCGGCAGTTTCCCCTGCTGCGCTGGCCTCGGCCGCGCTTCCAGCATTTCTGGCGGCGGTGGCGGCGATCGTGGTGATTCCTGATGATTCGACGGCGCTGGTGGTGGCCCAGACTGTTGTGGCTGGGACGCTGGGGTTGGGCGCTGCTGGACTGTTTGTTGGATCCATTGTGCTTGAAGGGCTGCAAGAAGCTGATTGAATGCTTACTTTTGATTCAATCGTAACTTCTCTTGCTGGTTAGTTTTTGGGTTTGTTTGGATTTAGTGGCATTTTGTTATGTATATTTTCGATTCCAATTGGTAATGGAGACAGAGTAATTAGAAGACAGCAAATTGAACTGTGAATCCGAGAGCTCTGCGTTTGCTTTCCAATGAGGAAAAACTTGGAAAAAAGAGTTGGGAAATGTTCACCATTTTGAACACAATGGAGATGCAGGTTATCGATCTCCCCGAATTTACTAGTTTGATATTCGCCTTTGCTGCTCGCTTTCGTCGATGTTGATACTGCTGGACCGCGCTTTCGACGATTGTCGGAGATTCCCTGCGTTCACGGTAGGCATAAAGATACATTGTGAGCATTCTGTTGGCATTCTTCTGTTCCTCATTGCTCCTGCTCATCTTGCTCTACTACCATTGTTGTAGTCTTTACTCTTCAGTAACTGTGCACCGTATATGCCACTACTACCAAAAATTCCCACTACAGCTCTGCTACCTTTAGGTCCATGGGCTCAGGTAAGAACAAACTAGATCGCCCATCAGACTTTTTGAGAACACCGCTACTATTAACTAACAAGAGAGCTCATTCTTCATCAACCATGCATCAAGACGTCATGATTTTAACCGTACAGTGGGTGATTATTATAAAATCAGAGTCCGTAAAGTGAATGAGCAAGTTGAATCTCTGATTGAGTTGAATTACAGGTCAAGGAAGTGGAAAGAAATAGGAACGTTCCCAAACCGAGCAAACGAACAAGCTAGATCCTGATCCCTTTGTTGACAACAAATCCATGTCCAAAACAAAAGTAGCAAATTTAAAAGCCATGTCTCTTTACCCCTTTTCTTCAGTTTCTCCTCCACTTGGACTTTGGGGGAAAGGAGGATCGATTAGGGTAATGGCTTAAGTATATAGCTCATATATAATGCTCACACAAACATACCTTGTATACTATAATGAAGTCTGTTTGGTTCAATACTGTTTTTGTTTACCAATACAGTCATAAATAATAAACGTCGAATTAAGTTCTAACTCATTATTAATTTTAGTCACGTAAAGAAAAATTAAGTTTCTTTTTTCGTTTTTGATTTTCATTGATCTCTATCTAAAGTGGCAGTTCAGTCCAACGCATTTAGAACCGACAACCGGATGTTTCAAAATATTGCTCTTACGAATAAGAGAGACGAATTCCCACGCATTTAAACTACTTTGCCATTTCTACTATCATGTTAATATATTGACGGATGAATTTACAAACTCGGAACTAAAATACAATTTCATAACAACTCAAAACTCTTATTACTTATTGGCTAACTCTTTACAATTGCATGACCATTTTACAAAAACCGTAAAACCCTAATGACTAGTTTGGCTAAGTTACGAAATTGAGAATAAAGAAAGACGCAACATTTTTGTCCTGAGATGGAAGGGCATGATTGTAAGTACAGACTTCTCTCACCATCTCCAATCCTCCGTCTCTCAATATAAACACCATTCCCATTTCCTTCCCAAAAACCGAAGAAAGAAAGAACGAAACTTTCCCCTCTTTAACCCAAACTCTCTTCAACCCATTTCTCCATTCTCAAAACCCATCTCCCTGAAACCTCCCCCCCCCCCCCCCCACACCTCTAATTTTATTTCCACCCCCGTCCGGCGATTCTGACAGTGATGGGTATGACCTGCTGCCGGTGCTCCCACACCTCCCACATCACCGAGATCATCATCACCAGCTTCTTCCGTCACAAGTCTTAAATCAGTTCCCGCCGTTTTTGGACTTGTATGCAAAGAAGGAGGAGACTCAAGAATTTTCACTTCTCTCGGTTTGAAGACTCAGGATCCGATTTTTCTTTTCACCGGCGGTTGGTTTGTTTTGCCTGAGCTTGCCTACTAGGCAGCTTGAGGGGAACACCAACACCCAAAATCGAACGTTTTTCAGAGGACAAACAGAAATCAAAAGCAAACGCAAACTGTTCTTTTTTTTTCAAACCGAAGTTTTAGCAGAGAAAAGCAGAGAATTTCAGACATCCATGTCGGCGATGGCTAACGATGTCGGCGGCGGCGGTGGAGGAGGGACTTGTGTTACTAATTTGCCTCCTGCTCTGCATCGGAACAACAAGAGAAGCCATCAAAGCGCTTCTCAGCCCCTTGATTCGTTTTTCCTTCCTGGGTCTTCTCCTTCTTTCCTCGGTATGAAACCCTAATTCCACTGCTTCAGCTTCTTTTAGCTCTGTTCTGTTCTGGGCTAGCTTTAGATTCTGCTGTGTAGCTTCTAATTTTATCTGTTATTGTGAAAGACTAACTTTTTGGATTGATTTCTGGATGGTGGTTTTGGTCCTCTATAACTTGTTGTATTTTGAATGAATTTTGTATCAGGTCCAAGATCAATTGTCCGATTTGATGATGCAAGCCAAGTAAACGGATCATCATCATCATCAAGCAAGCCCTTCTTCTGCTCATTTGAACTGGATGAGAATGGGGACGATGATCTGGATGAGTATTTCCGGCAACCGGAGAAGAAGAGGAGACTTTCAGTAGAACAAGTCCAGTTCCTCGAGAAAAGCTTCGAGGTCGACAACAAGCTCGAGCCAGATCGAAAAGTCCAGCTTGCTAAGGACCTTGGCCTCCAGCCTAGGCAGGTTGCTATATGGTTCCAGAACCGCCGCGCTAGGTGGAAGACTAAACAGCTCGAGAAAGATTACGATACTTTGCAATCGAGCTTCGACACCCTCCAGGCCGACTATGCTGGCCTTCTCAAGGAGAAGAACCACTTGAAATCCGAGGTAAAGAACACAACTTTTTCGACACCCTTTTCGATTTACATTGTTTTTTAGAACTGGTGCTGATGACAAATTGGTGGTCGTGTTGTTTCCAATGGTTTCAGATCGATTCGCTGACAGAGAAGCTACAGCAGAAGGAGAGAGCGAAAGCATTTTCAGACATGTCTCAAGGCCAAATGGAGAAGCCAGCTCAGCCATGTAAGCAGGAAGACATAAGCTCAGCAAGAAGTGATATTTTCGACTCGGAAAGCCCGCATTACACGGATGGTGTGCACTCTTCGCTGCTGGAGGCTGGCGATTCTTCCTATGTGTTCGAACCGGACCAGTCGTCTGATCTATCTTCGCAGGACGAAGAAGATAACTTGAGCAGGAATCTATTGCCTGCTGCAGCATCCTATGTGCTGTTCCCAAAGCTGGAGGATGAGGATGATTATTCAGATCCATCTGCAAGTTTTGAAGATAATGCCTTTTGGTCCTCTTGGCCATACTGAGTCTGCTTTAATTTTTTTTTTTTTTTGGATTAGAAGTTACTAATAAATAAATAAATAATGTTGTATAATCTTTGTTTTCCTATGTTAATGTTGGTTTGGTTTGAAGGAGCAAAATGATTAGAGTCATGATTTGCAAATAAATAAGAAACTGAAGGTGAGAGAACCCATGTTGTTCTGTTCCAACATATGACAACTGTGGTTGTGTTCCAGTGTTCTTTGTTTTCCTCTTTTGTAGTTGTTAGGGTTTAATGGAAACCATGTTGGTGGTGGGCCAATCAATTACTGTGATCCATATAAATGTCTCCAATATATTGCCTTTTCATGTTGTTGGGAGGTTGGAGCAAATTAAGCACTACAAAATATACATCGATAAAGTAAGATTATTAATAGAAATAGAATGAATGTCGATAAATAAATGAAATCTTATAATTTCAAAATGACGAAATTCTGCTGATAAGGTCCTTTTGATTTTAAAATGACCAAATTTTATGTAATATTTTTAAAATCAAAGTTATTGTGTTTTCTAAATTCGTCTAGTGTTCCATCAAACTCATTCCTAACTTAAAATCTTGAATAGGGCTCCGACCAGTTTGGTCGTAGTGTGTATATCTTCGACTGTGACACAAATATAAAATCCGACACCCATGACTTCGTTTCTCTTCCAACTCAGACATAGATACTTGATGGTAAGGACTCCTAATATTCTAAACTAAACTGAAGAAGGAACTCTGTTGAAGACTTCTATGTCACTGTTTTTCTTAAACCGAAACATTCGAGGCGTCGTTACTAAGGTCCTTCGTAATTAGGCCACTTGTGGGTGGTTTTGTGGTTGATGTGACGCAGAGGAGATGGGAAGGGAAGGAGTTGCGTGGAGGGGTAAGTAAGTTATGAGTGACGGCAGGGGTTTTCAAAGAAGCAAAGCAAAGGCTAAAAGAAGTGTAGTAGTAGTAGTAGTAGTAGTAGTATTCATGAAAAGAACGGCAGGTTATCTTTTAAATTTCTAAGTGGGAGACGCCGAGGTGGCGACTGTGATTTGCTGTGATTGCGATGCCCGTACTTATCTCCTTGGGAGATGTCAAGTTCCACCCCTTGTGCTACTATGCTCAAATACGTTCCACACTAAAAGTCGAAAATAAATGAAACTAAATGGGTTCCAGCCACGTTTCACCTACTGCCTCCCCATTATTTTTACCTTTTACCTCAAAGTTTGGAGAAAATAATTCAAACCGGTCAACTCAACATGTAGTGAACAATTTAACCTATCATTAAATTGGTTCACATTATCTATAGTCGATCACCTTGTATATGTAAACATGTCTACAGGTTCTCACCAATTATCTATTCAACATTGCCGTGGAGTTCCTCGTACTCTATGGTCCGAGAATAAGACTCTCACGGCCCTAACGAAAATGATGGTCCGGTCCGAGCCAAGGCAGCATAAGCATAGACTCAGGTGTCCACCAGTCAAGAGTGAGCCTCTAATGGCCGATGAGTCGGACTGTTGAGTATTGACTCAAGTGAGATCCTTCTGTAGAAATATGGACAAGAAAGAAAAACCCTATACAAAATTTAATCAAATTTTCATATATGGACGACTCGTTCACCCCCACCGGAGATTCCTTACCAACCAATCCAAATCTCACCTCCACTTCAAATCGTGACCACCCACCTGTCCGTCGACGTGTACGACCAAGATGGCATCATCCACCGTGTTTCTTTTTCTTTTTGTTTGCTGCCACCAATATAGAAAGGAGCAAGGGAAAAGAGTGAAGAAAGAGGACAAGATCGGCGGCAGCGGAGCGTCCCCATCAAACAGCGTTTCAGCGATATGCACAAAATTATATATATTTTCCCCACCACCACCGAGTCCGATTCTGGAGCCAAGGCCTTTGTTTTTGGATCCGATCTAAAAGCAATATACATCTTTATATGATTTAAGAGTCAAAATTAACTAAAAATAATATGGTTATATTAATTTGAATATTTTTGTCGAATCAGAATCCAACTATTTTTTATCGCCGAATTATAATATCAAGTGATCGGATTATCATTTCTGGTCATCGAAAAATTTTCTAATCAAATTTATCAACAACTATGACATCGGTTAAATAATTTTGTTTCCACCCGTGTAATCACCATCGCCGGTTTTATATTTTTTAATTTTTTCCTCTTTTTTTATTAGAAAATATTTTCCAACCACCGATTGTACAACTTGATATGAAGAATTGTACGGATCATACAAATTTTTATATATTTGTTTAAGTCGATACAGATATACATTAGTATAACTTTTGTAAAAAATATACCTAAACATTTAAATATACAAATTTATATGGTCGTAAAATATCAATTCACCGTCATATTTTCAATTATTAAATTTATGATAATATTTTTAGACCACTAAAATTTATACAAACTTTACGAATTGGTTTAAAAGTCATTTCTCTAACGCCAGATCCGAACTGCACAACCACCACCGCTGCACTTGGGAATCTCCACCCAACCGCAACAGGACAATTGGTAGGGCTGGGACCACGAGCGGGACCCACTTGACGTGGATGTGTAGGTCAACGTGGCATGTGATCCGGCTGTTTGATTGGCGGATCATCTGGGTCAAAATATCCGCCTGTCGGGCCCTCCACCATCCAAAGTTTTTGAGATGAGAAATTACCACTTCTATCCTTTTCTTTCCTTTTGAGCGCTCATTTCACCTCTACTTTTTACTTTTCAACATAGTGGTACTGCATCTCAACCTTGTTTACTGCAACTTGTCTTGATATTCTATTTTTATGCACAGCTTTGGTCCATTCACATTTCCTAAAAAGGTAAAAATTGACCTATACATGTTATTCACTAGTGCTTCCCTTTATTCATTGATTGAATTCTTCATATTATGCCAAAATAAAGTGTCGAAATAAGTTACTTACTTAGGTTGGTCATGAAAAAAGAAGAGCCAATCATGAGGTGAGGGATTACAACACGCATTTTTAGTTGTATAGTCGATATTGTCATAAAATATTTTGGTGTAATAAATACTGATGAGTCTCGTTAAGGGCAACGACATTTTTTTATATAATAAGAGTAATTTGCATTCTCAATTTTGCTCCCCATTGCCAATTGAGTCCAATAATTAGGTTCATCTATAGTTCCATGTATCACTTGTAGTGATCTCTAGGCCTTGTTTTTTTTATTGATATACACTATACAATAATAATAAAAATTGGTTAAATGATTTATTGAGATTTCAAATGATACCAAATTTACAAACATATTCACTTTTTCTGCTTGTATTAATTTTTTTATTCGAGCTTATTATATGTTTTTCTAATCAACGTTCAGAAAAATATTTACTAATATGTTGTCATTAAAGATTATATCGTCAAAATACCATCTTTACACGTATCAAAGCCATTTTCAGGATTGGAGCTTTCTTCAAGTTCATCTTTATAAATATTACATGTGATTGACTTGGTACCACATATATTCGTTAATCAAAGAAATAAATATCGCTTTAACATAGACACAAAAATAAGTCAATATATATAACCAAAACTTACAAGTTACAACCTCGGATAACCTCCTCAATCATCATACTGAACTTTAACACACATATATACTAAAATGGTGGTTAAAACATGTTCGGACTAATGACAGGAAATTGAAGAGGAAATGGGATAACAGTGCAAAATGATACAGAGGACTGATTTGTACATAAACTTTCTTTATTGTGACCAAACGAAGAAGATAAAAACGGGGAAAGGAGGCTTTGAGCAAGAGGGAAAGGGTGGCATGCACAGAACAGAGTGGGAAGAGGGGAATGGGAAATTTCCCCGTAAGGTGGACCCTACCTGACGGTGACAGCTCGGATGTGTCGCTGTCTCTTTCTCTTTCTTGGTGAAGTCACACACGTGTAAGCTTATTCGCGGGGAACCCACTCTGCACGTGCTGTTCAGGTGGGGCTGTCGTTTTGGGGCAAAGTTCGAGGTGTTCCTGTCCAACAGGCAACGCAACTGCAATTTTGACTTTCTTTCTCCTCCATTCAATTTATTGCTTTTGTTTCTTTGTTCATTGATCGCAGTTAATTCATGTGTGTGGGTTTGTAACACTTTACAGTGACCATTTTGTCCACATGATTACCAAGTTTGTACATAATAATATCTTCAATGACACTTTCTCCCCAAATTTTCGAGAATGGATATACACTTCATCTTAGTCATCTATTTCGGAAAAAGGATACGTTAAGAAAGGTAATTAATGAAAGTAATTGGGCGAATAAAGTGGGCTGAATACGTTAAAAGAAGTAATCAACTTTAGACTTTGATTAAGAGGCCACATCGTCATTACCTGATGTGAAAGGATGGGATCCTTTTTTCTACACCGCAGGGAATAATGGTTGGATCAAATGGGGCAATGCCAAATTTCAATGCAAAAACAGTCAATAAAATCCCAACTTATTTGGAGTAAATAGTAAGTTTCTGTAACATGTAATTATCTCTTTTCAACCTTTACATTTATAGTAATTTACATCATGTGTTCATTTCTTTCGATGGTTGTAAACCGAGTTTTACAATACTTTAACGTAAGAGAAGTTTTAAGTATCGTTAGATGCATCCAATATGTTGCAAATACCGAAAACTATAATATTAGTGCAAAGAAATATGACGATGCAAAAAATCACAAAGAACCTATCGTCTTCGATATCAACCTTTGCCCAACAAAAGTAAAAGATAGTCCACACACAAGTACATCGAAACAAATAATTAATGAGGAAGATACATAAGATTAAGAAGCTTTGCAATATCATTACAGATGCAGTCAAAATAGGTATGAAATTTGACTGAGAGGCAGTACTGTGAACCCATGCTTTTGCTTATCAAATTTTAGCCATAAGGTGCATGCATGGCTAGATATACGATTGTGTTACCACATATATATCATAAAAAAAGATATACTAACTTACATTTAGGCATCTGGCTAAGGAGTTAGCCGACATATGCTTTCAAATACTTTTCAAATTCTGATTCCAATAGCTAGGAATCAAGATGAATTGTTTTTATAAGGGAAACAAAAACAGAAAGGAGAAGAATCATATTTCAGTAGCGGCCTAGAACCGACATCTGGTCGTTGTAGTATAGTGGTAAGTATTCCCGCCTGTCACGCGGGTGACCCGGGTTCGATCCCCGGCAACGGCGTATTTTTTGAATTTTTTGCTTATAAAAGCCGGGCTTGGGCCTCGTGAGCCTTGAAATTCTACTGGCCTTGCAGATTTGATTCACTTGTTCTAATTTATATTTAGGGCTATCACTTGCAGTACTGGGCCTAGAGCATACCACAGGCCGCAGATAAAAGAAATTTAACTTAGGTTCAAATCAAGATTTTCGGCCCACTCAAATCTGATGAATGAGGAATCCAGCAGCTCCTACTGAATAAGAGATGCTGCGACATATTTCTCTGTGAATCGGATTTTTAGCTGCTGGTTTAACAGTTATTATCGATACAAAAATATTTATTATGGTTAATCCTGGCTGGTAAAAAAATTGTTCACTTCAGCTACCTCATGGCTCTTTTCAAGGTTGTGCGAGTGCTATGTAGTAAACCTGGCTGGTAGGTTTTATCCCCGATGTTTATAATTTTGATTGAATATCAAACTCAAAACCTGTAAATCACCTGTTGAGACGGCCAACTTCCCAAAACTTAATTCATCAGAAGCATATGAAACGGCCGTTCATGCTATATCATGAGTTTGTACACATAGTATTACCCGACAAAAGACGCAACATTATAACTAACATATATAGACATGAAACTGTTAAAAAAACACAAACAAAAGACCAATTTCTTCTGTTCCTCCTCTCTTCGCTCACAAATTTGCACATTCCCTTTCAGACAGTGTAGGCCTGTTGAATAGTGTCTATGTCCAGGCCCTTCAATCTCACCACTGATTCCACATGCCCCTTCAGTGTATGCAGCTCCCTCAACCTGCACCACCAGATACCCCGTAAGCTCGCAAACAAACAACAGCATCGAATCATAACGAATATGCACACATTACCTTGCAATTTCAGCTCTCCTCTTTGCTTCTTCAGCCATCTGATTGAGTTCCGTGAAATGGGTGCGTTCGTTAAACATCTTGGTGTCTGGAACTTCTAATCCGTGCAGTGTTCTCTGCGCATGTGCCCATTGAAGCTCGCGCTGTTCCTTTCCGAAATCCTTTTGCCTTGTGAAAGCAACCTGCAACGAAAACAAACTCATTCGTAACAGAACACAAATAGAGATGAATAATTAAACAACAGAAACCTAATCGTTTACCCTTTGCTCAATGACAAGATCCCACGCCCTTCCGCTGAGCACGTAGCGGATGAGGAACTTAATCGGGTCCAACGGGATGTAGAAGATGATATTGTAGAGCCAAATCACACCAGCCCATCCCCACCCTATCCCTTCTATCGCAGCAAAGCTCCAGTTCGCGTAAACAGCTATCAGTGTAGCAATCTGAGCAACGAAAGATCAGTTCTTTGCAGCACCAAAATACCACCAAAACCGTTAAAGATGGACAATTTGACATACCAGCTGAGCAATTATGAAAGCCACAACCAGCAAGAAACCAGGACGTTCTGCGTAGGACCAGCTTCGGGAACGCGTTACAAAGATGAGGGCTTGACTGATGGTGCTCACTTGCAAGTAAATTGCCGAGGCAAGTTTCCTGAAGTCATCGTGTGCCGTCTTCTCCAATGTCGGAACCCCAAATGTCCTCTGGGAAAATTTAACCAGGAATGGAAGTCGTAAGACATTGTTTTCAACTGTTAACAGTCCTAAAGGGTATATCTTTGAGAGAAGGTAAAGTCGTCATCATATTTTTACCGGGAAGAAGTCAGTTTTATATGCAGCCCAGAAGAAAATAACAGTCATCATCGCTAGGTAACTACCAAGAACAACTCCAGTTGTAAATATCTCGGCCAGCTTCCAACTGTCGGGCAGTGGAGACGGTTTCACCCTATCCTTTGATATGGTCATAATCGTACCTGCATTTCACACACTGCTGTCAAGTTTCTCGAAACAAAACGCGAGATAGACTGATCATAGACTAACAGATGATAAACGACTTCTTTTTTACAGAAACGAACCATCATTCAGAATGGCAATAATCAGAACCATGAAAGGTGGGAAATCAAACTTCCATATCAGAGCCAGGAGCATGAAACCAAGCTGTCATTATACAGACAACAAGAACAGGTCATAAGCACATATGTTTATGTGTATCTGTAGGAAAAAAGTTAAGAGACAGCAAAACCAGGATCTCCTGTGCTTACCACTATACGAATGGTGATGGAGACTGCATAGATCTGGAAACACACAAAAGACAGATAATTTATTCATCAGAGATGATTACCAAAACAATCAGAATGCAACGCAGAAAGAAAAAAAAGGAGTGTGATGTAAACAACTATAATACAGCTTCTACGTTATACAATTCTTACTGTGTAATTTTTCATCCTCTGAAAGATTGCTCGACTGGTCAAGACAGCGCTAATGATGACACTAAGACCAGGTTCAGTTAGAACAATATCAGAAGCGCTGCGAGCAGCATCGGTGGCATCAGCAACTGCAATTCCGATGTCAGCCCTTTTGAGAGCAGGAGCATCATTAACTCCATCACCAGTCATCCCACATATGTGCTTCATAGCTTGCAAGCGCTTGACTATCTCATATTTGTGCTCTGAAATATCAAAAATTAAAAAACGTTTGTGTGAGGGACATTAACTTTGTGCTCTGAAATATCAAAAATTAAAAAAACTTTTTGTGTGAGGGCATTAACTTTGTGCTCTGAAATATCAAAAATTAAAAAAACTTTTGCGCGAGGGACATCAACGCAGGTTTGATCAAAGTAAGAACCTAAAGGAACAGGGAAATGAATGATTACCAGGAAAAACGCCAGCGAAACCATCAGCTTTTTCTATAAGGTCATCGACGGGTAAAGAAGCAATAGATTCATCCTTATTTTGTCCCAGCAATGCAGATGATGGGTACATGTTCGTGCCCATTCCCAAACGGCGCCCAGTTTCCTTCCCTATTGCTAGCTGATCGCCTGAGGGAGAAGAGGTTTCAAGGTCAGCACGAAAAAGGAAAGCCTTCTGATGCATGAGAACTATCATGATAGAGATTAAACCAATATACCTGTAATCATCTTGACATTGACACCAAGATTGAGAGCCCTCCTTATAGTCTCTGCACTGTCATGCCTGGGTGGATCAAAAAGAGGCATGAGACCAATGAACTGCCATGGGCCTCCAGAGCTTTCTTTCCTGCCTTCAGGAACTTCCTGCACAATCCAAAGGAACAATCAATGTAAAGAGTGAGATAACGAAACCCTGAAACGTTCACCACTCAAAATGGGGCAAAGTCACGAGAAGGATACCTGGTATGCAACAGCAAGAGACCTTAAGCCTCGCTCAGCAAACTTGTCGATCACAGCATGCACTCTTCGTTCAATTTCTGACTTATTATGTGCAAGATGCAGAATCTACAAGCACATATCATATGATAATCAGTCCGACATACATATTGCTGCACCAATTGGAAAATTGAGATGGTTGCGGCAAGTTTTACCTGCTCAGGAGCTCCTTTGCTTACTCTGTGCATTCTACCATCACCGTCTAAATAGGTCAATGCTGTCCGCTTATCAGTAGGATTGAATGGCAGAAAATGAATTTCCTGGACTCCAGCACGTGCCTTCGCAAGAACAAAACTTGATCAGAAACATACCTCAAGAGAGGAAAAAGGAAAAGTTAAAAATAAAATAGAATGAAAACAAAGAGAGAATTATAACACATTAATTGGACTGTGCTGTTCACTTACTTCCTTAGGATCAGCCAGCATCCCGACGATGGCTGCATCAATTGCATCTTGGTTCTCTGTCCTTGAGGCTCTAGCAGCCATTAAAACCACAGTATCTGCATCAATTCCCTTAGAGAACACCTGCAGAAGTAGGCATCAAGAGACATAAGAAGCTAGAACTCAATCTCCACATTAGATGCTTTCACAAAATACCTGGCAACTCACCTCGATAAGATTCTTATCAACCGTAAGTTTGTTCAATGTCAAAGTTCCAGTCTTGTCACTGCAAAGCACGTCCATGCCTGCCATCTCTTCAATTGCAGTCATTCTCTTTGTGATGGCTCCCTGTATTATATTTGACAGTTGGATCATAACATCATGAATTACCAAAAAATGGACATACAACACAAACTCAATTAAAATGTTGAAAGAAATATTGTACCTGTTGAGATAGCCTATGAGAACCAATTGCCATGGTAACTGACAAAACCGTCGGCATGGCAATTGGAATCCCTCCAATAAGCAGCACAAGAAGATTGTCGATTCCAGGACGATACTGCCTATCTTGGATGGGGTACATGACAATAAGCTCTATAAGCATTCCCACTCCAATCGAGCATATGCAAAAGTTCCCAATTGCTGTCAACACCTACATTACAAGTAACAAAGGAAAAAAATTTAGAATTTAAAATCAAACAAATTTGCCAAAAATGAAGGTGTTCATTAAAGTAAGGGTCCTCAATAATTTCTATCTAAGTCACCTTTTGGAAGTGTCCAACTTGGTTAGTGGTATCCACAAGATGAGCTGCTTTGCCAAAGAAGGTATGAACACCAGTCGCAATAACCACAGCTTCAATTTCTCCTTGCTTACAAGTCGAACCGGAATAAATACCATCTCCGGGACCTTTCGTCACTGGAAGAGACTCTCCAGTTAGAGCAGACTGCCAAAGGAGATAAATAAATAAAAGCGCAATGTCAAGCTAAATATACACAAACTCTACAAGGAAAAAGAAACTCATTTAAGCAAAGTTCAGCAAAAGAAACCCACCTGATCAATTTTCAGAGGATCACCTTCCAGCAACCGAGCATCTGCAGGGATAATGTCTCCAAGTTTGATACTGATGATGTCACCAGGTACCAGAATTGAAGCCTCTTGTTCGCTCCACCTCCCATCTCGAAGCACCTGCACATAATTCATACAGAAAAAACCGTTTAACCCCGAACGATCGTCACTTGAGAATACAAGGTTTCAACATTTCAGGAATGAATGAGAACAAGGTTCTTCCTTCAATTAAGAATACCTTTGCTTTGGGAGCTAGACTAGCCATGAGAGCAGCTGCCGCATTACCAGCATTGTTCTCTTCGATAAAACTGATGGTTGAGTTGATCAACAACAGCGTGATAATACCCACAAAGTCTTGCCAATCCGGAGGCTTTCCCTAAAGTTACAGAACAACAGATTACTCAAATCTCAGACAAGACAAGGAATAAACATAAGATGAACAAATAGAAACAAAGGCAGGAGAAACTTACTCCTCCATTAGCAAGGGCAATCGCCATGATTGCAGCAGCTTCCATCACCCAGGACAAAGGATTCCACATGAACCCCAAGAACTTCAAGAACTTGCTCTCCTGAGAGGGAGAAAAAACACACAAATTAAAGGCTTCAGTTCGGTCTTATGACCACACAACAACCCAGAAATTTCAAAAAAGGTCCTACCTTTTTCTCTTCAAGCTTATTGTAGCCAAAGATGGTGAGCCTATCCTCAGCAGCCTGAGTGGTAAGACCTTCCCTGCTACATCTCAGATTCTCAAACACTTCTTCAATGGGTATGTTCTCCTGTGAAACACACACAAAAACTTCAATTATCCAAAACTCCCCAAGAACAAAACCAGCTCAAATCTATAAAAAAAACTTACCAAATCAACCGTTTCCTTCAACACCCCCTCCAAAACTTCAGCTTTCTCCCCCATCTTGTTTTCTTCTTCCATCACAGCTACAACCAGAAACAAAAGAGAGTAATGAATGGTAAAGATTCAAACTTGTTATCAACCCACAACCACCATGAAAGTAGCAAGATTGAAGAAGCAGGAGCAGAGATGGAGTTAGAGAGAAATGGAGGGGTGGGTGGGTACCTAGTTAAAAGGCCTGAATTATAGGCATGAACAATTATCAGAGACGAGAAACCCACTAACACCACCACCACCAAATCCAAATCTGCAACGAAGAAATATATAAAAGGTAACAACCGCTATAGAGAGAGAGGAGAAAGGAGTGGGCAAAAAGAGTGTTGTTGTGTTTTGAGTAACAGTCCCCCAATTGTATCCTGCTTCTCTTTACCCTCCTCCTCTCTATCAAAAGGCCAAACCTTTTTCATATATATATATTAAATGATAATAACTACACTTTGGTTTTCATTTTTCTTTCGTTGTTGAAGAGAAAGGGTAACCCTTTCTTTTCGGCCGCTGCAACAGCTCGTCATTTTGGGTTACGGAATAGAGTCGTCGTACTTGTGGACTTACTTTGACGGACTTTTTTCTTCACCGTAAGGCCATTATCGTCTTTAATTTATTGTGGTCTATTATTGGAGTTTGGAGGGTTTTGTTACTTTTCTTTCCTATTTCTTTTTGTTTTCTTGTTTTTTGTTTTTTTCCATAAGAAAAATCTTAAGGTTTTGAAAACAAGAAAACAAAGCCGGTTATATAGATGAGATTGAGGGGCACCAAAAAATTATGGCCGTACAACAAGATGGCTGTCATTTTCGGTTAGGATTTTGATAATTGGTTTTGTTTCGGATTACGTATCAATCTTATTGAAATTTATAATTTGAAATTGTTCCAAGTGATTTCGAATTGTAAGTAATGTTTGGAACTTTTCTACAAATCAATAACTTGATCGGATGTTACTTGGGCTTTTTAAAATGATCTAAGGATTTTGATCAAGTCTTAATTAGTGTTTAGAGGCTTGGTTAGCTAGTTAGATTTTCGTCAGAAATTAAAGATTCCGGTTTAATGATTAACATGATTTTATTAAACAATATTTAGACTCGAACAAAAAAATAAAATCAATATTATAATGGTGTTTATTTATAAAATGTGTTGAATTTAAATTTACGATTTCTAAATTATAACACAACTCTATTTTAAAAGCTAACGCCCCTTAGAATCAGAAATTTTAATTTCGTTTTTCTTTAAATGCTTTATATGGAACGTTTATGGTTTGGCAAGTGTTGGGTGGGAATCGGCATGCAGACAAGAAATCACCCACACCCTCTCCAACTTAATTAGGTTTCGAGATTTTCCCAAAAACAGTCGAGCTTCATCAATTATCTTTAAACTCGTGCAATTAACTCATTTACTCTGTGATTTCCTTATCTAATTTGCTCTCCACATAATCACATTTTCCACCAGAAATGTTACATTTTTTTGTATAAATACTATAAATGTTACACTTGTACGAGGTATATGGTATACTATACACACACTTTGTAACACGACTATATACTATCTAGATATACTTAGTGTATATACATCAGATGTTACTACATACATATGTACTTGTGAACAAGAGTGTATATGTACAATTTGTACACATATCTTATTTTGAAATTGAATCTTATACTTAGAATCTCGAAATCTCAATATTGGTGGTCAAAGATTATCATTTTGGAGGTCAAATATATGAACTCCAAAAATTTACTCATTTTTTCTATTTGTGTATTTCCAATTAGACGGATCACTAACTATTTTTCATTTTGCATGGTGTCTTTGAAGCAGTTCCAGACCCGGATTTGAAGTTAGGAAGGAATGTTTTGATGTACAAGACTGTTGAGTTTGATTATGTTATTGATCTCTCTTACGTGCCCAATTGAATACCACATCGCGAAGTATGGGATTAGCTGGTGAGTGGGTTATAACCTCCCGAATACGCTTTTCTTTCAAGCTAATTTTTGGGGATGAGTACTACCCGTGAGGTGGTAACAATTGATATCAGAGCGAGTTTCACACCCAATCTGCATTTACGGAAGGGCGACCTGCCTAAGAAGCGACCTCACAAAAGAGGCGATTTAAAAAATAGAGTAGACCAACCGAAATAGGCTAACTAAAATAAACTACCATTAATGTGGATTCGAAAACATGGTGATATGTTACATATCCGGCCGTTTATCCATTCGAGATTTAAATAAATAAATAAATGAAAGAAGAGTAATTAGGGAAGTAAAGTAAAATGGTGAGAATTCCCATTACGGCGAGATTACTTACTAAACTAAAATCCATAAAAGGCAACGCAAGAATCGTTAAAGGCATCACATGATGGGGTGTCCCCACCAGCACAAATTAACACGGTACAAATTCGTACGGTTTCCGTAACATCTATTTGTCCTTTTTCTTCTCACAATTCCCCCCCGCAACCCAACGAAATTAGTTCGCCTGTAATTCTACCGTTGATTTGATTGTGGTTTCCACCAATCAAACGGCGGCGATGGAATTGGATGGATGATCCTTCACGTTATTACCAAATTTACTGAATGATCACTGCATCTCGTCCAACGCTCGATTCAATATCTTGTTTATTTATCAATCAATCATCTTAAAAATTCGTAACGATCGGTTGAACTGACTGATCCATATTTATATTCATAAATAGGTGTGTGTATACGTGACTGAATTTAGGTATGTATATTATTTATGAATTTCACTTTTAGTAAAATACCACTACAAAGTACAAAAACCTTATTTCAAATTAGTGGAGGATCCAAAACAGTTGAGTGCACTAAATCAATTGTATCGGATTTGAAAATGCACTGGATTGTAGATGAAAAATATACTATTTAATCTCAAATTGTAAAACAAATTGTACGATATCGAAACTCTAAATTTGAAAAAAAAACTAGACCTTGGCTTGGTAGAAGCTCCGTTAAATTCGTCACAATTTGAGACTCTCACATGTTATACTTGATCACCAATTTCTCGATATTTGCATGATTCGTCACGAAAACTTATTCATTTGGAAATTAATGAGTGGGCACTTGTTCATTTGAAAAGTAATGTTTAGATATATTGTCAAAACTGACGGTTTTGAAACTAAATTAAATAGCATTTGAACAAAACAAAAGTCTACACATGCATATTGTCAGTAGCAGAGTCACACTCTTTGTGTGTGACAGGATTAGGATTTCCAAAAGTCTTCATATCACTTTTATTTTTATGATATCCATACAACTTCCTCTGGGCTCATGCAAGAATAATGCATAATCAAATCAAAAACGAATCGTAAAATTAAATCCTATCAAATTATCAACATTTTTCTATAATATGAACCACCCGGCCGACCAAGCATACCTATCAAATTGGTGAATTATCGCTTTCCCATCACCATTTAAAAAGAAAATTAAAATTCGAACTTGAGACTTCTCGAATACCATTATTCACTAGTCCACAGCCTTAGCGGCTGGATACATTTTGGCTTGCCACCGTTGGTGACCATATACTCTTAAATCAGTACTCCTAACTACCAGTGACTGTAGATACTGTTTGCTATGAATGGCAGAGTGGGATCGAGTAAGTGGAAGGAACATGGGATCCCATCCAATGGCAGGAAATTAAACCCAGAAAGTGACGAGAACCGAGAAGATGAATAGATAAATTCAATGACAAGAGAAACTAATAATAATATTAAATGCTTAGACGACTACCTGCAGCAGGAACAATGACACTGCTGCTAAGGTAGTCTTGTTTCTGCAATTATTGACATTGTTGTGGAACACCAACATGGACCTGCTGGCATCATGCCCCGCCATGTCTTTTTCTTTTCCAAACAGAACAGCAGCCACCCGCCCTGTCCGACCATCGGATATATACAACGTCGTAACTTCTATCCAGATTTAATTTACTGCTACTGTAGAAAAAAGATTTAATTCACTGGTATTCACTCCATCGTCCACCATGCTTAATTGACCTGGCTCGCTAGTAGCCAGGGACAAGGGTTATATTATATATATGCATATTGGTACCAATGGCCGGCCGGTACATATAGTCGTCCTCAAAAGCCATTCCAGCATCATTCATCAGCCTCTGTAGAGATCGAGAATGACACATATATTCCACTAAGATTAGAAGCACAGCTGACTCAGTGAATTCCAAGACAACAATATCTTTCTTTGTGGGAAAGTATTAACAGTTACAGTGGGCTTTTCTTTTCGTTTCTTCTTTGTCGTTTGAAAAAACACCAGCATGCATATATTATATGTAGATAATGTGGTGTCACGGGTATTTTCTTACTTTGTAATGAACTTTTAAGTGATGTAACATCCAAACTTTATCTAAATCAAGGGGAATATTAGAACACAGTAAATCATAACATGCATGTTGGAATCGAAAAGCAAGTCTTTTAGTAAAGTGTGGCTCTTTTGGGGGGATTATGAATCCCTTTCTTGTGGATTGTAGTGGAATTCTGATTCATACCCAGGAGCCCTTTCTCCCTTTTCTTTCTCAACTTTTTTAAAAATTAGCCATTCAATTAAAATTGAGTCGCACCTTTCCCCCCAAAACGACGAAACTTCCAACACATTCCTTATCATCTTTGGATGATTAATGGATGACTAAGAACTCGTTTGGTATAGAAAAAATTAGAAGAATATTGTAAAAATTTAGAGTAATAAATAAATATTTGTTAGTTTAGTTTTAATTGGTCAGTGATTTACGAAAACACTTTTCCTCTGAGCTCATATTTTCTCTCAAATGTGCATTTTTCAAATACATGGTGTTGAGGATGTTTTCTTCAAAACTCTGAGTTTTCATAACCAATGGATAGATATTGTCATTATTACCCCAACTTCCTTTACGGCTATAACGACAATAACAACCGAAGTGGGGAATAAAAGTGAGATATTGGTTTGATTAGCCAAAATATGTAATATATTATTGCAATTATGTAATACATACTTGGAAAAACTATATGATTAGCCATGACATATTATAATACATGGTTGTGGATATGTACAAATAATAGTTCTTCTTCCCTAGGAAATATAAATAGTGGTGGGTATCGGATTTGTTCTCATTTATAGTTAGTTAAATATGGGACGAGTATGGTACAATAGTACGTTTAAATTTCAGTAACAATTAGAAAATACAGAGAGAGTTTTATACACTGTTCAACATAGCAATATGTTTAAATTTCAGCAACAATTAGAAAATTTTAAAATTAAATGGCTCTACAATAGTACGAGAACAGAAGTTCTAAACGCATATAGTACATATATGTGTATTATACGAGCATTAAACGAATTTTTGCTAACTAGAGGATGATGGGTCTTGAAATTGGATTTCAAATAAGGGCATCGTGGTCATTGCACAATAAATCTCTAACAAATTGAAAATTGTATTTCAATTGCCAAACTTTGTCACCAAATAATGTAACTGAAATTACACAATCTCTCATTTCTCAATTCCCCTTTACTATTTTTCCCACTCTCCATTACTTTATAGCAAACGAGTCCTAAATCATATTTCAATTTGACATATTATGTTGTTTTGTAGTTATATAGAACATATCTTTAAGAATAGAGTATAATAATCATTGATAAAAAATAGAGTTATAATAATTAATTAGTCGGCAACAAGTCCCACACTTCACTGATGACTTTGCAATATGGCAAAATCTTACTTACTAACCTGTCATTTTCCTGTCACTGTCTTGGGACTTGTTTTAATTAATTGTGTGGTCCTCCCCAGTTAATTCATAAAAAAACAAACAAAGATTAAAATAAATCTGGAGTTTGCACTAATCTACATATCTGAAAGCTGAGAGATTCTGACGTTGAGAAGATCGTTGCAAAAATCTGTCACCAGCTACGACAATGGCTACACATGAACAATGGTAGAAGTCTAAGGGTAAAATTCTAAGAATTTGGAGCGAGCTTGAAGAATGTTTGGCGAAATTTTAAAACACATTAGGTAAAAACTTTAATTTTGAAATCGAGAACTCTAAACAGCGAAGCAACAAATAAGTATTTGGATGTGAAGCGTGATGGGTAGGTACATGATATTGCATTCAATGCTTTGTGTCAAAACGATACCTTTCCTTTTATATATAGTGTCTCGCTTGTCTCGTATTCGGTGCTTAGAAACCACATTTTTATGTGACCTTGGTATGGATGAATCTCCACCGTTTCGTATGGGTCTCTGCCCACTCAGAGCCTAGCCCAGTGCACTGAGTGGGACTGGGAGTTGGACTGTTTTGTTAATTATTCAATTATTTAACAGAGCATAAACAATTGACCTGTTTCGATAAAGTTGGGTGATTGTATAATTAAATACGAAGGTTAGTGAACAATTGACAGGTATGGTTTTTTGAAGTTATGTGGATGGATTTTGTTAAATGAGTTGCTATTAATTAGGTGTTAAGTACGTACCAGTTTAATTTTTATTAGGTTCTCCTGCCACGAGGAATCAATTTTTTTTGGTCTTATGAAAGCGATCAACTTTATTGTTTTTTTAAAGTTGGTTTGGTATTGGTTAATTACTAACTAAAAAGCAGATTAGGTGGTCATTTTACGAAAAACAATCACGAGTAAAAAGACACGAGATTCGTTAATTCAATTCGTATTCGTTGTTTAGTAAGTTACCAAACGAAAAATACAATTATAGCAATTCAGGTGAGTGAGTCGGGGTGGAAATAGGGAGGATTCGGTTTGAAATTTGACTTACTCAACTTTCAATCTCCATAGTTAAATTCGTACTTATATTCAAAATTCTTACAAATCCAACTTAAAATATTATTTAAAATCCGACTCAATGCTATATTAGTTTGGTTTAGAATGCATGCATGGCTTCTATATATTGTCCAATGATATCCACGTGCTTGCCATTCATGTGTCGGTGTCTGTTTCAAGGATGGATTTATGAACGTGAAACGTAAAAATTAGGCAAGCAAGCCCTATTGAATAAGTATGGTAAATTAGTGATCAGTCAGTCAGTAATTTTTTTTTTGTTTTATTTTACGGGTGAAAGTGATGGCTCGTACCTGTCGTGAGGACCAGAAAGAAAGCCAAAGACAACAATTTTTCTTGATTCAACGGTCGATGATGGGTCCGTCCAGATCCAACGGTTAAATATGTCTAATTTGATTTTTCTATTTTTTGCCCACATTATATTTTTTCGGTTCGAGTTGGTTTTAGATTGAGTTTTATGCTTTTGGGTTTGGTTATAGTTTAAGGTTTAGGGTTTAGAGTAATTTAGATTTTAAATTTTGAGTTTGAGTTTTGTTGGTTTACGGTTTAAGATTTAAGGTCTAGAGTATTAGGTTTTCAATTTGGATTTTAAATTTTGAGTTTGACCCAACACCCAAAATTAAAACCCAGCCTAATATGATTTTTTGCCTAAAGCAAACCCAAAATGAAAAACCAAAACCCAAAAACCCTAAACCGTAACTCAGAACTCAATCTAAAACCAACTCGAATAAAAAAGATATGGTGTAGAAAAATAAAAAAAGCTGGACACATTTGACCGTTGGATCCGGTGGGACCATCATCGACCGTTGGATCTAGGCATCAGTAGGTGCTGATTATAATGGAGTCAGCACCCAAGCTCTACTACAAAGACAACATGTTACATGATGAGCACATGCACACATGATCATACCCACCCACCCAACACTTGTCCTTTCCATATCTTTTGTTTCTTTCTATTTTCTTACAATTTTTATTTATTATTTAAGTTGTAACGTAAAGTAATTATCCAGAGATCTTAATTCCCACCTAAAACCTACTGCTTCTCTGCCCTCTCCTCCACCGGCCACCGCCACCTAAGTCCAAACCCAACTACGTAGTGGTTGATAGAATATGGTTGAACCAACCAGACCATCTAGTATCCATAGGCTTCGTTCATATGGGTAGTATCCAAACCCATATCAAATGGGTAACTATGGCCCATTACAGTTGGGCTTCATTTATGCATCCAGTTACAAGTTTCGAGCCCAACAAACTTGAAAAGACTGCTCCACAAGACCCACGAGCTAAAGGAAAAAATTAATACATTTATATTGGTTTCCAGCCATTCCCCAAAATTATACAATCGCCCCCAAAAATTTTACAACTCCAGGTGCTACTTACTTGCAGCAGCAAAACTAAACAGAAACAATTAAATTAAAAATTAAAATGAAGTAGCTATCCAACAATTTTTTCACAATAAAAGGCCATAGCCCACAACTCTGGGCTTTCAACACAATTCAGCCCATTATGCCTCAAGCGCCGTCGTCAAACGGCTGACCTTATTAAGGCCCAAACCACCACTTCCCCGCGGGACCCTCGCCACGGCGCCGACTCCCGGTAAACCCGCCCCGAATCCGACTTCCCGTTTCCCCGGAAAGGACATCGGCTCTGCCTGGGACGGCGCACCGTTCACCGTCCGCTTGTAAGGCCCGAACCACTTGGCTTCCATGTAGGCACTCCTTCTCCACGGGGGCACTTGCATCTCCGCCGCTTTCATAGACTGCCTCACTACCCCGCACATCAGCTTCACAATCTTCCTCATCTCCTCCGCCTTCCCCACGTACACCTCCGGGATGGAGTTCAGCATCGCCGCGTGTTCCGCCGTCGGCCTCGCCACCTCGAACTCCGCCCCCAGATTCACCTCCACAACGTACCGCTTTACTCCTCCTCCGACTTTGACCTTCACGTCAATGTACTCGTATCTCCCGCTTAATCGCCTCCCATTCTTCTCCCACCGCGATTTGCAGAGCCCTGAAATTAACAATAAAAACCCCCCCCCAAAATCTCAGCAATTTAGAAATTCAAGAAGTTTCAAAACCTAACAATCAATTTAACAAATGAAATTAATTACCGGCGTCAAATCCAGCATCACGGAGTCGAGACATCAAACGGCGTTTAAACCCCTCGTCAATCCCGACATCAGCTTGCAGAGCTCTCTCTGTTTCGCCCCTGATCATCTCCCTCTCTTCATCATCATCCTCACCGTCTCCATTTAACAATTTCTCCAGCTCAGATTTCGATTCGTCGTACGCCACGGCGTCAAACGAATCGACATTCTCATCGTCGAAATCGCGTCGGAAGTTTCCATCTTTGTAAGTGTAATCTTGCTCGAGGAAGGAATTGACGAGATCGGAGAGGTTAACCGCGGCTGGCGAGTCAACGGAGGAGGAGTTGAAATGCTCGCTGCCGCTGCTCTCGCAGGGCTGCTTCTGGCGGGTTATCGCCATAGCCGCCGCCTGGTCGAAAGCGATGGCGAGCATGTTCAGTTTCGCAGTTACAGGAGCTTTGATTCTCGCCATTGTTGTTGTTGTGGTGATTTCGAGGGGGTGTTGGTTAAATATGGAAGAAGAGTGGGGTGCAAGGAAGAGATGAATGAGAGCTTTCTATGTGGAGAGGATGGCGTTATAATGTCGTGGAAATTGTTCACTTTTTCCATCTTCTTCAGATTAATATATATAGAGAAAGTGAGAAGGGTTCATCTGGGTGTAATTGTAGTCTACATTCACGATTTTGAACTTATAAATCTTTGGGATTTTGTTTTCCTCTTTTTTTTTTAACGTTTACCAGGCTTAATTGAAATGCAATGAAAAAATAAAAAATAATTTTAAATCTATTGTGTGCTTTCATACTTAATTAATGAGCACATCGTATTTAATGTACTATAGTTCATTGTTCAAGCAAGCACTGGACATGCTTACTAATTAGTTGGCATGCTAATTACATATTTGAAGATCTTTTTGTGTATATAGCACCGGTGTTTTTAATATCGTACAAATACGAATAGACTGACCAGTTAGACTTTGAACAAACAATTCCGATGAATATCATGCTTAGTACTATGTTATAGATCAGTTTGGTCCATGCATGCATGGTTGGAATTTCCGAGCCGTTTGTTTAATCCAACAAAACATGCGAAAACCCGACGCTGTAAGAAATTAAAGTACATGTAGGACGCATGCATGCTCGCGTAAGTTGACTACTGGGATAGTACTAGCACAAAGTGTGGAACAATAGATTCAATGAATCTGGACAGGTGTCTACATTCGTTGAACCAAACCTAGCTAGCTGCAATTGTCTTTTTAGCTTTAAACCCCGCGAAATGTATCATCAATTATTGCAAGTACATCATTGTTCGGATATTATTGAATATCGTTACACAATTCTATGACCAGTTCTGCCTACTCGGGAGCCCCTGCGGCCACCACACGTGTCTTTTTCGTTGTTGAAAAAAAAAATTCGATCTCATTGACAATTCGGTAAAAGTATTGGTTAGAGCAAGCTAACCGGAAGAATAAACTCCACTCATGGAGCTACATGGATCTCAGGTTATCACTAAGTCCTTACTCTTTTAACATGTATCACATCAATGACAACTGACTTAAAAAGACAAACAAAATTTTAAATGATATAGGTAGCATTCGACACAACGAAAACAAAACAAATTAAAAGACTGAAGAGGTTTGGACTCACTTGAAGCAAGTGTATATACTCATATGAGTACTAGCTGGTAATTTGATCTCGAATATGAACTGTCCAACTTGATGCAAACGAGGATATGGATTTCCATCGATATTATATGGTGGTTTTCGTATTTGGACTGAACTTTATTTACCGGCCGCTTCCTCGACCCTTTTTTACAAGCGTGGTTCTCAAAGTGCCGAAAGACGGGTGTTCATTTAACCCTTGTCTAAGGATGATCTTGAATAGACTTATGTTCTCGGCTAGCTATACCGTGCGGTCCAAACTTGACTTCACAATTATAAATGATTACGTACAACGTAATTAATTATATATTAAGTCATATAACTATTTGTATAATTAATTAGGGATTATTATAACTAGTTATTAAAATTTGTATCGAGTAATATATATATATATATAAATAAGTATATAATTAGTTATTAAGTCATATAATTAATTATGATATAACTAATTAATAATGATTGTAATTAGTTACGTGACTTGCCAAGAACTAGTTATTGTGTAACTAGATGATTATAACCCGTTGTTGTGTAACTAGTTACAAGACTTTTCAAGAAAGTAATGGAGGCTCGCATAAAAAAGAAGTAAGAAACTTGGCATAGTCTACGTTGGACTCAGTCATGGGTCTTCTTCATATGTGGGTACAAACAAATAAGGCCCAATAGATCTTGCAAACAGCCCATAAGGCTTTTCCATCACAAGATTCACCAAGAACATAACTCACAATTGTCAAGCGACGAACTACGTACTTTGCATACGAATTCGAGAGAGTGGAGAAAATGAAGTACAAGGTTATCGGTGGAATCAAAAAATTGATTAAGTGAGTTCAAAATTCATATTTTACGATATTTGGTAAAAAATAGGTAAAAATTTAAATTATTTTTTTTTATAATTGAAAGCACCCACTAACAACAACCGTTAAAACTCTTAAGAAAATATTTTTAATGTCATTTCATTATTATTGAAAGGGTTTAATATGATGAAACATCAATTTTTAGTCATTCTTCATAAACATGTCAAATATTAGCCAATTTTAAAAAAATCAATTTTCATATCAAAATTGGTCAATTTCCAAAGAGTTTTAACCTATGAAAATTTCAAATTTGTTAAATCTTCTAATGTTGTAAATGACAAAAAAATCAAATTTTACTATGATAACCCTTGTAAATAATGGTCAAATGAAGTTAAAAATTAATTTTACTTGGTGTTATAAAATTCGCTGTCCACTTTAGTATTTCTACATTACTGTCTCGCCAGGACTCGATTGGTGCAAGTTTAATCTCAACCATGGATCTTAACTAATGTCACCATCGAGTGGTCAAGGGGCGATTGGTAGATAAAGACAAGTTCCAAAATATAGATAACGAGGGCCCAATATAATTGTGAAATAAAGAAAGACCGGTGATGAGAGAATGGGTGGAATACTTGGACATCAGTTGTGTAATGACGCCATGTCATTAAAGAGCAAGTAATTGACAACCCAACCGCTCACTTGTTCCTTTTCATTTGTAGGCTGCCCTTTGCATATCAGGCAGCTGGCTATAGCTAAGCTACTCTCTCTACCTTGTTTGGTCCATCAATCAATTTGTACTTGCACAATTACGTTGGAGTTTGATTTTTACCCGTGATATAGAATATATTTTGTGGGCAATCGTTCACCGACTTGTGTAAATACCCTCAATAAAAAGAGGAATTAAATACATAATTGTTGGAGAACCAACAATATCCGTGGCAAGTACTAAAATACTCGTCATATATCCGACTCATCATAAAATAAATTTAAGTATTGAGATAACATATGAAGACCATCACCTAACATCCATGTTAAATATTGGTTAATTTAAAATTTTCAATTTTCATATTAAAATTGATTAATTTGCGTGTGTTATATTATAGAAATTTGACCTTGTTCACAAAAAAATTGACTAATATTTGACATGCATGTTGGAAATAGTTAAAAAATCAAGTTTCACTATGATAACTCTTGTAAAAATCAATTTTACTTGGTGTTATGTTAGTGTTGAAAATTTTCAAATTTACTTATTTGCATGTTGAGCGTCGTTACATGAATTGCGTTTTACTAACTTCCACCATACATAAGCATGTGGAACCAAATCATTTTACTATGCATTTCAACATGTACAACAATAATAAAATACACATATCGATACGTTCAATCTGCTTCGCATCCCGCGAACGCGCGGAGAAACAACATAGTCCTATATTAAAGTTAGATAAAAAGTTGTGTTCCTTTCTGTGTGGGTGCATGGCAATCATGCAAGTTTTATAATCATTTTATTATTATAATCGGTTGAGACAAAAACTAGTTTGAGTAGTGAGGTTCTTTTTTACATTTATAAATAATATTCAGTTTTGTAATTTCAATCTTTGATAAGTATGCGTATTTTTTATAAGCAACCAGGCTTTTTATTAGAATCACATCCAATAAAAAACTAGAGCAGAAGGAAAAAAAACAGATAAGCATGTGTATTCATCTATCGGTTTTGATGGGATTACAATCATTTATTAATTTTAACTAAATCACAAAATACATTATCAACTTTAACTATAATATTACTGTTAGATAATATTATGTTTTTTTACTAACTCAAAAAACTAATTTATCAATTGAGCTATTTTCTTACATTTATAAAGTGCATTCAACTTCAACCTTTCCATTTAAAGATGAATGTTGGGGTTGATCGGCCCAAATTTTTTTCTAAATAAGTATATATTTGTTAATAATTGAACATGTTTTTCAAGTTCGCCCTTTGACAATATTTTCAGTATCAATTATTTATTGCTACATATATTTATGATGGACTGTGGTTGTCTTGGAGTGGCACAAGAACCCTACCCAGAAAGAGGAGAAAATAAGTAAAGGGATTTGCCGTCTACTGTCGGGCTGGCTTTAGTAGAAGTGTATAACCATTAAGGTCGTCCACGTGTTGTGGTAGGTATTGATTTTCTGCACATGATGAAAACTAACTCCAAACCAAATTACCTACCTGGAAAATTCCTTGTCAACTTGCAGTACAAAATTTGGTATGTGACACTCTTAACATGGTATATATATTCTTGTCTGTTTCATTGCTCACAACTCACAAGCTCTGGCCGAATTTTTTTACATAGAAGTAAATCACTGATGAGTTGACGTGATTGAAGCACACTAAATTGACATATATTTAATATTGGATTTCATCGGTGAGACGGGGATTGTTTTTCAGAGAGCTGAGAAACACTTACCGTTTACTCTCAACCGACAGATGTGTCAACATAATAGCGAATAGTGAAGAATGTTGAGATCGTTGGCTACTTTGGCATGCAATATTAATAGTTATACGTTGGCGGGTGAATTACAGCGAGTCTCGTCCAGAATATTTACTAGTAATTAATTCTGAGTGGACCCTAGCTAGCTAGAATGATGAGTAAAGTTGGTTGTAAAGAGCTCTCAATGATAGACCGGGAGATCGACCGGCCGATCGATGTGTCTCTTATCCAATGTTGGGACAGTTGGTAAAAAGCTAGAAAGAAAACGACGACGTATACATTATGCATGGCCCCCATTGATAAAGATGGGCGCATTACTCACACTCACTATCACTAGTTCACTACATATACTGCACCATTTTGTCTAGGAAGTTGCAAAGAAGTTACAAATAGAGATAGATGATTCTATCGATTCTACTTGACAACGAGAGGTTTTGGGTCTTTGGTCGATGGGTTTAAGTGTTGTATAGTTATTTCGATGAAGTGATTATCACTGTTGTATAGTCTGGGAGTATTAGGTTTATAATGATTAATGACTAACTGACTAACAATCGTGAACCAACTTGAGAAGGAAATCATATATAATGAATGAAATATTGAAATCCATCCATGAATGGGGATCAAATTCACGATTAGAGATGCATTTAAGACTAGTCCATTTGGCTATGTTTTGACATTTAACTAAATAATTAGTTAATTACTATCTTTTTCGAAATAGACTAATTATTATTTGTATTTATAATTTATATATATGATACAATATTTTTTGAATATTATTTGATACTTAACTAATTATTTAGGAGTTTTCAAGTTTCTAGAGACGCCCAAAATAAGGAAAATTTCTGGAAAGGAGATAAAATTTTATTTCTTAATTTTCAAACAACAAAAAAAGCAACCATACCTTATTTACCTTTTTAAAAAAATAGTAAAAAAAAAACTTGTTAATTCAAAAGTAAAAAAAAAAGAAATGGAAAAAACGAAAGGTCCGATGGGTTTCCCGGGAAAACCAAACAACTATAAAACTGCCCACCATCCTCGATCTCTGGTTCTCCCTTATTTCTCTCCCCCGCACCTCACTCGGACGGTGTGACTCACCCAACTTGATACCTTGACTCAGGTCCATCGTTTCTCCTCCCTCCATTTCTTGCTCGTCTCTGCCGCCGCTTTTCCCGTCCCATAGCAACTATGCAGGCGCAGACGCTCTCTCCTTTCTCTTACCCTCTCGATAAGTTCGACGTCTCCGTCGGATTTCAATCTCCGACTCAGTCGCCGGGTTCTCAGCCCCCGGTCAGCCCTACATTCGACGGTCCCGACACGCCGGACACTGTTGACCGGAAGTGTGCCGGATTCGAAATGCCGGTGGCTGAACCGGAGGTTCTCGACGGGGATCGGTCGCTGGAGGTGACCACGCCGCGAGGTAGCGGATCGGACACCGCCGCGGTGAAGTTGCAGAAGGTGTATCGGAGTTACCGGACGAGGCGTAGGTTAGCGGACTCTGCCGTGGTCGCGGAAGAGCTCTGGTACGGCTATCGACGCGATTTCCCCTCCATGTTTAGACTTTTAGCAGATCTACTTGCTCACTGATTCTGTGTGATGGATTTCTTGTTAGGTGGCAAGCGATTGATTATGCGAGATTGAACCACAGCACTGTTTCTTTCTTCAATTTCTCGAAGCCAGAAACCGCTGCTTCAAGATGGAATCGTGTTAGCTTGAATGCGTCCAAGGTGCGAGGGATTCTTTTTCCTGTTTGTTTGTTTGCTTTAGCTAGTATTGTCCATGAATGCGTTTGTTTGGACATGGACTGAAACTACTCAACACTTCCGTAGAAGAATTTTCTTATGGCTGTTCATTAAGTCGTCGTAGTGCAGAAAGAGACAGATTGTTGATTCTCTGCTTGATTTTTGTGGAGAGGAATGGCTTTTTGAAATCTTCAACTTTGTTTCAAGTGCAGGTGGGGAAGGGTTTATCAAAAGATGCAAAAGCACAAAAGCTGGCTTTTCAACATTGGATTGAAGCTGTAAGCTGGCCCCTTGAGTTTTCACTATTATACTGTTTGGGAACAGTATGGTAACTGTATAACTGATGCTGATTTTGTTTTCTAGATTGATCCGAGGCACCGATATGGACACAGCTTGCATATATATTACGACGAGTGGTGCAAGGCTGATTCTGGACAGCCATTCTTTTACTGGTGAGAATATTGAGATCAAAGAAATCTGACAGTAACAAGTATTGTTTCTCTGTAGTGTGGTAGGTTGAGGGGCTTACTCTCCTTGTCGGTTGCAGTGGTTGGGGATCGTTAACTACTCCTTAGAAGTACATTGTTAATTTGTTTGATGTGTCAGCTTTAAACAATTTGAGTCAAAAGTATTGGCATCACTAGGCAACAAGATAAACCAACTAAGCCTTTTTTGTCTTTACTTCACCTTTCTGCAGGTTGGACATTGGAGATGGTAAAGAGCTTGATCTGAAGGAATGCCCTAGGTCAAAGCTTCGACAACAATGCATCAAGTACCTAGGACCTGTACGATTCCAACATTATTATCTGTGTGTTTCTCATTCCTTTTGATATGTGCTTATTACTAACACTACTGTTCATCAGCAAGAGCGAGAGCATTATGAGTACATATTTGTAGAAGGAAAGATGACTCACAAGCTGACCGGTAATCTACTTGACACAACTAAGGGAGCTAAGTGGATATTTGTCATGAGCACCTTCGATAGACTGTATGCTGGCGAAGTAAGTGTTCCAACGCGATACCAGAACTAGTGAATTTGGGTTTGTTGGTATTGAATTATCTTGCAGAACTAGAGTTAATAATGATCTGCTGTTGAATTTTGTTTCAGAAAAAGAAAGGAATATTTCATCATTCAAGCTTCCTGGCTGGTGGTGCTACATTGGCAGCTGGAAGGCTGGTGGCTGAGCAAGGAATTATTAAGGTTATTATTCTCAAGGGATTATCAGTGTTTGGATTTGCTAGAATTGAATGGAGTCATTGCTAGCTAGAGTTAGCCTTCATTACAGATGTATATTGATATTTGTTTCATTGTAGGGCATCTCACCATACAGTGGACATTACCGGCCAACAGAAGAAACTCTCGAAACCTTCATATCCTATCTCAAGGACAATGGCGTCAACATGGATAATGTCCAGGTATATTGAGTCCTAGAAAAAACAGAGGAAGTTATAGTCTGGTTTAACTAGCATTTCATGTCTGTGTTGTATCTGGTAATTAGCTATTTGACGGGTGATTCTTGACCCTCAGATAAACAAGGCCAGTGAAGATTCTGATATCTACGACGAAAGCAAGCTCTCTCAAAGTGGGTTGAGTATAGACATTCCTTGGAACACAATGATCCCCGTTCCTAGTGTAGAGATTTCCACGGCAGAAGAAGTCCTCTTGGATGCCAAGCAAACCGACAAAAAAGGTGAATACAAAAGGACCTTATCCGGTGGCCTCCAGAGTCCACGAGCAGAAGTTCCCAAGGCATCAATACTGCAAAGAATCAACTCCAAGAAAGCTGCAAAATCTTACCAACTCGGGCATCAAGTCTCGCTCAAATGGTCGACAGGAGCCGGTCCGAGGATCGGCTGCATGGCTGATTACCCTGTTCAAGTTAGATCACAGGCCCTTGAGTTTGTTAACCTTTCTCCAAGAAGCCTACCAACTCCTCGATCCCGATTATCCGGCCTCACCTCACCTAAATCTGAACAACCATATATGCCATAGCGATGAAATGTGCCGAATATGCTTAGCTAGTCAAGTTCATGTCAAATTATGTCACTTTTTTCGGAACGGTATACGTTGGATGGGGAAGCTATGAACAGTCCTTTTGTTTGATCTAGCTTTTCATGCTGTTGCAGTACTGTAATTCTCGGATCGAGGACGCCGAAAGACAACCAAAGAAAAAGGCTTATAACTGATTCCCTTAAACAGAACTACAAACTACTAAGTTCAGACAGACAACTACAAAGCGCATGTAACTAGTTACTAGAACAACATTCTGGTGTGGATGTTCTTGGACTTCTTTTCATTCACTTATGGTGCGTTCTCGATCATAAAGATTCGCTTCTCGATCGTAAGAAAGGTCTCGAAGTTGCTCCTCACGAGGCAATACTCTCGAGTCACGATGTTCAACGCTTGTAGACTCCTGCAAAACGAATGGATAATCAGGGATTATGCCATTAAAATCTGATCTGATGTATAGTACTGTCAAAATTCAGAAAACATTGCTGTCCTTATATACCTTGCCTTGTTCTTGTCATTAGAAGCTTGCCGGAGTTCGACACAAGCAACTTTCAATCGATGAGCCCCAATGCTTTTCGAATCATCGGAAAAGTCACACACACACAGAGATTAAAAAAAGATTAAATTTTCATGACAGTAAAAAAAATGAATCCACTGGTTTATAATACTAACCTGGAGCTACTTCCTTTGAGCTGGTGAAGAAAAGCATCCAACTTGGAGAAGTCCACGTTCTGATGACTCCTGCAAAAAAAAACCCCCAAGAGGTTTCGTACTTTCCTTTAACATACAAAGAAATGGCCGTACGTGGCCAAGGGGGAAGCATCAAGCAAAGTTGGCTTATATACAGGGACTTGTTGAGTTCGATAATGATCCGCTCAGCATCATTGCAGAAAGCTGAGATGACTTCAGCTACAAAAGTAGGGTTGGTGTCATCTTGCAGAGCTTGAATCTGAGTGAACTGGCTATCCAGCATTCCCTTCAAACCAGAACATACAAGTAGATGTTATACATCAAACCAAAAGACCAAACCCATCATCAAATGTCTTTAAATGGAACAGTGGTTTACCTGATCGAACATGGATTGCAGTAGGCTGTTAAGCTGTGCCTTGAAATATGGTAACGCCATTAGAGAGTGAGAAAGAGAGAAGGTGGGAGGGTTTGTTTGGTTGTACTGAGTACCAGCGAAGTAGTAGTAGTACGAGTTGAGCAGGGAGAGTTGTATTATAGCCACAAGCCTCCTTCCGCAAGTCAAAGTCAAAAGGGTTGGCTTTGATTTTAAGAGTCTCAGAGCAGAAAGTAGATGCAGAGTAAATGATGATGAGGAATTATAGTTTTGGTTTTTGCTGCTGCATTCCCCTTTTCTCTTAGGTGAGACGGTGATGATGATCGGTAAGACAGATTAGTCGTAATTTGTAATTTCATTGTATATATATCACGAAATTATTATAATTTTTTGCGAGTTGTACTCGTTTAGTGCCCGTGTGGTTTTCCCTGGGGTGTCGTCTTTTTCGATTAATTTTATTATCTGTCGATTTGAAACGAAAGTTAATTTTCTGATTATCCTACTAAATAAAGGAGGATGTAGATATGATGTACCAAAAGTTGGTTTGTTGTTATGTTTGATAATAGCAATGCCTATCCTCCTGTCAACTGTATTTCTGCAAACTATTTTGAGTTTCCAACCATTCCAAGCTTTCTACGCATGTCTACAGAATATTACTGAAAGTAGCCATACAACTTAAAAACATTTGACCTATCTAATTGATCTGACCAGCAAAAAATCATTACATTTTAATAATTTAAATTGTTAAAAGGGTTTAGATTAAGTTTTTATATTATTTTTATTAATATATTCTTCAAATAAAAGGCTCATTGTGAATTAGCGCTATCTGAATTTGAAATGGAAACTGCTTAATTAGTAGTTACTAAAGACTTTAATATAATATTTGCATCTCAATAATTCAAATTGACGGGAAAGAATTTTATATGATTGATTAACCCAAAAGGATAGGACAAGAGACAAGTAAGCAAGTGATGAAAGGGAAGCAGGTAAATTACTTCCCCTTGCTTGCGGGAGCTAATCATTGAGTGAGAGGAGACTCTGCAACACAAAGAGGGAACCAAAAGAACTTGATAAAGCCTGAACTTTTGATAAGAAGATCAAAGAAATAAGTATATCCTTCAAGGACTGATCTGATCTGCAACTGCATGCCACCTTAATTAGTATAGGGGGTGTTTTGTTCCCTTCGCCGCCGGCAAAGGCGCTTAATGATGCAGCAGGAGCAGCTTCCTCTGGCTTCAACCCAACACTAGACATCAAGTGGTTTGGTTTAATCCTTCCTCTTTGTGGGTCCTTATTGCTTCCCTCCCTTGGCATAATAATTATTTAGCCCACATCACCGCTTTTTCTCCATTCTTTCGGTTTAATAACACCATCCACATATATATGGAGAAAACCTTTACTGCATGCTTAGGCATGCTTGCTAAACAGAGTCATATCCAAGTTAACCATTACAAAATGTACCTTTAGTCCCCCTAACTTCTCCAAACTACTATAAGAGCCCTACACTAAGAATATATATATAATCAAAGCGTATTCATTCCCATAATTGTTGAGTGAATCCTCAAAACTGATGAAACAATAACAAAAATGATAATTTGGTTACTTTGGTATAATAGAGGGACTAAAACGTACATTTTTATTTTTTGGGGAAACCCAACCTCAGATTATGACCCAAATAACGGAAGGGATAAGCCCATCTATACAAATGGGGCTGGCGTCATATAAACAAACAGCCCCATACCCTGTGGGGTCCCTAACGACGTCCAATGGACAGATCCAATTGGGCTGTCAGTTGGCGGGCAGGAGACAGGTCAGATATCCAAACCCCAAGACAGCCGCAGAACTGGTCTTATGCTCGGTCGCCACGTGTATACGTTCCATCCCGACACGTGTCCACTTATAGCTGTGCATTACTAGTACTAGGGAGAAAAGCGGGGGAAAGGGCGCTTGGTGGGCCCAAGTGGTGGTCGGGATTTGCGGAATTTGAAACGTGGCAAGCAGAGATACATGGCGCCGGAACTTTGCACAGAATCGCCACTGCGTTAGCTGGCATGACACGTGGCGCCTTCCCGCTCTCCCTGTGGGCTAAACCAGCCACTAGTATTCTCACTCTCTTTCTTTTTTTCTTTTATCTCCTCCTTCCTTACCCTCACTCTCTCTCTCTCTCTCTCTCTCTCTCTGATACTTCTAACTTCCAGCAATGGATTTGGAGAGAGCAGTCGATTGGACTTCAAATTCCAACTCCGAAACTTCTTCGTCTTCTTCCACCTTCTATTTGCCCGCCGATCGCATGGTCCGTATAGAGCTGGAGGCCGCCGAGGCCCTCGCTGATTTGGCCCATTTGGCAAAGCGCCGCGAGTGCAGCAGCGGCGGCGGTGGCGGTTCGCCGAGTAAATGGGGAAGCAAAGGGAAGCGCGCTAAGAAGCGAGTCAAGAGTGAGTCTCCACCTCATGACTCCGCGTTGAATCCTGTCTTTGACTCATCCTCCTCCTCCTTCAAACATCCCCCTCCGGTTGGTATTTCGTTTTCTGTAATTGGAAACTCTGGATTGTACTAGGTTGATTTTGCCTGGATTAAACAAGTTAGTGATAGTGATATGGAGAGATTGTAACCGTTTTGGGCGAATTAGGAGATAAACCTAAATGGAATGACGGTTGTGAATAAGAACCGCAAGACAGAATGTGAATTGAATCTTGGAATCATACAGGATCCACCAGAATTGGCTATGATTTTTTACTTTGATTTGATAGCAGGATCAACCTGCTGCGGATTTTCAGCAGAAAATGTGTGAAAGTGTGGTGATAAACCATGTTAAGCCTGAACAGGATGCCCATATACATAGTCCTTATGCTAGAAGTTTTCCATCCTATGGAGGTGGAAGGTCGAGGCAAAATTTAACCGAGGTGATTGCTTCATTTTGGTTTCCTTCTTTTCTTTTGTTGCTACGTTGTTAGAGTGTGTTGCTGATATGTTATCTGATTAGGCTGAGAAGGAAGCCAGGAGATTGCGTAGGATTTTGGCCAATAGAGAGTCTGCCAGACAGACAATTCGCCGTAGGCAGGTATAAATTGGTTGCATAGCTTTTGGAGTCTTTAGTTGCATTATGTATCTCACTAAATGATTTATTAACTTGCCCCAGGCTCTGTGTGAAGAATTAACTAGGAAAGCTGCAAGTCTAGCCTTGGAGAATGAGAACTTAAAGAGGGTAAGTTCAAAGCTGCTTCCTTCTGTTCTATAGCCTAGCTATTGCATTGCAGCAGTACTTTCCTTTTGCTAATTTTGAGGTTCCTTCTGACTTTTTTCTGATATTAACTCTCCTGCATTTGTGGCATATCCATTTGTGAAGGAAAAGGAGTTAGTCCTGAAAGAGCAGCAGTTCCTGGAGTCGACTAATAAGCAGTTAAAGACACAGGTGGGATGTGCATGGTTCTTGCTTCCTTTATTGTAACACAATTCGTTCATAGTTCGGACGGGTTCTTATGCTGCTACTGATTCTGTCCCGCCTCAGATGGCTCATAATAAGGCACTAAAAGCTGAGGAGGAGGAGGAGGAAGCTGGAGTAGAGCTTAAACCATCCTGGTTTCATATGCCTTTCCATCAGCCAACAAACTGCCAGATGATATTTTACAACCAGCATCCACTTTCACAACTTTGCTGGCCTTCCATCATTCAATCTTCAAATGCTGTCCAATCACAACAGGAAATCCACGAAAATAGAACCACCTCACTATGTCTAATGTCCTGCCCTTGGTTTCTGCCCCTTGCTGATAGTAGTGCAAATGGCCAGAACGCAGTTTCTGTTGATGACCAATGCTACGGGAGCTCATCTTCGCAGCCTCTTGCTGTTCCGTTGAAGCTCAAACCGGAGGCTGGTAGCTCACCGGAAGTCAGACTCATTAACGACCTCAACGAGTTTCCAATGGGAGAAAGAGGTGGGGAATACAGTGGGAAACAAAACGAGGTTTTTTTAACACCTGCATCAGTAAGTTGTGTTAGTACTACACCTTCTAGTGGTGTTAAAAGTGAGATAGGTTTGCAGTCTTGCAGTGGAGCAGGTGCTGACGCCTACCACCAACATAATAAAGCTAGCCAACCAGACGCCTGTGGCTATCCTGAGAAAGTCTGTGGCGATCCATTCAGTTTTACGAACAAGAAGCCGGTGGATGCAGCTGCTGCAACAATGGCTAGGAGGAGGAGAAAAGAACTTACACGGTTAAAGCACCTTCATGGGGCACGCCAATGTCGAATGAACTGTTGACAGCTTCCGAGCCAGTTGTTAAAGATAACATCTGACAATGAAGATCCGGCGCTCAGTGGAGGAGGTACGAGTCTACCTTCCTTTCTAGTGGTTCATCCTATGGGAGAGATGATACATTTCAAAGTTTATGCGTTTTCCGTTATTGGTTTTCTTCTTGTTTTAGCTTTGGTAGTCCTATTAATAATAGGACTTGACCAAGAGCTTTGAGAAACCAGGAGTCCCAAGATTCCTTGGGGAGATGATAGTTCTGTTTTTTCCTAGCAAGAGAGGTTAGGCCTATATTTAGAGACATAATCAATCAATGGCTGCCATTTTGATGAGTTGAATATGAAGGGCAGCAGCATTCTGCAACAGATGAGTACTCTACTTTTGTAACATTGTTTCATAATCAATAGCAACCAAATTACCAGTTCTCAACTAATAGTATGATCATCTGTCTTAGAAAGTAAGAGAAACCCCAGAAAGTCTAGTCTAGTCTAGTCTAATACCAATGTTTATACACTACTATGGGACTAAGAACAGTGTGCAAATTATCATCCCACACTAACGAAGCAGTCGCAATGTCCATACCATTCGCCAATGTCCCACTCAATGTGACCTTAAACTTCTTCTTCTGATGCTTCTTGTTGAACATCAACCTCTCCGGCACCACCTGTACCGAAATCCCCTGCGGTGCAGTCACCTTCGCAACGTAGACCGAGTCTCCATAACCTACCTGCAATAGCGGAACCAGGATAACATGAGACCCTGTGCGAGATTTCAAGTTTAAATGTGCAGTTTGTACAATTTTACATATGATTTTATCATTATCGGAACAGGGGAACCCTGGCACCCAGTTCCGTTATTGCTATACCTGCTTCACCGTCCTATAAAACTCTGCGGAGAAGTTTGTATCCGTGCTATTGAGCTGCAAATGCATGGAAGGGTAGTTGAGGCCATCATGGCCTCTGGCAGGCTTGAAGTCCGTACAGGCGAGGTTCTTCCTGCCATGGTACAGAAGGTTGATTGCAGTCTCGTTGTATCCTTCTTTGCACAAGTAGCTGATGTAGTTGCTTATTGAGATGTCGTAGACAAGACCGGGGTGGACCGCCTTCCTCGGGTTGATTTCTCCAGAACCTGCGGCTAGTCCTTCGCCTTCTGCTGGAATTTTGAACGGCCTGGCTGTGGTCATAATGGCGGACTTGATCATTGCAGGTGACCAGTCCGGGTGGAAGGTTTTTACGTAGGCAGCTGCTGCTGCAGCGTGTGGGCACGCCATTGAAGTGCCTGATATGATGTTGAATGGGTACTGGCGGGTGTCCGATTTTTCTCCTGTTAGCGTGGTGAGCTTTGAGTACGCTGCTAATATGGACAACCCTGGTGCTGCTATGTCCGGCTGCATATAACAGCGAGATTCTGGTTACTAGTTCAATCTGAGAAACCCAAAACTCGTAAAGCAATCGAAAAACTTTCAAAAGCTCGTAAACCAAGTGAACTATGATTCGTTTGACTCCACTTAACTCAATCAATTTGCAACTTAATAAACCCATGATCCAATTAACCAACTTGTGACGTGTATCCATATTTTTGAAACTATATCGGTATGGACGGTCCGACTTGTAAGACTAGTGATTCAAGTCCTTGAATTGCTGACGAAGACGCTTTTCGACATAATTATTGCCAAATTACAATTTAGTTACGGTTCATAGTGGTTGAAGTGGGGTGCCTAGTTGATATTAATCGACATTTGGTGCTCACTGCTGTAATTGACATAAGGTTTAGTTTGAAAGGTGGAAAGTCGAATGGAATTTTAAACATTTTTCCTACTGAGCGGGAAAGTTAAATCATGATATATCATATAGACCGTCCGACCAGTTAGATCTTGAATCACTTATCAAGACGGTCCAAGTCTAATACCCATATAGTTAAGTTCCAATCGCGGTTTAGTTACGGCGGAGCCACATAAGTTAGATGCACCAGTTCAATGCCCCGGTACGTTTCTGAAAAGACCAGGATTCGAGCTAAGTGGGGTATTACCTTGAGAATAGTGGGGCTGACAGATTGAGGCCCTCTAGAAGAGAAGGACGCCACAGCTGGTGCACTGCCACTAGCATCAACAGTCCTGGTCTGATAGATGACAGCCCTAGGGTATCTGGTGTTGTTGATGTAGGTGTCAATCTTCTCACCTTGGTCGTAAAGAATCACTGTTGCAGGGATGATGGTGGTGGAAGGATATTCAGAGTGCTCGGTGCTCGTCATGATCACTCCAGTTCCATTCATCTTGCTGATGTAATAGTCCTGGTTGGCGTTTCCCCTGCACAATATTATCTTCCCCTTCACTTTCTTCTCGTCAAGAGTCCCGTAATCACACGCGCTGCAGCAGTAGTAGTTTTTAGCTATAGTTAGTTTGAGACTGACTCCATTGTCGCAATGAATAGCGGAACCAGGATGATCCAACCTGCATTATTACCTTGCGTTTCCATATCCAAGTGGATCCATGGCTGCTTGACTCCCGCTAGTAAGTGGGTACATTGCCCTTTCCGGTGTATACGTGTTGAGTGATATCCCCTGCAAAAAAATGAGTAATAATCATAACAAGATTATAACTAGTTATTCGGAGGAGTTGATGAAAAAAAAGTAGAAAGACTTGCAGCGGCTTTGATCCCGTTCGCCAACTTGACAGCGGTCTTGAACTGCCTATCAACGTTTGAAGCAGCCACAGTAAGAATCCATGGCGCAACGTTCTGAACCGTCCCCAAAGCAGGCCCCACATTACCGCCGGAGCAGGACACAAGGATCTTCTTCTTCATGGCATGGAACGATCCGATGGCGATGGGGTCCAAATGGAATGCCTTGGCGCTGCCGCCGATGGATATCGATATGACGTCGACTCCGTCGGCGATGGCATCGTCGAACCCGGCGAGCAGGTTGACGTCGTCGCAGCCGTTGCTCCAGCAGACCTTGTACATAGCGATTCTGGCGGAAGGGACCCCACCCCTGGCGGTTCCTCTGGCGATGCCGTACAAGCTGGCGTCCTGGACGGGGGCTCCGGCGGCGGTGGAGGAAGTGTGGGAGCCGTGGCCGTCGAAGTCGGCTGGGGTTAGGACGTCGTAGTCTGGGTCTAGGTTGTCGAGGTTGTAGAATCTTGCGCCGATTACTTTGCTGTTTGGTCGGATTAAATGGATGTCAGGGGAAAGGGATAAAAACAAAGGAACAAAACAGAGGAGGATGAAAACAGAGTACGTAATACTTGTTGCAGCCGGTGAAGTTGGGGCCGGAATCGCATTTGCCTTTCCATTTGAGTGGCGGAGGGGAGTATCCTGTGTCGTTGAAGCTTGGGGCGTCCGGGTACACTCCTGCAATGTAAGATCAACAAAGATTTGAGCCATGATAGTCGAGCTAGAGTTTGATTCAGTTCGGCTCGAGTGGCTCGTTTGTAAATCCTAATCGTGTTTAGTTGGGCTCGTTTCCAACTATTGACGAGCTCAAGCTCGAGCTCGAATTCAACTTGTTTGTAGCGGTTAACAAGCTCGAGCTCATTTGCAAGTTTTAACAAATTACGTAAAATCTCAACCTCAATTTGGATGAACTTATAAAGTTTTGTAATATTTTAAAATAAATTTTGCTATATAGTCTAATTAAGTAATTAATCGTTAAAATAACGTATCATTCATATTCATATTTTTGGTTTTTATATGAAATAATAACATTTGAACCATTAAATTTTCTAAAACCAACTCGTAAACTACATTAATTGAGTCAACTAACGAGCCAACGATTGAGGCATAGCACGAACAAGTTCTCCCACTTGTAAGACCATGGATTTTATAGATAAAAGTTAGGGTGCCAATTTATTAATTAATTAATTACCGGTGTCCAATACACCAATGATGATGTCGCTCTCCAGTGTTAGTTTCCTCGTGACATCTTCAGTCATGCCCAGGAAATCCCACGATCGAGTCGTGTGGAGTTGCTTCTTCTGGCTCTCAAACACCGAGACCACGTCCTCGCGTCCTGCAAAATCAAGACGAATATAACGATATCAATAGTACGTACCGGAGAAACGTTTTCGATTAAAATTGAATAATTGACCTTGTATCCTATCGACTTCTTCCGGCAAAAGTCTGGCTGCGAACCCGTTAAAGCTCCTCGTGTAGCTGTATATTCTTGCACTTTTCGCAATCGACTCGCTGAAAACACAAACTTACCACTCATCAGGTTTCAGTCACACTCTGTAAAATGGGTTCGTTAATCTCTGTACAGAAACGAAACAATATGAAATCGTTTGGGCAACAAATGAATATATAGTAACAAGTGATCATCAGTCTAAAGATGTTACTCTCTGGTGGCAGTGAGGAGCACGTTGTGGTGCTGGTCGAGGGGTGAAATGGTAAGTGGACCTCGATGATCTTGAGGATCAGCTGCATCTCCCATGTACACAATGTACACCTTTCTTTCTTCATCAACAGTCCCATCAGTGAAGGATTGGAGGAGAATCGCAGAGAGCAGCATCAGCTGTGCAAACAACCATGGCGACATAATTCTTTAGAGAGAAAACAGAGCTTTTGATTTCTAGAGAGAGTTATAAATATGTAGAGAGATTCATGCTGTATTGTATCCCATGGTTTTTAATTAATTAATTAATTAAAACTCGTGAAAATTATACCGTGGAACCAAATTTAATTTGAAGCATTATTATTGTTATTATTGTTATGTTTTGGGTTGTTGTGGGGGACGAAGGAGAAGGAGGCGGGAATGGAACTCAAATCCGCAGACTTTTTCAGTCTCTTTCTCTACAACTAACTCCCTGAAATTAAGGGCTTCATTCGTTTAGTATTTTTTTTTTGTATTTTACATGGAGTATGGAGAGTGGAGACTAACTCTCGTGAGTAGTTCGACGTTCGGTTTTTATCAATTATTTGTGATTTGATTCGATTTTTAATGAGCCAAATTTGAGTAAGAGAATATGTTCGATTTGATAGGATCGCGTGATGGTTCGAGCTCCACTTCGAGAGCCAACTCGAATGTTAGTTCGAGTATATGACTCGATAGTCGATGGTAGACTGGAAATTGAAAAATATATAATAAACCAAATGTAATTGTGATTATGGAATATACATTATTTAGATTAGGAAAAACTTGCAAATTAGAGGATAATTTGTCTTTTTAGTTTGCCTTGTCGATATTTTTTAATGTACAAACTTCAAATGCTATATAAAAACATTTAAGTTAAGTTAGACGTTAATGTGAATGCTGTTACGGTTTTTATTTTATTTTTGGTAATCAATTAGCAAAAAAAGGCTTTAGCTAGTTTAATATTTCAATAATTATTGATACATACCAAATTTTTTGATATGAGTAATGATAATTATCAAAACGAATTCGATATTGGATGATGGTTCGGTAATACCATTATCCTATCGAATTCGTTAGCAACGTCAAGTTTTAGACGGGCTTTTTAACAAAATTGGATGCTTGAGTTAGCAAACTGTTACCTACTCAAAATTAAAGTCAGCGATTTATTAAAAATTAAAGTTCAGTGACCGAAATATTATCTATCTGAAATAATAGTGGCTGCCAATATGAAATTAAGTCACGTCTCATATCTTTCCTAGGCCAAGCCTGAAGACTGAGCCCAATTGGGTATGGGCTGACTGTTAGTCAGACTCCTTTGCCCCAAACTTCATTGCCTGGCCAGGTTGGGCTTCTATTTAGTCTCAATTCAGGCTCATACGCTAATATGAAACAAGTACGTGTGAGAAATATGTACAAAAGACATGTACAAAGACATGCATACGTATACGAGCACAGATACGTATACATATACGAGTAAGTGTGTAAATGTTTACAATATAAAAAAGTAGTACACAGTATATATAGGGCTATTTTTAGAGTGAGGTGATGGACATCATTTATAATTTAGATGAACAATTATAATGGTTGATTTTTTATTATATTTATATATGTAGATAATCAATTAATGTTTAATAATTTTTTATTTTCATTATTTTTTATCTTCTTAACTTTCATATATATTTTTAATTGAGAATAAACTTCTTTATTTTTTTTCTTCTTCCTCTAATATAATATCATTCAAATAATAGCCAAATGAAATTAAATACTTTTTAAGGGTTTTGATTGTTGTTATTAGTGGGATATATGTGCATTCGACTATAAAATTTTAGCTTAGATTTCTAGCGGTTTTCCCGGATTTGTATACAAAAAGTTAGCCAATTTGAAAATTTTCAAAATTGACATAACACCAATGAAAATTAATTTTTAACTTCATTTGATCATTATTTACATGAGTTATCATAATGAAAGTTGTTTATTAGCCATTTCCAACTTGCATGTCAAATATTAGCCGATTTGAAAATTTTGAAATCTTTCTGTAGAAATGGTCAAATTTCCATAGTATAACACACGAAAATTGACCAATTTCGACATGAAAATTTTCAAAATTTTAAATTGGTTAATATTTGACATGCATGTTGAAAATAACTAGAAATTGAGGATTCACCATGTTAAACCTTTGAAATAATAGCCAAATGAAATTAAAATATTTTTTAAGGATTTTATCGTTATTAGTGAAATGTATGTGCTTTCGATTATAAAATTGTAGTTTGGATTTCTAATGATTTTTCATTACATACATAAAAAAAATTTGATTGACATTTATATTATTCATTAACGGTGCGCATTCCATATGCATCCGAGTGTTAATTTTAAAAAGGAAGGTTTAATTTGCCAAACTAGCATGCAAGCTAATAATTGAAGTCTTGTTATTACGAACATCACCGAATTAAGCTAAGCAAGCCAAACTAACAGCTACAATCCAAATTAAACAAACCACTAACAGAACTAAACATTAAGGAACAACAAACCTAAATCATCAAACCAGAAAGAAGATTAGACTTGAGAGCAAACGTAACAGCCCTCCACCCTTCCTGAGTAGGATGCACCGAATCCCAGAAGAACGCGGCCTTAGGATCCTCGCAAACCGTATACCTCTTCCCTCCCGTGCTCTCGTCCACGCTCCCGCACCCTTCCCCCGCACTCATCCCTTTGCAGCACGGCTTCAACGGGTTCCACAACAACTTCCCCTTACCACTACTACTACTATTTCGTTCTTTCGCTGGCTTTTGGTCCAGGACGGCCATGAACGCCTGGAACATGTCGAGCAACATGAATGACGTGTCGTTGTTGTTGGGGTTCAGGTCGGCGATGGATTGTCGGAGGAGGAAGTTGTGGAGTGTGACCAGCTGGTTCTGGCTGTCGTTGCATTGCTGGAACATGTTGAACGACGTCGTTGCTGGGAGGCACCCCAGTGGAGGGAGTCCGGTGACCACTACTTTCTTGATTCCCATGCCTTGGATTCGGAGGAGGTTTTTGGTTGTTTGGTTCACGACTTGTGATATGAACGCTGGCAGATCCTGCGTACACGTGTCACCATTTATGCAGTTAATTATATAATTCCGTATTTCCATGCATGGGATCGAAGCTGGACTAGTCAAACTATAACGTTCAAAACGGAAAATTTTACAGAACTAACAAGTCAGGCAGAATCAGAATTGAAAAATGCACTAACTCGAATTCGGAATAAAAACTCTAAATATGTAATTTATCGTTGAAGATTGAAAGTGGGGTGAGCCGGGACGCACCCTGTTTTCCTGATTTCCACCCCTGCTAACAAGTTGTTTTTGTAATTGAATAATGATGTATATAAGGGGTACATTATATATACCTCGAGGGAGCCATTAGTGGAGAGGTAAGTGTTGTAGTCGTTGCCTGCGACAGAGACGAGGGCGACGGAGTTGTGGAGGTCAAAGGCGGAGTAGGTCTTTTGAGTGAGCATTTGTCGGAGAAGGTCAATCTGGGTGGTCATGTTGGGTTCGGGGCTAAGGGTGTTGAACACTCCGGTGCCTCCGAAGGCGAAGTTCATGCCGTACCTCACTGATTTCGGGCCAACTTTCCTCCATTTGTATGGGATCGGTGACTTCACTCCTATGAACCTTGCTGAAACATACAAGTTAAATAGACATTATTAACACATTATATTATACAAATGATTAATTCATTAGCGGACACTTTAGGCTCCAATATTTTCCGTCGAAATGCTGGACCTAATCCCAGCTACGTCCGGCTGCTTTTTTGTCCGTTGCGAAAGGTTCGAAATAATGAATAATTCTGGCTGAAATTAGATCCAAATGAGTGGGAAATGATGCCTTAAATTTTCTAAAACTAAAAAGTAAGACATGTGGATTAATGAGTTGTTAGTTAATCAAAAGAACTAATTAGTTGTTAGATGCCACAAATGTTCGATCGGATGGCATATCTATAAAAGGCCGTAAGCTAAAGCCTTGATTAATAGTATTATAAATTTTGAAAAAGTAAGTGCTTTTGCAAAAGAAAGCTTTCCTAGTAACCCCACCACCACTACCACACTTACCATTTTATCTCCACTACTTGCTATATTTGCAGAATTCAAACATAGATAAGTATTCAACCCTACAGCAATTATATCATCAGCTTTTGAAGTACAGTACCACCTTTGTAAAAGCAGATGTCTACGCGCAGCTCTAAAACTATACGTATAAGCATACAGTACACGTACAGAGAAAGAAATTAAGTAAACAAAGGTCGTCGTGGGTATATACTGTACAAAGAAAGAAGTAGAAGAAGGGAAAGAACCAGAGCGGTGACGTGTGTACATGTTCTTGGATTCTACCGATAGCTAAAGCTCATCAGAGTTTCTTTCTGATCTTCACGTGACCATCTGAATGAGAAATAATATATTTTTATGCAGTAAAGGGAAAGGTTGGCCAACATATATAGTGGAACTTTGCAGCGTTGCACTACACACTAGTTAGTGGCTATGGCGCTTTTCTGTTTCTGGGTAAAAAACCCAGTCAATATATAACGAAAATAGGAAAAATAACTGATTTTCGGAAGCAAAATTATGAACATATATAACCAAAACCAGAAAACAACAACTGTAAAAAAAAAAGGTAAAAAAGCAAGCTAATAAGATACACGTAGCACGAGAAGGACAACCCAGGGGAAGGGTAAAAAAGGGAGGGGGAGGGGGGACCCACCAAGGAAATCGGTGAGGACGCGGCCGTCGGAGAAACGGCCGGCGGGTCTGCCAGGGAAGGTGATACCGTAGGGGAGTTTCCAGGAGGTGGCCAAGGCTTTGCGGACGTTGCCGGTGTCGGCATAGGAGTCTCCGAAGACGAACAGCTTGCTGGGCTTGAACCTGAAGAGGTGGCGCTGCCCGTGACCCTCCTCCGCTGCACTCACTGTCAAGCAACCAAACAGAGAGAGTTGAGTATGGACGAGTAATTAATTAATAATTAATTTTGAGAAAGTAATAATTAATTACCTGAGAGGAGAAACAGGAGGGAGGAGAAGAGGAGAAGGAGGAAGCAGAAGCTGGTGGTTTTCGCCATTGTTTTGAAGCGGAACAGAGCAGGAAGAGAATGATGAGTCAGTCCACTTTTGCCTGATGGGTGGCTCCTCCTCCGTCCATATATACAATATAAATAGTGAGAGAGAGACAGAAACCGCGGTGGTCAAATAGTTCGGGTTGATTAATGAAATCCCAAAGTGGTTGGACCGCGGAATATTTGGCCTTTTTCTGCTGAACCTTCAAACTCTCTGGCAGTAATTTCTCTTCTTTAGTAATTTATTCAACGGAAATATTCGTTAATCTATTTTGTTTCGGCAGTGTTTCTAGGTGAAATATTGACCACATAATTAGATGCTTCCATTCAACAAATTCACGAGGAAAATGATATTTATTTTTAATGGGACGTAGGAATTGGTCTAGACTGATGTAGAGACAGTTCGTGAAATATGGTTATTTTGCCTCTTTTTACCTTAACAAAGGTAAAATATTTGGTGGTTATTTAAGTATAAGTAATGTCTAAATTTAGGTGAGTGTCTGAATTCTGTTTCAAGCTTATACTCTGCCTCTCTGTCAATGTTGTCTTTTGTCCTTGCTTATATTTAGTGTGATGTCTTTTTATTGTGCGACGATCTATTCGAATTAATGACGAGAAATGGCATTATTAACTTAATCGAATACTAATTAGTGATCATGGCACTCTTGAAATGAAAACGCACATGAGTTTTTATGTAAGATGTGAAACCAGATGTCAACTGGCCACGAGTACTTAACAACCAAAGCCCATTAGCAAAGAAGAAAAAAGGCGGCTGGTTGACTATATTGCTCTGTGTTTCCTTTGTAATGGGTATAAGAACTAATGATATGGATGTGCCTCGGTGGTGCTACATAGCCCCCACGATTCAAACATTTGTGTGAACTATATGTTTACGACCAGCCGACCAGCCCCTTTTGATCCTTGAGATTATCCTTGAGATCCTGGACACATTGCAATCATGGAATTTAAAATGGTGTCTCGTAGCAGGAAGAAAAAATGTGAACAGAGCAAACCTTCGATGAGGAAACTCGCTAATTCGACATCTATTTGTCGGGAAGCAGCATCGCGCGTTAGTAAAACCTAATAACAATGAAGAAAGAACAAAGTAGAACAGAACCCGAAAAGAACAAAGTAGAACAGAACCCGAAAAGAACAGCCAGCTGCAACGAAACCTCGCAGGCAGCAGCAAGAAGAAGAGAAACCTTTGTTACGACATTTTTATATAGTTATCTCAAACTAAGAAATCAGTCACCTATTAATGAGAGAGCATCAAAACTATTTTGGCAGGGAATAACTAGATTGCTAGCGATTTGTTCCAGCAAGCGATTATGGTCGGACACCTTGGATGACGAAGAACATAGCGTGGAGCCGTTGTCATCAATTTCGCGGCGCTTCCGAGCCTTCCTTTTCTTCTTCCTATTCAAGTGCTTGTTCCTGCACAATTAAGTGAAGTACACAGTTTGAAGCACTATAAGAAACGGACATACTATATAGATGTACAGAATTAATCAAAAGTTTATAAATAACTAAAACTATACCATGGCATAGGGAGGAACCAAGTATAGTCGTGAAAATTCTTGGTCGGAAGACGAGAGTACTCAACTAGCTTTCAGTCTTCAAGACTGAAGACGCCACATACTCCCACATCAGGGATGTGATAAACCTCCAATTGACATTGGCCGCAGCCATTGTCCAAATAGTAAACGTGGTCGCTCTTGATCATTCCGTTCTTTTGCACCGGAACACAAAAATTACTGATGAGCCCCGAAAAATACAGCATGTCCATCCAAACTCCTCACTTCTTTCCAGTTAGAAGGACAGATGTTGTTATGTTCCAGCTTGTACGCCTGGAATGCGACAACGTGTTTCTGGCAATAATATTGCAAGGATGATATTGCAAGGTGGACACGGATTTGTTACGCGATGGAACTCAATGGCCAACTTATCCTAGTCTTCCGTAGCGGCTAAGTAGATTCGGTCACATTCCAGGTGTACAAGCTAGTTGCACAGAAGATCGGACAAGACGTTTCTAATTGGATAGAAGTTAGGAGTTTGGATGGACATATCGCGTTCCTTGGGATCCATCAATGCTTTTGCGTCCCAGTTGAAAATAAAGGAACGATCAGGGGCGACAACATTTACTATTTGAATGACAATTGCGGCCGATGTGCGGGGAAGTATGTTCATTACTACGACTCCGACTCCGACTATTCCTTCTCCGGCGACGATGACAATCGAGATCCGTATGTTCGCGGTCTTGATTGTGGTGTCTTCAGTCTTGAAAATCAAAAGCTAGTTGAGCACTCTCTTATTCCCTTCAATAATAATGAAGACTATTCTTGGTTCCTCCCTATGCCATGGTATTTTAGTTATTTTAAACTTGATTATTTTGTGATAACTCTATATAAAAAATGTCGCAATAAAGGTTTCTCTTCTTCATCTTCTTGTTGCCTGCTATGCTATGTGTTTGTATTTCATTTGCACTAGCGGATGTAAAAATGTCGCAATAAAAGGTTTCTCATTTTATGATGGCTTGAAAATTGGGTGTTGCATTCGCACCCAGCTAGCTAGCTTTCTGATGTTTGACATAAGAGGCCTCTCGTAGTAGCTCTTCATTGATTGATCGATGGATGCACATGCACTAGCACAAGTGAGCTGCCACTGAACTACGTACCAAGCCAATCCGATCTTCACGGGGAGGGACCTTAAGCAAATGCTCCAAGCTGATTTCGACATACCACACAGCAGGCATACGGCATCCACGTATGAGGTTCCGTTGATCTGAGGCTAGAGGTGGACGTGAGAGGAACAGGCCTCGAACCGAACCGGAAGAAAAGCGTCCGCTACTATCCAAAACATATTAACTTTCGACTACAAAAATTTTAGTTCCATTTTATCATTATCCACAGGGATTATCATGGTGATACTTATTTTTTAGTCATTTTCAACATGAATGTAAAATATAGTCAATTTGAAAATTTTGAAATTTTCTTATGAAAATGGTCACCATTTTCCATAATATAACACACAGAAATTGACCAATTTTAACATGACTAAAAATTGAAATTTCATCATATTAACTTCTTCAAATAATAGGCAAATAAAATTAAAAATATTATTTTAAAGGGTTATTTAAAGCTAATGACAATTTTAGTTACATTACGTCTACAAGACTACAACAATTATCCAAATTTAGCAAATATTAAAATGAAATTATAATACATCCAATATTCGATTAAAAAAACTTAAAATATTTAACCGTAACCGAAAGACCACCTCTACCATCCATGTTCAACAACAGAGGGAAATAGATGGGCAGAGGACGAGGAGCCAGTTAGTTTCATATTCATATAATCTACAACCGGAGCATTAACATCAATTGGCTGGTTTCAAATTCGGTTTCTTCCACTGATTCTCTACAGTAAATTATTCAGAAATGGGCACTGCACTGCAACTCCATATGAACAGAAACAATAAAACAAGTTCCCTTCCTTTTTTTACAGAAAAAGTTCAAATTTAAATGGAATGTTTTTTTATATCAATCACAGTGGGAAGGAGCCGACCCGTAATCCATCAACTATTGCTTCAAGCTTCAGCATCAACTACCACCATGTCCATCCCTGCCATTGCTACTTTTTTACAAAAGGGATTCAACCCTCATTCATGCTTTTGTCAGCTGCTTCTTCACATATGCAAGAACTTTGTCCACGTCAACCGTCCACGCTACTGACACCGGCGAGTATCCAGACCACGGGTTGCTTGAATTCCAGCTGCACCATAACACAATATTAAAAAGGGTGTGTATAACTGCAAACTGAAAACTATCCGAAATCCGACAAGAGGAAATATGTGTGTTGTTTAGGGTTGTTGAGGTGTATACTTTTTGAGCCCTTGGTCCATTAGGGTGTGCCCTACACAGATTCCCTGAGTCTCCACCCTCACAACTCCCTTCCTATATGTGAACAGATCAGGCCGAACTACCGCCACAAAGCTCACCGGATCATGAAGAAAAATGCCTGTAAACAGAGTCGCTGGAAAATGAAATTTCGAGCAGAATAAATTCATCCTTAACGAGTTGGTTGAAGGACAACTGAGATATTACCGTGGATTCCATCAGACTTCACATGCCAATCCCTGTAGAACTTGCACATATTGCATATTACCTGAGCATACTTCCCTTTCGACTGCCTCAACTCAAGAAGGTCAGCATCTGTCAAGCATAAATTATGTAAATACTTGGAATTGGACAAAACAATATGTGGTAGAAAGCTAAGCAGATGGGATATCTACCCGTTAGTTTTACTTGAGTTGTAATGTTTATTCCCACGACAACAATGTCTGCTCCAGATGTAAACACGACATCTGCTGCTTCTGGATCTCCATAGATCTGTTAAGCCATAGAAAACGTTAACGCATGCAGCAATACTTGAGGATTAGGAAGCAAGAGACATGGAAACTGAGTACCAGCCAAGAAGTAGTAACCAGTAAGTTGAAAACTTACATTTGCTTCAGCAGCAGGGTTTACATTTCCCAAAGCAAAGAAGGCTCCGCCAAGAACTACAATCTTTTTTACTTTGCTTGCAAATGAGGAGTCCCTTTTGATTGCCTGATTGAACATTGGTATCACTTGAATATCCTTTGATAGTAGAAGCATAATCATTATTGAGGAAAAAGAAAGACAAGGAAAAAATTAACCAACCAAGGCCACATTTGTCAATGGCCCAAGCGCAAGGACCGATACTTCACCAGGGAACTCTGACACCTTGTCAACTAAAAATTGAGCAGCAGTCTTTGGACTTTTCTCTGCGTTTGGGGGAGACAAGTATGTGTTTCCCAGACCATCAGAGCCATGGACAAAGTCAGCAACACGGGGCTTCCCTCCCTTTAGCACAAGACATGATGGTTAACAATTACAGAAAGAAAGAACAATGATGAACTTGCATACTCGGGAAAACCCAACAGCCCCAACGTAGTGTGAAAAAAGAAGTTTCACATGTTCAATTATGCGTTCAATAAAAATCGCAGCTGGAAAAAATTTAATCTTAACCAGAACAAACGGGGGGAAAGAATCAATTCTCTAAGAGATTATCTATGTTCTGCCATTGAGTTCGGCAACCGAATCCAAACTTGGATGACCTGTACGTACTATGAAAAATCTGGTTAAAGATGGTTACCTTTAGAGGTTCATGAGAGCCCTCTGCAACCGGAATATCAGGACGGCCAGCAATCTCACACTATCCTTTCCCAAATCAAGAAAAAACCAATATGGTTATGAACCCTTTAATAAACTTTTAAGGGGAACTTAGGAAGACGATCTGACGATGGAACAATGGTGCCTGTACTTTACCAGAAGCAAAGCATTGCGAGTGGCATCTTCTGTGGCAACATTACCAAATACTGTTGTGAAGCCTAAGATTTCTACTTCAGGAGTTTGAAAAGCCATCAAAATTGCCATGCTATCATCTGCAAGTTGATATTGCAGAAGAGTCAGACAAGATTACGAACACTATTACCATTTACCACGATATATTCACATACATCACTGTTTACTCTCTCCTTTACTTAGGTTGCTTTTGATCCCTACACGATTGATCCAGCTAAAGATTCTTTAGATATTTCAAAAAGACAGTCCAACCTTGGACTTCAACAGCGAGCCAAAGGTCCAGAAAGTTGTAGTGGTAATATGTAGACAAACAAACATGAAGCATTAAAAGGAACATAAAGCATAAAAGGAACAAAAAGGGTCGTAGGGAGGGGTTGTCCTGAGAAATGCAAAAGATTTGAACAAAGGAGGTCAGGTCAGAGTGAGCCCATTTCTGATTAAGCAAAAAAGCTAAAAGCAAGCCCCCAACAGTAGTTTCTAAAAGGGAACCACCACCACACAAGAAGCAAAAGGAAGCAGAAAGATGGAATCAGAAATAGGTGCTTATTCCAAGATTCAATCACTTATGGAAGGCATTGGACATAACCAAAAGCAGCAGCCAATACTGAGAGCCAGCAGTTAAAAAGAATTCAGTAGGCACATTGTACTGAAAAGAGAAGAAAGCGGAAGGAAAATTGAGGAAGAAGCTCACCGATCCCAGGGTCTGTATCGATAATAAGCTTCCCAGGCTTAGCAGAAGAAGCAAATAGGCCGTCGGGAACTACACCATTGGTTTGCGCCATTCCGGAGAAAAACGATCAAAATTCTTCTTGGGGATCTCAGACCAGAAACCGGAACGACGATCAGAGAAACGTGAAGAAATTGCTTTAACAACTGGCTGGAGCAAATAATAATAGTTGAGGGAGCACACATGATCAGAGACAGAGTTGAGCATAAAGGATTAAAGTAATAATAAGGATTAAAATAATGTAGTCGGTTGTGAAGCTGGGTTAGCTCTGTACCGGCGAGGGGGAGACAACGGCAACCGCGACGAGGAAGTTACTGCGGCTGCGACGTCGATGAGGATGGATGATTATTAAGGTGAATGTGAGGAGCTGGGCCACCCCAATCTTGAAAATCCAGAAAAGCAGAAAGACTTGAGCCACCAGGCCACCACTTACCTCACTCGCTGGCTGGCTGCCCTCTTTCACAATCCATCCATTTATCTCTACACGCGGGAGTAGTTACTGAATGTTACGTCTCATTCTTTTCCCAAATCAAATGGAATATCTAGCAGCTTGCTGTTTATATAGTCTAGTCCTAGTGTTATCCATCTCCCCAGTTTTGGTTAGTATTATTATCATCGTTGTCTTGTACGTAAAAAGATGGTTGGTGAGCATACTAGAGATGCTTCGAACCTCCTGCATGAACAGTAAACTATTTACGGCCGGCAGCCGGAAGCTTCCGTAGAAATGTAACTTCTTTTACGGTTTGTTGTGTGCCACAAATGAATTTGGGCTGGCGTAATTAGTGGTCGAGGATACAGGGTTGCCCAACATGGAAAGAAGATCCGTGTCTATCATAATTATTATACATGATACGTTCACATGTGAAACAGGAAATTATCACCCAAACGAGACCTATCAAATGTCATTTGGAGTCTTTTGGAACATGTATACTATCGAGTCTTGTTCGTTCACCTACAGGCTACAGCTTGCCACGAAAGTTGACTTTGAAAACGAGATAAATGGTAATAGCGTGTGATGTAACAAGAGTATTAGTTGAACGTTTTAAATGAGATGGTAGACTAGCAGTAATAAGAGCACGTGCTTGCTTTTTAACTCCTCTTTTGAATTTAGCTACCAATTTAGTTAGTTACCCCCAGTAGATACAAAATGAAAGCGACCGGAAAAACCCACCCCCGACTGTATTAGTTATCCTCCGCCATGGCCGTCAAGCCAAGGTTTCATCAACGCCAAAAACTGCGCCTGCTCACAAACCAAAACAACAAAACAGACACTCTGTCAACATATCTCTATTATCACAGAAAGAACAAAGACCGTTGGACTCCAACTGGCCTATGCATCTAACAAAATAAGCAACAAGTGGCACGAAAAGACAGCCAGCGCAGAATGCTGAATGCATCCCTCCAAATTCCTAAGCTGTTAAGAGATTTTTTTCACAATCCATCTGATCCTTTATAGTTTGTGCAGTCACAATGAGTAACTACGATGCATGTATTATTTAACAGGTAGAATAGGTTGATACCTTTTTTACCTAAAAGGCTGCCACCGCAAACACTTCTCCGCAACTTCACAAAAACTTTGATGTTAAAAGTCAGTAGAAACCATCAGGGTTGTCTCCTCATCGTTTTATCAGTTTGTCTTTGTCAGGTTAGGAGGAGAAACCATCGGATTCACAGGAGTCTTTGTCAGGTTGCTCTTCCCACTTCCAGGAGCTTGTCCAACACTCCTACCAGTACCCGTCTCTGATACCAATACTGACTTCCTTATCTGCACCCAGCATAACAGAAGCTCCAATTCTAAATCCGACATGATTGAAAGCTTGCATTTATTCTCAGGGAATAAATGAACAGCTATAACTATGAACCAGCAGCTGCTAAGATAGGTCAAGTTGTACGTCCTTTTATCTCGCTGTATCTGCTAAGGAACAAAAATTGGTTAGAAGAACTTACCGCTGCGAGCCTCTCCTTGTGGACATCATTTGTTGGCTGCAAAACCGACGAAACAAACACAGTAAACATCTAAAAAGGACATATGGAATAACAGGAACATGTGCACAAAGGTTTATGCTTGTCAAACTATCTTAAACATCGCAAATAAAGATCACAAATTCTAACCGGTTTTCTATACGTCTTGATCTCATCACCACTAAAACCAGGAAGTGTTATGTTCCAATTCTTTTCTGCAGAAAACCCAAGCAACAACAACACAGAGTTACAGCTAGAGCTGAAGGGATTGGCAAAGTCGGTCTAACAAAACCCCTCTTTAAGAACACAAGGGATGAACAGCTCTGTAAACCAACTAACCCAGATGTAGAAGAATATCCTTTGCTTCCAATGTATCAGACTTGCGATGTTTGGCTAAAGAGCAACCAAAAGTTGTAATCTACATGGACAAAGAACAATGAAAATAAATTGTAAGACTAATGTCGAGCATATGGAATAACAAATAGACACCAAGTTGATACATTAGTGAAGCTCTTATACATGTAATTGCCACCAAGAATAAACCTAGAGCTGACAACCGTTTCAAGAGCATGCTTACATTCTTAATGGACTAAGACATAAGTACAGGTTTGTATATATAGATCATCAATTTAGGAGAATGTCAGAGCAAATACTCACGGACTCAACAAATTCGTCAGCTATATCAGCAAGAATATCTTCAACATCAGGATCCAACCTCTCCGAAGGATCAATCTGCCAAACAGATTAAAATAATACATTGGAGATCACACCAAAAATGAATCTACATAAGCTTGACTGAAACTGATGAATCTACATAAGCTTGACTGAAACTGATGAATCTACATAAGCTTGACTGAAACTGATGAATCTACATAAGCTTGACTGAAACTGATGCAATGTATCAGATGAATAAGGGACCAAGATATAAATTAGGATACCACAGACTAATTTAATTATCCAGTTGTTAGGCTTGCTATCATAAATAATGTGGAATCCACAGAAATAACCTCAATCCAGCTTCATATTGCTGGCAGGTGATCAGCAAGATAACCTATTCATGAGCCATAGTATCGAAATTGGTTGATTTATGCACTGCAATTGGTGGTTCCTCTGGCCCTAGATGGCATCATCCTAGAACTTAAAAGTTTTGAACTAAAAAAGAAATCATCTATAAAAAACTATGCAAGCCTAAGGATAGGAGCAAGTAATCCAATAATTATAAAGATACTATCAGAACCGAACAAAAACTAGCTATATAGGGGAAGGCACCATCATATAAGAATAGATCTAGGCTTGCCTGGCCAACTAGGTCTTGGATACTTCTTTTGCTTAGAATCCGAGAGCTGGTCTCATCATTGTCTACATTAGCAGCCTTACTTACGGTATGCAGCGCAGCTGGCTGCTGGATTCCCTGTAAAGGCTGCTTCTGGTTGATTGAAGCTGGAACCCTTGGAGTCTGTTGTGGATGGGGAACAGGTTGTGTCACCCTTGATGAAGGAACTTGCTGTCCATGCTGCTCCCCAGCAGCTTGGGTTGTTAAAGATTGTGGGGCTTGTGCAGTGGGTGTGTGTTGCTGAGGAGTATTTGGCAGCGCAGATTGATGGTGAAGAACATGTGGTCTTTGTTGCAAGGATTGGGTGCTTATTTGTGCTCTATATGAAGGGGGAGGAATTGGAGGCTTTCCCTGAGCTCCAGAAGACAGCCATGGCTGATTGGAAGGCTGCATACCCTGTGAAGTGTTTGGTGTTGAAGAGCCGGTAAGACCACCTGATGGCCTCATGAAGCTATGACCTTGGAAATTCTGCATCGTAAAGTAAGAAACAGCATGAGGACTCCTAACGGTATGTACATTTCTCACATTTAACTAATGTACCACTGAAAAAAATATACAAAACAAAATTTCACGTCTTTCTCTAAACCAATAATAATCCAAAGACGTACAACTAACACACACAGGGAAAATAAATCTAACCTGGGTATTTGGGGTCTGGGTACTTGAAGCAGGTGGCCTAATAGAAGACTGAAATGGTCTCTGTTGTTGATGAGCAGGAAGTCCACCGGGCCTCATTTGAGGGCTCGAGCCAATTGAACTCATCACCCCAACCCCCTGAATTCCCTGCATTCCGTGTCTTACCTGCACAAGCTAAATCTATAAGGCAACAACCAGGCAACCACCCAAGCAAGAACCTTTATCTATAAGTGAATCGACGAAAGAAGATTAACATGCAGATCATAGTCACTTATCCAGGTATCTAATAGAAACTTCGATTCTACCATTTATCTGGCATCAGCTATATCACTTAATTGTCAAAACTCCGCTAACTGGTACGTTCACAGTTGATCCTCTTTCCTTGTATCTAATATAAAACCTTTCTAGACCTAGCCTTTATGCAAACAGATAACAAAGACAAACGAACGAAATGCCTGACCTGAGGAGCACTGGAATTAGCAGCTGATTCAGGCACATTGACAGGACCACGATTCAATCCCCCAAAAGGTTGAGTAAAAGTGCTAGGATGGGCGGCTGGGATCCCAATTGCGACGACGCCTCTCTGTTGCTGGGTAGAAAGCGGAGCCGAGGGGGCTGAAGACAGAGAAGGAACCGGGGTAGGAGGCGAAGGAGAAGAAAAATGCTGGAAGTGAGTGTGGGGGTGAGGATGTTGCAATGGCCTGTGGCTGTGGGGCCTAGGAGCTGTGGATGTGACAGTATTGGACTGAGATTGAGACTGAACCAGCGGATTTGACGGTCTCGGGAGTGGGTTGGGGTTCAGATTAGGGTTAGGGTTCGGAGTGGGAGTGGCAGCGGGAGCGGGAGCCGGAGCTGAGATAGATGGTGGTTGTGCGGCTGGTTGCTGCTGCTGCGGCAGATGTTGTTGTTGAATATTGGCCGCTATTTGTGACTGCTGGGGCTGAGGTCGGACCGGCGAGGGGTCAGTGGGTTGAGAAACGGTGGCGGTTGTCGCAGGAGGCGGTACGGTTGAAGGAGTGGCGGGGTTTAGCTGCTCCATGGAGATGATGCTTTGTGTTTTTGTGGAGGGAAATGTGGCTAAAAACTAAAATCAGAGGGACGAATTTGTACTTTCACACCAATTTATCCGTGGGCCTTTTTTGTCAACCCAAGCCCATCAATGGTGACGCAGCTTCTTTCCAACAGACTCTCATCTCAAGTCTCAAGGCCTCCAGCTGCCAGCTGCACTACAGGCCGGAAATAAGGCAGCTACTGCTTCCCATTCAGGTGAGTTCCTTTATTAACATGTGAAATAGTTCTACGGAGTAACATCCAACAGCATTAAAACTTATTTTGGTGTCGCTTTGTAAACGTAGGAATTTCTTGCGAAGAATGATGTGAAGGAAAAAAGGATGAGAACAAACTGCCGTATTTGGTGGCCAAAACAGCTTTCTAATGAGCTATCCTCGAATGACTACTACCTGTTTGGTTGGTTTATTTCATCCTCTCCAGCATCCATTGATGTTGTGGTAGCTTTCTGGTGCAGTAAGGTCTCACTCTCCAGTTCCCAATCTAGCATCCAGGTGGGAGACGTATTTGTTACCAAGATTATCTCTTTAGTTTTCTGATGTTGGTTTTTAAGGTTGAGTACTTGAGTTAAAAAGGGCAATTTAATGGAAGGCCTTTTTCTCAGACGAGGATATATTATTTGCTGAGATAATATACCAATGAACTATTTCTCTAAACAGGAAATCACCCATGATATAAATGGAAGGATGCCTGTGTTCCTACAGGAGCAATCGTGTCTACTGGGTCAATGCTCCACACCCCTGAACAGTAATGGTGAAAGCCTTAATGTCAGTGTAGAACAAGAGAATGAAGTACGGCCCTCTCCTCACGACATTTTGTTGGTGAAAAAGAAGCGACATTCATTTCGGGAACACAGTGAAGAAAGTGTTTGTGGATGTAATCAGCTCGATGGGTTTGTTCAACAATGTGGGAAGAATGATGGGGAAGGAGACTATTGGATCCATATGATACACAAGTCTAGTGATATATCTGGTGGAGGAAGGGTTCCTCAGTTGCATCATGTTCACTGGAAAGGAAAAGAAGTAGTTCAATGCAATGTTCACGTATGAGTCACAGCTATTTGTGCCATTACTTTCCATCGATATCTTGGCAAGTTCCTTATGTCTTCTTAGCTTTTTTAATCTCTGTTCATGATGTGTTCAGGTGATACTGTATGATATTCCTGTCTATGGCGAACAACACTTTACAATGAAACATTGCATTAGGTTACCGATGAAATCATTTTTTGCTTCTGTGGAGTGCAATTTGCTTGGTCCTTGTTATTCTGACTCTTGTTCTGTTTCTGTTTCATCCTTAAGGTTAAGAGCATGTGTGGAGTATGCAGAAAAAGCTGCCTTGCATAGGCATTCTATGTGGACTAGTTTACTTGTCGATCTTCTTTTCGGAAACTTGATTGGCCTAGTACTCTTTTCTCAGGCAGAATCTGTATGGTTGTGGCTCTTGTTCTTTGCCAAAGCCTCGACAAATGAGATATTGCGATCTGGTTGTGTGTGGTTATGGGAGTACCAGCTGGCTTTAAGTTAAATACAGAGTTAGCAGGAATACTTGGCATGTTCTCTTTGAATGCAATACAAATATGGTCTACGCTGTGGGTCTTCATCGATTTCCTCGTCATTTATTTCATCAAGGGACTCGCTGTACTGGGAACACTTTCTGGAGTAACTATACCTGCTGCTTTGGCAATTGATATTGTTGGGTTGGGGACTGCACACGTTTCTGCCCTTCACTGGGGCATCTCACTCTTATATTACAATCAGATACAAGCACTAGGTGCAATATGGCGTCTTTTCAGGTAAAACTCTTTAGCATATCTTCTGCACTGTGCACTAAAGTTTATGTCATTGCTGTGATATGCACCGTCATTTGTGTTGCAAAGTACTAGGGATATTTTCATATCATGTTTGAAACTTCTCCGCCTAAATGATGAACTGAAAGACGTTGAATCTTACCGATGTGAAGTTATGGTTATATGACTTATGAGTATGATTTTCTGAGTCTACCTGAAGCTGAGGTGTCAGATTCCAGTTGCGAAGTCTAATATAACTTCTGTCAATGATAGTTTTGAACTGTGGAAAAAGCCTTTCAGTTTAACCTTTTTCATGAACCATCTTAGTGTGGTTGTTAATAAAGCCGATCTTTTTGTTCTTATCTTTTATGATCTTATCCGAGTCCCTTCCAACTTCGACAGGGGGAGAAAAAAGAATCCTCTACGCCGAAGGCTAGATAGCTATGACTACACAGTGAAGCAACATGTTGTTGGTTCTCTTCTGTTCACTCCGCTTCTTCTGTTACTACCGACTACTTCTGTTTTCTATATTTTCTTCACTATATTGAACACAGCCATTACCATAGTTTGTACCATGATCGAGGTCATCATATTGATGATCCATGGTACACCTTATTTTGAAATTTTCCTTTGGCTGTACCGGCGTAGCAGATTCCCTTCTGGTATATGGTTTGAGATTTTATCTGGGGTTTCTGGTTTTCTCATTATGTCAGCACAGGGAGCTCTTACTGGAATAAGGTCAGTGACCTCATCGCCATCCCTTTACGCAACAAAATCACCAGTCCTACTTTATTGTCATGTTCACTAGATCGTTGGTGGGTTTGATCCATTGTTTTTCGTCCAGAACTGCATCGAGATTGGATTCCAAGCTCCCATCAAAATTGCCGTGGGTGTCAATACCTGCCAGTGAGTACTGGGCTCTCTGCTACAGTTCAGTAATGGAATGCATGCCAGAACATTTGAGGATGCAACGATAAGATAATTCCCAGCTTAAACAGCAGTAGGAATGGAGTTAATGAGGTACTACTTACACGACGGTGTGCCTCTTCAGTTTCACATGCAGAACATGGCGTTAATGAGGTACTAATTCCTTGTGATTGAACTCTTATTAACGCCATTGGGCGTGATATGTTACTAAGCTACAAGCTATACTGGTATTGGAGCTGTGACTAAATTATCATTATTCTCCAGAATTAGAAAGATATTTTTATATCAAATCACTTTGGAAAAAATTTCTGAGAGCTATTTCCGATTGAAGAATTCCATCACGGAGCATTTGGTAATCGGCAATAGGAGTTTTCACCTCCATCTGCAATGTCTGGAACGGTGTCTCCGGTTGTATCCTCCTCGCTGCCGGAAACAAACATAACAAAAACCACCAAAATATTGGACACAGAGGGAGAAACAGAGAAGGTAGGTATTTTGTAAGCGAAAAGAAGAGGGAGTTTTTACCCAATGGAGTAGAGAATGAGGCCAATGGCAACCATTCCGAAAGCAACATAGTACAACCACGTTACCTGTTTGAAGAAATGCATCCCACATGAATAAGAAGCAACTACGAGACGCAGGGATTATAAAGTATTAATCTTTTCACCTGTTGATGGTAGAAGAACAGTCTGATCAAGACTACCCACATATCAGACGTCAAAATCGACAAATTGTACATTGTTGCCCCTGTCACCTAGCAATTTTCCGGACCAAATGATTTGCATGGTGGACTAATAAGTAGGAAGGAGGATCGTTGAGGTAAAAGAGGAATTGAAACCAACCTGTATGAACCAAGAAAAGATTGAGAAGAGCAGAAATGAGCACACGCCATAGCCAACAAAGGCTATAACCTGCAAGCAAGCACCAAGATAAACAAGAAATTAGCCTTTTGATGATAAAAAAAGTGCAACTGATGGAGTTGGTTTTACTTTGTGCTTACCAGATTTGTGGACCACTGGATTGATTGTACATTGTCAAGCTCCACCATGGAGCTATATTAAGGGATGGTTATGGAGTTCATGTTTTTCTAGAAAATGCACTGATCAATAACAGTTGTATGAGTATTCCGAATGGCACAAGGATACATCTCTATAATGCTGATCAGGAACCCAAACACCCCTATCATTGCCATTAGCTCGGTCCGATCTTTCTTCTTCGCACAAAATTCCTGCATCATTAATCAACCCAATGAACCAGCAAGTACTTACCCAAATGATTTGCAGATAGCACTTTAATGGAACTATTAAACCTCGCCAACATTGCTTAAGGCATCAAAGACTGTTCCAGCAATCACAAGTACATCCCCCAAGATCGGTCTGGATCCACCTGATAAGTAGCAACAACCCCAGAAAAGAATCAAGACTAAATGTAACAAAGACAGAAACGATGCCAAATGATTTAAAGTAGATGACGATCACCTTCATCATCACCACCACCAACTCCGACGTCGGAGAGGATGACCAAGGCGAGCCCTGAGACACAAACGGCGGCTCCAGCGAACTGGCTGGTGGAGTAGCATGTTCCGAAGAAAACACGGGTCAAGATTATGACCCACAAGAGCGTCACACAATCTAGCATCGTGACGCTCGTGATTGACGTGAATTGGTATGCCTTGTTAACTGTTTTAGAATCAAATTTTAACCAGACAAGTCATTTGACAGCATTTGCTAATTAATTAAACAAGAAGAGCACTAAACAACTTACAGAGAAAGATTGCATGAACATCAAGGAAGCTCAGCAGCAAATACCAGTACCAAGAAACCTACCCCATGGGAAAATTGATTACAACTGTGAATGTGATTAATCCTCAAACAAATTAAACAGCCAACTTGTCCGAAATGGATCATGGACTATTTAGTACCAGTAGTTTGTGGCGTCGGTGAATAAGGATGCCGCCATAGAGGAGAGCTCCGGCCAAGTAAGGGATAGCTCCTTGAGTAATGGGCACATCAACACCTTATCATCGTCGTGAAATTAAGTTTACAGTACATTCGGAACCGAACGAGAAGAAACAAAATCAATGAGTGGAGTTTGATTGTATCATAGTCACCTAGGGCCGCAATCAGGGAAGCGGAGAAGGTAGTGAGAGCTAGGAGAAGGGAAACCACTTGACCCAGCACTACCAGATACACAATTCTCCACCGCAAACTGCTTCCCCCCTTAAGCAGATTCATCGCCACTTCCAGTTCGAAAGAGTCTTCTTACAGAGAAGCCAGCTGCATTAGTAAATTAGTGTCGTTTGACGATCAAGTTCAAGCCGCCTGTTAATCCATCCACTTCTTCCTTGGAAAACAAGTGTCCCTCCCAGTCTCCCACCCACCAGTGAAATGGGGAATTGCTAACTTGGATCTTCTTACATCCAGAGTCAATAACAGAGGCGGCACCTTGAATTTTCAAACGGAAAAGTACACTTTGCCTTCCTGCATTATGCCAAACTAACAGCGGAACCCCCTTACTATTAAGTTCTCATTTTAAGACCTCAAACTTTGACATTCCTAATAAATGAGTCCTTCGATTAACTGGACCGTTAGTATTCCGTCCAAGATGCTGACTACAAAGTAATGCTGACTAAATGCCAACATAATGCTGACTCATCTTAAATTTTTACAGATACCCAAGGCGATGAGTTAGAATACCTTTATGGCTAAGATCATTTCCGTTTAGAAATTAATTTGGTTTAATTATTTATGTGGTATTGTTAATAAAAAAAATTAATTTATAGATTTTTAATTATTTTTCTAAATTGATAATTATTCAATATTCATATATCTTTAGCAATGATTAAAAGAGTGTCACCTTACTTTTTATATGATTCAAATAATTTAAAAATCTCCAACAATTATTAAAAGTTAGAAATATAGATGTTCGGTCTTACGATGACTTTAGAAACCAACATTTTTTTTTTTTGAAAATAAATAGATTAAAATCTCTAACTATAAAACACAACCAATTATACTTAAAAAAAACTATAAAACCAACACAATACCTAACTATAAAATTATATATCATGCCCCATATTAAAATTATTTCCTTAGCACCATGGCACGCGGCGGTTTACTGCTAAATGAAAATTATAAAAAAGTCCACGTTAGGGGTCACATGTCTGACAATGCTGATCATATTTTAAAACAAGATTAGCCGGCCCAAATGCCGTCAATCATTATCCTGGTTCAATTTCTGGCCGAACCGGTTCAAATGCATAAACCACAACCTGAAGTCATTACATTACATTATTGTCAAATTAAGGGCAATAGCCAATATTATGAGGTAAACCGTCCGGTCCAATGTGGGTGAGTGCTGGTGCACTCAATTTGACCCCAAGTTTGGCGATAAGGTACAGCTCATCCAAAGCCTAAATTGCAACCAACAAATAATATTATTTTAATGACATTTTCATCTCTAAATTTTAGTCATTGCTAAAGTGAAATGAATGGTGATGTTACACTCATTTAAAAAATTATTAAGAATGTGTATATACTTTTTAAATTAACAATCTTATTAATTTAGACAATTAATTAACAATATTACATAAGCTAATTAATACACCTTTTAATAGAAATATTTATGACTACAAATATATTAAGGACGATGTACTATCATTGATGGAAAAATATTATTTAAAAACATAATAATTAATTAAAATTACTAAAAACTTATGTGACAATGTGAACATAATTAAAAATTACTAAGTAAATTTTATAATAGAGATGACCTTAATCCACCTCCACACGTAACAAATATCATAATTAATGTAACACATAAAAATGTGGCTTATGGTTAAGGATATTAACATCATAATAACAGGGCATCGAGTTTTGGTATTTGGTCTCCAATATCATATATAATAAATAATATGTGATATACAATTATGGCTAATGGAAATATAATTAGTATATTATTTACGATTAATAATTTTGAATGAAAGAAACAACTTATGAATTTTAGACTAATATAATTTTAATTTGATTTGTAGATGTGTTATAGGTATTATTTTGCTGAATTCGAGTTAAATTTGTTAAGGATAGTTAATGAATTGGATTAGAGCTTCACACAAAATTCAATTATCCAATTTAAAATTAAATTCGTACACGTCTGATAGTAGCAAATCGAACTTACATAAAGTTCGTCCCAACTCCTTGTGAATGGGCGTAGCGATGTATGGACAAGACCCATTCATAAAAATATATATGAACAAGTCCCCTAGTCTCACAATAGTAATGTTAATATAGTTTGAATCTATGTTGATATGGTTTGAATCGAGTTTAAAACGCCATTAATGAGTCGTCCATAGTTTAAATTTTAGGTATTTTGATTTATTTAGTTATAAAAAGCGTGAAAATAGGGAGCTTTTTGCACGGTTTCCCGGTTCGGTGCACCAATTAGGCAATTAGTGTGGCCGCTCCCGGTTTATATAATCTGCCGCCCCTCGGCCGTTTCTTTCCAGCCTGGCTCCCCCCTCCCCTCCACCGCCTTTTATTTCACAACAACAACAACTCATTATCGCCGTGCTTTTGATTTGTCCCCTTTCGTCGTTGCTTCCCTTTCCTTTTCGTTTCTTTTCCATTTTGCCTCTTAATTATATATAATTCCGTCCCAATAATTAAGTTCTCTCTCCGTCGCTCTCTCTTTTATATCCACCACCGCAACCTCTCCCCCCCAACCCTCTCTCTCAATTTCATTTTCTCTCACTTTCCATTGCCGTTACGGATTGTCCCCTCTCCCCTTCCGTCCACCGCCGGCATCTCCAGTTTCCGTTCTGCTCTTTGATTCAGGTATCCACCCATCCTCTTGTCTTATTTGTTTTGGTTGTCGGTAAATTGAATGAATCATCTAACGTTTTCTGTTTGCTTCCGATCATTAGTTAAATACACGTATCGAATTCGGTTGGGGGCGATCGGAATTTAAATCGCACAAACAAATTGACAGATAATTAAAGCTAAGAAAGGGTAATATAGATATGGCCGAGGAACACAGATGCGAAGCACAGGAAGGCCACCGTCTCTGCGTAAACAACTGCGGCTTCTTCGGGAGCCCCACGACGATGGATCTCTGTTCAAAGTGCTACGGAGATTATTGCATCAAGGAGCAACAGCAAGCCTCAATCAAAGCCTCTCTTTCTCCGCCTTCCCCGTCATCTTCATTGGCCGTCAATATTCCTCAGCCGCTTCCCCCTTCCTTTGACTTACCGTCAGAGGTCCGGCCACCGATCGTCGTGGATGGCCCCGCGGTAGCCCCGCCGCCGCAGCAGCAGCAGCCAAATCGATGCTCCACGTGTAGGAAGCGGGTCGGACTGACCGGGTTCAAGTGCAGGTGCGGGATCACCTTTTGTGGGGTCCACAGGTACCCGGAGAAACACAGCTGCGACTTTGATTTCAAGAAGGTAGGGAGGGAGGAGATCGCGAGGGCCAATCCTCTAGTCATCGCTCAGAAGCTGGACAAGATATGAAGAGAAATCGGTGACTGTTTGTTCACGAGGAGGACAGATTTGAGGTGAAATTCGTATCCAATTGGAATTAATCGAATTGTGGACGGAGCCGATCTACCTCTGCAAAAAAATCTATCTATCGGTTGATGTTTTCGCAGTTTCTTAATCGGAACGTCGCCTGAAAAAAAAAGTAAAATATATGATGTTGGATTTGCTTGTAAAAAAGAAGGTTTGCCTTTTCGTTTCCTTTCACATTTAGAAAAAAGAAGAGAATATCAGTTTGCATTGCATGAAAATGCCCTTCCAGAATGTTACTTTTGAACCAATCAAACCTTGTGGCACCGTCTTTTCGTTTCCATCGGAGTCGCATTACGCATTCAATTACGCTACTCCATAATAACAAATGTGTGACATTACTTTTCGTAATTTACTGATCGAGTCGTGCAAAAATGAAAAATCAAATGGGAAATGACCACCGCTGGCAGCCATCGGCATCCACTAGACTAGTTGAACTCGGTGGGTGTAAGTTGACATCTTGCAATACATCTTGTTATCATCGTTGGTTATCTGAATTGTGAAGCTGAATGGGACATATGATGTTATAAATAATAAAAAATTGAAAATTAATTGGATGATGCCACTATGTGGACATTATTGAGTTTGGATGGTTCCTGTGGTGCTTATCACAATTCAGGTCTAGTTGGAACCAACACCATTTAATATATTTGTTTACCCCTCTTATCTCATTAGCTGTATGCAGTATTGTGCCGTCATTGTTCCATGTAAATCTAATAAATGTAGAAAACTCCGTCACGATTCGTTGGCAAATTCCGGAAACACAAACTCATATTAGCTCGATGTAACATGTTGTTAATATATTTTACGCAGCAGTTTGAGATTATGAATGAACTGCACCTATATTAATATTAGGTTTCGTTTTGCATTGTCATTGAACACTATTTTTGGTTGATTGCTCTATTGGGTTTCCGACGAGCTTGCTCTCGTGGAACATTTTTGTTTTATGGCGTTGTATCTCTCCGGACATTCGCATTCGCTCGACGCTTGTCTGGTGGTGGCTTCGGAAGTGTAGGAATGCAGTTGTTTTTTTAACATGTACAATGGTCTCCTACTAACCTCAAGTGACAATTTGACTTCCATTTCCACAAGTTTTTAAGCGCCATTACTGGTGGCACTTCTTCTCCCTGTGAGCATGTGGGTCTGTTGGTTGAGCCACCTTAATCGTGGGTCCCACCCTTTTCGGCTTCATTTCAAAATTAATGTTGATGCTAGTGCTGGCCCGATGCAGGACAAGATTGTGAGTTGGGTGGTTCGTGACCATCTGGGTATTGTTGTGTTCGTTGGTGCTCGGTGCTACCCTTAGCTTTCAGATGTTGTTACTCTTGAGATTCTAGCAGTGCGTGAAGGTATCCAGCGAGACTGTGCCAATCAATTGATAACCCTTAGCTAGGTCATCGCATGAGGACATTCATATCGAAACTGTTACAACACATGACATCGTCTTGGAATCATCATTGAATGACATTCATTCCTTATCCCTAACTGAGTTTTCAAAGTCAATGGGGATTGAGCTGAGCGGTGGCTGATTCGCTTGGTGGTGCAGTAGGGGTTCATGGTTCGTAATGTGGAAGGGATAGTGTTGCAGGAGGTTGGGCCAGTCAGTCAATTAATAGATAACCTACAACAAATTGGTGATTAATCGATTAAGGGTCTGCATTTTTTAAGCGGAAATTTTTTTAACCGATTCTTTTCATATTTATAGCTATTTTGATTGAAATCGACCAAATTTCATCGATCAATTAACCGAAAATCACCATAACATTCACTTATCCGATTAACATAATTTTTTATACCGTCATAATTTTAACTGACCGATTAACGATCATTTATCAGCCGCTCCTGCCCACTCCTAATAAGAAACGGACAATTGATTGGCCCTTACATCCAATATAATAGAGACGGCCCAATAACAACCCTCGACGCAGCGGAAAATGCGCGGCAGAGGTTGGGGAAAAGACTGGTGTGAGAGGGGAATGTTTCAGTTGAATGTTGGATCGATGATCCAAAATAAACGGTCAAAGCTCGGAGCAAATAGTGGATCACTCCGATGATAGTTTTGCCTTAAGCCTATTATTGTGTCAATTCAATTCACTGTAACAGTAGTAGACCAAATTGGGAGGTAATCGAGAGAGGAAAGGAAGGGGGAAACAAGAAAGGGAAAAGAGATATCATCAAAGGTTAGGTAATTACAAAATGAATGAGGGAGATGTATCGAAGCAGATTCAGCAGATGGTAAGGTTCATACGGCAGGAGGCGGAGGAGAAAGCCAACGAGATCTCGGTGTCGGCGGAGGAGGAGTTCAACATTGAGAAACTGCAGTTGCTGGAAGGGGAGAAGAAGAAGATGAGGCAGGAGTTTGAGCGCAAAACCAAGCAGGTTGAAGTTCGCAACAAGATGTAGGTGCATTCCTCCACACTCATATATACACCATAGTCGATGGTCAGAGATTCTAGATATGATTTTAAATTTGGACTGAAATTTCTGACAATGTGATATCTACTTGTTAATTGATTTTTGGTATATTGCTGGCAGCGAGTACTCGACGCAGCTGAATGCATCCAGGATTAAGGTCCTGCAAGCACAAGACGACATTGTGACTGCGATGAAAGAAGCGGCGGCGAAGAAGCTTTCGAAGATGTCATCGGACAAAGGCGCATACAAAGCCCTCTTAAAGAGCTTGATTGTGGAGGGGTTGCTGCGGCTGAAGGAGAGATCGGTGCTGCTGCGGTGCAGAGAGGCGGACAGAGGAGTAGTGGAGTCTGTGCTTGAAGAAGCCAAGAAGGAGTTTGCTGATAAGCTCAAGGTGTCCGCACCGCTGATCACACTCGACAAGCAAGTCTACCTCCCGGCTGGACCTGGTTCGCAGAATCAACATGGCGTCATTCATTGGTACGTAAGAAGAACTCAGTCACCTCTGCTAATTCATTAATTTGAACTCAGTCACCTCTGCTAATTCATTAATTTGAATTAATTCTAACTGTGTGTTTGAATGAAAAGCTCGGGAGGAGTTGTGTTGGCATCTCAAGACGGGAAGATCGTGTGTGAGAACACAATTGATGCCCGATTAGACATTGCTTTCAGACAGAAACTTCCCCAGGTAACATAAATCTAGTATATAATTATCTGATCCTCATCTCATATAGATAGTACTGATCGATCTCCTGGGGTGATTAAATGCAGATCCGCAAAAGGCTTCTTGCCAGTGTAGGCGCATGATAATCTATGGCTGCCGGGCCTCTCTAGCCACTCCCATTCTTGATCAACTTACTTCAGCTGCAATTTACAATGTCCTCTCTTGCGTATTATTTGATTACTTTCTCCGGACAGAATTGGACCCGAAAATGCGACGGAGTTATCAATTCCAGCTAATTCCGGTGAATTTGAAGGGAAAAACGCAGAAAACGTCACGTGAATCCTGTATTGTTTTGTTGGACAGTATTGGATATTCTTTAAATCGTTTTGTTTCTTTTTTTCCTTCTCATCTGATTGCTTTTGCTGCTACTAATTACAAAGAATCATTATTAATGACATTGTGCATCAGTGTCTTTATGTTTTGTGTTTTACTTAGAGCGCATTGCCTCAAAGGCGACCAAATTAATTTGTGAACAACTGTGATGTTCGCTCTATAAATAAAAATTGAGTTAAGGTATATTCGTCTTAATAAGTTTAAGTTGGCTTTAATTCGAGCACGAGAATTAGCTTGACTATATGATTCGTTAGTAGATTTAATGCGAATATGCACATGTGTTTTACCTTAAATATCATATATTTATATATATACAAAATCATATACAAATTGTGATTGTACTCGTGAAAATTGAAAACGTATGTGATACATTATTGTTTAGGTTTAACTATTTTAAATAAGAAAAATAGAAGCTTGTACATTTCATGATAATTTGATTTAAACTCAAATCATCGTGTTCAACCTTCGAATTGAGCTCAAATTAAACTATATGAGGTTTTAATGAGTGAAGTTTAAGGTGAGCTCGAATCTGACTTATCAAGGTCAAAGAATAGTTAACGAGTATAGCTTTTCAAGGATAGTTGATGAGTCCGGCTCGAGCAGGTTCAAGCACGACACGAGCTTAAATTTTCTAATATGAATTCGAGTTCAAACTCACCTGCAAAATAATGTACAAAGTTTGAGTATAGTAAAATTCGACTCGACTTGGAACCTTCTTTCAACCCGTTAACTTGACTATGGACCAATTGATGTTGGGAGTAAAAGTCCAATGACTGATTGGGCTTACAATTGGCAACTGCAAGACCATTAAATGAGCCAGTGAGGTTGAGGCCCAGGAAGCATCAGCCAGTCACTCTGCCGTCTGCAACTCGATCATCGCAAACTAACCATTCGGTCTTCTTCTTCTTCTTGTTACTGTTTATCCTTCAGTTCAATCCCAGGGGTTGCCATTCCTACCACAACTATCTATCAATGATCATCCACGCCCACCCCCACTCTCACCGCCACTTCATGTAACCACTCTTATCTCTTCTGCTCACCAATTTTGGCCTTTTGGAGGAGCTCCACCTTCTTTCAATCTTATTTGTATTTCCTTCTCAATTTGTTCTTTAATTACACTCATGCCCCTCTGTTTGCTCCAGGCTCCCAAGTTATCCACTTTGTTGCCATTGCTCTGCATCTTACCCTTCCTATCTTCTCCCATATGGATTTCCCCGAGGTCAGTAGGATTAATTGTCCCTCTTCAATCTTCATTTGATGTAAAGGTGTTTATACTCTTCCTTGGTTGGTTGTGATACAAGACTTTGCTTCTTCGGTTGGACTACTATACTACTCCATTAGTCCCCATTTTGGTTTGGCAATGGAAATTATGATTTCTAAGAAAGTTGAATGGATATTAATGGAAAAAAAGTTGAGTTGAAATTGATTGAGATTGTGAAAGGAAATTTAGACATTAGGATTGTAGGATTCTTAGTGGAATTGAGTTTCCCAATTTGTTCAAATGGAAATTAAACTTTCTTAAAAAAAATTATATCCCTTAATTTAACATGTTTTCCACAACTACTTTCATTCCACTAATCATAACTAACTTTCTTAAAAATCATGATTTTTATTGTCAAATCAAGGCCTCGTGTTATGTTCAAGTTCATGTTCATGTTCATGTTTTCACTTTCAACCATTTGAGTTTTGGCCTTGCAGCTAGCAGAAGGCTTAAGGTCTCTCGGATTAAGGCCAACTTCTGGGAATCCATGAGATCTGGGTACGCTCTCTTCTGCGCATTTTTAACTGTTTCTATGATGTCCTTTACTTTAGTTTATACTAACTATCAGACATTTGCTTCAAAGAAAGCTTTGTTCTTTGTTTTTCACTTTTTTTTACTTGTGCAGTTTCTTGAAGGAAAACTCTGCTCAAGTTGTTGAACCACCCTCAACCCCTGACCAAGAAGAAGAAGACGAAGAAGAACCATTGCCTGAAGAGATCCTACTCCTCGAAAGGAGTGAACCTGATGGAGTAATCGAACAGATCATTTTCTCTTCCGGGGGTGACATTGATGTTTATGATCTTGAAGGCTTATGTGACAAAGTAAGTGCTGACTACAACATAATGTTCTGTCTTATAAAAGTTTGGTGATTATGGTTGTTTTGATACGATAGGTAGGCTGGCCGAGGAGGCCATTGTCGAAGTTAGCTGCAGCCTTAGAAAACAGTTACATGGTAGTCACCTTGCATTCTGTAAGAAAGTTACCTGGATCAGGTAATATAGTAACTGGGAAATCGTGGGAACCCTCCACTTGATTGTTGCAAATACTAAAGTAGAGTTTTTGGTTTGTCTCAAAACTATTTGATGTGCATCTTGGTGGTACTTGGTGAAGTTATTTAACAGAAGGGAATGAGCAGAAAAGACTGATTGGCATGGCTCGCGCCACATCTGATCATGTCTTCAATGCTACCATATGGGACGTTATCGTGGATCCTAGTTATCAGGTAATACGGCATAGATTGAAGCCAGTCTAATTTAGTGAGACTTTTCTAATAATCTTCATATCTCAACAGGGGCAAGGCCTTGGAAAGGCTCTGATTGAAAAGCTGGTTAGAGCTCTCCTTCAAAGGGACATTGGCAACATAACTCTATTTGCAGATAGTCAAGGTTATATCAACATCAATTCAACTGTTTTTGGAAAAGTTGATTGCTTTATATAAAGTTAGTGACTTGATAATGTTAGTTTGTGGAGGTTGGTTGACCTTGTGTATATGATCTTTGTCCTTGCAGTTGTGGAATTCTATCGGAATTTAGGCTTTGAAGCTGACCCAGAGGGCATTAAGGGGATGTTTTGGTACCCAAAGTACCAATAGGGTGCAGTTGCTGCTGGAAGCAATCATGTATGCGAATTCGAACTGTAATATTTAGATAGATGGATGGTCGTAGTCCATTGGATTTTGCCCAACACATGATAAGATGATACACAAGGAAGTAAGTAATTCCTATTGGGGTTTGGTGTTTGAACTGTGGGATCATATTATATATTTATCTTTGCAGTTGATTCATTTCATATAGACCGCCACTTATTCTGGTGATGAAATGTCCAAGGAACTGGTCAAGTAAAAGCCTTGAAGTAAAAGAAAAATGGAAGTTAGGCTGTTGATGTTGGCATCACTGAATATAGGGTGTGAGATCCTTAGGGAGGAAGCTTACACGATTATATGCTCCATGATTTCATATCATCGTTCTAGAAGAACAATCCTATTATAATGCATAACTAATTACTTAAGCAAATTTAATAATTAGTTTCATTTGTAAGATTGATCTCTATACGAACGGAGAGGTATGAAAGGGTCTTTTTTGCCATTTTATGGGCAGTTCAAATACCTGCATATGCAAGTGAGAACAAGCCGTCAAAAAGTCTAGAGCTTATACAATGACTACGCCATCAACCACCTATCGAGTGTTCCTATATAGTAGTCGGAGCACAGACTTTGTCTCTCCTTAATATCCACCAATCAAACCCCCACCGATGCTACCGAACAAATCTCTTGAGAGCGAATGGGTTAGTAATAGCCCTTATGAGCAGGACAAGCACGCGAGGCACAAGGTCTGATATGGGGAACATGCAGAGGCTTAAAATCTAATACGGGAGAATCCGAAAAGCACAAGGCCAATAGATTCACTCAACAAAAAAGAAACGAAAAAATTGATCAATTAAATTTAAAATATACGGATTTAATGACCAATCTAAAACATAACGCCCAACAATAAATCCTACTTTCCAACCCAACTAAATCGAAAAATGAAATAAAACAATAAATTTCCGATTCATTCCATGAATTTGGTCATTCTTTCCAAATGATTACCAATTTAATTCAAATTATTCTATTAATTACTAAGCAAAATGTGACTCTATACATTCTTGTAATCGTACATTAATGGATTCTAATTAGCAAATCCAATGCATATACCTTCACCTGGAATTCGAAAACTGACCGAAATGTTTGAAGGGTTGGATGAAAGAGAAGGGGACGACTGTTCGAGCTTTCTGCCCTGGGCAGATGAGGGAGGTTGCGGCACCCTTGGCTGGCCGGCGATGATGAGCTTCTGGTCCGACTTGATTGCAGATTCAGTTGTCAATGAGAATCCAATTCACACTGTGTACTTAAGTAAATTTTAGAAGTACTTATTCTGGACTAATTACCATCGCCGGTCTGGTTACCAAACCTTTCTCTTTCTCTTGGTCGCGTGTGTGTCACTGTCAGTCACCCTCCAACGCTCCATTAAAATAACAATTAATGGTGAAATGAAGAATAAGAAGATCAAACCTTGATGACATGACAACAGCACCCTCCCCAAATCCTGAATTTATTACAGAACAGAAGAGACGACTGCGTACAATAAACTCCACTATTTATTTCACTCCTTCGTCATCAATCTCACCCTCTTATGCTCTGATATGTTTATCAGATATTGTTTCTCTGCTGGCATCTTCTTCTTCTTCCTCCTCCTCCTTCAGTACTCTGCTGGGTAAAGTTTCCATCTTTTGGCTCACCTACCTACCTTCCCCACATCCAAAGGTGGTGGAGATTGATTCAGTTTTGACCCATTAAATTGATTTCTAATGTGTCTTAAATGCCTCGTGTTTTCTTGCAAGTAATTTCTAAATTTGTTGCTATACTACTACTGCTATTGTCCGCATCTTCGCCCTGCCCACTATTTTGAAAAGTCAAAATCTTTGCATTTCATCTCATCTCCACCATTCTTTTTCCTGGACTCTTTTTCATCAGTTCATTCAGTTGGAGGATAAAGGCTTGTCTTTGCTTAACCTTGCTTTCACTTCATGATCCAACATTATTATCAACTTCCCACAAAGCTCACGTCCTTGTCTCTTCTATCTCCCAGCTGTAGTTGGAATCAGAGCTGATACATACAGCAACCAAGAATAAAGGTCTGAAACATGTTGAGAAACACAGCCAGGACATGTGTTTTCGTGGCTACTTGGTGTTGCCTGCTCCTTGTCGCAATTGGAGATGTCACTCATCCCTCTGAAGGTTCACCCTTTCTTCTCTACTTGCGTACTTTGAATTGAGGCTCCACTGATGGGGTCTAAGTTTGATTTTGCAGTGTAATTATTTCTGGTTTCCCGCAGTGAGTGCTTTACTCGCCGTGAAGAAGAAGTTGATTGATCCCATGGGACACCTGGAGGATTGGAATAAGGGGGATCCTTGTAAATCGAACTGGACTGGTGTATCTTGCTTTTACACCAACGAAACTGATGGATATCTTCATGTTAGAGAGCTGTAGGTTCTCCTTTCCATTACCTCTTTCCTGTTATAAGCTTTTTTGCAATTCCTGAACTTGGCTATTTTCACCTGTTGATGTTACAGTCAGCTTCTGAACATGAATCTCTCCGGTTCTTTGGCGCCTGAGCTTGGTCTGCTCTCTGGTCTCCAGATTCTGTCAGTTTCCAGCACCTTACCTAACTTCTACCTCGCCACCTTAGTTTTGCTATCCTTTTTTTTCTGGTCAGCCTAACACTTCTTTCTCTCTCAGGGATTTCATGTGGAATCAGTTGACTGGTAATATACCCAAAGAGATTGGAAAGCTGTCATCTTTGAAACTCCTGTAAGCTGCTAACCTGAAGCAAAATTTTGATCTCCTATTACTTCCTCGTCTAAATAATCTAGTCACAGCTTAATTTAGTTGCCGCTGCTTTCAGGAGTTTCCTGTATTGGCTTACTATAGGCTTCTTTCATTAATCTTTTAAGGACTGTTTTCTTCACAGGCTCTTGAATGGGAACAAGCTCTCAGGTTCTCTGCCTGCTGAGCTTGGATCTTTGTCCAGGCTAAACAGACTCCAAGTTGATGAGAATGAGATCTCAGGTCCTATACCAAAATCATTTGCTAACATGAGCAGTGTCAGACACCTGTAAGTTGATTCTACTCAATACTACTAGTACTCCATGTTACTGCCGGTGGACAACTTTCTCACTGGCATCTTCTACAGCCACATGAACAACAACTCATTCAGTGGTAAAATCCCAGCTGAGCTTTCCCAGTTACCATCACTCTTACACATGTAAGTTCAGTATACTCGAAATGTTTTGCCTTGATGGTAAAATACTAATGTCTCATGGTCAGAAACCATTTGTGTGTGCAGGCTGTTGGATAACAACAACTTATCAGGATATCTTCCACCAGAACTATCGAAATTGTCAGCCTTGCGTATACTGTATGTTGGCATCACTTGAATTATCTGACTTACTCTCTTTATTGAGTTGGCAAACTGCATTATTGCTCACTTTTTGAAGAATCTTTTATGCCTACAGTCAGCTTGACAACAACAACTTCAATGGAACTCAGATCCCAGTTACCTACAGCAGCTTCTCAAGCCTACTGAAATTGTGAGTTTTTTCATAATAGCCAGAGAACTATCACTTCATCTAGTACCTCGTACTTTCAGTTTCAATCCTTAAATACTTTGACGTGGGATCATTTGTAAAGTAATATCCTCTTTCTTCTGTGGCAAGTTAGAAGTCTTAGAAATTGCGGCCTTCAGGGAGTTATTCCCGATTTGAGCAATCTAACAAGCCTGATGTATTTGTAAGCAGTCAATCCTACCAATAAATATAGTTACATACATATTCGACAAATTAATATCACTTGACTTATAATTGTGCATGGTATGTGGTTTTGTCTTGCAGGGATCTGAGCTGGAATAGCCTTTCTGGACCTTTACCAGCAAAACTTTCTGATAACATGAGAGCTATGTGAGTAGATACCCTGAGTTGTAGGCATTCTCACAAAGATGCCAACTTGTCAAATTCCTACTTTCTTTGCATGGGAAAATTAGTATCATCTTCTTTGTGATTGCAGTCATCTTTCCAATAACAACCTTAATGGAACAATACCTGGGAGTTACTCGAATCTTAATTCGCTTCAGACATTGTGAGATCCTATTTCTAATTTCACTTCGAAGTTCTGTTCTAAAGGTGCTAGATGATAGTGAGAGCTAGTGCTAAATATTTTTTTTATGAGTACAGGTCAGTTGAAAATAATAGGTTGACTGGTTCCATTCCAATAACAATCTGGCAGAACATCTCCTGGGATTCAACTACTAGACTAGAGCTGTAAGTACAGAACTGAAGGGGCAATGTTTTGGCTAGTGATACAACCATTTATGAAAACTCTAACTCGTGCTTGATAATCACAGTGATCTCAGGAAGAATCTTCTCTCAAGCATTCAAGGAGAACTAAATCCACCAAGTAATGTAACCTTAAGGTACTGAGTATCAGTGTGTAGTTCATCAAATTTCTACTCCCTTTCCTCTTTGATATTCGTTCTGACCGCTTTGGCAGTTTTTGTTTAGGCTCCAAGGTAATCCCATCTGCGAGAACGCTAATATAGCAAACATTGGAAAGTTTTGTGGATCTATGGAGATGGAAGGTTGGACCAGTACTGAAAAGTCAACGAATTCTGCTGTTAGCTGTCCAGTCCAAGCATGCCCTACAGATGATTTCTTTGAATATGTGCCCGAATCACCTTTGCCATGTTTTTGTGCATCTCCACTTAGAATCGGCTACAGACTTAAGAGCCCGAGTTTCTCATTTTTCCCTCCGTTACTTGTCGAATTCGAGACATATATAACGTCTACACTGGGGTTGGAACTCTACGAGCTATTCATTGATGCATATGCCTGGGAACAAGGTCCTCGTTTAAGAATGGATCTGAAGCTTTTTCCTGCATGGGATAATGCTACCCACTCGAATACGTTTAATTTATCAGAAGTTCAACGAATAAGAGGTCGATTCACATCATGGCGTTTCCCCGGAAGTGATCTGTTTGGACCGTATGAGCTGCTTAATTTCACTCTGGTTGGACCTTATTCACGGAGTATGTACTCTAAACTCACCATTATAAGTTTTTTGACTTTTTTCTCAACATGATTTACTTGTTTTTATCCGCTAGCTACCATTGCTGTGAGGTTGTGGAATGATCTGGCATTCCTATGAGACTCTATTTTCCAGTGTTGCATTATTGTGTAATGTGGAGAATTGTTGCATCCCAATAACTCGAGTTAATGGAAGAAGGTTCAAATTGGTTTTATATTATTCATTAACACCCCCATCAAACCCCTTCAAACGGGAGCTCTTAGAAGAGCTTTTAAGGGTTTGATACCATACTATGAACACCGTTGTATCCCAATAACTCAAGTTATTGGGAGAGGGTTCAGATTGATTTTATATTACTCATTAAAATTTAATAATGTCTAATTATCAATGTTTGTTTTGTTGTACAAATAGTGAACTTGGAAGACCAAAGGAGCAATATGAGCAAGGGAGTTGTAGCAGCCATAATATTAGGTGCTATTGCCTGTGTGGTTGGACTTTTTGCAATAGCAGGGCTACTAGTTGCAAGAAGAAATGCTAGAGTCCGTCACAAGCTGTCGAGAAGACGTTTATGTAAGCTTGTGTGGTTTCTTTTTGTGCTTTGCTGATGATGAGATCATGTTCAATTTTTTACCGACATGTTTTCTTTTGTTATGGTTGCTTTGGGGACAGCGTCGAAGGCGTCCATGTCCATAGAAGGGGTTAGAGAGTTTAGTTTCAAAGAAATGATCGGGGCTACTGATAATTTTAGCAGCTCAAGTGAAGTTGGTCGAGGTGGGTATGGGAAGGTCTACAGAGGCGTTTTAGCAGACCAAACATTGGTGGCCATAAAACGTGCTGAAGAAGGATCATTACAAGGACAGAAGGAATTTCTGACAGAGATCAAGTTATTGTCAAGGCTGCACCATAGGAATCTGGTATCTTTGATCGGGTACTGTGACGAGGAAGGGGAGCAGGTATCTTTGTGCTATGTTTCTGTATCATTTGAGATCAATCCTGATTTGGAATCTGAAGTTACTAAGGGTTTGGTATTGTTGGGATGCAGATGCTGGTGTATGAGTTCATGCCCAATGGCACACTGCGTGACTGGCTTTCTGGTACCTACTGCAAATCTGCGATTCCTTTTTCTTTCTTGTTTGATAGAGATGGATTTTGTACAAACTACAATATTGTAGTGTTGAGGTTAGGTGAATCCAAATTCCCCTGTGTCAAAGGGACCAGGTCAGCCGAGCGTGCAAATTTTGTACTTTGTACTTTCTTTGTTCAGTCTATTTCCACGTAGTTTAATTACCTCCAGTTTTGTTGATTGGGATCCTGATATTATATTGTAAATCCCTTTCGAGTTTTGTACTCTCTGATCATAGGAGAGTTTTTTCACGTAAAATCGTTTGTGGCGTCTCTTTCGATTCATCTTTATTTTGTTTATTGTCTGTCGAGTTCTAACATGTAGTGTGTTCTTATGTGTGTGCAGGTAAAAGCAAGGAGAAAATACTGAACTTTGGAAGGAGGGTAAGCATAGCACTCGGTTCAGCGAAGGGGATACTGTACCTACACAGGGAAGCAAATCCTCCAGTATTCCACAGGGACATAAAGGCAACCAACATACTTCTGGACTCGAAGCTGATAGCTAAAGTAGCAGACTTTGGCCTGTCAAGGCTGGCTCCTGTAATGGGTGAAGATGAGGAAGCTGCAGGGAACCCAGCCAATTTTGTTTCCACTGTAGTCAGGGGCACCCCGGTAAAGTGAAAAAATAATTTTATGCAAGGTTCAGCATTTTGAATCAACTTTCTTAGGAAAGTTGAATTGAGATTAGTGGTGGAAGGAAGTTGAGTTAAGGTTGAAACGGCTTGTGGAACGAAAGTTGAATAGTTCGGAAAACACAATTCCACTTGGAATATCTTATATCACTCTATTCACCTTTCCTTCCACAGCTTCTGCCAACTTCAACTGAACTTTCTAGACTTGGTTTGGCAATAAAAATCATAATTCCTTAGAAATCTGAGTAAAGACTAGTGGAAAAGTTGAGTTGAGGTTGGTAGGGGTTGTGCTAATATGAGGATATGAAGGATTCCTACGAAATTTTAGTTTCCCTTTGAGTAGGTTGGGAAGGATAATTTCACTTGGAATCCTCTATATCTTTTGATTTAATATTCTTTTCACAGCCCCCTCTCAACCTCAATTCAACAATTTTTCACTATATTAACTCAACTTTCATAGGAATCATGATTCTTGTTACCAAACCAAGCCGAAATATCATTAGTTCAACTTTCCTAGCAAACATGACTCTAGATGCCAAACGTTGTCACAGTTTTAAGAGAAAGGAATGCAGATTGCAGGAGTTACTGAGTTTTGACATATTGACATATTGACATATTGAAGGTGATTTTGGCAGGGATACCTGGACCCGGAGTACATGCTGACCCACCAGCTAACAGACAAGAGCGACGTGTACAGCTTGGGGATCGTGTTACTCGAGCTGCTGACAGGGATGCAGCCTATATCACACGGGAAGAACATAGTGAGGGAAGTGAAGATAGCTTACAGCGGAGGAATGATGTTCTCAATAATAGACAGCAGGATGGGATCATACCCTTCGGAGTGCGTGGAGAAGCTGGTCAGTCTCGCGCTGAGGTGCTGTCAGGAGAAGCCGGAGAAGAGACCTCCGGTTTCCGAAGTGGTTAGGGAGCTGGAGGTTATAGTGAAGATGATGCCTCCTGATGATCATGCTGCAGCTGCACTTGTAGCTATGTATGATGATACTGATGAGGTGGCAGGAGGAGGATTGTCAAGTAGTAAAGCTGAGGAGGGTTCGTCAACATCAACATCAACGGCAGGATTTGCGCCGTCATCGTTTTACACCAGCAGTACTAGTGATGGAAGAAGCAGGAGTTTAAAGAGTGTAGTGTCTGGGAGTGATTTGATGAGTGGAGTTGCTCCTACTATTTCGCCTCGCTAGAAGGGCCTGCACTGCGGGTGGTTTTGTTTATATATACCAAGTCTGTTTATATATATAGTTTTGTTATGTCTTAGAAAGAGGAGCAGGAACATTGTACAGCCTCTAGTTTTCTTTCTGTTCTGATGTTTCTCGTAGAATGCAAATGAAGCAAAGCAAACAGTATACGTACAGTCTGTGATAGTAGAGTAACCAGGTAGGTTTGTCATGGACCTCTCAAAAGAAAAGAAAAGGCCGCTAACTAAATGGCTCAAATGCTTAGTACCATGGTTTTCAGAATCATACCGAAAACATCCAGTTTAATGGTACGTAATTTAACGGTTTAAATTGATTAAACGTAATGATAGTAGAATTTTATTAGATCGTTTGATGAGTGATTCAAAGTCTAATCATTGGATTGTCTGTATGGGGTTGTTTAATTTCTTTAGACCTAGTTAGTTGTGTATTAAGGCTTGGCAACAGTCAAGTTCGGGTTCGAATAGTTGATATACGTTCCCCACCCGTTGTAGTTTCAGATTCACACAATACCCACCTTAGTCATACCCTTTAGTTCTCAATCGGGGTTCGGTTATAACCATAATCGAAAAAACTTCAAAACTCAAAGAAAAAATCAGAAAACTATATCGTTTTTAAATACTTAATCAAATTAAATATTAACTAAGCAAAAATTTATTATTCATTAGAGAGATTTTTCGCTTCTAACTGAATTTTGGACCCACTTAGTTGTGTCTTAAGGCTTGATAACGGTCGGGTTCGGGTTCAGATAGTTGATATCCGTTCCCCACCTGTTGTAGTTTCGGGTTGAGACAATACCCATCTTATATAACATTTCGGGTAGTAAAAGTCGTACCGTACCCATACCCTTCAGTTCTCAGGCGAGATACGAATATAACCGTAATCGAAAAAACTTCAAAACTCAAACAAAAAAATTAAGAAATTATATCTTTTTTTAAACACTTAAACTATATAAATAATTACTAAAACAAAATTATATTATATAACTCAAAGGTTGATTATTTCATACACGATAGTTATAAAAATGAAAATAATTATTATTATAGACATTAAAAACATCTCATTACAAAAATAATAAAAATAATAATCACTATATACCCTACATACCCTACATGTACCTATACATAATGGTTTTTGAGTTTTCTCATATCTTTAAAATACCTAATCAACTCGGGTTTCACCTTATTTGACTAAGTCGAGTTCGGTCATATATATGTATTAGCGATTATGATTGTACTCTAATAAATTAAATTAAATATCAACTAACCCTTTATATATTATTCATTAAATATTTTTTTATATTATATATAAATTGATTTTGAAATAATACATGTAGTATATATAAAAAAGCAGAATTTCACAGAATTTCGCCAACCTTTCTTACTTTCTATTTCCAATTCGATGAACTTGAAAGGAGCATGCAACGGACGGGTGAGGGACAGCCTTGGCATTCGTCACATCCTGCCTCTGCTGCTTGAGGAGAAAGCAGAAATCGTCGGGTGCCGGCTTTGGTGGGGACTGACACCGCCGTGGGTTAGAAACATGCGGTTTTTTTTGGGTAACCTGGTTTAGACTTATTTGGATTAAATTGGAAGATTAAAAAGTCGGCTGAAATTGAGTTTGAACGGCATCGTTTTAATTGGGTGATGTGGACACACATAAATTAAGTATAATTGAACATGAACTGTAGAATCAATTAATCACTCTATGACTAGTTATGGTGCTTTTCAAAAGATCCACCGGAGGACCGCTGAACGGTGGTCAGAAAGTCGTCGGCAAATGACTAAAGGTTGCAGAATAATAATAATAAACAATTAAAAATACTTAATATATAAAAAATACCTTACCTTATAGAGCCTTGGATGGATCAAATCAAACATTCCATATTAATCGTTAAGGTTGCTAATTAAGTAATTAAAGAAGTAATAGAGGCCCGTCCGGACTCCGGCGAAAAGGATCGGGTTTTGTTCTTTTTGTTTATCCCTCCGCCGCCCTCTTCCTCTCCGGTTTATTCTGCGGCAGGGGAAAGGTCGCCCACGGTTTCTCCTTAGTCGTTTCCCCAGTTTTTCTCTTTATTAATTCCTACATCTGCCTTCTGACTTATACTTCTTCTGATTCCCTTTTCTGTCTTCTAATAACTTCTCCTTCGATTATTTCATTTTCCTAGATTCATCCTCTCAAATCGATTTCCAGCATACATATATCTAGTTTTCTTGATCAAATGCCATAATTCATCATTCTTCCGCCTCCCTTGTTGGTAGTGTAGCTCTCTGGGTTTTCCTCCCCACAGTCAGTCGTCGACGACGGTGGGGGGTTGGCTATGGCTGCTACGGCGTCTTCTGAATAAATCCGTCTACCCGATCTTTGCTTTCCCCATCCTCCATCCCAAAAGATCGTTTCTTTCTCTGGTTCATTCACACTTCTAATCTCATTCCATTCCCGATCCGTAATGTCTCCACCACTCCGTATCATCATCATCCTCCTCTCCTTTATCTTATTCGCCTTTGATTTCGCCTGCTCCCAGGCGGACCATCTCCCCACTACTGTTACTCTCCCCTCCGCACCTCATAAGAACGTCCGCAGCTCAATCATAGATGGCGCCGGCACCACTACCCATGACGAGGATTTTGACCCATCGTCAACAACCAACCACAACAACAATCGGGTCTCAATTTCCACCGTTGCACTGTTTACCTTAGCCATGGCTGCCGCCACTGGTTTGGGTGCTCTCCCCTTCTTCTTCGTCGAGCTCGACCCCCAATGGGCTGGCTTGTGCAACGGCATGGCTGCTGGTGTCATGCTTGCTGCTAGCTTTGACCTCGTTCAGGAAGGACAGGCCCACGGCGGTGGAAGCTGGGTCATGATTGGAATCCTTTCTGGTGGCCTCTTCATTTTGCTCTGTAAGAAGGTAAAAGTTCCAACACGCCAATACATCCTCTTTTCTTTTTCTCACTTCCAACTTAAAGTTCGTTCCTTTTTCGCTTCCTTGTGGTTCAGTTCCTTGAACAATATGGAGAAGTAAGCATGTTGGATATCAAAGGTGCTGATGCAACTAAAGTAGTCCTTGTCATTGGAATTATGACTCTTCACTCCTTTGGAGAAGGCTCTGGAGTTGGGGTATCCTTTGCTGGCTCCAAAGGTTTCTCTCAAGGCCTTCTGGTCACTCTTGCCATTGCTGTCCACAACATACCTGAGGGATTGGCTGTCAGTATGGTGCTTGCTTCTCGCGGTGTTTCTCCTCAGAATGCAATGCTCTGGAGTGTCATCACTTCCTTGCCTCAGGTCAAACAACATTCTTTTGCAAAATGTCTTCCAACTATGTGTTTCCTTTGTTTCCATAAAAAATGTGTTTCCTTTGCTGTTAAAGTTGGCAATCTCAGTTGATAGAAGAACAGAATAAGCTGTTGTAGCCTAATGAATTATGAAAGTTCAAGGATTGTTCATACTCTCACTACGGTTGGGTGTGGTGCTCCTCCTTCATCTATGTCGTTGGTTTTTGGATGAGTTCATGATGTGCTCTTTTTGACAGGGCTAACATCACGTGCCGGAACCTTTTTAGTTTTACTTATGGTAATTGTTTGCTTTAGTTAAAATTGGCCATTTACTTATAGGTAAACTTATTTAGTTTGGTCATTGCAGCCACTTGTTGCGGTTCCTTCATTCATGTGTGCGGATGCCTTCAACAAGTTCCTACCTTTTTGCACTGGTTTTGCTGCTGGATGTATGATCTGGATGGTTGTAGCTGAGGTCCTTCCAGATGCCTTCAAGGTGATTTCTCTCATTGGTTTCATGTGAATGCGCCTTTGCCAAACTAATAACTGTAACAGATAAGAAAAGTTACTTATCAAAAAAATAAAAGATCTATGGAAATTTGGAGTAGTACAAACCACCACGCATCAAACCAAACACAATTGTTACTATATTGGTTTTCCAGAACAGGGTTGGTCCATCTTATGGTCCTACATTTTCTTGGTGAGAAGAAAGAGGTTGGATTTAGCAATGATCTTAATATGATTTAGACTGCAATGAAATCAAATTGTTAGTGCCACTTTCCATGAATGAGCTTGTGACTTCCTCACTGCTGGTTCTCTATATGTAATAAGGTTATGTCAAGCTATTCCCAGTTTTGCGTTTCAAGGAATCAAGTTAGAATAGGAGATCTCTTTTCCTTCATTTCAGATTGTGATTAAGTTTCTTTCAATGCTGAGGTCATTCATTTTTCTAATACTAGGAAGCTTCTCCCTCCCATGTGGCATCCGCAGCAACAGTTTCAGTTGCATTGATGGAAGCGTTCAGTACTTTGTTCCAGAGTTTCAGCCATGACTATAAGTGAGTTGGTTACATTCTTAATCGTGTTGTGCGGCGTGCTTGCTTTTTTTGTTTAGATCTAAGAATGCTTTGAGTTACCGAGTTCCTGAGTTCATAATGAGTTAGTCCTGCTTCCTGTCGTCAATGACTGTTATATTGAGTTCAGAATGAGATACTGAGTTCAGAATGAGTTACTGTCCCATTTTCTGTCTTCAATACCTATGATATCATAATGTAAGCAGCATCTCCGAATGTGATAGCAATGCTGGTTAAATAGGAACAGATTCATCCTGAATTGTGCAATTAAGAGACCTTAACACACCAGTGTTATGCTTACTGTCGAAGGTACTCAACTTATTGTAAGTTGTGCCGAGAATCCTCCCATAAAGTGTCTTTTGGTAATGATAAGTTCTGATGTGCTTACCAACAATTGGTTGGTAGTGTTTCTGCCATATCTTGACCTTTCCACATTACTGCTGTCCTTGTGCCGAGCCAAAGTGATTGGATGACAAATGGTGACGGCTAATGCTGACTTTGTTCTGATTAAACAAAGGTTGCTGGTTTGCTGTTGAGTCGCATTAGCATGCTAGTTTTTGCTTGCCTTGTATGCTGTATTTGCTATTTTTAAAAGACAGCATCTATATCTTCAAAATTGACCAAGTCCCACTTAATTGCAGCTCAGAGGACGCTTCTGGTTTCTTTGTCTCATTACTTTTCGGTCTTGGTCCACTGCTTGGTGGCATAATTCTCGTCGCATTTGCCCTTGCATTCCGTCTCCAACATGCACTCCTTATGGGCTCAGCATCCGGAATTGCTTTTGTGCTTGCTACCTGGCGACCATTACAGCTACTCGCTTCCTCAAAAATGGGATTTATACCCCTCACATTCTTACTAGCGACAGGAGCAGCATTTGTTCATTCTTTAGGCTCCATCACTTTGGGTTTAGGGGGTCGAAAGAAAGCATCAGCGAATAACTTGCCAGCCGTTTCTGGGTTCCCCGTGAGCGTTCATACTCTTCAGTCATTTCTATCATGTGGAGCAATCGGGTTGCATGCATTGGCAGAGGGACTCGCACTCGGAGTCGCTGCCCCAAAAGCTTATGGGCTTGGTCGGCACATGGTTCTTCCGGTTTCCCTGCACGGTCTCCCGAGAGGTGCAGCTGTCGCAAGCTGCATCTTAGGTGCTACCGACAGTTGGCACAGTGCACTAGCAGCAGCTGCTTTGATCGGGTTTGTCGGTCCAATGTCAGCAATTGGATCGATACTAGCAGGAATTGACTATAGCGGTCTGGATCATGTGATGGTGTTTGCCTGTGGAGGATTGCTGCCGAGTTTTTGGAGGATCGTAAAGAGGGCTATTAGGTTGGATACGAAGAAAACAGGCGTAGGGGTGGCAGCCGGAGTTGGGTTTGCTATACTTTGTTTGACATGTACTAAACTCGTCTGCCTGCACACTCCTTATTGCAATTCCGCTCCAGAAGCAGTGAGGTGAAACATGTAATCTGTGTAATCTGGGATGATACTGTCGGAAAACAGATTGGTCCGTTAGAAAAAGAGAGATCAAGTGGAAACTAAGCATAGATTTTGTCTAGGAGGGTACAAAGTGTATACTATGTTTGTAAAACTGTACAATGTCTTATGTACTCTGAATTACTAGTTTTACAAAAGACACTCTGTGTATTTGCCCTTGTCTTTCAGGGGCGGGAGGTTTCTTGATATAAAAATGCCGAAATTTTATATAAAATTTTTAAAATTGAAATTTTTGAAGTTTTTGCCCCTTGTGTTTACGAATTTCGTCCAGTGCTTTAAACTCGCTATAAATTTAAAATTTTGCATGAAATCCCCGACTCCCTATTGCTACATGCTCGCTGGCTGACTGGGAGTGCACCTTCTTTTGTTAACTCCAACATTCATGGTGCTGAGATTTTATAAATGCAAAGCGCCAGATCGTTTGGGCGAGGTTAAAGATTCAAAGTTCTTAGCTTTCTGATCGGTAACTAAACCAAGTTTGAGCAGCACGGAGGAGTCTCAGCAGCAACTAAAAAGCTTTCACCTTCAGCAAACGAACACCATCATGTGTCATTTATTATTATCGAAATCCAAATGACGAGCAGAATAGCATTATCTGACAGATGACTAAGTGTAGCCATGGAAAATAAAGGAAACAGAAGAAATCACTCATCATCATCTCCAGCAAAGGCAGGCAGCACCGGCGACACCATGGCCGCTACTACTACTACAAACAAAGATCAAGTGAAAAATGTCGCAAGAGAATAATAAAAGCACTACTTCTAACCAGCCGTCATACTATGAACAGAGGAGCTCTGCTTCTTCAACTCATCAATCATCCAGCAGTTTCTCCTTCTCGTCCGCCACTGCTACAACTGGTTTAGGAGCAGAAGCACTCTGAGCACCAGTGAGCCTAGCCAACAAAACAAAAGACATCCCGCCAAGCACATTGTTCAAGCACCTCAGCACAACAACCGATGTCTTGAAAGGCACTGGAGGGAGCGCTTTCGCCAACACAAACTCCGCCCCATTCAATGTCTGGTACCTCAAGTTGCTGCTGATCCCCATATGCAGGGCCCACGTCACAGCATTCAGCAGTGTTGGAGGAGCCTTGTTTGGAGTCTCGAAGCTCGGATCCATCTTCTTCCTCATCTTGATCAGTCCGTTCGAGAGGACAGTCCCGGCAAGCCCAGCAAAGAATCCAACCGATGCAAAGATGGTTCCTTTGTACACAAACGTACCCAATCGATTCATCAGAGTGAATGCCCCGGGCTCGAACATGTGGCTCGTGGGGCAGCTGGCGAATATTGCCGGGAGGGCAGTAGCCGAAGCGGATGTTAAAGCTGTGGGTGCTAAGAGATACATTAGAGTGAAATTGAGAATGGAGCCGACTACTAAGGTGGAGAAGACGAAATCGAGTTCGTTGAGGCCGAAGTTAGGGCGAGAAGCCATGTCCCCGACTACGCAAGCGGATACGCCTACCAGCTCTTCCATCAGGACCTTGAATGGGAACTGCGGATCGGCAGCCACTCTAGCTCTCCATCCGCTGAGGAAAAGACCTAATATCCCGAATCCCTGTCCAGATGGAGATGACGATGATGATGAACCGCCGTCCGATCCACCAGCTCCTCCATTCCACCCTGATCCTCCTGCTCCGCTATTTCCGCCTCCACCACCGGCTGATACGGGCGTAGGAGGTGGAGATTTGAGGAGGAGATTAGGGTGGGAGAGGCGGAAAGAGATGGATTTTCGACGGGTTGTTGGGAACGAGATATTCGAGTAGGAGGATGAGGAGATCCCGAGATTGTTCCGCGGAAGAGCGGCGGTGCGGAGAGAGGATGCAGTGGAGGTAGCCATCCCGGCTGCAGAAGAAATACAAGCATTCAATAGATTAACATCAAATCACAAGAAACCAATCATCGGCATCTGAACCCCTAAGTGCGGACGACACACGCAATATGAGGAGAGAAGATGACGATGAAGAAGGAGGGAAGGAGGACTTACCAATGGATGGACGAAGATCGGAGTGGCGGCAACAGAAGGGAAGCAAGAAAAGCTCAGGAATCTAAATTGTGGAGAAGTGAAGGACGAAGGCTACCCTGAACACCCTAAGTCAGTTACAAAGTGACTGCAAGGCGCAGTGGTGTACCTGGTAGTGTTTAAAGACTATGTTCTTTGGACGGACGATGGAGCTCTGGAGGCTGGAGCTGCTTCCTGCAGTTGTCAGTAGTAGTAGGTGAGAGCCAGTGACTGAGCTCAGATTACCAGCCCAGTCCAGCCGACAGCCAGAAAACCGGCCCAATAAATGCAGTTGGCTGAATCCAGCTTCATCGAATTTACTACAACAGAGCCATTTTTCTGATAGGGCCCAATAAGCATCACTAGACTTTGTTCTAAATGGCAACCATCCTAGATTCATGTCATGTTGCTTAGCTGCGTTATTAGAATTGTGTATTGGAGACTTTAGAGGTATTGGTTTGAATTAATAAATGAAATACTTATACAATGTTTAATCGTTTTACTTTTGTGGTGTGAATTTATCAATTTTGTGTTCATTCAGGGTTTTTTCCTGTACTGGCTTGTCGACATGGTCTGCTTGATGTTTTTATAGTGAATTTGGCTGGTGGATATTGAGGGGTGCTTTCCAAATTATTACGATAGAACAATCGTGTGGTAGGTTACTTGGTCATTACAAAAGTAGTCATGTAGTACATGCTTTATATATATATCTCTCCATGAATTATTTGTATTTTCTATCTCAATTCTTCCCCTCAAAAGTTTGTCAAGAAAAGAAACAATCCATGATTCATGCAGAGAGAATGAGGTAAGTCAGGTGACAGCTCTATAGACGTCATTATGCCGTATGATTATTTTAACACTTGGTCATGATAAATCTGACAAAATGAGTACAATTTTGTTACTTGTACGTCAAAGCTTCAAACAAACGACCATGAAGACTAATAATAGATCTTAAATTGAACTGTTAAATACAAAAGAAAGAAGTAAGGTAAGTAAACACTGTATTTTTTTTTTCTATTAGGTGTATGTATATATATTAAAATATAAAATCCAAAGTTGAAAATCTGAAATACTTAATAACACAAGAATAAATCCAAATGAATGTATTAAAATAAAGAACACCTTCCCAACCAACCCTCAACCATAAAATATAAAACCAAAAACCAAACCAAACCGACCCGACCACCTTAGCTTGAAAGCCAACCAACCAACCCTATGACAGAATTGATGCTACCTACATAAATATTCCCCCGCTCTACCTCGGCTGTTTCGTTCTCTTTTCTCGTCCCAAACTCAACCGAGACAAATCACAAAGATTCTGAAGGGCAGAAGACCGACCAAAAGAACCAACAACAACAACAACAACAAAACACAAAAATAAGGCAGACCCGCCGCCAACAACCAACTGTTAAGGTGATGACAATGATGATGATGACGCTGACCCCTTGTGTTTATGGCTTCATTCTGTATTATAATTTGTGATTCACTTGTATGGACGTAACCTTGCATGCCACCCCCAAGGATTATGATATATAGTCTGCCGGCCATGATGAACGACCCCATTTGGTGGTGTAAAGCCAAGATTGTTTAGACCAAGACCAGACGACAACACCCAAACTTGTAGCTGTACTTGTGAGAGACTTGAGTAAGGATTACATGGAGCTATACCCTTCCCCTCAGTCAGCATCAGCGTCCTGTTTTCGCCCTTTTCATTCCACTTGTGTTGAAGGGAGACACACTGCCACCGCTTGGCCCTGGACTCTCTTCCCTGAAATTCGAGTTCAGCATCGCCAACTCCCGCAGCTGCTGCCTTTTTATAAAATCTTGCGACTCATCCTGCACCATTCACATCAAAATACAGAGTTTGTTTCATCAAAATGCGCAGTGCATAGACTAGCTGCACTCAAAGGTGCCACGTAACCATCCAAACCAAGAGGCAGACACTTCAGGAACAATCAGCCAATAGAATAATATGAAGTGCAACTGAAACTTTTAACTATAGATATATATTAAGGATTGTACCACAGGTTTGAGCAGTTCTTCTATAATCTCTTGCGCCTGTCTCAGCCTAATATCCACAATATTTGCGGGCAAGTCAGCTTCGATCAAGATGTGAAGTGGATCATTCAGGTGCTCATAGCCTGGTCTTCCTCTCAGCTTCTCCTCCTTCAGAATCAAGTTGACAGTAAATATTGAGCAAACGAACAGTAATTGGGAAGGAATTAAAACTAAGAAGCAAAGAAGTATAAACATATATGTATCAAAAAGCGTTTTTGTTCTTCATATCAAGTACAAAGAAAGTTGGAGTATCCACTACCTTGTCCGGGTCTTTGATTGATCCTTTACCACGTATATATACGCGACAACCTGTAGTTGCTTCAACCCGTTTCAGAGAATTGCCTCTAGGACCGAGAAGCCGACCAACAAAATTAAACTAAACCAAACGCAGCAAAGGAAAGTATTAGTACATATTTGATTCAACAGAGAAATGTATAAGCATCCCATCGCCATACCAAATATAGCATAATAGGCCATACAAACTATCAAACTTACGTTTGGATAGGTGTCTACAGGGATTTCCAAACGTAAAATTCTCTTCACGGTGTATGAACTAGGGCTTGCTGGTGCACCTTGCCAGTCCATTGTCATTCCAGGTGGTCCACTCAATCTCTACGAAAGGTTTCAGTTAAACTACTACACCAAAAAGGGACAACGAAAGACCAGCGTATAGAAAGTATAAAAACAAAAACGCACTCACAGAAGAACCATCTGAAAGAGACTGATATCAAATACACTCATCATTTTCTGTGATATTCATTTACAAAGGGATTTCATTTATAAAGGGATTCATATCATTGGTTTCTATAGGATACAGACATGCATATCCGTAGGTATGCTTCAGACCATGGAATACTGTTCATTCACGAAACTATAAGGATTTTTTGGTCAGTACCCAATTTCTTCAGCTGTTTTGTGCAAACAAAGACAAAACTCACTAACAAAGGCAGGTGCATCATTTCAAGCCAAGCAACATGAACTGAAATTGCCAGATTGGAATATTTGGGCACTTCTAGTGGCCCAGAGAGACAGAGAGAGTAAGGTAGAGAACTGTGTCAAACATTGCTATGCATGCAACTGATTGACATATTAATTCTTACTGCAAGTCTGCAAATCGAAGTTCATGTACCTCACTCAAGGAGTCATGAGTTCAACTCCCCACCCAATCAATCATATAAAATAATATATCTATGAGGAAGACATACCTCTTGTGAATGGCTATTCCAGCCACCAAGCCCGCTTCCAGGATTGGACATTAGGTTGGAAGATCCCATAGGACTGGGGCTTCTATGCCTCAATCGGTCCAAGTCACCAAACCCTTGGTTGGACATCATTCCCGAAACTCGAAAAATTTCTACACATAAATAGAACCTTCATATGAGAAACATGTAACAGCCTAAACTGGGGAACAAGCAAGCCGTGCAGAAAGGCTAAGACGGAAATCACGCTGCAAAGGGAAGGAGGACATCAAGCAAAACAGACAAGTATCCAACAACGCCTTATCTGCTGTTGGGTTAGGCAATCAAACGCACCAACACTTGGAAGTGAAACCAGAGCATACTTAATATCCTCAAAGTCAGCCAGATAATAAAATTTTAAAACTGAGCTTGGTATCTCCTGGTGAACTTCTTCCACGCAGAAAAGCCAGGAGATGAACATTATATGTATTGAAAAAAAGTGAAGATACAAGAAGGCTCTTTTTTCTACCCTCCCCCAAAAATAGAAAAAACAAAGGGAAAACAACCATTTTCTTCGGCTTTAAAATTGCGTTCCTTTACAATAATGCAACTTTGAAATATCAAGGAACTTTGTTTTTTCCACCGAAGTGTGAAGAATAGAGATGTTAGGATAAGCAGTTGCTGAACAAACAGGCATTAAACAGGCTAGCTCATGCGCAATTACTTAACGTAGATAGTCCATGCATCCATCCATACCTTCAAAAAGTCAAGAACATGGTCCATTGAACAAAAGGCGACAAAGGAAAGCTCAAAACTAGCAAGTAAAAGAGTCGATCATTAAAGTTAGGCTAGTCAAGAAGGCAAATGGAGTTAATCAAGAGATACAGAGGGGATGGCAAAGAAGGAAGTTACGAATGCAGGGTGAGGGAGATGCTTGAAAGAGTAAGCAGAATGTGTGATCATAGTGACAAACAATAAGCAAAAGCGAGAAGTCAGTCAATCAGTCACCTTAAGTAGGAAAGGGAAGTGATGCAGTAAATTGAAATTAAACCTAGATCCGAAAAAAACAAATAAAAAATTAGAGCAGTGGAGTGGGAAGCAAACCTTGATTGAGAAGTCGGCTGCATATTGGGAGAACTTGCATGAAAGGACCTAGCTTTTGGTGCTCGGCAAGTAGGTCAGAGAGGTACTGACTGCAAAACACAAGAGATGGAAATGGGCAGATCAAATAGAGAGTTGGGGGCAATCGATGGTTGGATTAGAATCTCAAAGAAGATAGAGAGATGTTACCTGTCGACATCAGGAGTGGTTCTAATCTGAGGAGATGCAGCTCTTGCTGGGGAGAAGTTTTGATTATACAGACCCGACATAGCTGGCTGCCGAGATGGATAAACACAATTCTCTTCTTCTCAAGTACGTTCTAGCAGCAGCAGTCACAGACTCACAGTAGTAGCAGTAGTTCCCCTCAAGGCTTTGCAGAGAAGGAAGGAAGAGGAACAAAAGAAGAAAAAAAAAAGGGTGTTTGAAACAAAAATAAAGAAAAAGGAAAAGGGTTCGGGTTTTAAGAAGCTGCTGCTGCTTCAGAGATCAGAAAGCTTACGATACCGTCAATTAGGGAGCAGGGTAGATGGCGAAATGAATAAAAAAAATAAAAATGAAACGGCTGATGAAAAAGCGAAGAAAAATAAGAGAGAAGAGAAAATGAATGAAAACCAAACATATACAAGGGCAAACAAAACACCGAAAAATCCTCAGAGGGGTCAACAACAAAAGAGTACTCTGTCCTCCACCTCCTCTCTCTCTCTCTCTCTCTCTCTCTCTCTCTAAATATCATGGTGTCTTTTGTAATTTTATCATTTAATTACTTATATTTTTCACAAAATTATGAGTAGAGTGGCATCTTTTTTATCACTAATAATTCAATTAGTAATAAAGGCAATTCCTCGATACTCTGGAGTATGCGTACCTCCTTACGTGGAATTATCCACCTAAACATTAGTGTTATTTCACATTAACGATGTGATGTTTTGTTAACGGTTAAGTAGATATTTGATACATAAAATTATACATATCCTTCGTGTGGTTGTTGGCATCAACAACATAACATTTCATTGGATGTTCGTGTTTAAGTGCAACCATGTAGGAGGTGTTTGTACCTCAAAATATCAAAACATTCGCCATAAAATAAAGGAACCAAAAGCTGTAAAATAAACTGGATTTCGTGGAGTAGCCTGGTTGATAACATCACCTATGACGTCCAACTGTACTGATGTGTTGTTTGCATAGCTAAACGTGCTAGGCCTAGGAGAGCCAATGACAAAAGAAAATTGGCGACTACCAAGGACAAATGAAATTATACACACACTACGTGGATAGAAAGTGGTCGTTACATAGGCCCAAGAGTGGTGTCCATTTTACGTTTAGGGCCCAATATTTTAGTCCATAAGAATCATGGGCTGACAAAAAAGAAAAACACCCAAAAAAAGCTGGACATGGCCCGTCTCGCACCAAAAAAATCTAAGAAACTAGAATGGTATTTTGGAGGTATTCGATCTTATTTGATTCAATCGAAAAGCGTAATACCCCACTCAATAAGTTATATTATAATGTCAGTATGAGGAATATTACCAAAAAACAAATAGAAACGAATCGAAAATGGGTTAAGGTACCCAACCACGTATCCATAATACCCAAGCTATAAATATGAAACTACTTTGTTTTAAAATTCCTTTCAACTTACCTAATACCCATCAGTTACCTTACCTAAACTAAACATAATCCTAATTTCACATTTTCAGTTCCAAGTCTTGAAGCTACTCTAAGGATTCAACGAAATCGAATGATCCATTAACGTTTTTTATATGAACTTTTCAATTATGATTGAGGATAATGAACGAGGACAGAACAACAAACCTTGAAGCCAACATTCATAAAAGAACCGTTTCAACATCAAATGCCATTACAACATAGTTTATTAGAAGGAGGGGGGGGGGGGAGGTGGGGGATGGTCATTCTATAATCTATATATGCTGCACAAAAATGGTCAAATATAATAACGACTACGTACGAACATATAAATTAAGTATGCTAGCTAGCTAGCCAGCCAGCCAGCAGGTAACTCTGCTAACAACACCTTCTTCTTCTGCAAAACTCCTTGTTGATTATGTTATTGTCCGGTAGAAGAGTGGTTGGAAGCTTGGTGGTGATCAGTAGCAGATGCTGACGAGGTGGAATTCGATACAGCAGCAGCAGCAGCAGCTTGTACATGCTGCTGATCATCATTATTCAGTGCTGCTATATTCGGATTAGTACTAGTAGTGCTGTTATAATGAGGTGAAGCAGGTGGGGTTATAGGCGACAAGGGAGGGGGAGACATGTTCATATTGGCTGCAGGGTACACTACGACTTCTTGATCACCACCTCCTTCTTCTTCTCCTTCTTCTTCGTAGTCTTCATAATCGTCGTCCAAGTAAACCATGTCATGATGCATCAACGTGAGCTGGTGATACTCCACGATTTCTCGCAGGTAACAGTTCTCTCGAGCATAGAATGCATTCTCGTTCGCCAGTCGTGCCTTCTCTGCCAATAGTGTCTCCAATTGTAGACGTATCTGCATATATAGAGTATCATGCAATATACAGTACGCATACGTAACTTCCTTGGTTATTTTTTATATTGTTTAATGTATCTTAACTAGTATTTACATATATCAGATACAAATTAACATTACCAGTTCATCATCAGCTGGGTTATTTCCAGTGCCCTTGTCTCGGCTCTCTCTCAAAAGAGCATTCTCCTGTTCTAGCTGGGAGGATCTTTGTTTTGCAAATGCCAAGTCCGCCTTCACCGTTTTCAGTTCCCGTAGAAGTAGTTTTGCTTTTGCTGCAGTCGCCATTGCCACCTGCATGCATGCATGCATCCCATTTATCCTTTTTAAATCATTATTAGCTAGTCTATTTGATTCAGAATTTTTTGTAGACACGTTTTAACACGAAATAATTTACGAGTACATATACAGATTAAAACCGACTTATAAAACTCACGTCACGAGATGCCTTGAGTTGAGTCTCGGGGTTCATATGGTTGGTGTGTGAGTGCATACGTTGCTGGGACGATTGGAGTACCAGGTTGGGTCGAACCAACTGCAAGGGATCCACTGCAACTCCAATTTTATTATTATTATTATCATTCCTGCTGGTTGGCGATGAGCTGGCCGCCGGCGTTTGCAGTACTAGTTTCCGAGGGCTTTCTCCGGCTTTGTTATTTCCATCATTCTTACGAAAGACGGGGGATGTAATTATAACCTTATGATTATTGTCCATCTTTTTGACCAGTCCATCAGGGCTGGAATACGAGTGCTGTACGTATAGAAGAAGTTCATGCATCATGCATGGGAGATAATTAGTAAAGTAAAATACAAATAATATAATTAAAGATGAACATTAATTAATTCGAAAAAACCAATAATTAATTGACAAGATAAGATTAACGTTTTTCTTTCAAGTGGAGAGTTAGAATTTTCTCTCATCTGAAGAGCTTTAGGCTAAGATTTTTTGGTTAGAGATTTCTTTTCTTTTTTTTTGCCTCAATGTCGCCTGTTGGCTGTACCAAACATCATTGGACAAAAATGGCGACCACCACTTCTATGAACAACAAGTTGTTGCTTTGACGCTTATCGGCCCGGTAGAGGAAGTGCTCTCCCTCATTAAATTGGTCGAGAAACCAAATTCGTTTAAGAAGCACGGGTAAGACACCTCTCATGCACCATCAACCGGTCAGTTAGGAGCCATCGGTCTGTTTTTCTGAGTTTGAGAGCTAGAACAGCTAAAGTGCTAGCTTCTTTAGCGGTTCGAATAAAAATGTTTTGTTCGCATCCAACTCTGTTAGGTTTTTAATTTTTTTTTCTATTTTTGGATTTTTTTTTCTGACTCGTTATGTTTCGTTAGTAATTAAGATTTAGGTCGCTCTTGCTTGTTAGGAACCTGCGACCTATACAACTTTTTGTGTGGGTCTGCACTTTTTGTAAACACGATGTGTGCTACTTGCCAAAGGGCTCAGGCTATTGATTAATAAAAATTACCACCGAAAGTATTTTATAATAAAAAAAAAATTGGCAAGATGAGATTTGTGCGTGTCTGACCTGGTGGATAGTAGGAGGAGGAGCCATGGAGATAGCAGTAGTGGACAATTCGAACCTGGACGTGGTTGGCGTAATAGGGGACCGTGGAGATACAACAATATTTACATTGTCGTCGTTGTGATCATGACGACGATGATGATCGTCGACGTCGTCGTCGGTTTTGTGATGGACGTTGACGTCGGCTGGGGCATCGTCCTCTTCTAAAATAGTTTTGGCTTTCCGTGTAAGAGCGTCCCATATAGTATTCGAAGGGCTCCTCGGCGAGTTATCTTCGTAAGCATCAAACACCTACATGAATGAATCGTAAAGTTAATAAAATATGGAAGAACAATGTATATATTGGTATGAATTATATATATATATATAGATTGCCTTGTTGAATCTAAGAGGAGAGCCGGACGAGGGGCGATGAGAGGCGGGGGCTCTGATGGCGTCGACGGAGGTGAAGGTATGGGAGGCTGTCAACTTGGGCTTGGAGGGATCTGATTCCGGGTGCTGCATCTCTTCTTTGAACGTCGACGATTTTGATATTCCATGCCTTCTCCGGCATGCCATTTTTTAAAATTAATTTTGAAATTGGATTCTTCCTGCTATTGTTGATATTGATATAAACGTAGTACGTACGATCATATGCATGCATGGAAATCGTTGAGAGAGGAAGAGGATTGAGATTGGGAATGAAGAGAGAGAAGGGATGTAAACGAAAGAAAGAAAAAAGAACAAGAGAATAAGTAGTGTCGATATTCATTCGGTAATGATAAATTTTGATCAAAATAAAAACTATTCACCAAAAAAATTAAACCATGAAAGTAAGACTATTTTATATTTAAAATATAAAATGGAAGTTACTTTCTATATGCTGCAAAGCATCCAACTTCGGTCAGTTTGTGCAGATTATTAAGTTCGTTGACAAACTTGGAATACTTCTTTCTGGACATTTAGCAATCATTGCACCACCAACATACAGCCAGGTCAAACGACTACAATCACCAAAGGACTGTATATCTTCATTCTTCAAACATCAAAGCTACTAAAAGCGTCTTTGCAAGCAAGTAGATAGGGAATTTTACTCTTGTCTCTGGGAATCAACCATTTATTTTGAACCATATTACAACAATATTCAGCACAAGACTAACACCAAAAGTCTTCATTTTAATTTACAGACTCTCATAACCGTATCCAGAAAAAAGGCAGTATCTATTCTTGTTTAATCAGGGAAGTTACAGGCTACAGCGGCAGCACCTAATACTGGATTTCCATTGGAATTACACATTCACGAAATTAGAGCCAAACTATTTTTCACAAACTCCTATCTACTTCCCAACTGACCTGACGAGTAATGAGGCACTTCACTGAACAAATTTGTCTGGTTTTTAGAACAGTAAGTTGAGATACAGGACTATCCACCCGGCCATTGAGAAGACTGCAAAAATATGAACCCAAAACAATACAGCAGCAGCTTCCTTCCCACAACCCCTTAGACTGGCAACTGCACCTGTTATGAAAGAAACAATCACATTAAAACTTGAAATTCCCTCATCGTCAGGAATCAAACCAACCACTAAGATCGTTACCAGAAAGGACAGATGTTGGCATTGTGTGCTGTAGAAGTAGCACGAACCGGAACATCTTATCATCAGCAGGAAGGAAACCCAGCTTATCGGCCAATGTAACAATTCCTAAGCCAGCGGGCGGTACCAGAACCAACCGCGCAAAAATAATCGCAGCGGTTGTTCGTAGACCGAGTTTAGAGCTTCCTGGCCCTGCAAGTCAAACCAATACGGGTCATCCAAAATGAAGGTCTAGTATGCATACCATGCACTCTTATAATCTGGAAACAGCCTTTGAAGGTCATTGATCTTATCTCTAAATTCTCTACCTGTCAAATTTAAGAAATTGGTTCAGAATTCTGCATTACTTTCTCCAAAATGCAGGGCTTAAGTAAAGAATAGAATTCTGCCTTACTTTCTGTAAAATCTCTACGTGTAAGTTGTAAGTATCCCCTAGTTACTAATTTTGTACTCTCCAATAGGACCATTCAGTAAAGCACTATGCAACTCTGACGATGTTTAAGGGCAAGAAATAGCAGGAAGACAATCACCGATATGACACACTTACCATCAACGAGATTGCCACCTAAAGCCAACAATATGCACGGGATCATAGCTTCCCTGTCATATTATCAAGTAACAATAAGCCAATGAATGTCGAGATACAAGGAAAAATCAGACTGAATTTTATCCATTGATTTCAAAACCAAAATATACTGCTATAGTGCTATTAAGGATACCAAATGGATCTGCTTAATATAAACTAGTGGAATGACAACTAAGAAGTTCAACATGCAGAGTTTAGGGTAAAGCAATAGATGAAGCGAGAAGCATTTCTCGTGCAAAGGGTCAGTTTAGCATACCCAAGAATGATGCAGCTATCGGTAAAAAAGAACAGCGGTGCATCCGTTGTGAAAATCAGTCGCTTAAAGAATGGTACTGCGCCCAGAACCATGGCTAAGATCTGCAAATAAATACCGATAGAAGACAAGAATCGGTAAGATATGAAAACCTGGACAATAGAAGGTTCATTACAAAATTTTCTTACCCATCTCCTTCAGACTTCTGACTAAACCCAAAGCTAGTCAATTCCACAAACATGACCGAGAAACAGCATTCAATACCAGAATTTAGTTATTGTAAACCTTGGACACACGAAAACATATGGAGTCCTCCATGCCAGCGAGGCACACATCTTAAGACCACTAGGAGATTCATAGTAAGAGTATTAATGCTTAGCGTACTGTTTTTTTTCATGGGAAGCTACATAAGATTCTTTATTCTTTTTACAATTTAAACTCCTAGGAGAGTATTGTTTTATGAATCGGATGTATTATAGACGAGAAATTAAGCATTGGTCAAATCACAAGACCCAGTTCTCGTATCACCAGAACCAAACCCCAAAAGTAGGATACATAACATCGACTAGGACCACACTATGGCAAAATATATTGGACTAGCCGATCCTTCAAATCCTGTTCCAAAATAAGGTTTTAGGTTAGCTATCAAGATCTAGATGCTTTCAGGAAATAGCAACCAACATCCACCTTTAGTTATTGTGTCCAAATTTACAACTCCCAGAAATACTAAGTTGTATCCTAAACTGCAAACAGATATCTTATCAATTACAACTAAGAATACGGGATTTAAAAGTTTAAGAGAAAACAGAACAGAGAATGAGAGGAACTTACTGAAGCAATTATAGCCGGTTGAAGGATTTGCTTCAGCTTCAGTTTCTCACATAGGAGAACCAGAAAGTCCATAATCTGCAAACAGTGAAACCCCGCAATGTAAGACATAGGTACAACATTCTAGTGTGACTCTACTCACGGCCACCCTCAAGCTCTCCAATCGGCATTGATTTGAGACATTATTCACTTATGCTCATCTATAGTTTATAATGAAATTAATGTTGCCACATTATCAAATCATATTACGTGTATAATTTCAGACACAACTCAGAACCCCTCCTGACGATAATAGCTTCCGATTATAAATAGTAAATCATACTCTAATAGACTGTTTGTACATGCCAAGTTAAACAGACATATATTACAATCTTAGTTCAGGAGTCATCTACATATCAGGTTCCTGTTTCTAAAACCACTGCAGCACTTCCACAGCTAATGAAACCTTTTGGATTTGCAACAGGATGGAGTAATTCACTACTCAGCCCATTATGGATCTTACCTTTTGTTGCTTTGAAGCACTTGTATCTTTGACTAAATTCTCATGGGCAACTAAAGGAATTCGCTCAGGTGAAGAATCTTTTAGAGAACTCTTGGTTGAGAAGTTCACATTTTCAATATCAAAGGTGCCTTCTGGAGGAGGTGCCAGCATGTTGAATACATATGTATAAAGGATGATCGCACCAACCTAGTATACATAGAACAAAACCCAGCAGTAAGTGTACTCAGCTCAACAAAATGTGCATAAAACAATCTCGTGAAAGATCCATCTACATTCTACATGCCAACTAATTTATATCAAGACAGAAACTTGATATGCGCCATCAGACACTAACCCACTGGCCAAATGAAATATAAGCAGTCCCATCTGTGCTACATTTTTCCGAGTCACCGAAAGGGTTGAATGGATCTCTACATAGAGCAGCGATCAAGACAAGGGGCACATTGCCGATGTTCCCTGCAAACAAGTAGAGTAAACAACAAGCCAACTAAAGTTTAGGGTCAAATGTATGAAGGCACATCTTATGCAGGACTATGCAACAATCCGAACTCCAAAGCAAGCAATAATCGACCAACATTGAGTTCAGTGGACAGACTACCAATTCCAATATGTACGATTGTGAACTTAAAAAACGGGTAGGGAGGTCGAACTATGGATGCAACGATGAATCCAATGAGTGAGCCAGAGATGCTGCCCAGGACAACGTTGACCGGAATGAACCACCTGGGAAAGGAAAGCAAGTAAATGTCAGCTAAAAACAAGCCAGGCTAATCTGAAGCGGAAATTCAGAGGGGGAAAGGCACAGAATAGATAGATAGTTACCACTGCAGCATCTTCTGCAACGTGACAGCTTGGCCGAGTTGCGAGAAGATTAAGCAAGGTAGCAAAAGCGAGAAGACCAACTGAGAAGAAGAAAATCCGGAAATTTTGAGAGGTAAATAAACAGTAAAATTAAACTCATGACCAGCAAATGGAGAGTGAATTGAATTTGAATTTTTACCCCGTTCAAGAGTTTCCTCCCGGAGGCGGGCAAGATGTTGACGTACTTGGAGGCCATAAGAAATCCCAAGAAGCACATCGTGAAGACTTTGGCGATTGGAAGAACTGCGATTTTGATGGAATCGAGGACTGACTGTCCTCCCATGGGAGCTTCATCTTGGATCGCCGACAACAATCTATGGACGGCGTGCGAATGCGACATACTGACACTGACCCGACCCGAATGACCCTTGGTGATAGGAAAGGGAAGCCCAGGAAGAGTCGTGGTCTGGAACTGAGAGCAGCTCTGGGCTGTAACGCAAGAGTTCCGCCGGAACAGCACCGACGTCCAAAAGAGTAACGAGCCCCGCCGTCTGAATCTATCTGCCAGAAGAACAAGTAAGCTTGGTTGGTTGTCTTTCTCTCTTGCGTCTTCTTTTGTTTTCTTCTCCTCCAAACAAAAAATAGAATGAATTATAACGGCGAATATGTTTAATAATGTTTTTTTTAGTACGCGATGTCCGCGGTTTAAGTTTCAGAATATTTTTCATTTTAGGATGTATAGGATAGTTTCGAATCGTTAGATTTTAAAGATTAGGTCTTTTGACAAATATAACGGTTCGTATAAAAAGAATTATAATTTTTTATCAAAGTTTATTTTAATTAATTATTTTTATAAAAGTACTGCCACTTCATTGTTGTTGTTGATTGGTTAGCTATTTTAATTTATTTTGGTTTGAGTTTGGATTTTGGGTATAATATTAAAATTTTAGTTTTTGAATTTTAAAATTTAAGGTTTAGAGTATTAGGGCCAGTTTAATATATATCTATTTCAATCTATTTTGAAAATTGAGTAAAAAAAAACTACAAAAAACCAAAACTTGTTTACTTTGGCATCATGAAAATTTTTAAAAACAGAAAACTTAAATTGGAATTGTGTTTAGCTTTTTGATTTGGATTGCAAACATTATAAATAATTACTTCAAACTAAAAACTGAAATGATTAAAAATTAAAAAAAAAGCAAATTAAATATTTTGATGGGACACCCCGACGCCTAATTTATTAAATATATCATTCTCAAATTTCATATCTTATCATTTAAAAAATTATAATTATTATATTTACAAATATTTAATTTATTAGTTCAAGTTCGGATATTTTAATATCAATATCTTGCTCACACCCAAACATACTAATTTTTGAATTTACCCATACCTTAATTTTCAAATTTATCCATACATACTATTTAAATCAAAACTTCAAATTCGAAATACAATTGAATCACCATTTTTTCACAAATCATAACTAATAGTAACAACACATATATAAAAAATCACAATAAATTGGAACACATATATGAAAATTGAATCACCATTATTTCATGAAACTCACAATTGGTTTCCAGAATTTGTTTTCAAAACCTAATAAGAAATCCAGACCAAACGTGTTTCTCATTCATGTTTTATAAAAATTAGAAACGAAAACGAGAAAGGGGTAAACCGTAATGAATATTAAACGGGATCTTAGATTTTGAATTTTAAATTTTGAATTTAAATTTTAAATTTTTGGTCTAAAATATTGAGTTTTAAATTTTAAATTTTAAATTTCACCATTTAAGTTATTAAAATATCGAAAATGTCGAAAATTTGAAAATATAAAAAGGTAAAAAAGGAAAAAATACCGAAAATATCCCTGGAAATCCTGAAACTTGCGTTCCGCTGGATTTGAAAATCGCTCACCGCGATGTCTATTTTCTAGTAACTAGTAGCGTGGCGTGGTGAGCAGCCACTGGTCAGGTGGGTGGGGCAGATAATCAGGCCGGGCCGGGTAGACGATGAACCGCAGCATCTGCGTTAGGTAGCTGGGTCGGGTCGACTTGTACCAACCCAATGCATGATTTTTTCACACCTGGAAAGAATTATGATTATCGTCCTGATTCGTTTCACACACACGTCCATGTGTGCTGTTGGGGGAATAAGTGCACAATGTTTAATCGTTTATTTAATGGACATAGATGGATGGTAATCACGCTCTTAAACAATATTTCCAACCTGTCAATTTTGGAATATTAGAAACTAATTCGCGTAAATTAGGAGATGTAAGAATATGGTTGTTTACGAATTGATTCGTCGATTTCGCTCATTTATGTCATTCGTCTATTAGGAGACAGCTCCTGATTGATGTATGATTTTCGTCAACATCTATCCTTCAAGACCATTAATATAATGCAGCGTTGAGTTCAAAAAAATTCATTCCATAATTCAACACAAATGTTCTTTCAAAAAATCAGCCAAGTACTTTGATTTCTCCTTGATCTTATGCATAGGCACAAGTAGAGTGTTTCCCCCCTTGTAAATGGCGAATAGCCTGACCAAGAAGCAGTACAAAAAATAAGACTCTTTGTGTCAAAAAATTTCGTCGCAGAAAGAAGAATTTTGGTCGCAACAAGTCATTGGCGATGGGGCCGTCACAAGGTTAGTCATGTATACTCCGTCATTAAATGTACATTGAGACGAATGTGGTTTTCAATCACGAAATAAAATTTTTATCGTCAATTGGTATCCTTCTGAGATGATAGTTCAGCTCGATCGTATATAAATTGAATATTTCACGACGGTTTATTTAGTCGCCTATTCATAAAAGTTTATGCGATAGTATAGGTGGTCGCATATATTTGGAATATTCGCCGATGATTTTTCTTCTCGCTTATAGCTAAACGTTCCTCAACCATTTTACTGTCACCCGTTATGTAACATTTCCTCAAGAGATCTCTCTTTTCTTACAGAAGAACTTTATGTGATGATCATAAAAAAAATATTGAATGATGCCCCATTAAGACATATCGAATGAATGAATCTATTCAATCGAGGTTCAGCTTAATTAATTGAAGATCATATTAATGGACTTCAACGATGCCAAATCGAGATATTAATCGAAATACTCCTCTTTGTACATAGTCCTCCAACAGTAAAGACATCGAAAGACAAAAATCTGTAATGGCCAAAATATAATGTTTCTTAACACGCACATCATTGTACGTTTCTAAGTGATATATATGGTTTCATTAATATTCGGCATAACCAAACCTCTCTGAATCGGCTACAAACATCTTTAACAAAATACATATATTAATGAAGTTAATGTAGGTGGTAATAAAAAATTTAATGTTGAGGAATTAGAGAGAATTGAGCAATCATGCGCATTGGAATAATTCCATTATTGGATAATAATGAACGGATCTTAGGAGGTAGGGATGAGAACAGAGCGCATCATATCTTTAAATTCAAAGAAATCGACACGACCGTCACGGTTACGGTCAGCAGAGACGATCATCTGTTGGACTCTATCGATATCGGTGGCCTCGGGCAAGCCCAGCTTCCGCAAAACCACTTGCAACTCGTCGGCGGAGATGTAGCCGTCGCCGTCTTCATCGAACACCTTGAATGCCTCAGATAGATCCGACTCCTCCTGCGTCATTTTATCCATCTTCGATTCGCTGTCGTCGTCATGTTGTGGATGCTGTCCCCCGCCAAATAGTGCGTCGTCTAGCGATTGGTGGAGGGACATAAAGTCCTCGAACTCAAGGCCCTCGTTCCCTGGCTTGATATGGGCCTTGATGGTAGATTCCAGCTCGGATAGGTCGGCATCCAGGCCCAATAGGGTTAGAGCCTGGTTCATATCATGCACTGTAATCATCCCGTCTCCGTTCTTGTCGAATATGTCGAAAATGCGGCGGAGACGCAAGGAGTTAAGGCTCGGGGATCTCAGCCGAAAGGATGAGGAGCGCGAGGCGCTCTTAAACTTTATCGGCGATCCTGCTGATGTTGCCGATGGATCTTCCATATACCCCGTTGACACCAAAGTGTTCACCACATATGTACGACTTTGATTACTTTTAAATCTGTAAGTAGGTAGCCTCCTGGCCCGATCAACACGGGCTGGTTACTGATTAGGGAACTAAGTTCTGCCTTGGGGTTTTGGCATGTATGTATCTAAAATATTAAGCAAACACTCTGTTCCCACCAATGAAGATCAGCATTCAAAAAAATAGAAGAATTTGTATGTATTTATGTATGTGCAGAACAAATGAACAAATATGAATCGAACTGAAGGAGGTAGGAAATGCAGGTGATCTGGGAATTTACACGGTTAGCTATATATGCCTTCACCCGCACAATTAAGCCGGAATATATGGGACGCACCGCTTTTGGCGCAATTACAAGTTATTTGACCAAAAACAAAGAAAAAGAGAGAGATTCGGCACAATCCTTAATTCCCATTCATTCCTCTCCTCAAACCCCATCTCTTGTTTTTTTTTTTCCTTTTTTTCTCTCAATTATTGCGGGCCTTATTATAGAAGATATATTGAAGGTGCTTTAATGCTTGATCCTCACGAGATACATCCAAGTTCATCACTTCATAAATCTGTCGGGTTATAAATGAATCGCTTTATCCTCACTCATTAGATCAAAACTCATATGCAAGGGCTGGAAATTCGTTAAGTTGGTCTTCAACACCTAATATTTAAGCAAGCTATGGAGTCCATTTATTTGTTTAAACGTAAATATATATAATTATTAATCGTTATGGGAGATTTTTGGATGATGTAAGAGTTGTCAACTATATATGCTTGATAGATAAGTTGCATTTTGTCAACGAGGGTTACTAATTGCACATCGTCCCAACTAGTAACCCCTAACCACCAACTAACTATCAACTAAATTTGCAGGAAGAATAAGCAGCCTTTTACCTCTCATTTAATACCCCTGCCTCCACTCTACCTCTCATTAATTGTTTTCCTCGCTTTTGACTTCGTTGCACGCTTAAATTCAACATCGGATGCAAGCCTGCCCTGTATGAAACAGAGCCAAAGTCCGGCAGACGTTGTCAAGAACGTATTTTAACCATATTGATATATATGACATCACTCACTATTGTTCTAGTTATTCGAACAAAGAAATATACATACACGGTAATGATCTACAAACTAAAAGTGTAAATGTAACAAAAGAAACGATAAACATGCGACTGGGTGAAAAAACAGAGGAGTAACGGATTTGATGGCACTGTCTGCCCGTGTTCGTACCTAGTTAAAGCACCCCTACAGTTTAGTCTTGTAGTTGCAGGTTTGATCCCCAATTGTCCGGTTCTGTAGGAAGACAGTAAACTCACACGTGGAGGTTGAAGTGACGCGGACATTGAAGAGCTTAAAAACAGAGACTTTACCCTTGATCTTGGCATAGGTGTTGAAAGGGATGGCACCTCCCCCAGAGATGATATCGGAGAAGAGCTGAGAGTTGGAGAAGAGCCGATCAGCCATGAGGGTAAGGGTGGAGTTGAAAGCGGTATTTGAATCGGCAGAGACACGGCCGGCGGGTATGGGAACTTGTCCGACTTCCAGTCCTCTGTAACTGAGGGAGGCGGAGGAGTTGGAGAATTTCAGGCCCACCTTGTTGGGGTTTCTGACGGTGATATATAGGTCGAGGGTTAGGTTGAGGTGGACGGCGAGCCTGGAGAGATCCAAGGAGAAGTTGAGGTCGTCGAGGATGACGTTGTTGACGGTGATGACGGGACGCTTGGCCTTGAAAACGGTGAGGGATAAGATGAGGGCGATGAGGATGAGCAGGATGATTACGGCTGCAGTGGTTAATAAACATATGTTTCTTCTACGTTTGAGCTTCTTCTTCTTAGTGCTAGTGGTGGCTGCAAATGGACCGCCGCGGTTGTAGTCCGCCGTTGTGCTCTGCTGTGCATTCGGAGGCTTTGTTGACGGCGATGACTGATTTAAGGCTTCCACTTCCATCTTTCTCTCTCTATTGACGATTGCTATTTCATTTCAGGAAAAGAAAGTGCGACTTATATGGAATGATGTACTCGATAGCCACCCAAATTTGAGTAGGAGGAGTAATTAGGGGGTGGCTGCGGGCAATGGTTAGCAGGTGGATATATACTCATCTCTGTCAGGCCACGTATGTGTTGCAACGATAAAATTTAACGGTATGACAGAGTAACAAGAAAAAATAAGTTCATAGGCGATGACATACAAAGGAATGATAATAGGTGATTTATGAAGTTATAATTGTTTGAAAGTGTGACATTTTAAAGATTTAAGTCGCTATTTAATCAAAGAAAGTAATCAAGTTTGGATTTGAAAATTTAGCGTTTGTTTTTTGATTTGGTTCGAAACGAACTTATTTGTGAGTTACTTTAAAAGCAAAACGAATAAAGCCCGAGACAAGGGTGAATCAGTCTACGAGCTAGCTAGGTTCGCTGGTTTGTAGAGCCTATTTGCGGACAAGTTCGTGTAGAGTTTTCGACCCGGCTCGTCGGCTGGTTGGCTCGCAGACATGATTCGCGAGCTGGATTGGTAAGAAGTTCGTGATTCAATGGGTGGGTTGTTTGTAAAACCAACTCAAATTGTAGCTAAGTACATTTTTGATGATATATATGTTGTTAGTCTTACAATTTTTAGTTGAGATTAAAGCACTATACGTTTCTTAAGGTCCATTTTTTATCTCAATGTAAATTCGAATTCAATAAGATTGTAAACGAGCTAACCTTGAGCCTCGTTTAAGGTTATAAACGAGCATGACTTGAGCTTGTTTATGATGCTAAACAAGCAATGGTCGATCCCTCCCTTTTTTAAACGAACTTAACTCAAGTTTGATTTTTGAAGCTCGATTCAAATTCGAACATAATTCAAGTTAGAATGCCGGATGAGAAATAAATGAGCCGAACTCGAGCCGACAAAACATTGAACTCGACTCAGCTCCTTAGCTGGCCATGGGCTTAGGACTACTAGTGATGGAAAAAATATCAATTGGGCCTGGGCTTAGAAATTTGTATCCAGATCTAGGCCACTGATTGTGTCTTGGTCCACTCGATTCCGAACAGGCTGGATACCACCTCAACGGGAATTAATAAATAGAAGTAATAATAAAAATAAAAACAAAATAGAATTTTAAAAAAAAATAAGAAGATGATTGATTGGAAATAGTGGGGGCAGGGCAGGGAGCGGGCAGAAAGCTGGAAACGAAGCCTCCTCCTGCTCTAAGGCCATTTCTGAATTACACCATCCCCTCTCCTTTGTTCATCCGGAGATCAGTTCCCTCTCGGTGTTGTTTTTCCCTTTTGGTTTTTAGGGTTTATCTATTTGATTTCTCTGTTTATTCACAGCGATCTTCTCCCCCCATTTTCATGCTTCACTGTTGAGACTGATTTCCCTCATCCTCAAAATTAGGGTTTTGTTTTTTGCGCTTTTTTCCAATCCTCCACTTGGGAGGTTCAGTCGTCTCAGTCCACTGGCCTTGATGTTGGTGACACCAAATTCAAATCTACCCACAACTCTATCTGGCCACGTCGTCCAGCTCCCCACCGACTCCTCCTCCGTTTAGATTTTAGTTGGACTGTCCCTCATACTTTTTCTTGCTTCACCAGCTGAATGATGATTGAGGGCAGGAGAATCTCCGCCAATCCCAGGCCTTGCTCCGGTAGGAGAGTGTTGGCTAGGAAGCGGCCTCGAGTTGAAGGACTCCTTAATACGGTGAAGAAACTTCACCGCCGAGAGATTTCCTCCAAGCGGGATCGTGCTTTCACTATGAGCAATGCCCAGGAGAGATTCCGCAACATGCGTTTGATGGTAACCCTCTCTTCCTGCTCTTTGCTTGACTTTCTGAAACATTATTAATCTCTCTTTCTCTCCATTATGCATGTTCACTCTCTTCAAGTAGCTTAGCTCAGTAATTCTGTTTGAACTGTTTGGACTCGATACATAATCCTTCAACCACTGTTGACCTATTAATTTGTTTGGGGCTAGTATGCCATGGTTTCTCAACCTAGTTCTTACCTTCCGATGTCTTAGAAACATCAGTTTTATAAGATGCATTCGTGTTCTGAACTTCCGATGCTCCCTCTGGGTCTTTTCTCAGGAAGAGTACGACACCCATGACCCAAAAGGCCATTGCTCAGTGGTACTTCCTTTCTTGATGAAGAGAACTAAAGTAATAGAGATAGTTGCTGCTCGTGATATTGTATTTGCTCTTGCACATTCTGGTGTATGCGCAGCCTTTAGTAGAGGTAGGACTATCAAATGTCTTCAAACCCTTTGTGTATCATTTCTTTCTTTGGTGGCATTTTCTTCTAATCTGTTCTTTTCTCGGTTGAATTCAGAGACAAATCAGAGGATATGTTTTCTAAACGTAAGTCCTGATGAGGTTATCCGAAGCTTGTTTTATAACAAGAACAACGATTCCCTTATCACAGTTTCGGTATATGCCTCTGACAATTTCAGCTCCTTAAAATGCAGATCAACACGAATTGAGTAAGTTTCCAAGCTTTCTTGCACTCTGTGTCCTACACTCAGCTGCAACTGCTCTGAATTTTGATCTATGTACAACTGTTAGGTACATACGTAGGGGCCAGCCCGATGCAGGGTTTGCCCTCTTTGAATCCGAGTCCTTGAAGTGGCCTGGATTTGTTGAATTTGACGACGTTAATGGAAAAGTGCTTACTTACTCGGCACAAGACAGGTACCTCCCCTGCAAGAATCTGACAAATAATGCCTTCTTGATTTTAAAATTCTGACATGTTATTTACTATTTGTGACAGCATATACAAAGTGTTTGACCTCAAAAACTACTCAATGCTGTACTCCATTTCAGATAAACACGTTCAGGAAATCAAGATAAGGTAATCTTGTACTCTGGTCTGTTGTGCATATCCAATTGCTTGTTAGCGTCCTTTCTTGGTTGATTATTAACGATTATAGTAAGTAAACGGGTGAGTACCTTGCCTCTTTAATCTTTTTCCATCATGGCATGAGTCATTGTCAGAAGTCATTCCCTTAGGGCCATAGATGTGCTTTTGTTGTATACTTGCATGCTTAATCACCAGTCACCCAATAGGCATGCCCCGTTCGAAAAAAGTTCCCTTAACTAGTTGGTCTTCTGTTCAACCGAATTCATCTATATTAGCATTCTTTGATTCAATGCCCTCCTTGTGCCAAGTATGATGTAAATAGCACCAAATAATGCCGTCCTTTGTGAGTTATCTTTATGTTCAGATAAACTAGACCAAGTCATTGTTTATTTTTTTGAACTGATTATTGTGCATAGTGAGTGTTAAAATGCAACGACTTGGGTAAATTTAGGCAACAGCCCTAAAGTACAGTATGATGAAGATGTGGAGGGTAATTAATGAATTAAGGCAATTTGTCGGTCCTATTTTAGCCCTCACTTCTAGGTGTCATTGAAATGCTTACTACGTTCTAGTTACTGAAAACAAATGTCTGAGATACAAGGGACTTTGTAGAAGCCACCGTTGATAGGCTGGAGGAAACCTTTACATGCATGGGTGATAAACTGGATTGCTGGGTCTCTGATACGAAGTGGTTGCGAGCATAAGGAGCATATTCCCATTACTACTAGGAAACTGGACAATAAGTATTATCCTTGTCGGAAACGAATAACACCAATAAATTTTGAAGATATCAAGCAAAGGATTTAAGTTACTGTGAATGCTAAACCTGCAATTCTCTTTGTGGGGTACCGGATGCTGTTTTTTCTCATCTTCCTTGATGCTAATCAGCTTCTCTCAGGTGTTTTTTTCTCCTAAACCTTGTTTCAGTATGCTGGCCATTAGTGTCTGGTTCTTGGGCATAATCTGACATATGAATTCACACCTTCTTGCCTGACTTCATTTGCATCAGGTTGCCCTAGTGATAATGTGGAACGAAACCATCTATTTTTTTTCGAGTCTAAACTTGAAGGAACAGCAACTAGGATGAAGATAGAAAGAAATGCTGGTTTACATCAGAAGTTCAATGCCAAAAAATACTTTTTGCTATTTATATACTTCTGTGCTTTGACCTATAGTGTCTGAACCATGTGTGTTGCACCTAGCTCTTGTCTTAGGGTAGCTTTAACCAAGTGGTGAAAGGGTAGTTGACAAATTGATTTTCATTCCTTATCCCTTTGTTGTTGTCTGACTACGACTGTACGTTTTACTGTCTTGTGTTTTACTTGTTTGCATCAGTCCGGGGATCATGCTGTTGATTTTCAATAGATCAAGCAGCCACGTTCCTCTGAAAATTTTATCAATCGAAGATGGTACAGTTCTCAAATCATTCAACCACCTGCTTCATCGAAATAAGAAGGTTGACTTTATTGAACAATTCAACGAGAAACTTCTTGTGAAGCAAGAAAATGAGAATCTCCAAATTCTTGATGTAAGTTATCTGTAAATCTACCGTCAATGTTGTTTCTATCCTCAACCCTTTTAATATGTAACTAGGTTTCTGATTTCTGCAGGTTCGAAATGCTGAGCTGATTGAAGTCAGCAAAACTGAATTCATGACTCCATCTGCATTCATCTTTTTGTACGAGAACCAGCTGTTCTTAACATTCAGAAATCGGACAGTTGCTGTCTGGAACTTTCGTGGGGAGCTTGTAACATCTTTTGAGGATCACCTGTTGTGGCACCCCGACTGCAACACCAATAACATATACATAACAAGTGATCAAGATCTTATTATTTCATACTGCAAGGTTGAATCTGAGGATCAATGGATGGAAGCAAATGGTAATTTTCTTTCAATTCTTTTTTTCCGAAGCAAAAGAGATGCGAAATAACGTTTATTTTGATTATCTAACGTCCTTACTTTTAAAAGGCGTAAATTCTAAATTGCATCGTTGGAAGAAAGTACATTCTTGGTTAACAGGGTGGTGTTCTTTAACACCAACGGGCAGGAAGGTTTCAATCCAACTCTATGAGTTAAAAGATTTGGTCAGTGAAATGTTATTGGTATATATTCTGTGCTAGAGCACCGTCAGATTGCACTGCTGCCGACTTAATTGCGTGTAGGCTGATTATAATCGAGCAGATGTTAGAAACAGCTTTTTATAAATGCGGGTGTCTATTGTTTTTTATAGTTCTCTTCTTTTCTGCATGTCATTTGGGGTTTTCATAGTTTGACCGTGCTGTAATTATGCCGTTTGTTGCTGCAGCTGGATCTATCAATGTGAGTAATATTTTGACAGGGAAGTGTTTGGCTAAAATAAACGCTTCAACTGGAAGTCCAAAGATAGATGATAAGAGTAGTAGTAGTAGTAGTGGGTCAACTCAGCGGCAAACATTGATGAGAAGTACGGCAGGGGAAGCACTCGAAGATATAACTGCGCTTTTCTACGATGAAGAACGCAACGAGATCTATACTGGGAATAGGCATGGCCTGGTCCACGTATGGTCCAACTAAATAGTGTACGCCTTATGTTAGTTTGCGTTGACACAAATGTCATATGTATGCGCACTTGGTTTGTGCAGTTGTATCCAAAGTCTGTACATGAGCGGCAGAAGAGAATATACTAACGTCGAATGCCGACAAGTTTGTTATTGACGTTAGAATTCGTTAGATGCGTTTGAGGTGATCTAGTTGGAATGCAATAGTTTTCAAGGTATTTGTTTTATTTCTACTGTTTAAGATGCTTCATTTGACATGATACGTTATGTTGTCAACTGAAATTGAATGTCTGAAGAATGTATTTGAAGACTCAGTGGTCTGGTCTAGCTTAGAATGGGATCTCTGGTGTTCGAATGGCTAGTTCTTCTGGCAAATCTAGATTAGAAGAGCTTGTATTGAATGGTGAGAAATATGATATCCTGTATCGAGTGCCTTTTTATTATCAGTTACAGATATCCTCATGTTTTCATCTGCGTACGACGTATCCATCTTTTCTCTATCCAACAGCATCGTAATCATCAGAGCATGAACACGGCAGAAGGGAATCATCCATCAAGAACAATTAGAGAATCAGGAGAAGAAGAAAAGGCCAATTCATACACCCCAATGAAATCGAGCAAGAATCACTATTTTCAACCACGGAATCGAGTAGAATATCCAGACACGAGGCCGGCGCCAAATTTGCAGACAAAGTGAGGGTTCCCTTTAGCTGAGACGAGGTTCAGTTGGGAAAGTCAAGTCAAGTAGATCTGCTCTGTTCGTGCATAACTCCTTGGCATTGTACCTACAAACACGGCTTTCAGTCGTTCGGAACGGAGAAGCTCCAGCGGTGCAAATGGGATATTTGTAAGCTCTTGTTGAAAGAACCTTAGAATCGTTAGTCAGGCCGGCATTCGGTCTGGTCATAACAACATTGGGTATTACTATCACCACAAGCCACCCAGGCTACACGAGATTTACGTCTACAGATCCTCCTCAACCTTGGTAGAGCACTCTAGGACAGTAATCCATCACACGTACAATTGTAAATATAGGGAGCCTCCGAGTCTGCGCAACCAAGGCTGTCACTCGGAAGAATATTCACTACGCACCGAGGATCCACTTGAACCTCGAGGTGTCAGATCCTGATTGTCCACGACAACTCCATCCTTTTGACGGCATCTCTAATCTCTGGCATTGTAATCAAGCTCGCTTTGAGATCAAGTAGAAACATTCATATCTCGACTTCCACTACTACACATTACTCAACATGTTGTTGCCGGTAAAAGCCCCCACACGAGTTGACTGAGGAATATGGGTTTAGCGTATACCAACCATCTCTAGGTGGCCCCTCCTTAACACTTCTTGAGAAACCCAAACTCGACTACCTTGACCATGGATGCCCATGCCACTCTCCCAACTCGATATTGTGGACTTCAAAATGTTAACATTAGTTGTAGAGTAATCGGTTCTCTAAGCGGGGTCTTAGAAGTTCGACCTTGGTTGATCCTCTGGGCATTGAAGCATCTCACTCATCTCGTTTGACGTCCAGCCTGGTTCTAACCATAATATTACTATCACCACAAGCCACTGGAGACTCACATCTATAGATCGGTGGCAAATACAAGAGCCCCTCCACAATGAAGGTGGGGGCTTGAAAGCTTGTTGTATTTAGAATATAAAAGGGTTCGTTTGGTTACACGATGGTGACAGGTAAGAAATACCGAGCAGCTCAGTTACAGCCACCTCTGAGCACATAGTACTCTTGATTCACTTCAAATGACAGATACACTGGTGAGCACTCAGCGATCTATCACCAGAAATCTCTTAATGCGTACAGGAAGAATGACAAATGCGACAGTAATCGCAGACATTAACGAGTTAAACTGACTGACACTGTCTTGTCGTCGAAACTTCAGAATTGAGATTTGTCAAGGCTGTCGAAATAACGATGATCCATAGCTGCTTTTGCCGATATTCTCTCTGAAGGTTCATACTTGAGCATCTTCTGCAGAGTAGAGGAAAAATAAGCCATTGTTAGCACCCAGAAATCAGTAAAATGATACAACTACCACAGCTAAAGCAAGAGAGGTGAACAAGAATTCAAGACGTGGTGAACCTAAGACAAATCAATCCAGCCACTATCTTACTACATGTAAAGCTAACTACTGTACTGACTAAAACCAGAAGCATATCTCTTACTGATACATGGTTTCTATGGAACCGAATGATCATCATACACAAAGAAACATACTATCTAAAGTATCTTGACATAATCACAGTTGAAGTTGGTTTTAGCACCCAATTGGAGAAAAATTACGCACCGAGAGAAGATCCAGCCCGTCTGAATCAAGAGAAGGAACTGCCCGAGCTAGGTTTTGTGGTTCCCATCGCGGGTAAACATGCCAGTCTCTAAGGGAAGTAACCCCTGGCCATTCTTTATCAGTTGGTGTTCCTAAAAGCCTAGGGAAAACAGAGGCATAACAGTGAATTCATCGAAAAGAAATCAATGAAGTTGGTGAAAAGCATCAGATACTAGTACCTGAAAATGTGGAGCAACTGTTGGAACTCGGAGTCGCCAGGAAACAGGGCTTGCCGTCTCACCATTTCACCTGTAAGCGTTAAAAATAAGCACATAGCAACACAAACAAAAACAAAAAGGAGAGAAGCCTTGGGATTTTGTTCGGAACGAACCAAAGATGCAGCCAACGGACCACATATCAACTGCGGTAGAGTAATGAGTCGACCCGAGTAAGACCTCAGGGGCCCTGTACCAGAGTGTGACGATCTCATGAGTGTAGCTCTTGAGAGGGACGGTGAAGGCGCGGCCGAGACCAAGATCAGCGATCTTAAGAATTCCCTTGTCCTGGTCGAGGAGAAGATTCTGAGGTTTGAGATCGCGGTGGAGAACGCCGTGGCTGTGGCAGTGAGCGACGCCCTTGCAGAGCTGGAAGAGGAAGCTCTGGATCAGAGCAGGAGGGAGAGGCCTCGGATTAGGGCCCTTACGGTAGGTATCGATAAACTTCTTCAGATCGGTGTCCAGATACTCAAAGACTAGGTAAAGATTGGATTTCGGATTGGAAGGAGCGTTTTGTTTGTTGCTATTGTGGCGGCGGTCGTCGCTGTCGATGAGAGGACTGGAATTTCCGGCGGCGTCGACGTGCTCGACGGAGAGGAGGCGGACGACGTAGAGAGACTGAGACAGCATCTGAAGCAAAGAGACTTCACGGAGAGCAGTCGGAGGGATGCCTTCCTCGTCCATCTCCAGCCGTGTTTTCTTCAGAGCCACCAACTGCCCAGTCACTTTGTCCTTCGCCTTGTAGACTTTGCCGTATGTGCCTTCCCCGACCTTCTCTAGCTTCTCGTATTTCTCCATGCCTGCAATTGCCTCCTAGATTTGTCTTCCCGACGCTAACTGATATCGGTGCAGTGTAGCAAACGGAAAGTAAAACCCTAGAAATGAATCTCTCTCAGTCTCTCTCTCTCTCTCTATCTCTTTCTATGTGAATATATATAAAAAAAGATAGAATGATCCGTTTGGGAGGGGAGCGGACCAGCGCCGAGCGGGTAGCTCCGTTTGGTTAGATCAGATCAGTGCCTTGAGGGTGAGATTTGAAATTCAAATTTGAATATTGAAAACCACATTCAAGTGCGGGAAAACAGAACACAATTATTAACCAGAACAGTGGGGGCCTGATATCTGGCATCTGAATCTTTGGGCTTCCTATGCCCAGTTCTGTTTGGGCTTCTTTAGGCCCTTCAATGTCCATACTGAAAATATAGATGCATACTGCATTCCTTCAAGAATATGGTTGAACAAAAAGTCACAGTTTGTAGCCCGCCCAACCCGTACCCTGATCAACCCATAACTCGACTAACCCCGTAACCCGCTCAGTTTGAGGCCCGACAAACCTGCAACATAACAATCCCAAAACCTGACTAACCCATTACTTGCCTAGTCCACATGTTTAACAGCTACAATATACCATAAAACCATAACGAACAGCACTCAACAACCAATAAACCATAACGATCTCAGCTTGATAAACATTAGACGACTATGGCTATCGACCAATGGAAAGATACTAGCCCTCAGAATCAGAGAATCACAATCCATCAGTTCAAATTCATATTCAACAAACTCAGAATGCCCAGCCGATGAAAACGACCGACAAAATTGGAGATATAATGAAACCATATACACAAGATAAAGCGTACTACAGTGGGTGTAACAACCATTGGTCATCTGTATTCCTTCCCATATAAATATATATGTAATGAATGGCACTTCTGGTATCTCTAACAAAACTTGAATATAGAAGAAGAAGCCACCAGAACTCAATATCTTTTTGGTGCAATAACTAGTGTCATCCTCTTGGCGATGGTGTATTCTTCCTCCTCGCCAATGTAGGCCTTAACTTCCTTTCAGGTCTTAGCAGAGCCACCTCCAAAGAATTCCGTTCGCTTCCTTCATTCTGCCAACTGGGGAAATAATGATGACAACAATTCCAGTCCCTTTTATTCAACACACACCACTACCCAGTACCCACCCCCCCACCTTCAACAAACCCCAAGGCGATGTGCACTACACTTTTCTGGACCTAGGCCTAAAGATGAACAAATTGTCAACGTCATGAATTCACGTTGCACTCAGCTAGGAACTGGTCCTCTCTGTTTAAGAACCTCTGCCAATGGCGTTTATACTTGGGGATTCCCAATTCCAGCCAAGGTTTCAAGTTTCCGTTATAGTGTAGCACTGCAGCATTTTTAGTTCTCTGGAGGTCGAATCCATGTTCATGACCTAATCCAGACAAAACCCATGAATCATCAAGGGGATATATCATATCTCGAAACGCAAGCAAGCTTCCACGCAATGCAACAGCTTCAGCTGATCCCGTCCCTTTGGCCTGCAACTGATATAGAGTTAACTTCTGACCAGTATATCCAAGAAATAAGACAGTCTATACACAACCGTAAAGAATAAACCCAACAACGTTAAAAAAGGAATTAAGAGTGAACTCACCTCTTGGCTGAACTTCTGGTAAACATTAGTAAGACCCAGCTCTCTCCATCGGACTAAATCGACGACATTTAAACCAGACATCCAAGTGCAAGAGTTTCGGTCAAAGCTGCTGTCGCCAAACAAATTGCTAAGCTCAGCTAGCCGCACCGAACATAACTGTGAAGCACCGACTACCTTTCCTCCCATCTTCAGACTCCACAACTCCGTCAGATCTCTCTGGACAACAACATCGTCATCCAGAACCACTATCCTCTTCAATTTTGGAAATATGTATGGAAGAAGATAGTGAGAATGAGAAAAAACAGATAGGTATTCAGTCCTCAAATGGTTTTCAGGTGGATTGTAGCTACTGTGTAAGGTAACACGAAATTCCACCGGCAAAGAAAGACTTGAAAGAGCTGACATTTCATTATCCAGGCTAAGATCTTCAATATTAATCACTTCCACAACTGCTTTTTTGTACATGTTTCTGAGGAACCAGTGTTTCATTGCAAAATAGTTCTGAGCATCTGTCAGCACATGGAAAGCCAGATTTCCAGTTTCCTAGCAGTGGCAATGAAGCAAGTTGGTTAAGCAAAATTATGACCATGATAAATCTATCTTCAGAAGAACTACATATATAAGTGCAGAGAACATACTTTAGAATGAGAAACGGTGGAGTTGATCACAACTGATGATGCCAGGACATTTTTGGACAGTATAACGTAATGCTGCAGCGTTGGATCCGAGTACTTCTCAGGGTGAGCAATCTTGGTAGCATATAGAGATGATTTAAAATATTCAACTGTCAATCTCATAAGCAGACAATGATGGCTCTTAGGCATAGTCTGGACTGCAAGTTGGTAGAGAAATGCACTCTGCTTCATGTGAAAGTTCGCTTCATCCTCCGTCAAGTCAAGTATCTGTCTCAATTTCTTATCAACATTACTACACTCCACAGCAGGAACTAACTGTGCCTTGGATATTGCAGCTTCCATCCGCAGAAGTTTTTTCTCAATACTATTAGAAAAAGATAAGGTTGTCAATGGTATGCACTTCATATGCAATATTTGTTATAGTACTAAAAGATAGCCGAAACAAAATAACTAGAGGATAGATGATATGCGTTTACGCGCTAGATGGGAAGTGCAACGATGGTATAATTAAAAAATCCGGACATATGTGATAGAAGCAACGACCAGAAGAAAATCTCCCTGATGGTCTATTTAATAATTCTCATTTCAACCAAGACCATGAAGCAAATTCAAATTCGAACAATATCAACCATTGAAAGAACACTAAGTTTTAACTCATTGCCAATGAACAAGCCGTGCCTCCCACTGCAAGAAATAAACAAATCTAGACCGAGTTATTAGATTGGGGTATTGTTTTTTTGAGTAGATTGGTTATTAGATTGGGAATTAATGTATGGTTTTTTCACTTATTTTAGATGCGAGACTAAATCCAATCGTACATGGTACAAGGAAATCACCATAATTCATCGATAGCCATTTAAGATACATATATCTACTTATAGATCACAATACTTACAATGGTGGAAGATCAGGGTCAGTTGAACTCTCGCTAAGTATCTTTTCCAGGTCTTGGATATTTTGTTTTAACTCATGAGAAAGCTTACTCTGTGCTGGAAGTTTAGCTATGCTAGGAAAATAAGATCGAGCCACAAACAGCCTATCCTTCAGTTTTTTCACCATGAGATCCTTCATATCTTCTCTATTTTCTTCCAGCCAGAGACAATAGCTCCCAAAACTGAGCTCACAAAGCCTCACACGTTGGTCTACTACAGTACTTCTGTTTTTATGAACTTCAATACCACCACCAACGCTCTTACTCTGATAAAAAAAAACTAAGGAAATATCAGTAAACCAGGAAACGGTTTCTAGAAAAGTATTCCTTATTAATTCACGCAATGTACACATACAGGTTTGCTGGGGGGTAGTTTTTGACTGGTTGGTGGGCTCTGTAAACCTGCTGGTTAGCACGAAAGGAACTTCTTTTGTTAAGTGGTCAAAGGAATGAACTCAGTCTAATATAGGACAGAAGCAACAGTTGTATGGGACACAGAGAAGATAAGCAGAATTATACCTTTTCCAGGTCCGCCGCCAGAAGAACCCATCTGGATAGTTCCATTCTTCTCATTGTTTGGATGGTTTTTAACAATATCCTGAATTAGGATAGGAAACAAAAGAATATAAAAAAGATTCACCATGTCATACATCCTTGTTTGACAAATACTCATTACAAAAGGGTCTTTACATTCTTTAACTATATGCAAGAAAGAGCAGTGCTGACCACTTCGATGTCAATCACAATTAAACTTGGCATGTCAAAGTTGCAAACTTGAATAATATGTTGTGACTTAAGCTAGACATTTACCTAGGAATAGGTTCAGTGTCTACTATTTTTCACATATAAAATATTGAGAAGTAAACTTCACAATCACCGTTGACTATGCATCGTTTTGCAGGACACCAGAAATTTGGGTCCTAAATGTTGTTATACGTCATCCAAGATGCTTGGAAAATCAATAATAGGAGGAGAGTGTGACCTTCTGCCTTAAATTTAAGCTAAACTACCCTAAATAAGCATGTCCATTCACAAATGTGCGATAGAGAACCGTTCAGAAGCACACACAATGAGAGGAGTGGAAGCTTCATCATTACACTGTCACGGTTCTCGTAAGCAAAGTCAAGACACTTTACAAGCATAAGAGGAACAAATAGAAGTTAATCGATAGTGACTCAAAACTATACTAAGAATTGAGAAGCCATTCTTCAACCCATTACCCTTAGTCAGCTAACACCATATTGAGAATTGAAAAGGGGTATTTTACCAAAACAAGCTAAGTCAAAAGGTTGCTGTGGTGAAGACAGGAAGTAGAACCCAACATCAGCATCCCCATTTTTATTTTGAACTGCCAGCTATCTTTATCTAGATGAATCAGTCGGTTTTAGCTTACCCCATAAGGAATAAAAACTTTAATCTGAGCCAAATCTTCGAATTTAAAATACTGAAGCACATTGCATACCACAATACTTATAAACAGCTTTTGGAGATGTATAAATGTATTACACGCCAAAGGTAGTCCATACTATTGAAGGAAAATGCAGTGAAGCAACTGCTTGCATAAATACTTGCGCAAAAGAGCATCACACTATCTAATAACAGCGCATTAGTGAAATCAGTAAAATATTTCAAGGGGAGATTACAAGAGCAGTTTGGCTTGAAGTACGAACCTTGGGAAGAGTTGGTACAAGTCTTTTGATAACCTTGTCTACGTGGCTGGATGTATCCCTCTAAAACAACAAAGATAAATAAAACAGAGTTCAAAAACCAGAAAACAAATAACAAGTGTTCATCACTTGGTGTCCGTGCCGTCTGAATTTGTGCTCTAAAGCTCCACATCACTCAACTAACAAAAGCTGTTTCTTAAACTTCCATACCGGATTCCAAGTATATGTCAGAACTGAGGAACTGATTACCTCGGAGTGATGTTGAACATCAGAGATATTACGTCCATGCTCAGCTACAATGTCATCCTGATGTCAAATGAGGCAAAACGAGTATCAATGAGGTAATGCAGTATAAGTCAACCCGCAGATAAATAGAAAATTCTAAACTGATGGAAAGATAATAAAATGACAAGTTGACAACCCAAATCGATGGTGATAGTTCAAAAGATTAGTTCAAAAACACTTACGGAAGCGGAACTAGGCCTCTGTTGATCGGATATGTATCCTGCATAAGAAGAAAACCTTGAATGAACTCAGAACGAGAAGAAAGAAGGTGAGCCAAACTAAACACATCGCAACAAATGGGAGAAAAGATCCAATATTTGTTGAGAAATGCGGAAATGGTTTCTACTTCCTAGACCCTAGTTGGTAAGAAAATGGATCTCAGGACTAAATGGGGAGATCAAGATAAGAGAGAGTAGAGAAACAGATCTGCATCTAAATTGCCATGGCAAGAGTGAGGTACCGGTGGGGTGAAAACCATTGTAAAGGCCGAGCAAGAAGACGAGGGGAACAAGCATAGAAAGCACAACGAGAAAGAGCACTCCCATCGCCAAACATCGCCACCGCCTTTTCGCCGGATAACCCAAAGCCGCGGATGAGCCCCCGCCTTTCATCTGTTCCTTCCCCCTTGTTATTTCTCTACCACGCGGAATCAAAATTTCATAACCAGAAAAGCTTCCTCAAGCCCATCAGTGGAAGAAGCAACCCTCCATCAGAGACAGTCACCAACCAAGATTCTTAGACCGACCGTCAAAACTGCGAAATCTATGTATCGTCGTGCTTATACTACCAGTAGCGCTCACTCGCATTAACCTGCATTCTCAATTATAATGGTATCTCGTACTCGTGCTGAATGCTGATCACCCCAACTGCTCCAATCGGAATCCAGATCCAGAAGCAATTAAAATTCTCTGCGAATAATTATTTTTAAATTTATATACATGGAGCTTAACCAGCTAGGCTATTGCCTATCCCTATTTCTCTACTCTCCGCTACTCTTCACTCCCCACCTGACGTCACATACACAACCCTAATTAGTAAAACAGTAATTAGCTCATTTTATTCCAATCAAATTAATAGAAAGACATATCATATGAGTGATAAGCAAATAAGTTTGCCAAGTCGCTCATTTCATTCCAATCAAGTATGTTGACGAACTAGTCAAGTGGTACATTAACAATGCAACGAGTCTATACTTTCATGCGACATATCATCTTTGAGTATATGGTTAATCGAAACAAACTAACCAGTATTACTTGAAAGAGTTGCTCTTAGAGTTTGAATATCGACATGGATAACACTTTTGCTCTTATCATGGCAATTTGGATGTAGTAAAATCCAAAACACTCTTTATGCATAAAGTGACGATTACTATCATGTTGGGATAAAGAATGAGCAAAACAAGTAACATGACAACATTTGGTTATGAGACAAAATACAATATTAAGTTAAAGTAGCTCAACATTCTTCAATTCACCGTACTTTCATCATAACATTTTTTACCTACGTATTCTACCGCCCTAATATTAATTGGAATTCATATATGGTCTAAAACGATTTTTAACATTATAAATATCACAGATCCATAAAAATGTTATGCGACCTAAATGATCCGCCGCAGAATAAATATATAGAGAATAACAAACAGAATAAACCCAACCTAGCCAAATCCGACTAAAATTCGGATTACGACTGGAACATATATATATCATCATTGTCTGACCTAGAAATTTCTAATCCAAATTTGTTCGTTGCAAGTTGACGAAGAAAAATCCTTATACGTAGCTTTTGTCATGAACCCAGAAGTGTCTAGATCATAGATATTTATTTATTCATTTCACCATTTACTCACTATGAGTGGTTGGACAAATCTAGTTGCGGTATATATGAAGAAAGCATGCATGGAGGTTGATAGCAACTTCACTGGTTCGTGGTTTGTTCTTCTTCAAATATTAGTGGCGAAGATGCATCCTTAAATCCTAGCCTCATAAAATTTTCAGAAATAAGCTCCCAAACCCTCTTCACCTAGAAGTCTCCATGTTGTTCGGGATCCAAAATCCATCGCACATCAATCTGGGGTTGAGTTTCGGTTCACTTTATTTTTGATAATTCAGTTTTAGATATTAGAGTCCAATATATTTTGTTAATTTTCAAATTCGGCTCGATAATTTATTACGAATAGAATTAGAAGAAATTAGGGAGAGTCTTGACGCTCTTTTTTCGTCTTAGTAAATCCTATATAAAATTTAAGCGTTTTTATCATTAGATTTAGTGGTGTATACTTTTTTAGACTAAATAAAATATCAACTAATAATACATTTAATTAAAATAAATCAATTTTTTTTTAAAATCACCGTTGACACATTGAAATATGATTTAATTAAAAAAGGATAGTAGATAATTTTATATATTTGGTTAAATTAATATTTAATTAAATTTTTTTAATTTAAATTCGGCTAAATACATATTTCGATATTGATTATGCCCAGGCATCAACACGTCCACGTCAGGCAAATATGGCCACCTAATACATCCAAAATCTTCACACCTGCCAATTGTGTGGCCGTTGCAAATTCTCGTCACTCTTTCACGCAATGCTAGGGCTGACATGTCCTATAAATTCAATTCAAACCCGTTATCGGCTTCAATCCAAGACAGCCCTTTGCTTTCAGTTTCCCATTTCCTGCTATTGCCTATTGCTGCTCTACGATCAGTATTCCTTCTTTTGCTCGATTCCCCCCTCCATTTTCCTTAAAATAACAAAACTGCCCCTGTATCATTAACATGGCTGCTGCTTCTGCCACCACACTCTCCAACTTGAGAGCAATTCATATGAACAGATCAGCAAACCTAAAACGTCCAAGCTCCAAGTTCTCCAAGCCGTCGCCGTCGGGAAGTTTCAGGGCTGCGGCAGAGTACGACGAGAAGAAGCAGACGGAGAAAGACAGATGGAAGGGTTTGGTCTCCGACATGTCAGACGACCAGCAGGACATTACTAGAGGGAAAGGAATGGTGGATTCCCTCTTCCAAGCTCCCATGGGGACAGGCACCCACCACCCTATTATGTCTTCCTACGACTACATCAGCCAGGGCCTTCGCCAGTCGGTTTTTAAAACCTTCCATTACTATTTCTTGTTTGCTCTGTTTTTCGTTTGTGATCATGATGAGCTACTCTGTTTTTCAGGTATGATTTGGATAATAGTATGGATGGCCTATACATTGCTCCTGCGTTTATGGACAAGGTTGTGGTTCACATCACCAAGAACTTCTTGTCCCTTCCTAACATTAAGGTTTGTTTGTTGTCCCATTTCACTATCACGATGAGTTCTTTGCATGGATGACTCTGTTTCGCATAAAAAATAATTGTTTGTGGTATTATAAATCATGATATTTCAAATAACTTATTCTCATATTATTTTAATATCGTCAAAATATTCAAAGATGAAAAAAAAACATATCATTCGATATCCACGCCCCATAATTCGATAAATGCAGGAAATACAATATTAACTGTGTTACAAGTGGGCAAATGGAATACCCACAAAGAAACACCTACGAGTAATGGGGCATGGATGGGGCGCTTGGAAATAGGTTTAGGTGCATCCACCCCATCTACAAGTCCATCCCCGACTCACATATTAAAACACCATCATTATGTGTATTTCAATTTAAAGTTTAAAAATAACATGTCGAATTGACGGCCGCTCAATAAATACCTTTCAAACATACAAATTTATCACTTTTGCATTTGCATATACAATATTGTTATCCTTTCATTTTTCCTTTTGAACTAAGTGTTTTGTTATATAAATTGATTATATTCATAAATGAAATATTAAGAAATATCGGGATGACTTGATGAAGATATTCACAAATATATGGACCATTTGATGGGTATACATTTTAAAATTTGGGAATTTGGAGGAGGTTGCTAAACACTTGTCCATTGCCATGTCTACACAAATACCTTATAAAATTTACATAATTTTACTTCAAAATATCAAAATTATTCATCCAACAACCAGAGCCATCATTAATCAATTGGTATAAAATGGGACAGAATCAAACTGAAGAAAGGTTGTAAACTTTGTGACTGCAGGTTCCATTAATCTTGGGTATTTGGGGAGGCAAAGGCCAAGGGAAATCCTTCCAATGTGAGCTCGTTTTCAAGAAAATGGGAATCAAGTGAGCCTCTTCAACCAATTCTCTACAAATTCTTTATCATCAGCTATTAAATGAGCTGTTCCTAACATCTGGGTTTCCGCCAATTCAGCCCAATCATGATGAGTGCAGGGGAACTGGAAAGCGGCAACGCAGGGGAGCCAGCGAAACTAATCAGACAACGGTACAGAGAAGCCGCCGACATCATCCGAAAGGGCAAAATGTGCTGCCTCTTCATCAACGATCTGGACGCAGGAGCTGGGAGGATGGGTGGGACGACGCAGTACACGGTCAACAACCAGATGGTCAACGCAACCCTCATGAACATCGCTGACAACCCGACGAATGTCCAGCTTCCGGGGCAGTACAACAAGGAAGAGAATCCTCGAGTTCCGATCATCGTCACGGGGAATGACTTCTCCACGTTGTACGCTCCGTTGATTCGGGACGGGCGTATGGAGAAGTTCTACTGGGCGCCTACCAGGGAGGACAGGATTGGAGTGTGCAGTGGGATCTTCAGGACTGATAATGTCCCTTTGGGGGACATTGTTAGGCTCGTTGATACGTTTCCTGGCCAGTCCATTGGTAAGTGTTTAATTAGATTATTTAGGATTGTACGTTGACGAGTGGTGTTTGTGAGTAGTTTGGTTTATAGTTTGAAAAATGTTTGTTCAATTCCATTTTAAATAAGCCAAATTTTAGTTATGGTCAATTTGATAATTTTATAAATTGGTTCGAGTTTGAACTCGAGATCATCTCAAATATTAGCTTGAGTATATGGCTAGAGGTGGAAGTCGGTCAAAGCGGTCAATATTTTAGGTTAACTATAACCAAATAACCACCTCTATACATAGTTCGTTAGTGGACTCAATAATGCAAGAATACCATATAAAATGAGTTATATTTAACTTGTGATTGTGCTAATAAAAAACAAGTAATACGTTATTAAAGCTTAACTAAATTAAACAAGAAAAGTAAAAATTAATTAGGATATCTTGTTTCTAGCTTGAGTCGTCATTATCTTTTAGTGATACACACTTGAAATTCATTTCAAATTGAATTTATGAGGAAGTTTTAATGCACAAAGTTTAAATTAAATTTGAATTTGACCCGTTAATGAGTAATTTACTAGCCAGACTCGAATAGATTTGAACTCGACATAAACTTCGAATTTAAAGCGGAGCTCGCCTAAACTGTCACAAGCAAAAATTAAATATAGTAATGTTCAACCCGACTCGGGTTGTGAATGACCCTAATGGCGACCAAAATGTTTGTGTGTAGATTTCTTTGGGGCTCTGAGGGCCAGAGTATACGACGACGAAGTAAGGAAGTGGCTTGGCGGAATTGGGGTGGAGAATGTCGGGAGAAGACTAGTGAACTCCAAGGAAGCACCTCCGACGTTCGAGCAGCCCAAGATGACGGTGGCGAAGCTGCTGGAGTACGGCAACATGCTGGTGAAGGAGCAGGAGAATGTTAAGAGAGTTCAGTTGGCTGACAAGTATCTGAAAGAAGCAGCTCTAGGTGACGCAAATCAGGATTCCATCAACAATGGAAGTTTCTACGGTTAGTATAGAAGTGCTTCTTGATGAACTGTGTATAATAAAGTCACTGGAGATTCTGTACTGGAAATGACAGGGAAATGGTTTGGTTTGTTGCAGGGAAAGCAGCTCAGCAAGTCAACCTCCCTCTCCCGGAGGGCTGCACCGATCCTTCGGCGAAGAACTTTGATCCGACGGCTAGGAGTGACGACGGAAGCTGCGTTTATCAGTTTTAATTTAGGGCTGTTGTAACTTGTAAAGATGCTGGCTTGAAGAGCAAGTTACAAGTTATAGGTTTGGCAGCTCTGTTCTTGATGCTGTTGTCATCTGAAATATGTATACCAAATGAAAGCCATCCTTTTTGTGTGTCACTCTCAATTCTAACTGATATGTTATTTTCGAGATTGGACCATTTTTTAAATAGTTATGATTGTTGTTGTTAGTGGGGATGTATGTGTTTTTGTTACAAAAATTTAAGCTTGGATTTTTATATATTTCCCGCCTAATGCAATCATGCTTGAAGAAAAAAGTCAATTTGAAAATTTTCAATACTAACATAACATCAAGTAAAATTGTTTATTTTTAACTTCATTTGATTATTATTTACTGAGGTTACCATAGTGAAACTTAATTTTTTAGTTATTTCCAACATGCGTATCAACTATAAATCGATTTGAAAATTTTGAAATTTTCTTGTGAAATGGTTAAATTTCCTTAGTATAACATACAAAAATTGACCAATTTTGACGGTGACATTTAAAATTTTTAAATTGGCTAATATTTGATATACATGTTGCAAATGGTTAAAACTTGAGATTTCACCATGTTAAAACTTTCAATATTAGCCAAATGAAATTTAAAAACATTTTATTAAGGGTTTTGTTTGTTGATGTTAGTGGGGATATATGTGATTTTGATTATAAAAATTTGAGTTTGGATTTCTATTCGTTTCCCACCATATGCAATCATGCATGGAGAAAGTATACGTAAGTTAATTTGAAAATTTTCAACACTAGCATATAACACCAAGTAAAATTGATTTTTAACTTCATTTGACAATTATTTACTAAGGTTACCATCGTGAAACTTGATTTTTGTTCATTTCCAACATACATGTGAAATATAAGTCGATTTGAAAATTTTCAACACTAACATAATCCCAAGTAAAATTTATTTTTAATTTCATTTGACCATTATTTAATGAGGTTGCCATGGCAAGAGAAGTATTAGTCTTCGCCCCTGTGCATTGCTGTGTTTGCAGTCTCAATGTGCATGAAACGAACGAGCTAGAGAATCAATCTTCGGTTGAAAAGGGAGAAAACCATATTGTATTGCTGATTCGAATGCGAACAGTGTTTGAATAAGAATTGTAAGGTCGTAACTCACCAACCCTTAATCATGTAGACTAGTATGATATTATGTGTTTTGGGTCAAATCTATATAAGGTTTTTGTAATTCATTTTCAAAATGCCTCATTCTAATTTGATTGGTGAACATTTTTGAATCGGAAAAATGTTCACCGTGCCAATTTACCAATTTGGTATCTCAAGTGTAACCCCAACATGAACAGCTTTAGTCTTCGTCCAAACATCACTCATACTTTCTTCTTGTCATCAACTACATCATGATGACAATATCGTATCGTCACATTTTGTTTCTATACATAAAACGATAAACACGTGACCTATATATAAATCCAAAATTCACCCACGATTCACACGTTACTTTTCTACGTTAATTCCTGCCAACCTTCATGAATACCAACGTATGTAGCTGAATTGTTAACTTTCATCAAATTCCTTTTGTCGTTCCAAATCCTTTAGCTCTCTCCCCGTAAAGTTCGCGATTTCCCCAAGCGGTGAATTTCATCGTCTTACTGTAATCGAACTTGTTCTTGTTCTTAAGCATTTCTGACAAAAGTTCACACGACAAACCTTATGCGCGTTATGCATGCATGTGGGCAGTTTCTTTTCTCCTCGGTTTCATGCATAAAACATACAAGTTCTAACTATCTATGTGACTGTATAGACAAACCCTACAAGCTATGTCTATCCCGGGGCGAAACTGGGTGGTTTGGGGAAGTCTCGACACATCACGGTTTCGATTTAAACTATTAATTTTAGATGTATATTTATTATTTTTTAGTTCGGTTCAGTATTTAGTCGTATCGGAACTAGAGGGAGCCAGGAAGAGTCTCGACTGTCTTACCTCTTAGTCTCGAATACAAAATTATATGTGAAGTTTAGATTTTTCTTTTTTGTAGTCAGAAATAGAAGAGGCGAATAAAGTTTAGATGATTTCGCAATTCTATTTATGATATATATAGTTTTAGTTCAAAAAAATTAATATAGGAAAAAAGCTCACTCTAGTGGCAAATATAATTTTATGTTAATATTATACCAAATGTTTTATTTTATATATTTAATTTGTTATTATATTTAAAAGAATATATTTATTATTTATTTACTTAATATATACAAATTTTCGATTCAAATATGCCGTCCAAAACAAAATTTTGTTTTAGCACAACACTAGCTAGCTGGGGTTGCCAACTTTATCTGATGGATAAACACTAGAGTGGTGCTTCCTGCTTAAGCCACCACACCCATTTCTATAAATAGCTCTTGCATGCCCCCATCAACCACACACTCACATCCACACCACTCCCTTAATGTCTTCAACCATGGGCAACCTTCAACTTCTCATCTCCACCATAGCCATACTTATAGCCTCCTTCGCCGTCCCCATCACGGTCGTGGAGGCTCAGGTCGGTCAGGGTCTGCTAGCCAACATCGTCACTCCAACTTTCTTCGAAGGCATTCGCAACCGTGCCCCCAACAACTGCCCCGGAAAGTCATTCTACACTCGAGAGGCCTTTCTCCAGGCCGCAAGATCTTACCCTCTCTTCGCCATTCGGGGTCTCTCAGCAGAAGCTTCTAGGCGTGAGATTGCGGCCTTCTTCGCCCATGTCACCCATGAAACCGGAAGTAATGATTATATGTTTAAACTATTTCGTTGCCTCGTACGTGTAAATGAATGCTATTTTAAAAAATTAGTTATTAACCTCTCCCAACAATTCAATTTATTGGAATGTAACGATTTTCTACATAATTCTAAGATCAAATTTCGCCAACTCGTAAAATAACAATTACATATACAAGATTTAGTAAATCGGTGCAAACCTCAATCCCTTTTCACGAGTTTTTTTAACTACATGTTAAAGATAATTATATAAACAGACTATGAACATCTCTGTCGGTACGTGGTTAAACTAACTAACACATGTGAAAATTGTGTGGCAGATATGTGCAATATTGAAGAAATTCACAGGGGAATATACTGCGACCCTGGTCGGTACCCGTGTGCTAAGGGGAAGAGATACTACGGTCGGGGACCACTTCAGCTGACGTGGAACTACAACTACGCGGAAGCCGGGAGGGCCAACGGATTTGACGGCATCGGAGACCCAGATATGGTTGCGAGAGATCCGATACTTGCGTGGAAGACGGCGTTATGGTTTTGGATGACGCAAGTCCGTCCGGTGCTCTCTCAGGGATTCGGAGCCACCATCCGTAGAATTAACGGTATGGAATGCAACGGCGGCAACGTCCCCGCCGTCAGGGCTCGGGTCGGCTACTATACCGCTTACTGCCACCAGTTGGGAGTCAACGTTGAGCCTAGTGTCAGCTGTTAAATTATTAAGTACTCTCGTATCGTATGAATTAAATAAAGTGATGAGGATTACATGAATAACTAATAAAAAATGAATAATGTTTCGTTTCGTTGTTTTATTTTTATTTTTTTCAAGGGATGGTACTCGAACTGTTATTTCTCTAAACGTTCAAAGGAGCGTACATAGTGCCCATCGGAGGTACAGACTCCACAAATGGAGCTATATGGCCTGCGAGTCTCCTCCAATAAGCGTTAACCTCGGTCCTTGCTCACCAGCTAACGGACAACGGTAAAGTAACAGAGTCCCCAAAGAACAATACGCAAAAGTACGCAAACACATGACTAAAAGAAGCAAAACAATAGGAATGGACGCGTAAAAGTCCTTATTGGAAACACCATAAGACTAGTCTCATGGCTATCTCTCCTTCCTTCTTAGTTGAGAGTTTTAGACCCTAATTTCCGGGCCGATTTGATGGTTGTAGGTCTCCTCCGAGATGTGCTCCCCGAATCAGCAGTGGGAGGCGTTGGAGAGGAGGTGTTGGTCCTCCCGGTGACTGGCGGTGGTGGTTGGAAACCCAGGGCGAGTGTTGGAGGTGTGGTAGTAGCGCGAGGGCTCGCGGTGGATTCGGGAGATCCCTGTTCGTCGTGCCACACGTGGGTGTGGTCGTAGAACTTGGAGTCGGGGTTCCGTGCGCCGTCGAGATAGAGGAGCCAGATCGGGCTCGCGGTGGGGAATCCGGCGATGGTGGTTGGAGGCGTTGCGGTGGCCGCTGGGGAGGTAACGACGTTCTTCGTGTCGGTCGCGAGAGCCGGCGTAGCTCCTAACGACGGAGCTCCGCGCAGGCCTGTTGCGTTGGGAAGATCGAAACGGGAATGTGGGAGAGACATGGTCTCGATTGGATTAGCGGCGGCAACGAAATCGATATTATACTCTCCAAAAAGCGGCAACGGTGCTTGAATAAAGCGGCAGCTAGGCATCTAGGGTTCTTCCCTTTTTGTTTTCAACTTGTTGTTTTTCTTATTTAAAAATATGTATGGTTTAATAATTGTTGAATTTGATAAACTCGTTACATCATCAAAAGCCTTTAGTTTCATCAGAACCCCTTTCATAACTTGAGTATTAAAATGTAATGATATTTCGAATGATATGTCAGAATCTTCTCACATTCAAATTTAACATTGGAGTTATTGGATCAAATCTTATCAAAACCCACGCATGACAGTGCTGATACACTGCAAGTTAAAGCTAAATTGATGAAAAGAGTAACTAAAGGGTTTAGTTGTTAACTTAGTGAAGTAGGACAGGTAAATTAAGCATTTTATAGTACAAGAATTAATTTGTTAACTTGGTCAAATAGGAGGAGTCAAAGTCCTATTATTCCTTTAAAAATGTAAACTACATGAATTAAACAACGATAGACATGCATGGGAATAAAGTTATAGTGAATCTAAATAAATAATTACATCATATTTTGTCGCATTTCGTGATTTGACATTGGCCAAGCTATGTCGGTAAGCTTTTGACATCGGTCTAGGCCATGATGTCGATATTTGATCAAATACATGATAATATGAGTTATAATCAAGCCGATAGAATATCATGAGTTAAACTTTAAATCACTCATAATTACGTAATCATTAATAAACTTTAGATATATGACCAAACATGAAGATTTTGTACAGTAATGAGCTTTGATTTTTTAATCTCGAAATTACATACGACACAAGATAACACAAATATTTAACGAAATGGTTTTTTAAAATTTCAGTGGGATAAAAAAATAATCAAACAGAATATCATGGGTAGGCCTAGAAAAGACCAGTGGGCTTCGAACCAGGCAACTCGCAACCCGACCCGAAATGTATCAAACCCGACCCCGATCTGCATTACATTATCCAAATAAAATGAATTAGGGCAGGGCTTGAAAAAGGAAAATGGCGGCAATTCTTCGCAGCTGCTGCTGCAACAACTCATTCAAGCCAATCGAGAATCCCACAAAACAATCCAAAGCAATAAAGCAAGCTCAAATCCCCCCACGCTCTGCAAAATCATCATGGAGCAAACCCAACAGTCTGGGACTCACTCGTTCCCTTACAGCAGTGGTAGACTCGGGTTCGATGGACACCGCGCTCAAGCTGTTCGACAAAATGAACCATTCAGACACCTTCATATGGAACGTCATGATCAGAGGGTTCACACGCAACGGGTTGTTCTCTGAAGCCGTATATTTTCACCGGAGGATGGAGCGAGACAGGGTTAGGATCGATCACTTCACTTTCCCCTTCGTGATCAAAGCGTGTGGGGAGTTGTCGGATTTGGGTGAAGGGGAGAGGGTTCACGGCAAGGTGATTAAGCTCGGGTTGGATATGGACGTGTACGTGTGTAACTTTCTTGTGGAGATGTATTTCTCGTTTGGGTTGGTTGAGTCAGCGGAGAAAGTGTTTGATGGAATGCCCGTGAGAGACTTGGTTTCTTGGAACACTGTGGTTGGTGGGTGTTTGGTGGTTGGAGATGGGTTGAGGTCGTTGGTTTGGTTCAGGGAGATGGTTCGGTCGAGGGTCGGACCGGATCGGGTTAGTTTCATTAGTGCTCTTGGGGCTTGTTCTGTAGTGAGCTGTTTGAAGTCTGGGAAGGAAGTTCATTGTCAAGTGATAAGAAAAGGGATTTATTTGGATGTTATGGTTGGGACATCTCTTGTGGATATGTATGGTAAATGTGGTGAAGTTGGGTATGCGGAGAGGGTGTTCAGTGTGATCCTATTGAAAAATGCTGTTGTTTGGAATGCTCTGATGAGTGCTTATGCTACAAGTAAGAAGTACTTGCAGTCGTTGGCTTGCTTGAAAGTAATGCAAGAGGATCACACATTGGTTCCAGATTCTGTTTCCATGATAAATGTGCTCCCTTCTTGTTCGCAATTGGGAGGTCTAAAGGAGATTAAATCCATCCATGGCTATGCAATTAGAAAGCTTCTTCTGCCTCAAATAGTTCTGGAAACTGCTCTGGTTGATGCTTATGGAAAATGTGGAACAGTGAGATCGGCAGAGAAGCTTTTTGGGAAAATTAATAAAAAGAACTTGGTGTCATGGAACACCATGATTGCTGTTTATGTACAGAATGACAAGCATGAAGAAGCTCTTGAACTGTTTCACGACTTGTGGTGGTTGAAGAACCTTAAACCAGACGCCATCGCAGTTGCTAGCGTTCTTCCTGCCTATGCTGAACTAGATTCGTTAAGCGAGTGCAAGCAGATCCACGGTCACATTGTGAAACTCGGTTTAAATACCGTACTTTACAATGCTCTTATTCATGCTTATGCAAAATGCGGGGACCTCCAGACCGCAAGGACGATTTTTGATGGAATGTCGGGTAAGAACTCGGCTTCGTGGAACACTATGATATTGGCTTATGCTATGCATGGATATGGGGAAACTGCTATCAACTTGTTCTCATCCATGAAGGACAGCGGTATTGAACCGGATCATGGAACTTTCGTTTCCCTGTTGTATGCTTGCAGCATTTCTGGCCTGGTGAACAAGGGTTGGGAATTCTTCAATGCAATGAAACCCGACTACAATATTGATCCAGGGGTTGAGCATTATGGCTGTGTGGTAGATTTTCTCGGAAGTTCCGGAGATCTCAATGCAGCGAAGGAGTTCATCAAAGGGATCCCATTGGTGGCACAAACTGCAGCAAGAATCTGGGGTTCATTACTAGCTGCAAGCAGGAACAACAATGACCTGGAGTCAGCTGAACTAGCTGCCAAGGAAATCTTGTCTCTTGAACATGACAACACCGGTTGCTATATCTTGCTTTCAAAGATGTACGTTGAAGCCGGGAGGTCAGACGATGTGAACAGGATTAAATCTCTGATGAAGGAGAAAGGGCTAAAGAAAACAAATGGATGTTGCAAAGTAGAGACTGAAGAACGTAAGAGCCAGAGGTTCATTAACAATGGCAAGACCAACCCACAGACAAACATGATCATTGAGGTCCTAGATGTGATGTTAAAGAAAACAGGGGAGGAAAGCATCCATGCCTATTCGTGTTCTAAGTTCATACCAGCGGACTTGATAAAGAAGGGAGCCAATTCACCGAAGCTTCACAGTGTCAAACTTGCTATCGGCTTTGGCTTGATATCAACAGCTGTTGGGAAGCCTGTTATCATCAGAAAGAACCTTAGAGTCTGCCAAGATTGCCATCAGGTAGCGAAGAAGATCTCTCTAGCTTCTAACAGAGAGATAATGATTAGAGATCCGAAAGTTTTCTACCGTTTCAATGGTGGGGGTTGTTCTTGTGGGGATTACTGGTAGCCGTTGAGTTACTGGTACAGCAGACTAAGCCGTTTTAGTAAGCATTCTCAGCTTAAAAGGTGGCGGGATACCAACCCATGGAACTCCGCTGCATTTGGTAATAGCCGTAAACTGTAAAACGTAAAAACAATTCTCTCCTTTTTATCCCTTCACTTTGCATAGTCTATTATATTTTATTCTCAAACAGAAGGAAGAAAAAGAAGAAACCTTCCTGAAATTTTACTATGGTGTATTTGCAGTTGGAAGGGAAGCGGTACCGCTAAACTAACGAAGGTTTTTCTGGGACGCGTGGTTGTACTTGTGTCCAGTCACTGGGAAGCTGACGCATTCGCAATGCTGTCTCGCCACCCGTTTTCACATGGTTAGTTGGCGATTTTTGGCTTTTGGTCTCTATTCTTCATTTCCCACTCACTCAGTGCCATTTCGTAATCTAAATCAGTTGGGTTCCCCTGTTGTGCCTTCGCTCTTTCTGTAAATTTGCATGTTTCTTGAAGAGGTGAGTTTTCGTCATCTTTTCATTTGCAGCCATTTTCCCGTGTTTCTAAGATTGAAGCCTAGATGATGATGTGTTTAGATTGGTTTGTGAAGTTGGTTGGTGTGGATTGCTCCACCTGTATGTGATGTTAGGAAAAACCCAGATTTCTTTGTGAAGGTCTAGAATGATAAACTGTTCCAGCTTTTGAATCGTTCCTCAATGATTTCTTCTTTGGTTGATTAATGTTCAAGCTATTACTCTACTCAACTTATCAGACTGCCATAATCTCTAAGCATCACGTATATTGCTATTTTCAATGTTTAGTCTTGAATTTCGGTATTCTATGTTGGATTACAGCTCTTAAACATAACTCAAATCTTTTATACTTCAATGCAGAAGCAAAAGGTGTTGGCTTTTTTCATGGATTCCAACCATACTGAGTATGCAGCAATTGGTGAACCGCCATCTTCGCCAAAGCACGATAAATATCGCAAAGTCTCAATCCTTCCGCTCGTCTTTCTGATCTTCTATGAAGTATCGGGAGGACCATTCGGTGTCGAAGACAGCGTTCGAGCAGCCGGGCCACTTCTAGCACTTCTTGGGTTCGTGATCTTCCCGTTCGTGTGGAGCATTCCCGAGGCTCTAATCACAGCAGAACTCAGCACGATGTTCCCCGAAAATGGTGGCTATGTCGTCTGGGTTTCCTCGGCTCTCGGCCCGTTCTGGGGGTTCCAACAAGGTTGGATGAAATGGCTGAGTGGTGTCATTGACAATGCACTATACCCTGTTCTGTTTCTAGACTACCTGAAACCAGCCGTTCCAGCTCTCGATGATGGCTTCGTTCGAATGGTCGCAGTTCTGGTTCTGACTTTCTTGCTTACTCTGTTGAACTATAGAGGATTAACCATTGTTGGATGGGCTGCTATACTGTTGGGAGTGATGTCTCTCATTCCGTTTCTTCTGATGGGAATCATAGCGATTCCGAAACTAGAGGCTTCGAGATGGGTTGCCATTGATATGAGCAATGTGAACTGGACACTTTACTTAAACACACTGTTCTGGAATCTCAACTATTGGGATTCTATCAGTACACTAGCAGGAGAAGTTGAAAACCCTGGTAAAACCCTACCCAAGTCACTCTTCTACGCACTGATCTTAACTGTTTTCAGCTACTTTCTCCCCCTATTAATCGGAACTGGAGCAATCCCACTTGACCGGAACCAATGGAGAGACGGTTACTTCTCGGAGATTGCCACCATCATCGGAGGCGCTTGGCTGATGTACTGGGTACAAGCAGCTTCAGCTGTATCAAACATGGGGATGTTCATTGCTGAAATGAGCAGCGACTCGTTCCAACTCCTGGGAATGGCGGAGCGAGGCATGCTACCTCGATTCTTTAGCAAGAGGTCTCGGTATGGAACCCCTGTGATAGGGATCCTGTTCTCGGCCTCCGGGGTGGTGTTGCTCTCGTGGATGAGTTTTCAGGAGATCGTTGCAGCGGAGAACTTCCTCTACTGTTTCGGTATGATCATGGAGTTCATCGCATTCGTTAAGCTTAGGGTGGATTACCCTGATGCGACGAGGCCTTACAAGGTTCCCTTGGGGACGGTTGGAGCTGTTGTTATGTGCATTATTCCGAGCTTGCTGTTGGTGGTGGTCTTGGTTATTGCTCCGATTAAGGTCATGGCCGTTAGCTTTGCAGCCATTGCTATTGGCCTTGTTATGCAGCCTTGTCTTCTATATGCTGAGAAGAAACTTTGGCTTAGATTCTCAAGGAACTCTCAACTTACTGACCTTCATTCTAGCTTGACATCAGTGTAATCGTTTTGCAAAAAGCGGATGGAGGTTGGTTGAACCGGTTGTGCGTCGTCCTGGAGACCGATCGCGTAAATTTTCGTAATGGTTTTAACAAGTTAGTACTTTTAGCTGTTATGTTATGACTTTGTTAGATATGTACAGTTTCAATGTTTCATGGTTAATATCTCATATGTACCATAAGCTGTTATGTTATGACTTTGTTAGATATCCCAATGACTTGAGTTGTCGCGTGTTTGAATAAGGAATGGATTACTAGATTCTAAAGCTTTCTCATCTGCCTTATTAAACGATATCACTCATTCGACTCGATATTCATATGTAAGTGGTAGATGACATGTTGATCGAATGCAGAGATTGAGATGATCAAATGAGAATCTGTGAGTTTGAACTGAAGGATGCAGAGAAGCTTCAGTTCGAACCCTGGGTGCTAGGAGCTGAAGATCATTGGTGCCGGCAAAACTAATGAAATGAAACTATTTATGTTTGGTCACTGAACTTAGTATTGAATGCCTTTCTATTTAACCATGCTAGCTGCTTTAAAGGATCGTGGAGTTGAGGGTTGCCGGTTTCTCAGGCTATGAACTCTCTACGAAGCTTCATTTTGCATTATATTTGAGTCTATCATTTCTTCTTGTAACTAGTTATATAACTAAGTATTGTTAAATTGTTATGACTAGTTATTTTCATATATAATTAATTAGTTATTGGTTGTCATAAATAGTTAGAACAATTCGTCGAAGCTTCGCGACGGCCTCGCCGATGGCCTGGTGGAGCTTCACCAGAGCCTAGTCGAAGTTTGGGAGTGGGGACTGTTGCTGAAAGTAACGGGCATCATCTTCATCGATGAATTGAGTCAAAAATATGCGAGTCGTATTGTGGAGTTATGTATAAATTCATTTTGCCTTCCCAGTTTCGAAACCGTACGTTTATGTTCCCGTAAAGTTCGTGTCTCTGTGCCTGTAATTCCGGAGGCGGTGAGTTTCATCGCTTTATTGTTTTGTGCGGTGCAAGGTGATCGCTTTATTAATCCACCTTCTTCCTGCGATCTAAAGATACGTAATACATGCATGCATGTCAACACTTCCTTCTTCTCCTCAAATTTCTTTTTCTTTGTCCTGCAGACTGCAGCTTCGAATCCACGCCTAAATCTCCTCCCCATACTTGATAACATTATCCTCCCAGTCAGTCAACACTCACAACAGTACGCACAGCTATGACCAGCTTTGGGAGTCCCTAAATTTCCATTTCATCTATAATTTAGAAATATCTTATCGTTTGTTGAAAACATACTCAAATTATGAACGAAAATTCAAACACAGAACACACGATTAATTATATTCCTATTCTTTATTTTTTTATGGTTATAATATTTTCTTATATCTTTCACCCAAATCTTCATCATCATTTCTTTCCTAATGGCAATCCCTAATAGTGGTGATGGCTATCCATTTTCAATGGAAATTTTGGTAGCTTACGAATGAAAGTCCAAAAGAAAGACATCATTTTCAAAGTGAACCCATCAGCACGGCAGACAAGGTTGAAGAACTTAGCTTAGCTAGAATTCTACATACAAGACCCATTTCGTGGCAACTCGGTACTATTTCGGTTTACTCGGTCTTCCAAACCCAACAACCCACTCATCCATTTTTCCCTATAAATAGCTCCATCTCAACATCACCACAAACCCAACACACCACATTCCACAACCAAAATCGTCCACTCAACCATGGCAAAACTTCTTCAGCTACTCATAGCAGCCATAGCCACACTCGTGGCCTCTTTGGCCATCACCACCACCGTCGTGGAAGCTCAGGTTGCTAACATAGTCACCCCAGCTTTCTTCAACGGCATCCGCAACCGCGCCGGCAACAACTGTGCCGGGAAGTCATTCTACACCCGCGAGGCCTTTATCCAGGCTGCTAGGTCCTACCCTAGCTTCGGCAACCGGGGCTCCGATGCCGGCTCCAAGCGCGAGATCGCGGCCTTCTTCGCCCATGTCACCCACGAAACCGGAAGTAAGCTACACTTACTATACTCTAAGACCATATCCATCTCAAATTTTCTGTAACGGTTTTATAATATGGCCTCAACTGCCATTTCAATTAAATATTCACTTAACAATTTAAACCACATTTTTATCATGCAATTCTTCATAATTTAGAAAATCTTATTTCTAATTTACAACAAAATAATCCGTTTAATTAATTAATTAATTAACTGTGGATAAATACTGAAATTGGCTTATGTGATTTAGCTAATAAAATTTTGTTCATTTAGGAACATTATTATATTCCTAGTAATTGTTAAATGAATTTTCTCATTCGACAATTATTAATTTTTGGATGAAGATTTTTTAATAAACAAATATTACTTGACTTTCTTATACTCTTCGTTGACTTTTTTTTTCACTTGTCGGCAGGTATGTGCTACATTGAAGAAATTAACAAGGCAGAATATTGCGACCGGAGCCGGTACCCATGTGCTCAGGGGAAAAGATACTACGGCCGGGGCCCACTTCAGCTGACGTGGAACTACAACTACGCAGAAGCCGGGAAAGCCAACGGATTTGACGGGGTGGCGAACCCAGACATCGTGGCTAGAGACCCGGTGCTTGCGTGGAGGACGGCGTTGTGGTTTTGGATGACAAATGTTCGTGCCGTTCTTCCTCAGGGGTTCGGAGCCACCATCCGTAAGATTAACAGCATGGAGTGTAACGGCGGCAACACTCCTGCCGTTAACGCTCGGGTCAGCTACTATACCCAGTACTGCCAGCAGCTCGGAATTGGCGTTGACGCTAACGCCCGCTGTTAATTATCACACTACTCTATCTGTACCCCCGTTAGCTGGCAGCTGAGCTGGCACGGTAAATAAATGTAAAAGAGGGTAGTAAAAAATAAATGAATAAGTTAATAACTTGCTGTGAAGATTGTCTCTAGTTTCATGGCAGGTTGAATACTTGTGTTCCTTTCCTACACTGTATTAATAAACTGAATGTTGGATAAACTTGGATACGGGAGTTCAAGTTGGAATATTGAATCTCATTTTCGAGCGGGGTGGTAAGCTCACATAGTAGAGCATATAATCAAGATACCAGCTCGCGACCTTGCTTAGTCATGAATGGTTCAAAACCAACTCGAATATTAAACGATATATATTGTTCCGAACTGCTCTGGAGAACTATGTTCATGAACAAGCCTATCATGTAGCAATCAAGGAACTGAAATAAAATGGAAACAATTAAAGACATGTTCAAACAAAAAGGCATTACGCAAAGCAAAACAAACACCAGAGCCCAGAAACGTAATATGTTGTGTACCTACTTGCCTATGTGTACAAAATAATTTACGTAATCCGTTTGGCAAACCTCTCACTTGGTCTATAAATATGGGCCTGGGTGCGGACTCAGTTTCAATTTAAAGGAGCGCGGGCCGAAAGCCCATAAGAACTGAGAGAAGGGGGAGCCGGTGCAAAAAAAGCCGGAGTAGTTAACTGGGAATTGAACCCGACGTGAATCGAACACGCAACCTTCTGATCTGGAGTCAGACGCGCTACCATTGCGCCACGGATCCGGCTGTTGTCAGTTTTACACAGATTAGGTACTAACACGCGCAAGTACTATTGGTACCCACTCCACTAGCCATTTGCTGATTATCTTGGGCCAAATTGAGTTTTGCTAATCAAAATAAAATAATTACTACGTCCAAAATTCACGTATCACTATCATCGTTGAAGCTTAAACCTTGGTTAATTATAATGAGAGCACAACACATACAAATAACTACGATTCCTTTGTTTGGATGTTGTGTACCAATCGTAGGAAGAAAAACAAGACATAGGATCATGCAATTACGTAAGTACGTACTCACCAATAACACCCCTCTGTCATTTCCCATCTCTATAAATGATGCCCACTCTACAGTAATGTTTCGTCCAAACTCAAACATATTACATCCCCGTAGATATATAACTCTACACACTAATTGTTGTATCATTCCCATCGCCGAAATTCCGGCATGGGGAAGATTCAACTGGCCATTCACACGATAGCCACAGTACTTCAAATCTACGGCGGAGGACTACTCATCATTAATCCCACCAACACAGTAGCTGCAGTTGAGTTGTCTAGTATTGTCACTCCTGAATTCTTCGACAAGATTCTGAACCAGGCCGGACCCGGATGTAAGGGAAAGCAGTTCTACAAGCGGAGAGATTTCCTCAAGGCTGCCAAATCTTACCCTCGCTTCGGTAACTTCCAGTCCGACCACCGGGAATCCCGGCGCGAGGTTGCCGCCTTCTTTGCTCATGTCACCCACGAGACCGGTCGTAAGTGCCATACATGAACACTGTTTTTCCTTTAAATCCTCCGAGATTGTGAATAATTTGTAAAAACTGAAATCCCAAAGAGTTTTTTATACAACATTTTCTGCGTGGATGGTCTCCTCTCAACCGATCAAGCGAGTTGGGTAGCCAGTGTGGATCAGACTTGAGACTATATTAGTCATTTTGGAGAAAAATCAAATTTTAAATCCTTCTTAGAGATCCTCGAGTGAGAAGGGAAGTTCGACGATGTACCTAGCCTTAACACGTATACACGAAATTGAGTAGAGAAATCGAGAATGTTCTTGAAAAAATCTCCTTGTTTTAGTACGAACAAAAAGAATTGAGAGTATAGAAAGTTGACTGTTTTACTAGGAAGGTGACCAGTTGATAATTTGTTATGCAAATCGAGTCAGTGTAACGAATGTTTTAAAGAGTGTGATTTAGCCTAATGATGGTAACGGGTGGGGATGGGTACGATTTCATATATCCATCACCCACCCAACAGTTAAATTGGGTTTTACCCATACTCATCCGGATTGATACAATGGATATCAAGTCATTATCCATCCCCATTTTGAATTGGGTTTGAATATTATTCGATTTGATAGATTTTACTTAGTTAAAGCAACTTAACCAATTAAATTAATATACAAAATTTGTTAAAAAAAATAAAAGACATTCCAAAGAAAATACCAAATTAAAATATATTCTAAGAAATCAAAGTTTGGAGAAAGTAAGTATGAGTGAAAGAGAAATTAATGTCCAGATTCATTGTTTTAGAGAACGAGAAGAAAATAAAAACATTAACATATTTAACCTCATCTTTAAAAAATATAAATGAAATGAAGTTGTATGTGTATACGGGTGGGTACGGGATAAATAGTGCTGCGTTTATTCTAACTCATACCTGTTAAATTGATTTTACGGATTTATTCGTGTCCGGTTGAAATTTAACTTCGACAGGTTTTGAAATGAGTATATTCGAATGAGTTTCAGATTTTACCCGACGGTTTTGATTGTCATCCTTAACTTAGTCCGCCATTAATCATATTTATTTTTTATTCTAACAAAAGTTTTCGGGCTTTTCTTGTAGAGTTGTGCTATGTTGAGGAAACAGAACGAGGTAAATACTGCGATTCGTCGGCGGTGGAATACCCGTGCGTCCATGGGAAGCAGTACTACGGTCGGGGCCCACTTCAGCTGTCGTGGAACTACAACTACGGTGCGTGCGGGAAGGCCAACGGATTTGACGGTCTGAGGAACCCTGAAATAGTGGCCACCGATCCGGTGCTGACGTGGAAGACGGCGTTGTGGTTCTGGACGACGAGCGTTGGTCCCACGGAGAGGAAGGGATTCGGGGAGACGATTCATAGAGTGAACGGGTTGGAGTGCCACGGTGGAAATGCTGGTGAAGTAGATGATCGGGTTAGGTATTATATTGAGTTTTGTAAGCAGCTGGACGTCACCCCTGGCCAGCATATTAGGTGTTAGAATCTATCTATTTTAATTGATCATCGCCGGTTGATTATGGGTTTAGGGTTAGAATCTTTTTTACCTACAAATTGGGAGTAAGTTTTCCTATATCATGTTATACGAATTGTTCTTCTTCATGCATTTTGCCGACATATTCGATGGTAGAGTCAGAAAAACGATCGAGGGGATGTCTACATTTCGTACCTTAAAAATTCAACTTTTTAATAAAAGAGTCAGCTCTAAACAAAATAAAAGTTAAAAAACATAATATTTAAGAACCACACGATAACAGAATAATAGTACAATAAATGAATAATATTTGACTGAGAAAGATAGTTAAAAAAACAAGAAACAAATGAAATCCTGCTAGTAACTAACATTTTTTTTATGAAGATTTTACTACGCAGTTAGCACGGCGCAATATGACTCTATTAAAACTGGGTTTTACTTAACATTTAGATAATAAGAATCATTGGTCTAAATCTGTTACTTCGGTTCAAACGCGTGTACAAATATAAAAAATTCTTTAATCGACGAACACTTTTAAACTAGACAAATTAAATCTACATCAATTTATCAATATAATATCTCGATTTTAACCCCAACATGAAGAGTTTAGTCTTCATCCAGACATCAGTCATACTTTCTTGTCATCGTCATCTACCACATCATGACAATATCGTATCGTCACATTTTCTTTATATAGATAGAACTCAAAGCGTACATAAACAACAAACACGTGAGCAATATATAAATCTAGAATCCACTCGCAATTCACACGTTGCGTACTCTTCTACTAACCTTCATTCATGCATGAATATACGTTAAAATCGCTTAGCTGCATGCCCGTAATGTTCGCTACCAGTCCGATTTCCCCAAGCGGTGAACTTCATCGTGTTATTGTAATCGAACTTGTTCTTAAGCATTCCGACAAAAGCTCACGCGACAACCCTATACGTTATACAAAATGCTTTTTATCTAACGTCGAAAAATTTAATACATTTCATCATAGAGAGATAAAATTTTTAACCACACTCAAACAACAATAAACCTCCAATACCAAACATGTTTAAATAGTAAAAAAGAACCAAAACAACAGCAAAAAACTTTCATCTGCCCATGAAAACATTCATGTGAGAGAACATCCTACGTGGCGAGAAAGCCGCCACGTGCCTGGGAGACGCAAGCGCATCAATCGACCCATAATTATCCGCCACGTGGATGAACCCTTCTCTCTCCTCGCTCCTGACGTGGCCCCCATTAAACGTGCCACACTTAACCAACTTCCCAACCCACGACGACCGCTTCTTCCGGCCGCCGTGATGATGACTAATCACATCCTCCCCGCCGTTCATCTTCCGGGCAGTCAAGTACTCCTTAACGGCGTGGACGCCGTGCTCCACGACCTCCGCCAGCGGCGAAGCGAGAGGGTTCCCTTCGACACCGAGCTTCCTCAGCCTCCTTAGGCCGCCGATGGAGTCCGGCAGCGTCCTGATCTTGTTGTAGCTGACGTCAAGCTCCTCGAGGGAGATGAGCATGCCGACGGCGTGGGGTAAGGTCTCGAGGAAGTGGAAGTTCTGGCTGACGTTGAGGATCTGGAGGTGGATGAGGTTGTCGATGTCTTCCGGTAAGGATCTTAGTTTGTTGAGGCGGGCGTCGAGTGTTCTTAAGGAAGTGAGGTGGGTTATTGATGCCGGGAGGAAGTCGAGGAAGTTTGAGTTCATTGATAGTTTCTTCAGGTTGAATAGCTCGTATCCCATGCTTTCTGGTAGTCTCGTCAGTTTGTTGAAGTTGATGTTTAGATCCTCCAAAGATCTGCAGAGAAAAAGATTTTTTGTGTGATTTTGAATAGTTTGTAATAAAATTTAAAGGGGTGTTATATTGGAAAATAGTTAAATAACTAATTATAATTGATGATAAGACTTTTTTTATGAAGATTCGTTTACTTTTTATAATTAATTATTATTGTTGTAATTAGTTATAATTTTCAACCGTTTTGAAACTATTTTTGTTAGTTATAAATTACTGAATCCTTTTCTTAAAAAATGATATTGAAGATTTTGTTCTTAATTCGATTTAGAAATTTTAATCTGTCTTAAACACGAAAACAAGTTTAGAGATCTCTACTAAGTGGGTATGTGCTGTTACAAATAGTTGAGCTGTCTAATCTTGAAAGACACACGAAGTTGAGCATGAACAAATCGAGAATGATTTTTAAATATCGGTATATCTTCTCACATAGAAAAAAATTAAGAATTAGGTGTTTAAAACGGATTAAGATTTCTAAATTGGAATTAAGACAGAGTTAGGATGTTTCTAACCGTTACCTGCAATTTTCGATACTTTTCGGAAGATAGACGAGAAGGTTCCCAGCAACATTCAACACCTTAAGCTTAGATAAACATCCGATGGAATTGGGTAGGGATTTGAGCTGATTCGAATGAAGATCCAGTACCACCACATTCAGTAATCTAGCTGTTAATGACTCAGGAATGCTCTGCAGTAAGAAAAAGTTGATTACCCAGATATTATAAGATCATGATATCTCAATTAATCAACCCTATATGAAACAAAAATATATATATACCTGAAGATTGTTGTTTGATAGATCAAGCTTGCAAATGCATGCCAAGTTAATGGGAGGATCAGGGAGCGTATCAAACGACATGCCGCTTAGATCCACGATTTCCAGCCTTTCTTTATCAACATCATGATCTGTACTTATTATTAGCTGTTTCTCCAAGTTCGTGGGTATCGTCACTGCAGGCGGCTGCGCCGCCGGCAGCGGCTGTTCGTACATCATGTTTCCCTAGCTAGCAGACGAGAATGACACAAATGACAGAGGAAGAAGGAAAAACAGAGGATTGAATTGATTGCAGTTGCAGAAGAAGAAGAGTTTCGAGGATTGATTATATTATAAAGGTGATGTGTGATTATCAAGTGATGCAAATGTTTGGTGTTGAAATTAAGTACAATTGTCGTACAGAGAGGTTGGTTGGCTGGCCATGTTTTTCCAACTCTTGATAAAGTCAATGCAGATCCTTTGTTTTTTCCCATCTATTATTCTTAATTTTGTGGTTTGATTTCAGACTTGGATTTTGATTAAGGGCCACATACAAGCCGGGCGATGCGTTATTGTCTCTTTAATTTGACTCAATCAATTTATTCTATTATTTCACCCTTCTTCTTTGTTACTTTAAGAGACAAGTAGTTGTCATTTCTTAGTCTGGGACAGATTATGATGCTCATCCAGGAATATGCTCAAGAATGTATTTTTTTGAATAATGTCTAGGTCAATTTGTAACGGATTCGAATGATAATTTGTTCACACTCTAAACGGTTGGGAATAATCTTAAAGGGCATTTGGTGTCTCTTCTCATCTGGCTTAAATCATTAATTGTCTAATTCAACCCGTAAATTAGATATCTAATTAGGAGTTATAATGCAAAACCAATAATTGAATAGACAAAAACAAATGTAAACTTCTTTATTATTTAACAAATGACCAAACAGAGTTTACATTGTCATTAAATTCAATATTAATAACAATATTAATAACGTACTAGCATCTTATCCGATTTGGCCGGATACAATTAATTTATATCTTTTAAAAATCTAATTATAAGGTTCGATTTTAATAAACTAAGAAAACATAAGTATTTATAATCAATCACTTAATTTAATATTATAGTATATACAACATTATATTTTAATTTACTTAATTTTAGTGGGGCAAATCATATTATAGTAAAAGTTAAATGTTCAATTATTTAGCACCCGATAAGCATAATATATATGTAAAAAAATAAAGGTAATTGGACATAATTGATAGTAAAATCTTATATATATTATTGATTGTTGATTTTGATATTAGATGATTTTTTTTAAAAAAATTTAAATATATCAAGATTGATATCATTCTACTCAAAAAATTATAACGAATAACATTCATGAAGAGAATAATATGTTTTAAGTAAATTATAAAAATCTTATGAAGGAAAAACTAAATAAAGAAAAAAAATCTTTAATTTATCCTTTTAAATACAATCTCTAATACTACTGCCATAATAAAACTCAAGGTAAACGAAAATGGAGATGTGGACATTCATTATCAATTTGGTTTCTTTTGATTTAATATGGTCTCAAAGGATTTGAATTGTCATAAAAATAATTTTATTGATTGTTTTTGCAAATAGTTGATATTCTAGTGGGCATTTTGAAACTGTTTCACCCCATTAAAGCAAAATTCCAGTCTACCAGACAGCTCTCAGCTCGCTACTTCCAGTCCCAATCCCTAGACAAGAAGAAATCGCAGTGCCAAGAAATGGCTCCCAAATTGGATCCCCAAGCTCTTCAATCGGAGTCAGCAAATGGATCAATCGATCCACTATTCCACCTCCTCAGAGTCGTCCCTTACTCCGTCATCCTCCGCCCTCCCCGCCTCCGTCTCAAGCTTCCATCCCTGACCCTCCCTTCGCCCATGACGGTTTTCGCCCTGGTTCTGCTGACCTACTTCATGGTCATCTCCGGTTTCGTCTACGATGTCATCGTCGAGCCTCCCGGTATCGGATCCGTCCAGGATCCCGTTACCGGCTCCGTACGACCCGTCGTGTTCATGTCCGGCCGAGTGAACGGCCAGTACATCATCGAAGGCCTGTCGTCGGGATTCATGTTTGTTCTCGGTGGGATCGGGATCATTCTGTTGGATCTTGCCCTTGACAAGAATCGCGCGAAGAGTGTCAAGGTTTCATATGCCTCTGCTGGGGTCACCTCCATTGTGCTTGCCTACGTGATGAGTATGCTGTTTATTCGCATTAAGATCCCCGGTTATTTAAGATGAATTTTGGCTTAGTGGATAGGGGAGTTTCGTTTTGCAATTTTCGAGGCTTAAAGAACAAAGCTGTAAGAATGGATTTCTTATTACATTGTTAAGATAAGATGGTACTATGATGTGTATCGGATCTGCTACTGCAATGCTGTGTTAGTTACTAGTCGACAATGTAGCTGATAAGCTGATGAATTGCCCTGTTTTAGAGCTCCTGGTGAAACGAGTTGCCCTTCTTATGTTATCCGTATTCTGACTGTTGAGCTTTTGCTTGAATATTTGCAGTGGATTATTACCAGTATAGTTTTGTATTCAACCCAACTGCTGATTGTGTCTCTTACGTTAGTGCATTTCCTTCCATGACTAGGCCGTGGTACTCTGTGAAACTAAATGGAAATGCTACTCATTTCTTAACTGTTGTTTGTCTTTGGGGTTAGGGGAGGTGCAAAGTGCATGGTGGTGGATTCGTTGAGCTTTTTTCACTTAATGATTTGATGTTTGAATTCATGATTGCTGTATCGTACTAAATACCTTAACCATTCAGTTCACACAAGTATGTTCTTTCTGGTTACCTCGAGTACGACTAGGCATGAATCCATATGCTTGGATCCCCAAATGTGTTGTCATAGGAGTAAACTGCAGAAAAACATGGTTAGACAGTAGAGATGTTTCACAAGGCTTGAATGATTTCAGATGTGGCAGATGGTGTTGTAGTAAACGTTTTCATCCACACGGTGTCATTGAGCTAGTCCCATCAGGTGTAACTATGTTCTGTGGCTAACTAGCACGTTTATATATATCCTATTGATCGCTAAGGTTTACTGTGGATTAGACTAGTGCATCCTTTGTTTCTTGATATGCTCTGCCAGTCCATCGGTATGACTTGTTAAGTATGCTCTGTAGCTAGCTTAGCACGTTTGTGTATAATAGATGACTCTTGCATTTCTGAGGAATTGCTGGATCAGACTAGTACATTCTTTGTTTCTCAACCTGTATGGATATGCTAATATGGAAGCGTTGGAGGAAGGAGATTTAATTTTGTCGAGAGCTGAATGATTTGTCTGCGAGTTTTAGTTGCAATCAAGTTATCTGGGTTCATCTTAACGTGCAGAAGAATCTCTCTACTTGGGTTCATCCGTGTTACTGAAGTATTGTTCTGGTAGAAGTGATTTGTTGCAAGACCTTTCTAAACATTATTGCTGTGATCTAGAACTAATCATAATAATATGGCTCAAAACATGAACCAAAGGTCACAATCAATTGGTTGCTTTCTATAAGCTTCATCTGCAAAAGCCGCACCGTAACCGGCTGCAATTAACGGTAAATACCTCAGGATCTGTACAGATAGTTCCCAGAGCGAAGAAAATTAATTGGACGTGGATGGGTTACCGTGATTCAATTGGTTCTGTTGAAACCGGGTGGAAGGCAGCTGAGGCCATCCTCATGTTGGATAAGCAAACCGAAGGCATGTAGGTCACCTGGACATTCCAGACGCGACCGAGACCGAAGGGCGACAACTTTCCCTCACTGAAGCTAAAGGTTACAGTTTCTCTCCTTAATGATGAGGGGAAAATATCGTATGGGTAGAAATCACTCTATGAACAGTACGGGTGGAGTAGGAGTCTTATCTGGAATGGCGAGGTGAGGGGAAAAAGTAGGCAGAGGGTAGGAATCACACAGGGGCCTAAGTTAGGAGGTGCAAGTTAGCGCATCCCTTAATGAACAATTTTATGAGTGTGAATGAACAGTGCGGCCGGTTTAGAATCACAGTTAAACCTGGACAAGAACAAATAATTTGGATAAAAACATAGTCATCGTTGATGTGTCGTCAGAGTAGCTGATCAAACACTAATTAAGCAACACAAAATTAAGGAACTATAAACAGTAGACGTTACCGTGAGCGTGAAGCTAGCTCTGAATGAGATCATCGATTCGATCGGCAAACATTTTCATGGTATTCTTCTAAGAATTAATTAACATGACACTGATCATCAATTTTTCTTACTCTATAAATTTGCAGAATGATAGCCTCATTACAGCATATCCCACATTCAATCTTATCAAACATGCCCAAGTTTCCACACGTAGCCTTCTTCCTTCTCCTCCTAGCCGTTCCTTTCGGACTAGCCACGGCTAGAGACGTAACCACCATCGAGGTCGTCGACTCATCTCCTTGCCCTGACCAACTCAATCAGCAGATTACAGATCTCGATCAATTTGATGCGGATTTTGATCAGGACTCCCTCGAAGAAATCGATTCGGAGGAACAACAGTACTTTGATGATGATGAAGCCTTGGACGACGGTGGGTACATAGTAATGCCAACTGATGACGAGGAGGGGACTGATTCGTCGTCGCTGGCAGACGATGATGATGAAGATGATTCGGTGTCCGAAGAGGAGGGCAAATTGGGTATTCATGTTGGGAAAGTAGTGACATCGGCGTTCTTCAACAGCATTATTAGACGGGCGGATCCAAGCTGTAAAGGGAAGCGATTCTACACCAGGGGTGCATTCCTCAATGCCACCAAATCATACCGCAAGTTTGGAAATCTCTCCAGAACTGCTGCTAAGCGTGAAATTGCTGCCCTTTTCGCCCACGTCACTCACGAAACTGGACGTAAGCTATATCGCATCTACCACTCTTGATTTTTGTATCAGCGGCTATCTAAAATGGTTTAATGCATTTACATAATACCAGAGTTCTAAACTTGGAGATAGACTGCGTTTAGAGTCGTCAAACATACATGTTAAACGGGCTACAGGTCGGGTTACTCGTGTGATCACAAGTCAAATAGGCTCATCGGGTTGCAAGTTCACGGGGTCACAAATTAATTGTATTATTAATGAATTAATCTATCGATAAACAGTTCACTTAGTTTGCAGGTTTTGTAGAATTTTGGATTGGTAAAGTTTTGAAATTGTTGACTTTTGTTAATTTGAAGTATTGCTGAGTCGGGTTAGGCAGTTTTTGCGAATTTTAATTAGGTACAAAAAACTACAGTTTTAAGGACCATAATTTTATGCATGTCACGAATCTTCTGGTCACTAAAGATAGCTGTGGACTGTTTCGATCTACTAGCCCTAAAAATTTGAATACAGTTTTGTACCAGCCCTAAAAATCCATTTTCTTGTATTCTGGATGGGCCACTGTTTGTATTTACCATCAATTTTTTTGGGATTTACTTCAGATTTGTGCTATATTGAGGAGATTCAGAAGTCAACGTACTGCGACCGGGGATCGGAGAGACAGTGGCCGTGCGCTCCGGGGAAGCAATACTTCGGGAGGGGCCCACTTCAGATTACATGGAACTACAACTACGGTCCGTGCGGGAAAGCCAACAGGTTTAACGGCTTGAAGAACCCTGACATCGTGGCGAAGAATCGCGTCATCGCGTGGAAGACGGCACTCTGGTTCTGGATGAAGAATGTTCGCCGCGTTCTGCCCCGCGGGTTCGGTGCCACGATTCGGGCCATAAACGGCGGGGAGTGCAACGGCGGAAGACCTGCCGCCGTTGCTGCTCGGGTTAAGTACTACAGGAGATACTGCAAGCGCTTCAAATGTAACGACGGGACCTAAAGTCAGCTGTTAGATAATTAAGAGAACTGATCATGCATCATATTTTACTGTGATTCCGCTGCGTGTTGTTGGCTGTCGTCCTAGTTTGTGTCTAATTGTCATGTCGGAAAACTTGTTAGACTCTCATACTTCATTGTTACAGATGAAATTGAGAGTCAGTACTATCATCACAAAGTACTATACTGTAAACTGAACTGTCCTACGTGCTATGTATCCGTATATATAAAGCTCCAATCAAAGATTATGTTTGGTGTATTTAAACTTTGTTTTTACATGTGTTATGCTTGTTGGCACGAAATTTATTTTCGATTTTTGGTAATTCGGAATGCATGCAGTTTCGTCAATTACTCAATATAGATCTACGAACCTCACTTGCTACGGACCTCGAGCAAAATCAACAAACGGAGCACCTTCCCTGGAGCAGGAAGAATTCCAGAGTCATCATTCAGCATATGAGGAACCTTGGTCTAGCCAAAACAACCCAGAGATCACCCTAAGTTCAATTTGGTCGAGTAGCATCATCACGGCCGCACTGGATCAAGTCCAATCATCTCTCAATTGGACCAACTTTACTTGAACCATATGAAGACCAGAACCCTTATATATATATATATATATATATATATATATATATATATATATATATATAAATAAGACCCAATTAGGAGAAGGTCGGAGAAGTCAGACCCGTCATTGGGCCCGAGCCCTCCAACCGGCACTATTGTCTTGCCATCGGTGGCATCGAAATTAGCCCTCTTGCACCAATTCGAACCATACCCAAGTTTGCTCGTACGAGAAGCATATCAATCACTCTAGGACCCCATAGAGTGATCTCAAGGCCCGAGACAAGGTCTACTACCAATCCACAAGTGTGTGGCCGCTATCCGTAGCCCGAAGTACTTTAGTAATTTATTCAAGTTAAATTTCAGTCATTGATTAGCAATATGTGTTATTTTATTTGTTAATAATAAAAAACCAACGTATGAAATGAAGTACTAGTGTGCATTAAAAAGTAACAGCTATCGTAGGCTTATACAAACCCACAAGGAAACATTGTCTCGAGTCTTAAATGAAGATTAGGATCCTAATCAGAAGGCTCTACCGAATATTTGTTTTCTCCCCTCCCCTTGAATAACAATAACTCAATCAAATTAGTCTGCAATAAGAAAAACCTAAACAATAATTTAGATTAATTAAGCATAGTTATCTAAAATTTGGGAGTCGTCGTAGTAGCTGATCAAACGTTAAGCCGCCCCAGTTCACAAGTAATTTCAAAAGAATATGCCTTACATACCGTGAAGCTAGCTCCAAATGAGATCATCGCATACAATTTTATACTCTGTCTAAGTGTTGATTAACCCCTGGAGAGCAGACATTAATGAATAAAATAACCGTGGAGGAAGAACTGATCAACTGGATAACTTGTACAATAATCTATCATTCTGCACTATAAATTGGCAGAGTGACAGCCTCTTTACAAACCATCCCAGCGCATTCTTCTACTATCCATTGAATCAACATGGCAAAGCACTCATATGTAGCCTTCCTTCTTCTCCTAGTTATTCCTTTGGCTCTAGCCGTGGCTGAAGTTGTAACCACTGTCGAGGTCGATTCCTCTCCTTGCCACGATGAAATCGGTCAGGGTACTACTGATCAGCTGAGTACCAGCTTTGAAGAGCAGGAGAAAACCGATCAACTCAACAGAGATCTCGACGCAATTGATGAGGCGACTGAGCGATTTTACGCTGATTTGGGTGACGATCAGGCCTCCACCCCGGTCGAGGCAGAGGATGAACAATATGATGACGATCAAGAGTTGGTTGACGAGGGTAATTACATAGTCATGCCAACTGACGATGATGCTGAATCGACAGAGGAGGAGGGTAAAGTTGGAATCCCGGTGGCGAGTGTAGTCACACAGGCATTCTTCAACAGCATCATCAGCAAGGCGGCTCCGAGCTGTGCCGGGAAGAGGTTCTACACTAGACAGTCATTCCTCAACGCTGCCAAAGCGTATCGCCAGTTCGGCCAGCTCCCTGGTGCGAACGCTAAGCGTGAAATTGCTGCGTTTTTTGCACACGTCACTCACGAAACTGGAAGTAAGTGAAATGAATGTTATACCAATTGGACTGAGAATTCCTATCATCCCCGATATAAGTAGAGTTATTTTGACTAGTATATGTAATATGTTAGCCACGTCTTTACTTAATCTTCCTATGATTAATTATTGGCAGGTCTGTGCTACACCGAGGAAATTCAGAAATCAACATACTGCGACCCAAATGCCAAGCAATGGCCTTGTGCTCCGGGAAAGCAATACTTTGGTCGTGGACCTCTCCAACTGACATGGAACTACAACTACGGGCCATGCGGTAGAGCCAACAGGTTTGATGGCTTGAGGAACCCTGAAATCGTTTCGAGGAACCCAGTGGTCTCATGGAAGGCATCGCTCTGGTTTTGGATGAAAAATGTTCGCCCCGTTGTTGGCAGAGGGTTCGGAGCCACCATCAGGGCCATTAATGGTGCCTTGGAGTGCAATGGAAAGAACCCTGCCGCCGTTAATGCTCGCGTTAAGTACTACGAGGACTATTGCAGACGCTTCAAGGTTGCCCCGGGCCCTAATCTGAGATGTTAAACTATAATTAGCATTCATGCGGAACTGGTTCTCGAAAACTGTCGTTGATTGTTGTAAGCTTTCTGTTTCATGTTTGGGTATACTTGTTAAAGACTCTCGTATTCTTACACTATATGGGTGAATATCAAGAGTCAGTTCGCAACCAAACTATGGTGTCTAAGTGATGTGTTAGCATCTATACATATGGAATAAAAGTTCAGTTTCGTGTAGTTGAACTTACGTGTATATTTTTATTTGAATTATGTTTTACAATTTGTTGTTGCCTAATCTTGGTTACAGAGGCGACTTTGGTCAATGCTGGTGCAATGATAAAACATAGGCCAGTTTCATGTTTCTTCTTTGACTTGGTTTTGTTTCGATATGTGGAAAGTTGGATGCAATTTAGATGGCAACGAAAAAGTTTGCTCTTCAAAATAACTATGCCGGAACCCAACTATCTCGTTCACCCGGAAAAATACTCAAAATTTCATTCAACTTTTTGTCTGCCAACCCAAATGCCTATACAATCAGAAACAGGCTGAGTACTTGGTCATGAAAAAGACCATCCAGGATGGGAAGCAACTGAAGCAAGAACTAGGCTCACTCAACAAGAAATGGCCTAACTTTCTTATCACAAACAAAGACTGAATTGTAGAATCCTACTCATGATTTCAACTTCTGGTTTTGTTGACTTACATAAGAAAGGCAGAACACAATTCCAACCAAAGGATCCATACCTGCAGACTTGAACTTTCAAATATGCAAATGCTGAAACCTCATCATGTCAAACTCTGGTAACTTTCAGATGAATGGCCAGCTCTTTCTCAAGCTACCAAAGAAACATCAGAAGCGAGCAAAGATCGAAACTTTTCAACATAAGTCCAGAAAAAGGGTTCAGGGAATCCACCTAAACAAGTAAAACAACAACCGTCGATCTGTTTTTGGTCACTGGTGAAAAATGTACATCAAACAAAATACAAAGGGATCATAATTCAAAACCCACATATCCAAACAATCAATAGAGCTTGCTACAAGCAAAAAAAAAAAATCCATGGATCAGCCAATTATAGGGGCTCTGGCGATCTTGCCCTCGGAATCTACATAAAGCCGGACCCTATTCCGGCGGAAATCCATGGTAACGAAGTGATTAGGAGGAACCACGTGGACTAGAGCGCCTTCCATGTCTTCTTTAATCTTGGCTTCGGCTTCTTCAGCAGGTAGCCCAACTAACTCGGGCCACTGCGATTTGCTTCTCCTCGGAAACCCTGGGATTGCCTCTGAAGGGCAAAATTCAGTTGGAAGTCACTAGCGCGACTCAGATTAGAGACATGGTGGGGAGAAAGGCAAGGAGAGAGATTTAACGCTTACTTGGCTCTGAGGGTTGATTTGGCTCTGAAGGTTGTTGCTCCTCCGCTGTACAGTTGTTCTGATTGTTCCCGTCCGCCATTACTCGCTGCTTTTCACAGAGACTGAAGGAGTTCGTACATACATTCACCTGGAGCTGACGACACACCACCCAATTATTAAACGACTTTCTGTGATGTTGTTTGGTTTAATAATTCTATCCGTTTTTTTTTTCTGCAGGTCTAACATTTGGGCTATTGTTGGGCCCAGTGGGCTATTGTTGGCGCTCCAGGATTTGTGGACGAGATTTTAAAGGCCGAGTAAGAGGTCGATCCATTCTTAATAAATTCCTTGTGTGTATACTTTATACTCTAGATTGCTAGGTTACGGAGTCAAGGGAATCAAACATACATTTTAAATTGTACTAGACACTGGTCTAAGTACAAGTGACCATATATCTAACCCTAATGAGCTTCAATGGTAGTAGGATCCTTTCAGTTCGATAATCGTCTTGATAATATCACTATCAAGATGAAGCCATTCCAAATTAAAAATATTATTCTGTCAAGGACAACTCTACCAATAGCCGACAATCATATAAGGCAATACAAGACCGGACAACATATAAGGCAATACAACTCGAAGCCTCGGTGAAGACTGATATATAAAAAAATAGTCAGGACTTCCACATCAATGACGAATGATGAAATTTTTATGCAAGCGACTTGATTAGAAGTTAATTAATGGGCTACTGGGGTTATCCACTGCCAATAATACACCAATAATTGAATAAATAAATACTAGGATTTGCAACAACCATACCCAAAACGCTAATATTATTAATTGAATAAATTAGATAATCCAAACTTTAGTATTTGTCGAATATATATTCTATTTCCTAATTTAATATCTCAGCTCTCTTTCACCAGCGACTGGTCAACCTTTTGACAAAAACTGGAAATCGAGGTACAATTTCTTAATTTACAATTTAGCCCTTCCAACGCCTGGAAATGAAAAGAGTTGACTTGTCAAAATTACGGCTTTACTCATCACTGATTGGCTGAAATCTTCTCCTCCCCTGTTTTGTTTTCCTTAAGCAGAGTAACCACCAAGAAATTTCAAATCCCATTCTATAAAAACACAAACCCAGATTCCCCACCACACCGTGCAGATTGAGAACCGCCAAGCAAGCAAGCAAATGGCCATGTTCCCAAAACTCGCAGTCTTCTTCTTCTTGCTAATTACTTCAGTAGCATCATCCTCAAACGACGTCGGTTTCAAATACAACCGATTCCCGGCGGCCAACCTCGTACTCGATGGCATAGCAGAGTACACTTCCGACAACCTCATCAGGCTCACCAACGACACAGTGCAGCAAGAAGGCCACGCCTTTTATCCAGACCCGGTATCGTTCAAGAACGATCCGAATGGTACCGTTTCGTCCTTCTCGACTTCCTTCGTCGTTGCAATTGTACCTCAGTACGCGGATCTCGGAGGCCACGGGATCGCCTTCGTGATCTCCCCCAACAGAGGCCTCCCCAATTCGCTGCCGAGCCAATACCTCGGACTGTTCAACAAGTCCAACATCGGGAATTTCTCCAACCACGTGTTCGCGGTCGAGCTGGACACGATCTACAGCAGCGAGTTCGGGGATATCGATAACAATCACGTCGGGATTGATATCAACGGACTGGATTCGAAGTCGGCAGCTCCGGCAGGGTACTATGATGATTCTGATGGCCAGTTTGTGAATTTGACTTTTATTTCTGGCAAGCCGATTCAGGTTTGGGTTGACTACGACAGCGGAGGGAAGAGAATTAACGTCACTTTGGCTCGGGTCAACGGCGCCAAACCGAAGAAACCGTTGATTTCATTTCCCCAAGACCTGTCAGAAGTTTTGCAGGATGAGATGTTCATCGGGTTCTCATCGTCTACAGGATCGTTCCTGACGCATCATTATGTATTGGGTTGGAGCTTTAAGATGAACGGTCAAGCTGAAGATTTAACCGTCTCTCCACTTCCCAAGCTTCCGAGGATCGGAGAACGAAAAGAAAGGTCGAAAATTGTGATGATTGGGATTCCTGTGATTTCCATCGCTCTGGCTCTGGCGATTGGTTCAGGAATTGTTTATTACGTCAGGAGGAAGAGGAAATTTGCAGAAGTGTTGGAAGATTGGGAGGTCGACTACGGTCCGCACAGGTTCAAGTTCAAGGATTTGTACGTCGCCACGAAAGGGTTTCGGGCGAAGGAGGAATTGGGGCGAGGTGGATTCGGGACAGTTTACAAGGGAATCCTGCGGAAGACGAATAACGAGATAGCCGTGAAGAGGGTGTCTCATGATTCCAGGCAAGGGATGAGGGAATTCGTGGCGGAAATTGTTAGCATCGGCCGACTTCGTCATCGTAATTTGGTGAGTTTGCTGGGCTATTGTCGAAGGAAGGGGGAGTTGCTGTTGGTTTACGATTTCATGCCCAATAGTAGTTTAGACAAGTATCTTTACGGTGATCAGGATACATTGATTCTGAAATGGTGCCTCAGGTTCAAAGTTCTAAAGGGCGTGGCTTCAGGGTTGTTCTACCTGCACGAGGAATGGGAACAAGTTGTGATTCATCGAGATGTGAAAGCAAGCAATGTTATGATAGACAGCGAATGGAACGGCAGATTGGGCGATTTTGGCCTAGCGAGGCTATACGATCACGGGTCGGATCCTCGAACAACGCATGTCGCTGGCACTCCCGGGTACCTCGCACCCGAACATGCCCGTACGGGAAAGGCCACAACGAGTAGCGATGCTTACGCTTTCGGTGCATTTTTGCTAGAGGTGGCATGCGGGAGGAGGCCAATTGACCCAGAGAAGCCAGCAGGTCAGGTGATTTTGGTCGATTGGGTGTTCTCATGTTGGCTTGGTGGTGACATTTTAGAAGCTACGGATCCAAATCTCGGCGAAGAGTTTGTAGCCGAGGAAGTGGAGTTGGTTTTGAAACTCGGTTTGTTGTGTTCTCATTCCGATCCTGAAGCTCGGCCGAGTATGCGACAGGTTCATCAGATGTTGGGAGGCGAATTACCTTTGCCTGATATGTCGTCCATGGGACTTTCAATTTCTGCAGTCGGGCTTAACTATACTCGCCGTGAGCGCCTCGTGGAATTGGCTATGTCTTCAGGTTCTTCCTCTGCGTCATTCAACCATATGTCTTCTGCGGAAGCGTCACTTGTATATGGTGGCCGCTAATGAGTATACTTAATTTTTTTTATTAACTCGACACATGTGTATGCATGTAATCTTAATCTTCTTTTTTTTGGATGAGGATTACAGTCCATTTTTATAATCTACTGGTGTTAATCATCATCTGTTGTGACACTTTGATGTTATTACAATTGCTTTCAGACCTCATCAGTGTTTAAGGTTTGAGGTTTCTATATATAGCTGCAACAATTAGAGAAACTGCGGCTGTTAATGGCATTATAAAGTTGTAATTGAGTCAAAGAGTTGACTCAACACCAAGTAGTATTAGCTGTACAATTTTGAGCTTTTGGAGGTCGGCAAATTAAGACAAGCAGCCAAAAGAAAGGGGTGGTCACACAATAATGTAAGCGCGTGGACTTTACATTTGGTCTGAGGTAGTGTAGAACTAGAAGAAGAAGAAGAAGAAGAAGAAGAAGAAGAAGAAGAAGAAGAAGAACTAGAAGCCAGCAACTTTCTTTTGGGGCATCCAACTGGACTCATGGATTGTGGAGTGTGGAATGCGATTTTCGTTAGTGCTCTGGAGATGCTCTACTGCTGCATTACACTTTGGGATGAATCCTTGTCATGTATTAAGCATGCCAATGTCTTTACGGACCCATGTCGAAATGAATATATTCACGACAGATTTGAAAATGAAAACAACGAGTAATTCTGACATATAAATTTTTGAAGGATATAGTGTATCTCCGGTCACTCAACTTTGGTCAACAAAAATATCGGTCAATTGGAGATCATTGTGGCGGCGAATAAAGGTCAGAGTTAATGCAACTCGAATCAGCCGTTTAGGTTTGGGATGGAGGAGGAAGAAGTTGAGATAATGAGATATGTAGTGGATGCCTCCCATATAGTACGAACTTCATTTATAAATTTATTGTCGTCAAGCTTATTTTTTAATCATTGACTGAATCAGGGTTGTACCAACGACTTCTTTGATAATATAATATTTTTTGTCAAATGATTGTGTTGTTTTGAGTCGGTCAAACAATGAGTTGGTTCGGGTTTGGTTTGTCAAACGAGGAGGTCACAATTTCAATGTGAGAGGTAGCATTTTAATTTTTAAGTGCCACTAGCCTGGCACGTCAAATTTTGGATGGAAAAAGTTTGGACGGAAAACCAAATTATTACTGATCTTACTTAAAATTAAATTGAGTGACTAATTAATATGTTATTTGACCATAATTTGAGTGACAAAAACGGTTTAGACTCCAACTTTGAACGACTTAAGTAGTTATGAAGGGAAAACTGTCACCACCATGATAATATTAACATTTAGGAAGTGGGAGTCACTTCTCCAACGATAATTTCCACTTATGCTTACCTATATAAAAAAAGTATTAATTAAGAGAATAAGAATTCGCACCGTCATACAAACTGATACTTAAATTTTTCTTTCTTAGCTTAACTATATATATTAATAGTTTTGTGAACTGTCTCGAAACTTTTGGTAAATAATTAATTGAATAATCAAAAAGACAATCAAATACCCTCATAATTAACTATTTTCACAAACTCAAATACAATTCATCATCAACCAACACAAAAAAGTTTCTACCAACATAAACCAAGCATATATATATGCGCACGTGACATGTATGGATTTATTTGAATTTGGCTAAATTATAGGGGACTGCTAAACATCGCCCTAACTTTCGAAAAAAATCGCCCTAACTTAAAAATGTAAACAGTAAAATTACAAAAATACCCCTGATGTTGGCTTTAAATATTAAAGGACCAATGAAGTCCATTCGTATATGCCCATTTGTTATTATTTTCTTCCTTATCTTGCCGGAGAATCGCCGGAGTTTCGCCGGACACCGCTGTGATAGAATTTCGCGGATTCGTCGTATTCGTCATACGGTGAAGGTGAGTATAAAACAAATCGGAAAAAATGACCCAACCGCCCAAACCGGACGGCCGGTCAATTTAACCGATTTTTATGTCAAAATATTATATAAATTAAATATTTTATAAGTACATAATAATATTTATATTTTTTAAAATTATACTCTGATAATGATATGATTAATTGTAATTTTAGTAAATTTTTTTCGAAAAAAATTAATCAGCCGTCCAAATCGGACGGCCGGTTTGAAAACCAGCCTCCCAAACCGGACGGCCGGTTAAGAAACAAGCCGTCCGATTTGGGCGGCTGGTTTCTTAACCGGCCGTCAGGTTTGGGCGGCTGGTTTCTTAACCGACCGTCCGATTTGGGCGGCTAGGTAATTTAAATCGATTTTTTTGTCTAAATATTGTAGAAATTAAATATGTTATGATTACATAATAAAATTTACATTTTTAAAAATTATATTGTGATAATAATATGATTAATTCTAATTTTAGTAATTTTTTTTCGTAATTATGGATGTTCCGCCCAAACCGAACGATCGATTAGCAAACCAGCCGCCCAAACCGAACGATCGATTAGCAAACCAGACGCCCGGTTAAGAAACCAGCCGCCCAAATCAGACGGCTTGTTTCTTAGCTGGCCGTCCGGTTTGGGCGGCTGGTTTCTTAATCGGCCGTCCAATTTGGGTGGCTCGGTCAATTAAATGGATTTTTTATCTAAATAATGTAAAAATTAAATATTTTATAGTTACATAATAATATTTATATGTTTTAAAATTATATTGTGATACTGAAATAATTAATTCTAATTTTATTGATTTTTTTCTGTATTTATGGATGTTAATAATTTAATTTTAAATAATTATTATCTTAATAATGATATGTTTAGTGAATTAATTGATTATAATTATAATTCATTATGTAGGTTACATAACAACTACTTTTTTCATGAGTAGTTTTATCTATGATATGTTTAATTATAAGAAATTTATGTTTTATGATTACATAATATTAGTCATATTTTACGGTAATAATGATATTATTAATTATAATTTTGTATACTTTTTTTTTATTCTTTGTGTTAAATTGTTAAAATTAATTATTTAAGTTCGTAATGATTATATATTTTACAATTATATCCTACTAATTCAATTTTAAATAAATTTTATCGTAATAGTGATATGATTAATTGAATTAAGTGTTTATAATTACACTTCATTACGTGTGTTACATAACAATTATTTTTTTCTTTATTAGTTCTATATGAAATAATAAAATTATTAATTAGATTAATTTGTCTAATTTTATAACGAGTAGTTTTTGTAGATTAGTTTTATATGTAATTGTTATGTGATTTACTTAAATAATTTATTATAATTGTATATTAAATATTAATTACGAGTAGTTAGATTATAATTAATTTTGTTAGATTAGTTTTATATGTAATTGTTAGATGATTAATTTTATTATAATTATATTTAATTATGTTATATATCCATTATTAGTTACATTACAATTAGTTTTTTTGTTTACATTAGTTTTATATGTTATTTTTATGTAATTAATTTATTATAATTTTATTTGCTTATGTTAAATACCCATTATACGTAGTTATATTAAAATTAGTATTTCACCATATGAATATAAAAAAGATTGTCTTTAATTATTCTAGGTTACAATCTGGACAATTAAGTGAATGTAGATATGAGTCATACAATAAGTTCTCATAAACCATAAATCCTACTCTTAACATTGAATCATAAACCCTAACTCTAGCTCCATAACCTTAAACCCTAAACCCTAAACACTAGTAAGTTTAGGGTTTAGGCTTTTCAAGTTAGGACTGTTTACGCTATACTTTAAACCATAAACCATAGACCTTAAACCATAATTTGTATACTGAACACGTCCCCTGACAACATTATTCTAACTTGTTTAGGGTTTAGGATTTAGGATTTAGGATTAGTACCATTTGCGTTATTCCTAAAATCTTAGTTCCATGAAGCCATAAACCCTCTATTTTAAACCCTAGTTTCTATACTAAACACGTTCCCTAATAACATTACTCTAAAACCCTAAACCTTTTACCCTTAACCCCTAAACGGATTAGTATCGTTTATGTTATTACTACAAAATCATAAATCATATACCCCCAATTTGTTTATGGAACACATTCCCTAAAATTGTTACCCTAAACCATAACCTTAAATACTAACGGGTTTAGGGTTTAGGATCGTTTACGCTATTCCTATAAACCATAAACCTCAATTAGGACACTTGACAGTTTCCTTAAATTCTAACCCTAAACACTAACAAGTTTAGGGTTTAAGGATTAGTATCGTTTACATTATTCCTAGAAACCATAAACCCTAGACCTTAAACCCAATTAGGACAATGGACACGTTCCCTAAAATGGTTATCCTAAACCCTAACCTTAAACACTAACGGGTATAGAATTTAAGAATTAGTATCGTTTACGCTATTTCTAGAAACCCTAAATACTAATGATAATGTAATTATCCATATTGGTATTTATAATAATTAAATAACATTATAATCAATTAATTATATTAATCACATAACGATTGCATATACAATTAATTTTATATTTTTTACGAATAAAATTATCAATTTAATCCTTTGTGTTCTAAATTTGTATAACACTATTTAATTAGTCACATTTACATAAATTAACATAATCATCATAATAAAATATCATAATTTCACTATTTAATTATTAATTTAAATTATCATCAACAAATTTTCTTCACCGTAATTACTATTTATTAAAATAAATAAATACTTAATTCACTATCACTCTAAATTATCTTATTTAATTTCTAATATTTCGAAATATTTTTACTAATTCTATTTAATAATTAAAACAACAAACCAAAAAGTGCTAATCTTAATTATAATTAAATATGCATATTTAGTATTAATTACAGTTTTAATTTAATTAATATCTAATAATTTAAATATTAAGAAAATGTAAAAAAAAAAATTGGCCAGCCGCCCAAAAAGGACGGCCCGATTCAAAGGCAGCTGCCCAAATCAGACGGCCCGATTCAAATCCAGCCGTCCGATTTGGGCGGCCGCCTTGAATCGGGCCGTCCTTTTTGGACGGCTAAGACCAGATTCCGGCAAACCTTGCGGCGGCGACGGTTTTTAATACGAAATTGAAAGGTATTTTCGTAATTTAACTGTTCAAGTTTTAAAGTTAGGGCGATTTCTTTTGAAAGTTAGGGCGATGTTTAGCAGTGCAGAAATATATTTCTAACTTTATGGCCAAGCCCAGTGAACAGTATCTACAGAGGCAGAGCATTGTGAGTAGTGTCAACAACAACAACAACAAAAACCCAACAACAGAGAGATTATTCTAAGATTCCTAAGTGCATGAGCGCGGGTATATATTAATAAGTAAGCACAAACCCCAGACAGAACAAATCCCAAGTACAGCAGCCAACAAAAAACATTTGCCAGAACAGAGAAATTGATCCCAACAGCGCTTAGTGTCATGGGGGGCAGCAGCAGGAGGCAAAGATGCGGCAGGTGTGGGTTGCAGCTGATGGTTCCATCGGATTCCGAGACCTTCAGGTGCTCAGCCTGCCAATCCATCACAAAGGTTTCTCCTGTGTCTCCAATTCGTGGTGCCATCAACAAGCTAACCAACCGGTTCTCCACCAGTCCTCCTGTCAAAGCAGGGCCCACTCCCGCCGCCGTTCCAGTATCATTCGGTGGACCCACCCACCACCAGCAGCCGCCAGTCACCATTCACTACGGTGGTGGATACGGATACGGTCCGACCCCGGCAGTTGATCATCATAATCAAGGTCGAGGAGGGAGGAAGAAGGCGTTGCTGTGCGGGGTTAGCTACAAGGATAAGAGTTACAGAATCAAAGGAAGCATCAACGACGTGAATTGCATGAGGTAAATTGTGGAAGGGATGCGAATTGTTTGTAAAAATTAAAAGATTACTATCAACCGTTGGATTAATTTTAACATTTCAGCATTCTCCAAATAGGAGACGTCTTCTTACTTTTTATTTTTAACTGCCGGGTGAGTGAGATGACCGACCAACCGATGTGGAGTTTCTCCCAACCGTCTGTCGATCCTTTGTAACAAGTTATGACCACTTGTAACATGTTATAATTATATGTGGTAATTTATTGCTCTGTAAATATCTGTAACTAGTTACATAGATAATATATTATAATCGTCGTGAGTAAATGATTATTTCTTGTTCATTTTGTAACAGGTATTTCCTCATCCACAAGTTCGGATACCCTGCCGAATCCATCCTGACACTCACAGAAGAGGAAGTCAATCCAAAGAGAATACCAACAAAGGAGAACATAAGAAGAGGGATGAAGTGGCTAGTAGAAGGGTGCAAGGCAGGGGACTCTCTGGTGTTCTATTTCTCGGGTCACGGTACCCAGCAGCGTGACTGCGACATGGACGAGCTGGATGGGTTTGACGAGACGCTGTGCCCTTTGGACTTCGAGATGGAAGGAATGATCATCGACGATGAGATCAATTCGACGATCGTTGCGCCGCTCCCACCGGGGACTGTTCTTCACGCTATCGTTGATTCGTGCCACAGTGGTACGGTTCTTGATCTACCGTTTGTCGGCCGCGTCAACACGGAAGGGCAGTACGCGTGGGAGGATCATCGGCGGTCGGATTACAGTGGCAAGAAAGATACGAGTGGAGGGCTGGCTCTTTGCATCAGTGCTTGTAACGATCATCAAACCAGTGCCGATACCAATGTAAGTTTTCTTATTTTATAGAAAAAGTTTAGGCATTGTTTTCTAGGCAGGATTTGGCGTCGGAATCGAAAATAAATTCATACTCTTGTTCAATTTTATCGAACACATTTTCCCAACTCAAAAAATGACAGAGTCCAATTCCAGTTAATTTTGATCCGATAATTTCGTTTGATCCATACATAATTACCGATTCTGGATTAAACACGAATTCTGACTAAAATCGAACCAGAAATGTATCGACGGGGGCATTAACGTAAAGCTTAATCCAAGCGGTGCAAAACGAGCCCGGAATCAGCTACGGGCGGTTGTTGAATGCAATGCGGGTAGCAATCCGAGCAGCCAGGTCCCAGGGTTTGCGCCTCAGCGGCCCCATCGCTTCCCTCGTCAACGTAGCTCTTTTTAGCACCCAGTCCACTCAGGTATTTACCACACATGCCATTTATATATGCTCCTTCATTACTACTTTCGTTCTTTTTTTTTCTTGCTATATAATATTAATTAATTATGTAATTAATTGATTGCAGGAGCCTCAATTGTCTTGTTCCCAGCAATTTGATGTTTTTTCCAGGGAATTCGCTCTCTAATTACACGTACCCCAATTCGAGTATGGACCCATTTTATTATTGCAATATGATCATAACGTTACTAAAGAGGATATAATAATCTTACTATTCAGTTCGTATTTGTGAATTTCGATTTTATGGGTTGGTGAGTAAGTGTCATATGTATTTGTGAATTTCGGCCACAACCATCCTTGAACACTATAAGACTTGATTCATATAAGACTATTTCTATACACATTCTGTATTTTAGATTTTAATTGGGATTTCGATATAATTTGTTGGCCGGATTGTGACTCGAGAATCATAGTTAAGAGCATATTAATTATTGGAAACACAACACAACAACTAACTACCTAACGAGTTTTGTTCATCGGAGTTCACATTATTCCATCTTCCGATCGATTATTAGCTTATATATTATATATGACTGAGTTAGTTTGTCTGAAATATTTTTTATAAATGAAAGATCAGATCACTTGATTCAACTAGATTTTACACAAAAAAACATCTCGAATAACACAACACAACTTACATTTACTTCCTCATGCAACTACGCACTAGTTTTATTGAACTGCATCAATTTATTTTATTCATGGTACACAACACAACACAACACAAGTTGACTAGACCCGGAAAAGGACACGACCGTAATAATAGCATGGTTTGGGCGATCTCGATCGGGAGTCGGGACTAAACGCAGACATAGCCAGATGGAACCTGCTTGCCACATTTCTCGAGGAGCAACTTCAGAGAGACGTTAAGGTCGAGATTAACTCCAAGAACACTGGCTTTAAGAGCAGCACAAGCACAAATGGCGGCGTCAATGTCGGCGCTGACCCCACATACCACGCTGCAGCATGGCTCAGTCGGCGGCTGGGTTCCAGCGTAAACGTGGATCAGCGAGTCCAGCAGAGTGGCGCAGACGCTTAGCTTGCTTGGATCATACGGACACGTGTCGGTGGCTGCGGCACCCGGCGAGAAGAAGATCACAAGGTTGACGGCGAGGAAGACGGCGGCAAGAAGGGAGACTGATGATGAGTTGGTTCTGGAAGAGGCCATTTTTCGGTTAAGTGTTCAAACAGAGGAATCTATATTTAGAAATTAAATTGTTGGTGTGGATTGTGTAGGAGGAACTTAGAGGGGTTTTATAGGGCAAAATTTCGTTGCAAGTGACGAATTAATTAGGGTTTCATGCTTGCAGATTGGCACGTTTCTTTTATGCATGAAACAACCAAAATAAATTTTTTTAAAGAGCAAGTTAATTAATTAGTTTCCAATTGCCATGTTACCCATACGCTTTGCCCGGCGATATTGGATGAATTTTTATTGATAGTTCACATGTTTGATTACATACGATGAAAATGAATCATCTAAAAATACATATACATATAACATAATATTTAATAAGTATTGAGTATTATGTTAAATTTTTACGATATATAACGATTATGAATAGTTTACAAATAATTATTACTTTCATTAAATTGTTGAAAATATTTCTTATTAAATTGAAGTAAAAACTATGCAAAACCCTCTTATAGTCTTCACTCCAGCATGGTGGAGTGTTTTGGTTGAGGACGTTTACTTTGAAGCTCATTAATAATATTCATCTCATTTCTAAAACTGAGATCCCCAAAAGGGAATTTAAATGGAAATTTTAATAATCCACTAGGTCAACAAATGGTTTATTAATATATAAAAAAAACCTCTAATATAATTGTACATGCACTACGATCGACGCACGGTTTATTATTAATAGCATGTTGTAAATATATGGAAAGTCTAATTTGGTGTACTGTGTATTTTTATAAGGTGATAGGATATTCATTATTCAACATCCGATGTTATTTATTATTGCTTTTAAACAATTCAATGTAATTTATTATTGCCCAAACTAAAGCACTCAATAGCCCATCCCCAAAACTCCAGCTTGGAAATTGGAGTGGTCCATCTCAGAAGCCCGGCCCATAAATATTCGTGAAAGTAATAGTTGTTTGTAAGCTAGTCATAATCGTTATATACAATTCGTCTTTTACGTCAAATTAAAAGAATCCAATTTTGTTTTTACTGTGCTTAAGTGTTTTTTTGATAGTGAATAATAAAAAGCTATCCTGACCACAATAGATCGGTTGCTTTATTCAATTATGCCAACACCACTAAAATAGAATATCAAAGCATTTTTATCTTTTTTTTCTGATTATATCTTTCGAATAATACAAAATAAAAGATAGAAAATTAATGTTACCAAGTTTGTAATATAATAAGAATTTAAATAAGGCTTAACCTGCATTTGATGAGGCTCCTTGGCCAAAGAGTTCAACTTATTTCTCACCCCTACAACGTAACTAGCTATAGCTACTACACATGTTTACTTTCTCCAGGTAGCTAGCAAGCAAAAGGGTTATTCGATCCCCATGGATGCAAGAAGACATCCATTCGCGGAGGTGAAACGAGGATTGCCGAAGATATTATTGTCGTCGGAGAGAAGAAAGGCCGACGACGAGATAGTTTCAATCGGTGGGAGAAGGAGAACAAGAGACAGAGTGAGCGAGCTGTGCAAAAGGATCTGCGGCCAGCTGCATCTCGAAAACGTGGGCTCCGGCTCGTCAGAAACGTCGACGTATGAGTCTCTTAACAGCAAGCCCTCCCCATTGCATAGAGCCGACGACAACCGCGCCGGTGGGTGGAGGAGGAAGAGAGCTCTTCTGATCGGCGTTACGTACCAGAGCTGGAAATACAAGCTTAAAGGGACCATCAACGATGTCAACAACATCAGGTCGTTGCTGATTCATCAGTTCGGCTTCCCAACAAATGATATACTCGTCCTCACAGGTACCGCTAGCTAGCTTAGCTAATATAATTTTCATTTTTTTGGTTTAATTGTTGACGGAATCACCAATTTCGTTGGAATTCTCATTCAAGCCGGAATTCAGCTGGAATTGATAATTCAGTCCGGATTAGACGGAGCTGGCGAGTTAGAATTAATTGGGATTGAATCTCAAATCTGGTGGAATTGAACCCAACTATTTTTTTATGTTCGAGAAATGTATTCGATAAAATTGGACGCACCTACAAAATTTGGTTTATTTCGGTGGAATTGGACCAAACCATGTTTACACATATGAATCACATCTGTAATTTGGTCCAATTCGACCCTAATATCAGCTTCAAATCCTGCCCGAAATAAGATGTTACACTCATGTTTTCCTTTATGTACTTCCAATTCCGTCCGGGATTTCAAAATCCAACGAAATTTGGATTCAAGGCCAAACTCGCTGGATTTGGAAATTCCATACCTCTTTATATGCAAATCAGGATGGGAACTATACGGAATTAAACTCCAAATCCGATAAAATTGTCATTTTGTGACTGCGGAAAACATATCTAACAGATTTGACCAATGACCAATTCCAACACGAAAACGAATCGTTCATTTACTTAGAACTTAAATTATAGTTGTTTTATGCAGAAGAGGAGCAGGACCCGGAATTGACACCAACAAAGAAGAACATAAAAAGAAGTATGGAATGGCTAGTGAAAGGATGCGAGTCAGGGGACTCGTTGGTCTTCTACTTCTCCGGTCACGGCGTCCGGCAACCGGACATGAACAACGATGAGCAAGACGGGTTCGACGAGACGATCTGCCCGTCCGATTTCATGGAAGCAGGACTTATCTTTGACAATGATATCAATCGGACCATCGTCTGGCCGCTGAAGAAAGGAGTCGTTCTCCACGCCATTGTTGATTCCTGCCACAGTGGGACCATCCTCGACCTCGCTTTTGTCTACCACCGTGATGGGTAATTATAATTATTAACTATTCTAATATTCTGATTCCTCCTCTTACTTTCACCGAGAAGATGCTTTATTATTGCACCTCACGCAATGTAGTCACTGAACATTGTATATGTTCACCAGTGGTCACTAAATTTTAGCTCTCATGTCAAAAGTGACAAATTCTCGTCAGTTTTTATTTAGAATAGCTTATAAATGGTTTGAAAGTTGAAGGAAACAGTGGGAGGAGAACGTGGGAAGACAATCGGGCACCATCGGGTGCACGGAAACACACGGAAGGCGGGTTAGCGATCTGTATTAGCGCTTGTCAAGACAACGAATTGGCCGTGGATACCTCGGTATATATGCAAGTAATCATTATTGTTAATTTTGTGTACCATACGTTGTATGCAAGTAATTAAATGGTAGAACAGGCATTTGGGAAGGGGGTGATGAGTGGAGCAATGACGTACATCTTGGTGGAGGTTTTAAAGCAATTCCCAAATCCAACTTACGGTGAGTTGATGGAATTGATGCATCAGGCACTCATTGAGGTGAATAAGAGCGGGTGTTTCCTTTCCCGGATGTTCAGATCCATCTTCAATAACAAGATTTTGCAGGTTTGGTAATTCCCTCCACTTGGTAAGATGCCCAAATCCTCCACTTAATTACGGATACAAGTGTTTGATTTTGATATATGTGTCTGCAGAAGCCATTGCTGTCTGCTTCCCAACCATTTGATGTCAGCAACAAGCACTTCACTCTGTAATCCTGCACTAGCATGCACATTTAACATCGTATGATGTAAATTGTTTTACGTTTTCATTTTATTAATACGTTTTCTATAACAAAAAAAAAAGTTCATCTATCTCCATTTATTCTCTAAGACTTTCCGTAACATTGCGCAGATAATTCTAATATGAAGTAACAAGGAGTGATCAATAAACTTTTAAGTTTGTCCATAAAAAATTTTAATTTGAATTTTTAGTCGTTTTCACCAAGCATGTAGAAATTAAATCAATTTGAAAATTTTCAACACTCGTAAAACCTTTAAAAACTATTTTTTAATTTCATTTGACTATTTTTTGAAGGGTTTAACATTAGTAAACCTTAATTTTTAACCATTCCTTACATGCATGTAAAATATTAGCCAATTTGAAAATTTTCATGTCAAAATTGGTCAATTTCCGTGTGTTATACTATAAAAATTTGACCATTTTTATAAGAAAATTTCAAAATTTTCAAATTGACTAGTATTTGACAAGCATATTAGAAATGACTATAAATCATGTTTTACTATAATAGTCCCGGTAAATAATAACCAAATGAAGTTAAATATCCATTTTATTTAGTGTTATGTTAATGTTGAAAATTTTTAAATTGGCTTATTTTCTGTGTGTTGAGCCGTCGTTACATGAATTGTGTTTTGTTAACTTTGAGTATACACAATTATATGATAATTAAAATATTTTATCATATATTTCAATACCAATAATAAAACACATGTATCGATATATTCAATCCACTCCACAACGATATACGAACAAGCAATCTAATAAAAATAAAAAGGGGACTAGGGGAACTTAGCCCAGTTCATGGAAAAGTCCAAAACCAACACCTCATAGGCTTATGATATGCTTCCACAGTTCCACAACACCTAAGGCGAATAGCCTAACTTCTCGTGGCGTTCCAACAGGCGAGGCTCAGGCCACAACTTACTAGTCACTCGGCGGCCACCGCCGAGGTCAGTAGTAGTCCTTTTAGTTCTTTATTTTATTGTTTTTGTTATACTTATAATATATTAACTCATATATATTCGTCTAAAATAAATTAAAATATATATGTTAAAAGTATGCCTGATCTTGCATAACTCGTCTTTTATTTTGAAAATATTGATCAAAACTCTCTGTCACAAACCTACATAAATTTTATTGTCCATCCAAGTGACATGATCGGCTTGGCACAGATGAAATAAGAATGCAAATGTGCAACAAAAAAAATTATTTGAATTTTAGATTTTAACCTTCTTCGAAAGATTCACGTAAGGCAACATCAAGTATAATATAAACCGATATGGAACCAATGTTACTCGATATAGAACCAGTAGTCTACGTAAATATATTATTATTTATAGCAAACATGTTACATATTTTCATAGTTTGGAAATATTTTAAAACACATTCATTGCTAATATTATCTAACACATATTTTTGGATGAACGCTACTAAATAATCGCACAAACACTCGTCTCCTATATGCTTTTGAAGCCTGTTCTCCACGTAAGACATAATTTTCAAAATTTATATTTTTTATTCTCAAATAACTCTTTACGGGGGTAAATAAATAAAAAACAATAAAACTTGTGGAAAATATTCGAGAGGTAGGCGCGCAGCGGCTCCACTAGCTTAAAACAGTGGACAGTCTGTAAGTGAAGCTCCGACGTGGACGCCAGCAGCTGGAGGAGAGAAACCCAGCAACCATGATTGAACTTCTTGGCTCTTGCTCACCCGATTTGATGTTCGGGCGAACCTCCGGTTCGGCGGTTACAATATTTGCTTGGACTTTGAAAAGAAAAACAAAGACCAAAGGCAACTGCCAGTCTGCAACATAACTCATTTTTCATCGGGCTTCATCAGTTTCCGCTGTAGATGGTAAAATTCTCTCCATCTGCTTAAAATTTGCAGTCTCATCTCCTAACCCGCCGGCAGTCAGCCTCTGCCGCCGACTAGAAATGGCTGCTGTTGCTGCAACTACCAACCCTCACCCACCGGGTTTGGTCGAAACCCTAGATTTACTCCCTTCAATCGACATGGCCAGCCTCTCCCAATCCGAACTCCACGCACTTTCCCTCGGCTCTTCTTCTGCTTCGATCGCCGCCTCTCGTACCAGCAAACCCGCTATTCCAGCCATCAACCGCTCTATCTTCAATGAGAGCGCCGGTTCCCGCAGGCAGACCTTCTCCCGTCCCTCCCCTCACCACCACCACCACCACCGTCACCGCCTCGCTGGAGTTCTCCCTAAAGCATCCACCTCAGCTGATCCTCCGCCTGCTCACGAATATACGCATGACCCGGCCAACGACCCTGACCGTCCGGAGAACCTCTCCATCATCCATTTCCTGAAGCAATTTCTCGCCGCTCACCCGGACTTCCAGCAAGAGGAGTTTGATTTCTTCAGCCATTTCAACAACAATTCTGTTCAACTCGTCCCCGTTGCTCCTTCGCCTCAAAAGAAGAGGAAAAGAGGAAGGAAGCCTGGTAAGATGAAGCTGATGATGGTGAACACGGAGCAGCTGCAGCGGCCGGAAGAGAAGAGATTTGCTGAGAAATTGGAAGTTGTGAACAAGCATGGAGCCGTGGTAGATTTAGTGCAGCTGGCGGGTTTGGAGGATCCATTCAGGGAGGAATTGAGGAGGAGGACTGTAGGAATGTCGAAAGAAGATGAATTGTTAGGGTTTTTTAGGGATCTGGAAGGGGAGTGGTGCAGTAGGAGGAGGAAGAGGAAGTTTGTTGATGCTTGTGTTCTTGGTGATGCTTTGCCGGTTGGTTGGAAGCTTCTGCTTGCGATTAAGAGGAAAGAAGGCCGTGCTTGGGTGTATTGCCGCAGATATGTCAGGTTTGCTTCTTTCTTCTCCCAGTCTTTGTTAGTCTTTGTTGTTTTTTTGGTGTAATTAGGGTGTTTATCGACGATAATAATCGATCCTTCCACCACGGGCGCTCGCACAAAGCAGTATAGAGCGGTATAGGGCTGGCGGTCTTTGTTGTTTATCCAGTTGATTAACCTAATGGATGTTTCTTTGAAAAGACATAACGCTTGGAGCATTAGATGTTTGGTGTAAATACCTAGGGAAGCCCAACCCTATGGCCGGTTTCCGAAAAATGGCACCACTTACGGGAAATACATTTTGTGGCACATATTTTGAACGACCACTTTCAGGTAACGGCGTTAAAAATCTGTGTCACATAATGTATTTTCCATAAGTGGTGCTATTTTTAAAACCGGTGTAGGTTGGGCTTCCTGAGGTATTTAGTTTACACCTAGAGTTTTCGATCTTAAAACATTTAATGCTAGACTAGTTCAAACTTCAATCCTGGAAGACAAGCTTGGAGGACCTAGTAATAAGCGCTTAACAGATTTTTCGGGGATTTTTTTGTGTCAAGAGCTGTTGTACTCGAATTATTCGAATTGTTTGGAAAGCGTTTACTTTGGTTTTTATATTATTCATCAACACTTCTACTCAAATGGAAGGCTCTCTCAAAAGTCGAGGTTTGCACAGCTTCAATAAGTTATTCATCAACATTCTGCTCACTAATGTGGAATGTGTTGTTTGTTTAAAATGATGGTTGTCTTGTTTATGTTTAGTCCTGGTGGACAACATTTCCTATCATGCAAAGAAGTCTCCGAGTATATGCAATCTGTTCTTGGAAATCATAGTGCACCACAGGGAAAGGACTTGACGAATGATGATAATCAGTTGGACAACAGAGTGATTTCTGTCACGGTGAGTACTTATCATGACTCCTTAGTTTCTGGTTTTATTCAGTTTATGGGTTTGGGGAACAGAAAAAAGAAAAGCTATTAACTTTCTAAACATTTCTCATTGACATTTGTGGGTACACACCAGAATTATCATGTTAAAAGGGAGGATGGTGATGGGGGGCAGTCCGACAAACGTGGCAAAGAACTCCAGGTGCTTGGGATGGATAATCTGGCTGGAGTTGAATTACATGATCTTTTTGAATGCCATAAATGCAATATGACGTTAGGTGATAGGGACTTGTATCTGAATCACCTTTTGTCTTATCACCAGAAGACAACCAGGAAGTTTCGACTCGGGTCGTCTGTTGGAGACGGTGTGATAGTAAAAGACGGCAAGTATGAATGCCAGTTCTGTCACAAAGTGTTTCACGAAAGACGCCGATACAACGGTCATGTTGGCGTTCACGTAAGGAATTACGTGAGAGGGGTCGAAGAATCACCTGTCGAAAGAATGGCACTGCAGAAGCAAACCGACAGTCTTGTGGAGGATGATGAGCTGTCTGCCGCCAAAATCTCTAAAATGGACGCTTTGATCGAAATTGCACAGAGTTCTATTCTTGAAGCCTCCTCTTCTGTGCCTAACCATGAGGGACTTAGTTCTGATAAAGACAATGCAAATTCTGATCCTGTTCCTATTTCAGTTATATATACTGAAGCGGCAACTAGTGCGAAAGCTCCTGAACTGGAGGTTCAAAAGGAGGGTGTTGGCATCATTGAAGAATTGGAGAATGCTGCTGGAGGTAGTGAAGTTGCGAGGATAAATTCCTCATTAAGTGCTCAACTGCATCCTGTATCTGAAGTTGTCGAAGGAAAATGTGGTCTGGCGTTTAACCATGAAGGTAAAGGTGAAGGGTTTACTACTGGTTCTTCAGTCGGGCTGTTTGGAGCACGACTCCCCGTGAATATGGCAGTCGGTTCTTCGGGTATTGAAGGTGGACCAGTTCATACCGCTGGAGCTACTGGAGCGGTGATCTTGATGTCAACAGAATCAACACCTTTTGCAATGCTTGATAAGGTGACAACAGCATAGTCCTTATTTATTTTAATAACGTTTCAAATACATTTATGAAAACTCCCTCGTTGAATGCTATCTGTGCAGGAAGAGAATGGATTTGATGTAGGAGTTGACGAACTGAGGGTGGAGGACATGGAACTAGTTGGTCTGGAGACTGAACAAGAAGAATCTCTCATGGCGACTCAAGGTGGTCCGATGCACAAAGTTATAGGAGCTGAGATGGAAAGCATGTGCGACGTGTCGGGGCCGCTGGACTCGGGATTCGAATCAGGTACGGTTCAGGGATCAGAAGAGTTGTTCCCAACAATGTGTACTTGGTGCGGTGTGGAGTTCGGGTATGCATCTTCAGGTAGCGGCGCGCAGTCTGGATCAGCCGGTTATATGTGTCACAGCTGCAGGCTGAAAGTTTCGATGGAGGTTGATGGATGATGGGTTTTAGGAAATAGATGATCTAGGTGGCTGGTTTATCGCCCGTGGCCCCGTAGAGACCAGGGTTGTTGTTAAATGGATTTTTTGTTGTGAAGGTTGCACTTAAATGGATAATTTCAAGTTAGATACCTATGGATTTGTGCCCCTATCAAAGCTACTAATGAATCCCAAAAGAAACCATCAATATCATTAGGATTGAGGGTAGCTATGTACAAAGACAAAGGTGTAACGAATTTCGACCCGAATCCTAACTAAAACATGAATATGAAGTGTACTACTAGTAATTATTCGAATAGGTAGCTTTGCCATCTACCACACAAGCAAGGCTAGCCACCCTGAAAACGTGAATGCTTGTTACGCAGAAGACTTCACTTTCAGCTTGTTTTGGAAAAGACAAACTTCGTCATCGTAGAGCGACGGCAAAAGATCACAATTGCGAGACGAGTTAACAACACCAGTATAAAGAAAGACAAACACATAATCCACTGCCTAAGGCACGACAGAGAAGATAAACCTTGCATTTTTCAAACTTTGAAACATGCGCATCCAGTGCCTGTAAGTAATAAAATCTCAACATCCCCCCAACATTGAGAAGAGTACTTGTCGGACTAACAACAACTGCAAGAAAGCTAACAAAAACATGCAAGCTTGAATGGTGAATAATATTAAGCCGGCCCTTAAGACATCCTTTGTGCAGCCTCCTTTGCCAAGAGCCTCTCCTTAGCTTTGGTCTTCGCCTGAGATTTGGATCCCATGATTCCTCCTCCCCACCTCTTTCTGTGCTCGTCGAACTTGTCGTTGAAGTTCGCCTGGCCACATATCACCAATTAGATCAATGGAGAAAAATATATAATCTGCTCAGCAGAGAACGGAGGGCAATCAACAGGTAGGAATTACCTTTACTGCCTCCAAAATCTTGCTGAATTCCATCTTATCTTCGTTCTTCACAGATGTAAGGCACAGAGCTGCAGCTGTTTTCTTGTGCACAATCTGTTTGCACGTTTCAAAAGAACACAAGTAAATAAAAATGCATAGCAAGATCACTTTGCAAGTCGAAGTGCAAAAAAGAGTAAGGTAACATGATATTACCGCTCCAAGACGTGACTTGCCCTTCACAATGGCATAAGGGACCTCCATTTTGCGACACAAGGCAGGCAACCAAACAACAAGCTCAATTGGATCCACATCATGGGCAATAATCACCAGTTGAGCCTTGTTCTAAAAAGAGGGAAATGGATTATCGTTAAGCTTCATTCAGGTAGTCATAACTTGTAAGACAAGAATTGAAGATGATAATGCAATTGGAAGGAAAATCAGCATCCATTCAACTAATAACATCAGATAAAACAGACTATTCACCAGAATAATTCTTTTTTTGAAATGTTACGGTACTTACTTGCTCAATGAGATATGTAACATGGTTAAGTCCATACTTAACAACAATGGGCTTCTTAAATTCAACAGTTTTCCCTTCAGCCTCTGCCTGTGCTTTCTTAATAAGCCTCTCCTTCTTTGCAGCCTTGTCCTCAGGACGATATTTCAACAATAGCTTGAACATTTGTGTAGCTGTTACATTTTTACGAAAAAAGTATTAAGAGGCAACTCACAATATGTGCCCACCATGACATTATTGTTCTAGACATCATGGAAACATTCAAAACAAATACCTAAGTTCTTGTCCAGAGCCTTAGTGAACTGATTCACAGCTGGAGGAACCTTCAAACGCTGCTTCAGTATCCTTCTCTGCCTCTGAATTCGGACAACATGAGGCCACTTGACAAATCTAGTCAAGTCCCTCTTTGGAGGCAAGGCACCGCCGATTCCAAATTGCTTTGGTCTCTTCTCAAAAAGAGGGTTTACAACCTTATCCTGGAATGATCAAGATCAGAAAATGCAATTAGTATTCAAATTTACATAAGAAAGCATTTGGCTTGCAAGAAGAACTGAAGACAAGACAACCTTAGAGCAAGTAAACAATAAAAAATCTCTAACATCAACACATACTCATAAAAACCAATAGAACCGTTAAGAATCTGAAGGAGATCACAGTGAAGCAAGAGAAACAACGAGATAAATAATACTTACAGTCTTCTTCTTAGTGGCAACTGGAGCCTTAACACCTCTTTTGGGGGCCTAAATCAAAATATGAAAATCAAGTCAGCAATAGGAAAAAGAAAGAGCTAATTAGCAATTACAATGAAGAGAGTTCATCAGTTCAGCAATGACGCAGATAATAACAAAGAACAAACGATTCACATTGCGGATAAAAAGGGTTTCCTAATGAAAAGGAGTCATCAGGTATTCACCACGTTCAGCTATTTACACACCAGGCAATCCAATAAATCCTATTAAACTCATCAAACTGAGGGCCAACAAGTAGATCTTCCAGTCAAACACTAAAATGCATCTCGACATAAGTAGCACATAGAGGATGTCAGAGAAAAAGAGCTACATCGAGTTTAGGATTCTTCCCAATTGATGAACTAGCATCAACCGTATAATGTCAGTAGAACCATTCCTAGAGCAGAATAAGCAGAAATGCCATGTAGTGCAAAAGAAATCCAAAGTCATTCACGAGTGAAAGATGGAGTAAGCCAAAAGAAAACACAAGCAGAGCATAAAGTTTGGAATCAAGAGAGTCGCTGTACCATGTCGGCGTCAGAAGACGGAAGAGGTCGATGAAGAAGAAGAAGCGGAAAGAGGGAAGCGGGCCTGCGGCAGCTTCTCAGTTAGGTTAAAGCAATAGAAGGAGGGCAAAACCCTTAAATCTAGTTTACATTTTTTGTTCCGGTCACTATACTCTGTACATTTTTTATTCCGGTCACTATTTAATCTTACTCAGAAAAAAAAAATCTGCTATTTAGCCAAATGAACAGAGGTCTCTTTTTACACGTGTACATATTTTCGTATTTATCTTTTATACATATTTGTATTTTTTTATTATATAGATTTGTGTACATTTTTGTATTTGGTCTTATACATATGTACATGAATTTGTACTTATGCATGTATTCATGTGATATGCACATATATGTATTTTTGTACTTTTTTTATATGTACTCATATTTTATACTATACACATTTGTGTACGTGTTTTTTGTACTCATTTTTATAGCGTACACATTTGTTTTTTATTCATAAACATTTATATATGTACTTTTGTATTCATTTTTATACTATACACTGACATTCATTTTGTACTAATTTTGTTATTCATGTACATTGTTGCCTTTAAAATTTAGATTGTTAAATTTTGGCGATTAGATTTGACGGCTGAAATTTATTAAATTTTTGGAATCTGATAAAGCTAATCATTGTTTCTGATGTTCATTTATTTATATAGTATTGGATAACTTAACAACGGTTATATAGGAATGCAGGTTCTATATTACCAAGGAGCGAGAAAGGTTGCATTACTAGGGCTGGCCCTGATCGGTTGCGCACCATTCGCTGTGGTAGAGTTTGACAATGCTGACCCCGATAAGATTCTAATTTCTGTTGAGAATCAACTCCGGAAATATCCTGCCCAAAAGATCATGAACAATAATTTAAATACATGACTTTTCCGACGAGCCTCCAACACTTTTTCAAAATGTCTTGTAACTAGTTACAATAAAAAAATTAGTTCTATTGTTAAATAACCAGTTACGAGAATTTATATAACTAACTAATGCTAAGAATTAACACGATATTGTCTACATCTTGTTACCATATCCAACATGTTGAATATGGATGTGCTATAATTGTATATATGTAGGTTTTAAAGTATCAAATTGCAGTTGTTGTGAGTTGAGTGATGGGCAGCCAGTTTGCGTCGAGTCGGAAGGAGCCATAAACATAGTCTGATGATGATGGGAGTGGACATAGAATGAATGAATGCTCTTCATTCCAACTTCCAAGAGTAGACATAAAATAGTCTGTAGGAATTAGGGTATTCAAAATGACACAGGACCTCAAGAATAGATATGAGCCGTTGGATCGAGTTCAAAATGGTACATGTTTAACTTGAAAGAATTGTTCACCGACAAGGATGGGTAAGCGGTTGAGTTCAGACAATGTGTGTAGCTCGAAAGAAAATGATTGCTCGGTTGAGGTGGTTTAGAGTTTGAGTTCTAAGACTTTTTATAGCTAGCTTGAAAGAGTGATCTGGTCGATTGAGGTGGTTAACGATTAAGCTCCGACTAATTGTGTAGTTTGAAAGAAATGATTGCTTGTTGAGGTAGCTATTGCTTGAGTTTAGACTTGCGTAATTTGGGACTCTGATGAAGTGGTGTGGAACAAACGAAGGACCATAAATTAATTTACTAGAGCTTCTTACTGTTTTGCTCTGGTATTTTTTTCTGGCCATTAGATCAAATTATGATTTTGAATGGCTGAGATGAATGTTTGAAGCTTTTGAAATGTCTCATATGGCGTGAAAGCACTCAGTCTTTACGTACAGAGTACGTGAAGTTGATGCAGGAGGGTAAAAAAGCTTTGGAAATGCCTTGGAAAAATAGCATAGGTGTATGGTTTTGGCTCCATGTTTTCAGTGTCTTCCCTTGCACAGAAACTTGTTATCTCAGTAACTTAGAAGACAGTGTCTATGAATCTGGGAATGCGAGAATTGGCTATGTACCTTTATGGGGCGTTTGGTATCCTTAAATTCATGCATTTCGAAATGTATGTACAGCAAAAAAAATACTGAATCCTAAATACGTTTCGAGCGATGAGTCCCACAGATCAACTGAACACGGGACGAAGACGAAAGACCGATGATCAGTTCTTCGTGGCAACGCCCAATGTCATTCCAACTTGAACTAAGGTTTCAAGTGACCTTGCACTATTTGCCAGGAGGTCTTCATCAATCCGAATTGCGTCCTGCAAAGCCAATTACCAAATGCTTGTCATTCAACAGGCGGAGATAGATACCACACCAAGGCAAATCAAATGGGAACATTTTGCTTTGCTTTGTACGATATGACCACTTAGTTCTATACAAATAGGCTGCTGGTACGAATGAGCCAATAACCTCTTCAAATACACAAATCACTGTGCTCCCGCCAAAGGAGAAATAACCAAACTGCAGAAGTTATGACACGAGAAGAAAGCAGTTAGGAACAGTAGTACATAATTTCAGAATTAGCAAGATGAATTTACTTTCTTAGAAATATTACCAACCTCATCTCCCTTGTTGACGTAGTCCCCGGCTTTCTTCGAGAATGTGATGCTACCAACCATGGTTGCTCCAATTGCAACAAATGCAACCTGCAGGCCATGGAGCTATGTGATGAATTTATAAATGTTTGATTCTGAACAGTACCCCTCATACTAGGACAAGGTTTGTGTAATGGCCCAGATTCACCCTTAAACTAGAATCAAAATCCAAACGAACGAGTATCGAAATTGTTAACGTGGCAGCTTTGATGGCAAACCTTTCCGAATTCGGCAGTAGTAATAACAGATACAACTCGCTTGTTCTCTGTGAAGACATTGCAATACTTACTATTCACTGCAATAGGATTTACCTAGGACACATTTAAAAGGGGAAGATGTTAAGAGGAACATAATTAGGCAACTCAATAGAAAGGTTAATGGCAAGTAAATCAACAAGAAATTCTAAATTTCATTGTTTTGTTACCGTGTACAAACACCCTGAAATATCTTCGAATCTATCAACAGTTCCAGACACTGGAAGATGAAATCGGTGGTAATCCTGCAACAGATTGAAGATGGAAGAAACGGACAAACAAGAAGCGATTAAGCAACATCCACTACTCCAAGCCCTCTTCTGAAATATGCATTTCAGCCAGACTGCAGTTTCTGAGAAAGTAGAAGAAAACCTGAGGTGCCAACCGAAATATAACTACAGTTCCATTCATGAAAGCCTTGGAACATATCTTGTTTCCCAAGAGACCTTCAATCGAGAACTTTTTGCCCTGCAAAAGTATGGAAACCACATCTGAAATAAGACTTCTGCAAAGTTTAACAGTGTATTAACATTTAACTTGATTTAATGGCGTTGAGACACATATTTGAAAAAAATAATAAAATCTACCTTTATCCAAAATCTTTTAGCGTCTTCTTGTGATTTGAATGCTACTAGACGACAATCAGCCGCACATACAGCAATATCATTCTGTTCCATCATGGCAATTGGTCTAGCGCCTTGCTTTAACTCTCTTATAAAGAAATCATTGAACGTCTGTATAGTCAACAAAACCTGAGATTAATGATTCTGGAATATGCTACTGATGATAATACCATGACTATAGAAACTTTTAAGGTCCCATACTCCATGACAACGAAAGTATATCTTCATCTGTAAAATATTTTCACTGATATCCTCATGAATGTACGACTCAAATACACCTATGACCTACCAAAGCATGCACTCTTCGTATGTAGTTTATCATGAATAATTTTTGTTACATAGGATGAATAAATTGTGGTACTTTCATTAGAGATCAGCTATGATACTAGACGCTACATACGATGAATACACATATGACCTACCAAAACATGGACTTTGTTTCTACTGCCAAGCTTGAGGGAAAGTATACGCATTGTTAATGCCTTAATCCATATCATCTACTTGTATTGCCTAGCACTAATTATAGTGAGATTGCTAGCGTAGATATAGGATTTTAGTTCATGTTGTATGGACACCACAACTTCTGGTATAAAGGAGTAGTTTTAACGCTCAGTATTAATATATGAAAGTAACAATTCCTCATAACACTTGCGCATCCAAAACAAAAGTGAGAAAACAGGGAAAAAGTAGTAACAAATAACCTTGAAATGATCCAAAGGCTGCTTAACTTCAGCCAACTTGATTTGATCCTGCCGAAAAAAATTACAGCATTCAGAAAACAAAAGAGCTTCAGCTTCATTGACTTGTTACCAATCATCAAATTAAACTACTATAGAAGAAGCATCAACCTTAAAAAACTCAACAAACTTGGGAATGTCTTTAGCTGAATCAAGTGAGTTCATTTTCCTCCCTTGCTTCTCAGAGATGCTTTGCAAGATTTCTTTTGCCCCTGAATTCAGTAAGCAACTCAGAAATGCGGTGTCTTATGATATTGATATCCAAGAGATTTCTTAATTACTACTGAAAGCTCTGAAGCTTTCTTTGTCAAAGCTCTGATATCCAGGAGTTGTTTAGAGTACGTTTCTATTATTGTCCATCTATACAGAAAACAACCTAAGAAAGAGTGGCATCAGGTTAATGAATAGTAATTTTTGTTTATGCAACAGTGTACGTTGGGTGAAAAAATGGTTCTCGGTATCTTCATTAGTACGTCATTACAATATTTGAGGTGCATAAACATGAATCAAACGTGTACCTTTGTCCATGAGGCGAAGTCCAATCTTGGACTGGTAAATTGCTCTCATTGATAGAACTATCTTCCCATCAATTAATTCTTCCACAAGCCTCTTTGTCTTCCGATCAAATACCTTATGGAAGGTTTATGTCAACATAGAAACATATTAGAAGGTTGAACTCCTTATACAGGGAAAATAAGTAAATAGATTGGAAAGTTAACGGGTATGTACAGCCACTCAGACATAAGACCTACACATTATGCTATACAGAACACAGGCAAATCACTGGCAAGTCTCTTCATGGACAACAGCCAGAGCTAGCCAAATGAATTCAGCATGAGAGAGAGGGGAGACAAGTCTGAGTTCAACCATACCAGAATATGTGAGGAACTTGATCCCGAGTTCAAACCAAAATCATAAGATGAGTAGTGAGCCCATTCACTTAGTTTAAACATCCAGCTGAAAAAGAATGTAGAAGGGGATGGAATCAATCTTAACATAGGTGAGAAACGGACATCTAAAGTCGTTGTAGATAAGGTTCTTACCCATATGAAGCTTGTTTATCAGTCAAAAATCCTCCTGTCATAACTTGGTTTCCCGTACCCTCGTCAAAACAAAGACTCAAATGCACTACTGTGCTCAGCTTGTCAGAAACTTGAAGAATCTCGCCACAAACAGGACAACAGTTTATTAAAGGCTCCCTACAACACACAATTTAAAGGGGTACAGTTTTACTGGAAAGTAAGCTTTGAGGTATAGGATTAGTAAGGAAAAACACAACCCAGTAAACACCAAGATGGCAAAACACAGTTCAGTAATTAATTAGGTCCAGACACAATAGAAATGTCTGAAACGTCAAAAGCGAGAACAGATATTCTTCAGGACAATGCACAGGCAACAACTGTCATGAAAACTTAAAAATGAGACATCCATATATTCCATTGATCTCAGAAAACTTGTCAGGTTGCATAAGTTTATCTCAGTGGGAACAGAATACGAAGATGTACATTTCACAGTTCGTTTTACTCTTGAAGATGTTCTTTATGCACGACAGAAAGGATACTATTCAAAAAATGGATGTTATAGACTTAAAAGTCGGTCCAACAGATATAGAGGACTATTACTTTTCTTGTTGATTGGCAAGGAGATCAGCCAACTCATCTAAGCTCACAACTCCATCCTGGTTCTTGTCTGCAGCTTTGAAAAGCTCCTCTTTCTAAACAACAAGGTAAACAAATACTAAGGAAATAGTTTTTTTGTACCTGAAAGAACATGTGAAGAATGTACTCAAAGGTCAATGTATACAAATCTGTATAGATCATTAGTCGAAAGACACATTTGGAAAGACGCTGGATCAGTATATCTGTTCATATTCTAGAGGTTTAAATGCTGCTTGCTATGAGATATGTTATTGTTTATTGAAAATATAGCAGATAAGGGTAATATGAAGCCAACCTTGTTATCCGCCAGCTTATTCCCGAAAGCATTAATCAAGTCTGAAAATTCTGGAAATGAAAGTAATCCATCTTCATTGTAGTCCTGCAAGCCATAAGACGGGTTGAAGGTCGGAAAGGCAGAACTGATGACGCAATATAGCATAGTCTACTGTCCTGGTAAAATGGTCTGGCATTGAAAAAGTATTCACACAGGAGACTTGCATGAAATCACATATCTCATTACAAATGAAAAATGTTCAGCTCTAAGATATATGCCGATTAGTAGAAAATCAATGTATTATAAATTGATACATAGACCAAAAGGCTAAAATACCAGTATGCATAAAATATAGTACCAACAAAACTAAAAGATTGTAGATAAACGGTCTTTCAACTACTAAGAGAAAGAGCAGCCCAATTGAAAAGTATGTTTAGTAAAAGAAAGAATACGAAAAGATAAAGTAAAGCACGTACACCCATCATGTAATTAGCCGCAATGTCTCAGGAAGACTATCAACGTCTAACATAGCATCATCTAGTTTTCATACTTTAAATAAAAGAGTTTTCCAGTCATACCACAATGGACAAGATGCGCCGTGCAAAATTTTTCTCGGTCTCAAGTGGATCCTATAAAGAAGTACCGTGTTAATATGGATATCCATGTTACTACATTACACAACAAGTTCAAGGAATAGCTAGCCACAAACCTCAACATCACATGATAGAGTAATTTTTCCAACCGCAATATGAGATGATGATGGATCAATAAGGTCAAAAGCTTCAGCATCTGAATCAAAATCCTGAAAAAAGTAAAACCAAATCCCACAAAATTCAGTAGAGTACAGGAGAAGTATAGGGATCATGGGTTAATCTGCTTTTATTCGTGCAACTTCAAGAACTAACTAAAACATAAACTTGAAGGAGAAATAAGAATAAAAAGAAATTTTTATCCTACTAATCATCCTGCCAGTAATGTGCTAAGCAGCGACTGCATATATAGTATAGGTAGGAGGAGAAATATCTTTTAACTAGGACACAAGGTGAGAAATATAAAATCCAGTTTATATGTCAAACGATTTAACAACCATTTAGATGTCTTAAGGTTGCACTGCTGAGCAGAATGATCAAATCCAAATATAAAAGAACGAGCTTTCATCACTCATTAGTTTTACCAATTTTTCACTGCACTAGCCAACTCTGTACAGCCCTGTTTGAACTTTTTGAATTGCAAAACTAAACATTAACAAATGAGTGATTCTAGCAAAGTGATTCCCTTGTCCACAAAATACTGCATCTTGGCGTTGAAAATAAGAACAAAATGTTCAATCGTGTGGAGATTCTGTTGATTAGTACTCTACTTAGTTACATTATTCTGTGATATTGTCTTAGCTTATTTAGGTGATTTCATTCTCCTAGAATAGGTAGGCAAGTCTCACATATGGTAAGACTTAGTAACTAGCCAGTAGCTAGTCCCCTATATAAATCTGTAAGTCTACCAGCTTGTTGAATAACAATCAAGGAGAATAATTTCCTCTCCTAATCTTAACAAATCGTTCTTTGATGCATAAGAATTTTGTAATCAGATCCCTTACCCGAGTCAAGAATTCCAGCAGATCTATCTCACAGTAACCTATAAGATTGTTCTTTGATAATCTGTTAGTCTGCAAGGTAGAGAACCCTCAATCAAGAAAGCCAGAAATAGTGAACGTGAAAGAATAATTATGAAAAGCTATATCCTCTACGCGTTCACAATAGTACATTACATCAATTGATTATCCTATACCAGATTCTTGGTTATGTTTCTTATTGGTATTCCTCCGAAGAGTGGCTCCAGAGGTGTAACCAATCATTGATTTCAAATTCCAAGATCAACTTGGCTAGTCTATGTAACAAAATAGTTATTCATACTAGTTCAGTAGTACACTCAAATAAATTGACCTCCTTGCCATACTATCTTTCCAGGATAAGAGAAGATAAAAAGTAAATAATAAACCGGGAAAAATGAGACCAGAATTTTCCCTAGTGTTAATATTACCTACTCAAAGTCGAAGTATCGGTAAATATATCTGTCATCCTTATCAGGTGCTGGTCAGCAAGTTCTTCACAAAGAAGGAGGACAAACCTTGTAATAAGGGATCCTTACCCTCAGATACTGAACAACACACAGTACTAACAAGGGGAACTTCAGTGTACGTGAGTTTTTTCACACAACCAATGGTCTTTGATTACTCATAATCAAACCTATGTAAGAAATTCTCACAACTAATGAAAACAGAGGAGTCCCCAAGTAATTTACAAGTCAAGGGATCACCTCAAATACAGAGATCCTGGCAATATGAGGCCCATTTTTCTCCAGAAGGAACTTTTTTTCCTGCACAAGAACCGTGACTTACAAATTCAACTTTCCAATCACGAAGATGCAGAACTAACGCAGCAGCTCAAGTTCCCACAACAAGACTTTCTTAAACTGGTGACTAGAAAGGGCGCCGTTGGTTTAGGAACAGGAAACTCATTATAAGTTTACAGACGAAGAATACATTCGTACTTCATTAGTAAAATTTAGCTATATAATATATACAATAACCCCTAATTAGCAGGACTCTCAAGGTGTCTCATCTAATCCCTATATATTATATATCACAGTCAATAAGATCGCTGAATTGAGACCAATGACACTAGCGATAGCCAATAGACACGAATGATAAAAAGAAATTGCTTAGATAGAGTACTTACCGAGTTCCATATAGGCATATCAGTCCTGCGCCACAATGAAATGAATTAGCATGTTGCCAATTTGACAAAGCAGGGCAGTAGGAAGATCAGATACTATCAGTATTACAAAATAACACCTTTAAGAACTTCGATTGATTTTAATGACACACACCAAAGTTACAGGTCACGGAGAGGAGGGACTAATAAAGAAGCAATACCACCTACGCTTCACAATTTAGCAGTGTATACCCTTGAACTTAAGTCCCTAGTCCTAGAAGACCGTCAGATCAGATTTCACTCCCAAATGCAGAAGCTTTTCCACGCATTTTGTTTCACTTTCTCGAAGTTTGATGTACCAGGAATTAGCTCTAAGATTCTGATTTGAGTTTGGAGACCATATTAAGTTTTGCTTCCAATAGCAGAGAACTGAAGAAAATGATATATTAGTGTTGTTGGTAGGGAGCCAGAGCCTTAACTGATCGGAAACCTCTGTACGGAAAGTCTGTTCGCCCAATGAAACGCAAGCAAGCCACTTGTCTTTGAACTTCATTTCCGCCTGGGAAATTCAAAAATTTAAGATGAATGAAGCACACATACACAAAAATAATTTAAAGGTTCCGAAAAGCTGAAAACAGCCAGTAATTAATTAAAGGAAAGAATTAAAAAACGTACGCCGATGAGAGTAAGAAGCGCAATTCCAGCAAAATCGTCCTCAGAGACTAGCTTGTTGGTGTTTTTACCGTGTCCAGCGGTGGACCCGGAGCCATTCCTCTTCGAACTGGACCGGCGAAACAGTTTGTTGCGAAGGCGGCGGCGACGACTTCCGTGTTTGCTGCGAATGTGAAGCTTCGCCGCCATTGAAGACAACCGCGACGACGATCTCTCCCCTTCGTCGGATGAAGAGGAGGAGTGTTTGGAGCTGCCATGTCCCATTTGATTTCCAATCGCCGCCGGGAAATCGGAATAGTAGAAAGGTGAAGGGGCGTTTCGGGGTGGTTTGATTGATCAGAGAGTAGAAGATGTCGCAATAATGATCTGTTTGGACAAGTGGAAAATGACGAACGCATGGCGGGCTGGCGAAGTTTCCAAATTCGTGACCTTTTTCAGGTTCGTTGGAATCAAATGAGGAGGGTCAACCAATCCCCTTTCATCGCTTTACTATATTCCTCTCTTCACCAGCCCCACCATTAGACCAATGCATTCTTTCTTTTACGAATCTGTTTTTTCCGCAATTAAATTATTTAATAATTTTTAATCTCACAAACCCACTACTCGGCCCATTCCAATTTATTGGACTCTGACCCTTCACGACCCATTGATCCAATTTCATGGGGGCCCATAACTTGATAGATGGAGCGCAATGATAGTCGTGAGTTCAGCCTGAAGACTCTCTCTTTCTCTCCTTCTATTTCACAACACCAAAATATTTCAGTCTCTCCCACAAACTTCTCTTCATTTCTCATTTACTTTCTTTCTTTGTCATCTGAAGAACACAATCAATCAACGATGGATGAAGAGTATGATGTAATAGTTATCGGGACTGGTCTCAAGGAATGCATCCTCAGTGGCCTTCTCTCTGTCAATGGCCACAAGGTAATTTTTGTTATTCATTAACCTTAGTCACAGACAGTTTTATTATTTTACATAATCAATAATATGTTTCGACATTTCGACAAGGTGTTGCATATGGATCGAAATGATTATTACGGGGGAGCTTCTACTTCTCTTAATCTCAATCAGGTGAGTACTCGTTCTTTTCACTTGTTTCGATTAATACGTATTATTAATCGTAACCTCTTTTTGCCCATTAATAGCTCTGGAAGCGATTCCGTGAGAATGATACGCCTCCCGAAGGCCTTGGAGCTAGCAAAGAGTACAATGTCGATATGGTGCCAAAGGTACAATACTATTGCTCCATTATTTTAAAATGTGAGATTTATGAAGTTGAAAGAAAGTATGGTGTGGAAATTTTTTTGTTTGGCTAACTCAAGGCAACGATTTAATTTATATATGGATATTTGATAAAAAAAAAGATTGCATATTTAAAATAACGCGTTATAAGTCATTGAAATACGGCAATCAAACGACTATTTAACGGTACAACAATTGAGTACTGACTTTAATTTATCTACTATTGTATGATAGTTTATCATTGCCAATGGCAAGTTGGTCCGAGTTCTGATCCATACTGGTGTCACCAAGTACCTAAATTTCAAAGCTGTTGATGGAAGTTATGTGTACAACAAGAACAAGGTTATTATATACATCATTATTTATAAAATGTTGATATTTAAGTTCATATTCTACTAGGTGCACTTCTGATCATTTGAGCGATGTTCTTTTCTTCTTGTGAAGATTCACAAAGTTCCTGCAAATGATGTGGAAGCTCTGAAGTCGCCACTTATGGGACTATTCGAGAAGCGTCGGGCTCGAAAGTTCTTCATCTATGTACAGGACTACGAGGATTCTGATCCTAAATCTCACGAGGGGTTGGATTTGACCAAAGTTACCGCTAGAGAAATTATCTCGTAGGCTTTCGTTTTCTGCGCACATAATGGTTCATAACAAAGTAACATATACGATTGATCCAAAATTCTTTTGTACATACGCAGAAAATATGGGTTGGAGGATGACACAATCGACTTCATTGGACATGCATTGGCACTTCATCATGATGATAGTTATTTGGATCAACCAGCATATATTTTCGTAAAGAGAATAAAACTTTATGCTGAATCATTGGCACGTTTCCAAGGAGGATCCCCTTATATTTACCCTCTTTACGGCCTCGGAGAATTACCTCAGGTTAAAATCATTTTCCCTTTTATATATTTTTTTACCTCTAAATTGCTTGCCAAGTATTGTTCATTCGGCCCCTGTGGCTTGGGGTGGACAAAAGAAGTTTTAAGTTTGTAGATTTGAGCTATTTTGTTTGTTCTAAGTTTGTATAAATTTTTCGTAAATAAAATGATGTAAGATAATGTAGGTAAAAGATAAACAAAGAATACATATTGAGAGAATGTTTTCTTTGTAATTATAACAATTTATCTTTGGCAGCCTAGGTAGGATAATATTTATAGTATGATGTTAGGGTGTGTAGTTTCATCCTAGCGGTCGATATCATTTGTGCCATCTTTATCATCTGGGCTACTAGTCATTTAGGCTCGATCACCCCGAAGCCTCTTAAAGGATCCAAAACCCACTAAGGCCCATTTAAACTAGGCGATTGACTATTGGAATCAACCCTTAATTGGGCTTTCGACCTCGCGAGCTCATCAATGATCTTTTAGTGTGCATGCTTCACATTAAGATCAAATCATACTAATCAAAAGGTTTCATGAACTCAACTTTGGCTCGTGATCAATGATAGTTAATAAGTCTGGCTGAAGTTGGTTCGAGCTCAACGTAAGCTTATACTTTTTCGTTCAAACTTGCCTAAAACATAACAAGTCAAACTCGAAAATAATGAAATTCGGGTATATATGTCTCATAATAGTTTTTGTGGTTCCTTCACCACAAAATACACATGCAGGCATTTGCTCGCTTGAGTGCAGTTTATGGGGGAACCTATATGCTCAACAAACCAGACTGCAAAGTGGAATTTGATGAAAGCGGGAAAGCCATAGGTGTCACCTCCGAGGGAGAGACTGCAAAGTGCAAGAAAGTTGTGTGTGACCCTTCCTATTTACCCGACAAGGTAATTTACTGTTCTAAATTGAAATTGCCTTAATTCGTGACTTCCCGAGCACCCCCTCAGATCCGCCGTGGATGGGTTCACCGTCTTCTTACTGTTCAAACTGCAGGTTAAGAAGGTGGGCAGAGTAGCTCGTGCCATATGCATAATGAGCCACCCGATTCCCAACACGCACGACTCTCATTCGGTTCAGCTCATACTCCCGCAAAAGCAGCTGGGTCGCAAATCGGATATGTACCTGTTCTGCTGCTCTTACGCCCATAACGTGGCTGCAAAGGGGAAGTACATTGCGTCCGTTTCGACGGAGGCAGAGACTGATAACCCTGAGGCTGAACTGAAGCCAGGGGTCGACCTGCTTGGACCGTTGGATGAGATCTTTTATGATTGTTATGACCGATGTGTCCCCACTAATACTGCTGACGATGACAATTCCTTCGTCTCTACCGTTAGTATTTTCAGTTTTTCGCACCGTTAATTTCTACTCTGAGACGGCTAATTTTAATCTCTCGATTTTACGATATTGGTACTTTAATATGTCTTTCTTCCCTCCAGAGTTATGATGCAACGTCACATTTCGAGACAACTGTGGATGACGTTATCGAGATTTACCGTAAGATCACTGGAAAGGTAATCTTCATGTTTTGTGAAAATTAAATTAAGGGCTTTTATTCATCGAACAACATTAAGGGTTTTTTGTCGGCTTATAGGCCGTCAATTTTGGTTGAATTTTTCAAATTGACAGCATTTAGATTCAAAGGCAAATTTAGATATTTCCAAACTAAAGAGTTAAACCTCAAATTCAATGAAATTGGGGATGTCGTTTCGTAATCACATAAAACATATCTGACAGCAATTAATTAAGTGTTTGAACCTGAGGTTACGCTCCAAATTTATCACGTAAAACGAAGCATTATTTTAGGTCACGTTTTCTACTCAGTCACTTCTAATTTAGGGAAGAACTGCAATTTTTTACGGAATTCGAATTCAAACTACTAGAATTAAGCCCTAAAGTCGGCAAAATTTATGTCATCGCGAAATGATCCAACAAAATTGGGTCCAATTCCGTTTGTAATTTCTGCCCAAAACATTCCCTTTATGCCAAAATAAATGATGAATATTAGTAGAACAATGAATTAAAAAGCACATGATTATACTAGTTGCTAATGATGATTGTGGGTTTTGGAAATGAAACAGGACCTTGATCTGTCGGTTGACTTGAGTGCTGCAAGTGCGGCATCAGACGAGTGAACAAACTTGCACGTTTCCTTCTCATTGCTGCACTTCCACCCTAATTTATTCTCCATCATTCCTTTCTCACAATTTTTGTTTTTGTTTTTGTTTTTGTTCGGAAGATAATTTTCTTCTTTGTAACTGGGGGAGCCTTTATATTTTACCTTATTTAATATTCCACCATTGTTGTAGCTTTCTGAGACATTTGATACATATACAACATACAATTTTTTGAAGATTATCACCATTTGCATCATTAATTTCTGTTCTGCTCGGTTGGTGGGGGATAAATGAATGTGTTGATTGAAGGGTCGAGTTGGTTAAATAAGAATGAGAAGCCAGAATTTTGGAAAACATTCATTAAAAGAACAGCTTTGTCATCCAAAATATGAAAATAAAAAACTAAAAAAACTATGATTTTTAGTAACATCATCAGTAGCCATGCATGCATGCTTATTGGTCAGCCAAAGTGGTCCAATGAATCTTCTTTCAAATAAATAAATGACCCATTTCAGAGAAATTTGTTCGAAGATACGGATCCGAAATTTTGTCTACTGCCAAACTGTGCTTACCGAATGGGCATGCATGGAACGTTGGTGTAGAGAAGAACATGAAAGGAGATGGCAATAAGAAGGACGAAATCTGGTTAAGCGAGGGGTGGGGTGAATTTATGGAACATCATTCCATTTCCAAAGGATTCTTTCTTGTGTTTCAATACAGAGGATGCTCTGTTTTCGATGTTGAGATCTTCGACCTCACCACTTGCTCAATTTCCTATCCTCCTCCGAATAATATTGTTGTGATTTCAGATGACGAAGACGAAGAAGATGATAAATTTGGTGGTGGTAACTAATCACTGGCTCAAGGGGAGGATAAGGAAGATGCACATGAAATGCAATCAAATCCCACATATCCTAACTTCACCATCGTCCCAAGTTCCTATCGAACTGGAGGCAAATCCAGGCCTGTGAGTATTATAACGTAACTCTGCTTGGCTTCATTTATCAAACATGCATCACATTTAAAAGATTGGGGTTCATTGCAGGTGATACCGAGTTCATTTGCGAGAGAGCATATTCTCAAGGGAGGGAATGGTGGTACTACTACAGTAGTGTGGTTCTTCAGATGGGGGAAGGTGCTGCAGCAAGTAAGCAGTGGAGTGTGGAACTGGTGAAGAGGAGGAGAGTGAAATCTGGTTCAATCTTTTGTGTGAATTACGGACAAGCATGGCGACAGTTTAATGATGACAACAATCTGGAGGAGGGAGATGTTTGCCTGTTTCACCTCGTCTCTACAGAGGACATTGTTTTCGATGTCTCTGTATTTCCTGCATCCCACTGAATCTATCCCATTACGAACTCAGAACTTGGAGGCTTCTATGCATGTTTCTCTTCTTTTCTGAACAAGACTTGTCTACTCGTAGCCTTCCTTTTGCTTGTTTTTTTTTATGTTGGGTTGAACTTGATCAATAGTAGTGCGGAAACCATATATATAATGCAAGGATCACTAAAAAATATTCACTACAAAATCATATTTTACATTGTTATTATTTATTAATTCAAGATATATGAGAGTACGATGAAAGTATATTATTTCTTTTATAAATAACACATATTCACTAAACAAAACATATATTGTGGGAAAAAAATTATCATTATCATGAATATTACCAAAATATCATTTTTCCCCATTACCTGTACAAATGGGAAGGCAGGCGAGGAGATAAGATAACTTCAAGAGGATAAGCTCGAGGATTGGTCAGTCCAATACTCTCGGTCATATCAACAAGTTTCATAGATGCTCTCTTAAAGTCAAATCCGTGTAGAAGTTTAGCCACCGTCAAGTGCATGATCTTGAGGGCAAAGTTTACAGCAGGACACATCCTTCGCCCGCTTCCGAATGGCATCAGCTCGAAGTTTTTGCCCTTGACGTCAACGTTCTTATGTGTCGAGAGGAACCGTTCCGGTTCAAACTTGTCTGCTTCAGACCAAAACCGTTGGTCTCGCTGGATTTTAGATATGTTGATTATGAGTCTGGTTCCTTTTCGAACCAAACAATCACCGACTGTGCAATCTTCAGTGGCTTGGTGGGGTACGGCGAGAGGACCAGCTGGGTATAAGCGGAGGATCTCTTTGACGATTGCATGCATATAAACTAAGTTGTGGAGATCAGACTCTTGAACTTGTCTTTGGCTACCTACATTGTTATCCAGCTCGATTTGAGCTTTATGCAATACATCAGGATGGTTCACAAGTAATGCGAGCAACCAAGTCATCGTCACTGTTGTTGTGTCTGCACCCGCCAAGATAAGGCTCTGTATGTAGTATTATAACCATTAAGCCAAAAGTTGTTGGAAAATAACTTATTATCACAATTTTTTTGTCTCATCACAATAAAATATAATAAAATAGTGAGACCTCGTTTAATTATAATTAGTAAAAATTTCTAATCCCACTATTTTATGATGATAAGATTAAAAAGTTGTGACAATATGTGACAAAAGACTTTATCCAATAGATTATGCCAGAAAAATAATTAGAGTAGGTAAATTACCAGAGAAGTAGCTTTGTTAACGGTATCGGAATCTATATCCAATATGCCACCTTCATCTCCGACAAGATTCAGAATAACATCCATGAAATCGTCCTCCGCCGTGACCCCGCCGCCGGAATCTCTTTTGGCCTTATGCTCCTTCAGCCACCCACCCACCACAACGTCCATCTCCTCCGCCGTCTTCCTCATCGCCTTCTCGAACCCACCCACGTCCAACCACCTCAGATAAGGTACACCGTCCGCCACCACGAACCTTCCGGAAAGATCAAAGAAACTTCTCAACACCTTCTTCAGTCTAACACCGTCTTCTCCTCGATTCAAGTACCCGATAGATTTTCGTACGATCATCTTGAGTATAACGTTCAACGCAATGTCCCCAAACCAGCTGGTCATCTCCACCGAAACGCCGCCGTTTCGTTCGTTACCGCACCAATACCCGTACAGCTCTTTTATTGCGACATTAACCTCCGTCTCCCTCACGTGTTTTAGCAAATTTAGGCGGTGGGAGGAGAGACATTCCAGAGTGGCAATCTTCCGGGTTTCTCGCCAGTACGGCCCGTACGGGCTGAACCCGAACATGGATCTTTTGTAACCGATTAAATCCATGGCTAGGGTGGCGGGTCTATCCGCGAAAATCTGGTCGTGTGTGGTCAAACACTCCTTCGCCAGCTCCGAATTGCTGACTACCACAGCCGTGTGGACGCCCATTCGGATGGTGAACAATGGGCCGTACTTGTCTGCCATCTGGCCCAATACTATGTGCGCGGGCCGAGGTCCGCCTAAGAGATGTAGATGCCCGATTATGGGCCATGCGCCGCCGGCCTGAAGCGGCGCGTTTAGGTTCTTGTTGTTGCCGACGACTGAGGTTGATAGTCGGAAGAGAAAGTAGAAGAAAATGAGAGAGGGTACTATGATGATAAGTGCAGAGGAGATAGAAATTGAGGGTATGAAATCCATTGGATAAGAATGGCTGTGAATTTGTTACATTGGAGGGTTCTGTTTTAACTTATGGTGGGCACCTAATTGGGTGGCTGCTGGCACAATTAAGTACGTTGAGACAAAAGAGTTTGGCCGGATGTACCGACCAGTGACCACCGATACTCACCTGTGGTAGAGAAAGCGCAATCAATTCATATACAGATTTCGTAATGGACACTGGCCAATTACAGCGTAACACGTATGATTTTATCTTTAATAAAACATCTCATAATCATAAACTTGTAACATTTAAGGTTTCTTAGATCAACAATCCAACAACCAATCTAATTTCCAGATCAAATCACTTATTGATCTTACCTGAGAAAACCATTAGCCAAGGTCGCAATTAAAAAATGTGAGGTCAAATAACGCCACTAGTGAAAAATAAAATTCGATCTCAGTACGTAATAATGAATGGTGGATGGAAATCCTGGCTAGCTCCCTGATTGTACGGAATTTTATGCATTTGTCTACTTGGCCAGTGGACAAAACTTACTTGTGCTCATTTTCCGGATCCAAACCACAACCCACCACAGATTACGTATCACACTTTTCATATGAAAATTCTCAACACATTCCAAATACGTACTCATTATTATAATAACACTACACACGTACCCGTAAAGCTAAAAGAAAATCCATAATACTGCATGCATGCAAAACTCCAGGGGTTGACCAGAAAAAGAAACAGAAAAGAAAACAAGTTAGACTTGTTCCTACTTCAGATATTATCCAGAGAATTGTAAGGGACTTCTCATCCGAAAAGTCTCCACTAGTAAATTCTGGTTTTGTCATTCCTTCTTGTTACAAGTAGTCAGGTACGTACTTTTGCATGCATGCATGCTGATAAATTAAATCAATTTCTCGGGACACTTTTATTCATTCCTTTGTGTTTTTATTAAAAAAAGTAAGGACCCAAAATGAAAATGGAGAATATGGAAGCAAACCAAATACGGTCGTCGTCGGAGGAGGAAACAACGGGGATGAGCAAATCAATGAAGAGAACCCTTCTAATAGTCAACTGCGTCCTCCTATCCATAGGCACTGCAGTGGGCCCACTTGTCCTCCGCCTCTACTTCATAAAGGGCGGCACCGGAGTATGGACCTCCGCCTCCCTGCAGACCGTCGGCTGGCTGGTGATAATATTCCCACTCATCGCGTCCTACATCTTCCGCCGGAGCAGAAACGGCCCCGAAGAAACGGTCGTCTCCTTCACCACGTGGCGCCTCGCCCTGGCCTCGGCGGTGTTCGGAATCTTGACCGGCCTTGACGACTTCCTCTACGCCTCCGGAGTCAACTACCTCCCCGTGTCCACGTCGGCGCTCATCATCGCGTCCCAACTGGCGTTCACGGCCGTGTTCGCTTTCCTCCTGGTCAGGCAGAAGTTCACAGCGTTTTCGGTCAACGCTATTTTCTTGCTGTGTTTAGGGGCCGCGACGCTTGCGGTGAACACCAGCTCCGACCGGCCGGCCGGGGAGACTGCCGCGCAGTACTTCAAGGGGTTCTTCATGACGGTGGGTGCGGCTGTTCTCTACGGATTCGTGCTCCCGGCGATAGAGCTGACATACAAGAAGGCCGAGCAGGCTATCACGTACACGCTCGTGCTGGAGATGCAGATGGTCATCTCTTTCTTCGCCACCGCTTTCAACGTCGTCGGGATGATTGTCCACAAGGAGTTTCAGGTCCGTTAACTATAACTTTTGTATGAATAACGCTTCAATATTCCGGTGGTATGAATACCTTATGTGGTTGCACCTAAGTACTAAGAGGCGTTATGTTGTTGATGTAAGCAGTGGGGCATGTGCATACTCCAGGGTATCGAATGTTCGCTACTCTCGGGTACTCATACCCATTACATTGCTGCCAACAACGCGTCACACCGTTGATGTTAAGTAGTGTTGGCGACAATCACGTAGGGGTACGCAAATTATGAAAGTATCAGAGTAATTGCCATTACTAAAATGTAAATAACTATAGTTAAAATGACTATTTTTTCAAGTGGAGTTCGTATTTACTTCGTGCAGTTCGTATTTTAATATAAATGAATTAATATATCTATAATAAAACTATTTACTAAAATAATTATTATTATATCAGTCATGAATATGATAAATGTTTTATAAAAAGTACACAAAGTATCAATCTAAGCATGCTTTCCGTTAGTCGTTGGTCTAGTCTATTAGTTGTTAGTCCGGTCTACTTTCTAACAATCGGACTAACAACTAATAGACTAGACTAACGACTAACGGAAAGCAGTGGATGGGCTTCGAGCAAGCCCAAAGGGATTAATATAATAGAGTTATTTTTTTTAAAAGGTCTTTTATTAAAAATATAATAGTTATTTTATGGATTGCGCAAAGTAAAATTTAAAATTTGTTATAAAAACTTTAAACTAATTGACGTGTATGGTATTATGGAAATGCAGATAATGCCGAGGGAAGCGGCGGAGTTCGAGATGGGGAAAGTGGGCTACTGCATGGTGTTGGTGGGTGTGGCGTTGGTATGGCAGTGCTTCTTCGTGGGAGCAGTTGGGGTTGTGTCCTGTGGTTCCTCGCTGCTCTCCGGTGTTCTCATTGCTACTTTCTTACCGGTTACCGAAGTATTGGCGGTGTTCATTTATCATGAGGAGTTTGGACCTGAGAAAGGCGTCGCTCTTATCCTCTCTCTCTGGGGATTCGTTTCTTACTTCTATGGAGAGTACAAACTTATGAGTAACGATGCTCCATGTCCTACCCTTGCTTGACCATATGCGTACATTTTCTGCCTAGTCTTACGCATTTTTTTTTTGTAGATAGCTAGACATCTTTTGATTGTTTTGCACGACAGGATGTAAAAGGTGACATTAAGAGGCTTCATTTTCACTGTTGTAAGAAAATTTTGGGTTAATCTAGGGGACTGGTTATTTTAACTATGGTGATGTTTGTTTCGATTTGTTGGCACGAGAGCCATTGACGTTTAATGAGAATCAACACAATTTTGAGCTTCCCACTTGTCTATCCCAACTTGGAAGCAGAACGTGTTAGTTATGCATATATGGTTTCCACACGTCTACTACATAGATCAAGTTCAACACAACATAAAAACAAAGCTAATGGGCGCCACATAGATCTGCATGGCTGCCTATGGATATCTCATATATGATTAGTTGACTGGGCTGCTGGAAATACAGAGACATTGAAAACAAGGTCCTCCGGAGAGACGAGATGAAGCAGGCAAACATCTCCGACTCCCAAATTGTTGTCCTCGTTGAACTGTCGCCATCCTTGTGCTAAAGTCACAGAACAAAATGATACCGAACTCCCCCTCGCCACTTGAACACTCCACTGCTTAACCGAGTTCCCGAATCCCCCCATCTGAAGAGCCACAGTAGTAGTTCTAGTCTTCCCTCTGTCCGGAATATGATCTCTCGCATATGAAATCGGTATCACCTAAGTGCATCCGACATCTTATTAAACATCATGCGACAATGGGATAAACGATTAATAAGTTTAGCAAAGTAGATAGCTACTACTCACAGGCCTGGATTTGCCTTCAACCTGATCGGAACTAAGGACGAGGATGAAACTAGGATGTGCAGGACTGGATGCTAGTACCGCATCCTCTATTCCCTTCTTGCACTCTTTGTACATCCTCCTTATCCTCCCGTTGAGCCATTGATTAGTTACTATCCCGCTTTCTTTTAGACGCTCCAGCGTCTTCTCCATCTCATCACCACCAACATTTTCATCTTTTTCGTCGTCGCCGTCGTCCGAAATCACAACAACATGATATGGAGGAGGATAGGAAATTGAGCAAGTGGTGAGGTCGAAGATCTCAACATCGAAAACAGAGCATCCTCTGTATTTAAACACCAAAAAGAATCCTTTGGAAATGGAATGATGTTCCATAAACTCACCCCACCCATCGCTGAGCCAGATTTCATCTCCCTTATTACCATCTTCCTTCCTCTTCTTCTCCACACCAACCTTACATGCATCCCCGTTCGGTAAGTACAGTTTGGCAACAGACGCAATTTCCGATCCGTATCTTCGAACAAAGTTCAACGGCAGCTTCTGCATATAGATCAGAGAAGAAACGAAATATATACAACATCTAGAACATTAAAAATTCAGGAAGACGGATGACTAACTAGAGTGTACGTAGTACTTTGGCGGCAGGGGAACTCACCAACTTGTTTTGTTGGAGGGTGTATGGGAGGATGATCCTGAAGAAACTTGTGTGTGGTTTGTTTATGGAAGCCATTGTTTGTTGGCGAAAGCTCATGCTACTCTACTAAAACTTGGAACTAAATGATCAATGACACATATTGCTTTTGAAAACTATCGATCTGTGACTCAGTGCAAAGCTTGAAATAATGCATCCTTTATTTATTTCAGGAAAATGTATTGGACCACTTAGGGTGACCAATAAGCAGTCATGCACAGACCTGCTAATGGGCTACTGAAATCTTAAAATATCAACCACGAACTTAAAAGGGTTAATATCTTAAAATATGTAATGGTGGTTCTCAATTATTAATTTAGAAATTTTGTTAGCCATAGTATTAATTTGATATAGTTTTAATTTTATAAGAATAAATTAATAAAACAAAAAAGTTAAAGGTAAATCATATTCTAGGTCTTATCAATAAAAATTGCTAAATAATTATAATTAACTAGAAGTAACCGTGTTATACCGGGAAAAATGGTATGGTAAAGATTTTGAACGCGTATATGTCAGAAAATTATGGAAAAAATACTACAGTGGGCACTGAGTAACGATAAGACGAACATATGAAAGTAGTCTAGTGGAAAAAGTAGAAAGACAAAAGTTTACGAATTGTCATCTCAAATGGAGAAGTGGGTCTCCGAAAAAACAAAAAGTACATTGGAGTAAGAAAATGGGTTACTTAAGGATTTGTAAATCGTGGTCTGAAACTAGAGAGTCGGGTGTTCCGAATAAAGGCCAAAAGAACAACTTACGAACGAAAAATGAGGAGAAAAATAGTAAAATGGAGAAGAGTTGAATTAAAATGACAAAATGATATAATGAAAAAGAGGTGCATGGTAAACATGGTGAGCATGATAGAAGGAGAATCTAACTATTGCATTGCACAGAGAGGGGGGCTGTTCATGCATGTATATGGATCCCAAACTGTCTACTGCAGATCAAGTAGCTAGCAAGACTTGGAAAATTAAAAGCGGCAAGTTTGAGTGAAGATGGATGATGATTTGATTGATTTCACTGTGCTGCAAATATAGACACATCCATAACAAGGTCCTCTGGCGAAATGAGTTGGAAGAGGCAAACATCTCCCTCCCCCAAATTGTTGTCTTCCTTGAACCGTCGCCATCCTTGTCGAAAACTCACACAATAATACGAACCCGACTTCACCCTCCGGTCATTCCCGACTTCCACACTCCACTGCTTCTTCTCCGACGACATCCGAAGAACCACACTAGTAGTAGTAGTAGTAGTGGTGGTCGTATCCGCACTCTTCAGAATATGCTCTCTCGCAAATGAAATCGGTATCGCCTGCAAGTAACTAGTTACTATCACCTGCCAGTTCGATAACTAATTAATTAATGGGGCCAAGTAGAGAGTACAACGTAACTCACAGGCTTGTATCTGTCTCCAGACTTATCAGAATTCAAGACGAGCATGAAACTTGGATATGCAGGATTAGATACTAGTATCGCATCCTCTATGCCCTTCTTGCACTTGCTGTACATCTTACTGATCCTCATGTAGAAGAAGTAACTAGTTACTATCCCGCTTGCTTTTAGACTTTCCAGCGTATTCACCATCTCATCACCACCACCAAATTTATCATCTTCTTCGTCGTCCGAAATCACAACAATATTCGGAAAACCACTTTCTTGAGGAGGAGGAGGAGGATAGGAAATTGAGCAAGTGGTGAGGTCGAAGATCTCAACATCGAAAACAGAGCATCCTCTGTATTTAAACACCAAAAAGAATCCTTCGGAAATGGAATTGTGTTCCATAAACTCACCCCACCCATCGCTGAACCAGATTTCCTCTTTCTTATTGCCATCTTCGTTCATGTTCTTCTCCACACCAACGTTCCATTCAAGCCCATTCGGTAAGGCCAGTTTGGCAGTCGACGAAACTTCGGATCTGTATCTTCGAACAAATTTCAACGGCAGCTTCTGCATACAGAAGATAAAGAAACAAAAATGGTATAGTTGGTAAGAAGAACTTTTCATTTATGTTGGTAAATTAAAACATTAAGAGGAAGATGGATGAGTGCTCACCAACTTCTTTTCTTCGAGGATGTATGGGAGGATGATTCTGAAGAAACTTGAGTGTGGTTTCTTCTCTATGGAAGATGATGAAGAAGAAGAAGAAAAAGGCCAAGTTCTTGAATGGTTCTTGGGCGCATGATGATGAGGAGACGCCATTGTTTTGCTTAATTGTCAGATGCTACTCTCCATCCAACATCTTGTTTTAAACCATCTCTGACGAATAGTCTCTCAGTCCGAAGAATTAAGATTCACTTATTTCAAAGAAGATTCATTGGACCACTTTGGCTGGCCAATAAGCATTCATGCACGGGCTACTGAAAAGTAAAATCAGATTTCTTGTTTTGGGGCTAGGCTTCCAAGTTCTGGACTTAGTTTTATATAGTTTGTTTAATTAATTATCTCAATCCTATTGGATTTGTTCGTCTTATGACACCATGTTAGATCAATTGCTTTGAATGAATCAATCTATGCCACCGCCGGATATCGCCCTCCTCGGCCACCGTCACCGGCCATGATAAAACGATTTAGTTCTCACAAAATTGTGTATGGTCGAAGTTAACGAAATGTAATCTATGTAACTACGGCTCAACACGCAGGCGACAACCTTCCTCTCCTTGACGTCGACGACCTTTCTACGTTGCTGCCGCTAGCGATCTTACGATTGGCACCTGACATACACGCCACGGGCGTCAATAATGTTCTTAGACTAAGCAATGAATACTGCATAAACTAAACAAACAATTACAAAACAGAGGCTGAAGTTCGAAAAAGACCGCTAGCTTTAGTAAAGAAGCAATAAAACTTGATTATGATCGTGGTAAAAAGCCACTGTCTTTGAAGCGATCCTCGACCATTGACGTATTAGCTCAAGGAAGCTCCCCAAGATAATTATAATCTTCTCCTCAGCTTTCTCTGTTGTTTTCGTGTGTTTGTTGTACCTCTGCCTTCCTTTAAGTTCGCTTATTTATAGGCAATGGAAGACTTTAAATCCTCTTCCACTAAAAGTAGAGAACTAGAGGATTATCCTCAACAAACACCAACTATATTATTGCATAGGAAATGAGGAAGTTAATTCATACTCTAACTCTAATTATTTGACGTAACACTGATCAAATTTTTCAAATGGATCAAATTATTTTGGTCCAACGTAATTTAATTCTCGATCCGAATCATGCTTGGACATTGCATTTCCAACACATAATATACAGTTTTCATTTTTCTTTTTGTGTTGGCTGCTTGATTACTCACAGAGTTACAGGTTACAGCATCGTTCTATTTGACTTGTGCATCTAAGCACTAGACATCGGCGTAATTCCGTACGTGTGCCAGGTTCGAATCTTGGTGAAACCATGAAAATATATTGTATCCGATTAAGATATAAGAACTGCAACATGCCGTAACACGGAGTCGGCAGTCGGGGCTGTTCATTCATATACGACACTATAGATCAAGTTCAACGCAACATAAAAACAAGCTACGCATGCTAGCTAGCTAGCTAGATAGGGAGGCTATACATACAAAATAAGCATGCAGTACAGAAGGGTTTGTCCAGAAAAGAAGAGAAACAAAAGGGAAAACGTAGAAAGAAGCTCCAAGTTCCAGTAATGCATAGATTCTGTGGGATGCAGGAAATATAGAGACATCGAAAACAAGGTCCTCGGGACAGACGAGATGAAGCAGGCAAACATCTCCAACTCCCAAATTGTTGTCGTCCTTGAACTGTCGCCATCCTAGTCCCAAAGTCACAGAATAATATAACTCCGACTTCGCTGGCCTCGTCATTTGAACACTCCACTGCTTAACCGAGTTCCCAGGTTCTCCCATCTGAAGAACCACAGTAGTAGCAGTCTCCCCTCTGTCCGGAATATGATCCCTCGCAAATGAAATTGGTATCACCTGCATCTCTATGAACCACAGTACTACTACTATACTACTACTCACAGACCTGGCTTTGCTTCCAATGTGATCGGAACTGAGGAGGATGATGAAACAAGGAAATACTGGATTGGATGCTAGTATCGCATCCTCCATTCCCTTCTTGCACTTTTTGTACATCTCCCTTAGCTTCCTATTGAACGAATTTCGACCGCTAGTTACTATCCCGCTTGGTTTTAGACTTTCCAGCGTCTTCTCAATCTCACCACCGCCAATTTTATCATCTTTTTCGTCTTCTTCATCGTCCGAAATCACAACAATATTCGGAAAACCACTTTCTCGAGGGGGAGGAGGATATGATATTGAGGAAGTGGTAAGATCGAAAATTTCGACATTGAAACAGAGTATCCTCTGTATCGGAACACCAGAAAGAATCCTTTGGAAATGGAATGATAATCCATAAACTCACCCCACCCTTCGCTTAACCAGATTTGGTCTTTCTTATTACCATCTTCTTTCATGTTCGTCTCCACACCAACGTTCCACGCATGCCCATTCGGTAAGCACAGTTTGGTAGTAGACGAAATTTCGGATCCGTATCTTCGAACAAATTTCAACGGCAGCTTCTGCATACAGATACAGATCAGAGAAGAAACAAAATCATACACACATGCAGTGCTGGGGAGTAGTTTGGTGGTGGCAGGGGAACTCACCAATTTCTTGTGTTGGAGGATGCATGGGAGGATGATTCTGAAGAAAATTGTGTGTGATGATTTGTATATCGAAGATGATGATGATGAAGGACAAGTTCTTGAACGGGTCTTGGGCGGATACGGAGAAGCCATTGTTTATCGTTGGCTTCCATTAACTTTGAAGTTGAAACTTAATTGAGTAAATCAGTAAATGGCACACATATTGCTTCTAGTTATCTCTCACAAAGGTCTCCCAGTCTGAGATGCATGAATTTTCAAGAAGATTTCATTGGACCACTTAGGGTGGCCAATTAGCAGTCATGCAATGCTATTAATGCTAATAAAATCTGATTACAAAATGTCAAAATGAAAACTGCCGCTTGAAGTAGCCTCCATGTCGAGTACTTACATAACACTTTGGATTATTGTATATATATATATGATTCATTGTGGTCTTGTAGAAATCCTTGTAAAAAATATGTTACAAGAATCAATGAAAACATCGGATATTGTGAAAATTGATACACTAAGGCCACGCTTATACCGTACCTTTTGCCACGTACAACCACCTGACTCTCTATCCACGTACAACCATAAATATATAAATTCTCATTTTTCTCAGTTTCTGTGTAAATTTTGAAAGATCTTTTCCATCTAGCTACCACCACAGACCCTCTTCCATCGTTCAATTTCTATCCTTTCCTTAATATTTCCAAAGCTAATATTCAGAGCCACTGATTAGACTGAAGACTGGTATATTGTTCCCTAGTTTGATGACTTCTTTTGTTTGATCGAACTGATAAATTTTGCTTTCTTCAGTGGAGAGATGCTTTTATTCTTTTCTACCACCGCACAGATGCAGCTGATTGTTAATTAGTCATTTTTTGTTTCCCGGTGGTTATATGTTTTTTCTCTCACAAAGATCAAAAGTCTGCAACTCTGAGTTTCTCTAATTTTGTTTGGCTTATGGGGTGTGAAGTCTGCATCAAGTTCTTAGCTCAAATCAGCGACTTTGGTCTTGGGTTTTCGGTGTTGGGTTGTTTCTCTCATGCTTTCGATTTTCTATGGCTTGTTTTTCTTTTGGCGTTTGGGCTGAAGCTGGTTCAGTCAATTGATCCCAGAAATGGGGTTTCTTGCCGAAAGGGTTCTGATTTCGCATTCAACTCCACAAAGATTGCGTCTTTCAAGGATAAGAATGATGAGGATGATGATGATGATGATGATGAGACTGAATTATACGGCGAAGATGAAGAATTTGACGTTGTGGCACTGAGGAGATTGGTTAAAACTGAGAGGCAGAGGAAACGAGCGGCAGAATTGGAAGTGGAGAAGGAAAGAACGGCGGCTTCATCCGCCGCTAATGAAGCAATGGCAATGATTCTGAGGCTTCAGAACGAGAAAAGCTCTCTGGAGATTGAAGTCAATCAGTACAGGAGAACGGCGGAACAGAACAAGGAGTATGCCCGACAGGTTATCCAATCGCTTCAGTGGATGATCACGAAACATGAAAGTGAGAGGAGGTTGCTGGAAGAGAAGCTCAGGATTTGCAGGCTGAAGTTGGAGAGACATGGAATAATTGGTGAACCTGATTGTGATTTTGGTGATATGGAAGTTGAATCTTTAGCAGCTACTGTTATTGAGGCAACAAGTTGTTGAAGAAACAGAATGACTGATGAGGTTGGAACAGAGGTGGTCCCCAATCGACAAATATTTGGTTGCAATGCCAGTAAGGTTCAGTAAACAAAAATATCTCGAATACATATCTGGAGACTAGAGAGACCTAATATTTGGTAGCAGTTTGTAAACTGTGTTGGTAATTCGCTAATTCTGCATTGGGGTCCTTCTGCATTTGCGATCAGGAACTTGTTCAATTTCAACGTTCAGACCAAACTGAGTTTTGATTTGAAACATGTACATTGGTTGGTGTATGATCTAACATCGTACACTTTTGATTTCGCTACTCGAGAAAAATGAGCTTTGGATCCGGCTTTTCCTTGGACGACCTGGAAAAGGGTTGGCGCCAGTTTTACTCTTTTAATAATGAGATCTCGAGAGGACAGAATTTTTTGTCATATCTTACAACCATTAGGTGTTTGTTTGTAGACTGGTATCGAATCGACTTAAGCAAGTTCTACCCCTTTCTCGATATGCTTTGAATCTAGGTTTTTAGAACTGTAGCGAGATGTCGAATTGGTATGTTATATGGTTCAACTGCTTAAATCGTAAATCGTAGTTGAATTATGATTATGTCGAAACTATATCAGAACATTTTATCTATAAAAAGAGAACATGGATTACTATTTAATGAATGATGTTTGGTTTTCTTAAAAATGTTTTATTTTGAGTTTATTGGGGGGTTTTTTGTGTTTACTAAGGCTTTATTTTGAGTTTACGGGGTTTTATTTTGAGCTCACATATTATCCTTTATGGGTTTTGTGATATTTTTCATTTTTCAATTGACATGTTTTAAATTATTTCGCGCTTTCATTTTGTTAATACGTTTTCTATAAAAAAAATATTTTATCTATAAAAGGAAAACATGAATTACTATTGAATGAATAATGTTTGGTTCTCTTATAAGGGCATTATTTTGAGTTTACTAAGACTTTATTTTGAGTTTACGAGATTTTATTTTGAGCTTACATATTACCCTTCATGGGTCTTGTAGTATTTTCCATTTTTCAATTGACATGCATTAACAAAAGAAAATTCTATCTATAAAAGGAGAACATGAATTACTATTGAATAAATAGTGTTTGGTTCTTTTATGAGGGCTTTATTTTAAGTTGACTGGGCTTTATTTTGAGTTCTTGGAGATTTATTTTGAGTTTCTTTGGAGCTTTATTTTGAGTTTATGTAGATTTTATTTTAAGCTCATATATTACTCCTTTATGAATCTTGTGGTATTTTTCATTTTTCAATTAACATGCCTAAAATTGTCTCGCGCTTTCATTTTGTTAATACGTTTCTATAACAAAAAAAAATTTCATTTATCTCCACTTATTCTCTAAAATATTTTACAACATCAAATTACTACCGTCAGTAGCACCGTCGATTGAGACAAACTAATTTTTAAAAAGGATGTATTGATCTGATTTTTAGATCTCCTCAGTATCAAGATTTGTTCATCAAACCATATTTTGTATCAACAATTTTCATTAGATACGGATTCTCAACCATGAGATCTCCTTGTGGAAACTTGTGTTTCGTTGGAACTCTGGAATCCGTTTCGTTTTTTTTTACATTTTTAAGGTTGTCTACTGTACTGAAAACCATGCTACAGAAAGTGTGCATTGCCAGGACCCTTGGAAGCAAGTATGGCACTAGCATAGCTAGCATCCATTCCTTGTATCAAGGACAGCAGTACCAAACCGTCAGTAGCGATTATCGATCAAATGCTCGTCGTCAAACTAACAATGCTACATACGATTTGGTTGGAAATCTGGCAGAAAAACATCACTTAAGAGGACTTGTTGGTAGTGATCCTTGGTATCAATATATTGGAAAACAATGTAACAAGCTGATAATCCGCAACATATAGTCCTAGATCCAAAGGAATCGAAGATAATATTACGTCACATCCAATCTAATAAACAAAGATTAGAGGACTTTCGGAAAGTTCCCAAGAGGAAGAACATAGACAGACATACAGGTAGCACTGGAGCTGTCTAGGTACCATCTGGCTGGACAAAGGGGTTGGCAATCTCATCTGTACCATCAGTTGGTGATACCAACATTACAGCAGTCCCTCTGCAGACCTGCCGTCACAAAATTACAACGATGTGTTAGTTTGTTAGAAACTATATGATAACAAGACAATGTACTGGACTTATTATTAAACTTTGACTGGAAGTCCACCAATGAAAGTTTAGTAAAGAAGTCAAACATACAATTAGTCCAAGTGTCCTCGTTTGGTCTGTAGTCTTCAGTGGATCGTCAGAATCTGCAATCAAATGAACAATTTCGTCAGGGTAGTTTACCCTAAAAGGAGATACAACTGATGGTATCAATGTAATCTAAAGCATACAACGAAGTATAGAATCACTAGACAGATACTTGGGTGGGGATAAAATCAATCACCATAGCATTACGAAGTTGTGCTACGCTCTAACAGACATTACATTGTTTGCGACTGAGAGGACAGGTTTCGAGATGGAAGTTACTAATCGGTTGCATTGTTTGAAACACAGTTAATTAAATGGCAGTAATATCCTTCCTAGCATGTTTGCTTTCCATCACTATCATCGTGCTTGAAGCTTATCCGTATGGGTGCGAAAAGATTAAACTTCTAGATGAATAATAGAGAATATAGAGAATTGCACAACAGCTATAGCATTAGTTTTGCATCCCTACCAACTAATATGATATAATCTCTTATTTTCATTAAACAACAATTGTTCATACATGAGCAAAAATCCGCATAAACTATCAGGACCTTCAAAGAAATATCAGTCTTAACAATTATATCAGGAATCAGCAACCAGACAGCAATTACCTCGTAGAAACTCCACTGCTTCATCCAGCACAAGGTTTAACAGCTGATCATATCCTTTCAATGTTCCCGTAACTGAAACAGGAAGTATACCGTCAGTAATTCTGATAAATCTACCAAGCATGTACATGATCTCTTGCTAGATCATCTCTAGAAAAGAGGAGGCATAAGGATGCACTCTGCAGCGTTATCCTATAAAAACTCCCAATAAGGATAACCACTATTGATCATACTGTCTTTCTAAGTCAGACGAACCAACCCAGACAGATTTGGAGGAAAGGAATGTTGAAGTATCTGTGTCTAAAGCATAACAACATTAGCTGCAAAAAAACTGAAAGCAGCCACATCATGAGTCACCTTGTCTACCACCGGTGAGCTTGACTGAGACGCCCTTGTCCACAAACTTCGCCAAATCCAAGACCGTTTCTTTTCTTCCAGACTGGAGGAAAATGCAATCAAATCAGAAAACTGAACGAAACGGTGCTTCATATTTTTACTTGTAGTCTTGAAGGAAAGAGCATTACCATCTTCACATGGACTATGAAAGAGAGCACCTAAATCTTGAAACTGCAAACAGAAGAGAACGAAGATTAGTGTTCGGATCAGAGACACGGAATATTAAAGCAGAGAAAACGGAAGTGGCAACTGAATCTCATTGAACAAGTCTATATGTACATATCCACAACCAAAAGCAAAGTTCCCAAGCAAGTAATTGCAGTGTGCCATAATTGCCATACTTGAAGAAAGAATAATGTAAAAAAGTGAATTGTATTTGACGAAAGCAAAAAATAATAAAATCACGCTAGCAAAATACAGACCATTGGCTGAAACCCTAAAACCCATGTACAGTATAGTTCAGGCCTCAAGGTGAAGTTATGTAAGAATCAGCAGCTGAACAAGGAAAAATAACTGAAAAACAGAGAGAGGGCAGCTGATTAAACTGAGATTAGAGAGTACCTTGAGTCAGCGGTGAGCCAGCTAGGACGTCCGGCGGATTAGTCGATCGGTGAAGTAGAGACGGGCACAGCCAACAGAAGAAGTAGTGAGAAAAGCCGCGGGATCGCCGTAGCTTATGTCTGCAATATTTGGGCCTCAGTGTACTTTACATGGGCCAATAACGAAAGTACAGTTCAGCCCACTAGTCCGTATTTGAAATACCATTTTCAATCACCCAAGTTTAAATTAATTAATATTAAGGTAACGCAACTTTTTTATGTATTCAAAAATTTGAATTTGTGTCGAGTATTCATATAAAAAAGTTCTCTCATGTAATGGTGGCTTATACCGTGCATTTTTAAAAACTATGGCATCGTAACCGCATTTTACCCCGAATCTTCCGTCTGCTGAATATTGATTAAGATCGCTTTTAATTTTCTTCCCCAATAATTCCCCAAATCCGTAACAGTCAGCTTTCGCAGGGAAGACGAAAGGTAGCTGTCTCCGAGTCTCTCTATCTCCCCGCAGTGAAGAAGAAGACGAGGCAGATTACAGTTTTAGAATTGAAAAAGAGACGAACTTCAGGAGATGGACGCTAGCTATCTCTCTCTGCCTTCCAAACGAACCATTCATCACCCTGCCGGAGGAATGTGCGACCCCAACAAACGTTTCAAGCAATTCCCTCCTTCTCCCAATCAACATCATCATCATCTGTCAGTGCCTGCTGGACACGTTTGCTTCCGTCTCCTCTGTCACTCCTCCCGCGTCGGTGGTATCATCGGCAAGTCCGGCAGCATAGTGAAGCAGCTGGTGCAGCAGACCGGCGCTAAGATCCGTGTCGAGGAGGCTCCCGTTGACTGCCCCGATCGAGTTATCTCCGTACTCGCTCCCGCCGCAATCAGCTCAAGGATTTCATTGCCAGCAAGCAATGGCTTCGCCGATTGTGAATTCGATGTGTCTAGAGGTCAGGAAGCGCTGGTGAAGGTATTGGAGAGGGTTTTAGAAGTTGCTGCTGAGACTGATGGTGGGAGTCTACCTGAAGGGAGGGTTGTGTCTTGTAGATTGCTGGCTGAGGGGACCCACGCGGGTTCTGTAATCGGTAAGGGAGGCAAGGTTGTGGAGAAGATTAAGAAGGATTTTGGTGTTAAAATCAGGGTTATGAAGGATAAGTTGCCTCTTTGTACTGCTCCAACGGAGGAGATTATTGAGGTAATAACAGTCCCTTTCTTCTGTTGCTTTGAAAGAACCCAACTTGGTGTGTTTGGTTCATTTTTGTCTTGTCTGGCTGCGATCGTTGCTTAACATTCATTAAAAATCGGCTCTTGGAAAAAATTACTGATAGTATGGCTATGCTTAACTGACGGAGGAAGTAAGTTTTGTAATGCTGGTATTTTATGCGCACAATCTTGTCAATTTATGTTGTTGTGATGAGTTGTATCCCTGTCCATATGGTTCCCAAATTGTAGATTGAAGGGGAAGTTATGGGAGTGAAGAGAGCATTAGTTTCAGTCTCTCGCTGTCTTCAAGATTCTCAACTATCTGATAGGACGAGAATGTCTGGCAGAAAACCTGTTGAGATGGTTCCTAGAGAGCCGCCTGACATGCGGCTGAATATTCTATCGCAGCACGCCTCAATTCCAGGCTCTGTATCAACTTCAGGAGGTCATTCTTTGTCGCTGGAGTCTGACAGAAACCGTGATACTAGGACGTTACTGGAGGAAGTTGCTTTCAGAATTCTTTGTTCCAATGATATAGTTGGTGGTATTATTGGAAGTGGTGGAAGCATTATCAGGTCTCTTCAAGATGAGACAGGCGCTTCTATAGTTATTGGACCCTCTGTGCCTGATTGCGATGAAAGATTAATCACCATTGCAGCATCAGAGGTTAGAAATGCTGTGTTGATCCTGTTATAGCTATTCATGTTGATCTTTTGTTTTATGCTGATCTTAATGGTAAGTGATATTGGTATCTACTGCTGCAGAACCCAGAATCTCGGTACTCTGCTGCACAGAAAGCCACAGTCCTTGTTTTCTCAAGAGCCGTAGATGCTGGGATTGAGAAGGGGCTTGGAGGCTCCTTTAAGGGATCCCCTGTTACTGCTAGGATCGTAGTCTCATCAGCCAAAGTTGGTTGTTTGTTGGGGAAAGGAGGCACGATAGTTTCAGAAATGCGCAAGGATACTGGTGCTGGAATACGGGTATTAGGACATGACCAGCTGCCGAAGTGTGTGCAGGAGAATGATCAAGTGGTACAGGTAAAGATATAACCTACGCGTCATTGTCTGGTCTTGGTGGTTGTTTTTCCTGTTTCAAGTTAAAGTGACATGTATAATTAAATTTTGAAAGTAAGTAACAGAAGGTGAAGTACGCTCATGAAAGCATGTATTATTTGTTGACCATCATAGTGGAGATAACAGCTCATGCCAAAATTAGAAGAAGATATTCAGATCCTTTTTGGAATAAGTATAATAGAGATGCTAAGCGCAAGTCTTATTTATTTGTTACCTTTGCATGTTTAACAGATTTCAGGAGAATTGGTTAATGTAAGGGATGCAATATACCATGTTACTGGGAGACTCCGAGATAACCTGTTCTCTGGCTTGCTGAGTAGTTCTATGACAGGGAGCACAACTCTATCTACTGAGCCTAATCCCTATGGAAGTGTTAGGGATCTTCCAAGGATGTCTCTAAAGGAACCGTTGCGAGACTCATCAAGGGAATCTTTCATGGAGTTGTATAGTTATCAGCCGGAGGACCCCTCAATGGAATCTTATGTGGACCGGTATCGGTATCCCTCCGGGGAGCCAGCAAGGGAATTATTCAACCAGCCGTTGAGGAATTCTTTAAGGGATCCTTTAAGGGACTCATTCACAGATCCTCTTGGGGATTCCTTGAGATACCCACTTAGGGATACATTTAGAGATCCATTAAGAAATCCTCTGAGAGATCCTACTCTTTCCTCACATGTGTCAGTTGGTACTTCTCATAGTTTAGGCCGACACTCTAATCTTGGATACAGCATAGACCATCTTGGACTTTCTCATGGTCGGGACGAATCCCAATCACCAAAGTCATGGACACACCAGGTGACGCGACCTCATATCCTACTCTTCTCTTATTGAAGATGTATGTCCATGGACAAACACTGAGATATATGTATATATATGACTAGCTGATGCTTTCCCTGATGTCCTTTGTTTGTGCTTGGTAAATAGATAACTGGGGCAAATACAAGAGGCTTCACTGATGTTAGCAGAGGATTATCTTCCTTCAAAGGTGGCCTTGAATCGGCCAGGTTGGTAAACATACATTTCACATGAACAAAATAATGCATCTATTAACTTCTCCTATCTCACTGTTGTTCTTTCCAAGTTTTCATCTTTGTCTAACTAGTATTTATCTCCGTTAATTACGCTTGGTGTAGCATCGAGAGAGTTATCATTAAAATTATATTCTGGAGGAAGAATCTTAGCGTGAATAATGTGTTTTTTTAAGAGAGGGAATCATGATTTACGTGTAAATGATTATACTTCCCTTTTGTAGTTTTTGCTGGTTAGTAATTTGTGTTGGATAATTAAAGGATCATTGATCCGTCAAGTGTTTGTGATAATCAGTTCCAGCAGGTCGGCAATTGTAACAAACACAACTGTTGAGATTGTGGTACCTGAAAGCGTTATCAGCTGTGTCTACGGGGAAAATGGGAATAATCTGGTTCGTTTGAGACAGGTACTTATTCCATTTCCTATTTTTTATTTATTATTATTAAGAAATGAAACAAGTTTATGAAGTCTAACGTTAAAATCATCCTTGATAATCTATCTTCCACCATTGTAACTGCTACAGACAGGTATCTTGCATAGTATTTGTTTGTATAATTTGACTGGCTAGGTTTAAAGATTTATGTGGAAGATTATATTGTCCTTTATGACGTGTTTTGGCCTTGCCATTGATTTCCTTTTGACTGCATGTTAAGGTTCCTTATTTTCTGCATGGAATTCAAATAAGTTACAACATGTTTGTTAAGTATTCGGATTGCATCAGCCGACAGTACCTTAAAAAATCAACTATTGGTAGAAAACAAATAAGATCAAGATTAATTGAAAGACATGAATGATCAAAAGATTGAGGAAATAAATCTGTAAAGAAGCTCCTTTGTTCCTTTTTACCAAACTGTACTCTTAAACTTGGAAATAGAATCTAAATATCCTTAAAATGTCAACCAGTAAAACCCGTTTAATCTTATAATTAACTTAGAAAGTATAGTGCATAAACAGAAAAGCTACAATTACAATTAAACAAATTCTGGTAACTTCAATTTTATACGGAAAGAACTTTTAACTCGAAACTCTCTCCCTAGATGCATTTCTGAAGTTGTCTGAAGCTGCTGAAATGTTAAACACGGGCACTTCAAATCGTTATTCTCTTGTAGCTCACATGGAAGAAACCAAGCAAAACAGTAATTTTCAATGCTGTAATAAAGTTTAAATCTCGGTACTTATGTGATAGTTATATGGATAGAGTGAACAGACATGTAAGCACACCCACATAAGTATTTTACAAATGTATCGCAAATGTGACATGAATTCAATAAGCTACTTACCCTCTGGTGTTACTTAATCAGATCTCAGGTGCCAAGGTTATAGTTCATGAACCTCGTGTAGGATCAAGTGACAGGATTATTGTAATATCTGGGACACCTGATGAAACTCAGGCAGCACAAAGCCTTCTTCAAGCATTTATCCTGACGGGACAATCTTGATAAAACATGCTCATAGTTCTTATGTCAGACCATGCGGAAGACTAATAGTTCTCGTCAGTTGTGTATTTTAGAAAAACATTGAAGTCTGTCGATCTTCAGCATACTTAGATATGCCAAACCCTTTCTTCTGACTTTTTCTGGTCAAATTATAAGTTTTTCCTTCTACTGATTATCATTTGCTTCAATTTTCTTTCCCTTCCAACAAATAGATTCATGGCTCTGCTTAAGACAGACTTAAAGATACTCTCTTTTCTTGGAAATTGATGAATAGAAGAAGTTGCTTAAAATAGTAAAATACCGTTAAACTGCAAAGTGAGAATCCGAACTCAAGCAACCCAAAAAAAAAATTTGAACATGAAACTGTGCTCATCATAGTTGTGCTGAAGATTGTACAACAATACGGTCGATACTCCTGTTGTCTAAACTTTAAATTGCTAGATTTGATGATCGGGAACTCTACAGTATCTGCCTCGGGTGTATTCTTCCTCACTGCAATTTTCTGTTGACTGAGTTCTCCATCTCCAGTAAACAGCTCTGAGATCCATCATTCATGAGTCATGGCTGGTGTATTCATTAGTTGTACTGCAATTATATATGTACCCTTTCAGACTAGTGAGTGTAGGGAAATAAGCTGGTTCGATGGCATTATTGCTCAATATCTAGGATGATAGTCTTGAGATTAAATGATTTCGATGGCATTATGCCTCACTGTGGTATGCAGAGTAGTAGTTTCACGGTGGGTTTAGACTTTGGATCAGCTTAGATTTATTTTGCAAAGCAAGCATATACAAGCTCGAACCAACTGCAAACCAGAAGGGAATTAATTACAAGGAGAAAAAGACTAGGCAGCAGCAAAAAGAACATGCGGAAAAATATAATTAACAAATTCAGGGAAGAGGGGAAGTACCATCTGGGGGCACGAAAGGTCGATTTCGTGGGAGGGATTCAAAATGAAAAATCGAAAGAAAACATGCTAGATTTGTGTTTCAAAGTGTAGGCTATATTCGTCAAATTTATGACGGTTTGGACCTGGTTTTGGTATTAGCACGACGACAAGTCATAAGAACCCATGAAATAATAGATGCCTGCCTTAGGTGTGGAACTGGAATATGCAACTTGGAGAAAGCAAATATATGCTAGCCAGCAGATCAAAATTTCGAACACTGTTTGCAACTGAAACAAAGCGGCTATTAATATACTTAAATACCTCCTGTGACCGAGTATCATAACGATGTTCTTGAAATGCCGCGTCTTTCTTGCGCGATTCAAGAGGTTTATTTAGCTAATGATTATGCATGTATTTTTCGTTACTGACTGGATTTGCGAGGTGGAGTTGGAGTTCTCCTCCAGTATATCTAATCTAAAGGGGCAAGAACCCGTTGATCTCTCCTCGTGCCATGTCTGTGAATAAGGAAAACAAGCAAGGACGAGCAGATGCCTTTTATCCAAGAATCGACGGAAAACTGTAAGTCCAGAGAAGAATTGTGAGTCTGATTTTATAGGAAATGAAGTATCCATGTTAAATAGCTTAATCGATCCTATATCTACACATGTTTTCATTTCCCCGACTTGGAACAGATCGAGGCCTTTAATAAGTAACTTGTATGTAATATGGTACGACCACCTCCATTTTCTGTCATCATTCATCCGGCTGATTACCTGCCATGGATCGAGTTTATGCTCGAGTTGATGTAGTTTATCGGCAGTGTAAATGAGTCGACAAACATGCACTCATCCGGACTGTCTACATGGCCATGAAGGGTATGCAGCTCTAGATCTGCTGCCCTCAACTCGTTCCAGCTACGTACCATCATTATCATAATCCAAATATCAAATGAACTATCTGCTGCCAAATGTGTTTAATGATATGCATACACAGATGAAGAACAAAGGCGAGAAATGATTAATTACAGTACAAACGGCGACAATGGATCAATTACAGTAGTTAATCACTAACCAACCCACAACAAACAAACTAACGAATGGACTGAATTATGAATCTCATAAGAATTCTCCCCCAGAAACATTCATCAACAGCAAGACCGTGCAAACAAAGAGAAAAGTACTACTAATAAAAAGAATGTAGCTAGAAGAGACCGGGAGGAGGAGGAGGAGGTTAGTAGCGGCCGCCTCTTAAGAAAGGGCGAGATTGGAAATCAACGGGGTGAGAGTAGTGAACAGTGTCCTTGACTTTGTGGTAGCCGTCCTTGAAGACTCCGAAGCCGAAGAGAAATCCGATGACTACCGCCACCAGAATCAAACAGGTGCAGAGCATGCACACCCTTCCCCCGCAGCACATCTTCCCACACTTATTGCAGCGAAACTGAGAGAGAGAGAGAGAGAGAGAGAGAGAGAGATCTGCGGAGTTGTGTGTGTAAAGAGAGAGGATTGAAATCGCTGTTCTTGTGTGTTTGGGGTATATTGTAACGTTAAAGTAAAAGAGACGTAGACGGAAGGTGGAGGAAGGTGGGCAGTTACAATAAAGGTGGTTGTTTTCTGTTGAGAAATTAGGAGTAGGAATTGACCAATTTCGATGGAATTCGATGATTCTTTGTGTTCTGTTGCTAAAAATGGCAGTCAATTTCACAGGAACCCAACTCCGGAAAACAAACAATGAATTTGGTTTTCCGTTACGCTGGGGGATGATCGTGGTTCGTCGACGGAACTTTAAACAGAGAGAGTGGTTGTAACGGTAGCTGTTGCTAGAATACTAGTGCTAGTTATAATATTCCGTTTGGGAAAAGATCACGGTAGATGAGAGAGTTGCGTTTTCTCTAAGTTTCCATCTACTTTAGGGTAAACAGACGACGACGACCCATGAAAATGAAGGTGTCTAGGTAACCATCATCATCTTCCTTTTCATGGTCAATAATTACCCAACTCTCTCCTGGCTGCCTTCTTAGCCACCTGCCGCCCTCTGTGCTATCCCGACATGCTATGCTATTACACTACAGATTGAATTTCTGGCTCCGGGCTGTGTATTTTTGCTCTTGCAGGGGGTGGTACATTGTTAAAGTATACTCTTTTCAGTGCACGCGAGCTGTTTGTTAAAATGTCAAGCTGAAAGAAGCATAGCAATATGGCCTAGCATTCCCATAATCGGTGCAGCTGACCTGGGACTCCCGACGATGGCTATGAGGGCATGAGGCCTAATTTAGGAACTATATACCGTACAGTTCAACAACTCTCACTGTGTACTCTGCGGATTTCGTCTTGGTCTTCGTAGACTAGGCTGTTCATCTTCATCCTTGCATATTTTTCTAACAAATAGTGATGGAGATGTACCAACTACCCCTAATCGGATTAAGACTTTCTTTTTCACTCTGTAAACTAGTTGACCTTGCAGTCAGAACCACATTGGTGGCTCGCCTTGTGTTCTATTAGCTCCGTTTGCTCTCTGATTTTCCATTTCCCATCATACATATATTATTGCTATCATATGGCACTTTGAAATTAAGTATATTAGTTCTAAAACATAGGCATATCCCAAAAATATTATCACAGTATCGATATAGTTTATGCGTCACGACCTATCCAATAATTAATCAAAAATGTTCCGACGTTAGATTTTTCCGTCCTTCAACTAACATGGACAACATACCGTTAAATGAGTCGTACAAATTTCAAATGTCCATAGATGTTAGTTTGTCCGACTGGTTGATAAATAATTTATTATTAATTTTGAAACTCATTTTATCACATTTAATCTTCACCATTCATTTTGTTAGTTTGCACCCAACTGTCAGGAATTTCAGACGGTTGGATGAAAAGAAATTAAGACTCAGCCCGCAGTCACAGCCTACTAGTTAAATATTTTATCATATGCTTAACTAGGTCAATCAATGATGAAGAAAATAAACAAAAAAGTGGGCGGTTTTTGCATGTGACATGAAAAGGAACCAAAACATAAACTTATATTAAGAGCAATTGCCAGTGGCGGCATCTCAATTTCCAGGTGTTCTTACAGTTACAGCCATGCAACAGCCATATGCATGGCAGCTTATCATGCCATATGCCTCGGATTGGTGCACTGCTGTAATATCTAGTATTTATACGTTACGAATGATCAATATATGGATAAGCTCATGAATATATACTAATAGTCCACTTGCATACGTAGATAGTAGCTGGTGCCTAGTTGTACATGAAGCATTGTTAGTAGTTGAGTACTTGGGTAGAAAGGTTTGTTTGCACAATCCATAATGATTTGAAAGAGACTAGTGCCAAACATGGCACATTTTGAAACAACATCTCCAGTCCTTCCATCTTAGTCAAACACATCACTCTCTTATCTCCTCTCAATCAATGCCAAGCGGACTCCACCATCTAATAGTAAACAACCCAACAAATATTTGTTCGAACTACTGTAGCTTATTAGTTTGAAGATTTGTCTTTGATAAATGATTGAAGCTCATTTGAAGACGCTACCTGGTTAATTGACACGCATGCTAACATAATCTACCCTTTGTTGATAATAATACCAATCAAATTCATAAGTAATATGATGACATACAAACATTATATAATGAAATAAGAGATGTTACTTCAAAGTCACACGTTACAAAACCAAACCCAGTTTTTGTCAACTTGTGGGTGGAAATATAAGCCAAAGGTAATAATAATAAGCATGATTCATGAAGCCCACCATTTTTTTCTAATTTTGTTTTTTTGTTTTTATAAATAAACTATCTGAATTCTCTGCCCCTGCCCTGCTACTTCTTCCACCTCTCTGCTTTCTCTTCTTCCTTTTTCTCCTTTTCCCAATCGCCATGGATCACTACCACTGACCACTTTCTACTCATTAATTCCCTCATCAATGGAAAGCTACTCCTACAACTCCTCCTACCCGGATTCAGGCCACTCCTCCCCTCGATCCCGCGAAATCGACTTCGAAAACCCTCCCCCATGGGAGGACCAGTCTTCCTCCTCCTCCCTGAACTCCGCCGCCGTCAGCAAGGTCAAGTTCATGTGCAGCTACGGCGGCAAGATCCACCCTCGCCCCCACGACAACCAACTCGCCTACATCGGCGGCGACACCAAGATTCTTTCCGTTGACCGCAGCATCAAGTTCTCCTCCCTCATCTCCAAGCTCTCCGCTCTCTCCGGCGACGGCGTCGACATGTCCTTCAAGTACCAGCTCCCCGGTGAGGATCTCGACGCCTTGATCTCCGTCACCAACGACGACGACCTCGAGCACATGATGCACGAGTACGATCGCCAGTCCCGCGCCTCCGCTAAGCCTGCAAGGATGCGCCTTTTCCTATTTCCGGCGAATCCATCTCCGCCTGCCAGCTTCGGATCCGACGGCGGAAAGTCCGACGGATTCGTTGAGGCCTTCAATTCCGTTCCGGTCCAAGTGAATCCCAAAGCTGCTGCTGCTCCGGTGGGTCAAAATAATGCTGATTTCTTGTTTGGATTGCAGAAAGGAGTAGGAGTTGCTCCTGCCGCTCCCGGGCCAGCTGTGAAAGCGCGTGATTTTCACCCGGATGTGAATCTCGGGTCCGGAGTCCGCGATGATCGGGTTGTCGGGTCGGATCCGGCTAGCGTACAGGCACAGCTACAGAGGATGCAGATTAGGGAGCAAAAGCCGACCCCGCCGCCGCAGCATAATCTAGTTGCTGTCGGTGGATATGCTGTCGATCCTGCTCAGAAGATGCCGGCGATGGCTATGGCGCCTCCCCGGACGGAGGCGGGAAATTGGATCGAAAAACATGTCGGCGGCGGGGGAGGACTGGGTTATGATCAGGATGTGGAGGTTTCTTACGAAGATCCAAACTCATATCGGCAACAGCAGAGAGCGGCACCCAATTCAGCTGATCTGGCGTCGTACACGATCGTCCCCTCACAACCTCAACAACAGCAAAACGTGTATATGCAACCGGCTTTCAATGGTCAACCCGGTCAAGGGTACTACGTGCAGAGGATGGGCGGCGGCGGAGGAGGGGGACCGGAGATTTACCGGGAACAACCGGTTTATAATATGTTGCCCATGTCACAGCCGCAACACCACGCACCGCCTCCGATGACGACGGCTCCCGGCGGAGGAGTACATCAGATGACGATGGTGAGTTCGGGGGTTACGATGACGGCGGATGGAGGGGCTAGGTACCACCAGCAGCCAGCAGGGACGACGATGGCGTACGATAGCCAGATGGGGAGGCAGGTGTACTACCATGCGCAGGGGGGCACGGGGCATCACCCGCCGCAGGTGGTGGGTCCTCCTCCGGGGGTGGCTTTACAAGGTATGGTGTTTAGCGGTGGCGATATGAGGAGCGCTGCCGCCGTGGCTATGCCGACGGAGGCGGCGGCTAAGATGGTGAGCAAAGTTCCACAGACGTCAGTTTGAGTAAATCACGTGTTGGGCAGATGGATGAGTCACATGATTGGCGAAACTGTGCGTGGTGGTAGATAATTATGAGAAACTATTTCTAAGCTATTATTTATTTTGCGTTATTATTATTACTATTACTATTACTATACAGGATCGGTAGTTGGTACCATATGTAGCTTCATTGGCGTTACTGCTTTGGATTTTGTTTATAGAAGTAAGAAGTTGTTAATGGGTTGACTGATGAGATAAATAATACTCAAGTTTTAATTTAGAGGTCGCTTGGAGATTGCTCCAAACTGTGTGTACTCTACATATACATGTTAATTTACCATTTCCCAGTTAGCTAAAACTGTTTTATTAAACCAAAAAATTCCAAGTTAGCAACGAACCAAGACGATCAAATGCGCAGGTAACCTTCTTTTGCTTTAATCCTCTTGAGAAACGATCTCCTGTTGATAGTCCATCCTCTACTCATGGCAACTCTTCTCCTCCACGAGGTAAACCATGTATAAGTAGCCGGGAACAGAAAACACAGCAGCACCAGCACCAGCATTCCCAAACACAGAAGCATCACGTTCTCGAAACCGAATCTGAGCTCCGGTTTATCCTGGCCCGTCCACGGAACTCCTCCGACATTCATGCCAAACACTCCGGTGATGATTGACAGCGGAAGGAAGACGATGGAAAGGAACGAGATGTAGTAGAGCTTCCTGTTGATCTGCTCGGACTGCCAGCTGTCGAGCCCCGCCTGAATCGCTGTCACGCGGTTCGCTATGAACCCGACGTTTTCCTTCAGCCTCCTCAGACTCCCGACCAGTTCTTCCAAGGCGTTGATGTCTTCGCTCGCGAACCATTCTTTCCACGAGCATTTTTCCTTCACACGTGGGATTACTTGTTCCTCGTGTGCGATCACTTGCAGCAACCGCTGCAGGTTGAGGTGCATTTTCGGGAACCTCCTGTCGTCGAGCATTTGTTTCTTCAGAGCAAAACTGCCTGCAATATAGACGTCCCGAGAATAAAAGAACCTTGGAATTTGATCATAAAAATAAAGGTTGACATCTAGAATCATGTTTCCTAGGACTCTAACTTCAACTTAACTTCATTTCACTAAAAAACCTAATTCTAGAGATCTCATCATCAAATCTATCTCTGTTTGATAAAAGGGGACATATATGATTTGATATCACAGTATCTACAAATTACCTTTATCCAGGTCAAGCTCCATAGATTCCAACTCCATCTCCAACTTAGTCACAGTATCCTGAAGGTGATCCACATGAGTATCAAGAATATGCACAACCAGATTCGAAACCGTCTTCGGAACAGGATTATCCGCCTCCTCCGAATGGTTCATCGTCAAAAGAAAGTCAAGAACATGTTCCTTAATCACAGTTCCACCTTCTTCATCATCACTCTTTTTCCTCCCATACGGAGATTCCACAAGCGGAATCTCCGAAAGCAGAGACTGGCTAGTCGGCGAGAATCCAACCCGCGGAATGTGCCCCAACGACACGGTGATAACAGAGTTTTCGGTAACTCTGGCCGCCAAACGGAAAGTAAAATTGCTCGAAGGAGGGCCCGGAGAATTCACCCGAAACACGAGCACCCCGTCGACGTATCCGCAAAAGGGTCCGTTGCTAACCAGCGCTAGAATGTCTTGCAGCTTCAGCGGAGGACACAGGAGATCGATTAGCCATTGTGCAGAGGAAGTTAGTTTCGGGTTGCTTCGCGGTAGTTCGACGTGGTACCAGCAGAATTCCTGGCCGAAACCTTCCGTTAAATCCCATTCTTTGTTGTAGTAGTTTCCGTTACCGTCGAATATGTAAGCTTTCTGTCTCACCATACCAGGGAGACGAGATCGTGGACGGGGTTCATTCAATGGGGTTTCTTCAGTTGGTTCTGGAGAAATTTCGTCTACCTGATCATCCCCATTAGAAACGACATTGTTTTCCCTCATCTCCATCAAGTTCTTCAAGAATTAATACTCTGCAAACTAATGTCTAAGAAACAATGAACAAAGGCCTGCAGAGCATCGACATGAACAAAGGAATGCAGAGCAAAACAGGGAGCTAAAATTTGAGGAATGATTAGAATACCCACGTGGAATGATGAAGGATGGATTTGAACAGCAACCATTCAAGCAATTTCTTGATGGAGGGGAAGATTTGATCTTTGAAGCTATCTGTCTGGCGAATTGGTAAGGTTTTGGAGTAGTGATGAAGGAATTTTTGGAAATGCAGCAGTCAAAATCGATCGTCAGGGTTTCTGAACATTTGGGTTTCTGGTGTTGTTGGTTTTAGGGTTGAATGCGTAACAACTTTTTATTTTTCTGTTGGAAAACATGAATGATAGATTCGAATTAGCAAGAAAAATGGAGGGAGTTAGTTGGTTGATCATTGAAGTTGCATTGGAAGGGAGAGGTGGAAGAGCAAACTAAGGATTAACCATGGATTTTGAATTTTCAAACGGTGCAGTGCAATTGGTGAGTTTGATTCTACTATTTCTAGACGTATCAAACAGCATCGACCATGATGGGGCTTTGGAAATTTTGAAAAAAGTGTATTTACGGTACTCAAATATTCCTACGATTTGGAAGTGTCGAGAATTAGTAATACTCAAATATGACGTATAAAACAATGTTCATTTGTCCAGACTCTACTTCGAGTGTGGCCAAAGTTTCGTCGATGATTATAATTGATTATTAAGTTGTCAATTGTTCTATTTTAAAAGTTTTCAATTATAACTCATTATAGATGGTCATAAAATAGTTATGGAAGATGGTTGAAATCTTGCCGATAGACCCTCGCCGGAGGCCGCGACAACTTAATTCTCTATATAGCCATTGGATCAGTCAAATATTAGAAACATATTTGATTGGTGAAATGAATATGTGAGACTCTTACAGAAAAAATACATTAGATTCAAAATGGCAAGCACCCCAGTCTGGATTTTAACTTCATGTGACTTCCCTATCGGGTAGGAACTTGATATCGAGGATAGACTTAATGAATAGTCGATCGCATTATAATAAATAAAAAATAAAAAATAAAATAATAATGTGTATATATTAAATTCAAACTCAACATTTTCTAAATTACCAACACACATTTTAATTCTTAACCGAGTTTCCACCGATAATCACACATGGATGTATTGCTTGATTTCCTTTAAAATAACACTGAAAAAAATATTATAAAAACAACAATCAGCGATCGTAATCAGAATTTAAAGGTCGGACATAGGCGGCTTTGAATGAGAGGAGGCAGGCGGATCGGATGGAGTGAGAGGAGGTGGATGTGATTTCGATGATAGGGTTTAAGTGGTGTGGATTTCTGGAATATGTACCACTAAGTAAAACGACGTCGTTTTACTAACGGACTATCCGTCGGGTGGGTATCGGGGCGGATAGTAATGGATCCGGCACCACCCACGATCCGTCAATAGTGGATTTCGGGGCCATTACCATTGACGGGCCGAGTTGACCGGGTTAAAATCAGTTATCCGGGTGGTTATTTTAAAACGCCAACTCTAAACCCATGTTGCATATATTCATACTTTTAAACTAAAAATTGACAATTTTAAATGTTAGTATTTGGTTTGACAAAATGGATTAGACTTCGTGTACCGTAAACTCTATCACATTTTTGTTATATATTATGCTTAAAACTAAGAATTTTAAGGTTCTTGTTTAGTGTTTAGGGTTTAGAATATAATGGTAAGTGTTTAGAGTCTAATTAAGGATTTTATAATTGATTAATTTAGATTCATGATCAAAAGTCAAAGTTTGAAGTACGATTAAAAATCTGGTTTTATAATCTAATGTTTGAGAGTTAGAATTTAATATATAGGGGTCTAATATTATTCTTTAGTGTTTAGGATTATATGTGAAGCGTTTAAGATTTATTATTTTGATTTTAAAAAAAAATTTAAAATCAATATATATCGAAGTCTCCGTCATAATAAAATTGAGTCATCAAATTTTTTAATATTCGGTAGAAAAATATATAAAGAAGTACTCATTTTTATTGAATGGGTTCGGGATTGCAGGTGCTGGGATACGGATGGGCCGGGCTGCAAAGGAAATACGTGGTGGAGCCTGCTCACATGTGCACGAAAAGGCAAAGGAAATCGGCTGACAAGGGCGAAATTCTTCGTAATTGCACTAGTCTGCAGCTTCTCATGGTATCTCCTCCCAGGTTACCTATTTGGAACAATGGCCAGCATTTCATGGGTTTGCTGGGCGTTCCCCAAGTCAGTAACACTACAGCAACTGGGATCCGGGATGAACGGTCTCGGCCTAGGCGCATTCGCCCTCGATTGGTCAACCATTGCGTCCTACTTGGGCAGCCCTCTGATCAGCCCCTTATTCGTGCGGTCAATATCATTGCTGGCTACGTCCTCGTCATCTACATTGCGGTCCCTGTAGCTTACTGGGGGTTCGACTTGTACGGAGCGCGAAAATTACCGATCTTCTCGGCAGACCTTTTCACCTCCGGAGGAGCAAACTACAACATCACGGCCATTGTCAACGACAAGTTCGAGCTCGATCCTGTTAGGTAACGTACTGTCCAAGTGGGTGCACTGGACCCCAGTTTGACATACTTTTTTATACAAAACATCAATCTATGTTTTTACGTAAGCAACCATATTTTTCCAAATATGAACTCTTAATTACCATTAGATCATGTAACATGTTTGAGATAAAAAGTCAGTTAATTGCCGAGAAACATGTCATTAGCGGGTTAGACAAAGAAGCTATATCACCCAAAATACAAACAAACTCAAAACACCAAAATCAAACATCCACTTCATGTTTTTGTTTTTATTTGTTTTCGTATTATCGACCCCGCTTGACTGAAATTCTAATTGCGTCACTGTAGATACGGTGAGCAAGGGAGGGTGAACCTCAGCATGTTCTTCGCTCTAAGCTACGGGTTCGGACGCATCCACACTCACCCACGTCGCGCTGTTCCACGGGAGGGAGATGTACGGCCAGTTTCGAGCGTCGTACAAGGATCAAGGCCACCAGAAGGAAGACATCCACACTAGGCTTATGAGGAAGTACGATGACATACCCGGTTGGTGGTTCTACTCGATGCTGGCAGTCACGGTGGCCGTGTCACTGGTGCTGTGCACGGTTATGAAATACAAGGTGCAAATGCCGTGGTGGGGGCTGATCTTCGGGGGCGCGATGGCGTTCGTGTTCACTCTGCCGATCAGCATTATCACGGCCACCACGAATCAGACTCCGGGGCTCAACATTATAACGGAGTATATGATGGGAGTTATACTCCCCGGGAAGCCGATTGCTAATGTCTGCTTCAAGACTTATGGATACATGAACATGGCTCAGGCTGTCTCGTTTCTCAATGATTTTAAACTCAGCCACTACATGAAGATCCCTCCAAGATCAATGTTCCTGGTCCAGGTAATTACTAACGATCTCATTTATAGAAAACGATGCTGAATTTTACTACACCGGTAGACTTTAAAATTCGATGAAAATTGCAATCAAATTTTTATAATCTTAAAACTGTCAAATTCGTTCAATCAATCATGTTTTCTGTTTGTTCACATACAGTTGATAGGGACAATCCTCGCCGGGACGATCAATCTCACGGTGGCATGGTGGCTACTCAACTGGGTCGAGCACATATGCCAGTGCGAACTCCCCCGTGGGGAGTCCATGGACGTGCCCCTCGGACCACGTATTCTTCGACGCGGTCGTGATATGGGGGCTCGTAGGACCCAAAAGAATATTCGGATTGAAAGGGAACTACGCCAAGATGAACTGGTTCTTCCTAATAGGTGCGATCGGACCGGTCCTAGTGTGGCTACTCCACAGGGCATTCCCAAGACAAGGGTGGATCCCATTGATCAACCTTCCTGTGCTCTTCGGAGTGAGCAGGATGATCCCGCCGGCCACCGCAATCAACTTCAACAGCTGGATCATCGTAGCGGTGGTGTTCAACTTCTATGTGTTTAGGTACAAGAAGCAGTGGTGGAATAGATACAACTATATACTGTCGGCGGCGATGGATGCAGGGGTGGCATTCATGGCGGTGGTGCTTTATTTTTCGGTGGGGATGGAGGAGAAGAGCTTGATTTGGTGGGGGAACAATGGGGAGCATTGTGAGTTGGCTACCTGCCCGACTGCTAGAGGGGTTGTTGTTGATGGCTGTCCTGTCTACTACTGATGATCAGTTTGTTTGTTTCATTGCTAGAAAATTAGTTCATGGTGGTGACTAACAGGGTTTTGTGTTTGCAATATACAATGGGTTTTCTTTTTGGTTTTGTCTGATTGGTAAGTTCATTGTTCCAATCATTTGTTTTTATACCATGAAAAAGCTCCCACAAATCATCACCAGCAAGACTCTCATAATCATAACCGTCTGGTGAGTTAAGCTCTAGCAAATCTTGTATAACAGGTTATAATTATCTATAATTTATTATATGAATAACTGGTTATAAACGTTTGTAACGGGTGATAATCTTGTTTAATTGGTCGCATCACTTAATAATTGATTATAATTGTAAAGGCTTTATTTTTCTTTCTTTTTATAACGAAGAACTCCTTCGACAGGCACCACATTTAGTGATGCTGTCGTCAAGCAAACTCCGGAGCTGTCGACCATCAGTCCAGTGATGCCATTCCATCACAAGGGCAGAAACATTCTTTGATTCGAACGCGAAATTACATTATCATACACAGGCAACACGTTTCTACAGCATTAAAGTCGATGATTACTAGACTGAGATCCTATCCAATGCTGGAAAGTTTCAGTGTTATCTCTGCAGATTATAGCCTGCATGTCTTATTCGTCTCTGCTGAACTTTCTTATGCTAATGAGGTTTAGTTTAGCATCGAGGGTTCATTTGTCTGTATAGTAAGTACAGCTTAACGATGTTCAAGGAGCATCAAAATAGGATGGAACTAGGGTTTACAGCGCCTGCACTAATAAAATTAAGGTCTATAACTACAATAAAAAATCAAACTTGTTTGCTCTTATTTACACTCAGACTGCTAGTTATTAAGGTGTTCATGACTGCAACGTCTCAGGCAAGAAGACTTTCAAATTAGGGGCTCTAGAAGACATGTCAATCCTGTCACCATAATGAATACTACGCACAACATTCGACCCGTCAACGTATAAAAACCCCTCCTCTGAAAACCAAGTGATCTCCATCACTTCATCTGGGTTGACTATACCCTGCATCAAGTTGGATACCGAAGCTGCAGGCGAAATTGGTTCTCGAACCATATACTGGAGGTTCTGTGATAAGATCGGCATCGCAAACCCACCAGCCGAAAGCATTGCAGCCGTTGAACCTGCCGCAGTTGATACTCTAAGACCGCTTGATCTGCAGTGCACTAATGGAGAACGTGATATTGCATCTTTCGTAATCCTGCCAGCAGGGGGGGAGGGGGAATGGAGGAAAAGCTCAGCAATTTGCAGGAGAGTCAATACAAAGAAGAGGAAAAGCCCCTTTCTTTACCTGAATGAGAACCGAGATACTGTTGCTGGACATGGGTGAGCAACCAATACATCGTTAAGGGCAAATGTTGACAATGGCTGTGAGTTTACCCTTAACGATATTCTGCGCAACTCCGAAGGTAGTTTTCGACTCTCTAGGATATCATCTAGAACCTGATCAGATGAACAGAAACCATAAGGACTATACATGATGAGGACCTTCTTTCACCGAATCATCTACTTCAACAAATGTACTGGTAAACGTTACCTGTTCAAAGCTCTTCATAGTTGCTGCACACAGATAGCCAGTGCTCCTGTTAGCATCAAAATCATCAATGAATTCCTCAACCTGCAGAAGAAGGCATATCAATCACACTGCAGAAAACGCAGCAAGTTCAAGTTGTTACTCGATAGACTTTGATCCAATGCTGTCCCTACCTCTTCAACTTGAGTGGGGTCTGAGTTCACTCCAAGAACTGGAATTGAGTCATCCATGAAATGACTTGCTTGCAAAAGTGTGCCATCACCACCAACAGTGATTACAAAATCAACATTTTGAATCGGCCGACACAAATTAGCTCGTACAACCGGTTCCCAATCAACTGCCTTCTTCTGCAAAATGCTCTGACAGAAGTGAACGGCTTCTCTATGGACCTTCCGCCTATTATCTAGGAATTGCAAAATCTGCAACCCAAAGATAGAGACATCAATCTTAAACGTATGGAGATGTTAAGAAACTGAATCTGAATTCTTGAACAATCAAAGATGCATATTTATATTTAACAGGGTACAGAACGGAGCATGTGAAAGATATAGCAACCGTTATAAAACAGACTGTTTGTTCCGAGTCTGGCATTTTATCGAACAGGTCATCTGCATGAAATTACAAGGGAAACAAAATGAAGAAGAAACCCCGCCAGAAAGAAGAGCTAGCGAATTTCACCAGTGACGGGAGACGGGAAAACAGAAAGCGTGGCCATTAGCCCCAAATCCGAAACTGAGAGGACACGATCAACGGGGAAAGCAGACGCTTGAGTCGTTTGAGGAAGGTGCATTTTACCTTAGGATCGGTAGCGCGACACTGGGAGTAGAGTTGGCCAATTGGGTACATATCAAAGGGCTTCAACAAGAGTAGCACCCTCCTCCGCGCCATAACTCTCTTTCGTTGCTCTCTGCAGCTCTTGCTCTGGCCTCTCTACGCATCCTCTTGAGCTAAAATACGGTGGTTTTAGATGTCATATTCCCCAGTCATAACAATATGCAGTAGCGAAGCTATGACCTAAATTTTCGACATAATAACACAAATGTAACTGTGTTAACATGTGACGATCTCTTTCCACCTCTCCACTTCCGAGTCAAAATCCCCGGTCAGAACATTTTAATGTGCATTTACCAGACCAATCCAACGTGCTACTCATGTCAGTAAATACACCGTCAATTATACACTTACACACGAACACACAACTAACATTAACAGTAGGACTCCAACAAATAAGTGCAGCTTCCTACAAACCCATTATCACACAACATGCAATTAATATCGAGACTCGAACTTGCAATCCTATCTCGCTTCCTAACTATCAATAAGAACGGTATCACAGCGAGTATGTCAAATCGAATTTTATAATTTTCGAATTCAAGTAGTACTATCCCACAAAACATTCCTTCCGACATAATAACCTACAAATCGCTAGATATACAACCTAAATTCATAGTTTTTTTTATAATTCAAGACCTTTGGCCAACTTTGAGATTTCATACCGTACCGTCTTTGATCTTGCCTGTAAACCCCCAAGCCATTTTGATGAACCCCCTCAAACCACAAGGTTCTACAAATACCTCAGAAAATTTACGACATTCCAAATATAGAGTCAATAATAAAAATAAAAATGAGCGAATTCGAACCACTATATAAAATTTTTTGTAGATTAAGATTGATGATATTATGCATAGCATTATGTCAAAATTAAACTTCTGTCTAATGTTCGCTTAAAATGCTTTAAAATGTATTCAAAACGTCAAAAATTTAGTGAGACTGAGAGTTTTCGATTTTTCTAGTTTCGAAGAGTTATATCAACAAAAAAATAACATATCCATTTAAACCCTAGAAATCTTACGAAAACCCTCCCGATAGAATCAAACACAAATTTCAGCCGCTTTCAGTTGGCTCAGCTGTACATTTTCACTTTGGCTGGCATTACAGCAGCTCCTTACTTCGATCGTTGCAGCAACTCATTGGACAAGACGATGGCTCTTCATCACCATCTCAACGCCTCCATCTCTTCCTCTTCCTCGCCTCTCCTTTCTCCAACTTCTGCATTCAATTCCTCTTCCGGGTATCGTCGCATTCTTTCTTATCCTCCTCTAACAAAAAACCAAAGTGTTCTGCCTTCATTTCCTTTTTATCCCCAACAGGAATCGGACTGTTTCTCTTCGGCCTCGAAACTTTGGGATTTGCAGAAGCGTCGCCACTTCTCAACCAGATAAGACTGAGACCGGTGCGTCTGCTTCTTTTATTTTTGTGATTCTACTTGTTTGATTTGGTGATGAACTTCTGGGTTTTTGTTTGTGAAGCTTATAAAACGAATGTCTCTCGCAATGCCAACATGGGGAAGCTTCAAGCTGGTTACTTGTTCCCAGAGGTACACCTATTGGCGCTCCCCTGAATCTACTTGTGCTGTTAATATGACACTAATGAATAAAACTGATGACTTTTGCTTCATTCTATATAAAATACCTTCGATTTCGAAGAAGTATGTTCAAGTCCTGTTTCATTGCTCTCATTAACTTCAATGGCGCCTCTTTGAAGTGCCATCTTTTTGTCTAAGTTTAGTTACATTGTCTCTTATATTCTCTCATATCACTACTGATAAATTAAGAAGCATCATTGTCTGTCTTGAAGACTCTGAGGAATCTTCTTTGATTCTCGTTTTCGTTTCACCTTGCTGGTCTTAGAGTTAGTTTGCTATTGAAGTACATAACATTGTGTTTGTTATGTTAGTGTGTTGTCTAAGCTATTTTGGAACTGTTCATGATCCGGTTGGCTTCTTGATCTGGTTTGGAATAGGTTGCTAGAAGAAGGAATGCCCACAAAGAGAAATACCCTGATGCTGAAGTGATAAGCCTTGGTATAGGAGACACTACGGAGCCCATTCCGGATGTGATTACTTCTGCGATGTCTAAGGTACTGGTGCCTTTTGTTTACTCGTAACTGTATCACTATTATTTAGCCCATTTGGTCTCATTTATAACCTTTTTGAGTGAAGTAACATAACTTTTTCTATTCCATTGAAGTCTAAATCACTTATTGAATGCATTTTTCTAGTTTTAGTGTTGTGAAGGATGTACTGATATCATAGTTTGTTGAAGAAGAAGCATTCCTTTCTCTATAGACTACAATAATCATGTATATACATCTAGTGTTCAAATTTTCACATAGCCTTTATATTTTTGCTCCAGAAATCTCAAGCATTGTCTACTAGGGAAGGTTACAGTGGCTATGGGGCAGAACAAGGTGAAAAGGTACGTTGCTCATGATGCTGAAGTTTGTAATTCAGTAACTCCGGATCCTAGTAAATTTGACTGTCTGGACCTTGTTTTATATTTTCATTTTTTCTTGCATTCTTGAATAATTTTGGAATTTACTACACCTAATCAGGACTTTAGTATTACAAAAGTCAGATTAGACTAGCTGTTGGGTTCTGCCAATATTTTAATTACGTACTTTGCTTTTTACTGTGTTTCTCATCTGTTTCAATGTTATCTTTGGATTCAAACTTAACGCTAATTGATATACTTTTCTGTTGTCATTTTCTGTATTATCGTAAAGTTAGCTTATACTGTTGTTTTATGTATCTTAGCCACTGAGAGCTGCAATCCGTTCAACTTTCTATGCTGATCTTGGTATTGATGATGATGACATTTTCGTCTCTGATGGTGCCAAATGTGACATATCACGTCTTCAGGTTTGTAATAAACGATTCAATGTTTGTCTCTCTTATCTTTCCATCCGCTAATGCTTTTTCCATGCATATAGTATCTTTTGGCACATAATTGAATAATCCAAGTTTATTTGTTGTCTTCTATTCATCCTTTGACAGGTTGTTTTTGGCTCCAAAGTCACCATGGCTGTGCAAGATCCATCATATCCAGTACTATCCCTAACCTTCTTTCTTTGTAGCAATTTAAGTTTCGGTAGATATTATCGTCTTTGATGACAAACTTGATAACAGAGCATATGATGTGGAATCTGACATCAAGAGAAACAGATAATCCTTTAAGATACACGAAGACGGTCTTTACACTTTCACTGAATTCTTTGTTTCGGCTATATGTAGGCTTATGTGGACTCAAGTGTCATTATGGGTCAGACTGGGCAATTCCAAACTAATGTTGAGAAGTATGCCAATATTGAATACATGAGATGCACTCCCGAGAATGGTTTCTTTCCTGATTTATCTAAGGTCACCCAAACAGACATCATATTTTTCTGTTCCCCAAACAACCCCACTGGTGCTGCTGCAACAAGGGAGCAACTGACTCAATTAGTACAGTTTGCAAAGAACAACGGGTCGATTATCGTCTACGACTCAGCATATGCAATGTATATGTCCGATGACAACCCCCGATCCATATTTGAAATTCCCGGAGCGAAAGAGGTAAACATTCAATTGATACATAATAGTTGGTCTCGTGTTGCTTTATGAGCCAGACAAGCTACCGATGTGAAAGCTCGTATCATTCCTTGGTGTTTACCTAACATAATTTGCTTGGCGTTTAGTTGCTCTTAACATTTCCTTGGTTTCTTATGGAGCATTGAAGTAGTGATATCTAGGCTTGGTTTGGCAGATAGAAAGTTGAATGGAATTTAGATAGAAACGGGGAAAGTTTGCTCCCCAAAATCACTTCGTCGGTGTCTAACTTTCCCGTATGACCTGAAAAATGCTTAAAATTCAATCTAACTTTCCACCTACCCAACCAAACCCTAATGTGTAAAGTCTCTATGTGATTTCAGGTAGCGATTGAGACTTCCTCCTTCAGCAAGTATGCAGGATTTACCGGAGTTCGGCTAGGCTGGACTGTAGTCCCCAAGCAGCTCCTTTTCTCGGATGGGTTTCCTGTTGCCCGGGATTTTAACCGAGTTGTCTGTACCTGCTTCAACGGTGCATCCACTGTTGCTCAAGCTGGTGGCTTGGCATGCCTATCACCAGAAGGCCTCAAGGTTCATTCTTTTTCGCTTTCTAGCTGTCTCGTAACCAAAGAAACTACTCAAACACCTTTAACACTCGTTATATACATTGACAGGCAATGCGCGAGGTGATTGGATTCTACAAAGAGAACACAGAGATCATAGTAGACACGTTTAACTCACTTGGCTTTGAAGTCTATGGAGGAAGGAATGCTCCGTACGTATGGGTAAACTTCCCGGGGCGTAGCTCATGGGAAGTGTTTGGGGAGATATTGGAGAAGACCCATGTGGTAACTACACCTGGGAGTGGGTTTGGTCCTGGCGGTGAAGGGTTTGTCAGGGTGAGTGCCTTCGGTCACAGAGAAAATGTCTTGGAAGCCTGCAAGAGGTTCAAGCAGCTTTACAAGTGAGAGCCAAAAGAACAAGTGGAATGGTATCTTGTTGGGGGTGTCTCATTGTTGTTGATAAAATAAAATGCATCTGCCGCTTCCATTTAGTTTTTGTTGTTGAGATAATAAAATGCTGCGATACTGTTATTTGTATGAAGTGAAGAGTAACTTAATGGATTAATGCTGGAGTTGAAACTTGCTGAGCATTCGGGTAGTATAAACCTCAACGCATGGTTTTGTTCATCAAATTTATGGATGGTGGTTTGCAGCACAAACCCCAAGAATTAAAATTGAGCAAAAAATCAATAACTTGTACCTCAAGTAATAGCAATTCACACAACCAAACTTGAAACCTGCCTAACTGTTCACGCCTAGCTAGCATGCTTATTGATTGTATAAAATAATAAGAACCTCATTATAAACATAGAGAGAGAGAGAGAGAGAGACCATCATAATAATCATTTCTCAAAATGCAGAAACACAAAGAGTTCCCATCCATCTCAATTTATATAATGAATTATGCAGCAGCCAGCCTTTGTTTCTAATCACACTGTGCGCCCCCCCGCATGGTATCTTGCCGACAACCTAAGTTTCACGAATAAAGAGACAAAGGTCAAACCCCCCCAACCTAGCTAAATACATCCTATTTATGGTTTCTCATTTGCTCTCCCCACAGTTGTTATTCACGTGGTAATAATATAATATAGTCCTTAGTCTTCTTTAACTACACATACAAATATGCTAAGTTAGAATGTAAAACAAAACAAAACTGGTTAAGAACAATAGTATTATTATTGTTAAAAAAAGGTTTAATGAGATTTTAGAATTAAAGTTTAGTTTGTTACGTGAAAAGGTGGATAAAATCTAGATAGAAACGGAAAAGTTTGCTCTTCAAAACCATTTTGTATGAATTTAACTTTCTCGATCAATCGAAAAAATGCTCAACATTACAATATTCAATTTCCCACCTGTCAAATCAAGTTTAACCAAACTAGTATATATATGAGGATTTTTAGGAAGAAACTCAAAAACAAATTTATGCAGGTTCGTACAAAATTGGACATTTTTCGGTGGACTGCTAATGCTAAGAAACGGTATCATAGATTGGTTGATGGACAAGAGGACGGATCACAAAAGGACATAACTCGAGCTATATACAGACGACAAACCTAATCAATCGTAGCTAGATTCCGAAGGACAGATGAGTCACATAAGCAGACGTATACGGGGAATCCTTCAAGTTGCTTGCGAACGAGTGTAAAGAGTGGTGGGTTTGTGATAGGACAAGTTGAGAATAAACAAAAGTGGAATTAGTGGTATTAATTGTTGGTGAAGCAATTTCATATGGAAACGATGATGAGGTAGCATGTACGTAATAACTCGTATGCCTTGAATGGTAAGCTGATTCAATCAATGTCTGGACTGGGAAGATTGAGAAACAAAATAACAGAGCTTTTCTGTTCTGTTCTGTTCTTTTTGGTGGGCTTCATCATGGTTTTCTTTCTCATCAACAGTTGCTTCTTAATCAATTATCGTTATTTATAATTTGTTGGATGGGTGGGAGGGGTGCCATTATTTTCCTTACCCAAATAAAGATATGTTCCCAGTATCGTACTGATCTACTCTTCCTCTGTTTGTTCTAAGCCAATCTTCTGCCGTCCTAGCTAACCTATATATGAATACACCACAATGAAAACAAAAACGTTATATATTTACTATTAATCGATTGCTTTTCGGTTACATTTTACGGCCAGCTCGAAAAATCATGCTTACCATTCATTACTCTCTTTTTTTTATAGGTGCTAAATTTTCCGATTGTCATCCAAATTTCCGAGTGTCAATATTGAGAGGACATGCATAAGGGTAGGCTCTGTGGTGCCCTGGCATTTGGACGGAACTTAGGGTGGTTATGCTATGCTATGGCCTATGCGTTGCGTGTGTGGTTTTGAACTAGAAAAAAAAATGTATAGGAAAAGTAAAAAAGAGTAATAATTAATAATACATAGTCACAATGATGAGGTGTTGCCACACTTCACCTCTTCCTATGTAATATGTAGGTTGGTGGGACACCGAGAGTGAAGATGGCTCTCTCTCGATGACAGCGTTGCATGATATAAGCATGATGTGTCATCATCTTATTACAATATAAGTTGGTATTTCTTAGTATATAGAAATGAACGAAACGCACCGCAGGCTGCCTCCAATTCTAGCAGATACCGTTACTTGAAAGTATACCTTATAGAGTACTGGAGTGGGTCAGGGGGCCGTTCCTTCCCGCCGCCTTGGAATAACCCCCGTCGTCGCCAAATAGCAAATAATAATTCTAAATTATTCCAAGTATTTAAATTGTCAAAAGAGTTCCCACTTGTTTTGTTCCGAATAAAAATAAAAATAAAAACCAATAAAGGGAGGAAGAAACTACTCAAAAACCCACCATCCATAATGATCATTTTGTGATGTAAACCCACACTTAGCTTACTCACTCATCGATCCACTTCTTCAATCTTCACTCATATGCTTTCTTTTTGTATTCATCTGCCTTCTTCTTTACGTCACTTCTATCAACACTTCCCTCCTTCTTCCTTCCTTCCTTCCTTCCTTAGCTTCTTCATTCCTCCAATATTATAATTCATGATCATCATCATGAATATCCTTAGCCCTATAAATATCCTCATCTATTCATCCAACTATATCCTCATTCTATCTATTCATCAATCCAACACAGCAAAATATGAACCTGCCTCCTGGTTTCCGATTCTACCCTACTGACGAGGAACTTGTAGTCCACTTCCTCCATCGCAAAGCTACCCTTTTACCATGCCACCCTGACGTCATCCCTGATCTCGACCTCTACCCTTACGATCCTTGGGACCTCCATGGTACGTAATACTACTATATATATATACCTTTACCTCATGCATTCATTCCATATTCTGGTGTATGAATGATATTAATCTGTAGGCAAGGCGTTGGAAGAAGGGAATCAGTGGTACTTCTACAGCAGGAAGACTCAGAACCGGGTGACCGAGAATGGGTTCTGGAAAACCATAGGGATGGAGGAGCCGATTATTTCATCAAGTGGCAACAACAGGAGGGTTGGAGTTAAGAAGTATTTGATGTTCTTCTTGGGTGGAGATGTCAAAACTAACTGGATCATGGAGGAGTTTCGTCTCCCCGATCCCTCCTCTGGTACTGGTACTAGTACCAGTAGGTCATCATCAAGAAGTACACGATCACGGTCCAGACCGGTAGGCCCCCCACAACTCTTTGTTTTCTTTTCCAAATATGAAGATCACGCTACTAAGTGGACACTAGGCCCACGTACACAACTCAGATGAAACAACAATGAAATGCTAGTACATATCATTCCAAACACTAATCCATGCTTGAAAAAAAGTGTTTAGAAGGGAGCAATCACTGTCAGGCAAAGTTGGGATTAAAAGCAAACAGCATGTTAGGCACCATATGCATGCGGTGACAAGTTATGTATCTATTTCAGTTTATGCTCTCGTGCACACACAATAGATTTGACACGTGTAAGACAACTGAGGCGTTGACCCCTTGATCCCTTGATTATATGGATAGCTTAATCTCAAAGGTTCGATATTTTAATCTTATTGATTTTAATATCGTTGTGGGCATAATTTTAATTTTGTAGGACTACAACAAGTGGGTAGTTTGCAGAGTGTATGAGCGAAACTCGAGTGACGACGAGGAGGATGGGTCGACGGGGCTATCGTGCTTGGATGAAGTGTTCCTGTCGTTGGATGATCTCGACGACATTAGTTTGCCTTATAATTAATTCACACTTTCATTAGTTTCTTTAATTACATCAAATAGGTATGATCAATGTTACCAGAAACAAAAGTAGACAAGTTTCCAAAGATGTAATCTCCCATCACAAACACATGAATGGGTAAGAAACACAAACAAATACGTGTAATTGATCTTTAATTATATGCATTCTACTTTGATTAATTCCAACCTGCCGAAGAATTACATTAGAGGGCCTGTTATGAGGAAGTTTGCATGCATGCGCATAAACAAAACTCCCTCGAATACTATGGCGGATTTGAGATGGGGCTATCGAACTATATGTATTTTCGTACGCTTAATCAAATTGGCCGTATAAGTTTCCAAATTTAATCCAATTTATGTTTTGATTTTCACTCGACAAAGAAAACATATATTGGATTAATAGAAAAAAAAAAGTGATACAGAATAATTTACGTTAGAAATCGTTGGGATTTATGATGAAAAAAAAAATATTTTTTAAATTATAATAGGTGAAACGAATAGTACAACCAAAGAATAAAACCCATTATAGCTGAACTCATAGAACTTCAAACAAAACTGCTTGTACTTACCGTCGATTATGTATAAATATACTCCTTACACGTGTCATGAATACTCGTGACATGCTTGGATTTCTTACAAGTTATAATCAATTATCTTCACCTATTCCCTTGTGGATTTTGGGGTGTTTTTGTAGTGATCTCACGTGGAGTAGAGATCATTGTGGCAAGAAGCAAAGGAAGTGGAGCCCTGCAATTCGCAGAGAGCTAGGCAGGGGCATCTGGTATCGTACTTGTCTTGTGCTTTTGGTTGCGTTGATAGCCTTTTCATTGGTTGTCGTAGTTGTAGTTGCTATGTAGTTAGTTTCATGATAGTGTTATGGTGGTAGACTTGTCTTGTGTCACAATGAAACACAAGCTAAGCCGCCTTTTTCCTATTTTTATATTTCAGGAAAAGACAATTATTATGTATCTGTGTTGTATTGAATGGGTGGTGACTGCTTACAGAAGCATTGGATCATACATGATGCAATCAAACACTTTGCCATGTTGTCCCATCTCTCTTTCTCCCATGGCCCCTTCTTACTATAACTTAGATCCCATCTAAATCCGTATATGCACGATTCAAAACCCTTATGTAGGAGAACATTAATCCGTAATTTTATCTTATGAAAAGTTAATCCGAACTGCACAAATCTTCCCCATTTTCTCAACAATCCCCTGCGTAAATGTCGATTGAACGAATGGCAAGAATCCCAAGAGAATATTCACCTCACCAAGTCTACTTATACAGAAAGAATTATCTACACGAACATGTATACAAAGAAGATTCAAGTACTCACTCGTTGAGCATTATGGTGAGCAAGGTTTGGGTTGGGTTGCATGCACCATCTTCTCCAAGTCATCAAAATCATGCGCCAACTTATCAACCTGGTGTAAGAAGTCTCTGGCTACATGAGCGTCGTGAGCAGTTGTTTTAAATATCCTCTCTGCAACCAAAGCTGTTTCCTTTAGTTTTTCATTAGTAGACGGGAGATTTTCAGCCAGTTGGGCGGACATATTCTCCGCTACCGTCGCCACTTTCTCCACTACCTCCGTCACTTTTTCCATCTCACCTGCCACCATCTCTGCCTCCCCTGTCACAATTATATAACTAATTATGTTCTCGACGATCATAAACAGTATACAATTAGCTTCAGAAAGACAACAGAAAGATATTAATGCATAAATTAAACATGATGGTAACTAGATCTCACTTTCAATTGTTTTCATTCTTTCCCATCTTTGCTTCCAGAAAGGTAAGACTATCGTAAAGATGGCTCCCAACGCCCACTTTACCCTGCATCCGGATGAGGCAAACAATTAATAACATACCACTATTTATACGAGAGATGTGTTGTTATATACCGTATGTCTTTTATTTCTCACAATTTGTATTTTAATATGAACGGATTATTAAGAAACGTTTTGATTTGTCGGTCCATTTTATTAGTATTTATTATTAATATAGAACAATAATACTCATTTAATGAAATGACTACATACCCAAAACTAGAATAGATTAATTTTATATATCTTTGGAATATCTTAACAAAAATTAAATATTTATTTGATATTTTACAAAAATAACTCGTATTGAATATCTTTAAACAAGTTATTAAAAACAGGCTGTGTTTATAAACATAAAATAGATGGTATAGTAAAATATGAAAAAGTAAAAAACAAACGGCGGAAAATATATGGGTAGAAAATAGATTATGGGAAGTAAAATTGAACTGTGTTAGTAAAAAAGTTAATTACGAATATATTTATTGTTAGAATAAGCAAAGACCAAATGGTATATATCCATCGACATATTTTTTAATCCCATGTGATTGAAGAGGTGCAAGTAGATGGATAGTTCCATACCAACCAGTAAAGTTATATTTGGGCTGTGGAAGTGATGCAGGCACTAACGACGATGGTGGAGCGCCGGCGGCGGCGGAAGACTTGTTGTCAACAGCCGAATTATGCAAAAATAAGCGGCCCTTGAGCAGCAAGCTGTTGCAGCTGATCAACTGTAATCCTCTGACCTGCTTTGTCGTTTCCGCAGGCGCCTGCTTGTAATTGTTATGAGCCACCATTGATGATGAGTTACTACCAGCTGCTGATGACGATGCGACATTGTTGCTTCTCCTCCAGGAATAGCTAAGAGCTGAAGATGATGATCTGCCGTTGTAAAAGCGTCGTAGTAAATCCACCAAGTTTCTCAAGTTGTAATTTGAGGAGGCAGAGCTGCTTCCTCCGCCGCGGTCAGCTGCCGAAGACATGATCAGGGGAATAGAATTGCAGATGGATAGAGATGGAGATATGATATTTGAGTTAGTTTATTTTAGAACGTTACTTGTGTTATATAAGAAAATGAATTGCTTGTGGGGATTGATATATGGGTTTGGTTAATCAAAGTTGCCAAAGGGAAGCAATGTGAAGGCCAGCACGCTACGGGTTTGTTTTTATTTTTATTTTTAGGGTCTTTGAATTTGATCACTTACGTTATTCAACACTTTGAAGCTTTGAGCCTATGACGTTATGTTATGGTGTTTCTTGTGTATGTTGTTCCTTGCAAGTTAGTTATATATGGTGGTTTTTTTCAGCTTGACACTTACAGTTCTGCCTAGAATTATCAATTTTGTTGGAATCGGTAATTTTGTCTGAATCGAAACGAATCGCTGCGAGTCGAAATTAGTTAACCTTGGAGTTCAAATCCGAAAATGTTGGACCCGAACATCTATGCGTTTGGTCATTCGGAAAACATATCCGGCGAAATTGAACGCGTATTCGGAACTAGGTCTGATTCCAATTGGTAAAATTTGGTACAAGCTAGGTGGGTGAGATAGGCCTAAACATTGGCCCAACTGCGGCCCGAATAAACCTAAATCGTTAGCGAAGGTCAAAATTGGCACTGCACCAGCCCGAAGTTAGGGTTTAGGTTTTTCTGTGTGATTTCCAATTTATCAGAGTTTCCTCTCGGATCAGTCAGTCTCTCTCGACCGATCTCTTTCTCATCCCTCCTCCCCTGCTCCGCAGCTGTTCGTCGACGTCGACATGGTACGTGCGGTTACTTCTTACCTGTTCTTCGTCTTGACTATGCAGCTGGAAATTCTCCTGTCTACTGTTCGATTCTGTTTTCTGTGTCTGATGAATTCCGGGAACCGTCTTCTTCGTTTCCCTCTTATATCGACTATTGTGCATTTGGGGTTTGTCTCGGGTGTCCACTAGTTTCCCAGCTAGCTTTCACAGTGTTAGCTTTTGATGTCTATGGTGTACATTGGTTGTGGCTTTAATATAGACGAAAATGCGATGATTTTGGATCCTAAACTTAGCTCAAAATGTGCATCTCACTATTCTTTTTTTCCTCGCTGGTACGTGATTTTGTTCGATGGTTGTCTGTTTTGGTCCGAATGACTCTGTATGTTAAAGGTGTAGTGCAATAGTGATTTTAGAATAGAGGTTTTATGTTCCTCAACATTGATCGTGATTGTTGAAAGTATCATTCCCTCTAATCCTGTAATGCAAGTATTTCCATCTATTGACTATGGTCTTCTTCCCTCTCTAGGCCCCAAAAAGAGGAGTTAAAGCCCCTGTAGCTACAAAGAAGAAACCTGTAAGTAATTTGTCTCCAATTGGTGTGCTTTGCATGCTACAAGTCTCTTCTTTTGTTTGTTTACCGCATTGAGAATCATAACTGTTGTATGCTCTATTGCTTCAATCTATTCGGATTCTTTGCTTGGCACTTAATCTATTTCTCCTCTATTACTGGCGATATGTTGGATCTTCTGAATATTTCCCCAGATTGGCCTCGTCTTTCTTCCTGATTATATTTCCCCAGACCATCTGTTAAGTCAAATTTCACTTATGTGTGCAGGAAAAGACTGCGAACCCTTTGTTTGAGAAGCGACCAAAGCAATTTGGAATTGGTGGTGCACTCCCGCCAAAGAGGGATTTGACTAGATTCGTTAAGTGGCCTCATGTGGTTCGTATTCAGAGGCAAAGAAGGATACTGAAGCAGCGTTTGAAGGTTCCTCCTGCAGTGAATCAGTTTACAAAAGCACTGGACAAGAACCTTGGTCATATTTCTGTGATTTTCTTCTTTCCTTCTATCATGGGTCATGGTTACTGTCCATTGTGATTTTTTTAACTTTCTTCTGCTATCTAATGTTTTGCAGCTACTCAGATGTTTAAGCTTCTGCTCAAATATCGCCCTGAAGACAAAGCTGCTAAAAAGGAAAGGCTTCTCAGTAAAGCAAAAGCTGAAGCCGAAGGGAAGACTGTGGAGTCGAAGAAGCCTATTGTTGTTAAGTACGGGCTTAATCATGTGACTTACCTTATTGAGCAGGTATTGCTATGTTTTTTTTTCTAGCTGGTCACCTTTTTCAGTAACTCTTTTCATGCATAAAAAGTCGTGTTTCTGTTGAATCACAGCCATCATAATACATATGCTGATCATTTTTATGTAGAACAAGGCACAGCTGGTGGTTATTGCTCATGATGTTGACCCAATTGAACTAGTTGTTTGGTTGCCTGCACTTTGTCGTAAGATGGAGGTTCCATATGCCATTGTGAAGGGCAAGTCGAGGCTTGGAGCGGTAAATCTATTACTTATCGTGAGTTTTGGAAACAACTTACAGAGTCATTGTGTGTGCTAATTTCTCATAACAATGAATTACAGATTGTCCACAAGAAAACAGCTGCTGCACTATGCTTGACGTCTGTGAAAAACGAGGACAAAATGGAGTTCAGCAAGATTTTGGAGGCAGTGAAGGTAATTGAACAACTCCATTAGGGGCTGTGTGGGATTTTGTTTTGCCTTCTTTCCTCTCTTAACATTCTGTGGTTACAATAGTGATCTAACCAATGCATTTGCTATACTTTGGTGCAGGCAAACTTCAACGATAAGTTTGATGAGCACAGGAAGAGATGGGGTGGTGGGATAATGGGATCGAAATCTCAGGCCAAGACGAAAGCCAAGGAAAGACTCTTGGCCAAGGAGGCTGCCCAAAGAATGTCTTGAGTTGAAAGTGAAACTGACTAGTCATAGGTGTAATGTTGCAAAATTTTGTTCTTTCCCTGGAAAAAATTGCTCCTCAGTTGGCTAGCTGTGTATGTTTCTGTACTTGCGAGTCTCCTAACTGGGGATAGTGTAATGTGATCACCTTTTTTTTAGTAAGTTGACTTAGCCTCTTTAACTGACTTCTATTTAGTTGTTAGGTGGTAATTTTGGTAAGATCTGTTTGCTTATGATTGAGTTCATTGTGTTGGTGGTAATTTTAAGATTTGATAAGCTATAAGCAACCTGTTTTGTCGCACGTTTAAGCGATATTTCAGACTGCTTTTGCGGAAGCCATAAAATGTGTGATTGAGTTGCAAAGTTATATCCGGAACTAATCAGAACAAACATTTAGAATCCTTTGAGGGCATCCGATAAAATTAGAACGACATAGATAAGCATGTTGGAATGGTATAGAGAAGATTAAACATCCCCGAATATTGGCTATGTGTGATGAGGACACGCAGAAGGGCTTGATCTGCTTGATTTTATCATCAGATAATCTATTCTATATTTGTATCAATAATGGAAGTATGGAACAAGTACAAAGAATTCACTACTAAAGCAATATGTCTCGGTCTATATATTCAGTTCAGTACTTCAGTATGATCAATACAATTACAACCGTGAAGAATACACACACACACACACCCCCCGGTAACTGGAATCATATGACAAGCAGCAGCAGAAAGAACCCCAGAATTCAACGAATCGATTGAATGAAAGCAGCTTTAATCTGTTTTCAAATACGCTAACAATCAGGCCAATTTCCTCGTGGCAGCTGTTAGGCAAATGGGTGTAGCAGCATGGAAGTTGGGCTCTTTTGGAGCCCTCAAATTCTTTTCCTGTCAATGCTAGTGTAACACTGGACTTGGTTGGTTGCTGCTTTCAGTTTCTCTGAAGTCATTGTACTGAGTGCTGACCCATCACCTCCATTCTTTTTGTACATGCTGCAGCCACTGATGGTTTAGCTTTCTTCAGAGCTGTCTTGGTCTTCTGGGCTGCCGCTTTGCTGCTTGGAGTGTTCGTTCGCCGTGAAACGGCTTTCTTCTGCGAAGATACTGTGTGTTTATTTGGAGTTGGAATCCCTCTCCTCTTTGGAGTCCTCAAGCTAGAAGCTTCCTGCTGCTAGAAAAAAAAACATGCAATCCGTACTTATTTAGTGCCTTTACAATTTGAACACCAATGCATCTCAGTCTGCAACTAATGTGATGATCATACTTGTTCTCCCTGTGACCCGTTTGTTTCATCAATTTCAATTTTCTGTTGATGTCCCTTCTGCGGATTTGCTCTTGGGAACCTTGTTGCATTATCTTTAACTGGTGTAAGATGGAGGAGCTTCTTCTCAATATTTGCTTCTTTTAGAATTCCCCTTTCCTGCATTTCAAACAAAAAAGGTAAAACATTTTCTTTACCCCAAGCTCATTAATTCAAAGAACTTCCATCCACAATTGCTGGATAAATGTCCGGTTTCCACTTACATCAGTTCTCAACCGAAATGGCTTGGGATGCGTAGGTTTCGGTTTTAGAAGCTTCAAACTTTGAGCTGGTACAGTTCCAGGAAGAGCTACAGAACTCTCCTTAAATGGCTTACGCATTGTTCTTGATGTCTGTATCATTTTTAAGGAGGCTGTAAGCAAAACAACAAATATGGAAGTGCAAAATTCCAAAGACAAACACAACCAACCTTTGTGCCCTTCAAATTGTCCTGATAGCTTTGAATATTCTTCTCCAGGTGACCATCATTATGTTGTGCAGGTCTGCAAGCACAAGATATTCGACGTCAGACACGGGGAATAATTGAAAGACTATATATGAGGCCAAATATGGAGAAGGACTTAATACCTATTCTCATCAGAGACTGAATCGTTTTCTTTATCGTCGCCCTCTACTGCTTCACATTGGTTTTCAGCCAATTTAGTTTCTTTCTCGTTCTCCCTCATCGTGACTTCAACTTGAGGGCCGTTGTTGCATTTCTTTTCAATGTCCATGTGGGAAGGTGCAGGACCAGAGTTCTGCTGTGGGGTGCTTCTTACCTTGTTCTTCTCCTCCTCCAAGCACTTGGAAGATCCTCCGGTTTGCTTACATACTTTGATTGGAGTATGCAGTCCATCATAAACCCGGCTTTTAACCTCCCGTCCCCTAAATTGTTTCTTTGGACAATCCAACGGCACCATTTTACTCCTCACCACTTGCTTCTTTCCATCTGTGATCTCAAGCTTCTTCATCCCTGCACACAAAGTCTTCACACTGTCCATTTCATTCTGTGGAGTCTTCGTTCTAGCTTGCTTCTTAGGGGAATCAAACACCAGAGTCTTGGCCACTTCCCTCTTCTTTGGCAATCCTAGTCCTGTTGTTGGCTTCGGATTCCGAACACTTCTGAATGCAGCCGGATCTTGGAACGCAGGTCTCCTGTTCCTAGGAGTCGTAAGAGCTTTGCCTAGAGTGGTCGAAGGTTGCTTTGCCTTTGCACTTGGAGTCGAATTCTGTTTAGTAGTGAGTGGCTTCTTCACTTTCACTGCCTTGTTGTCGACCACTAGTTTCTTAGATATTGACGAGATCAATGCCAGTCTTGCCATTCTCGGTCTCGAAGGCTTTGCTGGTACTGTCTGTGGACATCTCAGATTGGAGCTGCTGCCATGAACATAAACAAAATGCTTTGAGGTATGGAAAAAACAGAAAACAAGTCTGAAAAAACAGTGGTAATGTGCATATGTATCTTTGCTAGTTAGTATACCTTTTCTCTCTGTTACATAGTGCTTTTCGAAGCCTGACATTAGGACTTCTAGCAGCCATGACCTGCAGGAGATCAGTTTGATAACCATGTTCAATTTTTTTAGTCTGAAAAAAATGAGGTTAGGGTAAAACTTTCTAGTTTTATCATTATCAGCTTACTCGAAGAACGAAATTCTTGTATATAGCTTCAGAGTCCATTTCTTCTTCATGCTTTTGATCACATCCTACAAGCAACAAATTCCAACTCTCTGAAATTCTGTATCAAATTGTTCCAAAATTCACACAGGTAGGGCAAGAGCTACTTTCATCTCCCCCTTGAACAATTTCTCAGCAATCAAGCAGATCCACAAATTAGATTTAAATCCACCATATAGTTTCGGATCTGAATTGTAAGATCTCAACATGGGCAGCCCAAAAGTTTGAAGATTTTGGTCAAGCTGAAGAGCTCTAACTTGGAAAGGAAAAGAAAAAAAACTCAACATGAAATTAGGGAGGTAAGACCATAACAGCACTCACCGACACGGAGGCAGAACCAGTAGCGATCGTCGCCGGAGCGGCGGGGATCCGGCTGAGTGAGGTCGGTGTACTTGGGCGCTTCGATTTTTTCGTAGAAGTCTTCCTCTTCTACATCCGGGTACTCACCTGACCGCGAAGAAAGAAACGAAAGTGACAATGATTCGTCCGCCATCGGTTTCCGACCGTTAGAGAGATGGGAGCGTGGTAGTGGCTGGCTGACGGCCTTTTACCTCAGTACGAGCGTTTGAGTTTGGATAGTTAATGGCGAGTGGAAGACGAAGTTCTTTATTGAAATTGTTTGAAGTGTAAGTGAGACTGTAAGTAGCCGTTACAGAAAGTGGGTCTAGCTTCGAACAAGATGCTCAAGCACGGGCTCACAGCAAAGGCCTTTTAATTTGATGAAAACAAGGATAAATCCAGACCATTCACTATTCATTTAAAGTCAAGATCCAACAGTCTAATTTAAAAGGATAAATCAGTCATTTTGAACAGCAAACCATCCATTTAAAGTCCAAGATCTAAGGACCTAATTAAAAGGATAATCAGCTTTCAAAAAAATTAAAAGGATAATCAGCTTTCAAAAAAAATAAAAGGACAATCAAGTCATTTCCATATAAACCCAGCATACTACAAAGTACAAAGTGAAATCCTTTAACTTTGCTCCTGAATGCTATTTATTCTTTCTAGTTTAAGAACAAAAAAGAAGACACAATCCAAGGAAATGAAATCTTCTGAACTTTATCCAACACTTCACATCTTGAGCTTCACTACTTGTTTCTGAGTATATTTTTTAGCCTTTCATTTGCAGCAACAAGCTCCGCAGTTGTCCCCGCTTCATTTGCAGAGTGCCCTGCATCCTTTATAATCTGTCCAGAGTGTTCTTTCTCATTAGCAAATAGCAACTGAATTTTGACGCATTAATATTTCTAGCTGTTAGAACTCTGAACTTTAGAGACGGATCAACTACCTTGAATTCTGCTTCCGGCCATGCCTTGTGAAGATCCCAAGCAGACATCATAGGACAACATACATCATACCTCCCCTGCGACGGCGTTCCAATCAATTACGAAAAAACATCATCAACTTCTTCTATAGCCAAGTTTACATTATAGATCATTGAGAAGAAGTAGACATTTTGTTGTTCATACCTGTACAATTGTGGTGTTGATATGCCGGATCTTATCCACATTGTCTAAGAGATATGAATCTGACGGGAAGAACCCCTTGTTAATGAAGTAATGGTTTTCTATCCTCGCAAATGCCTGAGTGCATCAGAACAAGCACAATAATGAGCGTCATAAAATGTCAGTAACATATGTCAATGCGACAAGATGAATCATGATAAGGAATTTTCGATGCTTTGGTTTAAGTACCAGAGAAAACATATCATCGTCCCCTTTCTTGATGGTGTCCTCAAGTGGAATAAGATGGGCGGTCATCATTTCCCATTTGGTCCAAGCTTTTGCAGCTGTATGCTAACCAAAATGGATGGTAACGAATACAAGGAGTAAGGCAAGTGACAAAGCATTGTCATTTACAAAAGCTTTATGATTGAAAATGTGAGAACCAGATGGTATGACGGTGGTGTTTTCAGAACATTCCTGAGTTCAAAACGTTTTATACAACACGAACACATATTTCATACACTCTTACTTGAGTTTCCATGTCATCGGAGTCCAGTCTCTTGCTGTAAGCATTAACAAAAGACCCTCTTTCATCTTCTGGAATGAGGTCCCTAAATGGCTCCCAAGCTGTTTGTCAAGGCCATCAAATGACACCATATAGCTCAATCATATCAAAAGATGAGCACAGTTCTGAAACAACACAGTCTGTATATACAGTTTACCATGCAGATCATTAAGGTGTGCTTCTAAAGTTTGACTGCAAGCTATTAATTCCCACAGCAAAGCACAACAGACAACAGGTTGATTTAGACTCGATATATCTGATGGGAAAATCTAAGTTCATGACACATATAACAACAATAGTCTTGCATATCTCACCTTCCAAAAAAATGTAGTAGTTCTCTGGCTGTAAACTCTTCTCTAGGGTACAGAAGTAGAACAACTAAGCTACTCAACCGATTTTTCATAGTTTCACAAGTAAACTTAATGAGCTATCATTAAGAAAACTAAGAGCATAAGATCATCATTCATGTGTGGCGAAACAGCAGTATGACTCACCAGAGTCATCTGAGTTGTAAGTTGGGCATACCATCAGGGTATATTGCTGCAGCCCCGCCCTCATAGAACCAATCAATTTCCTTCTTTCGCAAAAGGAAAATTCCTCTTAGGACCAAGCCAGTCACCTGATAAAATTGCAGAAGAGAAATAATAATCATTGTTAAAATCTATTTTACAATATGACTTCCATCTGTAAATATTCTGGATATTTTTTTGAAACCACCGACCTTGTCAGGATGAGATTGGCTGTAAGCAAGGGAAAGCGTACTTCCCCATGAACCACCAAAGACCTACAGGGTGATAAACATCTAATCCTTCAGGCTTTAATACACAATCTGCTACTTATGTAAACATGAGGTGCTGTTTACTCACACTTAACCAGATAAAAATTGTACCTGCCATTCTGGGATTTTCAAGTGTTCTCTAAGTTTTTCAATATCATTAATAAGATCCCAAGTGGTGTTGTGCTCCAAACAAGCATGGGGTACACTCTTCCCAGCACCTCTCTAGAAAAAAGCAACTACTATGAGTTTATGGAATGATTGAAAAATATGGCCGTTAATACATAAAATGTAGAGCACAACTCACAACGCAGTTCTAGCCTGTAAGAATACCTTACCTGATCAAAGAGAATGATTCTGTAAAATTCTGGATCAAAGAACCTTCGATTGCTGGGCGCAGTTCCACTACCAGGACCACCGTGAAGGAAAACAACTGGCTGCAAGAAGCACAAGCTCGAATTCTGAGAATCGGCTTATAATGATGCTAAGAACTAGTTTTAATGATCCAATACAAAGATACCCGATAACAAATTCAATACCGTTCAAGCTTTTCGCATTCATCCGATAGTTCACACTTACAAATCGATGTAAGCAAAATTAAAAGCAGAAAAAAGTTTAAAAATAATAATCAAGACAGATGAAGAAAAGAAGTTAACCCACATGACCACTCGGATTTCCGGACTGCTCGTAGTAGATGGAGTGAAGATCGGACACTTTCAGAAACCCAGTATCATAAGGCTCAATAGGAGGGTAGAGGCTCCGATTCAAACCCTGAGGGTCAACCTTGTCGGATTCCATCAGTTCACTCAAGAGCTCCTTTTCCAAATTGTGATTGAGATTTCGCGCGCGAGCCACAATCTTCTTGCCCCCTGGCAAATGGAAAGACAGATGAAAGGGTTGATTAAACGGCAAGCCGACGTGTCTTGTTTGCTTCAAAGCTTAGCTTACCGATGCAGAGACGAGGACTGAGGGAGGAAGAGGAAAGGTGCGAAGTCGAGAAAGAAGGCAAAGATGGACAGGATGCGGTAAGAAGAAAAGCCGATGAGTTGGCTAAACCAAATAAACCCATTATATGTTTCCAAAGGTGCCCAATGTTCTTCCTCCATTTTTAATCGGTGGTCATGATAATGGTTCCAATCCCAATTTGCAGAGCCCAACCGACCGCCGGCCTGCCGCTGCCCTTAATTTATTTATGTTACAAAATTATAATGTAGTATTTTTTCCCCATCAAAAGTTGCAAGCCAGGGAACTAATAGCTCGATCTATCGGAACATGTCCTGTGAGGAGGCTAATGATGGAGTGTATGAAGAGTGAGATGTTTCTCTAGAATTGAACGTCCATTGTTATAGAGGAGAAACGCATGGAGATGATAACGACGACGACGACCACCACCACCACTGTTTTAGTGACCAAAACGGTCCAGAAGATCACCGCATCAGTGTACGTATAAGTTAAGTTTTGGCTGCTAACTTGTGATATTAGAGGTAAATTTCCACAAAATACAATTGTAACTTGTTCGAGTTTTGAGGCCTACCCACCTCAATGATCGTTATAAGTTGGAACTGTTAAGAATTCAGTTAGTTTCAAGTGGTTCGCACATTAGGTGAGTTGATCAAAATCTATTGATAAAATACGACCTTTTTTATAAAGATTTTAATGAATAACATAAAAATGAAAAAAGTTACATGCTCATATTATTTTTTTAAACTTTATTTTGACTCATTAGATCACTATCGGTATAGAAAATAAAGATGATCTATGGTTTTAATTTAATGCTTTAAGCCCTAAGCACGGGAGTAGGTTCGAAACACAAAGTCTTTCAAACCGGTGATTAATCCTACTTATGAATCGGTTAAGTAAAGTAAAAAAGAATCAATTGGCTTAACAATAATTGAAGTTGCTGTATAAGAAAATATTATCGCCCGTATCTCGCCTACTTCTCTCTGTATCTCTCTCTTTCTTAGCCAACTGACGACTGAGTGATTAGACAGCAGCCACACAGAAGCAACGCAGAAGCTAACTATGGCGACGGCGGTAAGAGCACTGGCGGCTGCGGCCAACACTGCCACCCCAGCTTCTTGCTTACGGCCATTCGCTTACAAATCAAGGCAGAGCCTTCGTTTCAGCAAGAAACACTTGCCCTTTTCGTTGGCGAAGAGGTCGTTCAGCTGTAAGGCCATATACAATCCAGGCGATCTCCAGATCAAACATGAAGGCCAGCCCGAATCCCTTGATTATCGCGTCTTCTTTCTCGACGGTTCTGGGAGAAAGGTTAGGAGCATTTACAATTTGCTTCTCTGTTTTTATATTCGAGTGTGTGAATATCCAATGTATATTCATTGTTTTGTCTAAGATTAGTATTTGATTTTTGTTTTGGTAGCAAAAGGGAATGTAAATTTGAATACTCTTTTGTCTTGAAGGTTTCTCCTTGGCACGACATACCGTTGCACTTGGGTGATGGTGTGTTCAATTTCATTGTTGAAATCCCCAAAGAATCAAGTGCTAAAATGGAGGTTGCAACCGATGAGCCATTCACTCCAATCAAGCAGGACACGAAAAAGGGGAAATTAAGATACTACCCGTAAGTTTTCAAATTGGACTTTTGGGAATCTTATTGCATCTCCTTGGAGTTACAAGCCCAGTTAATCTTCTTAGCCCGGAGTTCATAGCATTAGCAACTAGGCATTCTCGTTGACCTGTTATATTGCTGATATTGCTAGTTAAATTGCTTAAGTGGTCTTAAGTACACACCAGCAGTAGAGGATGACAAGCACTTACGTATCTTGACAGTTTCCATTTCTTTCAGAGCGATTTCACCTGCCGGTTGTGTACTAAGTAACCACTTGTGACTCAGAAAGCACCTGAGAAACTCTTATACTTAAGGAAGCCAACTTCTTTTTCATAGATGTAGCACTTTGGGATGGGCAAGTAGCTTTGGACATGTTAGATTAACTATATTCGGGAATCATGATATACTCTGCTGTCTTGCCTCTTGTGACGAAATTGTGGTGTCTTAGTGCTAGCCATACCCTGAAAGGTTTACACTTCACACCATTTTAGACCCAGTATGGATTTCTTGCCGTTGGACTTATTTTCAGGTCATATGGTAGACCTCGGATAGGAATTCATTACAATGCTGAAGTGCAGTGAGCACCAATGCCTGACGCCATTTGCTGTTTCTCTTACTTTTTGAGATCCAGTAATAGCTTCAGGATAAGTTTTTGACATGTTGGTTATATGTCCGATTTTCCTAACTTCGAATTTTGTTTCCTTGTTCTGGTTATTCTTGCCATTCAGAAAGTCGTGTTGGTGTAGTTTCAGGCTGTCAGATTCCTTCATCCCTGATTTCCATCCATGGTTGTGATTTATTAATATTATACACTTTTCAGATATAACATAAACTGGAACTATGGGCTGCTTCCGCAAACATGGGAAGACCCAACATTCGCAAACTCTGATGTTGAAGGAGCACTAGGAGACAATGATCCTGGTACGTAATATTGACAATCATCATCCTTGATAGCATTCTACTACCTATCTCAAAGCTAGCAGCTTCGAGATCCCTTGCTGATCTAAATTTCTCTCTACTTGCTAGTTGATGTTGTCGAAATTGGTGATAGCCAAAGAAAGGTTGGTGAAATATTGAAAGTGAAGCCCCTAGGTGCTTTGGCCATGATTGATGAGGGTGAACTTGACTGGAAAATCGTGGCAATTTCAATGGACGATCCTCGGGCTTCTCTTGTAAACGATGTTGATGATGTTGAGAAACATTTTCCTGTAAGCAATGCGTCTCCTTTCATCCGTCATGTAAAAAGGATCATCCTTTATATCAGATTAGTCTTTTACTTGAAACTGATTAATTAACGAGTAGAACTTCAACAGCCATTTAGGAGATTTGTGGAATAGTGCGTTAGACATTATTATGAAGATTTTGATATCAATATTCCTATTGTCAAGGGCTGAAAGTGAGGGTTGGTATTGTTGTTGTATTCAGGGTACGCTGACTGCAATCAGAGACTGGTTCAGAGACTACAAGATCCCCGACGGCAAGCCTGCAAACAGGTTTGGCCTTGACAATAAGGCCGCAAATAAGGTAATGTAGCATTCATCTGTTTGATGTTCCAAAGCAAGTTCGTCAAATTCGCTATATGTGTTGTAATGCCATTATTGAGGTGGGGAATTGGAAACAGGAATATGCTCTTAAGGTGATCCAGGAAACAAATGAATCATGGTCAAAGCTTATCAAAAGATCAATTCCTGCTGGAGAGCTTTCACTTGCATAGTGCACCAGGTGACACCAACAGATGAATAAGCAATTCTGAGCTAGATTGTACTGCCATAGTTGGATATTATTTTTTTCAGCAGACATCGAATTATTTAGATGGACGTGTAATTGGTCTGCGTCCCAGTACCCTTTAGCAACATTTGAAATTGATTGCAGAGGTTTCCGACTTGATAAATTATTGTTCATCTGTCTGTTGTTGCTGGAATCGAACAAGGTCTGCAGTCGTCGATTCAGTTGAGAAAAGAAACAAACATGCATTCTCATGAGGTAACTTGTTTACCGTTAGAGAACCCAATAACTCTATGAGAACCCAATAACTCGATTTGAAATTGTGGATATGAAATTGTTATATCAAAGGTTGATTCGATTCCAAGACCTCTTAATCACTTGCTTTGTGCATATGAAATGATTAGAGGCTGACATAAGTCAAATTGAGAAGTGAGGAAGCTCTGATGCGTTAAATGAGAAGACCCTGATACCATTTGGAAAACCGTTGGATCTTGAAAAAGATTCATAATTAGTTGTTATCATAACTTTACCTAGAATATAAAATTTCCAATCTGTGTGCATCGAATGCGGTAATCTTGAGCGAGCTATTAGGCATCCACGGAGATTTTAAACAACAGAATTGGGAGAGGAAAAAACAAACTATTGTTTCAAAGAAAAAACCAACGTTTCTGTACTTACAGAGTCAGATACATACATGAAGTACAAGAAGAAGGAGAAAAAACAAAGCTTGAAGAAATTTGAGTTGATGGGATGGATCAGGAGCTATTTGCAACCTCTTGGATTTGTGGTAAGCAGGTGGAAGGATATTCCTTCAGTTTCGGTGTTTGAAGATCTTCGACGCTGCGGCGGCCGGTATTCTCTTTGACGACGTCCTGATTGCGGCCGGTGACCGGTTTGGTTAGAAATCCAAAGAAATGATAAGCAGGGGGGGAAGATCCAGAAGTAGATAAAGTGTGAGTGGGAAGGAGGAGCATAGCTGCAGTAGGAGCCATGGTTAGCTGAAATTGGCCAAAAAGATGAAGAAATGTGCAGGGAGAAAAACTAGATGGATTGGCTTTCTCGTTGTTATATATTAGCGGGGAGGAAGCTGTACTGTGGTCGTCCTGTGGGGGATAGGCAGAAACTGTGGGGGAATGGCGGTATGTACAGTGGTAATAATAATCTAAAGGATGAGGGCGTCAGCTTCTGTTTGGAGGGAAGCTGCCTGCTCGTGAAATCTGTGGGCGTGGAGTGCGTCCCAGAATGGCTGCTTGCCACGTGTTGCTTACCTTGGATCTGAATTTCTTTTTACTTGGAAGTTTTCCCATACAGCAAGGCATTTCATTTATTGTTCCGCCGCGTCATCGCCAGTCCACAATCTTTGATTGCTGGCTGACGAAGCTTGGCCACCTGACGAAGTTTAGCAAAACCCCTCCCTTTACAACAGCTCATTTGCTTTGTACCCTCCCCTGAAAGATATTCATTCCTTCAAAACCCAAAAAAAATGGCTTCTCCATTCACATTTGTCTTGAGCTAGCCTAGCGTGTTTCATTTCCAAATATTCTATCTACAACAATGCGCCTATTTAATTTCCACAAACACAAGTCGAGCTTTCCCTGCATGCCACCCCTGCTGCTTTTGATAAACACCTCATGATGCCCAGAAACCTCAAACTTTCGTCAGCTCTCCTTATTCTATCATGTCTGCTCGAGATTTCCTCAGGATCCATCGTATCGACTGGGAATTTCAACAAGGATTTCCATGTCACTTGGTCTCCCTCCCACGTTAACACATCTGCTGATGGTTCTACAAGAACCTTGAAGCTTGATCAACAGTCCGGTACGTGCCACATACTGTTTAATTACATGTTATTGCCTTTTGGTTTTGCCGTGAAAACTTGGATGAGCACTTCTCTGGCCAGATATGAAAGTCGGTGATTTTGGAAAGTAAACTTTCCTACCTTCATCTAAATTTCATCCAACTTCATTATCACCTTTATCATGCATCTTTTAATCAAAGTCTTTCATTTTTTCCTATATAATGTTTTGATGAAGTCGTCTCTGAATGTAAACTGTGAATGCATGGCCAGGTGGTTCTGGCTTTGCTTCGAACCAGATGTTCTTGTTTGGGCAGATTGACATGCAAATCAAATTAATCCCCGGTTATTCTGCTGGCACTGTTGTTGCTTTCTATGTAAGTAGTCAATAACTTCCAATTTCCAATTTACTCTCGAGATCATCTATGTGAAATCCGTATTCAAATATGCACTAAGTTGAATTTGAAATAAATAAATAAAATTTACGACAACCAAATGTGTTCGAACGGCTTACTTTTAGGTAGAGTATATTAGGACAGTTTTAAGCGACACAAGTTTAGAATGAATTAGGATATAAGCTTCTAAAATATGTATAATGGGATGAATATATTACTTGCTTTAGTATGTTATTTGTCACAAAGTCACTAAGACATGCCATATATTATATTTGTTCCTGAAAATATTAGCAAATAGCAATATTCTTTACCAAATGAAAATTAAATATGCCAATTACTATTTTTGTAATTTGAATTATTTATTATTAAATATTATGATTTAAGTCAAACTAACCATTAAGTCAAATTCAAAAAATTACGCCGAACCAAACTCGTAAAAATCCTAAATATATATCCAGCATATAGAATTGGGTGAGTCTGGGTCCTAGCTCCTGTTCCACCCCTTGTCTAATTGAAATATGTCGTGTCATTTTTTAATAAAAAGAATATGAATTTAGTGTTCACTTTAATTAATTAATTATTACAGGATCCTATTAATTAGTCTATAATCCATAAATTAATGTATGAAATGTGCTAAAAGTCTAGAAATGTGAATGTAGTTGGCATCCGACGACAAGGCAAACCGTGATGAGATAGATTTCGAGTTCATGGGTAACGTAAGCGGGCAACCTTACATTCTTCAAACTAACATCTTTGCCGATGGGATGGATGATCGCGAAGAAAGAATCTATCTCTGGTTCGATCCCACAAAAGACTTCCACACTTACTCTGTTCTATGGAACCTTCACCAAATTGTGTAAGTTGATCCCCAATTTCTCCAACCTCAGTCTTTTGCTGAACAGTTTTCTCACAATTAATGAAAATATGTGTTTAATCTGTGATCAGGTTCATGGTGGACTCTATTCCAATAAGAACATACAGAAACCATGCAGAGAAAGGGGTGGCATACCCAACGTTGCAGCCAATGAGCCTCAAGGCGAGCCTATGGAACGGCGACAGCTGGGCGACACGCGGTGGCAAAGACAAAATCGACTGGTCAAAGGCACCCTTTGTAGCTTCATTCAGGAATTACAAGATTGATGCATGTGTTTGGAATGCAGGGAAGAACCCTAGCTCTTGTAGGGAAGCAAGTAACTGGTGGAACAAACCAGAGTTGAGCTCATTAACATCGATGCAGAGGAGGTGGTTCAAATGGGTTAGGCTGCATCACATGATATATGATTACTGTACAGATAACAAGAGATTCAATAACAGTTTCCCAAAAGAATGCTCCCTCCCCAAGTATTAATTTACCCATAGAAGTTATGAAGCACGTTTGATGACGCATCCCCTACAATGAGTTACAGTTATGACTTCATATAATCTTCCTAACAGATGTGCAAAAAATGAAGGCTCCATGAAGGATTTCAATGATCTCGCCAGACATCTTATAAGAGTTACGCGATGTTGAAACTTAGAAAGACAGACAAAATGTGTTCTTACTGATGTGACGTATGAATTGAGGGTACTTGTACTCTTGAAATAGTGATCATCTAATATTTGCAATTTGGGGCTGATGAAACTGTTCGAAACTTGCTTGGCTTCCCAGAAGAGCGGTGGAATTGGCATTGATTGCTTACTACTGGTGATCTCCTTAATCTAACACATTACAGAACGGTTGCTACATCAACTTGTTGAATCCTATAACAGGTTCCAAAAACTGGTACAACATTTGAAGACCTAAGTTAGTTGTCCATAATAGTTACCTGGCGTATAAAACCTAGAGTTAGGTTTAGGAAAGCAATAGTATCGGTCAAGCTATTACAAGTGAGCAGCAATCCAGGGGCAAAGTAAACACAAAGCTAATAGGAAACTATACGGTCGTGTTCTCTAGAGAACACGGCGTGTCCCACCCCCAAATGGGTTTTCAAGTCGTTTTTCTTCTCTAATTTGGCTCAGAAATCTATAAGTACCCATGAGATCCCCTATAGACGGGATATACTCCATTATACACATATTTTCAAGTTTTTTGAGGGAGCTAGGGTTCCCAAAAGACGATTGAAATGAGAGGATCAACCACAATTGGCGAAGGCAAATCATCAAATCGAAGATTGGGATTTCCACGAAGAACATGTCGTCTTCTCCGGTTTTTCTTCTATTCTCTTGTGATTTACTTTCCGAAATCATGAGCGGTAAACCTTTTGTGTTGTTTGGATTAGATGAAACTTTAGCTTAGCTTTTGAATGGATGATGGATTTCTAAACCTTTGATATTGCTATCTATGTTATTCAAGATTATGGTGTGTTCTTGCTAAACCTAATCTAAGATTCATTCTCGTCTGATCATCTTGATTGGATCATCGTCATTGATTTGTGGGTTCGAGATGAACATAGATTGATAGGTCGCTTTGGAAGAACTCTACGTTACTCGTTAGTTCGAGAGAGGAGCGTTTAATGTAGGCTTTTTGCATCGTTTATTGTTGTGGCATTTCATCAAACACCTTAATGCGTTCTGCTTGGGTGTAGATTAGCTCGAGAGATGAGACTACGGTCGAGCGGAATAGATCCTTAGAGGCGCGAGAGTTATCTAAGACTATCGTAGGAAATCGTCAAACCATTATAACTTGAATAACTGAGATTGTATATTGTTCATCCATGCATTGCTAGCTATTGTGGATTCGAGTCCGAACAACCTTCATCTTATCTTTGAAACTCGATTACTTGCATTTTGATTTGTTTTATTTCGGTCATTAGTTTATAATTGGATACATAAACAATCAAACAAATAATCGTTCATTGTTACTTGGTTTAGCTAGCATAATCAACCTGAGTAATAGCGTTAGAAAGACTCTAGGGAAATAAACGATTCCATTAAAGTAATCTAGTGGGTATTTGATTGGCGGGGTGAAATCCGCGCATCAATAACTCCCAACCAGGGAAATTAAAATAGAAAACAAGCAAATACAATCTAAAAATTGTCCCATACTGTAAAATGGTTCTCAACACAACCTGTGAAATAGTAAAGAGTTTTTCACTTCCCACCGAGTGAACAGCTCCAGTAATAGATCGGTGAACAACCTGCACCTGGAGTCAATGACAAGTAGTTAGGGAGGTGAGGACCACCAAAGTGATGGCATCGCTGGCTCCATAACGCATGCTCCGATGACCGAATTTGGAGAGAACAACACCTCAACATTATCCTTGATGTCCACCTGTCAAATACATGTGGAAAATACTAAATACAAACATTCAAAAGCATGGAGAGCCAATAATCTATATTAGACCATGTTGATGAGGACACAATAAAATTCGAGGAAACACAAAGACTGATAAATTGAAACTAGGAGGAGATCCGTGAAACCCAGTGTGATAAGCCCGCGACGCATTTGGACCAAACGGCCCGCATTGGATCTCTCAATTTAACAAATGGTATAAATATATTACGACTCAAGCGGCCACCGTTTTTCCAGTTCACGACTTCACGCTTACGCAGTTCATCCTTCCGCTGAGCCCTAAACTCTCTACGCTGTTCATCCTCTGCATTCGCACCTGAGATCAACGCTTTTGCAGCTTGTATTAGCAGATATGTCTACTCCTCCTCCTACCTCAACCGCCGTCGTTCCCGAGCACAACAAGAAAGAGCGAGAGGACGAAGAAGAGAATTCACCTGCCGCTGATGATGAAGACACCGGAGCTCAGGTCGCTCCTATCGTCAAGCTGGAAGAGATCGCCGTAACTACTGGCGAGGAGGATGAAGATCCTATTCTCGATCTGTACGGAACTCTGCTCTGCTCCCTATATTTTGATGCTCTACCGTCGTGAATGGCTCTGCTAACTTTACCTTTTTCCTTCAATTTTGGGTTTTTATTTCGTGATCGCTGATGCAGGAAATCGAAGCTGTATCGGTTTGACAAGGACGGGAGCCAGTGGAAAGAGAGGGGCACCGGAACCGTAAAGCTTTTGAAGCATAAGAATAGCGGCAAAGTCCGCCTTGTCTTCCGCCAAGCTAGGACACTCAAGATCTGTGCTAATCATTTAGGTCTGCTATATTTTACTAGGCTTCTAGACTTGAAATGTTTTATTTTTCAACTCAAGCTGATCATTTCGGATTTTGCTTAATCTGGGCGATATGAAATCATATCGGTTTGCTTATAGTTTGTTTACGCATATCTCAGTTATTTCGGGAACAAAAGTGCAAGAGCATCCTGGCAATGAGAAGTCGTGTATTTGGCATGCTACTGACTTCGCTGATGAGGAGTTGAAGGATGAACTCTTCTGCATCAGATTTGCTTCTGTCGAGAGTATGTTCCTTCTATAACCAGTTTATTTGTGTTCTCTAACCTTTTCCTGCTTCCTTGTAATCAATCTGTTGGGATTTTTTTAATTGCCCATATCTGCATTTCTTTAACGCTGTGCAATTCTAAGTATAAGCCGTGTTATGCTTAGAGAGCCTTCTAGTATTGGATTGGACATGGATGGATGCCATTAGTTTCGCTTAGAGGCAGTATCTGCTCATTTTGTCTTGATATTTGGTATTTTTCTACCTTGTTATTGTCTACCCTGGCTACAATCTGCATAATTCGTTCTCTTAGTTAATGGTTCGTTATATGGTTTGCAAAGGTCTTACCTTTTCCCCACGTTCAATTTTCTAACATTGCATACGTAGAAGCTTGTATGGCACTAGGGTATGCATGGTTGTTTGTTGCATGCTCAATATTTTAAATATGACAACTCTCTCTCATACCGGCTATTGTTTAACAGCTTATAATCCTGAAATTTTCTGAATCACACCAGATGTATGTTTGTCCGTGCTTGTGTCTTGTTATTTAGTATTGCATATTATGAGTATAAATATGGATTCTATCTTCTTGCCTGCATTCTAGCACACCTTAATTTGATCCAAGAATGGCATGTAACTGAGATCGGGCAAACTGAACAGAACTTTCGTGTTTCATGTAGACCTAGACAGTGGAGATCTGCACTGAATTGAATTGTAGTTTCCGTCTTCTTGTTTTACAGTAATAACACATTCATTATAAATCACTGATGTATTCATTCTTTTGCAGACGCCAAAACTTTCATGGAGACTGTGCAGGAGGTGGCTGAGAGCCAGAGCAAGGAAGAAAGTAAAGATGCTGAAGACACTGCCAAACTTATTGACAGGTTGAGCGTTAAAGATAAGGGTGAAATTGTCAAGGAAACCAGTTGCGATGCTTCTGATGTTGACGAGAAGGAAAAGCCAGAGACGGTAAAGAAGAGCGAACCATCTCCGTTGTCTTGAAGCACCAAAGAGTGGCCTGGTTTATGTGAGTCATTGATCCAGCGGTCGTCAGTATTCGTTTAGACACACAGCGAAAACAAGTCTGGTTTATTTAAGAATGATGTAGTTGGTTGTCATCGGTTTTGGGAATACGATACAGTTACAGTCAAAGTCCTAAGGTATTGAAATTGGTTTTGTAACGTGCCTTGTCTTGGTAAAATGTCCCAGTTTATTTTGAAGTCAGGAAGTGCAATGGCTGAGTTTTGGCTTATGCAAAATTATCAGACTTGGGTGTGTTCTACGCAACCCTTCTGTGCTCGTTCTATTGCATCTCAATGTCGTAAAGTATTAAGGAAAAATAAGTCAAAAGATTTATGTACAACTATCCCCGTAGCCAAATGTTATGGATTGTCCATTTGTTGAACTTCCAATAAATTTGAATCGATTAAGAGTCGTACAGAGAAGATTTGCAGTGAACCCTTTTTATAAAAAAAGAAGAAAAATTCAAGACATGGTCTAATTTTTTGAAGTAGCAAGTATGGCTTTGATGATTTTGACTTCTCTTTTTCCTCCCACTGGATTCACGTCAAACAAGCTTGGAGGTTTGCCTCCAATGGCCAGCGTCTTAGACAGTAGTCTGCCGTTGCACACTCAGTTCCAAGAGTCTAGGAGAGCGCAGTAGATTTATCGGATTACTAGGGAAGATCGTATAAGAAGACAGTAAGTTGTCATCCATCATTAGAAGCACAATCATCGCCACAAGCACATTCGGGGCTACTCCAATCTTCACAAATCAAGCTTGCTGGAAATTGGATAAACCAACGCTGTTCAAACATTTTGGCCATATGAAACCTGTTAGCCAAGGTAACAGCCTCGCCAGCCCTATAAGCCATTTTGTTCAGCCTCTAAACTAGTTAACAAAGTGTCTTTCTTGCAGCAACCACATAATCGAAAAAGGAGATCAAAAGAAAAAGACTCGTAGATTCACAGATGACAATAAATAATCCAAACTTGAAAGACCGTACCAAACAACTGATTGAAATTTCACACCATAAATCATAATCAGCTGCCAAACCCCAACACAGACAGAACTGCCTAAACACCGTAAGACAAACGTACAAATCGACACCAACAACCGTCCCATAAGCATATAGGGAACGACAGACACGACCTCTACTGTTGGTAACATGGGTATAAGTAAAACCCGACAACCGTCATCCAGACTTAAAAATGACCCTGGACATTTTACCAAGATAATGTCCAAAATCATACAGACAGACACCAAAATCAAACCAATTTCGTATGTTCCCAAAACCAATGACCAACCCCTTACAATTCCTACGAACCCCCAAAAGTTGTAATGTGTTTCAGCAAGAGATACTGATGGCGCTGGTCAATGACGCTTTCACAAACTCACTCGCACAAACCAGACTGTTTAGGTACTAGTGCTGTTTCAAGCTGATGAAGCTGGTTCATCCTTCTTCTCAGTCTCTGCCTTTTCCTTCTTCTCATCGGCAGCTGCATCACCACTGGTTTCCTTGGCAGCATCTTCAACACTCAACTTGTCAAGAAGTTTGGCAGTCTCTGCAGCATCTTTACTTTCTTCCTTGCTCTGACTCTCAGCCACCTCCTGAACAGTCTCCATGAAAGTTTTGGCGTCTGCAAAAGAAGGAATATGTCAGTGAATTACAATGAATGTGTTATTACTGTAAAACAAGATGAAGGAAACTACAATTCAATAATGTACAGATCTCCACTGTCTAGGTCTACGTAAACCAAGAAACTTATGCTCATTTCGCCCCATCTCAGTTACATGATAATCTAGAAAATTGATAGCACCCAACTAGAAGTTGGATCAAATTAAGATGTGTTCAGAATGCTGGCAAGAATTGCATTCGTGAGAGTACATCTTGTGTGATTCAAAATATTTCAGGATTATGAGCAGTTAACTATTGCAGGTAGGCTAGAAAGTTATCATCTTTAGCAAATTGAACACACAGCAAAAGGTTATGCACAATCTAGAGCTATACAAGCATTTTCGTTGAGCAACTTTGCATGTAATGTTGGATGATTGAACGTCGGGAAACACTAAGAGTTATGTAAATCATATAATGACCTATCGACTAAGATAATTGATTATGCATATTGTAGCCAGGGTAGGTAAGAGGAGACTAGAACTACTGCCGGTTCTGCCAGATACATCTGCTCTCAATATAAAGACATAATGAGCAGATACCGCCTTTAAGGTGAGACCAATGCCATCGTTCCTAGTCCTGCATTAAGGCTTAGTTTGACAGGTGGGATGGGGGATGGAATTAAACCCAACAAAGTGTTTATTGGGAGCTATCTGAATTCCATCCCACATTCCATCCGCCAAACTAAGCCCAAAAGGCCCTTTAAGCATAACACAGCACTATTATACTTAGAATTGCACAGACAAACAGCGTTGAAGAAATGCAGATATGGGAAAAATAAAAAAATCCCAACAGACTGATTACAAGTATGCAGAAAAATGATACAGAACACAAATAAACTGTTATAGGAGGAGGAACATACTCTCGATGGAAGCAAATCTGATGCAGAAGAGCTCGTCCTTCAACTCCTCATCAGCGAAGTCAGTAGCATGCCAAATACACGACTTCTCGTTGCCAGGATGCTCTTGCACCTTTGTTCCCGAAATAACTGAGATATTTGTAAACAAACTATAAGAACAAAGATATGATCTTCAAATCGACCGATTAATCAAAATCAGAAATAATCAGCTTCAGTTGCAAAATCAAACATTTCAAGTCCAGAAGACTAGAGAAATATAGCAGACCTAAATGATTAGCGCAGATCTTGAGTGTCCTAGCTTGGCGAAAGACAAGGCGGACCTTGCCGGTATTCTTATGCTTCAGAAGCTTTACGGTTCCGGTGCCTCTCTCTTTCCACTGGCTCCCGTCCTTATCGAACCGATACAGCTTCGATTTCCTGCATCAGTGATCAAGCAAAAAAAACCCAAAAAAGGAAAAGTTAGCATCCGTCCACAACACTGGATAGCATCAAACCCTAGGGAAACACACAATAACAAAGACATAGCAGAGTTCCGTACAGATCGAGAAGAGGGTCTTCATCCTCCTCGCCGGTGGTTACGGCAACCTCTTCGAGCTTCACAATGGGAGCGACCTGGGCTCCAGTGTCTTCATCGTCGGCGGCAGGTGAAGTTTCTTCTTCGTCCTCCCGCTCCTTTTTGTTGTGCTCGGGAACATCGGCTGAGGGAGCAGGAGTAGCCATGTCTGCCCAAGAAATCCTTAAAATAAACGCAGTGAGAAAGAAAATCTCAGGAGCGAAGGAAAAGGAGAAGAGCAGAGAGTCTTGAAGGAAGAGATTTTAGGGCGCAGTGGAAGAACTAGTGCTTCAGTCCTATTTTATACCGAGCTAAAGTGGGAATTTTGTTTGGGCCGCTGGTTAAGCATCGCTGGATCGGGCTGATTAATGGGTTTAACACAGCGGTCCATTAGTGGTGTCAGTTGTGAGTCAGAGCCGAACCTTTACTCGGCTCGAGTTCGATTTGTTTAGTTTTGTCTTTATTCTAGCTCAGCTCATTTAAAAAAAGAATCGAGCAGTTCGATTCGAAATTGATTCGTTTAAATATACTAATTCTAACAAGATTTACTAAAAAATATACAAAAATTTTAATATTAATTCGACTCAACTGTTAACGTTCCTTTCAACAAGCTCTAACACAAACAAACTGATAACAAACTATCAATTAGCTTTTTTTAATTTCATTTCCTTTCATGAACCAATTTAGGATCAATACTTGGTTGGTGGGAATTGCTTAGGCAATTTGTATAAACTTTGATAAACAAAATAACAAATATTCATCCAAATATTTATTTATTTATTGAAGTACAAAACTGTGATGTAATATATAAAATAAATGACAATATATATTTTAGTTTATTTAAATACAAAACCAAAAAATAACATATACTACTAATGCGAATATTCAAGTTAATGTATTAGAATTTGAATTGGTGTACCAGTTACGAGCAATACAAATGAGTTTATAAAAGAGCTATATATCAAACCGGTTCGCGAGCTTCTAAACTAATCGGCTCGTAAATGTTATACGAGTCGGCTCCCTTATTTAGCTCAACGAGCTGACTCAACATCTATAAACAACCGTGAAAGGGCTCACGAATCAGCATAGCCGGATACCCTGCAACTCGGACTTGATTATGGCAAATAAGTTTGTTTAGAGCCAAATGGAGTTTCTCAAAATTTTTGGTGGCTGGGATGTAATTAGTTGAACCCTTTCTCTCTATACACACTGAAACGCAATCCAATATATCCCCTAGCTTTGGTTCCTTCAGCGCTGCTCCGGTGAAGCCCCCGTCATGTCCCTTCTCCTCCGTTCTCTCCCGCTCATTACCTCCCGCTCCAGAAGCTTTATTCCTTTCAAATCCCTTTCCAAGTTCCAATTTCCTAACCTCATCCTCAAAACCGGCAGGAACTTCTCATCTGTTTCCGCCTCCGTTAATTCTCCTCCTCCTCCCACCGAAGAGAACCTTCTCAAGCCTCCTCCAAGTCCCTGTACTGACAAACTTGAATGGGTTTCCCGTACCGGTCTTTGTGGAGAATTGTCGATTGATGATGTCGGCAAGCGTGTTCGCCTCTGTGGATGGGTTGCTTTGCACAGGGTTCATGGGGGCCTCACGTTTCTCAACCTCAGAGACCACACTGGCATTGTTCAGGTGACGACTCTCCCTGATGAATTCCCCGATGCTCATTCCGCCATAAGTGACTTGAGGGTGGAGTATGTAGTTGCAGTTGAAGGCGTTGTTCGGTCTAGGCCAAGTGCGTCTGTGAATAAGAAAATGAAAACCGGCTTGATCGAGGTATAACTATATTTTCCTTCTCCTCTTGAGATTTCATTGTCATGGTCCAATATATTTTACAGCTCGAGCCTTATTTATGTGCAGCTGCCTGCAGAACATGTTCAAGTTTTGAATGTGGTAAGAACAAAGTTGCCATTTTTAGTTACCACTGGAGATGATGCTAAAGATTCAGTGAAAGAGGAGATTCGACTGAGGTGGGTAATCCCTAACGTCCCTTTCTAGAGATTTTGAACATGTTTTGTGGCCCTTCTGAAGTACGTTGTGACTTTGCTGTTGACGTGTGTTCCTTAATACTATCCATACTGCATAACCAGGTATAGATGCCTCGACCTACGGAGACAACAGATGAGTAACAACATACTGCTTCGCCACAGCGTGGTGAAACTAATTCGAAGATATTTGGAAGACTTGCATGGATTTGTTGAGGTAGACATGCCAACTTTGGCGCATCAGCTTGATTGTTCTTTTGTAGCTCATTTCTGATACGGCCTTTCTTTTTTGTGATCTGATCCTGATTCTGGTGTACAAGGTAGATTGAGACTCCAGTACTGTCTAGATCAACTCCAGAAGGTGCTCGTGATTATTTGGTGCCATCAAGAATTCAGGTACCTTGGCCTTTCTTTTTCCTGCAACACTAGTGTTAGCACTACTAAGAGTTAGAGACCTTGCCAAATTTGGCGCAATTTCTTTCTCAACTAATGGGTAATTTTCACATTTTGTGTGTCTGTCACTACATCTGTTACAAACAATTTTCTGGTAGGGGCTTTCTCTTTCGGTTATGGGTTCTGGGAGTCCCTTTTCTGCTCCGGTAACAGCTGATCAGTTTGATCTTTTGTTTTGAAGGCTGGAACATTTTATGCTTTGCCACAAAGCCCACAACTTTTTAAGCAGATGCTGATGGTCTCTGGTTTCGGCAAATATTATCAAGTGGCAAGGTAATGCCTCTTTTAATGTGTGAACTTGTTGTTCCATGATTGTATCGTGCTGCAAATGTTCCTTTAACTATATCCGAAGTTTCAACTAAGAGACAGTTACATTCAAGCATGTCATCTTCCGTAGTGAGGACAGGACGTGTGTTGTTTTCCACAATGGGTGATCTGTGATTTTCTGTTCTCGCAGATGTTTCAGAGATGAAGACTTAAGGGCAGATAGGCAACCTGAGTTCACTCAGCTTGATATGGAATTGGCTTTCGTGCCATTAGAGGAGATGTTAACACTTAATGAAGATTTGATCCGGAAGGTTTGACTGCACTAAAGGAGATGTCTAGTGATGTATCGTAGAGTAAAATATATTTGATATGTGTTCATGTGTGTGCTTTTTAGTAAAAGTCCTTTACGCTTAACAATCATATGAGGCATCCAAAATAAGTCTGTTTGTGATGCTCGTCATATTGCCAACCTTAAACTGTCTCCAGTAAATCGCGAGTTTCATTCTTTTCTTAATATGAGCGAACTGATAGGCACATGTTAGGGGTAGAGAATTGATGTATTTGCTCAATTGCATTTCTGTTCTATGACCGAGGTTGCTTGTCAATTGGACCTTTGTATGATCAGGCTTTGGTAGAGATTGGTACTGAAGTTATTAGAGGTCTCATCAAGAAGGCCATTTGAACTCTTTGATTTTAGCTCTTACCATGCAGGCCATATGAAGCAGCTACTCTTCAAATGCTGAGCTTTGACTTGCAACTTCAGAATCTTGGCATACAACGTTTGCAATTAACAGTTATGCTTTTCTGCAGGTTTTTCTGGAGATCAAAGGTGTTCAACTACCTAATCCTTTCCCCCGACTTACATATGTGGAAGCTATGAGTCGATATGGCTCTGACAGACCAGACACACGATTTGAGCTCGAGCTGAAAGATGTAATTATCTGATCAAACTTCCTATCTTGAATTTCACGGTTTAGATGAAAATTCAACATGAGCGTATGGAGTCCCTAGAGTAAAGCATGTCGTAGGATCTTCGTAGTCAGGCAAAGACTTGAGTTCGGGTTGAAAGATGTAGTTATCTGATCAAACTCCTTGATTAGCTAGGCAGGCAAAGGTTTTCATTCAAGTGATTTTCCAATCATGTCCATACTCCATAGTGAAATTCTTTTTGAAAAGTTAGTTATCTGCAAAGTGGTGCTAGGTCCGTATTATACTTGTATTACTCTGGTGATTACCTTTCCGTCTATTTTCGTAGTTAATTAAGATAAGTAAGGCACTTGAGATATTCAACTTCTTGATTGATTATAACTATATTGAAGTGTATGCCTCCTACCCAGTTGAAACTTCTGAATAGAATAGATTTCCTAGAAGGGCAGTATGACTCAATATATGTGTTGATAAACTTGCAACTTCCTAGGAGATGAATACCTTTGTGGATATATCTTCTCTTCATACATATTAATTAATAACGATTTGTAGAGAATTTGGGGTTAAAAACTACTCTTTTCTCTAACTGGTTAGTTGGAACCATTTTACTGATCTGCAGGTGTCAGATATTTTTGTGGAGAGCCCTTTTAAGGTTTTTTCAGATAGCTTGAAGAATGGTGGAATTGTCAAAGCGTTATGTGTGCCTTTAGCTAGTAAAATATACTCGAACTCGGCTCTCAAGAAAGGTGATATTTTTAATGAGGCGATCAAATCTGGGGCGAAGGGTCTGCCTTTCCTAAAGGTCATGGATAATTGTAAGAGTGATTTTATGATCCCTAATTATGTTGCTTGGTTCTCTCTGGTATATTATGTTTTGGATGTATCTCTTGACCAGAAAGTTTTTGGATGTATGCAGCTGATTTGGAGGGAGTATCTGCATTAGTATCTTCTTTGGATCAATCGAGAAAAGAGCAGCTGCTGAGACAATGCTCTGCAGGACCAGGGGATCTGATTTTGTTTGCAGTTGGTCATCATGCGTCTGTCAATAGGACGCTAGACCGCCTTAGACTATTTGTTGCCAATCAACTAGGCCTCATTGACCATGTATGCCTGGAGCTTTACAAATTATGAAAGCAATCTGACCATTTTACTCTTTTTTTGCTGTTGCTGATTCTGTGTTCTGATTTTAATATTTAGTCGAAGCATTCAATTCTTTGGATCACGGATTTCCCGATGTTCGAATGGAACGAGGCAGAGAAAAGGCTTGAGGTATGAACTCTATACAAATATCTATAGTTTGTATGTTGTTGTTGCAATTTATCTGGTATTTTGCTGCTGTTGTTTCCAAACATCGCCGACAAAGTGTTAGGATCATCTCCGTGTACAATTCATGGAACCCACTCATTGTCTCTCCACTAATCGCCATTGTGTTAATCCCTTGGCAGCCCTTGCACCACCCATTTACTGCGCCTAACCCTGAGGATATGAATGATCTAGCTTCTGCTCGCGCCCTTGCCTATGACATGGTTTACAATGGCATTGAGGTATTTTCTCTTGTTTATTTAACGTAGCTGCAACCTTTAAACAATTTTCAGGCCAATGTGAGCTTATGTTTTGCTATTGAACCCTCAGATTGGTGGTGGAAGTTTGAGAATTTATAAACGTGATGTTCAGCAAAGGGTCTTTGAGACCATTGGCATATCCCCTGAACAGGTCTGGAACCACAACCTCATTCGTCATGCATATTTCCATGGCAATAGAACAACCAACTAGTTAGCAAAAATCCGTTAATACACTTATACGTACTGAATGCATTTAAAAATCCCTTTCTCGTATTATTGTAGAACCGTCTAATTTCCTCGTTTGTTTGATGCTTCATGTACTAAACACGTATAAATCACATACTACACGTTTACTACACATATATTAAAGAATTGAAATTTTGGTAATGTTTAACTTATATTCACTTTGTAATGATCAATTTCTAATATTTTATATCTGATTCTGAACTTTTAAATGTACTGCTATGTTAAAATGACGTATAAAGCTCTGTATGTAGTAATACCGTGATGTACCCCTACCGTATGTTACTAACTATGACATTGAACTGTATGTTGCTTCTTTGTCTGCAGGCCGAATCGAAGTTTGGGTATCTTCTGGAAGCTCTAGACATGGGTGCCCCTCCACATGGTTTGTGACTACTCTTATCAGTGTTGTGCTTGTTTGTTTGAGAACGCTTTGATATATGAACGGCTTTCTGTGAAACATGTTTACAGGAGGTATAGCGTATGGTTTGGATAGATTGGTGATGCTGCTGGCTGGTGCAACCTCCATTAGGGATGTGATTGCTTTCCCAAAGACAACTACAGCTCAGTGTGCCCTTACACGAGCACCATCCGCTGTCGATCCTCAGCAGCTCAATGATCTCTCGCTCCGCCATGTTCAACAATAACTATGAAGTTGGTAGTGCTCATTTTTGCCGCCTTTGGGAGATAATTTGTGTTCTGTGCCTGGAAATGGCATATGAATAGAGAATTATGAATAAATATTCTAAGATGAATTTGTTGGCTGGATGCATTGTGTTTTCAAGTCCATACCGAAGGACTTTGTTATCAAGTCAAACTTTCGTTGACCATTTTTCTGGCTAATCAGGCCAAATGGTCCCTTACGTATCTAGCGGGTTTATTTTAGTCCCTTTTGTATCGATGGCAACAAAACTGTCCCTCTCATTCGTTGAACAATTAAGTCTGAAATTTGGCCTTCCGTCTAAACGGACGTTAGTTTGGTTGACGTGGCAGAGCTGAGTCAGCAACATTGGTCTATATGGCATTTTATACCATTTAGTTAGCAGTTCCCCCACTTAAACCGAATGAACCACTATCGAAATTCGTCCACCAAAATTGAAGAAAAGATAAGGATTTTGGTAGACTTTTTGTATACCCTGACAATTCCATAATTAGACCACTAGCTAAGTGGTATCAATTGCCACGGTGGATCGATGTTGTCGACTGAGCTCTACCACGTCGAGCAAGCTAACAGCCGTTTAGACGGAATGCCAAATTCGGACTCAATTGTTATTTTAACAAACGAGAGGGATAATTTTGTTACAATCGATAAATGGACTAAAATGAACTTGCTAAATACGTAAGGAACATTTGGTTTGATTAGCCAAATTTTTTCTGGTCTCCTTAGCATAAGGGTTAGATTCTGCATTTTAGAACGGTAGAGTTGCACCAAATGATAACTTTTTCCAGCAAGCAAATTTAGTTAGACATTAGCGAATAGCTTTTTCAGCAAGCAACTACTTTAGTTAAACCTAAACCTATGCTATCTACTTGTTTCTTCTGCAGCCCTTTCCCTTGTTCTTCTTCAAATGTTTCTTATTGCTTCCCTTCCCTTTCCCCTGCTTGTTCTGCATTGCTACTACTGCTTCCAGTCTGCGTTCTGCTTCTATTTCCCTCCAAATCTACGTTGTTCAGCCACTCTTCCACTGTTGGCCTTCTTGACTGCAACTTCATGTCAAGCTCACCAATGATCGAGCTGTTAATACCTTGCCTATGGTTTACAATGGCACTGAGGTACTTTCTCTTGTTTATTTCTATTGAGCTTCAAACAATTTTGAGGCCAATGTGTGCTTATGTTTTGGCTAATGAACCCTCAGATTGGTGGTGGAAGTTTGAGATTTTATAAACGTGATGTCCAGCAATGGGTCTTTGAGATCATTGGCATATCCCCGAACAAGTCAGGAATCACAACCAATTGGTTAGACAAAAAATTAATACCCATATAGTACATGTATACATATTAAATATGCCTAAAACTTCCGTTCTTATATTATTTTAGAGCCGTCTAATTTCCCCGTGTTTGCTTGATGCTTCACGAAGTAAACACGTAAGCATATTATACGAACAGGTTGGGAACCACAACCAACTTTAAAAAAAAAATTAATTTATTGAATAATGACTGGGACTAACGGTAACGCGTACATACGTTACTTTTCGTCGGAACGAAAAAAACAGAAAATATGAACGGCGAATGACTATATTTTGAGTCAAACTAAAATGACACAAGCTTCATAAAAAGCTAAACCTACCGACGTACGGGACTATTAAATTGACCCTCCAAGTTCGAACAAACGAAAACATAACAAAACCCTAATTTACTCATCGCCCGTCTCCCCTGATCTGCATCTATCGTCTAACACCAATTCGAATCCATCCTGTTTGCTTCGGCTGCTATATCCAGTACGCCTGCGTCATCCTTTCGACTCATCGCAGCAGCTTCTGGAGCCTAAGGTTTCTCTTTGAACTATCTTCCCTTTCTGTCCCTTTATGGTATTAAGTTTCTGCGCTTTGCCCGACCTTGATAGCGAAAACTCGAGGTCTTTATATCTCAAGAACAACGAGTTATTCAGCGCCTCCCTCCCGTAATTGCGTGTACATCTAGCTATTCTCCGGAATGATTTAAAAGTCGAAGTTCTTGGATATTGGGGATTTCATTGTCTAGAGCTCATTCTGTCTGTCTTATCTTTTCCTGTGACGGATGAAGAATTCAGATTGATTGGGTTTCTGGAACTTAACAGCGACCTCCAATTGAGATCCACGAAGGTGCCTCAAATTGTTGCTCTATTAGATACTTTTAGGATTCGTTCACAGGGGCCGAACAGTTGGGTACATGTTGCTCTCTTTTAAACTGAGAGTTGCCCTTGAATATATACATTTGCTCTATTCCTAGTTTATAGCTCATGTCTCGAGATGGTTCCGTTGAACAAACTGTTGTTGGTTCCTATATACTCGTAGTTTGGTATTCTGGATATGTTTCCATAGAATGGTTGAACATTCATGTTTGCATCCGTTGTACTCTTCTCAATGAAGCTAGACTGTTCATGGATAATCCTACCTGATGCAGAAACTTCTCTGGAACTTTGTCTAGTTCGATCTTCATCTTAAGCTCTCCTTCTGGAATGCTGCTCTTGAATTATTTCCTAACGACTCGTTTTGCTGCATGTGTTGAATATGCATTACTTGTAATCTCTAAAAGATTTTAGACTTTCGAACACATCTTTTTTTATTCCAGATTTTAAGTGAAAATGGCACACAGATTACTCCGAGATGTGGAAGCTGATGGATGGGAACGCTCAGACTTCCCTATCATCTGTGAGTCTTGTCTTGGTGACAATCCTTATGTGCGAATGGTAAGGTGCTTCTTTGCTGCAGGCTGCAGTTTCATATTAGTTTCTGGTTTTTTGCTGGTTTTTTGTAAGACCAGTTCGTTCATATACAACATTGTTAAAGGTTTTGTTTACTGGTGCAGACAAAAGCCCAATTTGATAAAGAGTGCAAGATATGTACTCGTCCGTTCACAGTTTTTAGGTGGAGGCCTGGCCGTGATGCAAGATATAAGAAAACTGAGATATGCCAGACATGCTGCAAATTGAAAAATGTCTGTCAAGTCTGTCTTCTGGATCTGGAGTATGGCTTGCCTGTACAGGTTCGGGATTCTGCCTTGAGCATTGACTCTCATGATTCTATTCCAAAGAGCGATGTCAACAGGGAGTATTTTGCTGAAGAGCATGACCGCAAGGTAAATGTTCTTGTTCAAAACTAACTCAACTTTACACATGACATACCTAGTGTCCTAGCATGGGTATTCTCCGATTCTCTCGTTATCTTTAGTCATTAGCTTATAATATCGCTGAAATGAGCTCCAAATACATTATGCTAACTTTCACCAACATAAATTGTTTCAGGCTAGAGCTGGGATTGATTACGAATCTTCGTTTGGAAAGGTTAGGCCAAATGACACCATTCTGAAGCTTCAAAGAACTTCACCATACTACAAAAGAAACAGAGCACATGTGTGCAGTTTCTACATTAGGGGTGAGTGCACACGTGGTGCTGAATGCCCTTATAGGCATGAAATGCCTGAAACCGGGGAGTTGTCTCAGCAGAATATAAAAGATCGTTACTATGGGTAAGTGCCTGTTATTTAAGCTTCTTGCTGTGCAAGTCTTTGCAACTCTGCGCTCATGGTCCTGCTGGACTGCAAGTGGTAGTTTGGAAATTCTGCCTTGTATGGATGACATGCATACCCATTATGCAGTAAATTTATTTTGGTTGATTTGAATTCTTTATAACAAAGAATTATCTTTGTCTATGTTTCAGAGTGAATGATCCAGTGGCATTGAAACTACTTAACAAGGCTGGTGAAATGCCCTCCCTGGAACCCCCAGAGGACGAAGGGATAAAAACTCTCTACATTGGGGGGATTGATGCTAGGATCAGCGAGCAAGATCTACGAGACAACTTCTACGCACACGGTGAAATCGAATCCGTAAAGATGGTCACTCAACGTGGGATTGCGTTCGTGACGTATACAACTAGAGAAGGAGCAGAGAAGGCTGCCGAGGAACTCTCCAACAGACTTGTGATCAATGGTCTGAGGCTGAAACTCATGTGGGGCAGACCTCAAGCGCCAAAACCGGACTCAGAAATGACAGAGGAAGCAAGGCAGCAGGCGCTCGCGGCTCACGGCGGAATGCTGCCTCGTGCGACGGTGATATCGCAACAGCAGACCCATCCGCTGCCACCTGGTACGCAGGATCAGCCGAGTCAGTACTTCAACATCCCACTTCCTCCCCAACAAGGAAGAGCCTTTTACCCATCCATGGATCCTCAGAGAATGGGTGCTGTTATTCCGTCGCAAGATGGAGCTTCGAGTTCAGCTGGGGAGAAGGAGCAACCTCATTATCATTACCCTTATCAGAGCATGCAGCGTCCTCCATTGCCACCGCATGGGCAGTTCCATCAGCAGCCGCATTATCCGCCACCACCATATGGATATTTGCTACCGCCTCAGCAGCATCCAAGCCAGCAGCAATACCAACACAATTATGGACCTCCAAGGCCTGCAGCTCCGGAATCGAGTTCAGCACCACCGGCTTCTCAATGAAACCGGATGCGTCTTTTGCCAGTCTTGTCGGCATTTTGGATCAATGAATAGTTTCCTTGTCATTTCATTGCACTAAGTATCTGTCATGTTGTGTTACGCCGCACTGTTATGGCCTTCGCTTAATTAGTTATAATTGCTCTTGTGGATGTGTTAAAACTTAAAAACTGTGTCAGAAGTGCCAAGGGCGAAGAGTAAAACTAAAATATGACCACAAATTAATGATAAGGGTCGGACGGTCCAACTTATTTATTATTTTTATTTATTCGGTATGATTAGATAATCAGAAGAAAAGAAAAGAAAAGAAGAGGGAAGAAAAGAAATGGCGCTGAATGTCGTGGCGGGTACATGGACTGGGAGCTGCTTAGCAGTAGCGAACGATAATAAATTCACCGCGATAAAGCCAAAAGCATTTTTGGTCTCTCCTCCTAGAGCTGCAGCTTTTCTGTGTTTGTCAAGACGAGAGAGCATCGCCGGGCAGCAGCAGCGGCGGCGTTGTAGAGTAATGGCGACCCCGAAGGCAGAGGCTACAGGCACTGCGACGACTACGATTGAGAAATCGGGAATCAAGATCGTTAGAAACCCTCCCGAATCCAAACTCTCCGACCTCGGCGTTCGTTCTTGGCCCAAGTAAGCAATCAACTCCCGCAATAATGTAGTAGTGAGTGAAGTACACGCTCGGTAGATGAAGAAGTTTAATTATGATCCAATTTTATTTATCAACCGCAAACCCTAGATGGAGTTTTGATGATTCGCGCATGTTTGATATATTGGTGAAATTGGATGGTCAGGTGGGGTTGTCCTCCAAGCAAGTTTCCATGGACATATTCTTCGAGGGAGACGTGCTATCTTCTCCAAGGAAAGGTAAAGGTTTATCCTGAAGGATCGGATGAAGGTGTTGAAATCGCTGCAGGAGACTTGGTTGAGTTCCCAAATGGGATGAGCTGCACTTGGGACGTCTCTGTTGCCGTTGATAAGCACTATAAGTTCGATTGAACTTTGTTATCCTCAACTCTTTTGGTTTGGCTTGAACTCTTGAACTGCTGTATCTTAACAAGTGCTGTATCTTTCTCTTGAATTGATCACTGTCACAAAGGCATATTACTTACAAATATATATAATATGATATGCTTTGAACCACAACACTGTATTCACTTCGACTTTTAATGCGCTGCTATCGTCAACGATCACCGAGTGAGTCCTCTCCAGTTTCTAGAAAGAGTTTGAATTTTGTGTTGCTCCCTTAAAGTCTTCCTCTACTTCCGTGGCTTCTTTCTCCATCATCCACCCACCAGCCAACGACTTGCTTCTTCTCCCCCAAAGTTTCTACTATGGCATGGACGACGGCGGATCTCCGTCTGCTTGCCTCCATCTTGATCTCGCTCTTGGCTCTTACTTCTCAAGCTCAACAAAGCGACATCAACGAACAGAAACGCCAGAGAAGTGAGGACGGAAATGGAATCCATGAGACGACGAAGGTGCACAAACTCGTTGATCCTCTGGCAATTCTCACTTACAAGGTTGAGTGGAATTTATTTGTTTGTTATTATGTATCTGGTTGGTTGAGTTCGTTCAATAAGGGTACTCTGTTTGGCCTCCTGTAAAAGTTCCGATCCATAATTATCTGCTCTGCTGGATTTCTAGGTTGATTCATCAGCAGCAATAATGATACCCACGGGACGAGGACGACTCACGAGCTTCTCCAGGCGGCGGATTATGGAGGAGGACCCCCTCACTGCCACTGTAACAGAAACAGTTGATAAATCGGGAATTAAGGTCGTCAAGAATCCTCCAGACTCAAAGCTTGCTGCACTCGGAGTCCGCTCATGGCCGAGGTACCTAAACTCCAGCACCATCAACACGTTCATAATTATGTTAATTGGGTAAAATTGCATCTATAATATGATGGTGATGATGTTGTGAATTAATTTGGGTGGGCGATCATGAAGATGGGCATTTGCTCCGAGCAAATTCCCATGGACATATTCGGCGAATGAGACATCGTATCTATTGGAAGGGAAGGCAAAGGTATACCCAGAGGGATCAGAGCAAGGCATTGAGATCACTGGTGGTGACTTGATTGATTTCCCTAAAGGGTTGAGCTGCACTTGGGAAGTTTCTGTTGCCATTTTCAAGCACTACAAGTTCAATCAGTGACTTCTAGATCTTCGGCCATATGATTGACAAATTTATCATATTCACACTTGTTTATTATTAATACTCGTTCATATCATAAGTGAAAGGGAAAATGGTACTGTTCCCATTTATTTCGAGATTCTTATGTCATATGACCATTTGGATCGTGTGACTACCGGCTCAGGACGCCTCCAGAGCCAAATGATTTTGAGGAGTATTGAGGTCGCCCATGGTTTTGGACGAGGTTTCCTTTCGTAGAGAAGTAATTCGGGGAATGTTGCTCAAACCGTGGGTGTCTTGTGTAGCGGGAAGTGCCGGTACAATATGGGAAACATCCTCGCGGGCAGCGTTGAGGCAGGAAACGTGGAACACCGTGTGGAGTTTTAAATGGAGAGGTAGATCCATGTGGTACACTAGCCACCAAGTGACTAATGCAGTCCAGATCTTGGTAAAGCCCATCAAACTTTGGGGCGAGCTTACAGTCCCAACGATTGCTTACAGAAATCTGTCTATGGCTCCAGTTTTATGTCCACTTTGATCCCTTTCTCCCCTCGCCCCTGTTGTAGTACAGTTTCATACATTATTGAGTTGTAGCCATCTTCACCTTGATATCACAGGACTATATGGTTCACTTGGCAAAAGACTAAACCCTCCTGTGGCAATTGATTCCGGCTTCGAATTCCCTCGCTCAGCACATAAACCGCAGCGGCAGATCACGCGCGAATCTATTTTGATGACGTGTTTCTGTGTTAACGGTTACACAAATTCATTATAATTATAAAAAAAATTAACAGAATAGGAAACAGAAAAAAAGGAAAAATAAAAAAAAATAAAAAAAGGCTCTCGTGATTCCGTCGGTTCCGAAATCTCTCTTTCTCTGGCGGAGGAGCTGTCTTCTTACTTTTATTTTGTTCATTCTTCTCAGACTCCGTGCCTGTCTGTATCTATCAACTTCAAATCCAATCCCATGTCTTTAATTAAGAATCCTATTTGCTATTCCCTTCAGTGGCGCACTGTAACGAAGTAAACTGCTACTCTTCTTCTTCTTCCGTTCTGTTATCTTTAGGGGTTTTTAGGGTTTCCCCAGAGTGAGCCACTCAATACCCCGCCATGGCTTCCACCTCACAGTCTATTCGTTTCCTCGGCCCTGCTTCATCGGCTGGCCCAAGTGGTGGAAGCTTTGATGCTCTTAATCGCATTCTTTCCGACCTCTGTACCCGAGGTAGTCCCAAGGTATTATTCATCACAACATTGCCTCTCTTCCTTTTCGCCTAAATATTGAATTTTTGTGTGCTTGCAAGTTGAAAGTTGTTTACTTGATTTGAAGTCGACTTAAGGGCTTAAATTACTTTAGAGTTTGGTTTACTATTCGGGACTTTTGTTTCTTTCCATGTGTTTTTGTTGAATTAATGGTGGAAAGAGGCAATTTTTCTTTTCGGAAATCGGTGTAATTGCCCCGTGTCTTCCATTTCATATTCTGTTCTGTCAATTTGAGCTACGGTGACATGTGGCCAAGTTGAATTGACGGTTTGTTGTTCTGAAAATCGTATAGAACTCTGCTATTTCCAGCTTCAAATTTATTATGAGTGTTTTAGCACTGCTTGTATTTTCAATTTGGCGGTTCATGGAATGGTGTTTTCCTTGTATCAGGAGGGTGCTACTTTAGCTCTGAGAAAACATTTGGAGGAACAGGCCCGTGATCTTAGTGGAGAAGCCTTTGCTCGTTTTATGGACCAATTGTATGATAAAATTTCCACTCTCTTACATAGTAATGATGTTGCCGAGAACTTAGGAGCTTTACGAGCTGTTAATGAGCTGATAGATGTTGCACTTGGTGAGAATGCCTCAAAAGTGTCGAAGTTCGCCAGTTATATGCGCCACGTGTTTGAGGTGAAGCAGGATCATGAAGTGCTAGCTCTTGCTAGTAGGGTTCTTGGTCATCTTGCCAGGGCTGGTGGAGCAATGACAGCAGACGAAGTGGAAATTCAGGTACTTGCTATAAGGTAGCTAGTTTTGTTACTGCAGTCAGTATCTGAAAATCCTTCTTGTCGCAGGTGCGGATGGCACTGGATTGGCTTCAAAATGATAAAGCAGAACACCGCCTTTTTGCTGCTGTTCTTATATTAAAAGTAAGGGTTATTTATTTCTCCTCACCAATAAGGTGCTGTTAGATGTCTTATCCAATGTTTGTTCAAGAATTTCCTTGTTGGTGAAGTAATTCCTGTCTTTTCTCTGTAAATGCTGCAGGAAATGGCCGAAAATGCATCAACTGTATTCAATGTTCACGTGCCAAGATTTGTGGATGCCATATGGGTTGCATTGAGGCATCCAACTTTGCAAGTCCGAGAGCGAGCAGTAGAAGCATTGCGAGCTTGCCTTAAAGTTATTGAAAAGCGGGAGACACGTTGGCGTGTGCAATGGTGAGTGCTTTTGTCTTTGGCGTTATTTTTCTTGTCTGTGGTTATGATCTCTTTGGTGTTAGAGCTCATGATGATGAAAAAGATAGATAGCTGTTGTGTACACTTAATTATGGGATTACGAGAATATGGATAATTATCATTGAGATATCTTGTGAATTTTAAAACATATCTAGACTTTCTTTTAGAATGAGGATTAAGTATGCCCATTTAAAATTCTTGGGCTTCAATATTATGCCTTCATTTACTTATTACAAGTTTAAGAGTTTTATTTGAAGTTATTGGACTCTAAATTTCAAATCTAATAGGTCTGGGGTGAATTTTACTAAGATCTATTGATTGTAGATTCTACATGTTTGACTGCCTCAGTTTAACCATTTCAATCTATTTGTTCTGTTTGTGTTCTGCATGTAGGTATTATCGAATGTTTGAGGCTACACAAGATGGCTTGGGTAAAAATGCTCCTGTACATAGTATACATGGTTCTTTACTTGCAGTTGGAGAGCTTTTGAGGTTGGTGTTAGCTCTTGAATCCCTTATCTTAGCTAATTAAATACTTTTCTTGGTTATAATTCCTTTTGTTTATGGCTCATCCGGTACTGGAATACGAGCCTCCAAATATGTTTTGGCTCTTGATTGACTCTAATATTACCTTGCCAGTTCACTCTAAATCACATATTGGTAGTGGTTTTTTTGCACGAGTTCCAAAGGAACTTTTAGGGTAAACAATTACCTTTTTTGAGGGTGGGGGTGGGAATTCAATTTGTTATACGATTTAGGGTTATGTATTCACACATAAGATTGTGTATTGGAAACATGGTTAGTGTTTATGGAACTTGTAGAGTTATATTAGTTGATACGCTTTTGAGCGTAATTGAAAGGGATTTTTTGGTCTAAATTTTTTTAGCTTGTTCCTTGTATTCTTGTAGATTTCTTAAATTAACTGAAGTACTTCTCTTGTGTGTATCTCCATTCGGGATGATAGTTCCATCAAAAACCCGGAGTTCAACTTACATTTATTTCTTCTTGTTGCTAGGACCTAAGTAAGTTAGCTACTTTAGCTTTAATGCTATCATAAGTCCTTCATTTTGAAGACACAAATATGTTGGGTCATGCGGTGGGTGTTACAATGAGTTGGTACTTTTGAGAGTGAAATTTGTTTAGTAAGCTATACATCTTGTGGCGGATATTGTGAGGATAAGTAGATTGGTTGTCATGAAGGTTAAAAATGAATGGGGCGTGGATAAGCCTCCGTAAATTACAAAAATCTTCTTAATTACGTCTTTGGTCCTTGGCCATCCTAATTTCTTTCTAGGTCATGATCCCGGGATATCTTTCCATGTGATTCCTCAGTTTTCTGTTTCTCTCTCAATTGTTATCGCTCTTAAGTAAATGAATTTGCACTCCACCCTTTCAATATTTTTTTATTTTAATCCAATCCCTATTTATTCTCTAATATTCGAAATGTTATGACGTCATCTTAGTCATATCACTACACTCGTATAGTATGTAGAAAATAATTAAAACATCGGTGCTGCAGGAATACGGGCGAGTTCATGATGTCAAGGTATAGAGAAGTTGCAGAGATTGTTCTCAGATATCTAGAGCATCGTGACCGGCTTGTCCGCCTCAGTATAACATCTTTGTTGCCTCGTATTGCCCATTTCCTGAGAGATCGTTTCGTTACAAACTACCTGACGGTTTGTGCATATTCATTCTATTGTAGTTACTGAATCGTTTGCTTGGCAACCACTTGCTGGTGTAACAAAGATAATGATCAACCATTTTTCTCGCAGATATGCATGAATCATATTCTTGCTGTCCTCAGACAACCAACTGAACGTGGCAGTGGATTTATTGCCCTGGGCGAGATGGCTGGTGCTTTGGACGGTGAACTTGTCCACTATTTGCCGACAATCATGTCTCACTTACGGGATGCAGTAAGTAAGCTCCCAGTGAGCTGATTTTAGATTTCATGTTATTGTGTTCGTACTGTTCGGTCCTCCTTGCATCACGTGTTGTTTTCTTTTATCGTCTGTGTATTCATGATTGGAATTATTAACAATACGTGCTTCTCAAATTTCTACTGTAGATTGCTCCCCGTCGAGGTAGACCCTCTATGGAGGCTTTGGCTTGTGTTGGTAACATAGCAAAAGCCATGGGTCCTTCCTTGGAACCTCATGTTCGGAACCTTATGGATGTTATGTTTTCTGCTGGTCTCTCTTCCACACTTGTTGAATCCCTTGAGCAAATTACTGATAGGTCTGCTTGTTGAGTATTATGTGTCTCCAAAGGTCTATATTCTTTTCTTATTCTGCAAATACATATTTGGTCTGATGAGTTAATTTTTTTGTTTCAGCATTCCATCGTTGCTACCAACTATTCAGGACCGGCTGCTTGATTGCATTTCTGTTGTTCTTTCAAAGTCTCATTATGCTCAGCCAAGGCAAGTTGCTCCAGTTGGTCGTGGGGGTACCACTAATGCAGCTCAGCAGATCTCAGATCTTGGCGGTCCTGCCTTGGTTCAACTTGCTTTGCAAACTCTAGCTCGATTTAACTTCAAGGTTTTGGTCCTAAAATTATGAGCTGGGGGGAAGGGTCGTTGTCTACTGTTCTCCAGGATGCTTTTTCTTTTTCCATGGAGGGAGTAATGAAAGTAATAAAGCTATTTCATGTGTAGGGTCATGAGCTGCTTGAGTTTGCTAGAGAATCAGTTATCGTGTATTTGGACGATGAGGATGGGGCTACAAGAAAGGATGCGTCACTCTGCTGCTGCAAATTGGTTGCAAATTCATTTTCTTGTATGGTATCTGCACAATTTGGTTCTGGTCGCTCCAATCGCAGTGGTGGAAAGCGAAGGCGTCTTATTGAAGAGGTTTGCTTCCTCTGCCCCAAAACTGTTTTTAACTCTTGTGGTGTAGAACTGGTAGCACCATTGTTTACATAATGACGTTAGTTACCCAAGCAAATGATAGAACATTATGGATAATCACAATTTGGTCAAATTGTTGGATGATGAGTTAGCATGACATGCGATGATTCAAGAGAAACTTTTTATTTGAAGTTATGGGTTTGGATTCGGTGCAGCTTACATGTCTATCAGATGGCTAGTTTTCTGACTATTAATATGTTGTTATCTCTTTTCCGGGTATAGGTACTAGTTGCTTTCTCTTGCTTCAGGAACAGCTAGGCTTGTTTTTTTACTGTAACAGCTAGACTTTTGTTGAATAACTGAAAGTGTCCTAACTTGATTACTACATCAACAAGACTACTCAACATTCCGTTTATTCTTGGTATCTATTAAATTATGTTCTAGATCCACACATGTGTTAAAAGAGAGTTGCCATTGCCTTTGGAGAATGTTGTCATTCATACTTACTGATGATTGTGGATGAATAGTGAAGATCTAGTTAACTTATCAATCAAAGGGAGAAGTTCATATCTAAATCAATAGTTCTTAATAACTAGGGGTTGCAGTGGGGTCAAAATATTCATCAATAGAGTGGCTAATTGCAATCCCTACACCCTTGGTATGACAATTCGTGCACCATCCATTTGTTAACCTGATTCTATTAGTGTTATGGCAGTATATTTCATGGCATTTGGTAGCAAGCATACTAATGTTTTGTTGCTGATTGTTGTTACCATTTTGCAGTTAGTGGAGAAGCTTCTCATTGCGGCTGTTGCAGATGCAGATGTTAACGTCCGCCATTCTATCTTCTCCTCTCTGTACGAAAATCGAGGATTTGATGATTTTCTAGCTCAGGCTGATTGTCTTAGTGCAGTTTTCGCTGCTTTAAATGATGAGGTATTGATGTGGTACAAAACTTCTCTTGAGCTATTCTGATTTCATCTTGACATGGAAATTTCCTAAGTTTGTTGCAACCACATTACCTTTCCACGTCTCTTATGCTGGAGAATTCTCTATCTCATTCATGCACTATTCTTGAGATGCTGAATTGTCCATTTCATGAAAACAATGTTATCATGTTTGTTCATAGGATTTTGATGTTAGAGAGTATTCAATTTCGGTGGCTGGGAGGTTGTCAGAAAAAAACCCTGCATATGTTCTTCCAGCTTTGCGTCGGCACCTTATACAATTGCTCACTTATCTCGAACAGAGGTGACTTTTAGAAACTGAAGTGATTAATCTCTATGCTGCCAACTTTGTTTTTGTTTCGGAACTTACACTGAAATTAAACCTCTTTGACATTTCAACAGTGCAGATAGCAAATGCCGAGAAGAAAGCGCAAAGTTACTTGGTTGTTTGATACGCAATTGCGAACGACTTATACTTCCTTATATTGCCCCAATACACAAGGTTTGGAAGGATATTTTAACCTCTGTAGATTTCTAATTTCATCTTCATCATTGAATGCACAAATCATTAGTGATATCTTACTCCTATTAACCTTTTAAATTAGCCCATGGTATGGCTAGTTAAGCCGCAAGAAATTTCCATGTCAACGTATTAATTGGCATTTCATATATAACTATGATCAACCCTTTGACCATGGGCCATGATTTGAGGAAAATACAAGTGTATGTGCCAAGTTCTGCACTCCTATTCTCTGAGAGTGCAACTGATCCAGCTCTTTTTGCTGGAAATGACTGGTTCCTCACCTATTTTAATTTATAAATACTAACGAACAAATGGAAATTTCTACCTTTTGGTTTTTTTATTTGGTGCTGCTTTGTTGAATTCGTTTTGGGTTGGTCTCTTGGACTGTTGCAGGCACTTGTGGCTAGACTTCTTGAAGGTGCTGGGCCAAATGCCAATAGCGGCATTATAAGTGGAGTTCTCGTTACGGTTGGGGACCTCGCAAGAGTGGTGGGTTCCTCCTGTTCCTTGATATATATGATAGTGACTTGATCTTTCGAGTGAATAAGTAAGAAGGCTGCCCATATGGTTTGTGCCCCCTTGCATGCATTGTCTTCCTCTTATTAACGTACATGAATGTTGTTGAAGGAATTTCATGCTTGCATTGGAATCAGTGCGCTACTCTCATTCTTCATGTTGAAGTTATCACTTCTTTACTTTATTTGTTTGCTAGGGACTTGGTTGTTTGCAAAAAAAATTAATACCGCTTAAGCCTGTAAACTTCTATGCCATTGCTAGGCTGATCTATTATTTTACATTCTGTGTTTGATGTTAACAATCCAATCCATCTTGAATAGTCTTAAATGTTCGCCTATCCTGGTTCCAAATGTCCTTTGACTCGAGTTTCATGGTTTATTTAGGGTGGTTTTGCCATGAGACAATATATTTCGGAGCTCATGCCTCTCATTGTGGATGCTTTACTGGATGGAGCTTCTGCTGCAAAACGTGAGGTGGCTGTGGCAACTCTTGGTCAAGTTGTACAGAGCACTGGGTACACAGTTATACTTTACATTTCAAGGCTTTTATATTGGTTTTTCTAATCTTCCATGGATAAAAAAGAAGCAAATAATGTAAGTGCTCAAAGATAAAATAGGCTGCCTAATTTAAAAGCTTGGAATATTTGGTTCAATATTTGATTGAGAACCAGTGCGTCTCGTCAGAGAATACACAGGTGGAGTTAGATCGTAAATTAGGAAGAAATCTAATTAGGAATCTAGTAGAATTCTACTTCTTGGAAGATAATCATGTGAAGGGATAAGTTATGAGTTATTAGAACACCTATGTAAAATTTCTGCTCCGGTCCCGTCCTCTCTTTCAAGTGCTGTCAATATTTAGCTGTATATGAAGGTGTCATATTGGACAATAAGTGTATTTCCTGGACCGCACCCACAGTTTGAGATAATGGGTCCTCCTAAATAAGTCTTATTTTATTTGGTTGTTAACCTGACCATCAAATGTTATATATTTTGTGATTTTTCATTCGCACAGGTACGTGATAACTCCTTATAATGAGTACCCACAGTTACTTGGCTTACTGCTGAAACTTTTGAATGGAGAATTAGTCTGGTCTACCAGACGTGAAGTGCTTAAGGTATCTCTAGATTACCCTAAGATACTTTCCGTGTGTTGTAGATAAGTCTGATGCAAAATTTGCTCCGGTTAACAATTAGGTACTTGGCATTATGGGTGCGCTTGATCCACATGTGCATAAACGAAATCAACAAAGTTTACCTGGCTCTCATGGAGAGGTGGCACGTGCAGCTAGTGAGTCAGGACAGCACATCCCATCATTGGATGAACTACCTATGGACCTTTGGCCCTCTTTTGCAACTTCTGAAGATTATCATTCAACGGTACTTCTCAAGTTTGTCATGTTGGAATCTTCTCACGTGCCTTGCTTAACAGTTTTTCTTGACCAATTCAGGTTGCTGTTAATTCTCTCATGCGAATTCTTAGGGATCCTTCCCTTGCCAGTTACCACCAAAAGGTGGTGGGATCTCTTATGTTCATATTTAAGGTAATTGGGATGAGGACATGGTTTCGTTTCTGTGATAGTCATTCGTGTTTCTTTAGTTCTATGTAACTAAAGATTTTTATTACTGTTCTTTTGCGAGGTTAGTCGATGGGCCTTGGCTGTGTACCATATTTACCGAAGGTTAGCATTCAATGCTTATTTCAGTTCCTTTTTGGTTGTTCATAGCTATGCATCTTTCTGCTGGGAACATAGGTCCTTTGCCTTAATGAACATACCATGTGAAGTTTCTTGTGCCTTATTCCTCTCGCATATTCTGATCTGTGTAGTGTACTGTGTACTATTTCCTACTAGACATGAGGGTTAGTTTTGGCACTAGTTCAGTTCTGTAAATTGCTTGCACCTTCTATCTCCCTGGGGTGTCTTCGGTTTGGCTCTTGTAGGCAGATGGTTAATATAGTCAATTTTATTATTGTTCTCTGAGATTATATGTTTCTTAAGTCAGCTGGTTGTTCTTCTACTATTTTCTTCGAATTACTGACTAGTTGTGGATCCTGTTTAATTTTTTAACTTTGTATTTCCTTATCTTTCCGGTGCAGGTTTTGCCTGATCTCTTTCACACGGTCCGCACATGTGACGACTCTCTTAAGGATTTCATAACATGGAAGCTTGGAACTCTGGTCTCTATTGTTCGCCAGGTAGAAATGTAATTGTTATTGGTAATTCATGCATAGGCCTCTGGAAGGTGTAGTCAATAACTCTTTGGTGTATTGTACAGCACATTCGTAAATACCTGCCAGAGTTGCTCTCTTTGATATCTGAGCTATGGTCATCCTTTAGTTTGCCAGCCACCAATCGTCCTTCTCGTGGCTTTCCTGTAAGTTGTGCTGTCCTTTTCATCTTCCGTAGCCATTCATCATTTCATCCTTTTGTCTAATATCTCTCTCCATCACTTCTAATTTTTTTTTCTTAGGTTCTGCATTTAGTTGAGCAACTTTGTCTAGCCCTCAATGATGAATTCAGAAAGCACCTTCCTGTTATTCTTCCATGCTGTATACAAGTCCTAAGTGATGCAGAACGGTGTAATGATTACACTTATGTTTTGGACATACTCCACACGCTTGAAGTTTTTGGTGGTTAGTACCTTTTCTCTTTTTTTTCTGGTGGTTGCTTCATGCCAAGGACTATTATTAAACCGTAGAATTCAGCAACAGGAGCATATGCTTGTTTTTGGATTGAACTAAACACGACTTCGATTTGTGGTTGAACTCCATAATTGAATGGGGAAATGAAGTTAGTATAACAGAAGACAGTTGGGGTAAGCATGATCTATAGGTTGTGTCACAAAAGTATGCGGACAGTTAGGTTGTATTCAAATTATTCAATTTATCATTTTACAAGATCCCAAGGATCCGTTATGTCATGAACCGTTTATTACCTATAACTCGAGTTTGGGAAAACGTTAATTATGGATCTTATACGATTCTCGTACACGTTATAACTTGGTTAGATCATGGAACTAGGTATAAAAAATAATTTGACTAAAATATAGGTCAACAGGAAGAATAAGAATTTGAACAGAAAATGGGAGTTTTTCCTTTATCTCCTTGGTAGTTCTTCTTACTGTTTAAGCAGAGCAAATTGGTGCCTTGATGCTTATCGTCATTCATGCTTATCTAATAGAAAGAAGGAACATAAATCAACGATTAAGTTCATACCTTTAGAAAATAACAGAAGAAAGGTCCCTACTTCAGTGAACAACTTGAAATTGTATTGTTATGATGCAGGCACATTGGATGAGCATATGCATCTGCTATTCCCAGCACTTATTCGATTGTTTAAAGTGGATGCTCCTGTGGACATTAGACGTGCTGCTATCAAGACTTTGACGAGATTAATCCCTCGTGTGCAGGTGGGTCAGATCATATTTCTATAATTTATGTTTTTGTAAATACCTTTGACCAGAAAAAGGTTTTAAATACAACTTGTACACTTCTCCTTATTGCTGCATTCGGTATTCAAAGTAACAAACACACAATTTTCATGGTTTAAAAGAACAAATAATCCGTAACGTGAAACTTGCTCTAAAGACTGCTGTGCCAAGACGTGGCACTTAATGTTCTGAAATTGAAAGTCACCATGGCCATGTTTTGGAACTTTAGGGAATGATTTCTAAGAAGCACAAGCAACTCTTTTCCATATGTTTCTTGGTGCAACAGAGGCACAGCCAAAAGAACAAATTACTTATTCCCGTTTGAATCTTGCTCTGACTTGCAACTATACACATGGCTAAGGGATGCACTACTTTGTGCACAACATAACATGCTAATCTCTTAATGTCTGAACAGCCTTTAATATAGCTCTCTGCTTCGTTTTCACTGCAGGTGACTGGTCACATTTCTTCCCTCGTTCATCATCTGAAACTCGTCTTGGATGGGTAGTAAACGTTCACTTTGTTATGTGTTTTTCTTGCCTTGTCCATCATATTTATGGTTATGATAAATTTCAAATGTTTTTGTGCGACATATCAGTTGTTTTGGACATTCCACATTACTTGTTTCTCCTTCATTGGGGCCTTATCTCCTTTAGATAATTTCAGTATCTCCATGATAAGTACGTTAGTTTAGTTCTGTAGATTATAACTGTTTCTTTACTAAAGCAACTGAAATAGCTGTTTTGTAGGTTATATCTTTTCCAGTAACATTCTTATTGTAGTTACTTTCTTCTGCTAATTTCGCTAACCTTAAACTTTCTACCTATTTATTTGACTTCTTTTCCAATAAAATTTATCCCTGCTAGACGTACTTCGATTTGCATTGAAAATGTTGCTGCACCTACTGCAATTTCTCTTATGAATTGCTAATGGTTTAACCCATCAATAAACAGGAAGAATGATGAGCTTCGTAAAGATGCTGTTGATGCGCTATGTTGCTTGGCCCATGCCCTTGGGGAGGATTTCACCATTTTTATCCCATCACTTCACAAGCTATTATTGAAGCATCGACTACGGGTATCAAGTTCTAACCAATTTAATGAAATTCTTACTTTTCATCTGTGCAACTTCTGACTCTAGAAATGTGTTCAATTCTTCAGCATAAGGAGTTTGATGACATTGAAGGACGTTTGCGTAGACGTGAGCCTTTAATCTCAGGAAGTACAGCTCAAAGATTGGGACGGCACTCCACAGTGGAGGTTATAAGCGACCCTTTGAATGATACCGATAATGATCCCTATGAAGATGGTACTGATGTACAAAGGCAACTCAGAGGACATCAGGTAATTGTGTTTTCGTTTGGTGAATTTTCAGACTTGTATGAGCACAAATTGAAGGTTGGACACACCAGAGGCTACACTTCACGTTAGTGCTCTTCATGTATCATTGACGCAATTATAATCTACTAGAGAACTACACAAATTGCTTAACCGAATTTGTATATAGGATGTCTGTAACAAATAATTCATTGATACTGCAATTTTGCAGTTCCCCAGCTGCTCTGCTTCTGGTTGAAACATCCGACTGCATGATTTATAATTGAAACATAGTTCCATTGTGATTATACATAGGGTCAATGCACATCCGACTGCATGATTTAGAGGGACGTAAAGAAACTATTGACTTTTGGTTGTGAGCTTATATTTCCAATCCCCACTTCTCTAGAAACTGATGGGATATGGTATTCCCTACCTTGTGTTTCTGCATGAATAACGCTATTTTTCAGCTGACTAACTAATACTTATCTCAAACAGGTTAATGATGGCCGCTTACGCACAGCTGGTGAAGCTTCTCAACGCAGTACTAAAGAAGATTGGGCTGAATGGATGAGGCATTTCAGCATTGAACTCCTGAAGGAGTCTCCTTCTCCAGCATTACGGACATGTGCTAGGCTTGCACAACTGCAGGTAACATGATAATTTTTGCTTTTCATCTTGTCTCTCTTTATGCTAATTTAATTGTTGAATAACCCAAGTGATGTGATGTCCTTGAGGCAGTGAGAATCGTTGATTGATAGAACAATTAGAAGTATGATAGATACCTAAATCTTAGGGATTTATTAGTTAGTGGAATCATAGGTCAAGGCCTGTTAGGATCAGTTTTAGTAGTTTAGCATATAAACCTCCTGTAGTTCTCAGCTAACTAATTCATTCATTTCAGTCCATTATTCTCGTGGTTCTGCTCAGTCTGAAACATATAATTTTTGACATCCTGAAGCTTATCATAACTGTGCTCTTACTGCAGCCTTTTGTTGGCCGAGAGCTTTTTGCTGCTGGGTTTGTTAGCTGTTGGGCACAATTGAATGAAGCTAGTCAGAAACAGCTAGTTCGGAGCTTGGAGATGGCATTTTCGTCTCCAAATATCCCACCAGAGATTCTCGCTACACTTCTGAACTTGGTATGTTTGTTTTTCATATGGGCTGTTGTTGTGATGAGCACACAGTATTGTTCTCCCATCCGAGGATCATACATTGTTATAAAATTCAGCATGTACTTAATCTTAATACTACATGTAACAACATACTAATCAGATAATCCTAATTATGATGATTGGTTTACGATATTTCCACAATATCTAGTCACTTATCACCGTTGATTATCTTTATCTACATTTTCTTGATTCTATTTGGATGTGTATACTAGTTTAAACATTGAAGCAACAAAATAGAGACGGTGATGAGAACTTATTACCTTCCATTATCTTTATCTGCATTTTCTTTGATCCTATCTGATAGTTAGGGATCAGAGACTGTTTCCTTGAGATAATTACAGCTCCTATTTTCACTATTCAATTTCAGAAGTGTGCACTCCTGTCTCTGACCTTACATTCCTCGTTTTTTGGGGAAGGATTTTGGTACGCTTATTGTTTTATCATAATTCATTCTAGGCAGAATTCATGGAGCATGATGAGAAACCTCTTCCTATAGACATCCGCCTTCTTGGTGCGCTTGCAGAAAAGGTGTCAATTTTTTGAACTCTAGTTTTGTTTCTGGCATTGCAAATATCTTGAATTTGCTGTATTTTAGTAATTCTCTTCTTTGTGTCATATTTCTTGCTCGATTGCAGTGTCGTGCATTTGCAAAGGCTCTACATTACAAAGAAATGGTATTTGAAGGTGCACGGACGAAGAAAATGGATGCTAATCCGGTTGCTGTGGTTGAAGATCTAATTCACATTAATAACCAATTGCATCAACATGAGGTTGGTTTCAAGAAATGTTTTCCTTGTATACCTGCCATGTACATTTCTACTCTTGTAGTTTTGATGATTTTATATCTCTTAATTGATACTTGTTAGGCTGCTGTTGGAATACTGACCTATGCCCAACTACATCTAGGTGTCCAACTTAAGGAGTCATGGTAAGAATCCAGTATTTTGGAAGGAGCTTCTGATGTCCTTATGAATTTCAAATGGTGGTAGATCATGGTTTTTCCAATGACTTGGTTGCTTTAATTCAGGTATGAGAAATTGCAGCGGTGGGATGATGCTCTTAGAGCTTATACTGTCAAAGCCTCCCAAGCATCCAGTCCGCACCTCGTGCTGGAAGCAACATTAGGTATGTTTAACGTAGGTTGTTAACTTACACAGCTGCACAGTATTAGGGGATCCTAATTTCCATGGTCTGTTTTTACTGGCTGGAAATTCTATCCTAAGTTGTGAGCTTTATTAGTTATTTTAGTTCAGTTTCTGTGACATGCTTTCAGTTCTGTCACCTGTAATTCTGCTTGCCATCTATAGGAAGGATGCGGTGCCTAGCAGCATTGGCACGATGGGAAGAACTTAATAACTTGTGCAAGGAGTATTGGACCCCTGCTGAGCCATCTGCTCGATTGGAAATGGCGCCAATGGTTGTGTTCTTAACTTGATGTACTATGAGTACCTCATTATGTATGCTTATTTTTCAGCTCCTGGTGTAGGCTGCTAATGCTGCATGGAACATGGGAGAATGGGATCAGATGGCAGAATATGTGTCTCGATTGGATGATGGCGATGAAACTAAACTTCGGGTTTTGGGAAACACTGCTGCAAGTGGAGATGGAAGTAGTAATGGTACATTCTATAGGGCAGTGCTTTTGGTCCGGAGGGGGAAGGTACTCCATTAGGTGAAGGAATTAATTGATCATAGGTTCCATGTGTTTTATGTCATTGTTAACTTGTCTGTGTTGTTTTGTCAAGCATGATGAAGCTCGTGAATATGTTGAGAGAGCTAGGAAGTGCCTGGCAACAGAGCTTGCTGCACTGGTCAGTTTCTCTTTGCTTAAGAGTCATTCGATCCTGTTTTGTTCTTGCTAATTTTCAGAGCATTCTTATTTGTTTTGGAAAACTTTGGCCAGGTTCTCGAGAGTTATGAGCGTGCTTATAGCAACATGGTTCGTGTTCAGCAGCTGTCAGAATTAGAAGAGGTTTGCTCTCTAGCCACTTGGTCTTTCTATAATTTTGTTGTATTGCCTGAATATTGTTTGACATAATCGGTTATTGGCTTATTGCACAGGTTATTGATTATTGTACACTGCCTGTGGGAAATACTGTTGCTGAAAGACGGCGGGATCTTATCCGTAATATGTGGACAGAGAGAATAAAAGGAGCAAAACGTAACGTTGAGGTAACTAGGTTTGAAGTTAACACGATCTGCTGCTGTTTTTTTGGTCTTCTGAAAGAGGTCTGGAGCCTTTGCTGACTCATAGAAGTGAACACACATGGTGATTTAAGTACCTTGAAAATATTCAATTTGAATGAATTGAGAATCCTGCATTAATCATTTTGTTAATCTAAATAATTGGGTGTGCTGGCTTACATGTATCCTGAAACTTACCATCCAGGACAAGAATGTGTTTTCTCTAAGAGGTTTTTCTTGCTAAGAATAGAAGAGTTTCTATATGCCGTTCGAGGTGTTCATGCATGGCTGTTCTATTGTGTCATTGTTCACCCAAGTCCTCAATCTCTTAAATCCTCATTATCGGAATACAATTCAGGTGTGGCAAGCTCTTCTTGCTGTAAGAGCCCTTGTTCTTCCCCCAACGGAAGATGTTGACACTTGGCTTAAATTTGCTTCACTTTGTCGAAAAAATAATCGGATAAGTCAGGCCAAGTCCACTTTGGTTAAGCTTCTACAGGTTGGTGATGCATGTGTTTACTCACATGATAGTGATTTTTCTAATCATTTTCTAGTTTCTGTTCGGTTCTGACCACTTTTCTTTTCTCCATTGTTTGACATGTTATTTAGTATGATCCGGAAACATCTCTTGAAAGTGTGCAATGCCATGGACCTCCCCAAGTAATTTTGGGATATTTAAAATATCAGTGGTCGCTCGGAGAGGAACACAAACGAAAAGAAGCATTTGCTCGGTTACAGGTGAGATGAATAGCCTTTACATTGTGCATATTTTTTAGCAACATAAGTAACCTACTACGATGAGTCTTTTTTTATGTGGTTTTCTGGACTGTTGGCAGAGTTTGGCTATTGAGCTTTCTAGTGCTCAGTCAGTTGCTTCTGTTGGTTCTCTGAGTACTACTAGTGGATATGCACCCCTTCTTGCTCGTGTGTATCTTAGGCTTGGGACTTGGCAATGGGCGCTTTCTCCTGGACTGGATGATGAATCCATACAAGGTGGTTTGTCCCCATCCTTGATGGTGTGTCTAAAAGGTGGTGTTGTCAATTTTCATCTTTTCATCGGTTTAACCCTTCCTTTCTTTATGTAGAAATACTCGATGCGTTTAGGAATGCCACTCAGTATGCGACAAAATGGGGCAAATCATGGCACACATGGGCGTTGTTCAATACAGCAGTGATGTCCCATTATACAATGAGAGGATATCCTGATGTAGCCTCACAGTTTGTTGTTGCAGCAGTGAATGGATATTTTTATTCAATAGCTTGTGCAGCTAATGCTAAAGGAGTTGATGACAGCCTGCAGGTAAATGATCGAATCATAGCTGATCTTTCATCATTGTAATGCTTTGTGAACAATATATGTGGTTCCGTAATGTTGCTTGTGATGGTTCACCGTCTCTTTTCGGTCTTTTCACATTAATGTCTTCCTGTGGTTATACTAATCCTTTTGCAATCTCTGGTTCAGGATATACTACGCCTTCTTACCCTCTGGTTTAATCATGGAGCCACAGCAGAAGTTCAAATGGCCCTGCAGAAAGGATTTGCTTATGTTAATATAAACACATGGCTGGTTGTTTTACCTCAGATAATTGCCAGGATTCACTCTAACAATCATGCTGTTCGAGAACTCATACAATCACTTTTAGTGCGAATTGGGCAGAGCCATCCACAGGCAAGTTATTAGAACCTATTTGTTCACAGTTCTAAGCAGAAAAATTGTTTATTTTATAGGTGAATATTTCTTAATTACAAGGTGAAATGTTCGTCATGGCTTACTAATCTCGCATATTCCATATTTTGTAGTAGTTTCATTTGATCATGATTGGTTCCTCCTTTTATATTTCCCTTCTTATCGATAGTTTTATTTTGTGTTTACCTCGTCCAGCTATCCGACCTTTCATCTTAGCGGTTAAATTTATGTTTTTCAAAATATTATTTGTGCCTCTTCCTTCCTACTCCGTGGACGGAAAGAAAAGATGGACAATCCTGACTGATTTGAGTTCTGGTGACGGTTCCAGTGTTGATGTACACGTGCATGTTTGTCAAAATGGTCAATTATTGTTCATTGTATTACAGTGTTAGTCATAACTATGTTTTGCCTCTAAGCATGTCTGAAGTATCAGAGTTGTTTTGCAGGCTCTTATGTATCCTCTTCTTGTTGCTTGTAAATCTATAAGTAATTTACGAAGAGCGGCAGCTCAGGAAGTGGTGGACAAAGTTCGACAACATAGTGGTGTGCTTGTTGATCAGGTTGATACAATTATCTAAATGTTATAAAAATCCTTCTTTCTGAATCCGCACAGCACATGCTAATTTTGAGTTGATTGTTTAGGCACAACTTGTATCAAAGGAACTGATCAGGGTCGCGATTCTTTGGCAAGAAATGTGGCATGAAGGCTTGGAAGAAGCCAGCCGATTGTTCTTCGGGGAACATAACATAGAGGGAATGCTGAAGGTGTTGGAGCCTTTGCATGAAATGCTCGAGGAAGGAGTTATGAGGGAGAAGACAACCATAAAGGAGAGAGCATTCATTGAGGTATCCCGTAACGTTTCTTATATCTCCAGTTTGTATCTCTTTCATCTTAGTTCTGTGTGAAAACTACTGACCTTTGTAATGAGGTTGTTTGACGGTACACTTTTCTCCTTTCCCTGTAGGCATACCGCCATGAATTGCTAGAGGCTTGGGAGTGTTGTATGAAGTACAAGAGGACTCTAAAAGAGGCTGAACTGACTCAGGTACACAGCAGAGAATAGTATTGTCTCGTCTTTGGAGAGGACTATTATCACTGTTTTCTCAAGTCATGAAACGGCGGTAGTATTGCAGTGTTATTGACTACCTGACTTAAACAATCACAACTTAGAAGGTTGCATGATCACCTTTTGGTTGTCCTTGAGGGCACTGATTATCTATGCACACAATTGTTCAACAGGGCACATTATTGTTTTAACTGGTCCACATAATTGATTGAAGAATGAAATAAGTTTTAAATTTTTTACCAGGCATGGGATTTGTACTACCATGTATTCAAAAGGGTGGACAGACAGATTCAGGCCATGACAACCCTGGACCTGAAGGCAAGCAAATTTGCTATTCTTAAGTTCTATTTATATAGCAAGGTAAACTAAATTGGAATTAACTGCTATGTGTTATATGCAAACAGTCTGCCTCTCCAGATTTGGTGGAATGCCGTGACCTGGAACTTGCTGTTCCTGGGACTTACCAAGCTGGTAAACTCATTTAACTTTTTTGTGTTTATGAAATGGATTGAAAGCCATGAACTCCCTAAATTTGAATTTTTGCCTCCCAGATTTACCTGTAGTTACAATCGCATCATTTGCACCTCAGCTAGCTATAATACAATCTAAACAGCGCCCCCGGAAATTGACGATTCTTGGCAGTGATGGCAAAGATTATGCCTTCCTGCTGAAGGGACATGAGGATCTGCGCCAAGACGAACGTGTGATGCAGGTAAGCTGTTCCTGATTGCTGTTAACCATTGGTATTGAATGGTTTCACTAAATGCCATTTGAAGTTTCTTTCCTCAAACGCTACCCTTACATCATCGATTGAGGTATAGATAACTTATCCGAAGTTGCAGTCTGGCAAATAAAATCACGCCTATCTTGACTGACATAGCTGCCCCCCATCCCCTTTCAAAGTTAAAGTTAGGACCAGTTCTACTTTATCTTCTTAAATTGCAACCATTTTGAATATTTTAGCTCCTTTGTTTGGAGTTTCAACGCTATATAAACAGATATATTGTGTTATGTTTATGTCAGCTCTTCGGTCTAGTCAACACACTGCTGGAGAATTCCAGAAGAACGTCAGAGAAGGATTTGTCAATTCAACGATATTCTGTCATCCCATTATCTCCAAACAGTGGATTAATTGGTTGGGTTCCACATTGTGACACCCTGCACCAGCTCATCAGAGAATACAGAGATGCCAGAAAGGTTGCACAATTTCTACTAGCTTCAGTCCTTTTTTTCTGTTGCATCATTGCGTATTCTCATAAACATGTGATATGATTATTCCAGATCACCCTGAATCAAGAGCACAAGTACATGCTCAGTTTTGCTCCGGATTATGACCATTTACCGTTAATAGCGAAAGTTGAAGTTTTCGAGTATGCTCTTTCAAACACGGAAGGAAATGATCTGGCTAGGGTAAGAACTTTGAAACCTATTCCTGACGTATATCATGATTTCCGTTCAGAATATCTAAGATCATGCCTTCTTCTAGGTTCTGTGGCTGAAAAGCCGCACTTCTGAGGTATGGTTGGAAAGGAGGACAAACTACACTAGAAGTTTGGCAGTTATGAGCATGGTAAGTGGGCGGAGCCACACAGCAGACATTTTTATTAGGTAGTTAGCATTGGAGATAAAAAGAAGTTTCTTTATAGCTCCCTTCTTTACGTATGATGTCTTTAGGGTACGCTTGGATTACACTTCTTTGTATGTGTTCTTTAACAGCTTCTATAAATATATTTATTGTTTGATCTAACGACACATCGGTTGATAACTTCCCTTCGCATTCCTAGAAGGTGAACTTACATTTGTCGATAATGGTTAGCCTGATTGCCTCCCTTGAGATGAAGTGGTTGAATACATCAGAATCTTCTGCTCCGGATAGATATTTAACTTGTTACGAAGAGTTTACTCTAATTTGTTTGGCATATGTTGCTGATTTACCTAGTTTCATCTTTTTACAAATAATAATTTCCTTTGATTTGATTTGATTTGATTTGCTTTTTTTTTTGCAGGTCGGTTACCTTCTAGGTTTGGGTGATAGACATCCCAGTAACCTTATGTTGCATCGATACAGGTAACTAAAAACAAAAGGCGGATAATAAGATGAATCTTTGGACTCAAACTCTTCCTCACGTGTTAATATTTGCAGTGGGAAAATCCTACACATTGACTTTGGTGATTGCTTTGAAGCTTCGATGAATCGGGAGAAATTCCCTGAGAAGGTCCATTTTATGAGTATTATTAGAATGCTCTACTTTGGTTTTGTGGTGGTTCTGTGCTATACATGAAATATATGTTTTGTGTTGTGCAGGTCCCTTTCCGCTTGACTAGAATGTTAGTGAAAGCCATGGAGGTGAGTGGCATAGAGGGGACTTTCCGCAACACATGTGAGAACGTGATGCAGGTTCTTCGAACGAATAAGGATAGTGTTATGGCCATGATGGAGGTATGTACCATTTTCTTCCTTAAACCACATTCCATGTTCCAAAAGTTTGAAATTAGAAATTGTTGTTTATGAATATCATAAAATATCTGCTTCTAAAAACCAGATTCCCAAGGAATTGGTTAACGCGTTGTTTGGATGTGATTTGAAATAGAAGAGATTTGAAATATAGCTAGAGATTTGGCAGAGCTTGCTATTTTCGAAATAAATTGTTTGGATAGGTGATCTGTGATCGGATTTGAGTGCAATTACTGTAGATAGAGAAAAATAAATAGAGAAAATACAAATGCCCGAAAGCCCGAGTTTATTTAAGTCATATCAGCTACAAAAAGAACCCACGAAATTCTCCGAGCCCACAAGGTGATTTCAAATCACCAAATCTCTTCCGACTTAAGTGTCCAAACGGGTGATTTGGGATCAAATCTCCACCGAGATTCAAATTAACCCCAAATCACTTGTCCAAATGACGCGTAAGAGTTTGGTGAAATACATTAGAAGTTCACTTGTGGAGAAGACCAAAACAGGTGATATTTGCCGACTCAAAAGTAATCCAATACATAATTCTTCGTTCAGACATTTGCCGATATCGGTATTCAGAACGAATATTTATCCATGTCGATCGACTAGGAATATAAATCCAATATTGGTTTGTTGGCTCGAAATGTTTTCAGGCCTTTGTCCACGATCCTCTCATCAATTGGCGTCTTTTCAACTTCAATGAAGTACCTCAAATGTCTACGGCAGCTAATTCTCATGGTCCTGCGGTGGTAAATTCCGAGGAATCTGCTCCAAGTAAAGAGCAGCTTCCTCAGCCTCAACGTGGTGCTCGTGAACGGGAGCTCATTCAGGTATATTTTTCAGTTCAAGTATTTAGTAGATGTATCTGCCTACTTCATCAACGATGACACCCATTTCCTTCCAACTCGTATTTGCAGGCTGTTAGTCAGCTGGGGGATGCAAATGAGGTTCTGAATGAACGCGCCGTCATAGTAATGGCTCGGATGAGCAACAAGCTCACTGGACGTGACTTTTCGTCTTCGTCAGCATCTGCGAGCCCCATGCAACCAGCAGTAGACCACAGCTCCTTGCTAGCTGGAGATGCGCGGGAAGTTGATCATGGGCTGTCAGTTAAATTGCAGGTTCAGAAGCTGATTCTTCAAGCCATGTCGCATGAGAATCTATGCCAAAACTATGTCGGGTATGGTCATATACTATGTTACACTCAGGTTAAAACTTCTAATGATCTCCAAGGGGACGTATCTAACATTTGTGCTGGTTCCTTGTTTTTTGTTTGTAGGTGGTGTCCGTTCTGGTAAGAAACCAGTGATGAAGACGAGACAGTAAGATGTATATAAGGTGTAGTTGTGCATAGGAAGCAGACATGATTAGATTTCTCTCATTTTATGAATACAAGAAAGTGGCAAGACTTTGTGTCGGTTTGTATCGGGTTATTCATAGATTTCGTGTGCGTGTACATAGTGGAAGACTTAATTGTATCGAAACTATTGTTGATTATGACCGTAGAGCCTAGTTAGAAAGAATAATGGGAACTATTATTCGAAGCCTTAACTTATATCATAAAACTTGCCATGCATCATGGTGAGTCAATAATGCAAAGTCAAAGCAGCCAAAAGAGGAAATAGTCATCAAATCAGAACTTTGAGTTCACTCGGCTGTTGAACTGAACTTCATAATCAGTTACGGGCGCAGATACTTTGTCTGAATAAGATGCATCACTCTGATCGAACTGCAAACGGAACTGCCTACTGGCTTTGATTCGAGCAGTACTGTGTGTCACTTATTTTTTTCAGTTGAAGATGGACAAGGCGGACGAGGCGCAAATGTCATTATAAGAGATAAAGTGTTCATATCTGGCGTACCTTCGGGTTGCGAACCACATAATGCAACTAGGTCTGGAGCAACACAATGCAACTAATTGCACTATTCCACGGGTATTGCATAATTTCATTTATGGTTTTGGTGCGATTTAATGAATCATGTAGGATAATGAGTTTGTGTTCATTATTCACTTCGACCCACATCAAACCAAACCTGAACGAACTTCTGTTAACTTTCAAGGTTCTGTATGAGCTAAACATAAAATCTCTTTTGTTAACTTTCAACTTTTGCATACATGAATTGGTTCAAAGAAGATACTGGTAAGTGTGTTTGGGCTTCACTTTTGTGAAGAGAACACGACACTTTTAACACGCAGAATTTTCTATCTAATCAATAAAAAGAAAAGGGGTGGCGTCAAAGGAAACAACCAACCCCAAGTTGCTCCAGTGATAGATTTTCTTTCTTTCTGTACATGTTTAATATCTTTCTCACTCGAAAAGGTGTATTAGTAATATCTATCTATGTAGTCAGTCTCTTCTTCTGCTTGCTCTGCGCAATGCTCAGTAGGAAATCGGTGAATATCTGCTCATAATCTGGCATTTTCCCATAACCTACAACGTGTATACAATAATGATAAGAAATAAATGGTCGACTTATCGAAGCCGCGGAATGAATCCATCTGGTCGCTCAAGCTTCCAGCAAACAATGTGCGATTGCAAAGTGGCAGCTACTTACCAGGGAAGTAGTTGATGTCGATGACATAAAAGACATCTTTCGTCTCGTGTTCTCGAATCATATCTATGTTGAACAACCTCAGTCCCTACAAAATGTCAGTATAGACATGTTCATCCATATAATGTACTAATGAATCGAGTAGCCGAGGATATAGACAGTGGGGAAGAGGGTACCAGCTTACGACGAAGCTCTTCTGCAAGCCTCTCTAACAAAGGTCGCGGTGGGAGTTCTGAAAGACGAACCGACACAATACTTCTCATATAACAACACACATACAAATTATCTAAAAGGAAGCTAATTTAATAATTTACCTGCAACTGAAGGATCTAAATCAGCATTATCCGCGGAGGCTGAAGCACACGAAACTCGGGGGAAAGGCATCAGGCCAGCTACTTTTGCTAGCTCACGACTACTGACATTAGGCAGGGATAAACGTCGGACAACTTTGATGGCTTCACCAATTATGTAAATCTTAAACAGAACACCACCTAGCATGAATTAGGTTATAAGATCATCGTCAGAGAAAGCAACAGCTGAATGAATTTGAAGTCCCAACCTGGGAGTTACCATGATTTACAAACTCCTGCAGGGCCAAAGGAGGTTCAAGTTCTGAGAGAGAGGAGTGATCATAGGCAAGACACAACTCATGTGATTTAGCACTTCCATCCACCATTAGTGGTTTTGCAACTGAAAAATTCACGACGAAATCAGCTTATCGGAATTTTTATACAAAGATGTATGATTCTAGAAACTATACCTAAAGGTAGCTTTATTCCAGCCTTGGAAACTTCGAGAGCAATGGATGATGGATCTCTGTGAATAACCAATTGCCTTGGGATACAAACTTTACCTGCAAATAATGCCAAACGTGATGACTCGTATCTCCTGTAGAGGCTTAGAACAGGAAGATATCGCAGGAAATCTAAAGACTTTGTAGACTTGCGTGGAAATCAGTACCATAGGAATCGGACAAGTTCAGATCAGCTACATGTTGGAGCATAGACTGTCGATTTTGCAGATGTCTGATTGCGTCTGGAGGATCAATAACAGTCACATCTGGATGCTTTTGCATGTAGTCCTTCAATGAGAAGAAAAATACAAGAAAGCAAGGAGTAGAAATGAGTACTTCCAGTGTGCCAGCAGTAAGATTTTCAAACTAGTGAGCTTGAATTAAGACAAGTAACAGTAAACAAACCTCAATTACTTTGTACCAATCGTTCCCTAACACCTACAAAGAACATAAAGCACTCACACATTAGACGAACGGAAAAACAAACTGAAGACTATGAAGTAAAATGACACTAGTAAAATGATAAGAGGTTAAGAAACCAGAGACTGACCTTGTGTAAAACAATGTCAAAAGGCCCTTGATCATCCAATGGTTTGTTCTGATCGATAGCAATGAACAATACCCCGTTATCTCTGTACCATAACATAAACAGAAAACACATTGGAGTTGCAAGTGTAAGCATAACCGATTACATCGAAAAAGATGAGAAAAGAAGGATGCAGATGCAAACTTAAGACAGATAGTAGGAAGAACAATTGAAGTAAGGCAAATTATAGGCCAAATGAACCAGAACAACCAACATTTCAAAGTACAGACCCAAAGCAAGATTTATGTAGCATCGGCATAAAGAATTTATCTTCAAGAGCACCACTATGAAGGAACAGAAAGATAATAGATGTTCATTCCTGGAATCAAAGCCTATATCGTTATCGAAACAAAAGAAATGAACTTTTTAATTACTTCATTTTACTGAAGGCCAAGAATACAACTTTAACGGAAAGGGTAAAAGTGTATAGATGGATACCTTGCTAGCAATTGAAACTTAGGCTGCAAGAAGCTATTCTTCTTCTTGGAAGTCAAGGCGTAGCCAACCACCACCAATGGCGGCTGCATTGACACTGATTCCATCCCCTCACCTTCTTCTTTGTCTCTCTTTTCTCCTTCCCCTTGCGAGATTTCCCCGCTTAACCTCATACTTTGCCAACCCAAGAACACACAAGCACAGACTCCCAGATCCTAGTGAAGACCGGAGAAGGAAAATACCTAAAAATTCGCTTCAATGAGCAACACTGAGGCGAAATATTATGATTTCGCCCAATTCGGGATATGCCCTTTAACCCTGATTGTTCATATAGACAATCGGGAAGCGGAAAGCGACAGAATGCTTGAATTAAGGATGGGAGAAGGAGGTCAGAGTCTTCAATGGCGATGATAGTGTTGAGTGTAAGCATTTGGTTACTCCCGCTCTAGAAAGAGGACGGGAGACAAGTGCCACGTGCAGAGAAATGCAGCTAGTGGAAATATGAAGACAAAAGCTCAAAAAGATATTGGGATCTGTTATTTTCATCATGGAATATTCAATTCCCATACATAACACGTGGACCATAGTGGAGATTTGACCCCATTGATGTTTGTTTGCCCATAGTGGAGCATTGGCTTTTCTTGTGGAACTAACATGCGTCCCAAGTTGAGTCCAATTCCAACCAATCCTTATACAGATAGCAGAGCCAATTCTGTTTTCGTTTGCAGACAAATTTTAAAGGGTCACTGTGTTTCTTAATCCTTCTAAATTGCAATTCTCATTACTGCAGGTGTCAGAAATTTTGAGCGAAAGCAACCATAATGTGCCATTTGGACATATGTATTGCAAATTCATTTTACTGGTGGGGAGAAAGATTAGCAGAGCTTCATCCTATTTTTGACACCAATCTGATGTACAGATCCCCTCTGTTCTGTTCTGTTCTGTTCATTGATTTCCCATTGAAAAAGCACAGACCCTGTCAAAGTGTCGTCAGGACATTCCATTGACCATCTCCCCAACAAACAAAACATTCGTTTGATTATTATTTCACCTGTAACCACTCTGTGAAAACACACGAAGCTGTAGCAAGCAAGCTAGGAATCAATCAAATCATGGTGGTGGAGTCGATAAGTCCGACTAAGAGGTTCGAATTCGATTCATATGATCATGACACTGATGATGATGGACACCCCAAGCGCAAAGGTACCTCCTCGTTATCATTAATTCTGCATCTTAATTATCATTTTCTTCATTGTTAATGATCAGTAATATGTATTTTCCAATTTCACAAACCCAATGCCTAATTAAGGTCATGTGTTGTGTTTGTTTCGTGTGGAATGAATGAAGGGACGATGATGACGGCAAGTGCGCATATAATAACATCGGTAATAGGATCAGGGGTGCTATCTTTGGCATGGGCTACCGCTCAATTGGGATGGATAGCTGGACCCGCTATTCTCTTTGTGTTCGCTCTAATTACTTGGTACACCGCTCAACTCTTATGCGACTGTTATCGTTGTCCAGGCCCGCAACAAGGCACTCGTACCTACACTTACTCTGGCGCTGTCAGAGCCCATTTAGGTAACATTTATTAGGATTACTTTACCTAATTACGTTTAGGCTGTTTACGAACTTAGTCGAACCGAATTTTATTGTGCTCAATGTTGGCTTATTAAGTTTTAGACGAGCTAAAACATATTAATTTGTCATGAGCTCGAGCCTATTTGAGCCTGACTTGTTAACTACCTTTGACGAGCTGAACTCGATCTTTCGGTCATTAAAATTTGCTAATAAGGTCTATTTTGGACTAATTTTGAAACTTGTACACTAAAAAAATATCGACGAGTCAAGCTAAAAAAATATCCTAAAATTTATAAGTTTTTACTTTTTTCAATTAAAACAGTGAACCCTAAATAATGTGTCACTTGCATTTTCATTAACACATTCAAAAATTATATATATATATATATATATTATTGTATATGGTTTTCGAGGCAAAGCACACATGTTGCATTGTTGAGTCTACCAACGAGTTATATACTCGAGGTATAATATTCGAGTTGGCTTTCGAGCTCGAGCCAGCTTGAGAGCTTATCGAGTCGAACATACCCCGCTCAAACTTGACTCGTTTAAAATCGAGCCGAATCTCAAATAAATTTTTACTAAACCAAACGTCGAACTGCTCACGAGCGGTTTTCAACAGCCTTACGTCTCTTAATCTGAATTTTTCTATCCATTTAACTATAGGTGGGATTAGGTCCAAATTTTGTGGAGTAGCTCAATTCATATATCTTTTAGGATCTGCCATTGGATACACCATAGCTACACCCATCAGCATGGCGTAAGCTCTCCTTCCTTCATTACCTACTTCATTTCCTTATTGGCTACATGGGAGCAGTTGTTTATGACTTGGAATTGAATCTATGTACGTACCTCGTTCATGCATGCATGCACAAAATTAAAGTGCCATCCAAAGATCGAACTGCTTTCACCAAAAGGGACACGAAGCAGGGTGTCACACTTCCAACAACAAGTTCGTCATAATATTTGGAATCATGCAAATATTACTGAGCCAGCTTCCCGATTTTCACAACCTTGCCTTCATCTCCGTCATCGCGGCCATAATGTCTTTTGCCTACTCCATTATCGGCCTTGGTCTTTGCATCGCCACGATCATAAGTGAGTATCAATCTATGTACCTTTCATCTTAGGTACGGTGATTCTACTCAATTATAATGAAAATTCAAGCCAATTATAGTCGGTGGAGATTGTGGTACGTACGTTCGTACGTATCCCCGCTTTTTTAGGCCTATCGTATAATGTCACACTATAACGATATGTATGTACATGAATGCAGAGAATCATGTGCATGAGAGCACAGGATTAACAGGGATTAAGATAGGGGAAGGAGGCGTTACAAGCTCAATGAAAGTGTTTGACGTTTTACAGGCCATAGGGGACATAGCATTTGCCTACAGCTACGCCCCAATCCTTCTTGAAATTGAGGTATATAGTATATAATTGATTGGAAAGAATCCTACATTATTTTGTAAAAAAATCTATTTTTTTATTATATTCTTAATTTATACATTGAATGAACTGGTAATGATGTTTTGGCCGGGCCGGCCACCTAGGACACACTAAGATCAAGTCCGCCGGAGAACGAGGTGATGAAGAAGGCATCAACGATGGGGATAGCAGTTACGACATTGTTTTACTGCCTGTGCGGCATACTCGGGTACGCTGCCTTCGGGAACAACGCACCGGGAAACTTGCTAACCGGGTTCGGCTTCTACGACCCGTTCTGGCTCGTGGACATCGCCAACCTCTTCGTGGTGATCCACCTCGTAGGCGCGTACCAGGTATTCATCCAGCCGACGTTCCAAATAGTGGAGCAATGGTGCAACAGGAAATGGCCCGACAGCGGCTTCTTGAGAAACGAGTACCCCGTAATGGGCGGGAAGTTCAGGCTGAACGCCTTCAGGCTAGTATGGAGAACCTTGTACGTTGTCATGACGTGCGTGGTCGGGATGCTGTTCCCGTTCTTCAACAGCGTGCTCGGGTTGCTCGGTGCGATGGCGTTTTGGCCGCTCACGCTCTATTTCCCGATCGAGATGTACAAGAAGCAGGCTGGGATTGAGAGGTTTAGTCCGACGTGGGTGTGGGTCACCGTTTTGAGTGGGGTTTGTTTGCTTGTGTCGATACTCGCCGCCGTTGGATCTGTTGATGGCATCATCAGTTCGCTTGAGAAATACAAGCCTTTTAAGTTCGAGACTTAGCAGCTAGTAGTAGTACGTACCGTACCTTCACCGTACCGCACACCTTGCTTGAGATTTATTGCTCTTTTCTGTTTTTTTTTTAACTATCCCACCTGTGGTTAGGGCTGTATCTTGTGAGAAACGTAACACACTCGTGTTTATTTTGATGGAATAAATCTTTTTATGTTTTTCTGAACTATCGGTCACCTTCCTTCATAAAGCAAGCCTCTCATATCCAAATATTCCTGATCCTTTGCAATGACCAATCAACCTCCAATTTTGTAATCAGTACCGACGACCTCATCTTGAAACTTCCGATGAACGGATGGTGAGCATCTACCGTGATAGTGTCGAGTGTTGAAGTTGTTAAACAGTGAAGTAATGCAATCCAATATAAGATACTGTTACAAAGAATCATTTACATATACGTATAAAGTAAAGCATATACGGCCTCCCCGTTTTAATTTACAAGTCCTTGACCCGTGCAAGGAATACAGTAGCAAAAAGAATGAACGAACCGATTTTTAAAAGCAAAAATCATTGATTAATAATATAAATGATTGATCAACGAGGCCTACCAACAAAAAAAGTAAGGAGAAAACTAAAAAAATCAAAGGACGGTGCCTTCGTAGATTGTAGCCATTCGGAGCTTGAAAGAACCAACGGCCGATCTCGCTCGTCTGGAAGCATACCTCTGCAATTTCCTAATAGATCTGGACCTCCGATATTGACGAGCCGGTTGCATCGGCGGCTCCTTGATCAGCGGCAGATTATAATCGCTATCATCTTCCAGGAAGTGAAGAGGAGAAATGGCGCTGGATTTTTTATTGCCTGAGATCTGGAGAGCCTGGCTAGCTCTGATGGCTAGAGCTGCCATTTGCGGAGCAGTGAGGGTGGAATTGAGGTTGGAGACCGGCAGGAGGAAGTAGAGCTGATTGGGGAGCAATACGACGTCGGTGCGTAAAGCAGGGATTGGTTCGTCGTACGATAAGAAATCGGAATTGCAGATGAAGTAATCGGAGGCTGCAGACTCGTGGCGGAGAACTTGAGCGACGGAGACGAGCGGCGGGTATTCGTGGAGATCGCCGGTCAGGGAGACGAGCTTTGCTGTAGGCGGAAGAGAATCACGGTGAGAATCTGAGGACGACGATGAGAAACACACTCCCATTTTAGATGAATAATTAAAGATGGATGCAGTCCAGCTAGTATGTAGTTTTTCGTATTTAAAAGAGAGAGATAAGTGAGGTAGTGGCGGGCGGCTTTTATGCTGATTGGTTTCCAGGATGCTTCCTATTATCATCCATAATAATATTACTATCCTTGTTTAGCTCAGCGATGACGTCATAATCTTGTGTGCTTTCTTGGTGGCACCCACAATTTTATAACCAAATTAGTAGGTTTCCCAAACCTTAAAGAATAATTATAAATAACTCTTTCAAACAGACGATTAGGGTACCCCCATCCCCACCCGTGGACTCAACAAGACCAAAAAATAAAACGTGGCACATTTCGTCACATCCCCCAAAATCTCCCAACAATTTCAATCCGCCGTTCATGGTCGTCCACCTCACTTTATCGTTTATCCCACGGCCCCACCGCCACCAATTTCCACGCATCTACTTCTGATCTGCTTCCTGCCGCCTTCACCCCCACTCCACAGAGTCATTCATAACTCATCATCATATGTCGTCTCTCGCCGCCGCCGGCATCAGTCACTCTCCCCGCCATGTCGTTGACTGCCGGTCTCCCCTCTCCACGACAAGTGTTCTATCCCCCCGCGCTCCTTCTCTTCCCCTTCCTCGCGCCTTCTTCACATCTCAACTGAATTACTCTCCCAGATTTTACAATTCTGGAAAACCCCTTCCTTCTCGTCCTTTCCTGGGTCGCCCGGGCTCCAGGCGGAGCTCCGATTTCAATCCCAAGGTCGACGATAGCGTCAGTTCCAGATATTGGAGCCGTTCAATTGGTAGGTCGGAGTTTGTGGACGACGACGAAGTTGATGATTATGATGACGACGATGAGGAAGAGGAGGAAGATCGGAGTCTCGATCTGTTCCTCAAATTCGTTCAAAATATTTACAAGAAGATATCTAAGCGAGCGAGGAAGGCCGTGCGCTCTGTTTTGCCCGCTATCATCCCTTCTAAATTGGTAATCTTCTCATTGCTCTGCAGCCACTTCCCTTTAGTTTTAGTTTTTTGTTTTCTGGAATTGGTAATTTACATAGAGAAACTTATCCTATTTTTGGCTTCTTAGGTCGGGTTTTCGGTCGATGGAGTGATAATGCTTGCGTTCTTATGGGTTCTGAAAGCATTTCTTGAGGTACGCAAATCTCCAACTCGTCAGTCTTCCCGTGAATTAGAGTTAATAACTTTCTGTGATCATTGAGTTCTAGAACACCCTAGCTTGTGTCTCACTGTACGTAATTTGGAGATCATGTTTAGCTAATAGTTGATTTCAACTTCAAAGGGGGGCTATGGCTAAGATGCTCTTTGGCTACTTGGCTGAATGACTGTTCATTGCTTCATCAATTTAGCATGTGAAAACCTCTCTGATAGCTCACGGACCTGGCTGGTTGGCAATTTTGTTCTTTGGGTTGAAAACATGAAGACAAATTATAAGTGTGCATGGTTTTTCCTTGGTAAAGATTAATAATTGACTAGTTGGAGTGTGAATACTTAGCAGTTAGTTGCTTCCTCACATATTTGGTTAGTTCAAACCAGCAGTTATCCATTGGAATGTAGCAGGACTTCGGAATCTCTATAGTTCTGCTGCCATATGTTGGCTGTTGGGGGAAACTATTATTGCTTTCATTTGCACCATATATTGTAACTTGGACGACCGTGTAGATTTATGCTCGATATTATCCCTAGTGCAGAGGCTAGATTAGGAGTTGATCTCAGAGGACTGTCACAGTTGGAGTTTCATATGCCAACTTTTAGAAAGATGATGAAGGAAACTTGTTCATATCGAAGTGAGCTGAATAAGGAACGGAATAGGATAGGAAATGAGGTAGTTTGGACAGTCACAGATGCCTGTGCTATCTTGGTTTCTAATCAATAATGCAGTTAGTGCAATATTCTGTGGTCTCCTTTTGCGATCAAATTCCTTTCTGGTTGCAGGTGGTTTGTACGGTTGGAAGTGTGGTGTTCGTGAGCATCTTACTGACCCGTGTGGTATGGACGGGTGTTGCCTATCTACAAGAGAGCCGTATACTGAGGATGAATGGAGAAGATGATGATGATGGTGATCGACGTGCTTGGACTGGTGTAAGGCCAGCAACTTGACCGGTTTCTGACGTTTATCCTCCTTTCATTTGGAATCTTCGACGATTCAGTCGCTCTAACCTACTCTTCATTCGAGATTTGACACAGCTGATTGATCCTGCACTTCTGCTAAAATGATGGGATCATCAACTGAAGATACAAATTCAATATACCAAGAACGTTACAGAGGTTTTTTGTGGACTTTTGATTAGTAAATAATTCAGTTTACTCAAAATTGACTTCCTTTGCCTGCTGCCACTGCTTCTGACATGGAAGATACAAATTTGTGTATGGGGCAGTGGTTGTAGTTATTAGGATTTCTCCCTTTTTTCTAATTTACACTCTACACCAAAGATGATGATTGGTTATATCTTGTAAAGAATTCGAAATACTGGCATAGTTGAGATGGAAATAAGTAACTTGACAAATTGTCAATGGCACTTACTTAGCTTTTGATCTGATGTAAAAACAATTTTGTGTACTTATGTCGCATTTTGCGTCCAAAATGACAGTTCAACTTTATACAAATTCGGCATTCAAAAACTCGATGATCCCTTTGTCTCACCGGTTGATTAGATTGGAGATGCATATGGTGGGTGAGTTCAAAGTCGAGTTGAGGGCTTGAGGGCTTGAGGCATTTGATTTTCGGAGGCACTTGAAGTTGTTGACGTTTATAGTTTAACTTAAGAGACTTAAGAAGCCTCAACCATATTTGGGTTACCCCGATTCGCAAAGTTGCCTACGTAAAATCTATGTGAGAACTCCACCCGATTGCCGTGGGATGTACGGATCCATGAGTATTTGCTTCTCAACAAGACAACAACTTCATGAAAATCTTTTCCACGATCATTCCTCGAAAGTGTCTCACCTCATGTTTGTGGATGATATGACCATCTTGCTGAGGTCCTGGCTAGGGGTATTAAACATTTATTAGATTTGTTATCTTGGTTGACACCACCTGACCGGTTTGGTCTTGAAGGGACGGGTTGATTATCCGGGCAAAGCTGATGGTTCGATAATCCTCTTATTACCAAGGCATTTGTATCTTTGGACGGGCGGCACTTCCAGCTCGCTCCCAGAACAAAATGAGCAGCATTGCAATGTTAAGGCCTTGCTTTGCTGCTGCTGCTACTACTACTACTACCACTAGGCTATCTGCTCTCCGTTTCAAAACAAGGGCTTTCTCGTCACCAACGTCCAACGGCTCCAACCAGTCTCGCGGCGGACTCCCCCGCTTCTTCTCCGAGCAACTCCCCTCGTCTAAGGTACTCTATTCCCTCCCAATCTAATTCCAGAGTTCGTTTTTGCGAGAAATCGTTGCCTTTACGCGTTTTAGGTTGGTTAGGAGAGTGATTTTCTAGGTTTTAAGCGTTGGAATGACCAAGCTCGTTTCAGTTGATCAGCAGTCGATATAAGTTTCCACTCTGTATAGATTATTTGATATACCTGCAAGTTTGATGCAGCCTCCAGAATTTCCAGCCTGTATTTCTAATATCTAGTTGCTCTTCAGGTGCTAGACGTTAGGTTTAAACTTAAAGTTGTCTGCTGTAGATATGAAATTAAGTTTACAAGGTGATTGGAGATGGCCTTAATTCAGGTCCAGTTCTGCAGGGAGGTGTTGTTCGTGTACAAGGAGATGAGTTTTGGCACATGACTAAAGTCCTAAGGTTGACTGCCAATGACAGGTATAATTTATGCATGGTAAAGCCCTCTATGTTTTGCCTACTTGTTTTCTTGGTGGTTCTATTTCTTGCCTTTGAATAAAGTTTGAAATTGTTGTATTGGAACCCTAAACCAATATGTTCATCGTTCGAGTAACTCTATCTGATATTTTATCAAAACAAACTATGTAAGGAAACACATTCGGCTTTTGGTATCGTGGTAAACCTATCAGTAGGCTTTTTATCCGGCTGAGTAGTTATTTCACTGTAGTTGTACCGTCTCATTTTTCTGAATATTTGTAACGGAAGGGTGGAGCTCTTCAATGGCAAAGGAGGTGCAATAGAAGGATGCATACAAAGAATTGACCGTGCTGGACTTGACTTTGTTGCACTGGAAAATCCCAAGCTAGTTCTTCCTCAAAATACTCAGTGGCAAGTCTTTGCAGCATTTGGTGAGTTGAAACGTAATTTACATATCAGGAGGCAACAATGTCTAAGTCAATTTTCAAATATTTATGTAGGTACTCTAAAGGGCGGCAGAGCTGACTGGCTTGTAGAGAAATGCACAGTAATAAGTCTTAATTCTTTCTTGTATATTCATGGTTCTGTTAATGAAGCGGCTTGAACGAGTTTATCATCTAAAACGATCCGCTTCTACCTTGTTTTTAGGAGCTTGGAGCTCATAGTGTGACCCCTCTGCTGACAGACCGTTCTCCATCAATCTCAGAAAATCGAGTTGACCGGTTGCAGCGTGTTGTTCTAGCAGCAACCAAACAATGTAATTTCTACATTTTTTAGTGACCCTTCATATGCACTCCTGATCGCTTCTAAATTCTATTGTTATTAGATTTCGTGATTTAATTGGTTCCATGTCTGTGTTCTTTCTTTCTTTTGCTTTTACAGGTCAGAGACTGCATGGGATGATTCTGAATCCTCCTTTAACCATTGATGAGCTGTTACCTCTTGTGAGTTATTCTTCCTTGAATGGTCTTTTCTTTTCCTTTTTGTTTGTATTTATTTGATCTGCGTGTCGATACTTCATGGAAACGAGCGGATTGGAGAGTAATGTTTGAGTGACATGATTCTGATTCATTGTTTTCGTTCGTACATTCTTACAAATGTAACACATGTTGTTTTCTTTTCTTGTGGTTCAAGGTTTCCCAGTCGAAACTATCTTTTTTGGCAACGGCAGAAGCTCCCCCTCTAGTTCGTGCAATAGCTTCATTGAGGAACGAACGGAGTGGATTGATGATCGTTGGACCAGAAGGAGGTTAGTGCCAACTCCTATTCCTTTAGCTACGTAAACTAGTTGTCCGACTTTTTCATATGCAGCAGAATCATTTGAGCTTTTATTCTGCAGAGTTGACGTTCTAAACACTTAACCAAGTTAACTTCACATTGACACTTTTGCATTGAAATGCAGATTTCACAGAGGAAGAGTTGAATAAGCTTATAACAGCAGGTGTGGTGAGTGTTGGTCTCGGGCCACTTCGGCTGCGTGTTGAAACTGCTACAATAGCACTTTTGTCCACGCTTATGCTATGGTCCGACTCTCACCAACTTAACAATTCATAATGACTTGCACTCCTTATGTTACGGTTGGCCGATGCAGCGGACGTTGTTGCACAGAAACTCGTTACACGATGAATGCGAGCCTGCAAATGTTTGGAGGCGAGGTCAAGGAGGCGGCAAAAATGCCCATCTGACTTAGGCAATGTGACATATAGATTATACCTTGGCTTGAATTTGTCAGTTCTGTTGCTATGATTTTGATGTATGTTGCATCATTCTTCTATCTATTTAATGTTACTTCAACCTTTTTTTTCCAAAAAAAGTTGATTGTATTCGTTGGTATTATAAAAGGCTTGAAATACTATTACAATTGAGTCAATTATGAGGAAGTGAGTCCATTTGGACACTCTTAGTCACATAATATTCAGGTGAAGTAATAAAACATTATTTAACGGTTTTAATTTTTGTTGTTATCGTGGATGTATATGTTTTTGATTATAAATATCTTAGTTGGATTTTTAACTGTTTTTCACTATATGTAATCGTAGAAAGTTAATTTAAAAATTTTCAACACTAATATAACACTAAATAAAATCAATTTTTAACTTCATTTTATCATTATTTAAAGGGATTATCATATTAAAACTTAATTTTTTAAACATTTTAAACATGTATATATAATATTAGTTGATTTGAAAATTTTGAAATTTTTATGTCAAAATGATTCATTTCCATAGATTGTTATCTTTCGAAATAAAACATTTTAACATTAAAATTAATTTGTTTTCAAATTGTCTAATATTTGACATGTATATTGAGAATGATTAAAAATTGATGTTTCATCATATTAAATTCTTCCAACAATAGTTAAATGAAGTTAAAAAATATTTTTAATGATTTTAATTATTGTTATTAATGAAAATGTATATATTTTCAATTATAAAAATTTCAATTTAAAATTTTAACTGTTTTCAAACTTTATTAACCAATTATCCAGCTATTATGTCGAAGAATCCATCGCAGAAGATCAACGATTTTGTCCGAATCAGAAAGCCACTCTCGGATTTGGGCCTGCAGAGTATCCGGCCGACTCAAAACCCGGATTGGCGTCCATTGACCATTTGTGACGCCAGTTTTCTTAACGTGTCCTCCTCCCTAGTTACGGTCTCCTCTCTCTCATCATCATCGTTCATTCCCACCCCCTTCTCCTCCGATTGTCCCTAATTCCTTCTTCTTTACCCTAACCCCTGATTGAATTCCATATTCCGTCTGCTTTAGATTCTGCCGCTTCTCAATTCCAGCCAGGACTTCTGATCGGGAAATTCACTGCTATCGGTTTGCTGTAAGAAATTCTATACCCTCGGGGTTTTGGACACCGTTCGAGATTCCTGATCTCCATTGGAAGCCGGTGGTTTCCTTATCGTTGCAAAAACACAATCCATACGGCTTAATCAAAACTAATTTGTTCTCACCGAGGCCATTTAATTTTCGGTGATTCTGTAAGTTTATCATTTGGTGATTAAGAAACAAGGATATCAATGCTCAGTACTTCTCTTCTTTCCATTCATCGTTCATGGATCATTAATGCTGTGAATTTTGTTTACCTTCATTGCAAGATTCGTGTGCTTGGCTTTTCTTGTTGGTCATGAGTGTTGAGTTTTTTTATTTATTTGATAAAGAATGTAAGGTGTATGGAAAATATGTGCAACTCTTACCTGACAAGCAGTCTGTTACGTTTCTAAATTATTGGTTTTCATAGCTGCATTTGTTCTCCTCTCAAGGAATTTTTCCTGAAATCGACATACGGTTTGCTCTATACACTAGGAACCAACATCAATGGAGTGCTCATCTTCTTAAGCATGCTTAACCATTTTTGTCTTTCTTCGTTCTCCTTATCCAATTTTGCAGTTCCTAGACCACTTCACTGCTTTCTGGAATATATTATTGCATGGGTATGGATATATGTTGATGACTAGTAATTCAACTACGATAATTCAAACGTATGTTTGTGATGCAGCTGTATTTGGCTATTAGTTTGTGCGTGTATGTGTGGACCATATGCATTTTCTTTGGATTTTCTCTTTTAATCACTGGTGCCGATCATACTTTTGCGATTTGCAGTTGAATTTTTCACTGTATCTTACAATCTACTTGTTCTTTAGGTGTTTATTTTTTGCTTTGAAAGATGTCACAGTATCCAGGGGAAGAGGTTGATTACGTGGTAGATGATTATGAGATGCCAGAAGCAGATGATGATTTGTACTTTCGTGGGGGATTAGTGGTCTACTCTGACTCTGATGGTGATGAGGACGAATACGATAATTTGGTGTGTGCATTTCCCAACCATCATTTGAGCTTTTCTTCTTTTTGATGTTATCGTTCCGTTTCTTTGTACTAGTTGACTAACCATTATTTGTTGGTACCCTTTGCACCCTCCTTTTCGTGGGTGATTTATGGTTGGTCCTTGATTGTGCAGGACAACAAGTTACCTGACATGCTTGCTGCTGATGCTAGACGTGGAAAGGATATACAAGGGATTCCATGGGACAGTCTGAGCATTTCTCGTGAGAAGTACAGACAAACTAGGTTAGAGCAGTACAAAAATTATGAAAACATACCTCATTCTGGAGAAGGTTCTGAAAAGGTAGACTGTGAGCTTGAACATTAAATAACAATTGTTCTCTTTGATTCCCTGCTTCTTATTGTCTTTTGTTGTTCTCCAGGAATGCAATGCGACAAAGAAAGGGGGTATGTATTATGATTTCTGCCGCAATACAAGATCAGTGAAGTCAACAATCCTTCATTTCCAGGTAGGTTCTTATTGCAAGTGGACCGTCTCTAATCGTCTCAATATATTACAGGACATCAACTGTTAGTTCTTCACTGAATGGAAAGAGGAGGACGAGCTACAATAGAAATGTTGAACAACTGTTTCCTTTAAAATTTATGGTCAGATTATAGGATGCTGAGACAGCCTTTAAAGAAACTATCTTGAGTAATCTCTTTTGGTATATTGTTATTCATATGAAGCTGCGGAACTTGGTATGGTCGACGTCAAAGCATGATGTGTATCTCATGTCACATTATTCCATTATTCACTGGTCCCCATTGTCCTGCAAGAAGACTGAAGTTCTTAATGTCTCTGGCCATGTTGCACCGCAAGAGGTACATTCATTTGGTTTAGTTCTTTGATGCATCACATATAAAATCGATTCTGTATGTCCTCGTAGGAAATTATGTGGTTGATACATCCTTGGATGTTTGTTCTGGACTTTCTTCCTCTGTGCAGAAACATCCCGGGAGTCTCCTGGAAGGATTTACCCAAACCCAAGTCAGTACACTGGCAGTACGTGATAATTTGGTGATTGCTGGGGGGTTCCAAGGAGAACTCATTTGCAAAGTGAGTTCTTTAGGAGTTCGTGCTACTTCTTGTTACATATAATTTAAGGTCGATGTTTTGTTCATATCTACAAAGTTGCACTATAACTGCTGACAAACTAAGCTTTGGTATCGTGTTTGTCTACAGTATCTAGATCGGCCTGGAGTTAGTTACTGCTCAAGGACAACTTATGATGAAAATGCTATAACCAATGCTGTTGAGATTTATGAATGTCGCAGGTTCTCTTACTTCCATTTCTTTTAAAGGACAAGTGGTACATTTTAATTTTTAACTAGGACTGACCCTTTATTATATAATTTTAGTTTCTCCTTCGTCAAAATAATCTTCCAAAAATTGTTGCAGCGGATCAGTTCACTTTATGGCTTCTAACAATGACTGTGGAGTTAGAGATTTTGACATGGAGAGATTTCAACCTTCCACAAATTTCAGCTTTCCGTGGCCTGTCAATGTATGTAACCCCACGATGACTTTGTAAACCTAGCTTTATCAGCATCTCTTTTATAATATTATACTTGAAGGTTCAAATAAATGTGATGCCATTATAGTGTCTGTTTCATCATGTGATGGGCACTTGTTTTTATCACTCATTTGTCACCTTTGATTAACTTGTGTTCTCTGTTAATTGTATACAGCATACATCCCTTTGTCCAGATGGCAAAATCCTTGCTATTGTTGGAGATAACCCAGAGGGGATACTGGTGGATTCTCAAACTGGAAAGGTAATCCCTTGGTTCTCCCTCTCAACTTTGCATGTGAAATGATATTCTCGTTTTCACATATGCTAATTGGCAGACTATTTTATTTTGGGTGTAGACAATTGCGACTTTACGTGGGCACTTGGATTTCTCATTTGCATCTGCATGGCATCCGAATGGTTATATATTCGCGACGGGGAACCAGGACAAGACTTGCCGTGTGTGGGATGCTAGGAATCTATCAAGATCGGTAGCGGTATTGAAGGGGAACTTGGGGGCTATAAGATCAATAAGGTTCACGTCGGATGGACAGTTCATGGCAATGGCAGAGCCAGCAGACTTTGTGCATGTGTATGATGCGAAGAATGGGTTTGAGAAGGAGCAGGAGATTGATTTCTTCGGGGAGATATCGGGTGTGTCGTTCAGCCCAGATACAGAGTCGCTGTTTATTGGGGTGTGGGATAGAACATATGGAAGCCTGCTTCAGTATAACAGACGCAGGAGCTATGGTTACTTGGATACCTTACTGTGACTGGATGCATAAACAGGGAAAATAGGAAGGTGTGATATTTGAGGAGGTAATATAGGATGAGAATGGATCAACATTCTTGTACATTAGCAAAAGATCCTATCTGACTCTTCTTTTTTTTGCCGTTCCGGTATCGTCTTTTCTGGTCTTTCTTGTGTTTTTTACTGGTCGGTTTGTGACAGCAGTCTTGCACCATCTATAGAAAGAAGAGACGAAGGGAAGCAAACTGTCAAATTAGTACACTGATGTTGTAATCACTGGTTACTCTTTACTCATGCTGCTGTTTTGGTGGTTTCCAAGTGCAATAAGTTGTTTGAATTGTGTCTAGTAATATCTACGGGTTGTGGGAGATTTCGATAGATTTGGATGGGTGATTTGGAGTAAGCGGCCTTGTATTGTGGTGGCAGCCCTCTACTCTGGTGGGTAGTCCGGTATATGGGGGCGAAGTCATCATGATTCTAGGCCGGCTGAGTTTGGGAGTCGAACTAGTGCTGCTGCAATGACGACCCTACTCCAGGATCACGGTAGTAGTTGGGTGTGTTCAGAACACCCCGCATCGGGTCGCCGGCATGCATACTTTTTTTTGAGGAAAAACTACCAGTGGGGTTACAGCCCTATGACCGGGATGCAAAAGCACACCGTACTCGTTCGTCCCTTGATATGGGATCTATACAAGTTAAGACAATTTCACTAGGACATGTGTGCCCTCATCGAATATCATTTAGCACTCGGGCAACTAGATGTCGCGGTGCTTGTCGGTGCTTGTTGTGAATCTAAATATGCCATTGAAGTGAACGTTAAGAAGTTACGGTTTAGAGTTACAATTTTTTACAAAAGTGTTAGATATTAGTGAGACAATTACTCACCTCGACAGAGTAAAGGAACTGCCCATTGGATATATTATAACAGCTAATACCGGCTATATCGTAACAACAAGATTTTTGAGATTCTAGGCTTGTGCTGCCTTTATGGTCCTCTAAATCTGTTATCGCGTATTAAATTGTGTCCACTAATATCAAAATCCCAAACTCAACCACATCCAATCATAAGCTGACATGTCAACCGGAAACAGAAAAAAACGGAATATGGTTTTGTAAAGTCCTAAATCTTCTGCGGCGTTAAATCCGGAGAGGAATTAGACGGCGTTAGATCCGGAGAGGGAACTGACACTTATTTGTTCGGTATAACAAACGTAGAAGCAAAATTGAAAAGAAGCTGCCACCCTTGAAATCATAATCAACGAGAAGAAAAGGAATATCCTGGAAACTTAAATATTAAATATAATAAATTACTTTAAACTACTCTATCTCGCAGTTGACAACAATTCAAAGACCTGGTCTTCACTGCCTTTCTGCTTTCCCCACCGTTCTCCATCGCCCGTTCATTATCCGGTCTCTTTCTCGAAACTTAACAGCTCACTGATCGGAAAATTCAAATTCAGATCGCTAACGGGAGAGAAGAATCATGAGCTATTACAACCAGCAGCAGCCACCAGTTGGTGTTCCTCCTCCACAAGGTCGGTTCATCGGTTTCTCTGCTCTCCTTTCTTCCTTCTGATCGATTTCATCTGTGATTTTGTCCATTTCTTTTCCGAATAAGGATCCGTTAGATCTGATGGCTTTCAGTTATTTTTTTACTACGACGATGAGATGAAATAGGTTATCCGCCGGAAGGATACCCTAAAGATGCGTACCCGCCGCCGGGATACCCGCAGCAGGGTTATCCACCTCAGCAAGGTTACCCAGCTCCTCCTCCGCCTTATGCGCCTCAGTACGCGCAGCCACCGCCTTATCAGCAACAACAACAACAGAGCAGCAACGCTGGTTGTTTAGAAGGCTGGTACGTTTTGTTTGATGATTTCCTCTCTTCCCTGCACCTGTTTGGATGATCAGAATTAGAATATAGATAACATCAATTTTGGGTAATTGGATCGAGTCTAGTGTACAAGTCATATCTTTGGTCAGCCGTTGACAGAGCGAGTAGGATGTCAGTCAACGCGGGGCTTCGCCGCCGGCTAGGTAGTGAGGAGTTCAGGGTTTGCGTATTTGGCCGGTTGCCTTAAATTCGCTGTTATCAAAAGGTTCGGCCCTCTGGTTTGCAGCTGCGTGGGCTCCATCCACCTCCTCTCAACGATGCCATACCAAACAGTATCAGAAAGAAGAGGAGGAGCTGCATAATGTTGGTAAATAATATAAACCAATCTTGGACTTTCTCCCACAACTCGAGTTATTGGGATGCAATGGTTCATGACATGGTATTAAAGCCTTAAAAGATAGATATGTCTCCGTTTTGAATCCTGATAGCCCTCAATTCCTCGAGTAATTGAAACGTTGTAAACCTCTACCAATCTTGAACCCTCCCCCAACAGTTGATCACACATAATCCTTTTTCACCGGACCCATAGACTTTCATTAATTCTATGTAGATAAGTTCAAAATCTTTCTCCAGTTGGCTGATTAAGATGTAATTATATTTGCCAAACCTGTTGGAGTGGACGTCTCCTCCCTTGAGTGGATTCCATCATCTTTTGGAGCTTGTCTTCCCTTGATTGAATTACAAGGAAATCAACATTTCCCCATCCGTTTATTGGCTTTCAATTTCCCAACGAGCAGAACTGCCGACCTACATTACATATATGGTTCTTCTATAAATTGTATCTTGCTCTTGCCCACTTTCTCAATACTTAATTTGACCAGGATTCTTAACTATGACTCTTCAGTTTGGCTTTTATGGATATCTATGAAGCGTGTAAGTGTAACTAAATGTTATAAACTGTTGTATTCCAAAACCACAAATTCGAGTTGTTGGAAGAGGATTCAAATTGACTTTTATATTATTCATTAACATGCCCCGCTCAATAAATCATGTGCATGGGTTAAGGGTTATGATGCTATGCATTAACTGTTGCATCCAAATAACTGAAGCTGTTTGAAAAAGGGTTCTGATTAACTTTTATATCATTCATCAACACTAAAAACTTGTCATTTTTTAGTATAGTTTGGGGATAGCCTATTTCCAACTAATTTTGGTTTGAATTTGTTATTCAGTTTGGCCGCGCTGTGCTGTTGCTGCCTACTGGACGCGTGCTTTTGAGTGAAGACATCAGACGTGCTGGAACCGCCGATTGGGGTCCTACTGTCGAAATGGCATCGACTCATGTCTTAAAAATTTGATTGAACATTGAGTGGATTTATTGTATGACCTCGTATAATGTCTTTTGTGGTCTTTGAATTTGATCATTTACGTTATTCAACACTTCAAAGCTATGAGCCTATAACGTTGCCATGTTATGCGTGAGATTCTGTGTTTTGATCATCATGTGGTGTTTCTTATGTAATGTTGATCCTTGCAAGTGATAAATTTTCAACTTCTCTGAGGTTTATCCGAGCAGTCTAACAGGAGTTGTATTGAAGGGGTGGGTTGAGTTTGACTACTTTTAATTCCCTTTTACACCAAAAAGAATATCATCACCTGTTCGGACCAACGTGCTTCACGGTTCACAAATTGAGCCGAGTCAAATTTCATGCTCAAATTTGGTTTGTTAATTTTTATCCGGATTCGAGGTTGAATTCAAGCTATAAAATTTTGGTGTGTCAAGCTCGAGCGTATTTGAAAATAAGATAATATGTGAAAATAAGATCAACAGGCGTTTCATGGACTAAAAAAACGTACTCATGTTTACGGTTATATGACTTTGTAGTAAAATACAGTGATATTACTGATATTAAAAAAACCCCACAGAAATACTGAAATATGCACTGACAAAGGCACAAAGTACTACTGCAAATATATTAAACTGTCCCACAAATATTTTTATTTATTTGTTTTCCTTCATTAAAAAAAAAGATAATTATCCTCTCCAATGCAGCTGTGTGTCCAGAACACTAATGCTTGGAGCAATCCGCAGGGAGGAAGGAGACGGTCCTTTTCCCAAGGTCATACCCAACAACAAAATTCATCTGAGCCAAATTCCCATATATCCCCACATCTTTCGTCGGCAGCATCGTAAAGCACACCAATCCCTCCTCCGCCGCCACAAACGTGTTCAACGGCTTCAACTCCACCTCCGCCCCTCCCCGGAAATGCACCTTCATCGCCGGCAACCCAACCTCCTCCTTCTCCTTCTTCTTAAAGCAAAGACTGAACATATCCTTCACGTCGTTAGCCCTCTCCATCTTTATCTCCTTCACCAAAGCTGCCTCCAACGAGCTGTAGAATTCCGCTTCCAAGAACGTCAGCGTCGTCCCTGAGTCTATTATTATGTTCCCTTCCTCCACCCCCACCGCTGATGCATCCAACGACGTCGGTTTCGAGTAAAGCAGCTTCTTTCTCCCTACAGTGATTGCCTCCAGGGTTAAATAGTAATAAGTCGAAGGATCCTTCTTCACTAAAGGAGTCGTAGAAACGACGCCGTTTGATGGAGCCGAAAACACCGGATTGTCCCCAAACGCAATCCTGCTTGTAGCCGAATCTGACGGTTGGGATTGTGCCGATATTTCGGCCTCGAGTGGGAGGAGGCAGTAGGAGAACTTCTTCCCAATCCTGCCACCTAACTGAGAGACGAGAGAGAGGTCCCCACCTCCCAGTCCGACAATTCCGGAGCCTAGGTCGTCAAAGTTGCCGCCGTTTCTAGTCCCGCAGCCAAACGCGACGTTCGGAATGGACGCCGACGAGACGGTGAAGGTGTCCGTGGCGAGGTATCCGGTGGTGTAGGAGTGGTCGCCGTAGGAGTAGGTGTAGCCGCAGGTGGTTTGGTCGTCGGTGCAGGAGCGGGCGGACTCGTCTAACGAGTTGCATGGCGGGGTCATGCATGGGAGCTTGCGGAACGTGGTGGAATTCGAAGGGTCGAAGATGGGGCCCTTTTGTGGGTAGCATTGGTCGCATGGCTTGGACTGTAGCCAGGTGAGGTCGCTTCCCGTGTCGGCTATGACTAGGATCGGGAAAGGTGGGGTCCCAATTGATAGGTTCATCATGTACTCTCCTCCGCTTGGGACTAGGTCGGTTTGGAAGTCAACGTGGTCCAGTGCTCGGTGGCGGGAGATGGAGCGGAGGAAGGAGGCGTGGAGGCGGTCGGAGAAGGTGGTGTTTGGGGTGTGGAGTGGGGAGAGTGGGGAGTCACGGTGGATGAGGTCTACGGTGATCGTCGTGGTCGTCGTGGATGTAGCAATGTGTGGGAGGAGAAGAATGAGTAGTGAGAGTAGTAGTAGTGTGAAATGAGGAGCTGCCATTTTTTGATTTCTTTTGTTTGTTTGTAATCTGTTTGTTTTTGGTAGGCTTGGGGAGGTGGTGATGATTTTGGAGGTGGAGGGGGGTTTGTTTATATGGAGATGGAGATTAACGTATAACAAGTTCTTATAATTACTGAGAACTATTGATGGGAGAAGTGATGAGACTGTATGGAATTTGAGGGGTGTGTTTCGGATATGATGGTGAGACGAAGAGGCGATCGAGCCATTTAATTGTTTCAGTTAGGATAAGTATTAGTAATTGATATTCATAAATTGATCCAAACCTAACAAACACATGCATTACTACTACAACTGTTCAGTGTCCATTTTCTTTCAACTTTCACTCCTAGTCAGTCATAGTTATAAATATCTTACCCAAGTTGTAACTGAAATTGGGGAAAAGAACCAATCACTAGCGCCTAAATGAATGGAGATTGCTATTAAAATATCACCAAATCGGATTTCGGTTAAACTCCAAGTTCAACTCATACCATATAGTGAACTTTTTGCCAAGTTGCAGTGCACATGCGACGTAAGTATCCTTATATATTTCCTACAATTGACAATCAAGATACATCAGCAAGACAATTATCATAGTAGGAATGACTAATCGATTGAGTGAGATCATCCTCTCAGACACAGGATGAAATACCGTTGGAGAGGCTTGGAGCTAACTCTAGTTTGTTATTAAATATGTCTCAGAAGATTCTCCTTGTTGTCACAGTCCTACTGTTCAAGGAGTGCGTCGTTTGGAGTTCAAAGATGGAAGTTACAGTTAGATTACCATTTTGTAGTTCAACTGTTCTTGCATAGACTTTTCTGCTTCAGGAATCGTCATTATGATAGTCTGCAGCTTCGTGTCAATCTTTTCAAGTTTCTCCAGGAGTCTGTCATTTGTAACATCCCAAGGAACACATTTGGGATGGTATCCTAACTTTCGATCAACGGGAGTGCGATAATCACTGCCGATCAAATGGTGCCCCATGCTATGGCAATCACAGCCCAGAAAGTGAAGTACCCCAAGTTGAACTCCTCTGCATTTTCAACACAACAAAAAATGCCACTTCTTGTTAGTTCATTTCAATGACCACGCACAATATTGGAACTAAGATGGTCGAGCAAGATTTCAAGTTTACAATGAGTTTGAAAGCCACACCAGGCGAAAACTTCGATTTTGAACACTTTGAAACCGAGAGAACCTAGGTGGTGGCCAAAGTTTGCTCACCCCTGGTTCTGGCATCCACTAGACAAGCAAGTGAAGAAAGACATGCATAAACAAACTTAGTGGCTGGAAGGCCGAGAAGAGGCCACAATACAACGATGACAAGAGTGAAAGCAATCCCCCACTTGACAATCCAAGCTTTGGCCTTCTTTAGCTTCTCTTCTTTGAACTCTTCAGCCCGAAGATCTGAAATCTGAAATCTTCTGTGTCATAGTTGCCATACAATCTAAAGTTGAGCTCACTTGGGAGGATAGAGGTGTCAAAGCTAAGACAACAAAAGGATGCCCACGTCGAAAAGTACCTCCATCGTCTAGAAAAGAGTCTGGTAACAGTGGCTTCCTTAATCGTCATGGAAGACAATAGAAGGTGGAGGACATCATCAGGCAGCATACTGATTCGATCATCTGCATTATAGCAAGGCATTCTACTGCCCCTCTTTTCAACACCTAAAACAAGAACAAACATACAATTCATCAAGTCCGTGGAAGGCTCAATATGTGCATAGCACAGCAAGGAAACAAAACAAGAAAGCAGCAGCAGTTGGACAGGACACATAGATGAATAGATTAAGACTAACATGTTGATAGTAATTAAGAAATCTAGAGAGTCGATTGCACTAAGCTGAATGTTACAGTAAACAACAAGACAAGTGGAAGAAAAGATGGAGATGTTAATGAAACTGACCATAGACTTGATTAGACCGGGGTGTTGCCATGAGGAACCAGACCTGCGAAGCTTTCTCCTTCCCGTCATTGATATTGGATTCGGAAGGCAAAAACAATAATACATTTCCCCTTTGCCAGCGATAGAAAGCGGATCAAAAGATACAAACTTGGAGGCTTTCTCTTCATAAACAGGGGAAGAGGAAGACTGAAGAGGAAGAGGAAGAAGTGAGTTGAAGAACTCCAAAGTAATAAAAACAGGAGCTACAGACAGGAATTGAAGAGCAGAGCTTCCGCGGAAACACCCACCGCCAACTCTGGGAGAAGAGATATGCGATTGATTGATGAATGAAATTTCAGATACAAAATCAAAAGCTTGACAGAAACTCCGACAAGGTAAAGGAATTACTTTGGGTCCTCAATCCCAACTTGACTCCGATTTACGACTCCAGCCCATCCATTCTTCTCTTCCGTCCGTTCTATGTAATGTAACCAGTTTTTACTTCTCTCCCGCGGGTTTGAAAATTCAAACTACGCGTAATGCAACATTATCAAACTCCGTCTTGGCGTCTTCTTATCTTACCTTCACCGCTCTCTTCCTGCCAATTCCGGGGTTTGGAGAAGAAGTTGCTTGCTGCCAACATATATATCTAGCTTGACAATAACTGTGCTGAGATTCTTGAGCTCAAACCTGTATTGGGAGATCATGAATCATGATGATCATGTTCCTGTCATCAACATTATGAATTTATGATTGCTAGCTCAGCTGTGCAAAGGTTTCATTCATTCTTTCATTCTTGTCACCAGTTTATATGTATCTGGTAATCTCTAAGTTAGTGAAGTGGGAGATTACGTGGCATAATGGCATTTGGTATGAACTTGATTGATGAATGATATTGAAATACCACATTGCTAGAGAACTGAACCCATGTTCTGTTTATATTTGAAACTAAACTCACAATTTGATAACCAATTGGGCTTGTTCAAGCCTTATCATTGACAAGGGCTAGGCAAAGTTGCACCTTCACTTTTTATAATAATCTTCCCTTTTGTTTAGTTTTCGGCTAAAACAAAATTTAAATTTCAAAATATTTTTTGTCCATAATCAGCACGCAATTAAACTAGACTATCCCTAAAATAAGCTACATATATTATTGAAGTTCATGTCCATCATCGAAGGAGAATAGAAGAAGAAGAAAAAGAAAAAATCAAGCTCTCTGCAAGAACCCTAACCCGCTGCCTACAAAAACTCTAGCACATCTCATTAAGAGGAAATAACAAAACTTATTTCGTCGGTTTCGAATAGCAACGACTTAAATTATTCGTAAACTTTTAATATAATTTAAGGAATAAGTCAAAAATTGAATTTTAATAGTTTAGGTCTAGGATCTAGTGTGTGCACATGGATATTTGAAAATTAGAAATATGGAAAAAGAATTGAGGATTAAAACGGGTCGTTTTGGAACTATTGTATTATTTTTCTTGCCTAACAATCCAGTCCACCAATCTGAGGTGTTCGTACAAACTACAAAATTAGTAGTTTTAGTACAAGTATTAATCAAGATTGGTACAAGTACAATGCAACAAAGCTGTTCTGTGGGCCTGTCGCTATCGCCGTGTTGCCCAAGAAATACAAACTAAATGCGTACCCAAAATTAAATTAATAAATGGAAAGGAAAAGTCGGGTCAAGATCAACGAATCAGATCTTGCCACCAGTCAAAAGAAGAAGAAGAAATCGTTTTCCCTACGACCTCCCTTAATAAAACACATTCCGGAACAATCCGCCAAAGGATCCGGGAAACCCGACCCGAGACCTACCTAACTCTCTGTAGTATATAAGCCAAATTCTCTCTTAAACCCCAGTTTCTCTCCATAGCGAAAACTAAAACCCCCAGACAAAAAGAAACAGAAAAGAAAACTGTTTTTCAAGACTTGTTCAACAACCATCTTTAAATGATGATGGCGTCCAAGGGTCGGAGTGCTGCGAGGCTGGCCGTGGCGGTGCTGACGCTACGCAATTTCTCGACAGCAAGGGCCGGAGTTGTTTCTCGGCAGGCCGTCGGAATCTCAAGAAGCAGCGGAGTCCAGGCTCCGGCGGCGGCGGCGGCGGCGGCGTCTGAGTGGTGGATTCGAGGTCCAGCTGGGCGGGTCGGGGTTGACCGTACGTTTGCAACGTTGACTCTCGGGGAGCAGGAACAGCAGGACGAGAAGAAAGAGCAGCAGCAGCAAGAGGCAGGAACTGGAGGCGGCGGAGGGATGAACGGAAAAGGGAACGGAGAGGAAGAGAAGGGAATTGTGAGTTACTGGGAGATACCGACGAGGAAGATTGTGAAGGCTGATGGATCGGATTGGAAGTGGAATTCTTTCATGGTAAGGACTGTATGGTTAATTGAAATTTGATTAAGAGCTTGGATGGATTCTTGATTTTTGATTCTTTATTGTTGGTGTTGGTATTGACGTGTGATTAGCCATGGGAGACGTACAAGGCGGATACATCAATTGATCTGAAGAAGCATCATAAGCCATCAACGTTGCTCGACAAATTCGCATTCTGGTCTGTCAAATCCCTCCGCTGGCCAACCGACTTGTTCTTTCAGGTTACTCCCTTCTTTCGCTCTTGTTTAGTGTATAATTTAAGTGGAAATGTGGTATTTAATTTGTCTTGATCTGGAGACGGTTTTTGGTTTGATTAATAAGGGAAAAAGAAGAATAATTAACAGCGATTTTGGAATGTGACAGAGGCGATATGGGTGCCGAGCAATGATGCTGGAGACAGTGGCAGCAGTGCCAGGGATGGTAGGAGGGATGTTGCTCCACTGCAAGTCACTTAGGAAGTTTGAGCACAGCGGTGGATGGATCCGAGCACTCCTGGAAGAAGCAGAGAACGAGAGGATGCACCTCATGACATTCATGGAAGTTGCTCAGCCTAAGTGGTACGAGCGTGCTTTGGTCATGGCAGTTCAGGGCGTCTTCTTCAACGCCTACTTTTTAGGGTACATCATCTCCCCCAAATTTGCACACAGAATGGTGGGCTACTTGGAAGAGGAGGCCATCCACTCCTACACCGAGTTCCTCAAGGAGCTTGACAAGGGCAACATTGAGAATGTGCCTGCTCCTGCAATCGCCATCGACTACTGGAGGCTCCCTGCTGATGCTACATTAAGAGATGTTGTCGTGGTTGTCAGAGCTGATGAGGCTCATCATCGCGATGTCAATCACCTTGCTTCTGTGAGTATACACCACTTAACTACTGTGATTATTATGCAATTGTTTTTGGTTTATGAGATTGTCACTTAGACTCGTTGATGTGTTTTTTTGGCAGGACATACACTACCAGGGACAGGAACTCAAGGAAACTCCAGCACCGATTGGGTACCACTGAATATAGCTTGCTGATGTTTGATGGGAAGGAGGGATTTGTTAACTGATATTTGATTAAGTACGAGTTTGGATATTGTTGAGTGTAAAATGCTTCATAGTATTTCTCTACGTTACTATTTCCTACATCCTAGAATTTTATGTCTAATGACACTGTGATGCATCTTGTCCTACTACTACCTTCTGTAAATAGAAAAAATAACAACATTTGTTCATTGTTTTTATATAAACTTGTATGTACTATCACTGTTTCCCCCCAAAAAATCAAGTTAGTAACTGGAAGATTACTTTTATTTAGTTGAACAGGTCACAGGGTGATTATCTGAGAGTAATGATGTGTAACAGACAACCGACCTTATTGATATTCATCATCAGACCCACAAGACTTGATTACATAGTTGATACCATGAAACGAAGCCAGCTGAATCTAAGAGGCAGTTACTCTTGCTACCTGGTATCGATGAGAGACCGTAAGAGGCGATTCTTTCGACACCGGGCTATCCGCTGACCATAGCTCCAGATTAACGGTTCCAGTTCCCCAATGAATGTAACACTTGTATACCTCATTCACATTGAATCGGTTAACCAGCCCCAAACCTGAACATCTGTCCACCAGCATCCATTCTCCTGGGAAAAACCGGAACAGCTACTCGTTATAACTTCTTTCTGATGGATCGTTAGTGTTGTTCAATCTACCCATTCAAAAGGGCAAATGCATGAGCAGAAATTACCGTTAGGACGATGATCCCCTTGATAGGTCTGGTCGTTGGCGTCTGGCCAAATCTCATGCTTTGAGCCATCAACAGCGGTGAAGGAGATGAATGTTTCAGTTGGGTGCAATAAGGTAAAAGTCGGGTGCACCCTCAAGCAAACCAGCCTACAAAATCAAAGCAAAACATATAAAATGACCACTTCGGTCTTGACTGAGTTCATAATATAACACGATCATCACGAACAGAAACCAACCCCTAGCGACTAGCAATTAGTACTGCACAGCAACGTCCAATTTTTAAGAAACAACCACACAAGACTGTCTGTTTGTCTTCTGCGCCAAAATCAACCACAAAATTTGCACCAATTAAATTTGATCAATCAGTTTCACATCCGAAGTTAGAAATGTGATTCCTCTCGAAACCTTACAAAAGCAAATCAAGGCATTATCTGGAGCTGTAGAACTTTTACATGGACAGGATCAGTCGCAAGCAAGATAGGAAATGGTTCATGTCATGCTGGAATAGCTAAACAGCGACATCAATGATATATTTCTTTATTGCACTATCCCAAGAAATGAGAAAAAAAAGGTTATTGAGAAGGGCAATAACATCTAACCTGGAAAATCCTCCAGATCCAGCACCAACGCTGCGGGCCACAATTGCGGACTCAATTTGAAGAATTTCTGGCTTATCTTTGAGTATGGACACATGCCTCTGAAGAACCACTCCTCCGCCAACATCTCCTTCTAACATCAGGGATTCCTCTTCTCCAGCATGCACAAGATCACGCCTACAAGAAAGAAAAATTAGAATATTCCAAATGTTTAGAACTTGAATGAACACCTAAATGACTGTTCCACTTCGAAATAACAAATCCTTCCGTACTAGGTCTCTAGTGTAAAAGTTCATATTCCTAGTCCCGAAAGAAACAGCAGATAAAGATATATGAACTATCAGGTAAGCTTCTACGTTTCTCATATAAGACAGACATGGACAGGGATGATTGGTGTATGAGTTGGCAGCCCAGTATTCAAATGAAACTTAAAATTTTCAATATTTTCTATCAACCAAGGATGAAGTAGCGAGGGATTCAGTTTAAGTACTCGATAACACTGTATGCTTCAGAACATCCGGCAGAACGATACTCAGTACCACTGTACTCTTCGTATCCATCCATATCAATCCTGCTATGTAACCACTGTGTACCTGTCAGCAAAGCGGAAGTTAAGAGACAGGCCTTATACACATGTCTAACTCAAGCATTGCCAACTAGAAAAAGGAAATTAACACTAGGACAATAAATGCGAAACTCTATGGCCGAATCCAGGGTTACTTTGCACCAACACTACCTCCAGATCTCTCTTTTATTTTATATCGAAGAAATTGATTGAGAGATACGTGCATGATCATGACAAAGGCTTGGATAGTTTACAAGCACGTTGCAATAGAAGTAGACCTACAAATTACAATTACAGTCTGCAGAGGTATACCAGAGATCATGATGCACAAAAAATGCAATGTCATCATGATCCTCGTGCCAGGCTTGTGGATCAGATGTCCTCGTGAGTTTTTTAATTACTACCCTAAAGTTGCAGAGTAAGCAACGGAAACATAAATAAAAAGCTGTGCACACCAGCATGATGGAAGTCATTTATTATGGGAGGGTCGAAGGTTGTAGACATTACCTGATGGAAGATGCTCCATAGAAATAATTCTACCGCCAATCCAGGGAACTATTTTAACAGACCAGTCTCCACTTTTCAGTTCAACAGGAGTCTTTGAAAGCTCGGTTCCCTTTGGCCCAGGATCCTTCCCCACATCTGGGATTGCCTTGGCACTTTCTGCATTTTGGGAACTCTTGTCATGAGTTTGAAGATAACAAAACTGAACAACAAGAAGTCAAGCATGATACAATTATGAGACACATGGAACATAAGGGACTCCATGATTTAGAAGATTGAATCCTTCACAGCAAACTGGTTTTATGAATCCTTAACCCTGACAAGAGGAAACAAGATAAAAGAGCAAATGTTCCAGCACCCTAAAGAGTTTACTCTTATGAAACCAAATGAATGTGATGCTCACAGGGTATAAGTTAAAAAATCATACGAGAGAAAGGAAGTATGCAAGAAGCCAGGACGCGCACCTAGACGAGTCCGGTACCGTTCATCGCCTGCGGATACCAACTTTGAGATATCATGCTCACTGGGAATTGTAATTTGAACTGCATCCCCATCCATGCCCCATGCATCAAGCTGTAAAGAGAACTAATTTTATCAAAGAGCCGCATTAAAAGAAGGCTGTACAGAAGTGCCTGCAAATTGATGAAACTCTTTATCAGAAGATATGAAATATAATCCAGAGAAATACCATTGCACCTCCACCAACCAACAGATATACATGCAAACGACGACTTGGCCTCTGCCATAATCCTTCTGTTTTCGAAACCTTAACCGTAACAACTGAAGATTTCAGTTCTGCAACATAATGTGTCAGCAGATACTCCCCCTTTGTGAAATCATAACTATCACCATCATCTTCAAATAATTGGCCTTCTGCTTTCCCTGAAAATATGAAGACACTTATCACTTATGGGCACATACCTCTAGCATCATTATAGTAGCCAAAACAAACATACTTCACAACCACGACCACAAACTACTAATATGGCCTTGCTCCATTGTATACCATTTTGCTTAATTTATAGCTAATTATGTCTGTTTTCTAAAACGAAGAGATAAGAGGAAGTCCCCGAAACAGGAGAAACAATGTGTGAACTTTTCCCTTCGAAGAAAACTGGAGATGTTCCTTCTTCGAAAACAGTAATCAAAACTGACTAGACAAGTAATGATTTAAGAAGGTGATTATTGTGTCTTGTAGACAATAATGCTCCATAAATAGAAAGAATCATGACTTACCATTTTCGTTTAAAGCTACCAGGACGGTCAGGTCATCTGATTTATTAGATTCACCAACATGCTGATAAGGACGACTAGAAGGAATTATTGATCCACCTTGCAAGTATAAAGTCGGTAAATCCTGCGATATACAGCATCGTATAACTGTCATGCATATGCGCCCCATGGATAGGTGCAGCAATAATATAAATTTATGAACATGCATGCATTCATGCAGCATACAAATACATGAATACATACAAAAAATGTATATCCATATATGTGCAAACTATATTTCCACAATACATATCTACCATAGGATCCAAAACAGGCTGAGTGATGACCGTACCGGATGTGCATCATCAAAATCAAATCTCATCCAAACTCCTCCAGGAAGAACATGCTTCACTTCATTAGTTGTCTGGTCAGAAGCAGTGCTGAAGAGAAAGCAAAATTGTATCAGTAAGTACCAATATCAGCAGTTCAATCCCAGCACTTGGAAAGCATATTCCAGAGGTGTCCCTCTCTTATTTTATAACTGATGTTCGCATCATACCATTAACTTTGGTTTTCCATTTGAAATTTAAGCACTCAAAAGTCCTTAAAAATCCAGATGCCCGTGTTTCTCTGATGAAGTTGATATTACCAAGGGTAAGCATGTCATATTCAGACAAGCATACTTAAATAATCAACAACTTACTAACTGATTTATGTTAGGCTCCACGATAATTTATTTTCATATTTCATATGAATGTCTTAAAGAAGTGCCTATAGTTCAAATTGAATTACAGTCGGAGACAAGGGCATCTGGAAACACAACACGCAAGAATTTCAAAGATTCGGGACTCGATTCACACTATCGACCAAAAAAAATTAAGAAATAGAAAGAAGAAAGAATACTCTGAGACTGCATAGTACTTTGTATGAAAGAAATTAGCACCCAAAATGCAATAAAAAGAACCATAACCTTGAGCAGACAAGAAGTGAACCCAGCAGGAAAGAATTCTCAAGTTTCCTTAAGCTGGGATCTTTGGGATCTACACACAATATATACACACTAATTATTAATTGCAGAAAGTGTAAGAGTTAGGAACTTCAGAACTAGATAGTGCTACAGTACAAAACCCACCAGCAAAAAGTGTAGGGGTTGCCACAGGACTACCCATCGTGTGAGACATATAGAAGAGAGTATATATGTATGGTAGAAGTCGGTAACGCCTTCTCAATGCAAGGCGGCAAACCTCTTCACACTGATGATAATGTAGATTTGAATAAATAACATACACAACAACCTCAGAAAAGCAGTAACATGAACCTATCAAATATTCTATACAGGTAATGTGTAAATTCCTGTTTCTGTAGTATTCTCTTTCCTAATTATTACTAATAATTGAGATGTAGCGTCAGGAGAGCCAAACAGAAAAATAAAGTACTTCAACTAATAGGGGACGGCTATTGACCTCTTACAGAAAGTATGAGTTCACTTAGGATGAGATTCCTGAAATGATTGGCACCAAGTTCATATAGTAAAGGCAACAAACCTCTTCCCCAAAAGACCATGGCTCATGGTCAGTTGTGCCCATTTCTGAATGTCCACGGCAAAAAGGAAACAACGAACCTATGCCCATCCACCTCCCAAAGAGTTTCGGCGTTGCATTTCCAGCAAACCCACCAAGGTCAGGTCCTGAAAGTGGCTGACCACTGAGCCCCTACACATTCAGTAGAATTAAAAGTAAGTGCAGGAGTAGGGATAAATCATGAAAAATCATCTTCACTCTATAAGTCAAGAGCAAGACAAAGAACATGGTAAAGAATATAAAGCCCTTTACTTCAAAGCAACATATAATATGAAAGCTTTCCATAGTACCTCTAGAAGAATGAAGCAAACCAATTCCCACCGTTTGTGAAGGAACTACCAGATATCTAAAATTACTTACCAATTGAAGTACCATTGGGATAGACATCTGCAAATGCTCCCAGTTGGAAAGATTATCCCCCGTCCAAGTGGCCGCATATCTTTGACTACCGATAAATCCAGCTCTGGTAAGAACAAAAGGGCGCTTATTATCATTTGATAATTTCATCCCTTCAAATGTTGATCTTGCCATGAGCATGCCATACACCTAAAACAATAAAAAATTATACACTTCTCAGTATGGAACCCGACAGCCTTTTATTGCCAAAAGGCATTTGAACTTACATAGCAATACACAGATAAATTTTACAAAAACTCAATATGGTAACACACAATGTGGCTGAAGAAAAATACATTGTGATATTGCAAGTGATTCTGGCAACCTCCAAGTTCATCATCTCCTCTATGGATGTTGCTTTCGGGCATTGTCTTTGTTACAGTCTGAAAATGAAGTTAATAACAATAAGAATGTGGAAATGAACAAAACCACTTGACAAAAATGTAAGCACATAGATCAGTAGAAAACTAACTTTGAAAACTGCAGGCTCGTTCATGTCATTCCATATACCATCAACACCATTGGAAACAAACTCCCTAACTAAACTAGCCCACCAGGAACGAACTTTGGACTGTGTGAAGTCTGGGAAAACACAAGGTCCAGGCCACACCTCCCCTGATAGACAAGAGTAACGTTTGCATTAACTTCTCATCAAGAAAACAGATCACTATTCAAGATTGGAAATAATACCAATATATGGCTGCCCATTTGCATTCTGAACCCAAACATCACTTTTAGAGCCGCTATCATATACAAAGTAACTCTCTTCACACTTGATTCCCGGGTCAAGCATCCAGATTGCTTTGAAACCCATATCATGGAGATCTCCTGTTAAAGAACGTGGATCTGGAAAGCGTTCCTGAGATAGTCGTAAGAGGATAACAGTCATTGAGTCAATAATAGTGGTGAAGCGACCTTCTTACAAATTTCCGAGCGTCAACAAAACATGGTACGAGAAGTTATACAAAAGCCAGTTACAACCTGATCTATTCATTGTTGCTTCCGGTGAGCCGGATACATTTTCTATAGTTTAAAGCTGTCTTTTTTCTTTTTTCATTATAGAAAAAGAAATGTCTAAAGGCAGCTTTTCATTACAGAAAGTGAATCAAGCACACCGAAAACAACAATGAGATAAATCAGGTTGTAGGTCATAATACTGAGTAGTGGTACAGTGGCACCACTCCAGCTCTTGACCAAACTATTAACCTTTTAAAGTGTTGCTTATTTTAACCATGAAGCCGCCTAATTGTAATTAAACTAGTATATGTGTCGGAACCTAAACAGTGCTGTAATGCTCGATGTAACATCCATAACGGTCATGAGATTACATGTAGAATGTGGGACGTGGACAAACAGAGCAATCAAATATTCCATAGTGGAGACAGAAACACAAAGATAACAAATGAAAGTCTAGCCTTCCAACAGACTATGATACTACTTGTATATCATGATATAAGGAATACATGCCTTGTCAAAAGTGAAACATCGAAAGCCTTCCATGTAGTCAATATCCATCCAAATGACGTCACAAGGGATGTCCTTCTCACGGAATGTTTTGGCAACCTGCACAAGTAACTCCTCATTTATTAGGAAACGATATTGTTGAATCCAAGTAAAGAGGAAATCTCACAGCGAAAATTCCCAGCTTTTATCTCATTTTCAGGGAAAACATGGGAACTGCCAAGCAAAAGAAGAAACTTTTACATAGAATATATTTTAAATTTGAAGAACTTTGAACTAAACCAAAACTATGGAAAAAGAGATACCAACTAACAATACAGAATCTTTTTACTCCAGAATCCCAATTTTAAAGCAACTAACAATCATTGGAAAAATTATTGCCAGGGTATAAAAAAACATGAGTAAAATGTCCCTTTAAGGCGAGAAAATTTGGCTTTATTAGAAAGCTATTACTTAGTCACTCACCTCTCGAACTCTCTTGGCAGAATCATAGCTCCAGCGGCATTGCTGATAGCCTAATGACCACTTTGGAGGCATGAAAACCGTACCTATGTAGAACCATACAAAAGCCCAAATAAATAAAAGAAAAATCATCCAAACAATGAAAAAGAACACAAACAAGTCACTGGCCTAGCAGGAGCCACACAATAGAACTACTTCTTCTAAGGCAAGCCAGAAAAACAATAGGTCAATTTCGTATTAAAAACTACTAAAGTTGTTCTACTTTACATTATTAGTTTAATAAACTAAACCTTTTCTGAAGACCTAGTTATTACACTGTGTAATTTTCAGGCTCATATTTTCAACCACCCCAGCAGAACCAAGCAAAGTAAAACAATATGGAGATCATGAAAACGGCACAGATGAAAGTCATTTAGAACTTAGATTCTTACCAATCGCACGTGACAGAGATCTCAAAACAGCTGTTGGTGATGGAAATGGGCCAAAAGATATGATGGGATAGGAGGATGGGGCAATAAACCTAACTATTGATTCAGTTCTCAGATCAATCTGCATTTCAATAGGTTTATTAATAATTTACTTGGCAAAAACATGCGAGGGTTACAAAAGGGCCCCCAGGTATTCTAGAAACAAAGAATCCAATATGTTGCTCACCTCACAGCGCTTAGTGGTATCTGCAAGTAGTCCAATTGCCTCTCCATTAGGAAGAATGGCCAACACCCAAGGATGTGATTGGTACAAGGATGTAGTTCCTGGACCATAACCCCAGGCATCTGTGTTCCAAGTGAAAACCTACAGTTTAGAAAAAAATGACACCTTCAATTTAGATTTCAAGCACGTTTACTGTAGGCATATAAAACAGCAAAACACTTACCCTTTTTCCAGTCCTCTCAAGCTGTCCACTAACTTCTCCACTTCCGTAAAAGGAGGTACCAACGGGCAGCTAACCACAAGAGCAAACAAAATGGTCAATTTACAAGGAGCCAAACAAAGAAGCTCCGTCAGTAGTAAGTAGACCATAAATGTTCACCTGTAGATGGACACACTGATTTCCGGAACCACACTTAAAAGTTGGGATAAATGAAGGAACAGCTTGAGTAGCATTAGTAATTGGCATGTCCCTATATTTGGTATCGACGAAAGAAACGCTGGGAAAAGCAACAGCTCGATCGTCCACAGAGCAATCGAATCGGAAAACCCCTTCCTCCAAGATTGGCTGGAAAATCATGTCGCCGGAACGGACATCGCGCTCAGTAAACTGCGTCGCCTCTCTTTGAGAATTGGACATTTTGGAAAATAGCCTAGTTCGCTTGGGCCTCGGGTACCTGCATGCGATCAAATCTGATTCAGGAAAGCGGAAAAGCACAACACAGTGATCGGAGATCAAGGGACGAAGCAGAACCTGGGAAAGTATATAGAGGAAGCGAGAAGAGAAGGGAAAGGAAGAAGAAGATTAGGATGATGATGATGATGATGGCGTTGAGGAGTGGGTGAGGGAAGTGGAAATGGCGCCACTAGTTCCAGGCCATGGGAGTGCAGTGGAGCAGTTGTGATGGTGGTCGACGGTAGAAATCGTGCCATTTCTAGCTTTTTGTTTATTTATTTCTTACATTTCCTTCTACTCGCCCAATCATCCAAACCTATCATTTGTCGTAAACATACGTAAGGATTCGCGGAAAATATTATCCGATTTGTTTGCTCTTGTCAACAAGAAATTGCCACTAATCACTTCTGAGAAACCATCCGAAACGGAAATTAATTTAAAGAAAATGAAATAATAACGTTATTATGAAGGTTTTATTTTCAGCTCACATATTACTTTTTACGATGACTTAAATTGTACAATGCTTTCATTTTACTAATACGTTTTCTATATTAAAAAAAATTGATCTACTTTTAATTATTTTCTAAAACTTTATAAAACACGCGAATAATTTTAGTATATATAAAAGGAACACAAGTTTTAATATTTTGTCCACATCACACCTTATTTCCATCATCGTCTTCTAAAATATCATAAAAGAGAGAATTCTATACGAAAGAAATAGCTTCTTGATTTGAAGTCTTTGAAGTGGATGGCTCCTTTCTCCTTGTGTTGGCGTAAAGATTCAAGCCAGAGACATTTGCAGATTAACGGAAGTGATTGGTTGCAGACAGTTGATCTGTTGTTCTCATTAGTTGTAACCTGTAAGTTTTCAAACAAGATAACAAGTTTTTTTCTGTGGTTTTGTAACTAGTTATCTGTGTCAGTGGTATATCTCTTCCATGTATTTTGTAATAAATAAAAAAGTCAATGAAGCACAAGTCATGAAGCAGTTGCCACAGCAGCAGCAGCTTGTGCATGCACTCTGGGACCAGGTTCAGAATGGGCTTTCCGAACGGTGACAAGTGCGGAGGCAAGGGCGGCGGCTGTGGAGAGAAGCGTAAGAACCCCAGAGCCGGCGTAGATCCCATCCTTAACGACGTAGCATCTTCCGTCGAGCCAGCCATTCCCATACGGCTGAGTTCCGCTCATGCTTGTCGCTCCCCCTAACAGCACTGCTGCCATCCCAAAACTCGCCCTATTTTTTAAAAGAAACAAGACAACTCGCTGAGTTATTTATTAGAATAGCAAACCATCCCTACATTATTCTAACTTGTTTACTAGTCTGTAACACAAAAAGAAAAAATTAAGATACTTGATAAAAGTACATTCAACGGGAATCAGAAACTCCCCCCTTGCAGAAAGGCAAGAATCAAGGGTCGCCTCATTTGTCAGACATTAGCAAATTAAAGGCTAAAGATCATTTCTTTACGATCGCTATGAGTTGGCAAATGTTGTCAGACAGACACACTGTCATTATCTCAAAAGGGTTTGTTTGTTTCATGTGATCATAGATGTGACTGACTGATTATGATCAAGTTCCAGCCATTTCTCCCGGAAACAGAGCTTTCAAAATTCGACAGGGGAAACAGAGCTTTCAGAATTTCATCAATATGGACCCAACCAACCTTGAGCTAGCTAGGACACAGGTTAGCCCATCAGTTCCGCCATTGAAATTGATGGGCGAACCAGGGCCGAACTGAAAATGATTAACTTCGAATATTTCTAGTAAATGCAGTAAATGAAAAACAGAAGGAAGGGCGATGGTTTGATGAGTAATTACCAGGAGAGAAGCATGAGGAGGATGGCCGGAATAGTAAGCTTACTCCGGCTGGACTTGGCGGAAGAAGACAAAGAAGAAGAAGAAGCAGAGACGGTGGAATTGGAAGGAGGCAGAGGATGATCAGTGGTGACAGCCGGCCGCTTGTTAGGCGAAGAACACGAAAAGGAGAAGAAGAAGAAGTTGGCGCATATAACCAAGTTGGTAAGAGTATGCGCAACTACTAGACACGCGATTGCCGCCATTCCGAACCCGAACGCATTGCTCTCCGGCATGTAACACATCGCATTCACCAGTTTCACATCCTTCTTCTGCCCCATATATATATGTAATATTGAAAATCAACGATCGGAATCAAGGTAATTAACGGGAGAGGAAATTAAGGAGAAAGTGGTGATGAATGATGATCACCTTGGCTTTCTTGGTCTCGGCGATGACGGAGGAGACAAAGGATGCGAGGGCGAGGGAGATGACAATGGCGAGGAAGAAGAGCAACCCAATTCTCTGCTTCTCCATTTGTGACTGAATGGAGAAAAGGAATTGATAAAAATGATGATCCAAATTACAAAAAGGAAAAAGGAACAAGGAAGCTTGGAGTTGACTCAATGAATATGTATATGTATTACATGATGGGAGATTGTGCACTGTTACTGCTCACCTTTCTTTCTTTCCAACACGGAACAGAGTAGGGGGAGATCTGGGGATGGGCACTGTTGTATTGTCCCACCTTTTGTCTTGACTTTCAATCCATTGGCTAGAGTTTTTTGACTTTCTCGTTTGGCCAATCAACAGAATTGGAATAATAACGTACAGAGTGTTGTTGTATTGTATATTTGTAAGTGTAACTTGTGTATAAAATAAATAATAATAATAATAATATGTGTGAGTCAAAAAGGAGATTAACAAAGGAATAATCTATTAAGAAAAGGGCAGAGTTGTGAATGCAAAGAGGACGAATTTGATGGATGATGTGATCCGCCTTTCTGTCTTTGTAATTGCAATTAACAAGAGTGTGTGTGTGTGTCGTGTGAGAGTGGGATGATGGGATCGGATTCTATGAAATTAATTTTTAATTTACTCATATCCCCAAACTTGTACTAACCAGGGTAGGTGTTTACTTGCACAAGGACTGTACAGAAAAGGGCTTGTAATGAGAGAAGTTTCTACCAAAACGCTAATCTCGATGGGCTTTTTTATGATTAGAGAAGATTAAATTGTTTATTCAAAAAGATAAAATAAAATAAATAATAATTGTCACGTGGACTATCTGTTCCATGACAGCTTTCTTGTTTAGTGTTTTGTTGACAACAACATGACATAACAACTCCAACATGACAATGCACTTAATTATATATTACTATATTAAAATACATTACCATGACAAATAAATATTACTAAACTCGAAACAATATTGGAGTAAATTTTTGCATAACAAGTAAGTCCCAAAATCCACTATGTACGCAAATGAGTTTGACTTGAAATTTCGAATTTGAAAGAGACTTTTTGGAGAAACAAACTTAAAACTCAGAGCACAGTTTCTTCCTCCGGAGACGCTCAAGAACCGAGAGAGCCGTGCAATAAGCAATCGCCTGGACAGTGACCATCGGATTCACCCCAAGCGCCGTCGGGAAAACGCTCGAATCCGCCACGTACAGCCCTTCCACCTCCCACGTCTCCCCTGTCTCCTTCACCACCGACACCTCCGGATCCACCCCCATCCGGCAGCTCCCCATCTGATGCGCGGAGCCCAGCTGCGTCCGCAGTCCTCTTATCGGCCTCCTGCTCTCCTCCTTCACGAACCTCTCCAACTCCTCGCTCCCAACTTCCTTCACATTGATGCTCTTCCCGCCCAAATTATGCGTCCCTATTTCTTCCGCTCCCGCCGCAGCCAGAATCCGCAGTATCTTCTCCACCCCCTTCTGCAGATTCCTCTCGTCCGACTCTTCCATCTCGTAGCTAATGTTATCGGAGCAATCTTTCACAGCACCCGACCCTCTGTCCCTGGCCAATGTGAATATGTGCGCAGTTCGCGAGAACCTAGTCATACGCCTTTTCAAATCGTATCCGGACACCCACGGCATGAAACTGGAGAACATTCCGGGATGCAGAGAAGGAGTTTGTATAATTGCCCCATAGAGACCATCATCATCATCTGATTCGTCCTCACTAACCTTCGACATCGCCGTCATTATCGGACCTTCGTAGCTCCTCTGTTTCCCTACTTCTTCATCAGGGAAGTATCCCCACGCCATTGTCACCGGGTGGAGGTGGAGATTCTCCCCAATGTGACGATTCCTTAATCCGCTTCTCCGCAGCAATGGTGGAGTGCTTAGAGCTCCGCAAGCCACTACGGTAACTTTCGATTCCACCATAAATATTTCCTTGGTCATCGATTCGAACACAACCCCAGTTGCTATTTTCCTTCCATTTCTTGATTCGTGGAGGACTTTAACTGCTTCGCATCCAGGAAGAATCACACCATTCCCTGAATTAACCAAGTCCACCAACCATGTCTCTGAAGTCCCCATTTTGCGCCCTTCTCTACAGCCGAAGCAACACCATCCACATCCGTGTTTCGCGTCTGAGTTTCTCGGGATGTCGTCAACTGGATACCCTAATTGCTGGCACCCTTTCCTCAAGACGGCATTGTTGAGTCCTTCCTCCACATCGACTTTGGTATGAACTCCCATCCTCCGGCAAACCACCTCCATTGCTTCTCTATACATCTTGCTCTCAAACAGCTCCAGTTGGTTTTCATGGCTCCACTCTTTGGTAACCTTGTGTGGAGTTTTGATGGAGGCGGACCAGTTGATAGCCGAGCCTCCTCCCACTGTCGAGCCAGCGAGGACTACGAAGCTCATGTTGTCGGTGGCTAGGAGGCCTCCTGAGAGGTACATTTGGTCCATGGAAGGGCCTTCGAGTAGCGAGAGGTTGCTTCTGGCAAAGTAACTTCCTTTCTCCAGGACGAGCACTTTGAATCCGGCGTTTGCTAGCATTCCTGCAACCACGCCACCACCCGAGCCGGAGCCCACTACTACAGCATCACATTTGATGTTGATCGATCCGGTAGTGGTGGCGGAGACTTGGAACCCCGATTTTTGTAGGGATTCTGTGATTGTACTCGTTGGGAGATTTGTGTTGATGATCCCTCTGTGGAGTGGTCCGTGGGGATGTTCTTTAGTGGTGGTGATATTGGCAGCTGGGAGAGGTTCATTTGGGGGATGTTGTTGTTCTGCAGTTTTGTATGCAGGGTCTGATCCTGGATAACCAATTGCTTCCCATGACGGATTCTCATTCTTCTCGTCAACCTGGCAAGTACATGGATTAAAAAAGGTGAATATTATCAAATTGCTTGAGAGTGTTAGTTTCATGATTATGGTTGCTCATCTCAGTCCAACATATTTATTTTTTGAAAACTATACTTGAAACAAGAGCAATTTCCTTGAATGTTAAATGAGATCTTGATCCAACTTTCAAAATGCAGCTATGATTACACAACTTGTCCCATCTGTCAAAAGATATTCTGGACTGAGAAAATAACTTTCCAATGGGTAGTTAAACAACATTGAAGTCTGCACTAGGCCGGATATAAATATATATTAATTTTGCTCAAAATATGTATTTTCTAAGCTCTATACCTAGCTATGCGTTGTGGGTCATAGTCTAGGAGAGACTCCCTTGATTCCACCGCTATCCACCGATAATAGAGTTCGTCCACCATTATAGATGATTATGAGAGCAAGTAACTATATAGATTGATTTTCTTATCCATCTAACTAATCAATGTGTTAGGTAAGATAGATAGAGAGATAATAAAGGCTAATTATCATGGTTAGTGAGTCCTAGCTAATTTTAGCTAACATGGACAGCCGTCCAGAAAGAATTGATAAAGACAATCTAGCTACTGTTTCCTATTATAAGTATGCATAACATCATAACCCCATGCATAAAGTTAATTAAGCAGTTCTGAAGTGGATGTACCTGGGAGAAGAAGACAAGTGGAATGAGGAGTTTGAAAGCCTTGAAGAGCATCCTGAGGTGGAAGAAGATGCTCTGAGACCATGAGAGGACGATTTGTTCCCTTTTCTCAAGAGGGATTTCAGGGAAACTTAAGATGAATGGGAAACGAGATGAAATGCTGAGCCTGCCACATAGGATGAAGGTCCCGATCCACGTGGACAGCAGCCACAGTGATAGTCTTACTAGCCATACCTTTGGGTGCTTAAGTCTCCCACTGATCAACCTTCCTATCTGCTCACAAAATATGAACCACGCATTGCATCCCCCAGTTTCAATTGTCAGAAACCCACATTTCAATTTACTTCGGAAGTAACTACTCAGGAAATATGTTGGATGGGGAAAGTAGTGTATGAATCCGAAAGATAGCGATGGAAAAAGGTAAACGAGGAAGCAATCATCGTCGATGGATCCAAAGTGGTTCAATGTACTGTGTCGAATTATATAAGAGTTTAAATACACTATACTTTATATAAAAAATATATTAATCAATTTAAAAAATAAAAAAATAAAGAAAATTACATAATATTAAACTTTAAAATCTAAAAATAAATTAGCTCGGACCCAGAAAAATAACAGTAGACAACCTCAGTTACTATTGAGTTTCAAGTTTGGACGTATTGCTGGTTTGGATTACCTAACCTTAAGCTACCCATACACACGATCATGTGGGTTGGTTGCCCATTTGTGTGATATTACGAAAACCATATTACGGGGTTGTAGGGGAACATGGCTCTATTCAGGATTTTAGTTTACTAAAAATCAATGTATCCGTACTTTCAATCATCCCAAAAATCGATAATATTGAATAGAGGTTTATAATTTAGACGTTAAGCTCTACCCGATCAAAAAAAACAGTAACTAGCAAATGTTCAAACAAAAACAACCCACCGAAATTAAAAAAAAGTAGGAAAATGCTGATGGAGCCCGAATTGGAAACACCCAAAACATCAAATCGCCCGAATGGACCTACTTTTCGAACGACTTCTTGCCGGTGAATCACTCCTTATGACGGGATCCGGTAGCTGAGCCCTAACTTTTATTAAATAATAAAAAAAAATTGTTTTGGTTACCTCTCTCTTTCCTTGTATTCAATTTACTACTTATAGAAAAATATAAAAGTTTAATTGGATATTATAAGATGACGTTTACTAAATATGGCAAGCTAGAATGGTTATAATAACGAGTGATTTTCTCCTAAAACGACCAGAAATAAACATTGGTATCATATTCATATGTACAGTATCAACTGTGATTTCGTTTTAGAACATCCAAAACCTTAGCAGATACAGACATATCAAATAACAAACAAACAAACAAACTGACAGACGTACGATTTAGGTGGGGAATTTAAACCAGAAAATCTGCAGAGAATCACTCAAGACCACGAAAGAAGCGTGAATCAGATGACTGCTAACTAACTAACGTATCGCGTCATCAACGTGCATGGAAAATGGCTTACATCAAATTCAAAATTGAACAATACATAACAACAAACAAATTACCCTTTGAGGAGTTCCGGCCATGGACGCCGACGTCTGGTAGAACTCGGCAACGACGGCCGATTGGTGGTGGTGGTTGTTGATGGACGGAAAGAAGGTGTCGCAGATAGAAATGAGCGACTTCATCTCCCTCTCCGTTATATCATTACCAGTCATCATTAAACGGCCGTCGCCGGCGTTAGGCGGCCTTCCAAAGTCAATTACTACTGTAGTACTCTCCTCCTTAACATCCGATCCCTCCCGTCGCTGCATCATCACCATCGTACACACAAACAAACTATAGTTAACTACCCGATTTTCAGACTTGTTTGTTATATAATTCGTGAAGAAGAGGATCTCTGTTATATTTATATATATACAGAGGAAATTGGAGTGAGAGTGATGAGACGAAGAACAGAGGAGGGGGGGAGTACGTGGAGAGGAGATAATATAGAAAAACGCCAATTGGAGTGCATGCAAAACTTAACCCAATTGAATCCTCCTGATGATCCTGCCCACTTGATCATTGACTTCGTTTTTCCTTATAAATTATTACTTGTAGAAATGAAAGGAACAGGGGAAGGGTAATGAAGCCTGTTACCTGCTCTGTTCTGCAATATTTTGCAATTACTTTAAACTGTGGATTTGATGCTTCTTGCGTCAGATTTTTATACAGTTTTTTTTCATGTCCAAGTACACCATTATATTTATATATATAGAAGAAGAAGAGGGTTTTTAAGGAAAGGGAAAAGACCTTCTTTTTCGATGCCTCCAAAGAATATCTCTACTTGTTAATTCTCTTGACTCTGTTCATCTCCTGGAAATCAACTTGCCCTGCCCATTGGATTTACCTAACCAATGTGTCTCCACACTAAAACAAAACATTTTACTGCTATTATTACACTATTAGGTTTTTTTAATTTTTTTTAGAGACATTTTAATCCGTATAAAATAGAAAAAATAAATAAACATTAAAAGGTGGTTATTTTGTTGGGTGTACTAGATTCGAATCCATGACCTCCAATAGATAATTTTTTTGTCTTAGTTAAAGATAGACGGAGCGAACATTGCCTTACAAGAGGAAAATGAAATAAATATAGCATAAGTGTCTATACGTAGGTTATGGTTGGATTCGACTCAATTATGTTTCCGATAAGAAGAGATAAAATATCGTGAATCAACAGCTAACGTAACTAATATTTGATAGGTTTCCTCTGTGATTGTGACTTATATCAAACCCAAAACTTCTGAATTACTGATGCATTATACTACCAACTGAAATATGTACCGAAATAGATGCCTTTATTGTTCGCCGCCCCCTATTGGATTATGATGTTCAGTATTAAATAACAGAATCACTTCCAAACTACTTATATGTTTATTCGTCTTCCAATCGTACAACCTTCCATGTGTCTAACAAGTAACGATTGCATATAGTTGTACTCCCCATTAACTGTGTCTATAAACTATTTTTAAAAATATAGTTATACTCCCCAAATATGTTGGTTTAAAAAAAAAATATTTGAATATACTATTTTTTGTCCACTATGATTGGAAGATGGTGGTTCTCCTACCAGAACTGTCAGCTCGTCCGATCGGTGATCGGTGAGATCATAAAAACATTACAAAAATTATAATCAAAGATTGTTTTATTTCAATTAATCTTAATCCTTAGATTATGTGGAAAAGTTAAGGATTATTATTTTGTTTGATCGGGTAAAATAAAATTTGGATTCTTAACCCGTAATCAGATTACTGTTTATAGGAAGATTTTAACATGACAAAGTCAAAATGAGAAAATCAACACAATAACGTCAAACAAGATGGTGTGAAACATGAAGACAAGGTTGTTGTGCTGCGTTAGGAGTTGACATGACATAGAAGCTCTTTTGTTGTCGTGAGGAAGTTAAAGCCATTGGTAAGGTTGACATGGCGACAGTTCGTAAGGGTTGACATAAAGGTGATTATAAAATTGACATATGGTGACCGTCAGTCGCAGGAGTTGACATAGTTGACTAACCCATTAGTACAATAGACATGGCATCATGGCAAAGAGGTAGATGGGCAACAATTGTTTTGATGAATGCAAGAATCAACTTGGTATATGGGCGTCTTAGTTGCCAGCTTGAAAGGGACGCAGCTGGTTTCAAGTCAGTGTTGAGTGTTGGGCTAAGCTATGGTGCAATTGGTAAAACGAGCTTGACGGTTGTGGGTACGTAGTCTTGGCCGAATTGGTGATTCGCCAATGACACCTTTCTGGCCATTTCGACCATATTTGGATGGGTTTGTAACCTTTTCCACTCCAACTCGGCCAAGACCAATGTGGTAATGTGCCTTGGTCAAAAAATAACCCTAACCTTTTGATCTCAAGCTTCATGCACCTTTGGTCAGTGGCCTATCATATATTCTTTGCTTGGCGGGCCTCTAAAGAGTACTGTGAACGGAGCAATTTTTGAAGAGCAGAGGATGCGAGAAAGCAAGGATAATTGTTCAAGATCTATGGCGACCTTGAGTTTCGTTATGTGAGAAGGACTAGAAATGAAACTGTCAATGTACTCGCTAGCGCTAGATGCCTTTGGATGTACTTGTTACCCAGATGAAGGGTGTTCTTGCATTACAATTCATGACAAGCCGCTGATAATACAAGTGTACTGTTCCGGCTCCCGAGTTTGCAAGATTGGGACTCTGAGTCAACCCGGCATCCGTAGACACTTGGCAGTGGTACTAGTTGACTAGTTGTGTGGTTCCCATACACGTCCGGCGCTGATATTTTGTAGCTCTTCAACTGGCAGATAAACAGGTGGCTGCTTGACTCTGCAGCTCCACCCTGCTGCATCATTCCAAAATTCAGTGCTATCATTCACACCACTTCACCATCTCCATCGATGCGAAAACTTTCAAAATTCGACCCACCATGACCCAATCCCTACCTTTGCTCCATACACCCAACTCATTCCCTGTCGCCACAATCCCCTCCGCTCTAACCTGGACCGTCCCTAATGCCTCCGGCTTTAGCTGCCATCGCCGACGTTACAATCACCGGCTGCCGCTCGAAATCGCCAGATGTGCTAACGCTGACGTTCCTCTTGTTGCAGAACCCACATCGTCTTCTTCACCGTCCACCAAACCTCATGCGATCGGATCGAAGAGGACGAAACTGGAGTCCCTGGAGGAAGATATAGAGCGGGTAAAAATATGTCTGTGTGTCTATACTCACGTCTCTTTTGTTCTCATTTTCTCTTACCTTTCACCTTCATTTTCTTAATTCCGCAGATTGTTTATCGATGCCGGTTTCTGGCGATCCTTGCTGTTTTCGGTTCCTTGGTTGGATCGTTGTTATGCTTTATCAAGGTAAATATCAATGCTCACATTATATTATGAATGGCTATCGCAACTCGGCTATTTCAGATTAATGAATTCTACTTCAGTCAAGACCTGCTTGTTCATTTGATTCCTTTTAAGTTCGGCAGAATACTAGTTTAAAGTTTAGTTTGTAAGATTGCTCTTTCTTTTTGCAGTTGGTGAGATAGATTAGTCCATTAAGCTCTGCAAAATTAGAGATAGTACCTAACCGATACAACGTTTTGCTTGAACATACAGGGTTGCGCATATGTTGCATCTTCGTTTATGCAGTATTTCGCCACTCGTGGAAAGGTGATCATATTACTGGTAGAAGCCATTGGTAAGTTCATGTCAATAATTCTAGTTCTAGTCATGTACAACTGAATGAAGTGTGTAACTAGATAAGAAACCAACTATTTGTCCATGCAAAACTTTGTGTGTATATGCAGTCCGTCTGATTGTTATGTTTTCCTGGGGGTGTGGGAGGGTTGATTTCTGTTCGATTTCTTGCTTAGAGCTATGCCAGGGTTCGAATAAGCACTTCCTCTGTTGGTTGCAACTCTTTGATTTCGATGTTGGGGAATTTCGGCCTCCATTTTAAGGAACGGTGTATTTCCTAAAGCTGTAGTCTAGTGTTCTAAGGTTGACGACTGAAGATGTAGTCAAACATTGTGCAGTTGAATTTGAACGAGGTAGTGAATGCGGGGGACACTGTACCTGTCTGAAAAGATGAGACCCCTTTCTTTTGGGAAGAAGTTTGCTGATATCTTGGTCTATTACTTTCACTCGGTTGATTTAATTCAGTTACTGGTCTGTTAATGTGTCGGCATGTGGCCCCTCCTAAGCATGCATCTTGAAGGAAACTAGCTAGAACACAATTGGCTATTTTGCTGAATATGAGATCCTCGAATGTGAATGCATTCACACTGTAAGAACAATTTCTAAGCAATTGTTGTGGTTGTTTTTATTTAGGGATGTCAGAGGTTTTGCTTCTTGGATGGAGGGTAAAATGATAATAATGATTCCTTATTGAACCATAACAGAGTCTGTATATGCTGAGGAGATTGCTTCTGTCATCGAACCTTTTTTACTTGTTTCTTTCTATCAATTCCATACTGATTGCTTTCTCTAACAGGTGTTTTGCTCTTCTGAATACTAAAAGAACATGAAAGAAATGATGAATAAGACAAATCCATCTCTACTACGTTTAGCTGGTCCTGGTTTGTTTATATACCCTGTACATCAGGAAAAGAATTTAGTTTGTTAGCAGATATTGTTGCTGGATTTGTACTCTTATGTGGATCTTCAGTTTCTCCTTGTTTACATAATCTTTCTCAACCTTCCTTAAGCTGCGTTCTTTTGTTCTGCTTTAGTTGGTGTCATTTCCTTGCATTAAGAGCTCTGCATTCTCTGAATTTAGAAAGATAACGCCTTCTTAGTTGTTCATTCCGTTTTAAGTTATCGAGCACTGATATTTATGCTTGTATCGTCCCTATGTATATTTCATGATGACAAATAAGAAAACAAGAATGTTACAATGTACACTCATGTCACGATAGGAATCGGATGTTGGTCATCTTTCTTTGATCCTACGAGCTGTGTACTCACAGTCGAGTCTTTGTTGTTTATTCATGTGGTGGTGGTCAGATGTGTATCTCTTGGGAACAGTGATGCTAGTTTTCGGAATGGGACTCTACGAGCTCTTTATTAGCAATCTCAGCCCGTCAAAGATGTCGCCAGGGGAAACAATGGCAGATCGATCAAATTTATTCGGCATGTTCACTTTGAAGGTAAGTAATCTGAGAGGCCGGATGTTACGAGAACCGCGACATATATGACAATCGGGAAATGCTGCTGAACGTTTTGTTACTTGTCTGTCTTTTTTCTTCCTATAGGAGCGACCTAAATGGTTAGAAGTGAAGACTGTGAATGAGTTGAAGACGAAGCTGGGACACGTGATCGTGATGCTCCTTCTGATCGGATTTTTCGAGAAAAGCAAGACAGCTGCTATACAATCCCCGCTTGACCTGCTTTGCTTTGCGACCTCTGTGCTTCTGTGTTCAGGTTGCCTCTACTTGTTATCTAAGCTAAGCGACCCCAAATGAGGATTGCATCCTTACCAAATGGAACTAAAATAGAGCATGCGGGACCAAGTCATGTCTGTCTGTATATATTGTCTCTGTGTACATGAATTCCAGATGTAATGGTATCACTTTTCTCTGCTAACAAGCCTCTCGGCTATTACCTGAGTTTTGACGAAATATTTCTTCCCATGTGATAACCGTTGATGCTTCTAAGTTTCTGGATAAACTTCATTTTCCAGAAATAATTTAAGGTAAACTCGGATTTTGGGCAGAATTGGTTGGGTTTGGAGGTCAACTCCGGACACCTAGCCTATTTTGTCAGATACGTTTTCCGTTCCCATAAGACGGCAACCCTAATTCTGTCGGTTTAAAGGGCTTACAGCCTCTGAATTCCGTTTGGAGAGGTCCAGATGTTTTAGTCCGGCATATTTCCCCTTCAATTGAAATTATTTCAGCGAAAAATGAAGCATAACTTTTATTTGCAACTAAATGAGGTTTGGAAATTTTTACATAAACGAAAGTAGCGTGAAATAATATTTTTCCTAGTAAATATTCTCAATTTCAACCATAAAAATATATAGACATTCGAAGATTGTTGAGGGTATGGTTTTACTATCTCCCAACATGATTTATAATGTAGTGCGAGAATCTAGCTGTTCTTAGACTCAATGATATTCTTTCTCTCAAATTAACTCTAAAATTAGGGCCGGAAATCAGGACGGGAATGAGATTCCGTTCTCGAATTTGTGAAGCCCCGGAATTCCCAAATCCCAAATTTTTAAAATTTGGTTCGGGAAATTTAATTCGGGATTTGGGGTTACGAATTACGTTTTTTCTCGAAATTTCTATTCCTATGCCTCTATGTACTAAATGAAATAAATGTTGGGAGTAAATATCTAAATGAATAAATGAATCAATGAAATAAACTTTGGGATTTGGGGAATCTTGAAACCGAACCAAAAAAACCGAACTCAAAATTTAAGTTTGGTAATGGGAATGGGAATTTCCGATTTTTTTTTTCAATAATACAAGAACGGGAAGGGGAAATTCCGAATCCCATTTTCCAATTTTCAGCCCTATCTAAAATTGTTATTATAGTTCTTAATCATCCGGATGATCAAACAAACCCCTAAATTAACACCTGTATGACGTTAAATAAAAACTTTTTTTTTTGGTAGAAAACTTAAACTCAAAACTGGAACAAAGTAAAAAAACTACTTCCTCATGAATTGTCTTCCGTCCTTGTCATCCCGCCAAGTGCCCAGCAAGCTCTCCTGGTGGTGACGCAAATAGGAGCTCCTCCTCTCCAATCGAATCGTGTCCCATTTTCGCCATAAGATCGGCTAGTTGGTTGGCTTCCCTCATGATGTGACCAACTTTACAGTTCCAGCCTCCTTCCACCAATGATTTGATGTCCATGACAACAGCAGCAAAAGGATGGGAGGAGATCTCATCATCTACAATCAATTTGATAGCATTGAGGGAGTCAGACTCCAAGTTAAGTACACCTGAGTAAAACCAAAAGAGTTGGCCAAGGAAAGGCCATTCCGAATCGCAAGCAACTCGAGCAAAAGAACCTCCTTCATTGTTGTTTGTGGCAAAACCCAGCAATCCACCCTCCACCTTCATCACGTAGTACCCCGCCGAAAGCTGCGGAATTCAGCTCAGACCGACAACTACCATCAACGTTAATCTTAATCTATCCCCACTGAGGTTTCTGTCAACCAAACCAGCGAGGAACAACCACCGGTTTTGGATCACGGTGGTTATCTAACCGAGTCAGTGTTGGGTTGACCGATTAGTCAACCGAATTTGATCTGTTAAATTTAAGAGATATATACATATGACCAAAATTTGAAGGGAGTTGGTTACTAACCGATCGAGTTGGTTGCGATTCAATCGTTAATCGATACAGACAGATGTTCTGAGTGTAGCTGTCAATGTTTGGTTAACCCTACTGTTACTGCTCTTCCTCTGCAATCATAGGTTGACATTGAGGAGCACAAAAGTATTAGAAAGTCAGATTTTTAGGCATTCAAAAGAGCTGTAATGTTTCTGCACCTGGAGCAGGCAGATATTCACTCTTTAGCTTTGTCCAGAATACTCAGTTAGTGAGTAGCTAGCTTGTACATAAGTTAGTTTAGGATGTGTTTGTTAATAACTAGTGGGTTCCATTGGATAGCTCAAAACAAGTAAAAAGAATTCGTCTTTTTCTAATGTTATTGGGAACAGTTTAAAATTCTTGAAAATTAGCAAGTGGATTACCCACTGAATTCCTAAGCCAGATAGAGCCAAGTGGTCACGTGCTGTTTACTGAGAGGTTTCATGCAAGTTACTAAACCGAGATCAAGTGATTGTTTTCTCTTCCAGTCACTTCCCAGCAGATTCAGTAATCTCCTTAAGGAGAATCGGTTCTTCCTATTTAACTCTAAGGTAAGTCTATAGATCTGTGTTGGGTGATCAATCTCTTGAGATTTTGTTCAGAAACTTCGTACTCAATTCTTTTGCTTTTACAGAGACTGACATTTCTACTCGTGGAAGAGAGAAAATGGAGCAGATGCTCGAGCACTTCGGTGAAGGAATGTCGACACTCTCCAACGCTTCTATACAATCACAAACATCGCCAACAGAACAGCCATCTGTCGGCAGTACTTTGGAGTATGAGGTTTTCTTAAGCTTTAGAGGCCCTGATGTCCGCAAAAGCTTCGCGGACTGCCTCTACAGCTATTTGGTTCGTTCCCAAATCCGCACCTTTAGGGACGAGGAAGAGCTTCGGAAGGGGGAGACGATTGCACCTTCCCTGGTCCAGGCCATCGCTGAATCAAAGATCTACATCCCAATTTTTTCGACGAGCTATGCTTCTAGCAAATGGTGCCTCCAGGAACTAGCGAAGATGGTCGAGTGTTGGAAGCAAGGGGAGGGGCACATCATATTGCCCATTTTCTATTTCGTGGACCCTAGAGATGTGCGGCATCAAGGCGGTCCTTACAAGGAAGCATTCGAGGGGCATGATGGTAAACACGACCCGAGAACTGTACAGGAATGGAGGGACTCTCTCCAGGAAGTTGGCCAAATCAAAGGATGGCACGTTACTGAATCAGACGGGTAAGATTTCATAAATATATGTTTTTGCAACAAGTGATATCAACAGTTGTGACAAATTCTCTGAGGTTCATAGATGGTGTCTAAGTTAACTCTATGCTATGGATGTGTATATACTGCATTTGACTGCAACGACGACCAACTATGCATCCACTAGTTAGCTCTGTATCAAATCAATATTTTTACATTTGGTCAAACTTTTATTACATTTTCAGGCAGGGAGCTGTGATAAGTCAGGTTTTTTCTCAGGTCGAGTTGCACCTGCGGAGTATGTACACTTTAGTGACTGAGGAGTTGGTAGGAATTGATTTCCACGTACAAGAAGTGATGAGATTGTTGAATCTAGACTCCGGAGATGAGAAAGTGGTTGGGATTCATGGTATTAGTGGGATGGGTAAAACTACCATAGCCAAAGCAGTCTATGACAGTATCTGCACAAAATTCAATCGTTGTTGTTTCCTAGAAAATGTAGGCGAAATGTTATCGAAGAAAGATGGAATTGTAGCTATACAAAGCAAAGTCATCTGTAGCATTTTGAGGGACAACGTTAAGGTAGAGGATGCTAGCCATGGAGTCAGAACCTTACGAGAGAGAGTTAGCAAATTCAAAGTCCTAATTGTTCTTGATGATGTGGATGAGAGGTTTGAATTTTGCCAAATACTAGGAAAATTAGGACACTTTTCCTCAGAAAGTAGATTCATCATCACAACAAGAGACAAAAGAGTTCTAGAGCTCCTTCAAGAATATAAGTTGTATGAACCCGAAGAAATGAGTTATGATCATTCTCTTCAACTTTTTAGCAAGCATGCTTTTCGTATGCATTACCCTCCTGAAGATTATGCAACTCTATGTGATGAATTCGTAAAAGTTGCAGCTGGGCTTCCTTTGGCTCTTAAGGTCATAGGGTCACTCCTGTTTCGTAGAGAGAAACAGTTTTGGGAAGAGAAGTTGATGGAACTAAAAGAAATCCCTGCCACTAGCAATAAGGTGCAGCAGAGATTGAAGATTAGTTATAATGAGCTGACCTGTAATGAGAAAAAAATCTTTCTCGACATAGCTTGCTTTTTTATTGGAGAGGGTAAAGAATTGCCCGTCCATTTGTGGAGTGAAAGTAAACTTTTCCCTGAGAGTGGGGTAAGGACTCTTCTTCTTAGGTCCTTAATAAAAATCAACGAGAGAAATCAATTCTGGATGCATGATCTTCTAAGAGACCTCGGGAGATCAATTGTTATCGAGGAACATGTTAAACATCCAGGAAAACGCAGCAGGATCTGGTCCAATGAAGACGCTTGGAGCATGTTGAAAAATGTAGAGGTATGTATCTATGTTCTTCTCCATTGATGGGATGTGATGTGATGTAATTGCCCTAAAATGCAAAGTTCAATTTTCTCTGTTTGCAGGGAACTGACCAAGTCGAAATGCTCAGGATTGACATGCGAAATGGCAGTAATTGTAAGCTCACAGCGAAAGCATTTGAAAAGCTGACAGGGTTGAAGTATCTTGATATGGCATATTCCACACTTACTGGGGACTTCAGTGGGATTCTTCCAGATATACATTGGCTTAGGCTGCATCAATGTAGATCAGTCCCCACTGATATCAACTTGAACAAAGTGGTCATTCTTGATCTGCAAAACAGCCCTGTAGAAGATGATTGGAAGGGATGGAGTCAAATACAGGTAGGTTATTTGATTCCCTTCCCTTTTTCCTTTTAAGCTGTTACAAACATTACGTTAACACTTATTTGAACTTTGTTGTACCTGTGTGTTTTTGGTATGCAGGTGGCACGCAAGCTGAAAGTTATCAATCTACATGGCTGCCATAAGTTAAACAAAGTTCCTGACTTGGCCAAATGTGAGAGCCTAGAGTCGATAGATCTCACCTACTGTTCGGGGATGAGAGGGGAACTCAATATCGGCAGTTTCGGGAATTTAAAAGTATTAAGGTTTCCAGGGACAAAAATCACCGACTTAACAGGTGACATGGGAAAGCTTCAAAAACTGCAAGAGATAAAAACGTGTACGTCGGTCTGGAGGGACCAAGAAATAGTTCTGCTCCCTACGGCCATGAAATCCCTAACTATATCTTCTCCTAAAGTTTCCAATCTTCTGGAGCTTAAAGACCTGGAGGAGCTATGCTTTATGGAATGTGCTACTCGTCCTGAAATTCCTGGGGATATATGGCAGCTGACAAAGTTGAAGACTTTAAAGCTTTACAAGTGCAATTACAACAATGGTAGTCTAATGGTGGATAAGGATGGCGCCCTTCCATCATCTCTAACCTCCCTTATCTTTGATTGGTGTTCGGGTTTGAATACACTACCAAACCTTGCAACTCTGAATAACTTGATGGAACTAAGACTGATTGATGTCGGAGTAACTGAAATCCATGGATTGGGAGAGCTGAGAATGCTGCAAGTCCTTGAAATTTCTTATTCCGCAGCTTTAGAACATCTCAATGGTCTCGAAAATCTCGTGAACCTGAAAGATCTGGCCCTGAAAGATTGTGGCGGGCTAGAAGATGTACCCAGTCTATCGGATTTGATCAAGTTACAGAGTCTAGTGATCATCAAGTGTCCCCGTCTCTCGAACATTCACGGCCTGGGTGAATTGAGGAGGTCGTTGCTAAATCTGGAAGTAAGTGGTTGTGGCAATCTGGCAAACATTGAAGACGTTGAATCACTGGAAGCACTAGAAAGTTTAACATTGGAGACGGAAAAATTACCGCCATTTCATGTTCATAGCGGTCTATGGATGCTGGCCATGGCGGAAGACGAGGATATCCCCCAATATTTGAGGCGGTACCGAAGTCCAATCAAACAATTCCCAGATCTCTCACCTCTCCAGAAACTGCGAGAACTGTACATTATGGGATGGAGCAAATTACCCGAGGCCACAGGAATCGAAAGGTTAATATCGTTGAAATCCTTAGAAATGACGGCTTGCAAGACGATGAGGAGGTTGCCAGATTTATCAGGCCTCAAGAACTTGGAGAGTCTCAAAGTTAGGGGATGCATACGGCTGGTTGATGTCACGGGTCTCGGCCGATTGGAATCATTGCAATTTCTGAGCATGTCTAATTGTTGGTCCCTTGAGGAGTTGCCTGATGTGTTTGGTTTGAACAAGTTGGAGGAGTTGGATGTGGAGGAATGCACCGAGCTCGTTAAGGTCATAGGCTTGGAGAAACTGGTGAAGTTGCAACGGTTACGAATGACTAATTGCAAGTCGATTAAGGAGTTGCCGGATATGTCAGGTCTCGTTAATCTGGAGGTATTGGATCTTAAGGGATGCACAAAATTGAAGAGAGTGAAAGGGCTGGAGGGATTAGAGCGTTTATGGCTTGTTAATATGGATAAAAGGTTGCTGGCCAAGTATATCCTGAAAATGGCTGTGTGGGCTGCCAGGGAATTCGCCTCATCACTGAGGAGTAGAAGGTTAGGCGATTGATTATTAGCTTGTCACTCTCTAATGGATGTTGATCAAAGTTTTGACAGATAAATTAGTAATGTAATTCAGAATTAATACACTAGACTATGCGGTCTAGCTAACAGTACTCCATAATGGTAAGTACAGCTATTTTTAAACAGATAACAAGTAATCAAAATAGAAGGGTGACCGGACCAATTTTGACCATAGCTTACAAAAGCAAGCTAGCCCCTAACAACACACACCGGGGCTATGACCGGGAGTCGTCGGCCTGAAAGCATCTTGATTTACCGCTTTATCACGACTGTATCGATACGCCAGACCAACCGTGGTGGCCACGGAAGTCGGAGTCCCCTGCATCGTAGCTGAAGCAGGGAGAGGAGGTGGGTGTTGATGTTGCGGATCATGGTGGACTTGTTCATCATCATCGAGTGGCCTTGCCCTTGCTGCTGCGGCTGTAAACAGGACAAGTATAAGAAGAAGAATAACTATGTTATGGTGATTATGAACCGCCATATCAACCAGAGTGAATGAGATGAGAGATTAAAGAAGTTTATAATTAGGAGATATATCAGTCTGGTTAGCAAACTGGTTTAATTTATAAGATGGAACAAGTCTGCATGCAGGTATATAGTTCCAGGTGGTGGTCAATGGACCCACACGTGGTGTTTTATTGGCGACACATGTAATAGTTTAGTACATGTGTCCACTGGGGACAAAAAAGGAAAGCCCAGATAATAATTTCCTTAAACAGCATGTTTAAAGTTTGTTGATACTTTTCTCCAATTCAAAACTAGTTTAATTCTGTTTTTCTTAGTTAAAGATGATCAAAATGAATAGTGGTGGTCTGTAATTATAAACTATAGTCTTTATAAAAAAAAGAATTATAAACTATAGTATTTTTTGTCACGTACGGTTCAGGAACAGTGTTTTCATCCAGATACTTACAGTCTACTGGAATATAAGTACTAAAATTTTATCCTCTTTTACGAATTTATACGAGTTGTTGGTCGACTTTCGTAACAACATTTTATAAAAAAGACATATGAGTATAATATAACTATATAAGGTGTTTACGGGCTCTTGGGCCGTGCACTCACTATATTTGGAGAATTGAAAGTGGGCTCAGTATTACGTACGTCGGCCCATTTGAAGTGGTGAGAAGCTGCAGAGCGCAGAAGCCTCCCGGTTGTTCATATTAGGAATAATATAAGTGTTGTGATTGATGATTATTGATTGATTTATATGATATAATATAGGTAATTTTTTTTGTGTAAATAGTAAATCGAAATGTTTTGATGCCCACTCAGTTTTTTGCGTAGAATAATTTTGGGATGATTATGAATATTGATTATTAATTGAATTAATTTTGGACCAAAGTAAAGTGAAGTGCGGTGTTAATAGAGGTTTTGCGAGATAATTTACAAGTTGATGTGCCGTCGACATATGTCTGATGATGAGGCGACCTTCTTGTACTGGTTCACGAATAAAGTGATAATTGAGTGTCGGATGTTTCATGCGAGAGTGAAAGATCATAGGATTATACCAAGATGGTCGAGAGAGAACATGTGCTAGCTCCAAATGTTCTTGAAAGAATTTGATGGTCGAAAGATCATTATCCGTGAGTAGTAGATCGTCAACATAGACGAGGAAAGTAGAGGATGATATGTCCCTCTTGAGTGAGAAAAAAGAGTTGAAGGTAATAATAAGATTTAATTTACCACGATCATCTCCCTTATTTAAAAATACACTTCATTTAAATCTCTTTTTATTTTAGAATACACTCATTAAAGTACAGGTACACACATACAATTTTATCAATGATCAGTTTTATTTTTGTCAACATCTGTGATCATCCAAACTAATTGAAATAGAAGGGGTAACCATGCATCCTGAAAGAAAACATGAGCAAACAGAAACTTGGGAGAAAAACACACGAACTTCTATTGTTTATTACAAGTTCAAGCAGGAGGTGGATGACCAACAGCAGAGCCATGACCGGGAGCCGTCGGCCTAAAAGCATCTTGATCCACCGCTTTATGACGACTATATCGATATCCCAGACCAGGCGTTGCTACGAAACCCGGACGTCTCTGCATTATAGCTGAAGGCAGAGGATCAGATGGATGTTGATGTTGCGGATCATCATGGAGGGCTTGTTCATCATCTAGTGGCCTTGCCCTTGTTGCGGCTGTAAGGAGGACAAGTATTAGAAGAATAACTATGTTACAGTGATTATGATGATAATTGCGATCAACTGCCATCGCAAGATGAATATTGATCAGCAAACTGGTTTGATGCAACAAGCTGAAGCCAAGCCTGGTATTTATTTCAGATTTTCAAGTGGTGTGGTAAGGGTTTTAATGGACCCACACGCGCGTGATGTTTTAACCTTTGTTGATACTTGTTTTTTCAATGCAAAACTAATGCAGCAGCACTCAATTAAGGAGATAAAAAGGTGTAGATATTAGATAAAAAGTAAAGATCTTGATTAGACCACCACCCATGTGATATATATTGTTTCTCATTTTGTCAGAGATCGACTGTGATCTGTATCCAACAACGTAACTAGAATGGTTGAAGATCTCGTATAAAATTTTAAGTTTAAACGAATTTAAGGTGGTTTGGATTGAGTATTTAGAAGTGGTATTTAAAATATTTGGGTTGGGGTAGTATTTAAATGAATGGGTTTGTATAACACGCTATTACTTTTTAAACCCCAAAACTACCCTTAATTTGTTTAACCTTTTCACAACTAGACCTGACAATGTGACGGGTTTTGGACGGGGTATCTATACCTATTCATAAAATTCATCCCAATCCCCCTTCTCATCCGAATATCAATATTCATACTCATCCCAAACTCGTGGATTTCGAATACTCGTGGGTTTCGAATACTAGTGGGTATCCCCATCCCGCATAACTTATTAATTACAAATTTAAATATAAGACTACCACGTTATCCAACTTCAAAAAACTTTTTAAGACATACAACATCATTTAAAAGTAAAACACATAACAAATATAATCTCACAAACACTATCATTATCTTCATTAGGAATTGAGCTTTATAAGGGGTAATATAGTAATAGATTTTTTTATTTATCAAATACCATAAATAAATTAACATATTATTTTGAATTAGTTAAATAAGATAATTCTCAAATAATCCATAAAAAATACGTAACCTAAATGATCCGGAAAATTAGACGTATTGGATTACAAAGTTTAAATGTTAAGTGTTGGGACTAAATATATTATTATTACTTACTGATTTGGATTTCAACTATATATATACCACGTACATAACACTATTCTCGTACACCAATATTGCAACGAGATGTACTCATTAATATCGTTATAGTACTACGTGATCATATCACTCGATCAACCCCTCCATATATTATATCTTATTAGTCATATATTACCAATCATAAAGAGGTTGCTATATAACACTCTATATTGTATGATAAAACGTTCTAATATTGTCGTAACATTTGAATTCGATGAAATAAATTACAACTTTTTTATAAACAATTCAGATAATAAACGAACAAAGATAACCAACGAACCAAACTCCTTATTCCCTTTGGCGGCTTTAATTTTGCCGAGATCATTTCATAAAACAATCACTAATTTATTCATCACTATATATATTAATATTAGTGACCGCTTAAACCTACCAATGACCATTTTATCAAAAATCAATTATTAATCTACTGATCACAAGTAATATATGACTCTGAAAGCACCATCATGCTAAAATTTGTGTAGAAAAATAGCACCATTTGAATAATATAATAACAATCAAAAGCTAGGAATACAAGTTTGGTATATTAATATTTCAGGCCAGGAGGCTGTATAAAGATTTCAAAACAAAGCAAAAAGCAACTCCTCAAAACTAAGCAAAAATAAAATAAAAAAAAAACCCAGAAAACAACTCTATCTAATACTTAACACCCACAATAGCAAAAAACCAACACCACCGAAGCCAAATGCTTTAGCACTAGGCAAAGGCAAAGAAGATACCTAAACCTTCCCCACCATTTTGCACTCAGAAAACCCACCACCACCGCTTAAACCCTTTTTCTTCTCCACCACCCGAATGTCAAATTCTAAATCATCATCGCCACCATGCCAAAGAAGCTAACCGCCCAGCGCCGAACCCACCCCTTGTGGTGGTGCGCGGCCCTGATCTGCATGCTCCTAACCGTCTCCATCATCTTCGGCGGCATCGCCGTCTTCATCGGCTACCTAGTCATCCACCCGCGTGTCCCCATCCTCAGCGTCGTCAACGCCCACCTGGACCAGTTCCAATACGACTACGCGGGGACACTGATCACCCAGGTGACCGTGATCGTCAGGTCCGAGAACGACAACATGAAGGCCCACTCGTCGTTCTCGGACCTGCACCTGAAACTCATCTTCGGAGGGATGCACATTGCGTACCTCCAGGCCGGGCCTTACGATGTCAGGAAGAACAGCACGATCGACTTCAACTACGTGGTGGTGTCCAAGCCCATACCGCTGACTCCGGCCCAGATGCAGGACGTTGACGTGATGCTGAAGCAGGACAGGGTGCGGTTCGAGCTGCAGGGGAGCGCTCGGGCTCGGTGGAGAGTCGGACCGTTGGGTTCGATTCGGTTCTGGGATCATTTGAATTGTCGGCTTAATTTCCACCGCTCCAATGGCTCCTATGTCCATTCTCCTTGCACCTCTAGACCTAAATAAAAATTATAACTGCTTTCTTTCTCTGTTCTTCTCTCTGCTTTCCTCTGGTCCATTTCTCCTGATCAGCTTATTCGATGCATCATCAGTGTAGGGGCATTTCTGTTAATTAGTATATAATTTTGTATTGATTGATTGATTTCAACAGGATTATAGATCAAGCTTTCATTCTGGTTATACTCTGTTACTCAATCGTTGAAACTTTAAACTGTACCTTGTCTTTAAATTGGAAGATTTTGTTCAGGAATCTAACTTTATAAAATAGACTCAAATCGGTTTCAATGGTACGTCTATACTTAGCTTGGAAGCAAGAATCGGTATGCGGTGTGCGATGTGGACCATTTGGAAAAGAAAATTTGGTCAGGGCATGCAGGAGAAAATTATGAACATGCCAATTTGCAAACTTTTAATGTTATAGTCATTTGAATTTCAATTTTTAGCGAGATGGTGGATGGGATGGAGCGGAATAGTTGAAGTGGAATATATGTATTGGAAGATAACTAAACAGTAAATTACTTAATTAACGATGGACATGGTTTGTTTATCGATGTTCATTTGTTCCGATAACTAATCATTATGGATGTCTATATAGTGTACGAGATTGCATACTTGCATAGAGATTTTCAAAATATGCCCTCAAGTATATGGGTTTTAACCAAAAAAAAAAGTTTGCTATTTGAATTCCAGTTTCATGACTAATGAGGTGACCAAAAAGAAACCAAAACAACAAAAGAGATCTCTCCTTTGTCACTTTGTATGAGGTGAAAGCATATAATAGGCAGGTATAATTGGAAGCTGGCAAAATCCTAACCTGAGCCGAGGAAATCGTCAGCCGAGCCGAACTTAGATCGACACCCAAAAAGGTGATAATTCGTAACCCGTTCCATCTGTGATAAGATGAACCTGTAAATTGATAGACTCATAATCCGATTAATTACTAATGAAATTTTAATCTTAATAGTTATTAACAACTTAAAGGTAGTTGTTAGTAATTAATGTCGGAGCTATTAAGGAAGGAGGGGGTTCGGCCGAACCCTCTTAGTTTACAAACAAAAGTCACCTATTACAAATAAAAGCCCTTCGAAACATATGTGGACTAATCCTACCACTAAATGTAAAGGATTTTAATTAGTATAATTACTAATAGCTTTTTTTATATGGTCAATAATTAACAATTTTAACCATAATCGTTTTATCAACCATATTCATACATTAAATAAGATAAGCCAATTTGACAATTTCCAACACTAACATAAAACCAAGTAAAATTAAGTTTTAATTTCATTTGGACATTATTTATCAGGGTTACCATGGTGAAACTTGATTTTTTAGTCATTTCCAACATATATGTCAAATATTAGGGGATCTGAAAAATTTGAAATTTTCATGTCAAAATGACTCATTTCCATAGGTTAACCCCTTTAAAAATTGACCAATTTTGATATAAAAATTGAAATTTTTTCAAATTGGCTAATATTTGACATTTACATTGGAAATGACTAAAAATTGAGATTTCATCATGTTAATCTCTCAAATAATAGACAAATGAAATTAAAACACATTTTTAAAGATTTTCATTGTTCTTGTTAGTGGGATGCATGTGCTTTCGAAGACAAAAATGTTTGGATTTCTAGCAGTTTCTCACCACATGCATGCAAAAAATAAGCCAATTTGAAAATTTTCAAACAGTAATATAAAACCAAATAAAATTGAGTTTTAACTTCATTTGAACATTATTTACCGGGGTTATCATAATGAAATTTGAATTTTTAGCCATTTCCAACATCCATGTCAAATATTAGTCGATTTGAATTTTTTTGAAATTTTCATGTCAAAATGGTTCATTTCCATAGGTTAACCTTCTTTGGAAATTGACCAATTCTGACATAAAAATCAATTTTTTTAAAATTAGCTAATATTTTACATGCATATTGGAAATGGTTGAGAATTAAGGTTTCACAATGTTAAATCTTTCAAATAATAGAAAAATGAAATTAAAATTTATTTTTTAAAAGTTTTGATTGTTGTTGTTAGTGGGATGTATGTATGTGCTTTCGGTTACAAAAATCTTAACTTGGATTTCTAACGGTTCCCACCACATGTTGTTAGGTATGAATTTCGAACTCCCTTAGCCAATTTTCTTACTCCACCAATGATAATAATTATTACCGACTTGGAGGTACTGATCGCTTCATATTCCATATCTATATTTTTAGTTGGAAGCATGTGCCATCTCTATATTTTTAGTTGAAGTAAGATAAGATGAGACCCTTTCAAAAAATAGTGATGAGGAACCCCTACAAAACAAGAGTGATTCTCCCACAAAAATACACATTTTATAAAAGTTATAGAAATACTCCCAATAATATTATGAAAGAAAAGTTGTTCAATGTGAAGAGTATGAAAATTGTATGTGTACACAATAATACTGAAGTACGTCTATACAAATATACAACTCTAACAAAACTCTAGCAGCAATGACAGTCAGAGGGAAATCAGGGATAATAACGGTGGGAGATAAAAGTGTTTCCTCAACTGGCGAATGAATGACAAAGTGCTTAAAGAAATGAAATCTGTGATCGTATCTTACTGTTTCCGTTTTGAGCTGAGAGTTAACTAAAACCAACACATTAGTCTTGTGAGATAGATGATGAGGGGAATCATTCATGGCATTCTCCTTCGTCCCCACTCTCTCTGTCCTTAATCATTGATATTCTTTCCATCTAACTACTTACAAGGTTTCCCATTCTGCAGCACTATTTTCCCTCCCTCCCTCCCATCGTCCTCTCACTAACTCGCTCCATTTTACCATTACAGCTCCTCTGCTCTCTTCTTCATAGCTCCCGCAGGGTACCATTTCTATCTCCTTGTATTTCTTGCTGCATTTCTCAGTTACTTCGCTGATTATTTATTAACAACTTCACTTTACTTCTGTTAAAGAGGAAAAGTTGTGGCCTTTTTGTGTATATCTTTCCAGGTTGAGATTCTGTGTGAAGCGTAGACTTCTGCGTTCTGTTTCAATTTTTAGTTTTTTTTTTCCAGTCAAGGAAAGAGATATACTTTATACATAAACAAAATTCCCCATTGATTTTTAATGCTCAAAATCCGTTGGGCAGTTCGCCCTTTTGTTTCCTGCCCCCCCCCCCAAATTACCCGGCTTTTTTTTTATCTGTGTTATCTCTCTCAAATCAAATATAACAAAGGGGAAAGAAGCTTCCATGTCGATGTTTGGGATTATTAGGTTGATGATTATGGAGATAATTGGTTTTGGGGGGAGGGTGTAATGATGTATGATATATGCAGGTAGTTATTAAGGATCAAAGGGAGGTGCGAGGATGGTGATGCGAAGCAGACTTGCTTGCTGCACTTGGGATAGAAGAGGGATTAGTATCGACTTCGATCAAGACCACACCAGTAAGCGTTTCTTCTTCTTCTTCTTCTTAATTTCAATCATCATTCTTCGCTCTTGTTCATTCTCTATTCTATTATGCTCCAACAAAATCTGGTTGTTTGTGCTGCCGTGATTAATGTGCATTCTGTCGCGAGCCCAGAAAACTGGAGTTAGTACTCAACCTAACACATATATTCTCATTACTCGAGTTAGTAGTGGGCTAGTAAGAGGTAGTAGTGGTGCTCCACCAGCGAATCATGATGGTCGGAGAACCTCAACAAGTTTGCAAGTTCACGATGAGTCTAAAAGCTACATTGAATGAAATTCGAAAACGTTTTGGCAAAACCTTCAATGTTGAAAATTTTACACATGATTTCGTTACGGTAGAATCGAAGGACCTTGGACGGTGGTCTAGGTTTTCCCATCCCTGATTCTGCAAGTTTTTAGAGGGGTTATGCTCTACTGTCCCGGCCTGGTTATGCCATTTGACTCGGCCACTTAACCACTTTGATTTGAAAACAAAATTTGTGTTATTAAATGTTGAGTTGGGATACATGTGGACAAACTTTGAACACAAGGGGAGCAGTACAGTACTGGCGAAATGTGTGATAGTGTTTACATTGTATCCTGTACTGATGTTGCCCTCGTTGTCATGGATACTGTGCTATTTAATTTTGTGCAGAGACTGATGAGTAGAATTGTATATTAATGGTATGGATGGGGCTTGAAACCTTTGACCATTCCTGTCCTACACTAGTTATGTGTTCACACTTCTCAAGCTCCCCCCTTTTTTGAATAAACTAGACTACCGTGATTTACTCAGACTCTTATCTGCAGGTCTTTTGAAAAATGTTTGTTGGGTGTTCATCTTCTCCTAACCTGGACCACAAATTTTCAACTTCCAAATGAACATGGACGGATATATGTCAACACCTTCTCATTGATTACAAAATTGGTTATAATAATGCTACATAGATACTGTGACACCTACTTAACTTTTGAATTTTGAATTATTATTCATCTGTCTGGGGACCATGATTTGCGGTACAGATACTAAATTTATATGATATTATTATTGGCGGTGATGATTTGATGGGTGGGAGGAATGTGGCCTCCATAGTAGGACACAAGTAGAGAAACAAAATTAAGTAACAGGATGGCAGATAAGGACACTGCTGAATAGTGTTTCCTGCTAATGTCGTTTTCCCTCTGGAATGGAATGACAAGTCGCCCTCACATTTGTATTCTTCTTCTTCTCTCTTTTGTTAGTATCATTCTGGATTTGATTTTCCAAATCATGATCTATATTGACTGTTCAGGTATTATGACTTATGATGGCCTGGAGAGCTGCATTCAAAACAATCAATCCTATGAACATGAAAGTGGGACAAGTACTGGAGTCGGTGGTGAACGTGTAAGCGACTCCTTTGATGATTGTGCTTCCCCCAGCTGCTCATCCAGCAAGGATGTTACCGGAATCGGATCTTTCTCTTCGAAATGGTTTGGAGTTAAAAGGGATGGTGATGATGATCAGACTTCTGATGACTGGGAGTTCCCTCACAAGTTCTATGTCAAAGACAAACCACCATACGTGCTTGAGGTTTCAGATGTCGAGACAATGAAAGAGAAATTCGCTAAGCTTTTGTTGGGCGAAGATATAACCGGTGGGAGTAAAGGCATCACTGCTGCGTTAGCATTGTCGAATGCGATTACGAGCCTGGCAGGTTCGGTAGATTGATGCATCTCTGCTTCTACATAATTTTGAACATTGTCAATTAAGCATGGAGCTGTTCACAAACCTAGCCGAGCCAAACTTCACTGTTTTAAGATTGGCTCGTTACTATATAAGCCGCGTAGAGCTCGAGCCTATTCGAGTCTGGCTTGTTAACTCCCCTTGACGAGCCAAACTTGAATTTCGCTCATTAAAACTCATTATGATTCCAATTTCAGATGAATGTGAAGTTTGTGCACTAAAAACATCGACCGGTCGAAACAAAAAACTAGTTTAAACTAGAAAATGTAGCACTTGCATTTTCATTAGTACAATCACAAATTATATATGATCTGCATATGGTACTTGAGGCAAACACATGTTGCATTTTTTGAGTCTACTAACCAGCCATATACTCGAGCTAGTATTCAAGTTGGCTCTCGAGCTCGATCTCGGGCTAGCTAGCGAGCATACCTTGGCTCATGTAACATCGAGCCGAGTTACGAACGAGTTTTTTTCGAGCCGAATGTTGAGCTGCTCTCGAGCGGCTTGGCGTGTCAACAGCCCTAAGATTTAAGCATACGTAATTATGTAAGCCAAGTTATGTAATTTTGGATGATCATTATACTTCCAACGTGTTGTTGTAGCATCTGTGTTTGGAGAGATGTGGAAGTTAGAGCCATTGCCAGAAGAGAACAAGAACAAATGGAGAAGGGAAATGGACTGGTTGCTCTCTCCTACTAACTATATGGTTGAGTTGGTTCCTGCTAAGCAAAATGGTGTCAATGGCCGAACGTTGGAGGTAATTACTAAATTCCGTTTTCCCTCATTAAAAAATAATGAACCTTTATTCAACATGATTGCTGGAATGTGGAATTAATGGTTGGGGAGTTGAAGCAGATAATGACTCCCAAAGCTCGTGCAGACATCCACATGAATCTTCCTGCACTTACAAAGCTGGACTCTATGCTAATCGTACGTGATCTATCCATTGTAACGATAATCGTCATTGGCATGTTACGGTAGGGGACTCACTTCGAAAACCTGTACAGGAGACATTGGATTCAATGGTGAAATCTGAGTTTTGGTATGCAGAAGTAGGCAGCAGAGCCGAGGGACGAAACAAGAGCACTGGGGAGAGCAAGAGGTGGTGGCTTCCATTGCCACAAGTTCCAACAGCTGGACTTTCCGACTCGGAAAGGAAGAAGCTGATCTATAAATCCAGGATTGTATATCAAGTATTCAAGGCTGCTAGAGCCATCAACTGTAGCATTCTGCTTGAAATGCAGGTCCCAACTGTTATTAAGGATGCACTTCACAAGGTAACCTTGTTCTTTCCACATGTCAAACCAAGCCTTTATTTTTGCCAGATTGACTCATGAACTGTTTTATATGATCCCATTACAGTCCGGAAGGGAAAATCTTGGGGAGGAACTCTACAAGTTATTGACAAAAGCATCATCAGCCACTACAGACGAAATGCTGAAGTCACTTAATCTGCAATCTGAACACAATGTGCTTGAGGTCGTTAACAAGTTGGAGGTTTTCATATTGGGGTGGAAAGAGAGAAGCAAAGCAGCACAAGTTGGCAAGAAATCCCCGAATAGAACATCTGAGATTGATAAGGTGCTAGCTAGTAGAGCGGAAGGCCTTGTCCAGCAACTGAAGGCCAGACATCCAAACCTTCCTCATACATTTCTTGACTCTACCAAAATCCAATATGGCAAGGTATGGCATGGTTTTTATTTCTAGCCGGAAGTTAATGATCCGATTAAAAAGGATGCAACGATTCTCCACATGATATCAGAACCTTCTCACAGTTAACAAGTTGATGACTTTTTGAATAGTTTTTGTTTGCGAAAATTTGTGAGCTCAGGATGTTGGACACGCAATACTGGAAGCCTATTCACGGGTTCTGGGGAATCTGGCATGGAGCATATTGACAAGAATAGCAGACATTTTGCAAGAAGACAATGTGAACAATCCGAATTCTCCAGGGACTACGAGTTGCAGAAGCGATATTGCAGGGTTGTCTGATATCATGTCCACTGGTGTGAAACTGCGTGATGCCGAGTATGATGAGGCGAACAAGGTGGAGGAGCGGTTGAGGTATTCGGATGCAAGCAATTCAGTTTCGGATTGGGAATTCTGCCATAGCGAACCAAAATCGAGCTCATCTGCTAATGAAACTCCTAGCAGAAGCAGAGTATGGTGCATTGGCGGAGAGGCTTGTATGAGCACCTCTTCTCCCAGATACTCGCCATGACCCATCATGAGCTGTCGTCACCGGCCCCTAATTTGTGCGTAAATTGTAGTATTGGGTTGGTGATTGATTGATATATGTATTTCAGCTACCAAAAAGATTCTTATCTTTGTAGTCATATCGTTTATAAAAGGAATGTTCTTCCAGTTAAATGAGACATATGCTAAAAGGAATGTTTCCGATCACCGGAAAAACAGAGTCTTCACCTGAAAGTGAAAGCGATGATTTGTGGTATACCATATCAATATGAACCATGAGATGAACAAAATATTGGTCATAAACAAAGTATTTTATCTGAATTCGGTTTAGAAATCGAGTAATTGATTTCGACCGGATTGCCAAATCTAGTTGTGCCACAAAAGACATTTCCAATACATCGTGCCATTTTTTGAATTATCGTAATAAGTTGGGCTATCTGTGATCATTATACATTAAACTTATAACCAATCTATTAATAAATAATAATTATAAAATTAGTTCAAACTAAATACCGAAACAAATATTACAAACATTCAATTTTATTTTAATTAAAAATGATGCGAACATTTTTTTCTTCATATGGTAACTTTGTAATACGTTAAAAAAATCGCATTCATCAATTAATATTTTTTGTACAGAAATCAATTAATAATTCAATATACTGATTTTGAATTTTTCGTACATATTTCATGTTAATTCTACTAAGCTACCTAAATAGTAAATACACATAAGATAATTCATCGAAAAAAAAATACACATAAGATAGATGTAGTTACATAATACAAATTAAGTTTATCCATGGCCATGCATTAGTTGAGGCTTGGGCCTGTGTGTAAGGCCATCCGTGATCAAAGGCCGGTCCTCCGACCGTCTATCTCTTCTTCTAGTTGGGCGGCTGGGAAGCTGGCGGAATCTCCGGCACTCATACAAAGTGTCTGGCGGCCGTCGATGAGATTTTAGTTGTGCTGCTTCCTTGAAAACAGACGGAACGCCCGATTGTTATGGGTCTCCCAAGGTTTACCCGGCCGAAGGGAGGCGATGCCCAGTGAAGTCCCAATCTTTCCTACGATACTATTGCTTCCGTGTTTTCCGCTTACGGTGAGGTCGCCGGAGTTTATGCAGCTGATGAGAGTGGTATCCGCGTTATTGTTTCTTTTGGGGAAGTGGATTCTGCGCAAGCTGCTCTCCAAGCATTACACGGGCGTCCTTGTCCGGAGCTTGGAGGACGTTATTTGCACATTCGTACTTCTGTGCTTCACCCGACTGGCAAGGTCCGTACTTGCCTCTACCAACATCTCTCTAATTTGATATGCTCTTTCCTCATTATTAAATTCATCGCTTTGATTCATTCTATTTCCTGAAATGCCAATCTTAAGACCTTATTTGCTAAAGTCATCTACTTTTTACCAACGGCGGAACCAAAGAGGGTCTCTGGGTTCCAAAGTGATGAAATGCTACTGTGTTTTCGAATCTCACCCAGTGTAGCTTTCGAATTTCTCCCGGCGTAGCTTTCAAACTCATGGTAAACCGATAAACTTGAAATCCTGCCTAGGGTCACCGATCAACTTAGTTCCGCTATTACTTTTTACTCGCATTGTTTTGATGTTTTCTACAATCCTACTTAAACCATGCTAGTCTGAAGAGATAAATGCAACAAAGTCAGTTGGTTATATATATTTGATGTACACAGATTTCTGTTGATGGATGTGATGTTATGATTGCTGACTACCATTGATGTGCGTTTATTTTCTCTAGAACCAAGTCAACCAAGCAATTCCAGTATCCTATCTGGCTTCAGAAGTTAATATTCCGGGCCTTTACTTGCTGCACGACTTCCTCTCTGTAGAAGAAGAGCAAGTTGGTATTCTCTGTTTCTGGCAGTAGTAGTACATATCTCTTCATTCCCATTCTTGTTGGCTTTTCCCAAAGTGTATGGTTATTCATTGGTCTGATGATTCTCCTGTCAGGAATTGCTTGCAGCAGTTGACGGGAGGCCTTGGAACAATCTGTCTAAGAGAAGGGTTCAACATTATGGATATGAGTTCTGTTATGATGTAAATATTACGGAATCCCTCCTTCTTGATGCGTTTCTGATGATTTTGAAGACAATTTAGTGCCATATTACATATACCCTAGATTTTCGTTTCATATTAGTTTCCTTTGTGTTGTTGGTATTCCCATGATCATATTTCAGTTCCTGATAAATTTCTGAGATATATTTCCTGTATATCTTTGCTTCAGTGAATACTGCCTTCCTATGAATCTGATCATTCATTTTAATCTGGTAGACTGTCATTCAAGTTGTATATTCTCTTTTACAGACAAGAAATGTCAATACAAAAAGGTTCATGGGAGAACTTCCATCGTTTGTTTATCCTGTACTACAAAGGATATCATCATTTCCAGACCTAGATCATACTGCAAGCTCGATGCTGGACCAGCTTACGGTACTCTACACGATAAATGATGATTGTTCTCCTCATCCATATTCATGTTGCATTAGTGCTGTTTGACCTTTTATAGATGGCAGGCTCATCCCTGCTACGTTAATTGAGGCTAAAGGTTGGTGCAAAATGATATTTGGAGAGTGATTAAACATTGATGTAGCAACGTGCATTGCTTTCAACCTAAAGTCCTAAACAGGTTCTACTTCAATCAATTTGTAGTTGATAGTCAAGGTCATATAATTAACACTTGGGCTGATATTATTAACCTCAAGTTTCCTAAAGGGTGACCACAGGTCATACTCGGGTTAAAAACAAATGAATACATGATGTATCATATTGTTCATATAAAGAAGTTTTGCCCCTAAAAACTTACCTGCAAGACAATATGTAAATATGCTTAACCAGTTGTACTTACTGTTACAGGTACGACGAGGTCCCTGCCAGTGTGAATTTCCCCAATACTGTGATTCTCAGCCATGATGAAAAAGTTAGTTTCACTCTGCTTGAGAATGTAGCTGAAGATTCCTCTACATGGATGATGCACTTTATGGCCATGATGATGGAAATGGATAAACTGACATGGAGCGATAGGACTAACTTGATGGTGATATGGCAACATAAAATCAGGTGATTCATTGTTTCCTCCTGTACTGATATGCATCTCCGCTGAACATGAGTACTAGATACATCGGTATTTTCTTTTTGACATGGCTTAGTAGTTCAATTATGAAGTGGGGAATGGATGGCATTGTTTACCTTGGCCATAATAAATTAAACCAACTATTATATGAGGTTGAATGGTTTGTTTTGACAGATTAAATATCAATACTGACTTTTGATGCCCCAACTAACTGATAACCTCTAACAACACATTGATTTCAATGATGCAGCAAGAGAGCTGATGATGGATCACTTATAAACTGAAAAAACACCCGTCTGAAATGTAGGTATGCATTTCTAGAATACATACTGAAAACCACAGCAATCTCTATTAACAATTTTTGCAGACACTCTGTTTCTATTATGCTCTAAACATTACTTGTGGAAGGAAATGTGGTGGGATGTTGGGAAACTCTGTTTCCATGGTGGCTTAGATAGAATAATCTCCCACTGGAAAACGATCTCTTCAGTGTATCCATAAGTTTCCTATTACTCCTGCTGTTACTGCAACTACCCTGCTTCGATTCCTCTTCCGCCTCTTCTTGTTCTTCATCCACCCTTAACTCACTCCCAACACAACAGGCATGGCGATTGTTGTTTGGCCGACGACCCAAGTGATCCATAGAGACACACCTCCTCACAGCTTGCTGATGCCGCCCATCATTTCTTTCTTCAACCTCTGATCCTTGATCTACAAAAATCTGAACCCTTTCTGTATTATCACTAGTAGCAGCAGCAGCTTGAGTTTCATCAGTAGTTGGCAAAGGATGATCTTCGGAGCCGAAGAAGAATATATTGGCGCGGCATAAAGGGCAGGTGGAGTGAGTAGCGAGCCAAGTATCAATACAGTCGAGGTGGAAAGCATGGTCACATTTGGGCAACAGCCTCAAGGTATTACCTTCATGAAACTCACTCAAACAAACAGAACAATGCTCTGTTCCTTCACCAACCAACCCTGAATCCTTGCTGTACTTGCAGGCCGTGATTGACTTGATCAGTGATTGGTCTAGCCCTCTGGTTAGCGAGACATGCCACTGCCATGGTTCATGAAGGGATGAGTTCATAAGATCAGTGTCGAATTCATCGGTAGTACGATCATGGATAACGTTGTTCCGTCTTGAAATCCTCCTTCCCCTGCTTCGACGTGTGGGATCATCTTCGATTGTGCTGGCGGTGCTGGTGTGGCCGCGGTGGCAGTACTTGGAGATGAGGATGTAGTAGGATAGAAGGAGGAGAGCGCTGGCTAGAATGCCGATTATGGCGATGACAATAGGAGAGAAGCTTGTCGTGGAAATGGAGAAGTGGTTGTGGTTATCAGGTTGAGTTGGAGGAGGTGGTGGTGGTGGTGGAGAGGAAGTAGGGAAGATAAGTTTGAAGCAGAGGTGTGGGCAGTGTAAGCTGCAAGGTGACAGAGGTGGACAGTCGTTCTCGTTCATGAATTGAATGCTTGTCTTTGCAGGACTTGTTACTGATAACGAAGGTGCCATAAAGTTTGGTGCTTTGGTAGGTGTAAGAAATGGGAAGGTGAGTATATCGTTTACATATGGCTGGGAGAGGTGGGTTTGGAAAGAAGTGAAATTTCTGTATGGTTTGGAGGGTTTTCAACACCAAATCAAAAGAAAGTTTGAGTGGAGCATCAAGATGAAAGAGTTTTGGTGGGGGGGAATGTTGCTGCAGTAGCTAGTGACTGCTGCTTTTTCTGTGTCTACTGTTCTTTAATGTTTGATTCTTTCTTTTAGGTATGGTTCATCTTTTCTTTATTTTCTTGACCATGCCTGTCTGCCTTTCTTTTCTTTTCTTGAAGTCTTTTTCGGTTTAGTTTTTTGATTGGGGGAGTTTGTTGGGGAGTTATTGGTTGGGGAAGTTGATAGCAGTAATGAATGCTTGCTGTTGATGGTGTGGCCGGCAGTTGAGGAGGTAGCAAATTAATGCGTACCCAAATGTAGAAGTGTGCCTATGTTCAAGCAGAATTATCATATTTATCCACCGCTTTTCTCTACCAATTCTAATTACATCCATCTCTTTGATCAAATCACAACTTTTGCTGCAGAACCCAGTTTTTCTTTCATTAGAGGGGAGAAACCGGTTGAGTCAGAAAAAAGGGAAATTTTGGTGTGAATGAGCACACAAAAATAGCGGGAACCACAGTCCATTCAACAGTGGGTTTTTTTTAAGTCGATTCTTAATCAAATAAGGTTCATAAACTTGTATAGTCGTATAACAAATATAGAGAAAGAGTAGGATTACTAGTAAAAATAAAATAAATACTAAGAGGTCAGCTATGATTAAGGCCATCTAAATACTTTGTGGCCAAGTTGTCTTCCCAATTAATATGTTTAATTTCGACCATTCAGTGCTGATCTGATAAGTAACTGAAACTGGCCACTTTGGAAGAGTATTGGTGTGTGAGCTCATTGTTCCCCAACACAATTTGTAACCTTGTCACAACAACTCTGAATTCAGCCTTGTGACTGAGCAAATCTCCATATCCATCGAATACGCTGCCAGACAGCAACTATCGAAATCACAAAACAAGCCTCTTACAGCTGCGTGTATACAATAGTTTATAGAAACAAGGCCGCCCCAAATGTCGAGATATATATAACTTCATATAACAATCGATAAGTTTGTGACAAAGCTGGAGCGTGTATACAATAGTTTTGCAAATTTGAGTGGAGTATGCCCGAGTAGAAATGAAGCGGGTTGCATATCGTTTTTATTTTTTCTTTATCACTGCTAACGGAAAGATAACAACCGATAGCGAGAAGGAGGAGAGGAGAGACTGGAAAAGGGGCCGGCCGGGAGATGTTAGGGCATGGACGCATGGTTACCTTGGTAGTATATGTGAGTGAGGCAAACCTCTCAATTTGCATAGAAACATTGACGTTAAAGCAGCCTGCAATTGACTGCAACTTTTGTGATTGAATACAGGATTATAAGCTTCCACTTTGCTTTGTTTTATAGTTTACGCATCTCCTTTTGACTTGGGGATGCCTAAAGGACTCGAATGTATTCTTTCTATGGAATGTGGAACCATCACTACTATCGCTTTCCCTTTTTTTTTTCTGATACATCTTTTTGAGGCCACCTTCCAATGTGGTCTAAAATAGACGTCTCCAACCTAAGAGGTAATCATTTCGAAACAATCAATTGGAATGGATAAAAAAAACGGAGTGAATATATTGAGACATTAAACCACAACTAAATATGGGATTAGAAACATTTTTTATCGCACAAGTTTTGATTGTGCGACATATCGCTCACTAGACGTTTGTTTCAATAAATCTATTACTCGAACTTGGATCAAGTTATGAAGTAGTTTTCATCCATTCATTCCGTTGGATTTTCCATCTCAAAGCTAAGGTCAGCTAGTCAGGTCACCTAAATTAACTGATTTAGCTTCATCGATGTTGAAACGTTGAAGTAATTTCTACATTAAAGAATTTGATGAAAGCTCTTGATATTACAACTTGCACGATACATCTATACTGCTGGTGCAGCATTTATACATACATACATACACGATCAACTTTCTCAAAGAGCATGGTAGAACTTGGAGAACTAGCCAAGTAAAGGAGACATAAAAAATTACGCCGAATACCTCCTTCAATCACATCCAGGCAAGGCCAATGGATAAAGTGATGCTGTATCATGAGGTTGGATGTTCTCAGTCTCCTGGTTTTGCCTTTCTGAATCATCTATCAGCCTACTCCAAGTCTTCTGTCTCTTCCGTTTGGCTATCCGAGTCATTTGCCTCCTCCGAGTTTTCAGTCTCCTGCGTTTGGCTTTCTGAGTTATCTGCTCCTTTTGGTTCGCTGAATTTCAGACGAATAGGTCGTCCCATTAGCTCCTGCAGGGTGCAAGCAACCATTTTTCTTCAGTATCAGAAAGAGATTATCCTCATACTGATACAGGCAAGTGAACGCATAAACTGACTAAATCGGCCAACCAGCTTTGAAGTAAAGAACTTAAGGGAGCAATGTTTGGATTACCTTGCCATCAAAAGCTGAAATGGCAGCCTCTGCTTCTTCCTTTGAGCCAAATGAGACGAACCCATATCCTGCTGACCTCCCCCCAGCACCATTTTCAAATACAACTCGGGATGTAACTGGTTTGGCTTCAGTTGAGAAAAACTCTTTAAGATGACTGCCTCGGACCTTCCAGGCCAGATTTGCCACGTAGAGCTTGTGAGATGACTCTGAACTAGGGGTCTGAGTAGGAGGACGCTTCCTCCTAAATCCCTTAGCAAACTCCACTGTCACAACTCTCCCTTCCACTTCCTGCATTTCCGCCATAAGATTAGACAAGCTCATTCTTTCACTGTGCAATATGTTGTTATTCTCGGATCATCAAACAGTTCTGATTTCAGTTCCATTAGCATAATAGAGCTAACTTGAAAAACTAGACAATTGATGCTTAATAAATATACAAGTCACCAAGGAGAAAACAAGACATACAAACGGCAAAACCATAGAGCTACGGGATATGTGCATCCGAAACATAACTTGGTCATTAGCTACACAGAACCAACTCCTCTTCTTTTTTGATACAGAGAAACAGCACGAAAATGCATCTTACCCTTACCAGAAACCGCTAATCACAGAAAAATGAAGAAATGAAGCAAGCATTCCAATTGCAAGAGAAGTGAAAAAAAATCGTGGAGAAGTACCTGAGAGTGGAATTTATCAACAACAGCTTGAGCTTCAGCTCCAGAAGCCATCGTCACAAACGCATAACCCTTGCTCTTCCCATTATCTCGCTTTATGAACTGAGCGTCAAATATAATTCGGCAGCAAAACCCACAATTAGAGAACAGAAAATTGATAAATATTGGAAAACCCCAGGATGGGAAGGAAGATTTTTTCTAGTAAGTTAGAACCTCAACATCCGTAACAGTTCCACACTGGCCGAAGAGTTGTTTGATGTCTGCAACAGATAAGGTCCATGACAAATTGAGCACAAATAGCTTCCTCTTCTGATTTTCCACTTCCGTTTCTGTCTCCGCGTGTTTATCCGATTCAGTCTCCAGTACTGCCGTCTCCTGCACCGCACAGAAACGTCTCCGGCGCGGGTCTGTGGTTGCTGGGAGATTGACCGTGAGAGGGGAAAATGGGCAGCTTTGGTGGAGAAGATAGCCGGTGGAGCTGGCAGTGTAGAGCTTAAAGGACAGAGCAGAATGCAAGGTTCTGGGAACTGATTGGATATTAGAAGGAGAGTAGGAAGAGGAAGCAAGAGTTAGAGAGTCGTTAACCGAGAAGCGAGAGAAGGGCGTATGCAGAGCTGCCGCCATTGTTGCGATAGAGAGGGTGTAAAACTTGCAACAGCCAAAATTTCTAGGGATAAACCCGAAAGGCCGGGACTCGGCGATTGAGGGGATAAAATGGGCATTCAAAATTATCTCAGGATCAGGATTCAAGAAATGTAATTGTGGTTCAAATCTAAGGCTACTGCCTAATGGCAATCAAAGAGGTTACATTAAGCCTCTTAGATTTAGTATGTAATTATAGCAAGGCTTTGATAAATTTATTATTTTTAAAATACTAATGCATAAATCTTTACTTTCTTAACAGTTTAGAATATCTGTGAGCTGGGAGTTGATGGGAGGAAAACCATTCCTGCGCTGCCGTAGTTACAGAGATACAACGGCCTGATCGGAATCGGCGAGAGATAGATATGAGCACCCCCATCGACGACCAAAATCTTCTTCTCGATCCCTACTCCCAACCGCTACCCACCTCGTCCTCAAATTCCCATCAACATCCCCAACCTCAGCTCCGCCGTCCGCGTGGGTTCGCCGCCACCGCCGCCGCCGCTGCCAGTGACGCCAACGGAAGCAACGTTTCCGGCGTCAAGGGGAAACGGGAGCGGGAGAAGGAGAAAGAGCGAACGAAGCTCCGTGAACGCCACCGCCGTGCTATCACTAGCCGGATGCTCGCTGGGCTGAGGCAGTACGGTAACTTCCCTCTCCCTGCGCGTGCGGACATGAACGATGTTCTGGCGTCCTTGGCTCGCGAGGCTGGCTGGACTGTTGAAGCCGATGGCACTACTTATCGCCAGTCTTCTCATCCTCCTCCTCTTCCTCATTTGGTTAGTTGATTTCAGTCACTTCTGATTTCCTTGTTTGTTTCATTCTTTGATATTTTGTTATTTTTTCCCGTCTCAGGCGACCTATGGCGGTGGGGTAAGGGCAGTTCAAAGCCCTACGATATCGGCAACTTCCCTACAGGCTTGCTCTGTGGAAGCTGCTTTGGATGGTCAGCAGCATCCTGCCCTACGAATGGATGGGAGCTTGTCCCCAGCAGCATCTCTTGATTCTGTTGTGATAAGCGACAGAGATACGAGAAATGAAGGCGAAAAATTTCCGAATTCAAGTCCCATTAACTCTGTGGATTGTTTAGATGCTGATCAGGTCTGGTTTGGTATACTTCTTCTGTTTTTGGGGGTAATTTCCACATTGATGGGAGAATTAGGAAATGTTTCTATTGAATTCTGTTTGTCTAGAGGTTTCCTTGGGCAATCATATGAAGAAATGGGATGAGCTCCGTTGTGTTAACTTTCTCTATGCACTATACAGTGCATTTTTTATTATCTCGTTCTTGCCTATGGCAAGGAAAGGAATGTAACAACCTTAATTGCCTGATTGAATGTGCAGCTTATACAGGATGTTCGATCCTCTGAACATGTAAATGATTTCACAGGCTCTCAGTATGTCCCAGTTTATGTTATGCTTGCGGTTAGTGCTCTCTCTTCCCTTTCTCCTGAAACGCTTTATCCCTCTTGTTAACTTAATTACTGCCAGATTTAACTGGACTGATATCCGATATGTCTAATTCGCCATCTATGTTCTTGGTGAAAACACTGCTGGACATTGCAACAGAACGGTTTTATCAACAATTTCTCCCAGTTGATTGATTCACAAGGAGTTAGACAGGAGTTAAGTCGCTTGAAGTCTTTGGATGTAGATGGTATTGTTGTGGATTGCTGGTGGGGAATTGTCGAAGCTTGGAGCCCTCAAAAATATATCTGGTCTGGCTATAGAGAGCTCTTCCACCTCGTCAGGGAATTCAATTTGAAGTTGCAGGTGATCTATTTTATTTGTATGGCTGTCAACGTTATCAAATTCTTTGCATTTATTGTCCATGTTTTTAATTGTCTAAAGGATGCACGCATAAAATGAAATTAGGAAAACTAACTTGATAATCTGGAATCATAGTATATATAACTTAGATGATGAGAGAATGTGAGGCTTGTGGACACAAGGAGTCTTCTTGGAATGGTTGTTTGAGGAGAGAGTCTGAACTCCCAAGGCTGGAATTCGCTTGTTGTCTCCCCTTGGACCACATCAAGGGTGAACTTAGGTGATCGCATGCTTCACAATTGAAAAAGGGAGTAGTCTAAAATGTCACATCAGATTTGAAAAAGGGGATCCAATACTTCTTTGTTACTGATACAAGAAGTGGAAACTAAAACTTATTTTTGATTGATCAATCGGTAAATAGGTGGAATAGCAGTAAGGGTTTGTTTGGAGGATGACCACTATGATGCATCCTTCCGGTGAAGGGGTAGAGTCTTGAGCCCCTTTTAGCACTGTCAATCTTGGAATCTAATTCCTGGAAGAAATGGCAGAGAAGAGAAAGTTATCAGACAATTGCTGTCTTCGGTAAGGCGGCAAACTGAGATAAAATTGAAGGTGCAGAACATAATAGTATTGAGTAAGGTCAGTAGAGAGCTGGAAAGATCCAATCCCATCTACAGGACACACTGTCTACTTATTGGTTTTCTCTGCGCCTACTCTAATAAATATGCATCTCGGTCCTGTGATTATTGGCTCCGAATTCAACGGTCCATTGGTTTGAGATGGGAGTACCTGACATAGCTTTGTGACTAGTGGCTGGTTGCAGCTGAAGTTTGCTGTTCAGGAGTTGTTGCAGTATCTCCAGTTGTTTCTTAGTGAAGGGACTTGACTCTGAGGACCTATCAGTTGTTCTCACGGCAACTGGGCGCTTTTCCTAATTTCTTGAGACAACAGATGCAGATCCACGAATAGCCTTCTTGAGCCTTTCTTCGTTGAGAACTTCTTAAAAGGCTTCACAGAGGCTTGGCAAAGGTTTGCTAGCCATAATACGGGCATGGACATCACTAAATTCGTTGTTAAGCCCAATAAAAAACTTGAGAGTCCGTTTGTTCTCCACTATTCGACGATATTGATCCTGGTCAGCCGGGCACTGTCACTGGTGATTTTCAAATTCGTCAAGTTGCTGCCAGTAATGAAGTAGAGTGTTGTAGTATTTAGTAACTGTCAAGTCCCCTTGACGAAGACGGTGGATAATATCCTCTACTGCAACAGCTCATAACAGTTCATAGAGTAGATTCTGCGGATGGCAGTCCAGATCTCATGGGCAGTTTTATAGAAAATATAGTTTTCGCCCATGTGTACCGTCATTGAGTTGATGAGCCACAACATGAGCTGGCAATCTTCTATCTCCCAGTTTTTGTAGTCTGGATCCTGTGGATTAGGGACACAAACATCTCCAGTAAGATAACCTTCTTTCCCTGTACTGCGGATGATCGCAAGGACAGATTGACACCATTGCACATAATTCTTGCCGTTAAATTTATGATTGGTAATAAGAGGAGGAAGATTCAGGAAGGTGGTGGGGAAGGCAACTTCAGTAGCAGCGGTGACGAGAGTGGCAGAGTCGGATTCCATGCTTAGAAAGCTTGCTCCCGAAAATAATAACAAGCGGCGGCAGCAAAGAGGAGACTAGAAATAGAGAATAGAGTTTTTTTGTGCCTGAAAGAATAAATAGAGAGCGGCTGGCTGGGCTAGGGTTGAATTTTGAACCATCCGCAGATAATTATTTTCTGATAAGTAAAGTTACGATATTGTCATAGCTGTCCCTGTCCGGCTGGGCCGCCACATTTTGTTCTAGGATAATTTAATGGGGCATACTTATATACGATAATGCTTTAGATGATTGAGATTCACAGGAAAGCTTCAGCAGGTTTGATAGGCTTTCTAAAAGTAACTGTAACTCGTCTCAAAATTCTTTCAGTTGGTTCTGTAGGTGTTCAGTTTTAGAACAAATTCATAGTTGCTCTTTCAAAGGTTGTGAACTCTTTCCGACGTCACAGGTGGTGATGGCATTTCATGAGTATGGAAGAAATGAATCCAGTGAGGTTCTAATCTCTCTCCCTCAATGGGTTTTAGAGATCGGGAAAGAGAACCGAGATATATTCTTTACAGACCGTGAAGGAAGAAGAAGCACTGAATGTCTTTCCTGGGGAGTTGATAAAGAACGAGTTCTAAAAGGGAGAACTGGTATCGAGGTATTAAATTTCTTAATGTCCACTCCTACTCTCTTTTTTTCAAGTATTCTTTTGAATGAAACCTCGATGGCAACAATGCCACATGCGCCCCCTTCCTAGTGCTGCTCTATGTATTGATAAACTCGATGAGATCAATATGTAGCTTAAATATTAGATTGGCGATCTGATACATTACTGACTTATCAGGTATATTTTGATTTCATGAGAAGCTTCAGGACAGAGTTCGATGACTTGTTCGTTGAGGGTATCATAACAGCTGTTGAAATCAGTCTTGGAGCTTCTGGAGAACTTAGGTATCCGTCATTCCCGGAAAGAATGGGTTGGAGATATCCAGGTATCGGTGAGTTTCAGGTATCTTAGTTCCTAATATGCGTGCCTCTCTTGTGTTTATTTATTTTGCCCAGGGATTATCATTGGAAGCTTCTTGGTCATGGTTAAAAGTTAGTTCTACGGTTAAAAGTTGAGTGCTGCATTGCAGTCGGTACAAAACTTGTCATGTGGTCGACTAACCTGCCATTTATGATTGGTTAATGTATCTTTTCTGTTTACCTTTAAAATCGGTGATGTATCCATATAGCAAGTGTGTGATTGAGTTATTTTTATTCACGGAATAGTATGCATCTTCTTACACAAAATCGCATAGACTTAGGGTAGCACTCCTATTCTCATTAGGTAGTTTGTAAACAGATATATAACTCCTTTTCTCAAAGTGTGATAAACTATGTATGTCATGCAAACGAAAAGGCAATGTACTTGAAACGCTCATATCTCTTCCATGCTCCTCGTGTGGATGATCTTTAAGTAGTTTTAGTTCAAACTTATTATTGTATAGCTTGGTACATCACTCACTCAATTTGGACTGGATACTGAATTGATAGCCCGAATAAAACGATGTGATACTTATATTCATAAACTGAAGTATCAGACATTTGAGAACATTTTCTAAATACACTATCATTTCTCTATGATTGAATTGCTTCTTTGCAGTGCTATGATAAGTACCTGCAGCGGAATCTACAGAGAGCAGCTAAATTGCAGGAGCTCTCAGTTTGGGCCGGGAGCCCTGATAATGCTGGCCAATATAACTCAAGACCACATGAAACTGGTTTCTTTTGTGAGCGAGGTGATTATGACAGCTACTTTGGCCGCTTCTTTCTTCGCTGGTACACACAATTGCTGATAAGTCATGCAGATGATGTACTATCACTTGCTGCCCTTGCGTTTGAGGATACTAAGTTGATTGTTAAGGTGTGTGTGTTCACGTCCATACTCCGAGATGATGTACTACCACTATATAATGCTTGATTTATCTCATGAAGTAGTCTTACTGTCAGTTTGTGTACGAACCCCAATAGTTTATTCTCTCGATGTTATGGAATCCCTGAAACTGAAACTGAAAATGAATGAGATTTGACTGATAGGGTTCTCCTGTGAAAACCCTATCGATCAACCTGTTGGAATTAACTACGATTAGAAATCTATGTCGAGTCTTGTGTGTGTTATGCTGCTGTTGAGATGTTTGTGTACCCATAAGAGTATTCCAATCAACTAAATCAAGTGCAAGGTGTATGCAAGGGCTGTTCAAAAGATAAAAATAACAAAATGAAGGGTTTTTATCATCTGCAGATTCCTGCAGTATATTGGTGGTACAAGACTGCAAGTCATGCTGCTGAGTTAACTGCTGGGTTCTATAACCCTTCAAACCAGGATGGATATTCCCCGGTTTTTAAAGCTTTGAAGAAACACTCTGTGGTAGTGAAGCTTGCATGCCCAGGACTGCAAGTTTCTGGGCATGATGAAGCACTTTCTGATCCAGAAGGCTTGTGTTGGCAGGTTGGTCCGTACGATATTTTCCTTTTACCTGTAATCTGCCAATCTTCCGAAGATTTGATGAAAACAGTACTGTCTGAGTTGTGCGCTTTGTATTGTAAAAAAACGCTATAATATGCTCATTAATCTCGAATAACATATCTGGAAAAATATATAAAGAGATGCAAGGAAGATGAACATTTCTGACTCTGTCGTGGCAGGTTCTAAACGCTGCTTGGGACCGAGGACTTATGGTTGCCGGCACAAATATGCTCTCGCTCTATGGCAGAGAAGGATATATGAAAGTGGTTGACATGGCAAAGCCGAAGAATGATCCTGATCACCATCATTTCTCGTTTTTTATATACCAGCAGTCATCGCCTCTGCTGCAAGGAATGGTCTGCTTCCCCGAGTTGGATTACTTCATCAAATGCATGCATGGTACGCTACCCTAAAGATCTCTCTCTCTTATCAATGACCTGCTTCTCCTTTGCATTTATTCAGAATCTTTTTGATTAGTATTCAATTGTTTTGCTGTCTTGATTGGCATGGCTGCAGGAGAGATATGTGGAGATATAGTTTCCTGAGAAGGGTCGAGTTACTGCATCACGCAATCGAAAGCCTCGCTATAGTGATGTTGCCCATCCATCTGGATGTCATGACAAGGAGACATAGACTAGACGCTGAATGCACTCATCCTATTTTTGTTGAGATTAAGAATTTGTCCTCCAAGTTGTGGTTCAGATTGGAACTTACTTGTTTAGAATGCTCTTAAGGATGCGTGCTTAAAGTACATAAAACACTTTACAACAATTTTAAAGAATACAAGTCGGTTAATGATATGCGAGGATGTGTTGGAAATATGCACCATGGACTTGACCTTGGTGTGATACCCAAGTTAAGACGGATATGTGGGTTGACGGGAAACCTCACTTTAGCTCAGGAGCTAGCTGAAATTATATTGTGTGTGTTCTCGCATGAGAAATGAGAATAAAAAGGGCTCGTTCGGAATCCGTAAATCCCCAAATGACCTACTCGTAGTTTTGGATTAGCCAAACAAGATAATTGGAACCTAATTCCTTTTATACGTTACAAATCCACTTTTTTTAATGAGATTATTTTGCTTCAAAATACCACATATGCCACATACAAAATAATGTAGTCATACCGCTCCTACAATATTGTTTTTGGCAAGAATTTATGCTGCAAGTAAGTCGCTTTCGGCCCTAGATGAACGTGATTCCTCTTTCCGCAAAGTAATTCATGGCAGAATTCCAACGTTGGCACCACCTCCTCCTTCCGCAATTCTGATTCCTCATCCGACGAACGAATGATCGATCATTCATTGGTCACGACGAGCTATTGTGACCATTTTTAGCCATGTACTATTGTACTTGTCTTGTTCTTGATTGTTTTGTTAGTAGCACTCCTACAGTGTTCTCACTGGTCCCGTGATAAGAGCTGAAGGGTCTAGACCCCTCGCTGATATTTTTGTTCATGTTGGTCAGCTCTAATTAACCTTACCCTGTTTCTCAATTTAAAGGGAATGACATATTATGTATCTGCGAAAAATGGCCAACCATTTCATACAATCTGAATCAAAATGAACTCACAACAGCAAAAATGAAATGGCAACCCTGAATTCCTCCCTCTTCCCGCCACTCTCATGTGTTAGTAATGTTTTTCTTGTGCCTGATTGAGTATGAGTAGAGTAAGTTCAGTCCGTTTCTGCTAATGCTCAATGCCCCTCCTATATTTACCATGCTTGGCTGCTTGCTCTATTCTCGCAGAAGACAGAACACAGTTAGTTCTGCATCATTCGGCGACAACTGCAGAAAAGGGCTGAACTCTGCTATATGAATATCTCAACTCTCAAGGATGGATGATGACACTCATAGCTGTTTTAAGTTGTCAGGCCATTGTGAGAGAGCTCTTCGCTTCAACTCTCTGCCGCCAGTGGATCCGGTCTGGTGCATATATCTCCTCGGCAAAGTGGACATACCCTGAATCAAAACAACACAGAGCAAGTTTAAATGAAAAAAGATGTTAATTAAAGAAACAGTCTTTGCCCTTATTCCTCAATCTCTATTTGTCCTCCTTTCTTTGTCATTTTCATAACATAAAAGCTCTAGGCAGGAGCCGCTAGGTACAGCCACTGGTCTCAACTCAAGGATATCAAAGTAGTAAAGCCATGTTCTCAGTACCTGTGAATCTCTGTGAGCCACTTATCGATGCAGGCTCTATGAAATTCATGATGACAAGGCAGTACACGGATGCACTCTCCTTCCTCGTACTCAACCAGGCATATATAACACCTGAATATTAGGAAGATAGGTGAAACAGGACTCTTTTTTGGGCGGATCGAACCTAAAGACTATTTAGCAAAAAAGTGAAGGGTAATAAGAAACAGCAACAAGTTTCATGAATAATATGTCCAAATCCATGAATTCCACTGTGTTTCCTATCGTACAAACAAGTTTATCTGTATAGCCAGTCATGCACGTAGAGCTTTAACCAAGAGAAGTTCATACCGGATATCATTGCCAAATGCGATCAAGGCTCCTGTAATTTAACAAACCATTACGAAAACTATAGACTCATAGACGGGTCAGCAGCATAAGAGATGACGTACTGTCCTATCCAATTCCCTCCTCGGATAGAGAAGTTGCGTGGATGGAATTCCTCTCCTATTTAACGTACACAAATATATTATACCGCCAACATCCAGAAAGCTCAGAAAATGGAAACATCAGGCAAACATTCGGAAGAGCTCAACTCCCATTGATTAATGAGAAGAACCAAAGAGAACCTTCAACGACCACAAAGTACAGCCAGCTTGCAAGGTAAACGCAGTGGCACATATATGTATGTCCAAGTATTTGAAAATGTCTCAGTCACATCACAAGCATATACACATTCATGAACTCATTAACATGTATATCTAATCTGAAGATGCATTAGCAATAGCATATATAAAAATAAATAAAAAGGAAAACATAAATAACATACTGTGCTTCCTCATCATTCTGATGTTTTTGCAATTTGGTGTACAGCTTGACAGGTAGAGATGCCACAACTTCGTTTGGTGCAGGCACTGACCCAAGTGAAGACACAGAACGCCGAGAAGATAATACCACAGATTGCTGATGGATTTCATCCAGAACCTAATTAATAGGATTCCAGAAAAAAAATCCAGAGAACGATTAGATAAATGCAAGAAACTTGGGGGACGGGGGATAGAAAGAAGTTGCCTAATGGCATATTACCTCAAATAGAGCTTCAGCTAACATGACAATTCTTGATATGCTAGCTCTGGCACTTGTGTCATCATTTACATTGGCATCGCGATTATTTACGCGACAAGTACAATGACCTGCTCTGTGTTGACCGGATAAAATACAAGACCTCTCATGTACAGACAAATTCTCAAAACGGCTTCCTAACCTCTGAAGAGCACGGACCTAAACCAATTATAGAAGGATCAGGCATCTGGCAGTTCAACGAATAATGATAAACACTAAAACATATACCGAGTTTAACATGTATCGTGAAATACAATATGGAAATATTTGACAAGAAACTAGTTCTGATGTTCATCTGCTTAGAAGGGTATTGCAGAAATGAGGATTGACATACCTGAGACCGTATTCGTCTCCTTCTTTCGAGGAAATTAGACCTATGTTCAAGTAAGTCATGATACCTAGCTTCTCTTGACCGTGATGTTTCTACTTCATGATCCTGAATGCCAAACAAGGAGTTAGGCATGCCTGATGAAAGATCTTCAGAAGACAGTGCCTGTGGATAGGCTGGCAGTACACCAAGCTCGGTTTCTACTGCTCTAGCCTCACCACCCAACGGCTGCCCCCTACCTCCTAGACCAACATCTCTTACTTCTCTGTCTTGTTGTAAAGGACAAAATGACATATCAGATAACGAAGATCGACGAAGAACTCTATCACGAAGTCGTCCAACGCTCAAAGTCCTGCTAAACCGAACATTTCGTTCAACTGGTTCTCGTGCTGCTGTTCGCCTATCGAAAACTCGGGACTCAATATTATCCAAATCATTTAGAACTCTCGGCGAATGCAAGTCTCCATCCACCCATACCTGATTCCTACTCTCGTTTCTGGTACTATATTGATCCAAGGGAATTACACGGCCGGCTTGCACATTTTGCAAAGAGCCATACATTTGACTATTAGTTCTAAATCTCGCAGGGGATCGTCCAGTGCACTGCGTTAAAGTCCTAGCTATCCGAGAAGTCGGCATAACAGCACAAATCTCTTCTTCACCATTCTGCATTCTCAAATTTGATGAAGGAACAGGATAAGCCCTTGAAGACCCTAAGCTTGTTGCTCGGCTAAGCCTGAAACTCACATTTCCAGGAATGAAGCTAAAACGAGAAAGGAAGCTGCTACTTGGAGATGTCAAGGATTGATTGGGAACAGCACGGCCGGAGCTGCTGCCAATTCCAGAAGCAGTATTCGTTATACTTGCTTGACTCCACTCATACCGATCAGACTCGGAAGACGCACACGCCATGTCCTCAGACTGATCAACCTTAGCATTTCCATATCCTTCAACTTTAACCCGACTCTCATCTGTTTGATTGGCTGATGAAGCTTCATGTTCATCATCTTTACTCCCATGCTCACTAACCTGAAAAAAATGACCCAAAGCACCATAAATTCTTCCTGGAACTATATCCAAGTATAACCATCGGTGGCAACATTCCAAAGAAGCTAATGCTAAGCTCAGTAAAACCGAAACCACTGACGAAGTTTGTGATGTAGTACTGATACTCGGCATATCAAGACAAGACATCTCATATTATTCACTCAAACTATTTCGATCTTGATAAATAGTCAGAGTCCAGTTAATGAACAGAAAAAGTTGTATACTTGTACTGATATACTTCATATTCCAGCAATGCAGCATGACTATGTCACTGTGTTTGTCGTCTGGAGCTCCAAATAAACATTAATATCGCAGGATTGAAAAATGGACCAAACAGAACGAGAAAAGAGAAAGGGCGGAAAGATTGACTAACATGATCATCGGTGCAGGATTGGCGGGACCTAGAAGCCCATCCTAGACAACCAGAATGGAAAACTCTGCTCCCCTTACTTGTACATTTCTTCTGTTCACCGGTCCGCGAAGAAGAAGAGCTGCCGGAGGAAGGTTTGCTTCCACGGGATCCCATGTCTCCCAGAAAGAACAAAACTTTGGATTGGAGATGGGAAAGAAGAAGAGATGGTTTTTGGGGAAGCTAGGTATCGTAGATCTAACACCAACGCAATTAATTTGGGCGTTGAAAAGACGGAAAGGAGGCGTGGAAGGTAGGGAAGATAATGTGGCGGAGGTGGAGTAAAGAAACGGCGATGGAAATGAGGGGAACTGGTTTGTTTTTTTTAATTTTGAAAGAGAGCGGGTAGGAAGTGAATGAGACTGGTCATCTACTGGCAATACCAGTGGCCGTCTGTGGTACAAACAAACAAGGGGGAGTAGGAAGTGGGAAAAGAGTCATCTTTTTATCTCTGAATAAAACATAAACAAAAAGGAAGAAGGACATGGTTGTGGCCATGGGAGCATCTTCGCTCATTTTCAGGCTCCACTTTCGGGGCTAGTGCTTCCCACTTCCACGATAATTTCAATTTTTTTGTATCAGACTGTACATTTTGGTCACACGTCTGTTTTGTTTCAACATATTCACGCCTTCGAAATATAACAACTATTCGTCGAGAAAAATATAACAATATGGTCACTCTCACCATTTTTTGTCTAACTTTTTCGATATAGAGGATTAAAACTACATAATTTCATCTTGTGAGTAGATATATGTATGTAGCGAGGTACCTAAACCATTCCCCACTTCATTCGTTTTATCCGTGGGTATTACTCATACCAGCCCAATAACCGGTTCACTACGAAGTATTACTTTTTTGATCAAATGGAATGGGGTTTGGCTATGAATATTTTTCCTTTCCAATAGACAATCTACACAAGTCCGGAGGGAAGAAGCTGACCTCTTGACCTGAAATGGATCATCTTCTTAATCTGAAAGAGCTCCATATCCGGCAAAAGAAAGGCCGCCGTCTCTTTCTCTTTCCATTACCAGCTCAAGGTCACAACCCCTATGCTTCAGCTTGCAAACATCCTCTACTCCAGAGGCTTCGCCATCACCATAATGCACACCAGCTTCAACGCTCCCAACCCATCTAATTACCCTGATTTCACCTTCCACTCAATCCACATCGGCTCATCAACGGAGGAAGTCAATCAAGATCTCCACTACTGGAGTTACAGATGTTATAGCTCTTCTCACCTTCCTCAATATCACTCTTGTTAATCCATTCAAGGAAGCCTTAAGGCAGTTGATATCAGAAAGCTTACAGGAGGAGGAGCCTGTCGCTTGCCTCGTTTCCGATGCTAAACAACAATCAAGTACCAAGATCAGTTCTTTACATCAGCTTCGGCAGCATCGCAACCGTAACCGAGGCCGACGCGCTGGAGATCGCTTGGGGGGTCGCCAACAGCCAGCAGCCATTCCTATGGGTGGTTCGACCGAAATCAGTGGAGAAGTCCGAATGGATCGAGTTTTTACCTGAAGAGTTCCACCAGGCGGTGGCCGGAAAAGGACACATTGTGAGATGGGCTCCACAGGCGGAGGTGCTGGCGCATCCGTCGACGGGAGCGTTCTGGACGCACTGCGGATGGAACTCGACGCTGGAGAGCATCTGCCAAGGAGTGCCGATGATCTGTGCGCCGAGCTTTGGCGACCAGTTGGTGAATGCGAGGTACGTGAGCGATGTTTGGAAGGTGGGGATTCACTAGGAAGGGAAGATGGAGAGAGGAGAGATTGAGAGAGCTGTAAAGAAATTAGTGGCGGATGCTAGAGAGGGTAAGGAAATTAGGGGAAGAGTTGGGGATCTGAAGGAGAAGATGGACGTCTTGTGTGAAGATTGGAGGATCGTCGTATGAAGCTGTTGATCAGTTGGCTCACCATATTTTGGGATTCTGTATTTCTGGTGGCGGGGTGGTCAGTAACTAATTCCAGCATGCTTAGCAAAATTGCTTTCCATTATGTATTTCTTCACAATAGTTGATGAAATAAATCTAGCTATGATCCTCTTCCTTTTTTTCTCTATCTTCTTCTTTCTCTCAATTTTCTCCTTAATCCTAAGTATACCATATAAAAGCTAATGTGGCTATTTCTGAATGATGAGAAAAATGGCTATACATTTGGAAGAATCGGAACCAGTCCACCATGGCCAATATTTCCACCAGGTGCACGACAAGTCGGGTTGCATGGGTAAGCACAATCAATCTTTTGGAATGGAGCTCTGTCGTAAAACCATTCTCCCACTGCTGTCGCTATTTTCTATCATACAAAAAAACCAGTTACCAGGTTTGTGAGTGTTTTTTTTCAGTTACTAGAACATCATCATCGACAAAAAGAATGTTCACGCATTGTTTTGGAAATTCTACAGACAAAGGTCACTTACAGTTTGAGCAATAGCAGGGGAAACTGGCATGTACCAGGTTTCCTGGAATTCAGTTTGGCAATGAGCATAACAGGAGTCTATGTATACTCCCCTTGCTAATGAATCTGCAGATCTGGGCAATGCGTTCAAGAACTCCATCCTGAATGCTGAAACAAACGCCAACACAAAAGAGCAAATGGGTTGTGAGAAGTAACCATATACTATATTAGTAAAAACGGACTGCACTGAGTGAAAGACGGACTGCATAGTAGCCCTCTTTATTTACTTAACTAGGCAAATTAAATTGTAAGCAACTTAAAAATGGTGTAACAATAGCAAATGCGCTATCATACGTACCTTGCATTGTTTTTAGCTCTAGAGGTGAGCAATTGTGTATGTCGAGCTTGCAGGCGTTCCAGGAGCCATGAGGATCGGCATCAGCCGGAGCCAAGATGTTCCTTATCTGAAATCCAAAGAATGTTACACATCTTTTAAGATCAGTATCTATGTTTTGATCAAGCTATATACTAGGTGAAATAAAATATTTCAGCTTCTTCAGTATGTAGAGTAGTGAGAGCCAACCTGCCATGAATCATATGCAGCGTTGAGAAGGAAAATCGGCGTTCGAACTTGTTGAATGACATTCTGAGGAAAGAAACACTGTAACAGTACGAAGTGTTCAGAAATGTGTTACTGAGAATGCAGAAAACGTAAGGCGATCGAAAGGACAATCAGTAGCAGTTGCAAAGAGAACACTCACTGATGATGGTGTTGAGGTACTTCTGGTACACGATGCAGGCAAATTCTTCACTGATCCCTACAAGCTTGGTCTGATTAGGAATTATAATCCATAGGAATAATGCAAATCACACATTTGATGATTTTGAATATATGCACATAATAACATACATGTAAAGAAACCACTTGGTTGAAATAGGCTTCAATGTGGGGTACTCCTGCAGTATCTTTCCTGTTTGGAGAACACTCTGCCTTTTAGAATTTGGATTTAGATTGGTTAGAGACAAGTAGATACTCGTGTGTCGTTTTTTCGCGTTCAGTTTCGATTCTAGCAGAATTGGGGAGCTGGAGTTAATTGGAATTGGACCAGACCATTCTTCGTGTACGAAAAATGTATCTGGTGGAATTGGACGCACAGCCAAAATTGTGTCCAATTCCGGCTCCAATTCCTGTGCGGAAAACGTCACCTCGATATAGTATTTGGTGTAAGGTGCTTTATTTATGATGAGCTTACACATTGATGAAATAGCCAGCATCCGAAAGGCATTTCACTTTAGTACCCATAGGCAGAAGAGCTCTGAAGCTATCACAATGCAAAATAGAAGCCAGGCCACCAGCTGAACATCCTGACAGAATAGCCTGTAAAAATCCACAGTTTAAGCAAAATCATCAACATCCTCACAGCCAAATCGAGAAACCTGGATGCATTTTTTTCGGCGGCCAAACTAAAAGAGGATTCGCCAAAATTCGTAGCAAAGTTAGAATTCGGCAGCCAAACCCATCATTTTTAATGTTCGGAAAATGTATCTGACGGAATCGAGTCCAATTCCATAGCAGAAAATGTCCAATTAAACAATAAAAAAGGGGGTCTCACATTTTCAGCATTTCTCATCCCTTTAGCTAGAAGATCCTCCATAACAGCAAGCCAAACCCTTGCACCTCTGTAGTGAAGCTTGGTTTCCTGACAAATTGCCATCTTATTAACAATGTAAAATCGAAATTGCAATTCCCATAGAACACAAACGAAAACAAGACGAAAGCTTACAGGATTTACTGCTTCTACGTCACCGGTAAAAGATGATCCGTCACAATATCTTATCTTAACTCTGTTCCAGTTGTAGAAATCTAAAATAAAAATACGTTAGAAATTAAAAGAGGCTATGAAGAATGGTAAAGTTAGTGACTAGTAGTCGATTGTACCTGGATTAAATCCGTGCCTATTGCTCATGATTCCAGAAAAGGCTAACTGGTTTCCCATTTGCTTGGATGAACCTAAGCGAGTGTTTTTACGAGCAAGACACGAAGTGACATTGTTGCACCATCCTCCTCCCTGAAAATACCACGTACCACCATTACATTTTGTTATAATGAATGGAATGTTAATGTAGCCCTCTAAAGGCTCCAATTTCGGCCAGAATTATCGATTCCGTTAGAATTCAAATCCCAGCCGGAATTGGCAAGAATTACAGCGGAATTCAACGGCTGGAATTGAGTGAAATCCATTGATCTCACGCATCCAGAAAAAAAGTATCTGGCAAAATTCCACCCACGTCCGGAATGGGGTCCAATTCCAACCCGAAAAACAACACCCCAAGTACACTCATCGAATCTAAACCAAACCATATGTGTTAGGCAACCAAACCATGTGTGTACATCCATCAATTAGACATCAAAATCAAGACTTTTATGTACTACCAAATCAAATGTCTGGATTTTTTTTCTGCCAGTTAGTTAGTTGGGTAATTTAGAAAAATGATTAGGTGAATGGTGTGATTGGGAAATGCCAACCTCAAGTTGAATTAACCAATTATTGATCCCAGTTCCATAGCCTTCATCAAAGTTGTAAGCCGGCGGGCTTCCATCCAAGCAAACTGGAAAAGACGACAGCAAGACCAAAACATTATGAAGAACAAAACTACAAACAAAAGCCACAGTTAATTAAGAGATTAACAAGCATATACTTACCAGCTCCTTTTGCAATACCACTGGTCACATACGTAATTGGAGCATAATGGCCTTCAGTTGTGCTTATGAAAAACAGAACAAAAGACACAAAGATACTGGACCATTTGCCTAACTCGCATAATCTTCTCTCCCCCATTTCTGCACTTTTTTCGAAGACAAATAATCTATATATTATATAAGGATAGATCGCATGGTTTTAAATAAAAAGTTAATTCAGTTGGGATGAGCTCTAGAATGACACTCGACGAACATCAACGGTCAGTAATGTATTCATTGTTCCGACTTAGTGAGATACGACAGCTAAAAGCATAACGAAAAACGAGCTGTTAAACAGAATGACATCAAAAGGCTAAACGAAAATGAAGCAAGTCTTTGATAACGAGAATGATTTAAACCTGAATGAAGAAGGAATCTTGAGGGCAGAGAACTTCACTGCAAAAAAAGCTCAGAGTAAACCTTGTTGTTCAGTATTCGAAGAAGCTCTGCAATGAAGATTGCAAGCTGTGTACATGCAATTCAGCAACAAAAAAGGCTGCAGGGAGACAAAATGAGAAAGTGGCACGCATTTAAAAGGAGAATGTTGATGCTCAAGATTTTGTTTCCAAATGAAAACATATATATTCTAAACTAGAAACTTCTATTTTAATAGAGAAAACACCCAAGGACCAACTGTACGTAGGAGGGAAAATGTACCAAAAATGATGAAGGTTATTCTTCTATCTTCAATTTTATTCTTACCGGTTCAGTTTTTTATTTTTAAATTCTTAAAATGGTATATATTCTTTCTTTTCTTAAATATATGTAAGTTTTTGTTCAGTTCCACTCATTGTAATTAGTAATTAGTTAATTTTCTTATAAATATATATTGTGCGGCTGTCAAATCAATATCCCACTTTTATTCCCCATCTCGGTTGTTATAGTCGTTATAGCCGTAAAAGAAGTTGAGGGTCATAATGACAATATCTATCTATTGTTTATGAAAACTCTGAGTTTTGAAGAAAACATCCTCAACACTATGTATTTGAAAAATGCACATTTGAGATGAAATGTGGGCTCAAAGGAAAAGTGTTTTCGTAAAACACTGGCCAATTAAAACCAAACAAAAATTGTTTCTTTCTTACTATGAGTTTTCACAAACCCCTTCTAATTTCCTTTGTACCAAACGAGGCCTTAGTGTACGAGGGGAAATGTATGAGAGTTAATGGATGACACGTAATACATCACTATGCTTCTAAACCGACATTCACGTTTGATACTTTTAGTTATGCTATTCTGTTTTCAGGTCGATCGATCTTTAATTTTTTCATATTTTCGACTTTACTAGTGGTTAATTACCATTATCAAAATATAATTCAAACTCTGATTCAAGGCATGTCTCTTAATTTTAAACAATACACGATGCATATTCCAAGTTCATAATTAAGTGACCACGTTGGCACAAAGGCCAAACTTAGGTGACTAGAAAAGTATATTTTTTCGATGAAATAACAATGAAATCCTAATACCCTATCACTGTACTTCGTTGGCTGTTAAGAATTAAGATGAAGTAGACTATTCAGGGACAGGATTAGTGCAACATTGGCCCATCAAAGTGAACAGTTGTGTCCCCTCTGAGAGAAGAAAATAACTGGAAACTCCAAGCACTACATTACATCCATGACCGTTGAAACCTTCACAATCACGGCTTACCACTCAGCCAATAGTTAGTTATATATCCTTCGGTCATTAAAATTATCACACTTATATACGTTATCGTTTTAAAAGATTGGTTCCAGTTAAGATAAAAACCTTTATCGTTTTACATGTTCAATACTTATTACGTACGCATGTTGCAACAGTGAAAGAGTTTTCCCTGGGCATGCAAGCTGTATTCGAGGAAGCGTAAGCTGTGAGACAAAGTAGAATAAACGGACCTAAGCCAACCTTGACAGATAAGGTCAACACGTAGCCATCCATAGCGTAGGGAGACCAAAGAAGGGACATCCTGACGCAATGCCTAACTGTCGATTAGGGCTTTTCCATCGGTCGCTTATAGCAAGAGAAACTGAACCCGCGGCCATAGACAGCTACACAAGAGAGGAGCCCTTGGCTTTTTTACTTGGAAGATAAGTTGGAGAAGGTCAGATGCCGAGAAAGCTGGTACAAGCCCAATGGGTATATAGATGTTTCATATCATATTATATAAATTTAGTTATTTAAAGTTTAGAATTTTGGGTTTAGGGTTATTTAATTATTTATTATTCAGAATTCTAATTACATCACTGGTCATAAGTTATTTACAATCCAACTTAATGTACCAACGTGGAAATAAGATACCCGGGTATAGAATAGATGAAATGAATTAGTAGAAAACTCAGTTGTAATTGTTACAAGTCTGGGTAACTAAAATACCAGACTTGAGTAATACAATACAATACAATGACCTCTTTTACGTTCCAGGCGTACTTGCAGTAGTAGAATTATAGTTAGTTAGTTACTAACCTGGGATTTTAAACTCCGCGAAATCTGTGAGACTCCCGCTAACGTACACGTACGTAAAAGTATATATGATTTTGAGCAATACTGCAATAGAGCAGAAAGAGATGAACAGCAATTCCGAGAATATTGAGGAGAAAAACCCAGGTGGATAAGCTGAACTAGTTGGAAGAAGAAGAAGAAATTAAAGAAGAAACAGATGAACTACTGAAGAGAGCAAGTTGCAGTGGGGGCCAAACAACTAATATGAACTTGCGTAGCCTACTTAATTACTCTCTCTGCTGTATTGTAAGTCTTGATTGATGAAAATGACCTTTTTATTTTGCTCTATCCGGACGTCTCTCCCTCTCTTCTGTGTTTTGTCTTTCCTTGTGTTCTTTCCCACAACAAATGAATCACCCAATTGCTTACTGCTTTTTTGGAAATTCTCAGTTCCAATCATTAGATTATATCAATCCATTTCTTTTTCGCCTTAATTAATATCCTCTATGGTCATCGATTGTATTATTTATTTTTTTCTATCTTATATCAATCGAAAGTTTCAAAAATCTCGTTTATTATAAAAGAAAATACACTTGCGTTACTGTGGTACACTTCCAATTGACATACATCTAATTGTTACTAGTTTTTAAATGGGTATCCGGTTTAGTGAAAAGACAGTATTACCCTGTCTTAGGTAGACACCGTTGGATTTAATTTGATGATTGGACGGCCATGAAGGACTTCCGACAAGGCACTTAATGCCAATCTCAACTCGAATCTGACTTCCCTGTTGCCCCTTGATCCAATTTTTGTAAAACATCGCCTTTTCTCTTCTTCCCCATCCACTGTACAACGGGGCATCTCCTGAACTACTTCCGACTCCGAATCTCTGAGATCCGAACGGCTAAGACACATTAATCCGCCGTTCTGGAGCGCATTGAGCCAGCCGGAATCGGAAGCCTCTGTATCTGAAGTCTCCAGAGAGGAAGATTTGTGCAATTCCTTTGCATGAATCCTGTTACATCTGCAAAGCCCTAAAGTATATACCCATCGGCTTCTTTCTATCTATCTGCTGAAGAATTGGGGGAAGCATTTGCAATTTGAGAAAAGCTGGATCAACTCAAATCCATCGGGAGGGAGCTCGCCATGGGCTCCCAAGGAGGAATCGGCCAATCGAAGGAGTTCCTTGATCTGGTCAAGTCAATCGGCGAAGCCCGATCGAAGGCTGAGGAGGACCGTATAATCCTCCGGGAAATCGAAACTCTAAAGCGACGCCTCGTCGAGCCTGGAATCCCCAAGCGCAAGATGAAGGAATACATTATGCGGTTGGTGTACGTGGAGATGCTCGGCCACGATGCTTCCTTTGGGTACATTCATGCCGTCAAAATGACACACGACGACCATTTGTTCCTCAAGCGGACGGGTTACTTGGCTGTCACTCTCTTCCTCAATGAAGATCACGATTTGATCATCTTAATTGTCAACACCATTCAGAAGGACTTGAAATCTGACAACTTTCTGATCGTGTGCGCTGCATTGAATGCGGTCTGTAAATTGATCAACGAGGAGACAATACCTGCTGTTTTGCCTCAAGTAGTGGAATTATTGGGCCATCAGAAGGAGGCAGTTAGAAAGAAGGCTATCATGGCTCTCCATCGCTTCTACCAGAAGTCTCCTTCCTCTGTTTCTCATCTCATTTCCAACTTCCGAAAGGTCAGAGTTTTACGCACATAAATGCATCAAAATCTGCCCCACATCTCCTTATATTCTATTGAAGAAATGAATCTGTCAATTTGGTGTCTGGAAAATCTGTGTTAATTATGATAAGTGGGCTTTGTAGTGGCTGATGTAGCTTTCTGTTTGTGGTTATAACTTATAACAACTCTATTACTGGTTCGATGAATGAAGCATAAGTTATTGATGGCCATTCCATTTACAAATACATTTTAAATTAGCCCTCATTAATTTCTATAGTTTTGAGCGACTGGTGTAAATTTTGGTTTCAAGTATACATAGTATCCCCTTTTTTGGTTCCTTGAATTCCCCCATTGAAAGTTATTTTACATTTCTCTGTACGTCATGAGCTATTGGCACCAGCCTTCTGAATATGACATTCAGGTGTATTTTACTGCAGAGGCTATGTGATAATGATCCTGGTGTCATGGGTGCAACACTTTGTCCTCTTTTTGATCTTATCAGTAGAGATGTTAGCTCATTTAAGGATTTGGTGGTCAGCTTTGTAAGCATCCTTAAACAAGTAGCTGAACATAGGTTGCCGAAGACTTACGATTATCATCAGATGCCAGCTCCATTCGTACAGGTATCTTCAGCATGCTATATTTTCTTGATGAGGATGTGATGATGGCTGTAAATTGTCGCATGGCGTATCACGTGGTCTTCTTTTAGATCTCTTAGATTTTTTTTTTGATTTGTATATCTTTTCCAATATGATGCTAAATCATAAGGCAATTGGTGGGTAACTGCTATAAACTCGGAAGAATTGTGTGCATATTTTTGTGGATTCGAAGTCTCTAATCCTAGTTAAGTCGCCATACGATTGTGGGAGACAATATACAAATCCACTTAAACAGAGGATATTCCTGTGGGAGTTAACCGGTAGGTCAACTGATTGGGGAAGACGTAAATGGTGTATTTTATGCACCCCTGATCGTTTAAGAGAACTTTTATGCGGAATATTAATAAAAAGTACAAATGACATCTCATTTTGGGAAACATTGTTACGGATTCATGTTTTTAATAGCAGGTGCAATAGATAGGGTTCTGGTAGGACTTGAACTGATGAATAGTGAGCTTTTGATGTTGAAGTTACAACTTTTCACCTGCTGATTGTTTCTGCATTCCTATCAAAATTTCTTGATCTCACCTTCTATGAATAGGTACGATATATCAATAGTCTGCGAGCAGAATGACAGTTCTAGTTGCATTTCAATCATTGAATTGATAATCATCTCATTACTTTCAACTCAGTACTTTCAACTCTGTTGATTGTATGCATAATACAGGGCCACTGAATAAGTTACGTTTTTGCTGCATTGTGAAGTTAATTTTACTCATGATTAAGCTTAGTCGGGCTACCTGCGAGTTTATGATGTTATGCATTATATTTATCGTACTGTTACCTACTAGAAACAATTTTTGTGAAGTCCCAGTTTTATTCTTCTTTTAAGCTTGTTGTCCTTCTTAACATAATTAATATCCAGTAAATTTCCTTGAATTTCACAGATTAGGTTGCTGAAAATTCTGTCACTTCTTGGAAGCGGTGATAAACATGCAAGCGAGCAGATGTACACTGTTGTTGGTGACATATTGAGGAAGTGTGATTCATCAAGCAATATAGGAAATGCTATACTCTATGAATGTGTATGCTGTGTATCTTCAATGCATCCTAGTCCTAAGTTGCTGGAATCTGCGGCAGATGTAATAGCAAGATTTCTAAAGGTGAATCTCTTGCGTTGATCCTGGTACAGTGTTGGTTTTCCTCAGCCGTTTTGAGAAATGTGTTTTATCTCCATTGAATTGTGGCTGCTGATTTTGTTAGCAGAGTGACAGCCATAATCTGAAGTATTTAGGCATAGACGCCCTCTGTCGATTGATAAAATTGAGTCCAGAGATAGCAGAACAACACCAGCTGGCTGTGATAGATTGCTTAGAGGTGAGACTCTGTCTCGTGTATGCTTATTAATGCAATGACCTCAAGTTCATTCCAATTGTTACAATTAAGCGAGATAAAGAAGAGAAAGAAAATAAGTTGCTCTAATATGTTATTTCAACTCTAAGCGAGATAAAGAAGAGAAAGAAACATGATGATGATATTATAACCACTACTGCACCAATGTTTTCATTACTTGATATTGTTACATGCACAGGACCCAGATGATACCCTAAAGCGAAAAACCTTTGAGCTGCTGCTCAAAATGACGAAGTCATCCAATGTGGAAGTGATTATTGACCGCATGATTGATTACATGATTAGCATAAATGACAATCATTACAAAACCGATATTGTATCTCGATGTGTTGAACTTGCAGAGCAATTTGCACCAAGCAACCAATGGTTTATTCAGGTAAATGTTGTAGGTGCAATATCTTATCAATAGTCAGTGGTTGCTTTGATCAACGTTTCATCTTTAGTATCATTATTAATGGCACTCAACTGGACAGATCATGAACAGAGTCTTTCAACATGCTGGAGATCTTGTAAACATTAAGGTCGCCCACAACTTGATGCGCTTAATTGCTGAAGGATTTGGTGAAGATGATGATACTGCAGATACTCACCTTAGATCATCAGCTGTAAGTAACTATTTTTTTTCATTTAAGGTGTATATACATCATACATGTAGAATATAGATACATTTCAAAATTGGTTGCTATCAATTTTATGTTCCAAGAATTTACGCCGGTGACGTTTTGGATCACAAAATTACGTTGCATGTAGTGTTTGAATAGATATTGCAATCTTCGGTGGATGATTTGAAGAGAATCTGTAAAAATAATTTCTTTATCCTACTCTTCATGGTTATAAGCACTTCTTTAACCTTGGGTTTGGTAGTTATGTGGAGTTAAGTTCATTGGCTTGCTACCCATGGTGGGATCAATTTTTCTGATCTTCTCATCTGAAAAACAACCTGACGGATTTTCTGTTAACCAGTTGGCTAAATGGGTGCATCCAAAATAGTTTATTCGTTGTATGAGGGATCGATTCAAACTTTCTGTGGGTTGTCTTCATTTATTTTGTTTCAGCTTGGAAACATTTCGAGGCATGTTAAGGTCTTCCTCTTGTTGTGTTGACAAGCTATGTTAGGTTTCGTTCATTACTCAAGTACAATGCTATCCATCTAATCCACTTGGGTCATCTCCTCCCTTGAACATTATGCTGTAACATCCACTGCATCATGCTATGGACATTGGCTGATGCTTTTGTAGATGCCATTTTCAAGTGATTGTCTTGGTACTGTATGACGAACGTTGAAGTTCTACGATATGGCATGACCAAATAGGTTATGCAAAATTAAATGGCCATAGTTCTCTTTCAGTGATCTTTTTTGTATGAAACATTAGTTTTAGCCTTGTTCTTCCTTGCCATCTTATTTTGTATTCTGAAATCGCATTTTTTTATGGTAATTGAGTAATTGTCTTCTGAAACTCTTGTCTGCAGGTGGAGTCATATTTACGAATTATAGGAGCACCAAAGCTGCCATCCGTTTTTCTTCAAGTATATTTTCTTAACTGAGGTCAACTTTCCCTTCAGAGTTTAGTTAGCATTAATTAAACTTCTGAAATGCTGATTGCAGGTTATTTGCTGGGTATTGGGTGAATTTGGAACCGCTGATGGAAAGTATTCTGCATCATATATTACTGGGAAGTTGTGTGATGTAGCTGAGGCATACTCAGATGATGAACCTGTCAAGGTATCAGTTACTTTATAAATGGCTTCCTACCCTAGAGTGGATGTAAAAGTAACCTTGTTGGGAGATGTTGATTAATCTTCCGGTGGATTTCTGCTTCATTCTATAATTTGTTGCACATGTCATCTGTTTTGCTAATCTTTGAAGAGGTTCTGTTTTCTGTTATACTTTATCTGTGATTAAGCCTCTAATTGTTGCTATCAGATTCTATCTGTCACCATATACATATCTGTTTTTTACATCCCCTAGCTTAGCTTTTGCACCTCCACCCATTTTTCTATGTGAAGAAAGCTCGCTGAATTTTTGTGTGGTAAACTGTCCATTCACTGTCACTCTTATTTCTTTCTAAGCCTCATCAATTTATTTGGGCGAGTTGATAAAAGTGCTCTGGAGTTGTTTGCTTTCTTTATGTTATCTTTGTGTCCCGCAAATATATTTCCAATTGCTGTAAACGTTGCTGAATCAACATTCTTATTGTTTGTACTTTTACATCTGGTCTGTTTTGGGATTCTTGTCAATTCAGATTTATTTGTGCATCTTTAATCAATTTGTTGATAAAAAATTTATTAAAGAACTTAGAATCAGTTATTTTGGTTTCTTAGGTTATGTTAATGAAAAATGTTTAGTCCATCAGTTTAACATGTTTTGCCATTCTGAAGGGTTATGCTATGACAGCACTCATGAAGATATATGCCTTTGAGATGGCTGCTGGTAGAAAAGTGGACGTGCTACCGGAGGTAGGGTAGTCCATTCTTTTTTCTGTGAATGAATTTAATCTACTTAATATGAATTTTCCTTCCTTGTAATATTTCCAGCATAATTTCTGATATTCCTGTCAGTTTGTTTCAATTGGTAAGTATTTCAGTGAGGCCATGTAGTCAATCAGTCATTGTGTACGTGTATTTGAACCCCTCTTCTGCATCAAATTAGCAGTTAGATTTCTGATCCGACTCTCAGATTAGGATCTGCTTTTCCTTTTTGTTCAAGGTCCAATGCTAGTTTTACTAGTATACACATTTTCTGAATTTCTGCTAGTTAGTCATCTAGAAGTGTACAAAGTAATTTCTAGTGAACATAATGTACCCGGAAGCAACTCTCTTAGCAGATGAAGGTTGAAAATTGCATATTTAGAACTCGATGGGTTTGGTTAGCATGCTAATATGTTATCATGTACCGTTTGATTTGGATGATAGAGATCGTATGCATGCATGATTTCAGCTTTGCTGCCCTTGGTATTTTCCTAGTGTTGAAATTTTATATCTCCTCTTTTTTTATGTATCATGATTAGATAAATTTGATACTGCCATTTGTAACTCCTAGGTTTGTTAAATGCAGTGTGAAACGTTGATTGAAGAATTGTCAGCTTCCCACTCAAGTGACTTGCAGCAGCGTGCATATGAACTCCAAGCAGTCCTTGCCTTAGATGCCCAAGCTATTGAAAACATCATGCCATCAGACGCAAGCTGTAGAGAGATTGAGGTTCACTGCTTTCAAAATCTGTTTCATAGTTTAACTTCTTTTATGAGTTGAAATGCCCGTCTTTCTTGTTTGTGCATTACATTTGCCTCTAGGATCTTTGCATGACTACCTATTAGCTTCTGGTCTCTTACATCATTGATACTGACGAACTCTTATCCAGTTCCTGGAAGAGTAAAATTGACTTAACATACTGCCGTGGGATTAAATGATAACTGGAAATCCAATTTTATGCACCTATTTCTTCAGTTTTCCTTGAATGCTTTTCAACTTATACATGCAAATGCCTTGATGCTTAAATCTGTGCTACTACCGACATTTTGTGTGTGTATATTGATGCCTTTCTTTCTGTTTACAGATTGATAAAAGCCTCCCTTTCCTTAATGATTTCGTTGAACGGGCAATAGAAAAGGGATCTCAACCATACATTCCAGAAAGTGAACGTTCTGGGTTTGCAGGTGTCAGTTACTTAAAGAACCAAGACCTGCAAGAAGTTCCTTCTCATGGTCTTAGGTTCGAGGCCTATGAGCTTCCAAAGCCCTCTGTGCCCCTAACAACTCCTCCTGTATTTATTGGAACATCCAATGAACTCATTCCAGTTCCTGAGCCATCGTTTAATTTGGTGAATCATACGCCTGTATCTCTATCATCATCTGATTCAGGACACACAGCCGTCAAGTTACGACTTGATGGGGTTCAAAAGAAGTGGGGTAGGTCCACTTATTCATCTTCAGTATCCACTACAAGTGCTGCCCCGCAGGATACCGTCAATGGGGAGACATCACCAGATGCTGCAGCAGCCGCATCTGCTGCTGCTATTCCTAAAGGACGAGAAACAACTTACGAACCAAGGAAGCCCCAAGTAGAAATATCTCCAGAAAAGCAAAAGCTTGCAGCATCACTGTTTGGAGGATCATCAAAACAGGAAAGGAAGTCATCCCTATCTGGCCAAAAGACTGTAAAGTCAAGTGGCCATGCAGCAAAGGGATCAGATTCGTCGGAGGCTAAGAAGAAGGCTCCTGTTCAGCCACAACCAGATTTGCTCGACTTAGGTCAAACAAGTAATGCAAGCACAACCCCATCAGTTGACCCTTTCAAACAATTGGAGGGGCTACTTGATGTTGTCGAAGTTAATTCATCGGCAAATCACAGTAATGTCAGTGGCACAAAAGCACCAGATATGATGGGCTTATACGGAAACTCTACTACTACTACTGGTCAGAATGGTGGCCACCATTCCTCAAGTATCGATGATGTCGATAATCTTATGTCTGGTTTGTCATCTGCAACAGCAGGCACTTCTCAAGCGGGGATTACGACTTCTCAGGCTGCCCCAATTAGTAAAGGTCCGAATCTAACAGATGCCCTGCAGAAGGATGCACTGGTAAGGCAGATGGGTGTGAACCCGTCGAGCCAAAATACCAACTTATTTAAAGATCTGTTAGGCTGAAGTTTGAAAGCTGGTGTTGTGCCGTGTGTATATCCATCTGAACATGAGATCACCTGCTACATGACCTTTTCTGCACAAACTTACTTAGGGAAGGCAGTGTATATGCTATGAAGCACCAGTACCAGGCCGTGTATTTCCGACTGTCCGTCTGACTACCAAGCTCATTGCATTGGCTCGACAAGCAGAGTTTGTGTTGGTTGGAGGTCTCCACAGGTAGACAGTTTTCGTGTATTGTGTTGGAGGGTGAGTAGAGTTGTTTTGGTTTGTTGGTTGCGAAACAGGGAATCCATAGTTGTAGATTAGTGTACATGAGGCGGATGCATTTAATTTTCCCACTCTTTGCATGAGAATTTGTGGCCTAACAGAAACATCTCGTTTGGTAACTGTCTTCTCATTCGTGGCGAGTTTCTTCTATGTTATACTACCATCATGTATACTTGCTTCTTTCTTGTCCCCTTTACAAATGACTTTTTTGGTGCCTCGAAATCTTAATACAATACTGCTATTACTGGATAATGTTTTGTCTACTTCAGCATCATTATTAATGCTACTGTTTACAGTATCAATAAGCCAATTTGGAAGTGCAATCCCTGAGTAGGGGCAGCATGAAATTGAGATTGTCGTTTCATGAGCGATTTAATTCCTATCTCTCGTAAATCCAAAACTAGACATACATACGTATTAGCTCTCCAAATTTCGCAACATCCTCAAGTACCACCAACTGTGAATCACCTTTGAACCTTACCTGTGTGCATCCCAAATTGATAACCCAACGGATGGTTTCCAACAATGCCATAACTTCATACTCCTTCACTGCAACAGTGCCTCCACCATTAGTATTCAGAACTTGACCACCACTTGCCTAGTCCGACAAGATCATCCCTACTCTTGTACCGGTCATCCACCCTAGCCACTCGAGGTGGTTCCAACTTCCGTCGCACTTGTAACCATTCCTCAACCTCTGTCGTCCATCATACACAATCATGGCTGGCGGTTTTGCCGTCTTCGACCACACTCAGACTCTCTGGCCATAAGCTTCAACAGGGCAATCGTTTGTAGAATGTTCAGAGATTGATCTGTAGACTTTTTCACACCCAATCCTCAACTTCTGCCACCAGCTGATTAAGTTATCCCGTGTTTGCCAAAAACCTGCACATTTCCACCAAGTGCTAGCGATGGAGCATGCCAAAAAAAGGATGCTCATAGCACAACACATGGAAAGAGGAGCTTCTTCACCTATGCCCTATATAAATACACTCAGGTCAGACACCCGGTTTGTCGGATTGGTCGGATCGTCTTAGGCAGAAGTGTCTGAGAGTTCTGGTGGGCTGTTGCGTTTGGGAAGTTGGGTATCCGACCATTGGGCCTGGGCACAACAGATACCAATAATAATAAAACTAATATCAATTTACAGAAATATCCTTTTAGTTTCAACCATTTGATCACATCAATGGTTGAACTTCTCATGTGAGAGCAGTACCTCCGTTTTCTCTTCTTCTCCATCCACTGTAAAAACATCTCCCAAGCTACTTCCGACTCTTGAGATCTGAGTGACCAGGACACAGTAATCCGCCGTTCTGGAGCGCATTGAGCTAATCTCAAGTCTCGAAAGAGGAAACTTTGTACAATTCCTTTGAAAGAATCGAGTTGCATCAGCAAAGCACTAAAGTATACATCTCTCGGCCTCTCTCCGTGGATCTTCTCTCGAATCGCGGGAAGCATTTATAATTTGAGCAAAGATGGAGCAACTCTTCAAATCCGTCGGGAGGGAGCTCGCCATGGGCTCCCAAGGAGGAATCGGCCAATCGAAGGAGTTCCTTGATCTGGTCAAGTCAATCGGCGAAGCCCGATCGAAGGCTGAGGAGGACCGTATAATCCTCCGGGAAATCGAAACGCTAAAGCGACGCCTCGTCGAGCCTGGAATCCCCAAACGCAAGATGAAGGAATACATTATGCGGTTGGTGTACGTGGAGATGCTCGGCCACGATGCTTCCTTTGGGTACATTCATGCCGTCAAAATGACACACGACGACCATTTGTTCCTCAAGCGGACGGGTTACTTGGCGGTCACTCTCTTCCTCAATGAAGATCACGATTTGATCATCTTAATTGTCAACACCATTCAGAAGGACTTGAAATCTGACAACTTTCTGATCGTGTGCGCTGCACTGAATGCGGTTTGTAAATTGATCAACGAGGAGACGATACCTGCTGTTTTGCCTCAAGTAGTGGAATTATTGGGCCATCAGAAGGAGGCTGTTAGAAAGAAGGCTATCATGGCTCTCCATCGCTTCTACCAGAAGTCTCCTTCCTCTGTTTCTCATCTCATTTCCAACTTCCGAAAGGTCAGCATGTTGTGAACATGAATGCATCAAATTCTGCTCCACACCTCGTTATATTCTATTGAAGAAATGCATTTGTCAATTTGGTGCCTGGCGAGTTCGTTCTGATCGTGACAATTTGTCTTTCTAGTGGCTGATGTAGTTTACTGTCTATGGTTATAGCAACTCTATTGGTATACGTCGAGGGCCGTTCCATTTACAAATATATTTTAAATCGGGCCGTCATTAATTTCTTTACTTTGTATTACTCTCATAACGTATATATTTCTGTATACGTCGTGAGTTATTGGCACCAGCCTTCTGAATATGACATTCAGGTGTATTTAACTGCAGAGGCTATGTGATAATGATCCTGGTGTCATGGGTGCAACGCTTTGTCCTCTTTTTGATCTTATCAGTAGAGATGTTAGCTCATTTAAGGATTTGGTGGTCAGCTTTGTAAGCATACTTAAACAAGTAGCTGAGCATAGATTGCCGAAGACTTATGATTACCATCAGATGCCAGCTCCATTTGTACAGGTATCTTCATTATGTTGTGTTTTCTTGATGAAGATGGAATGGTGGCTGTAAAATGTTGTATGTTAGTATCTGCTCTATCACATGTCTCTTCTTTGAAGATCTCTTGGGTTTGTTTTGCTTCGTTTATTTTTTCCGATATCTGGGTAGATGCTAAATTATAAGCCAATGGGTGGGTAACTGCCTTAGGATAAACTTGGAAGAACTGTGTATCAAATTTTGGATTAACTAAATAGTTTTCAGTCGTGACCCAAAGAACGTGAGCTAACTTAACACTTGCTTAGGAAAGCGATAGCCTTTGGGAGTATATTCGACCCCTAACCCTGAGGACTTTATAGATGCTATAAGAAAACTTAGTAAAAAATTATGTTGAGAAATTTATGAAGATCAAATTAAGCCTCAACAGGGAAATCGGTGTCCTCTAGCATGGGTAGATCAACTGTTTGGGGCTGACTTTAACGGTTGTTTTGTGCATCCTTGACCGTTTTAGAGACCAAATATGCTGAATATAAATAAATAGCTACATGACATCTCATTTTGGGAAACATTGTCACTACCGGTTCACCTTTTTAATGGTAGGTACTGTAGATATTGAATTAGGATCCTGGTAGGACTTGAACTGGTGGATATTGAGCTCTTGATGTTGAAGTTACAACGTTTCACCTGCTGATGATTGTTTCTGCGTTCCTATCAAAATGCTGTGATGTCACCTTCTATTAATAGCTGTTATTTATCAACAGTCTGCGAGCAATTGATTCATTGAATTGAGAATCATCTCATGACTTTCACCTCTGTTTGATGATACCTATAACACAGGCGCACTGAATCAGTTATGTTTTTGCTACATTGTGAGGTTAATTTTACTCATAATTAAGCTTAGTTGGATTACCTGCGAGTATTACAATGCTATGCTTTATATTTATTGTACTCTTTACCTGCGCAAAAAAAAATATTGAAGTCCAAATGGTTGATATTGGTGTTAACCAAGTTAAGGTTGCTTTTGTACCATGCAATTTTATTCTTCTTTTGAGCTTGCTTCCTTGTTAACTATGATTAATAGCCGGTCAATTTTCCTTGAATTTCACAGATTAGGTTGCTAAAAATTCTGTCACTGCTTGGAAGCGGTGATAAACATGCAAGTGAGCAGATGTACACTGTTGTTGGTGACATATTGAGGAAGTGTGATTCATCAAGCAATATAGGAAATGCTGTACTCTATGAATGTGTATGCTGCGTGACTTCAATGCATCCGAGTCCTAAGTTGTTGGAATCTGCGGCAGATGTAATAGCAAGATTTTTAAAGGTGAATCTCTTGCGTTGATTCTGGTACGTTTTGAGAAATGTGTTTTATCTCCATTGAATTGTTACTGCTGATTTTGTTGGCAGAGTGACAGCCATAATCTGAAGTATTTGGGCATAGACGCACTCGGTCGACTGATAAAATTGAGTCCAGAGACAGCAGAACAACACCAGCTGGCTGTGATAGATTGCTTAGAGGTGAGACTCTGTCATGAGTATGTGTATTAATGCAATGACCTCGGGTGCACTTCAATTGTTGAAGTTAAGAGAGTAAAAGAAGAGAGAAGATAAGTTGCTCTAATATGATATTTCAACTCTGCAATTGTGTTATTCTGTAACATCGTGAAGTTGATAATGATACTATACGAGTTAGTTGTTACTACAGTAACATGGTACCCAGGGTTGTTTTGTTGGTAATGCAACATACTATATCGAGATGTGTAGTCTTTACAGTCTTGCTTATTACGAGGTGGTAAAATTCAACGTGCATGTGGAGAGTTTGTAAACTCAGTTTTCTCCTTAAAGTTGGTGAGGATCTACTGTGCCGTAAAATGGACACAACATGATAAGTAGTATATGTGACTTTTGGGAGATATAACCACTAATGGACGCATGTTTTCATTCTTTTAACGACTATTCATGAGGTTCTTGCAGACTGTGGTTGGTTATGATGCATTACTTGATATTGTTACATGCACAGGACCCAGATGATACCCTAAAGCGAAAAACCTTTGAGCTGCTGCACAAAATGACGAAGTCATCCAATGTGGAAGTGATTGTTGACCGCATGATTGATTACATGATCAGCATAAATGACAATCATTACAAAACCGATATAGTATCTCGTTGTGTTGAACTTGCAGAGCAATTTGCACCAAGCAACCAATGGTTTATTCAGGTAATGTTGTATGCTGAATATCTTATCAATGGTCAGTTGCTTTGATCTTACATTTCATCTTTAGTATCATTATTAATGGCACTCAACTGGACAGACCATGAACAGAGTCTTTGAACATGCTGGAGATCTTGTAAACATTAAGGTAGCCCACAACTTGATGCGCTTAATTGCTGAAGGATTTGGCGAAGATGATGATACTGCAGATACTCACCTTAGATCATCTGCTGTAAGTAATTCTTACATATGTAGAATATAGATACACTTGAAAATTTGTTGGTATCTTACAAGAATTTTGGATCATAAAATTATGATGCCTATAATACTTGAATGGATATTGCAATCTTCCGTGGATGACTTGAAGGGAATCTGTAAAAAGAATATCTTTTTCCTATTGTTGTGACCTCATGGTTATTCGCATTTCTTTACCCTTGGCTTTGGTAGTTATGTGGAGTTAAGTTCATTGCTAAAATGCCAACGTGGGATCAGTTTTTCTGATCTTCTTATGAAAAAATGAACCAGACAGTTTTCAATTAACCGGCTGGCTAAATTGGTGCATCCAGAATAGCTGATTCACTGTATGAGGGATCCACTGTGTTTTGTTCATTATTCAACTAGCATGTTATCTTATCTAATAATACACTAGTGTCATCTCCTCTCTTGAACATTGTGCTGTAACATCCACTGCATCATGCTATGGACATTGGCTGATGCTTTTGTAGATGCCATTTCTACAGCTTTTGAAAATGATTAGCTTGGTATTGTATAAAAATTGGTGAAGTTCTACGATATGGCATGACCAAATAGGTTATCAAATGTGGAATGACCATAGTTCTCTTTTTAGTCTTTTTGTATGAAACGTTAGTTTGAGCCTTTATCTTCCTTGCCATCTTATTAGTGATTCTGGAATTGCCATTTATGGTAATTTACTACCGTAACAGTGTAACTCTTGTCTGCAGGTGGAGTCATATTTACGAATTATAGGAGCACCAAAGCTCCCATCCATTTTTCTCCAAGTATATTTCTGTTACTAAGGCCCACTTCTCCTTCAGAGTTCATTTAGCACATCATTAAACTGCTGAAATGCTGATTGCAGGTTATTTGCTGGGTGTTGGGTGAATTTGGGACAGCTGATGGAAAGTATTCTGCATCATATATTACTGGGAAGTTGTGTGATGTAGCTGAGGCATACTCTAATGATGAACCTGTCAAGGTATCAATTACTTTATTAACAGCTTCTTCCCCTAGATTGGATGTAAGAGTAACATTGTTGGGGGATGTTGATTGATCTTCCAATGAATTTCTGATTCTTTCTATATGTTGTTGCTCATCTCCTCTGTTTCGCTAATCTTTGAAGAGGTTCTGTTTTATTTTATCTGTGATTTGAGACTTATTGCTCAACCTTATACCTATCTGTTTCTCTACGTCGCTTAGTTGTGCACTTCCAACCACAATTCTATATGAAGAAGCCTCTCCGTTTTTTTTCTGTGGAAAACTGTCCATTCACGGTTACTGAATAGGTTTCTCTCATTTCTTTCCCAAGTCTCCTCCATTTATTTAGACGCAGCTAAGGAAATTGCTATGGAGCTGTTCACTTTCTATATGCTAATCTTTATGCTCCGCTAATATATTTCCATGCCCTGTAAAGTTTGTTGAATCAACATTCTTATTGTTGGTAGTTCTTTCACCTGGTCTGTTTTCGGGTTCTTGTCACTTTATACTTATTTGTGTATCTATAATCAATTGGCTATAAATTTATTAAAAAACGTAGAATCAGTTATTGTTGTCTGTTTCTTAGGTTATCATAAAAACTCATGAGTCCCTGAGTATAACATGTTTTGTCATTCTAAAGGGTTATGCAGTGACAGCACTCATGAAGATATATGCCTTTGAGATGGCTGCTGGTAGAAAAGTGGACGTGCTACCTGAGGTAGGTAGTCCATGCTTTTTTCTGTGTACAAATTCAGTCTGGTAAATATGAATTTTCGTTTCTTGTAATATTTCAGAATAGTTTCTGATATTCTAGTCAGTTTTTTGCCAATCCGTAAGTATTTCAGTGAGACGATGTAATTAATTTGTCCATCTGTATGGTGCATTTTGAACCGCTCTTCTTCATCAAATTATCATATTTCTGATCCTGACTCCGCGATTAGGATCTGCTTTTCCTTTCGAGGTCCTAACGTTTTATTGGTTTGGCATTTTCTGAATTTATGCTATTAGTCATCTAGAAGTATACAAAGTAACATGTAGTGGACTTATACTACACTGAAGCAACTGTAGTAGACGAAGGTTGAAAATTGCTTATTTAGCACTCGATTGGGTTTGTTTAGCATAAGCTAATTTGTTATCATGTACCGTTTGATTTGGATGATCGAGAAAGTATGCATGCATGAGTACAGCTACGCTGCCATTGGTTTTCTAGTGTTGAAATTTTAAATCTCCTCTTTTGTATGTATCATGATTAGATAAATTTGATTCTGCCAGTTGTAACTCCTAGGTTTTTATATCCAGTGTGAAAGCCTGATTGAAGAAATGTCAGCTTCCCACTCAAGTGACTTGCAGCAGCGTGCATATGAACTCCAAGCAGTCCTTGCCCTAGATGCCCGTGCTATTGAAAACATCATGCCATCAGACGCAAGCTGCAGAGAGATTGAGGTTCGCTGCTTCAGAATCTGTTTCATAGTTTATCTTCCAATATGAGTTGAAATGCTCGTATTTATTGTTTGTGCATTACACTTTCGGATCCTTGCAAGACTACCTATTAGCTTCTTTGGGCTCTTAGGCATCAGTGTTTCCTCAGTTTCAACCTTGTTGGTTATTTTCCATCACATTGTAAGCGATGGGCATCATTGATATCTGATGAACGTCTATCCAGTTTCTGGAAGAGTAGAATTGATTTGACATACTACTATGGGATTAAATGATAACAGGAGCTCCAATTCTATGCACCTATTTCTTCATGTTTGCTTGACTACTTTGATACTAATACATACAAATGACTTCATGTGTAAATCTGTGCTCTGCTAACATTTTGTGTGTGTGTGTATTAATACCTTTCTTTATGTTTGCAGATTGATAAAAGCCTCCCTTTCCTTGATGATTTCGTTGAGCGGGCAATAGAAAAGGGATCTCAACCATACATTCCAGAAAGTGAACGTTCTGGGTTTGCAGGTGTCAGTTACTTAAAGAACCAAGACCTGCAAGAAGTTCCTTCTCATGGTCTTAGGTTTGAGGCCTATGAGCTTCCAAAGCCCTCTGTGCCCCTTGCAAGTCCTCCTGTATCTATTGGAACATCCAATGAACTCATTCCAGTTCCTGAGCCATCATTTGACTTGGTGAATCAGACAACTGTGTCTCTGTCGTCATCTGATGCAGGACCTGGAGGCATCAAGTTACGACTTGATGGGGTTCAAAAGAAGTGGGGTAGGTCAACTTATTCATCTTCAGTGTCCACAACAAGTGCTGCCCTGCAGGATACCGTCAATGGAGTAACACTGCCAGATGCTGCAGCAGTCGCATCTGCTACTGCTCTTCCTAAAGGACAAGAAATAACTTATGAACCAAGGAAGCAGCCCCAAGTAGAAATTTCCTCAGAAAAGCAAAAGCTTGCAGCATCGCTGTTTGGAGGATCTTCAAAACAGGAAAGAAAGTCATCTCTATCTGGCCAAAAGACTGCAAAGACAAGTAGCCATGCAGCAAAGGGATCAGATTCGTCAGAGACTTCAGCTAAGAAGAAGGCTCCTGTTCAGCCACCACCAGATTTGCTCGACTTAGGCCAAACGAGTAATGTAAGCACAGCCCCATCAGTTGACCCTTTTAAACAATTGGAGGGGCTACTTGATATTGTCGAAACGGCAAATCACAGTAATGTCAGTGGCACAAAAACACCAGATTTTATGGGCTTATATGGAGACTCTGATACCCCTGGTCCGGATGGTGGCCACCATTTCTCAAGTATCGATGATGTGGATAATCTTATGTCTGGTTTGTCATCTGCAACTTCTCAGACTGCCCAAATTAGTAAAGGTCCGAGTGTAGAAGATGCCATACAGAAGGATGCATTGGTAAGGCAGATGGGTGTGAACCCGTCGAGCCAAAATCCCAACTTATTTAAGGATCTGTTAGGCTGAAGCCTGAAATCCGGTGTAGTGTGTATATCCATCTGAACATGAGATCACCTGCTACATCCACTTTTCTGCACAGGGAAGGCATTGTATATGCTATGAACCACTATCAACCACTGAGCAGAACTGGAGAACTTGTAACCGAGGTAATTGCGTCGCGAAGTGCAGAGTTTGTGTTGGTTGGAGATCAGGTACACAGTTTTCGTGTATTTTGTCGGAGGGTGAGTAGAGTTCTTTCGGATTTGCTGGTTGGGAAACAAGGAATCCATAGTTGTAGATGGTAGTGTACATGAGGCTGATGCATATTCATTCCCCCACTTTTTTGCATGAGAATTTGTGGCCTAGCGGAAGATGTCGTTGTGGTACTTGTCTTCTCGTTCCTGGATCTTATACTATCATGTATAATTGCCTCTCTCTTTTGCTTCTGGTACAAATGACTTTTTTGGTGCCTCGAAATGTTATCACAACAATGCTATATCACTAGCTAGTTATAATCTTCTTAACCAAACTGCCTCACATGCTACACATGCAGCTGCACTGTATTCTGCTTACACTCATCATAATCACATCGTCTTTTGTTTCTTCGAATTCTATCAACTTTTTTTTAGCTTTCTTCCTTTTTTTTTGAGCTAACTATGTACTTTGGAAGCATTGTATGATGCGAGATTAAGTTTTCTCGACTAATTCCTTTTATTTCTAAAAAGAGAATATGAAATTAAGCTAATTTGAAAAAATTTAATATTAATAAAAATTTTAAAAATTATATTTTTAACATTTGGCTATTATTTAAAGAGTTTAATATAATAAAATTTTATTTTTAATCATTTCAAACATATATGTCAAATATTAATCAATTTAAAATTTTATATTTTATTAAATCTTTCAGCAAATCTGAGTAGCCGACATCATAGAAGATTAATTCAAGGATATTAATGACAGCGGAAAACTTTATTTGCGAGATCAAATGAGGATAAACGCCGTGTTTAAAGTCTTCTTTAAACTAAGCATATCCAATCTAGACTTGACACATTTTTAAAAAAATATTAGATAATTAGACTTTATGATTTTTAAAAAAATAATTGCACTTGTCTACAATGGACTCATGTTAATAATATAGCTGCCACACCCACCCGTCGACTTGCTGAAGAAGTCAACTCAAAATATGGGTTTGTTTAACTATTTTAAAATTATTGACCTATGGAAGGAAACCATTATTAATGAGGCAACTGCTAACAATCTTCTTTTTATAATGAATAAAATATATGTTGGATCTTAATCATTAACAAAAATAAATATGGAGTGAAACGCTCACCAACAAATACAATCAACAATCGTATTTGGAAAAAAAGGAAAAATATAATAATCAAAAGGGAGAGAGTGTCCATGATGGACAAGGAGATCCGCATTGCAGTTGTCTTCTCTAAAAGTATGGGAGACACAAACATCCTAATTTTGCAAAAACAATTGTCTTGCTTCGAAAATGTAAAAATATGGCAAAAATCGTCGGAAGGGTTGCCAAGAATTGCCGATATAGCACAGGAAGAGTCCAATTGGATATTAACTTTCTTGTACCCTTGAATCTCTTGAATCATTATCAATTGTAACCGTATCAAAATTGTGTAACAATTATGTAATCGATTGCTCGAGAACAGAGACGTCGCAACTAAATTCAATATAAAATTTAACCATACAGTCATAAATATATGGAATTAGTGATACCTAAAGGGAATATGGAATAGATTAGAACGTGGAGATGAAAACAAAAGCCGTCCTGCTTAAATTAATGACGATCAAATAAAAATATGGAGGAGGGTCAGTGGAAATTAAATATTTGCGCGCATTACTGCGTACGTACACTATTTTGTGTACCTCCAATCCATTGGAGACACGTTGCTTTATTCCTTTGAAATTGTTTTAAATAATAAAAAATAAAATTGTAGTTGTATTAACTATTTAGTACTTTGTACGCATCTGCCAGTTGGCTACAGCCTACAGCCTACACGTACCTAAAGCCAACATTTTACCAGAGAGACAAGGACCAATGGCAGATTGGCAACTTAAGGTTTATTTATAAGTGTTGTTGTGTTAGATTAACTGCTAATTATTAATTAATTAACAATGTCAGCAGATGAGACTGGGCAGCCCCGACTCGGTGTGGAGGGAAACAGCTAGCAAAGCAACCCACTACTTGATTAATTAATTAAACAAAAGCTTTGCGGATTACAAGGTAGCTTAATTGTACTTTTATATAAGCTTTTTACTAAATTACTTAGAATCTGTCATTTTCAAATATATTTTTTCGGTGATTAAATTGAGGTACTGACAAAATATTATTTATTGTAGATGGAAAAGTTGGAATTGTGGAAATCTCAACTTTTTTACCGCATACAAATGTATATACTAAATATTATATTAATTACTTACTAAGTATATATGGAATTTGCAATACCAGCTGCCCATGTTTTGACTAGGAAGTAAATTATTGGAATCACCCATTATTGAGGAGACAGACCTCTTATTTTTCTGGTTGAATTGTTTGAATGGCATATGGTTTGCAGTTAATTATTAATAATATGGACAAATTAAAAATAAATAGATGCTATTTAAACGGAAGTGCATGCACATATATCCAACAGGCATGAGCAAAACTCTGGCTAATCTCCTCTTAATTAATGATTTAATAGTAGTATTCAATAATTAAAGTAATGAAGTTGACTGTACGTGATGAGGAGGGAAGGACAGATCATTTGACCCATCCATGCCTTGAAAAGTTTCAAGTTGTAATTCTACTCCACCCACTGTCAACAGAGAATAATAATATGCAACATAAACCCCAATATTTATATTTTAATAATAATAATCATAATAATAATAAATTATTACAACTTGCCCAAAACAGAAAGTTAATTATATATTTAAGAAACAACAAGTTGCAAAGCCAAAACTGGGATACCACCCCTGGTTTTTAGTTTCAAACCCCACACCGGGATTTTGATTATTAATGTTTGGAATTGTGGGAATGGATATATTTATATTTATATTATATTATATTATTGTATATAGATAAATACAGAGTTTACTTTTTTGGGCATCATGTAGGCCATGCATGCATGCATCGCAAGTGGGTCTACATTTCACATTCAACCATGGGGAGACATAATATTTTCGAACCTAAAACCTCACAAATTATCGGCACACAATGCAACCACATGAGCTATTACGTAAATGTTTTGGACCGGAACTGAGAGACAATACGAGAATTGATATAGAAAAGCCGCCCCATAATGGTACACTAGAGTTTCTACTTTAAAGTCGATGATCCATGTCTGATTGGTTGGTTGGTTGGTTCCCATTAAGGCAGTGGTGTGTGTGTTATCGTTGAATGGCAATACCTCTATTTGTGGTTATAAAGTGAGAGGAGATCAGATCATATATATTTTATATAAATATATATAAATCTGATTCATCTTTCACCTTTTTAAAATTCGGCCTACTAATTTCCACACACGACAAAAACTCTGACATCCCTATCCATATATAGCCAACATTTCTAACACAGTAGTCACACTCTATAAGATTGTTTATTAGTTGAATTTGATGTGCTAGCTGACTTAATTTTCTCCTAACATTCTTTTATTACAAATTGCCTTCTAAATATTTGTCAAGGATACGGTGGATTATATATAGGGTTCGAAAGGTTTATAATTTCGAGGAATTTTATTCGGAACCTCTTCTTTCGTCTCTGCTAGATAGGTATGTTGGCGTCGACGCATTATCTGAAGCCGATTACTATATGTATACACGGAGAGGTAGATGCCAGAGTTGTGTTCTGCCATGGAATTTAAAAAAGGAATTCAGTCATAAATTTGATCATTCTATATATGATCTGTGGCTCAAATGGCAACTCCACTCAATCTTTGAGTATCTTCTAGCTTATTGCTAGCTAGGATATTCAGCAATCTGGATAAAAAGAAATCTCAATCGACCAAATCACGATTTAATTTGAAATAAAACCTCGAAAAAATCCATCAGACGCCAATGTCCTATACGACTCCAAAGTATACGCACGTACGTACACATGCCAAGCTGTGGCTTGTGGATGATGCGAACAAAAAAAAGTCAGGATAAGTATCGAAATACAGTGAGTTGAATCATTAAATGCATAAAGCTGATGATGATGATCCCATTCCCATGCCTATTCTGGACAATTTGGCCATATTTTCCCTTTAAGCTGACGTACGTACTTGAGCTACTTGGGTATTTGGTACAAGTACAACACGCTATTTTGCTCCCAGTAGTGTACTTGGACAACGTGTGTGTATAGTATAGAGATAGATAGAAATGTGTAGTGAGTAGTAATATCTGCAGTACTGGCCTGCAACTTCCTTTGCATGGTTTCGATCGGATCAGACGGCTAGCTAGTGGTTGCAAATACATTAATGAAAACCATGTGGGGGTGTGTGTACGTATATATTGCAGAAAGGTGGAATTGTGTTCAGTTGAGCAATTATGTACAAGCTACCAGCAGAATCGCTACGTGTCTCCAGGGCTCATTAAGCCTTTCTGACTTCCTATCCATCTTTTTTCTTATTTGTCTCCATCTCATTTAAACCAAAAAGAAGAAAAACAATTCAAAGAATTGAATGTTCTTGTTTCTGGGTTCCAACTAAAGTCATTTCGTGTTACCAATATCAATCTGACTTCAACAATGGTGGATACTGGAGCCCTCCTCAACAACAAATTATTATAAATTTCGTATGTTGGAATGATAAAAGTAATTTCGTATTCGAATCAAATAATGGTTTTTTTTGAAAGAGTATGTATAAATTAAGGAAAATCAAAGAATGTTTCGGCCCCTGTGATAGCATCATTTGAGAACAAATGGAGTGAAAAAGCTTTAGAAAAAAAAGGTGTCCCAAAGCGTACGGAGACGTACGCCTGAGTCCTGATTGACCTGATCCCATTGCCGTACGTTTATTTAGTTTGGGGCAGAAGAAGAGCAGCTAGAGTTTGTTTCTGCATTTTTTTGCAATTTGCATGTGAAAAATAGAACAGCAGCAGTGAAGATTGCAAAAAGGGTAACCGTAAATACTAACATGGAAAAGGCATTGTTTGTTATGCGGTTGGGACACGGAGACGGCGAGATTCATTTAATTTAACGGCGGTCCCCCTCCCCCCACACAAAAAGTACACAACATCCATCCATCCATCCATCCATCTTACAACACTGCACAGCTAAACGGAAAGAGATATCACAAGCGCACATCACAAATAAGGCAGTGGCTGTTGTGTTTGATACATGTCCAATAGAAACACACATGAGAGAAAATGTTTGTAGACAAATCGAGTATTCTCCAGTAGGGACTAGATACCCCACACTAGTAGACTGTGGATTTAGAATAAAATATTCAAATATTGCCTTTTTGGGCTCATGGCTTACTATTTAAAACACCATTCATTGTAGTCAAAATCAAATTCCCCCCAAAAAAACAAACTCCAACTTGCTACCCTTTTTAAACAAAAACAACGTAAAGGGGGGGCAAGTAAGTAATTAAGTAAGTAAGTAGCCTCCTTCCTTCCTGCATGAGCTGGAATGCAGATTCCGTGTGTGTGGATTTCAAGCTGTACCCGAAACGGACCGGACCCCACCTTTTCTCCTTTTCCCTTTCTACCCTTTCCTACTTCCCCCCCTTCACTCTATAAATACATCATCATCATCACCCTTCCCATTCCACTCTCATCCATTAACAAAATCACCATCTCCTCCAAATCACCACATTCGATCACAAACCACCAATGGATTCTCCTTCATTAATCCTCCCTTTCTTCTACTTCTTCATCATCGCCGCCGTCTCTTCAATTCTATTCGGGAAGTGGCGCCGCCGCCACCAACTCCCTCTCCCGCCGGGCACCCTGGGCTACCCATACGTCGGAGAGACATTCCAGCTATACTCCCAGGACCCCAACGTCTTCTTCTCCTCCAAAATCAAGAAATTCGGCTCCATTTTCAAGACCCACATCCTCGGTTGCCGCTGCGTCATGATCGCCAGCCCTGAAGCTGCGAAATTCGTTCTGGTTACTAAATCCCACCTCTTCAAGCCCACATTCCCCGCCAGTAAAGAGCGGATGCTTGGACGCCAGGCAATCTTCTTCCACCAAGGAGATTACCATGCCAAGCTACGAAAGCTCGTCCTTCGAGCTTTCCTCCCTCGTTCCCTCCAGCACATCGTCCCTCGCGTCGAATCGCTCGCTCTCCGCTCCATCCGCTCCTGGGAAGCCGCCGAAGAAATCAACACTTACCTCGAAATGAAAACAGTGAGTGACTCAGAGTACTGTCACACTCTGTTTTTTGTTTCGACTGAAAACATAGCCCTCTGTTTTTTTTCCTTTTTCGGGATTTGAAAATTAAATTGTTTTTTTTTTGTTCCTGTTTTACAGTACACGTTCAATGTAGCGCTTCTGTCGATATTCGGAAATGACGGGATGATGTACGGAGAGGAGCTGAAGAGGTGTTACTACGTTCTGGAAAAGGGGTACAATTCGATGCCGGTGAACTTACCGGGGACGCTGTTCCACAAGGCGATGAAGGCGAGGAAGGAGATTGCGACGATTGTAGCGAGAATCATGGCTACAAGGCGGGAAACGAAGATGGAATACAATGACTTGTTGGGTTCTTTCATGGAGGATAAAGAAGGGCTCACCGACGAGCAAATCGCTGATAACGTCATCGGAGTCATATTCGCAGCTAGGGACACCACCGCCAGTGCTCTCACCTGGGTTCTCAAGTACCTCGGACAGAACCATTCAGTTCTCCAGGCCGTCACTGTAAGTGAAAAATCGAAAATTAGAGCTCCAAATTGAAAATTGAATAAAAGGGGGAAACTGAACTGATCGGTGGAGATATATATTGTGCAGGAAGAGCAAGAGGAAATAGGGAAGGAGATGAGAAACAGAGAGGATGGAGTTTTGAGTTGGGAAGATATGAAAAAGATGCCGATTACATCAAGGGTGATTCAGGAGACGCTCAGAGCTGCTTCGATTCTTTCTTTCACTTTCAGGGAAGCTGTTGAAGATGTTGAATATGAAGGTCAGTCAGTGAAACAGTCAGCTCTGACTCTCCTTTTTTTTTCTATTTTTCATCACTGACTCAAAATTTTCTCACTCTGTTATTTGTTCTTGGGTAATTTTCAGGGTATCTGATCCCAAAAGGATGGAAAGTGTTACCCTTGTTCAGGAACATTCACCACAGCCCTGAAATCTTCCCCGACCCTGAGAAATTCGACCCTTCCAGATTCATGGTAATTCATTTCTTCAGTAAAAAAAAAACTCTACCTTTCTTCCTCTGTTTCCTACATTCATATCTAATAAAATTCTGACTTGTAAAAAAATAGGTGGCGCCAAAACCCAATACATTTATGCCATTTGGAAGCGGGACCCACTCATGCCCTGGGAATGAGTTAGCAAAAGTTGAGATATTGGTGCTGCTTCATCACCTGACCACCAAGTACAGGTCAGTTACAGGAAATTTTTACATACTCTGTTTCAGTTTAAAAAAACAGAGCAACTCAATTTATGTGGTAATGTTGGGTGGCAGGTGGAGTACGGTTGGTGAGAATGATGGGATTCAATATGGTCCGTTTGCACTTCCCCAGAATGGTCTGCCCATCAAACTATCCCTCAGAAAATAATATCATGAAAAAATATCAATCATTCACTTATGATTTTTTCATGCAACTTGGGTACAACTGTCCCAACAAGAGACCTAATTCCCAGGAATGGCGACATTTTTGTTAATTTGATTGATTGGGAAGAAGAAACCATAGAGAAGAAAGGGACAAGCAAAGAAAAAGGCTTGCATAGGACAAAGGGAGAGTAGAGTGGTCACTACTCACTACTAGCTAGCTAGTCTCCCCATCAAAGATGAAGGAGGGCAAGAGATAGAGGAAGAGGAAGAAGAAAGATTTATTCAAAGGAGAGGAACACTCAAATCTCAATTGTACATAATGGCAAAATTTGTGGTGTTAGGTCTATCCCTAAAGTGGGGAAGGAAATTCAGATTTTTGTAAAGGATGAGGATTATAGATTGTGAGAAAATTTGCAGTTTGCCGTAAGGTCAAACTGTACCATATTATTAAGAATTTTAGTGTCAACAATTGTTTTGGTCCTTCTTGAAAAAAAATCAACCCCAACACAACCAAAAAATATGAACATCTTCAAACCAGGTATGGCTCTTTTCAGTAACTTGCTAATTCTTTTTACCAATGGGAAAAGAGGAGCTTGTTAATCCATAGTATTCTATAGTATAGGCCTTGAAAATGCTGCTGACAAAAACAGAAAAAGGGAAATGAAAATTAGAAAGGTCCTACCGGGAGTCGAACCCAGGTCGCTGGATTCAAAGTCCAGAGTGCTAACCACTACACCATAGAACCCTCGCCATACTCAGCTCCCTATTTTTCGATATTTTTATTTGTCCTTAAAATAAGGACATAGGTGTAGTTGTTGTCCCTGTGGAAAGTAATTTTCTGATCATCTACCGAGTAGTTACTAGCTATATGCAGTGTTGTTGTTAGGATCGGGTCCGATCGTCTGGTTCAATGTTACATTTTTTGGAAAATTTGTCAAATTAGATTGCTAGTTAAAAGGGAATTGATTTGAGTAGTTGAAAGTTGAAACCACTAAGGTGTATAAAACTGATTGAAGCTATATTATGAGAATGAAATCGGATATTTAGCAAAATAAACTAAAGATCCGAGGTTAGAGGTTTAAGGTGCACACGAAATTTAGGGGAGAGTGGAGCTTCAAATGGATTCTCTTTGTGCTATCAAGATCTTGGAGTCAGACGTGTATATCGACCACCAACATGTTAGCCTAGCCGAGAAGTTCTAGGCCCTTTGGAGAAGCAATCATGTGTTAACTGTCTTGTCGAAAAATGTCAGGAGTTGCCTTTTGGAATGCGTAAGGTGCCGATTTCGGATGGCTGGTTACAAAGGTGGGCAATGTTTGACCTCGCAGGGAGGTGGGTAGCCTCGCATGGTGATGAGTTACTTGTTTTCCCTTCCGTTATTACAAAAAAGAAATTTGTGACACGATGAGCGACCGAGCCTGGCTATCTAGTAGTTATATGCACGCAGGTCACATCAACAAAGAAAATTTCTCATTAAAAATAAACAAACATCATTTGTACATATAATAAGTTGTTCGGCTTGATTCACTCACCTGGCTATGTACATATAACATGTGATCATCTTTGACTATTACATCAAAGTATAACTTGTTATCTCCTGCAGTCCCAAACTGCGTCCTTTACTTTCACAGAACTAAAACTGCAAGCCTACAAGTTAAAGAATGTGATGGCTGCGTGCGTGCCTTGTCTCTTTTTGCATGAAGGTGATTTGCTGATTGCATTCAGAATGCCCCTCAAGTACTTCCATATCTCCTCTTCTTTTGTCGTTGATCCTGAAAAAGAATAAAAACACACGCCTATATATGAAGCAGCACATTCTGGGTAGTGGGCAAAAGAAAGAAAGGCAAGGTGAGTTGGAACTCAGTGGCTCTTCCTAAGTGTTAGGGTGGACTAGGTGTGCGTTATCTAACCTCTTGGACTACTGCTTACATTGTCGGATACGTCTGGAATTTATTTATACACTCCGGATCGCTATGGATAGTGTTCGCACGCTGGAGGAGAGCTTCCTTGACCCTGCCACTCCTTCAATGCCAGCCGAAGTGCATGTTCAGAAGTAAGGCTTGAGGTTTCTGATCTTTCAAATGTCACAATATTTGGAAAGCTCACAACAGTCCTGCCCATCTTCTGAATAATGATACCTGCTCAATCCTCTTCTTTTTTACATCATTTGTCATCATCTTTGAAGCTTTCAAATTCCTGTACAGATTCTTGTGCAACTTCAAGAACTCACATCTGTACATCCATTTGTCAGAATGTCATGAGCAGTTTCCAGCCAACCTACATGAACAGAAGCTTCAATGACATCAGAACATAAGCTGGACACTCCCAGTATATGGTACTCTTTTTCAACGCTAAATAAAAGCTCTGACAGCTCACTGATCCTCCCATGCCTCTTGCAACCACTAATTAGCTTTGCCAACGCTTTGTTCCTAAGCATAATTTTCCCATTTCTGAAATGAACAAGCTCTTGTTCAGGTTGTGATTGTAGAACTGAATCCTTCAACAATAATTCTGGCATAATCTGAATCTTCAAGCCAGACCGAATGTTGCTGGATCCAATGGGAACAAGATGGGGCTTTTCTAATTCCCTTCTATATTTCTCGTTAGGAGCAGAATCCCGAGGGATATGCAGATCCAAGGTAAGCTTAACAGCAGCATCAATGTCATCAAACTTGAAGTGCATGTTCAACAAACTATTGTATAACTGTTGGTAGTGACAAAGAAAACAAGCAGGTACTCCATCGATATGATGTTTAAGTTTCTTAATCTCACCCCGGAGGCCGTTCATTTCGTGGATCTGGGCAATAAGAGTTATCGATTGAGCATCAGCAATAACACCTACTTGAGACATCAACTCTAGAAGCTCTTGACCTTTCAGAGACGATTCAAACCTTACGCATCCATCAAGAATAATATTGAAAGTCATGGTATCTGGTTTCAGCAGTTTCATTGGACCCTTCTTTGCAGTTGAATCAAGGAAACACTCACAAATTTGAATCAAGAAATTGGAAGCAAGGTTAGCCCCAATTTCTGTTTTCACCATGTGGAGAAAAACCAACTGCAACACATCTACAGTAGGCATAATCCTTCTGTCCAGCATCACTCTAAGAATCACAGAAGTTGGAATCGGCATCCGTGCTCTTGCTAATGAGAGTGAAAGCTTGGCAAGTACATCAGTCTGCAGCAGATTAGGGCTCTCTTCCCGAATGAGGATCACTAACTTGTATGCTATTTGTAGCCAACGAGAGTCGGCAGAGTATGATAATTCCATGACCAACCTGTTCAATAGTTCATGTGGAGGAAATCCATATAAGCCTTTAAAGCTATTGAAATTCACCCATGCTTCAGCAATTTCATGGTTGTTTAGAGCACTCTCAAGCTTTCTCAGGAGAGCAGAACGGGAGGAAGCCTCCCAAGGTAGCTTTGCATGTTGAGTAGTCCTAGAATAAGATTGGTACGCCAAAAGCCGAAATTGCGTAACACGTGTCTATCATATGAAACTTCCCAAGAGTTTTCTCAGTGGCAATATTTCGATTGTGAAATGAAACTGGACGGACCTTGCGAACATTGGAAACCACATCGCAGAGAAGGGTACAGCTTTTGATCGCACGAAAATGTAACAGTTTCCTTTCTCTTCCCATAATGAATGCCATTTATCTAACAAACCATAGACTTAGAGAAGATGGAGTAGGAAAACAAAATTTGAAATTCCAGTTATCTGACGGTGGAAGAAGGATAAAAAAGCTTAAGAATACTGTACTAAGTACCTCCAAATGAGGAAGAGGAAACGACTTCTTACGCTCCAAATCAATATCGCCGACGACGGCTGAGAATTCTTTGCATCCTGTGGAGCTCTTCGTCGGTAAACGACGATGTTGGAGGACTGTCAATTTGCCTCTGAATAGAAACAGGCTGTCAGGGGCGGCGATGTCAACTTCAGGATGGAGGAGGAGGACAAGAACTTGTCGCCGGTGGTGGAGGAACGGCAGTGAAGTCCAATAAGGCTTCATTTTGGAAGAATATGCAAAGAGGGTTAATAACTTTTATGGTCACTAAACTTTAGACGTTTATCCATCTGTCACTAAACTTCAAATATTTTCAGAATACACTAATTATGAGAACATTGGTGCTAGGATGAAAGTCGGGGTGGATTTCCAAATAGGACAATGGTTTCTTACAAAGAAGAAACTCGCTTGCAGTCCAACAGTGGTCACTGCACCACAGCCGAATGATCAAGGCATTGTGAGTTAGCAGTGAGATGTGAATGGTTCAAAAAAGTGGTTGTTTCTTTTGAGAATTAGGCTAGAAAACTCGGATTATAATAAGGTTTGGACAATCAAACAATTCAATTGAGAACACACTTGTATGTGGTTGTATCACAAGATGGATCATAAATAATTAAACGTCAATGTAATTGTTGATGTCGTACTTCATTTGGTTAGAGTACGCCCCATTTCAGAATTTCCATGATTATTGAAAACAAAAAATAAATACAATATGCATCCAACATCTTGTCACAAATAAGGAATTTTGAGTAAAGCAGTGGTTTTCGACGATGGTGGGAAACACTTCGATGTTATATCAAAGTAGATGCAGGAGAGTGTAAATGGTGCTTTCAAAGACATTCGAACACTTGCTATACGTGCTCTGGCGTAAACGACTAGGTACAAGTTTTTCAAGCTTACACGCACTTTTGATTTTTGAAAACGAGCATGCTCCCCTCCGTAGATATATAATGTTGTTGTGAAATTAGGTTGAACAGATACTTTAATACTTGGGACAATGGTCGTCATTGTCGCAACAGCCATTGTGGGCTCTACATGGCCAGGGATTGCAGATTGCTAATCTAGTAACCACTTATTGGTGAGAATTGACCAGCCGTGGTGTGGTGTTTAATGAATTATTGTGTACTTCCAAGTTCCAAACATAGAAAAAACTAACGCGGATACAAAAGTAGTAATATATTTATATAAAAAAAAGTTATTATTGAATGAATAAATCAAAATGTTTTACCATATATTTCGACATGTACAGAAAGTAATAAAACACACGGATCGATACGTTCAATCAGCTCCACAGCGGAGCGCGAACAAGCAGCCTAGTTGTATTAACAGTAGAAGCTAGAAAGCCTCCATTTCTAACTACCAGAAGTAGCACTCTTTACTGAAATGCCATCTGACCTTCTTCTCAAAGGGAGACATGATATGAATAAGGCAGCATGGAGTAGTAGGAGGATATTAGATATAGCTGTGCATTGTCTGAGTGCAAAGTGCCACAGAGCATCAGCATCTGCATTACACAGAAAGAGAGCAAACTTGTTTATTTGGCAATCTCTCTCCCGTGAACATCATTTGGGAGTTTGTGGAGGAAACAAACAAAACATTACCCATATTTTCGTTATAATGCAGCGTGATTATTCACATGCATTTGCTTCTTTGGTCTCTTTCACGGTTTGTAGCTGTTAGTTTCTACACCCCCACCCACCCACCAAGCCAATTCCGATTTTCTCCCATCAGCCAGTCCACTCTTTCTATCTCCTCCTTCTGTTCATCATCTTCTTCTCCTTCTTTCTTCAAACAATGGCTCCTCCAAACAATCCACTGCTCATCATCTCATTTTCAACCTTTCTCATCATTCTGTTCAATCCCACCCCCACCATAGCCGTTGCTGTCAGCGACAATGCTATCCCCTTCCTGGACGAAGTATTCGGGCTCATTGCATTCAAGTCCGACCTTACCGACCCTGACTCCCATCTCTCCACCTGGAACCAAGACGACGACTCACCTTGCTCCTGGCGATTCGTCACTTGCAACCCTTCCACCCGCCGCGTCTCCTCCCTCTCCCTCGACGCCTTATCCTTGTCCGGCAAGCTTGGTCGCGGCCTCCACAAATTGAATCACTTGAACTCACTCTCCCTCTCCCGCAACAACATTTCAGGTTCCATCCCTTATTCTCTTCTTGACACCCCTTCTCTTCAACATCTTAACCTCAGTCACAACTCTCTTTCCGGCCACATTCCTTCTTCTTTTGTAAACACCAATTCACTTAAATTCATGGATCTCTCCCACAATTCTTTGTCCGGCTCTCTCCCTGACGAACTTTTCATCAACTCTTCTTCGCTCCGCTTGCTGTCTTTGTCTGAAAATTTGCTTTACGGTCCTATTCCGGTTTCTCTGTACAGATGCTCTCTTCTAAATACCTTGATTCTTTCTGGCAACCTATTGTCCGGCTCCCCGGATTTCTCATCCGGTATTTGGTCGCTCTCTCGGCTTCGCAATCTCGACCTTTCACACAATTCGTTCACTGGGTCCGTGCCGAAAGGAGCGTTCAGGCTACCTTACTTGAAAGAGCTACGATTACATGGCAACGGTTTTGCAGGGGGGATACCTTGGGATATTGGCCTCTGCTCTCACTTGAATTTGCTTGATTTGAGCCACAATGGTTTTACCGGTTCCATTCCTACTTATCTCGAGAGGCTCACTTCTCTTTCCCACCTCAGCTTGTCCAACAACCAGCTAATTGGGGATCTACCTTCCTGGTTTAGCAAGCTCAGCAATTTGAAATTCCTCGACTTGGGCAACAATGATTTAACTGGCGGCATTCCCAAATCAATCGTGTCCTGCACTGGGCTAACCGTGATTCGGCTACGAAAGAACAACTTCAACGGCACCATTCCTGACTATTTGTTCATTGCTCTTGGCAGCCTTGAGGAAGTGGATTTGTCCCACAATCAACTAGTTGGAACAGTGCCGCCATTTTCCCCTGCATTCTTCAAGTCCATTCACACGATGGATCTTTCCAGTAATCGTCTCACTGGCAACATTCCTTCCGGAACCGGACTAAGCTCCTCCAGCTTGAGGGAGTTGAACTTGTCCATGAACAACCTGCAAACAAGGCTACCTCCTGAGCTTGGTTATGTACAAAACCTCACAGTTCTCGACTTAAGATATAGTTCTGTTCATGGCTCCATCCCTTCCGATTTATGCGAATCAGGAAGGCTAACTATTCTTCAATTAGACGGGAATTCTCTAACCGGTCCTATCCCTGAAGAAATCGGCAATTGTTCATCTCTCTACTTGCTGTAAGTAAGTCCAAATTAAATCGCACTCGTTGATATTTCGGGTAAAAAAACTTGCTTTCTATCTTCATTGCTTGCAGGAGCCTATCCCGCAACAATTTGAGTGGCGCAATCCCAGAGTCCATCTCCAAGCTAAGCAAGCTCAAATTCTTGCGTTTGGAATTCAATTCGCTGAGCGGAGGGTTGCCAAACAAGTTAGGAGCACTGAACAATCTTCTGGCAGTGAACATTTCTCACAACAAGCTCATCGGCAGGCTCCCACAAGGCGGAATTTTCCAAAACTTAGACGCGAGCGCACTGCAAGACAACTTAGGGATCTGTTCCCCGCTACTGAAAGGACCTTGCACGATGGCTGCTGCTAAGCCGCTAGTCATCAATCCCTTCGGCTATCTACCCTTCGGGATTAACCCGCCACACAACTCAAACTCACCAGCCTCACACGCTCACCGCACGTTCCTCACTGTGTCGGCCATCGTAGCAATCAGCGCAGCCGTTTTCATCATCATCGGAGTAGTCATCATCACCTTGCTCAACGTATCCGCCAGGAAGAGGCTCGCGTTTGTTGAGCACGCGCTTGAGAGCATGTGCTCCAGCTCTGTTTCCAGATCGTCAGGCAACCTTTCGGCCAGCAACACAGGCAGGCTTGTTCTGTTCGATTCTAAGTCATCGTCGTCGTTAACGAAATCTCTCCGTCAACATTTGACCGGCGACAACGTCAATCCGGAATCGCTACTGAGCAAAGGGGCAGAAGAGATCGGAGAAGGCGATTTAGGAACGGTTTACAAAATCGTGATCGGCTCGGAAGGAAGAGCAGTAGTCGCCGTTAAGAAGCTAGACGCATCAAAGATCATTCAACAAGTTGATGATTTCGACAGAGAAGTGAGATTGCTGGGGAAGGTAAAGCACCACAATCTGTTGTCCCTGCAAGGATATTACTGGACGCCGCAACTGCAGCTTCTGGTGACGGAGTACGCTCCCAACGGAAGCTTGCAAGCTAAGCTCCAGGACGAGCCGGCGCTGACATGGGCTGAGAGGTTCAAGATCCTGATGGGGATAGCCTATGGGCTGGCCCATCTACATCACACGTTTCCCCCCGCGATAATCCACTACAACGTCAGGCCCAGCAATGTGCTGCTGGACGCGGATCTGAATCCGAAACTGTCGGACTTCGGGCTGACGAAGCTGCTGACGAAGCAGGAGAGGCACGTGGCCGGAGGAGGAAGGTTTGGGAGGTCGTTTGGGTACGTGGCGCCGGAGGTGGCTTGTAAGAGCCTGAGGGTAAACGAGAAGTGTGACGTGTACGGGTTTGGGGTGGTGGCGCTGGAAGTGGTGACAGGGCGGCGGCCGGTGGAGTACGGAGATGAGAGCGTGGTGATATTGAGCGATCATGTGAAGGCGATGTTGGAGGAAGGGAATGTGTTGGAGTGCGTGGACTCGAGGATGGAGATGGGTAGTTGGCCGGAGGAAGAAGTGATGCCGGTGTTGAAGCTTGCTCTGGTTTGTACGTCTCAGGTTCCTTCCACCCGTCCTTCCATGGCGGAAGTTGTGCAGATCTTACAAGTCATTAAAACTCCTGTTCCAAGCTAGTAACTCACCTCCATTCTTTTCTCGCCATGTATTGCTGTTACATTTCTTTTTCTTTACCCATTTTTCTCATCAAGTTACATGAGATAATTCACTCATATTATGCCATTCAAACTCTTCCTATCCTGAGCATGCACTGAACAAAAACTACTTACTCGGGAAGTAATCGATGGTGGAACCAGAGATGGATGAATCTAGGCCCCACCTAAGGCGATTCGGTTCTAAAGTGACTAAATTTTATGCAAATTTTTTAAATTAAATCTGTCTAATGTGTTTTCAAACTCGACTCAAACTTGAGATTCAGTTCATGGTCACAAACAACTGGCATGAACTTGATAAAGGAATAAGGCAAAGCAACATTGTCCTACCAGAAAACCATGCACACTAGTTCTGTACAAAGATCAATCAACCAAGCCAGCGAAATCATTTTTCACCCAGAAGCTAAGAAGAGAGGCGACAGCAGCATCAGCCCGAGATACATAGTCAACAACTCAACACAAGACATCCACAACAGATTAGTACAATTCGTTATTCGAATACAAAGCTTACAAACGGGAGCTTCAAAGACATCCATGAGTACGGGGTAAGGGTTCCCTGTCATTTCCACTTCTTGAACTTGCCGCCTCCATGCTTCCCATGCTTACCGTGCTTGAACTTGCCACCACCATGCTTGAACTTGCCATGCTTCCCCTGCTTGAACTTGCCACCACCATGTCCAAATCCATGCCCGTACTGCGTATTGCCATGTCCTCCATAGCCATGGCTATTAGTGCCACCGTAGCCGTGGCCACTGTGGTGGTGAGCACCCATTACAGCTGCAGCAGCAGCTGCCGCACCACCAGCAATCACTGCTCCTAGCCCACCATGTCCTCCTGTGTACCAAAGTACATCAACAATTAACCATAATGCCCACAACTGCACTAATGAATAATATGCTCATTTTCACCCCCTCCAACATGACACAAAGACGAAGAAGCATGGAGGCCACAGAACAGTATGTAGAGTCACAATTTCAAATCCAGTCTCTTTCGATAGGTTGATTTTTATTTGGTATTTCAAATTTACCTGTTTGGTTAGAAAGTAGTCTATATGTATTATCAACAGCGGAATCAAGATGGTCAAAGACCCTACAAACGCAACCAGCAAGCATTGATGGACACAACAATGGGACTCAAGAACTCTAAAACCAATGATCAAAATACCAGAATGCAGGTAGAAATACAGATAGAAAGTAAAGAAAGAAAGAACTAATAAAAGAACCTGAGTGGTGGGAAGAGGCAGGAGGGTAAGCAGCAGGAGAAGGAGCACCAGGGTAAGCTCCAAGAGGGGAAGGGTAGCCTTGCGGAGGATAACCCTGCTGAGGTGGGTAACCTTGTGGCGGGTAGCTTTGATTAGGGTAACCTTGTGGTGGAGGAGCACCAGGGTAAGCACCAGGCGGCGCAGGGTAGTATCCACCTCCTCCTCCATGACTATGCCCTCCTCCTCCTGCTAAATGGCCAAACAGTCCCTTCTCTTGCTCCTCATTGTGTTTGTCCTTCCCACCTCCCATCCTTTCTTACTTGTTTACCGTCAACCTAGGTCAAGGAAAACGAAATACGGAATTGCAGGGTTAGAATAAGATGAACATGTAAAGGAAAGAAATTGACAACGGGGGGATTTCTAGATCTCGCTTGGTTGCAGAAGGCCAGCTGAGAGGGTGGCATTTTGGGTGAAATCAGCGTAGAGATGGAAGGAAGAAAGCTTGGAGAGGAAAATGTAGTAGTACTTACAGAGAGAATGCTGAATTTTGTGGAGGTTTCTCTTTCTCCGGTTTCCTTTCGCTTTCAATTCGCAGATCTTGTGTGCTGTGAGAAGGAGACGAGAGATATATAACAGCAATGGATAAATATCAAGCTGTGCTTCTTTTTTACATTATTAAAAACAGTTAAATTTTTATACCGTTGACTCGAACGTTACAACGACCAATGGCCGTGTTCATCATTTCGGTGTCTTTTCCTTTTCGACACCTGTCATTCTTATTATATTGCTAACGTCAAGATGGTCCTCGACTGAAAATCTAATCAAGTAGCACTAAATTTTTAATTTTTCAAAGACGATTCAAATAAATAAGAATGTTTCGACGAATTTTTTTATTTGAAGTCAAACTGACATCAGTAGTTGGCTTGTTATGTTTCTGAACGTATTTATAAGCAACTCAAACATGCACAAAATCATAAGGTATTGATCGCTTCTATTCCGGATCTATTTTTATGTTGGAATAACATGAGACGAGAAATAATAATAACACCTCGTAACGTAGAAATAATATATCTTCTCAGTGTTGGAATGGGATATTCCCATGTTGAACTGGAATTTTCATAATCCTCCTGTGCATTGATTGATACTCCCAGTATTCATGAAACTATAATTTATGTTTCTTTCGCATAAAAGAGGCATCTGAAAGCCACAAGTCCAACAGTGGCCATTTCTACAACAACATTTCTCCACAGTACTCTACAACCACAACAGAAGAACAAGCAACGAAGGAGGGAAATAAGACGGTGATTTAAATCAAACACCAAACTGCCGAGCACACAGCCTGCTCATAAAAAATCTGGAAGACCAACTAAACTACCAAGTAACCTCAACCCCCCCATGTCTTCAAACTTTACAAGATCTGACCCTTAATTCAGCTAATGAAGAAACATCCACCTCTTCACTTACTTCAGACCCACCCACAGCTTTGCTAGACGAGATGCTCCTCCACAATTATTGATGGATCAGCAGAACCTTAAAGCATCTTGAAGCTCCTGTTCATTGTCGCAGTTATAGCCCAGCATATAAGCCCTTGCTGCACGCCATACAATAAAACCAGAGTAATATCAGATACTTCCCCCGATACATGAACAAGGACCAACCTGAATAAGAACTTAGTACAATTAAGTTTATCAGCTAATTCAATTACCAAAACGTCCGGATCCCATGAACGGCTCTGCTTCCTCTGTACCGCAGTATTGTTGCTGGTCCTGCTAAATTCATCATTAACACAAAAACAGATTGTTCAAGGCACAAGTGAACTGCATAAAAAAAAGGAAAACTAATGGCTAACATTCAATAACTCAGGAACCTTGTTTGTCTCTGCAACAAACACGAAGCATATACCCTGAGACCCTCCTAATGTATGATGGGATTATTAGGACCGCAGACCATATGCTAAAAACCAATCTGATGTTGCCAAAGAATCCCATCAGGTCGTTTATGAAGGAAGCCCCTTGGTAGAAAACTCACCAATTTCCAGGCTTCCTGTTCTGTTCTGAATTCCCTTACTATCTACCGAGAGATTGTATTGTATGCAGGGCACTCATTCATGATTAAAAGGTCAAATAAATCTATTTAGTCTGTCTAGCAAAGGAGGACAAATTATGCCTTCATAGGCAGAATGCTCTGAAGTTCCAGACACCAACCATTATAAACTTGTTTTCGAGAAAGTTGTAGGGGGGAAACATGGAGGTTCTAGAAAAGCATAAACTAAAAATCTGAACGAATATGGATGTTATAGGAGATGTTATATACCGATAGTAACTGAATTCTGCGTCAGATAGGATCATAATTCACAGCAGATCAAACACTGCAAGAAAAGGGTAGAGTCAACTGCTACTTACAGGTTCCGGCTCCATTTCAGTTGGTAACAGTATATCAGAGCAACGTCCAGATACTGTACAGACCAAAAGTTCATTTGCTGGATCGGTGATGTTTTCTCTGCAGGTCTCGTCACAGACTGAAACAGACCAGTTAGACTTGAAGATCAAAGTAAAGGGGAAAAACACAACTTTGTACATGAAACACAGTGACATCCTACCATGAACATTTCCAGTCTTCTCACAAACAAAGACATCTCCAATTTGGTAGTAAGAACATGTGTTTCCAGAGCAATTATGGTCAGTAACCACAGCGTCAGTCAGGCCTCTCCTGGTTTTCCATATTGATATCTGATCAGCAACAGTCTTGTCAAGAAGTATATTGTCATCTTTCACCTTCAGAAACAAACAGTAACATGAGAATACAGAACGGCAACACAAATCTTACTCTTCCAACGACCTCAATGAATGACCAGCACCTAATGTTTCCCTTTCTTCTATCCTCGGAAGATAATTGCAAAAATAAGCAGTATAAAAGGGAAAGAACATTATACATGTAATGACTTAAGCAAACTGTACAACTGTCTATCCCAAGACACAATGCATTCCTATCTCCTAATCACCTCACTAGGAAAAACCACACAATCGCCACAAGATAGATAGAAGTTTCAACAAGAAACTCTGTTCCGAATGCTCTAGATCACAAACTAAACCCTAACAGGCCAATCAAGAATGAACATCTAGAAAAACAATCAGGCAAAACACATAAACACCGAAACTTGTTATGACTAAAACTCAGGTTAGTGGGTGCACCCCCAAATATGTACAACCACCTTCCTAACAGCCAAGCCATCAATCATGAATGCAGATAAATAATGGATTTTTAATTTTTTATATAGACTATAAGCACTAAACACTTATCCTATCCTCTGTAAAAAAGGTACAATGGAACGCATTAAACAAGAGCTGATGTACCTGTGAAGGAGTTGGTGCTTGGCTTCTCTTCGCTGCCTGCATTTGAATATAGTATTGTTTGAACTCAGGCTGGCAGTTCCTAACCAGGTTAGCCATGTCATCTTCATCGCGCTAAAAAAGCAAGACAACGCTTTAGTAACAACTTCATTTGCTAGATTCAATATTTTCATACATGTTGCGCACATTTCTTAGGTGGTAGGCACTATATAAGCAAAAGTGAAACCAAACAAGTCCGAGATTCCATTCCGTGAATTAAAACAAGTGAATACCAGCAGATATGGGAGAAAACCCCCCATGTGCATATGAAGTTGAAGAAACTACCTGGATATAAAGTGTCTTCCAAGACGCCTGGGATAAGTTATTTGAAGGAGGCAAGAGACCCCAGCGCATGCAGTACCTGCACAATTCCACCCCAAATGAACATGAGAAGCACTAGAAAGAAACAGTAGAAAGTAATGGACTTCAAGAGTCAATTACTAACAAGCGACGCCACAAGGACTCGTCAGATGCAGCACAATTCATGAACCTGCAAACCAGCGAGCACGACACAAGATCCTGTTGCCAAAAAACCAGAGTTTTAACAATTGATCTATGTACTTATGGAACAAAGAGATGCAAAGCCTAAAATACAGAAACACAGAAAACTTTAACATGAATGACCTCAGAGGAAAGGAATTTGAGGATGTGAGGGAAGAGCTCAGGAGGGACTTGGCTGAATATCCCACTACCTATCCTCCTAAACCTGGCAATCCTCGACCTATCCCTATCCTCGTTTTCGTCGTTAACTTTCTCTTTCCCCTTCTCTTTCTGATCAATTTTGGTTTTCTCCTCCTCGTCAACACGAATTCTCTTCGCCTTTGGTTGAATTTCTGCGTCTTCTGCTTCCTCGTCATCATCCTTCGCCTCATCTGGTTCATCCTGGAATTTCGTGAGAATTGAAAACCCTTACTTTCGCACCTCCTCCGGAAAATCAAAATCGGAAGGAGAAAGTAAAAAACAAAGAGATCTCAATGATGAATCAAAGAGTGAAACAAAAGAAGTACCTGATCGGAGAGGTCAGAGAGCATTTCTGACTCTAGGAGCTGGGCTAAAAGATCGTCTTCGTCGTCCCAAGTCGCCATGATTCAGGAGCGAAAGAGCGATTTGAGATCGGAAGAAGCCAAAAATATTGGCCGGAGAAGCTCGCCGGCGGTGGCCGGGATGTAACAAAGGCCTTAAAAAGTGGGGGTGTGTTGGTGGCGACAGTTGGGAATTGGGAACGATAAGGTGTGGCCATGCGATTCGAGTGGTTCGGGTAACTGGACCGATGGTCGAGCCAGAATCGCGTTTCGACCTGCAATGGGACACGAGTGAACCGGACGCATCCATTTGATTCCTACCACCAACCAAAGTGGGAGTGGAGTAAGATTCGTGGTCTAGGAAACTCATTTGCTTGGATAGTTAACATGAATCTCTAATGACTAAAATCACATGGGCAAATTTGATATGAGAGCCTGGTTTTACATCAAATTCTGACCTCTGTGACGAGAAGAGAACAGAGGAATTGCAAATATGGAAGATGCACTTGAAGGAATCCGATAAAGCATTGCTCACTCATAGTTAGGTGGTAGGAACATTGTTTGTCGACAATCTACGAGATGTTAGCAATAATGAAAATTATTCTTGCATCGTAACACTCTAATTAGTCTGTTGAATTTGTATTGATTCAACCAGAACTCGTACAAAAAGATTATATGATAAGATGATATGGTAGGTGGTGATATAGATTGATTTCTTGAAAGGATGATCTATCACTTAATAGAAAAATTGATGCAATAATCAAATGAAAACAAGTTAATGGGTTGATGGTGTGTTAGTTCACTTTTAATAGGCGAGTTACCAAAATGTTACAAGGTTGATAAGGGTTCCACCTCAGGATGTCAGTTGGTGCAAATTTATGAATTGATGCAAAAGACATAAAAGTTCGAGTTCATTCACAAAAACAATCATATAAACAGATTATCTTGTTAGTATTGAACATAAAAAAAATTCTTGGGTGTATAATTTTTCTATCTCTTTATCCATTAGTAGCCTACTGATTACACTATAATGTATTTAGTAGTTTTGAGAACAAATTGATGAGTTAATCAAGATTAAGAGTGTTGCACTTGAAGTTAAAAAAGAACAAGAAAGCTTTACATTTCTAATCAAACAAAATAATTTATTAGGATTGGATTTTGGCATCAAACTGATACAAAATTTGGCATTAGACGTTGATTTCAGTCTCCATACATTGATTAAAATTTCACAAACATAGCAAATCATCATTCCCAGATTTCCTCACACCTCAAACGGTCGAACTTCCAAGAAGCACCTATAAATATAATACAGAGCATCTCTTTTGTTTGCTTGGGTTGGTTTTCACACATAACACATTAGAAATAACAACTGATTTTGGGGAAACAATAAAGGATCTGCTGCTTCCACCTTGTGAAATTAACATTACAACCCTGAGTCAGTAATACCTGTCACGATGATGAGAGCCCCGCGAACGCCACCGGTCGCCGTCATAATCCAAATCATTGTTTGATGAATGCTTACGCCGTCTGCTGCTCGAAGAACCACCATGTCTACTACCTCTGTAATGCCTGTCAGAATCAGAGTCACCGGATGGAAGCCTACTCTCTTGACGGCTTCTGTGAGGAGACAAATGCGGCCGTGTTTCCCGGCCACTCTTAGTTCTTCTCCCCTCCTCATCCAAGTCTTGTTCGTATGATAAACTATCCTTATCCTCCTTGCTCCTCCTTTTACTCCTGTGCCGCTTCTTATACTCCGAATCTTCTTCGGAGGAATACTTCCTTTGTCTGCTTTTCTCAGAACGCCGCCGCCTGTCAACTGCCAGATTATCATGGGATGGATCTGAATCTGAATCCTTAATAAATTTCTCTTCTTTTTCCTTCTTCACCTTCTTCTTCTTCCTGTTTCCCTTCTTCGATCTCCATTCCCCACTATCCGAGGAGGAAGATATTTCATTTTCCTCCTCCACCCTCCTCTCCTTATTGCTCTTGCGTTTATGACTTTTGGACTTCTTCTTTTTAAGCTTGCCGGGGCTAAAGTTGGTCAGCAACTCCGGGATACCTCCACCACTGAGAAAGCCTGCAGAATTAGGTGCAAATAAAAAAAGGGGCGTCACAACGAGAAAGAACTCACTGACGCATTCAGCAATCAGAAAAAACAAAATTCATACCTCCATATTCATCGAAGATGTCTTCTGCTACAATCTGCTGATTCGGATCGTCTGCACCGAAACCTCCCCGAGGAGGGCTCATCCCTGGTTGTTGCTTTAGCTCCCACTTTAGCGGCTATACAAGTTAAAAGAGTTGTATCAACAAATGAGTCCAGATGGACTTTCTTTTTCTTCAAGCAGCCACACGCCCATTACTCACAATACGAAATGAACATCATGTTGTGCAACAAAATTATTATCCCCCCTTCCATTTTCACTCCAAATTATGGCATAGATTTTGAGAGAATGAATGCCCCTTACTGATGAATTATAGGTCCTTTTTACTCAAAGGAACATCATTTAACCGCAAAATCTAGCTATCTTAATGGATTAGCAGCATAAGCCAATCTAATTCAAGACCTATAACAGATACATCAGTTTAACTGTCCACAAAGTAGGAGAGCTCGCTAATTGCGGAAGGCCAGCCTTTATAGAGTTCAACACTCGTAAAAATCAGCTTGGAAGACAAAAATAAAGTACCCGTCTTCCAACAGAATGAAATCTAAAAATACCAGGAATTGTCGAACTTGGTCATCCACCAATATTTCATGATACAACCAAAGTGGGATCTTTAAGACTGTATAGAAGTGATCATTTTAAACCAAAAAAACAACTTCATAAGGTTTGCATGTTGCCAATCACAAGGTATACCTCTGCTGGCTCCATCTGAGCCATGATGGCAGTCAACGGATCATCTCGTTTCAGTCGGCTTTCCTCACTCGGCATTATAGCATCTTTCAGGGGACATTCTCGATCACCACTTTGGTGACCAAAGTTTCCACATCTTACACACTTCACATTCCGCACCTCAATTCCAAAAGGTTTTGACCTTGTTGCAACACCTGTATCATGCCTGAAAATATCAAAACATTAGATATGAAAGTAACAAGGAGTAGACAAATATTGAGTTGCATTTCGAGTGTAGATGTCAAACATACTAAAGAGAGAAGAACTTTCAGATGTTCATACTTAACGACTACTGTAGCCTGTTATCAGTTTAACACCACAAATCTTACAGGCGTAAGACATATACTTCATGTGATCTATACTTCCCTAAACTGAAGTTTTTGATAGGAGACGCCGGTCTCAACATGTGAGTGACATTTTTTCACTTTTCACTTGCAATTAACCACTAGGCTAACCACTCGAGAAATTATAACTGGAAATTAGGAGTGTATATTATAACATTCCCAAGCTAGAAGTTATTATTTTCATGTGTAGATACTGTCTTGAATCTAACAATCCCTTCCAGGAAACCACAAAATCAGGCAAAAAATAGGACAATAAAAGCTCAAACGATCACTCATTCCCTAATAGCAGAGATAATTGACGTGGAAAAGAAACTTATCGCTAGTAAAGAAAAATCCTTATATAAGTATGTTTTGTTTTTCTTGCAGTTCTGATCATGAAACTGAACAGACATAATATTAACCTACCGAAGGTGATCAAGTAACAAAATTGTGCTTCAAGAGCATAATTCAGCTGATAAAATAATTTTCCTAGCTTATCTTTTGGAAACTACACTAAAAAAACTACACTCAAGAAGGCACCCTTGACCAACGAGAAGACCACGAATGGCTGTGATTTTTCCAAAAACACTTCTTAGTTTGGCAAAGTATTTGTGAAACGTTTTGCTTATGAGATGGAGTTCTTGGAAAAGTTTCACAACAGTTATATCAATCATTCAGTTCTAATGGAATAACCTTCCTAGAATATGATTATGACTACATGCAGAGAATAAGATCCAAATCATGGTTAGTGATTCTCTATTTCAAAATTATAAAATTAACAACTCCATTCTGGGTTTAATGGCCACACGATAAGAACTCTTGTCATGCTTAACCTTCTGTTAGAGTTTCGCTTGTGGCAGTGTGCACTGAAGAAACTATGTGCCGTTCAATACGCATACCAATAGAAAGATAAAAAAAATCAGGGTGCATGGTCCTCAAAGGCCAAGCTTAACAATGACTTATACTTAGGATGACTTAAAATGGCAAGGGATTCCATTGTCCTGGGAATTGCAGCAATTAATAACTATAAGCTCAGTACATTTTACATTAACTCCTTCGTTTCTATAGAGACTGCATATGTCGATTAGACTTGAAAACATGGTACTACATTTGTTTGATTACCTTGGAGCATTTTTCAGGACTTCAAATTGCTCTTCAGTTGGCAAAGGGCGGCCAAAGGCATCTTTAGGCCTTCGTTTCTTCTTTTCTTCAACTGGGGGATCTTTATTGGGCAGTGATTCTGATTGCCTGAAGATCAGATGACATGCTTTACAGTTGAGTGAAAGGCCAATACCTTGAGGCACGAGAAATCCTCAGAAGGAAGGAAAAAGAAACTTAACAAGAGTGAAAGATAACAGAGAAACCCACCCATCAGTTGGGTCCGTAGGGGCGGTATCTTGTTGCTTCTTTTTATCCTCCTCGGCAATCTCAGCTGCCTTGGCACTTTCAGGATTATAGCCAGGTGGGCGAACGTACATGAAGCTAACAGCTTGCATTATCTCCATCTACACATAACCACAATTCACATGTTCAGTACCAAAAATATACAATCAGAAGCCAGCAAAATAAAGAGGAACGCTACCTTTTCCTTCTCTTTCTGGGAGATGAGAGCTGTCTGCCGGAAGAATTCCTGCTCTTGAGCATACTGCAAGGGAGAAAGAAAAATGCAAAACAAAGATGAAATTCAAAACTTGAAATCCAGAAAAAGAAGAAGAAGGATGACGAGATGATCGGGACAAAACCTCGCGAGCAACTTCCTCGGAGCGGCGGCTATGCTGGGCGTGGGTCTGTTCAGCGATCCACTTGCGGCGCTGGTTAGGGTAGGAGAGAGGATGCCAAGGCTTCTGGTTGAGGAAGTTATGGCTCCAAGCTGTGCCAGATTTAGTCTTGTAATCGACTTCTCCATTGTTGATTCGCTTGCTCAGCCGCATCCCTCCTCCTTCTTCTCCCTCCATTTTTCTTCTTGTGTTTGTTGTCCTTCTGAAACTCCGATCTCTCTCTCTCTCTCTTTACCCTAAGTCGTAAATCAATCTTCTTCTATTCCCTTAACCCGTTCTCAATCCTGTTCCTGGAATCTCCATAGTTGCGTTTCCTCCCGAAGTCATAAAAACCAGACAGCTCAATCACGGCTCGGGTGAGGATATGGCCGAAGTAGCAAGGGCCGGGTTGCGGCCGCTCAGAGGAGTCCGGATTGGTAGCAGAGAATGATGCCAGCAAACAAACTTCAGCCGGCAGATCTAATTATCAAAATCTAACGGCTTAAGAACGAAATCAAAATAATAATGAACAAATTAGACAATTAGTTTTATCAAACACCGATTTTGTGTGAAACCATAATCGTTCATTCATTAGACAGACACCAACGAAATTGTAAAAACGTGAAATTTTTTAACATTTGACTACCATCCAATGAAGTAGTTTATGGTGTGAAGCAGCAGGCAACACTATTACTCTCCTTAGAACTTAATTCAAACAACACTTTAAATTCAAAAGGAAAGCAAACGAGTGACCGCGAACAAACTTAACCGCAAGAGGACTTTCATATTTCTCAGCATTTTTAGCAAAAAGAAAATTCCCAATGCTGTAATCAAATAATAATAATAATCGAGTCATTTTTAAGTGTTGGCAGAAAACCACGATACACTGATCATAATACAATTGAATATTAACATAACTACCACCAGCCAAACTTATTATATGCCCAAGATGGTCCTTATTTGATCTGGAGGATGCCTCGCCAGTGATTTCGGCTCAGCATACCCATTCTTCGGATCCATTATCGCTGTATAAATAAGGTCATACGTCTCGGCAAGCAACCTGGCCACCTTTACGCAAGTCTCTGACCGCAACTTGGGCACCTGCATTTGCTCGAACTCGGGGAGTGTACTCTCACTCCCCAGCACAAGCCCGAAGAAAGTCCTCAAGCACTCTGCAAGGGCGGCTGGAGATGTCAGTTCGACCTCTGCTAGTGGCCGATGGGCTTCTGATGCTGCATCATCCTCGGCTGAATTACTAAAGTATGCCATCTTTTGCTGCGACAGGCCACATCTTCGAAGAATGGCGTTCACTTCTCTCCCCACGAGATCTTTTATGTGCTTATCTATTAGTGCTCCGAGCTTATCCACGTATTCCGCAGCAATCTCGTGCCTCGATAACGGTTGCTGGATGGCACACAAGCAGTTGACGAGGAATATTTTGGAAGGTGTTTCAGTATTCTGCAGAGTATTATTATATGATAAAATTGGATTCAGGATTTTCCAGCCTGAACGCCAACATTTTGTTCTTGGATGTCAATAAGAAAATACTCGGAAATGAGAAATAATAAGAAACCTGAGAGGATGGCACAGAGTTTCCATTTGACAAAAGTGATTCGACGGATGATTTATTGTCTTGACTCGAGCCAGCGCTCCTCCTTCTTGACAGATGCGTACTACCCTTTGACTTGTGTGCCTCAGCAGCTTGCTCACACATCTGCAATAACGGAATAACCGTGGAAAACGGTGCTTATTGCAAGTCATAAAAGAACAGCTAGGTGGGATAGTTAATTGACATAAAGCAAAAGGGAATACTGAAAGAAATGGTATTGGAATGATCTCAGATATTGATATTAGACAACAACAATACCTGAATTATGGGGTCAAGTAATGCTGATATAACCAGACCAAAATCAGGTGTTTTGGCTGAATCAGGAACCATCGTGCTGTTATGGGTTTCAATTATATCAAGTAGAACAGAAACACCGTCCCTCACAGCTTGTGGAGGGGAAAGATCAGCAGCTACAAGAGGAGGATAACGCAAGAGTTTTTCCCCACGGCTTTTCAAAATGTTAAAAAAAGTCTTCTGTGTAGCATCCTTCAGTAGCCACAGTGTATTACAGAGAGCTGTATCTCTCCCGAGCAAATCTGATACCTACAGTTAGTATGATTGTGTATTTAGTTAAAGGAGCACTAGCAATAACGATGATACAGAAGAGAAAACAAAAGAGAAGATGGAGGAGCAATCTCTTACAGTATAGCAGTAAAATTCCAGAGTATTGCTGAGTTTATATGTTACTATAAGACTTGGTTGGGCTTGCAAAACTTGTTCCACTCTAACTTTAAAAGGTCGGCAAACTCCTTCAAAAACTCTGTCCAGAACGAATGTCATATCTGATTCTTTCTTTCGATTACCATTCTCCAAAACCTTTGGAACATGGTCCATGGTTGATTCAGCATCAGTACTAGGATCAGGATCAAGTAATGCAAGAACAAGTTCACGCTCAGATGCCAATGCCTGTGTACTACAATTATCAGAGGTCCGTTCAAGCAAAATATTAGTAAAACTCAATCAAGCAGAAGTTGAATCCAAACCTGATGCAACCATCCCAGCATGTCACCTACATATCGTAAAGGATCATGAGCATGGACCTCTATCGGTCTTGGTAGTCCACCAGGTCCGCCACGAGTAAGAGCACTAATAAATCTTCTGAAGAGCGCATTGTGCCTCATATTTGCTACCTGTGTAAGGAATAAGCAGATCTTGTATGTCATGCCACTGGAAAATTATCTGAAAAGTAATTTAGCTAGTACTGATATTCCAATACTGCATTCACCTCTTCCGCACAGTACTTGAACAGGACAGGCCTTTCTTTGAGGCACCGAACTGCTGTCTTTAAAAGATCACCAACTTCTGGATTGTCCACATCACCCAGCTTCCTACATTCTATTTGAACCCACCTAGATTGGGGTAAAACACTAATGTGTAAGATATGAATGAAACATAGTTACATAGATAGATATATGGGAATTCAGCAGTATATGCTGCGCGATAGACATTTGGTAACCAGGCTTTTCGTCCACTCATAATATTTTCAAGAAAATTACTCAGGAGTTGGACATTTAATTTAATGAAACCTAGAAGATACCTATATAACCTGCTTCTTTTGCAAGTAATAGTAGATGGTAGACAAGCAATAAGGGCAATAAATAGGTGCAGAATTTATAGTCTTATATATCCATGCATTAACCTTTAGGCAACTTTTTCCTATGAGCCAATCCTTGGCATAGAAGATATCAAGTTCTAGGCCAGTAAACAAGTGAGATCAGCTGTGGAACAGGGCATATCTCTGTCACTTGGTACAACTAAAATACTGTTCATGCCTCCAAATGTTTCTCCCGACGCTCATTTTACTGATTCATATGGTCAAAACATGTGTTCAAGGAGTATGGGTCCTGTAAAGATAGCTAATTTCACCTGCACAGCCGCTCATATGCTCCTTCCTGGTATACAGCCATCATATCCATCAACTCCAACCCAGCTCGCTGTATATGATGTTTTAAGTCAATGATCACCACAATTTTCAAATTTAGGTGATAGCCTCAACAGTAATGAGATACATGAAAACATAAACTAAACTGGAATAAGCAAGCAGACTACAAAGATTGGCAAAAGGAAAGACAATTATGAGACATTCTGTTCAGCTTCTCAGCCTGCTTCCCATAAAATTTATCTTGAGAAAGAAGAGCAAAAAGACTCCGACCAAGATCCTTAAGTGTAAGGGATAACATATTCAGGTGTAGCTAGGGAAGATAATCTACTAGAGACGCAGTGAAGGCACTTATTGAACTAAGTTGAGATTGGAAGTCAAGAATGTTCTTCTATCTATGTCCTATGAAGATAACCAGATTGCTCTGAACAAAAATACTATCTATTGCCAATATGAGATGGCCTGCCTTCAGCTTCTAGTAGTTAGTTTCAACATCGTTTATGATAGCCAACGGCCAAACAACATCAATAATATTTAGAACACTTGCTTTCCAATATACTGCGTGCTTGCAATGCCAAACTTACTTGCTTAAAGAAATTCCTTGCTTCAATGGTATTTTAATGCAGCTATGCTATGTACAATCTTTTGTTTTGACCAATAGCGGCTTTTATAATAGGCTACGAACACAAGGTACAACCTTCCAAAATAGATCACAAAAAGGAGGGGCTTTGAAGAAAAGGAGCAGCGTCACTACAATTTACCTGGTGATGTGTTCGTAGCAATATTTTGCAATTGGAATGAATTTCTTGTACATGGGAGAGTGCCTTGAAGAAATTTTCGTTCAAGTCTTCTTCCCTCAGAGCATTTATCTACAAAAATGAAAAACAGAACTAGTTCTATAACCACTGACGGCATTTGACTTGAACTGAGGAAGCCAAGGAATAAAATAATTCATAGGGAAAAATCATATGAGATTCAGATGAAAACCTCTTCACTCGAAAGTTGATAGTCACGAAGGAAGCATGAAACTATCTCTTGTCTCTGTGTGGTAACTTCCAGGTCCTGTTTCAACCTCTCAGTGGTGCTGATAATATCAGCTGTGCTAGCACTACAACTGTTCAACGCCTTTCCAATCCTGGAAATACCAAAATAATCACATCTCTTTTATATCCGTACCAAGACGGACACGTGTAAAATTGAGATTTGGTTCTAGGAAATAATCAAATCTTAAGCTGGATTCCTCACGGTCATTTGAATTTACAAGTACACATGGATTTGATGTCATGCTTCCACAACATTACTGATCCTGGATCGTAAACATTCCTTTTGAGATCCACTTATTTCAACTCCAACCTTAAGAATCAGTACCAAGCAAGCAACGCAATACCTGTCACAGCACTCAGCAAGAGCGTTAACTTCCTGCTCCACTTGATCCAACGCCTAATTAAAAAAAAAAATTCGAACCAGATCATGAAATGAGAGCAGCAAAGCAAGCCGATCAAACAAAGAAGGATCACTCGAAATTCAAGAGTGAACCTGCTGGGCAGAGTGAGAAGACTCGAGGAAATCAAGGTTGATCTGAAGTGAGCGCTTCTCGATGGTGGATCTAAGGTTCCGGCGAGCCTGGGGAGTGTTGTCGGAGTAGAAATTGGAGAGAGTGGTGAGAGAAGAGAGCAGATCGGGAGTGTCGGTACGGCATTCGAGCACTTTCTTCAGCTTCCTAGACAGCCCTGGAGCTAGTCCTTGCTGCGACATCGTCCCCATTTCTCCGTCTTCGACTTCTTCGGTGCCTTTCTGATCCTCGCAGCCGGGAGTTGGAAATACGGCAAACCAGAAAACGAAGATGAAAACAACCGAATGAAACTGACTCATCAAAAGAAAAACATTGGGCCCCGCAAGCTTTCGGTCTGGATTTGGGCTCGAAATTTCTCAGGTGTCTGTTTTGGCCCAACTTTGACGATATTAATAAATCCAACCTCGAGTTTACAAACTCATATCTACCCGGATTTCTACCGTATCTAACCTTTGATATAGATTAAATTTCATCATCTCCCTCGTGCTTCTACGTCATGTCAAATACGATCAAGACTACGATGCCATTAGAATAATAAACACAATCAAATCATATTATTATTGTTTATTAGAAAATAATCAAAGGTAGTTTCAACTAGGAAGTCGAAATTGTTTGACATAATGTATATAAATCATACTCTAAGATAGATTGTTGAATTAAAATATCTTACTGACATGGACTAAAATGGAGTACTACTGGCTTAGGTTGTCATTGCATCATGTTTTATCATACAAGATTACATTTTTATCATTTGAGATTGGAGGCCACGACATGGAATTAAATAATACCAAATGGATGGATGGATGGATGGAGGTGTCGTATACGGCCGTTGGCTAAAAGGGACTAGTAGTTAGTGCGGCCTACGCACACTTGGTTTTGAGATGTGCAAAGTGTCTACTTTAAATGTTGATTATGGTTAATCCTAGATTGTGCTGTGCTAGCTTTATGGTAATTATAATTAATGAATGATGACAAGTGTACAAATTCCCAACATCACTTCCATTGTATAGAAAAATGGACGTATGTCTTCTTACATATTCCATCAAATGACACTCCTCCTATGCAACCATTCAGATGCATTATAGCGCAGATGGTAGAGATTTGGGCAAAATTTTAAGTTTGGGGCGAATGTTAAAATACATTGGTCGAAACATTGGATAAATGTTTAATTTTGACATTTTTACATAGAATTTTATCAATATGGAACTAAAAGACCATGTGCGGTTACCGGGGTGTTGGTTCCGTCCTACAAAAAGCCATGATTAAATATAAACTCTAGGGTTGCCGAATGTTAGCTAATGTGAAACCGAAGATGCGAATTCCAAGCTTCGAATTCAAAAATTTCTAAAAACAAAAATAAGTATTACAACCACTTAACTACAATTTATTGGCTTTAGAGACGTCAGTATTTACTTTGGGATTTTTGGGATTTTAAGGAGTTAGAATGCTAAAGGAGTTCTGGTTAGGATTTTTAGGGGGTCAGGGCTAAAATCTGATGGAACATCTATAGAAAGCTAAGAATGCTCTTGCCTGCAAGAAACACAATCCGAATGAAAATCACTATGGATGTCGTCGCTCCCCGTGACGCTTTGGCATGGAGAGAGGCTACACAATTTGCTAGCTTTGTGCCTAACCCCTCACCCTACTACACTTCATGGCCCCGAACCCCATTCACTATCTTGCCCACTGCCTAGTACGGGCTAAATGATTCTCAAAAGGCGGCTTCTGCTCGTTGTTATACGACCGGAGATCTGGGACGTTCCTGTTAAACACCAACCACCAATGGTGTCTAAAGTCCGCGCTCTTCTTGAAGCCATTACCTATGCCAACATTTCTCCTCTCCCATGCACAGTCTACTTCCACTATCTTGATGTGATCACCTGCAACAGAGGTCTCACAAATGGTTTTGGCTTTGCTTCGGCTACATGGGAAGCATTTGCTGAGCTAATCTGTTCGGATTCTTCCATTGATATTCACTTCACTCCATAATGCTTCAACAAGAAAGCTGATTGGGTTTCCAAAACTTTGGTAACCTAACAAGACAACTGAAGAATCATACAGATTAGAATGCCACCAACCAATAACCATTAAAGTAAAAGCACTTGCACAAGTAACAGTTAAACCAAGGGAAAGAGTTAAAGTTGTTGTCTTTGTCTCAAAACCCCACAAGAATACTGCAGCTGGTTCAAGATTAAGTAAATCAGTCAACTAAGCACAAACAAACAAATAATTACAATTAAGCTAATGCTCAATGATTGTTAATGATGCTCAATCATTTAAAGATAAACAGGTGGGAATTTCAAACTCCATCATCCTATACAGTTCGAAGATTTCCGCTGTTAAATCGACAACACAGAGGGCAAAAGAGAATCCATACCACACAGGAGTGAGTCAAGAAGGTAAAAGGTAAATTGATAATGGGAATATGTAGCTGTGGCATGCCCTAGTGGAACCAAAATCCCAACTCAAAACACCAATATATAAAATAAATAATATAAGCAAGTTGGGCGGAGTAGAAAGCAAAGCAAGCACTAAAAAAATAACATGCGCACCTAAACGGCCTCTAAATAGCAGAAAGGCGACTCAAAATTATCAAAGAGGTCCCCTCCCCACATAAACAATTAAACTTCTTCACTCAGTGCTCTTCAGCAGATAATATTTTGAATGGAATCCGATTGATGGGTCCTCCTTTTGATCATTTCAGACTCAAAATATACGAAAATTAACATTGCATGCTCCATAAAGGATGAGAGAGATAAAAAGGAGAGAATAATAACTTACTTGGCTACTTTCCAACTTTCTCTTTCTCACTCCATGGGAAAGAAACTGTTGGAGAAATGTCTACCTTCATATATGCGCCGATGGTATTGGCGATGGAATAGAACAAGTAGTCATTACAAAGATCATGATAGAGTCATGAATAAACTCATTCACTTTCGGTAAGAACATTTCATTCTTAAATAAAACCTAGAGATACCAGGAATTCAATGGTATAATAAACACCATAAAAAACTTTCTTTCAGAAGAAATGAAGAAGAGAAGATAATGTAGGATGGAGATCTTATATTAGAGTTTAGAGTCGTGGCTGAATTTGACCGACTCTTGAGAAGATGAGTGTTGGTCCAAATGAAAGGATTCATCCTTTGGTTCAAGATCTCTTTTGAACCGAAAAACCAACCACCACCAATTTACCAAAATAGGAATACACCAATGGCAAACACCACTAAACTTGTGAAAATAGAAAATAAACCACCTTTTCCCCCTCATGGCCGAGCATTATAGAGCAGCTTATGGATCTGATTTATGTAAAAAATAAACAGCTCAAAATCTATCCAAAATCAAGCCAAAAATCGAACTTCGCTGTAATCAAACCTAGAAATTTCGAAATTTGAAATTTAAAATCCAAAATTTAGTAGCTTATTATTATAACTAATTATAGAAAAACTCTCACTACACTAACTCAAGTTACTTTTTAACCAAATCACTAACTCAAGTGACTTTCTATGAAATTAACTAAATTCCAACTAGGTATTTCGGTGATACGAATGTTGAGAACTAGAATGAAACAAACGAAATAAACAAAACCTGTACAAGGAACATAAGCATCAGCTACCTAATCTCCTCTTCTCAACAAATCTGATAAAAATGCAATTCTACTGCTATTTCTGGCAACCTTGATTCTCCTAGTCAGTCATTGGATTAAATTAATGCTCAAAACTTGTACGGTATGAAATAATTGTATAAAGAGGAAATTATCCTTATCAAAAGGGAGAGGATATACCTCGCAATTCGTAGAGAAAACGCAGTTCTTGATTGGTAACAGTGGGTGGATGGGATTATAAATAGTAACTCGTGGTGCAAAATTGACATGGTGGCACTAGATTTAGAGAATAGAATACGTCGGGAGGAAGGAATCAGAACAACAGCAAGTTGGTTATAGAAAGTGATCGGATCAGAAACGAAATGTATAAAAAGAGACACGTGAAACAAAGGAGATTCTCCAAGTTGGTTTCTCACCAGTTCTCTGAGAATGACTTAAAAATTGCATACAGTACTAGATGAGTCATGTTTGTCAATCTGTCATTGAAATACTAAGAAAAATGCATCTCTGAAAGTAGCTCCAGTTCTCTCTGCTTACTGAAATTGTACATGAGAAATTCATAAAAAAGTAACTCAGTGTAAAAGTTGGTGAATTTTGTTACTTCTTAGCAACAAAGGAAAAGAACTGAAAGACTGAAAAAGCAATGCATTTAAATGGAAAGAAAATATTTACCTGACAAATAAAAAATAATAGGTAGATCAGAAATAATACCCAATTTTCCATAGTAAGATAAAACATTTCATAGAAGGTGAAGAGCTCAAACATTTTTGAGGTATTGCAATACAGGGCTTATAATTTATAAAATCCCACTAGCTTCACAGTTCCACGTATTTGGTGTGAAGTAGTGGCTAGCACCATGAATTGTCTAGTAGGCGCAGTATCTAACATCATATATCTTTTTTCCAACTCAACAAGCACAAAAAAGATCTATTTGTGAAGCACGCATGTCTAGCAGGAAGCGCTAAAAAACAAGACAAACATACAGCAAATCTCACCTGGGACATCAAATTGGCAGTCTTTAGCTACATTAGTGCTACAACACACTCATCTGTCTCATCTGCCGTCATAACAAAGCCCAGAACTAAGCATCTCTGCAGTCAGAAGTGTATATGTCAGAAAGAGAAAGAAGACGGGAAATAAAGTGAACTCAAGAAGAAATGAGATGAGAACAAAGTACAACTAAATAAGAGTTAGTGATGGCATATTTTCAGGAAAAGGACAGCTAGGTCCCACCACAACTATTAGCCGTAAACAAAACTCAGCACACGAGTTTTTTAGCTGTACCCTCCACTATATATTTGTGCACCCAGTTCAGTTTAGGAACCAAGTTTTGAAAAATAACTCCCACTTCACCAAGAACAAATTCCAGCATCATGTCTGTCAACTGTGTTGAGCCAAAACCAGGGATGACAGAACCAATGGCTGTGCTTGCGTATCCAGTACAACCAGAGTCGAAGTCTGCCATCCAACTGAGAGTATTTCCTATAGCTTTGAAGGTCACTCTCCCTTGCCCAATTTCAAACACTTGATGTTTGTTAGTGATATATTACTACAGGGATTGGTCATAGTTTAGAAAGATTTAACCCAAGTTTTCTTTTTGGCGTTTACAGTTCGAGGAGGTGGTCTACAAAGTTCAACTGGAAGATAAAGGATTGTGTTCAGGAGGTACATGTAAGGAGAAGACTATATTGAATGGGATAACAGGACTGGTTCTCCCTGGGGAGATCCTAGCTATGTTGGGTCCATCAGGCAGTGGTAAAACAACTCTCCTTACTGCCCTCGGAGGCCGGCTCCACGGCAAGTTGTCAGGAAAGATGTCATACAATGGACAGCCCTTTTCAGGTGCCATAAAGCGACGCACAGGATTTGTCGCCCAAGATGATGTTTTGTATCCACATCTAACTGTTACCGAAACTCTCATGTTCACTGCACTGCTAAGGCTACCGAAAACCTTAACTTGGGAAGAGAAAGCACAACATGTGGAACGAGTCGTCGTTGAGTTGGGATTAACCCGCTGCAGAAACAGCATGATAGGCGGCCCGCTTTTTCGAGGCATATCAGGAGGAGAGAAGAAGAGGCTGAGCATAGGTCAAGAAATGCTAATAAATCCAAGCTTACTACTACTGGATGAACCTACATCAGGTTTGGACTCGACCACAGCTCAGAGGATTCTAACAACGATCAAACGGCTTGCTAGCGGGGGGAGAACAATAGTCACAACCATTCACCAGCCCTCTAGTCGGCTATACCACATGTTTGATAAGGTAGTTTTGCTCTCTGAAGGCTCTCCAATCTATTATGGTCCTGCATCAGCTGCCTTGGACTACTTTTCTTCCATTGGTTTCTCCACTTCCGTGACCGTCAATCCAGCTGATCTCTTACTTGATCTCGCTAACGGTAAATTTTTTTTAAAGATTCCCGTTGTTGATCTAAGTATTTCTATCCAACCATAAGTATGGCTCTTGTTCATAGGATAATGAAAACTAACGTGCAGTGAGGAAGAGAAGAAAAGCTTTCTTAGGTAAAACATCATAAAAATCTTTTAGTTTATGGGACCTCTTAGGCAAGGGCAGTTCCCTACTTTTGGTGGTGGTTAATGGGACCTCTAACTCATGACTCTCTAAACGACTTCCTGCTCTCCAATAGTAATATACTGAAGAAAAATGATTCTCAAGTGTGCTGATTTTGGTCTAGAAGGGTAGTTTAGTAACTGTTGTCTTTTTTTCACCTAATTTATTTATTTAATTAATATAATCTACAAACAAATTCGGATTTGAATAATGTTTGCTCTAAAAATTTAGTTTTTCAAAAACGATTTAAACATGCACAGTTGTGATAGGGGTTTGACGAATTTTTTTTTCTTTTGAGGTCAAACATGTGAATTGACCCGCCTCTAGACTTAATATGTAGTGAGACCCCTAATTTTGTCTTACTGTGAGACAATAAACCTTTTCAAATCTGATAGAACCCCCACCCTAAACCTTCCAAGGAATAAAAATTCAAGCTTTCTTTATACAGATACAAAATTCAAGCTTTGATATCTATAATCAACACGTAACTCTGTACAGTTAAATTTACAGGTATCCCTCCCGTCACTCAGAATGGAAGGGAGCAAGGTGAGAGCACAGAAAAGGAGCAGAAGCAGGTGAGGGAAACTCTTATTTCTGGTTATGAGAAGAAGATTTCAACAAGTCTGAAAGCAGAACTCTGCAACCTGGATATCAGCAACTTCGGCTACACAAAAGACACCCCTTCAAGTAAGGCATTCTTTTGAGCCCGCTCCCTTATCTGAGTTTCAACGTTACTCCGATGGAGCTCTAACTTTCAATATATTGGATAAAACGTATAGGAATGAACAGCAAGTCAGAAGAGTGGTGTACAAGCTGGTGGCATCAGTTCAAGGTCCTACTTCAGAGGGGTTTGAGGGAACGAAGGTTTGAAGCATTTAACAGGCTGAGAATTTTCCAAGTCATCAGTGTTGCAGTACTTGGTGGGCTCCTCTGGTGGCAAACCCCAACATCTCACATTGAAGACCGGGTAAGACTTCACACCACAGAATTGTTAAGTAAATTCTATAAAAACTATCAGGCTTAAGCCCCTTAGTTTCTTAAGTGCTGATAACTTGCATGACGTAACATGCAGATAGCATTGTTGTTCTTCTTCTCGGTATTTTGGGGATTCTACCCTCTCTACAATGCAGTTTTCACATTTCCACAAGAACGACGGATGCTGATAAAAGAGCGAGCTTCGGGAATGTATCACCTCTCAACCTACTTTTTATCCAGAACCATTGGTGACCTTCCGATGGAGCTTGCACTCCCTACAGCATTTGTTTGCATAATTTATTGGATGGGTGGGCTTAAACCTGATCCCATAACTTTCATACTGTCCCTGATTGTCGTTCTCTATAGTGTCTTAGTCTCCCAAAGTCTTGGATTAGCGATTGGTGCTATTCTTATGGACATAAAACAAGCCACTACGTTAGCTTCAGTTACAACTCTGGTATTCCTCATTGCTGGTGGGTACTACGTGCAACAAATACCTCCATTTATAGTTTGGCTCAAGTACTTGAGCTACAGCTACTACTGTTACAAGCTTCTACTTGGAGTCCAATACAAAGAAGATGATTATTATGAATGTTCCAAGGGAGTGTTGTGCCGGGTTGGGGATTATCCAGCCATCAAATCAATGGGGCTAGACAATTTGTGGATGGATGTCTGCATTATGGCCTTGATGTTGGTAGGCTATCGACTCATTGCTTATTTAGCACTTCATCGAGTACAATTGAGGTGAACTTAGCTACCCTTGAAGAGTTTTGTCATCTTTCAACAGCAGAATAATGTCTAATGTAGGCTGGGGGGCAAAGGCACACTAAGATTTTGATATATTTTGCCTCCAATTAATGTACTTGGCCTATCTGTTATACATGGATTTCCTAATCCTAAGTTAGGCACCTTGTCCTCCAAATATTCTGTGGAACTGTTCTCTGAATATTTGTTGGAGGCAAGGATCGTTCCAGAAGACAAAAGGTCACTTTTTCCCCCTAATGGCTTTCAGTCAAGGCATCACCAATATATTCGACTAAGGAATAATGAAGGGAGTTAAACAATCAAACAGCAAGTGATAGTGATAGGCAGTAAGCTGTCAAATGGAAGACAAAGCAAGATTCCACCCTTTCAATCAATAAAGACACACAAGGCATAGCAAATGGAGAGATATCAAAACTTGACTCTCCTGAGAGAGCAAATACAAACAGTAGTTAGCTATCCGTACCTGTTTCTCTTGTAAATGAACTCTAGCTGCAGAGTTTCAAACATTGCTGCTCTTGCAAATTTGCGATTGAAAGCTTCAAATCCTGGGGACCAAGAACCGTTGAAACTTAGGTAATGGGACGAAAAAACTTCGCGCCGAGTTTTTTCGGTCATGGGATGGGAGCTCCGTTTCAGGGGAAAAAAATCGCTCACCGAACCACAAAATTACGACGAGCTATGTTAAGATAGTAATGCCAATCGGATTGAGCTTCTTCATCGTCAGAGTCTCTAATGGTAGAACAAGGAAGGAGAAAGGACCGGCGAACAATAGCCGCGAGATTAACTTTTCCAATGGGGTAGAGTACAAAAAATAAAAAAAGAAATAATTTAGCTTGATTTTGATTTTTGAATGAATTCCCGTTTTTATGGACTTCGGTTGAGCTGTCTGCTTTCCCTCCATTTCAATGAGCTTGTTTTCTACGATTCCAACTCCAATCTTCCTTCCACTTCAATCAATCCTTTGGATCTCTCAACTTATGATCCTCCGACCTTCATCGCATCATTACCGTCTCCTTAACCCACTAACTACTCTCCCACAAGCTTTTTGCACTGGTACATTACGTACTCCTGTGAAAGTAGAGACCCATAGACGGAGATGGCTGCTTCGGCCGCCGTCGGAGGCGGTGGTTTGAACGAGAGAGAAACGCGGCGGAGAGCCCATATGTCAATGGCCCTGGTTCAGCTTATCAGTGGAGGTTATCATGTTATTACCAAAGTCGCTCTTAATGTCGGGATCAATCAACTCGTTTTCTGCGTCTTCCGCGATCTCCTTGCGCTCTCCATTCTCGCCCCCGTTGCCTTTCTCCGGGAGAAGTAATAATTTGTTTTCTGTGTTCAATTTTGTTCAGTAAAGGGATTGTTTTCTGGCTTTGCTTTCAGTTTATCCCATTTCAATTTATTTGAATGTTATTAGATTGACTAATAAGGTTTCTCTGATACAAGATGAATCGTCATTCTAGGCCTGATTGATTGAAATTTGTACAACCCTCTCTTCTTGTCTCTAGTGAGGAAGAGCAGTAACAGTTTAACAAAAACTTTGATTTATGCATTACCCTGTATTTCAGACATTCATCTGCATTTTGTTTTTTGTAGGAGGAATCGACCACCCATGACCAGGAGCTTGCTCATATCATTTTTCTTCCTTGGCTTAACTGGGTTAGTCTAATGTCATCGTAATATTTGGAAGTAAAACCTATTGATCATCCCTTATGATTTGTCCATGAGGTTTGCTCTGTGCCTGTTTTTTCTCATTAGGATTTTTGGCAATCAGCTTTTGTTTCTTCTCGGTCTTAGCTACACAAATCCAACTTATGCTGCTGCAATACAGCCTTCAATACCAGTTTTCACATTTCTTTTGGCTGTGACGATGGGGTGAGTCTGATGAATTTTCTACTGCTAATTGCTTTATTTGTGAATTGTGTACTTGGATATAATTTCTGATGTGCTTGTCTGATATGCAGTACAGAAAGAGTCAATTTGCTCAAAGCTGACGGTCAAGCGAAGATTCTAGGCACCGCCGTCTGTGTTTCTGGTGCCATTTTGATGGTTCTTTATCGGGGTCCAGCTATCATTGGGCAGGCGGAATCTGACTTTGCATCCAGCGAAAGAAGAGCTAGGGGTCAACCAGAGCCTGCAGGTTGGTTTGTATCCAACCTTCTGGACCTTGGTTTTGGAACTTGGCATCTTGGGGTTCTTTGCTTGATTGGAAATTGTATGTGCATGGCAGCTTTTCTTGCCATTCAGGTAATCTTTTATGCTTTAACATGAGGGTCAATTCATTTTTAACCCAAGTTGTCGTGGATTTTTCCATAGGGATCTTGACAATCCACTTTCTGTGTTGCTAATTTTAGCTCCTCAAAATTGTTTATTGTAGATACTGCATCAATAGAATTATAGAAAGTCCCAACTCTGACTCCTGAATCTTTTTTTCTTTTGCTTTGTTGCTCATTTTTGCTGTGCTTCTCACCTGTGTATATCTATATCTGCAGTCATTTCTTTAGTTCCTAGCTGCTGGTTTTAAGGCTCTGTTATCTTTTGACATATACTGTTTCTGTTTTTTAGTAAAGACTTGCCAGATTTCCAGTACTCAGTCTGATGCTGCTACTGTTGTAACTCGAAAATTTCCAGGCTCCGGTTTTGGCAAAATATCCTGCCAGCATTTCAGTCACCGCATATTCTTATGGTTTTGGGGCTCTATTAATGGTAGTTACAGCATTCGTCATGACTAATGAATCAACCAACTGGAGCTTGACTCAGTCGGAGTTATTGGCTGTGCTTTATGCAGTAAGTCATTTTTGCTGGCCCGCATAACATCTTCTGTTTGCTTATCAAAAGTCTTCTGTTTCCCTATACATGCTACCACCCAAATTGCTAATTCTCATTTTATGTCTTTCATATTGCGAGCATTTCATAATCATATCATTCTTAATCAAGGCATAGGAACATAGTGAAAATAAATGAACCAGATTGAAACATTATGTTTGTTATTGCACCGAACATATCCTGTTACTATTACTGGATGCAAAATGATCATATAGCACTTAGAAACTTATGTTACACATACTCCTTGATTGTTCATCAGGGAATTATCGCATCTGCTCTCAACTATGGACTTTTAACGTGGTGCAACAAGATCATAGGGCCTGCTTTGGTAGCTCTCTACAATCCACTTCAACCTGCTGCATCCGCCCTTCTCTCAAGAATTTTCCTTGGAAGCCCTATTTATTTGGGAAGGTTGTATGCAGCTCACTTGATCTGGAAATCTATGCATCACGAGCTTTTGTTATTTTGCAGAAGCTGACATGTTTGGTTTTGTTGAAACAGCATAATAGGGGGATGCCTTATCATTGGTGGCCTCTATTTAGTGACATGGGGATCTTATAAAGAGGGAGAAGCTTCAGCTATTAACAAGTCATCCGATCCGCTAATAATGACCAAAGATGGAACTATAAACAAGGATATGTACCAGAGAGGACACATTGTCTCCAGTTTGTCGCTGTTAAAACCAGTGGATAAAGCTCTGGTTTAGATGAGTTGAGAATCGTTTTCTATTCATGGTTTTCTCTGCTGTAGCCCGCCCATTGCCGCTAGATCGGGTGGAGTTACGTTGGATCACAACTACAGATTGGAGTTTCTTTCGAGCAAATTGGTTTCTTCCTCGATGATTCTCATTCTTTCATTTGTAATCGTTCTTCAAACCGTGTCTTAACTAACTTTCTTGTATTGTCTGGATTAGATGAACTTGTAGTTAGGAAATTTTCTAGTCATCATTACTTGATTATCTGACATTGCATTTCTATCTCAATACATGCTCGTTATAATGAATTCAAGTCTAGACAACCCCTATTCTATACTTGTCCACACCTCTTAAGTGGCATCTCGTGAGCTAGAGTTGGATCCTTCTAGAGTGGAATTTGGATCAAGTTGGTATGAGGTGAGGCCACAATCACATTGTTTTGTGTTTGATACCAAGTACCAAGTGCACTTTTATTCCTCGCTTCTCTTGCCTCGACTCTTCTCTCGCAATTTCACATTCCTCCCCAACAAGTGCTAATCTTTTATATGTGTTCGAACTTTCACCAATTCGAACATACTCTTTTGCCAGGCCCCGATGAAAGAATCAAAAAAATTCTTTTTCTTTTTGTTTTGTTTAATTGAGAGAGTTCGAGAACAAGGGAAAATAATGAGAATTGATGAATTTCATAAATTATATGTATTTATAAGGGGGAAAATACAGTAGTTGGGTTACTTCTTTTTTTCTAATAATAATTGGGCTTAGTTTCAAGCAAATTTCCACAATTAAAAAATTTTATGTTATCATTTTTCTGGAAAAAATGCCCAGTATTCTTACTCAATGAAAATAGCCGTTGGAATTATTGGGTTTTATTCATTATAGTTTCAATTATCTAACTGTTAATTAGAGGCCCAAACGCAGGCGTTGGTGGTTTTCCATACATACACACTCGCGCTAGGGGAAAGATTAAAGAAGCTTGGCGCGTCCGGAGTTGCGTCCTCGTCCAGCGCGTCAGCCTGGAGCCGACCCGCCCCTGCATCTGGTCCCGCTAAATTTTCAACCAACTTCCCGTTTTGATTCTGATTTCTGAATGAATTCCCGTTTTGAAGGACTTCCGTTGAGAGTTGGTCTGCTTTCCACCCAATTTCAATGAGCTTGTTTTCTACGATTCCAACTCCGATCTTCCTTCTACTTCAATCAATCCTTTCCATCTCTCTACTTATTATTATGATCCTCCGACCTTTCTCCCATCATTACCATCTCCTCCTTCACCCACTAATTGCTCTCCCACGAGCTTTTTGCCCTGTCACGTTACGCATTCCCGTTAAAGAAGATACGCCAAGACGGAGATGGCTGCTTCGGCCGCCGTCGCAGGCGGTGGTTTGAATGAGCGGCGGAGAGCCCATTCCTCAATGGCCCTTGTTCAGTTTATCACCGGAGGTTTTCATGTTGTTACCAAACTCGCTCTTAATGACGGGATCAATCAACTCGTTTTCTGCGTCTTCCGCGATCTCCTTGCCCTCTCCATTCTCGCCCCCGTTGCCTTTCTCCGGGAGAAGTAAGGATTTGATTCTCTTGGGTTCAATTTTGCTCACTCGGGGTTTGTTTTCTGGCTTTGCTTTCGGTTGTTCCCATTTCAATATATGTTGAATGTTTTTAGATTTGACTGATAAGGTTTTCTCTGATAAAAGATGATCAATCATCATTCTGGGCCCGTTCATTCATTGAAATTTTTTCATCTGCATTTCAAAACAAAGCATTTTTATCTGTATTTTTTTGTATTTGTTAGGAGGAATCGACCACCCATGACCAGGAGCTTGGTCATATCATTTTTCTTTCTTGGCTTGACTGGGTTAGTCCAAGGTTATCGTAATTCCTTATGTCACATACTTTATGATGCCTTCATGTAAACTGCTATTCGTCATCCCTGATAATTTTATCCATGGCGTTTGCTCTTTTCCATTAGGATTTTTGGCAACCAGCTTTTGTTTCTTCTCGGTCTTAGCTACACAAATCCAACTTATGCTGCTGCAATACAGCCTTCAGTACCAGTTTTCACATTTCTTTTGGCTGTGACGATGGGGTGAGTCTGATGAATCTTCTCTCCAGCTAATTTGGTTTATTTGGTGTAATTTTTGTTGAGTTGTGTACTTGGATTTAATTTCCTGATATGCAGCACAGAAAGGGTCAATTTGCTCAAAGCTGAAGGTCAAGCAAAGATTCTAGGCACTGCCGTCTGTGTCTCTGGTGCCATATTCATGGTTCTTTTTCGAGGTCCAGCTGTCATTGGACAGGCGGAATTTGAATTTGCATCCAGCGAAATAAGGGCTAGGGGACAACCAGATCCTGCAGGTTGGTTTTTATCCAACCTTCTGGGCGTTGGTTTAGGAACTTGGCATCTTGGGGTTCTATGCTTGATTGGAAATTGTATGTGCAAGGCAGCTTTTCTTGCCATCCAGGTAATCTCTTCTGCTTTAAGATGGCAGATGATGCACGGTTAACCCAAGTTGTGCTGGATTTTTTCATAGAGATCGTGGCAATCCACGCTTTAACTTATCAAGCTCCAGTTTACTGATGCTGCTCCTGTTTTAACTTGAAAATTTCCAGGCTCCGGTTTTAGCAAAATATCCTGCCAGCATTTCTGTCACCGCATATTCTATTGGCTTTGGTGCTCTATTAATGGTAGTTACAGCATTCTTCATGACCAATGAATCAACGAACTGGAGCTTGACTCAGTCGGAGTTATTGGCTGTGCTTTATGCAGTAAGTCAATTTTGTTGGCCATCATAACGCAGACGAAACAGGATAGTGAAGAAAACTGAACCAGATTGAAAAATATTGTTTGCTTCTTACTTGATGCAAAATGATCATATAATAATAACTAGAAACTTATGTTGCCTTTACTGATTTGATTATTAGGGAACTATCGCATCTGCTCTTAACTATGGACTTCAAACATGGTCCAACAAGATCATAGGGCCTGCTTTGGTAGCTCTCTACAATCCACTTCAACCTGCTGCATCCGCTCTTCTCTCAAGAATTTTCCTTGGAAGCCCTATTTATTTGGGAAGGTTTGTACTCTGCTCACTTGATCTGGAAATCTATGCATCACGAACCGTTGTAATTTTGCAGAAGCTGAAATTTTGATGGTTTTGTTGAAACAGCATAATAGGGGGATGCCTTATCATCGGTGGGCTTTATTTAGTGACATGGGGATCTTATAAAGAGAGAGAAGCTTCAGCTAACAAGTCATTCGATTCCGTTCAGCTAATAACGACCAAAGATGGAATTATAAACAAGGGAATGTACCAGATGGGACACGTTATCTCCAGTTTGTCGCTGTTGAACCAGTGGAGTCAGCTGTGGTTTTGATGAACTGAGAATCGTTTTCTTTTCATGTGGTATCCGAATCAGAACGAAGCATGCACCATTCTTTCAGGGTCAGGTGGTTGAGATGTTTTGGTTAACTATCTTTGAATTTTATTGTTTAGATCTTAGCGTTATGATGTAGCCTTTGTATACAAATTAATCTTAATATGCTTATCCACTACCAAACAATTGGAGACAATCTCCTCCCCTTGTTTTCTCGTAGGAGCCACAAGGTATCGTCGATCAATGTTGGTCGATCTAGTATCTCCTCAGTCGAGTTCTCTTCATGCGATTGTCCCCTCCCAGTGCCTAGCGGCCATTCCTATATTTATGTTGTCCTCCCCTTCTCATGTTCGATTTAAGGTAAGAAGGCTGCCATTGGAACCTCCTTTCCACGGAACGATCTTCCTTGCGTAAACTCCACTCGCATCCACGACGTTGAGATCATGGCCTCTCTTCCCCTTTCTCGCACTCATACATCACTCCCTTCTGGCGACCGTCACACCATCTTGTCTGGCCTTCTGACAACCCTTACATTAGACATGGTCAAATCTGGCTATGATGACCACCTATGGGTTAAATATGATCTTTTGGTGCACTGGTATAAGGTCGGATTTAGAGAAATGATTTTTTGACGTATTAGTATCTAGTACAGGGTCAGATTTGATGTTTGGCAATATCGGGCTCGGGGGTATTGGCCAGCTACAGTAGTGCGAGATTCGAGTCTACTAGTGCGACCGATCAATGTAATTAGCGCAAGACAACGATAACTCGAGATAGTTGTCGAGGACGATGGCCAGAGTCCAGAAGCAGGGAAAATCCAAACAGCTGCCTTTTAAGAAAGAAGACTTTTTTTTGTATTTTGTTAAAGAATGGTTCGCGCAGGACTCTCAAATAACTATAACTGATCACAAAAGAAATTAATTACGGAGGAAAGGGGTTTGGTGCCTGAAGGAGAAATACGAAGAAAGAGTCCTGCTTGACCATGAGTTCCCTCCTTCACATCTAGTTTGGTTGAATTTCAAACTGTATCCAACCAACCAGTCCTATAACAAATCCCAAATTCCCCTTTTCACACTTTGATCTCCCATTCAACGCTATCCTTCGGATCAAAATTCCATAGGCTCCACCACTTTCGGCAGAAGAGCAGTTTCCAGATTCAGATCAACCACGTATCCACACCGGAGTCTTTTGTTCACCAAGCAATCTTGGTCTCAGTCGCCGTCGTCTCCGGTACTCAGCTCTGCCACTGGCATTTCAATAAAATTACGAAAGCCTTTTCCTTTCTGATTCTGATGTTCGAGTATAGTTTTCATGTTGGCGATTGCTATGATGTTATGAGCTGTTCGCATGTCCGGGTAGTGCGATCCAGATTGAATCCTTTGTGCGGTTAACTCAGCCGCAGGTGGAAGATCCGCTTGCCTTCTCTCTGGTTTCCGAGTTTAGATTCCAGTTAGGGCCCCGATGGGAGGACTAGCGTTTCTGTAGAGTGTTAGCCTGGCAATGAAATGAAACGGAGGATTCGGTGGGGAACATATTGCAGTCTTATCATAGTGCACTGATGGTGTTTGATAAAATAGCTGCTGCGGTTTCCGCCGCGACCAGTCGTCTCTCGTTATCGGGATCAAACTCTGCTTCCGTCCCATATATGTCAACTGGGGTATCCCCACCACCAGCAGACCCTGTTGATCATCATGGATTTCCTTTCCCTAATCCTGCAAATAACAAGGCAAATTTGAGACTTTCTTCATCCTTACAAGACTTCTCATCTTATAGGCGACTTGATCCTGAGGAAGCTGACCCTCTCAAGTTTGGGATTGATAAGAACATTCGTTTGTTACAGAGAGAGAATGCTGCTGCGAGTTTCTCGAAAGAGAAAGGACAACCAGCTGGGACGCCTTTTACACGAACGAAATGGGTTCGGTCGTTGATGGTTTTTTTGTGCCTGTTGTTGTTTATTTGCTTAACTTATTTGATCGCCGTTTACTCGTATTCTTATTGGTCTCAAGGTTCATCCAAGTTCTATGTTGTTCTCGACTGTGGAAGTACGGGGACTCGAGTGTTTGTGTATCAGGCATCCATTGATAGCAAAAAACATGGGAGTTTACCCGTCGTAGTGAAATCTTTTTCAGAGGGTGTTTCTCGTCAACCAACGGGACGAGCATATGACCGGATGGAGACTGAACCTGGACTTCATATGTTGGTGCATAATACCTCTGGCTTAAAGTCTGCGCTGAAACCACTTCTTAAGTGGGCGCAGAAGCAAATTCCAGAGGGTGCACATCAATCAACTTCAATTTTTCTTTATGCTACAGCTGGGGTACGCCGGCTTCCTAGATCAGATTCAACGTGGCTTTTAGATAAAGCATGGTCTATAATGAAGGAATCCCCTTTCTTGTGTCGAAGAGAATGGATTAAGATTATCAGTGGAATGGAGGAAGCATACTTTGGATGGATAGCTTTAAATTACAGAACTGATGTTTTGGGAGCTAGGCCAAAGAGACCAACATTTGGTGCTCTTGACCTGGGGGGCTCATCACTACAGGTCACATTTGAGGGTGATAAACAGTCCCGTAATAAGACTAACTTAAACCTCAGAATTGGAGCTGTTAATCATCGCCTCAGTGCGTATTCTCTTGCCGGGTATGGTTTAAATGATGCATTTGACAAGTCTGTTTTTCATATACTAAAGAGCCTTCCAGATGCTGGTCTAAGCAGGATTCCAGAAATTAAGCACCCTTGCCTGCATTCTGGCTATAAGGAGGAATATATATGCTCCCTTTGTGGCTCTGACAACCAAGAAGGTGTAAGCCCTATTATCAGAGGAAGGCAGTTAGGCAAGGGAGCCAAGTCAGGAGTGACGGTTCAGCTTATTGGTGCTCCGAACTGGGAGGAATGCAGTGCTCTTGCTAAAAATGTTGTTAATTTGTCTAAATGGTCAACTGAAGGTCCGGCTTTAGACTGTGATCTGCAACCCTGTGCACTATCTGAGAGTCTGCCCCGCCCTTACGGCCAGTTCTATGCTATGTCTGGCTTTTTTGTGGTATACCGATTCTTTAACCTTTCTGCAGAAGCTTCCCTTGATGATGTATTGGAAAAAGGCAGAGCATTCTGCGAGAGGACTTGGAATGTTGCAAAAACTAGTGTTTCTCCACAGCCATTTATTGAACAATACTGCTTTCGAGCACCATACATAGTATCATTACTGAGAGAGGGCTTACACATCACTGATAATCAAATTGTTATTGGTTCTGGTAGTATAACTTGGACGCTTGGGGTTGCTCTGCTGGAAGCTGGGACAAATTTTTCAACTAGGTTGAGGCTTCACAAGTACGATGTCTTCCATATGAACTTACATCCAATGGTTCTCCTTTCCATTTTGTGCATGTCAGTGTTCATCCTGCTGTGTGCATTATCATGTGTTGGCAAATGTGCTGGCAATTGGATTCCAAGGTTCTTCCGGAGACCATATCTTCCACTTTTCAGGCATAACAGTGCATCGACCACATCGGTTCTCAACATTCCATCTCCCTTCCGTTTCCAACGGTGGAGTCCTATTAATACTGGTGAGCTGTTCTTAAATCTCGATATTGCAAAATATTCTTCATGCGTTGGTACTGCCACATGCTTGCAAAAGTCTAGATCTTCTTCAGTAGTATTAAAATTCATTTTTGCCTAATCATTTTTTCTTCCAAGATGTATGTAAACTTAAAAAGTTTGTCGAAAGCGTGTAGATTTTATTACGTTGTAATTTCTTCTTCTTTTCCATTCTGATTTCAAGCTTTGCATTCAGATCAATTTCGTTTCTATGATATGTTTTTCAATTCTTTATTATGCAACCTTTCCTTTCTTAGAATATTTCTGCTTGTTATCAACGGAAAATAAAGTTTGACTAGTGCTACATGTTACCGATGTAATGTTATAGCAGCAGAACCAGCATATTGTAATCTGAATTGTGCAATTGTATATTTAATTGGTGTTATTCATCGAAAAGTTATAAGGAGTCACTAGAACCTGTTTTTTTCTGTTGAGTTGAGCAAACAGTATGCTGGTAGTTGTGTAGTTCTAGGAAACTAGGCATACTAGGAATACACAACAGACTATTTTATGAAAGCTCCTTTTTACCAATTCCTAGTTGGATTGGTTTATTTCACATCACTTGTCCATCAATCATACATGATATATAGACGGATGTATTTTAGACCGTCCATACATGATACATAATAGCAATGTAGTGTTGTCCTGACTCCTGAGAATCAAACTAAGGCATGATTTGTCCTCAACATAATAGCAAGTAGTGTTGTCCTGAGAACTTGACTGTGCAGTCAGCTAGCAGACAGAAACCTGTAGGGTATGAAATTTAGATGGGTTTCCCACAAATTGCAGTATGTTTCTTTTTGAAGTAACAACAAATGGCATTGTGTTGCTGTGTCGTTTACAGGTTTTTAATTGCTAACCACTCAAATGTAGTGTCAGCAGATCGAGCATATCCATTTTTCCATAAGTGAATGCAACCTTAACATCTGATTTCAGGTGATGGAAGAGTGAAGGTGCCATTGAGTCCAACAGTTGCAGGAGGGGAACATCGACCATTCGGATTGGGACATGGTCTGGGTGGAAGTGGTGGGATCCAACTTATGGAACCTGCAACAATATACTCAGCAGGTGGCAGTGTTTCACATAGCTATTCCTCCAACAGCTTGGGGCAGATGGTCGAGAGCGGAAACTTAGCTTCGTTTTGGTCCCCTCACAGAAGTCAGATGCGTCTCCAGAGCAGGAGATCACAGTCCAGAGAAGACCTCACTTCTTCCCTCGCCGATGCACATACAGTCAAGGTTTAATGTATCATCTCGTCTCTCACTGATGTAAAAAGGTAAGGACTCCACTTGGCTTCTTAAAAAATTCTCACAATCAAGAGAAGAAGAAGAGAGATGATTTTGCAGAGGTGCTAATATGACTGTACACTAATGTCTGGCAGATCATGGTTGCAGTTAACAGAGATTTTTGACAGACGGCTGCAGAAGTCACTGGCCATCTTTCCGGAATCGATGCTTGTGTATTCTGACATTCTCTGTGGAAGATGGATCGATGTTGATTGTTCCAACTGATTCTGTTTTTTTGACTTATGATTTAGATATATACGGGAGAGCTAAGGAACAGAAGGAGGATGGTAGTAGTTTAACAGAGGAATATATATATATATATATATATATAGAGAGAGAGAGAGAGAGAGAGAGAGAGGGAGATTCATTCATGGCGAGGTTACTAGTCTGTGATCTTGTCAAATGTTAAAATACACGGTGTTAAAAATTGCTAAAAATAATTCCTTTTTGGACCAAGTTTCACTCTCCTCTCTCGTAGTCGTCGATGATGATTGCTTTCATCTTCCTGCTGCTGCTGTTGGTCGAAAACAAACCAAGTAAAAATAAAATATCAACACAGAAAATAGCGAAGTTACCGTCCAATTGAAGGGAAAAAATTAATCAACTTTGACCACTATCATTTCGACATCGTTATTATCGTCAAATCACAGAAACTGTTAGTTGGGTGTTTTAGGAAAACGTGGTTGTCGATTCTCACCGCTAGAGAAATTCTTAACATAACAAACAGGGTGGATTCCGTTCTCATACCGAATTTTCATGTGATGTGCTGCTGCATAACCAGTCCTGAAAATCGCCACTTTAATTACTTTCTTTTCTTGGAATTTGCAAGTTCTTCCCCCACAGTATTAGAAGGGAAGTTAAACTTCATAATGGTTCTCTTTTCAGGTGCATCTGGGTTTCGCTTCAGAAAATGTTGAAGGAAATCTACACGTAAAGTTAAACATCGCCTCTTCACCCCTAGACCCTTGTCAGAAATAAATGGGTTTTGCTTGGAAAGAAATAATAATCTATGGTGGTGAGCATAACGTTTTCTTATGAAAGAGATCATCCTGCTCCATGCACAATCACGTAGGACGCAGACTAAATAGAACTGCTCTGCTCACCTCGTTGGTTTTTTTATTATTATAACTTGTTACTCTTGTGGATGAATTACAGACAATTGTGAGAAAAGATCTGCCTCTGGATGATTATATAAAGCAACCCCACTTCACGGTATTCTTTATTCTCTGTCTCAACTACTTTTCTAAAGCTTCTTCTTCGTGTGTAGAAGAAGCTCCATTCTTCTGCAAAATCTTTGTGCCTTAGTGTATCGAGTTAGTAATGGATTCCTTCTCTCCCTCTTTTTTCTCAAGATCAGTCTCTCCTCCTTCTACATGCCACCTCCGTTCCCCCTCTCCACGCCCACTCCAAATCTACTCTCTTCGAACTACTCAAGAAAAAACCGACACCGCCCAAAAACCACCACCGTCTCCTCCTAGATCACCCACCACCGCCACCAATACACGCCGATCTCAACCGCCTACTCAGGCCGCTAATCGCCGTTCAATTCGACCATTTCTGCCGCAGCAGCTTTCCATACCCTCACTAATGTTCAATGCGGTCGACGATTTCATCAACGCCTTCGTCGACCCACCGAACAAGCCCGCTACCGACCCTCGCTTCGTCCTCTCCGGCAATTTCTCCCCCGTCGATGAGCTCCCTCCCACCGACTGCCAGGTCATCCACGGCTCCTTGCCTCCTTGCCTCGACGGGGCCTACATACGCAACGGCCCAAACCCTCAGTACCTGCCGCGTGGTCCCTACCACCTCTTCGATGGCGACGGTATGCTCCACGCGCTGACTATCTCACGCGGCAGAGCCACGCTCTCCAGCCGCTATGTCAAGACCTACAAGTACGTCACCGAACGCGACGCCGGAGCTCCTCTCCTCCCTAATGTCTTCTCAGGCTTCAACGGCCTTACTGCCTCCGCCGCCCGCGGCGCCCTCTCCGCGGCGAGAATCGCCACCGGAATGTTCAATCCAGCAAACGGCATCGGTCTGGCGAACACAAGCCTGGCCTTCTTCGGCGATCGCCTGTTCGCTCTCGGAGAGTCGGATCTCCCTTATTCCGTCCGATTGACGGAGAGTGGCGACGTTGAGACGCTCGGCCGCCACGATTTCGATGGGAATCTGGGGATGAGTATGACGGCGCACCCGAAAAGTGATCTCCAGACCGGAGAGACCTTCGCCTTCAGGTATGGCCCGATGCCGCCGTTTCTAACTTATTTCCGGTTCGACGCTGACGGAAACAAGCAGCCGGATGTTCCTATCTTCTCGATGGTCAGCCCTTCTTTTCTCCACGATTTCGCGATCACGCAGAAATACGCCTTGTTTGCTGAGATCCAGATCGGGATGAACCCGATGGATATGGTGTTCGGAGGTGGGTCGCCCGTCGGAGCTGACCCGAAGAAGGTCCCTCGGGTGGGGATAATCCCGAGGTATGCGACGGACGAGTCGCAGATAAAGTGGTTTGAAGTGACCGGGTTCAACCCGATCCACTTGATTAACGCGTGGGATGAGGACGACGGGGACACCGTGGTTTTGGTAGCTCCGAACATCATGTCAGTGGAGCACACGATGGAGAGGCTTGATCTAGTCCATGCGCAGGTGGAGAAAGTCCGGATAGATTTGAAAACGGGGACGGTTTCGCGGGTCCCGATATCAGCCCGTAATCTGGATTTCGGGGTGGTGAACCCGGGTTACATCGGGAGGAAGAACCGGTTCGTTTACGCCGGAGTAGGGGATCCGATGCCGAAGATATCGGGGGTAGTGAAATTGGACGTCGGAGATGAAATGGGGCGGGAAAGGAGGGAGAGCACGGTCGCATGCAGGATGTTCGGGCCGGGTTGTTTTGGTGGGGAGCCATTTTTTGTGGCTAAGGATCCGGAGGATCCGAATGCGGAGGAGGATGATGGGTATTTGGTGTCGTATGTTCACGACGAGATAAATGGGGAGTCGAAGTTTCTAGTTATGGACGCCAAGTCGCCGGAGCTTGAGATTGTTGCAGCGGTGAGACTTCCACGGCGGGTTCCGTACGGATTCCATGGGCTTTTCGTGAAAGAGTGCGACCTCCGAAAGTTAAGATAAAAGTAAAACTGTAGATGTGGATGATGGTAATTTAGGATAAAAGAATAACTGGTAAATAAGTATTACCGTGTGGCCCCGCCTGGTATACGTGACGTTATTTTAATACAGTTTATGTGTATATACTATATACTGATACTATAGTTCTATACGTATGATCAAAAGAAAACACTTTTTATGTTGCCTTAAATGTCATTCAGCTTACGATCTTTCAATTAATGTTGTGTGAGTTCCAGTTTTGCTCAACTCGAGATTGGCTCGTTTGCAAGTCGTAACTAGTTTGAGCGCAGGTTGTTTCCAACCATTAGCAAGCTTGAGCTCGGCTCGTTTGCCAGACTTAACAAGAGAGTTATATATAGAGTTCAACTTGAATATTTATAAATAATTTATACTATTCAGACTTAACAAGAGAGTTATATATAGAGCTCAACTTGGATATTTACAAAAATTTATACTATTTATAAATGGGTTTGACTCATATAGTCTAATTAAATTAGTCTTGAAACAACAACATTTAGCATTATATTCTTGTTTAGACAAAATGAATTTTTCTAAAACCAACTTGCGAGTTGCGAGCTACATTAATCGAACCAGCTAACATGTCTAAATCAAGCCATTAATCGAGCCTTATTCAATCTAATCAAGTCTTGAACAAGCTAGTTCGCGTAATGTATAAAATTGAACCGAGATTCAATCAAGCTTTTTTCCAGCCGAACATTGAGCAACTCGCGAGGGGCTTGCTTCATGAATAGCCCTACTTATAGCTCTACATGAACGAGTGATCCGAATAATTGAAAGAATATTTCAGTTCGTTAACTCAGCAGGGATCAAATTGAGCTTACGGAATATTTGGTGCGTTTTTAACCCTTAAATTACAGTAACTGTTCGAATACTAGGCGCCACATATGCAGGAATGTAGGTTCCCTGAAGATAACCGAGTGTCGGCCATTTTTGTTGATGTTAAAATCATGATACAGAGTTGAAAAGACAGAACCGATCGATGTGTGTGTGTGTGTACATAATCCTATCTGACAAAGATATCACAAGTACAGTGATGAAAGATATTATCATGCATGTCAGCTATAAGCACTGCATATCAGTATAAGAAGATAGCATTTTGAACCAATAACAATCCATCAGTATAGTCACTGTCAAAATTAACTAATTAACATCCCTTGAGAGATAAGCAAAACGATGCTTACAATATTCATGGTCCCCTTTAAATTAATATATAGATGGAATCCTACACCCAACGGCAACCAGCTGCCATGGATAATGAATCTGAACCCCAATCTCAATATCTTCATACACCAAAATAAACCAGTAATCTCTAGTTGTGAGGACCACTGTCGTGGACCCTAATTCCCATTAAAACACTCTAAATCATATCTTCCCAGAAACCAATCCAGACCAGTAATTCTATAAATGTTTTTAGCTAGCTCTTCATAATGAAGTAAACAATAATACACATGTCAATATCTTGGCTGTCACGATACTTGTTGGATATGGTTAAGAGAGAACCATGGGTAGGTTGTACAGTTAATGTTTGGGGATGTGGTGTGAATGATGGAATATTGCAGATGGTGAAATTTGAATTTGCCTAGTTTTGAAATCTGACCAGTTTGGTTTGATTTTGGTTCCATCAGAAATAATGGTTAGACTGAGTCGGGTTTTTTGTCCATTTGAAAATCATCCGAATGGATGCGATGATCCTAATCAACTGCCAAATGGATTGGTTTTGAAGAGTTTCAGAACTTAATTTCATGCTCATCAGTTCTGAACTTGATACTAACTGAAGGGTTCGAGTTCAAGAGTTTGGAGATACTTTCTAAGTAGTCGTATCATTGCTAGGGCCAGCCCGGAACTTTTTAAGCAACCAACCCGCTGGAGGTAATCTGAGAAGATTTCGCACGGTGTACAGGAGCTACAAATCACATCCTATATAGATCTACGAACCTCACTTGCTACAGACCTCGAGCAAAATCAACAAACGGGAACCCCTGGAGCAAGAAGAATTCCAGAGTCATCATTCAACATATGAGGAACCTTGGTCGAGCCAAAACAACCCAGAGATCACCATAAGTCCAATTTGGTCGAGTAGCATCATCACGGCCGCACTGAATCAAGTCCAATCATCTCTCAATTGTGCCAACTTTACTTGAACCATATGAAGACCAGAGCCCTTATATATATATATGTAAAGAAGACCTAATTAGGAGAAGGTCAGAGAAATCAGACCTGTCATTGGACTCAAGCCCTTCAATCGGCACTATTATCTTGTCATTGGTGGCATCGAAATTAACCCTCTCGCACCAATTCGAACCATACCCAACTTTAAGAAGAGAGGAAGGTTTCGGACTTCTTGTCACACAGTTAAACTATTGGCCATCACCATGGTAACACTATAAGCCGCCTTTTGAAAATCGTTAAAAAATAATCCATGGCAATGAAATATTTGGGGGGTGGGGACAAAACACATGTTCATGAGTTCTATTACTTGAACTACGTTCTCCAGTTCTGTATCAGAAAACAAACCACAACTTTACAGTATTGACCAAGCTCTTCCCTTTCCAAAATGTATATATAAACACGAGGACTGATCCTTTCCACATCATCCACACACCTTTTATCTTCAGTTAGTAGGTACAAACCCTAAAGTAATTAAGCCTCAGGCAGAATCATCCTAGCGTTTGTTTCAACATGAAGAGCTACCACAAGATTGAATCTTTCATAACAAGCGAAATTGGCCACCGTGTCTACCAACCAAAGTAGCTAGGTGACTGAAAAGACTAGTTTGCAAGTGTAGTAGCAGTGCCACAAGCAATTCTGACTTTGTTTACCAATGACTCAGTCACCTCTACTGCAGCTGCTTTCATCTTGTAAAGAAGCTTGAACGCCTCCACATATGACCCATTCTGCAAATAGGACATTAGCATTGCATTCCAATGTGCATCACATCTCTTCTTGTCAGTGAGCGTCTTGTCGAATACCTGTTCAGAATACCGGACCAACCCACACCCACCGTACATCTTAATCAATCCACACTGGATCATAACAAGCTTCCCATTCAAACCCCCCTGTAATTTGATGGCAACTGCATGGAGTTGTCGAGCAGTACTTCCACCATCGTCCATCTTCCCGCAAGCTTTCATCACAGTACATAATAAAGCGCTGTCGCTTCTGCATATGCCCGCACTTCCCATCCGCTTAAAATCCTCGATTACTTCTGCAAAGCGGCCTTCTTTATAGTTATTTTCAATCTTACTCGCCCAGACAGATTGGTTATTACACTGTGGTGAGAGATGATTAACTCCATGATCAAAATTCCCATAGAAATCAGCCAAAGAGGCACCAAGATCGCCTTCAAAAGTGGGACTAAACTTTATCAATAGCCCATGAAGCTGCTTCCCTAAGCCATTGTTATCAGCGCACATGCATGCCTTGAGAACGGAAACCATAGCAACCTTGGGAAACTGCAGCAACTGGTGGTAGTGGTCATCATCATCACGCAGCATTTGCAAGAAGAGGAGAATAGTCTCATCATACTGAGCGTTGTGGGAGTAAGCACTGACGAGTATGGCCCAAGAGATGACATGCTTATCAAGTGGAGGAATTTCGTCGAACAGTTGGCGGGCGATTTCCAAGTGGCCACAAGAAACGTGCATGAGGAGCAGACGGTTGAGGAGGAGGACAGGTGAATCAGCAGACGATTGTCGATGGGTGAAGTACTGGGTGTGGAGTCGGAGAGCAGAGACTGAGTCGCGTCGGAAGGTGCATTCTTTGACGAGGGAAACATAGAGGTCGGGTAGTAAAGGAAGATCTAAGCTGTGGAACAGACGAAGTATATCGGAGGTGGAGACGGCGGGTTTTCTCCTGGTTGGCCGCCGAGAAAGAGAATCTAGGGTGGACGGCGGCGTGGGTTTCTGATGATTTAGATGCAAATGGTGGTGTTGCAGTGGAGCTGATGGTGTTCTGAGCGGTGGCGGCTGTAAGTGTAGTCGGGAGCTGGATGATGGTTTCTGGTTGTTGGGTTTGCAGCAGGAGGAGTAAGTTGAGTGCAGATTTCTGATACCTGTCACCGATTTAGTTGAAATCGCCATTGGAGCCACCAGCTTCTCTTTACTTGGGCGATCAATGATTAGTCATGTAATGTGCAACTGAAAGTTAAGCTCACAAAGTACAAAGAAGCATTACCAAAACTAACTTTCCTTTTTCATTTCCCCCGCTTAGGTGAGTACAGACTGGGAATTTCCTTTTCAGTCAAAGGATTATTCGAGTTGAGATCCGGCAGTCCGGAAAACAACAATATCATCATGAGGAGGAGGAGGAAGAAGATCAAGAAGAATGAGCAATCCGTCGATCGAATCTCTCAACTTCCGGACGAGATCATCTACCTCATCCTTCAAAGCTTGGACTTGCATAAGTCGGCGGCAAGAACCAGCGTATTGTCCAGAAGATGGCTCCACCTCTGGCACTCTTACCCTGTCGTCGAGTTTCAGGTTTATTACGAGACAAAGAGCAAGTTCTCCAGAGCTTTGCCGCTGCTACTTCCAATAGGCTGATAGCAGTACCATTACTTTTGGACTCATTCACCGTCTTACTGCAACGTTTCCAAAATCTCGGCCAGGAATTCTACCAGTTGCTGTCATCCGCATCGATAGGGGTCGACAACGGCGGCAGATCCCCTCTTAATGTTGATGTTAAAAATTCCGGTTAATGGATAAGTTTCGAAGGGAGAATGTTTTTGAAATGCGGCCGCACCAAATTTCATTGTCAGCTCCCAATGTAAAAAACTTAGACTTTGAACCCCTGGCTGAACTTTGGGGCAGAGAATTCAGTGAGTCGATTTCAAAGTTGCCATCTCTCGAGTCTCTCGTCTTCAATCCGTTGAGCATCCGAGGCAGTGATGTGCTAGTAACTTTGGAACAGCATACTCCCGAGATGGAGTTTGAGATTGATGCACCTAATCTAGTGGCTCCTAGCTGCCGATGTGTAGTTGCTTCTTCGATTAGATCATTCATGATAACAAAAGGTTGGTTTATTGACTTGAGGGAGCGTCTCATGTCATTAGCTACTTCATTCCGCCACATGATTTTCGAGTTGGATTTCCCGTTTTTCCATAAGGTATGTGATATCAATATATGTATGTATGTATGCGTATGTGTTCATTGAGTTCCTGATTGTCTGATTTCGCATCAAACTTTTGAAGGTGTCTGATTTGGATTTGAGTAAGTTGGATGTGAATCTCCTCCTCTAGTGGTCCAACATTTACACTTGGGAACTAATATTTTACCTTTCGGAGCGGTTAACCTAGAAAAGCAAGCTGATAAAACTCTTCTTCTCGATGCTCTATTATCGACATTCCATCCAAAGATGGTATCCGTAGCTCAACATCGACACTCTTGTCACAGAAGGAGTCTATTCTCGGTAAGTCTGATGCTTATCCTAGCTTATACCATACAGTGTTATACTTATCTACCAATATGGTTTTTTCCTGTAGGTTTAATTAACCATATTGAAAAACTAATAACTTGTTATTGAAACAATATATCTCCTGCCAGATTGAGATGAAAAACCTTCAGAAATGTTGCAACAACGGAAAGTGTAAGTTCCTGAAAATAGTTTCAGCTCCAAGTGTGTCGGTGAACTTAGCAGCAAAACACTTAGAGGAGTTGATTCTAAAGTTCACCATCTCTGGAATCTCTCGACTTCAATGCGTCATTCATCGCAGGCCTTGTAAAGCTAAGGATTTCGGCTCGTAGACTCCCGAAACCCATGGTTGTTAGAACACTTTGTTAGATAGAATCAGGAAGCAGGAAATAACAAGAATCGGTGCACTATGTTTGACACAAATGGTTGACAAGAGAAAAAATAAACAATTTCATTGTTTGCTTCTAAAATTACAACCTCGTTCTTTGGACATAACCATTAACCAATTCCAGATAGCCTCGGAGATATGCTTGTAGCCGTTACATTTTTTTAGTTTCTTTACACTGAAGTGCGTACAGACCAAGCTTATATTCCACCTCAATCCTTCATTACAGCTGCTGCTAATGGCCGTAGACAGAGAAAGCAGAAGACTTTCTTTGATCCTTTCTCTGTATCAGAGTCTGGAATCAACATCAAAATTCAGCACGGTGGCTGCGTTGCTCTTGCTTTCAAATTCGGCATATGCCACTGGATTGGAATCATCCTACTTATCCTTCATTTTCATCACCATCCTCCAAATCAGACTCGGGAGAATCTGAATCCCTCAATGTATTCGGGGAACGATGATGAATTGATTGCAAGAAATTGAAATAAGCATACTTGATATCAAACTGCATGTCGTACCCTGAAACATTGACAAATACATTTACTGCTTTAACATGTTGGGCAACTGAACACGGTAATAAAGAGATCTCGCAGCTCAGTTTTCTCTTACAGTAGTTTACGGCAATAGTGCATCCTTTCTCGTCTGGACTCTGACGAACATGATGAAACCACATACTAGGCCTGCATCAACTTCCCCAAAACTAACATCAGAAATTTCATGTTTCCTTACATTGTGAATGTTTATACTCCGTGTCACGAGATTCATTGAAATTAGTACGAAGCTTACAGGTAAAGAAGAGCTGATGAAAGTAGTAAGAAGCTTACAGGTAAAGAAGAGCTGATGAAAGTAGTAAGAAGCTTACAGGTAAAGAATCTCTCCTGCTTTGACAGTACATTGAAATGGCTTTGATCCGTTGAAATACAATGGGTACTTTGACCTTTCTGCTTCTTCAGTCTCTGGTGTAGGGTAAGGATTCACACTGCACCAAGGCACATTCCTAGCCGGTTCATCCATCTCCAACTTAAACTCTCCGCCATTATCCTGTTTCACTAGAAGAAAGCAAAATCAACGATAGCACAGCTCAACTGGAAAAAATAGAAAGGATATATCTCAAGTACCAGATCATAAGAATACTGAGCAGCGGGATAATCGCGAATGTACATCCGGTGAACGTCAGTTGGAGGGAGCAACAAGAAATGCTTCTCACCGGAGACGACGGCGTACAGATTCTCGTAGTGGTCCTTGTGGAAAGAGGTCTCCGACAAGTGGTTTCCAATCCAAAGATTCACAGCCTCCGGCAGACATCCGAGAGCCTCCGTCGCCCAAGGTATGTCGGAATCACAGTCGCCGCTCAACGCCGAGTACTCCTCCCGGAAGCAATCGTTCTGCTGCTGCAAATACGCCACCGGCGGATCCTTGCTGCTTCCGCTGTCGAGAACGAATTGTAGAGCCCTAGGGAAAGGGACGCGGTCCACGTGAGCGGAGGCGAAGCAAATAGGAGAATCGGAATCGGAATTGGAATCGGAAGGGTGGGGGACGAGGGAATCGGCGCGGCCGTGGGGGGTCAGGTGGAGAGAGACGAGGGAATCGGTGAGGGATTGGGAGAGATAAGAGTGGTCTGGCCAGAGGGAGAGGGCGGCCCAGTGGGGAACGGCGTTGGAGATGATGCAGGGTTTGTTGGCAGAGACGAAGCGGCGGAGGAACTGAAGCGGAGACGGAGGCGAATCCAGTCGTTCTACTGAAGTGCCTAAACTTAGCTCCCTCACCTCTTCCCACAGAGATTCTATTGTTTTCCTCTCCTGCGACATATTTTGATCAGCGACTCCGGCGGCTAGCTGGGCAACCGGCGGCGAGAGGCAGAGTTTTCTGCCGCATTGTATTGATGTTGTGGTTTAATATATATTCTGAAATTATTTAATTTCTTTTTAAAAATATATTTAAAAGTATTTCTGATTTACTTAATTAATTTTGTTTTTATTACGTAGTATATTCTGAAATTAGTTTTTTTTAATTCAAAGGTGATGATATTATTAATGATTTAAGTCCAGGCTTGTGTTCACCAAACCGATGCCGTTGGCTGGATTAAACATTACGGTGGCGATTTTCGCGGCACAAAGGGCAGCAAGGGCCGCGGAGGCGGTCAGGCCGTTGAAGCCGGAAAAGAGATTAGGGAGGATGGGAGCTCCGGCGTCGCGTTCGGTGATGTACTTGTAGGTCTTGACATAACGGCTAGAGAGCGTGGCTTTCCCTCTTGAGATGGTGAGCGCGTGGAGCATACCGTCGCCATCAAAGTGGTGGTAGGGAACGCGGGGCGGGTACTGTGGGTTTGGGCCGTTACGTATGTAGGCCCCATCGAGGCATGGAGGTAAGGAGCAGTGTATGACGTGGCACTCGGTGGGAGGGAGCTCGTCGACAGGGGAGAAGTTGCCGGAGAGGACGAAGCGGGGGTCGGTAGCGGGCTTGTTTGGTGGGTCGACGAAGGTGTTGAGGAAATCGTCGACGGAATTGAACATTAGTGAGGGTATGGACAGCTGTTGTGGCACAAAAGGCCGAATTGAACGGCGATTGGTGGTGGTCTTACTAGGCGGTGGAGATTGGGTAGGAGGAGAAGGTGGTGGTTTGCCGGCGGTGTGGGTTTTTTCTCGAGTAATTGGAAGAGAGTGTATTTGGAGTGGACGGAGGTGCAATGTAGAAGGAGGAGAGACTGATCTCGAGATATAGGATGAAGAGAAGGAATCCATTACTAATTCGATACACTGAGCACAAATTGTTGCGAAACTAACAATGGAGCTCCTTCTGCAGTAGAAGAAGAAGACGAAGCTTTGAAGTAGGTTATGTCTTGTGTCAAGTTGTTCGTCTATCCTTTGGTTATTATAAAAATCAGGTTGTTACATTACATATGGTTCACCAATCACAAAAAAAAAAAAGAGTATGAATTGCTGCTTTTGCATGTTTACATTTATGGCTGGAATACTTGACTGAAATCCAAATCAGACACCTTCAGAAGTTTGAAGTCAAATCAGACAATCAGGAACTCAATGAATGATGCATACAGATAACAGTGCTACGTCTATATATTGTAGAAAAAATGAGAACTTCAACATGAAAGCGAGGTGGCTGAATGATTTAGCTAATGATGCGAGGCGGTCCCTCAAGTCAAGAACCCAACTTGTTGTTATCATGGATGATGTAGTCGAAGAAATAACTAGACCTCGGCAACAGTGGGTTTGATTTTGACAACAGTGGCCGTCCAGTTTCTAAAGGGGAAATAACGCCGTTCCGGACTGGATTTAGGGGGCAACCGGTCTTTCAAAGCCCGCCAGATTTATCTGCAAAAAAGCCCGACGGAAATCTTGGACTTAAAATTGATCGCCGGTTTTGATGAAATCCGGCCTGTAAATCAGCGCGGTGGTGATTGGTCAGTGGATAATGTCATACTTGCGCGGTATTCAAGAAAAAAGAAAAATTCCTTTCTTCTGAAAACGGACAAAATTTAACGTTCAGGTAATCCGGCGGTTCAGAGCCGTGGACAAGTTTTTAACAACTACCTCAACTTAACCTCTTCTCACAATTTGATGCTCTCTCTCTGGTTAAACGCCCGCCCCACACTTGATTGATGTGAAGATATTCTGTACACGATTCGTTGGTTCTCGCCAGCCAGAAGCAAGCTTTGCACCCCCAAAACTTCTCAAATTATTAACTACTAATTCCTTCAATTCCCCAACCACAACCACTACTACCCTCCAACCTTTCATTCTTCAACACCAATTGTCTGGTTGCTGCGCCTGCGATGATGAGCCTCGTTTCCACCGGCGGCAATTCCCTGGCCCCGGGGCTCTTCCCCAACTTCAGAACCACTCATCCGCCCCTCCGACGAAGACCTGCTCCACCGTCCTTGAATTCCGCGCGCGCCGCTATCGTCGAGTCTAGGCCGGCCAGAATATCGGTGCCGCCTTCCTTAAGAAATGGGGCAGCTAATAGTAACGGTCAACTTGTTCTTGTGTCCGCTGGCGGAGGAGGTGGTGGAGGAGGAGATCGAGCTGAAGATATTCAGGCCGAGGCTAGGGCCATGGGTCGCGCAGTCAATGCTCCCGTTTTCACTCCCGAGCTTATTGCTACCAAATTTGGTCCCAGGCCTATCCAGGTCTGCGTTTTCTTCTTCCTCATTCCTTTCTAGTTTATATCTTCATCTTGGTTTGCCTTCCAGGAATTGAACTCATGTATCTTCTTCTCCAGGTTGTGAGGCGGACTCTTGAGATTTTGTTAACCCTAGGTTCATTTGGCTTGAAGCTGTGGCTGGACGGCAGAAATGGAGTGTTCGACCAGAACAAGAGAATCCGAGCGACGGAGCTGAGGAAGATATTCACTCGATTGGGACCGACTTTCGTCAAATTAGGTCAGGGACTCTCCACCAGGCCTGACATCTGCCCTCCTGAGTTTCTAGAGGAGCTCGCTGAGCTTCAGGTTTTCCTTTCTTTCTCTCTCTCTATTGCTACTTCATCGGTTATGAAGGAATTGGAGAAGAATTCTGAAGTTAAGTTGCTGCTTACTATTCCTTAAACAGGATGACTTGCCTACATTTCCCGATGACGAAGCATTTGCGTGCATCGAGACCGAGTTGGGGGTGTCCCTCAACTCTATTTACTCAGCAATTTCGCCTTCTCCAATTGCGGCTGCCAGTCTAGGCCAAGTTTACAAAGCTCAACTCAAGTCTTCTGGGCAGACTGTTGCTGTCAAGGTCCAACGCCCTGGTATCGAGGAAGTTATCGGTCTTGACTTCTACCTCGTCAGGGGACTTGGCGGCTTGATTAACAAATATGTCGATTTCATCACCAGCGATGTTGTTGCTCTTATTGATGAATTCGCCTGCAGAGTTTATCAGGAGCTCAACTATGTTCAGGTTAATTCTCACAGTTTCCATTGCCCATTTCTTCTTCTCTGCATAATATGCATGTTGAGTAAATGTTTAACACAAGCATTTCATCCGAAAATAGACACTTCGGATACCTTTAGGCTTTAGCAGCCTTGCTTGGCTTGAACAACTGTAGTGCTGCTAGGTTTTCTTTCTTGTAATCTTTGTTTGGATTTTAATGTAAGTCTGCACAGGATTCGTCATGCAGGAGGGGAAAAACGCTAGGAGGTTTAAGAAGTTGTATGCTGAAAAGGAAGATATATTAGTTCCTGATATATTCTGGGACTATACGAGTGGCAAAGTGTTGACGATGGAGTGGGTTGATGGTGTTAAATTAAGTCAACACGAGGCTATTGAGAGCCAGGGTCTGAAGGTTCTTGATCTTGTGAATACAGGGATACAATGCAGCCTCAGGCAGCTCCTCGAATATGGATATTTCCATGCAGATCCTCACCCTGGTAACCTGCTGGCGACACCAGAAGGAAAGCTGGCTTTTCTTGATTTTGGAATGATGAGCGAGACCCCAGAAGAAGCAAGATTTGCAATAATTGGCCACGTTGTACACTTGGTTAACAGAGATTATGAAGCTATGGCTCAGGATTACTACGCTCTCAAATTCTTGTCTAGAGATGTTGATGTCACCCCAATTGTTCCAGCACTACAGAATTTCTTTGATGATGCTCTCAATTACACTGTCAGTGAACTCAACTTCAAAACACTGGTAGATGGACTGGGAGCTGTTTTCTATCAGTATCCCTTTAATGGTAAGTTTTCACCAGTCTTTTTGTAGAATTTTCATATTGAGAGACTTATTTGCACGGTTTTGAACTCAATTGCTGTCATCATGGATGCTGATTGGTAGAATTTGAATTGCAGTCCCCGCATATTATGCATTGATATTGAGATCCCTCACCGTGCTTGAAGGATTGGCCCTTAATGCCGATCCAAATTTCAAGGTGCTGGCTGCTTCATACCCTTACTTTGCAAAAAGGCTTCTCACAGATCCGAATCCATATCTCAGAGATGCTCTTATTGAGCTACTTTTCAAAGATGGGAGGTTTAGGTACGTATTCAACCATCCTCCCGCCCCCCCCCCCCCCCCCCCCCTCCTCCTCCTCCTCCTCCTCCTCCTCCTCTTGTGATTCCTTTATATACCGTTGGCCTGCTTGGATGTGTGGTGATGGGTTTTGACTCGTAACACTTGCTGCAGGTGGAAGAGACTTGAAAACTTGCTTGTTCAGGGAAGTAAAGATAGAGATTTCTCAGCAAAGGATGCGTTACAGCCAGTGTTGAAACTACTGTTGGGGGAAGATGGGGAAGAGTTGCGAAGCTTGGTGGTCAAGGAAGCTGTATACGTATCAGAAGCTGTAGTTCTGACGTCAGTTGTTGATACCTACAACTCCATACCACCCCCCTTACGGCTTCCAATCCTAAATGGGAATGGAAGAGGGCCTCTTACAATGATGAGCGAAATTGAATTCCATAGAATTAGAGAGTTCAGGGACAGAGTGTCCAGAGTGTGGGGACTTCTACAAACCTCTGAAGATTTCGATCCGGCCCTCTTGCAGCCTGTATTACAGGTATGTAGATGTTTTTTTGTTATTTTCAGAGTTAGTTGCAGGAATTGTTGTTAGGTTAAAGCTCTAAGCTTAGTATGTGTGTGCAAATTGTACAGGTGCTTCAACAACCCGAGGCGCGCAGTCTGGGGGGACGTGTGATTGGTGGAGTAACTCAGCGCCTTGCAGCTCGATTGTTGCAACAAGTTCTTCGAACCCCACCCCCTACTTCTTCTTCTTCTTCTCCGACATTATAGAAGGGTTCAGTCTGGATCTGCTGTCCTGGTAAGAAAAGATTCATCATGAGCCTGGCGTTAACACTGTAAAAACAAGGGGAAACAAATTGAATACTTGGTATGAATTGTTCCTCTCCTCATACACATTGTATAATAGAAAAGTTTACATGTTCATACAATATTGGTGCCAATTCAGCATTTTGAATTTCCACTCGTGAGACCCGGCCGTTCTGACACACGAACTGGATCATCATACCTTGAATGCAAACAAGTGACCTAGATATGACAATTGTAATGTTATTAACCAACTTACAACAAAAGTGGTCAATCCTTCCTAATTTGGACAAAACTTAGTCGTTCCTACATCCAAATAAATCATAATCAACAAAACAAACAAAAAATCCTTTCTTTCGAACCACGGCTGTTCACGAACCAAGTCGAGCCGAATTTTATTATGTTCAAACTTGATTCGTTAATTTTTAGTAGAATTCAAGGAAAATTCTGTTTGGCTTGTGACAAGCTCGAGCCAATTCGAGCCTGGTTGGTTAACCATCAATGGTGAGTCAAACTCGAGCTCTACTTGAATCTCGTTCGTTAAAACCCATTACGAGAGTCCAATTTGAATTGAATTTGAAGGTTGTACATTAAAAAACATTGATAAGTCACAAGCTACCTTGAAATTTATAAGTTTCTAAATATGTTTTATTGAATACGATATTTTAGGCCAAATACATACTACATTTTGAGTCTACTAACAAGCCAAATTATTAAATTAAATATTTGAGATTGCTCTCAAACTAGAGCTCAAACTAACTCACAAATCTACAAAATTAAACATATTCTAACTCAAATTCGAACTTAACCTAACTCAAACTTGTCCATTCACGAACGAATTTTTATTCCTTTCTTGCAAGCCCTTTCCTCCTGGCCCATTCCAATATTACTTAATTGACGCTTGAGCGATGGCCCAATGTTAACCTAAATCCTATTAAATTGTCAGCGTTTGATTTATTTTCATTTTTGCTATTACTTTTATATTCATATGAATGAACATTTACTTCCCTTCGCAACTTCATCAAATCTGATGACTCATACACCGACTAGACTGGAGACTCTGGACGGTAGACTAGCTCACCCCACCACTGGCCGTTCCTCTCCGCCATTGTATCTTCAAGGGCAAGTTTAAGCCTTTTCAGTTTTCACCATTACTCTCCACAAGAACAATGGCCTTGTTCACTCTAAACAATGGAAATCTGTTGGAATCCCTCACACTTTTCCTACAACTGACAGAAGAATGCAACCCGTACGAAACGGCAACGGATATTACCCGCGCTGACCAGGCCCGTCGGTTTGGCCGGATAACCTGGGTCTTGGTTGCCAAGCCTAGCCAGCACTCCATTAACGACCAACCAGTCCAAATCATATATCAGTGAATGATTTTATCGGAGTAACAATCGATGTCATCAGAGTGCAGAGCATATCCCAAGCAAGCAAATCGGAGGTCCCTCCTCAATACATTCAGCCTCCTGTCAACCGGCCGAATATCTCCGCCCAATCCGACGTCGGCGGAGACATCCCTGTGATCGACCTCGGCTGAGATTCCGTTCGCGAAGCAGTTGGTAGCGCTTGTAAAGATTGGGGAGCTTTCCAGGTGACTAACCATGGGGTTCCGATTCAGCTACTTGAAGATATGAGGAAGGTCGGTCTGTCCTTCTTCAACGACTCCCCCATGGAGGACAAGCTCATGTATAGCTGCTCGCCGGACTCCGCCGCTTCAGAAGGATACGGGAGCAAGATGCTGGTGGACAGCGTTGAAAACCATGGGGTTTTAGATTGGAGGGACTATTTCGACCACCATACCTTGCCTCTCTCGCGCCGGAATCCGTCTAATTGGCCTCATTACCCTCCCAATTACAGGCAACCCAAGCTTTCTCCCTTCTTTTTTTTTTCAATTCTTTCCAATCCATAGTTGTTTAATAGATTAGGGGGATTTTGTTTGGTTGCAGAGATGTTGTTTCTCGGTACAGCGATGAAATGAATGAGCTGGCCGAGAAGCTGCTGGGAGTTATCTCGGAGAGTCTTGGGGTGGCATCTTCTTGTATAAAGGATGTAGCTGGGGAATTCTATCAGAATATTACTGTCAGTTATTACCCTCCCTGCCCTCGCCCAGACCTCACCTTGGGTCTTCAGTCCCATTCCGATTTCGGAGCTCTCACCTTATTGATCCAAGACCAAGTTTCTGGCCTTGAGGTTCTCAAGGACTCACATTGGTTCCCTGTCCAGCCTCTTCCGGAAGCCATTGTTGTCCTTGTTTCAGATCAAACGGAGGTATCTACTACTGCTACTTTTGGCGCAAAATTGATCTACTTTCATTGATATCATCATCATCAGAATGAACATAATATGCAGTTGCTTTGCTCAAGTTGGTGTGTCCTTTTGGTTTCTGTTCACATTTGTGATTTATATTGGATGGTCAGCTTATTGGATTATTTCTTTGAATGAGTTACAAGATAATGAGAGTGTTCGATTGCTTTCGCGCTTGCAGATCATCACCAACGGGAAGTACATGTAAGCCTGCTGCCAGTTTCAACAAGTTAAGGGGGATCAAGAAAACAAAAACCTGTTTAACAAGTAAAAAATTCAATGCATTAAGTTCTGTGGAGAGAGATAAGATTCTGACATGCATGATCAGCGCATTGTACAAGTTGATCCAGAAAGCAAGCTTCTCATCGCAGCTAAAGTGAATAGGATTCACTTTGGCCAGTTGTTCGACGAGTGTTCTGTTATCAGGAGGACGGGCCATATCGAGAAAAGCATTCAATAAACTAAAAAAAACTCATGTGAAAACACAGTAATAAAAGTATACAGAGATATACTTGATTACATTAATATATTATTACATTATACAACAGAGAGGAGCAAAAACGAAGATGTCCTACTGAAAGCTAGTGAATTCTTGCTCAAACTGAAAAGGCAATCCAATAAACTGGACAATGGTCGGAGCGCAGAGAAAGCTGTGGTAGTTGAAATGTGCTACTCAAATAAGAAATGCACCAAGAAACCTTCTGTTAATTGGTTTGCCTTATGTTCAAAATGCTAGTATACGTGAGATTTCATAGTAATCGAGATCAGGAGACTTCATAAGATTTATTTTAGGACCACAAGGTTCTGTACACAATCAAATCAACAATAGTACATAGCTAAAACATTTCAATGAGAGAAGTACCTGAACTTCCTTAATGCCCCGGACGCATACTCTAATTGTTTCTTTCCAACTGACATCCATGACACTTCAGTTGCTAAGCCATAGTTCCCAATGTCAGCCCAGCTCAATTTCCCTCTGACTCTGTAAGGATCGGAACCATTCTCAGAAGACAACACTTCGCCGTTACTCTGGATATCAACTTTGGGGCTCTGGGCCCATGATGATAATATTGAGCGCTCAGATGACGATGGCCACCATGATGAATTAGAAAGAGACACTGGTGAAGATTGGCTCTCTAGTGCAGAGGATTTTTCGGACACAGGAGAATCTGATAGAGATATGAATATGTTTTTCATACACTTTACCATCTCCTCAGAAAGCTTATTAGGGTGACCCCATAGGCCACTCGATGTCATTTCCTTCGAAATTTTGGGATTCAGACAAGGACCCAGTTTAGCATCCATCTTTAGAGCTGCTTTCTTGCCGTCCAAAGATGTTGTTGGCCTGATCGCTTCCTGATACAAAGCACCATATGTAAACTCATTTGCTACTAATCATAGAAATGAAAAGAAACAATTCGTTTTATTCTAAATGTCATGAAATGAAAAAGCAGCCACGACTCCTGCAATCACTTCCGTTACTTCTCCAATAAAAGGGAATGAAAACGGTGTTGTAAGCACATTAGTGTGTCCTATGTCAATGCCGCTCAGATAGAAATTTCTTCCTAGTAAAGAGTGATGGATTTAAGATGGTTTGAAGCACGGGAATGGATTAGCAGAATTTCAAAGGTAGATTTGAAAAAATACTACATCTTAAATAAGATCTACTCTCATGCTTCTGCATTTGGGAAGAGGCTGGGTCATGACCTGGAATAGAGCCTCCCCAAATCGACCACTACATATAAGGAAATATAAGGCAAGTAGGCAACTCGATCCAAACATAACTTCATGCTCTACATCTCCCATCTAATATATTTTACAAATCCACATGCCTCTCGCAGGCTTGTACTTCTCAGCAATATAAGACTGCCGACCTTATTGGGCACATTTCTAGATGCTATGCCAGAAATATATAGAAACTGAAAGGAGCAAGTCTGTCTTCCTAACAACATATCGTCACCTGCACAGTAATACCTAAAACAGTTCAAAGAAAGAAAAAAATATGCGCAAGGGAACCAGACAGAACCTCAACAGTGACTTGTGAACAAGAGGGTTCCATTGTAGTTATGGTTCCAATATGTCGGTCCTCCCATAAGATATCTCCATCCAAGTTATAAAGTTTCGAATCAGAATGCTTTGTACACCTCAGAGAAGGAACCTGGAAAGAATAATTGAAAAATGAAATACAAACTTTGGAGTGTCGATGAAGGTATAATCTCCTCACATGACTTCAAAATGATGTCAGCATACATCCAAGTCAGTTATCAAACGAGAAAACGATAGTTTTCCTAAGGGAGTTCTATGGTAGAGGTACTTAGATGGCTTGGTTTTGAAGATTATTAGCAACGGACTTCAGCACAAAAAATCCTGATTATTCAAAGTTAATGCACTTTCTGTTTTGAAGGACTACTAAGTAGTAAGATAGTACTACTATGACTAGACAGTTAGGTGTCAGAATATTACGGCTATAATTGGGATAAATACAACTTTGATGGAAGCTAGAAGTGGGAGATCGCTAATCTAAGAAAATAATGGGATGGTTTTCTCATTCTTATTTCAAAATGGATGGTTTCTTCATTTGTCATGGAAGATATCAAGATATTGTAGTACAAAATTCAGAAAATTCAAAAGCAGTAGTCAGATAGAATTCATTTTTCTTACGGAAGGAATTATAGACATCTTTGCGAGGGGATGAAAACAAATATGCATAAAGTGGGTACTTGGAATGATAACTGGAAACTGAAACAGAGCATAATTCTAATAGACCAAAATCAACAACCATGTGCTGTTGCTGCATAAAACATAAGATAAAACCTGCAGCAATCCGCTAGACATGGTTATTCATAAATGTTAAATGAGGTAAAAACACGCTGACGTAAGAAAATTGCCTGTGATATTGTTGATGGTGAAAAAAATCTAATCAATAATGATGTTGCAAAACACTTTATTACTTTCCTGAAAATTTGTATCTTTAGATATGTAAATTCACGTACCATTATTCTGTCATAATCAGAGGAGCAAACAGTCACCGAAGGCAGTGATGAATGATCAAGGCGGTATTCAACTAGCCGACGCTCATTTCTCTCTTGAGTAAGCTGGAAATGCAAATGGACAATGCTTTGTTCAAGTTCTGTAACTGTGATCTCTAATGTAGCAATAGTAGAGAGAAGCTCCTGAGCCTGTAGGAACATAAGAAACCATCTATAATGCCAACCGCTTGCAAATAGATAAACCGGAAGACGGGTTAAGTTCCCAGTATTCAGAATTTGTTATGATACCAAGCATACTGGACACAGAACCAATTTAGTGAGCATTTAGCACAGAACTTCGTCAATATAAGATCTAACTCCTGTACAAGGGCTTTAATGCAAGAAATGGAAAAATATACTGTCAAACTTAGTAAGTGGCATACTTGATGTGGGAGGCATGATGAACAAGATAATTCAACTGTGCGTTTCTCAGTAGCATCTTTGAGAATCTCGTGCACTTCAATCTCTGCTTGCAACTGCTGCTGTAATCTTTGGACCTGTTATGAACATACATATTCTGAAATAAAGAGAACTTGCTTGCATATTCCAATTAAATCTTGGAACTATCAGTCTAAGGTGCTCAGTTGTATCCGATTATAATTCTTCAGAACAAGTAAAATGGCAGATTATTCAATGAGTGGAGATTTTTTTTTAAAGAACTGTTACATACCCACATGGTTGTTTCTCATGTCTCTGAGTAAATTATTCATATTGGCTGAACATGAGGAAGTGGTTCTTTCAAAAACATACTAAGGAAAAATATTACTTAACCATCATTGGAAACATGCACTGGAATGACTTTAACTTACATCTTTCTCAAGTTGGATCCTATAATGATGTAATATTTTGCATTTACCGCTTGAATGAGAGCTACTATTACCATCCGTAATATTGCTGACCTGAAATTTGTCAACTAGAATGTTATATGCGTGAGGCTCCTTGCGTATAGTTTATATCATACAAAAAATTTCATATTTCACAAGATACGCAACAATATCATTGAGCAGAAAGTTCTCAAGAAAGGCTTGGAGCTCAGGTCTTTTGAGTATGGAACACTCCAAGCATTTCCCAGCGTCAACATGATAAGGAAATACATAACTACAGCCAAAACAGAACTTCCTTCAAAGGAAACGTGAATATATGAAGCCACAAGTAAATGAGACAAATCCTAGAAATAACAAAAGCTTTCATTAAATAGCAAAAGTTTGCAACTGACTTGGTTAAATTCAGCCTTCAACCTTTGAACATTCTAGGGTAGTAAGGTGCTCAACTAGAAATATCCACATTTTCCCAACGGATATTACACTCCATCAAGAGGATAGGAGGCTAAAAAAATTTTAACCTGACCTCTGCTGTATGTGCACTCCGCCAACATACATTCACAAGATCAAACTGGATTCCTGAGGTGCCGCATGTCGCACCAGACGTTGAAGTCCTAGACACCGCTTCGCTTCTGTGGAAAAGACCAGGTCAAAAAAGCAAAAGACCATCATTGAAAGGAAGCTGAACTATTAGCTTCATCAATAGTAGAGACAAGGAAAGAACTAGAAGCATTACTGGCTGAGGTAAGATCCAGTGAGGGGAGAATCACACATCGTTTGAGCTTGGTTTTTTGGCTTATGTCACAAAGTGCACATCCTAAGATCTCCCGGATAACTTGGCAGCTGTATCTAAAGAGTTAAATCCACGTAGAAATAAGATTCATAAGAAACCGATTCTTATTGCACAGAAGAATTAAGGATCAGAATTGCTAATTGAGAATCTAGGAGAGTATCTCTGTCAACAACGATGATCCCAAAGGAATAAAATAAAGACATAGTTGCAAATCAAAAGCAATAAACTGTGCCGCCTCTGAACATGTGATGGTTACAAACAAATTCATGAATGCCATAACTACCATTCTCCATAGAGCAATTGAGCTTCAGAACATCTCAAAACGGAAAGTCAGTAGAAAAGAAAAATACACACGTTAGCACAGCTGCGGCAATAGTAACATGGTTTTCATCACAGGGAAGTGAGACAGGACGGGGGGGACAACAAAGGCACTGAAATTATGAAGGTATGATTGTGACCAAAAAGAGGAAACGACTTGAGTTAATTATGACAAGAGGAAGATTTACATTGTTGTTGCTATAGATGGAAAGCATATGTATCTCACCATCCACCACCGCCCACCCACTGGTCTACCATGTATAAAGTAAAAAGGAAGGGATGATGGGAAGGCAAAAGCAAAGGAAATGTTCCCCCACAAATTGAACTTGATGAGAAAAGGAAGGAGAAGGTGGGGTGCATTGCAATCACTAAACTAATACAGAAGTAAAAATCACAACCATAACTGTACAGAAATGACAAAGCTGTTGGGGTTGTGTTGTTTAGAGGGAGAGAAGAATTTGATAGGGGTTTTGAGCCCTGTTTTACCCAATGCAGATAATCTGAAGAAGGGGAGAGATTCAAAAAGGTAGGGGAGTTTTAAGGATCAAGAAAAGAAAAAGAGGGAATCAAATCAAAATAGAGTTTCTTTCTTTGTCAAAAAGGAAGCAAGAGGAGGAAGAGGAGTAATGGTGTTACAAAAGAGGGAAGAAAACTAATGAAAAGCTTGGCATTATTGCTTTACAATAGAGCTTTTAGCAATCCACGAGACAATGATGAAGTGGAAATGGATCACAATAGCAACAAGGGACAAGTTTCCAGTGGTCCCTCGTCGAAGAACAATAATTGTTTAGCCTCGTCCCCGCTCTATTGAATGAACCTTCTTCATCACCACCATTATACATCTATTTTTTTCTTAATTGAAAAGCAAACACAGAGAAGAGGGGCATAACAAACATCCGATTACAAATATACAGCTGCGGCAGAAAGAGATGTGTCGATGCAATAGGAATTTTACACAGGTGAGCGGAAAAAAGAGGTTATCATTTTCTAGAAGCAAGAATGCAGAACGTAAAACAAGTTACAAGACAACAGACCTTGACGAAGACGCGAGAGAGAGAGAGGGAGAGAGCGACGGCGAGAAGTTCTCCAAGGTGCCTGCGTTTTCAGTGGTGGCGATCAGATAGTGACATCTGCGCGCCTGATTTGAGACCTAATCTGAAAATTCAAAAAGTTACAAGACAACAACAGAGGATTTCATTTTCTACGCTAACAAACAAGAGAAGATTGACAAAAAAGTGTACAGGAGGTGAGCAGGAAAGGACAGTTTCTGAGCTCTGACGGATCATTTGATGAGCAATAAATTGAAATGAAGGGAGCATTAACTGCCATTGTTATCGACTTGAGTGAGAAATCAGAAAAGATAGAGAAGAACGAAAAGAAAATTAAAGCGAATCTCCATGTACACGCACACTGCACCAGACCGCACAGCTCTGCTGACTCTGTCTTTGATGTGGTTGACTACTGTTGGACCATCCACGCCACTTTCACACTGAAATTTTTTGGCGCTGAAGGCTAATTTTGACCGTTGGATGTCAAAGGCGGAGAATGAATGGGGTCAAGTTTTAATTAATAGCTCGAATTTGAATAATTTTTTTTAGTAAATTTTTAATTTTGAAAGATTTTTTTTTTAATAAGAATTTTGAAAGATAATTCAAAGAAGATCGGATTTGCATTGTACTCTTATAACCAACAAGACTTACTTACGAGCAACTTATATGTATTAACGAAAAATAAAATATATGCATGGTCAATCAAAACGTAAAGTAATAATAAGGAAAAATATGTATGTACTTTTACCTTAAAAACATATTTACGAGCAATTCACAAATATATTTATTCTTACATCCAAACATATTTATGAGCTACTCAAATATATGTGTTTTTCTCTTTCAGACATTGATCGCACTTATTCCATATCTACTTTTATATTGGAATGACGTGAAGCGAGATGTAGTTATGACATTTTTAATATACGAATGATTGATGAAGATTTGGAAATAACACCTCATACCGTAGGAATGCCATATCGAAATTAAGAAAAAATACACATTTTTGTAAGAAAGAAACTATATAGATTGAAGAGTGTAATCGGAAATCTTCTTATTTTTACATAAATAAAAAATAATAAGGTGGTTGTTTATCTTAGGGGCAACCGGAATAATGTTTGTGCAAAATTGGAGAGCTAAAAGATATAAATGCTTAATATGGAAGTGTTAATGGTTAGTATACTCTCTAAAATTATTTTATCGAGATTTAATTTTTTTCGGACTAAAAAGAGACTCAACATTTTATTCAAATTTACACACCAAACCGAACCAAGTTATGTGTAACACTTGTGCCCCCACTTGCTTTTAATGTTTTGAACCAACTTTCCGTCAACAGTAAACCTAAGAATGTAAATGTTCCAAGCAAAATTTTGTTACGTCTACAACAATGACAAGCAGTTAAAAAACATATTACGACATGAGAAACCAACACATAAAAATACAAATATATATATAAAGACAAGAGACGAACATATATTGTAAATATCAAACTCTTCCTGGCTATATATATAAAGTGGAGGCTAAGTTCTTCTTTCTTCCCATCATTTCGGAAAAGAGTACCGATTCAATAGTCAAAGTCATCGGTGCGACGAGAAGTAGTAAGATCCTCTTTCATGTTCATACTTGAACGTTGCATCATTGTCACTAATGTCCGCACCACCTCTGACATGGGTGGTCGAAATTCCGGCTCCACCTTTTCAGTTCATTTTAAGAAATGTTAATGTATGTACCTTTCTCTAGAAATAAAACACTCTTTTTTTCTTCAAATTAATTAAAATACCTGAACACAAAGGGCGATGATGTCAGCAAATCTCGAGATGGCTTTGGGAGGGTAAAGACCACGAAGTGCTTGATCCACCATATGTCCCAATGCATCTATATCGTGCAGCTGTGGAGTTGCCCATCTCACAAGCGATTGTTCCGACTTTGATTTCGACCTTTAAAATGTATTATTTTCATTTCGTCATTAACGCTATAACTCAAACTCTATTCATTCAGAATTTAATGGGGAAAATTGACTTACTGATCAAAAGGCATTCGACCAGTCAATAGCTCGAGCATAACAACACCAAAACTGTAGATGTCGCTCTTCATCGAATATGCTGATGGCGTTGTGCACTCCGGTGTGGTGTACCCTACTCCTAGGTTCTCTTTTGTCTTTTGTTTCATTCATTCAACGTTATATTTTGTCTACAGTGTTGCATATGAGTTATATATAAAAGAAACATGTTAAGCATACGTACCGAGTGGAAGTTACCCAAGCCGTAGTCACAAAGGTGGGGATTAAGATCAAGGTCAAGTAAAATGTTGGATGATTTTATGAACCTGTGGATCACCGGTGGAGAGCACGTTTCATGCAGATACCTACGAAAATGAGAGATTTTGAAATTTGCGCAGTTTTGATAAGTCTTATGCCACAGATGACAGAGAGAAAGCATTCTTACTCGACAGCTCGTGCGGTCCCAAGAGCAATGCGGACTCGGGTGTTCCAAGTCAAGGGATTGCTGAAGTCACCGGAATTGTGCAGGAAGTCATGAAGTGAGCCATTCCTGTAGTACTCATAAATCAACATGTTATGCCCTTGCTCCGAACAGTACCCCACAAGCTCCGCAACGTTCGGATGATGAATTTTCGAAATGCTCGCCACAATGTCGGAGAAATCCTCAATTTTCCCTTCTTTGAAGTAGGAAGAATCAATCTTCTTCACAGCCAGCACCTTTCCATCGGCGTATTTGGCCCTGTAGACACGGCCCAACGTGCCTTCCCCAAGAAGGCGACCAGGGGCGAAACCAGAGGTAGCGCCCTGCAGCTCCGACAGGGCGTAAGGAACAGGAGCCCTGGCACCGCCGGCTGCACCTCTCTTGGAGTTCAAGCGGCTGGCGAATTCGTTGTCGTTTAAAGACTGCGCAAAGTCGTAAGGAGGCGGCTTGTAGCCCTGGGAAGGCGCCTTCTGGAGGGTCTTGATGTCGATCGAGTTTGTGGACTCAAAGGACTCTCTCGGGGGCGGGAAATGGGGGTGGTGGTTGTTGTTGTAAGAGAGTTCTTGTGAAGTGAGAGGGGTGAACCCGTTCCGGTGGTGGTGATGACTCTTCTCCTCGTCGTCCAGGAACGACGAAGGAGAAGAGGCTCGTTTCCTCGAGAAGAAGAGGATGATGAGAAGGACGATCAGGATGACCACTCCTAATACTATAAGTGCTATCATGATTCCTGTTGATACCTTTGCTCCTCCACCACCAGTGTTTGCATTTGATGCTGTCTTTTGGCCTGGTGGTGCTGGCCCTTTTGACCAGTTGTTCCCATCAGTACTTCATCGTCATATTCCACAACACAACCCAAAACAAAACAAACAGACATTTAGTACTAGTAACTAGTTACTATGTCTGAGTTTGGAGAAAAAAGAATATCTCACTTTAAGCTGTTGATGTCGGCAAGCTTTGCAGGGATGAACCCGGTGAACTTGTTGTTGGCAAGGTTTAGCTCGTCCAATGGAAGGTTCCCCAACATAAGGATTTTCCCGGTGAATTTGTTGTTTTGCAAGAACCTGAAGTTCCCACCATTAACTAGTTAGTACTTCTACATTATGGCTTGGCCTCACAACGGGAAAGTTTGCGCTTTGTTGGGATCTAACTTTCCTGTCCGGACGAGGAAATACTCGAAATTTCATCCAACTTTCTACATTGTCAACCAAGCCTATAAATAACAGTACTGTTAAAACAAAGAGCTTCTGGGTTTCATATACATACAGCTGACTCAAGCTCTTAAGTGATGACAGGCTTTGGGGCAGATCCCCTGACATCTTGTTGTTTGATAAATCCCTGTAATTAACAAAGCAGGAATCAATATAATCCAATTTTATCAGTGATCAAATTTGCAAGTTACAGGGAACTATAGCTAGTAATTAACTCACATGACTTGGAGCTTAGAAAGTTTCTGAAACATATCAGTGAGCTGCCCATTTAGCTTGTTATTACTCACATCTCTGCATATACATAGTTTAAAAAAATCAAACTAAGAACTCTGACAAGAAAAAAACAATGAAAGAAACTTTGAATTAATGTGTCCTGATTAATGTTTGTGCACTTACAGATGTTCAAGGTCAGTCATCAGTGAGACTGAATAAGGCAGAGTGCCCTGAAATTGATTCTTGGATAAATCTCTGTGGATAATACAAATAGATTAGGTAGGCAACCCCAGAAGAATAAGAAAATGTTGTAATAAATCTTACATGTAGACTGCGTTTGGAGGGAGCTGATAAGGTATCTCTTGTTGCAGCTTGTTCTTGCTCACATCACTGTACTATCACAAAACCATGGAATAATTTAAAAAAATTACTATACATCGAAATTTAAAAGATGAGGAAAGAGAAAAAAGATTTGAATTTTACAAGTGGGTGACTGATTTCAAGTTGGAGAGTTGGTATCCCAGCGTCCCTGTGAGTCCCATCCCTGATAATCTTCTGCACAAATATTCAACAGTTGTGTGAAAAATTGTCCGGAGCAACGGTTTTTGTTCTAATTTAACAGCGTTCAACATACATTTCGGTGACTTTAGAGTCGGAGCAAGTAATTCCATCCCAAGAATCCCCACAAGGGTCGCCCCCGCTAGGCCTCCATCCGTCCAATTTTGACGGAGAATTCAAGCTCGTGTACATCACATTCAGAGCCGCAACTGCAGGCAAAATTACCAAGTTAAATACCAGAAATTGCATCCATCGCCTGGGATCTTGAAAATACAAAAAAGAAATTATGATACATACCATGTTGGGAATCGGTCTTGGAATAAACATTGGAGATGAGAGTGGCGAGGATGGAAATGATGATGAGGAAGAAGGTAGGGTACATTTTTTCCTCACTCGAAAAACCGTACCTTGTTGAATATTAATTTTTTCCTCACTCGAAAAACCGTACCGTGATCACAATGTACAAATATGGCAGAGGAGGATGATAATAATCTAACAATCTTTGTTCAAATCCCACCGACGATAACCCTGATATAGAGTGTACGTATAGATCTGAAAACTAAACAATCAAAGCTTGTTTGTTGGTATCTTCAGCAGCAACCATGCATGCATAGTGGATGTTGCTGAATATTTCAGGAAGATGCAAGAGGAACAATTAAGACGAGGGAAGAATAAGAGAAATAGTTGATTTGATTGCGAGATGAGTTACGTTGTTTTCTTTCTTTGTTGGGAATTTTATTATTTTTCGTTTAATGAGGATCATTTAATTTTGCCACGAAAATGGATAACTAATTCTGTCTCTAGGATATGCATCTCATGATCAGAACAGAGAGCTTAAAAAATCACTATGTGGGATTGGATGCAATATTTACTTCAAAACCACCAAGATTTACTTTAGCTTTATTAATAACGTAACAAAAAATATACTTTAGTAATTTATTATCACAATATACACCACACCGATTCACAAATATACGAATACAAGACAATAAGTAAATGACATAAAAATTACGTGGCTCGACGTAAATGGGAAGCACATCCAAAGTGTCTGCTTAAAGCCGAAGAGATATATCGAGCTCAAGACAACTGTTTGCCAGTTGCGTTGTTGCTTGTGAGCAACTACTACACTACTAGTAACGTTTCAATTTACCATGTCATTCATCAGAATTCCCCAATTGGTAACTAGTAAGTACATTTGCCTGAATCTTGACTGCGAGGGGAAGTTTTGTACTTTTGTGGACTACATTGTCAGAGCTTAACCACTTCACTAGTGACAGGATTGTTAGTTACTTAACATGACTGATTGCATTAGAAATATGAATGTTACAAAACATGCAGCCAGATGTCCAAATTCCTTTTTCTTCTTCACAGTAGTATGTAAATTTTTATAAATATATGCTGCTGTTCTATGCCAACAACCCCATTTCCAACATAACGTTAGGGGTTACGTGACAGTGGCCTAATTAAGATGTTGTAAACCTTAGATTAATACACCGTGGGATGAAGAAGAGTGGAGGGAAAAGCTGGCTGTATTATAACCAACCCAATACATAAACAGAATCCTATATACTATCTTTTTAACTTCCTTGTTTATCAGGCATCTAAGTGACGCTTGAGGTCTTTCTTCCGGGTTTCGTTCTTCATGCTCGATATGCTCTCCGTCAGCTCAATCCCTTTGGTTTCATGTGGTATGAACAGTGCAGCTATCAATGCTACAGCAGCTATACCGATGAACAGCAGCACTGCTTCGCTCTGACGACATCTTTCAGTCAAGCTTACCGCCACGAAAGGAGCTGTTATCCCTCCAATCCTCCCCATCGAACTCGCTATTCCAAATCCAGTTGACCTTACTGACGTTGGGTACAGCTTCATTCAACAACAACAACAACAACAACAAAATCCAACTCAAAACAGATATAAAATACTTAGCAAAATATAGCAGGCAGTAATAAACAGACAGATGAAAGATGAGAAATTGTTCCTTTTTATGACATTTTTAGTCAAAGAAATGTACGTTAGTGCTGCAAATATTTTGATTCAAATGAATAGACAGAGGAAAGATGAGAAATTGTGTTGCTTAATTTTACCTCTGGAGCCAGTACAAAGGCAATAGCAAAAGATCCAGTGATGCAAATACGAGCTCCGAACAGCAGGATTGTAGTAACAACAGAATTTTGATGCACTACCAGCGGCAACACAAAGGCACAGCAGAGGAACAGCATGGATGCCATGGAATACTTGCGGCCAATTTTATCCACCAACAGAATGGCCAATAATGCGCCTGGACACTCTGCAAGCAAAACCACACAGCGCCACATGAATGATTTCTGTCAATAAAGAAACCAGAATGGTATAAGACCCTGAGCGAGATTTCAAGTTTAAAGGTCACACCCACAAAAAATACTAGAGCATAAACTTCAATTTTGAGAATTTTACATGAATTTTCATCACTATTGGACCAGAGTACCATGAGCAGTGGCCTACCTGCTAGAGTAGTAATGAAAACATTCTTGTAGTCAATCCCAGCACCAGAGTCTGTTGATTTTGATGGAGTCTTGCTGCACAAGTCTTTGCGGTTCAGCTGAGTGGTGAGCAGGACCAGGCCATAGTAGGAGAATGAATTCCCAAAGAATATTAGCCACAGCAGGATGGTGGATCGAGCCAACTTCCGAGAGAGAAGGAGTCGGAGCGTGGTCAGGAATCCCAAGTCGGAATCATCCCACCCGGAGGAATCGGAACCAGAGGCTGATTGTTGCTCGATTTCACGGTCGGTAAGAAGGACACCAGGAGGTAAGCTTTTTTTGTTGCATTTGGATACTTTCTCCATGATTCTGAATGCTTCATCTTTTCTGCCCTTTAGGCATAGGTACCTTGGAGACTCAGGTGTCCAGTAGTAGAACACTAGGAGAAGAAAGGATGGAATAGCTGACAGACCAACTAGCCATTTCCATCCTAATCTCGGCATCACAATCTGAAACCAACCAAACACACCTTATTACTTGGACTAAATTACAACAAGATAGATGAATTGTAACGTTCAATGGAATTTTATTTTGTTTTGGCTGAACATGAAATTTGAAATGCATAGTTTGGTCTGGATATTTGGGTGATAAGTAGATCACGATTCGAGCCGGGCTGAACTTCATTGTGGTCAATCTAGGCTCGTTACCTTTTAGACGAGTTGAGCTAAAAAAAGATTAGCTTGTTGTCGAGCTCGAGCCTGTTCGAGTCTAGCTCGTTACCTAATCTTAACGAGTCGAATTCGAACTCAACTCGAACTTCACTCATTAAAACCTCTGATGAATCCAATTTAAACTGAATTTGGAGCTTGTACAATAAAAACCATAAACTCGAGCTAATATTCAAGTTGGCTCACGAGCTCAAGCCAGCTTGCAAGTCGAGCATACCCTAGCTCAAACTTGGGTCATTCAAAGTCGAGCAAAATTACAAACGAACTTTTTTCGAGTTGAACACCAAACTATTCGGAAGCAACTTGCCCTTGTTAATAAACCCAGTTTTTTGTATAATTCCAACAACCCATTAATGGAAGCAGTAGTAGTAGTTAGAACAGTGAGATCAGAGGATGTACGTACCCATGCGAGACCAACTTCAAGAATAGCACCAAGGGTCCAGAAAAAGTTGAAACCAACCATCCACTTTCCTCTGGTTGGTGCTGGTATGAACTCCAAGAACCATGTAAACACTACTGGCACTCCTCCCAGCCCAACACCAACAATCGCACGAGATACACACAGCACTGTATAGTTCCAAGAAAATGCACTGAACAGCCCTGCTACCGAAGTCACTATTGCCGTGAACAAAAACCCCCTCCTGCAACCACCACACAACAAAATAATCAGTTTTACAAACCAACATTTCACTCCAAGTGCTAAAAACAGGAGCAGTAAGGAGTGAGATTCCATGAACAAATGAAACAGACCTTCTTCCAAGTTTGTCTGAAAGCAAACCCCATACGTAGGAACCGAAGAGCATCCCAGCAAAGACAACAACAGTAACGACAGTCTCCTGATCAGCAGTGAGATTCCACTCGTTTTTCACAGCTGGCCCTATAAACGACAGAATCATCATCTCCATTGCCTCTGAGACCCAACCCATCCCAGCGTAGCAACACATGAGCGTTTGGAACAGTCCAAACCCCATTGATTCAATTGCTCCATCCACGCTGTAAAACCCTCCTCCTCCTCTTACCCCTTGATCCGCCATCCGAAAGAAAAATGAAACCCCCAGAATGAAGGAAATCTTTATTTGGGAGTCTAAATAGCCAGAGTGGAGGTAAGTGAACTTCTTTCTCTAACCAATATCTACACGCTAAACTCACTGTACTGTTAGGAAACTAAATGAAACAGATTTTCAGACATAGGGGAAACTTGTTACAGCGGTTTGTTAGACTACAACCAGAAAGTTGGGCGGAAATGGAAAGAGACATGAACAGAAGGTTGAAACAACTGACCTTGCTCATCTGTGTCTTCTTCTTCTTTTCTTCTTCTTCTTGAGACCAATCAGTAGCTCACTGGGAACACGGCATTTACTAATGAAGTAATTATATTGTTAAAAAATATGTAGGGTACTGATTTGAGATATTATATGCACTGATGCAGCATTGTTTTTGTCAGTTTTAAGGTGAGAAGCAGAGTCTGTGATTAAGATATGATGAGCAACTTAGAAGCAACCACCACCAGAATGTATATAAAAGAATTTGTTGTAGGTGTCTCAGAGTCCGTGACGCCCACATAAAGAAAGCTATACGATTAGATTAGAACCAGAAGATATTTATGAATTGGTGAAGTAAGTAACTTGCTTTCTTTAGAATTTTTATAGGCAGAGTATTAAGCAGAGGATGACCGACGACGACGACGACTTTTTGGGCTAAAAAGGGGAACAGTATCAGAAATGAAATCGTGCATGTGGCCAGCGGAGAAACAAACGTCACTGTGTCAGCCGCCACCATTGACGATGCCCCCCCCCCCCCCAAAGATTCCAAATGCAACACATACTACTGCACAGTTGTATACTTTTACTGGATTGGATACTTCTTCTTTTTTGTAAGTTGAAAAGTTTGGTATGAGATATGTTCATTTGTTAGAGTGTGCTTTGTGGAGAAATTTATATTTCAAAATATACTTAAAGAGTATATTTAATATTCTCTAACTCTCGAATTTCAAAAAACACTCTTCTACAATCCACAATTCCTCTATCATTATATTCCTTTAATTTTAAAACTTTATACCAAACGACCGCAACCAATGGTTGATGGTGCAGGGTATCATTTCAAATACACAAAATTTCCAGTTGCTTGTGTTTTATGTAGAAATTCCAATTTTCCCCAAATGAAATAATGAGCTCGTTGGCTTCTCTAATTCATTCGCCAATTTAACATTTTTCAATTTTCAACATTCCCTCGTGTCAAATCTCCCAAGTTCATGGACGATTTAATTTCCCCCACAAATCTCACGTTTGCATTTGGTGTCCACCGCACATTGTCCAGTCTCGTGAATGAATCCAAAAGCAAAACAATCAATTCAATTGCTAGTACGAGTGGCCATTGATGAAAAGGACGACTTCTAATTACCAAGTTTCTCAGGCCCTGGGATGAGAAAAAAGTAGTGACGCAGAAGCAGCCAAAGGCGCAGCCCAGATTCAATTCATACGTCAATTATTTTTATCTGATAATGACAAGAAAGTGTTCTAATTCTACCATAAAAAAAACAATTGAAACTTTCAGACTCATACGTTAATTATTTTATACAGATTGATGGAGAGTGGTGCGTGTACCCGGAGATTGTACGTAATGAAAAGTTCCGGCGACTGCAACATTAATTTCCGTCGGTATGCTAGGTACGCCGGTGAACGATGCTTGTCACGGCCTTTGGATGAATGATGATTGCTTACCGAGTGGCAGTTTATACCTAGTGATTGGGGAATAAAAAAATATGAAAATGTAATGAATACTCGTAAAACAGACAACACATTTTATTCTTTCCAATCACTCGTAAGTCCTAAAAATTAGATATGGCATTTCAAACCGAACAATAGGGTATTGTCCGGACCCGCCTGGTCAAACCCTTGCAAAAACCCATCAAAATTGTATTTCAGATTGGGCCGGATAAATCCTAAAATTGTTGTGAAATCGGGGATGAGTCGGGGTTGAATATCATATACTATCAACAACAAAATCTTTCTCTCTCGCGTGTTGTGTACAGTCCAACTTTACCCAAAAATCGAGTGAAACCTCGGTTTAGCCAGGTAAATATGTATGAGTATGAGTCACCATAGTTTAATTGTTTTAAAGAGTTTAGGGTAATAAGAATAAGATAAAGATTATAAGAGCTCTTTTATTTTTAAGATTGGGAGGTGATTTAGTAAGAATGATTTGGTGGTCTTGGGTGATTTGGTCGAAATATTATTTTTTATTACGAAAATAAAGTAGGATTTGAAAGTGATTTAAAATCACTTTTGTGAATATGAGATTTGATAGATGTGAAGTGATTTAAATGGATAAATATCAAATTATCTTGTTGAGTTTAAAGAAATGATGATGTATTAATTATTTTTGTCAATTAAAATTTCTATTTTGACTTCCTAAACTTCATAAAATAAGCAAAATATTTAAAAAATTATTAATTATTTCAAATTACTAACTATTTTAAATCACCACAAAATCCTAAAATCAAACCAGCATTCGCCTAATCAGTAGTAGCCGTTGAATGGGGCGAACATTATGACTTGCTTCATGGGAGATTTAGTGTCTTAAGTCAATGGGCCCAAGGAGTCCACCTGAGTGGGCTGATTCGCCTGAGTAGGCTTGGGTCTGAAGCCCATAAGGTCCCATACATCAAAATGGCGATCATGAATAGCAGCTGCGGAGGGCCCGCTAATTTCCTAATCCAAACAAAGTCAGGAACCCAAACAACTCTTGCACCACCACTTCATTAAAATAATTATCATTTTTTGTGTGCGAGGGTGTAGTCCGGCGGTATAATCACTGGTTTTTAATTTTAAAGGGTATATTTACGATATACAACCTCTTACTCTCTAATATTATTTCGGTCCTATTTAATTTTGGTTTCTTTTCACGTATTTCGATCACTCTTCAATTTCAACTAATCTTTCTTTTAATGGTTATGATCATTTTTTATGTCAGAAATAAAAAAAAGTGATTGGATAACTATATAAACAACATTTTCGCATTTTTGGTTTAGTAATATTTTTAAATGTCAATTATATCGATATATGAAAAGAACAATTTTCACAATAAGGGGAAAATGGAAAATGATGATGTGATTTGTTTTCTTAAGAATGTGATGTTTGGCATTATTATTATTATTATTCCTTTTTTTTTGTGGGTAGAAATATTATTATTATTATTATTATTATGCCTTTTTGGTAGTGTACAACTCTCCATGAGGCAAAAAGGTAGTTGCCCTCTTTGCAAATTTTCCTACTCGCCTCTTCTCAACCCAACTTGCATCTTCTCAATCATCACTTTTCCTTTTCATCATCACTCTCACCATATGCATACATCAATGTCTTTATATGAGATACACAAGTTTTGTAGTTTCTCCATTGTTTCCACTAATATGCTAAGTAATATTAATGAGTATATTAAAGGAAACAAAATTTACAAGGCCATAGTGACATGGGCATGACTTCCAAGTTCACTATAGGAGTGCTTATTATATATGTAAAAAGGCCAGATTTGAACCGGTTGAGTATGGATAACCATTGATCGTATAATCATATGGAAGAGTGGGCGAGCAAACAACATTTTATGATGACACTTGCAATTATATTCTTCAAGCTTTTTCATTTGCAGTTGATTTTTTTGACTATATAACACTTCTTCATCACCTCACTTTCTACTTTATTGCATGTCCATTTCACTTACAGCTCTCTATCACCAACTTGACAAATCAAAGTGCAATTTGCTTATAATGCCCATTTTCTTGGGCACACACACTCATTATACATTTGAAGAATACTGATAATATCGTACACAACCTCTTATTTTCTTTTCCTCGATAACTTTATATTAGTTTTTCATTCATACGGTTTATACGAGGTTTTTAGAGTGTATACAATTCTTTTTGAAAGAAGTTTATATATTTTGTACTACACTTTGTATATGTAACTTGCATTCAATTCATACAAAGTGCATTACTACAAATCGGTAATGGAATTTAGCCTTGTTGGTCCATGAAAAAGCCCCCAGGAAGAAGAAGAAGAAGAAGACAAAACAAAAAAGGATGGCGTCAGATAGCATCTTAGAAATATAAGTGCGCGTGTGCCCTACCTCCTTCCTTGGCTGCTTACTCTTTTTTTATTTATTAATTACATTAAAAATGTCTCCAGTTACGTAATCTTGTTCGATTATAATTTATGATTCCGCAGTTTTTGTCCCTATCTTCAATTAAAAAGACGGTTATACCCCCAATTTGATAGATTTTCCATTCTTAATCCTTATCATAGCAAATTATTTGTTAACCACTTGATTAGAATAGTGTTTTTAGTAAATAGGTGCCAAAAAAATAATATTTATTTGTTTTTCTCCAAACTCGTCGGATACAAAGGGAAAATAAAACCAGGTATATTTATTAGCAGGGAAGCGTGACGTCTGACTATGAATCTTGGAGGTAGAGTCAACATCCAAACTCTCGCACCCAATTGCCGAATTTTAGTAATTTTTTCTGATAAAGTTTTCTACTTTTTTTCTTCTTAAAGTGTATATTTTAACTGGTTTTGTTTTCTCCTTCTCAATTCTCAAACCCAACGTACTCGTCCTTCCTTGTTGTTAATTCATTCGTCCAATAGATACCAATAATTGAAGGACGTCAGATTCAAACCCCCCCCACCAATTCCCTATCCCTTCCATCCATCCATCTCTTTGCGTTTATGGTCTTTTGTCTCTCCTCTGCTTCTGTTTCATCCTCTCTGTGTCTTCTGTTTCTCTTTGCTTCCAACGACCAGATCTCCTGCATTTCCGATAAGGTTCGTTTGAATCCCCCACTCTTCATTTCCTTCCTTCTTACTGTCTACTATTTTCCCCTCCAATGTTTCTCTTTGTCTTTTCTTCTTTCTGTTCAACTCCCACTTCACTTCACTTGTTACCCTGTCTCTGTTTTGCTGCCAATTCCTAACTTGTTTTTGCCTTCCTTTTTCTACTTGCGATTTCGATGACAATCAGAAATTGGTTTGCTTCAGGGTGTTGAACTTTGTTGATTCAAATCACCCTGTGTTTTGAAGCTGTGTCAAAGCCGCACAAATTAGTGCTACTTTGTACTTTCATTTTAGTGTATGCTTTGGGAACATCATCCATGAATCATGCGTTTCTGTATTATATTGTATGGCTGAAATTTCTTGTCAGTTGTTTGGCACCTTTTCTCCTGCTTTCAGATTTTCATTTTCTCCAGCCGGTTTTTTCTTCGTTGTGTGTGTGTGTCTACAGGGGAGTCGTACTTAAGATAAAGGGTTACTGATGATTCATAAAGTCTTACCCTCAAAGTTGCTGAAAGGTTACACCTTTGCTGCAGAAATGTAAAACCCTTTGGTGCTTATGAGATTCAAAAGCAAAGACGATGATGCAAGATGGTATGTGATAGTGTGCACTCATCTGTGGATTTGAGAAATGGCCAAATGATGTTCATTCACTGTTGAGCCTATTCCAACCTTCTGCAACTCAATCCAAGTTGAGTAAGTTGTGTTAGAGCAAGCAAGCACTATGAAGAGCCAGAGTGTTGTATCCGTTATGAAAAGTGAATCTCCTGGACCATTCTGCGCATCCCTATCACCAATTCACAACTTCTTCGGCGTTGAATCTGATGGAAACAACAACAGTACACTCACCAGTGATCAATGCTCATCATCATCTTCACGGCCATCGCCTTTCATACGATCCGATTCCCTCAACTCTTCCAACAGCTTGCGATTGTCCACCGCAGCAGCAGAACATGAGAAATGCTCCGGTCCAGATAGCCCTCTTTCTTATGGCTCCCAAGTTTCCAAGGGGGCCACATTCCAGCGCTCTTCTGTGTTCTGCACCAGTTTGTACTCGTCGTCTTCGTTAGGAAAGCAGCTGCCTTTTCTTCCACATCCTCCTCCTATTGCTGCTCCCTGCAGCTCCCACCAATCCCTTTCAGCAGTTGTTGCCTCGACGAAATCTCCACCGATTTTTAGTGACGATATGATGAGCAACAACAGCACCTATGACGACGACCAATCTGATGCGCTTATGAAGGACTTCCTTAATTTGGCAGGAGATGCTTCCGAAGGAAGTTTTCATGGTGGAATGAGCTGTGCCAATGATTCTCTGGCATTCTCAGAACACTTGGAACTACAATTTCTGACCGATGAACTTGACATGTCGATTACTGACCATGGTGAAAATCCAAGGCTTGATGTAAGTTCCATTGTTGAAATCTTTTGATGAGGTGAATAACTCATATATCTAGGGGTGGATTCAATATGAACCCTCTTCTAACAACTCAATTATTGGGATGCAATAGTTCATGAAAGCTTCTCCAGTATCTTCTGGTAACTAACAGGTTGTTTAAATTTCTTGTTATTCAAGGAAATTTATGGAACACCTGAAACCTTACCAGAAAAACCTGTCACGGGATCGACCTCGGATGAAAACCACGCCTCTGCTGCGCCACCTGTCGATGCGCTTTCTGGTCAACCCTCTCCCACGGGTGCTGCTGCTGCTCACAAGCCAAGAATGAGATGGACACCTGAGCTGCATGAATCTTTTGTAGCAGCTGTTAACAAGCTTGATGGAGCTGAAAGTAAGTCATCCATCCTGTAAAAACTGGTTTCTGACAACATCATGCATGAAGAGAGAATACTTTTTTATCCCTTCATGTTCTGATTGGTTTGAGGTTTCAATGTCTTGTCTTTTCAATTGTAGAGGCTACTCCCAAGGGTGTACTAAAGCTCATGAATGTTGAAGGCTTAACAATTTATCATGTGAAAAGCCACTTACAGGTAATGTATGTCTTGTTTTGTTTTCACATTTTGTCCAAACGGTTGTATTTTTTAAAGCTTCTAGAGTTCTTCTTCTCTCAGAGTGCTAAGTTACTCACTGTATTTGATCCTTGTGCAGAAATACCGCATGGCGAAGTATTTACCAGAGAGAAAAGAAGGTATGTAGCCCATTTCGAGAAAGCAGATGACGTGGCACTTCATTGAACCATGTCTAGCAATCTGTCAATGACTAGCATGTGCTAGGATAGCAAAATCATACTGTTCATTGAACAATAATCCAGCTATGGTGTTGGGTGCATCAACTAGATAGAATTGCATTATTGTTCTTTGTATTTCATTTATCATGCATTGCTGGTTGCACTTCTGACTGATGGTTTCCTCCATTTTTCTCTTTTTTGTCGTTGTCAGAGAAGAAGAATTCCAGTTCGGAAGAAAAGCAACCAACTTTTAGCAGCCTTGAATTTGATGGCAGGAGAAAAGGGTCAGTATCTTCTCTTTTTACCGAGACCAGTAACATAAGAGAAGGGGAGACCGACATTGTACCTAGTTTTGTTTCCATCTTATGATTAATGCGTGCTTATGTGTTGTTTCTTAATATATATATAGGAACCTTCAAATATCAGAGGCATTGCGTATGCAAATGGAAGTCCAGAAGCAGCTGCACGAACAGCTTGAGGTAATATTCCTTCTCCACAGTTGGTAAACTTGCAGTCTTTTACTTTCTTCACAATGTAAATGCTCGTTTGGCTTTCTATCCACGTAGGTGCAAAAAGCACTTCAGGTACGCATAGAAGAACATGCAAGATACCTAGAGAAGATGCTGGAGGAGCAGCAGAAAGCCGGGACAGCATTAATGTCTCCCAAAAGCCTCAATGTTCCATCTCAAGAGTCCAAACCAACTTCTGTCGAGTCAGCTTCGAAAGCCGACTCGGCATCAACATCATCCCCTTCTCCGTCGACAGGCGGAGAAGTCGGAGACGGTAATAAGCGAGAGTGCAAGAAAAGAATCCGCCTAGAAGAGGAAGAAGAAAAAAGGGATGTTGAGGTTGGAAATGTAGTGGTATAATATAATCATCCATGTATTTGATCATACTGGTGAAGCAACGCGTGATGATATTGATTCAAGGTAATGTTGTTGTCTGTCAAAAGTTAGTTTAATTGCAGTGAGAGTCCATTGGATTGTTTGTATGTATGTATTTGCCATGGTCTTGTGTAAGAAGTAGAGAGGTTGTTCCATTGTAGAGAAGTAGAAATTTGAATTGACAAACAATCTGCTTTTGGCAGTTTCAAAAGATGATTGATGGACAATTCCTTTGTGTTCGTGGTAGCAGCAGATTGAGCAATCAAATCGACAGAACCGATCTTATTTTTCGAAATATTCACCAAAATTTTGACAAATCTCGTTCACCAGGGCAACGTAGCCAAACTCATTAACTAGAAAACCAAAACTCATTCAAAGTGGCCGAACTCATTTAAGTGTTGATTGTATACTTAATATTTTAGTATCCACGTCGGAAGTATTTTATTTTCCTTGGATGCCAAAATTATCCAAGCTCACACAATTGATGTCTAATTAATTAAATTTGATTGAGTAATAATACCCAACAAACGTCACGTTATTCTAGTTTCAGCCATAACAAAAAAAACACACACTTACCACGCTTTCTGATAGCAAGTGTTTAAAATAATCCCCCATTTCCAACCGAAATTTCTTTAGGCATCATTTGACTTTAGTATACAGACTTGAAGATATATTTGAGGATAAAATAAATGATACAAAATTTATTTTGTTTAGAATATCATCGGTCTAAGTTGCTTTTGATATAACTGAATTGATATATTTTTCTTTGGATGTTTTTTAGCAAGGAGTCTAACGACGTAAATATGAGTGTATTATGAAGGGGGTGTTGGCGATTGGATATGAATATGAAAGAGAGATAAAGAAGTATCGGGCGGGTGTCATTGGGCGGATATCGAGCTTAAGGCTCTTCTGAAATGGACAGGGCGTCCGCCACTAATAGACCTAACAAGTCTAATCCTTAATTGATTGAGTTTGTCGAATGAACCTCATGGGTGAATTCACAAAACCCATTAGTATGTACATTTAGCATATGAAAATATAGCGAATAAGACCTACTATTTTTTTTTAGGAAAATCTAAAAGTTGATTTTTCCGACACATAGGCAATTATAAAAACCTTGTGTTTCTAAAATATGAAAATTCAATACCATTCATCAATAAGAGGAAGGAAATGTTACAGAGTTTGGAAACACAATTTGAATATATCGATTTCTTTTCCTCTTATTTTTTTCGAAAATATATTTGGTAGAAGAGATCAACAAAATAAAATTGTCCGCGCGATTACTGAGTACTCTCATTTTTTTGCTTCACCCACTTCAATTGGTGCGTGCATCTTAATGAACTCTCAGCATTAATCTAAAGTTAATAATGGTTACATTAAGAAAATACCATTTGTAACTGAACAAATAGATATACAACATAAAAATACGAACCTCCCAACAAACACACTCATATTTCCTATATGCCAAACCAACCCTTATTGATTTTATATAAATAAACAACAACAGATGATGTTGGGTGCACAGGAAACACACACGATAACTTCATGGCTAACTGGTTTCCCTCGCCGGAACTCCTAATCTCCGCCGCCTTCTCCCTAATCTTGCTCACACTTTCCGTCCTCCTCCTAAAATCCCGCACAAACAGCAATGCCTCCCCGCCGGGCCCACCCACACTCCCTCTCTTGGGAAACCTCCACCAACTGATGGGCGCCACCCTCCCGCACCACACCCTCGCCAGACTCTCCGCAAAGTACGGGCCGGTGATGCGGCTCCAGCTAGGCGAGTGGTTTGCCGTCGTCATTTCCTCCCCAGAGGCGGCCAAGGAAGTCCTCCGTACCAAGGAGCTCAGCTTCCCGCAACGGCCCGAAGTCCTCGCCGTCGAGATCATGTCGTACGACCACTCCAGCCTCGTCTTTGCTCCTTACGGCGACTACTGGCGCCGCCTCCGCAAGATCTGCGTGTCGGAGCTCCTGTCTCCCATGCGGGTCAACTCGTTCAGGTCCATAAGGGAGGAGGAAGTCCACGACCTTGTCACCGCCATTGGAAATGGTGGCGGAGTTGTGGTGAACATGAGCGAGCTGATATTTCTGGCGACGAACAACGTAACGTCGAGGGCTGCGTTCGGGAAGCGGTGTAGGGACAGCGGGGAGTTCCTGTCGCTGCTGCAGCAGGTGATTCAGATTGCCGGCGGGTTCAACTTGCCTGATTTGTACCCGTCGTTCAAATTCCTGAGGAAGGTGACCGGGATCGAGTCGGAGCTGAAGCGGATACATGGCGGGATTGATCGGATATTGGAGGAGATAGTGAATCAGCACGTGCTTCAGGCCGGTCAGGTTGACGGTCAGGAGGATCTGTTGGATATTATGATCAAGCTGCAGGGTTCCGGTCAGCTTGATTTGAAGCTCACCGCCAATCACCTCAAAGCCATCACTATGGTATTGATTAATTACCTATATATCACTATTTTAATTTGATATTGGAATTCTCGAATCGGTGACAAGTTAGATGAATTTTTTTTAGTGGACGAAAAATTTGGTAACCGAATTTTCTCATTATCATTTAAGTTATATTCAACTTTTTGCATGTCAAACAAAATTTGATACAAATAACTAATTAATGTAAACCCTTATGATCAGGATGTATTTTCAGCCGGAAGCGAGACATCGGCGACAACGATGGAATGGGCAATGGCAGAACTGATGAAGAACCCAACAACCATGAAGAAGGCACAAACAGAGTTACGAGAAACCTTCAAAGGGAAGCCTAAAATTGAGGAGAGTGACCTCCAGCACCACGACTTAACTTACTTGAGAGCACTCATCAAAGAAACTCTAAGGTTGCACCCTCCGGGTCCTTTACTCCCACGCGAGTCCGTAGAACCTTGTGAGGTCGGGGGATACCAGATCCCACCGAAGGCCAAGATCCTCATCAATGCATACGCGATAGGGAGAGACCCGGAGCTATGGCCTGAGCCAGAGCGCTTCATGCCAGAGCGATTCGTGGGGTCGAGCGTGGACTTCAGAGGGTCCAACTTCGAATTGATCCCGTTCGGAGGAGGGAGAAGGATTTGTCCTGGAATATCGTTTGCTAACGCCAATATAGAACTAGCGTTGGCTAGGATGTTGTACCACTTTGACTGGAGCTTGCCGGAAGGGATGAAGGCTGAAGAGGTAGATATGAGCGAGAGCAATGGGATTACTGCTAGGAAGAAGGTTAATTTGCAGCTGCTTCCAACTGTCTCTGTTCCTTTCTCCATTAATTCTTAAGACATAATCACTTGCAAAATAAATAAATATACCAAGCTATCTATGTGTAATTAATTATTTGTAAGAGTATCTCCATGACATGTAGTACTTCTGCCGCCCAGTCTAATATCTAATAAATTGGAATTTCTTCTACTGTACCACTATTCTACTTTCTAACTTCGTTTTGTAGTCGCTCTCAACTTTGGTGCGCCGCTTCTACCTCATGGAGGAGGTTACTAATCCTCTGTTGGAAACCGGGTGACCCTGGCTCGGCTCTTAGTGATAGGTTTTCTTCTAAACAAGGGGAGAAATTTGCCGAGGATGCTGGACTGAAAGCATCAAGCTGATAACATACATACTTCATATCCAGAGGAATCTTCCATTCTCCGCAGGCAGGCGGCAGGTATATGATAAACTTTACATTGGCACTTGATGTCTCTGCCTTTAGAAATTTGAGGTAATATCCGGTGATTGGCTGCAATTGTTTCCACTTAATTGGAGAAGCTCTTCCATCTTAGAAGAAAGGATGTTTGCGAGAATTTCCTCAGTGATTATCTTGTACGAATTTTAAGTGGAGAGGCCGGTAAGCTGTCTTACGGGCTACTGGGAAGGGTGGCAGTGATGATCTTTGGCTCTTCAGCTAAAAATGTTGATGTTCCGACATTGAAGATAAGGGATGCCTCGTGGAAGAAACTGCTCTAGGATGGCATGTATGCACCATATGCGATCCACAAAACAAGGTATGCATCTCTATTCTTTCACTCTATTAATAAACCACCCTTAGCTTGTTGAATAAAATAGTCTCAAATTTCTAATCTGCTGGCCATTTCACACTGACAACAGAAGATGTATATAGAAATGGCCATTGGTTTTTTGAGGGAATGCAAGAGTCAGAGCGCACCTGATGATTAGAAAAGCAGGAGGTTGTTGGCAGAAGCAGCAAGCACTGTGGATGAACTGAAACAACTCCATTCCATGATCAGTGGTGCGAGGTTAGTTTGAGCAAGCTAGGTTCTTCTCAATTGATCTCCATTTGCTTCTCCAGCTCTCTAAGCTTTCAAATCATAAGCTAAGCAACCCACTTGCACTTTAGTTTGCTTTTGTATTTCCTAGTGGACTTGAAAGTAAAAGGACAATCATTCAAGACCTTTGCAATAAGTTACTGTCAAGAAAGGCAGCAGTGCAAGAGTTGATCTTTTATGGAAAGATGGAAGAGTTGCTGCAGAAAAACAAGGAGGAACCAGATGCAGAGAGTTCGGGACACATGAAAATCAACAACAATCCTGGTAGTGAAATGTTGGAGACTGGAAGCACTAGTAGCCTTGGAGAAAGTAAAGGAAAGGGAGCTACCTGCAAGATGAACCAGTCGAAGAAGAACAAGTGGAGAGGAGGGAGAAAAAGATCATAGTAGATAAAAATTGCAGAATAAAAACTCAGCATATTATGCTGCATCCCTCGCTCTTATGCTCAATGCTGCATGTTTTAGCATGCTACGTGCTACTTTTGATCACTGGAATTTATGCTTGTACCCTGAAATCGACGAGTTATGCTCTCGATGCTTTATCCTCGTATACTGCTAACCAAAATGTGCCTCCCCCAATGGCTCCCAGTTTAAATCAAGAACTACTTTAAACGAAGAAGAAGAACGGGGTCAACAGAACATCAATAAAGAAGACTCGTGTGTTCTTATGACGGGGTTAAAAACTGTTCTGTTACGTCGTTTAACTTTAGGAGCGTTTTATGTTACAAATTGAAGTGAAGTGACCACACTGTTAGAGACCCCAAAGTTAGATGACCCGCTATATTTTGCACGGAATATTGGAATCAGCCTTGTAAGTGGTAAACAGGAAGGTTGAAAATCAAAGTGCTGAAGTTATCCTCAGATTGCGGCTGCTCCGGCTGCCAGACTAAAGGAAGCAGCCGGCCGTTAATTATTTCTAGCTCTGATTACATTAGAAAAATGACTTCCGTCAACCCACTTTGTTGCCGGTATCATCCTCAATCCCAGATTCCCAGTCTGAGATTTCTCAGTAGGAGCTTCAGTATTTCACCGAAGACCCCCATTTTCAGCATAAACCCACAACGTATTCCGTACGCTACATCGCCAAACCCTTCAATTCTCAAACTTTCTTGCGTCCCTGACACACCGGATTCAAGTTTCCCCAGATTAAAGGCATTAATCTCACCACCTTCGGCTAGAAAATGCCTGGTTTTCCTAGTCGGGGCATTTGTTTTCGTCTGTTCGTTAGGGTTTACTTCTCCTAGACTGAGCTTGGCTCTACCTGCACAAGCGGCTGATTCATCCCGGACTGCGGTAGAGAAGGAGAATGAGAGCGATGAGGAGATCATGTACGAAAAGCTTGTGGAGACGGAACCAAAGAATGCGAACGCTTTGAAGACTGTTGTGTACGGGAAGATGAGGAGAGGGAAAAATAATGAGGCTGTGAAGTATTTGGAAAGATTGATTGATATTGAGCCGGACGAAGTGGAATGGAGGCTTTTGGAGGCACTTTGTTTTGAAATGATGGGGCAATTCAGCAAGGCTAAAAGGTTGTTCAAGGAAATCCTGAAAGAGAGGCCTCTTTTGATTAGAGCTTTGCACGTATGTGTTTCTTGACCTTCGCAATACCTTTTATTTTGCACTTGTTCGGATTGTGTGCGGTGAGACCTGATTAGGCATTGTCTTAGATGTTGTTTGAATCTACTTAGTTTCTGGTTATCGGGCTGGCATTTGTAGAGTTCTGTTGATTATATTGTTGCTTACTTGCTTTAGCTGGTTTTGTTTCGACGATGCTATTTAATGGTCGTGTGACATAGGAGGATAACCATTAGAGCAGTGGCTAAGTTGAGGTGGTTGAAGGAGAAACATTTTGGGGCAGCAAGTATCTATTATTGAACTGATGATCTCTAGTATCAAACCTCTGATACAGCTAATTACTCCTCATTCTAAGTCGTGATGAGATTGCAGACTGTCTGATGATCTGATCACTGTGTTGATGGGTGCTTTGTCTATGATGATGATGATGTTGTGAATATGAACAGAACTAAATCAACTTGCAGACAGAAGATAGATTCATATTTGTTGATAGATGTTTTCATTTTTTCGTATGAAATAGCAACTGAAGGTTACTAGACATGTGGGGCCGGATTTTAACAACTCGAACTCAACTAATCCCTTGAGACCGTCTTGCATTCCCTTTCTTATTGCTTCAGCCTGATTTTGCTAATGGAGCTATTTTCAGTTGTATCGAGATGGCAAGCTATCCTCTGTCTTGTGTAGTCTGTCAATTCTAGCAGCTCGCCTTACTGAACTCCTTCAAAGTTATCACATTCATTCATTTATGTCACCCAAATTCGTTTAAATACAAAATGACTGCTTTTATTCCCTAGTATGAGTGGTCAATATTCATCTTTCCTGATAATTGGCTGGTAGGTTTTTGTTGTTCTAATCTTCCTTCCTTCTGTCTATCTGTTGGTCAAGAAGATTGCTTTGTGACAAATTAAGAAGAGAGAAATAAGAGAACTTCTTATGTCATTGACAGGATAATTAGATAAAACAATTGATCTGGATATTCTATACCCTCTCCCTCAAGCTTGGAGTACATCTTTTGTAAACTTAGCTTGGAGATGAACCCTTCCAAGACATCCTTTGATAGAGGCAATGCAAGCACGTTTGTTGTTTACTGCCTTGAAGGAGTAGAGCTGACTTCCACAATGCACTTAATACACCTTTTCAACAAAAAAGTGTCTTGGTCTTTTTCCACATGCTTTTTGTCCTACCATGATTTGTAGGATTCTTAGATGTACTGATTGCAGCATGATTGTCACTAAGGAATTTGACTCTTTGTTTCTTGGTTGAACCATTTTCATGTCCTTTTCCTGCTTTCTAATAACTGAAAAATACTGATGCCTTCCCTGTTGTGAACAGGGTCTGGCCATGGTGATGCATAAAAATCATGAAGGTCCGGCTGTTTTTGAAAGGTTGAATGAAGCACTAGAGGTCGCCCGAAAGGAGAAAAGAGTGACCGAGGAGAGAAACATAAGAATTCTGATTGCACAGATGCATGTTGTAATGGTAAACCAGTCATTTACACTGCACAAGTAGCTTTCTTTCTATCATAAATTCACAGCATCACGTTCCCTCCAACATTCCCTATTTACTTGTGGCTACTCAGAAATATGTAGTTGAACCATACAAATCGGTTAGACCTCAAATTTCTGACTCTGATTTGTCAAATCCTCATTTTGGGGTTACCAGGGGAATCTGGAAGAGGGTTTAAGTAAATTTCAGGACCTAGTTAATGACAATCCTCGAGATTTTCGGCCTTATCTTTGCCAGGTACGCTCAGTTGACGTTGCTGCTTATAATTGAATACCATGGAACTAGTTGGTAATACAATGATGAGTTATGCCTTGTGATTTTTTTCGTATGACTAGTAGATTAGAACTGTTACGTGGTTTTGTGACTAACCAATTAGAGGGATTGCTATTTAATGGGGAGCAGGGTATCATATACAGCCTGATGGAGAAGAAAAGCGAAGCTGCTGAGCAGTTCGAGACATACCAGAGTCTGGTGCCTGATGATTTTCCGCAGAGAATATTCTTGGATGACGTAGTGATGGCCTCAAAAACCAAGTCCAGGGAATGGCTTCAGAAGGAATTTGATACTGAATTGTCAAGAAAAGGGAAACTGTAGACCACCCGCAGAGGAAAAGGAGCATTTTGAAGCAAATTACAGATCAAAGGGTAGGCAGAGTGGAATTGCTGGGATGCTCAATGAACTCCTGTTTCTGAGTTACGGAAATGCACTCAGCTCTGCCGATAAATTTGTGGCCTTTCGTTTCAAAAGCAGGGAGACTGAACGCAAGCTTGATTCAAATGTTTTTGGTTGATGAACCGCCATGAATGTAGGATTCTTTGGCAACAAGTAGCATGTACGTATCTTGACGATGCACAAGTTATCTTCAATAGATAGAAGATGAGCAGTGAATAGAAATATGGGCAAGCATTCATGAGCAAATCGTCAGGCAGAAGAAGTTATTTTTTCTAAATATTCATACATTCACGGTTCACCCATAATTATTCACCCAACCACCAAATTTTATCTATTTGATTCGGAAGATATTTCCGAATCAAAGATCCTTTCGTGCTATCAGTGGCCGGACCAGTATGAGAAATGCATCTAGGAAGTAGTAGATATCCGCAATGATTAGTTCATCCTGTGATACATACGACTGTCTCGGTTGGTAACTCGGGAGTCAACCAGGGAGGTGCCGGCCTCAATGAGTCAATCCTTCTCATTATTATTGAGCACTAAATAATCGTATGTAAATGTTGACGTTCTTAGAGTTTGGTGTTGTGGTGTTTCTTTTGTCAGAGTAGACAAAGACTCTCGATAAATACAAGATAAAAAATAGGAAAATAAACATGTATCTATTTTTTGAGAGTATAGTACCAGTTGGACAAAATCTTTAATGTATGAGAATGAAGTTTAATTCATCTTATTTATTTATTTGTATTAAGTAGCCTTTCAAATTAAATTCACATTCATAAGTAATATTCATAAATTTGATTTATAACAATTTAAATTTAGAATGAAGGAAATTCCCCATGGAACTTTTATATTTTATATAAGAAAATGACAATGCATAATTATTAGTTAGTATTAAGTTCAAGAAAAAAATCGACTGTATATAGTCGTTCTTAAAAACCCCGCTCGCAGTTGTTCCAATCCTAACATTGTCATTACACAAAATGCTTGGCCCGTGGCCAACACTTGAATACTCACTCCAAACCTTCAAGTCATTGGATGAACATCAAACCTATCCCGATTGCAACTTATAGCCAATTTTACAAAAGATGACAAGTTTCAAAATATTCGAGGAAAATAATAGCTTTTACTTATATATAAAAAATTAATGTACTCATTACAAAACTATCAAAATGCATTATCTATAATAGTATTGGATGTCTTCGTGAATAGAAGAAACGAAGAAAATTAAAAAATTGAAAATATTTATTATCGTGAACCAATAAGATTCTGCCATGTATCAAGGGTAAGGTTACCAGTATACGCCGTCGTAGATTAAACTACAAGAGTCATTTTGCCAAAAGGAAAAGCATATGGGGGGCAATATCGTCCACAAAAGTAACTGAATACTGATCCTAAGAGGAAAAAGCAACAGAATCCCATTAGGAATCGGAAAGAATCTCCAAGCAGTCCGGCCTATAAATTAAACAGGGTCGATCCCTAACTTCATTCTCAATAGCCCAGAGCATCACAGCGAAGTTAGCGATCGATCATTAATTCGTCGGCAATGCCAATAATGTCTCGATCGTCCGGTTCGCACGGCGGCGGCGTATACTCGGCGGTGAAGAAGCTCCTCCGCAGACGGCCAAAGAAGGGGCACATATTCGTGTATATCGGGGAGAAGCTGAAGAGATTCGAGGTGTCGATCGAGGATTTCAATGGCCGGGTGGGCGAACTGGTGCTGGATTCGTTGGATCCGGCGGACAAGCTGGATATCCGGTGCCCTAATCCGTTTGAGATAAGGTCGTGCTCGGTGGAGAGGTTCCGTCGGCTTCTGAGTGAGATTGAGGAAGAGCGCAATCCAGAACCAACCTACGGAATCCAGTACTAGTAGTATATGATCTAGCTAGTGTTCTTTTTGGCTTAGTTTGTTTTCCAGATGAATTCTGTATTTAATTAAAGATTCTTTTATAAAGGTAATTAATTAAAGATTAAAATTGCTCGTTTAAACCCTAAATTCTTTCTCGATTAATATTTTATTTTATCATTCTCATTCAATTTTCTACTTAAGATACGTTTGACCAAATTCTGGCAAAATTTTGGTTTTTGACGAATCTCCACCATCATTGTTGTAAATGCAACGAGGATTTTTAGTCACCAACTCGCCATCTAACAATATCTAGCAAGGTGCCGACCAAGCTATATATGTTTGGTTGCCATAATTCGAATTAGACTATACCGATTAATCCGTTAAGAAATTTAATAATTAATCCTATATAAATGTTCATACCTTCGTAAACTTTGGTCAAAATTTTGAATTTTAAAAATGAAAGCTTAATATGATTATATAAAGTTGGAAATACCCTGGTCAAATTAACCTAAAAAATACTTTATTTTACAGAAAATATTATGGTTTCGGATCCAAGGTGTCCTAATTGCAAATTGGAGAAGGAAGAAGTTGAGAGTAAGGCAAATAGACTTTTGTGCTTGTCTGTTGGCGGATTCAATTATTATAAATAAACTTGTATGGATAGACGTCGGTATAATTATGATAATTTTGATTGTTAAATCAAATACATGAACTATAGTTATTAGGTCTTGCAATTCGATCAAATACAATCGGACGACTAAAATACAACCCTGACATCCCTCAAATACAACCTACCCAAGCCAGGAAACAGAAAGGGAAAACAAAACAACATTAACAACAACAAGAACAACAACACCAACAATGCAGGCATATGCACTACCTGCTGCAAGATTCTCCACAGTAGAATCTTTTCATATGTTTCAACCTTCACTCTCTTTGCACTATTATTGGCTTTTCCTTTTGTCCAATTTCCACCCCCTTTCCCTTAACCTTCCTCGTCTTGCCCTCCTCCATTTCTCTTCCAATCCTCCTTCCATACAAATTAAAAAAGGAGGATAAAAATATTCAAATTCCAGAAAAGAAAAAAAAAATAAAAAAATAAAAAGAAAAAACAGGAGCAAAAAAAAACAGAACATAATCTTGAATCCGTAATACACCCTTTATCGTCACGCCAGAAGATTCGATGATCATCATTTGATCATCACCATTTTCTGGTGTGTTCTTTTTTCCTCCTTATCGGCAAAAAACTCTAGCCAATGGGCGCGCACGTAGCCGGACTTGCGCGCACTATTTCATCATCATCACCGGCGTCAATCCGGACACCCTCTTCAATTATCATAATTTTCATTTTTAAGATGCTGTTATTATCCTTATTATTGGCGATGCCCGCAGCCGTTGTCGGAGGACCAGCTCTCCAATCCGACGCGCTGCTGAAATTCAAAGCAGGTTTAGGGAACAACGCCGCCCTGGGGACGTGGGACCCGGCGGTGGACCCATGTTTAGGCGCCCGCTCAAACTGGGCGGGCGTCCTGTGCTCGGACAACAATGTGTGGGGCCTACAGCTGGAGCACATGCAGCTGACGGGAACTGTCGACGTGGACGCCCTCTCAGCCATCGACAACTTCCGTACGTTAAGCCTGATGGACAACAGGCTGTCGGGTCCGTTGCCGGAGGTGAGGAAGCTGGGGAAGCTCAAATCATTGTTTTTGTCTAATAATTACTTCAACGGGGAGATTCCTGCTGGGGCTTTCGACGGGATGGGGTCCCTGAAGACGCTGTACTTGGCGAATAATGATTTCACGGGGAGGATACCGGCGTCGATAACGACGTTGCCGAGGGTGACGGTGATTAAGATGGATGGGAATGAGTTCCAAGGGAGGATTCCTGACTTCCAGCAGAAGTTTTTGAGGGTTGTGAATTTGGCTAATAATGAGCTGGAAGGTCCTATTCCTCAGAGCCTTGTTAAGATGAACCCTAGCTCCTTCTCAGGTGCGTACCGATTCATGATCAATTCAATTTGGTGTTATTTAATATTCTAATTAGCAATTCACCTTCGGCCTTTTTAAAACATTGAAAACCATGCAGGATTCGACGTGTTTTTATCTGGAATTTCTAATATGATTCGCTCATAATCTAATGAGCTAGCTTATAAATGTACAAGTTTTCAGCTAATTTCATCAATTAAATTTGCTTCTAAAAGAAGCTTTTACGTATAAAACAATTTGTAATTAACCAAATATCTAACAATGCAAGAAACGTGCATGCATGCATGGGTTTATTTTGGCAGGGAACAAAGGGCTATGCGGGCCACCACTAAAAGTACCATGCGGGCCACCACCACCCGTACAGCCGCCACCGCCGCCGCCCACATTGTTCGAGGAGTTTAAGGCCGCAAACATAACCCTACACGTAATAATCATCCTCCTACTCCTCGTCATCATCCTCATAACCATCATCCTAGCTCTACTCATCTACCACCGCCGCCGCCACGCCCAAAACCTCTCCAGAATGGGGTCGTCCTCCGTCACCAGCGGAGGCAAGATCATGACCACCGGCACGGTGCACCCGATGGATAGGGAGGCACCAGACGGAGGAGGAGTGGGATCGGTCCACGGGGTGAAGAGGGTGGACCAGAACAACAGGCTGCTGTTCTTGAGAAACGGGGTGGAGAGGTTCGACTTGCAGGACTTGCTGAGGGCGTCAGCGGAGGTGTTGGGGAGCGGGACGTTCGGGGCGTCGTACAAGGCCGGAGTGAACGGACAGGAGATGGTGGTGAAGAGGTATAGACATATGAATAATGTCGGGAGGGAGGAGTTTCATGAGCATATGAGGAGGCTTGGTCGGTTGGAACATCCGAATTTGTTGCCTCTTGAGGCTTACTATTATAGGAAGGAGGAGAAGCTTTTGGTCTCCAGGTTTGTCGATAATGGCTGCTTGGCTAGCCACCTTCATGGTACGTACTTTATTACTCATGCATGTACTTTTTTCGTAATTACTGTCGGTAATTAATTATGTAGCTTGTGACTTTCTTCATTGGCTTATAACGTATTTGTTCTTTTCTTGACGAAAGAAATAAAGTGACTGAATAAATTACTCGACAGGTAACCATTCTTCAGAACAAGGGCTGGACTGGCCAGCAAGAATAAAAATCATAAGAGGAATAGCAAAAGGGTTGGCATATCTATACGAGGAGCTCCCCTTAACAGTGCCACACGGCCACATCAAATCCTCAAACGTCTTGCTAGACGAGACGTTCGAGCCCATGCTTACGGACTACGGGCTGCGACCCGTGGTAAACTCGGACCATGCGCACAAGCTCATGATCGCGTACAAGTCCCCTGAGTACGCCCAGCACGGCCACACCTCGAACAAGACCGACGTGTGGAGCCTAGGGATATTGATACTCGAGATCCTCACGGGGAGGTTCCCGGAGAACTACCTGACCCAGGGCTACGACAGCGGGTCGGACCTTGGGACGTGGGTGAACAACATGGTTAAGGAAAAAAGAACGAGCGAGGTTTTCGAACAGGACATGGGCGGGACCACCAAGGACAGTAAGGGGCAGATGATTCACTTGCTTAAGCTGGCTTTGAGTTGTTGCGAGGAGGATTTGGAGAGGAGGCTGGAGATTAAGGAAGTTGTTGAGCAGATTGATCAGTATTTGGATTTGGATAACGACCATGACAGCGGCAACGACTCGTGATTATTGGTTCGGTCATGGTCTGGTTAATTGTGGGGGGTTTCATTTTGGGAGGGGCTTTTGTGCAAATACTTACTTGTGTAATGACTTGAATGAAAAGACAAATGTTTTTTTTTTCAGATGAATATTGTTTTCATTTTTATTTTTATTTTGGATAGATGATGTGAGAGATTTTAGCAAATAGAAAATTGGTTTGTTTGTTCCGTTTGGGAGGGTTTTAATTACTTTTTAGAAAGGAAGAAAAATTGAAAAGAATGCAAACTTTTAATCCTTTTTAATTCTTTTTTCCTACAGAATTTTATCCATTTTCATATAAAGTTTCATTTTTTTCCCCTACTAATGACTATGTTAATACACTGGATTGGTAGTTGGTGTTGGTGAGCTTGGAAAATGTAAACGTAATCGGCAGTAGCAGAGAGCCAAGCTTATCTGCTTCTTCTCCTTCTCTTCAAAGGTGAAGACAGGTATATGGGCCAATTTGTTTCTAATAATATTTCCAAGGCTAAAGAATATTAAATTCGTAGAAAATTGTTAATGTTGTAATAGTTTTTTTTATTTGATTGGTGGGTTGACTTTAATGGGTGATTGAATGTTTTTTAATTTTATTTGGTTATTATTTGAAGAGTTTAATATGATGAAACTTTAATTTTTAGTCATTTTAAACATAAATGTCAAATATTAGTCATTTAAAAATTTGAAAATTTTCATGTCAAAATTGGTCAATTTTCAAAGGGATTAATCTATAGAAATGAGCTATTTTGATATAAAAATTTTAAAATTTTATAACCGACTAATATTTGACATGCATGTTGGAAATAGATAAAAATCAAGTTTCATTATGAAAACTCTTGTAAATAATGGCCGAATGAAGTTAAAAAATCAATTTTACTTGGTGTTATATTAGTGTTGAAAATTTGAAAATTGGCTTACTTTTTGTTTTTTGAGCCATCATTACATAAATTGCATTCTGTTAACTTCGACCATACAAAATTCTGAGGAAACCAAATCGTTTTACCATACATTTCAATACGTATAGGTAATAATAAAACACACGAGTCGATACGTTTAATCAGTTTCGCAGCAGACAAGACAAGTAACCTAATTTATATATTAAGTTACTTAATAAACTGGCCCAACCAACTTATTAACTTCAATTTCTAGTCGTTGACTCATTGTAAGTTCAGTGATCTGAATGAAATATGATGTTGAATAATTGAACGAACACTAAACACAACGAATTAACATGGATCGGAAACTATATCTACCACGGTTGGGGAATGGTTACTTTAGGGATTGTTTTATTTCAACAAATAATATAACATACTTTCGTACACACTCGACGTGATAGAGCGTTCAGACATTTCGACCGTTCCTTCAAAATCGGAATATTAAACAAGTGATCTACGAATCAAAAGCTACAGCAGAGATCAACATTCACCGCCGATCTCACCGCATTACACAAAGCATACTACTCACACTCTTTTTCTCAAACATTAACACTTTTAGTGACAATTAACAATATATACAACTTTTGAGAACTTGAGCTTTTCTTCAGTAAGAACTTGATCATCTTGATGTGCTCTTCATTTTCTATTTATAAGTTGAATTGTTATTCTCCGCCTTACACATTTGAATTTCATCGCTCTAAAATATGCGAGATTACGTTATTACCCATTCTGAATTGTTAAGCTGTGCTTGGAGCTTATAGCCGTTGCTGTCCAACAAGAAACTTACCTCTTTTGCAATCTTCGAATTTGATTATTGACCGTTGCTATTTCCAATCGTGAGTTAAATTGGTGAGGATACTCTCTTTAGAGATTTGAGGATGAGAAATGACGTGGAGGTTTTTCGAGGCCCAACAATCAAATGACCTTGAGATATCTAAGTGTCGAATTTTCTCGGGTCACTTGGTTTTCACTACTCAGTCTTGATTTGCTGGTTAGTCAATCACAATTTGCAAACAGTTTATCCTACTCTATAGAACGAAACAGTCTAACAACCTAAAAGAAAGAGGAAAATTAGGAATGCAAATGGATCATTCGAAGGCTACGGATAAAACTAAGGTGCGAACGGCTACAGGGAAAAGACTTTGCTTTTGAATCATTTTAAGGACTATGGGGAACTATACAATAACAGAATAGACAGAAACATGGATAACGATATGTTTCGGGTCTTAGAATCGGATCTATCAACTCAACGACCTAAAACCACTCATAACACCCACAAGTATCCACTCAACAATCAATCTCACAAGAAAACCCAAACCAGGAAAACTGTGAATCAAATGAAAACAGGACAATCGAGGCAACAAGATAGCAAAACACATAATCATCAACATGAATCCACAATCTTATCACTACATACAAGAACAATCCCACAAATCCAAAGGAATCCACAAAAGCCAAACAAGAAGAAAACCTAGCTATCCATGGGAAGTGTAGAGAATGCTTCAAACCGCCTATTCATCAAAGGAGGGAATGGATCCTTTCTTGGGCTTCGAATCCTTGGCTATTTGACTTCAAATTTTCACATCGTCAATTTGTATTTTAGTTCATCTTCATGACTCTCTCTTCCCAAAAATCTCGAATGGGGGCTAAATACGAAAGAACCATATCCTCTCTAATTAACGTAAACTCATAAGTTTAATATGGGAAATACATTCCAATGTCTAAATTTCTCCTTCACCCCACGAAAAATGAGTTGGAGGCAGCCTTGCTCCAGATAGATATTGAGCTAAAGAAAATCTATTGAATTCTGAAAACCCCTAAAAATAGTATCTAATTAGAAAGAAAATGAATGACTTGTTAATCATCTTTATCTTCCCATGCAACAAGAAAAAGAAAAGAACAAAACAAGATACAAGTTGGCAACTATTGTTGTTGTGGGTTTCAGGAAGACAGGAATTGAGGCCTCTCTCTATACATATATCCATAATTATTTTGGGTTCATACATTAATTATCCACAAAATTTTTATAAAAAAAAAACAAAGAAATGTGGCTTGCAAAAGGGAATTCAACAAAGAGAGGAGTTAATGGAGGAGGAGGAGGAGGAGGAGGAGTTGCAGGAAATGGATTGGTAGCAGTGGCTATTGACAAAGATAAAGGAAGCCAAACTGCCTTGAGATGTGCTATCGAGAATCTTCACAACAAAGGTCATCCCCTCATCCTAATTCACGTTGTTCATAAATCCTCTGGAGGATTGAATTCCGACCCTTCTCAAGCTGGAAAGTCGCATCTTGAGAACATCACCAAAAGCTTGTTCCTCACGTTTCATTGCTACTGCACCCGTAAAGATGTAAGAAATTTTCATCATTTTGTTTGTGCAGGTGAATTTTGTAAGAAAGAAATTCAAATAGCAAATTTGATATGATTGTGCATGCATGCATGAAGGTGCAATGCTTCGACGTAATACTGGAAGACAACGACATCGCGAAAGCAATCGCGGAATACGTCAACTATGCAGCAATCGAGGTGTTGGTTTTGGGCGCTCCGACTCGGCATACATTTATGAAGAAATTCAAGACCGATATACCGACGGCGGTAGCCAAAGGGGTTCCTGACTTTTGCAGAGTTTACGTCGTCTCGAAAGGGAAGCCGACGTTGGTGAAACAGGCGTCTCGTCCGGCGCCGTTCGTGTCTCCTCTGCTGGACCAAATACAGAACCAGTTTCATTTTAATGATCATGAAGAGGATGATACTGCTTCTCAGTTGTCTTCGAGAAGCAGAAGCATTCGGTCGGATTGGAGTGCGCCTGCCGCCAAACCTCGTGTCTCCGTCGATGATTCCTTCAGGTACAAATATTAATAGCTCCAGAAAATTTCTCATTCCTCTGTTTTCAGTATTTTTTGGGTTCGAATTAGAACGGAATCGGCATGCGAAATTAGTTGGACTTGGACCCCAATTCTAGTGGAATTGTACTGAACCAATTATATATTCAAAAAATGTTTCCGGGAAAATTGGACACACATCCGGAATTGGGACCAATTCTGTCGTGATTGAGACTTCAATTCATATATGGAAAACGATGCCAATTATTATCTTATTTTCTAATTCTTTTTGTTCAATTCCCGCGGGAATTGGGGTGAAACTGATAATTTCACCGCATCAGCAGAATGGGCGGGATGGAATTAGTTGTAATCGGACTATGCCAGTTTTTGTGTTCGAGCGCACGTCCAGAATTCTTAATTCGAAATTGGCCAGAATTAGGTTCAATACTTATAAATTGACTAGAATCGGTAATTATTACTCCCGGTTCAGATTAGAATTAGCTAGTCTGAATTAGTTGAGATTGGACCCGGTCATTTCTGCATTGGAAAACATATCCGGTGGAATTGATTAATTGAATAGGGGGTTTGGTCCGGAATTGAGTTCCGATTGGTTGGAATCGGTAATTTTATCTAAATCAAAACATAATTAATGAGCAGGGATTCGTTAGAATTGGACACGGTCATTTTTGCGTTCGTAAAACCGAAAATGTATTCCGACTCCAATTCCTGCCCGGAAAACAAAACCTTTTAACTGTTTCCTGCTAATTACGACATGTTTGTAAATACATATTTTTTTTCTTTTGTCTTGTAAATGATAGGTCTCCTTTTGGTAGAGGAGGAGGAGGAGGAGGGCCAATGAATGCACGATCATTCCAAGAAATGTTGGAAACAGAGAGCGACATGTCGTTTATAAGCTCAGGGAGGCCGAGTACCGAGAGATCTCCAAACACAATGGCAGCAATGGATCCTTTTGGATTTGATTCCTTCATCTCCAACAACAACATTAACAATAACAACAACCCTAGAATATCAGCTAGCTCCGACACTAGCTACGGTTCCTCATCAATCATCCCTTCCAACAACAAGTTCGTTGACCTCTCTTCCATGCAGGAGTTCTCCTTCATCTCCCAGGACAGCGCTAGAACCTCTGTTTCTTCTCAGCATAATAACATGGTAAATTACATAAAAGCCCTCCATTTCATTTTGACTTCATCGACGGATTCTGATTGTGTGATTGTTTTTGAAATATATAGGATGAGATGGAAGCTGAGATGAGGCGACTAAAGTTGGAGTTGAAGAATACCATGGAAATGTATAGCACTGCATGCAAAGAAGCTATTGCAGCTAAGCAAAAGGTGCATGCATGGTTTAACTACAATATTTGTACAAAATTTATAGAGTTAGGCTTCGATTTCTACTTAAGAGACTATCGATTCCGGCCGGAGTTCCTAAAACCCACTGGAATCCGGGTTTAAGGGCGAATTTGTCAGATTTGGCAAATCCGTCTCTCTAAACAAAATTTGGAGGCTGAGATTAAGCGGAATTGAACCCCTAAATCCGACGAATTGAGTGGAATCTGGTAGATTTGGAGGGCGAATTCCACTCAATTCCAGGAGCCAAGTTCTGTTTCCAACGGACTCGATAATTCTGGCTGGAATTGGAGCCTCCCCTGCAACGAATTACATCTCATTAAACATCATAGAATGATAGGTTCTTTTCTTGTAATGCAGGCCATGGAGATGCAACAATGGAAAACCGAAGAAGAGCAAAAGCTAGAAGAAGCGAAGAATTCCGAAGAAGCTGCGTTGTCGAGTATAGAGGAAGAGCGAGCTCGATGCAAAGCAGCAGTGGAATCTGCAGAAGCAGCTCAAAAGGTAGCCGAGACGGAAGCTCAAAGGAGAATATCACTGGAACAGAAGACGCTCAAGGAGGCTGGTGAGCTTAAGAAAGCGATCAACTCCATTGGCGGCCAGAACGATGTCAGATACCGCAGATATGCAATTGAGGACATCGAAAAGGCCACCAACAAATTTGAAGAGTCCAAGAAAATTGGAGAAGGCGGTTATGGACCAGTGTTCAAGTGTTATCTGGATCATACTCCTGTAGCCGTCAAGGTTCTGCGCCCGGATGCTGTCCAAGGGAGGTCACAGTTCCAAAGAGAGGTTAGCCTTTTCCCACATCACTTTATATTGAGTTCAATGCAGTACTACTAATTATAAATTTGTCACAAGGACTCGAGTTATTAGGAGGTTATATAATTAATCACATTGTATCAAAGACTTTTCATCATCTATTTTGGACCAAATGGTACGTAATTGTTATTAGTGAATAATATAAATATTAATCAAAATTCTTTCCCAACAACTTGAGTTATTAGGATACAATGGTTCTTAACAATTACATCATTTTATCCCCTCATATAACAATTTCGCTTGCCCGAGGTACACTATGCAAACTTCGATCCTCCTTTGATTACTGTTGGTTTTGAAGGGAGATGTTAATGAATGTTACCTAACACATATTAAATTTAGGTTTAGGAACACAAAACGCTTATTTATTCACGGAAAAGTCTCGTCTCACTAGTGAGACCATTCACGCTCAAATGCTGCCTTTTCATCCAGATTATTAAATTTATTTTTATTCACGCACATAATTTTTTTTACACCCAGATGTTATATGCCTCTCTTTTACAAGCCAATCAAATTTTGCACGCGTTCTTTTTGTATTGCGTAAAAAATAAGTTACGTGTGTGGATAAAAGTGAATATACGTGAATAATTAATAAATTACATAAAAATAGTATTTATATGTGAATTATGAGACAAATAATTTTGAAACAACGAACATTTTTTTAATAATTAGAAACAACAAACATTTTCCTTTATCCACATTTTGGCTAGCTCAAACATAGCAGCAGATCATGGAATCCTCCTCACACAGCCAGTCTTTAGGTTTATAAGTGGAATAGTACATAAGATATTTTGTGTTTACAGGTTGTTTAGTATTTTTTTTATATATTACCCAGTATATTTCAAATTTAATACAATTGCGACACTATCGGTACATGAAACCTGAATCCGCTGCAGTTAAACGATATTTTGAATTCCATGGCAGGTAGAAGTACTAAGTATGATAAGACATCCAAACATGGTGCTCCTACTAGGAGCATGCCCCGAGTACGGAATCCTAGTCTACGAGCACATGGCCAGAGGAAGCTTAGAAGACTGCCTGTTCCGAAAAGGCAACACTCCCCCTTTGTCATGGCAACTCCGGTTCAAGATAGCAGCCGAGATCGCAACGGGACTCCTCTTCCTCCACCAGACGAAACCAGAACCACTCGTACACCGCGACCTCAAACCGGCCAACATACTCCTCGACATCAACTTTGTCAGCAAAATCAGCGATGTCGGCCTAGCCAGGCTGGTCCCGGCTGTAGCGGAGAACGTGACGCAATACCACATGACATCAGCTGCGGGCACTTTCTGCTACATCGACCCGGAGTACCAACAGACCGGAATGTTGGGGGTGAAATCGGACGTGTACTCGTTCGGAATCATGCTGCTTCAGTTGATAACTGCAAGGCCGCCTATGGGGTTGTCCCATCTAGTCGAGACGGCTCTAGAGAATGATACGTTAGGGGATATATTGGACAAGGATGTCGTGGACTGGCCGATGGAGGATACATTGATTTTTGCCAAGCACGCACTCCAATGCGCTGAGTTGAGGCGAAAGGACCGGCCCGATTTGGGGTCGGTAGTGCTGCCCGTGCTTCAAAGGTTGAGAGAGATTGCGGAGGAGAATATGGGTTACATGTTCTTCATGGGTCATAACCCTTCCTCAGCTCATACCTCTGTTTCCAATTCTCGGACACAAGTAAGTTCAAACATAAATACTGTTTTTTTGGTGATTTAGGCTACTTTTTTCGCTCTAAATGCTCTAATCACGGTCGGAATTATCGATTCGGCCAAAATTGACTGGAAATTCTAATTTAGTTGCCTCCCAAATCTTGTGGAATCGATCTCGTCACTTTGAGCATCCAAAAAACGCGTCTGGCATCATTTCGAATGTGTCCAGAATCGAGTCAAATTTCGTACTGACGCATAAAATAACACCTTAATAATTTGGTGTATGGTGATTGTACAGGATGTAATGAGTGATTCACAAATAATACATTCGGAAGTCTCTTCAAAAAACCCATCACCCGCATCCTCTCAAGTGAGTCTCTCGACCGTTACTAAAAGTCATCCATATAATACCAAACAGAAATCTTTTAAAGTACTAATTAATCATCCGATTTCTTATATATACTTACTTTTTTTAACAGAGTAAGCTTGCTTGAAAAGGGGTAAATATGGACCGTTTATGCCTACAAATCCGTACATTAGTCTAACTCTTTACATGGTGGAGCTTTAATTGCGGGAGTCTTCTTGTATTGTGGCAAATGCCACTTTAGATTTCATACCACACACATCGATGTATATGAGCTTTTCAGAATTGGGAAGATTGTTTTTAAACAACATCCCATCCCTCTGTGTACATATCTAGCATTGCCTCGTGTGAAATTAATAAATTCAGTGAAATTTTTTACAAGAACGATCGAATTCATCGATTTTAATTTTTATTTTAAGTCACTCTTTTTCGTGATTATAAATTATTCGAAGCCATAATTAGTTGTTATTCTGACAAAAAATTTCTCTCAAGCCTTCTAGCTAGGCACAAACCATGTACATTACTCTTAAGGAATTGAGCCCATTTTTTTTTATCTAATCGATATAATCTATGTATAATAACTTATATAACTTACTTAATTGATCGTAAGTGAGCTCAAAACAAATTTATAAACCCACAAAATTTAAATAGCATCTTGCAAGACAATAAGATTATAAGACAAATTGAATTAATAATTAATTATTACGATATTTCTTACATAGTCAATTGGGCTAGGTTTGGCGATGTATTGTTCCAATTTTATCGGATGTCTTTGAAGGGACAGTTGGGCTTGGCGATGATAGTCTGAAAATCGGCTATTCATCTAAAACATGTTCGGTTTGAGTAGGTAAAATCCGATCAACGCAGTTAATTGACGGATATGGGCAAATCTGGTACCCGTTTATATCCTGTGGCAGGTGGGGACGAATTTGATGGTATCCGCTCCAATCCCCACCTGTCGGGTACCCACCACTTATACGACGTCATTTAGCAATGTGTTGTAGACTTGTAGCTATTGTGTCTCAAAATTTGGTATTATTCTACTGTCGCAGTGTTTATACCATCTGAAAAAATTAACTTGTTGTGTTAGTGTTTAAGCAAATTTGAAAATTTTCCAACGATCTGTTTCGCCTGTCCATTATTATTTAGTTTAGTATTAAGGAATTAAAATGGATAAATCCTTAATTTGGTCACGAATATGGTTGTCATATTTTACCTGTTTAGACAAGAAAATAAGTATGATCAAAATCCGTCAACTAAATAGGTGGGTGATGAATATATCAAACTCGTTCTTATACCCATACGTTGCCATCCTTAAATTGGGCTCAACGAATGACAAATACTTCAACTTCTTTTTCCATGAGGATATATTCTTTCTTCCATGACCATTTTGTTAATTAGAAAACTATAGGTCTCGGAACCTTATTTAGTTATTAACCGGATTATAGACGGATCGGGTGTTCGAAATGGTTTACCTGAGTCACCACTATAAATAAAGACGCATCACTGGCTGCCTGCCGTTTAACAGTAACTAAAGAAAGCTTCGCAGCGGCACGACAAGAAGATATAAATCTCTGCTTCTCTTCCTCCTTCAAACTAACGAACACCAATCGTCCTCACCGCCGCGACGCGGAGGCGAACAATTGCAGACAAAAAGTGCGATATCAGCTGCCGATTAAAGCACATAGAGAAAGGGAAAAGCCAACTCAAGGAGAGGAAGATTATCCGGAACCCTAGATTTATCATCCTCCAAATCATGACGGAATACGAAGGAGGGACGTACTCTGACGATTTCGACAACAATATCAACAGCAACGGTGGAGAAGGAGACTACGCCGCAGCTGATGCCAACACTGGTGCCGCTGCTTCCCCTCAGGTACTCGCAATAATTTGCAGCTTCACGTTCTGTCGTATGGTAATTTGACTGAGATGTTTGGACGTACGGACACATCTTCTGTTTGAAGTGTTGGGTCAATGCTGTTGCGTCGATTTGATTTAGGACTTTCTTGTTGATTCCTGAATCCTTAGCTACTGAGTTAGGGTTTTCGTTTGAGGAAATAAAAATTGGGCTTAGGTAGGTTGTGCTAATAGGGTTTTCGAATACGTACAATGTATGTTTTTCGGCCAGTTCACGAGTCTTTTAAGTGTTGGTGCATAAATACAGTAGTGGTAATCAATGGTATGTGCATATGATTTTATATATGGCCTCTATACATTCATGTATGCTTCCTTTCCAACTTATGGCTGTCTTCTTGTGCTTGATTTGCTTCGTATGGCTAGATTTGTTGACACAGAGCTCTATTTGTCAAATTTTGTACTGTTAATCGAGCCAAGGTTAAGATTATAATGTGCATTATTGTAATACGTAGGGGAATTTTGTAGGAGATATCATATCAATTACAACTTGATTAAGGAATCCTTTAATTGGGTTGATGACTCGATGTACTTTGCATGCGTTGCAACTACAGTTTATCCCGTGTAGTTCGGTATCCCTGCTTGTATAATCTTCATGCTGGCAAAATTTTTGATAATTCCCCACGGAAGTTATTACTCAAGATTTTTTTTAAAGCTCATGTTTCTTTATCAAGTGTAGTTGTTCGCAGCACATAATCGCTTGCGAAAACATCTGTCCTGGTATTTTTGGTGCTTCCATTATTTATGTATTTTAATTTGAGTGATACATCTATACGAATTTTCTACTGCAATCTGATTCTTATATTATTGGTTGATTGATTGCAGCCTGAATCTCGAGACCGGGAAAGAGAACCATCAAAGAGCAGGGAAAAGGATAGAGAAAAACGGCATGACAAAGATCGAGACCGGGAAAGGGACAGGGACAGGGAAAAAAGCAGGGACAGGGACAGGGAAAAAAGCAGGGATCGTGACCGTCACCACCGGGATAGAGATAGGGATCGAGATCGGCATAGGGATCGTGGTGAACGAAGGGAACGGGGTAGAGACAGAGATGATGATGATGATTATCCTCGAAGCCGGGACTATGATAGGTTAATATACAAATTACTGATGCGTCTTCAAATAGTGGTTCTCTTTATATTCTCGATTAATTTATATAATTGATTTTGCTATGCTTCCTGCAGGCGTAGAGATCATGACAGGGACAAAGATGACAGGCACAGGCGTAGCACTCGATCTCATTCGAGGGGTCGTTCTCCTTCAAAAGGTAGATCTCCTTCGAAGAGTAGATCTGAGCGCAGGTCAAGATCACGCTCTCGTTCACGCTCCAAGAGGTATACGAGAATGTTCCATTCAAGAACAGTGTCCATATTTAGTTTTACAGTTTGTTTCCCCTGTTCATCAACATTAACTGTTTCGTTTTGCAGCAAACGGCCCAGTGGCTTTGATATGGCTCCTCCTGCTCCAGCAATGTTGCCTATTGGAGCTACTGCTGTAGGTATGTGTACCTTCTAACTGACAAAACATTGTCGTGTTTTCTTAACTGCTACTTCTGTTTTTGTTTGTTATAGTGTGGAAACTGCATATCCACTTTCTTGCTCTCACTTTGGTAAGCAGTATTTTCCACCCTATTGGTACGCGTAGCTGTTTAGACTAGCAGTTTTTAAATTGCCTCCATTATTATTATTTCTTCTATGGTGCAATATTTCTGGAACTGAGTTTTTTTTTTGTTTTCCTTGTGTTTGGTGTTTGTTTGTTTCTTTCTTGTGTCTTGTCTCTTGTTTTAAGAAGGCAGTGTTGGGCTACTTGTCCCACTATGCTGACAATGGGTGTGAGCCGACTACTGTAGCTATTATGTAAAGGAGGGATCAATTCACCGGTTTGACACTGCTTGTTCGTCTTCAACTGGCAACTGTTGTCTTTGGTAGTTTGCATATACATATACATATATATTTGCCCGAAAACATTATGAACAATATAGTTCTTTATCTTGTATGGTAAACTATATCAGTTGGTATGCAGGAGTTGATGCTTATAGAAGAAGATTACATCTTTAGTCAAATTTGTGATCTTAAACCCACTAGGGTGGCTTGTACTGTTGTCAGCTTCTGATTTCAGTCAAATTTCTTTACAGGCCAGATTGCAGGCACCACGCCTGCCCTTGCTGGAATGTTTCCTAATATGTTCCCACAAATGACTGGTCAGGTGTGATGCTTATGCTGCTCTGTGTTTTACTATTTAAGTTTGCCTTTATGTCATTGCCTTTTATTTACTTGCAGCCGTCTAATACGATGTCCGTCTGCAATGCTACCCAGTGTGTTTTCTTAAGTTACATTAATGTTATTGACTTTTATGATTTATTTTCTTGCAGCCATTTAATACACTCCCCATCATGCCAGCTCAGGCGATGACACAGCAGGTTTGTCAGATTCCATATATCTATATCACTTTGCACTTTTTTTGTAACCTATGGAAATCTGAACTTCGCAATGTATCAGGCAACCCGGCATGCACGTCGCGTCTACGTTGGTGGGCTTCCTCCAACAGCTAACGAACAGGTACATAGTGTTCCATCTAGTTACTTTTGATTATTGCGTGTAATGTGCTGATCTCTTATTGTTTTGTATTGCAGTCTGTTGCAACTTATTTCAACCAAGTCATGGCAGCAATTGGAGGTAACACTGCTGGTCCAGGTATGGCTGAACATCTTGACAATGGTGCTTTTGGACTGTACTGATTTCTTTCACTGCCGATTAACTGTGTTGAATTCTGTTTTGAATAGGTGATGCTGTTGTTAATGTCTATATAAACCATGATAAGAAGTTTGCATTTGTGGAGATGAGATCTGTGGAGGAGGCGAGTAATGCCATGGCCTTGGATGGTATTATATTTGAGGTGAGTTTTTTCATTTTTCTTAATTATGTTCAAGTTTAGTGGTATTTGTTTGTTGATTTTTGGTTTAATGTATTATTTGTTCTCAGGGAGCTCCGGTGAAGGTGAGGAGGCCGACTGACTATAATCCATCTCTAGCAGCAACACTTGGCCCTAGCCAACCAAATCCCAACCTCAACTTAGGTGCAGTGGGTCTAACCCCTGGTTCTGCTGGTGGACTTGAGGGTCCAGACCGTATATTTGTGGGTGGCCTTCCTTATTACTTTACGGAGGCACAAGTCAGGGAGTTGCTGGAGTCGTTTGGGCCACTTAGAGGTTTTGATTTGGTAAAAGATAGAGAAACCGGGAACTCGAAAGGCTATGCATTCTGTGTTTACCAAGATGTGACGGTGACAGACATTGCTTGTGCTGCTCTGAATGGAATTAAGATGGGCGACAAGACGCTAACTGTTAGGCGTGCCAACCAGGGCACGAATCAGCCTAAACCGGAACAAGAGAACGTACTATTGCATGCCAAGCAGCAAATTGCTTTGCAGGTAAATTTTTAAGCTCAACATTATAGTTTTTCCTTCTGTTTCTCTTTTCCTTTTCCGAAGTTGTTTGGTTAAAATGTCTCTCTTTTGTAGGGTGCCTTGTTGGGCCAGCCTTCAATAATGCAGAGACTTATGCTGCAACCAGGACCGACAAAAGTTGTATGCTTAACTCAAGTAGTCACTGAGGATGAACTAAGAGACGATCAAGAGTATGAAGACATCTTGGAAGACATGAGAATAGAAGGCGGAAAATTTGGTAAAATTTTCATCCACTAGTCCTTTATTGTTTTATTCGCACATGTTTTCTGTCCTGTGTGATACTCTTCTTGTATATTGGTGATTAATTTGGTTGCTCTCTTTGTGTTTGTATGTCTGCTTTGTTTTGTTTTGTTTCAGCCATTTGTAGTCCCACATTCTGCTATAAAGAATCAGGGCCTAACATACACAGACTGAAGATCACTGACTTGATAACACCTCCCATTTTTATATGAGCTTGTTATTTTCTTTATTGTCTTCTTTCTTTCCAGTTGAAACGTTAACAATTTTAACGATGTTGGAATATTTTGGGATGCAGGAAATTTGCTGAATGTTGTTATCCCTCGACCAAATCCTGAAGGTGGGCCTTCACCTGGAGTAGGCAAGGTAATCAATCATTAGATAATTTGGTGGTTTTGGTTTTGGAGATGATTGTTGTAAACATAATAATATGTGAAAAATGCAGGTGTTCTTGGAGTATGGAGATAATGATGGTGCTGCAAAAGCAAGAGCGGGAATGAATGGGAGGAAATTTGGTGGGAACGAAGTGGTGGCTGTGTTCTATGATGAAAACAGGTTCCATCAGGGGGATTATGAAGGTTGAATCTGGCCGCTAGTAGGAAGAAGGAATGGTGTTTTTGGGTATTTGAGATTCTGTAGGGTTGTGTTTGAGATTTCTTAGGGTTTTATTTTTCGGGGAATTTGTCCTAGTATTACTACACTGTCTTTTATTTATGGCGACCATGATTGAATATTATCAACCTTTAGTACTATTTTCTCGTTCCCACTTACTGGCTTTGTTTGATTGGGAATTTTTCTCTGGGTACCTAACGTATCAGCTCTAAAACAGCCATACCTGACTTCCCATTATAGATGTTTGTTCTCAACCGAAGTCGACTTGATCAATAATTTCGACAGTATAAGAAACCAGTGTTCATACAACACTTTTAAGCCTCGAAATTATTAGGTAATGTAAGTCGCTCCCCAAGTTGCCACGTAATGTATGGATGTGAGGACGTGTCAACTCCGCAGATAGTAGTCCCAGTTCAACACTTCTTTTATAAAATGGGTTCGCTCGGTGTTGTGTTGATCATTCCTCTCTACCTCCAGCTCTGAAACAAAGCAATGGGACAAGGTGAGGAGAAGAAGACCTCAACAAGCCACTCCCAAGCTGTCGAGATTCTGGTCAGTTCAGTTCCCTGTCTGTTTGAATTCATCCGTCCGCCGCTTTAATCAGTTTATATTTTGCAGGAAAGAGGAGAGATATACTTCTTCTACAGGCCGAGAGTGAACAGAGAAGAAGCTCACAGCCCTGACGACGTCCAACGCCTCTACATTGTCCTCAGGCCCCAATCCGGCGACCGTCCCACCGAAGGCAAACAGGAACCAGACTCCGGCAAGGAAGGCTCCAAAGCCAATATCAACAAGCAGGATGACACCGCTACCACCGCCAAGGAAGGTGGACACGGCGCCCAGGTAGCTAACTAATTCAACTTTTAAAATTAATTAGGCCATAATTAAAAAATAACTCCTTTCTACTTATCGTAATACAGAAAGTGAACATCGAGAAGGAGAAACTGATGAGATTCATCGTAATGGGACGCAAAAGCCTTCCGGACCCAAGCAAGAAAGGCCGCCCCTTCTGGGGGTTTGTCGATTTGGTCACCACCAACCTTGACCATGTCAAGGACGCTCTTAAACCAAGTACGTTTACTTGGTCCCTTCCATTTCCATTTCCAACTTCACGGTTTACGGTTTTACCCCATACTTTGAGTTAATTTGCAGAGGAGTACCAGACATCGACACGTGGGAAGAGGCACGAGGGAGCGGCGAGGGCAGCCGGAGAAGGGATCTACCGGATCCTGAGGCACAGCCCGTCGGGCAAGAACAAGAAGATGCACACACACCTTGTTTATAAGCTGGAGCTGCCGGCGGAAGGGAAACAGAACGAGCCTCAAGAGGCGCTAAACATTGAACGAGAAGGTTCGTTCGTGATCCAGATTAAGAACCCGGATGCAGTAGGTGGGTCATCGGGTTCGAGGTTCGGTGGGCTTCAGGAGAAGCGGAGGGCCCAATATCCAGCCCATTTGCAGGGCCAGTTCGGACGGAGCAAGAGATACGGGCCGGCCGACCCGCCGGATTTGTTGAACTACGAAGGGTGCGAGTTTCTGATGATATCGGCGTCGGATGACATTGAGGAGGAGCTGGGGTTGGAGTTGAAGACTGATGAGGACTGCGGGAGAGGGGAAGACGAGGAGTTGTGTTCGGATTTGGTAAGGGATTTTGGCGACGTGGTTGCTCCGACCCCGCTTCTGGAAGGCACCTGGGCTTAGGTTCATTTGCTTTTGTTTGTCCCTTCTGTGTTTTGAAAGGCAACTGTAATTAGATAAACTAGTGAAGGTGTGTCACTGTCATCTATGTACAAATAGCTACCCCAATCTAATATGGATCGTCGTGTATCTACACAACCGGCATAATCTGCATCCACATGGATTGAGATAGTGGCTGAACCAGTTGAGGAAACAAAAACTCCAATGTTTCCAATGTAGATTATCACAAATTGAATGATCACAACCTGTATTGTATAATTAATTACCGACTTAATAATTAGTTATAATTATCCTATAAGAATATAACTAAATACAAACAGATTATTGTATCCGTTTTTCTCTTATTTTTTGTTCGAGAACTATCAGTGGAGACGGCCAGAGAAGGATCAGGCGGAAGTGTTGGTACGGTCGGCTGAAGGAGGCCGTCGCCGTCGGGATGGTGGCTACCGAAGGATGAACGGAGAGACTGGGATCTGCGACTATTTTTTACTTTCTATTTTACTATCTACTAAAGCGGCAGCGTTTTAATTATTTGGTGGTTGAATTCCGGTTGAATCACCCGGTTCCAGGCGGTCGAACCTTAAGCCCTGGATTGAAACCTTACCCACTGCGATATACGACATAAGAATCTCCAGAAACGAGCTCTGCTGCTTTCCCTCCTCCTTTCATTCTTGCCCTCCACTTGCTCGACGGTTTGCTTCTCTCAGGCGGCGGGAACGTCCTGGTAACTTCGTCCTCCATCCTCCATCCTCCTCTGTTTTTAGTATTTGGTAAAGGGTTGAGAGAGGCCATGGAAATTCCATCTCCAAACTACCTCTGCTCGCTTCCTCACTTTCCATAGCTAAGAACAAATCTTATGCTTCTTCTTTCTCTCTAATTTCAATAATTTGGTTTTAGCTATTCAAACAATCAAACTCACTGACTGATGCAAATTATTTTTCCCATTGGCTTCTTAGAGCTATGAATTGGCAAAAGGCTTCTAAAACCAATTTGGCTTGATATATGACACTGTTTGGTCCCATGGCCAAATCTATATCCTTCCCTCCATACCTTCCTCTCCTCCATGGGAAATTCCTTTATCCTTACAAAGTCTACCCCTCCCATGTTCATCACTCAATTGTTTATCCGAGAAACCATTTCCCGCCCAAATTTTGTCAGAACCCTAGTAATCCATCTTTACCCACATCCACTTCTGTTCAGCAGCAAGGCCAAGAACAAAATTTTGATAAGATGAAAGATACACAGGAAGCCATTTCTATGTTTCTCCAGGGATTCGGAGTCTCCCCTGAGGACTCCAGTTTCATTGCTTCCAACTCCCCCAAGTATGCCAAGATGTTGATGGAAAGTGTGGAGGATTTGGATGAATGGAGCTCGTGGAAGACCGCTGATGGGAGTGGTGAAGAGTTTGGGGAGTTGAAGGATTTTAAGGAGAAGGTGGTTCATATGGCTATAGTTAAAGGTGATGATGGGAAAGTTGCCTTCTTGGAGAGTATCGGCTTGAATTTGTCCTCTTCCATGAATGTTGCTCGCTACCTATCCAAGGACTCGCTTCCTAGTTTGATTCACAAGGTTTGCATACTTTTAGCCCCCTTGCTTTTTATGTTAAGTTTGATGCAAATTTATCAGTAGAAGTCTTACATTCTCATTCGTTCATGGTGACGATTTTCTGGATATGCCTTACCTCCTATTAGCTAAATAATGAAAATTTGGTGGCCCTTCTGGTGGTGGTCTTTCTAGACATAACATGAATAGTTGATTTAGTATTCTGAGGCTTACAATCTTTAAAGATGGTTTCAGGTTCAAGTTCCTCCGTAAAGATACGAAAGCTGATCAATTTATAAGAATGTGTGTTCTATTGAGGTTGTGAATGATTGTAATGTCATAGCCCTTTAAGGTTTTGTTATTCTGTATGATGGGGTGAACAACTTGAACCCAAGTGTGGGAACTTAAATCTCCATCTATATGAATATTATCACCCTTGTATTTACTTTTTGGTATTTGTCATTCAGGTCAAGTATATGAAGGACATTTTCTATTCTAGCAGTGGCGATAAAATAGTTTTTGGCAAGAATGCTCGGCGAATGATGATGCATTTATCAATTCCCATTGATGAAGATTTGCAGCAGACGTTGTCCTTCTTTGAAAAGGTCCTACATGCCTCTTATAACTGTTTGCAACCATGTATGGCATCACTCTTACTGTTACTGCGATAGCAATTGTTCAACTTGGTTCTTATTCTAAGATGCATCACGGTAATTAATTTCTCTTCAAATATTCTGATTTTTTATCTTGCACTCTGTTCTCTGATGGCAGTAGATTGAAGCAAGGCGTGGAGGTCTGGACATGTTGGGTTCCTCAGATGCCTCTTTCCGATATTTGGTTGAATCATTTCCTCGTATTCTCTCTCTGTCAGTAGATTCGCACCTTAAGCCTACAGTGGAATTTCTGGAAAGTATTGGGATTCCACCAAATCATTTGGGGAACATATTCTTACTGTTTCCACCGACTATCCTTTGGGGTGTCAAGGGCATTAGAAACAGAGTTAAAGCTTTCATAAAGGTAAGTTGCAAAGTACATACCTTTGTTTCAGGTTTCACATATTTTTGTTGTATATAACGATAGATCTATGTTATATAGTTACAGTCTATGTGTTTATCAAATGCTCTGCATTTTGAGCTTTGTTCATTTGCTGTTTCTCAGGCAGGAACTGCTGATAAGAATATTGGCAAAGTGCTGGTAAAATATCCATGGGTTCTTTCTTCAGGCATTCTGGATAATTACTCTGACGTCATTTCTTTCTTTGATGTGATGAAGGTACAGTATTGAATCAATTACCTACAGGGTAATTATACTAAATCTGTCATAGATAGTTCTGACATATAAGGGAATGTTATGTACCATTAGGTTCCACGAGGCAGTGTGGAGAGAGCAGTTCAAAGCTGGCCTCATATATTGGGATGTTCGACTGGCAAGCTGAAGATTATGGTGGAACAGTTTGGTAAATTGGGTGTTGGAGACAAGAAGTTGGGTCAGGTTATTGCAACCAGTCCTCAATTATTACTCAGGAAACCTAGTGAATTTCTACAAGTAAGTTAAACAGGTGCTGATCAAGTATTATCTTTTGTGTTCTAGGGGTGCAGGCATATAGATTAGCAATTCTCCTTTTTATTCTATGTTTTCCATTGTTCTTTCACTTTCTTGGCAAAAGAAAGTGAAACATAATTCAAATGTTTCTTCTCCAGACTTGTTGTCGTATGATTTAGATATGTTCAAGCGTTTCAGCTAGTTTGATGGCAGGTTTTGCTTCTTCATGTTCATTAGTTCAACTACTGGGTAATAATTAATATTCCTTGGTATAATTTCAAACTGTAGGTGGTGACATTCTTGAAGGACCTTGGATTCACAGAGGAAGCTGTTGGAATGATTCTCTGCCGTTGTCCGGAGATCTCTGCTGCCAGTATAGACAGCACTCTACGTAAGAAGATTGAATCTCTGGTTTCTATTGGGATTCATGAAGAACATCTCCCGCGAGTTATAAAGAAGTATCCGGAGATCCTTGTATCTGACTTTAGCCAAACTGTATATCCTCGGTAATACAATTATACAATCATTTGTTTCACAGCATTGGTCAAGTTGGCTAGTCATAAAACCTTTTGTGATAAAGTTTAGTTTTTTCTCCTTCTTATTTTGTGGCAGGATGAAGTACTTGATGGAGATGGGAATAACGAAGAAAGACGTAGGGTTCATGGTGAGAAGGTTCTCTCCTCTGGTAGGATACAGCATTGAGAAGGTGCTGAGACCAAAATATGAGTTTTTGGTGGAGTCAATGGAGAGGGAAGTGAAAGATGTAGTGGAGTATCCAAGATACTTCAGCTATTCGTTGGAGAAGAGAATAAGACCCAGATATTTTATGCTCAAACACTTGAAAATAGAATGCAGCTTGAAAGACATGCTTTCCAAAAATGATGCCCAGTTTATGGAAGACTTCATGGATGCTGCTTCTTCTTCTTCTTAATATATGGAATGTTATTGCTTACGAGCTTTTTTTATTTGTTTGTTTGACTAGCTTCCGACGCTGTGAGGTTGGCCTCTACCCGGAATGAGAGATATATAAGAACACAAAAGGTAACTTCTGAAAAATCCTACCGTCTACACATAGATATGTGGCAGAATAGGATGTGACAAAGAACTGGATTATATAACAAATTTCAACTCAGAAACTTGCAGTACATATATAGCATCATGTTTACAGTAGTTGAAGGAGGATCAGAGGGACTAAGTTAAGTTGGAACAATGCTATATCCATTATTGCAGTCGCTTTTTCTTCCGGATAAGGTCAACCCAACAACAACAGCAACGATGACACACAGCAGCATGAAGCCAATATTGGTCCATCTCCTTCCATGAAAACCAATTACTAATGGAGCAGTCACCAAAGCCGTAGCAGCAGCAGCAGCAACAGTAGTACCAGTATCCGTGACATTTTCCAACTCCTCTGTAACTTCCTTCTTCAGACATTCATCGCACACAAATGAAGACGAAGTAGAACAAGAATCGGGAGAAACCACTTCTGATGTTTCTGCTTTTCCCTCCACGGTTTCAATTTCGTCGTCCTGGGGAGAATTATAAGAATGAACAAAATCGGCAATGGTAACAATCTCGCCTGATGCTTCTTCTGTTGGATCATCGTTATCACTATGATGATCAGAAGGGGGGTGATTGGAGAGTGTTGTGGTTCCCATGAGCATGTCCTCAAGAGCCAAGTAGTTGTTCCTGACATTCCATTTCCCTGGAGGAGGAGGAGGAGAAGTGGTCATCATCATCAGACTCCTTGGGGAGTAGTCCATGATTTCCCAACAAAATGATGGAGGTGATGATGGCTTCAGGAATGAGGTCGATCTGGGTTTTAGTTCGGTTTTCCGAAAGTCCCAGTACTTGATCAGATCAACCAACTTCTGCTCCAGTTCTCCATGTTCTTCTTCTTCCGAGTTAATCATCACCATTCACAGTATTGGTGCTTTTCAATGTTTCTGTCTGTGCGCTATATATCTGACCGATGGAATTGCGGTTTTCCCCTTCATTTCGGCCGGTTAGGTGGCGGTTATGATGACGTCATATTATTTAAAACTCCTATTTTCTCGCTTTCTCTTCTTCTTCTTCAATTTTAGTACTAAAAAAAACCGCCAGTTCTGTACTGTGAGGAAGCAAAATTCATCGGCGGCAATCAGACTTTGGACCGAAAGGTAATCTGCAACGGCAAGCAATCGGACGTTGCGACTGCGAAAAGACGAGAGTGATGACAAGAGAGTGCGGCGGCATAATCGGCGATGGTGTAATTTAGGAGAGCGACGGCGGGTCTCATCTGACTCATTTCAGACTTTACTTCATCCTGCGATAATCTAACCGGAGAAGCCTCCGTTATCATCTGCCGTCCGCCGCAAACCACCAGGTATATATCTCATGTCCCTCGATTATCATCATCATCTTCGTCTCTCTAGTCTCTTAAAGCCATCTGTCTCCGATTACTGAATTTAGGTTAGGAGAGTGAACGAATAATCGGACTAGAGGAGCAGAAGATACGTTAGGTCAGGCAATCGGAAGAATGAAGCAGAGGATTAAACTAATAGTAGTTCATCAACATAAACAGAATCACGTGTTGGCGTAGGGGATGGGGGGAGTGTTGAGTCATGCAGCAAGCGGCGCTGGAGCATTCCTTGGGAATCTGGTTACAGCTCCTCTCAAATCTCTCTTTGGCGGATCATGCGAGTCAGTAATCCCTCTCCCTTCCTCCTTCAGTTTCTGCAATGGCGGGTTGGATTAATTGATTCATTGGTGTTACGTTGTTTGGCAGTGGAATATGTGCAGGACCGTGGGATGTGGGATGTTTCATTGAGCATCTCTGCATCTCCAACCTCTTCAAGTTCGTCCTCATTCTAGCCCTCTGCTACATCAGTGAGTCAAAAATCAATCTCCCCCATCTCCCCTGTATCTCGATTCTTTCATTTCTGACAATTATAATTTGTTATTCGATTTTGTTGTTTGGTTCAATTAGTTGTGGTGTTCGTCTACTTGCTATTCAAGGTAGGGATCTTCCAATGCGTGATAAAGAGCATTTGCAAGATGTGCTGGACGGCGTGTGCTACTTACTGCTACGCTCTCCACCATATCATATGCTGTTTGTGTGACAAACTTTCAAGTGTTCCTCGCCACCACCGGAGGAGGAATAGGAGGGGACATTTTCACGACATTGAGAGAGGCGGCCGAAGAGGGTATGCTAGTGATCATCATACTCCCTCCTCCACTTCCACATCGACCTCCCAAATTGCGGGAGGCCGCCCCCACCATGGTCATTTGAGTGGTATTTCTAGTAGTAGTAGAAAGCGGAAGTCTTCGAGGATGTTGAGGGATGGTGGGAAGAGGAGGAGGTTCCACGGTGGCCACCGCAGCCGTCGTGGTGTTAGGATGAGGGGTGCTAAAGATGGTGGCGTGACAGGATTGAGGAGTTCTAGGCGGAGGAGGATTCGAGTCGTCAAAGGGAAGAAGAAGAAGAAACCTCGTGGTGGTGGTTATGGGAGTTTTAAGAGGCAGAGGGTCAAGTGACATTTACATGTAGTACTAGTTTTTGTCCCGGTGACGCTAGGACGAACAAAATTAAATCTATGCACAACAAGTCTCGTCTAATACTTAATGAAGTCATATACCATGTTTCTGTCTGCTAGACTTGTTTCATGTTCTCTAAGTCGACTGATAATGGGCGATTATCATTGTATCTAACTCGATTGTTCTTACTATAATAAGTAAACGAATCTTTATGTAATGAGCATTGTGATCATTGAACTTTCTATTGATCCATAAATCTAAACTGGCTTCCATTATGGATCATATTATATTAGGTAATAGTGATAAGATGGCAGCATATTAGGAAATTTGAGATGCACAAAATATGAAAGAACATGGTATATGACTTCATTAAGTATGTGCATGCAGATTGACAGTGAGACTTGAGAGAGAGAGAGAGAGATAACGCACATGATTTCACCTGCAAAATCCAAATTGCACTCACCAAGAATCAGAGCAACTAGCTATTACTATTACAAAGAGAGATCAGGTACCACACCCAAATAAACAATGGCACGTAAGTGCAAGTTGTGCACTGTCACAAACCAATTATGTGCAATATAATTATTATATAAAAACTTTAGAAAGTCGTATTTGAATGTTGCCAATTGTTTTGCCCCTACTTTTGAATAGTGTGGATACTTATAAGATGTTTGGAATTTGTGGTTGTTGTATTACGGTCTCTCGTCTAGTTTTGAATGAATTCTTCAAAAGTTAAGTGATGTAAGATAATAGGTAAAGTTTGGTGGGTTTTCGGGCTCGATTATCCTAGAGCCATAAGATGATACATTCTCGGCTAGAGCTTAGTAAGTCCAGCAGCTAAAACAGACAGTCAATCAGTAGTGTGGACTATGGACCATTTCAAACCAACCTAATTTTAAATGCATTTCAAATTATAAATTAGATTTAAATCCAATCTTGCACTTCATTCAAATTCAAATGCAAAATTTAGTCAAGATTTTTGTCGTCGATGATGAAGGGTTAAGATTTTCCTAGGCCTACAATCCCGCGGGGTGGGTGGTTGCCACCATGTGTGTTGTGTGCGATGGTGTGCATCAAGTTATATCATATTGATTGATGTAATAGATTATTGTGTCACGCCAATGTGATCGGCCTTAGGAGTCAACTAGCCAGCTTATTATCAGTTTGGTCGTGTGGATTGACCTATCCTACCCCTATACTACCTGTCTTACTGCCATTAAAATATAAAGGTTAGAACGATTAAAATTTAGTAAGTGGGTGCTGATATAAATTTTGCATAATTTATGGGTGTGAATGTTATTTCGAAACAATGTTTCATTAATTCGGCTTTGAAACTATTACATCCAAAAATGAAAATGAAACAAAACTGGCCACAACGTTACAAAAATAGTAAAGGTAGCTCTCTAGGCTCTAGCTATGTCAACTATTAAAGTATTTACCAACATCCCATTTCCACCACCGTCATCATCTACACATTTGAGGATGATGCTGATAATGCTGGTAATGTTGATCAGCACCCGAATAGTCCGAATCCCCAGACGCCGTCGTCGTCGAAGGCGAGCAACTCACACCATTACTACTAGGGGACGCCGGGAACCCAAACTGATGATGGCCACCATGGTCGTCACTCTCCTCATGGTCATCATCAGACGACGAATGCATGCTGCTGAGGACGTGATCCGACGTCGTTTTCCCCCGAACGACCTTCAAGATCTCCTCGAAGGCGTCGACGTCGCAGGGAATCCGGAGCACTCCTTCCTGGTGGAAGCCGAACTCTTCCTCGGCCTCCCTGAGCAGCAACCCGAAAGCCCGGTGGGCCAGATACTCGGTGGGGACCACGTACCTCTTCATCTCCTCCCGGCCCACGGATATTGCCACGTACCCCTTCGGAACGGCGCCGTTTGATGCGGCGGAGGCAGAGACATCCGTGAAGGAGAAGGTCCGCTTTATGAACTTGATGCTCTTGCTGCCAGTACTGGTACTGGTGGTTGTGGTTTTGGCGGCGGGGGCGGCGGCGGCGGCGGGTGCAGTTTTATTAGTGGTGGCGATGCGTTTCCATTTCTTGAGCATCCGTTGGAGGCTGACAATGTCGCTGATCTTGTTGTTTGATTTTTTAGCAGTGGAAGAATCCATGAGGATCAGTAGCTATAGCTAGGGATGTATTGAATATGTTGGAAGTAAAGTGGCCATTTATATATAGAGAGCTTCATGGAGCCTGCCTGGTTCATTATTTAATTTGAACTGATTAGTTGTCATTTTTTATGTGCTCAAATAGGGGAAATGGCTATGGAGGCATGGTAGTTATTTAATGATTGGGTATTTATTTACTATTTATATGCATAATTTATGTGTTATTGAACAAGTGGCATATACTCTATGTATAGGGAATACTTTTTTTAATGATCTAATCCAAGTATTTATACACTAATAGTATCTATTTACGGTATTATAAGTAGCCTGTGTTATATCGCAAAAAAAAATTATGGTCAAAGTATGATGAAGATTTGGAAGTCGATCAAACCTCGACCGTAGGAGAGCAGTACAATGGAAAGAGAATAGGCCGGTCAAGAGTTTGGGAATCGTCTTCTCAATTAGAAATCTGGGTCTCCCAAAAGTTAAGTATAGCAAGCAAGTAAGCAAGTCAATCAAGAATTTGTGAATCGTACGACACCTCAATTAGGAAATATAGGTCTAAAATCATCACCTTAGTTTAGTTTTGTAGAAAGCGAATCTTAGCAGGAAGTTGAATTTGAATTTAGATTAAGCTTTGTGAGTAATTTGTCTTCTTCTTCTTCTGAGTAAAGTTTTGCCAATTTTAATAATTATTGTTATGATTAGCATTAATTCGTACGTACGTATAGAGCCTCGATTTGCATGCATGCGCAATAAATTCATAGCCTTAGTTAGATCTCTTTGCCAGCTTTCGGTTTCAATTAATTACCAGATTTAATTAGTATTAAAAATCACCAGAAAATATGAATATTGTAATGGTTGTTTAATTATCCAGTTGCATTTATTATGTACTGCTTAGAAGATTGTGTGAGATGGTGATCTACGTACATGTGAACTTCCTTTTAAAAAAATAGCAACATGCAGCTTTTAATTACTTATTATATATATTCTTTAGGTTTTTTTTATTATCATATTATATATTCTTTAGTTAATCCCCACAAGTTGGGGGAGCCACGTTCTTCTCGATTTCTCTACTTCAGATGTATTCCATTGCAATTATTAAACCAAAACAAACAAAAAATTAAGAAAATATATTCCTTTCTTTTCTGTGCTAAAAAACGATATATTCAGAATAGTCTAATATATTACGTTTATAGGTTGTATTTTCTAAAATTTAAGAAATATTAGGTTGTATATATGGGCAGATGTAAGGGTGTTGTCCGAAAAAGTCACGACTTCAAATAATTTAAGTTCGAATCGTAAATTTAGGTATGTGTTTAAAATTCTAAATCTGAATTGAAGCTAGTTAGTAGCTGATCACCGTTGAAACAGTCAAAGAGGGGGGGGGGGGGGAACCGTACATAATTACCAATTAATGCTATAACGATGAGATTAATTGTTATCTCTCCAAGCTAATAATTAATTGCATGCTTTGACTTTATGTATAACATGTCGTCTCAAATCTCGAGGTTTGTTTATTGAATCTATGAAAAGACTGTACAATACTAAAAGATGTATGAGAGAACAATTCTATAATGTTCAATGGAAACCGTCCAGTTGGTAATCTTCATTCCAAATGGTTCAATTGGTAGTGTCATGTTAATGATTTGTAGGGGTTAGAAAATTGGTTAAGGTGTTTTGAAATTTATATTTAATAATATGTGAGAACGGTTAAAAGTTTAAATTAATTTTTTTGTAATTTAAAGTACATATATTTTTATTAACAATAATAATAAAAAAACTGATAAATTTTTATTTTTTTAAACTTTATTGGACTATTATTAAAAAAGGTTAACATGGTGAAACTTCAATTTTTAGTTATTCTCTACATGCATGTCAAATATTAGTCAATTTAAAAAATTTCATTTTCCATGTCAAAATCGGTCAATTTTCGTGTGTTATACTAAGGAATTGTGACCATTTTCACAAGAAAATTTCAAAATTTTCAAATCGGCTAATATTTGACACGCATGTTAGAAATGGCTAAAAATCAAGTTTTACTGTGGTAATCTTTGTAAATAATGGCCAAATGATGTGAAAAATTAGTTTTACTTGGTGTTACATTAATGTAGAAAATTTTCAAACTAACTTACTTTCTGCGTGCATGATTGCATGTGGTGGGAAACGATGGCGAAATCAGGATGAAAACATGCACCAAGCTGGATTTGAATTAAAAAATTTGTATTATGTATCGAATAATTAATTGACAAATTAATCCTAATATTAATTTAAAATAAAAAAATATTGTACAGTTTTTAATAAAAAATATAATATATGTACCATCGTTGGGATTTTTTTATCCTCTATTTAAATTTTTAAACTAAAAATTATGATTAAAATTGTTAACTAGCCACGTATAAAAAAAGCGGGAAGCGATGTGGGGAAACCCAGATGCCAAGTCCATCTTGTTATCCATCATCCATACACAGTTCCCGGTGGTGGTAATGAGAAAAGAGTGAAGGGAATGAAGGGGCGGTGAAGTGAGTGAATGTGGTCATTTGATGAAGCTACCCAAGGCAGAGAGGCCTGCATGGGACTGGGAGCAGCACAACCGCAACAACAAATTTAATTAATTTATTAGTTACTTTAAATACAGTGAACCTTAATTTGCCAAAGAAACTAAAGAGAAAGCAACAACACCTCTACCAATTGTAACCAATCAGAAGCTACTTTTCTTCCAGTAACCGCTCCCAACCGAAAGCAACTTCCATCCGATCCAAGGTAATAATTAGTTGTATAAATCAAGGTTCTCTCTGCACAACACATTTATTAATCTTGGAACTCGGGCTACCCAAATGGTCGGTGGTCTCTTTTATCTCCAATGTGCTTTGAAATTAAACTCCTTTCTGCTCCATCATCCAATGTGCTGTGCATCCAAGACGTTGATTAATATTCATCCAAGGACAGAAAGAAGTTTGTATCGTGATGAAAACTGCAGCTTTATGCTCAAAAGCAAATGTCCCCAACCCCTATCATTTTAACAATTATACACAACTTTGCCCTCATTTCCTGAAAAAGCAACCAAATCCGACTACAAGTGAGCATCCACCCACCCACTATTGTATGTACAGATGCTAACATGATTCAGGATCAGACCCAAGGAATCATCCCCGGAAGCGCCCTATGAAGAACCTGGAGCCTCCAATTTTTGTGAATCGGCAGAGCATCCTGTCATCCACCTACACTGGAGAAATTAGCAGCACTTGAGATTATAATGTGAATCAAGTAGATGAAAATAGAGGATTAAGATTTAAGATGTGTGATCATTGGTGACTTGAAAGCCAAAAGTAGAGATGTTATATTGTACGGTCTTCGACGGTGAGCAAAATGACAAGATTCCAGATCATTTAATGACAGACATAGATTAAAACTCTAACAGAGCTTCATCCGGTCCATCAAACTCTAACAGAGGAAGTTAAAGAAGAAACGAAATAAAGATTCTGCGACGAGCCTAACACTTCCAAAAGGAAAGGCCAACTGACAGAATAGTGAAAAGGAATCCCACAACAGGGGGTGTAGTTCCAAATAGGCAAAAGATGGGGGGGAATTGTTTACCTCTCTTGGTTTTGGAGGGTCTCATGCCACCAGTAACACTTGAAGATGGAGAAGCAGCTCTTTTGGGAGGATTTCTCCGCTCTGATGGTTTTGACTTCTTAGTAGGAATGAGAGATGAGAAAAGAATAGCATCAACCTCCTCGCGCTGTTGTTTGCGCTTTGTTATTAGGTCTTTAGCAGTGCCCACCACCTGATCAGGTTCCTCAACCGGTTTTACGTGCTTATCTCTCGATTTCTCTTCGCGGGAAGAAGTTGAAACTTCCAATTTCCTATTACTTTCATGCACAAGCAACTCCTTCCCTCCTTTGGATCGAGAAACGTCTGACCTTTCACGACCATCACTGCCTTCTCTTTGCGACTCATTCTTACTCCCAACAATGTTTAAGGACTCAACTTTTTCGTTATCAATATGAGAATGCCCACGATTAGCTTTCTTACTTTTCTTCTCGCACTTACTTTCAACATCCACCTCCTTTTCCCCTGCAGTTGCAAATTCTGGGTTCTTTGACAGCCTCTTATCATTACTGTCCTTTATCACTGGAAGGTCTTGTCCATTATTACCTCTGTGCCTTCTGTTTTTGCTGCCTCCTTTTTTGATAGAACTGTTATCACAATGTCGGGCAACCTCCGCTTCACCTCGAATGTTGGAATCAATGCAAGTAGCAGTGCTCAAAGTTGGCCGCACTTTGTCCTGCTTCTGTTTCCTAGGTTTTCTTGTATGACAAATAGTATCAGCATTCTTTGCATATATTGGTCGACTGCCAGATTTCTCCAACGCACAATCGACCCTCTGGCCTGTTTTAAACATAGAGTCATATGGCTTCCTAGACGAAATAACCAAGTTTCTCTCTCTAGCGTCCTTCACTAGAGCTGCCCATGTAGGGTTACTTTCTAAGGTCCTAGCATTCCCCAAAATCCAGAGTGAGAGTTTGGCTCTGGTCAGAGCGACATTCATCCTTCTTACATCAGCGACAAATCCAATGCTGCTGGAATTTGACCCTTTTGCAGCAGAGTTTGAGGGACTAGCTCGAACAGTAGAAAGCATCAAAATATCTACTTCTCGACCTTGAAATCCATCCACGGTATTTAATTCCATATCAGCTACGAAAGATGAACCAAAAGCACTAGACAGCCGACTACGCAAAATTGAAAGTTGAAACTTGTACGGCGTAACAATGCCAATTCGTGCACCCGCAATTTCGGTTGGGTACCTACAGAAGGATATTTAGTAGTAAGCAGACAAAAACGATGAAAATTGTAACTTTGACCAATTAAAATAGAACGGTACCTCTTCTTGAAAAACTTCAGGAGTTGAACTGCAGCTTCAGCTTCATGTTCATTATAAAGCGACATTGTACCCGGACTTTTACCGCGAAGCTCTTGGCCATCAACGACATCATAAAATATGTAAGGGCCAAGACCCTCAGTCTCATGAAAGGGTGCTGATTTCTCAGACATTTTTTCTCCATCGAGCAATTTTCCCTCATAGAAGTGCAAAGAAGGAAATCGACAAATCTCAGGGTGCATCCGATACTGTCATAATAGAGTCGGTAAATATAAGACCTCATGCAGTATGAACAGACGACACAGATCAAATCACCAACCACGTTTCAATGGATATCAGCAAAAGTAACAGGGAACATGAATCAATAACGCTAAACAAAAAAACAAATGGAATTTTAAGTTACAGAACATGTGCTTGTTAGAACGCCAACAACAAATATGAATTCCATACAATGGGTAAGTGAAGCAGAATATGGAAGTTATATTAGCCATTAGGTACTGCGAGATGCATGAGACTTTCCCAGATGCTTGAACAGCATGAAATTACATATAACAAACAAATGAAATTTCAAGGATTCTGAAATGTATATGCTTATCACCTGTTTAGTAAGCATGGTTACAGGATGACCAGCTTTTTGTAACCGCTCAAACATGCTGCATTCATAAAAGAACTTGCTAGCGATATTCGAGAGAACAGTTGCAGGAAGTTGTTTCGGGTCACCAACCTAGGAACACCACACGACATAGAAAATCAAACGTAAGAATAAACCCTAAAACTAAACAACAGACATATATGTAAATAATGGTACTTACCATGATGCACTTTGTACCGTTAGATTTCAGAAGCCGGAGAGGAATCAATGTTGCAGGTTCTAAAGCCTGTAGAAATTTGGAAGCTCAAACTATTAAATGAAAGAATTCTAATTTAAAAATGATATTAGCTTGTCTATTGAGCTTAAGGTGGAGAAACCTTACTTGAGCTGCTTCATCAATTATGACAGCATCAAATAAGGTTTGCTCTGAAGCATTCCCAAACTTGTGATTTGAAATAGATTCAGAGCATACAGTGTACAGGTCTCCACCACAGCCACTTAGTGTTGTTACCACTATTTCTGCTTCCTTCAGTATGGTCTTCCGCAACTTATTCCTCAGTCCTCTAATTTCCTCACTCGTTTTCCTCTCCTGTGCTTGAGCTGCACTGAGTTCTCTAAACATCTGTTTTTTCTGCTCATATAACTTACGCAGTTTCACCTCCAGTTCAACACATGACATTTCCTTAGCATCATATCCTTCGAGTTTTTCATCTTCAACCTCAACCGGTTGTGAATTGCCCTCTTTTAAGTTGGCACGCTTAGCCTCATAGAATCTAATCTGATCAACTAACTTCTCCAGAGTAGAACGCAAATCAATAGAAGAGTTCATCCTCATGTCACCTTTAGCGTCAGTAAGATGCATCTTCTCCTCTGCAACACGAAGATCAACCAACGTGTCAATGAAAAAGGGCAGTGAATTTGAGTGAACTGTCTTTGCATTACCGACCCTAACAAGATACGGTTTGTACATATCCCCATCATCTCCATAAAGGCCATCACTTGAAATTCTTGACACCAACTCATCAACAGCAGCATTCGACTGCGCACAGATGAGCACCCTTCTCCTAGTACAACTACCTGTTGCCTTAACATTTCTTTCTACGTCATCATTCAATTGTCTAGCCATGGCTGCATCCTGCCATGCCCTTGCAACTGCAATAGATTGTCTAACCTTTGGCCTCGAGCTGACAATTGAACCACCAGTCTGCTGATTCTGTCCATTGAAAGAACCACTGGCTTGCCTTGTTCCATCACGCGAACATAATAGACCACTGACAATGGCCACAATAGTTCGGGTCTTCCCGGTCCCTAATTCATAAGTAACATCATGTTAGTACTTAGATATACTTTCTTGACAAGCCAAATAGAAATCAGAACCAGATTTAGAAGCACACCTGGAGGTCCCTGGATTAGAGACATCTCAAAATCTTTCCTGGAACGAGATAAACTAATAGCAGTGCTGATAGCTTGGATTTGGCTATCATTGAAAGATGTGTCCAGCAGTTGCTGTAAGGGTGGGGAGAGCTTGCATGAAGTTAGATTCATCGGTTCAAGACGACTCGAAGAATCAGTAACAGGTTTCAAAATGACTGGAAGAATGGGGATATCATGTATTGATGATAATGCATGAAATTCTCTGAGTTGGGAAGTTATGCTCATAATTCTTGTTGCATGCCATTTACTACGTTCCATAAGCTGCTTCCTAGCTTGATTTAAACGTGTAGACCCATTAAGAACATAAAACCTGATAAGTAGTATACTTGATCCTCTCTTGTGGTCTCTTTCACGCCTCTCAACCTGGACAGATCAAACTCAAGTCATCAATAGCATCCAAGACAATGACTATGCCCAACAATGCAGAATCATGTACCTCAACTAGAAGACTCTCTCTTAACTAACTTACCATATAGGTAAGTCTTGCAATGATACCACAGAATGATAATCTACACGGCTTAGGAAAGTGATACATATATAATGATAGCAATTCCCAACCTTTTCCGATTTGAAGTCAGAGACATGCATATATGCACACATACCTAATGTTTCAGTATCTAGTGGATTCTGGGATCATAGACCCAGAACTTGCTGCAATGTGGTCTATACAATTTATTTCCAACACTCAATTTTTCTATAGATACTCATTTTCCTCGTTAGTTAAAAATGTTGGACAAAGTGGGGTTCGCCAATTTATGATAATATTCTCATGGCCTATGATTTCTTCAATACTCTGGGTCCTCTAAAAGACAAAATTGCCCTATGAAAGTTGACATGAAAATGGCTCATGACTCACTACAGTTCCGGAATTGCTACTTGCACCAGATTTACCTGGTCAGCTTTTCGTGCCTGTATCAGTTACTGTCGCATGTACATTGTTTAGGAATTTAGCAATGTATGCATTTCTGGTGAAGATGTCAAAATGAATTGCTACATAAAAGCCTAAAAATCACCTTTCCGAGCATATGAATATCATGAGAAGCACTTTTAGGAGCCTCTTTGGTCAGCAGAACAAGATCATTCTCGAAAAAACTCTTGGATGATGTTGAATCCTTATCATCATGGACAAAGCGAACAAGATGAAAATCATCAACCCTTTCCACTGACAAGACCGATATACTGCCATAATATGAGTCCTCCAACGAAGACATTTCCATGAAAGTACTATGCAACTGTGCCTTAAACTCTTCCAAAACCAGAGGCCGGAAGATGTCAACGTATTGCTCAGGGGATTCAAAGGTCACGGGCACCTTCTTTAATGTATTGCGTGCTGGATCCTCACCTTCACTTGTAGAGCCTAACCCCACCATAGCATAGTAATTTATCCCCAAAATGGATCTATACCATTCATCAAGTTTTGGAGGCTTGAATCTTTTAAACCCAGCCTCCAACCTATGCGAATTCCCAAGTCTATAATCCCAAGGTGTTTTCAATTGAATAACTTGCCTTTTGGGGACAGGTAGATTTAGTTTTGGAAGGCACAACTTCTGCTGCTTCCTAGAAATGACTGCTGGTTCCCACAAATCGTCCGTATCGCTTGCTAATTCTTTAAGGACTTCATTGCTTCCTTCTGCAGCCTTCCTACTGGGAGTATGACTTATATTTCTGAAACTGGCTGCGTCAGTGGATGAGCTTTTCAAACTTTTTACAGGTTGGGGTTTAATTCTTGATTTAGCTTCTCCTCTTTTTTCCAGCGTTTCTGACGATTTTAGGGGAGCAGGCAATTTAGCACTTGTTTTATTGGAACCCTGCTTCTGAGAATTGCGAGATAGATCAGACTTATCTTCTCTTTGGGCATCTAGTAATGAATCTTTAAGCATGTCAGTGTTTTCTGCAGAAACTGTTGAGAACCTTTTTCCGGCTTCAGCTTGCAAAGGATCACAATCAACTCTAGATGGCTTGACTGTTGCCTTGATAGATTCATATTCTTCTTCTTCTTCTTCTTCTTCTTCGGAAAGAACAATCACATTTGTCTTCTCCTCCTTGTTTGACAATGGTCTTGAATCAGTAAGCTGTGCAGGATGATCCTCATCGGAAAGAAAAATTACGTCTCTCTTTTCCTCCCGATTTGATAATGGTCCTGAATCAGTAAGCTGTCCGCGACGATCCTCGTTAGTTTGAAATTGTAGGCCTAAGGATGAATATCTTTCAACTGAAGAATCACCCACATGAGATGAAGCTTTTACTCCCAAACTTGCCGCTCCAGAATCAGGAGAAACTTCACCACATAATGAAATACGCAGATATGAAACTTGCTTTGCAAGAAGTTCACTGTTGATGTTATCTATATCACAGAGACAAAAAGAGAATACTTAGCATAAGAATCACCATAAGAGATGAATAACAGAACTCCAAAATTTTCCAGCAAACCACAAGAATCTTTACCAGTTGATACAAGATTTTCAATAGTTCTCAGAGTCTCAGCAGAGGTGCTGCCACAAGAAAGCTTGAGGTCATTGAGTATCGAAGCCAATGCACGTTTCCAATAAACGACTACAACTTTAAGTGATGACTTCCCCCAGTCTGTCAGATTGTTAAGCCATAGAAAGTCGAACAGACCCTCCAACATCTTTTTAGAAAGCAAGCATTGGTTATTACAATATGTGCGGAGTCTGCCAACAATGATAGGGAGTATCTCCAGTACACGAACACAAGTCATCTGGAAAAGGGTGAATGTGAGTCTGAAACCAAAGCTCAATATAATGAACCAAAGATCCCTATCAGACTGATTTAGGATCCTCGGAGAAATTTGTGGTAAGCTTTTTCTACAGTCAACCCCAAGTAGAATAATCCCCGTTCAACCAATTAAGAGCGACTTGAATAACTGATAACACAACTAATTGTACACATTGGTCAACTTCTCTGTTCAAATTATTTTTTTGCATGGGACAGGACACGATAATAATGCATTAGATCAGACATAAGTATCGAATGGACTAGAAAAGTACAAGGTTGCACAGGAACCCACTGACAATTTTCCATATCCTATGTTCATCAAGAACTTTTACTTTTGTAGATGCTCTTGGAAAAAGTCCTTCAGCTTCTCTTTCCAGTCTTATTTTACTATCAGCTGAGAAAGCAAGAGGCATAAGCATCAATGTTTTTGGTTCCTATCACGTCTAATCCAATATGGCTCGCAGCATGACTACTGGATTCAACTGTAAGATGTAAGAGGCTACAAAGTAGAATCAACGAATCATTTTTCTTCAAAACTAAACAAAATTAAGTGTGCATTGATTTATCAGCAATAAGTTAGATAGAATCTTCAATGTTCCCTTGAAGGAAAACTATCACATACCTGACACAGACTGTAATCAATAAAATCTTTCCCTGCTACCAAGCATTTCAGGATTGAAGGCCATGCAATTTCAGACAACACAGTGCGGAAGTGTTCCAGAGATTTGAAGTCAACATTTGATGAAGGTTCATCCAGGTTTACAACCATAGGATTGACAAATGGCTGTGTCAAGAATCCCCCTTGTGAAGAGTACTTTTTAGCATTTGAATTATCTGATGCCTTTTCTGACAAATCCGGATTAGGTAGATCCGCTTCTTTAATAAGTTTGCCGAGCACAAAGAAGAAATGTTGCAGAGTATGAAACCTCAATATCACAGAATCTTGTAGAACCTGTGAAAAGAAATGTGGATAAAACATGCACGAGGAATGAGAGCAACTTTTCCCTATAATGAGAATCTTAGTTTGAAGGCAGTGTGTTTCAACAGAATGTATGGAAGACCAGGTGAGTATCATATCAAAGCATCAAGTTCTGCAGATGAACTCTAAAGACACATACTGAAAGATTAAAATAATTAGGAAGAGAGGTTGAACATGATTGATTTGATAGGATAGGGTATAATTACATAACGGGTCCTGACTACATTATACATCTAATCTAGAAATTGAACATGATATACATAATAACCATCGAATTTCAATGCTAATACCAATCACTTATAAGGTCGAGAGAATAAAACGAGGGCAATGTTTTTCCCGAGTGAAAAGGACAATCTGGAGAATAAATTCCTACAGGAAATCCTATTATGATTTTCATTGTCCAATTCTCTTAATTTCTCACTGGATCAACTAATAAGAATTAAGAAATACTAAGAAAGAACCAAACATTAGTCAAAGTCCTACCACATCTCACTAGCACGGCACCACTAACTTCAAAAGGCATACTCATCAATGTAGCACTTACCACTCTGCAAGCATGCCTAAAACCCAAAAGAATAGCTGATAATGATGAACAACTGGAGCAAAGAAACTTCAAACTAGAAGCCAGACCGCGAGTGTTTGAAATTTGTTCCAACACACATTTACCAAATTGCCTCACATCCTGAACCAAGGAAATTAATCATCAAACATAAGCAATGCTTTACAGAAGATTAATCATCAAATAAACTAGAAAATGCATAAGGACACGGAGGAAGCAGCAAGAAGTTAATGCTCTCACATCATTAGCATCAAATAATGAAAGGATCAAACACTTTGCCATACTTGGTTCCCAAGTCCACTGCTTTCGGAGCTCACTTTGCCCCACTCGAACTATAAATTGGGCAGTTAACCTGAAGTGGCAGCAACATGCTTTAGATTAGTAATCAATATTAGATTTTGAATGCACATGTGGGAAAAGAAACTCATACCATGGTGTCATGGAGAAGGAAATGCAATAACAGATGACAATAAGATTGGAAAAGTTAAATGCCAGATGCAAAGATATAGACCAATACGAAATGCAATTTATAGAAGACAGAATGATCAAAACCTGCTGAATGCTCTTATTAAAGGAAGATGCACCATGGACACTCTAACAGAGTTTTTTGACTCCTTCCCATCTCCACCATCATCAGAACCAGTTGGAACCTTCCACACAAATGAACCAGAGATTTCTGAGACTGAAGACGTTAGCCAAGTTTTGATTGGGGTTGTCATTTGTGCACTGCTCTCAGGTTCTACCAACGTTAAATGAGATCGTGCCCAGAAAACAGCCTTGGAAAATGACACTGGTAAAATTGATGGATCCATATCAGCTAGGGCATCGATCCACAACATGGGGACACACATCCATCCTCGACACTCCTGACATGTTATGTTATTCTGAGCACTGAACCCGCTCCAGCAGCTAGTATCCTTTTCTTCAATACTCAAAGTGAATGGGAGACTATCATTGTAGTCATCATCATTCAACTTGTCATGAATCCCCCTATCCTCACCAACATGGGTATAGTCATTAACCAGTGTTGATTGCAGTGCCGCAGCATCAGACACTATAATCGTTTCCATAAGGTCAAATGCTGGTTGTCGAAGAGAATTATGAAGAGAAGAATCCTTCAAACAGGAGACAAGTGAAGGGCCCCTGTTGATCAGATTGAAGAATCCATCAAATTACTTCTTTTTTGTTACAATTTCAGAATACATACGTGTTTGGAAGTACAGAACCAAGAAGCAGAGCAGCTCAACTGATAAAATATTTTTTAATATATGATGTTGGCCCCAAGGGTTCAGGGTTCAAACTCATGATGTGGTGCACAACTGAATAAATATCACTTCAGCGTCATTACATTGCCAGGACCACCAAATGCTCACTGTCAAGTACAGAATGAACACCAAACGACTTCTTACAAAAGTAATCTTTGTACTTTCAAACTATTTGTTACAGCATTAGTGCAGTCAAAGAGGAATTGATAGAACCACATGACGATATCCAATTCATGCAATTTTGAGTCCCCAGCTCAAAGCATATAAATAAGGTAAAAAGAATCACGGGAGATATCTTCCAATAACTAATTATTCAATGATCTCCAAGTATAAATACGTATACATGATTCGTTAGTGGATTGAATACTACATACCACATGTGAGCACATTCAAAAGGAGGACAAGGTGGGTTCATTTTGTAACCTCTGTGTATGATAAGAAGCCCTATCTGGAAAACAATATTGCAGTAAATAGTATCAGTGATGAGGCAAAATTAGCTTAATTTCCCATAAACCAATTATAAGTAATGCTATTCGACAAAAAAAGCATGACAGAGCATACACAACAATACCTTGCATGCCAATTTTCTTGTTAACGTATTGAAGTTGTTGCTCACAGACACTTGATGAAGGAGAAAATAGAGAAAATGCCTGCGTTGTTTTTCATGTTCTCCATCTTGCAAAGCCTCAAGCGACTGTACACAAATTTCGGCAATATGAACAATGATCAGCAAAAGCTTAAGTAAATGAGAAAACTTAGCATAAAACGTTAGGTCAGAGATTGACTGACATGCCTGCAGGAAAGGTGGAAAAAGATCAAAAATGTCTTTGTGTATCTTCTCACTCCGGGTATGGAAACATTGGCCTAATAATGTATTTCGCAGCACACTTGGAGACAGTGTAGATCTCAGCCAAAGCTTACAACCTAAAGTGCAGAAACCAAGATGGAAAAGGTCACTCCAACAGAATAGAAGATTACAGAAAGAAAGAAGTGTCCTCACCAAGCATCTTGAACAGTTCTTTCAAGAAGTTCACTGCATGAGAAAATTCCACAGAGTCGCCGCTGACATGGTTGAGCACTACATCAAAGAAGATGGGATAGCGCTCCATTATCCCTTCTTCAAAAGCTGGAGGTTCCAAGAACTCAAGCCTTCATGAAACAGGATATATATATTCACCCACAAAGGAAATGTACAGATAGAAATTGAGAGAGAATTAGAAACAAGGTCTTTGCCATCACTTACAATGATGTAATTCCGAGCCATATTGAAAGGCGATCAAGCTGCGCTCTTGGTCGAGATGTCTTCGAAGCTGATGGTAGCACTTCAGACTCCAAGAACCCAATGAATTTGTTAAGTAAAGGCTGCAATGGTTCCAAATCCGTTGATCTCCTACAGAAAGATAGGATACAAGTCCCGACTCCTGAGTGAAAGTAGGAAATAACATTCCTAAATCAATGTTTGCATGAAGAGACCATAGCAACCATAGGATTCCCACATGAACCCTGTTGGTTCTCGGCAAAAACTAATTTGTATATGACTCATATATATGCATGCACCTACATCTAAATCCAGGATTTCTGGTCATGAATTAAAATTTTCAAAACTTCCTCAATCAAAATTTATAATACATTCAAATAATTTTAACCTTTACAATTTCAATTCTTCAAACTGACTGATTTTCTTCTACATTCAAAATTCAAGAAAATTGCCACTCCATCCATTTTTTCCGTCGAGTCTCCACCGTTTGTTCTTCAAGCATCGCCAGCTCCGCCACTCCATTGCCGCTACGGACACAATTGTCATCAACCTTCTTTGCCACCACGAAAGATGGTATCATATGATTCACAATTCAAATATCACACTAGATTTTTTTTCCTTGTATGGCAACTTTATATTTTATCGATTAATGTGCACTTCTTCTTGGCAAATTTTCTGGCTAAGCGACTGTCCATAAGAGTATATAAACGCATATATATTGCAAGAGGGCAATTTCCCCTGTAGAACACAGCCAATATGAAGGTTCTGAATATTTGCGAAATTAAAAATGAATAGACCATGAATCTTCAACCCTAAACATTCCAATAATTGCGAATAGCTGGAGACTAAAAGTGTTGTTGTGAAACATCAACACTCTTAGTTTACCTCATTAGAAAGCCAGTCTTATCTACCAAACAAAGGTTATAGGAACGAATAACCATAGACACGGCATTGCTCAACCATGACAGCGTGCAATGAAAATCTAGTTTACGTATAACACCAGTAGAGAACATTACTTTAGTTTCTCCATTGATCGCGCTAAACGTCTACCGACAGTACGTACTCTTCTATTGCAAAAGAGCAGTGCATAAACACCCTGCAAAATCATATGCACTGTATTAGAGAAGAGAGCCGTGTTTATATGAAAAATATACAGTTAACGAAAATATAACATAAAACGTTGATAGTAGGACTACAAAAGTACCGGAAACTGCTGATCTCCGGCCAAAGCAAGTTCATGCATATTGTCAACTGCTTCAATAAACAGCTCAAACTCTACAAACAAGGACTGGTCATCCAGAAGGACTGGAAACATCAAGACCTGTAACTCACAGAGCATAGTGTACAAGGAAACACGACAAAATCAGACAATAATAATGACAATTCAGAAGAAAACTAGAAATGATATGTACCTAGGTGAACTGATCGACCACATTAAGAAATCGTTATGAAATGTTTAAATAAAGAACAATGTTTACCTCGTACATGAGACTAACAACTTCAGCATTATCCCTCTCAGGATTATACTGTTCTTTCTTCAGTCTAGCATTTATCTGTCTTAAGTGTAGAGTCAATCTTTCCTCGTCTAGACTTCGTAGGACATCAAGAAGGGGGCCTATGGAGCTTGACTCGTATTCCATATTGTACATGTCTTGTGCTTGATGGTGCTGAGATATGCACTGGATGCACTGCTGCATTTCATCAGAGATTCTCCTCCACAGCAGCTTAAGAGGAGAATCTTGCCGCTCATCTTTGAAATAATTGTAAAACGTTTCCAAAAGAGGCCCCATTATATCCCAAAACCCGCACCATATGTGGCTTTCCTTCGGCAAATCAATTAAGAAAGTGAACGCATCCTTGAACCTGTAACCGAATCAGCAAAGGACAAAAACAGCAACGATAAAGAGCGAGAGTGAGTTGAAGCTCTCATCACATCTTAAACATAGCAACGGCCAGATGGAAAATCATTAAGAACTGAGAGCTTAGATACCGCTGCAGCAATGCCAAGTTGAATTCAAAGACATTCAGACGGAAATGCTAAAATGCAGTTGAAAACAATTAACTCACGAGAGACTGAAATGCCGGTCCGCACACAAGAATGGCAAGAAGAAGAAGCAAAAAGAGATAGTGGAAACTGACCATTCTTCTTTCTGACGATGAAGACGGCTGATGAGTAAGGGATCATCATCCTCAGTCTGTTCCTCCTCTTCCTCGATACCTCTCCATTTATCCAACAGCTCTCCCCGAGAAATGAACTTAATGGACATTGTTCTTTGGTTCAGCCGAACAGACGATGAACTTCTTGAAGACTAGGGTCTTTGGACTGTGGGGCGACTAGCGATGAACTATTCGAAAATGCACAGAAGATTGATAAGGCAGCGGGAGGGATTCCCGGAGGGAAGAGCGAGGACGGCGAGACTTTTGATTAGAAAATGAATCAGAATCGTAAATTGAATTAAACCTAACGCTTGAGAGCGCCAAAGCGGAACGAAGGGATAGGGACAAAGAGCACGACGCGCGCAATTACCATATAGTCAGAACCAGAATACAGGATCGAAACGGCATCGTTACGTTCTGTCTTCCAGGTGTTTTTTTCAAATGAGATTGTAAATATTATTCATGTGAAAGCAAATATCGTTTACAACTCCATCAAATTCGGTAGGACGCGTTTTGTAGTTTCTTTAAAAGGTTCGATCCTAAATTATGGATGGTTCAAGTAAGTTTGTGTGTAATCCTGTTTCTACTTCTTCAAAAAATCGTGTAATAAGGCTTTCCCTGTAAAATATTATGGTAAGCTCTGATCATTAATTCGAATTTAGATATATTTCGGTCATTACTTTGATAGCTGAAACAACTACTTGATTGTCTGTCGCAATAATCGCTCGTTCATACCCTATGTCCATGACCCATTCAAACGCCCCAAGTACAGCCCTGCATTCTGCCTTCCTAAAGTCGAGGCATTCAGAATTTTGCTGAACAACATACAACACCTGCCCAACCTCGTCTCACACCGCCATCGGCCCGTGACATCCCACATCCACAAACATGGCATCATAAACGGTCACGTGGAGGCTTGATGCTGGAACAGCCGTGTATTCCATTCAATCCAAATCCCCACACCCTAACCCTAACACAAGGACCCAAAAGAAAGGAGAAAGCAGCAGGAAGAAGAAGAAGAATCTAAAAAAGAAAATCAGATTGATCTCATGGACCCAGATATATAGCAGACACTGGAGGGAAAATGTGAAACAATAGGGGTTGGCCAGAGTGGTCATAAAACCAAACAACACACCTTTGGCATCGTACTACAGGAAGCACTCTCATGCAGTGGAAAAATCAAGTTACAAATTCAAATCTATGAAGGTGGGATATGAGGCAGGGCCAAATATTTTCAGCTATTATTGATTCAGATACATCCGAGGAAGCAAATGCATTGTACTCAAAATAAGAATCCATAAACATCTTAACAATGCTTACAGTCTCACTAACAGTAACAAGACGTACAAACAAGAAAAACAAGGAACTGTCTGTTGTCTTCAATTTTCATACTGATCAGAAGCTCTATAATGTGAAATGACAATCAAGAAACGACTAGTTACGGACGAATCTACGATGCTAGGAGCAAAATCCCATAAGTTTGATTTGCCCTGTGGTCCTTAAGCATCTTGCTTCTTCTTCAGGTCCTCAAACTTGTCAATAGCCACCTGAAGTTCATCCGTCCCTCCGACAGCTCTCATGGTGTAGAAATACACCCCAAACACAAACGCCGACAACCCGCCAGCAACTACCACATTCTTCGCCTTAGGAGCAAGGTTTCCAAACCCTAGGAGTCCAGCCATCTTGCCAATGAGAAAGGTTCACTGCTCTGATGATTCGTTCTGTTTATAGGCAACCAAAATTGTGCACATATAATCAATTTATGCTCCCTGCCGACTATCATGACAACTAAAACTTAAAACGATAAGTGTAATTTTGAATTACTTTCAGTCAAAATGAACAGAATGACGATCAAGTCCGTAAGCCAACTGTATTTCGACTAGGTTATCTCTCTATATATTCATTACGGAGCCAAAAGACGGAAGAAAAAGGAAAGTAAACCGGGATGGCAGAGTAGAAGTACCTTGTGGAAGAGGGGAGAAGAAGCAAGGTTGCCTCGAATCGACGAACAAGAGAATTTCACTGTGAAGGCGAGGGATGAATCAAATGGCAAGAGAGCAGCTCGCAGATTGACGACGAAGGGGAACTGCTTGTTAACTGATACGACACCGTTCAGAAGAGATTCGGGGCGTAAAGCTCCCGCCCGGAATACCCAAGCCCACCCGTTATAAATGGTTAAAACCCGCTCTTGATGGGTAGTTATAGGGATTCGGGGAGCCCCGAAGCCCGGTTCAAATGGGATCGGATGACAAGTTTGGTAAAGTGGTTTTAAAACATGATCGGTTTTTGGTGCAGTTTTGTCGATAACCGCATAGTTAAGTTTACGATATTTGTGCAATGATCGTCACTAATCGGATGATAAATTTGATAAAGTGATTTGAAAAGTTGAAGAGGAGGCATCTTGGACAAATTTATATTTGTTTAGATTTGAATTAATTTTTATTTGGTTATAATTTTATCTATTTATTCTTAATTTCTGTAGATGTGAGAACGTTTTTTTATGAATATGACAATTATTTCCAATTGGTAATTCAACACCAGTTTTTCAAACCAAGTTTCATTAAGTGGATTTGAACTCACTAATTAATAATAAAAAAGGATTGAAATCACAATCCAATCAAATATAATGATGATATTAAAATTAAATTTGAATTGTCAATTTTTTACAATAATCGTTATTATAATAATTATGCATGCTCTAACTATCACCGATCTGTTGTTCTTAAGTGGCGGATGCTGATGGTTATTAGCATATCAGCCCGGTCCTCGTCCCTACTTATAAACGACGCCGTTTGCAATATATACCTCCACTGCTCTAGAGTACAAACCCATAAACCACTATTCGGTTCATTAAGTATTGGTTTTCCCAGACTAGCCCGTCACTGCCACCATTGTCATTATTGCCTACTTGGCAGGGAGGGCCATCGTTTTTGTTTAGGGAAGGTAGCTGTTGTTAGTCATCGATCTCTCTCTCACACCTCCATTAAAACAGGAACCGTTAAACATGGGGTTAGAAATGGTCCAACAAGTCTCTTTCGGCATTCCAGTCGATCTTCCCACACGCCATTCTGATTCTTTCCTCTTTATTCTTTTGCTTCCCCCACTGTGCTTGCGTCTCGTCATTACAAACAACAGCTGAAGCATGAAGATGAAGTCAATGGCTGCCCGCCTGGTGAGTTCAGGCTCCTCCTTCCCTAGATCGTTGTCGTCCGCGAACAAGAGATTGCTGTCCACTGCATCTTCTAACGATGTTGAAGGATCGACAGCGCGAGTTAAGGAACCAGGAGAGAAACAGCAAAAGGTTCGAATTTAGTTTGCATGCTGCTGTTTTCTCTTTTAAGGTCAATTTTACTCAAATTCTTTTTTTTTATCAGCTTCTGGTTCTTGGAGGAAATGGGTATGTTGGGTCACATGTGTGCCGAAGGGCTCTGGATGAAGGCCTCACTGTTTCCAGCCTTAGTAGGTAATGCTGCTGCCATCTTCACATTATGGGTTTCCCAAACAAACTTACTTTTCCACATCTTGCTTGTTAGTGATGTTCCCTGTTTTCACTATCAGGTCTGGTAGAGCATCTCTTCAGGACTCTTGGGCTGAAAGAATAGTTTGGCACAAAGGTAACTGTTTCCCCTCTAGTATCCACACATATTCAGGTCCTTCCTTACCTATTTGATGTCAAATCTAGCCTCCTTCGTACAGGAGACCTGCTTCAACCTGCTTCACTCAAGAATGTTTTCAATGGAATCACCTCTGTGGTATGAATTCTCCATCCCACATCCGGTTTCGTGACATCGCAGATAGATAGCTGTATGTGAAACCATTTTGATACTTGCTGCAACGTCATACTCCACTTGATTCTCGTGGGTCTTGATTACTTATGTTCTCTATTTCCACAACTATGAATAAACATGCTAGGTATGAGTTTTCCTTTATGAATTTTTCAATGTACATATATTGAGGGACACTGGCCCTAAAATGGGATAGCTGTTTATCAATTTCACTCCCTTCAGACACGTTATATGTCATTCTTAATTGCATTCAGGGTTAAAGTTCTCTTTCTGGCTCATCTTGAGTTGAGATAAGCCCATGTACAGTTTTCCATGTCTTTGAACCTGTTTATTCAGCAGGCTTCAGTGTCGATTATGATGCTCAGTTATCAGCCCAAAAAAATCCGCCCTTACTAACTTATATGAATCTTCTCTTTGTTGTCATATAAATGAACAATGCAGATCTCTTGTGTTGGAGGTTTTGGCTCGCATTCTTACATGTATGATATAAATGGATCCGCCAATATTCATGCTATCACAGCTGCTGCAGAACAAGGTGTCACATTATTATTTGAGAAAAATATATTCTTTTACCTATTTTTTCTTATACGTGCAATCTATTGTTTGGATATAATGGATGTTATTTCGGATTTAGGGCCTAAGCTTCGACACATTTTACTTTGAAGGAATTCGCGATGTTAAGCATTAGTTCATCCCTTTATGTGTTTGGTGAATGGTTTCTAATAACTGAAAGCCATTGGCAAACACGTTTTCTGGAGACGAGAGTTAGAATCCCTGTGATCACTCTCTGTCATGGACTGTTACTCAATCTAATTCCTCTTGAGTTTCAAGAGCTTGCTTATGAAATTCAGTGCTGCATGTAATGCAGTTTGTTCACTGATCTAGCCATCATCTCTTGATAACTTGCAGGTGTGAAAAGATTTGTCTACATCTCTGCTGCTGACTTTGGATTGGTTAATAAACTACTGCGAGGATATTATGATGGGAAGGTATTTACTTTATAGATGATATATAACATTTTTCTTTCCTTTGCCAATTCTTTTCAACAGAATCCTAGCAGATAGCGTCAACTTTGTATCTGTAATTTATTTTTATTCAACTTTGGGCATGATGGTGCTTTTTCTACCATTGTTAATGTTTTATGTCCAATTACGATCAGTAAAATTGTATCCAACTTTTCTTGATAGCTGATTTGCCATATTGACTCTGCAGAGATCAACTGAGACAACGCTGATGAAGAAATACCCACAAAGTGGTATGATTTACACTGTTTCTGCTTCCAGTCTGATAAAGTAGGAAGCTTTCAGTAATTAGTAATATACCCGACTGGATAAACTACAATACCAATCTAAAAGTTCAGTTTTCTATATATGATATGCCAATGGCATTAGTTAGAACCTGCTTTCTGGATGTTGTTATCCTATTTTTGGTCCTGAGATGAAAACTTAAAACTACCACAGTGCTAGAAATTCAAAAAAAGGAAATTATGATTGTCGATCTCGATTACTGATTGGAAATTCACCTCTCTAGTGAACGGACGTGTTATTTTGTAGGTAGCAGCATTTGACAACCATTTACCACCTAAATGATATGTTGTCTGGCTTTCTTCTCCCTAAATATACGAGACACATGAACTTAGTAAATGGCTGTGAAAGGCTGCTGTTACTTCCTGGCCGTTTCTATGAGTAAGGGAACCTGTTGCATGAGTGGCTGGGGATGAATTTTTCCTGTAAATATGATTGGTGTTGCTTTGATGGATCTATAAATCCATCTGGAACCATATTGAATAGATATATACTTAAAAGCATTCTGATAATAGTAATACCATCAAGGAATACCATGAAGCAGTAAGTTTTGTGATGGTTTACTTTTGGTCCAGGAGTGATTTTGAGGCCAGGTTTCATACACGGTGTTCGCAGGGTCGGAAGGCACAACCTGAATTTGAGTATAATTGGTGCTCCTCTAGAGATGGTAGGTACCTTGGTGGACAGACAACTTTCTTATTTTTGTTGATATTACATTTATAGGTGGTTGTGCACATTGGATTATTGATCATTTGCTTGAACATGACAAAAGTGATGTGGTGCAGGCACTCCAACATGCAAGGATCTTAACCAAGATACCACTCATCGGTCCCCTTTTCATCCCGCCTATCAGTGCTGTTTCGGTAGCGAAAGTTGCAGTTGAAGCGGCAACTGATCTAGACGTCCCAGCGGGCATTGTCGATGTGTATGCCATGAGAAAGATGAGTGTGGAACATGCGTGATAGGATTAGATGTTTTCGGGAGCATCAATTTGATGGATGAGTATTCGTTGTTCATTTTGCAGAGATTTTTTACATGTTAGTGGTCTTACCGAAGCATAATAATCCATCCCGCCTTGACAGATAGCTTTTCTATGTGTAATTGTGTATACGTGAATGGTTGGTTAAGCAATTCAAGTCTAAATCCTGGAAATGCACCCGGGTAGATGACGCATTCCATATGTTTGCGACATGCATAGTCCGAAACGGACATGCTCTAGTTGTAGAGTTGTGTTTGGATGATCTGGAAGTACCGGATTTGAATACAACCCACCACACGAATTATAAACTTATTTACTTTTTATCTTGTATTGACCGAGAAGTCTAATCTAACATTTGTTTGGAATATATATAATATAAGAAGTCCCTTTTTATATGTCAATGCAGAAATAAAAAATCTCATTTAAATTGTGTTAAATATTGTATACATTTTGTATAAACTGTAAAAATGCATGGGATGGAGATGCCCCATGGAAATTAATTATAGAATTTCCTTTATGCCATAGAACTTGTTATGTTATTACGGTTTCACCCTTATGGTTTCCAATCCGGTTATCCGTTGGCTGCCCAGTGCATCTTATCTAATCAGCTCAATCGTCGAAGTCCCGGGCTCTTCTTCCTTCTTCCCCCCTTTCTTATCTCTGTATCCGTAGGTATCTCTCTTTGAATTAACCCACAATTTCCACCCTTGCATTTTGAAATTCTGAACCAGAAGAACCCATGAATTCCTTCACATTCCAGTCACAACTTCCCCATTCCGTTCGATAGGTTCCCCAATTGTCGCTTCCACTTTGCAGCCTTTTTCACTAACCTGCTATCTTTTTTGTTGTTTGCTTACAGACACCATCAGTATCAGCTTTCAACATTCCCCTTCTTCTTCTTCCAGACAACCAAAGCAAGGTACTTGTCTCATCCCCCCTCTGCGTATTGCTTTCTTTTACTTGCTCCGTCATGTTTCATTGTTTTGGTTCCGAGAAGATGCTTCTGAGTTTTGAATAAAAGAATTGGCGATTGGTTAGCCGCAGCTATTAGGAAAGATTAGATGAATATTTGTTGCGGGGAGGAAGTGGATTGAGTTAATCTTTCAGTGTTAAAATGAAATTTAGCTCTCTGCCTTGAAGGTGTTTAGTTGGTGTTCTTTCCCTTGTTTCCTTCGTTATATACAAGCCGTGAATAATGTATATAGTGAAGGAAGAATCAATGATCATCCTTATACTGGAATGGTGTTGCAGGTCGAATAAGAAGAGGAAATAACCGAGGGGGCAAACAATGGCTCTCGTTCTTCTCAATGTGGGTACTCCACTGTGGTCTTCATCTTGCTGTTGTTCATCATCCACATCAGCTAAGTCTGTTAGTAAGTACCGATTTAGCCCGATTTACGTTAGAAGAAACTGATATGTTGCATTTCTCTGTAACAACAGGTTCCTTAGAGGCTTGGTTTGGCAATAAGAATCAAGATACCTAAGAAAATTGAGTTAAAACTAGTCTAAGAAAATTGAGTTGGAGTTGGGAGGGGTTGTGAAAGGAAACTTGAATCAAGTGATATAAGAATTCCGTGGAATTGTGATTCCCAAACTACTTAAAGGGAAATTAAACTTTCCCAGAAATCCCTTATATCCCTTAATTTAACATTCATTTCACAATCTCTCCCACCCTCAACTAAACCTTTTTACACTATTCTTCACTCAACTTTTTTATGAATCATGATTTTTTTTGTCAGACCGAGCCTATATTCATATTCCTTGCTTAATTGTTGGTAATTCAGGTTGTCTTCCCGTGTTGCTTCATCTCCCCCTTTTGCCAATACCCATTAGCAGTTACTCTCAGTTGTCCCTTTTCTTCACAGTGGGTTTGTTATCTGATGCTTGCTTCCTACTTAGGGGTTTATTCAACCTTTCAGTGCCCAGGTTGTGCATGAAGCCTGTTTCTCTGCAGTCGGTACGTCTTGAGGGACTTAGCTCTAGCCTTCCCATTGTCTCGGCGAGGAATGTTGGGGTGATAACGAGGGCGGCTTCCGAAACTCCAGATGGCGTCGAGGCTTCGACCGATGGTGGTAAGGAAGAGAGTGTGACGATTGACAAACTTCCGTTGGAGTCGAAGCTGCAGCTGAGGGTTGAGCAGCAGGAGAAAATGAAACTGGCGAGGAAGATCCGGTTAAGGAGAAAGAGGCTTGTGAGGAAGCGGAAGTTGAGGAAGAAAGGGCGATGGCCTCCATCCAAAATGAGCAAGTTGAAGAATGTATGAGTCTTTTTGTGTGTTTTAATGTGTCCTTTGGTAAGTATGAGCATAACAATTTCGTTTACATACTTGGAATAGCTGCATTGCAGTTGTTAAGCATTGACTTGAGTTTCAAAGTTCCATTGACAGTTTTGTCAAAACATTGGAATTGCACTCTTCTCATTCCAATTCCAATGCGAAATTCTTTTGCTAATTCTCTTAACCTTTCAGTATTTGTTTACATCTTTGAAAACTTCTTGTCAGGTCTTCAATGATCATTAAAAAACAAAAACAAAGAAGTTGGAAGCATAAATGAATGGTTTGTGCAGGATAATTGAGCGAGTGATTTGAGGTACAACATTTGTCACTTGGAGAATTTGGTTTAGAATAGATCGTTTGGGCTAGAATGAACAAAAGACGGGGATTTTCGGAATTGATATCACTAATGGTGGATGTAGGAAATTTTGACACCAAAATGTATTCTCTATCGCTACGAGAGAATTAAAAAAATAGTGATTAATTTATTTTTCTTTCCGAATATTCTTAATCTGAAAATTACAAAGTCACTAATTTCTTTCTTTTACCAAAAAAAAAAAATACTTCCTTTCTCTTATGTATATAAATACTTAGTGTCATTTTCTTTTTTAATATTTGAATGTAGATATTTTCTTTAATAAATCACTGAAAGTAAAATCTCAGTAAATTACCAAAGTATACGAGCTATTTTTGAAATAATATACCTAACTTAATTCACGAGGTATTCGTATTTTTTAATTCACTTCCTACAAAAAATCACCTATTCAAACGACTCATAAATGATGAAGGGTATAACTTATAAGTAAGTACATTGCGATGGTATTCGACAACAACCCAAATGAGAAGAATGTTAGGGTAACAGAGCAGGATGCAGCTGCTTTCACCTAAAGTTTGAACTCCCAAAAACACAAGTCTTCTTCCAACTTATTTTCTTTCTTTTTTTCGCAGACAAAATGATGTCCAATTCTACCACTACTAGTGATGAAGAAGAGCAATGACTCAGTTTCTCCATCTTCCTCACCACCAACCCCTCCATCACCACTTCTCCCTATTAGCTTTGCACCAGGCAACCAAACCTACACTTTCACTCCATCCCCTTCTCCCTCCCCCGCCATTTTCGCTCTCCCCTTCCCCTTGCAGTTCCGCCGATAACCTTCCTCATCTTCTCCCGCCACAGATAACATCCGCTTTCTCGTTGGACCAGCCAGTGCCAGACCCTAGCGAGCCAGCAGATTCCAAGAGTTCATGCCTCAAGGACTTGTGAGACTATTTTACTCGCTAGTTACAAGTGAATAAGTTAGAAAATGTATCATCAACTTTCTGGATACAAACATTGTTTTTACATTACCCTGGCTAATGACGTGCTCTTTTTTACTTTTCTCTAATCCAGGCTTGACTGGATTATATGTAGATGCTGCCAATGCTTTTCTCTGTTTCGAAATTCGTCGTCAACAGCCACGACCAATAGATTCTCAAGCATCCCAGCTGAAAAACTTGATTAGATTCCATGAGAGCCCCCAACTCCTTTGTTAAGCAAATTAAACCTCCCTTTATTTACATTAAACACTGCAATTCTGACACGGCCATAGCCACCACCATCTCGGAGTGAATCATTTAGACAGCTATTACAAGAATAAATTGCAGACTAAACTGCGAGTTTCAATGGTAGCCAACTTTGTCTAGCAAACATGGGTAGTTAAGTGTTCTGTTGATAGTATTCTGTATAATGTTCTTCTTTGCAATAACTTTCAATAAAGTTGCAGAACAGGTGATTGTCGTTCCATACCTACTGCTGTTGATTTTGCTGTCTTTGTTGAGCGAAGTTGGGATGATTCTGAGCGACATTCTGAAGAGATACCATATTAGGCTGTAAATTCTGAGCAATGGCTCCCATATTGCCGAAAGCACCTTGAGAACCAAGCTGTTGCTGCTGCTGTTGTTGCTGGGGCTGTATTGGCATCATGCTACCAGGATTTGATGCCATATTGTACACTGCAACGAAATTTAAGAATTTAAGCACCGTCAAATCAACATTTCAAATGCAAGGCAAGAAAATGCAGCATTCCTCTAAAAAAAGGGACAAGGGAATGTAAAATTTCAACCGTCAATTTAAAACAAACAAGCCGATGATTCATTCCTAGCAAAGCTTAGAATTCAGAGAGTAAAACTAAAGGGAAAATTACAACTTACAAGGATTGTTTTTTTAAGAAGAAAACAAACAAGCTTGCTTCTTAACAGGAAAATGTTCATCTGACATGACGGTTCTCACTACGTGGTCAAGTTGGAGTTCATTGATAAAGATATAGCAGACCTCTTGGAACTTAACATACCAAGTAACCAGCAAAACTATGTTGAACATATAAATCACGTTAACTTCAAAAAAACACTTTGAACTAATATATATGGATAAATAGAGAGGGCGCAATCTTTACACTGGTCATTCGTAAATTGAGATCCTTGACTCCTTTGAGAATTAGTGGCAGCTAGTCCAAACTGCAAAGCAGATTTAAGAAATACATCAACCGGACAAGAGAACTAATACAATAATACAAACCTTATCGAGCTGCAGACAACTTCTTTTGCTTGATTTTCTAATTACTCTCAGCCAATTATGAAATTGTTTTTGGGCGATATAGAACCAAATGACTGAACCCATGACAAAATTACCATTTAAGATACATCGACAATCTCTGACTACGCCCAACTCCCAGTAAGAAAGGAAAGGAAAAGAAGAAGACGAAATTAACATTATTATATTGGCAGCTTACCTGCTGCATTCGTGACATTAGCGGCTGCGATGCAATAGCAGACATATTTGGGATCTAAATGGAAGCGAAAAATAAGAAGTAAATAGAAGAATTATGACCAATAAGAAAATCGGGCACAAAATACATGCGGAAACTGGAAAGAAAATGTTATGTGAATCTACAAACAGGTCATCAACGACAGTCTTCCAATTGTACTAATCGCGACCTACGGATTACCTTTCCTTTATCACACAGGACAGTCGTAAGAACCCTCCCACATCTGGAATTATATTTTTTTAGTCAGTTTTACATGAAAAAGATTCTAACCAAGGATTTCTAGTTAGGCAAGGTGAAAATTCATGTTCATGCCCGGTGATAACAAAGTGCCTTTGATAGAAATAATATTGCAAATTTTCACTTGTAGCCTTTAGCCTATTATGTTTTTCCCCAGCACGAGGGGCAGCTAGGAGCCTAAGACAACAGCGAGATACTAACACTCATGACACCTAGTAGGTCACTCTTCTCGCACCGTCTCATCAATCCACAGAAAAGCACATAGGATCAATATAGAGTTAATTGGGTTCTCCTCTCTATGTCGTATGCACAAACTATATGCCTACTCAACCAATGCTGGATAAAATAACTAGACCATGACAACGTAAAGTAATATATTTATTTTCCTCCAAAAGATACAGTTTTCATGAAAGCAACTACACGTCAACTCTGAGTTGCCATATCAGAAACTAATCCAAGTACAAGAAAGGAAAATAGAACAACGAACAAGAGCTGTCTAATAATGGCTACAACTTCATTGCTTTACCAGACAATCAGAAAAAATGAAACAATTGTACCAACGAAATGAGAATGTCAAAATAATTGAATTGCATATCATACCATCTGAGTACTGGGTGCTCCTTGAGCAGCATTGAACAAAGCAGAATTAGCAGTATTGGTAAACTGATTCAAATGACGATTTAACTGATTGCCTTGACCAAGTTGGCCCTGCGCCATTCCATGCTGAAGATGGCCAGCAGACAGCTGCCTACTCTGAAATTGTTGGTGTCCCATTGGCTGAGAAAATTGCATCTGATATGGTCCATAATGTTGATTATAGATTAATACATAAACATCTCATCCAAGAAAAACCCGGAAAATACGAGCAAAGAAGCAGTTACAAGAAGCTTAGCGTTGTTATTTACGAATCCCTAGAAAAGACAGCACACCTTTCTTAACTAACCGGGAAATACAACTAAAGTTCAAGAAGCACCAAGTTGTACAGCTTCACTATAGTTCACCCGGACCAACTAAATACGCTTGTTCACATGGATATGATAGTGGGTGAAGTATTATTGTTTCATATAACATTTGCATTCCTTCTCCTAAATCACTTTTCTCTAGAACTATAGTCACTTACAAGTTAACGATCTATACTTGGCTGCAGCTGAAATAAGTTCCTAGCCATATGTTAACAGTCAAAGAAGGCCCCAACTCAATGAAGATTACCACTTTATGAAATGATGAATGTAAGAATATCAAGCTATCTCAGGTTTTCAAATTTTCCTGTCTCATGAAATATAAGGTTATTTAAACCCATCGACCTCACCAATGTTTAAGTAAACTCTTAAGATCAACAACCCCACCCTGAGGGATCTCTTTTCTTTCTTGTTGCACATCGGCTTCTACCAACTTAAGAACATACCATTTTAAACAGACGCCGAGGCAAAAGCAACACAATAAATTGACGAAAAAGAAAAGATGAAGTGAATAGTCTAGTATCGGTCATGTAAAAAACAAACTTAGCAAAAACTGCATTCCTACCCACCTCTCTCCTCTCCCAGCAACACCAAACAGAACAATTAGTGACCTAGCTTGTAACAACTCGCCCTTTGAATGTGTCAAACTGAGGTACCGCTTCACCCGCATTAAGAAGATAGAATAATTGGAGACAAAAAGAAACAAAAACCATTAACAAACCTGTGCAAGGCCTTGCATAGAAGATTGCCTCATTTGTTGAGCAAGAATCTGCTGATGCTGAGGCAACGAAGACATCAACTTTTGTCTTTGTTGCTGTTGATGTTGCTGTTGTTGTGTTTGTTGTTGAGGAGAGGGTGTATTCATCATGTTTGTACCAGACCTGGGTGAGTTAGCATATGGCAGAGGGGAAGTTGTGTTATCAAAGGAAGTGGCACTTGTAGCTGTAGAAGGAGACGCGGCTGATCTTGTCATGAGCGGCGTGCCAGAAGCATGCTTCAACCATGGTAAAACAACAATAAGGGGAGGTGGTAATAAATAAAATTACGGCTGACAGAAGAACTCCTGATTCAACTAGGCAAGGTAATATAGGGATATCTAACATCACTTCAAATTATTTGCATAATAAACCATGTAAGAACCATATTTCGGTAAGTAATCTTCACAAAAAACATTTCAATGAATACTCATAAAAAAAGATTTAAAGGAAGTAGCCTGTTATGGGATCTGACAGTCAACCACAGGATGGGATGTGGGTTGTACTTAGAACAGACATAACTGAGAGGTCCTTGTCTAACGCCATCGATCTCTCAGTAGCTAGCTCTGGTTATTGCTACTATGCTTGAAATAATAAATATAATTCAAATCATGGTTTCAAAATAAAGGAAATCGCATAACAGATTTGAGTTGCTATTACAGTGCCACTGTTTTTGTCACTGACAAAGAGGACAAAGAGGCCAATGCTAAAGGTTTACAGCCTTTATGTAAAAGTAAGAAAAACTATCCATGGTGGTCTCAGAGTTCAATGTCCCTAAACAATGTTTCAACCACTAAACAGGGATTTAAATAATGTTCAGCCCTTCAATCACCAAACTTGGATTTAAGGGCTGAACTGGTAGAGGGAATTCTGAATCTAATAAATAATAATATTATTTGAGTTGCTCCTTAAAGATCCTCTCCCCTACTTGCCTCTGTCACAAAGCCTCTTACTAATGTATTAATCTCCAGAAGGCTTATGCAGATAATGGTAATGGCATTAGAAGAACATTGAAGCTTCAAATTAATTTACAGTAGACACATAGATCATCTATTCATAGTTTAGTTGCACACTCCAAGGTTGTCAACATATCATCCTGTAGTTTAGACCTAGCAAATTTCTGCTTTATTATTAATGAGAAGTGATACATTACACTAATGAATTGATCCTCCTGGATTTCTTAGTGCTGGTTTCTGTCTTCTTATCTAATCACAGATTATCCAAGATAATGCACAGTTTTTTAGATAATCTCAAAAGATACGGAAGGCATGAAAGAAACCAGAGGTCTCATATTTTATCACCAAGGAGCCACCTATACGAAACCGAACTTTTTGACCATTATAACTCTATGCAACACCGATGTGAATATCTCTAGAAATAGATTACGCAGTGGCAGGTACAATCTGACGAAAATGAAATCAATTATCCAACCTGTAACAAGGTTCCCTGATTGCCAATGCTGTTGGATGTCATAGGTGGAGTGCCTTTCATGTACATCCCTGTAAGAATCGGTAAGCAATCTAGTACACTTGGGAGACACAGCACCAATTTACATGAATAAGCAATTAATTGTTACCAGACGCATCAGGAAAACCATGCACGCCAACAGTATCATTAAGTGGAAGCATATCTGCCAAATGGACTGGAAGTGTTGATGTAACCTGCCTCTGATCCACCGGTAATCGTAAGCCTGCATACAGGAAGCATTAAGGTCAAGCACCAACGCTAAGCACCTTAAACATGACTTGCAAATCATTGGACCAAAAGAAGTTGATCCGATAGACCCATTCTCTAAAACAGAATCACATTATCTAGTCTCCACTCCTGGTAAGTTCCAGAAATGTTAATGATACCTCATACCTTATTGAAACAGGAAATTCCTGATTTATGATACTTTGTCATATGAATCAGACATAACCAATTAATAAGGTGACTAATTTAGATAGAAGCTTCATCCTATTTCTTTGGATTTTTTCTATTTGAATGGCTCCTGCACAAATAAGTTCATGCGTGATTCATGATACGCTATCACTTTCATGATAAATTTTGAGTCCCTAGTTATCATTCTGCAAGGTTTTTACGAGTCAATGTACTTGCATTTTTCCATCGTCAAATAAACAACCCGAAGTAACCATGATGAGACCCTAGGAATATAAGGCAGGTGACAGCAGCTATAAAGAACACACCTTCGCCAGAATTTACAGCAGCTCTGAGCAGGTTCTCCAGTTCATGAATTTTCGCAGCCTGCCCCTTGTCTAATGTTGGGATGATAGTTGGTCCTTGACGGGTACCAAATTGATAGGCTTTACGAGTATCAGCTAGAACTTTTTCTGCACTTTCACAAGCTGCAGCAATCATATCTATTCTAGTCTGCGAAAAAAGGAAACCAATAATATTTTGAGTGCAATGCAATTCACCTTATGACTCATCCAATAATTTCAATACAATATTTACCTTTAACTTCTCAATCTGTGAAGAGACAGGCAGGTTATGCATCCCCTGAAGTAATTGCTCTCTCTTCAAGCTATCATCTGTTTCTATCTCCGGTAGTAACTTTGAGGACAGCATAACGGGTAGTACTATCTCCAGTGACATGGATATGAACAAAAGCAGAAACAGTGAACTGATTAATACACGACATCTGTTTCTGGTAAAGACTGTATACACGCATTAAAGATCAATTTTCAATTTCCGAGCAAGCCTAACTTTTCTAACAGTAGGACCAGAAAGATTAACATACTTGTAGCATTTTCTGCATTAACGTTCTTCGGGTGTACAACAAAAGCCTTGGAGACCTTCTTAATCTCATCCACGATGTTGAAAAGTTCAAGGTTCACCATAGAATATTGCCCCAAAATATCTTGCCTGGTACATGATCTATGCAAATTAGTATTTTTCCAAAAAAACACCAAAAAGAATATTGTGCATCTTTACTGAAGTAAATAGGACTAGTTACTCGGTCTCTATCTAGCAATAGCATAATCTGTCAAACTTTTCATATTCATAGAATACTGTAGAGAAAGTACAACTGACAAACAAGTTCCAACTCAGGAAGCAGTCGCATGATGATTTAAATGATGCAGTTGAATATTTTCCATAATCATATTGGAGTACAAGCAAATTAGCTTAGATCGTGTTGACGTTTACACTAACCTAGCTGCAGAACTTCGGACAGACCAAGACAAACGACTGCAGAAACAGGAATAACCTATGCTGCAGTATGCTCAAAATGAGCTTAGAGCGTCTCTAAAATAAGTTTTCACAAACGTATCTTCTGAATTCAGGTTCTTCGAGACATCAAAGACTGATGAATGTTAAGTAGGTTAACCCCCACAAGAAAGCTTCCAAGACAGCTTTCAGGAGCACAATATGCAGACTCCTGTATAACTGACGCTTCTCTTCGTCCACATAACCCCTAGATATGCAAAAGGGAACTCGCTAATTGATCTTTTGGCAGGCAATAACTCCCTCATAACCACTATGTTCATAAATTATAGGCATTTTACTGCATTTATTGAAGAACTCGGAAGAAGACTAGCTTGTTCAATTTAAAGGAAACCCTAGCTCGATTTCAATTCTCCTGATTTTATTAACTAATTCCCGCTCTTAGTCAGTGTCGCTTTCCTGCACATCCCCAAACAAGATACGGAAAACAGAAGCAGAGTTAAAATTGCTGGGGAGATCAAAAAAACCATTTTGGAGTTGTGTTGGTGCGAGAGTAGGCATCGAAGTCTTCGAGGATGCGGGAGATGGCTTTGTGGAGGCTGATAGCTCGCATCTTGACGGACTCTAAATTTAGCTGCTGCTGCAGCGCCGCGTTCAGCCTCTCCGCCACTACTACCGGCGGTTGCTGCTGCTGGTTTTGAAGCTGGGAAGGATCCTGCTGCATCCCCGCGTCCATCTCCGCCGGTCGTCGGAACAGTTCTACTAGTGGCCGTTACTGGGTTTCAAAAGAAAATTAAAGAGAGCTGTATAAGAAAATTTTGTTGTTCTCGCGAGAAGAAAACCCACCTTAGGTAATATTATGCACGTCAAAATAAAAATAAAAATAAAAATAAAATAGGAGAATTAGGTTCAACCGTTCAAGCTGGGTCATCCTTCAATTCATTTTAGGAATAAAACTTCAGAAAGTCTAACCTTTTAGCGCTTTTCAAAAGGTAGCACGACAAATACATTTTGTGGTACACAAATTTAGCGTTGACCAGTCATATTTCTAGTAGATTGACACATAGTTCTAAAAAAAAAGTTTATAATTACTAATTTTTTATTAATTTTATAATTTTGAAATCGAGTCCGCTTTGATAAGATATATGAAGAATGTCATTGATTATTTTGACGTCTTTAAACGTGTCGTAAGTTGTATTAAGAAAATTCTAAAAAATTATAATACGTGAAGGTCGAAGAGAATCCTATGTGATGGTATGCAATAAATTTTTTGTTTGATGTTAAAAGATGTATCTCTCAGTGCAATATGAGTGAGTGACCATCAGCCATAACCCTAGAGTAACCATTATGCAACCGCCTCATCTATATCAATAAGACTCAAGTTTGATGACCACTTTGCTAGACACTTCAAAGTAAGTGATGATTTTGTTTTTTGCTTACCAACTTTGTTGATATTTGATAATTATATATTAATATGAATAGTACCTAACTTTGTCCTGGGTACCCAACCTTTGAAATTCATCATTTTGGTCCTAAGGATGGTTGCTTTTTTTTGTCAAATTCCGTCCAACTTCATCTGCTATTCCGTCCAAATTAACACGTAGCTCAACCACATCATGCAGTCACATTATTTTTTGCGCCACATCACTACCTAACTCAGCTAAAATTAAAAATCAAAATGAAATTAAACTCCACTCTTTTCAATTCTCTCTCATTTTTCACATCCTCTATCTCTGTCTCTATCCTCAAACTAAAAAAAAACAGAGGCAACATGCTCGTTGTGCCCTATCATTGGCCACCGATAGCTTCTTTTTGTGTGGTCGAACTTCGGAAGCTCGTGAAGTGGCGAAAGGGTGATGTGGCAATGTGAGGTGGCTGACCCTTGAGTCAGTTTGGACGGAGTAACGGATGAAATTTAACAAAAAAATAACAAACCATCCTTAGGGACTAAAATGACAGGTTTTGAAGATTGAGTATATGCAACGTTAAATACTATATATGTCAATAATTCAAAAAAGTCTCAATAAACAATTAAACATGCCGTTTAAGGAAGTTATTTCAAACGTACTCTTTAAAGAAGTTATTCTGTGAGCTTATCATTTCTATCCCATGTACATATGTACTTAATTATTATATGTGTCACAAAAAAATTACGTGTGGGTCCATTAAAACTCTTCACCACCGTCTGAAAATATATATCGGCAGTCTGCAGACTTCTTCCATCTTATATAAACCAGTTTGCTAATTAGACCGATCTCCAAATCACAAACTTCCTTAATCTCTCATTCATCTTGTTGATATGGCAGTTGATCATCATTATCACCGTAACATAGTTATTCTTCTTCTTCTACTTGCACTTGTTATATTTACAACTGCAGCAAAGGCAAGGCCACTCGATGATGAACAAGTCTACCATGATCTGCAACATCAACACCCACCACCTCTCCTTGCTTCAGCAACGATGTAGGTGGCCAGCAAGGTTGGTCTGGTGTATCGATACAGTAGTGGTAAAGCGGCGAATCAAATGCTTTCAGGGCGACAACTCCCGGTCAAAACTTTGATCAACATTAAACTTTACAAAACCCTTAATTAATTACCACATTTCGACAGTTTAAAACAATTTAAGCCGAATTAAAGTAGGACCAAATTAAGTTGATGGGGTCTGTCTGGGAACAAATAATACACATGGCCCTCCATCACCTTACAAGTAATGACGTACGGCTTAGTCATACACTAATTGTACGATGAATGTTTGATTAAGAAGAAAATTGTATGATTAATATTTTATTTAAGACCAAGTTAAATATAGCACATAGGCTATAGGCATGCCTGAGGTCGTAGTGCATAACTTTAACTTGGTTTCAGAGATATTAGGTTCAAAATTAATCGGTATACATAATTTTCGTGACTCTCTTATGATATTATCGATCCCACCTTAATTGATAGCCGATAAATCCTTTCAAATTAATACGAATTAAAAATATTTGTTTCCTACTCCTCCCTCGTCACATTTTCACCGTCGATTCTCGCCACCATCATCCATCTAAAAAGCGTGAGCACGTTGCACACTTTCTATTATATGATGAGATGACAGTTGGCAAAATATTAAATAAAGACCAGAGATTTTTGAAAATAAAGTCCGGAATATTTGTTGTCGTCCTCGGAGAGTCCGCGATCTCCTCATTAGTGAAGACTAGTGAAGAGCGAGTGGTGGTTGTTCACACAGTCAGTAGTCCAAATCCATTCGAATATCATTTCTTCTTTAGAGGAAGATGGTTGAGGCCAACATTGTTCATTCCCCTCTCGTCACCTACGTCTCCGTCGTCTCCCTCCTCACCCTCTGTCCGCCTTTTGTTATTCTGCTGTAAGTTCTATTTACCCCCTCTGATCTACACCAGCTTCTAATCATTTGAATCTCATAGTTTCTCTGCCCTGGGATCTCTGCTGAATACTAAGCTTGTGCTGTGGTTGCTATTATTCCCGTGGGATTCCATGAGCTTACATTTCACTATCCAAGCAGGACTAAAGAAGAATTGAATCTGCCGCCCCCTGTATAAGTATCATTGTTCTTCAGGCTAATTTCTTGTTTGGCAGTTGCAATTTCGGCCGGCAGGGATAATGAACAAATAGATAATTTTCTTCTTGTTTTGTTGGGTGTTCATTGGTTTCCATTTTGGTATTTTCTATTTTTTTAACACATAAGAAGTGGACTCCTTGTCCCCCCACTGCAGATGGTATACGATGGTTCATGCAGACGGTTCAGTATCCCAATCTTGGGATTATCTGAGTCGTACAGGTTTGAAGGGACTTGTAGATATATGGCCAAGACCAACTGCTACTGCCTGGCAAATAATAGCTTGTTATGCTGCATTTGAGGCTGCACTTCAGCTTCTTTTACCTGGTAAAACAGTTGAAGGACCAATTTCTCCTAAAGGGAACCGACCTGTCTACAAGGTGCTAGTTGCTATACGTTGTTTGTGTTGCTGCATTTCAATTTAGTAGAGAACTCCGTTGTTAGCCAAATAGAGTGAGCTGGTCCAGATCTTTAAACCTTTCTGGTGTATCGAATATTTTGTTTTTTTTATTCCGTTCTGAATTCTTCTTAAGCCTCTTTTTTATGGTTTTGCAGGCGAACGGTGTGCTTGCATATGCAGTGACCATTGTTACATATGTTGGTCTGTGGTGGTGAGCAGTCCATCTGTAAAATTCTATGTCCTTATTTATTAAAGAAAACGAGCTGAGTCTGATAATGTTGTAGTTAGTACGGTAGCCAGTGACTTTTTTTGGCTTTAACTGGCGACCAGCGGGTTTGGAGGTTACATAATCAATTAGCTGGATATTGTTTCTGTTAAGTAGCTGGAAAAGTTGGTCCCTCATGGATGCATGATTTTCTTAATTTTTCTTTGGTTATCCTGATGGTTATGCACTTGACAACATCTTCTGTTCATAATGTTTTGATCTTAACACTTTGATATATGGTTTCCTGAGGGCAACTCTATGTCTCTAATTGGTTTTTATAGTTATCTTCACTGATGCTTGATGCTGAAGGAACTAGTGATTAGTGATTGTGTAATATGCATTTCAGGTCTGGAATATTGAACCCGGCAATGGTTTATGATCACTTGGGAGAAATTTTCTCAGCTCTGATTTTCGGAAGCTTAGTCTTCTGTGTTTTCTTGTATATTAAAGTAAGCGTGTTTCTGCTGAGAATGTACTTGACGATTGTGACTGTTGTTGATGTCGATTTCCTTACCTGAATGTGCTGTTTGTGACAGGGCCACGTTGCTCCATCATCAACGGATTCTGGCTCCCTTGGGAACATAATTATTGATTTCTACTGGGTGAGTTAATATGTGCACAGTTTTAAACTGGTCAAGGAACTAATTGAGGGAACCCACACTACAAATTTGGAAGAGTGTAAAGAAAGTTTGAATGGTGTTAATAATAGTGTACGTTTGCAAAATACAGAAGGAACACAAAGCTGTGCATGATTTGTGTTCTCTTATTCCTTTTGCAGGGTATGGAGTTATATCCCCGAATTGGTAAGAACTTCGACATCAAAGTATTCACAAACTGCAGATTCGGGATGATGTCTTGGGCAGTTCTTGCATTGACCTATTGCTTTAAGCAGGTGAATGAGATTCAATAGTTCACTCAACATAATTGTTGCTGCGTTATAGAATTTTAGAGGGAAGTTCTGTCAAGTAAATGTAGTTTTTCCCTATGTATCCAGTATGAGCTGTATGGAAAAGTGGCGGACTCCTTGCTGGTAAATACAATACTGATGCTGGTGTATATCACAAAGTTCTTCTGGTGGGAGGCTGGGTATTGGAATACAATGGACATAGCTCATGATCGAGGTAAACAAAGTGATGTTTCTTTTTCTTTCGCGGGGATGATGAATTTCATTAAGATGGTGAGATAGAGAGGGTAATCGAATTATACTTAATATCCGGTTATCAGAGAATCGAGCATAGATGACAAGTGGTTTAACCAGGGACTATCTCTAAAAACCTGATCAAAATCGATGAATATAATAATAAAATGAATATGACAGTAAAAGAACATATCCTACTCATATTTTGCACCTTCAGTTATTCAAAATGAATATGATAAATTTTGCTTTTGCTACCGCGCAGCTGGCTTTTATATTTGTTGGGGATGCTTAGTGTGGGTTCCCTCTATATATACTTCTCCTGGTTTGTACCTTGTAAACCATCCGGTGGACCTTGGATCTCAGGTATGGTTTTCCTCCCCATTGTACGGTTCCTTTGCTTCTTGGCATTGTTAAGATGTTTAAGAAATCTAGGGGTCCTTTGGATGCTGGAATTGGGCATTGGGAATTGGTCATCCCCTTTCGATGCTGATGGAAATCTGTCGAATTACTTGTTCTCCTATAGTCAGTGGTGATTGAAATGTCAATGAAGTTGGATTTCCAGAAATAGGACTTATTTTTCCTTGAAAATGAACACAGATCTACTTGCACGTAAAAGCATGTCTTCACAGCATCAATATTGTATGAGTCTTTTCCTTCTTAAGTGTTAGGCGTAAGAACTTACTGTTAAATTCTGCAGAAGCTAATCACTTTGCCACTAACATTTACAGCTCGCACTTTTTATATTGGCTGCTGGTGTTCTCTGCATATATATCAACTATGACTGTGACAGACAGAGGCAGGAATTTCGCAGGAAAAATGGCAAGTGTTTAATTTGGGGAAAGGCTCCATCGAAGGTATCTCATTCCCGTTCTCAAGTTATGAGCTCTATTTTTATTAGATTGTTTTGGGTTAATGAGAACATGGGGTTTTAACAAAGTTGAGTTACTTGTAACAGATTGTGGCTTCTTATACTACCGCGTCCGGGGAGACTAAGTCAAGCCTTCTTCTAACATCAGGATGGTAATAAAAGAACTCGTTTATTTTTTATTTTTTCATCTAAGCATGTGTTGAACAGGTTGTTCTTAGGGTTAGGCTGTCCATTCTGAAAGAATTATAGGGTTCCGTACAGGTTATTGTTTCAGCATTGTTTTCATCAGATTTATTGTTTCAGCATTGTATATGAGTTTCGCCTAGTTAGAGTTACAGCGGTGTTCTTCATTTCTTGTCCAATGGTTGGAAAGTCGTTCATTTGATACCTGAAATGAGTTGCTTTAATCTTGATGTTACAGGTGGGGCTTGGCTCGACATTTTCATTACGTTCCTGAAATATTAGCTTCCTTTTTCTGGTCTGTCCCGGCACTCTTCAATCATGTGAGAGCATAAGACCCTTGCTGACAATTTCCTAGTTATGAAATTTATAATCTTCTGAGTAACTAAATTGTCTTTGCTGAATCAGTTTATCCCCTACTTCTATGTGATATATCTGACCATCCTTCTTGTGGACCGAGCTACACGAGATGATGATCGCTGCCGTTCGAAGTAAGTCTCGATTTTTATTACAACCGAGATACTTCTGGACCTTGCTTGTAACTTGAATAAGAAATATAATGTCATCCATCCTGCAGGTATGGAAAATACTGGAAGATATACTGCGACAAGGTTCCTTACCGCATTATACCCGGAATCTACTGAAGTTATATTCCAAAAGGATCTGCTGTGCCGGTTAACCGCATTGGATCCGCTGTGCTCGTTAACCCCTAACTGGTCACTTAATGATACCATGAAACTGTTAGTGTCCAGTTGGTAATTGCCTTCTTGTTAGGTAGGCCTTCTAATTCGACCATTGAGAGCTAAAACGGACATCGATCGGCCCTTCTGGATGTGATTTGCATGTGTTGATTTTAATTTAATCTTCTTGATCATCAACTTCTTGACTTCGATAATACTGAAACTGATAAAAGTCCACAAAAACAAGCAGACATTAGTTTCTCTCGTGATTCACCATTACTCTATCCAATCGAGTCGGATTTTGGAGAAAGTCAGCCCGGACAGAACGCAATTTTCCTACATCTGCGATTTTCATTCGTTGTTACGGTGAGTCTGCAGAGCAAGTGACTCCCAATTCAAGTAACGAAACCAGATACCGATGCACCTTCTCTGATAAGGACGATGAAGTTGTTCCGATATTTCATTGTCAATATTGGCTGATATGGACAATTCCGTTGGTGGGAACAAATTTGGGCTTATCACTGACGATTCTGTCCGGCAGAGCTGCCTTAACGTAGTCGCGGATATTAAAACCGTCTTTGAACATTTCATGCGTCGGCCTTATCCCAGAAAACATCTCCAGTACCACAATCCCAAAGCTATACACATCCCCTTCCTTTGATGCAGCACTACCCATCCCACATTCTGCAAATACTTCTTTAAGTGTTAGTTTCACTTCTTTGATTCAAAGATAATCAGAAGAATGCAACACCAACTTGATGAAAGGTCACAACTTTATTTATCTGGTGCAGCGTAACCGACTGTTCCTTGTATGCCGATTGTGCTTGTCCTCGCATTACTCTTCGACAGAAACTTTGCTAGGCCGAAATCACTTACATGAGCCATCATGTCACCGTCAAGAAGTATGTTGCTCTGATTCAGATCATGGTTGAACCAGACTCAAATTATTACGGAATCCATTATCCATGGGGTACAGCCACTTCTCCAAACTCCCGTTAGCCATGTATTCAAAAACCAGAGCTTTGAATTCTTCTCCTTTGTGATCCAAGCTGGAACAGTAAGACACGACCTTCACAAGATTCCTATGCCTGATACTTCTCAATGCATTACACTCTGCTGCCAGGCTATTATATGCCTTGTCGTTTTGCTGCAAGTTGAGCACCTTCACAGCTACTAACGTATCATTTTCATCTTCTAGTTTGGCTCGATAAACAGTACCAAAACTGCCAGAACCAATCAATCTCTCTGGTGAGAATCTGTTAGTTGCTCTGTAGAGATCTCCATAAGAGATTCTCATGAAATTGTGTGTTCTTGGATCTTCCAGTGATGATGGTTTCTTCTTTGACCTTGCCTTGACTATCAACTCGATGGCTAACAATGAGAGAAGGAATAGACCCACAGATGCTATAACCGCTGTCAGCACAACTGTTCTAGAATTTATTCTGTGCTTGGCAGCTTTAGTTGTGCAGTTTGGGAGATGGAGCTCTGATACACCACCCCAGAGCCTGCTATTTCCCATCAACGATATTGATGTAGCATTTGAAAAGATTCCTTCTTTAGGTACCTGGCCTTGGAGATGATTGAATGAAAGATTGAGATATCGAAGAAGGTTGTTGTTTCGAAGATCCGATAAGATCACTCCTTGTAATTCGTTGAGCGAAAGGTCCAGCTCTCGTAGGCCTTTCAGAGAAGGTAAGGATGGAGGGAGGGTGCCATTGAATGAGTTACTTTGCAAATAGAGATATTTGCCCTTGCAATCTCCAATTGTGTTTGGAATCCCCCCTGTCAGGATATTATAAGAAATATCCAAAGCGTTCAAATTGTTCAGCTTCCCTAATTCTGGACTCTAGAGGCAAGTCTCCAGTGAACAAGTTGTGTGACATGTTCAATAATTTTGATAATGAAGGAAGACGAAAAACTTGGCTAGGTATAGCTCTGGTGAGTTTGTTTCTCGAAATATCCAAGTAAATCAACTGGAGACATGATCCAAGACTCACAAGAATAGCACCTTTGAGATTGTTGATCGAAATGTCAAGTTCGGACAGCTTAGTGAGGTTGCCAATGGACGGGGGAATTCGACCTGATAACTGATTTCCTGTCAACCGCAAGCTTTGCAAGTCCTTGAACATACTAAAGTATGAGGGAGTGGATCCTTCGAACCGATTAAACGAAAAGAGTTTAGATTGACATATCTCTGCAGGCCTGCATCATGAAGTAGTCCGTTTATGTAGTTTCCTGAAACGTCCAGTGCAGTGGGTTGGACAGAAATGTTGGCTATGGAGTTCGGTAGAATCCCTCCAAAGTTTTTGTCAGTTATGATTAACCATTCCAGTTGGCTACAAGTTTGCAGGCCGGTTAGGAAATCGAAGTCCCACGAGGAATTACTTCCGAGACAATTGATCCCAACAGATAGCAAGTTTAGCAGGGGCAAGTTCCCAAGGCAAGTGGGGATTTGTCCTCAAAAATCATAGTTGTTCATGTTCAGATGTTTCAGCTGTGTGGCGTTGCAGAACGACTCAGGAATCATTCAGAAAAACTTGTTCTTGGAGACGGCGAAATACTGGAGGTCTGGTAAAGTGAAGCCTATGTCCACCGGCAAAGAACCCTCAAACTGATTCAAGGGATGGCAATGATGTTGATAGATGTTATGTTAAAGAACGACACAGGAATTTTACCCGTAATTTGGTTCAGTCCGAGGGAGATGGATTTCAGTCTCTTTAGGTTGTTTCCTCAGCTTTTGGGAATGGTGCCCACCAAGTTGAGATAAGCAGCTCCGAAATCGATCAGGTTGGTCAGGTTCCCAACCGAATGCAGAATTTCTCCTGTCAGGTTATTGATCCCGAACCTGATGATCTCCAGCTTCAACAAAGATCCAATTTCGGCAGGTATGTTTCCTTTCAGGAAATTATTCTGAAGCCTCAGGATCCTGAGGTTGGAGCATCTCGTCAGGTTGACAGGGATGACACCGTCAAAAGAGTTGCTGGTGAGGTTGAATTCCTCGAGCTGGAGAAGATTCCCGATCTCTAGCGGAAGGCTGCCGTGGAAATGGTTGTTCTCGAGGTTGATAAGCTGAAGGAAGGTGAGATTTCCGATGTGAGGAGACAGAGTGCCAGCCAGGTTGTATCGATTGAGGACCAGAGTGGTGACTCTAGTTTGTTGGACGTCGCAGGAGACTCCGATCCAGTTACAGAAATGACCGGAGAATCTGAAGTGGGTCAGTGGTGATGGAGTTCTTGAATTGAAGCAGGGCTAGTTGGTCGGTCTGGTTGTTGGTTGCAGCATTTGCTTGCAGAGGATAGAAAAGGAGATTGAGAATTAGAAGAGAGGAGAGTAGTGGAGTTAGTGGGTTGAATAACTGTCAACACATTTTATTTTTGACTCGTTATAATTAGTAGAGGAAGGACTTTGGAATTTATAGCTGCGACTCAGACACCGTCCGGCGGTCAAGTTCTCCTTTGCAATTTGTTATAGATTTTAGACGATGACGACGAGAAGAAGAACAAATCAACCCTTCTTAGAAAATTGTCTATACCTTTGTGTTGACCACAGTAGGATCAGCAGGGTTAGAGTGGACTTCTTTGTAGAACAGAGGAAGGATCTTCTCGATAGGATCATGAAATACGCTGCTTCCCTCGGCATTTAAAAGCTATTCATTGGAATGAATCATTTAGGTTGGTACACTAGATTGATTCTACCGCTATTGAGATTTCTCGGTGTAAAAATTATCAACCGATCAAAGACATCTATGAAATGCCTATATGTAACTCAGTATATGTGCTGTACTATACACGCATGCAAGTGAGGTTTATATGCTATAGATAATCTTCGCAAAATAATTTTTACAGTTTAAATAATTTCAAACTTACTTATTATTAGTTATGTGACTGAAAGTAGGCCAGCCAAACGGGTACTTAGTAATCAGGCTATTATAGAAGATATAGAACTGATAGTTCTAAGGCCGAGTCTTTAGATGTAACCTGAAAGTAAAGAACACCGGGAGTGCCTAGGCGAAAAAGACCAGCAACTAGTCTAAGTTACACACACTGTTTTATCAGAAACCCATCTACTTCAACTTTTCTGCAGAATTCAATTCTGTATCAATGATGTTTCTTCACAATTCCGTCAAACATACCATCAGCAAAAGAGCTCCTGAAATGTTCCGGAAAAACTGGACCGGGAAGCCTGAACTTCATGGAGAAGGGGCCTGGCGGGCAGAGGTTTTGGGATTCCATGAAGAAGACTTGCGGTGGTTTTTCGACCACCTGTTCTCCGGTGTTCGTCACCCCTTGTATCTCTATGAACCCACTTGGATCGATTTGACACCTGAAGCTCCCTGTGTTCACATATTTGACCCACACCAGGCTTAATTTGAGCAGTTAATAGTTTAAAAGACAAGTCACATTGATAAAACGGAAGAAGGGCAGGAGAATTGCCGGACACTTACCGTCATTGCCAGAAACACCAGGCAGAGAGATACGGAAGTTGTAGAACTCGTCGCTCTCTCCAATGTTCATTTGTCCAATACCTGTAGTAATACTCTGCATAGCAGCAGCCCCCGAGAGTGCGATAGCTCCTCTGTTTCTGTTTAGGATGTTTGCATACTCAGCTTCGGTAGTTCCAGTTGGAAAGAAAACCAAGGATGGGTCTTCTGCAGGTGCCGGTTCAACTGGGAGATCACCAGTACTGGCATCAGCATCATTAGTACCAGCGTCGGCTACAAATGGGTCGAAATAATTCAGGGGCACAGCATTCAGAGGAGGCACATTCAGAGGAGGCGCATCATAAACTTGTTCAGGATTGATCGACTCGGGTTGACTGTGTGCACGCTTGGTGGAAGACCTGAAGTACACTTACCAGTCAGTCAGATGTAATGTCTAATACTAAGGAAGTGCAAGATTTACCAAATATGATATATCATCCACAAAAATCAAGATAATTGAATAAGCAAGCCTGCTGATAAGTGGATATGCAAGTTGTGATAACGCTGTGCAAATTGTTGTTGCATTTTGCCAGCCGAATCTAAACTGCCCGACACAAATCATCTCAATACTCGAACCATAATTTTAATGGTGATGAACAAGAGCTAAACCAGATTCCAGCAAGATACTCGAGCACATAGGTTGTGACAAACAGTGTATTTATATACACACATAAAAAAACTGAGATGAAATTCTATCTACTCAAACAAGGTTACAAAGTTGAGATTGTACTCGTAGTTCAATCGAATAGGACAAAGAAATCTAAAGTCCTTACTGTATTAATATTGGGCAGAGGATCTAAGAGCTTCTACCAGAAGGCAAAGTTTATGAAGAGAACTACTTATCTAACATCTTCTACAAAGGGAAAACCTATAGTACTTAATTGAGAACACCCAATCAGATCATGAGAAAAGGAAAATATGGAACCAAGACAAAACAAACAAGAAGTGAAATAAAAGACTTCTACGTTAGAGCTTTAAACCATACATCATTGATCACAACTCAAAGTTTCCGTAGTCTTCTGGTAGAGAAAATGCTCAACAATTGAATAGTAAAGAATATACATTTACACTAGCTGCTCAAACAAACGAAGGACTGAACAAATCAAATGGTTTTACCTACTATTTGAACAAAACATGTGAATAGAGCTATATACAATCAAATAATGGCAGAAATCAGCTCAAGAAAAAGGTAGTCGGTCACTGAACCTCAAAACGATGAAATTGTTAGTGGAGACTTCTGCTTTCCTCATGTTTCTTTGCTGAGGGTTGGAAAAGTAAGAGATACCAAAGATTTTACGATTTGATAAACCTCAAGAGTCTAGACAGAGCTGGATGGAAACAGCACCTGGACCTTGCCTACACTATATAGCAGATAAAATAACGCTTCCTAAGTGAATATTACTAATCAGCCCTCGTCACTTTCTACAGTCAGAACCTTCTTACCATGTAAAGGTGCTACACAATTATGTCATTGAACAAGAATGAGAATCTAACCCCCAACCATCACGAGAAAAGCCCCGTTTACATTTTGCACCAACCAGAGCGGTTAAGCTTTCTTTGGGGTGCATTTAATGAGAAAATATCCTCTTTCTAATAAGATAAATGAATGCTTCAGGTCTTCAACAATATCTTGTAACGTACGATGCCATTTGTTTCGATCGAAACCACACGTGGCATAACGATGCATAAAGGATGCGCATGCATTGACAGAAGCAATAATTCCTAGAGTAACAAGGAAGTGAAGGGAGCATTATCTAGATCAAGCCTAGAAGATTTCTTTCCTCTTTCAGGAAAAAAGGACATGACAACTGCCAGCACCTACGCAGAAATCAACAGCATTCAACTTGAATAAGGGTAGAAAAAGTAGCATTACCGACATGGAAACTCGCATTTGGTATTATAATAGGTACTTTTGTCACAATTATATGCCTTCGTTAGAGCTGTTCCTTACAAAAAAATGCACACATAATTCATATAGATACACCTTGATGCCTTTTGTTTTAGGAATCAAACTTCATACTTTGAGTCAGGTACTGTTACCTACCTGTCTATGTTCGAACGGTTTGTTTTCTTAGATTGAAAGTCCATCTCAAGGTTTAAACTAGGGTTAGGCCTTTACTAATGACGTCTATCTAAGAAGCAATCCAAGTCTGCTAAACAAAGCTCAAAGATGGGTTAGGTGAACAATGACCCATTATACTGAAGAAATGTTTGTCACATACAGAAGTCTACATAGATCATCTCATACTCATTCCAGAGTCTTGTGATGTCATAAATATAAATAACATGAGTGAATCTATCTCCAGCATGAAAAATATTCTTAAAAGCTGAGTAACCATGTTTTCACTCAGAAATTATCAAGAAGAATAGCATCAATGCAGCCAAGTAGCACAGTTATGTTCTAGTTGAATATTGAAACAAGAATAATAACTAACCATCTTCTGGACTTTGATAAATTAATAAAGGTCATGCTCATGAAATGCAGTCATCAAATGAACAATGTTAAATTTTTTTTGGTATAAAGCCTCAACAGCAAACCGCAACGCTGAATTATTCTTTCATAACAGGAAAGAATCAAACAATGAGCAAGAATTGAACAGCACTAAAATTTCAACAATGAAGTTTAGGTTCGAAATGAAATGATAGGATCATAGGGAAGCATGCTGATTGTAACCCTATGCAGCAAAAACACTCGGAGCAATAACAGACGCGTTTCTTCTTTATAAAACCAACTCCGCTATACATACATAATGCATTAAAAACAGCAAGGATCAAAGCCTGCTGGATAAATTGAACAGAGTTGCAAGCGGAATCAAAGTTAACGGTACAAAACATTTGAAATGGTGGAACAAGGATTACAAGATTGAGCTCGAAGTCTTAACGAGAAGCAAACAAGTACCTTCCCGGAGTAGTCATCGGAAGAGAGAGTTGGGACCGAGTGTTCAGCTCCTGTTGCTACTGCTACGACGGAGGCGAGTAGAGGAACTTCATCAGCAAAGTGAGTACTCACTCGTCCTAAAGAGTCAAAATGGTCGAAGGACAAAGAGTCCAGACCCTTCGTGGCTCTGTAACGGCAAACGAAAAGCTCCTTATTTGTGTTTGGGCCATAGGTGGAACTTGGGCCCAGTAATATTTTTCTTAGTCGAAGGCATCAATTCTTAATACACCGGAGAAGAGATAACATAAAAAAATATAATGAAATAATACAATAACATAAGTCGAAATATCTATCAGTAATATTATAAAATGTAAAGATTCATGTGCGTAATACGTATTTGCCAAAACAATTACCAATTGTATATTCCAACCCAAACTATCAATCGAGTTTGGTCAGACGTGGAACGCCCAACTTTTTATTTATGATTGTCGGTAACAAATGAACCTGGATCTACGGCAAGTACAATATTTTTACACATATATATCTTGTTGTACTTAGGTATACTATACGTGTACGTGCAATTGTGTTTTGTCTATTGACTATTGTACCTACTCGTTGTACACATTTGTGTATGAGCTAGTTTGTACTTGCACTCATATGTGTATTTTTACCCGTTTTCATGCTTTGTGGTATCTTTGATATAATTTCGTATGAATCACATTTTTCGAATATCTGAATCTTTCATTCAATCATCTCCAAGGTCAGGTATATAAATCTATCAAAATAAATTCTACAATTACCATTTTTTATGATACTTTTCAATTTCACGTGGAATCCAGATTCCACTACCTAAAAAAAGGAATCTTTTCAAATGTTACTGCAATATCGTTGATGGGAAATAGCAGACTCTGTGGTGGTGTTTCAGAGCTCCATCTCCCAAACTGCCCAAATAAAGCTGCCAAGCAGAGAAAAAGAAATAAAACAGTTATACTGATCACAGTCATCTTTGGGTATATTTCTTCTCTCATTGTTAGCCATCAAGGCAAGAAGGATGTCAAAGAAGAAACCATCATTACTAGAAGATCCAAGAACACACAATTTTATGAGGATCTCTTATAACGATCTCTACAGAGCAACTAATAGATTCTCACCAGAAAGTTTGATTGGTTCTGGAAGTTTTGGTACTGTTTATCAAGGCAAACTAGATGATCAAAACGACAGGCTAGTAGCTGTGAAGGTGCTCAACGTACAGCAAAACGACGAGGCGTATAAGAGCCTGGCAGCAGAATGTAATGCATTGAGAAGTATCAGGCATAGTAATCTTGTGAAGGTCGTGTCTTACTGTTCCAGCTTGGACCACAAAGGATGGAGAAGTGGCTGCACCCCATAGATAAGGGATCCCATGATTATCTGAGTCTGGCTCAAAGACTCAACATTGCAGTAGATGTGGCTAATGCACTGCACTATCTCCACGACCTATGTGAAACTCCTGTCGTCCACCCTGATCTGAATCCGAGCAACATACTTCTTGACGGTGACATGATGGCTCATGTAAGTGATTTCGGCCTAGCAAAGTTTCTGTCGAAGAGTAATGCGACGGCAAGCACAATCTGCATACAAGGAACAGTCGGTTACGCTGCACCAGATAAATAAAGTTGTGACCTTTCATCAAGTTGGTGTTGCATTCTTCTGATTATCTTTGAATCAAAGAAGTGAAACTAAAACTTAAAAAAGTATTTGCAGAATATGGGATGGGTAGTGCTGCATCAAAGGAAGGGGATGTGCATAGCTTTGGGATTGTGGTACTGGAGATGTTTTCTGGGATAAGGCCGACGCATGAAATGTTCAATGACGGTTTGAATATCCGCGACTACGTTAAGGCAGCTCTGCCGGACAGAATATCATCAGTGATAAAGCCCAAACTTGTTCCCACCAACGGAATTGTCCATAGCAGCCAATATTGAGAATGAAATATCGGAACAGCTTCAGCGTCCTTTTGTCAGAGAAGGTGCATCGGTGTCTGGTTTCTTTACTTGAGTTGGGAGTCACTTGCTCTGCAGACTCACCGCAACAACGAATGAAAATTGCAGATGTTGTAGGAAAATTGCATTCTGTCAGTGCTGAATTTCTCCATAACCCAAGTCGATCTGTCGGGGTTAATCAGCAAGAGAGATACTAATAAGTCCAGCCGCTTTCCCAACGGTCTAATGTTCCAGCTTGTTCTTGAGCCTGGAAGTTATGGGCCTCTTGGGCCATCTATCTTTGTAAGTGGGGTTGGATTGGTCTTGGGCCGGGAGATTTACCACCGTAGGTCCAGTCCCTCTCGTCTCTCTCTCTATCTGTCCCTCTCCTCTCTGTAGTCTGTCCTCTCAAGCCTCATCTCTGTCTGACTCCCATTCGTTAACACTCTGTCTCTATCCACAGAAAAAATCCATTGACTGATGGCTCTCTTCATATTTCATATATGTATTCCATATTTGTTATGAGCTGGTTGTTAGCAAGTCTCTGTTGTCATATTTTATATTAATATGGGCATGCATGGGTCAGCAAGACAAAGTCATTTTTATATTAATTGTTGGATTAGTGTTCTTATAGTGAAGGGATCACTTTATGAACTTCACTTTGTGTACTTTGTGGAATAGTTGATAGAATAACTATGTAAAACTGCGTAGATAGTTTTTCAACTTTTTATTAAACATTGAATTATCTGTACTGCCGGCTTGATCTAGCCACTACATCTGCTGCAAAGAACCAGAGCATTGGAACTGCTCCAAGATAGGACGTTGCTGTAAGTATCATTGAAAGAAAACTATTATAATCATGGTTTTAGCCAAACTGACCGCCACTGACCCTGCTCCCAGATGGGACAAACATTGTCAACAAGTCTTTTCATTAAGAAAATAATACTACGTAGCTGGCAGCCGAGGGAGAAAGTAGTTTCCCAGATGGGACTCACAATAATTTTCTAGTACAAAATTCTAAGTCATTTGGATGCGGTAGAAAAGCAGTTTCTCCGAACTTGATCAGTCTACTGTGTGACGATGATGAAGCTTCTTTTCATTACTTCATTGCTACTACTCCTTCTGTGGCCACAGCCAGCCGCAGCTGATCATGTTCCAAGCAACGAAACCGACCGACTCGCCCTGCTCCACTTCAAGCAAGCAATCACCCGCGACCCGAATGGGATCCTCACTTCCTGGAATCAATCATCCCATTTCTGCCACTGGTTTGGAGTCACTTGCCACCCGATTCGCAACCGAGTCGCCTCCCTCGTCCTCCCTGGCCAAAATCTCGCCGGCACTCTCTCCCCCCATATATCGAATCTCACTTTCCTAAACTCCATCAACCTTAACTCCAACTTCCTACGTGGTCTGATCCATCCTCAACTCGGCAACTTACGCCGCCTGCAGAACCTGAATCTCTCCCACAACTTGTTCCAAGGTGAAATCCCAATCAACCTCACTCTTTGCTCCAACCTCAGGTTTCTTCTGTTGGGGGATAATAACCTGACAGGTCAAATCCTTCCTGAAATCGGATCGCTCAGATTCCTGCAGCGTCTGAGACTCGGAACGAACAATCTGACAGGAAACCTCCCTGCTTCTTTGGGGAACCTCTCCATGCTTGTTAATTTCGGCGCTGCGTATAATCAGTTAGACGGTGAAGTTCCTGAAACCTATGGCAGACTTTCGAGGATGGAATTATTCGCTGTCGGGATCAATCGCCTTTCCGGCACCATTCCTGCGTCGATTCTCAACCTCTCGTCACTCCAGATACTGACATTCACTGACAATCAGATGGAAGGGGATTTGCCGGAGGATATTGGTCTCACTCTGCCTAATCTCCAGGCTTTTGCTATTTCCAGGAATCGGTTTACAGGAAAACTCCCTGTCTCGTTTTGCAATGCCTCCAACCTGGAAATGCTGAATATGAATTGGAATCAATTCCATGGCCGAATCCCTAACTGCCTTGGGAATTTGCTCAGCTTTCAAGATCTTGACATTGGTGCTACTAACCTTGGAAGCAATTCTACCGGGGACTTTGATTTCATCAACTCGCTAGCGAATTGTAGCCAGTTGAGACACCTTGGTGTCGCGGTAAACAATTTGGGAGGCCGGCTTCCCGATTCGATAGGGAATTTATCAGCAGCCACGTTCGCGGATCTCTGGATTGATACGAACTACATCACGGGCGAAATTCCTGCAGGATTGGAGAATCTGAAAGGGTTATCTGATTTGGACTTGGCGGATAACGTTTTCTCCGGGAAAATTCCGCCTTACATGGGGAATTTCCCCAATTTGCAAAGACTGGAATTAGGAAGTAACCAACTCCAAGGTCAGATCCCATCCTCCTTATGCAACGTTTCCCAGTTATTCGAGCTGAACATTTCGCATAATCTGTTACAAGGGGATCTCCCTCCGAGCATTGGAAGCTGTCAGAAGCTGACTACGTTGGATGTTTCTGGAAACCAACTTACAGGATCCATCCCGGTAGAGCTACTCCGAATTTCCTCCTTGTCAAGTACGCTAAACTTGTCGCGTAACTCGTTTACCGGCCATCTACAGCCGGCTACAGGTGGCTGGAATCTACCATCTCTAACAGGAATAGATATTTCCTACAACAACCTGACAGGTGAAATTCCTGCAGCAATCGGCGAATGTAAATCCCTCGTGTCTCTATACCTCCAGAGCAACTCCTTCAACGGGAGCATTCCTGAAGCAGCTTTGGCATCTTTGAGAGGAATACAATACATCGATCTCTCCCGAAACAATTTAACCGGACCGATCCCTGCTCGTCTACAGACCATGCCTAGTCTTCAGTACTTGAATCTTTCTTTCAATGCTCTTGTTGGAGAGGTTCCAACGAAAGGGATATTCACAAACGCAAGCTCGATATCATTGACCGGGAACGAAATGTTGTGTGGTGGAGTCTCGATGCTCCATCTCCCTAAATGCAGAAATGCTTTCTCAAAATCTGTCAAAGTTAAGTTGGCAGCCATTATTTCCGTCTTGGTCTTTCTGTCCTTAATCTTGGGAGGAGCATTATCGTTCTACATGAGACGGAGATTAGCAAAGCGAAAGAAGGTTGAAGAGAACGAGCCAGGGAACTTGGAGAAAGTGTCGTACAAAGATCTCCATCAAGCAACTAACGGATTCTCTTCGGACAACATAATCGGATCAGGCGGGTTCGGGACTGTGTTTAAAGGGGTACTGGTACTCGAGAATAATAATACTGAAACTTCTGTAGCTGTTAAAGTGTTGAAAAATACAGGAGACAAGAGAGTAGGTAGGAGTCTTAAAGCTGAGTGCAAGGCGTTGAGAAATGTTCGTCATCGGAATCTTGTGAGGCTGATAACTTACTGCTCCAGCTTGGACTACAAGGGTAATGAGTTCAAAGCCTTGGTGTACCCGTTCATGGAGAACGGAAGCCTCGAAAAATGGCTTCACCACTCGGAACAAGTCACCAGCAGCTTAAGCTTGATACAAAGGATTAACATTGCATTGGATGTGGCGACCGCTCTGCACTATCTGCACGAGCTGAGTGGTGGGGTGTCGATAGCGCATTGTGATCTGAAGCCGAGCAATGTACTGTTGGATGGAGACATGGTGGCTCATGTTGGCGATTTTGGCATGGCGAGGATTCTATCATCGACAGCAGAAATTGGTGTTGCCCAGAGTGATGAAACAGGCAGTACTGGGACTGTAAAAGGAACTATCGGATATGCTCCACCAGGTAAGCACTGCAAATCCTGTTATGATATGAATACGGTAAATATAAGGCTGTTGCGAAACCGAGTCTAGTCGAACTCATTATTTTCAAGCTTGACTTGTTACTTTCTAGGCAAGTTCGAGTTAGAAAATTTTAGCTCAAGCCTACTCAAGTCTAACTCGTAGTTACCCTTGACGAGCCACACTCGAGTTCAATTCGAGCTTCGCTCATAAAACGACTTGATGGGTCTAATTTGAGCTAAAGTTGAAGGTCGTATCCTAAAAAACATTGACGAGTCAAGCTAAAAAACAACACATACTAAAATTTACAAATTTCTACTTTTCTCATTAGACACACACTTAAACAATATACGACTTGTATTTTCATTTGTACAATCACATGTTATATAATTGAGCCAAGTCACGAACGAGCTTTTTTTTTCGAGCGGAATGCCAATCAGCTCACGAGTGGCTTGGATCGTCAACAGAGCAGCGTAAAATGCAATTGCTGGTTTGTGAATTATTACTATGAAGGAAAGAGTTGGTGATAATGATTGATGGGTACTGATATTATTACAGAGTATGGAACGAGTGTAACGGAAGGTACGAAAGAAGGGGATGTGTACAGCTATGGGATCCTCGTGATGGAAATGTTCAGCGGGAAGAGACCCACAGAGATGTTTGGAGGCAGGAGCTCCTGGTTGAGTTTGAGAGAGTGGGTGAAAGCTGCATTGCCAAATGAGATATGCAGTAGGGTGTTGGATCCAAAGCTTTGTTTTGAACACGATAGGACAACAACGGGGGAAGCGAAAGAGCAGATGAACAAGTGTCTGGTGTCGCTGCTTGAAATTGGAGTAGCTTGCTCTGCTCACTCGCCTCGAGAGCGTATGAAAATGGCTGATGTTACGCTTGCAGTGTCTTCGATCAGGGATTCTTTCTTACGATATTCAATCCCCCCACGCAGAGCGCGTTTGCACAACTAATTGCTCACTGTGTACGCTATTGCCCATTAGGTATATGCTAATTCTGTCATCAAATTACTTATTTTTCAGAAACAAGATGTTTAATCGGAGCTCAGGTAGTGCCTCGTTGTTCATCCGTGAATGAAGTTATCAGTATGTACCCTGTAGATGGCGACGACAAGGAGGTTGGCCAAGCCGCAGGGAGTACCTTGTACTGTTATAATTAGTTATTGTGTGGAATAATTAGTTATACCGTCTAACAAATGATCATAGACAATTATAATTAGTGTTTAGGTAGTGTAACTAATTATATTAAATTTGTGTAATTAATTACAAAAAATTATAACTAATTATTAAATCGTATAGCATACAGATAATTATAATTAGTTACAGATGATTATAACTAATTATGAAAGATAATCGAAATTTGACTAAAATTTAAATGATTACAACTAATTATGGAAGATAGTCGGAGTTTGACTAGAATTTCACCAAAGCCTCGCTAAGATCATAGCCAACCGCCGGCTAACTCTGGCTGGAGGCGGGGTGGCTGGAAATTTTGAAAAAAATAAAATTAATGTATATAAATGACTTAATTATTCACTTAAATGATAAATCTACCATATTAAATGAGTTAAAGAGTCAAATTTAGATCTAATTGAAATGGATGTGTGAGAAAAATGATTAATTTTTAATTGTCAAGAACAGGTTTTCCGGGACCATACCGGATTCCTTCTGCAACGCCACGCAGCTGCGAATGCTCGACATGAATGAGAACAGTTTCGTGGGACGAATTCCCAATCTTGGGAATTTACCTCGTCTGAACTGGCTGTCAGCCGGATTCAACCGTCTTGGCCAGAATTCGACAGGTGATTTCGAGTTCTTAACCGGCTTACAGAATGATACTGAAATGCAACGGTTTGTCATAAAGGGTAACAACTTCAGAGGCACTTTCCTAGCTAGCTCCATGGCTAACCTCTCAGTCCAACTAACGAAACTCAACGTTTCATTGAATCATATACGAGGACGTATTCCTTCCGGTTTGGACAAATTAGTCAACTTAGACCTCATGGATCTATCATTTAACCTCATGCAGGGCGCTATTCCGCCCTACTTTACAAAGCTCCACAACTTGCGGAGCTTGCATTTGGCAGGAAACCGATTCACAGGTCGGATTCCCCCCTCCATTGGCAACCTTACTCAGTTGCTTGAACTAGACATGTCCAGCAACAGACTTGAGACGTCAGTTCCTTCGAGTCTAGGGTCGTGTACCGAGTTGATCTACTTTGACATTTTGAGTAACAACCTTGGTGGAAGTCTACCTCAGGAGGTGTTCAATCTTATTATGGGTCCCTCGAGGATTCTGACAGACGCTCAAACCAAAGCCAAATCTAAGAGTTATGCAGAACAGATTCACACGGCCAGATCACATAGCAGTGGAAGAATCAAATCATTGACAAAATAAAATAGACAAGTCAGAAGCACCCCACAGTTACTGAAGTGCTGATGAAATAGTATTCATTTCCAGCAGCAGTAAAAACAATTCAGTACAAAGAGCAATGTACATAGTAGTTAGTGGCTTGGCTTCCAAATTAACTCCCTCTTTCTTCAAACATAGGTATACTACAATTCTAAACCTAAACGCCGAAAGCCCTATTCCTTACCAATACGTGAGTTAACTTGCTTTGCAATTCCAATAACACCCCAGTCTTTTTCTAATTACTATACCCTACTGTGTGATAAATAAGAAGTTCACAGACAGACCATACCCGGCTCATTGTGCACAACTGCTGCCGCCAAAAGGGTATCTAAGTGGGTTGGTTCAACTCAACCAAAGTGCTAGTATAGCAATCTTGACTAGCTAATGAAACTTTACCCACTGTTGCAAAATCAATCACCATTGCCCTTCTTTCCTGCCCCGAGACCTAGTTAGTTTGTCGTCTGTGTATCCATTAGTTTCTCCGTCCTGGAGGTTCGTGATTCTTAACGGGTGAGCTTCCGTGTTGAAAACCCATTCGTCTAATGAGATGACAGATGTCGGCGAGAATAGGAGGTACAGATACTTGAGGGTCTCGGCAAGGAAGAAGCTTTGCATCATGTTGTCTTTTATGCCAGTATTCACCTGCAATAAGCATTTTGAAAGTTTTAGCAGGCACAAACTTGCACTTAATCATCAAGCCATGTCGACAAACATCATATAATGATTACACGAGAAACATATCTTAATTTTTCAACCTTTTGGGGGATGGAGTCAAACTGCATGCAAGATCACATAACTCATAACCAATTGGGGATGGAAACGCAGTTTGGCCACACAGTGAAAACATTAGTGAATTTATTTAAGTGAGAACCCTTCTATGCAATGCCAACGACAACGAATTTGACCTCCTATGGAAGGCCTGGAAAGTTGAATGCATTTCATATGACTCAGGATCAATAAGATACTTACATCCTTCAGTCCAACGTATCCACCCTCAACACGCGAGTTCTTTTCAAATGCTTGGAATATGTTCCAACCCCACTCCTGGTATGTTTTGTTGCCCGTTAAACGCCAGAGGTAAAAGAGCGACTCCACAGTTTCAGGCCTCAATATGTTCCAAGATGTACCGACACTCATATCCTGACAAGTGAAGCACAAAAGAACGATAAGAAAATGCCAGTAATTTGTTGCAAACTTTAAGAAATAGATGTACAACCTGTCCAGATCGGAAAAAATAGTTCTCTCCAGCCAATTTTGTTGGTGTTGATTGGTAGAAGTTGTAACACGTCCAAGCAAGCTGCAAAGAAAAAGTATATTAGTCTTCCACCCAAAGGGCTCAAAGAAAAGGATAACCCGATCTCATTTCCAACTGACAAGAAGCTCAGGAAATACTCTCTCAAGAAACTCGGACCACCTTACACCTTTTGACTAGCTTATTCAATTACTTATCCAGAGCTGGCCCCAGCCTGCTATATATTAAACACCCTAATTACAGTTCAGCCCGGAAATGGAGGGAATGGCTCCTAAGGCCTGAGCTAACAATTTGACCAGAATGAATATGCACATGTCCATTCTGTTCTGTTGTGCATTAGACGAATCAGCAGGACTCTTATACGTGAATTTTTTTATGGAATTTAGCCAATATACTAGACAAACCAAAAGATCACAGTGAACTCTCTGGGACATGTCACGAATACCTCTTCAGCAAGTGACAGCATTCTCTCAGATTCAGCTTGCTCATAACCAGATGATCCCAAGGCCAGCATCCCCGGAGCAAAGCATGCTAATTCATCCATCTGACCAAATAAAGGGAAAATCAATAATATGAACTACAGACAACCTAACAAATGAAACAAGCTAAAAGAAATCAATCAATCAAACTGCAACCTGAGCAGAATGGTAGTGTATACACGAGACACGACTTAAAAGTATAAGTAGTTGACAGTTAAGTAGAAGGGAAAGAGTAGAAACATGTGTAATTGGGGACATCTATGGAATATTCACAAAGTTGAAGAAAAAGAGGTTGAGCTCATGCAATATTACCTTGTCTGTCAACCAATCACCACTTTTTTCACAAATGTATGTGAAAGACGAAGGTGAACTTCTTCTAATTAAACTTAGCAAACCCTTCATTGATTTCTCCCACATGTCTCTGCAAAGAAGCACAGAAGGATATTACTATGAAGGTGCAAGAGAAAGCTATTCATCCAGAAAAGAGAGACGAGGACTGAAGAGGAGAGGTATGCACAGAAAAAACCCTCTGACCTGTAAAGTTTCACAGCTGAAGTTCTATTTCCTTGAATCCAAACTTTGAGTAGATACTCATAAAAGCTGCAATGGCAGTTGAAAGTTGAGAGTAAGGGGAGGTATTGTCGACACTCAAATCAACATTCCAAAAGTTAAGAACCCCACCTGTCACCCATCGCACCAAAAGTTATCGTGGTACTTGAAGCAATTCCAGTGTCGGGACTTATATAGATTGGAAGTAGCCCGTCAGCAGGGAAGGTTTTATTTAGCTCCAGGATAACCTTTTCAGCCTAAGTATCAATCATCAAGCAAATTAATCAAGTATTCATGAACATATCAATAAGTAAACATGCTCTTTCCAGAACCATAAGGGTGTTAGCTCAAGTGAAGGGCGAATGTGAACTACCCAAATCTGAATCCAGATAGGGTAAAGGAACTTCCATAGAGGACCCACTTCACTGGTGAACCCTTGACAGGAACAACAAATATCACATAGCACATTACATTGATGGAAATAGTACAGACCTTTTGTTGATACTTTGGGTCTCCCGTCCTTTGTGAGAGAGCAAAAAATTCAAGCTGTTCAGTACCAGAATCTGCAAGAATACTGGATCCCTATAAACAAGAAAAGAGAAGTAAACGACACGCACAACCTAATAATAGTTATTGTAAATGTACATCACTACTATAAAGGATGAAAGGGCTTTTGATAAATCTCAAATTTGAGGGAACTCAAAAACAACATGAGAGGAAGTTCTCCATTAGGACTCCATAATGTGGTTAAGTTCGCCAAACATCAACATATGTACAATGGGCCAAGAAATATGTGCAAAGCCAAAATAATCTGTAGCTATCAAGTCCGAACGGAAAATTAAAGAGAAAGCAAACACAAGAAACATGAAAAACAGACAGCTTTGCTAGAAGCCTGGTAAGCAACATAAAATAAACGCCATAAAGCCCTGTGGCAATATGTGAGGCAACAAATTATCAATCTTGAGTTTAGGTATAAATGTGAATTGACAGCTTACACCAGTCCAACCAGGGTTATGAGGATTTCCATTTTCCAAATTGATGACGTTATAAGGTATGCCAGTAGGTGTATCCCATGCAGGCAGCAACCTGTCAGCAATGTCCTTTGCTTTTTCAATGAAAACTTTGTCCCCGGAAAGATCATATGCACTGAGTAGACCACCTACTACTCTGCAGTGGCGTCAAAAAATCCAGGACAAGTCAAAACCATAATTCACTTCTTATCTCATGAATAAAGAAAGCAGTTAAAATTAACTACATAATAAACCTTATAACGCAACCTTATGGTTGTCTCAAATACACTCGCATCATAATCCTTGTTGAAATCCAACGAATTTGCAACCCACCTACAAAGGGAACATAATGAAGTGAAAATCTCTTCCAGATTCAGATGCTAGCAACCAAAACTACCAGAATAACAAAATGCAGAAATTTGTCAAAAAGTAAAGAGTACAAAAAATGAACAAATTAAGAAGTCCTTAACTAACACAAATTTGAATTTCATATTACATAAAATAAAACAAATTTTATATAATACAATGAATGCCTTAGCTTAATAAAAAGAAAAATGAATGCCTAAGTGATATAGGCCTACAAGCTTATAGTGCTCCAGAAAGAATAATATCTAATGCTTAATGGCATAATCCATGTAGAGAGGAAGGCCAATGAAGTTTCTGAGTCCCTTACAGACATAAAAAGATTAGACTTACTCTCTTGCTCTCTGGAACTGCTCATCCAGACCCATTATATATAGTGTATCAAGAGCATCTATTAGTGTTGCTCCAAGACCACCAAAGCTGTCTACGCCATTCTTTGTTTGAGGCTGCCAGCCCAAAAAACAAACGGTTCAGAATCAATATCACAACACAGTGCATGAGCACAGGATACAAATACAGTTAAATTTATTGAAGCCCTCTCTGGAGAAATACCAATTGGAGATGCTGACACGTGACTTACTGGTTGAGAAAGGAAAAGAAAATCATTTATTTTTTGACTTTATTAACTAAAAACATTACAACCACTTCGAAATTCGACATTTTCATCGAGGCATATGCCTCTGACATGTTCAAAACTCAACTCGATTTTAAACAAGCCGAGCTTGACCTAGGGTATGCTCGACTTGATAGATTCGCAAGCCAACTCGATTAGAAACACCTCAATTGTTAGCTTGAATGCTTGATTATATCGCTCGTTGATAGGCTCAATAGTGTGATTTGTGATTTTCCTCGAATACCTAAAACCTCGTACGGCTTTTGTGATTGTTTGATGACATGTGTCGACTTGATTATTAAATCTAAAATACAAATTGAATCTACTATCCAGTATGCAAGTTGCAAGTAATGCTCATGAACATATATCAAAATACTATTTATATGGTGAGTTAATGTCCAAATCGTGTATAGTTTAACTGTTGAGCAAATAAGGTTGAGTAAAAAACTAATAAATACATATTTTTTTGATAAGTTGATGTTGAGTCTTCTGAAGGATTATTAGTGTGCATGATACAAGCTCAGCTCTAATTGGGCTCGCCAAGCTCGAGTTGAACTTAGATTTGGCTCATCAAGAATTTGTTAGCAAGCCAAGTAACGAAAGTTTCAATATATTCACTTGAACCGTTGAACTCGAGCTCAAGCTCGCCTAACATTGATGGGTTGAACCCAACCAGAGATAATTTCGACTCAACTCAGCTCTCATGCATATTTACTCATCTCATCAAGACAGATGTATTGTGCATAACTGCATATTATGGAGGAAGAGATACATGAATCGCACCTGAAGTTCATCATTACCCCATGCATATTTTTCATATGAACTCCAAGCATGAATCATTGCTTCTCTTACTTTCTCTCTTCGATGAATATCAACTGGGTCCTCTGGAGGAGCCTTCTGGGAGACTTTGGAGGATTTACGCACTGAACCGACTTCATCACCTTGAGTAATCTTTAACTCTTCTAGCTGAATGAACAAACTACTTTTGGTCATGGATTTCACACATAAAAATGAATCCAATGAAAAATTAAGCCAACGAGAAACAAAAGCATTCTCAAATCCTCTAGTCAACAAAGAAGCCAATCTTACTAAGAAGAGACGGGAAGAAAGTAAAACTTACTATCGTTTTTAACTGGTTCACTTCTTCATATAATTTCACAACTTCCACCTACAACTCAGAAAAGAAAATCCATCAGATAAAAGGGTATTATGAAAGCACATAAGCAGAGAACTATATTGCTCTAGGCCCCAAAAGGAAAAAGTTACAAATAGGTCTTCTGAGTTCCCATATCCTTACACAAGCATGTTTAATATTAGTAAGTTGTCATTAAAAAATAGGAGGAATTACTCATCCATCAGAATCCATATATTATGAACCCCATAAGCATTCTTATGTCATTGTCCTTGTACTATCACCTCACTCCTTTTTGTTCCTTGTTTTTTTTTCATTCAATTGTGAGAAGATGACTGTTAGCTACGAGATTATGCCAATAGAAAAGCAACAAGGAAGTTATACACATTCCCATAAGATTTTAATAGTACCAATTCTGTTAAAGCTCTTCATTCAAACCAGCACTCTCTGAACCCAGCTCTTACTGAGATAGGAGAAACATGGGTGGGAAAGCGGGGGCTGTGAGGCGTGGAAGAAATCCAAAGAAGAATGAGCAACCATTTACTAAATTAGAGATCATTAGGTATTTCCACTACCTGATTTCCCTGAAACTAAGAAGTAGCACCTAACATACTGACAAGACTATCAATGTCAAGCTTGTCAATGCGACTATAACTCCAAATAGAAATAGACTCCCCTAGTTGACAGAATGACCATGAAGTACTTTCTTGTCTAATTTGCAATGTCAAAAGAATGTTCCACCTCTAACGAATAGAGAGTTAGAGACCTTCTATCTTCCCAAGGTAAGGACTTTATGGTCTTGCTTATGAACCGTAGTCCAAACGCCAGATGAACCTTCTTCTCACCACCAAATTTCGATGGTTCCCGGAAACCAAATCCAAAGCAGACGGTCCTGATCGGTTCAAGTACTGAAAATTTCTCTTGTTATTCAATGTCAATGAGCATCTTGTATTTCGTAAAAAATCGAGACTATAATCCTTAAATAAAGCTACCCTGTCCAATTTTCCGGCATTAAGATAGGTTTCAGACATCGATTCCTTTTCTTGAAAATCTGTGCATTTTTTTCCGAAAGGTCCCCCCTTTATCCCAACAACTCAAATAAAACAGCAATTAAACTCTTCCCAACCGCTGCACTTGACACTGCGTTTTCCCGCAACAGATCTATCTTAAACCATATTTATGTACAGCGCAGCGGGCTAGTTTAAACAAACCAATAGAAGCCGTAGTTTTCATTCTGAAGATACAGATACTAATTGGTTGTTGATTCAACGTGCACCAGAAACACAAACAAGTAGAACAACAGTTACTTATATCTCATCAACCAAATTAAACAGACTCTCCAAACGAAAGAATGGGTACCTACCTCGTGTTCCCGAACGAGAGTCTGGCGATCCCAGACGAACATGGTGGCGCAAACAAACGCGAGGAAGAGCATAGCCAACCGCTTGGGACGCTTCAGGTAATAAGAAGGATTGCAGTACCTCCATGTCGAGGAGGAAGACGACGATGACGAAGAAGCTGACGATCTGCTGCTCCTCCCCATTGGTTATATCGGATCTCCGACGGACACAAACGGAATACAATGTCACGGAATCAAACTTCAATTCCTATGCTCTGAATTCAAATATGAAACTGATACGGATTTCCCCGATCCAAAAAGACAGAGAAGTGAAAAATTGCAGAAGAGGGAAATGAAGCGAAGATGATGAGGGACAGAGGGGAGAGCCGCAGCGACAGAGGTCTCTGCACTCAGCTACAATGCCAAGGCGGGTATGGTATGGGATTGGATGGGAAACCAAAACAAGGAAAAACAATTTAAGGAAGCAAGAAAATTGACGGAGACTTAAGTTGTAACGTATGGAGAACGTAGGAGGAGGGCCTGGAGGAAGAAAGTCTTTCGTCGTTGGAAACAATCCCAAGCACACAATTTTTTACCAATTCTAACCCATTTATTTCCTCTTTTTTTGTCCTCGGCAAAAATGAGCAACATAGTAAAGTTGATGGTTAATTTATAATATTTTTTTAAATTTTAAATTTTACTAATTTATTATAACTATTATTTAAACCTTAAATTCATATTTTTAAGATTTCAATCAACTAAAAATTTTATTTTATTTTATTTTTATTTTTATTTAATTATATATTAATTAATATTTCCCCTTGACTTTTTTATTTAATTAATATCGGTTACCTACGAACTTAAATTTAAATAATTTTTACACGAAAAATTTAACTTTTCAAAGACGATTAAAACAAAAAAAAATCATGATATGGTTTCGAAATTTTTTTGTTTCGATGTCAAACACGTGAGACGATTAAAAAATATAGATTGACATAAGACTAACAAAATTATGAGGACTTACTATCAACTATATCCAATCACCTTCATTTTTATAGGTATATGTTTATCGGGTCTAAGTGTTATATATATATATATATATATATATATATATATATATATATATATTCTTATCGGGTCTGTGTTACATATATATGCTTATCAGGTCTAAGTGTTACATACATATGCTTATCGGGTCTAAGTGCTAAATAATTGAACGTTTAATATTATGATACTGGATATATATCAACTAAAGATTCGATATTTTCATAAACTTATTATTTCTATTTTTAATGATAGCAATACCCTTTTAAAAATTATAGTTCATCGAGAATCATTTACGAACAATAAAAATACATCATGTTAGCAATAGCAAGCGCATGAAAAATCAAAAATGACACATCAACTTTTACTATAATCTGGTGTTGTCCCACTAAAACTAAGTAAATTAAAATATATTATTATATGTATTATCATTAAATTAGATGATTGATTATAAACACTATATTCTCTTAGTTTATTAAGATTAAACTTAATAATTAGATTTCAAAAAGATAAAATTTATATATGTCCGACCAAATCAGGTAAGATGCTAATGAGTAATGTGCCTTGAAATTTTTGAATTTGAATTATAACATCCACGTGTGGTCGTCGAGGAAGGTAGATATTTAATTCAGTGGTGGGAAAGTTGATATTGGATTTGGTTGGAGAGTTAGGGCCGGCCTATTTAAAATGGTTATCGAGAGGTAGTGAATAAAGTGTTTTAAAAAAGGATATAAATTGGAATTGATCGAGTTATGATGTCCTCTAGCTTATGAAAATTATAAAGCTTGTCGATCTACACTTTAGAAAAAATGAAGTAGATAGGGCTGATAGAATACGTTGAGCTATTCGCTTGAAACCTTCAGGATATGCGTAGGATAAGTCTATCTATCGTGGAGCATAAAGAAGCCAGAGCGTGCATAAAGAAGGTAGAGTGTGACATATCTGACAAAGTCATGTTCGTGCTAATAATCAAAATGCAAGCACCTATCTGACAGCGCATGTTTAAGCTAAGAGAGGAGGTACATGTCAAATAATTGACGATGCTAAGGTAAAGGATCCCTGAGTAAACTTATGGGTAATCTAATTTCTATCTTTTCTTATACTAACCACGCGAAATAAGGGCCTAAAAAGCAAAAACTCCACAGCAAAAAATAATAATATGGCCAAACTTTGTAACTTCACGAGTATTACTTACTATCGTCACTACAACCTCAACTAAATCCACTTCGAAAACGAGACGTCCAATTCATAACTTCGAGCAGTGCCAATTATTTCCTGGTTGACTTTAAGTGATGACGGTGGCAAGCGGCGAGGAATAAAAGTAAAAGCTTTGATGAATCATGTGGCAGACATTTACCAATATATTCAATAACAGCAACAAAAAACAAGCAACATAACATTGGTTATTATTCTTCAGGGTCTTTACTCTTTACTCAACATGCATCAATCACCTTACTATCTCTCTCTAAACACCCACTCCTATTTGCATTTTCTCTGTTGACTCAATACAAACAGTCCTCCAGCTTGGAGAGGTATCCATAGATCATATATAACCCGACTACTAGTCGATGATGTCAGGAAGAAGGCCTTGTTTCTTCAGGAAATATGCAATTATTGCTAGTAAAATCACCATCACTATAACCCACCAATTCCCTCCACCTGCGCAACCAAGGAAACCAACTCAACCCACTTTCTCAAATTCATGGAAACTCAACGTCACATCCCTAGATGTTAACAAACAGACCATACCCTCCACTTACCATCTTTTTTTCAAGTGATGATGATGAATATAATTTAACTCTACTTCCATGCCCTAACCTTGACTTCTACTTTCTACTAGCATTCATTTCAGATCACACAAGGACAGTAAAATAAAACAAAAAAACACCATTGTTGTACGTACCACTTTTCTTCTCCTTTATCAACGTCACCCGTGCGCTTGAATCCATAGAAGTCGATGCCAGTGCCCTATTATTCAAATGCCACCAAACACCACCCAGTGTTAACTGCTACATGCCCATGCATACGCATAACAGATGGAACAGTATGCACACAGAAAGACCTGAGAATGCCATCCAAAACAGTATTCATATGTTTTAAGGTAAAGAGTTCTTACTTTGAGTCATGTGAGAAGGCCAATGCTGTTACAAAGCCGAGATGTGCTTTTTTCACAACCATCTGAACCCCCATCTTGGATGAATCTACGACCACCACATCTCCTCGAGCTGTACCCCTGTTTGTCCATCAATCCAAATGAAGAAATGAACTTTTATTATCGCCTCTTAAAGAAACCAAAAACATTTCTCTCAATAATGAGATGGGAAAAGGGCACATGAGAGGGAGTTAAGGTTTTGTACATAGCAAGGAGCCTTCCATCGGGTGAGACGTTGAAGGAAGAAATGGAATCCCCAACTACATGCTTAGAGCGTAAACGTTTCCAAGAGCTTGTGCTCCACGTCACTATACTTGCACCTCTTCCTGTATGAAGTACATCCTTATACATAAGATCAATACTCACACAAATTTTGTCTCCCTCATACAGCAGGAAAAATGGTCTGTGCGTAAAGTTCACCTGTTATGGCAGCAATATAGAGAACCAGAGAATTATCGCTACTTTGCAAAAACCTGCAAGAGGCAAACACCTCATCCTGGAAGCAGAGGCAATGGGTAAACAATCAAATGGAACTGACAAAGGTCCTTTTAAACAGGGCCACAGAAAGTTAGTAGCTTCGTATGGTGCAGAAAATGAAGCCATAATATTAATTGGTAACTTACACTTGTATTTGACAATGAAGCTATAACTTTTGCTGAAGGTACATCCCACACCCTACCAGGACCACGACCCCCAAGAGAGACGAGAAACTTGCCATCAGGGCTGCAATAGGGTAGTTCAGTGAGGCTTCAGCAGACGGAGACACAAATTCGCTCAATGCTGACAGCTTTATAATTCTAAGTATTACAGATAACCTGAAACACAAGTCCTTTACGGAAGAATGTGCTTGAGTCTCATTCAAAACTTCTTTCATGCTTGGCCATTTAAAAATCCTCAGGTCGCCCTCCTGTACTCCACCAAAAACGATATTGAACCATCACAAATCAATCTATAAGGAGAGTCAGGCTTTCATGTTCGTGTCCAAGAAGACATGGACAAAGGAAAAGAGGTTCCATATGTAATTGATTATTAAACACCAACAAACAAAACTTCTTTTGTTAAACAGCTGAATTCCTGTGACAAGTCCTACAATCTGCTCGTGGATTTTGGTTTTACAGGGCTAAACCAGAAACTTATCATTCTGATGACCAAATGGCCGCAGCTAAAGAATACCTCAATTACAGAGGGATACTGCTATAGAACCTTAACAAAATTACTTCAAGTTGACATAACAAATGTAGAATTTGTTTTTGGCATTCCTCGTGTGAATAAGAACCTTTTCTGACATGTAAGATCTACTCAACACAAAACAGAGAAGGTCAGGAGATGTCTACCTCACCACCAACTGCCAGAGTGGAACCGTCAGTGTCATAAGCCAATGCTAATTGTTGTCCGACATCTTGTAACTGGTCTAGGGCTTTCTCAGATGTTTTAACATCAAGTTTGCTGCTTCCATTCTCCATGATCTCATCCCACTCAAAGAACCTGAATGAAAGGTAAAAGGCGGTACAAAGGAATTGACTCAAGCATTCTAATGGGAAAAACGATTCTGTCAACTTTGACCATGAAACCATCTATCAACCTTCCTGTAGTCAATGACAGTAATAGGACAATCAAGCCAAAAGTATCACCTATACCAGAAGAACACATCAGGAGCAGCCAAACAAAATTTTGTTACCTGCAACTGTTTTGCATCGCACATATTATTCCATCACCCCCTGGGTGAACAGCCATTCTATATGGCAATTCCGAACCAAGAACATGTTTAGTTACCTAAAACAAAGAAACAGCATACAGAAGATAATTGCTGTTAGAAATGAATTGAACATCTATATTATCAGAACGCGACAAACTGGTTGAGAGAAAAAGGGGTTGTATCAATTAGAAAAAGGGGTTGTATCAATTACAAGCTACAGATTTCAGATTGTGACCATACATATATATAGAGCAGAGATTACAACCTCCACAACATGATTATGCAAATACATTGATCAGAAGTAACTGTTATAGATTGCATGAAGTTCATAGTTTGGCTCCAAAATCTATCCATGAACACAAATAGCAGGATAATATGTCTAGTGAGCTGAGCTCTTCGCCGTGGAGTAAACCGATCCACAAGAGAAATCAAACATGAAGTAGATAATTCAGTTAAATCTAATTGGAAATCCAAGGAATCAGATAATCACATCAACACCATGAAGTAAGACTCGAAACGCGATCAAATTCCAATTTCTGAACATCTTTGGCGATGACGTCGAAATATAAACAGATGAAGGAACCTGAACTTACGGGCTGCGGCGATAGAGAACTAGAAGCAAGATCGAAATGAGCAAGGACAATTGCATTCGCTATACCACTTCGGCCTTCACCACCACCACCTGCCAAGACCACATAATATTCCGACGCAGGATCAGGTCCATTAGTCTTCTGCGTTTCTGGTTCCTTCACGGAGTTTTCATTTTTCTCAGATGTGGTGGCAGCGGCAGAGTCCTTAATAGAATCTTCCTGATCGTCTTGAGATCGGCCTTCCTCCTTAGGCTGGAGCTTGGATTTCAGCTCCTTGTATGGAATCCAAGCAGCGGAATAGAAAGGGATGCCATATTTCTGCGTCGCCGGAGAATCCAGGTCCTCGCCTTTGGCCATTGGCACAGAAAAAGTACTTCCCCGTACGATCTACCCTTTAGCAGTTAACTACCTTCTCCTCAAAGCAAATTCTCCGGCGCACTAACCCACTGACGGTCTGACGGATGTAGGAGCCTTTGCACGAACAAAAGTCTTACCGATGGACACTGGATCGATAATATATCAGCAAAAAACAAAATAGTTTTGGCAATACGGCGAGCCGAGCCGAGCCGAGCCGCGATCTGACCATAATTTGGGCCTCCTCCGGTACTTCTATAAGGGCCTTTTGTTGTTATTGGACGGGTACGAAGCCCGATAGAATGTCGAAATCATTTGTGCACCTTGAAGAAGAAGAAGAGTTAGTAGTAGGGTTTATCAGTTTCACCAGCAGAAGAATTTAGGACACAGAGGAAGCTGAGATTTGGCTGTCATTTCTTTAGATTCCGCCATTGAATCTCTGAGAGAATGACAAAGTTCAGGAAGCTGAATCGGCCGGCGGCCCACCGTATGGCCATGTTCAGGTATTCTGGAAGATGTCGCGGTCTTCGCCTCTCTCCTTCCGTTGATCTTCCTTTTATTTTCTAACTTTGGTCCGTCTCTGTACTTATACAGAACTATGGTTTCACAACTGGTGAAGCACGAGCGCATTGAAACCACCGTTGCCAAGGTACTTCTTTCTGATTTCCCCACTTCATGAATTAATTATTTGATTCTGTAGGCTGAGTAATTCAGCCCTGAAACCTCGTTCTTTTTAAAGATTTCTGAAGTTTTATGTTCGAAATCCACTTATTTGTGGACTTTTTTTTAGACTTATTTGTGAACTTGTGGGTTCATTTTGTTTTGACGAATGTGAACTTGTGGCTGCCATTTTACCTCTCTTGAATATTATCCGGGAACATCGAAGGTGTTAACCTTTTTTGGGGTGTAATTTGGTATTCTTCAGGCAAAAGAAATACGCAGGCTTGCTGATAATATGGTGCAGCTTGGCAAAGAGGTGTGTTCTATAATTGAATTCCTCGGTCGAAAGTCTGGTTGTTGTCCACTTGTTCCATCAATAGTGATAATCAAATTTTACTTTTTTGTTGAATGTTCTAAGATTGCATATGGTGGAGTTGCCAAGGCTACAACGGACTGATGTTTATTATTTTTAGTTCTTTGTTATACTTGGTATATGCTCCTAATCATTGAACTACTCTAAGAATTGTAGAGCTATAATTACAAGTGCTACTATGGTGATATTGTCTACTTGATATCAGTTGAGTTGCTTCCAAGGAATTAGAGAACTTTCTAGATTAAAGTGATATCTCCGCGTATAGGATAATTTTCTGTGTGCAAAGCCTGCATATCTATAAACTGTAAACCTCGAAACCTAAAGGTTGATATAGTCGAGAACTGTGCATGACATTATTTCAGTACTGATATTACGTAGTGATTTCTTAACGGAATTCACAATCTGCATTTTTTTATGAGCCTTACAATGGAGATGATCAACCAAATGTTTTGCTCTCATAGATGGATATAACAATATATCGGAAGTTCTAACATTAGTAACCCCTGGGTTAATGCTGGAAGTACAGCTAGGTTAACTCTGCTGCCAGAATAAGCTGTTTATTTATGTTTGCTTCACATGTTGTAGTTATTTATTTTTCCTTATTCAATGAGTAAAATTGTATAGTAACAAATAAATCAGCCTCAACCTTAACTGCATTTGGCTTGCTACTCCTCAAGTTTAAGCTGATTTTCAAATTAAAAAAAAATTGTTGTAGGGTACCCTTCATGCTGCAAGGCAAGCTGGTGCTTTCGTGAGAGGAGATGATGTCATTCACAAACTATTTACAGAGCTAGCATATCGATACAAGTAAGTCTTCCACAAGCTGTTAGTTTCTGTTTATATGTATGTCCTCAAACTGCAGTGTTATTATGTGCATCACAGGGACAGAGCTGGTGGTTACACAAGGATTCTAAGAACACGCATTAGAGTCGGTGACGCTGCACCAATGGCCTACATTGAGTAAGACTCTCTTGCCAACTTTTTGTTTCCATTTTACGCTGATCTTACATACTTGCACATAAGATTCTGTGCAACTTAATATACCCAGAACTGAAAGCAGAGAGAAGAAAGAGAGAACGTTGCAAGTTAATATGAAATGGTGGATACCCTGATGAATATGACCTATAAGTCGTGAGAGATTATTTGAATTGTTCAAAAATAGTAACTTCCCATGAGATTAGCAAGGAAACTCCTGGGATTAAGTGCATAAATTTTGAATTAGGTGCAGAAGTAGATGAAAAATCGTGTGGACGATATAGTACCAAGTTTGGTGTTCTATCTTTAACAAATCAAATGATATTTATGATCTAACTTGAAGTCCCAATGCCGAGCGCAATGGATTGAAATGCAAGTGTTGTTATTGACGCTTTTTTAAACATGGGAGTACTAGTTATGATAGACATATCCTTCAAATCGCATCGATATTTAGTAAGCATACTGTCGTTTGTTCGTGAGCAACATGGTTTTAGAGCTCTACAGATAGAATGTGATGGCATCGGGCTCGTTTTCGACATATAGATGATGGTTGATTGGATAGTGTTGATCTTGTATCGTAATGCAAATGGTTTGTTCTGATGGTTACATAATAATATATTGTCATCTTTCAGGTTAATCGACAGAGAAAATGAACTGAGACAATCCAAGCCACCGGTCCCTCAGGCGCCTCAGAGAGCTGCTTTGGATCCATGGATGAGATCCCAGCTCACCAGGAATTTTGCACCACCCAAGGAGGAAAAGAAATCTGGATGTGATTCCGACATATGAACCGGGGAGACCAAGACATACGGCCAATATTTTTAGTTGCGCATTTGAGGATCCTTGGAAAGCTGTATTGTCAGCTTAGTTTTACAATTACAGGCAAATTGAGCAAACGAATAATTAATGAGAGCATTGTTGGCAACATTGCTTCCCAAAATTCTACACTGTTGCACAAACTTATTGATGGCCCTAGCCTCGTCAGCTCAACCCCAGCAGCTAGCAGGCCCTAAAGGCTTAAACATCCTCCATCTTTAGTCCTAATTTTGACTTTAAAATTTTATACCTAGTAACAGCACGTATTTGCTCACTCCCATAAAATCATATTTCCCTTACACCAACTTCTTGTATTTTTCTCTGATAAGCCTTATTTGGAGCTATGCACAAGAACTCATAGGCACCGTGCACACTCCAAGTCGAACCACTCCTTCCTCAATGATTAAAAACACCGGTAAGCTAATGACAGTAATGTTGCCGACATAAGAAAACGCGGGAAGGAATGAAACTTGTAATGAGGACACGTCTAGCATGCTAGGTGTCATCACACTAACATCTTTCAGTCTGTCGACTCCCCAAGCTTTATCCTCAGTCCTCCCTACCTAGCTATCCGCCCTAATCGGTCTCAGAAAGAACTAAATAACCATACACATATACACACTCGGAAAGAAGACTACCACCTTTCTTCTGTATTCGAACCAACCAAATCAATGAAGACGATTCGTACCACCATGTCGACCAAGTCTGCTATTTTCATTCTCTTCTGCTGCTCCTGCCTCTTGCTTAATCTCGTAATCACTGCTCACGAACAAGACCAACCAAAGTCAGCCCCCGGCACCGGCGCCGGCGCTGCTGCACCACCTACTTATTTCGACAGAATCAAGGCCGTTGCCAGCTGGGTTCAGACCCGCTTCTTTCCTCCTGGTCTTAACTAGTACGTATACGGCTTCCACGATTCTAAGCAATTTTACTACGATTTCTTGTTAATATTTCTCTGTTTTTCACTTCTTTTACGAAAATGTACAGTGCTACCAATAAAGCAACAGACAAGATGATGACCGGCGTAAAAGAAGAAGATGAAGAAGAAAAAGGAGGCGGAGGCGGCGGAAGAGTGAAAGAGGCGGTGGCGAAGAGTATAGAGAAGGGCAAAGAAACACTAGAAGGCACTGCAAAATCAGCCGCCAGGATGGCAACTCAAACTGCACACGATGCCAAGGAGAAGGTCAAGAAGACCTTTTCCGACATGAAAACAACCGAAGTGCAAGTCAGCGATTACGAAGAAGACGATGAGCTCTGAATTTCGCAGTGGTACATAAAAATGTAACAGATCACATTACATGGGCGTGGGGATGATTAGTTTCTTAAATAGATCTCCAACTAGGTAGCAGGTACCTGATGTAGCCATCCAGATGCTGAAGAAGTAAATTACAGTTCCTGTGTAGCCTCCTTTAAGTTGCTGCTGCTTCTTTTGAATGTGAGCTTTTCCTATTGCCAGTAGAATGATGCACACTAGAGAAACACCTCCCGCTGCTATTAGCTTCTCTTCTTTGTTAATATTGCCGTTTTCCGTTTGAAATGTGAACCCATATGTGACAGTAGGCAGCAACCCGCATACCAGAAACGATAGTATTGCTGCACTGAAATGTAGAGCCAAATTCTCCCTCCTGCCCAGTGTTTTCTGGTAGCGGTCTTCCTCTTGTTCATTCCTGGAGTAATCATGTCTCAGATCTAAAAGCTGCAAAGAGAAAGAAAAGAGTTGTGAATATGAGGTTCGATGAATGTAGAATGGAAGAGTTTTGGATCACTTGCATTGCAGGTGATGATGACAAGCCCGCCAATTAAGTTTGCCAGTCCCATAACTAAAACGTTCACTGCACAAACATGGGGAAGGAAGGCTAAACCATGTTAGCATCGACATAATTATGTTTTAGGAGCTTTTAGTTGAAACTGAGATGCATTATGTTCAGTGTATCACAATGAAATATCAGCTTGCCACTTACAAGTTCCGGCACCAGCGCCTGCTGCGGAAGATACGACACCAAGACTTGTAATTGATTCGACCAACCCGCCAAAGACTACACTTCTCAAAATTTCCCACTTGTAGCTCTCACCAACGCCACTTCCACCTCTCTGTTCAGCCATATGCGTCTGATTTCCTAGTAGTGTTACTCTTGGAGCCTGTACCAGGCCTTCAGTTGCTGGTTCTAGCAGTGGCACAGTCGATGTAGCCGGTACTGGATCATCAACTTGTAGTTCTGAACCATGGAAAATATACAGATATGAAGGTTTCCATAATTGTTTCAATTTCGTTACCGTACAGAACAACTTGGCAAAACACTAGCAACAACCAGAATACCTTGGGGAATGAAGAACCTGAAGCATGAGAAGCATCTGAACAAATCTGGCTCGCCCTCATTAACTGCTGGTCTGAAACTACTGTCCGGGAAACCACCAACAATGTCTTTGTCTTGGTCAAGGGTTGGATGGCTGGATTCAACATTGGACTTGGGACGATTTGCAGCAGCCTCGGACTTTGTTTCTACTTCCTCCGGTTTGCGGTGTTCGTTTGGAGTATTTTGTTTCCTTGTATCCAAGATAACCCGTTTCGTAATGCAAGAACTGCAGTCAGGACAATACAGTTCAAGCTTCTCTATAACAGACTCCACACCTAATTGTGTAACACCCTCTTTCGTCTGTTCCATTGCGTCCCGCCCTCCATTTCTGTAACTCCATCTCACCGTTGGTTGTTGATCCGACGAGCCATTCGGAGATGTTAGGCTTGAGACAGAGAGCCTTCCATTTTGATGGTTCAGCCCTTTGAATTGAAAACCATTTTTGCCTCCATCGACTGACTCAGTACCTGCAGCAATGCGATTCATTAGAGTTCCAAATCCCTCAATTCGGAACAAATAAATGATGAATTTCACTGACCTGTGATTTCATTATTAACCAGCCGGCTTGGGTTGGAGGAGTTCCAATTGCAATGGCGGCACTTCCATCTCCGACGACTAGCAGAGCCATAATTCGAATAGTCAGTCCAGTTGCAGTGACGGCACTTCCATTTCCCTTTACGTTTAAAAAACAAGTTACACGGATTACTTCTTGATAAATAACGGCATCCACATTTAGCAACAAAATTGAAGGTTGCAACAAACCCTAGGAAGAAAGAATTGATGGAGGAAATAAGTAGGTACGTACGACGGCGTCGGTACAAGTAAACGTTACAGTCCAATGTATCAGCAGCGCTCTCTTCAACGGCAGCGTTGTTTTCCGGAGTTGGAACTTTTGAAGAATCAGTACCGTGGAAACTTACAGTAACGGGCGCACCGCCGTAGACGCAGCAGCTTCCGTTCTGATGATAAGCTGGAACCGTAGGTCTCAGACTGCTCTGTCCCAGAAGCTTGAGTGTCGCCAATTCTGAATCATCGTCCATTGCAGGAGTAACAACAGGAGGATCCGCGGTCATCAACTGGTACTGGACTTCCCCCATTTTTGCTGTCTGTGGAGAAACGATTGGGAGTTGAAGAAGAAGAATAAGGTGATGAGGTTGAGGAGTTGACCTGGAGCTGGCATTACCTCCTACAAATAGTCTACTGCCCCAACTCACTCACCTCCTCACCCATCATCATCATCATCATCATCATCAGATCATATCCTGCAGAATTATAAATATAGAAATCAATTGTTTTCTTCAGGCAGTTGGAAAATAAATGCCTCCGGAGTCAAGACTACCATTACCAAACTCGTTTCTGCAATTATCATCAATGGGAACGGCGAAATGTAGGAATTACGGACACATTAAATTTGAAATGGACGGTTTATAATAAATTACTACATTATTGACGAACTGATTACAAAAAATAAAAAATGCAAGAGTTGTTATGAATATTTTATATTAACATGGTTTGAATGGTGTTTGACGGTGCTATGAAAATAAGAAAATTGAAATAAAACTAACAAAAATTTTAAGACAGAACTCGTTCAAACGAAATGGGAGACAATTTTAAATGTGAAACAAGTATGATGATAGGGGAGACGAATTGTTATGGTAGACGGATTTCTCAACAATCTCAACCTTTGCAAGTCACTTGTTCGGACAGGTCACTTCTGGTTGATTTGTCTGGATCGATTTGGCGAGAAAAGTGCACACCACAAGCAGCTCGTAATCCCATGACACTTCAACGAAATCGACTAAGGAAAAAGCTTCCTCGATCGGCGCTGTCAAAGCTAGGTCGGTTGACTGTTGCTTCGTGGTTATGTTGTTTTCCTCTCCGGAGAATAACATGAACTAGATAGTTTTAAATTCTTACAAATCAATTGTAAGCTAAACAATTTCTGGATGGAGATAATCTTAAAGAACAAGGAGTTGAAGTTCCGCAGTTAGCATTTCAAGGACAAGGGGCGTCACCAAGAACTAGGCATGGTCCCACTTTTTCCTACAATAAAAGAAAAGAAAATAACAACAGACGATGACGTGAAGGACGCAAAAGATGCATATAATTGATGGCACACCAGATGCATACAAGTAACATGATTGGAACGTAACCCATCTTTCTACACACTACATATTTCAGTGTTTTTTCACTGAAATTTATGGCCACCGCCCACCAATTTGTCATTCAATTCATTGCTCTGATCTCACCCATTTCCCAACTTTCTGGCGGTCGGCACCGCTCCTCGTAATAGTTAAAGCAGCTAGCAGATGTATATATAGTGCTAAGAATTTAAACAGGAAGAGACGAACGTCATTGCCAAAATGGGATTTGCAGAAGAAAGTTGTAATAATAATAGGGATCATGTGAGAGTTTCAGCAGCAGCAGCAGCAGCAGCAGCAGCAGCAGGGGATAAATACCGTAAACTGTTGAAAGAAGAAGCAGCTGATCCCAACATTGTATGGAGACATGGCGGGCCTCCCATCTTTGATGCCGTTAACAAGCTCTTCGAAGAAACCCGTACTAAGGTGTGGGAACAAGGTTCTCTTGAGGAGGCAGTCCAAAATGCAGTGAAGACATGGGAGATGGAGCTCTCTCACAAAACTCGCTTGCTCGACTTCCGCACCATCAATCCTCACAAGTTCCAACTCATCGTTAATGGTTAGTGTTCATTCATCCCAATCATACTATAATACTTGTAATTAGAAGCTCATGCTTTTACAATATTGATTAGGTAGGGAAGGGCTGAGTGGGGAGGAGACGCTAAGACAAGGGAGCTACAACGCACTGCTGAAGAACACTCTGCCCGAGAAGTTCCGGTACTACAAAACAGAAGAAGAGAGTTTCGAGACGTCCCACGACGCATTTCGATCCGCCTTTCCTCGAGGGTTTGCGTGGGAGGTGATCAGTGTCTATTCTGGTCCTCCGGTGATAACCTACAAGTTCAGACACTGGGGCTTCTTTGAAGGACCTTTCAAAGGCCATGCTCCCACTGGGGAGATGGTTCAGTTCTATGGAATTGGGGTCATGAAGGTAATTAGGATACTACACTATACCATATTTAACAATATATTTTCATGATAATAAATTAGTTTACAAGTTCAGGCTTGTTTGTTATAGGTTGATGAATCAATGAGGGCAGAAGAAGTGGAGATCTACTATGACCCTGCAGAACTGTTTGGAGGCTTACTCAAAGGAACACCAGTTTCCAAAATGCAAACACAAGATCGAGACAACCAAAACTCCGATGAAGCTCTCGCTCAATCTTGTCCATTTTCCAACCATCTTTCTTCTTCTTCATGTTAGAGCAAATGTAGCTTCCGATAAATAATTCGAAAGAAACAAATCCCCCCTTCTCCATATGCAGTATTAGCTGCCAACTGACCGATGAAGTATGAACATTCCCCAAAGGATGAAATTTTTGTTTTTTCTTACAGCATTACTTTATTAATCGTCTTGAGAAAACATATGTACAGGCAAAGATACAGAACGTTCCGAGACATCAAAGTTATCAATTATCAGGCAGGGGCGCAGAAAACCTTAAATAAGGAGGATTCAACTCTGCATAGCCATCATCAACTGGAAGAACAAATTACTGAAACCTCCAACGTATTGCATATGTACACTTCCTCCATATTGATTTTGATCCATCCGTTCTTCCTAGCTTCCCCACTTCTCCTCCTTTTTATATTCAAGTTCCAGAGTCCGGACAAGCCTGGGTAGATGCAATTAGCTTTCAGTCAACAATTACATAAAACTCATTTGGTTAACGATGATTATGGGAACACAGCCTAGTGGGCAGACGATATAAAATCACTAGCCTTCAATAGAACTGGTAAGGTTTCACAACAAACTGCAGAACCTGTGTGCTGCATAATAAGGTTGATGCATACATATCAATGAGCAAATGGAAACACGCAGAGAAAACAAGAAGGGAAGTTTTCACTTGAGGAATTGAGCAGAGAGAACTCCCAAAGTTACATTTGAGCAATCATATTTTGGTGAAAGAAGAGGAAAAATTCAACAACAGATATGACTCGGAAGTCGCAGAATAATGAAGAAAATTTTGCTTACCCAGATATGAAACTCAGCAACAAATTATCCTTCCTCGGTGTTAGACTTAGGGGCATGACTTGGCGTCTCTTCAGTTTCAACTTCAACTGAAGTTGAATCCTTCTCCAATTCCTCTGTATTTCTATCTACGTCTGCAGAGTCTAGGCCGGCACCTAAGAGAAAGATTAATAGGATAAGTACAAATTCCGACTAAATGATCAAATTCCTTGAATTCCAATTAGTTGGCTAATTAACCATCCAACTTTCTCGTATCATGATGAAAACCAATCAGAGATGCCTTTGGAGAAATAGAACAGATTACAAACCACTGGAAATTTTAACAAACATGCACAGATGTGTGATAGAATATAAGGACATCAGTTTCACAGGACTAACTGGAGAATGAATAATGAGGAATAGCATTGGAAGATAAGACAACCAGAGAATAATCATCAGCTGAGCTAAACTGAAGAGTTGCAAGATTTTTGCGAAATCCCTAGTTTCAGATCATAGTTGCACTACACAATTGCCTTCTCACTAACTTTTCATTCGCTCCAAAAAGAAGATTCCTAACCTCGTTGGCAGAGACAAGTGTTTCCTTTCATTATCCAATGAAGCATAGAATTGCAGAGTGCAATACCAATGAAGCATAAATCAAATGCAAGAGTACTGGTACTTTACAGTAAAAATATGACCTTTTCATCATCGTGGAACAAATCAATTCTGATAGAATGCTCAAAATGTTTGCACAAGGTGAAAACTCCAACCCTAGAAAGTAGAAACAGAAGGGCGGGAGGGAGTAAATCGAGATTGATATCGAAATCTTTAGGACGATACCTTTAATGAAATAATCCGAGGAAGGCCAGCCTCTGACTGTGGTGACGGAGAGGGCCTCCTCGTGGGTCATGGGATTAGAGAGCCTCTCGACGAGGTGGGCAATACCGAAGGAACCAGCGTTAGATCTAGGGGAAGGGACCCAATACGAGGAGCCAGGAACGAAAGGTAGCCAATCAGGGGCGGCGCGGCGGACGATGATACGGTGGATGGCGTCCTCGAGCTTTCTGATGAGAGGGTCGGTGGAGGGTTCATCGGTGGGGTCGACGGGATTGTTTGGAAGGTTGGAGTTGGAGCGGAAGGCCAGGCAGCGGAAGGAAGCGGAGTAGGAAGAAGTGGAGGTTGGTGCAGCAAGGTTTAGGTAAGCTCGGGAGGAGGAGGAGAAGAGGGAGCGCGCCATTGCTGTGATGAGATGAGATGCAGAGAGCCTCTGGTATTTGGTAAATGGTAAGTAGGTAAAGGGTTGGGTTTCTGGAGAAAGAAACGGAGAAGAAAACAAGGCAAATTGAGTTTAATAGGTACGGTTAGGAGGTTTATTGTTTAAAACAAGAAGTTATAGTACTATTTCGGTATTTCCGCGTCTAGTTGAAAACTATTTTGGAGGCTAATTACCATATCATCCCAAACGTTTGTCTTATGTAACAAAGAATCCCGTTTCTATCAAAATCAACAAAACCATCCCATTGGTATGAGAACTAAACACATCCATCTCATTGTCATTCTCAGTCAACTTTTCGGTTACTTTTGCCCGTTACTTTTGCCTTGTGAGCATTTTTATTCATGGGTACTGTAGTTTTTTTTTAGTAGGATGGGTATTGTAGGATATTGTAGTACTTGTGTAACTACAAATCTCAATAAGCTCACTACAACCAAAACAAGCAAGTAATTATGAGGTTCGCTCGAAAGACATGCTGCAAATACCATAAGAGTAATTGCCGTTGTCGATAAGCTCGAGAACACAATTGGTATACTGCCAATCTTTGGCGCCATTAGTACAACTTTAGCTGTCGACCTGATAGGTTTATAATCACAAATCATCTCACTCTTATAGCCGCCACTTAGTCATCTGGTTTAGACTCAGAATATTTGTGAGTTGTAATCCTTGTCGTAGCACTAACTATACCCTAAATACATGAGCAGTTTGGTTATACATATAGTGTCCTTGTTACAAGGGCAATAACCTAATGACTTAATCCTTATCGTAAGAATGCTTGTTTCTTATTAAAATGTTGCTAAAAGGTCTATAAAAATGTTGCTGAAAGAGAGAATTTTGTTGTACAGTTTGACAAAAGGGACCTGAAATACAGCATTCAGTATTTCTTGAAAGATCAAATGACGTATGTGTGGCATTGATTCATTAACCTCTGCAGTGAACTAGTGGAAGAATGTCTCTGCATGCAGCAAGATGGTATATATAATATTTTGTATTTGCAAATAATACCACACACATCGAGAAAAAGGCTTGGAAAGTCAGGAAAGCCAAGTATAAATAGGGACTGTGGACCAAATTACAAACTATCTTTGCGCTTGGGGCAATGACGCAGCTCATGAGGTACTAGCCGAGGCGCGTCTATTGCTGGTTGAAAACTATTTCCAAACCCCCTCCTAGGCCGCGGCTTGTCTGTGGCCTTCGAGAATTTCTGCAAGGGCTCCCCTCGGGTAAAGCCCTACAATCTCCAGGTTTACAATTACAATTCTCAAAAGGATTAATCCGTGGTTTTAAACTTGAATCATTCCAGAAATGTGACTTTGCCATAATCTCCCTTCCAACATCCTCTTATAAGCACAGCAGCTTTCACAACGAAGTGTAGTCTGGGATGTGATGATTAGGTTCGGAGCTTGGGGCGTCCGGGCTGTGACGATAGGTTTGTTGATTCGTTGGAAAAACGGGTGGACTTCGATTTTGAGAATGCTCGTGTTACCTGGCTGTTGCTGAAAAGGGAGGAACAGCTGTCCCGTATTTCCAAATTGGCTGTTGTTTCTATGTATTGAGTATTGACGTCCCAGGCTGTTGGTTAAAGGAGCCCCTCTCGTACCACATTGCTGGTATAGTAGAAGGAACTCGTCCTTTGTTGACGATAAACCATATAAATTGAACTCAAGCACGCTTCCAGTTTCCCACGCAGCCTCGCAGTGAGTACATAGCGAACTATTCTTTCGCCTTTTACTAAAGAATACCGTGTACGCGCTGCTTCACAGAGGCATACGTCTATTTTTGGAGGGCTTGATCCTTTACTGGATCAGCTCCACAACTTCATAGTCAAATGCTTCTCTGAGTAGCTGAGTTCTTGCGGTTTGTTCCGTGATTCCCAGTTCTTGAGTAGTACACTGTTGAGATCAAACTATTGATCATCTCAATCCTGTCTTTGACAAGACAGGAGGAAATCTAAGTGTTTCAGAAGCTGTTTAAAGATCAGGCCATCCTAACACCCAAACGACTTCTTAGCTAGTGATGAATGTTAGTGTTGCTATATGATCAGGCCATCCTTCAAAGAAGCAAGTCTAAGTGTTTCAGAAGCTGCAAATTTCTGCACCTCAAATCAACCATTCTTCAAGCTAGTGGTAAAGCTGCTCATCTTACCCTAATCAATCAAACTGATGGGTATTAACTGATCAATAATATCAAGACACTTGGACACACTCCGCAATCCGTACTCAAATCGTACGTACGATTCTCCATTCATGCAATCGTTCTGATCGGATCGGTACAGCCAATACCACATGCGTTCTGTTCTGTGTACACATCAAGGAGGTTGCCAATGAAACCAGAATTAGGATTCATGTATAGCAGCTGGCAGCAGAATTAGTAGACGACATAGAATGCCTAAATATTATATTTCTACTTGAAGTAGAGCTCAAGGAGCTTCTTCAATGTGTCAAACACACTCGTAAAAGGGTTAAACTCAATGGAGGAGTTTAAGGCCAGATCAGGGAACTGGTTAGTGAGAGCCTGTTGCATCCCTGGCATCGCCATCATTGCAGACAATTGACCTGTTGACTTCACTTCACAGTCCTGTGGTGTGTTGTTGATTTTGGTTGGATCATACCCGAAATCCCCCAGGTACGCCTTGTACTTGTCTATGAATGCCTCTCCTGGATTAGGCGTCCTTGAGTATATCTTTAAAGTCCCAATAAACCCAATACATATATCAGTCAGATTGAATAGAACATACTACTAGCTACTAGTGGTGCTGTTAGAAAGCTTTTGAAGAACACAAAGCAAAATGAGGCTAAGTGTAGTTGGTTGATTTTACCTGAACAAAGCTTTTGTCTTTGGCACCAGAAACAAGAGCAAAGTTGTCATAATCAGTGGCGATGACATCATAAGGCTCCTTGGGGATGAAAGGAAGTGTTGGGAAACGAAGGTAGCATTTCTCTCTGATCATCTCCAGTTTCTCAAGATCGGTCTCGTTTTTCTCCAGATCTTGGTCTGCTACGCACTGTACTCTCCCTCTTATACCTGTAATGTACCCATCAGGGCCTCCATGTACACAGAATGTGTCCACTTGGATTGCTGGCGCTTCCATATCAAAAGTATAAACACCCTGTCACTCACTCATTACATATGCATTGCAATGTTAACTCCAAGGAATTCACTTTGTTAATGAAAGATGAATACCATTACATTACTACATTTTACCTGAGTGCAGTGGCAATCTTCTTGACCTTGTCCAGCAAATCCACGTTTAAGGGAAGCTACCTCAAACCACCTTCCAGAATACCTAACCGGGTCAAAGTTCTTTGCTGTCATACCTCTCATTTGCATCAACATCCCATTAGAACTCTCTTCAATCGGGAGGGTTGCCACTGCTGCATTAGCAATCTCGTACATGTGAAGCTGAGATTGACCCACATCTGCTGCTAAAACCTGCATTAATACATAACAGAGCTTATGATATAGGCCCGGATATTGAATATTGTAACTTTTTGGTACCCAATACGTTAATTTACGATCCCAAGTCCCATCGTAATCCAGCTGTACGTGAGCATAATGCTTTAGTTACCACATTGTAACTTGGACCAGCTGAAGCTGATTCTCTGTAGTTACCAGCTTAGCCTTCCACACGACCTATCAGTAGCAATCTAATAAGAGAAGCGGAGTTGGCCATACTGGTGGCTATACCGCCACTTTAGCGCGCTTTCAGTGTAGTGCAATTTAATACCCAAACGATAGGTATGAGTTTCCTTCCCAGTCCCAGAACAGGATAACTCAAACTAATACTCTTCGTCTCTTCCCAAACCAGTACTAGTTTCTATGGTTATTGATCATCCGATAGAATCCCAGTATGTACACTGAATGGGACCAAACTAGGTTGATGTAGGTAAAAATGAATCCACCTGGTAAGGTTGGGAGAGGAGTAGTAATGACGAGGCGGCAAGGCTGAAGCTCAATTTCCCTGCAAGCCTGCAAACAACAAATGAGACAACTTTCATGGATTTAATTTCAAGTGACAGACTGAATAATCAACAACTTGAAAAAGAAAGAGAAAAATGGAAATTAAGTTACCAGGGAAAGGGGAAGAAGGAACGAGGAGGAGGAGGAGGAGGAGAAGAAGAAGAAGAGCTGCTGCTGGTTCTGGAAGATTGCAGCCCAAGAAGAGAGGAAGGTGATTGATGAATTACACATACCACCATTTCTTCCCTTCTCTCTCTTTCAATTTCTGCACTTTCTCCCTACACAGCTTTCTTCATTTTGTGCCTTTCTCTCGCAGTTTCCATCTCTTTCCAACTAGAGGTTATAGTGTGATGTCGTTTTTCAGCTGCCCCCACACACAAACGTGATCCTTCTGCAAACCCCCTTTGCTTGTCGGCAGTTCGCTATTTACTAATGTTTTGATTTTAAATGAGTTAAATTTGAGATTGATTGACTTGATAAATTCGTAAATTAATTTAAATTTAAGTTTGATAATTTCATTACTAATTTAAATGTTTAGCTTTAGTATACGACTTATTAGTTGAGTCAGTAGTTTGTGTCTAATAAAATATACAATATATTGTATATGACTGTGATTATATTAAAACCTAAGTGACATAATATTATTTAGGTGTATTTTTTTCAAATTCAGCTCTTTGAAATTCATTATAGGGTTTTAATTAACAAAGTTCGAATTGAGCTTGAATTTAGTTTATCAATAAGATATTTAATTAGCCAATTTCGAACATACTTGAAGAGGCTCAAACTTGACATTGACTAGAGCTAAATTTTTCTAAAGCAAGTAAACGAACCAACCATGACCACAATGAAATTCAGCCTGGTTTGGCTCGACTCGATTCATGAACAACCCTGTCGTTTTATTTATCAAAGGAGAATATGAATCACTATTGAATAAATAGTGTTTAGTTCTCTTAAGATGATTTTATTTTGAGTTTACTCAGGCTTTATTTTGAGTTTACTAAGACTTTATTTTGAATTTGCGGATGATTTATTTTGAGGTCACATATTACCCTTTATAGGTCTTATCATATTTCCATATTTCAATCATTTTCTCGTGCTTTCATTTTGCTAATACCTTTCCACTATAACAACAAACAATTCTATCGGATAGCATGAATTACTATTGAATAAATAGTATTTAGTTCTCTTAAGAGGGTTTTATTTTGAGTTTACTGGAGCTTTATTTTGCGTTTACAGGTGCTTTATTTTGAGCTCACATGTTACCTTTATAGGTCTGGTGGTATTTTCTATTCAATTGACATGCCTTTAATCGTCTTGCGCTTTCATTTTGTTAATACGTTTCGTATAACAAAAAAAATCTATCTATAAAGAAGAATATAAATTACTATTGAATGAAAGAGGGATTTATTTTGAGTTTACTGGAGCTTTATTTCGAGTTTACTAGGGTTTTATTTTGATTTTACGAAGACTTTATTTTGAGCTCACATATTACTCTTTATGGATTTTGTTGTATTTTCTATTTTTCAATCACGCTTTCATTTTGCTAATACGTTCCCTATAACAAAAAAATTCTATCTGTAAAAGAAAAAAATGAATTACTATTAAATGAATAGTGTTTGGTTTTTTTAATAAACTTTTATGTTGAATTTATTTAGATTTTATTTTGAGTTTATTAGAGTTTTATTTTAAGTTTACGGGGCTTTATGTTGAACTCATATATTACTCTTTTTAGGTCTTATAATATTTTTTATTTTTCAATTGATATATCTTAAAATACTCCCCATTTTTATTTTATTAATATATTTTCTATAAAAAAACAATTTATCAACTTCACTTATTCTTCAAAATTTTCTGCAAAATGCAGATAATTCTAGTAAATATAAAAATATCGCAGCATAACGGCTCCGAATCAGTTCATATAGTGCTAACTCCTGGGCTTCGACTTCACTATCATTATTTTCTGAAAGTCGATTTTTGCTGGTTCATAAACAAAGCAAACCAAAATCATGCAGCAAACCCATTACCCGGCGATGTCAATACTCCCCAAGATAGTGAAAATCCCGCCTTCCGTGACTCTTTCAGTCTTGGACTCCACTATTCTTCATGGCGTCCATCACAGCACCTACTCCATCTCCTTCATCTTCCAACACCTTCTCCATGCAAACATGCTATCCGCTGCTCAGACGCTTCTTCAGCGAATACTCTCCAATCGAATCTCTTCCCCTTCCTTCTCCGTTTCCTCCCTTCTCCAAGGTTTAACACAATCCAATTCAATTACTGCCCGTGTATATGAATCAATCGTCAATGCTCATGTTCATTTGCAGTTAATAGACCAAGCTTTGTTCTATTTTCATCAAATGCTTCAAAGGGGTCTTGCTCCTCCTGGAGCCCTAACATTCAATAACCTGTTGAGCTGTCTTGTTAAGTCTGGCTGCTATGAAAAATCCTGGAACTTGTTCCAAGCCGTAAAGGGGAAGGTGAAAATGGACGTTTATAGTTTTGGAATGATGGTGAAAGGTTGTTGCGAGTCTGGTGATTTGGATAGAGGTTTTGAGGTTCTGCTTCAGTTGGAGGAGGATCAGGAGATGGATCTCCCTTCTCCAAATGTTGTTATATACACGACTTTGATTGATGGTTGCTGCAAGAAGGGCGATCTCGAAAGGGCGAGATTGCTCTTCAGTAAAATTGAAGAGCTAGCTAATGAGTATACTTACACTGTCTTGATTAGTGGATTCTTTAAGAAAGGGATGAGAAGAGATGGGTTCAAGTTATATGAGAAGATGCAGCTGCGTGGGATAACTCCCAATCTTTATACTTACAATTGTGTGATTAATGAGTATTGCAGTGAAGGGAAGATAGACAAAGCTTCTTCTCTGTTTGATGAGATGTGTAATAAGAGAGGTATTGTCCCTAATGTGGTTTCTTACAATATTCTAATTGGTGGAATGTGTAAAAGTAGGAGACTTTGGGAAGCAGAGAAGATGTTGAACAGAATGAGAAGAGAAGGTGTTGTTCCGAATTTAATCACATATAACAATATGATAGGTGGATCTTGCAGCATCGGATTGTTCGACAAGGCTTTGTTTTGGCTAGAGGAAATGAAGTCGAATGCGATAATGCCGTCTTTAGTTACTTACAATGTTCTCATTCAGGGGTATTGTGATGCTGGTAGTCTAAGCAGTGTGACTGATTTGGTTAGGGAGATGGAAGCAAGAGGTTTTGCTCCTTCTGAAGTGACCTACACAATTTTAATTAATGGCTACGTTAAGTTAGGGGATATGGAAAAAGCTTATCAACTTGTTTCCTCTATGAAGACTGCTGGTTTAGTACCTGATGCTTACACTTACGGAGTGTTGATAAATGGATTCTGCAAGAAGGGAAACATGAAAGAAGCTGCAAAGTTGTTTAGATCCATGGGAGAAATGCGTCTGGCCGAGCCTAGTGATGTTATATACAACACGATGATCGGGGGATACTGCAACGAAGGTAGCTCGTATCGGGCCTTGAGGTTGGTTGAGGAAATGGAGAGTAAGGGATTTGTTCCAAATGTGGCTAGCTATAGTTCGACTGTTGGAGTCTTGTGCAAGGACGGGAAGTGGCAACACGCGGAGGTGTTATTGAATAGTATGATTAGGAAAGGATTGAAACCTACCGTCTCCATGTATAATAAGATGCATGAAGCTAGATGTGCCATAGATGCATGAAGCTAGATGTGCCATAGATGCATGAAGCTAGATGTGCCGTCTCCATGTATAATAAGATGCATGAAGCTAGATGTGCATGAAGGATGAAAGAATGGTCTTTTATGGTGATGTGGATGGCTAGAGTTGCTTCTATGTATGATTCAAACACTGCACATCAAGTTAACAGAAAGAAAGTTCGATATATAGGCAAGCGGCTGGTGAGTTGCTGTCTGTGGATGAGTAATTTGGGGCTTGAAATTGTAAAAGCACAGCCATGAAAGAAATGGATTGAAAATAATGAGGTAACCATATCAACCAATAGCTACTTGTATATTTTGCAGTATTTTTACGTTGACCTGTTATACTGAGATATAAGTTCCCTTTGCTGTACAGTTGTTTAAAAATTGCCGCTGGCAGCAGTATTCTGTATTCTACAAAAGGTGGCATTGAAGTAACAGATTTCAATCACAGAAGTAACAGCTACTGATCTGAAGCTGCATGTACTTGTGTGAAAAGAGATACACTTCACAAGAAGCTAACATTCTAATGGCAGATCATTTGCAGTGAAAGGTGATTTCAGATTATTTGTTTTAATTGACATCTAAAAGGAGCTACAAGCCTGTAACTGGTTGTCATAGCTTTTCTTACGATTGGAACTTATTTGTGCTGGGTTTTTCAGGATGGCATCATGCATGGAGCAGTGCAATTCAAGCGTGTTCCTGGAACTTTCAGCAGACCTATTCAGAACTATTTATTATGCTACACAGACGTCCTTGTGTCACAATGGGCAGTCAAGTCAAGCCACTGGATTTGTGGATTTCGGTTGGTAACAGCTCCTCTTCCTTAGTTCCTTGATGAAGTCTGCATTCAATGGGCGTAATCAAAGTGCCTCTATTTCCATGGTCTTCCCTATGTATCTGTATAGTGAATTGTATCTTTCATCGATGGTGGATCTCTGTCTTGAATTTTCTTCTGATAGAAATGAGGAGATTTGGTCAGGTTCTTACCTTTGAAAAGCAAAAATTGAAAAGATTTGGTCAATGGTCGGGGTCTGAGTAAAATATTTCACCTCAACTATTCATGGTATGGGTAGTCTCACCTGCACTAACATGTAAATGTTTAGTTGCCGTTGCCAAGACTCTCTCTTTACCATTTTTCCTACCGAATTTTATTTGAAAACCAAGACCTGTATAGTGTCTAGTTTCATTCACTTGGACTTCTGATCATTTCATTTGACATTGGTGGCGTCAACACCTTACAAATCCACTTAATGCCCTCTGTTTTCGGTACGACGGACAAGTCGAAACGACAGTATCTTTGACGAAATCGAGCAAACAACGGATGCGTAAATTCGCTGGAACAAAAATTATGAAATCAGTAATGTGCTTGAGTCTTTCTTATATGGCTGATGCAGTAGTAAATTCACTGTAAAAACCAAAATATTAGGTAAAGTTGAAAAAATGTGACAAATGAGAAAGAAAGAATTATAACTAATGTATGTGTGTTAATATATTGATTCATTGGGTTGGTTTTTCTTACGTTAACAACCTTGAGTTGGTCGTGCCATCTAGAAGTCTACCATGTAGATAGTAGTTATTTAATCATAATTTAGGCACAAGTACTGCTGCTCCCTTATCAATTATCATTAACATTAACAATTAGGAACCTAAAACTAAAAATCTATCATCTTTATCGTCTTCATTCTCGATCTTTTTTGTTGAATGAAAATCCTCATGACGAGTGCGGTCTCTAAAGAGAAAGTTTAAGTCAGTGTTATTAGGCCCGGACATAAATATTAATCTGTATAAAAATAAGGTTTAAACGTAAACAAAGAACTAGATAGGGATGGTTAAAAATCCCGCTTAGGATACCTATACATATAAAAAAATATTCACTAATAATACGAATTAAAAATTAAAAGTTGTATGATGTTATAACTATTGACATTTTTATGGGTTTTGTAACGAATAATGCAGGCTGACAGTCGGGTAAAGGCTTTAAAGCTGATGGAACCGGTATCAACCAAGCGTTGCGGGTTTCACAAATCATCCGGCCGGACCGGGTTGGGTTGGATAACAAAGAGTTAAAGATCAAACATGGATTAGACCTATACTTAATCCAATATTCCCACCTTATGAAGCATTCATCTTTTGAATAGTGACTTGGAGGTCCCCCCCTCCATACACTAAAAGTCTAAAACGCAGGGAAACTGTGTACTTGATTGAGAGTCTCATTTCCTAGAAATGAAACAAACCAACTTTTTTTCCTTAGCATTTTTCAAATGATGAAGACTTTCTTTGAATTAGACTTATGGGTCTCTTGTTTATTACAGTTTCAGGAGTTGGGTTATGTTAGAATCCAATATTAATTACAGTGAGGTTGATCTCAAGGCTTATTAACAGGTTGTTGATGCCGCAAGAGATCCTTTACGTGCGATTTGATCCTTATCGAGGACTTTTTTTGGTGGTCACGGCTATCCGATATGCTTTGGACATGGCTCCTAGACCCCAATGTTTACGAGGCCGAACACTATGTACGCGTGGGGTCCAAATCTCCTCTTACTCGACTCGGGGCTGCAAGTACGTACTCCCTTGTTGTCTATATGCTTGTGAACATCTTTGATACTCTTCTCTATCTCCCATATCCCCTCCCTTATGTTGTAAAACATGAGGTAGCTACGTACCTATTTTTATTGACGATGGTCGATGGGCCTGATTCACGTGGGATTCTTGTAAGCGTGCAAAAGCAATATAAAATACAAATGGAACTGCGCACTGCTCTGCCTACCGTCCATTCAGTATTCTTTTAATAAAGCTCTCTCCAGTTGATGTATGTATCTCATGGTGAGGCCACTAAGTTAAGTAGTGGGCATCATTTCTATGTATGTCTATTTTGCTATCGATGCACATGAGTACGTTTTACTTTAATACATGTAATTGGTATTAGAGCAATGGGTAACCATACTCAAAACAGATATCCACGATGAGCAATAGCATCTGTTACGCGCACGCACGCATGATATTTTATTTGTAATTTTTTATAAACTTATACATAACACAACGACGCACTTCCTCCATATATATATATTTGCGCAGAGTGTTGAATTCTTCTTGCGAAATCGACAGTCGCCCCTGTTATTATTAAAAATAAAACTACGCACTTTTGCAAGGAGAAGTTACGAGGAACAAGAAGATACAAGACGTATGAACTTGTAAAGTTACACATAGATAGGCGTTCCCCAACATAAGTACACATGCCACATCAGCAGGGATATGTGAAGAGGGAAAACGCAGCCACATTATTAAATTATTGGTTATATGTAATCATTCATTAAATATACTAAAAGATTCCAAAAAAAAATAATATTGAATTTAATATAATGAAGTCATCCATGTAGGGCTACGAGTCTACGTACATTTTTTTTAGATTTCTACGCTTTGGTTGATATAGTATTGTCACTGATAGCATATATACATCAATGCCTAATACTTTGGTACAACATCTCATTTATACCACATTGTTTTTTTTAATTTTATTCTTAAAATTAAGAGTTTTGAGGTTTGCGATATAGTTTGGAGGTATTTAGAGTATCATAATTAAGGATTTTATAATTTATTTTAAATTTTAAATTTTCAAAGTGTGATATTTTTAATATATTGGGTACGTAGTATTCAAGCGATGAATTAAAACATTGGGACGGATCTATAATTTGTACGGTCTAAATTTTAAACTCGAAGATGGCTGGATGGTGATTTGAAAGACATGGTAAATGGCTAAATCTGCCATCTAATTAGTCCCCACTTTCCAAATATATATAGAAGAAATGGTCCGATCGATGACTGCTTCATACCAAACATAATAAAAGAAGAGAAGACTCTTCTTCTTCTTCTTCTTCTTCTCTATAAATACACCAACCAACCCATCATCCACCACCCCATTCATTCGTATATACTTCTCTCACTGTAAATTTCTAGCTATTTTGAAACAAATGGAAGCAAAACAGCTGGTGCTGGTGGAGGACCCTGTTTCTGATGCCCCTGTTCCTTCCTCTGACAGGTTTCTTTCATTTCCACAAATAACACTAATGGAGATCATGTTAACACACAGTTAATAGTTGTTAATGATATATAAACTACAAATGCATACGCAGGTGGTGGTCGAAGGAGACGGTGGCAGTAGTGACCGGCGGGAACAAGGGAATCGGGTTCGCGGTGGTGAAGAAGCTGGCGGAGCTGGGCCTCACCGTCATCTTAACGGCCAGGGATGTCGAAAGAGGGAATCAGGCCGTTGAGACGCTGAGATCCCGTCATGGTTTCCACGGCGTCGTCCACTTCCGCCACCTCGATGTTTCAGATCCTCGTTCCATCGAAACCTTCGTTTCCCAGTTCCGTCAGGATTTCGGTTTCTTGGACATTCTGGTAATTTTCTTCTTCTTAAATTTCTTTTTGTCAATTATCCTTGAATTGAACCTTCCTCCTTTGACCAGACCCATTGTGTATTAATTGATGGTTACAATTCGTCAAGTCTTCTTTTTCTCGTATACTTTAATTCGGTTCCGGTCCATATCGTAAACTGCATGGTATATATAATATGAGGCTACTTTTCAATCCCTTTTTTAAAATAAATAAATGGGCTGCATTACATGAAAATGACGTCCTTAATTAATTAATTAATTAGTTAGTTTAAGGACATTGCAAGTTAATTAATTATTTAACTATGCAAGAAGCTTACATAGTCAAATAGTTGGAGCGGGAAATTGCTGGGTATCTACTATCTAGGGCCGCAACTGAGTCAAACCGCATGCGATTCATTCGATGTTCGGTTTGGAAATTTCTATTCGGCTCAAAATGAATTTCTATGCACTTGGGTTTGAAAGTTAAACGAATCGAGCCCGAGCCAATCATGATTCGGTTTGATTGATTCGCGAGCCGAGCTTCATCGAACTTGATTTCCAAGCAGGCTCGCATATGGCTCGTTTGTAAATTTGATTGTGTTGCTCGTAAATCATAAACAAACTTCAATCCTAGTTCGTATGTGTTTCTTATGATGCATTTTTTTCGCAATGTGAAATTCGAACTCGGTAAGGTTGTAAACAAGTCTAGGTCGAACCCGTTTAAATCCATTATAAACGTCCCCAACTTGACCTTGCTTACGAATCATGATGCTAAACAAGTCGAGCTCGAACCTCTATTTTTCAAACAAACCGAATTCAAGCAGGATTTAAAAAACTAAATGAGCTGAGCTCGAGCATGCAGAATATTCAACTCCACTCGTATATATGCAGCCCAAACGTACCTGAATTAGCAGTAGCTCACATAATTAAGACGAATAAAACATAACTTATACTAATTACCTTTAAAATAATTGATTTACATATGAACAGGTGAACAATGCAGCAGTATCATTCAACCAGATAAACGAGAACTCAGTGGACCATGCAGAGACAGTACTGAAAACCAACTTCTACGGTCCAAAGCTACTAATAGAATCCCTCCTCCCTTTCTTCCGTCGATCTTCTTCACACAGCCGCATCCTCAACCTCAGCTCCAGGCTCGGCTCCATCAACAAAGTGAGGAACGGGGGATTGAAGGCGATGCTCGAAAGCGAAACGCTGACGGAGGAGGAGATAGAGGACAAAGTTGTGAGGAAGTTTCTTAACGACGTTAAGGAAGGGACGTGGGAAGGTCAAGGTTGGCCCGCTTTGTGGACCGACTACGCCGTCTCCAAACTGGCCCTCAACGCCTACTCCAAGATTTTAGCCGGCCGGCATTCCGGCCTGGGGTTGAGTGTCAACTGCTTCTGCCCTGGATTCACTCAGACTTCCATGACCGGCGGGAAAGGGACTCATCGCGCCGACGACGCTGCTGAGTTCGGAGTTTCCCTTGCTTTGCTTCCCCCTCACTTGCTCACGTCCGGCAACTTCTACCTCGGGTTCTGTAATCGCGGCGTTAATCGTTCCAAGCTTTAGCATACGTTCGGTTTTTTTTTTGTTTGGTTGTTAATTGGAGATCAATTGCGTTGATTAGTTAACTTAATTTCCATATGGATGGTTGGTCGAGATTTTGTGAATAATTAAGCATGTTCATCTCAGAGAAAGGAGGTCTATTTGGTGATGGCCCGGCCCAACCTTGCGTAATTGCATCAAATACTGTGGGCCTTGTAAATTTTGTTTTCTTATATGGGCTTTTCATCCAAGTATCACATAGAGGAGTGACATCCCATAACTAGGCTCTCCATTTTCCCTTTACATGGAAATGTGACATTCAAGGTGAAGCTCTTTGTAACACATATTCTGAATTTACGGGTCGAAAAAAATAATTTTAGTACTTAGACATATAGTGCAATTAAGTGGAAGTTTATCCGTCCAAAGTCACGACTGTGATGAGGAACCATGGTTGTAGCTAAGCAGGCTATGTTCGTGTGTTTTTATAAGGTATAAATCTTCGACTTGTTACTTCAAAATACGATATATTCTTCTACCGACATTGAAATGATAAACTGGGAAAATCAAAATGTTTCATGAGTCATTGACAGCTCTTCAATTGAACTACACTTGGCCGTTCTTTTGTTCTCGTTTTGGTTTGATCCAAAAGAAACATTTGAGTACGGTCACTGTATGCAGCTTCGACGGTTGGCGCTTGGTGACTTGGTAGATGAAGGTTTTAAAAAGCCAAATCTGTAGTTCAGACGTGGCTACCAAAAACGACACAGAAGACCAATCGCAAATGGATTGGGTTTGTTTTATTAATTTTAAATATAGCAGGAAATTATCCAGCAAACCTGGAGATTGATCCTCGGAATGTCATTGGCCCTTAACCGTCCGATCCTTCCACACTTACCTTACTCTAAAAGTAGATCATCATCACGTCGGCACGACTCATAGTTCCCTTTCGTACACCGCATGCAGCTGATCTCTCTCCCTTGCTATCCCTCTTGCGATCTACTGACGCGTGTCACTACGCGAACATTTTCTACTAATAATTATTAATAATAATAATTGGTTTCCCTTTCGTTACCTCTTTCTTTCTTCCTTTCTAATCACCGATCACAAATCCACTCCCCACTGCTCCTCCTTCTGCTATCTCCTGTTACTTTTGAATCTGCAGTGAGTTCTTCTCTTTCAATTGATACCTTGTGGTTTTGATCCATTAGAATCAGAACTTTCTTCTTCGCTTTCACCTCTCGAATTTCTCTCACCTTTTTTCTCCTCTGAAAGCTGCAGAAGATGCCTTCTGTTTACGGAGCTCGATTGACCACCTTCGAAGATTCGGAGAAGGAGAGCGAGTATGGCTACGTTCGCAAGGTACGGTTTCTTCGTTCCTTTTCCCCATTTGGTCTTGTCTGCATTGGATTTTGAAGCCAAGTGGTCCGATCGGTATGATTTTGTGCGATTTGCCTGATGGCAATTGGATCGGGTTCGTGAATTGCTTGTTCCGAAAATCTGTGGCGATTTTCTGGATATTTGGATCTTTTCTATGGAGTTTAACTGTGTGATTGCTCTTGTTTTAACCTTTCCGATCCGTTCTTTCAGTAATCTGTAACTGTTAAGTGTCTGCCTCTCTTGTGCTTGTGCTTGTGCTTATCCTTGTGGATTTAGATCGCACCCGGTCGAAGAGATATTTTGGAGCAGCCGGATTTTTGTTGCTAGTTATGGGCATTATCGGTGTAGAAGCTTGGCATTGATAGTTAATACTATAGATTTGGACCTGATAGTTCATATTCGTGACCAACCAATCTATATACGTTAAAATTTTAATCGACACTCGAACTTGTGTTGGCAATTGCCCTTTGGCTGTCCTCCGTGTTGCTATGACGGTCGATCTCTGTATTTATATTTTGAAAGCTGATTGTGGTGCTTGAGTTACAATCTATTCCTTTCTGCTCCTTTCCATTTATACCATGTTCATGTATGTTGCTAGCTTGAAGCTTGTTCGATTTTACCGTACCTCTGAAGTTAATATGTGTTGTGTAGGTATCTGGCCCTGTCGTTGTTGCGGATGGGATGGCTGGTGCTGCTATGTATGAACTAGTCCGTGTTGGCCATGACAATTTGATTGGAGAAATTATTCGATTGGAAGGGGATTCAGCCACAATTCAAGGTTAGGATCTTCTTGTTACATATTTCTTTGTCAATTGTTAGCTTCGTATTTTTTCTGATGCTCCTCTTCACCTTTTGCTTCCTCCTTCGTGGCAAGGGCCATGGAGTGATTATGTGAGAAAGACTGTCAGATTTATCATCAATAATTTGTGGTTCTTTTATAGTTCATTATTTGTGGATTTATTTGTCGGCTGAAACTCGCAGGAATTACTTTGGTTTTTTGACACTTACTTCTGCTCTTTGATTTCAGTGTACGAGGAAACAGCTGGGTTGATGGTCAATGACCCTGTCCTGCGTACGCGCAAGGTATGTTTCGATTACATCTGACCTTTTGTACCTATGTCGATTTGTGTTGCTAATTTAAGTAAATATTTATCATCTAGCCTCTATCTGTGGAGCTGGGACCAGGAATATTGGGGAATATCTTTGATGGAATTCAGGTTTGATTGCCATGTTTTTTTTCTTTCATCAACTTTAAATTTCGTGATGTTTAGATTTAGGTTCATTAGTGATATGTTGTCTATAATTGCACTTCTGCTTGCTCCTGAAAATTGACTGATTTACCTGTTTCATAATTACAGAGGCCTTTGAAAACTATTGCGAGGTTATCTGCTGATGTCTATATTCCTCGTGGTGTTTCTGTCCCTGCCCTCGACAAAGATACGCTCTGGGAATTCCAGCCTAAAAAATTGGGTAATGTTTGAACCTGAAAACTCACATACTGTCAAGGTTTTCTTTTGCTTTAAGGTTTTGAAATGTGTCCTTCGTCTTTTTAAGTTTGATATGCAATTATTATCAGGTGAGGGAGATGTTTTGACCGGTGGAGACTTATATGCTGTGAGTATATTAACGTTATGCTTTTTATGCTCTTCAGTATCCTTGTAGTGGCGAGTCCTTTGGATGGCCATTTTTAGTTTGCTATTCTTCTCTAACTACTTTTTCTTTCTTATCATTCACTGAACTAATGATTTGCCTTTGTGTTATGTTTGTGATATAGACTGTTTTTGAGAACAGTCTTATGCAGCACCATGTGGCCCTACCCCCTGATGCAATGGGAAAGATTACCTATATTGCACCTCCTGGTCAATATTCTCTGAAAGTTAGTCTCTTTGTCCTCTCTTTATGCTTTCAGTCAATTTAGGACATAGATTCATTTATGTCACATGGTTCTCAACAAGTTTTTCTGGCAATCAAATATTCCATTTCCTAATGAACATTGGCGTTCTTGTTCTGTAGGATACTGTGTTGGAGCTTGAATTTCAGGGTGAGAAGAAGAAAATTACCATGCTTCAGGTTTGTCAATTGCTATGCTAAGCTTGTAGTAGGGTTGTGGTTCCAATGTAAATGCATCTTATCCATTCTGTTGCATTTCACATAGACTTGGCCAGTTCGTACACCAAGACCTGTTGCATCCAAGCTTGCTGCTGATACTCCTCTGCTCACTGGACAGGTAGCAACCATTCATAGTGTTTTTTATTTGTAGTCCCAACGTTTGAGCCAGGGGACGGTTGTATGCTGGATGTTTGCTTCTTTTTTTTGGAGCTTGTTTAATATGGACCTCATGATTCTGTTGACTTTGTTGGACCAGCGTGTTCTTGATGCTCTTTTCCCTTCTGTTCTCGGTGGTACTTGTGCGATTCCTGGAGCATTTGGCTGTGGGAAAACTGTCATTAGTCAAGCTCTTTCTAAGGTGTGAAGATCTTATATCAGTTGGAGATGGTTTCATAGGATTAGAATCACAACATATGGCTGACACAATTGTTGGTTTCTGCAGTACTCTAATTCTGACACTGTTGTCTATGTTGGATGTGGGGAGAGAGGAAATGAAATGGCAGAGGTATTTGTTTCTAGCCTCTTTGAGACTTGTTCTGTTCATGTGGGTCCTGAGTAAAATCTTTATCATTTCCGTAGGTGCTTATGGATTTCCCACAATTGACAATGACACTGCCTGATGGCCGTGAGGAATCTGTCATGAAGCGAACAACACTTGTTGCCAATACATCAAACATGCCTGTCGCTGCTCGAGAGGCTTCGATCTATACAGGTAAGTTTCTGTATGCCTGATGTTAGATGTGGAGAAACCTTTGAACATTTATGCTAATTACTAAGAGACATATATCATGGAAAACACCTGAAAGGATTACTAGAAGTTTTGCTTATTCTCCCTTGCCAGCTACACATTTTGTCCCTGTTTGCAAAACGATTCTAAATTGTCCTATTCAACTATATCAGGTGTCCTTCTTTGAAAAATAAACAACTCCATGCATGACTCGGGCCTTGGATTAAAAAACAATTTCAATAATTACTAGTTGAAGGAGTGAAAAGTATGAGTTAAGGATTTTGCGAAACGATAATGTATGTGTAATTCTTTACTTTATAGGATGGTTACTTAATTGCTGTTACTTTCTCTTTTCATAGGATTCTGTTAAGAGTCCTAGAAAATGTGGTATGGTGGTCTTTGATATTTGAATGAAAACCCTCACCTTAGGAAGGTTCTGTCCGCTATCAAAAAGCTAACTGCTTCATGGTTGTATTCGCTTCATGAACAGTTTCAGTTAAGGCAAATTTTGTACATTTATTTTGGTTTCTACTAGCACTTGCAGTGAAAAAGTAACATGTTAATTCTTTCCATTGAATGCTGAATGCTTTATATGTATAGGAATTACTATTGCTGAGTACTTCAGAGATATGGGCTACAATGTCAGCATGATGGCAGATTCAACATCTCGGTGGGCAGAAGCATTGCGTGAAATTTCTGGGCGATTGGTTAGCCACTTTCTGTCCATATTTGATATCAGGAGATGTGCCTTGTAACTTACGAAAGCTATTTCTTGAATTTTGCTAGTAATTGCTTTTATATCCTATTAGATTTGCTTTCTTGCTCTTCCTGTCTAGATCTGTTTCTTGTGAGCTATGCGTTCATGTTTTTGATCTTGTTATGTTTCTTTTGATGATATCCAGTAGAATTTCCTCTTTCACTGGAGGTACATCTTTGTGTGCCAGTTGTCTTTTCATTAGAAGAAAGAACTGAAGTTAGTCAGTGACTCAGTATAGAGAACAACTGTTGCTGAACGTGCATGGGCTAATATATTAAATGGGAGAAGACACTGGGTTTATGGTTATGGCTGAATAAAGATAAATAAAGTGAACACTTCTGTACCTGGGGGTTGAGTTTTATTCAGTCTAAATTGACATTTTACTCTTTCCTTCTAGGCTGAAATGCCTGCAGATAGTGGATATCCAGCTTATTTGGCAGCCCGTTTGGCTTCATTTTATGAGCGTGCTGGTAAGGTCAAATGTCTTGGTGGTCCAGAGCGCAACGGTAGTGTCACAATTGTCGGTGCTGTTTCTCCTCCCGGAGGAGATTTTTCTGATCCTGTTACATCTGCCACGCTCAGCATTGTCCAGGTAAATTAAAATATTTTTATTTATGCGTTTTCTCATTCAAAATATTGTTGAATTTACTTGGTAGAAAAGGGGGTGCACTTTGTTCAATGTTTTGGATGCATGTATGGGACAAAGTTTTTATAGAAGAAAGCGACAGTAACAATCATTCCTATGTTATGTGGTGAAAAATATTAAATATATGCAATGCAATGACATTGTTGGATTTTATGGCAGTTGGGGATATCTTACACTCTTATTGATTAGTGTTCCGCCTTTCAAAGAGGACAAATATTCAGGTCTCCCTAGTTTGAAGATAATCTTGTTGCTTTAAACCTGGAGACTTGGAACTTAGAAGTAGAAAACTGAGTAGAAACCAGTCGCACTGAATGGTCTTGAGGCACATGGCTTAGAAAATATAAGTACACTCAGCTGGATTGCTTTAGCCAAAAATGGATCCAGACAAAATTACAAATAGGATGGATGGCATGCTAAACAATAAGCTCTCTCTGACTCTGTGTTCACGTAAAAGCCACCCAAAAAACACCAAATGAGTTACTATTTTTAATTTATTCTCTGATGCTCCCTTTTCCAGCGCCTTTTGACTGATCATATTTTACTTGCAGGTTTTCTGGGGTCTGGACAAGAAACTTGCTCAGAGGAAACATTTCCCATCTGTGAACTGGCTGATTTCTTACTCTAAATACTCTACGGTATGTTTAATGTTCTGATTATCTGGTACTGGTAGTTCCATTACGAACTGACCAGGAAGTTAAGGTTGTGCAATTTATGTATTGTCCGGAAACAGGTATAATGGTATATTGATGTTTTTTCCATTATCTAGGCATTGGAGCCTTTCTACGAGCAATTTGATCCTGATTTTATCAACATCAGAACCAAGGCTAGAGAAGTGCTGCAAAGAGAAGATGACTTGAATGAAATCGTGCAGGTAAGTGTCATGCATTTTGATGGTGTGTTATACATTATGCATCATGCTAAATATACTGTATTGCTGAGTTTCCATCCCCCTTTTTGTGGCAGCTTGTTGGAAAGGATGCTCTGGCTGAAGGAGATAAGATTACTTTGGAGACTGCAAAACTTTTAAGAGAAGATTATCTCGCTCAGAATGCATTTACCCCGTAAGTTCATATACGGTTCCACCTACCAGCTGGGTTTTTTTCTTCTTCATGATTTTCCACCATTTGCATTTCCATTTTAATGGTATCTTCTTCTTTTGTGTTCATGATATAGATACGATAAATTCTGCCCATTCTACAAATCTGTTTGGATGATGCGCAACATTATTCACTTCTACAACTTGGCCAACCAGGTAATATCATCAACTGTAGTTCCATCTTGAACAATTCTTATGAGAAAGCCTCTTCAAAATGTGTACACCAGACATCCTTTGTAGTCTTGCAGAAGAGAAGTCGTGCTTTTTTACTTCCTACAACATATTCTAATCTGTGGAACTGTGTGCAGGCTGTGGAGAGAGGAGCTGGTATGGATGGTCAGAAGATCACATACTCCCTTATCAAGCATCGGATGGGCGACCTTTTCTACCGCTTAGTGTAAGTATTTTCACTTGTTTACCTGAAATCAGCTGGAGTATTCACTAGAGGAGGTGTTCTCAACTTCACTTTGTGGGCCTGATATACAGGTCTCAGAAATTCGAGGACCCGGCTGAAGGGGAACCTGCTTTGGTAGCGAAATTCCAGAAGTTGCGTGATGACCTGACTTCAGGTTTCCGCGCACTGGAGGACGAGACCCGGTGAATAAACTTGTGTTAGTTTCTGTTTCTTATCTTCATCAATGAGTTCAGTAGTAGCGCACTTGGTGGTGCGTCTCTATTTATTCGGAGTTTAGAGAAGCAGGGAGGGTGTGGTTAAAGCTTGGATGAGATACTTATGTCGTGCCTTTGGAATTGATTTGTCACGGAAGAAGGTGGGAGTAGTAGTATAGTAACTGTTATGTTGTTATGAGAGTTTGAGTTTTTGGGTTCATTCTTGGGCAATAAGGGCTTGTATTTTTGGTGCCTAGTTGTACTGGATTGGTTGTTTTCACACCTATTACTTAATTTACAACAAATATGAATCAGAGGATGAGCTTGAGCACCAAACTGAGGAGGTAGTCTGTGACCCCTCCACACATTTTGAGTCAATCTGAACCCAGTTCCTCAAGAAATATGAACTGAAGAAATAAAACACTACTTATGAGATATAATTATTTATTTATGTTGTCAATACATAGTATAGTACAATAAGAAATAAAGTCTCAAATAAGAAAACGGGCCGGAAAATTATCTAGTACTATATAACTGAAAAATCCATTGAGGCATGTTGGCTTAATTAGCTCTGTGATGCATGTTTCAAGATGAGTGAAGATTATGACTTCTCCGAAGACTGCTTATAAGCAATTTTGACGAAGAAACCGTGCCAGTCGCACCGAGAACGCACCCAATCCCAATCAAAGCCCAATTCAGAACCAAAACAAATCTCCCTACTTTCCCATGGGAGATCTTCAAATAGAACGCACACGGCAGCACCACACAGATGCTAACCGTCACAAGGGACCCCGTGAGACCAAGCACATGCTCGAAGTAGGGCACGCTGAGCGCGATAACTAGTATTGCAAGGAGCAGGACCGACCCCACTGCTCCTCGAACGACCATCTTCGTTCGGGGTGTCATCCAGCTTGGGAGGGCCTGCTCGAGCTGGATGGCAAGTGGTGCAAACTCAAGGGCGTACTTCGTCATGGGAGTGATGACGGTGGCCCATAGCGCGACCTTGGTGAAGATGAGGTGTGGAGGGAGGTCGAGGGTGATCTGAGAGCTCACTCCCGGCCCGAACATCTTGGCTCCTAGGAAGGCTAGGCATGCGTAGAGTGCCGTCACGGCTCCAAAGCTCACTATTGATACCTGTTGGAGGAATAAACCAATTTAATTTGTCATCATTTTGAGGGCATATAACCATATAGGGTTAACACTTAATACACATGTTACCATTCAACTATGAAAAATGAACAAACAGCCTCTCTACTTTGTAACTTTTAACAAACAAGTCCACTTAGCTTGTCGATCCATCCAACATGTTCAGTCAGTCATATCATGTCAGGTACACAGTGGATAACTGGGATATCCACTTAGACAAAAATATAACAAAATAATATTTATCTTCGTTTATAATTTATAATTTAATAAACAAAATATTTATAATTTATATAAATTGATATCGTCATCTAAATAAACAAAATGACTGACATACATGTGAAATCAGCCAGTGTGACGGTGGATGAATGGAAAAAAACTAATTGATGGGCTTGTTTTTAAAAAAATTACAAAGTGTGGGGTTTAATTCAATCAAAATATGATATAAATAAGTGGTTGTTTGTTAACTTTACATAATAGAGGGACCAAAATGTGTATTAACCCAACCAAATAACAATTACCAAAAAATTAAAGAAGAAGCTCACCTTGGTAAACTTGGTAGGATCTTTCATGGACTTGTAGAGATTAGGGAAAACAATATGGCCACCGTAGCTAAACACGAACAGTCCCGACACGGCCGGAATATTCCGAACCCGAATCACCGGTATACTATGGTTGGCCGCCACGCCTCCAAACGCAGCCGTCAACACGACACACCCGAAAATAACAAATGACATAAGTATCCCCGCGGAGGACAAGAAGGAGATGGAAGAGAGGTTCCTTATCCACAAGCTCGGCAAGGCCACCAGCACCGCCGCAAGGGTCAGGAGCTGCGAGGTGGAGATCCAATTAGCGAATCCGAATCGGAGGGAAGTGGCTGATGAAAAGACGGTGGCGAGGTTGTCGTGGAGGGAGATGGTGTAGGAGACGAGGGCCATGAAGATCTCGAGATAGACGAATGTCGAAGCCAAGAGTTTCCCTTTCGAGCCAAAGGCGTGGCGGCCGATGTCCGCGTAGGATTGGGATTTTGGGGAGCTGTGGAGGCATTTGGCGAGGAGGTGAGAGGTGTAAGTGCAGATGAGAGCTAGTGTCAGGAGGAGGAAGATTGATGCCCATCCTCCGTTTTCGAGTGCGTATGGTGTCGATAATTGCCCTAGCCCTGCAATGCACGCATGAAACGTAACACCTAGTTAGAAACATGTAATGCAGAGTCCGATCGGTTTGACCGTAAATCATGTATAACTATGGTTCAACAAAGATTGCATACCGCTACACATTTTATATCAATTAAAAGCTAGATAAAAAAAAATAGTTGATATTCGTTTCTTTTTTATTTGTTGTCGTTTTTTCTTTGACGATTTTCAGTTATATATGACTGATGGAAATTTTTGAAAATTAAGTATAAAAGACAGTTCAGAAACTCTATTGTTTTTTTAAACACATAAAGCGTATAAAATTGATCGATTTGGATTCAAATATAATAATTTTTTGTATATACCCTTACCTTAAAAATATCCGATCGATCAACTTAAATTGTACTATGTTTTTACTTGTTCAAGTTGGGACGAATAACTTATAATTTTCCAATTTGGCATAACTAGATTTGAAATTCCTGCAGTGGAATAAGCTGGAAAGTTAAAATTAATTTCTGCATTGGAAATAAGTTACAATTATATTATTCTCAAATTAGCATCAGCTAGCATAATCAATTTATTTATTTATAAGGAATATAATGACGTCATATGTTTTATGCACGTCTAGCCCTCGTAATTGGCTGAAAGCAAAATTTAGCGGCCGGTGTTATTCTTTTGTACCATATATATGCACGCAGGAATATAATTTACTAATCAATTATCTTTTTGTGTACCGAAAATATGACTAATTTATTTATTTATTTATTGTGTAGATACTAGATAGGGAGAAACGAGTTTGTGTTGGACCTTGAACTATTCATTAAATTAAAACAATCTAGTATAATTTCAATTTCGTTATGGTTCAATTACGATACAAGTATAATATATAACGACTTAAACGGCTGAACTACAAACCTACCAGTCTAGCTAAACTAACCACGAGGGATCGATGATGATGATGACGACGATGAGGGAATATATGCATGCATAGCATACCTATGAGCATTCCAATCATGTTGATGACGGCATGGGCAAAGGAGCCATTTGCTTGATGACGATGATGATTAAGTTGTTGCTGTTGTTGTACGACATGATCAGAAATTTGATCATGATGATCGTCGACGCCGCAGTTGCACACCTTGTGCTGCTCATCGTTGTCCTCCACGCAAACACTGCACCGGCGCCGGCCATCCAATTCCACACTACTACCAGCCGCCTGCATCATCATATATATATATATATTTGGTCGGTCGGTCCTAGCAGCTGGATGGAAAGAGTTTGGTGATGATGTTTGGTTAATGAGTTGCCTATATTTATAGTATAAGCAGCGCCTGAACTGAAGCATGCATGCACAGCACGGCCACGTCATCCCCCCTATGATGGGCCCACGATTCCCCAGAACAAATGTGACGGTGACGTCAGGTTTTAATAAGATGATGAGAATCTCTCTGCTGCTTAATTGAATTGGCACATGCATAATTAATTAGGGGATGGGCGGCGATTAATTGTAGTTAGATATATAAGTGATTCTCATCAGTTAAACACGTGCTAATAAAGAGCTAGGGGGGAATCCACTAACCAACATTAATTATATTGTTTCTCCCTACAGGGAGGAGCTTGTCATTCCGAATATTTTGGAACATAACAAAAACTTTCCAGCAGTTAGATCATCACAGGCTCAGATCCACCGTCAGATCGAGTGTCTACAAGGTGCAGCCAAATGGGACGTCTGCACCGAATGCGAATTGTAATGAAATAACAGTTTAATGGCCTATCCGATCTAAACAGTATGCCAGCCGGACTCGAGCAGTGAATTGGTATAAATAGGAAGTCTTCATTTCCGTTTCCAACCCACTATCGCATCTCCGCCATGGATGGATGTGGAGCAGCTGAATTTGTTTCTGGTTCTCCGTACCATCTTCTTTTCAAAGCTCTGTCTCTAATCCCTCCCGTTCACTATGCCGCATTCATCCTATCTCTTCTTCTTGTCTTCCTCTACAATTTCCTGGAGATTCATTTCTTCCGCAATTTCCTCACTGGCTTCAGCGGGAATCCGGTCAATCTCACTTACAATGCTTCGTCAGAGCTCTACCACTCCATTGTTTCCAAGTGCCGAGTTCTCCACGGCAGGTGAAGATGCTTTCCGGATTGCTTATTTGTTTTTGAGATTTCGCCCAATCTGACGTTTCAATCGTTTGTTTGTTGTGTCATGTGTGAATTGAAATGTTTGTCCTGGTCAGGTATTTACCAACTCTATGGCTTTGTAGTCCACATCTACAAACAGCATTCTTGACTTTCTTCGGTAATCCTCCTCGTTTCACCTATAAAAGGTTACCACCGCCATATATCAGATGCCATTTCCTGCTTGCTCAATTTTTAATGATCCCTGCCATTTTCTAATGACCCCTGTTCTTTGTTTTCAAGATGTTCAGGGTGCTATTCCGTACAAGTGATGGGGGGACAATTGCTTTGGACTGGCTCTTGCACTCTCATGGTTAGTATTGATTATCTGAACCGATTCTCATGAACCTCTACTGTTTCTCTGTATCATGGTCTTTTTCAGGGCTTATGAACTGAATCCCAGTCTAAACATTTGTCATTTTAACAGTTAATGGCGACATTGCTGACAACTTGAATGAAACGGTCCCGCAAAAAACTGACAAAGCTCCTATTTTGATAGTTATTCCTGGCTTAACAAGCGACTCAGATGCTTCTGTGAGTTGCCTTTGGTTGGTGCCAGAGTTATATTTGTTCATATAGTTTACATGTTGTCACCATATTCTTTCTTGCAATATTTTATTCTTTGTTTTGTCTTCAAATTTCATGTTAGTATCTTGAATATGAGATATTTCAGTTCACTCTGAATCTCTGAACATTAAGGTGGAAAACTATTAATCGATTTCTATCTCTAGTCCCCACTTTCAGTAAGTGATAATCTCTCATGTTATACTCTGAATTTCGGTACTTCATATATCATAACTTTAATACTCGTGTCCACAATTTCGTATTGTGATGTTTGTATTGAGTCCGTGATGGAAATGTTTCATATAACAGTACGCAAAGCACCTTGTATTCAAGATGGCAAAACAGGGTTGGAATGTTGTGGTAGCCAATCACCGTGGACTAGGAGGTGTACAGATAACTGTGAGTACAAACGCTCTAATGATTACTTGTGAGAACTCTTGTACAATTTTATTGGCTTACTAATACAGTAACCCATATATATATGCGAGCAGTCTGACTGCTTCTACAATGCTGGGTGGACAGAAGACACGAGAAGAATTATTGAGCACATCCATCAGGAATATCTAGATACTCCTCTTTATGTGGTTGGGACTAGTATCGGTGCCAATATCCTGGTAAATTGAAGTCCCTACTCATTCTCTATGTTCTCCAAGCTTTATTCGCTGATCTTCACTCTCAAGGAAAAATTTCCTTCTCTAGATATTAGCAGGGTTTAATATAGCTACGTGCTTGGTTCTTTAGAGCTGTTATTGTGTCAATTTTTTCATTCTTATAAATATATGGCTTGGTTCCAGGTGAAGTATCTAGGGGAGGACTCAGTTAATGTTCCCATCTTAGGCGCTGTTGCTGTGTGTTCTCCTTGGGATCTGACGGTTAGTTCCTTTTCTGCATTTCTGCTATAAAATTGCAAGTTTTGGATACGATAGCCTGCATCCTACATGCAGCCTGCGAAATGCTTACCTGCCTTTTTTGTTATTTGGTAATATCCTGCACAACCGATTGTTAATTGGTGATTACAGACTCCCTTGTTTTGTTTTTTTAAAGAAAATTACATTCTCCTTTGTTGTAGATAGGTGACAGGTTTATCAAACGAAGATTTGCTCAAAAACTTTATGACAGGGCACTCGGGGCTGGAATCGTAAGTTATGCTAAACTGTAAGTCAACACAACCCTCTTATGTTCTTTTATGCTTGAGTTAAATTGATCAACCATCTTACCCAATCAACCATATACTGCAGGCATCAAACTATCATGTCTCGGCTTGTAGACTGGGATAGTATTACCAAGGTACTTTTCTTTAATTGTTCTCACTTAAGTTTTGCAAAGCGTTTCCTGTGACAGAATAGGATAGCATTAGTAAGTTTGGAAGTAGTTGAAATTGTTGGCCATGCCAAATGACAAAGCACTAGCAGATCGGTTCTGATTTACTTATTTTAACTGATGGGAGACTTCCTATTTGATATGCATTTTGGCAGTCGCGTTCTCTCCGGGACTTCGATAACTGTGCTACTTGTTTTCTTGGGAAATTTGAGGTGAAACTTAATCAAGCACGGTTACATCCTCAATTGAGCATGTCAGGCGTATCCTCCACTGAATTGATGTAATTTCCTTATTTACAGACAGTAGACACATATTACAGACGTTCTAGCTCTGTTAACCATGTGGGGAACGTAGCAGTGCCCCTTCTTTGCATAAGTGCGTTGGATGACCCTGTTTGTACAAGAGAAGCTATTCCATGGGATGAATGCAGGTATTCTTTCTGATGGGTTATTTCAAATATGCCATCATTGTAAGGTAGTATCCCACAGCCAATTGTTATCGATGGTATAAGATTCTGATGTGTGATCCCTTTATAGGATGAATCCAAACATTGTCCTGGCTGCAACAGAGCATGGAGGCCACCTAGCTTATTATGAAGGACTTACCGCTAGTAGCATGTGGTAATTTAACTACACTCTCCTTTTTACTAAATACAAGTAAGGTTGCATTGCCCACGACGTTGATATGAAGCACTGGTTGCATTCATCATAATCCAGGTGGGTGAGAGCTGCTAGTGAATACCTCGAGGTGATGCGGTCTAGCCCGTTGAAGGACAACCCAAAAAGGGTATAATAATACCATTACCATCCAAGGCTGCAGAATTGCTGATCACGTATTTGCAAGTTGTTTTATCTCATATGTTGGTTTTTCCATTTGCAGGTGGAACCATCTAGCACAACATTGGAAGCGAAAATCGACCAGGGGCCTTTCATTAATGTAGCGGATGATGGCACTGTAGCTGCAGTTGCCGACATCCACAAAGAGGATGCAGGAGCAGCAGATGACAGTAGCAACGTTTACAATACTGGCAAGGAGGTCAATGAGGAAGAAGACAACAGCAAGGATGTGGCGACGTCCAAGAAAATGGATCTCGAGTCTCCTTTTGATCACAAACTCAGCGATCTTATTGATCCCATAAAGAGACAAATGACCAAGCTCAGAAGGCATAGCAGAACATCCATCTGGCTTCTTGCTTACATAGCAATCGTAACAACTTGGCCCGTGTTGGGTTCAGGGCTTCTTTTCTACCTCAAGAGAAAGTCACGCAGAAGCTTCAGGCGACCAGCAGTTGTGCCTAGCAGCAGATAGCAAAGGCTGCAAGTTGGCTGCAAAAGTCTGTGCTTCCAAATTCTGTTCAAATGGGGAGCAGAATATGAAGATAGATGCTTTGACAATTGTATGCCGTATCATTTGTATCATTAGTACATGAGGAGCATACGTTCCTTGTTAAGTGATGAAAAATAAAATTGGAATTTACCTAATCCTATCCCCTGTTCAACCACCTAAAAAACCTTTGGGTTAGAGCCAACAAAGGCTCTGGAATCTAAATGTACGTTCACAGCTTTACTAAACACAATGCGAAAAACAAAGATTCTCTGTATAAGAAGATAGTCCCCTTTACATATTCAGGAAAGCAATTTCTTGGCTACTAGAAGGGTGTTGCAGATGGTGACTTTGAGCACAATGTCGTCATCCTTGTCCATCAGCTCAAAGCAGCAAACATCCCCTTGTTTCACTGAATTTTCCCTCGCAAAGTCCAACCAGCCACCATACATCCTCTATGCGTGACCATTACCTTTGGTAGCCTTCACCCTCCATGACTTTCTTCCCACCTGAGGCTTTAGGATCTCAGTATTCTTCTTCATGTACAGTTCCGAAAAGCTTTGTGGTATGGTCTGTGTACACAAAAACAAAAAGACTATATATAATCTCTGTCTCCTGACCAAACCTCATCACACTTTCATAGTGTTGTTGTTGGTGCTAATTGAATGTTATCGAGACTTACAATACGGGAATACTCGGAATGCTTGCCTAAGGTGACACTGAAACCCGGATTCTTCCCTTTGATGGTTTCGAATTCTTCCAGCTGCTTCTCTCTTTGCTCCACTGATTCCCACTGGTATCTGTGTAACAAGAACAAGAACAAGAACAAGAACAAAAATCATTTGGCTCATTCTAGTTGTTGCTTACAACTGTAATTGGTAAGAGCTCACTAATGATCATCATTATAAATGTACTTCTCTGCCAGGAATTAAATTGTTCTAAACTGCGCATACCTTTCCACCTGGAACTAAGAGCAGCCGCCCTTGCAAAAGCTTCCTGGACAATACTTCTTTCCTCTCTAAACAGTTGCTTCCCATTACTGCCTACTAATTGTCGATACAAGTTTGACATAAAACATGGGTTAAAATAACACATATAGGTTTGGTATCCATGTTAAGGTGGGGTTTGAGAAGTGTATAACAAACCACCTTTTTTATAAGATTTTACGGTAAGATGTCAGAATCCCTGTTGCCATATGTTTGAGATTATAAGTTACATATATTTGATTTATTTGTTTTGCATACCAACTAAAAGATTAGATCAAATACATGGTTTAAATGCAAGTACACAATATGATTGAAATACCTCTGCTCCTGGAAACCAACCTCTCTGATTCAGCTGGCGCTCTACCGCTGCTTCCACCATGATCATTAATCCTGGTTGAACCACCCTTAGCAGCCATGGCGTGGCTCTTCGGAGAGTTAGTGCTGGATCTGCTTCTCTTCCTAGGCATTTCAGGAGAATGTGTGTGAAAAAGTTTCTTCCCAACACCAGCAGCTACATCAAGTAGAGGGTACTGAATTTCGGACCCGCAGGCATCAAATATGAAGACGGAGAATCGACAGGCTCCGTCGTACTGGAAAACCAGAGTATACTGAGGAGCCAATAAGTAGAAATTCATAAACTTTTGGAACTCTTGATTGTGGAACCAGAGCCTTCCATCGTCCTTGAAAACCTCCACTTTCAAGCTGGTCGTGGAAGAACCGGGAACTTGGAAGGTGACTCGGTCCGAGAGTTCCTTGCCGTGCTTCCTGGCGAAGCTTCTTGGAATCAACTAGGAAAAAACAAGAGAACAATTTAGTGATTGGAATACTAGAAAAAAATGATGGAGAAAAAGGATGGATCAACTGACAAGCTTGCTGGTGTTGAGGGTTTGACGTGAGATGAATTTGGAGAAACGAAGTGTCCCAGAGTCGAAAAGCAAACGGCCTTCAGGTCTTCTCCGTCCATCAGCAGTAGCTTCAGGTTCCGCCATCGTTGTTGTGGAGCTACTTTGTACTCTTGTAATGTAATGTGGGGGTTTTGAAGAAGGAAGTTGGGAGAGTAGTGAGCTTTAGAAATGTAGTAGTGGGTTTCGTGGGAGTAGGCACTTTCCAACGGCCAAGTATCCTGAAGGGGTCAAATATTCAAATTGTCCGGTACGTAAATTTGGGATGGGTTACATAACAGTTCCATAATTTCAATATGTTACAGAGCAGTCCTGTTATTTCTCAATAAGTGACAGCGTGATACTTTTTGCGCCATTTTGTCACGTCAGCCGAAATACACAAAAAATTAAGGTAACCCGAATTTCGATTTACTCATCAAAACCGAACAACATCACTATAAAAAATATTTTTGGATTTAGGTCTTTTCCTTTCCTATTGTATGGAAATTTTGATCTTAGGATTATATGATTTTACGATTTTATTAGTGTAGTGATTATAATTTTATTTAAAATTGATAGTTAGTGAAATCAGATTAAATTTTGATTAAAATTTTAAAAATTTATAAAATCAACCATTTTTATGTATTTTATGATTTTACTTTCTAAATTAAAATTGCTCATTTATCATTTTGTGTTACTCGATTTAACTTAGAAGAAATAACTGTAAGTGTTTTTAGAAATTTATTTATTTTATTTTTCAATTTTGATTATATTGATAATAAGTGAGAATTGAAAGAATATCAATACAATCAAATGACTGTTTAAGAGTTAATTGTCACTTATATTTTTAGTGTTAATTTTGGATAATGAACTTAATTAACGCCTAACTACTTTATATATTTTTTTCATAAAGGAGTTGTGGAATTTTAGAATTTTAGAATTCATAAATATGACTACACTTTCACGTTATTCTTCAATCTCACGTTGAATCAACGATTTCATGACCACAACCACGACTTCAGCTCTGGGCAGAGGAGCCTGCAAAATCGAGCCCACACCAGATTCTAGTTGGGCTTTAGCCCGCTCCATGCCGCCAGAGCCCACAAGGGATTGACTCGCTGCCCCTTCTTCTACTTCCTGCTTTAGGGCTACTGCCAACTCCATCCCTTCTTCTCAGAAAAAAAACTCCATCCATTCTGCCAGAAGACGAGGGATGGCGGAGGAATTATCTGCAGAGTTCAATATGAATCTGCAGAAGTACCTTAGAGGAGAGGCTCCTGATCTAGAGGTATCTAACTGCTTTCCAGATTCTTTGATTACAAAGTCTGTGCTTGCTATTGAATGTTTGGTCATCTTTCTGCAGGCACTGAAAGATAAAAAGTTAAAAGGTCAGCAAATTGTTAGAGAAAAATTACATGAAAAGTCTGCAACTGTTGCTGCGAAGCATGAAAAGGTTAGCTTTTACACCTGTCTCACTTCTCTGGTTTAGCTAGTTATGCCGTACTGAGATGATTTCTATTTTTTATCAATTTATTTACATCACAGTTACCTGTTAGAAATTCGGAGAACATGGGAAGGGATTATATGTATATATAGGTTGTGCTAGATATGTCCATTGCTGGAAATCCTCCATGATATTGGAGTTTTGTTATGATGACTAATTGTTTCACCTCCGTTACCCCCATCGAGCCATATCCCCAAGTAAATATTGTACTGATGAAATAAAAAATATTTGTGGTTCTCTTCTTCTTCTTCTTCTTATTTTCTTTGTCAAGTGTTGGAAGTTATGGATATGAGATACTGGCTTCAGATATCTTTTGTCTCTGCACTCAATTAATGCAATGTGTTTTGATTACGTCAATCACTAATACATCTATTATATGAATATCTAAACATGTATTTTTGGTCAGTGGCTTAAACCAAGTGAGGGAAGCTTTCTCGAGCCTGAAGGTATTGAGAAGACATGGAGGATTAAACAGAATGAGATTGCTCGTGAAGTAAATGTTAAAAGCTCAAGTAATCAGTATGATATAGTGTTACCAGGTATGCATATTGTTGTGACGTGTTAACTTAATGCTTGTGATCACTGATTGGTGTTTCTGGCCTGAGTTACAATACTCGTTGGTTCTTGATGTCATTTTACTAACAATTAAGATATCTGCTGGGTGCATTCCTGAATTATGATGAGGATCATGTGAAATTTGTATATGTTAATGTGCAGATCTTGGTCCCTACACTCTGGATTTCACTGCCAGTGGTCGATACATTGCCCTTGCTGGACGCAAGGGGCATGTGGCTATTATAGACCTGATAAGTATGGACAAAATTAGAGAGATGCAGGTATGGTTTGATTGCATCTTAACGCCCTTTGCTGTATCGTGTTCGGTTCTTGATGTTAACTAGGAAGGCTCATTTTAGCTGTCATTTTCACATTTTCTGTACCTCAGTTTCAAACACAGCAAGATAAAAATTCAGTTTTCATGTTTGCTTTGTCTAGTTATTTGTCAAACGAATGATTGACATACTTGTTGCTGAACTTGTCAATTCTTGCTGTTTCAGGTTAAAGAAACAGTGCGAGATGTTGCGTTTTTGCACAATGAGACCTTCTTTGCGGTTGCCCAGAAAAAGTATGCTCTTATTCTCCTGTAGAAAAATATTAGCACTGATATGTCTTTTGTCTATCGGTATTAATCATGAGGGAACTATACCATTTGACATTGAGAAATCTTTTTCCTCGTACGCGAAACAGATGTTGCATCCCCTGGTTCCATACAACTTTAAAATGCAATTTTAGAAATTGTAGTTCCGGTACACTAAAATGGATTAAACGGATGTAAGAACTATGTTGTTCACATGTTTAAATGGTATATCTCCTAAAAGTCTGCTAAAATTTATTGTCTTAGAACAAGCCATCCTTTACTTTTTTTCAATTAAAATGCGTCTAACTTCCATTGATTTGATGGTTTAATCGTCCATCCATTGATGAGAAGAGCAATACCTTTGTCCTCACTTGGCGTTCATAATTTGAAACACTTACTGCTGTAGTTGTGACTATATTCTGGTGTACACTGTACGGAGCATGATTAACACGTCTTGTAGCAGGCAGCTCTAATCTGTGCCTTCAAATGAAAGTGCCTAAGATTCTGGTACGTTTTTCAGGTACCCTTATATTTATAACCGGGATGGAACGGAGCTTCATTGTTTAAAGGTAAGTATCACTATCCTTTTCCTTCAATGTTTTAAAGGTTGTATTCTTCAATGTTTTATGAGGGCAATTGACTAAACCTTGTTGGGTTTATTTGTATTTATTTATATTCAGGAACATGGGCCAGTGTCGCATCTACAGTTTCTTAAAAACCATTTCCTCTTAGCTTCATTAAGTACATTTGGGCAACTTCGATACCAGGATGTAACAACGGGTCAGATGATAGGTAACTTCCGTACCGGGATGGGACGTGCCGACGCGATGCAGGTCAACCCTTTCAACGGCGTCCTAGCAGTAGGGCACTCTGGTGGTACAGTAACCATGTGGAAGCCTACGAGTGCTGCTCCTTTAGTCAAGATGCTTTGCCATCCTGGTCCAATCTCTGCCCTAGCTTTCCATCCGAATGGCCATCTCATGGCCACAGCCGGAAGGGAGAAGAAAATCAAGATTTGGGACTTGAGGAAATTCGAGATCGTCCAAACCATACCAGGGCATCATGCCAAGACTTTGGATTTCAGCCAAAAGGGTTTACTAGCTGCAGGAACGGGATCGTACGCTCATGTTTTCGGGGACTTGTCAGGATCGGGAACTTACAGTCGGTACATGGGTCATTCGATGGCGAAAGGATACCAGATAGGGAAAGTATCGTTTAGGCCCTACGAAGATGTTCTGGTTTTAGGACACTCGATGGGTTGGTCCTCTATTCTCATTCCAGGTTCCGGGGAGCCTAATTTTGATTCAAGGGTTGCGAATCCGTACGAGACGAGTAAACAGAGAAGAGAGAAGGAGATCCATAATCTACTGGACAAGCTGCCACCAGAGACGATAATGTTGGATCCTTCGAAGATCGGTACATTGAGGACAAGCAGGAGGAAGGAGAAACCTACGAAGAAGGAAATGGAAGAGGAGAAAGAGGCTGCGGTGGAGGCAGTGAAAGAGATTGCGTTGAAGAAGAAGACGAAAGGTAGGAACAAGACGAGCAAGAGAGTGATGAAGAGAAAGGTGATGGTTGATAAAGCTAAGAAACCTTTCTTGGAGAAGCAAAAGCAGGAGAAGGAGGAAGGCAAAGTTAACGTTGATGATGGGAAGAAGAGGAAACACGGCGAGGAAACTGAACTTCCTGCTTCTCTCCAGAGATTCGTGCGTAAGAAGGCTGCTTAGCTTAGATTAGCTTAGCTAGCTTTTGTTCTTTGTGGACTGCAATTTTTGATTCCGTTGGTTGGTTCTGACCCCAGAGTTTTTGTGTTGTGATAGTTCATTAGTGATGGTGGTCGTAGTCAAATAGAAATGTATTTGATGTATTATGAAGACTTATGAATTGTTTTAATTACACAAGTCTGGTGACCTTTGAATTCAGATGAACGGTTGATATTGGATGTGGGCGGTCATAAGTCAGTGAAATCGAAGATTTAAAATTTTACAGTTTTATAATTTTAGCAATGTTTAACGTTTTTAATTTTACTCAAAATTGTTGGTTATTAAAATAAGGTAAAATCTCGATTTAAATCTTAGAATTTTAAGTAATGGTTTTGGATTAATAATCAATTAGTTGTTTGCTACATCTTGATAAAAAGAACACATAACGTTTATATTATTTAGGTTTTATATCAAATTTTATCTGAACATGATTATTGAATGAATAGTGTTTGGTTCTTTTATGATTTTATTTTGAGTTTATTGGAGCTTTATTTTGAGTTTACGAGTTTTATTTTGAACTCACATTTTACGCTTTATGGGTCTTGTGGTATTTTTCACCATGTCAAACTTTTCAAATAATTCTATCTATAAAAGAAGAACATAAATTACTATTAAAGAATAGTGTTTGGTTCTCTTATGATCCTTTATTTTGAGTTTACAAGCTTTATTTTGAGCTCTCATATTACCCTTTATGAGTCTTGTGATATTTTCCACCATGTCAACCTTTTCAAACAATCCTATCTATAAAAGGAGAACATGAATTACTATTGAATGAATAGTATTTGGTTCTCTTATGATGCTTTATTTTGAGTTTACCGGGACTTTATTTTGAGTTTATAAACTTTATTTTAAGCTCACATATTACCTTTTATGGGTCTTATAGTATTTTCTATTATTCAATTAACATATTTTAAATTATCTCACACTTTCATTTTGCTAATATATTTTCTATAACTTCGTACTTATAAAATGTGAATTATGATCTAATTTAAACCACCAGCCAATTTCGATACTCGTGTGGGTGGGATCATTCGGACACTACTGCACTCTCTTCTCTCAATTTACATCACCAACATATTACTGAGGAGCCAATGAGTGAAAATTGATGAAATTTTGGAAACCCTCATTGTGGAATCAGAGTCTGCCATCGCCATAGCCTCCCCTGGAAACCTCCACTTTCCAGGTGGTAGAAGAACCAGGAACTTGGAAGGTGACACTGTCCGAGAGTTGGTGGCCGTGCTTCTTGGAATAAACTAGGAATAAAGAAAAAGAAAACAAGAGAAAATGGCGGAAAATAAAATGGATAGATCATAGAAGAAAACAGACAAGCCTGCTGGTGTTGAGGGTTTGACGTGAGATGAATTTGGAGAAACGACGTGTCCCGGAGTCGAAAAGCAAGCAGCCTTCAGGTCTTCTCCGTCCGTCATCATCAGTAGCTTCAGGTTCCGCCATTGTTGTTGTTGTTGAGCTACTTGGTGGGCGGTACTGTAATGTGGAGGGTTTTAGAAATGTAGTATGGTAGTGGGGGGGTTTTGTGGGAGCGGGCACTTGCTAAATATCTGCAAGGTTTGGCCAATATAAAAAATGGCTCAGCACTGAATCGGTTTACTGGTTGGATTGATCGGGTTTTTCGTCATTGGCATGAAAATAATACAACGGGCATAAAAAGTATCACACAGAAATAATATGACTGATTTGTAACATTTTCAAATTATGGAGCTGATCAAAGAATGAACTACAGACTACAGTCCTGTCAAGTTGAGGGTAGATGGTGGATTAGATGCTAAGTTCAGCGAATAGAACGCGGTAACGGGTTAACCCGAACAGGTATTTGGGTACCACGGGTATCTAAACACCAAATATACATCCCAGCATCCCGAACCCTTACGGGTAACGGGTATGCAACAACGGATTGTGGAAGCAGTAAAAGGGAGGGATGAGATGTATATGGGGAGACGTGACTGGCCAAAATTCGCAAAGGCCAGTCGTCTTCAGAAGATGGGAGATTCTTGCGAGTTCGAAATGAGGGGCGTATGACATACAACATTAAGCCCCATCTATCCATTTTCATCACTTAACAAGTACTGATGATACGTTGATACAATACAATTGCCAAAGCATCGTTCTTCATATTCTGCTCCCCAATTGAACAGAATTTGGAAGCACAGACTTTTCAGCCAACGTGCAGCCTTAATGCTATCTGCTGCTAGGCACAACTGCTGGTCGCCTGAAGCTTCTGCGTGACTTTCTCTTGAGGTAGAAAAGAAGGCCAGAACCCAACACAGGCCAAGTTGCTACGATTGCTATGTAAGCAAGAAACCATATTGATGTTCTGCTATGCCGTCTGAGTTGAGTTATTTGTCTCTTTATGGGATCAATCAGATCGCTCAGCTTTTTCGCAGAAGGAGACTCATGATCGTTTCCAGGATCCACTTTCTTGGGCGTTGCCACATCCGTGGTGCTTTCTTCTTCCTCACTGTCCTTGCCAGTATGGTCCACGTCATCTGTTGCATCGTGTTTCTGGATGTCAACAACTGCAGCTACAGTTCCATCATCCACTACGTTGATGAAAGGCCCCTGGTCAATTTTCGATTCCAATGGGTTGGTTGTGCTAGATGGTTCCACCTGCAAATGGAAGAACCAGCATATTAGATGAAACAACTTGCAAATACGTGATCAGCAATTCTGTACCCTTGGATGGTAATGATAATATTATACCCTTTTTGGTTTCTCCTTTAACGGGCTAGACCGCAACACCTCAAGGAATTCACTAGCAGCTCTCACCCACCTGGATTGTGATGAATGCAATGAGTGCATCAGATTAACTTACTTGTGTATCTATGGGTGGGACGATATTTAGTAAAAAGGAGAGTAGTTAAATTAGTAAATTACCACATGTTACTGGCGGTTAATCCTTCATAATAAGCTAGGTGGCCTCCATGCTCTGTTGCAGCTAGAACAATGTTCGGATTCACCCTAGAAACGGACCACAGCTCAGAATCTTATACCGTTGACATGCACTTGCTGTTGGACACTAAAGTTACAAGGATGGCATATTTGAAATAACCAGCTCCAATACAACGTGCCACAACATGAACCCATCAGAAAACAAACCTGCATTCATCCCATGGAATAGCTTCCCTTGTACAAACAGGGTCATCCAAGGCACTTATACAAAGAAGGGGCACTGCTACGTTCCCCACATAGTTAACAGAGCTAGAACGTCTGTAGAATGTGTCTACTGTCTGCAAATCAGGAAATTACATCTATTCAGTGGAGGATATGCCCGTCATGCTCAACTGAGGATGTAACCATGCTTGATTAAGTTTCACCTCAAATTTCCCAATAACACAAGTTGCACAGTTATCGAAGTCCCGGAGAGAACGCGCCTGCCAAAATGTATATCAAATACGAACTCTCCCATCAGTTAAAATAAGTAAATCAGGAACTCATCTGCTAGTGCTTTAACATCAGTTTAACAATTCGAGTTTCATTTGGCATGGCCAACATTTTCAACTACTGCCAAACTTAATTAATGCTATCCGATTCTGTCATAAGAAAATTTTTGCAAAACTTAAAGTAAGAACAATGGGTGGAAAATTTGCAAAACTTAAAGTAAGTACCTTGGTCATTGTATCCCAGTCTATAAGCCGAGATATGATAGTCTGATGCCTGGAGTAAATGGGTGATTGGGTAAGATGGTTGATCAAGTTTAACTCAAGCATCAAAGAACCAGAAGAGAGCTGACATACAATTTGGCATAACCTACAAGTCCAGCCCCGAGTGCCTTGTCATAAAGTTTTTGCACAAATCTTCGGTTGATAAACCTGTCACCTATCTACAACAAGGGAGAATGTAATCTTCTTTAACAAAACAAAACAAGGGAGCATGTAACCACTAATCAACAATGCGGTTGTGCAGGACATTACCAAATAACGAAAGAGACAGCTAAGCACTTAACAGGAAACATGTAGGATGCGGGCTATCGTATCCAAGACTAACGATTTTATAGCAGAAATGCAGAAAAGGAACTAACCGTCAGATCCCAAGGAGAACACACAGCAACAGCGCCTAAGATGGGAACATTAACTGAGTCCTCCCCTAGATACTTCACCTGGAACCAAGCCATATATTTATAAGAATACAAAATCGACACAGTAACAGCTCTAAAGAACCAAGCACGTAGCAATATTAAACCCTGCTAATATCTGGAGAAGGAAATTTTTCCTTGAGAGTGAAGATCAGCGAATAAAGCTTGGAGAACATAGAGGATGAGTAGGGACATCCATTTACCAGGATATTGGCACCGATACTAGTCCCAACCACATAAAGAGGAGTATCTGGATATTCCTGATGGATATGCTCAATAATTCTTCTCGTGTCTTCTGTCCACCCAGCATTGTAGAAGCAGTCAGACTGCTCATATATATATATGGGTTACTGCATTAGAAAGCCAACAAAATTGTACAAGAGTTCTCACAAGGAATCATTAGAGCGTTTGTACTCACAGTTATCTGTACACCTCCTAGTCCACGGTGATTGGCTACCATAACATTCCAACCCTGTTTTGCCATCTTGAATACAAGGTGCTTTGCGTACTGTTATATGAAACATTTCCATCACGGACTCAATACAAACATCACAATACGAAATTGTGGACACAAGTATTAAAGTTATGATATATGTAGTACCGAAATTCAGAGTATAACATGAGAGATAATCACTTACTGAAAGTGGGGACTAGAAATAGAAATCGATTAATAGTTTTCCACCTTAATGTTCAGAGATTCAGAGTGAACTGAAATATCTCATGTTTAAGATACTAACATGAAATTTGAAGACAAAACAAAGAATAAAATATTGCAAGAAAGAATATGGTGACAACATGTAAACTATATGAACAAAGATAACTCTCGCACCAACCAAAGGCAACTCACAGAAGCATCAGAGTCGCTTGTTAAGCCAGGAATAACTATCAAAATAGGAGCTTTATCAGTTTTCTGCGGGACCGTTTCATTCAAGTTGTCAGCAATATCGCCATTAACTGTTAAAATTACAAATGTTTAGACTGGGATTCAGTTCATAAGCCCTGAAAAAGACCATGATACCGAGAAACAATAGAGTTTCATGAGAATCGGTTCAGATAATCTATACTAACCATGAGAGTGCAAGAACCAGTCCAAAGCAATTGTCCCCCCATCACTTGTACGGAATAGCACCCTGAAAATTTTGAAAACAAGGAACAGGGATCATTAGAAAATGGCAGGAAGAGAAACAAAAATTGAGCAAGCAGGAAATGGCCTCTGATATATGGCAGCGGTAACCTTTTATAGGTGAAACGAGGAGGATTCCCGAAGAAAGTCAAGAATGCCGTTTGTAGATGTGGACTACAAAGCCATAGAGTTGGTAAATACCTGACCAGGACAAACATTTCAATTCCCACAACAAACAAACGATCGAAACGTCAGATTGGGCGAAATCGCAAAAACAAATAAGCAATCCGGAAATCATCTTCACCTGCCGTGGAGAACTCGGCACTTGGAAACAATGGAGTGGTAGAGCTCTGACGAAGCATTGTAAGTGAGATTGACCGGATTGCCTCTGAAGCCAGTGAGGAAATTGCGGAAGAAATGAATCTCCAGGAAATTGTAGAGGAAGACCAGAAGAAGAGATAGGATGAAAGCGGCATAGTGAACGGGAGGGATTAGAGACAGAGCTTTGAAAAGAAGATGGTACGGAGAACCAGAAACAAATTCAGCTGCTCCACATCCATCCATGGCGGAGATGCGATGGTGGCTTGGTACGAAAATGAAGACTTTGTATATATACCACGTCGTTGCTTGTCAATTTTGCCTCCGTAGAGAGAGGCAAATCATCTGCACATGCAATGCCCAGAAAGAGAGCGTTGAAATCGAACGGTGATGGTTGAAGTAGAGGAGAAAATATATAAATTTCAAAATCTATTAATTAATTTCTTCATTACAAAGAGACCCTGCTCAACTGCAATCCTGAATACGTAAATGATACGTAACAATCTTACATCATTCTTCTCACCCAACTCTTGTATGCAATCCCATAAGACTTGAAGAGAATTATGAAGATGGGCGTTATTTCGACCTCCAGAGTCCGGATTATACAGAAGATTTATATTGTATCCAACAAATTACAACAAAATAAGATTAAGTCAACTGCATAATCACAAGATATTACATCCCAATCATATTCAAAACATCGATTCACTCACAAGATAGTTGAAACATTACGAAACTACTAAATCAATCCAAAACTGTGTTCAACAAACCAGTACTCAAAAGACTGAACTACTGCTGATGCTACCAGTCACGGCACCCCTTGTTCTAGTGTATTAACTATTAACGAAACCTCGAGGAGACTCTGAGGCAAAAGCTCGATAATGGAGAGACTACGGTCAAGCAAATTCGTTTAACTTTGTTGTGCAAAACTGTTAAGTTCGTTACACGCATACACGTTTGTGCACCAAACTTGTACTAAATATGGGTGCAGCCAAAAAAACAAGAACCCAAATGGCTGGCTGCGGAGAAATACATTTCTAGGGATAAAAAGAAAGCATGGCTTTGTTAGCCCAAGTGGCTCAATCCCCAAGGTGCTTCTGCTTCTTAGCCGTATTCATGTATGGTCGAAGCACCCACTCTATGTTTGCTTCCGTCTGCTCCATTGTCCCTAGCTTTACCTGCAAAACATACAAAAGGCAGAGATAACATGAATTTGTGACTGAAAGAAAGGGCAATTCCCACCTGATAGTATTAGACCAACTCTGTCTACAATAGAGGCAGGAAATTGCAAGTCGATTTATACCCCCAACAAATTAAGGGTGTTTACCTGATAAAGTCGCATTTCAAAGCGTGGACCAACTTCCTTAAGTTCAAGGGAGTTTGGACCTCCACGTTTTTCATAAACATGATGCCTGTGCGTGTCAATTATCAGGAGCAAATGTCAGAAATAGAAAATACAGATCTGCGATATGTATATAACATAGCTGTATAATATATACACTCCAGTGAAGTGAAACCATTTTCAAACGCAGCTGAAACACCAGCCAACCACGGTATAGCTATTTCAAAACAAGGCGATAAATTTGTAGGCAACTAAACTGACCTGAATGAGATATAGTCCGATTGATTTGCGAAAGTGAGAATGCGCTTCGTCTCTGGCTTTGGCACTGGAAAGAGATGCTTCAAGATGTTTGCTGTCCTTTCACCAAGCTGTCAATGATGATGAATGTAAATGCGTATTCATCTTGAATATACGTTAGCTAGTTCTTTATATTCCACTTGTCTGAGCAAGTTGGTAAGCGATTGAACTTGGGGTAGAGAAAAACATACAGCATCTGCAAGTTAACCTAACGTGGAGCCTTAATTTACATACCAGCAAGGTTGCAATGAGCAATGTAACAAATTTATGAAACCCATTGTTCCAGGAACAGTATGGCTCATATATCCACCCTACCCCTCCTCAGTTATCTTCCCTTGGCATTTTATGACTATTCTATATTTCCCTTTGGTAATGAACATGTGTTTCTGGTCATAAGTAAAACAAGACAAGTAGATTATCAAGATATAAAAAAGTGCGAAGTATAGAAACCATCACAGCCTCTCTCAAAAGAATCTCCTTGATCGATAGGCTTCTATCACGAACAATCACATGTCAGCTCTTTTCCTTTGTAATTGTACGGAAAAGGGTGCTATCACCTGTACACTACCTAACTAAAGAGTAAAGACCAATCATTCTTGATCCATGCATGTGATGTGAGATTGTCAGTGAATAGCAAGAATAGAAAGATAGCAATACCTTGGTATTGAAATTCTCCAGAATCAGATGTGGATAAGCCTCAGACATCGTTCCCATTGCTTTCTTATCCTTGATATCATGTCTAGTAACCTGTGATAGAATTCATACAGAGTATTAAAAGCTCCGATAAAAACAAATGACCAAAAGTACCACCATCTGACAATATGCAGAACACTTACCACATTGAGCAAACCAAAATAAGCAGTTGGCCCAAAAGGTAGATGGCTTATAATCATGCCATCAGGCTTGCCACGATGCTCATGAACCAAAATGACATCCGTATAATCACGAGAACGACAACTCTCAATAATTTCAGAGATAACCTGCACAAAGGAGAAGTTCTCACTTACCAAAGATAAATGGCTAGCCAAAACCTAATTACGTGACAAGATTTCTTTCCAGTGACTGCTTTTATTGTGGACACTACATCTTGGTGGTGACCTTGATTCCTAGATCATTTAAACAAGCTCCTTTTCATTTCTAGAACAAATTGCTAGCAGCTACAGCTTTTACACCATGTCAGTCCCCCTTTACACTCAACTAGAATAATCCAAAAACATAGTCAAATACAAATCATAGTGCACTGATTTATACAAAGAAAAAAACTTTTCATAGTGCACTGATCTATCGAAGAAAAGCTATAGCCAAGAGGAACACTCAAAACCAGACCCTCTAAAGATATTCATGACTAGCAGCAGAAACAGTTCATAAGTTAGTTACATAGTGTATGCAATTTCATTCACGATAGGAAAACAATAAGTCACCAAAGTTTGACAGAACAGTAACAACAAACCTGGCCACCACGATTTATCCGCTCAGCATTTGGGAACACAAGTTTCAACTCCTACAAACGGCAATTCGATTACCATAGAAATCATCAAAATCCAACATAAAAAAGCAGAATGTGCAAAAATGCAGTGCCTGGAAAATTGACTTGCACCACCAACCTTTACAAATTGTACAAGAGGTTGACTTGGATTGCGGGATGTAGTCAGCAGAATTTTAGGGTCGATCACCGATGCATTCACGTACTCATCATCGATGTAACTCCTCGGTACTGAAGTTCAGAAAGGATAGATTAGACAATGAAAATGGAATCACCAATATCAACAATCAAGGCAACACAAGATATACGGGTCTGAAGAGTATATAGGTAATAATGTTTTAACGACTTGGTCTCCCTTTCCTAAGAACATTGTTATGATGCTTAAAAAGGAACAAACCAGTCTAGGCAAAGAGCCACAACCAGTTACTATCGTTACTGAAAACTTGAAAAAGAGACTATATTTTCTGTAAGCCAACATCAAACAAATCCTGGAGCAAACAATCAGGTAGAGCACATAACATCTAAGCATCAGGTAACATCTGTAAAGAAAGTAAACGGACTTATTCACCCTAACCGAAAACCCAAAAAGCTATTGTCCAAATTAATCCTACCCGCCAATGTTCACAAACTAACTCCAACTTGTGACTAACTTCAAAACATACAACGGCAAAAAAATGAAAGCTCAGTAAAGAGAAAGCTCACCAGCGGTTTTTTCGTCTTCGAGGTCGATTTCAGAGCGCAGCTCCGCCTCCACGTTTCTAAGCTCAGTAGGAATTGGTTTTCCGGCTACATGATAGGAATAAAAAGGAGAAATAGAAAAACAAATTGAGCTTACTGAAGACGGAAGATAGAGCAGAGCAGGGGAAGGAGGAAGGGAAGTGTGAAAAAATTGTAACCTGAAAGAGCTTCCTGAATCTTGCGCTTGTTCTCATAACGGAGGCGTTCTTTGCCCTCTAAGCTCTTTCTGTACAGATACTCCCTCCTCAACCGAACGTTGCGCCTCTGCATTGTTTTTGCAGCACAAACTCAACACCTGTCTGTAACCAACGTCTTGTTCAATTGAGTACTCAGGGGTCGCAGAAGAACTGGAGAAACGTTTTCTTCAACCTCACTGGCGGAGGATCTTAGCGCCTGAAGTTCACGAGAGAAAGGGATTGGGGGATGTTGCCGCCGTATCAATCTTCAGACGGCGACGAGAGCTTGAAGATACAAGTTCCAAACCTACTACTTATTTTCTTAACCCACAGATTCTTGGGCTTTGATAAGTAATACACTAAGGCCCACAATATTTTCTTAATTTCAGATTGAACTTTTTTCAGATTTTTTAATCTATGTTTGGATTAGCTGGTTTGATTATTACTTTATTTGATAGGATGTCATATTAAAAAAAATTGGTTGGATATTTTACTATTAATTTATATATATTTTTAACAGTTTAACCGGTATAGAATTGTGGATGATCGATCAAATCTTTTATGGCTAAAATTACAGGAGATGACAAACTTAGTCAAGTTACATTTAAACCTCGACAAAATAGTATAACTCGTACATTATAAAAAATCATAAATAAGATATTTGAAACGCAGTCGTCATCCATCCAACCTATAAACAAAAGTAAGATATTAATTGAGGGTCTTGTGACCCACTCAACCAATTCATCTTTATTGTGCATTTAATTATTTTCAGTTATTCGTTGTAACTACATACTACATAGTGACATAATAATTAGTTGTACAGCCTTACAGACAGGTAGTTTTGTTAACAAGTGTGTGGTTCAGGTAATAGTACATTGACCATCTTTGCAGCACAAGGGTATGGGCAGAATCTGATTGCAGCACAATCCGCAAATCAAGGTGTTTGTATTTTCTACGGCAGACGGAGCTGACGCAGCCGCCACGGCCGCCGGCGACGGTGGGGGGTACCTGCTGGCGCAACATTGTTGAGGCTGTAGAGTTGTGGAGAGAAGAAGAAGAGTTGCTAACATTACAAACTTGTAGTAGTTTTCCACCTTCAAACCCATCGTCATCATCATCTTGTGGTTAGAGATTGAATTGTGTGAGAAACACCCTGATCGAGAGCATTTGTATATATAGAGATAGAAAGCAGCATGAACAGTGTACAACATTCGGTGCAGGATAGTTGTGTGATGATCTTCTTACAAGTATGATGCGTACAGAGGAATGGAAATATGCATGTCATTAGTTCAGCATTTCCTATTGTGGTTTTTACGTCTAGGGCACGAATTGATTCTCATTCCCTTCTGCAGCACGGCTTGCTGCAACACTTTTTTCCTGCAACTGAGAAATGGACTATTTGGTCTTTAACGTGCTTCTGAGCGGAAGAACCCTTCTTCCCCACTCTCCACGAACCATACAATGCTTCCGCTTCTTTCACCGAAAGTCCATTCCTGCTCAAATCCAACACCTGCAATGCCTTGGCTGCACTTATGCCATTCGACAGCTCCTTAACGATTTGAGACGATATTATTGACTCGTCTTCATTCTTCTTCTTCTTCTTCCCCCAGGAGGAGCTTGTGCATGTGTCGTTCAGCTCAGATCGAATAGCAGCAGCAGCTTCGACTCTGGTTGAATCCTCACTATCAGCAACTTCGAGGCCGTCACTCTCCATGTTTAGTTGACAATCAACTAATCTTCCCTCGTGATCCGCTGGGTCGGAATGAGATGCGATTGTTGCTGTCTGTAGATCAGTCGTTGAGGCTAATTTATGAAGATCGTCATTCTCAGCAACATGGAGTTCCTCCAGCTGATCATTCACTGTGAGACAATTGTAGTTAAGAATGGACAGGTCAAAGGAAACTGAAAAAATATGGGAGAATTCATATATTCTAAGAACCTGCGAGTGCTTGGACCAATTGAAGGATGAGGGGAAGTCCCAGCTGACATTTGTTTAGGATGAGAAGTCTTAGGGAACACCCTGGTTGCTTGACTAGTGATACCAACGCGCTTCCTCCCTGTTTCAAGATCCAAGCAAGTTCACCGACTAAAAACAAAAAGAAAAACTGGAAACTTAGAACTTGTGAGATAGGTGATAAATAGAAAACCTCGGGCAGAATAGGATTTCCTTCGAGATTAAGCTCAAGAATGCAGCAAGTCAGGCTTAAATTCGTGGTAAGTGTCTGAACGAAGGTGGATGTCAGTGTGCAGTATGATAGGCCAAGTTTAAGAAATTCCTGAGATCCGCTGGACAATGAATCAGTCAACTGCAAAGCCCATTCCTGCATTTGGAATCATACAGTTTTATCAATGATAAGCAAGAGAAACTTGGCTGCATGAACATGGAAAATGTGAATGATACAGCAAGATGTCAGAGCGACCAACATTTCCTATGCCTACTAACAAAGATAAGTCTACTAGTCTGAGTACTCCAGCCAGTGTGTCATATAGCTTCTGATAACCCACATGGACAAACCAAGGTGGTATTCATGGAAGTTCATAACTGTGCCCGAGAGTTTCAAAAGGATACTCAATTTGTTTCCTATGAATAAAACTTGTATCGGACACATTAACAAGAGACTGATCTTTGAGATTCTGGTAACTAGGGGCAAGAGAACCACATCTCAACTCCATAATAGATGGAAGAAAACTAATGGATGATGTCCTTGTCAATGTGTCCTTATCAAGAGCGCCAACATATACAGAAGTCGGACTCAGACAGAGGGAAAACACATCCAAGAGTCTTGCTGCAGTAACCTACGAAGACAAGTAGCGAAAATCAGACAATACACGCAGAAAGTGATAAGATAATATATTGTAGAAAATTATTACAGATAAGTTAAGAGTTATTTGTTGTTGTTAATTATCGTGTATAGTATTGGAATTCTTTATGAATCTTTAGGTATTGATCCTTGATTTTATTGAACCTCTAGGGCAGACTTCATCCATATATACACGGTAGAGATTAGGCTTTCCTATCTTAGAATCCTAATAGGTATAACTACTATATTTACTGAAGTTGGAAGAAAATCAACTTGTAAAGCTGCTGTCTGATAGCCATGCAGCATTGAGCATCATAAGGAATCCAGTTCACCATGATCGTACAAAACATGTTGAACTGGATAGACACTTCATCACAAAAAAAGAGACAAAACAGAAGTTTGAAATGGATTATGTACCTTCAAAACTGCAGATAGCAGATATCCTAACTAAGGCTCTACCTCAAAAAGCAGGATGTGGGGTAACATGGTTACTTGGGAAGCAAGAAGCAGGATGTTGTTGCCTGCAGTAGTATTGAAGTTGAGTATCAAGCAATCTCACGAGTCACTAAGGAAGGTGTGTGGATCGAAAGGATACTAACTGCTAAGTGAGCTAACTTATGGTGTAGGGTCCTATACAAATAGTGTGGAACACTCTTAAGCTACTAATATCGTTGTAAACCATGATAGGGCAATACATGTTGAAAACGGTTACCACTTTATTACTAAGATAGTGACAAATGGAGTTGTGCAGTTAAAGTACATCTTGTCAGGGCAACAAACCGCTAATTTGTCCATGAAAGACATTACTAGAAACCGTCTTTGACAAACTTAGGATGCTTAACATCTATATTGCAAAGGAGCTAGTAGTTAGGTCTCCTATTTTGTAGCTAGCCTGTTTAGTAGTTAGCTTATTTAAGGATTCCTACTGATGGGAAGAGTCCCTTGTTCTCTTGCATAAATAAGGGGGTTGTCTAACCTAAGGTAATATGACGATACACTCCTACTTATGGGAAGAGTCCCTTGTTCTCTTGTATAAATAAGGGGGTTGTCTAATGCTAAGGTAATACGCCGATACAGAATTCCCCTACACTTTCTTCTCTCTAGGTCTAACATATTTCATACATGGTTTCAATCAAGACACACAAACTAAAATTTGAATCTTGATGTAAGGGGAGCAACAAAACAATAAATAAGCACCACAACTAAGTGCATTCTCTGAGCACCTACCGGATTTTTGGAGGTGGTCCAACACAAATAGAGGACCAGAATAGTAAATGACAACTAACAATTGTTGTGCATGGAAGAGAGCCATTGATTCGTCACCACCAAGTGCTACCTTTGGAAGCTTTTCAATTATCCTAATTCAAGAGAAGGGCATAACACTGTATTCGCATTCTTATCAGCTTGGTAAATTCCAATCTGCTCGTACCCCCAAGTCCCGTTCGTGTATCCTTCACTTAGGAACAACTCTATATGTCTCACATCAAGTACCTGCATTGCACCACCACAAAATCCTATGAATGCAATTGGCCACTAACTGTTCACATAAAATAGAGCAATTTGAACTTGTATTCGCCGAACCATATCCCACCAATTAACCTAATTCTGAACCACTCACCCAAGCATCCGCAAAGGCAATCGACAAAGTGCACATCTGACAATGTCATTAATCATCCATAAGATTTCGAATTACAGTTAATCATTACAAGGCCAAACAACTTCAAAAGATCTTACCGGCTTTCCAGATTCCCCTTTTGAGGCCATCTAACAAACAAGCACCGGTGGTTGCCAGCATATCTTTTGGAGTATGGGGTTCCATTATAGCCGCCGGTAAGTCGAGCCTCTGCGTAACCAAGACCTGGACTGAGATCGCCAAATTCCTGGACCCACAATCAATGATGCAGCTAGCAGAAACTTCCCCGTGTTTCAACACCGTGATTATGCAAGACTTCTTGTGGAGGTTGCCTTGCTTGAGTGTCTTAAACGTTCCAGCTCCTCCGGATCCAATGAGATTCAGATGGTTTGATCTCTATATTTCAGCAATCAATAAATCTCTAACTATTCTATAATTCCTCTGCACCTAATGGTTTCCACTCATTCATCATATATTAATAATGGTTGATGTTCTTATAGGTGAAAACCGTGCTTATACATTTCGTGAGATGGAGACACATATTGGTGAATTACCTTCTCTTTGAAATTGTGTTTGAAATTTTTTTGTCAAACAACTTTTGGAAAGTTTAATGGCTTGATTGTTATTATTCAGTTGCTTTAATGATGAGCTGATTTTCATATAAAGAGAAGAATACATTCACTAAAGCAACTGAGTAATAACAACCAAGACACTAAACTTTCCAAAAGTTGTTTGACAAAAAAATTCCAAACACAATTTTAAAGAAATGGTAATTCATCAATATGTGTCTTCATCTCACGAAATGAATAAGCATGGTTTCCACCTATAAGAACAGCAGTCATCATTAACATATGATGAATTGAGTGGAAACCATTAGGTGCAGAGGAATTATAGAGTAGTTAGAGATTTACTGATTGCCGAAATATAGAGATCAAACCATCCGAATCCCATTGGATTCAGAGGAGCTGAAACGTTTAAGATGCTCAAGCAAGACAACTTCCACAAGAAGTCTTGCATAATCACGGTGTTGAACCACGGGGAAGTTTCTGCTAGCTGCATCATTGATTGTGGGTCCAGGAATTTGGCAATCTCAGTCCAGGGATCCAATTCGTAACTGGTTTCGGCCAATCGAGTTCACAAAATCTATAAAAAAATTAGTTCAAAATAAATGGATGGCAAACGATGCATGATGGGTCAGATCTGACAATTTGAACCCCGATAAGCATGATCAGAACTGAAGTAACTGCAGAGATCATCAGGATGATCAAAATCTCTGAACAAAAGTGAAACTCAGTTTTTAGGCTTGTTGGAAATGTAGCTCGGTTTCTGATTTCCAAACGGGAGGCTGCGGCCAGGGAACGAGGCAAAGCACATTAAGCGTAGCTGTAATCAGCTTGATTTGAAATAGCACCGTTCATTTTCTTAGTAGCCAAACAGTACTAAAACGAACAAATATGGCAGAAAAACGAGTGGATGAAATCCGCGTGGAATCCAACTCAAAATCAGAGCGAGTTCGTTCAAACACATGAAGAGCATAGACATCTTCGATCTTCTGATCTGTATTCCTTACAAACTACGTTCGGCAGCACAGCAAACAACTCAAAGCACAAAATCAAGCATATACAACAGCTCAAAGAAATGTGATTCTACGATTTGACCAATCGGCATGGATGAAAATCCGATGGAATAGTTTTCTACAGAGATAGTGGAAAGAGAGCTTACAAGGTGAGGGGGGGGGGGGGGGGGGGGGGGGGGAGGGGCGGGGCGGGGCGGGGAAGCTCCATGACGGCGACGGCGAGATCGTTTTCGTTTCCGCTTGTTCTGACCTCTCGTTTTTCTCTCTTGCTTCGTTCTACTTGAAAAGCTGATTGGTTTCCGCTTGTGAATTTGAATTCTAAATTTCTATTTAACTGCCTAATATTCGACTAAAAGACGATTAACTTAAATAAATTATAATATTATCTTTTGAAAGATCAAAATCCATAGATAAAGTTGTGTACATTGACTAACTCAAACACTCACAAACACTCTCAAACGTTGATCCGAAGAAAAAATCAAAGATCAAAAGCGACCGTTTCACGTACGAAATAGAAAAAAAATAGATAGGAGGCCCTAACCGGCCGCCTCATTCGGCCTATAAGGGCCCCGACCAGCGCCGGTTTCGACCGAGCACGTTGCCAGCCGGAACGAGTTTCCGGTCGCAGCCTGCCTCGGCCGAAACTGGTGGCCGGCCGAGGCCTTTCCTGGCCGAATCAGGCGGTCGGCCGGGCAATTTACTTTAGTTAATTTATTTAATTAGTGTAATTAGGATAATTAGATAACTATTAGTGGGTAATTAGTGTAATTAGATAATTGTTAGTGAGTAATTAGGATAATTAAATAGTTGTTAATGAGTGATTAGTGCAATTAGATAATTGTTAGTGAGTAATTAGGATAATTAGATAATTGTTAGTGAGTAAGTGATTTTGTTAGGAAATTGTATATTAAGCGAACTTGGTTTAGAAGAATGCGAATTTTATTAAAACTGTTCATTTGTTTAAATGCAATTTGCTTAAAAATATGGCGAAGACAAAGGGTGGAGGTAAATCATACAGTTAAGATCCGGTAGAGGAAGAAACAGATGGGATCCAAAAAATGAGAGGAAAAAGGAAACCAAACGGGCATTTTAGATCGGATGAAAGAGCGAGTGATCACCGACTATGAACGTCAAAACTGATGCAAGTGGTATAGTTTCAGCTCCTTCTCGTCAACCTCCTTAGAGTACATACTATAATTGCATGGGATTCCATGAGTTGTCTCAACTACACAGTTACATGGTGTAACCTTCGAGAGCTCCTCTGTCAGAAGCTCAATTTCCCACGCTGAGACTGCATTATTGAGATATACGAATGATTGTTTGTGCGCGTAACGATATACCTAGGAGGAATGAAACAAAACAAGTTAGTGCTTTTGACATAACTAGTTACAGTAACAATATGTAAATAACTAGTTATTGCCACATGAAATATATATAACTAGTTACAACAACGGTGTGTAAATAACTGGTTATTGCCATATGAAATATGTAACTAGTTAAGGCAACAATGTGTAAATACCTTTACGCAAGAGTCATCCAAGGTCTTTTGAATTTCAATGACCAGTCGTCCGATGGAAGCATGGTAGCCCTCAAATAGAAAATCAACACCCTGATTCGAAGAGTTGTACCACGACTTCAACGACGAGTGTTGAGATTCCACCCTATTAGTGCTCGCGTTTCCAATATGGAAACCTGATTTGTGTCGCAATGGGCCCACAGGGTCTTATAAGGTAGCCACTCATTCTCTAAGTACAGGATCAATCCTCCAATGTTGGCTCAATCACTGTCGGTCATGCGTTCCCACTCTTCGTAAAATTCTTCATGGAAAAGTGCGTTCAACACTTTATTCCATCTCCTGTGCACAAAAGCCTCAACAGATTTCTCACTCTTCGTGATGAATTTTATTTTGGCAATAATATTCCTTTTCATGTGCCACACGCAAAGTAAGTGTGGTGTTTCCGGGAAAATAGTCTGCAACGCAACAACCAATCTGCGCTCCTTATCAGTCACAAATGCTATTGGTTGTCGCTCGCCCAACAACGTTCTGAACTGATTCAACACCCAACACATACGTCTCAACCTTTTCATTCTCAACGAGTACGAATCTGATACTAAAGTTCTTCTGCATCAGAGTCACACCGGTCAACTGGATCACTGCTTCCTATACTTGTTGGTGTTGAAGGTCGAATCAATTAGAATGACGTAATACGAAGCCCCCAACATCTGAGCAATCTCGGGGTGGCTGAGAAAAAGGTTGGCCAAATTTTTTTCGTCATCATCTGTAGACTGAACGAAGTACCGCAATCGTGTAGCGGCTCTCAATGTCCAATCCGTCGAACTCATGGCTCCTAATTTTTCTTTTCTAATCTTGTACGACTCGTTGTATATCTGGTTCATACTATGATGAGAATTGAACTTCTTGTTCAAAGCGTACCTAAACTTGTTCGGTTGTGTGTGAGTCGCAAGTATGTCCCTAATTTCGCTCTTCTCTTCATTCGTAAGTGCATTACTTTCTGTGCTAGCTTCGGAATATGACACAAAAAAATGATTGTGATATCCTTTTGAGATTGTAGGATTGTTGGTGTGGCCTACACCGTCAATACAGAATTTCCACTCGCCACCTACGACCCGACACCTTCACACTTCTTTGTCGTAATACGTTTCGGTTGGTCGGAACATGAGGATTTACGAGCAGGTCCCCGAGAGCAATACAGATACACACCATACTCTCGCTCTGCCTTGTTTATATTGTTGGATCCTTTAGTCAACTTGAAATTAAGCGTCTGGGAAATTCACTTTGCAGCTTCACAAGCTTCCTCGGCAGTATCGTAAACATCGTCGGATAAAAATTGTTCGATGTAATTGATTCTGTCACCCTTACTCACCAATGAATCTCCGTACATTATGGGCCCACCAAACAATTATCAATTATCTACACAATTCCGTATTAATTCACTTATTTCTATAACAAAATTAATGACCACTTACCGAATGCTCATGACGAGTTAGTGCATCCAACGAACGTTAAAATCACGTGACGAATGTGATTATCTGGAAAAATATTTAAGAAGATCGTTAAAAAATTTCGGCCTGACGGAAATATTGGCCGGAAGACCACCGAGCCGGACCAAAAAATCGACCACCAAGCCTCCCGGCCGGCCGCGAATTTCGGCCGCAGAAGAAGGGAAGAAACGTTTTCCTCAACCTCACTGGCGGAGGATCGTAGCGCCTGAAGTTCACGAGAGAAAGGGATTGGGGATGTTGCCGCCATATCACTATCTTCAGATGGCGACGAGAGCTTGAAGATACAAGTTCCAAACCTACTACTTATTTTCTTAACCCACAGATTCTTGGGCTTTGATAAGTAATACACAATATTTTCTTCATTTCAGATTGAACTTTTTTCAGATTTGTAATCTATGTTTGGATTAACTGGTTTGATTACTATTTGTTCGGTAGGATGTCATATTAAATAAAATTGGTTGAATATTTTATTATTAATTTATATATTTTATTTTAGTTTAATATGATTAACGGTTTAATCGGTATAAAATTGTGAATGAATGATTAAATTTTTTATCCTTACAATTACAAGAGATGATATCAAACTTGGTCAAGTTACATTTAAACTTCAACAAAATAGTCGTAACTCGTACTTATAAAAAATCGTAAATAAAAAAATTTAAACGCGGTCATCATCCATCCAACCTATAAACATATAAGTAAGATATGAATTGAGGGTCTTGTTACCCACTCAACCAATTCATCTTTATTGTGCATTTCAGTTATTCTTTGTAACTACATACTACATAGTGTCATAATAATTAGTTGTTACAGCCTTACAGATAGGTAGTTTTGTTAACAAGTGGTTCAGGTAATAGTACATTGACCATCTTTGCAGCACAAGGGTATGGGCAGAATCTGATTGCAGCACAATCCGCAAATCAAGGTGTTTGTATTTTCTACGGCAGACGGAGCTGACGCAGCCGCCACGGCCGCCGGCGACGGTGGGGGGTACTTGCTGGCGCAACATTGTTGAGGCTGTAGAGTTGTGGAGAGAAGAAGAAGAGTTGCTAACATTACAAACTTGTAGTAGTTTTCCACCTTCAAACCCATCGTCATCATCATCTTGTGGTTAGAGATTGAATTGTGTGAGAAACACCCTGATCGAGAGCATTTGTATATATAGATAGATAGAAAGCAGCATGAACAGTGTATAACATTCCGTGCATACTAGTTGTGTGATGATCTTCTTACAAGTATGATGCGTACAGAGGAATGGAAATATGCATGTCATTAGTTCAGCATTTCCTATTGTGGTTTTGACGTCTAGGGCACGAATTGATTCTCATTCCCTTCTGCAGCACGGCTTGCTGCAACACTTTTTTCCTGCAACTGAGAAATGGACTATTTGGTCTTTAACGTGCTTCTGAGCTGAGGAACCCTTCTTCCCCACTCTCCACGAACCATACAATGCTTCCGCTTCTTTCACCGAAAGTCCATTCCTGCTCAAATCCAACACCTGCAATGCCTTGGCTGCACTTATGCCATCCGACAGCTCCTTAACGATTTGAGACGATATTATTGGCTCGTCTTCATTCTTCTTCTTCTTCTTCTTCCCCCAGGAGGAGCTTGTGCATGTGTCGTTCAGCTCAGATCGAATAGCAGCAGCAGCTTCGACTCTGGTTGAATCCTCACTATCAGCAACTTCGAGGCCGTCACTCTCCATGTTTAGTTGACAATCAACTAATCTTCCCTCGTGATCCGCTGGGTCGGAATGAGATGCTATTGTTGCTGTCTGTTGATCAGTCGTTGAGGCTAATTTATGAAGATCGCCATTCTCAGCAACATGGAGTTCCTCCAGCTGATCATTCTCTGTGATACAATTGTGGTTAAGAAAGGACAGGTCAAAGGAAACTGAAAAACTATGGGAGAATTCATATATTCTAAGAACCTGCGAGTGCTTGGACCAATTGAAGGATGAGGGGAAGTCCCAGCTGACATTTGTTTAGGATGAGAAGTCTCAGGGAACACCCTGGTTGCTTGACTAGTGATACCAATGCGCTTCCTCCCTGTTTCAAGATCCGAGCAAGTTCACCGACTAAAAACAAAAAGAAAAACTGGAAATTTAGAACTTGTGAGATAAGGTGATAAATAGAAAACCTCAGGCAGAATAGGATTTCCTTCGAGATTAAGCTCAAGAATGCAGCAAGTCAGGCTTAAATTCGTGGTAAGTGTCTGAACGAAGGTGGATGTCAGTGTGCAGTATGATAGGTCAAGTTTAAGAAATTCCTGAGATCCGCTGGACAATGAATCAGTCAACTGCAAAGCCCATTCCTGCATTTGGAATCATACAGTTTTATCAATGATAAGCAAGAGAAACTTGGCTGCATGAACATGGAAAATGTGAATGATACAGCAAGATGTCAGAGCGACCAACATTTCCTATGCCAGTGCTCCCAACCCTCAGGTTTGTCAAACAAGAGCTTTTTGTGAGTTCACAGAGGCTATCTATAACTCGCTTGTTCAACTTCAGACCACTTAGATTCAGTTCTGTAAAGCTACAAAAGAAAATAGAAATCATTCTCCAGTATTCGAAGCAGCATCCTGGAATTTTGTATAGTAAGAAAATCAAGAGCATATGCGTAGAAATATAAAATAACTATATTACTAACCTATTCAAGGTAGATAATTTCATCAATAGATTGATGATGGAAGTTCCTGATAAAGAATTATATCCTGTTCAAGTGATCAGTTATTAGATAATTAAGACAGGAAAGCAAAGTACAATTCGAAGATCTTTTGTTTATATACAAGTAAAATTGCAAGATTAGCTTCCACTGATGTGATGGAGATAGACGTACGTACCTATGGAAAGTTGTGCCAAGAATGAACCAGAATGTATTGCATCAGCAACCTTTTGAATCGTTCTAGATGTGATGGAGCAGCGCTCTATATTCAAACTGTAAAGAGCTGCAAAAGAAAGACTGTTGGCATCTGGACAAAAAGAAAGAACTGGGTCGGGAAATAAGCTTCTCGCCGTAGAATCGTAAATGGAAGGTACAAGGCTTAACAGAAATTCAAACTGGAAAAGAACAACAAACCCCCTTTTGGCATCTACGACTGTTCAGTTTGATAAATTACTCTAGCATTCAAGTTATAGGGCAGTAAGGAGAGTTTAATTTACCTTTACATTTGTCCAATATAGTTGACAGGTATGATCCACATGCATCAGTGAGACGATTACCAGAGATATTTAGCACCTCAAGTCGGGAAACGAGGACAGGACATTCACAGATCTGAAAATTAGAAATGACAATACCTATAAGAATCAATACAAAATTGGCAAACGGAAGTCAGAGCATATAAGTTGAGATAAGAATGATTGGGCCAGTGATCAAGGATATCATCAAATGTAAAAAACACGTACAAATATAAATCAGTAGAAGAATTGAAACATAACAGAAGAACTCAGTTTATCTCGATCTAAGGGATATACGTTGAAGGGAGTGAAGCTTTATATGTAAATAACCTGTAACAATGCAGTTGGACCAAATCGGTTGCAGTGCAGGTCTAAAGATAGATCACCATGTTTTTGGCCAGTTGTGAAAATTTGTTCAAGTTTCTCCACCGTTCCATTTCCTGCAAGAAAATAACTCTCAGGCCTCCTACTTCCTAGCATTAGGCAATGGATAACATTGATCGAGATTCGAGAACGAGCTTTAACGACACAAATGACCTTCCCACTTGGAGATTTGAGATGTGCTCACAAAGCCACGAAAATGACAAACTATTGTCAAGGAAAAGGATCGTTTACCTAACAAATTATGAGAAAGATCCAACATGAGAACTGTTTTATGTGTTTGTAGGGCGTTCAATAATGGAGCTATAGATATATCTTGCAGCCCACATTCGGATGCAATAACTTCATCCTCCACCTGTAAAAAAGGAATAGAAGGATATTATTTGAAGCGAATTGAGACATGAAATCAATTAAGAGTAACGAGATGAGGTATCAGAGGAGGCATTATAGAAACTGATGGTATATGAGCTAAGCTACCCAAGATTCATCAGAGCCACCATGACTAACACATACCTCCGAAATGTAGAGCTTCTTTAGTAACTTTATATCAGGTGTTTCATGCAGCTCTCCACAGCAGTCAATGTACAGTTTCATCAACCGCTTCTGGATCCATCCTGGTTTAAAAGGAAAACGAATCATCACGTTATTGAAGAATTCATAAGAACCTGGAGCAGCAAGAACATAAGGCATGTCCCATTACTTGGTGGGGCCACTATCGGATGGAGAAGTTTTCCAGACTTTTCAGTAGGTTTGATTACACGACTAGAGAAAGAGGATAGAGAAGGAGATGTGTTTTCTATAATACTATCCTACCTATATTACGTTCAAAAGCCGCCAAGTAATGTTCTGCAACACCTCAACAGTTTTGCAACCCTAATAGGTTGTACTATCACGTTCCAAAAACTTCTAAATAGGTTCAGCACACATTATTTCAGCAGACTGACATATATGAAGATATTTATCTGTGCTGAGGCTACCTTCACAAGCAATATGTTCCGTTATGCTAACCAAGTTTCGAAAGTGCTCTATATCATTCCTTAACTTCTTTAATCATCTCAGGAGGACTGAGATAGTCTCCTCATTTGTTTGTAGTTAAAAAGTTCTGGATATCAACAAGGAATAATTGACTTCATATGTAACCTGTATACTGACTCCAAACAGTACAATAATCAGCCCAACGGAACTGAAACAAACATTACTCAACAAGAAAACTTTAAAAAGCAATTGTAAAATACCATTTATGGAAACTTCAATGAATATGTTCCCCGCGTCGTTGAGAGCTCCAAGGTCGTCCAATGATTCCAAAATTTGTCCAGAATGTTTCAAGTGCTGAATGATGGGCAACAAACCTAACAAGATCAAATGCATATTAGTGACGGATAAGTTATTTAAAATGTAGCATTGATATACTATACCATACCACAAAGCGTGCATGCAAGCGTATTTTATGAATCTCAAGTATGGCAGTGACAGATTGACTATGCAATAAGCTTGGTCAAAAGTACTTGAAACATGAACAGGTAGGTCTTATATAATGATTATTGACTAGTCCATGTTCAAACCAAGATAAACCACATTTTAGACAATCATAAATGATGATTAGTGTCAACTAAAAACAGAAGAAGCAGTAAGCATGATAACATTTTCTTTCTATGACTGCATACTTCAGCTCGGTTGCCAGCTAAACTGAAATTTGAGTAGACAAAAATCATAAGCTGTTAGACTCGGTCAGTGCAGAGCCAGGATAAAAGAACATAGAAAAACTTATTATTGATCTTCTAATCTAAGCTGCATACAGAATTAACTTTTGGTAAGCAAATCATAATCTTGCATGGCTCCATGTCAATAAAGAAGGAATTAGAATAAAAAGTTGTTAGAATTTAAGGTCTGCGACTATCAGAACCAAAAGTTATAAAAGGTGGCAGTTGGACACACCTTGGCATCTCTTATCTGTAGGAAGCTGTAAATAGTATAAGCATGCGACTTCAACGCTCAAAGATTCAATGCTCAATCCACTAAAAGCTAAGCTCGAGCCAACCTCAAAACTTATCTGGTCGTTGGCAATGTTGAATGTTATCGCTCGCTGCAGACAATGGGAAAATATGGTTATGGTCCACGAGCATGTACTGCCAAGCTGAAAGGTCTTGTGATCCACTGCAAATGTGAAGGTTAGGCAGCCATACTCCAGAAAGTTGAGTGTCTGAGAATCCATTTCATCGAAATTTTAACTTAGTCATAATATTGTGAGGGAAACATTACTACATAACAGGATGGAACCTTGGGCTATCAATAATCTATGAAAGAACTGTGAGGAGCATGCATTTTGGTATCTTATCTGATATAAGCCCAGACAACTGACATTCACAGATATCAAACTTAGTACCTGAACTCCATATACGAAATTTCAAGGGAATTTTAAGCATTAGCATGTTGGTAGTGTTTTTGTGACAGTACCAACCATTTATGCAACAGCCCTCATAAACTCAACAATTATGTATCTGTAGAATAAACAGAAATATTATCTTTCCCGATTTATTCATTCTATTGGTAAATAGATAGTGTAAATAAGGTAGTTCCTGATTGTTATAGCTCTAACTTGGGAAGGTCTTTCTCGACAGACCTGTATATATCCTGTACACTCTAACCCTTTCATTTACTCCCTCTATTATCGAACTCTTTCAATGTAACAGTATAAAATACGCACTTTGTTCCTTTGGACTCAAACCAGCAATAGTATAACTAACTTAACCGTTAGCACCAGAATCATTCTTGTTGAAATAGGCAGCATCGAGTTCGTGCAGGTGTTTGTCAGAAGCACCACATATAGAACCACTACTTGCATATCTCAAATTTGATTGGCATGACTTACCCCTTTAGCACTTGGAGACTTGTAGAGAAAAGCAACATCTTCATCTTTAACTTGATTTGATGAATCAGTGGCATATTTGGAACCATCCGTCGATAAATCCTGCCAAAGGTGTAGAAAGCTATTAAGATTCAAATGATAAGTTGGTGATAGTTGAGAGCTTTTGAATTAGATTCTTACCCGAATTTCAGATGAAGAACATGCTCCAATGTTTCTCCTCCTAGCTGCAATCATAAGCACACAGGTCAGCACTTTGAGAAAATAGAACCCAGAGTTCAAATCACATGACAGTAAAAACTCACTCTCGTCAGATGTAGCAACAACTTCAACTGGAGTGGTAGGCAACTTCCTCTCCAAGTAGTCCACCTCCTCATTTGTTTCATTTTCATCATCAGAAAGGATGACCCTAACACGCTTACGACCAACTGATTGTTGACTTGTAGTAGGGATTGCAGAACATATTGGAGAAGCTTCATTGGGATTATTAGATACATAAGGCTCTTTGCCATCGGTATTAGTTTTTCTAGTCAAACGTTTAGTGGACTTGAGCAGTGAAATCAGAGGTGTGTCATCCTCGAACTCTTCAACGGATGCGGAAGATGTGGATCTCCGAAGCAAGGAGTCGCCAGAGTTTGGAGAGCACGGATTTGAAAATGAACCATCAGACAAATAATCACCTTCTGTGTCAGTCTCAGAGCAGTGATCCGCGGCCAAATTGTTCTTCTCAGCCTCCCTTCCACCAAACTGCTTCAATTTTTCAACTTCATGTTGTAACCTTCTATTCATGATAATTTAGGTGCTGTAAGCGATGTGTCTAAGATGTATGTTTAACTAAAATGGAAATTTCATGACTGTAGCAGTCAGCCACAACCTGTCTCAGATCTTCAGATTTCCAAACTGATATTCCAGGTTTTCTCAAATTATGTGCTTGTAGCAAGCCGTGTCAATTAAGGATCACGAAAGAGTATTTACCTGGCCTCTTCAGCATTCTGAAATCTCATCATTTGGCTGTAGTGCATATTCTCAAGGGCTTGAATCTGGGCAGAAGGAACATTAGCTTCCATGGCTATCCTGCAACATGAAAAATATCAAGAAAGACAAGGAATACTAATCAAAGAAAGCCACAAGTCAAGCAGGTATCATCATCGAAACAAATATGGTTTTTAAGTTTCATAGCTCAGTGCTCCTTCACCTATAATGTCAAAACAACATTAACACGATTCCAACATAAAGCTTGGCGTTTGCATATTCTCCAATGGACACTATTAATCAGAGACCAGCCTGCAAATAGAAATCATAACATAATATGACCACTAACAGCTTAAACTTGCATTCTCAAGTCAATAATGTGCAATTGTGCATGTACACAGATCTTGATGAATTCTTTTCAAGTCATATCTTGACAATTACAATCAGCTGCTGAATGATGTTACCATGTTGTGAATTAGAAGGGGGTGGATACAGCATTAAGTATCAAAATGGGACGAACTTCCAGCTAGCAAAGAAAAGTAAACAACATGGTATGCTTAAGGACACTTGAGGTTGACGAGGGTGAACAAAACATGAAAAACAAATACAACTCATCGATAACCAGTCCTCCAGATACTTTATTAACTAGAAATTCTAAATTATGTCTTGTGGGGTAAACATCATGTGTATCCCAAACGGCTGTACAAATTGATACTCTTTAGACATATCTTTTCCGTATGCAGTTCACCACTCCAGCCATCTTTTATATTAAATTCGGTAATGAATTTGACACAGACAAAGTAATGAGCTATGTGTAGTAATGAACAAGTACCTATAGCCTTCTTCAAAAGTAGCTAGTGCACCTGACCAATCACCACGACAGTCAAGAACATCACCGATATTTATTTTAGCTAATGCTTGACCCTGAAATGCATAGCAATCAAAATAAGGTTCCGCATGAAAGAATACAAAAAAGATAAGTGCAGTCCAGCACAAAACTAAAAGTTTTCATTTTCCCTAAAACCTCAAATATAATTGAAAAGTGAGCTATAAATAAATTTTCGGATAAGATAAGCTACGAGTTATAATCTGTGGAGAATTGAAATTCTTAGGAGATTTCACTGTCATATACAAGGAGACATTTCAACTAATAGACTAACCTCCAAATAGCCAATCAACTTAGATCCCTCCCAAGCCTTTGAGAACCATTTGTAAGCCTTGTTGAAGTCTCTAATCTTTCGGTATGACTCTCCTAGAGCCAGATACGAGTCGTTCAGCTTGATTTTGTCACATAGTTGAGCTGCCACCTCCTTTTTCTGTTTTGCAAATTCACGATGCTGTGTACAAGGAAATCACATGAATTAAAGGGCATGCAGATCAATGCTACAGAAAATGAATTCCCAGCACAACAAAACTGCACCATTTCATAGATCATAGATACAACTCATGCATGGCCAATTGGGAAATGTGAAAGGAACATAATTACAGCAGTTAAGAATGAGAACAAAACCTCCAAAGTCCAAACTTACCTTCTTCTGCAGATAAATATGATAGAAAGCCCATCTCTAAACGGGAAATATGGAAGTGATAATAAAACTGGAAACTCATTCTAGATTGGGAAAAAGAGGAGTGCAATCAACATGGTTCAAGTACGCAAATTCCTGGAAATTGTATCACTGGTCGAGTATTGATTAAAAACTGTCTTCAAGATTTTATCCATGCACCAGTTGGCAATGCAAGGCTAAATTTTTCTCCACAGGAAAATTAGTGACGTATTAAGTCAGATGTTTCTCATGACTTCTATGGTGTATTTAAGCTACAGATGACGCCTGCTCCCAGGTGCTTCAGTACAACAGATGCTCAAGGTCATACTCACACAACCACGCATCAGTTAACTTTACCAGATCAGATATGCAGATACAAGTTGGTTGGATGACTACAAGTCTACGACCTTCTGTAACCAAGGCATAACAGGTGTTGACTTATAAGAATGAAGTAGATATCGTTGTGCCCATGTCGAACCATTTAAAATCCGTAAATTATCACTCCTAAAAACAATTGTGTACATTATGTTTACATGTATGTTTACAAGGACATTTGACTTGGATGGAATCGGGAGACTTGATATTCCATTGGTAGCCTAGGTGATCGTCCACCAACAAATTAGAAAAGTTGATATTTTTAGAGTCCAGTCAAATGGTCCATAATGCAAGAAAACAATGCTACTGAAACTGAAACGGTTTTCAAAGATACTAAAAGCACAGACAAATCAGATGGTAACATAACATAACATTACCTTCAGCCATGCAGAGATCGTGCTGGATTTCTCAATAAGGTGATCTAGTTTTGTATACAGCTTCAGCAAAGACTTCCGTTCACGTGCCGTGCCTCTTACAGCAATCATATCTCTGGTTAACTTCTTAAGATTCTGCTCTTCGATTTTCAACTCATCCATTACCTTCACTGCTTCTCTTACGGTCATGATATTCTGATCAATTTGTTTCACTAATGCATCTTCATCTTCCATGGATTTTGCAAGTTTATGAGCCATCTGGTAGCAAAGAACTGCATCTTCGTACTTTTGGACCCTATAATGTAGTTCACCAAGATTTATGAAGCCCTTTGCCTCCCCTTGGCACTGACCAATTTTTTTACAAATCAGAATATCTTTCTCAATATGTTCCCGGGCTTTCTCCCACTTTCGTATCTCCATGTAACAATTTCCAAGATTGTGATGGAGCCTGCTCCGTCCATCATCATTTTCATCTACCTCTTCATCGTCACAGATCTTTAGTCCTTTCATGAGGATATCAGTTGCCAATTCCAAGTTATCAAGATCCAATTCAAGCATTCCGATGTTGTTATGTGCATCTATGTACTCCTTAAGGAAAGAAGAATTATTAGACGGTGGATTTGCCTTGAGAGTCTCAGCTAGCTTCATTGAAAGCTTGAAGTACTTTTTGGCATTCTTAACTGCGTAGTAATCATCATCGGACCTCAAGAACATCGCATGGTATGAGCGACCAAGTTGAGTGCTTGCTCTTTGCTGCTCGACAAGGTTGTTTGCACTATTTGCTAGCTCGAGATGTCTTTTCTGCATAAATTGAATTGAAGTAGATAGATCTATAATCAATACAGCTACCAGCACGCACCTAGAGATATGATACATTTAGTAAGAACTCTCTGTTCGGTAATACATATTCAAGGCCTAATTTCCAACAACTGCATATGCAAATGGAATTGGTGGTGCCTACATTACAGGGAGGGACTTCCATCATTCAGTGTACCCATTTCCCGTATCCAAGATGTGAAATTTGATTCAATTCAAAGACATCCAGTCCAGGGATTACCTCCTCACATTCCTGAACTAAACATCTTGTGCTTTTGGCCAAACCTATGACCTTCCTAATTCCTACACCTAATCAACGTGTATGTTTTCGCAACCTGAGAAATAAGAAGAAACAAGGATCGAACCTGATAAACCAATGCATCAGAGAAGTTCTCGAGACGGAGGTAGAGCTCCCCGATAGACTGACAAGTCGCCAACAGGTCTTTCTCCGGTAAGTATCTGACAGAGACGTCATAATCCTTCCGCATCCATCTGAGTGCCTCAACGTACTCTCCCCTGTCCTTCAGTATGTTGCCTATCACGTTCGCCCATCGCGCTTCGTCTTGTCGATTCCCCTCCTCTTGCGCTGTCTTGTACGCTCGCTTCGAGGCGCTTAATTTCCCGTCGTCTTTAACCATTTGTATGGATGAGAATTCACTCCGATTATCTGAAGCTTAGAGCTGGATTGTTGTATGTCAGTAACTGAGACTAGCGAGAATCACTGATGTACAGCCACTGAACCCCCCTAGCGAGAATCACGGAGATACAGCCACTGAACCCTAACGAGAATCAGACGTACAGCTTCGAGGATTCCTTGCTCGAAGGCGAAATAGGGTTTCCGGTAATTGCGACGAGAAAATGATTTCCGAAGGTGGTGACCAGATGAGAAGAACCAGAGAAGTACGCGATTGGTGATCTTGTGGCGGAGAAGCCAGCCGCCAGGTTCCTCTTTTCCGAGGAGGATGGAACTGGAAAGGATGGCGGGAAACGAAAATGGGAATTTTATATTTGGGCGGGTATTATTTTTAGATGAATGCGCCCTTCCTGTGCACTTAATTACATTATATATCACTGAACTATTAAAAATATCCACGCTGATCATTAAACTAAATGTTTACACCAAATACCATTGATCTCAACTTTTTCTTATATCGACTACTATTGTAATACGATTCTTGACGGAAATCTAACATCAACTCAACAAAAGTGCAACTGTGCAGGAATGATTTGTCTTGGATGTTGAGTTGATTTGACTGCTGATTCTAAGAAGCAAAACACAATAATATAACAAAAATTATAATTTACGCAAATGATTATTTAATCGTTGGCTATGTCACTTTTACTTTGTGTTATTGAACAACAAAACTCGCCATAAAATAATGTCAAATTGATAGATTAGATTTTTCCGAAGATGCTTTTCTTGAAGATCAAACCTGCATAATCGACATTCAACCTTAACAACATTACTTTTGAAGACTTTTGATCTCCTTAATGCGTGCAATGCCTTTACTCGCGGCAATAATCATGGACACCAATTCCTTAATAAAACAACCGCGATTTATGGGATATATAATTGTCAAGATCTATGATTTGGACATCATCCCACTCTCCAGTTGAACTGCCTTTTTCTCTACTTTGAAAATTTCTTCCTCCCTTTGACCCTTCCCCCCCTTCAATTCTTTATTAATTTCAGCATCAGAGTGCCTAAAAAAGCATGACATGATCACAAGTCCAAACCCAGTAACGTAGAATCTGGCTTCATTTGTTTGAACTAATATTACTCAAGTTCAGACTTACAGGGAACTGACTGGAAATGCCACAGCTTTCACGATTTAAAATCACTCACTATTTATATAATTCTTTAAAAGTTTTACATAACAAAAACATTAAACAACCTCTCCAAAATATCTTCTACCCTACCTCACTCACAAAGAAAAAGAAGCAATTATTCAACCAAGACCATTTAAGAAGAAACAGAAACAAAAAGAAAACAGAAGCAGCTCTGTTTCGCTGGGTATACAAACTTTGATCCCCAGTTTTCTTATATTGTACAATAATCAAGTAGTATTAGTTTTGAATCTTCATTTCCCTTTTGCTTGCATTCCAAGCTAGGCTAGCAAAAACATGTATAGGCCATGTGGTTCCTCTTTGAGATGTATGGAGAGAAATGGCTGGTGACTGCCGACGATGTCCCCGGGATCTCTGCTGGTACTAGTATTTGAGTCTTCCCCGCAGCGATTCTCTTCCCGGCTACATTGGCGTAGAACAGGCCGGAGATGGCCGGTACAAAGACGTCGCTCCTTGTACATAAGTAGAAGTCCATGACCTTCTCGAGCTCGGAATCTTCTGCTTCCAAAAACTTTGGTTTCTTCTCTGCTGACATTACACTTTCCTGCATTTTTTTGTGCAATGTAGAATGTTATCAAAATGGAATTTACCTGCTACTTTGATTTTAGGAGAAGCAAGATGAAAAGAAGGACTCACCTTTGTGTAAGTTTTAGGGAAGATGTCCTTCAATACTTCAAGACTATCATCCCACCTTGACTGAGTTAGATAGATCACGGTTTCCTGACCGAATCCGATCTTCCTCAAGAATAAGGCGATTTCGTGTCCATTGTAACAGTTCTTTGTTGCACCTCCCTGACAACCCTTCTTCTCCAACATGTCAACTCTCAAATCCACTGCTACGAACCGGCCGTCAGACTTTCGACTCAAAGTTTTCAACCTCGCAACCATGTCATCGACCACCTCGTTAACCTCGGGCTTCAACTCCAAAGTGTCGAACATGGCCAAACACGCTAGTGAATCGCTGCTGCCACTCTTCTGTATGGTCTTTCTCATATTTACAGAGGGGAAGTAGGTTGCCACTCTGATGTTACCCTTCCTTTTGAAAACTGGTTCGATGTTTTCCGCAATGTGCTCTTCCGTAACACGATTGGGAACCCTGACAACTTCAAAATCTCGAATAGATATAGATTCCGGAAGCTCTCTTGCCACTTTAACCACCCCATCCAGACTATTCACGAATTTCCTTACGTCATAGATTTCCTCAAACTTCCTGAAAATCTTTCAGGCATGTTAGTATATGATTTTCTAAACATTGTGCACGACAATATTTCAAAACATGCAGTATATGAAGCATGAAACAAGGAGAAAAGGAATGAAGACACATTCATCCGACACAATCGAGAACTACTATAGCCTCGCAACGTCATCAATCAGTCAAAAGTGCTTCTTTCACTCATTAGTCGCATTTGTGAATATATCACATTCTACATTGCTCGTTAATGTCAGACCGGCATGCCACCAGCACATCTTTTAGTTCACACAATGGCGGATGTGACAAATTAAAAACTCCAAGAAACTAACCTCTCATCGCCTGGCCGGTCTCCTCTAATGTCAGGAACTACCAGAGTTGCCTTAAGATATCTAGCTATCGTCACTGCATCACTAATCTGCATAAAAACAAATAAAGACAAAGAGATGATGGCAAGATTAGGAAACAGATTCTTAATGATTTAGCTTATCTTCAATACAACCAAAAAGGGAAATGACGTAAATAAAGATGGATCAGTATTGCTGAAGAGCATCTTACAGCTCATTAAAAGAAGAACATTAGAGCAAGAAAAGTATGACTAACATAAAGAAAGGCTAGATCGCCAACATTCATATAGATATAGCTGATGAGATACCTGTGAGACGTGGTACTCCGGTCCATTAGTTAATGAGAATGTAACAAACCCTTTAATATCATCTATCTCATCTGATAAAAACAATCAAAGGAAGCCAAATTAGAGACTACAAAGGTAATACTAATGGTGAAACTGATATGCACCCGAGTCAAAAACCTTACCATATTCAGACTTCTTGGTCCAACAAGGTCTAAGCTCTTGGCTCTCTTCCATCCAAGGTCCATTGCTCTTCATAGAGAATTTCTCCATGACTCTCCCACTGTCAAATTCAACATCTCTGCCTTCACCACCACTGGGAAACCTTTCCTGTTTATACAGACGCCGTGACTTAGATTCCACCGACGGCAATCAGTAAAATCAACAGATAAAATGTAGGATCGATACAATAGTAAAATGATTTTTTTTACAGCCAAGAAAATTAGGACAAATTCAGATTCATGTGGAAACAAAATTAGAAAAACAGGGGAGGACTAGCAGATCTCATTCTAATTCCAACAAATTAACACCAAAGACGAGCACTTTCCGACGGACAAACGATAACCCATTACAATGCGGGATCCCAAATCCAAAAACCACAAACAAGAACCCCAAAAGAGAAAGAAAAAAAAAGAACAGAGAAATTGAGGACAAAGATAGAAAGAAATGGGAAGGCGTTACTTGAGGAGTGTCGACGTAATCCCGCTTGAGCATATCGCCGAGCATGACGAACATGGTGATGGTGAGTATTCCAGCAACAACTTGCCTCAAATCCACTCCCATTGTTTTGTTTGCCCAGAAATGGGTGCCGATGCGGAAATGATTGGGGGAAAGAGGAAAAGAGAAATAGTAGTGAGTGGTAGTAGTTGTGGGCAGTGTGGAAATAAATGGATAGAGAAAAGCAGGTGAAGTAGGAAGAGGCTCAAAGCATTTCACACAGAGGAATGGGAGAATGGAGTGAAAGAAAGAAAGAAGACTTCTTTGTGTTAAACTTTGAGAAGCACCACCACCGACACTTCTCTCGCTCTCTATGTTTTTACATTTATTATTTGTGTAATTAAAATAAGGAAATAATTGATTTTTTTTTTCCCTTTATTTTCTGGATGTGTTATTTTTTTACCTTTTCTAAATCAAAGGGCATTCCATTCATTAGTATTGTTCAACAAGTACAAGCAATCATAAACCTACTACAATATATATTGAAAACATTATTCCAATAGGTCAACATAGGGTGAAATTTCTCTCCAATCCCTTTGTTTTGGAATTATTGGTTGTCCGTGACGTTTGTTTGTGGAGTTAGCAGATCGGATTTTTACATGTTGGTAAACATTGAAGGAGATGCAGAGGGAGTGGCGATGCAAATTCGAGCGAGACGTATCAGGTTGGCAGCTGGAGGTTCTATTGTTGGAGAGATCTGTCAGTTGCTCTCGTCCTTGCAAGGGATCCGACTCCAAACTGTTCGGCAGTCAGGTAACATGGTTTCCCATTGTGTGCCTCGCGAGGCTTTTAAATATCTCTCGGGAGTGTTGCAGGTAGTTCTCACTCTTTAGGTTGATTCGTAGTTGATGTGTGATTGATATCTCTTTGTCTTCGAAATGAGCTATCTCATACAAAAAAAAACATAGGCTAAGATTTGAGAGTGTAACATCCCGCTTTCAGATTATGAGTTGGTTATTGTTAGTTGAACGTTAAAAATTAAAATTATTGGTTGTTGTTTTTTCTGTTCAATTTTGAGCATCAAAGCCACCCACAAACAAAAATGTATAATTTTAATAAATGGGAAAAGATAAGTTAGTGATCAAAACGTATATTTTTAGTAGATGAAGGGCCAAAATGTTATACCCGAAGAGTTAAGGAGTGTAATTTGTGGTCAAGGCAGCAAGAAGGAACCGTCGTTATTTCTCTATCTTCCGCACATTCTTATAGGCCAACGGAGGAATCACCATAGTAAATTCCTAGGGCCATCAAGAGAAGGCGGATCAATGTTTCAGCATTCACCAGAAAGCAGAATGTCCATTCTTAGAAGCAAAAAACTGCACAAGGCCAGATTTCATAGGTGGGAAAGCTTTTCTATCTGAAAACGAGGCAAGTGAGTTCATGGATGGAATAGAAGAGAGGAAACTTAGGAAAGTGGCAACACATGTATCTTAAACAAAGTGCATGTGAAGAGAAAGGTGCCTCTAACAGTAAAAGGGTCCAATCCATATGAAGCTTGTGCAGTGCTGGCCAGGCAGGGTCCACTCGTGTCCAGTTTTAGGTCCCTTGTTGTTTTGGGAATCATGAGAGACATTTCACCTCTCGATCTGGATATTACACTAGAGAATAGATTACTTGCAAGGGAGGAAATTAAAGGCATCAGTCACATAATAATAAGTGTTTTTCACAGTTGCAAGAAAAGAAAAGATGAGATCAAAGAGGTCGGCCGGAAAACCAGTGGTGGTCACTGTTGAGGAACGCCAACCCAATCATGGTGTTGCATAATATAATAAGGCTTAAGTACTTAAGTTACTTATTATATCGTCATTATTTGGCCCCATCATTCTAATAATGATGATGTAAATAAATAACAATGTCTTATATATAATCTGATTGCTGACATAGTAGCTAGTTTTATAATATCGACGTAATTGCGGGCAATAATTGACCCGATTAGGTCAACGATGAACACGATCAATAATTTAACTTGATAGAAACTCGACAATGCTACACTCACCGAACCCACTAGTCTATAAAATCTGCAAATTAAATAAACTGTCATCCCATTAGCCTGTACTCCAATCAATTTGTGGTAAAATGAACCGGCAACATAATAACCCAGTTGACTCGTAACTCAATTAATCTAAGCCCGTGATTTGCTTAACCCCCAGTTTCAAAGCTAGATGATACGTATTGTCAGAAGAAATGAGGAGAAAACCAAGACAAAGCTGGAGTCTCCAGTGTAGCTGGATGTGGTCAAGATTGCAACTTCAGTTACATTACCCTTTGGATTTAAATGACAAAAGTTTTGATGTTTTAGCAAACGATCCAGAAGGTTTGGCTTTCAATTTTTAATAATTGTTTCTGCAACTTCTGCAGTTTCTTCTTTTAACTTTTGATTGGGTGGAGTTTGGTGTAGAAAGTGTAAAAGAGTGGAAAACAAGAAACCATTTAGAACAAGAAGAATGATGATTCTGGTTGCTCTTTTGTTTTTAGCCCACTACTATGATGTTAGGTTTGACATCTGATTGTTTCTGTCACTTTTGTGCATTCACTTTGGGTGTTTGGTGGAGTTTGGTGAAGGAAGTGTCTTAAAAGGAAACGAAAATTCCAGTTACTAGATAAGTATCACATCACTTTTCAACTCACTGCAATACATACATTCTTTCTAGTTAATCTCAATCATGGCTGAAATGGACATCTCCAGAAATCTTCTTTCTTCCAGGAGTGCTCTCTTGAAGGCAACCTTAGAGAATTCCAGAGCTATTGTTTCAGCATTGCATCAAACCGGCCAAAAACTGGATCGTATCGGCCAGAGCTTACCACCTTTGGAAGCTGCAGCTAGGCCTTTCCCAGCTCAGAAATGCACATTCGCAGCAATCACAGACCATGTCGATCGTGCAGTTGGCCCTGCAGCGGCTGTTTTGAAAGTCCACGGTACGATTCAGGAGCTTCAGAAGTCGGTCTCGGCAGATCCTAGTCCTAGTGATCTTTATGCTTATCTTTCTTCCCTGAAGAAGCTTGAGGAAGCACTTAAGTTTCTAGCCAACAACTGTGGACTAGCAATTCAGTGGTTGCAGGATATTCTGCAGTTTCTGAAGGACAACTCAGTTGCCAAGGAGCCATACATTTGTAATGTCGAGAAGTCCTTGAGAATTTTGCTGGAGCTGGAAGCCACTGAGAAACTTGCTCGAATCGATGGTGGTGTTCTGTTTGGCGCATTTAGGAAGCTAGGGATTGAATACAAACAGCTTCTTGTTGCAAACTCTGTTCCTGTCCCTTTGACTATTTGTTCATTCACTGCTTTGAAAGCCATCCCTGTCGATGTCGTAGAAAAACTTCAGGCCATCACTGAGAGATTGAAAGCTAACAACAGGTTACCATGGTGTACATCAGCATATGTCGAGGTCCGGGTTGCAAATGCAAGGATAAGTTTAGAAGGGATTGATCTGAATTACCTTGATAAACCGATAATTGGGTGTGATGATGTGGAAGAAGTAGAGGGCTGGATTGATCAATGGTCCAAGCACTTGGAGTTGATTGTAAAGAACATCTTTGAGGTTGAATTCAACCTTAGCAAAGATGTCTTCTGCACTTCTCCGGATGAGGTCTCTATCGTTTGCTTTACAGAGATCGCCACCCGGTCTGGTATATTGTCATTCCTTCAGTTTGGAAGAAAAGTGACAGAGTGCAAGAAAGATGCTATCAAGCTCTTAAGGCTACTCGACATCTTCACAGCTCTGGATAATCTCAGAGGCGATTTCAATAGACTTTTCGGAGGGACATCTTGCCTCGGCATTCGAAGCCAGACTAGGAGTCTCATCAAGAGCGTTGTCGATGGTGCTTGCGAGATCTTCTGGGGGCTTACAGATGAAGTTTCACGGCAAAGAGAAGTCATTCCTGCTGAAAACGGCTGTGTTCCAAGACTGGTAAGCTTTGTTACAGAGTATTGCAATGAATTACTAGGAGATAAATACAGGCCGTTATTGGAGAAAGTTCTGATGATTCACCAAAGCTGGAAACAAGAGAAGTACCAAGACGAACTTCTCACCAGGCAAATTTGCCATGTACTAAAAGAAATTGGGCTTAACCTGGATTCGTGGTCAAAAGCACACGTGGATGCCCCGCTTTCTTACCTCTTCATGATGAATAACCACTGCCATTTCAGCAGTCTCAGGGGCACAAAGCTTGGACATTTGATGGGAGATTCCTGGTTAAAGGCTCATGAAAAATACAAAGACCATTTCATGGCTCTTTACTTGAGGGAAAGTTGGGGAAAGGTCATCAGCCATCTTCGTCCACAGGGTCAAGCTTATTCATCTCCTGCAAAATTATCTACAAAAGGGTTCAAAGCATTCAATCAGGCGCTTGATAACACGTACCAGAAGCAGTCAAGTTGGGTTGTCCCTGACGAGAGCTTGAGGTTGAGAATCTGCAAGCTCTTGGTTCAATCTCTAGTGCCTGTTTACAGAAGCTACTTACAGAGCTATAAACTTCTAATTGAGCAAGATCCTAGTGCCAAAAAGCACGTCAAATACACAACACAAGGTCTGGAAACCATGCTGAGCTCTTTGTTCCAGCAGAAGATGACAAAATATAGACGCAACCGACATGCATATTGGATTAGCAAGATCAAAGACGTAATGTCAGATCATTTCCAACCGACTCTGATGGCTGCCTGAAGCTTTTTAATTAATTACTCTGACAATGACAAATTGTATATAGAATAAAACTTATCAAGTTACATGTAAGTTCTGTAGAAATTTACTTATCAAGAACTTTACCTGCCAGTTATGGCTGTTGTGGAATGCCCGAAGTTTCATGGTTTGAAAGTGAAAGCATTCAGTAAATCAAGTGCCTTAAGAGAGCATAAAAATAACACATATAACCTCATTTTTCATATTGACTACAGAGGATTCTGAACAAAGAAGTACACCTTGAAGCACCAAACACTACAGCTCAGCAAAAAACTGTTTTTATGTGCCTCATGAAAATGCTACAGAATCACGAACTGAGGAATTAATTTTGTTACAATCTTCTCAAGCTATCTGCTTCAATTGTTTCACCTTCTCAAAATTTGGGGCTTGATAATTTTTCTCCACTTCCCACGCCAACTGTGACATGCCATTGAAGGATGACTTTGCACCTTTCTCATCCGTCACTTCTCTTGGGAAAGGTATTCTGACATCAAAAGAGCCCTTCTGAGAAGAGGTTAGACGAACATCAAAACCTAGCCTATCAATCCATATCATCTTTGCTTCAGTAACCTGAAATGAGAAACGAGAGGTAAGAATTCATGAGCATGACTGGAATGCTGGACGTAATGAGGAAAATAGAGCAAAGCAAAAGAAAATTATAGAGGTTTTTCTCCTAGGCATTCGCTAAATAAGGAAGCTTTAACTCTTGGGCAGCCATTGTCTAAAATTAACACTAATTCAATATAAGATGCCAGCTATTTGATAAAAACAATGTGCAGATAAGATATGCATAGGACAGTTGTAGGGAGCGTTTAAGTTTCTATTTTGTGTTTCTAGAAAAATTGACTTTGCCTCCCAGTCCTGGATTGGTCGTACTTTTATAAGTAAGATCCATCTATGCAAGAAATTCAATAGTCTAAGTTTACATGAGTTCACCCAGTTGAATCAAAGTAAGTTCACACCACAATTAAAAGATCATCCATATATCTCACTACAATGTGGGTTCAGCTTGTAACCCTCTGGAACCCAGAAGACTATCCATTCTTCAAAACAAAAAGATAAGTGAGGTTGAAGGAGAGAAGCAAGCTAGAGGATAGAAGAAAACCTGGAAGTCCAGATCAACATATACATTGCAAAATCTGTAGACATCTTCCCTATTATTGGCATTAATTTCTTTGACGAGTGCTTCTGCGGAGTTCCGGAGAGGATCAGGAAGGGCGGTTTTGTATTCCAATGAAGAAACCCACATGCCATCCTTAAGCCATACATCAAATCAAAAAGTAAGTCACACCATTCGACCAAACAAAAAGCAAGTCACTTCAAATTACTTTGCTGCTGGTTCCCAAATGAAAAATGGTTCACTCTTAGCATAGGTAGCGGATATCTCTACTGGACTAAGCAAGGAAGACAAGTGGATGAAGAGCAACTACAACCACAAATGGAACAGGCGTACCTCCATGAAGTCTTCCATCTGAAGTACTTTTTCAACATCAACAATGTATACAAGGTCTTCCTCAACTTCGTTTCCAAATCTTTTTCTCCACGTGGAAGTAAGACTCTGGTGCAAGATCCAAGCAAAAGTGTTCAGTATCGTAAAATAAACGACCCTAATAAGAAATCAGGCATTTAAAACCTCTCTGCATTCTGGAAAAAGGGCGTCCAGATGAAAATGCACATATACGTTGCAGCAATGGCGGAACCAAGGGTGGGAGAACCTAGGCCACCGCCCAAGGTCCAGATTCCAAAACAATGAAATCTTAGGTAAATTTTACAAAATTAAGGCTTTTTTTCCCAGTGTTTTTTTTTAATTGTGCTCGATGTACTTTCAAACTCACTCCAAACTTCAAATCCTATTCAGAGTCTACGACCATCCTGGTTCTGCTATTGTGGGAAAATACCAAAATGTGACAGAAAGGAAGCTAAGACTAACAGGCAGCTAAATAATCAATATCTCTCGCTAGAAAAGATTAGACTATACTGAGGAATCCGCCGTTCAATCTAGCAGGACAGCAGTTACCAAACGAAATATTGTAGTAATTTTCCTACCTTTAACTGCATTGAATCATCTGGCTTCACTAGACTACCTTGAATCGTGCACTGAGCAGTTCGAATTCCGTTCTGCTCCAGCTGATCCCAACCCCAAAAAAAACAGAAATAACAACACAGAAATCCTATCATCAACACTCATTTCAATCGACAATAGAAACCCAAGAAAGAAATTTGGCGATCGAGTACCCGAACATTGAGGCTGGACCGCTCGCCGAGAGTCACAATTCGATGGGAATCGGCGAGGCAGAGAATGGGAGTCCCATCTTCAGCATCCACCGCGAAAGGAACGCCGATGCTGAGAGGCCAGCCTTGCTCGGTGATGGCCGAGAGAGTGGCGACGGAGGACAATTCGACGATGGTTCTGGAGACCTCAGCGGGTAAAGGCTTGTGTAGTAGCGCAGGAGCATCGAGAGCGACGGCGGAGGCAGAGCATCTTAAGGAGAGTTTGGGGCGTTGTGGGTTGGGGAAGGAGGGTTGGAAATGGGGAATGGGTCGACGAGGAGAAATTAGTGGGTAAAGTGGGATATGCGGAGAGCTGGAGCTCAGTCCAGCTTGGCTATGGAGGTGCAGCATCTTGATCTTTGTCTATCTATCTTGGTAGGAGACAGAGACAGAGAGAAGATGGTGGCGTTGAATAGCCGGATGATAAAGTTCCATTTTTTTCAATCACTTGAGAAAATGCAATAAAAGTATAAAGTATTCTTCTTTATGTATATACTGAATTTTTTTAGTCTCATCCCATTTTTCTTTGTGTATGAACAGATGAACTTATATGGTTACCTTCCATTGCAAAGCATAATATATAGATAATTTTTTTACTTCAAAGGCAGTGGTTTCCATGTCACGACAAAAACAATATTGGTTTTTCATCTACAATTTCTGCTTTGGATTTGTTTGTTAAATATTAATCCTCTTTCTGCTTTGGATTTTTCAGGGTGAGTTGAAGAATACCAACAAACTTAACAACGAGAACGCTCCCCCCTTACAACTCCACCGAAAACAAACCCCATTCATCACTGGTCGTCTGGTCGAGAAGCAGAAGGAATCACTTGCTTTCTAATTTGGAAATGGTGAAATCCATTAGTAATGTTTCTAGACTTCCAAAGTCATCACTGATATAAACATGTCAGAAACACATTTAAGGACTATAGTCTAGATATGCTTCTCAGCCGGTCGATGATGCACCGTAGTCTTTCACCATCAGAATCTCGCTGCACAGCTTCCTCGGCACCTGATGCAACTCCTTCCCTTCCTGCCACGCTTGCCCGACCGATACACCTGGTCCAATGTGACGAACATACACCACAACATGGTCGTCGAATGGATATGGGTGCTTTCCTGCCGGATTTCAACAGAAGCAAAGCCACAAGTACAATACTGGAGTCAGGAAGATCTCAAATTGTTCTGTCTGTGTTACTTCAAAACTTCAGGTACAAGGCACCAGCAGCAAAACATAATATTTACCTGGTTTGGGAAAACCTAGTGGATAGTTATCCAACTTCAAGTGCCCGTCGCCAAATTCATAAGCTAAATCACAAGGCTGCTCTGTCGACATCACTTCTCTACTTTCGGTTGCCAGAAAGTAGAGCGGGCTGATGGAGTTTGCAATTTTACCCACAACCCCTCCAGCTGTGGACACTATTGTTTGTCAGGTGACTGGAATGTACTATTGCAGCTTAAGCTTCATATATGTGAGAGTACAGGGAAAGAGACATTCTAGATTGCTTAGAAAGGCAAGACATCTATAGAATCACACATATTCCATGTTCAACTTCTCTCCAATGATGCATAACACTAAGTCACTCACCAACGTTCTCCCTTTTCTATCTTGTCTCTTATAGTGTCATTTCTAGTTCCAAACTCAACTAGGGATGCAAGCAAAACATGTTTCTATCAGTATACAAAGCTGCTAGCTATGTAAGAAGAGAAGTTGAACATGAAATGGGATCCTAGAAAGCATACATATAAATAAACCTAGAATAACTCCAGGTTTAAATGCCAATGGATAAGCAATCAAGGAACAAAGAAAGAAAAGTAAGACCATTTTTGCATCAAAAGAGACACCACTATAACAAACTTGGAAATTGTAGTAGACACTCAATTCAGGTAGACGTACCGATAAATCTACCATAGATCTTCCCATCGTTGGAGCGAAACAAAGCCTGCATAGGAAAGAAAGCAAAACTGAAGCTGATCATTGCACCAAAATGCAAGAGGAAAAGCAAACTGAAGTACTAAAACTAGGGAGCAAGCCAAGGCAGGCAAGGCAAGCATAGCTTTTTATATCTTGCAGGAGCAGAGTTTCCCAGAACGAACCTTCTTGAAGAATTTCATCCAGGAAATTGGGAAAGGACCTAAATAAAAGCAGCCATCAACAAATTTGACCATCTTGATGCTAACATACTTATATGACAACTACCAACAAACAGCAAGCATTTTACCTCCGCTGCATCGGCAATTATAGAACTCAAGTAATCTCTGTCCATCTTCACATGCCGAAACCTTGGATGCAATCTGCTTAGCTAGCTTAGAATCCTGATAACGTGTCCCGGCAATTTCCCAAGCTCTTGATATGAGCCTGTCTCACATTAGTGTTTCAGGTATCAGAAAGCCTCAACATTGACCACAGGCAAACCATAAGAGAGAGATCCACATATAGCACTATCATATCACAACTCCAAACAGCTTACTCCATTCATGCATGAAAAGTTACCTGGGATCCAATAGTTTGATCAATCTATGGCGCCGCTCTTCAGGAACATCGTCGATTTTCTTCCTGGAAGATGGTAAAACTCTCAAAAGTGAAAGATTCAAACTTGAACAAAGGATGCCTAGCACTTACAATCAATTAAGCTAACAGCAGTTTTAGTCAACAACCCAATCGCTTGGAATGGCTGTAAAAACCTCGATTAGAAATGGGGGGATTAGTACCAGAGGTAGGCAGCAGGATTGTAGGAAGCCGGGTCAAGAGGAATCAAACCGATGGGCGGGTCGAGAAACGTAACTACGTCTTGCTCGTCTAAGTAAGCCTTCTTCCCACTGGGCAGAATCTCGTAGGGCTTCTCATCCCACGGCGATTGGGAAGGCTTTTGAAATCCGTTGGCGGGGCCAACGGCAGCTCGGCAAGAAGAAGAACAACCAGCATGCTTCTTGGTATAATTTGACTTCTTCGAGTCTATAAACAACGATAACAGGAGAAATGATGGGTCTCGTTTTGGCCACTGATGATGTATTCAAGAGAAATAGAGGGGAAGACAGCGAACCTGTGGTGGTAGGGAAGAAGGTGGTGGAGGGTTGCGGGTGGGAAGAGAGGGAGAAGTTGGGCGATGGTAGAAAATGGAGGGTTTGAAGGTAACTACTGCTGAGAGTGGCAGCAGAAGCTTTCATGTCTCAACTCTGAACTCTGAAGTAGAAGAAATCGAGGACCCGGGTTTCAATTTCAGAGGAAGGTGCCCACCGGCTACTTTGAGTATATTAACCAAACCAGGCAATCCGAGAAGATACACAAAGTGACCTTCATGTTAAGAAGCATACTCGGCTGTAGCTTATAATCATCAAATTTCCAAGCCTAAACATCATCAAAGTCGGGAGAACACTGGCACTGGTTAATGATGATCATCCATAATTTTTTTTCCCGAACAGGTATTGTTCAAAACCACAAGTCATCAGGAGGCGCCTTCCTTAATAGGGTGGATGCTAGATTGTGAGACCACCAAGCGAGCTCATATGCAAATCCGTTATGCTCTACTCCAAACTCCGATATATCACATGAGTTGCCTTTCACGGTCATGACTAACCGTTGGTTATCGATTTCGAGCCGTATTTTTGCGTACCCCATTTTCGGTAAACCACTTGATCATTCATACTTAAAATCATTGAACCAACATTATGTATAAGTAATTGTAGTAGATTTCATTACTTGTAAATTTGATAAAACATTTTTTCATATGTAACATGTATAGATGTTGTATAGTTGTATATGGAAACTGAAAACTAATAGAAAGGTAGACCCTAAACTTAACCATGGAAAATAATACATAAATTACATTTGGTGAGGGGAGGAGGAGCCTATTAACATATATAGACAAGAGAGAGGGGAAATATATTACTGGATTTTCTTAAACCAGATAGAGCAATCTTTGAGTTTAACTTCCGCATCGTGGGTACGCTCACAATTGTTGTAGATCTTGTTCTTCGCGGTAAGGAGGCACGACCAACAATCCAACTTCCAAAGGTGTCTGTCGCAAGTCGCCCCGCCAGTAACCGATCCAAAATCAGAATCGGGAAAACTGTGTTTGTACTCATAATCAACGTGATGATCCCTGTGAATGTTCTTTGTCTCGTCAACGAAGATGTCAAGAAGACGCGACACTTTCTTGTTATACGACATATCGTTAGATCGTCCTGAACAATCAGGACCGCTGATGATGCTCTTGTCCGGAAGTTTAGCGTCAACGACAAAAGTACTCAAAACACCCATCAACAAGATTACAGTGATTGCCGATTTTGACGCGTAATCCATTTTTGCCCCGAACTCTTTCTTCCCCTCCTCTTTCTGGTTATGTGCACGTACACTCCTCTCTTCCTCACCGATTGGCCCTAAATGACTTGATTACTTTCTTTGGTGGTTTTAGGGTGAGGAGCCATTGTAACATATCCATTCTTTTTATAGCAAACCAAAGGAACGTTAATAATTAATAATTATGAAATAGTTAAATTAATGAAACTGTATATATTATTATATTCCATCTTTTGGTGGATTACGTATTATATATATAATTCATTCATAACAAGAAGCTTTTGTATAAATAAATAAAAACGAGGGATATTACGATGCCAAGACCTCTACAAAAGTTGGTAACGAGGGATGAAGTGTCGGTAGGGCTCAAAATTCTGTATTTGTTTTTATAGTTTGGAATTTTTTGTTCGGATTCTGACGAATTAACACGGATATTAATCCGCTCGAACATTTTTTTATTGATAAACTTCAAAATAAGGAATACGTACTTAGTAACGAAAAACGGTTTAAACTACTTTCTGATAAAATTTTAATAAAAAAGATCGTGATTGTTAAGTTAGCTATAATGAAAATGATCAAACAATTCATAGTACATGAAATATTGTGTTAATTTGTCAAATAAGAAGGGGGAAAATACCCTTTTACATTTTTATTAATGCACTTCCAACATATGGAATTAGTATTTTTTATTACTACAAGCTCTAATAAATTTGAAATGGGGCACATAATTTTAAGTACACTTGAAATTTTGTTGTATTAAGTTGTAGTATTAACCAGACACACATGAGTCATTATATTCCAATTTACAACCAATTATGTGATCCCACAAGCTATAAAACCTTAACCCTCTCTCAATTCCATCCACAATTATTCCTCATCATCCATCTTCAAAACCCGATTCAACTACTCATTTGAGTTCAATAACGAATCGGATCATTTAAGGCGAGAGAAGATGAAATATTCAGCTACAAGTGTTGTTACGATCTTTTTCTTCGTTCTCTCAATCTTTGCCACCAACAAATTCATCGCCAATGGTGACGTCAACTCGGACGTACATGCGGTCAAAGGACCAACCTGCAGCCAAAACAACGTGACACATAAATCTTTCAAGATGACGATGCCAATTCTATTGTTGAAGCTTGTGGCCGAGACCCCGAAACACAAAGACAATTCGACCGGAGGGCATAGCTACAATGGGAAATCGGACTTGGGGCCGAAAGGAGAAGGGAGCGCTAGCTGCAACAAGGATAAGGACCAGACTCAGTGCGAAGTGTGTCTTGCTGATGCCATGGAACGTCTAACCGATGTTTGTAAAGGGAAAGCCTACGGCAGCGTCGAGCTTAAAGCCTGCCAAATGTCTTTCAAGGAGGATTGAATTGATTGAGCATGTTAATTTGCTAATTCAATGTTTTTGGTTACTATTTAATTTAATTACTAAGTAATTATATGTATTCATCTATGTGATTTGGTTGTAAGCCGTAGTGAAAATTATAGCCAATAGTGAAAATTACTGAGTTGATTGTGGAAATTTGGCGGGGTAACATCGAAGGCGACAAATTTAATATATTTACTAATTTGTTTCGTTCAAAAAATCTAGCTATATATTCAATTACCATAGTAATCCTCTCATACCTAATGAAATACAAGAATAATACAAATAAAAATTTAAGTACTTAGCCATAGACCATCGGTCCATACAAGAATCAAAACATGAGCTAGCCAATTCAAAATTGTGTCAAGTCACCCAAACACAGCAAGGGTTCAAGTGACAACCCTAGCATAACTAAACTCAATCCAAGCCCTAGAGGCGATTTCAACCACGTAACAATCTCACCCGAATTTTAAAAGATTATATAAGGAAAATGAATCTCTCATCATTAAAGACGAGCATTACATAAGATATCGAGGCTCTACTAAATCAAGCCGCTCCAAGTCCATAAGCCTCAGCCTGACATTGGGCTGTAAGCCCATTTTCGACATCCACCAAAACTTGAAGAGAAGAAAGGAAACGAAGTCGCGTTTGTGTTCGAGGAGGCTACCACACACAGACTGTAAAAGAGAAGAGGAAGCCTACAGACAAGGGGACGACAACAGCAGAAGAAGGAATACCCGGTACTAATCCTTGCAATAACATCAATGGCGTCGACGGCAGCAGTGCCCTTTTGGAGGTCTGCAGGGATGACTTACATCACTTACTCAAACCTCTGCGCTAACATAGTCAGGAACTCCCTCAAGGAACCCTTCAAGGGTGAAGCCCTCGCTAGGGAGAAGGTTCATTTCTCCGTCGCCAAATGGGCTGAGGGGAAACCCCAGAAACCCAGTAAGTTTCCCTTGGTTCAACGCCTATTCTTCTACTCGTTTAGATCTGGGTGCTTCGTGTTTTTTATCGGAAATTGACTTGCTCCTACACAATCAGCTGATGCACATCTGGTTTCGATCCACTTGTTGAATTTTGATTGCGGTTGCTTCATTGCTTGAATATTTTCGTCTTAGTTTTTGTCCTGACTGTTTGCAAGTGTATATGTTAGTTGGGACATTGGATAAATTATCTAGGATATGAACTATTGAGTTTATGTAGGCTGGAATTTTGAAGTTCTGGGATGTATGGTAGCTTGTTTTTTGGCTTGGTTTGACTGGTGGAACGTTGAACGGAATTTGGATTATTTTCCCAGCCAGACAAGAAAATTAGATCCATGAAGTGATTTTGGGGTTGAACTCTCTCATTACCATCTAAATTCCATCCAATTTCCCCTTCCAAACTAAGACCTTGTTCTTCATTGTGGGTTTACTGGAAATTTGGACTTTTGCGGCCACGGTGCAAGCCATGAAAGAGGGTTAAGTTGATCTAGGCAATAGAATTAGTAGAAACTTGACCATCCTAGATAGTTTTGTTATCAGCCTTTCTGTTTACAGACTGTTGTCTGGGGACGGTGTGTCGTGAAGTTTGATTCTACTATGAGGTGGGTTTGTTCTGGTTTTGGAGATATCATTATTCATGTCAATGGAACTGTAAAGTACCACCCTCCTGAAGTTGTCTATTAATCTTGTTTTTGGATATATCATGATTCATGTCAATGGAACTGTAAAGTACCACCCTCCTGAAGTTGTCTATTAATCTTAGGACCTGAGTTCTAGAACTAGAATCACTGTGTGTTTGATGCTTGCTTTGCTTGGTTCAACTGGTTTTTCTGTGCTACTCATCTGGTTTAGGACGATTTTAATTTGTACACGGAAGGATTATTCTTTTGTGCGGTTGAGTGGCTTTAGATGCTATTATCCCACATGTTTCATTTGTTATCATGATCGCGGACGTGGGAATGGACTAATCTCCTGCGTTGCTCTTTCTTGTCAAATTGTGAAAGACTTTGTTAATATGGCGTCCTGACAAGGCATTCTCTAATGTATAGCAGCTTAGCTTAGAGGCCTATCTGGAATTTGGAATTGCATTTTCATATTCCTCTTTTGTTTCATTGTTGATATCCCTGATAGGCATTGGTGGGTGTTGTGCATCTGTGATATGCTCTTTTGTTGGATAAGTAACCATCCATAATATAGTTGCATGTCTAGGCCGTACTTCATTACCTTACAATTTTGCGAGCGAAGGGTTAATGGAGTGGCAAGTGGTATGCGAAGAGAGGATCAGGGAGAATTGGAATTTTCTGTTGCGTAGTTAGACTATATGACAAATCAAAAGGGTGGACGTATTCTGTTGGACCAAAATGATAGTTGAAAGAAACCATTTGGTAGGTAAGGATTCTTCCGGGTGGAAGAGTATTGATGGTGAATGATTAAAGACTGCTTAACCTGCTAATATTAGCCTGTATGATGTGTCAGCTGCATAACTGTAAACCTTGCGACTATTAGTAGACTTGCTTATATTTGTTAGCTTCAACTTGCGATTCTTGTTCTGAGACTCATCCGATTGTAATACTGTGTTGTCTACTTACTCTATGACTTCCTGTGTGCAGCAACTCGGTCTGACACCCCAGATGTTTGAGCTATATGTTGGTGGCGAGCTGGAGTAATTCCAAACAGGAAGAGCTTTTGACTTGAAAGTTTTCAGTTTTCAGAATAAATTACAGACTTGGAACAATTGTGTTCTCCGCCAGGAGTTTGATACTTGGTTGATTTCTGCAACTTGTGAGTTGAAGTGAATTGAAATTTATGTCACCACCACGTTAATGTTGCTATTCTATATAACGGAGCCGTTAGCATTCTATTTGGTGTTTAACGACTTGTCATATAACCAAAGCTTGGCAAGACACGTTCAATAATGGAGTATGGTGGGTGGCTTATGCATATCTGAAGACAGACAGAGAGGTGCAGGATAATTATGGCGGCTTGCCTGATGCCAAACGCATACATCCCTGCTTCTCCATACACAATTAATTTCCCAACCCCACTAATTATTGATATTCTTTGCTTTCTTCTCAAGTATAAACAATCATCATACATCCTGCGTTAGGTCACTCGTTCATTTATTCATGCCTTCTCTTCTCTCTAGGTTAGATTGAGACTTTAATTCCTTTTAATTTAAAAATTTAATTATCCGTGCATATCCAGCAATTAATAAAAGAAAATTACCTCACTCTAAAATCACTTTAGTAATTTCTTATAGATGAATTTGTAATTTATTAGTCATTATATAACTTGGCAATGATTTTTTACAAAAATTACTTTCTATTTCATTCATATTTATCATAATTGGAGTAAGGATTTTAATGACGTGGAGAAATATCCTTTATTGAAAAAACTCTTAAAATATCGATATATGTTTTGTGATAATTAGATCAAACTAAATTCAGAATCGTTACATACTATTTGAAAATATAACTATCAAACACACCAAATTCAATCTATGTAGTACAATTTTATTAACTCGGACATAAGAATATGTTTTGGGAATAAATTAATTGAGTTCTTACGTACCTTAATTCTTTGGACTAATAAGAGCTAAGAAAATAGGAAAAAACGAAAAACAAGTAACAGTCAAACACAAAGGCAAACGCGACAGAAGGGAACAGAGGGGAGAGAGAAGCGAGGAGGCCTGGCGGTATTGCTGCGCTGTGTGTTCGCCTCCAGTTTTCCTCTCCCATTTTTGTGCTTCTACTTTCCAACCAACTCTTCCTTCTTTGCCTCTATCACCTCCGCTTCCCAACTTCAACATCCATGGCGTTGGTTGGACGACAACTTTAGCGCCTAATTGGATCTACTTCCCTCTTCATTTTTCTTCTTCTTCTTCTTCAACTTCTTTTCCTTTTTTTTTCCTGCTGCTTGATTCGATCTGATCCCTGAGTCCGTAAAAACAGTAGAGGAACAATGTCCCCCGCGAAGGCCGCTCGGTCCAGGGCGGCTCCGCAGAAGGAAAATGGGTCGGCCAAGACGGAGGAAGGACTCGCCGTTTTCAAGTCCGATAAGTTCGATGCTGATGCTTATGTTCAGTCCAAATGCTCTCTCGATGACAAGGTTAGTCTCCGTTTCCTTTTGATTGTTTAGTCTAGCTCCTTCGGTTTCTAATTGGCTGTTGCTTGAACCAGCAGAACCTCTCTTTTTCTATTACGTTTTATGTTTGATCCGAAGGAGCTTCTGTGGTGATCTTTCAGACCTTGATCTTGTCACCTGTATTGTGGAGGGTTCATTTGTGTACAGAGTTGAAATTGAATTGAGCTCACTTGCCTTGATTCTTTTATATTCCGAGCTGTCCTGATATGAATGTTTGTTTGCTACGACTGCCTTCCAATTTGCTTCAATTATGAACGTTGCTGGTTACAGAATTAGCTGATGCTTTAGATTTAAGCCTATGTTTAGATGCTGGATTCCCCCCCCCGCCCACCCCCCCCCCCCCCCCCCCCCCCCCCCCACACACACACATAAGTATATGCGGTTTTCATGTGAATGCATCAGTCCTTATAGTCGGGATAGTGAGTTCTTGCTTAGAGATATTATTTTTGGGTCTGTTGTGATTCGTGAATCCTGAGCAAGTCTTAATCATTCCAAGGTGTTTCTTCTGCAATCATAAACGCTAAGTACTGCATTTGTCTTTTCTGTTGAATTTTGTGTGAAAGCGCCCTATCGTGACTCCCTTATGAATTGGTGCTCCAGGAAATAAGGCAACTCTGCTCGTATCTTTTGGATTTGAAGAAAGCTTCCGCTGAAGAAATGCGGAAAAGTGTGTACGCAAATTATCCTGCTTTTATACGGTGAGTGATTTTGGAATATTTGCCTAAAAGGTGGTCGGTTTCAAAATGGTGTCTTATTGGTCTCATAAACATAAATAATATGGTCCTCCGTAATTTTGTGCCAAAATTTTTGGATTTCTGTAATTCTACTTCAGTACCATTGACCATCCCTGTTCTTCTTCAAAAAGCCTGCTGTATATTTTTCCTTAACTATTGACTTATCGTAGAGGATTTTCTCTAATTATTCAGGTTTGAACCGGTCTTTGCCTTTATTTTCCTTGCAGTACATCGAAAGAGATATCGGATTTGGAAGGAGAGCTTTCATCTATTAGAACCCTACTGTCCACTCAGGCTACTTTAATTCATAGTTTAGCTGAGGGTGTTGATATTGATCAATTGTCTGAAAGAGTTTCAGAAGAATCCTCTGTAAATAGCTTGTTAGACAGTGAAGATAGAGAACCTTCTGACCTGGAGAAATGGTCTATTGAATTCCCTGATCTCCTTGATGTCTTATTAGCTGAGAGGAGGGTGGATGAAGCTCTTGCAGCCTTTGAAGACGGGGAACAATTAGTTTCTGGAGCGAAAGAGGCAAAATCATTGAGTCCTGATGCATTAACATCGTTGGAGACTGCAATTATGCAACGGAAGCAAAAGTTAGCTGATCAGCTTGCAGAAGCAACATGTCAACCTTCTACCCGAGGTACTGAACTCCGTGCAGCTGTAAGAGCTCTCAAAGGCCTTGGGGATGGCCCTCGTGCTCATAGTTTGTTACTCAGTGCACATTTCCAACGGTACCAGTATAACATGCAAAGTCTCCGGCCATCAAACACTTCTTATGGAGGAGCATATACTGCCGCTCTTTCCCAGATAGTTTTCTCGGCTATTGCTCAAGCTGCTACTGATTCTTTGGCAATTTTTGGTAAAGAGCCGGCATATTCTTCTGAGCTTGTGATGTGGGCTACTAAGCAAACAGAGTCGTTTGCTGTTCTTATTAAAAGACACGCCTTAGCATCATCAGCAGCTGCAGGTGGTTTAAGAGCTGCCGCTGAGTGTGTACAGATAGCATTGGGTCATTGCTCTTTGTTGGAATCCCGTGGCTTGGCAATTTGCCCTGTGCTCTTAAAACTCTTTAGACCGAGTGTTGAACAAGCAGTCGATGCTAATCTAAAACGAATTGAAGAGAGCACTGCTGCTATGGCTGCTGCTGATGATTGGGTACTTACTCACTCTCCGGTAGGCACCCGGCAGTCAGGAAGGACTTTTGTTTCATCTCTTGGTAATGCAATTGCTTTCCAGCATAAACTCACCAGCAGTGCCCATCGCTTCAACCTAATGGTCCAGGTAATCTCCTGTGACATAAGGTGCCAAGCAACTCTCTGTTTTGCTCGCCTATCACTCACCTATGCATGTACAGCTCTGTTTCCTTCTTATGTATCCATTGATCTTGGTTTTCTTTTGATTTCTCGCTATCACATTGCTCAAAGTGATTTAAGATACTCCGCTATTTATGAGTTGGTCAAACCATTATGACTTTTTTGTCCTCATGTGATGTCTAATTATGTGGGCTGCGACAATTTTTGGTCCTTGTTCAAGCTTAGCTGCTTGTTAAGAAATATAGCCTTATACAGCATTGCCATGTGATTTGGTTTGTGCACCAGTGGTTATATCTCTTCCTCTATATGATGCCTTCTATTTCGCTGTTAGGACTTCTTTGAGGACGTTGCACCGCTTCTAAGTATGCTGGGAGGTCAGACACTGGATTCTGTTTACCAAGTGTTCAACTCGTATATTAACATGCTTATTAAGGCATTGCCAGGTTCGATGGAGGAAGAAGCAAATTTTGAAGGCTATGTTAATAAAATTGTCAGATTGGCTGAAACAGAAGAAGAGCAGATTGCATTGTTAGCAAATGCATCATTATTAGCTGATGAACTACTGCCTCGTGCAGCAATGAAACTTTATCCTATGAATCATACTAATTATAAGGATGACAGAAGTAGGAGACATGCTGAGAAACCAAATCGTCATCCTGAGCAACGAGAATGGAGGAAGCGCCTTGTTTCTGCTGTTGATAGGTTGAAGGATACATTCTGCCGACAGCATGCGCTAGATCTCATTTTTACTGAAGATGGTGATAGTCATCTTACTGCTGAAATGTACATAAACATGGACAGTAACGTGGAGGATGTAGAATGGCTTCCTTCCCTTATATTCCAGGTACTTCAGTGTTTGAAGTTATATTATACTGTTCATCCTCATGCTACCCTTGAAGAGGATGACTAAATATTTCTATGCGAATAACCTAAGGTGTAGTGTTAATTTACAAGGTAAACTGTTATAGACTGATACAACAGCTTTAGGTGTTTGAAAATTATATACAAATTCTCCCATCAGGGATACTGCCCCTGGGAAAATACGTTGACCTACCTGCTCGTTTGGCTTTGCTGGGTGGTTTTACCACTTTGAAGTTTGAGGTTCTTGTCATTGTAGAGAAACATGCTCATGAACTTGCTTGTAGACAGACTATCCTGAAGTGTTGATTCACACGCCTGTTTAAATTTGACCTCACGTTGACTTCTCTGTAAAAATTCATATTGTCATTTTATTTTTATCGGTTGATTTGGCTCGCCTCAATCATATGTGGTAGACTTCAAGTTATGTACCTATGTGGTTTGTGACAGAAAATCTTTTGACAGTCCAGATTCTTCACTTTCAGAATAATTGTATTTCTGTAGTCTGGTGCAATTTGTTAACTTAGCTTTTCATTCATCATTTGCTTCTTGTTCCTCTGATGTTCTCTTGGTTACGCTCGGCTAGTTTTCATTTGAATTGTGGCCTGACTCGAATGCTTTTATATTATTGGGTTGGAATTTTCAGGAACTTTATGTAAAACTGAGTAGGATGGCTAGTATAACCGCCGAGATGTTTGTTGGGAGGGAAAGATTCGCCACATTACTGCTGATGAGACTTACAGAAACAGTCATCTTATGGCTGTCAGAAGATCAAAGCTTCTGGGACGACATAGAAGAAGGGCCTAGGGCACTAGGTCCTTTGGGCTTACAACAGGTATCATCACAAATTCGTAAAACAAACTATACAGTCACAATATCCCTTCCGTATCCTGACATGCTAAATTTTGTTTGATGAATTCCTGCAGTTCTATCTTGATATGAAGTTTGTGCTGTGCTTCGCTGCCCAAGGTCGCTACCTATCACGAAATTTGCATCGGGTTGTGAACGAGATTATCAGGAAGGGCGTGGCAGCATTTGCGTCCACCGGAATGGATCCTGACAGGTAAAACTAGCTCCACCAACCATATTCCCCCGCGATATCCTGAAATTTTAGGCGTCGAACACTGAACATCGTCTGTCATATATATAATTTCGAACAGGGTACTTCCAGAAGATGAATGGTTTATGGAGGTAAGCCAAGATGCCATGGAAAAATTAAGCGGGAAACCGAAAGCCATAGATGGAGATAGGGAAGTGAACAGCCCAACAGCATCAGTGTCTGCACAGTCAATTTCGTCCGTAAGATCTCATGGGAGTAGCTGAATTCTCATCATATACTTTTTACAAAAACCATCGTGTAAATTTGACAATCCGTGAATAGAATCCAAATTGCTCATCACACCATGTTGTCTTTTCATCTCTCTATTCATTTTTAGTGGGTTTCTTCATTTCTTGGTTTGCAGTTCTGATCTGTAAAGTATCCGCTCCATTTTACCTTCTGGTTGTTTTTCCTTTCCCTTTAGGGTTATTCTGATGGGAGTTCTTAAGTTTGTGCACCTTTGAATTTGATAAGGTTGCGAGAGTATATACGAGGCAACTACTATGCTACATTTGCAATTTCTCTCGTTGGCTGGGTTTAAAGTGGATGTTGCATCCCGTAACAGCAGCCCCATTCTTCGACTTTGCTTCATTCACGATAGTCCCACATTCATTTTCAGATGTCATGCTTATAAACATGACACTTGCAACATTTATTGAACAGTTTCTTACTCTGGTATCGACCTTAGACCCTCAAACTTCCCTCGTAGAAACGGTTCGATCGACTGATAGCATTGGAATTCACACAACATACGCAAGGATTACTATCCGGAACGGTTCAAATAAAGCAGCCTGAAGTTATCATTCAAGTTGTATGCAAGTTCAGCTCCTTAATCACTTGGTTACAATAACAAATGCAATCCGAAAGTATTTTCTTATACCCATGCCTCCACTCAACTGCTAATTTCCATTTCCCTAACGCATTTTCAGTCCTCCTTGAAGACAGCAAAAGCTCACTAATGCCATCTTCCCCTTCACCTACTACATCACTGTGCCCATCCATTAAGCCACACACATCACTTCTCAACGAGTATGCCAACTTCCCTACCTCCACAGGGCAGTTCATGTTTTGGACTCTGCCAACAACAGTTGACATCAGCTTATCATCTTCTTCCATTGTTGTTGGGAAAGTCCGGAGAAGCTCGCCGCACTTCTTGGACAGCCATTGCATGGCTGATATCTCATTGACTTCTGAAACTTGCAAACCGGAATACACAAGGTGAGCAATGGATCTCCGCTGATGCACTGGGCTGACGTAGAACCGCAATGCACAGAGTAATGCGAAAGATGGTCTGCCGTCTCCGTGGATATACATCGAGTCCTGGGGCCATGAGGTTAACGAACGCACGCAAGGTTCCAAGGGGACAAATGCTTTGTCGTTTGGATTTTTGCCTAGCAAGAACCCGTAGTGTTCGAGAAGGTCCAGATTTGTGTATGTCCCATAGGCCAGGAGAACCTTCAGACACAAGGCATGTCACGAGATCAAACACCATTTAGTGGAACAGAACTTTTGATCATAAATTTGACTATGAGTTCGACATACCTGCTCTCCCTTCTTATAATCTCTCCTGGCATAGAAGCAATATGCAGAAAGGTGGCTATTAAACCCAGCATCAACAGAAGCATCACAAAGTGAGCTACTTTTCTCTGTGGTTATTTGATCTGAAATTATTTCATTAGGTACAAAACTATCCCGTATAAATGATTGGCGGCTTGTTGAACACTCGTTATTCGGCCCACTTGATGATTCCTCCCCAGGGGCAGCATAGTTGAAGAAGTCTCCAACTGGACACAAAGTTCCAGCTTCATCCCATGATACATGCATTGTCCTTGACGAGATCTGCATCCGTAAATAATCAACTTCATATGAGGCTGCTAACAAGATAAATCAGTGACAAAAACGAAGGAGAGATCTGCAAGTCAACATTTGGGCCGATGATTATGTCAATCGATCAGGTCAACTTCTGGGAAGCATGTCTAACAAAGTAACAAACTATACTTGAGATCTATCAGAGAACATGAATCAACAGGCAATCAGGAAGTGTCAGCGTGCTCACTGTTGCAGAAACCCAAGTCCATGCCTTGAAGCTCTGAAACTTAGGCTTGAAACAAAGCTGTTCCATGAGTGGCTTAGCTTGTGTCCATTCCATCTTAGCCGTCTCTATAGCCTTTTCAGCAGTCCATACAGCATCATCAACCTAACAACAACAACATAGAATCTAATTCTCAAACATCCTAATACAACAAGTACAAAAAAGGAAGTGACTTATATTCTTATTATAACAAGAAGGGAAAAAAACTGAACTTGAAGAGTTTGCTTTTGGAACTCACTGAAAGTTGCTAATGTATCATACCCACGAGGCAACTGCTTCAAGTAAGGATACCACCATGACTTCCTCCCTTTACCCATTTCATACAACAAGCAAACTCCCAACACCTACACCAAAGTTTCAATCTTTACTATCACCAGAAACAAAGAAGCAAATGGGTAATCGTCTCCCAAAGAGAAGAGAAAGTTGAAAACCTGGGTGGGAGAGAGAGAAGGGTAGTCATTGACGGCGGAGGAAAGCTTGGCATCATCTGATAACAAACGATTGGTGGTAAAGAGAGCAGCTTTCGGAACAGTGAGAACTAATTCTCCTTTACTGAGATGGCGGGCAGCTGCCAGACCTCTTCCTCCGGCGTCCGGGAAGTTGGATACAACAAGAGAGTGGCCCAAACAGGGAATCAGGTTTTTAGGTGACCGGGAGCTGTGAGGCGAATCGGAAATTCCGAGCTCGGCGGCCCATTTCATGAAGCGCTCGAAGCTCTCCCTGCCGGCCTCCTCTTCTTCTTCCATATTGTTCGGGGTATTCAGTTACTTATCGGCTGCTCGCCTTGGCTCTGAATGGGATACCAACAGTTAGGGCGGCAACCCCGCGTTTCCGCAAACCGGGTTAGCGGGCGGCTCGAGTTTATACGATCTATATCGATATCGAAATTGGTTTATAAGTAGAGTGTTTATTACTATAGTAATAATTGAACTTTTCACTATATGTGCTTGCTCAAGCGATAAACAACTTACCACAATGTGTATATATCGATAACTAGTTATATCATAAGTTTTGGAATCGGACGTAATTAACTTCCTATCTAGTCAAAATTGATATCAACATCATCACCCGCTAGGACAATGGTCTAAATAAGGGTCAACAAAAACGTTCAAATTGATTTATATTTGTTATCTTTTCAAATTTGGTGTAGTGTTGTTCCTATATCAACTCAATGTTTAAACGTATCAAAACTTACGAAGGTTAAAAAAGTCTTAACTTTTTATTAATACGTCATCCTTGAGCTCACTCATTATATTTCAACAGCATATGATTCTGACAAGTAAACACTCAGCAAAGTTGCAAACAAAGAACATCAACACCTTACAATCTACACCCAACACCAATATTACGAACAAGAATCTCAACTCTTAAAAGGAAATATCAAGACGGACGGCCTGCCGGTGGCCGGGACTACAACTTGAGGAAGACGAACTCTTCAACAGCGGAAACTTGACCAATCTTACCCAGGGTCTCCTCTCTCGGCTCTTCATCGACTCCGATCGCCATTATCGCTTGCTTCTTCCTCGCCATCCTCCCCACACTCATGAAGCTCACATTCACATTATCATCCCCAAGTATATTCCCAACCACCCCAATCATCCCTGGCTGATCCACCTGCCTACACAGTATCAGATTCCCTTCTAGGCTTACGTCTACCTCGAACCCTCCTACTTTTGTCAGATGCGGCACTCCGTACTTCACTCTACCTTCTATCGCTATCTCCCCTCCCTCTGCCGCCACCACTGCGCTCGCAAATTTCGAATCCACATTCGATATTTGCACCTGTTTGGAAAAAAAATTGTTAATAGTTCGTAAAAACTAACCAAAGAAGTCTCCGATACTACATCTGACACAAAAGACTCTTGTAAAAGGTTATTATTAAAAAGTACCTCTATAGACTGCACTGGCATCTCCGGCGACCCTTCCACCACCACTCTTTCCTCGCTTATCCTCAACCCCCTCTGCTTCGCTATGAAATCTGCATTCACCAGGTTTACGTACTCCGACGATATTGGCTCGATTATCCCTTTCGTTATCATTGCCCGGAGTAGCCTGGTGTCCAGATCGTCGGGGCTCCTCCCCGATCTGTACACCACCTTAACAGATTGAATCCCTCCGCCTCCGGATGCTAATTGTACCGCCAGTCTCCCGAGCTTCTCGGCTAGGGTTATGAACGGTGCGAGCTCGGTCAACACCTCGGGAGACACCATCGGTGCGTTTACCGCAGTGGCGGCCAGCTCGCCGTTCAGCGCTCCGACCACGGCCTCGGCAATCTCGATCGCCACGCCTTCCTGAGCCTCCTTCGTGCTCGCTCCTAGATGGGGCGTCGCGGTGACCCGCTCGTGCTGGGCGAGCTGCTTGCTGATGCTGCCGTCTTTGGAAGGCGGCTCCTCTCCGAAGACGTCCAGCGCGGCCTGGGCGACCTTGCCGGAGTCTAGGGCGCGGACGAGTGCTTCCTCGTCGATGACGCCTCCCCTGGCTACATTGACGATGCGGACCCCGTCCTTCATCTTGGCGAAGGTCTCGTCGTTGAGCATTTCCTTGGTGGTCGGGGTGAGGGGCATGTGGAGGGAGATGAAGTCGGCGGTGGAGATGGCTTGGTCGAAGGAGACTAGTTCCACTCCCATGGCACGGGCTCTGTCTGCCGGTGCGTATGGGTCGTGGGAGATAACGTGCATTCCCAGACCTTTTGCCCTCCGGGCGACTTCCGACCCGACTTTGCCGAATCCCATCACGGCTAGTGTTTTGCCCACCATTGACACTCCTACGTACTTGGTCCGTTGCCATTTTCCTGCGGCAGAAGAATTATTGGTAGGGTGGGGTGGGGTTTGAAAGTTGAAATTAACCATATAACAATCCAATATAGCAGTCTAAATAATACTAAGTGGGTTGTGAGAGAGGTTGGTGAACGATCCCTTTTCTTTTGTTATGATCAATGGTTGTCTAATAATTGAGATAAAATATAATATAAAATATCTCGACCAGCAAAATAAGACATTTTTAAAAATCGAAAAGTGAAACACAAAGAACACACCAGGGAATAGTTGACAGGAACCCACCACACCAACCCCATAATAATAATAGCTTGCGGGGGGGAAGGGGGGATGAATGAGAGTGACCATTACTGATTGTGTTGTAACATCATTATATTCATAATAATAATTGGTAGTAGAAATCATTAGGGTTGGGCTGGATATGCGAATCTCCAGAAAGAAAGAACAGCATAATGTTACTATATGAAGTTTCCCAGTAAGTTCAAGAGAGTTCACTCCCCATCACATGCCTGACTTACAATATGCCAACACAGATGCTCATCTTCAGATCTACATCAACCAGCACCCTCTCTACTGGACCCATGAGATTAAGTAGACTAATTTATTCATTTAAATCATCTGGTAACCAGGATTTTCTAAAATTGCTTGTTTATTTTACCAATATTAATTAATAATATATTCAAAGTTAGTTGATGGAGAGACTGGTCTAATTAATTTCAGCGTTCTCTAGTTTTCTTCATTTCATACAAACACGAACGGCCATGAATAAAAAAATTTGGAAATGTAAAAACCGTTTTGAAAGCACAAGCTGAATACCGGATTTGACGGAGGCGTCGGCCTGTGCAACATTCCGCGCCATCGCGGCGATAAGCGCGATACCATGCTCCGCCGCGGCGACGGTATTGGCGGTCGGAGCATTCACAACAAGGCACCCGAATTCGGTGGCGGCCTGCAGATCCACATTGTCGATCCCAACTCCGGCCCTTCCAACAACCTTCAGCCTCCCCTTGGACGCCTCGAACACCTCCCGCGTGACCTTGGTCCCGCTCCTCACAATCAGAGCGTCGCATGACGAGATCTTACTCCGTAGCTGCTCGGGCGAGAGGTCGTACGAGCAGTCCACGTTCCCGAACTCGCGCAGGAGGTTCAATCCGGCCTCTCCGAGCTTCTCGGAGACCAGGATTGTGGGCCCGGTCTGGACGGGAGCGGTGGAGGAGGAGGAAGGAGGTGAGGAAGTGGTGTTGACGGCGTTGGTGGTGATGGACCACGGGGAGCGGATCCGGCGCTGCCGGGAGTGTCGATCGGAGATCTTGAGGGATACTGCGGTGGAGGAGTTGGGGAGGAATGATAGGAGCGAGGGGTGCGGCGGAGGGAGGGAGTCGGCGGAGGAGGAATTAGGAAGGGAGAGGAAAGAAGGGGAGAGGATGGATTTGGTGGATGAAGAATAAGACGCCATTGTTAGAGAGTTGGGGAATTTTGGTGGTGAATCATTGGGGTGTGTTTGGCTATTTATTAGCTACCGATTGACAAGGAAGAGAGAGAAGCGGGCGGACACTGTCTGCGGTTTGCTCTCTTTTTGGAGCCAAAATTAGAGATTCATTTTCCTCGTCTTTTCCTCTGTAAATTTGAAATTTGATTTACCAAGAAACTCATTTTTGGTCAACTAATTATTCTTTTTTACAAAATTCCAAATCATATTTTTTAAATAAGGTATAAGTACCCAATTGGAGGTACATTTATCACAAACAAAATTGTATAGATCGTAAGTTCTTGTAAAAACAAGTTGACTTCAATTCATTCTCTCTTGTTCACGGACAAACCAAATTAAATGCAAAATTCAAAGCTGTAAACCAAGCTGATGGACAACATGTCCTTATTGGAAAATCATAGTGCTAGTCTTATAACAACCCTGATCTTAAAGCTATTTAGATTTTAGACTAACCGGCCGCATTTGGTTATGGGTTCCGGAATTACTCCTGAACCAAATATTTCCGCCGATGGAACGAGCACCGCCATCGCCGCCATACGTCGGTATTTCTCCGGCCCTCAATAGCTCGTGTCGTCGCCGGCCTCGCCCTCGATTCCCTCTCCCGTCCCTCTTGCCATCATTGTTGATCCTTGGCGCTTCGTATTCGATGAGGTCCCGGTCTTAGTATTGGGGAAGAAGGTGATTAGATTGATGGTGGATGATGATTAGGGTTGTTTACAGCAAGCTCTCTTGGAGAGCGGCAACTCGGCAACCTTTGATTCTATGCCACTACTTTTCTAATCAAAGTCTCTGTTGGAAGTTTAGCTTTTAATCATTGTTATGATACATTTTGTTAACTAATTATTGAATCGCAAATTTGTAATTCTCAATGAACAATTAGACTGAATGATAAGGTTGCTCAAGTAGAGTAAATTTCGTTCACCGAGTCATCTGTTGAGGATTATTTAATTTGAAACCAATTACACTCTCACTTCATAAATGAAATATTGTTTTCCTATGTGGAACAATTTTTTGTTATAACATTAATGTGTGAATGACTAAATGTTTGATTCATGTAATGGAACTAATCGGTTATTATGACTTAAATAATATAAATACAAGTACAAAAACTACCCACTAATGTGCCCTACAAATAAATGGGGTAGGCAGGGGCGGATACAGTCATACATAGGGTCGGGTTGAGTCCCAACTCACCTCATTTTTTGTCTGGACAGTAAAATTATATATGTTTTGGTGATTTTTTTGAATATCTGAGATAAAATTAGAGAGTTAGGAGAAAAAATCCTGCCTCTGTCATTTCTTAATCTCGAATACTAAATTTAGACTTTTTCATAATCGGACGAAGTAATATCAAAATTGTATTCCCTTACTTCTTTGTTTAGATTAAATATTATGACGCTTAATCGACTAATAATCATCCATGTAATCAAAACTAACAAATTAAAAATACACATTAAAATCGATTTGAACTAAAAAAGGACAGTGCATAGTTATATTATTGTAGTATTTTAGTTAGAAAAACAGGTAGCGAAATAACTTCACCAAATTTTCATTTAAATCCAACTCAGTGTTTGTTTCGATCATTATTATATAGCGGCTACATCGGAGTCATTTCCTCAATGTACAGTGTCACACTTATTTAAAACCAGCATCTCAGCAGCTGATGTAGGCACATTGATATCATATCAATTAGGAAGCAAAATTGATGATGATCACTCAATTGTCAATTCTCTTGTGAAAAGAATTCGAGTCTGTACTCTTGCTGCAACAGTCAATCTGTCTTTTTCCCTTTTATAGTGGAACTCCGATCCGATCCGATTATGAGTCACTGAATCACAGTTAAGTGAAAAGAGAAGAAATGAGATTATGAATGATGGATCATCCAATCCAATTCAATCCCATGTGGGGGGACGGCATGAACGTGGACGAGATCGAAGCCACCTCCTTACTTACAAATCCATTCATTCAATAATTTTGTCGGTGGGTGTGGGTTCTCTGTTCTTGCCACTGTACTTTGTACGCTTACCTACCCTAAGCCAGCCTAAAGAGTAAAACTTCAATTTGGATAATCATTCTAGTGTAGTCGAGACTTTACAAACACTACAGTGACACATGTTGCTGCTGCTGCATTTTCTGTTTAAGCTATGGAATCTGAAAACATAAATCAAAACACTAAATAATGCAGACTGCATCAGTTAAGAGCAAACTAATCAACTTGAACGAAGTAGACGTAAGATGAAGTGTTTCCGCGCATGATCAGAATCCATGTTGAAGAATATTTGTAGCATTTTGTCGTCCTTTCCAAGGCTTAACGTCGCATCCATTACCTGATCCTCCGTAAGACCTTCGATTTTTCCAAGCTCTTTGTACAGCATGTTCCTCTGCTTGTGGATGGTATCAGATTCCTCCAACATTGACCGAAGCGTATTGATTGTCTCCTTAATCATTAGCTTCAGCTCACACATCTCGCCCCCGAATTCATTACTAGATCGACGAACCCTCTTTAGGTGGCTGGTGGCTTCGGATTGAGCGGCCTTCTCAGAAGGTGTTGGAAGGTTGTGTTCTTCATCCGGTACAACAAACTCTGTTTGGTCATTGAGGTTGTTATCTTTGACTGTGTCGTGTTTTGTGTCATGTTCTTCGTTATGCTGCTCACTTGTATCTGTTTGATCGACGTGAACCCCATCATCCGAATTCTTCCAGCCCAACATAATTATCTTTGGTACCTCAATCTTAGGGCATGCCTGCTCCAATTCTTCCAACCCAACAGCCCCTCCACCAGTAGCACGAACCTTCCCGAACACAACTGCTAAACCATCATAGCATCGAAAAGGAACCCGGTTCAGCTTTACACAATGACTATGTTTCTGCAAAAAATTATACATATTTCAAAACAAGTTCATTTCAGCCCAGACAACATCAGTTAAGCATCATACCTCAACGTAATCGGCATAAGCCTTGTCCTCAATAATAACCATCTTATTCATATCATCCCAACCTGAACCACTTAAACCTCGTAACTCCTGCACAGCTAAGAATTTTCTCTTTAGGGTTTTGCACCTAGAAATGATGTTGGGGTCGGCCTTCACTCCACAACCTGGTTTCTCCTCTTCCATCATCCGTTCTAGTTCCCTGTAAGTGCCAAAGAGGAACTTTCCCTTTGCATCGATCTTCTTATTCTCAACTAGAGTGATGATGCACTTAACAAGCATTTGATCTAACTCGTCAGTCCAGGGGAAGTACTTTCGTCCTGATTCGCCATCAACCTCATCCTTCCTCTTTCTTGCCATTACTGAAAAAAAGTTGGCAACAATCAAACAGATTGTAGAAGTGTTACTAAACAGCTTGACTAAAAACCATCTGAATCAGAAATTATCAGAAGACAACTCATTGTCTTTCCAAAGTAACCCACTAGAAAACCATCCATTCAATTCTAACCTGACATTACAGAGAAAGAAGGACAAACCAGCAACAAGAGGCAAGAGTGAGGGGAGAAGAAGGACAAACCAGCAGGCCATCTTACCTTTTGCCAATACAAATCTGAGCTCTTATATCATAAACTTGGTGTTCCTCTTGTTTTTTTGGGGAATGAGAATTAGAGAAATGGAAAGGAGACTCTAATACGGTTATTAGTTTATTAGTGTAAAGACATTGTCGGTTTACATTTGGCAATGATTGCAGAATTGTCTGGTAAAATACGAAATGTTGACCACTACAAACATTTATGCAGATAGTTTGGGAAAACCACAGAGATCTGAAAGAGTCTCCCTCTTTGACCAATCTCAATGCACAAAGTATGAATTAGCAAAAGCTTCATTGCTACTGAACACATACCAAAAGAAACAGCTACAAAATAAGCGAACTATGAGCACTACGAAAGCCATGTAGATAGAACTGATCTCAAAATGGATATGGATACATGATAACATTCACAATACAACTAGTGAACTCATTCATGTTGCTTATTATGTCTATAACAACATCTTTAAGTTAAGAGTACTAAACTAAAGCTTACAACAAAATAAAACCAGTCACAACAACTTACATAATAACAGCAACCCACTACACCTCTACCATCAAATAACCCTACAATCACTACCTACACCTATTCTGCCACATTTCTTGAGCAATTTGATTTCTCAAAATGAATCAACTCAGGAGTCGGCTGCATAGAAGAGACAAATTCTTCCATCTGCTCTGCATTAGATGTTGGATCTATCGCTGATAGGTTAATGTAGGATCTCTCTAGACCATCGACACCTACTTCTTGCTTGATGAAATTGTGTAGTAAGCAGCAAGCATGCACAATTCTTGCAACAATATCCAGCGAAAACCAAGTGGTGTCACGTAAGATAGCCCATCTCATTTTAAACAATCCGAATGCTTTCTCAATGACATCCTTTGCGCTTGAATGATTCATGTTGTAATACTCCTCAAGCGTGTTAGGTCCGTTTGATCCTGTAAAGGTTGTCAAAAACCCTTCACAATTTGTATATCTGGCATCACACAGATAGTATGATCCTAGTTGAAAGAAGTTTTAGGTTGTTAGTTTCAATTAATCATGAACTTTTTTGTGCAAAGTCTAATTTTTTTGTCTGAGTTTGCCTTTGGGTACCCTTAACCCATTAGGCCTACACAAAGCATCCTGTAAAACCCTTCCACCGTGAACAGAACCTTCCCAACCAGCTAGACAATATATGAACTCCATTTCTGGATTACACACACCCAAAATGCTGATAGACACTTCACCCTTTATGTTCCGATATTTAGGTTGATCTTCTTGTCTTGCACGAACCTTCACATACATCCCATCTAATGCCCCTAGGCAATTCTGCACAACAACTATTCTATTTCAGTTGTTGAAATACCAGGGAACGACAATGTTCAAATAATAGTATGGGTTTTGAAACACACCTTTAAATGTTTCCACGTTACATTTGGACAGTGTTCAGGCACAGGAATGGCTTTGCGATATAAGGTATGGTGCATCTTAAGAATAGATATGAGGACTGCGTGAATGACCGCACAAACTGTTTTCCCTGATCGGCCAAACTTCCTTTGCAATATCCTATTTTTGGCATTGTGCCCCAAAGTGTGAAAACATCACAACCATCTCATCTACTTCTACATTTTTTGTTTTTCTCAACCCACCCTCATCAACTAGTACTTTACACAACCTATCAAACACATGAATAGTCATCCTAATGAGATCGAGGCTTGACCGATCACTATATTTTGTAGCCTCAAACATAAAATCTGCCCTAGCTTTTTCACCACGCAGCATCCTATCTAGCAAGCCTCTTCCAGGTCCACGCAGGACTCGTGGTCTACGACGTCGTTCCAGTGCAGTCAACAAAACTAGCAGGATGTTCAAAACGAGCAACACTGTAACCATCATTCTCCTTGGCGGTACGGATAACGCCATCAACCTCGCCATACCTATTGGGTGATAAAGAACCTACTAGTTATGTTTAGAGACTAGAATCTAGATTGTATCATGTTAACGTTCATGATCATGAAACATATGAAGACAGATAAATATTGGAAGAAAGATTCAGAGAGGAGCAGCATTGGCAGAGGTTAAGGTGACAGCAATGACAGATGAAAGCCTGGACATTTCCACAACCCAATTCATTCCAATTAAAAAAATGCCTTACACCAAACTGTAAGTAGCCACAATGTCACTCGATTAGCTAAAAAGCTATAAATTACAGGTTTATTACCATCCATAGAATACAATCAAACGTTACTGTCCAAAAGAACACATTGGATAAACATAAGGCATGTACCTTTAATCGAACAAGGCAGGCACTGAAGATTGAACGAATTCCCAAGTTGGTCTTCTCTGCAATGGGAGAAACCAGAAAGTTGGGTCAGTAAAGCATCTCAAATAAACCAGAAAGTTCTCTGGTTTCAACATGAAGACAATAATATTCGATTTGGAGTCCCAAAAAAGTCAAGCAGAAATTTTCCCAATTCTATAGAAAAGAGACCTCGTCGTAGAGAAACTGAAATGAGCCGTTGTCGACGAAGAAGATCGGTGCGGTGAAGAGTCGGAGAAAGAAGCGTCGTGGCGAATTCTCTCTATTCAATTTTGTTGGACTGGTTTCCTCCCGGAAGCAGAGAGAAAGAGAGAGACACGAGTGAGTGGTTTTCAGTCAGGTGAACCAGACAGCCAGGCCAAAATCCTAATGGGCCATCTTTTGATCTAGGAGTGGGAAGAGCTCTTTTCTTATCCAATTGAATTTCAGAGCCCATCCCGCTAGCCCCCTAGGGCCCAGGTAATGCCTTGGGCGTCTTATTCGTCATTTTAAAACTCGAAAATTTATCAGCAGAGCTTGGGTGCCGATTTCTAAATTGGACGGTCGGATGTGTTCAGCTTGTTATTTATTTTTATTTGTTTGCGTGCATCATATTTTTTTATTCCAGTTGGTTTTAGATGATTTTTGAGTTATGATTTTATATTTTTAAATTTTTAAATTTTTATTTTAAATTTGAGAAAATAATGAGATCAACACCGAAGAAAATTTTGAAATTTATCACCGTCACATTTAAAAATGATTGAAATTCTCAAATTTTGTAGTCGGTAAAGTAATTTTTTATTAATATTCAAATCCATTATTAAATGTACATTTATCACAATTTTATTTAATTCAAATCCAATTTTTTTTAATTGAAAAAAACCTCCCTTGTGTTTTCAGTCAATTTGGACGTTAAAACTAATTACTTTTGACTGCTTGAAACCTGTTTCGTAGTCGTAGAAATGGCTGGAAGAGAATCTGTTTCAATTAAAGCAGAGATATGAAGAGTAAAAACAAGATAATTAACATTCAAAGCAAATGAATTTAACAGCAAAATGGGTCCAAACTCCAAATCCAAACCACACGACTAATCTACACAATAAATCCATCCAAGGTGAGAAAATAATCAAATATGTCCAAAGCCGAACACGTCGAAAACGGACAATCACGTCACTCCATAAGTACTACTCCTCTCTGCAACTCTATCTCTGCTGCACATGATCATCACCATCACCCTACTTTTATAGCCGTAGTTTCTCCATAGCAGATTTGAAGAACTCCCATCTTTCCTTTTGAGAATCCGACACCCAACACCCAGATGGGAACAGAGGTTCTAACAACGAAGAGCAATGGCTCCGCCTGCTGCACCCACAACAAAGGACCTGGTTATGCTTCCCCTTTGCAAGCCATGTCCGGTCCCAAGGAGTCTCTCCTTTACACCACTTGCGTCTATACTGGTAAAAATTCTTCATCACTCTGATCCTAATTTCTGTGGCCTCTTCATTAAGATCTGCATGCTTAGGTTTCATTTTCGAAATTGATCACCTTTGTTATATTTTGATTAAGAAATTGTTTAGGGTAGTTGTTTCTGTTTGTATTCGGAGAGCTGATTTTTAAATTTTTAATTAAACCCATTGTTGTGTTTTGGCAGGAACTGAAATTCAGAAGCCTGATTTCCTAGCTACAGTGGATGTAGACCCAAATTCTCCAACTTATTCACAAGTTATCCACAGGCTACCGATGCCCAATTTAGGGGATGAACTCCATCACTCTGGATGGAATTCCTGCAGCTCTTGCCATGGGGACCCTTCTGCTTCCCGCCGCTTCCTTGTCCTCCCTTCATTAGTGTATAATATTCGAATTTCTCTCTTACTGTACATTCATTCCGGATACCTGTTATTAGACTAGTAATGGATGTGTTTTTGTTTTGTGTGTCTAGTTCTGGCCGCATATATGCAGTTGATACTCTAAAGGATCCAAGGGCGCCATCTCTACACAAGATGGTAGAGGGTGCTGACATTGTATCAAAGACAGGATTGGCATATCCACACACCGCTCATTGCCTTGGCTCTGGCGATATCATGGTCTCTTGTCTTGGAGATAAAGATGGCAATGCTGAGGGGCTCGGGTTTCTTCTCCTCGATTCCGAGTTCAATGTCAAAGGAAGGTGAATTTATCGTCCTACTTTCTGCAAGATCGATACTTAACATGTTCAGATTGATGTGTGAATGGAAATAACGAAAGGGATCATATTGGATTTGATTAATTTGTTTGAACCGGACCGGTATGGTTTGTTGTTAATTCAACCAGAACTGGTGGTTACCAGGACGCACGCCTTCAGTTCCTATAATTCAAAACAGAGTCATGTGGTTCCGATGTTCATTGTGTTCGTTGTTCATAAGCTTTTGTAGAATCACTAAGTTAGTGAGATAATCTGTTCTATCCTAGGAGAATTGATTCCATTAACCTTGGGTATCTAGAGGGGAATTAAAATCCTATAAGTAAAAACCGTTAATTTGGTTGGCTCGGATTTTTGTTTATGATTTCGTTTTATATGTTCATGTTGTTGCCAAAGTGTAAGATGCCTAGGTACTAACATAAGAGTTATACATGAAGTCTTGGCACACTCTTTCAGCTTTTTTCATGATTGTCTTCATGATCAGGTGGGAAAAGCAAGGCCATTCTCCTTTGTTTGGCTACGATTTCTGGTACCAGCCGCGGCACAACACCATGATAAGCACATCATGGGGAGCTCCTGCTGCATTTACCAAAGGCTTCGACCTGCAACATGTGTCGGATGGCCTTTACGGAAGGCATCTATATGTTTACAATTGGTCGACCGGCGAACTTAAACAGCAGCTGGATCTAGGCAACACTGGCCTCCTACCATTGGAGGTAGTTCTCTACTCGATCATCTGAGTTCTAGTGATGTGAATTTTTCGAAAATGCCTGACATTTTTTACAACTTGACTTGTGTCCCCCAGATAAGGTTCCTGCATGATCCTTCTAAGGACACAGGGTTCGTTGGTTGTGCCTTGTCAAGTAACATGGTGAGGTTTTTCAGGAATGCTGATGACACCTGGAATCATGAGGTATACATGCGTGCATAATTGTCGATTTAAAATTGTGGAGAACTATTGGATCCTAATAACTCGAGTTGTTAGGAGAGGTTTATAATTAGTTTTTGTAGCATTCTCTTACAAAACATCTACTTCAGGTTCCAAGTTGTTTATCCATACTAATCAATTCATTCCTGTTTGTTTATATTGAAAAAGCTGGCAATATCGGTGAAGCCCTTGAAGGTGAAGAACTGGATTCTCCCAGAGATGCCAGGACTGATAACAGATTTCCTGCTGTCTCTCGATGATCGGTTTCTGTACTTCGTCAACTGGCTTCATGGCGACATCCGACAGTACAACATCGAGGACGTGAAGAATCCGGTGCTGACAGGACAGGTATGGGTTGGGGGACTGTTGCAGAAAGGAAGCCCCATAGTTGTTGAGAATGAGGATGGTAGCACCTGGCAAGCGGATGTTCCAGAGATGCAGGGGAAGCGGCTGAGAGGAGGGCCACAGATGATTCAGCTAAGCCTAGACGGGAAGAGACTATACGTGACGAACTCACTCTTCAGCGCCTGGGATAAGCAGTTCTACCCGGAAATTGTGGAGAAAGGGTCTCACATGCTGCAGATTGATGTCGACACAGAGAAAGGTGGACTGGGAATAAACCCAAACTTCTTTGTGGACTTTGGAGATGAACCTGGTGGTCCGTCGTTGGCTCATGAGATGAGATATCCAGGTGGTGACTGCACCTCAGACATATGGATCTAAGTATCCAACTCTCTCAAGCTTTGGTTCCAGAGAGTGGTTTTGGTTTCCTTTACTTGGAAATCATATGTGGGAAAGAGGGGAGACCTAAGAACAGATATGGAGATGGAGTCGTAGACCAGTAATAAAATAAGTGGGGATGCATGTATTGTATTTGTGAAGTGTGATATGATGAACTTAATATAAACTTCCCAGTAAGCTTTCACTATCTTCATCCTCAATTTTCCGGTATCAGTAGTTGTCAAAATAATGTTGTTTTCGTAACATGGTTTAATCTACTTTGAGTAATAAACCCTACCCAGTAATCATTCCATGGAAATTATCCAAAAAGTAGAGATTGGAATATCAGTATAAGACAAAAGGATGATCGTGTCGAAGGAATTTACTTTTATGTTCATCTGTTTTACACGCTGACTTGAAGCACAAGAATCATTGTTCATCAGCTCACTTCCGTTCAGAAGGAAAAATTTCAAATTTTCAATTTTGCCTGCCTCTTCGGGCTCCAATTTCAGCAGCATCAGTTCATCCTTGAGTCTTACAGTACATGTGCGCTGATCCCCCCATCATTCTTCCGTTCTTTACTCGTTTACCTATACATTTTTTTATATTGTGTCTCTGTATCCTTTGCGGGTTATTTACCGCTGGGGGGGTCAATCCGATTTCGCTTCCTTGATCAATTGCGAGTCTCACCCTGAAACTAAATTCGCCTTCTTTTGGGACTTCTCTTTGCTTCGTTTCACTGGTGTTCTTCAACTTCTTAAACCTAGGTTTCCGCAATTTTGCCTACTATGATGAGGAAATTTAGCGGAAACTGGAAGCTGAGCCTCGAACTCTTAGACAAATTAGCTGAATGAACTTGAAGCATTTTTTTATGTAGTAAAACTCCTTGATTCCGTCTGTAATTTCTTGATTGCTGAAGAGTAATTGGGAAATTGTTTTGGGAAGCTGTTAAAATATTATTGCTATTCGGAGTCCACCGTGTTTCTAACCTGATTGGTAGGTAATTGAAGGCCAAATGGATCTTAATGATCTGAACAAGGTTTGGGAAATCAAGCCACTGAAGATGATTGGAGAAGATGAGGCCAAGATAATTCTTGAAAAGATAGCAAAACAGGTGCAGCCGATCATGCGCAGGAGGAAATGGAAAGTTACATTACTCTCCGAGTTCTGGTACTGCAACTTCCATTGTTCCTTATTTTTTAGCTCTAATTACCAGTCATTTTGTGTTGTCTGTCTCATAGGCTAATTGAGAATCATTTGTAAATGTTAGCCCTTCCAATCCGTCACTTATGGGTTTGAACATTGGTGGAGGGGCAGAGGTCAAGCTTAGACTGCGGAGGGCAAACAACCAGTGGGATTTCTTCCCTTATGAACAGATTCTCGATACCATGTTGCATGAGGCTTTGCCACAATGAATTCGGCCCTCACAATTCCGACTTCTACAACCTTCTTGATGAAATTAGGAAGGTGATTGATTGATTTCCTTTTGTTATTCATATCCAACAGTTTTGTCAATGTGTGATTCATGTCAATCTAATGAAAATTGAAGCCTTTTAACTCTACATGTCCATCAATGTTATGATCAAAGTTCCGAACTGAAACTTCTCTTGCCCGTAGAACAGCCTCGAAGTTTCTGCTGCAGGAACCCTTTCATTCTAATTATAGATCCTGTCTCACTGCATTTCGTTCCGCAACTGAAATATCCCTTCTTTTCTCATCATTTGTGTAGGAATGTGAAGAGCTGATGGCTAAAGGGATTACTGGAACTGGTGAAGGGTTTGATCGTCCAGGTAGACGCTTGGGAGGGTACTTCAGTCAACCCCCTTTTCCGATCCTCCGCCAGTCTGCACTGGCTGCTGCCGAGAACAGAGCTAGACAGGGCACTTTACTGCCATCGGGTCCTCAACGACTGGGTGGTGATGACGATATTAAGACTGCACTCAGCCCCATACAAGCAGCTGCTATGGCTGCAGAAAGGAGATTGCATGATGATGTATGGTGTGGTTCCAAATTGTCTGGCACCACCACCACCATTAACATTGAAGAACAGGTTGAACCTAGGCCTGGTAATTCCTCTCGTGGTTCCTCGAGTCACCAGGAGCTTTTCCGTGGCCAAGGAGGATGGCAATGTGATGATTGTACTTTGTTGAATCAGGTAAATGACATTTAACTCATTTCACTGGAAACCCTTTGGGGCACAATGGCGGAACTAGGAGGAGGCAAACTTAGGCCGCCCCTTAGTGTCTTTCGGTTCTTACATGCCAAGCTAGTTCTCTCAACATTCTTCAAGAATTCCATCCTTTTGGCCATGTTATATTGCTTCCCTAGAATCTGTTTTCTTCAGCCAAAATCGAATGTGGTTGGTTTACCGAGTCTGAATCATTCTGCTTGTCATTCATTACAGCAAATGTCTGTGCGGTGTGAAGCCTGCGAGACTCCCAGACGAAAAGATGGCGCGAAGTTGAAGATATGGTGTTGCAAGTTTTGCACTTTGGAGAACAGTTCAGAGGTAGAGAGGTGCTTGGCTTGTGAGGAATGGAGATACTCCTACGGCCCGCCTGTGTCCGCTCAGTATGGACAGCATCACAATGCCTAAAGCTTTCGAGAGGACACTTCTGCAGATATACTTGCTCATTTATTTCCTTCTCCAGTGCAAAACTGTTAATATCTATCTTTATGTGTTGTACTTCTTGGTTAAGAAATTGGATTTGGTTTGGATTGCTTTGCTGGAAGCATTGAGCATTTGAGCTATTTTCCAGTAGCTAGCTCTTGGTACGCGAAATGGACATTTTGAAACCGTACCAGACCAACCAGTTGAAGTGGTTACTAGGATGGCACAATATGAGAAAAGTAAATGTCAAATGGACAGATTAATCGGCTGAGTTAATTGGGATACAGGTTGCTGGTTTATCTACGTATATGCTTACTGAAGTACAAAATGAATTCGATTATAAGTTAATTTGATGACAGTATAAATTTTTCGATATATCTCTTGTCTTTATTCCTTCAAACATCTTAATCTCGTTATGCTTAATATTAGTACAAATATCTCGAGAAACCAACAATTGATGCAAGAACATAGATAGACCACCATGTTTGTATTCTTCCTGACCAAACTAACTCCATACCTCCAAATCCTGATTGCTTAATGTAACTCTTCAACCCTATATATTAAGTTTTTTCAAATTTAAAAATCTGCCACATTAGCATATTTAAAAAATGAAATTTTCTCCATGATTTTTTCTTTTCAACCCATTACCTTTAATATATTTATTTACTTTTTTTTTATTTTAATTTTTTAAAATTGTTTTCCTCACACTCACATCTTTCTTTTCCCTTTTAATTAATTTTTCCTTTATAAATTTTTTATAATTTACTCAAAACATATTATTATTTTCACAAATGTTGTTGATTATAATTTTTCAAGTAGAATAACATCAATTTTGATATATTTCATTTTAAAAAAATCATCTAATATCAAAATCAACAATCAATAATGTATACATGATTTACTATCAACTATATCCAGTCACATTTATTTTTTTACATATATATATATATGCTTATTGGGTCTATATGTTGCACATATATGCTTTTAAGGTCTATGTGCTAAATAAATGAATGTTTAATATTATGATACTAGATATATATCAACTAAAGATTTAGTATTTTCATAAACTTACTATTTCTGTTTTTAATGATAGGAATGCCTTATCGAAAATTATAGCTCATCGAGATCTATTTACGAACAATAAATATACATCATATTATCAATACCAAATCCATGAAATAAAGTTTATCAAAATTTATATATAATATTTTATTATAAATATTTAAAAAATTAAAAGTGATACGTCAACTTTTAGGTTTACCCCATTAAAACTAAGTAAATCAAAATACATTATTATATATATTTTAATATTAAATTAATTAATTGATTATAAACATTTATGTTCTATTAATTTATTAAAATTCAATCTTATAATTAGATTTAAAAAAAAATTATATATGTTTGGTGAAGCAGGCAGGATAGTTTGGTTAATTTATTATTAATTTTATTTATATTGGCGGCTCCGTTTCTTCTGGGTTTTAAGTATTGGACTCTTCTGGGTTTAAGTATTGGACTTCACTCTTCAGTATTCTCTTTTCTCTTTAGGGTTTCTGAATCGCCATTTTCCTCTTCTTTTTCTGGCTCGAACCAGTCCCGGGGTTGACAGTTGGCAGCAAGTCTCGCTATGACCATCGAGTGCTTAGTTCTAGGTAAATTTTGCTTTGGTCCAACCTTTCAGCCTCTCCCGCAGTCCCGCTTCCCCCTTCCGTGGATAATAATAATCATTTTGTCAAGCAGGTGCTGGACAAGAAGTTGGGAAGAGCTGTGTGGTAGTATCAATCAATGGGAAACGCATCATGTTTGATTGCGGCATGCACATGGGCTACGACGATCATCATCGTTACCCTGACTTTTCTCTCATTTCAGAGTCTGGAGATTTCGATGCTGCTCTAGATTGTGTCATTATTACTCACTTGTAAGTTTCACCTCCCCCATTCCTATTTTGTTATTGTAGATAGTTTACTTCCCTGCTTGATGTTAGAATCATATTGCAGTCATCTGGACCATATTGGTGCGCTTCCTTACTTTACCCAAGTTTGTGGCTATAATGGCCCCATTTACATGACGGTACTCCCTGAAATTTACTCACAGTGGTCGAGAATCAAGATTCTTCTTTGGGTTTTATATCTTGTGATTAGTATGTTTTGATAACTCTGCAGTATCCGACAAAGGCCTTGGGTCCTTTGATGTTGGAGGATTATCGGAAGGTATTGGTTGGTAGAAGCGGCGGGGAAGAGCAGTTTACTGCTGATCATATTTCCGAATGCATGAAGAAAGGTATTTGGTAGTGTTGATTTCTTATTAATATATTGATTGAGATACATTCTCGAGAGTTTCTATATGCGTAAGATTGAGAAATGTAAATAATTCCTTGTCTTCTTTACTCAGTCACTCCAGTTGATCTGAAGCAGACTATACAAGTTGACAAGGATCTTCAAATTCGTGCCTATTATGCAGGACATGTAAGATTGAAGTATGACCTCATGTCAAAATGCTATTGATATTCCGGTAATGTGTTGTGTTCATATATTTTATATCCTCCAGGTTCTTGGAGCTGCGATGTTTTATGCGAAGGTAGGAGATGCATCTATGGTTTATACAGGTGACTACAATATGACCCCAGATAGACATCTTGGAGCTGCACAAATTGATCAACTGGAAGTTGATCTCGTGATAACAGAGTAAGTGGAAGTTGATCTCTTTGCTTGTTTTTTCTTTTGTGAAAGGCTTCTTATTTGTAAATTGATCTTCCAAATCTCACATGACTCGTTTTATCATGGTTTTATGACGTCAAAGGTCAACCTATGCAACAACCATACGTGATTCAAAATATGCTCGGGAGAGGGAGTTTCTTAAAGCTGTATGTATAACTATACCTATACAAGTTATTATCGATTTACAGCACTTCGCCTTCCTCTGATCCAACTGCTAACTTTTGCATTTGTGTACTTCTTAAGATAGGTATTATTCTCTATCGTGATGTTATAGAGGTCAAATAAATTGAAATGTTAGGTAAAGATCCAGAGTTTTTGGATATTGTGGGGCTTAAGAGACTCTACGTAAAAGTAGAGATAACTTGACTGAACACTTAATTGTTATTCATGAATATGAAGAATTGCTTTGGAAAGAAAGAAAAAGCTTATTTCTCCATCTATCTATGTTCATATACAAAGTAATTTAGGTACCTGTGGGGGACTAGAATTGCTTGAAATAGAGAGTTGTTTGTTTAGCTATGAAATCGGTGTCTGCCATTAGCAGGAAGTAATTTGCCAGTGGCTCGACCTGTGAAATTTAATTTGTGTATCTTGCATGATTAGACGTTGATACTTTAAAATCATGTCTTAACTCCAGAAGGCTAGTGTCCAAATTTATGCATGTTTGTCTCTTGAAAGCATCTATCGGTGCCGATGTAGGTTCACACATGTGTTGCTGGTGGAGGAAAGGTGTTGATTCCTACTTTCGCACTCGGAAGAGCTCAGGTACAAATTTCCTGGAAAAGCATGGATATGTTTGGTTCATATAATATCCAATAAATATCTTTGAGCTGGATTTTATCTTTTGTAAGATACACTCGTTGAGTAGTCTTTTATTATTTGTTTACATGTCTTTTACCTAATGGAATTCTTCGTCTAACATTTGTGTGGTTCGTCTATTTAAATTTCAGAACACATTGTTCCTTCTAAGGTCTTTGAGAATATAACTTTTAACTACTCGAGAATCCCATGGCTTTTTATTAGGAGTTGTGCATTTTACTGGATGACTACTGGGAACGCATGAACCTGAAGGTTCCTATATACTTCTCTTCAGGTATTTCATTTTTCTATTTGATATTTGTAGCCCATGAATATGCCACTTGCTATTTGCAACGGATTCTTGCTTGTCTGTGTTAGCACGTTGTTTCTGATTGAGGTACAACTTTCCAGGTTTGACGAAACAAGCTAATATGTACTACAAAATCCTTATTAGCTGGACAAGTCAAAAGATCAAAGAGACCTATGCACTGCGCAATCCATTCGATTCTAAACATGGTACTTCTCGCGCTTTTCATTTCTTTATAGTTTCTAATTTCTATTGGTATAGTTCGATGAATTAGGTGAATGTTCTGTTTCTGGGCTTAAAACTTCTGTTCGTCTGGACCGTGTTAAGTGAACTATTATTAGTGGACTGAATTTTCTGTGTATCGTGCTAATCTTTACTGTCTGTAACTTTTTATTCTTGTCTTTAATTCTGTATTGTTTGGGTTTAGTTGTGACTTTCGATCGGTCACAGATAAATGCTCCTGGACCTTGTGTTCTCTTTGCCACACCTGGAATGATCAGTGGTGGCCTTTCACTGGAAGTATTTAAACAATGGGCTCCTTCCGAGGCAAATCTAGTGACTCTACCTGGGTAACGAATTGTTTTGCCTTTATTTTATTCAAACTGTGTGGGAAGAGACAACCGTCACATGAATTTATTGAACATTGGTCTCAACCTTGACGAATTTGTGGGTCTTTATGTTATTGTACTTAATCTCAGATACTGCGTAACTGGAACAATCCGGAGCAAGCTTGTGGACGGTCAACTAACTAAGATCTATGTGGACAAGGACAGTGAGATAGATTTTCGCTGTAAGGTATGTTGTTTACCAGATTCATAATCCTTTTTTCTACTTCATTGCAATGCTGTTGTAAAAAATTTATTCATGTTCCTGAGACTAGTGTTTATTGATCCCAGATCCATCAGTTATCTTTCAGTCCGCACACTGATTCCAAAGGAATCATGGATCTTTTGAAATTCCTCTCCCCCAAGCACGTGATTCTAGTCCACGGTGAGAAACTCGGTATGGCTACCTTGAAAGAGAAGGTTCATTCTGAACTGGGAATCCGATGCTACATGCCAGCGAATTGCAAGACGGTGCACATTCCAAAAACCATCTTCGTTAAAGCTCATACCTCGGATGCATTCGCCAAGAGTTGCTTGAGTCCTAATATCAGGTTCTTGAGATGTTCCACTGACGAGTCGAAAAACCTCAGCTCGCCCATATTGGTAAGCGACAATCGAGTCGGTGAAGGAGTCTTAGTGATGGATGCAAGTAACGTGAAGGTGATGCATTCAATAGTCACCAATCAAGGAGAGAAATTGAGGATTGACCCATGATAGGGATCAATCAACAAATCAGTGGTTTTTTCCTCTTTGATTAGAATTAAAATATTTCCTTCTGCTATTTTACGTTTCAGATTGTTAGCCTTTTAAAAGGCAATGCAAATAACAAGAGAGGCATGGAAAGTTGATTTGAAACTTGATACAAAGATCAAGTCTTAGGGAGTTAGGAGTTCTCAATAAAAAACTATACTTGTATCTATCTTTTTCCATCTATCCCTCACCCACCTTCAACCATAGCTAAATCATCCCATTCGAATTCATCACAACCTTCTCGAAGGCTCGTGACGGGATCCCTCACAAATGTTCTTCATAATAGAAGGCTATACACCAAGATGAGGTGGCTGCGATGTTGGGAGTAGAAGAACAGGCCAAGGTCTGAGTTTTGAGACATAGACTTGGTCTTATCCTTAGAACTCTCAAAACAACTTTCGGAAGCGAGTGTCAAAAACACGGGAGAGTCGGTCTGAGTTGGGGGGGGGGGGGGGTGTTCGGGTAAGGTGTCGGAATGTTTGAATGTGGAAAGTGACAGAAGAAGAGAATGAGTTGGTGTGGAATCAGTCCACACGTTGTTTTACTGCAGTTGGTGCATGGAAGACCAGCAGTTGGCTTGGGAAATTATGAGTAAATGTCACTGGACTTGACAGTGCCATGCAGCAGCTTACTAGTTCAATGCTTTTGGGGTTCTTAGTTTTGTTTATTGACCAATTCCGATCAGTTATCCACTGGAACAAGACTGATTCCAGTCAGCTTGGGCAATGAGAAAAAAATGCAGGTTTGGGATGGTAGGTTGGTATGACTCTCTCCTCCTACTTCAGCTGGTTGATGAAAGTCAATACTGAGTGAAACTACGACAGGTACTCGCAATCAACAAAAAAACGTAAAATTCACAAGGATGAAACCCAGATTTGCAGTTTTTAATTCCAGAATTCGTGTACTCGGAATTTTCCGACGACGGGCAAATCCGTACCTGCAGAGAATGAATATGATTTCAAATCAAGAACCAACACTAAGGGGGTCTAGTTCATATGATCCTTAGGTTGGAATAGTTAAGATGATGGAAATGTCGGAAGGTGGCAGCAAATTCGCTCATCATCAACGCCTAACCAACACGTTGTGCCAATCCCTCCCCTAGACACTCCCATAGCTAAATTAAGCTCCAACAGCTCCCATACATGGCTCTTAACATTGTTAATTTATTATTTTACTACAAACAACCGTTCGAAAGCTGCCTAATGTTGACTATATATTTGAATTGAATGGTTAATTTTTAACATATTTATCGAGAATGTAACTAATAATTGTTATGATTTATCAATTCAATCTCAATTTATTTATGATTTCATTTTACTCTTTTTTTTATGGCAAACGAGATAGATGTAGATTCAAAAGAAAATATAGCATTATGAGGACACATTATCTTTCTTTGACATCCAAATTCATAACACATTAATGTTCATTTATTAGAATGTGCTGAATTTAAATACCAAACTTTTAATTATTAGACACACGATTTTACCACCGTAAAAGGTGTTTTATACTAAAAAGTCGAATTTTAAAATTTCTCCTGAAAATGTAAATGTAAAATTGGCCACAGAGAGAGAGAGAGAAGAGAAAAACAAAGCAGCAAAAAAGAAACAAGGACAATTATCTTCCAATAAATAATCCATTTTTCTCAATTTATTTATCTTTAACAGAGCACTTAATTAAATTTCCTTTCTCCTTTTTCCTCTCTCTCTCTCTCTCTTATTATTTCCTTCTTCCCAGAATCTTCTTTCTTCCCCAATCCATCGAAATTTAGAATCCGTCCAAGCAACCAAGCAGAGTACCCGAAAAAAGGAGGGATTTTTATGGAGGAATTCTTTGATCGGGAAATCCACGCGAAGCTGCCGCCATCGACGCCATTATATTCTTCACCATCCCTCTTTTGAAATTTCTTTGATTTCTACAGAGACCACCTCACATCATCATCCACCACCACCACCACCACCCACAACAACAATCTACAGGATTCCGATGAAACCTATTCACTCCCCTCCGGGGACCTCCGTACAATCCGTCTCCTCTCCGTCTTCATCTAATCGGAAGCCTCGCAAGCGTCCTGACCTCATCCTACCTCTGCCGCCTCGTGAGCCCAAGATCGCCGTTCCTCTCCCTCTCCCTCCCAACTCCGCCCCTTCCGCCACCCACCCGCACCCCGCTCACCAGGCCATCAGCTTCTCCGAGCTCGATCGGATGAATAGGATTGGCAGCGGCAGCGGCGGCACCGTCTACAAGGTCGTCCACCGACTCACCGGACGCGTCTTCGCCCTCAAGGTCATTTACGGTAACCACGAGGACTCCGTACGCAACCAGATCTGCCGCGAGATCAAGATTCTCCGGGATGTCAACCACTCTAATGTTGTCAAGTGTCATGACATGTATGACGCCAACGGTGAGATCCAGGTTCTTCTCGAGTTCCTCGACGGTGGATCCCTCGAAGGAGCTCACATAGCTAACGAGTCTCATTTGTCTGACGTGGCTCGTCAGATGTTGAGCGGAATTGCGTACCTTCACCGCCGGAAGATCGTCCACCGCGACATCAAGCCTTCCAATCTATTGATCAACTCCAACAAGCATGTTAAGATTGCCGATTTCGGGGTGAGCAGGATCCTCGCTCAGACTATGGACCCTTGCAACTCTTCCGTCGGAACCATCGCTTACATGAGCCCCGAGAGGATCAACACCGACTTGAATCATGGCCAGTACGATGGTTACGCTGGGGACATTTGGAGCTTGGGAGTCAGCATCTTGGAGTTTTACTTGGGGAGATTTCCATTTGCAGTTGGGAGGCAGGGCGATTGGGCGAGCTTGATGTGTGCTATATGTATGTCGCAGCCACCGGAGGCTCCGGCAACTGCTTCCAGGGAGTTTAGAGATTTCATCGCTTGTTGTTTGCAGAGGGAACCAGGGAGGAGATGGACTGCTGTGCAGTTGTTGAATCATCCCTTCATAGTGAGGGGCAATGGAGCTCCAAAAGAAGGGAGCCAGAATCTGCACCAATTACTGCCTCCTCCACGCCCACTCTCATCATAGTAGTGGCCTTTTGACTTGACAAGCAGTCATCTTTCTTCATCATTTGGAGGCGTTTCTTTCTTCTTTGTTGGTATTATCAGGAATTTTCCTTTTCCTTACCATTGCTATTTTGCCTTTTTGTTAATTTTGATATGGTGGGTGGGATTTGATTCTTAGGACATGGTCAGACTTAATGCTGTTTCGATGGAACACAGACTTTGAATCCGAATCAAATCTAATCTAATCAAATCAAATCAGTCTCTGATAACAATATATGTTTACCAAGAAAATGAAAAGGGGAACTCAACTTTCTTCAATTGGTTTCCTATTTGCATAATTTTGGCTTTCATTATAGTTATGCAGGGCAAGGTTTCTGTTTTGGTCTTCATTATGCCTTTTGGTTCATGGAATCATCTATCTGTGGAAGTGGTTTGCCAAATTTGCTGCATAGTCTATATAGGATGGGTGTCTATAGGTTATATCTTTATTAGTATCAGAGTGCATGGATCTCATTCTACTTTCAGTCTTGTACACAGAAGTACTAATCTGTTCCTTCCTCTCTTTTAAGGTTAGTTTGTTACTGTCTTATTCTACTTTTTGAATTGTTGCAGAAACAGAACTGTTAGCATGAATTAGATATGTAGATATCACCTTGATGATGTCTTAATGTCCTCTATATGTGTGTGTTGCGTTGGGTTTGACTAGCCCAGCAGCATAAGCTGACTGTAAGCCGCCATTACTCAAATGTAAACCTGCATCAGAAACATGTTAAGCATGTACATGGATTCTTCATGGGGAGGACAGAAACATGCTAAGTGTGTATTGGTCAGTTCATCCGCCATGTTTCTTGTTAAACCCTGTCATACTTCTATCTCTCTTTGCAAATATTTGTCGTGGAATCTTATTGACGGCTTTCTTGGTGAAAACATGGAGTAGATTGCAGTATTGAGTGGTGTGTCTTGTCTTTGATTGATATTTTGCTGGGAGTCCATTGTTATTGAGCTACCACTGGGAACTGCATTAGCTAGACAGTTATCATTCTAGCGATTGAAAGATGTTGGGTGGTAACTGCTAACACGTGATGAAAGTGTAAATACTACTACATAGGTGGATAGCCATTTGCAAAGAGTCGATTTTGTTGTTGGGTATTTTGAATTTTCCCCTGTGGAGTGGAAGTTGGTTGTTATTCTAGTATTTGCCATCAGTGAAGAGGAAGTATGGTGGTGAAAAGGTCAGGATTTTGTTCCACAATTATATAGAGTGAAGTCTGTAGGACGGTAGGTAGGTAGGTATGTAGAGATGGTGTTGAAAGGTCAATGATAAGTGTGTTTTATTATGACCACTTCTTGTTCGTTGGTTTCTAATATTTTATTCGACTCTCAGATTTGAGTAATTGCTGTGTGTCGTCTGGTATGTGTTTGTTGTTGTTGTTTCAAGATCTCATACTAGTACTAGGACTGTTCATAAACCTCCCATGTCCCTCCAACTCCAACAGCTCATTCCCTCTATTGTATCATAGTTGAGTTGTATGAATGTGTAATGAAATTATGGCCGCCAGATCAAGAGGATAACGGGCACGCAACGGACTTTGAGGTCGAAGATGACCCTTTCTCAGAATTTCATCCCATAATGATACTGAAGAGATAAATCATGAACACCAAGACAGTGACGTCGGATTTGCTTTCTAAAAAGTGACTACCATGCATAATATAGTTACCACTGTACTCCAACAACAAGAGACGTCAATAGTTAAATCCTCAAGCAGCAACATTTGAGTTGACAAGGAGCTTTTTCTTCACAGCCATCCAATTCCAAGCAGTGCAATAACAGGTCCTTGTCAAACCAACTCTGACCAATCCACCTCCCTGAGTCTTCGCCCGAATACTCTCCCAAACACAACATAATCACCGCTCATTATTCTCCCCTGCCAAGTGAAATTGCAAAGCACAACACAGGGCGGAGAGCTATTCAAATTCCAGGATTGTACGCGTTCCAGAAATTTCATGACTGAATGTGGGCCGTTGATTTTCCAGATCGATCTTGAGGTTCAGGATGCTTCAATTTCTTACTGGGGTATTTCTGTCTTTTGCTTTATCAATTTGTAATTTTTATAAAAAGCCACTGTCATTTCATCGCCGCTGATGACTTTTCCGGCCGAGGGTGCATGCAGCCGACAACCTTCAGCTAACTCCCCTGTTCTCACATATAAAGTTTAGTGCGGCAATTTTTCCTATGATTGCTTAATGTATCCGCTGGTTGGAGCATGGATGTCTTCCACAATTAATTTGTGGAGGATGGGATAGCGAGAGTTCAGCGCATTTGCATGTTGAAGGTGAATGGAGGAAGCTGTAAGGTGTTCAAGTTTCTTTGAAAAAAGCGACATCTGAGAGTACCGCAGCGACCTCTGTTTTAAATACATAGACATTAGGCAAAAATTATCTTAAAATCTCCAATCATATCACGCAACCAACCACACTACCCTACGTAAGACCATTAAAGCGTAATACCATTTGCGGAATAATAAAAAATTAAACACGGTTCCGTTACGTTTTAGAGACAGTGCTAGGCAAAAAGGAAGCCATGCGAGTCGTCCGTCCATTTGTCCATTTGTCACAGAAGTAGGGCCCCACCCTCTATCTGGCCAGATGAAGTTAATAACTCGAACTGGGTAATTTTTCCAAATATGAAACCGCCAAAACCAGAAAGGAAAAAGGAGGCGAAGCAATCAAAGAGCCATCGTTTTCACCGTGACTTCCCTTTTCCAAAATCTGACCACCAATCACCATCCAAACCTTGTACAGAGAATGGCGACGATGGAATCATTATCCTACCGTCGGTTTCTTCTGCTCAACTCACCGGAGAAGATCATTCGCGGTGAACGTTTTTCCTCCATCGTCGTCGGAGCAACGGCTAGTCCCGAAATTGAACCACACCCCCAGCCGATTCCCGCCATAACTTGGTTTCCAACTTCTTCACGGCTCTTCGAGTCCTTTCCCAGCTCCACAGACTGTCCGCAAAGTGAGTAGTCACGTTTCCAGTGTGTCAGAGATATTATTGTTCTTAGTTAGTCGTCTAAAGTGTTAATTGCGTCTCCATTTTTTCTGGTTTTGTGCATGTTTGACAATTGTTTCAATATCAAAACATTACGGAATAACTATGACTGTAGGGTTTTCAAGGATTGGGGGAAGGAATACCTTTGAGAATGTCTGTTACGTGGCTTATACTGTGGTTGATTACTCCTTCACTTGTCAATTAGCTTCCATATCTCCAAAAAAAAGCTTCTTTGTCTTTAGGGTTTAACTTTAAATATAAACCGCACACACATTGCTTTTCGTGTACACTAAAAGATACTGCCTTCTCGTCTTTGCTCATTTCCTGGTAAGGTTTTGTCATATAATATCACCATCCAAGTTGTCCTCATCCTTCAAGCTGAAACAACCATCAGCCGCAGGTGTTTGGATCGTAGAACAATTCCAAAGGTTCTAAATCTGATCCTTCACACGATTCTAATATGCAATACTATGTCCTTTAATCGGAGTGATACTCTTTTCCAACATTAAGTATGATATATACTTGCATGTGCCGTTGATGTGACCGCAGGTGATGGTGCTTGCATGCTTCGATCTGTTTTATAGTCTCTGTACCTGTTTGTGTTTCCATTTAAAAGATCTATACCTGTACGATCATTTTACCCCCCTGTTCTTCCTGCGGTTGATTGAAGTTCATGTTGGTTAAAATGTCTAATCCTTCCTGGTCATTTCCTGGCTTTTGTCCATCTTATTCCGCTGCATTTAGTTGTATACTTGTATCACAGAATTTTGGCTGTAGATGGTTGATGTACTTGAGTTTGCAGGATGTTGGATGGTTGATGTAGTTATTCATATTTTTATCAGTTATTTAGTTGTAGTTAGCTACTGTATGTAGAAGGATTAATAAGTCTCATAGTAGAACTGGTTCTGTACTCTATATCTCCCTCTAAAATGAGATTTATTTCTGTATCAATGCATAATCAGCACAACAACTGTTCTCATCCTAAATTCTACATGTAGTGCTCTGCCCTGCAACTCCCCTGCATTTTCATCTTCGTGATTTTTGAAGACTGGATTTCTATATAACAAAAGTGGATATTTACAGGCGTAATAGGTGGATTTTAACCTTGGAAACCACAAGGAATAAGAGACTATGACTCCAGAGTGCAGGGTACCACCACCGATAAAGCAATACTACGAGAATTGTCCAGGTTGTAAGGTTGATCAACGCAAAGAGTCAAAAACAGGATGGCCTGTGCGAGAGTTGTGCTATATATGTGGTCTTGTCCTTTCTACAAGTAAGCCTTCTAGCAACAGAATAATTTTTGGTTTGAAGGACGTTCAATTTGAGACTGCTTTTCTGTTACTTAAAAGGGTCCACATATGGTTCCAAAACTTGCTTTGACTAAGGAATTGACAATGACTGAAGATATTCATTTTGATATTTCTGGACTTGATCTGTAAAAGTGAGGGAACTTAAAGTTTTGGGTATTAACCTGTGCTTTATGTTTTGCAGCACTGCCAATATCATCCCTCTTCCCTTATCTTTATTTCATGGTGAGCAAAATTAATCTTTTTTCCTTGTTATTGTTGTAGCTTTGATTACAGAACTCCAAACGGCCCTGATATACTATCCGGCCTCAGTCGGTCCATTAAACCACTGAGCTATACAATGGAAAGGACTCTTGTGTCCCTTTCCTTGTTTTTTTAATGAGTGGAAATATGGCTGCTGCTTATACTCCCAACCGCACTCCCCCAAGAAAAATATTATAAATTTACTGAACGAATTGTTGCCCACATGCTTATAGTTTGATATGTCATTCAGTCATTTGACGTATCACTCATCTCAGCTATACTGAAAGAACTGTTCCTTACAGCATACAGATTGGCATAATTCAGTCTATTTCAAAATTTCAGATTAGGGACTTCAATATTGCAAACAGAGAGGAGCATATTGGTTACTATGCTGGATATCTTGGTGAGTTAGTTGGGGTCACTTGTTCTTAATAATGTCATATTCGCTTGTCATGATGTCCGAGTTTCTGTTGCGACAAGAGAGTCTTAACATCACCTTGATATTTTTGAAGGTTCCTCATTTATGCTTGCCAGAGCTTTGACTTCTGTTGTCTGGGGACTCGTAGCTGATCGCTATGGTCGAAAACCAGTTATACTGCTAGGGACTTCTGCCATGTTAGTGTTGATAGCGCCTTTTTGCTAATTTCAAATTGTGCAAACGTGCTGAAACTATTTTATATGTACTTACGTAAGTCAATATTCTTTGTCAGGATTATTTTGAACATTCTCTTTGGCCTCAGTGTGAACTTCTGGATGGCTATTGCCATGAGGTCTCTTCTTGGATGTATGAATGGCTTAATTGGAATAACAAAGGTAGTGTGCTTCATATATATTTGCACATATGAATTCTTAGACATTCATCATTTCCACGACTTGCATTGACTTGGTCAGCATCAGTAGCTTGTTTAACTTTTCATTTGGTGCTTCTCAATTATTCCTTGCTCAGATTTCATACTAACATGCATGTGAAATGACCTTGACATTGCACTGACAAATGCAATGAAATTCCTCCTTGAACAGGCATATGCCAGTGAAATTTTCAGAGAAGATCGACAAGCTCTGGGAATGACAATGGTGAGGCTTTATTGATGTTTGTGCATTGAAATATTGAAACATTGATGGCACAAAACTAAAGAGAATAATCAATATCCAGGTGAGCACAGCTTGGGGTATAGGATTGGTAATTGGCCCAGCTCTAGGAGGTTTCTTAGCCCAGGTACTTCTACTGTTGCAATTGTTTTGGGGAACACGGAGTTCCGTTCAAAATGGATTTGAGTTCTATAAAATGCCTTATTTGAATACATTGGAAGGGGATAGTTACGTAACTTATACATGAAAAAATTGGGACATGAAGTTGTGAAAATGATTTTTTAAAATTCATGAAGTATAACCATCTCATTGTACTTGATGCAGCCAGCAGAAAAATATCCAAAGTTATTTTCCAAGCACTCTGTGTTTGGAAGGTATGTACAAATCAGTTTATACACATTTCGATTATGCTCGTCGTGACTTCATATTCAGTTACTTAACCTGTATATATAACCCAGATTTCCCTACTTGTTGCCATCTTTCGCTATATCACTAATTACTCTTGGAGTAGCCATTGCATCTATATGGCTTCCGGTAAAGATTTTCATATCACTCACAACTTCCTCAGTAACTGTTTTCATCTCCTCCAGTATCATTTGTGAGTGTGTTGTTGTCTGTAACAGGAAACATTGCATGTCCACAAAGACGAGAGGACTTCCACAACAGACTCTGGTGATGCTGTGGAAACTGTATCTGGTGGTGACGAGTCAAAGGGAGACGTGGAAGGATCAGTTACCGAAGCGAAGCAACCAGCTGCTAAACAAAGCCTACTGAAAAATTGGCCTCTGATGTCATCTATCATTGTGTATTGTGTCTTCTCACTTCATGATATGGCTTACTCCGAGGTATATCTAACCCATTTCACGAAATTGGCCTTACTGTGTCTTTGTAGTACAAGAAGCTTAGTTTCATATTTCCTTAATCGTACAAGTATAGTCTGCAGTTATTCCTCCTGCTGTTCTGGATCTTATTTCTGAGATAAGGATTGAAAACATACGAATCGTACTCCTTTTTGTAGATATTTTCACTATGGGCTGTCAGTCCCCGGAAGTTGGGTGGACTGGGATATTCAACATCGGATGTTGGTTTAGTTCTATCAATCTCGGGTACCTCATTCTACCATTTACTCAATATTTACTTCGTGCGAGCTCACTTATTGACACACTGTTTAAACGAGTAGGTCTTGCGCTACTTCTGGTCCAATTGTTTCTGTATCCATACATAGACAGGCTTCTTGGACCTGTAAGGGTGTCCCGCCTTGCTGGGGTAAAAACACATCTATCTTTTACAATATCGTCTCTTGAACTTGTGTCACTTTGGGTGTGAAAAAATATAAACACTTTTGGTTGATATATCCACATGCATATGCAGGCTTTGTCCATCCCATTATTGGCAAGTTACCCTTTCCTTGCGAAGCTTGATGGTATCACTCTGAGCCTGCTGTTGAACTGTGCATCTATATTGAAGAATCTTCTAGCTGTAAGTTGATGTATATGGATCGGTTAAAGAAAGCATCTTGAGTACCTTTAACAAGTCATGAATGTTTTCTACGATACCAGGTGTCCATTGCCACTGGCTTGTCTATTCTACAAAATAAAGCTGTGGTAAAAATCTTCCTCTGCACTTGGCATAGTGAAGTTTGCTTTTTTTTTCTTTTCTGATTCCAATAATGCTTCATGGACAACAGGATCAGAACCAGAGAGGAGCTGCTAACGGCATTGCTATGACAGGAATGTCCCTCTTTAAAGCGTTTGGTCCTGCTGGAGGAGGTGCTCTGTAAGTGCGTCGCGTAGATAATATTAACGTGGAAGAATGAAGGCTAAGTAAAATCCAACTTACTGGAGTGGGTTTTGGAATTTGTACAGATTTTCTTGGGGAGAATCACGCCTACATGCTGCCTTCCTTCCAGGTATAAATCCTGTAGCCAATTAGCTAGTGAAAGAAAAAACAAAACATGCATACGTTACTTGGTATTGTGAAACAGACCCTTTTTGGTTGGATGCAGGGAGCCAGATGGTTTTTGCAATGCTAATCGTGGTGGAAGCAATTGGGGTGGTGTTGACGTTCAAGCCTTTCTTAGTCCAACGCCGTACGTGATATATAGAACGATAATAATGGCGCATCAGATTTGAACAGCCATGGCTAACGAACGGTAGAGTAAATTTCATTGATAAGATGTGAGAATGAGGTAGGAAAGCAAACGCAACCATAGAATAGTGCATGTGTTAGGTTGATGCAGGTAGATAGAATATCTTGTGTCATATAATATATGTATGGTTGATCTTAGTGTTTAAAGGTTAGACTTATGAGGTCTTTCTTTTTTGTACAGTGTTAGTTTTATGGTTTCTTGACCCCTACGAAATGGGGGTTCTTACCATCTGAGCTGGACAATAGCTTTTAGTCCCATAACCATATAGGTAAATGGCAGCAAACCCATTACCTTACCTTCAATTTCTTATGCTCAACTCGCCGGAGTGAGCTTTTGGTTGGTTGCATCGTCGGTGCCTTGTTTATCGGAATGACACGTTTGTTGGTCCTGAAATAGAACCCCAGGCGATTTACCGACAGAAGTTGTTTCCAAGTCCGCCACGCTTCTGAAGCTGGAATCGTGTGAATGCACATTTCTTGCTGGTGAAAAGCTTAAACTGCAGCATTCACACTTCTTGCTGGTGAAAAGCTTAAACTGCACGGTAAGTATCATTACATAATGTGAGGATCGCCAAGTTCTCAAACTTATCGCATAGGGCCAGTTCGGTTTTACCACCATCGATGGCCATTGTCGTTTTTCGTCCAAATTGACAGTTAGCCAGTCACGTAGGCATGTCACATTGGTAATTCTCATCCTTGTTTGATCTCCAATCGGATTTGAACAACTTAAATCGAAATGTCACTCACCACCACCCCCCACGAAGCCATCTTTGTTCCCAAATGTGAAACTTTCTCGTCTTCAGATCTAGTTAGATAACAAGTTGGTTCTCGTTTCGGGGGATGAACGCAACTCGAGTCCAAGGACACGAGTCAACCACTTGAAGAGTTGAAGCCATAATCACCAAGGACTTTCGTCATCATTCTATTTGTAAAAGAAGAATATAAATTACTATTGAATGAATAATATTTGGTTCTCTTATGAGGGCTTTATTTTGAGTTTATTAGGACTTTATTTTGAGTTTACTAGGTTTTAATTTTTAGCTTACATATTACCCTTTATGAGTCTTGTGGTATTTTTCATTTCTTAATTAACATAACTTAAATTATCTTGCGCTTTCAGTTTGCTAATACTTTTTCTATAACAAAAGAATACAAAAACAATAACCCATCGTCTTTAATTGAGCATATCTCCATGGTTTTTTTTCGAATCTCATGGCTCATAATATATGGATAGAAAGGTAATTGAATTATCTTTCCAACACCACTGACCTTGTACCAATCGGAGTCCCGACGAGAGAGTAATGAATAAAATACTAAACTGGGAAGAATCTACACGGATTTCTATCAGTAACATAACACCAAGTGAAATTGATTTTTAACTTCATTTGGCCATTAATTACAAGATTATCATATTGAAACTTGATCTTTTAGCAATTTTCAACATGCATGTCAAATATTAGCCGATTTGAAAATTTTGAAATTTTCTTGTGAAAATGGTCAAATTCTCTTAGTATAACACACAGAAATTGATCAATTTTGACATCAAAATTAAAAAAATTCAAATTGGTTAATATTTGACATACATGTTTGGAATGATTAAAATTAAGGTTTCACCATGTTAAACCCTTCAAATAATAGTCAAGTGAAGTTAAAAAAATATTTTTTTAAGAGTTTTGATTGTTGTTGTTAGCGAGGATGTATGTAGGATTGTCATTACGGATCGGTTACCAAGTTAACCATTTTAACCGATATCATTTGATTAATTTGATTTGGTTAGTGTGACTAATTTTGTTTAAATGGTCAATTTTTATTAGTTAATTCGGTTATACTGATTTAGAGTGGTTAACACACCTACTAACCATTCTAACCAACTTATTATTTTAACCATTGAATGATCAAGTGGTTGTTTCACACCTAATCATCGTTAATCAGTACTTAAAACTTAAAAGCACCAAACAGTTGAACTGGCCAACAAACAAACGGTAAAGAGAGTTCAGTGAGTTCATAGCTGTAGATGATCCGTTGGTTCAAATTTTGGCACAAGTTTCATCCCCATCTATTCTATGGTGTCGTCTTCAGAATGCATGCTATGCCATCTCTGTCCTTTTCGACGTCGACGCCGTCACTTGGCCCCTCCGTTTCTAACAACAATAATTTTGTTTATAACATGGGACGGCAAATGTACAATACCGAGTTCGTCTTTTACGTTTCGATTGCAACTCGATAGACATACCTCTTCGTATGAACAAATTTGATTATAGTACCTAGCTAGAAATCAAGAATAGGCATCAGAAAGGACAACCAATAATATCATGGTCAGTCACAGGAGGAGCATGACAAATCTCTCTTCTGTTTGTTTGTTTGTGCTTCCTCTGTTTTATTCCTTCCAACCTTTTTCTCTTACATTGAAGAAGAAGAAGAAGTTGGATGTTTTTCTAGTGTACTGTAAGACAGAGAGAGATGGAAACACAAGATGAAGAGCATGATGTGCCATTGTTGTTGAAGAAGAAGAAACAGTGCAATTACTATGAGGATTGTCCAGGTTGTAAAGTTGACCAACTCAAAGAGTTGAAGACTGGTTTGCCTATCAAAGAGTTCCTTTCAATATGGACTGTTGTTCTTTCTACTGGTACATCTTCATCATCCTAGCTACTTGTCAACTTAATTATAAACACGCTGAAACTCTCTTCTGAATTTTGTCTTTGTTTGGCTGCAGCTCTTCCCATATCTTCTCTTTTCCCCTATCTCTACTTCATGGTGAGCATTTACCAAGGGACTTTTGGTTATAAAGTTGAAAGCTTTCCCCTGTTTAGAAAATGGGTTTATGTTGAGGATTTTGAACTATTTCAGATAAGGGATTTCAAGATTGCAGAAAAGGAGGAAGACATAGGTTACTATGCCGGCTATGTTGGTGAGTTACGTTTGTTCTGCAAATTTTTTTTAATTTTTTACTCTTTGCACTTTATAATCTTGGATTCATCAATCTCCTACTTTGTGAAGGAGCATCATTTATGCTTGGGAGAGCTTTGACATCAGTGTTATGGGGGCTGGTTGCTGATCGCTATGGTAGAAAGCCTGTTATCCTCGTAGGGACTTCATCAGTGTTAGTTCATATCTCTCCATCTGTCTCTTTTAACATCTTCAATCCTCTATCTATCAGCTAATTACTAATTCTATCTATCTATCTATGGATGTCATGTCATGGCAGGGTCATTTTCAGCAGTCTCTTTGGCCTCAGTGTCAACTTCTGGATGGCTGTTAGCACAAGATTCTTACTTGGCTGCATGAATGGTTTACTTGGTCCGATCAAGGCCTATGCAACTGAAATCTTCAGAGATGAACATCAAGCTTTGGGTTTATCCACGGTTGAGATTTTCAATTTTTTTTTTGTTTATTATCGACCGATCGTTTTTCTTGAAACACAATTGACAGACTAATGTTTGTTTGTGCTATCTGCAGATTACAACAGCATGGGGTATTGGATTGATCATTGGTCCAGCTATAGGAGGGTTCCTAGCCCAGGTTTCTAGCTACTCTTTCTGTATTATTGTTCATTACATTGTTCCAATTCATGCACTAACTACCCTTGGCTACTTGCTCCATGCAGCCAGCAGAGAAATATCCAACTTTGTTCTCCCAGGAATCCTTATTTGGCAGGTATCGTGTAAACTTCAATTGAGTTCATGTTTCTTTTTCTTACACATAATATTCCAACATTACTCTCCTTATGTGAATGCAGATTACCTTACTTCTTGCCATGCTTTGCTATATCGATCATTGCTTTCGGAGTAACCATTGCTTCGTGCTGGCTCCCGGTAAACACATATATATGATCTCCAGTTAGCGTCCTTTTCTTTGGTGTGTTTTGAATGTGGACTTAGGTATCTCTTTTCTACAAGGAAACGTTGCATATCCACAAGGAAAAGATGGCACCACCAGGTGACGATGATGAAAAGAAATCACTGATTGAACAGAAGAAACCAGATGGAAAAAGCCTGCTGACAAATTGGCCTCTAATGTCAGCTATCATGGTTTACTGTATCTTCTCACTTCATGACATGGCCTATACAGAGGTATAACATACCATCATCTCTCACTTTACATAGACGCAGTTAGTTTTGTGTAGCCAAGTTGATGAATTGATGGCTCTGGTGTTGGCGCAGATATTTTCGTTGTGGGCAGTTAGCCCCAGGAAATTAGGTGGACTTGAATATTCCACAGAGAATGTTGGTGAAGTGCTGGCAGTGACAGGATTTGGATTGCTTATATTCCAAATTGTTCTATACCCATATGCCGAAAGGCTTCTTGGACCCATAATGGTCAGCCGTCTTGCTGGTGTAAGTACTAAATTTAAAAAAGAAACATCCTAGAGTTATTGTGATACAAAAATAGTTTAAATTGAAAAAAGATTTGTGTTGGTTGGTTGGTTGTTTATGAATTGCAGGTGTTATCCATTCCATTGTTGGCAACCTACCCTTTTCTGTCAAAGTTATCCGGCTTCACTCTAAGTGTGGTGATAAACTGCGCATCGGTGTTGAAGAATCTGCTATCGGTGTCAATAGTGACGGGGTTGTTTATTCTGCAAAACAATGCAGTGGAGCAACATCAAAGAGGAGCAGCAAATGGGATTGCAATGACATCAATGTCACTCTTTAAAGCAGTTGGTCCTGCTGGTGGCGGTACTCTGTAAGTAAGCTTTAACTTGTGTATGTTTTTATTTAGCTGAACTGTGAAGGAAAAAAGGAGAAGACTTTGAGTGAGTGATATATGTTGTTGCAGGTTTTCTTGGGCAGAAAAGCGTCCGGATGCTGCCTTTCTTCCAGGTACTGCTTACTGAATTATATAAGGAATGCTTGGTTTTGAGGTTATGCCATTGTTGCTTGTTTTGTTAAAGTTGTTGGTTGTTAGCAGGAACTCAAATGGTGTTCTTCGTGCTAAACGTGGTGGAGGCAATCGGGGTTCTGTTCACATTCAGGCCATTCCTAGTCCATCCAGGCTCCTAAGTTGTAATGTAAAATGAACGATCAACTAGAGAACATGTAACTCTGAGATAAAGGGTTTGAGTCCAATGAATGTAGTATGCAGATGTAGATGGTGGGCATAGTATCATACTACGATTTCCCCTCTGAGTTAAAACCTTTAAATTTTGAAGGACTCTGATTAGCCTGGAAGAATGTTGATATCACACAAAATCTTAAGCAATGGTACAGCTGTGTCTGAACGCTAAGATGTTGATCCACACAAAACCATCCCAGTCTGGGCGCTAAAAGTCGAGTTTTACCGATGCATAACGTCTCGAAAAGTGGATGCTTCGTACAAAGAAGCATCCTACGTTAGTGAAGATGTTTGCAGAAAGCTTGAATTGAACGAGTCAATCCAACAAACACAACCTTTTAGGAAAAGAAAAATGACTTTGCACCCAATTGATGACTTATTCAGGGAAATGGGTATAGAGAGGCTGAATCGTACTCTCTCAATCCAGGCTTTTTTCGAGCTGCTCAATTGCCCCCCTTTGCAACCCTTCCGAATTACGAACACTAGTCACCGTAAACTGACTCTCAACCAATGGTTAGGAACCCAAAAGTTGTTGAGAAAACGAAAGGCAAGAGGATCAAATATTCCCATTTGTGTTTTCACAACTTGAGCCAAGAAATATGGTGGAGAGATCCAACAAAATCAAAGAACATTGAAATATCAAGAGCAAAAGGAGAAATCCCAACAGTTTCCAGTTTATTTATTACTAATTCTGAATTGCCAACATTAACAACTACCTCTGAGTGTATACACCATGACAAGAGCCTTCTTCAAGTATAATCTCACATGCATGAAAGGTAACAAGGGGACACTCCTTATTTCTTCCACAGTAGCAATAATGGATTCACAAAGCTACCATGGGAATACAACACGACAAGCTATCTATGGCCACAATCCCCTCAGGCAGACGGTTTCTGTTCTTTCACTTGACGTACTTGGCAAACCACTCCAGCATATCATTGTGAGCCTCCTCCGCTGCCTTCACTGCTGCTTTGTCTTCATCATTGTACCTCACAGTCCATCCATGCGAAACTCCAGGAAAGATCTTCACAAACCCATCAACCTGGAAGAGAGAGGGAATCAACACACAAAAACAGGTAGAATTTAGAAGCTCCAGCCAGTGAAGAACGCCGCAAAAAGATGAAAACACGGCACAACACATCAACCACATATGGTGAAATGTCTTGCCTCATGGTTGGCAGCTTGGACCTCCTCAAACTGTTTCAATAGAGTTGGAGGAGACATCTGGTCGATCTCCGCTCCCAGAACAGCAAGGGGGACCTTCACTTCTGCAAATTCCAACCAAGTTATAAACATAAAACGTCACTACTGAGTACTGACATAGCTGAGCAATTGACTTATCAGGTATCTCGAACATTGAAAGAATGAAACTATATGTTGTTGTGATTTGTGAGACCTAATGCGGAAATGTTAATCTGTACCTTTTATATCATCTACTGTAACAAATGAAGGATGCAACATCACACCAGCACTTATGGAGCTGCCTTTCGCAAGTTCAGCCACAACCTTGGCTGAGAACAGTCAAATGAGAGCTCATATTAGAAAGCAAGCTCAAATAGCTAGAGGTCAGCAAATGAGATACAATGCTAGTTGTGCCAACTTAACCAAAGAGTTATCTACAGATTGTAATAGCAAAAAAGACGAGTGGTTTAAAAACATGTGTTTCTAGCTAGAGTATCTGGAATAATACCGCCCCAGCAAAAACCCGCAGCCCCAATTGCAGAAGCACCTTTACTCTTGAGGCTTTCAACCACAGGCTTAGCATCTTCAAATCCTTTGGCCTGCGTATAAATATGAAAGCAAGCAAAAGGAAAGTAGACATCATTAATTAGTGGAAATCTTTAGATAAGGAATTCTCATCAAAGTTGTACTGCAAAGTCTGCAACTCATACGGTGTGCGCAAAGTTGCAGATTTTTAAAAAAGTAGATTGTGTTCCAAATATTTCAAAAATTGGCTAATACAGTGGAACTAACCGCTCCATGATCTTTTATCCAAACATGAATCCCCCTTTCTGCATTATCAGGAACGTAAGGGTCTCCATAGAAGAAATCAGGAACCACCACAAAGTATCCAGCAGCTGCGACCTTGTCTGCTAGCTTTCTACATAACAACAACAAGATAACACTATTAACAATCTAACGAGAAGCATAAACACATAAAAAACACACAAATGGGGTAAAAGTAGCACAAATCAACAAGAGAATCTCATTTTATCCAAGTAGCACCCACCATGAACCATGTTTTTTATCAAGTTCCAAATTTACCACATATCAAATGAAATTATTATTAGCATCCCTGTAGAAAATTAATGGAACAAAGGGTTAAAGAACATGCCTCAAGTTCGGAGCTTCGTAACCTGCAATCGGAAGAAGAAATGAGTAAAAGTTCAAGAACAAACTTGAGCAGAAGTTACGCAAAAGGCAGGGGATGTACCAAAGACATCGGAGATAAGGATGACGACGGACTTGGAGTCCGGAGAGCCACAGACGTAAGAGTCAAGGCCGCCGAATTTCTCCAAATGGCCAGATCCGCTAGATGGGTTCAACGCCGGTGGATTCTCACAGCACTGGGTTCCTGACATTGTTGCTTGCCTGATTCCTCAAAGCTCTCTCCCTCAGTTTCCTGACTATGAAGGCTGTCTCTGCCCTCTGTGCCGACAAGTAGACGAATATGTGTGGAGTGGACGAAGCCACAACAAGAGTAGTTTCCAGGTCTTTCCAAACGAAAGAGAAGGGTATATTTGACATTAATGGACAATATACTAAATTACTAATTACGCCCTCACACTCACACTCACATAAATTCATATTACCGAATCTACCCCCCCTGTTACGCACGTGTGTATATATACATAACCCATCCCGTCAAGTTCTCAAGGCCATGCATGCAGTACATGGCGATTTGGCTATTCCACCAATAGTTAAGTCTATAAAATGATATTTTATAAATCAATTTAATGGCTGTCATTTTTTTTTAATTTTTCTATAGATTGGACGGTTAAATTTTTAAGGCGTAAATTTGAAATAAATGTATATATTAAAATTTGAAATTTAAATTTATTTTTTATTTTTTATATTCTAATTTAATTTTCAGAATAATATAATTAAATTTTTTTTCTAATTTCTCTTTTGTCTCGACTATCTTTTCTTTTCTTAATTATTCTTCTGTCGAAATTTTTCCTCTATTTTTGACGAATCCGATAAGTTCTTAGACTACAGAAGCAGTTATCTCCAATAATTTTTTTTCTCCTTTTCAATTGTGTAGTCTATATCTGCTTCATTTTTTTTTTCGTTCGTACTTTTAAATTTGACATTGCACTAGCTTCTAACACGTTATGTTACATTTTTTTATTTATTGCTTCCTTTTTTAATTTTGGATTTTCAAATCTAGGTTTTTACTTATATAAATTGATTGATTTTTGGATCCAGTCTTTACTTTTCTTTACCGTCCATTGATTGATTCATTATTTTCAGATTTTTGTGTTAAATGAATATTTAATTTTTTATTTTTATTGTTTTGTAAGATTAACAAATAATTTTTATGTCCCAAATATTTAACGGTAAGGACCTCTTATTTTTTTCGCAAAATATTATATCCCCTTAGTAATTATCGAATTCATTTGATTTACCTTCTCCGTCGAATCAAAGGCTTTTCTTCCGATCCTCACATAAACCGCTGCTGGCTGGTGTTTGTTTGGTCGGCGGCAAAGACGACGGGGAGGTAGATGGAGTAAGGTTTGTAGAAGATGTAAATTGCCAAAGTCGAGGAGATAAGTTTTTTTTTGGGGGGTGATAAGGCTTCTTATCCTTTGTGGTAGAGGAATAATAAATAAGGCTTCTTGTATCGTATTGGGCCTCAAAATGATGGGTGGGCTTTTTCTCCTTTATCTACCACTATTTGTACTCTCTTATACAGTAACATGAACTGTTATTCTCTATCTACTACAAATCATATTGTAATCTCAATAAGCAAAACACGTTTTCACTCTCATTTCACATATAATATATAATATATGACGAAACTCAATTGAAATACTTGTAACTAATATCTGTTTTCCGTGATAGGATTCGGCATTGCAACTGTACACTTCCAATTAGGCTAGTGATCTATTTAGATGTGTAAGAAGTCTTCACTACATATGTGGCAATACTACTTTAAAGACTCTTTCAATCGAAAGTAAATACAGCCAAAATAAGTACAACAAAATAGCCGTGGATTTCAAATACTGACACTGAACAACGTGTTTGCTGCTTTGAGTTGATGGAGAAGGATGATATTGTGCTCAAAGTCTTCATCTGCAACACACTTCTAGCAGCCAAGTCGATGTTTTCCTCGTCCATACATAAAGGGTGGGGGTGGGGTGTGGGGACTATTATTTTGTGCAAAAAAATCGAATCTTTCTTAAACGGTATGTTTTGTAAACTTGTGAATAGAAATTTAGATGTTAGTTCTATCTAAGGATGTATCCTCCAAAAGCTTTTGTTGGCTGATTGTCAATTAGTACAAGGCGGTACACAAACATTTATGTGTGTAACGAATTATCAGATTTCACATTCATTCCACGTGAAATGCACTAATAAAGGTCGCATTATTCCATCCTTGATGGTGCTTTTGACCCGTTCTGATTTTACATTTGTAGATGGTTTTGTATGGTGCTAACAAAATTCTTGTTGAAGAAAGCTACTGAGGCATCTATTGGATACATGATTTTGATCTGCCAAGAGTTTACAAGAAAATGTACTTTGTCTTGCTACAAATTCTTTTCATGGACATATGGGACAATTAGTGGACCCTAACCAATTGAACTATTGGATTCTTGAGAAAAATAAATTATTTTATACACTAATAGAATGCAATAAGGTCTCGTTTGATATAGAGGAAATTATGAGAATTTTGCCAAAACTCAGAGTAACAAACAAACACTTGTTTGTTTAATTTTAATTGGCCAGTGTTTTACGAAAACACTTTTCCTCTGACCCCACATTTCCTCTCAAATGTGCCTTTTTCAAATACATGGTGTTGAGGATGTTTTCTTCAAAACTCTGAGTTTTCGTAAACAATGGATATATATTGTCATTATTACCCCCAATTTCCTTTACGGCTATAACGACTATAACAATCGAGATGGGGAATAAAAGTGAGATATTGGTTTGATTAGCCAAAGCATGTAATATATTATTGCAATTATGTAATGCATATTTGGAAAAACTATATGATTAGCCATGACATATTATAATATATGGTTGTAGATATGTACAAATATTAATTCTTCTTCCCTGATAAATAAAAGGAGTGGTAGGTGTCGGATTTATTCTCATTTATGAGTATGGTACAATATTAATACGTTCATAGTTTCATACATTATTTCAACATAGCAATACGTTTAAAATTTCGGCAACAATTAGAAAATATTAAAATTTTAAAATTAAACGGCTCTACAATAGTACGAGAACGGAAGTTCTAAACGCATATAGTATGTATATGTGTATTATACGAGTATTAAACGAATTTTTGCTAACTAGAAGATGACGAGTCTTGAAATTGGATTTCAAATAAGGGCATCATGGTCATTGCACAATAAATTTCTAACAAACTGAGAATTGCATTTGAATTACAAACCTCGTTACCAAACAATGTAATTGAAATTACACAATCTCTGATTCCTCAATTCCCAATTTCCACATTTCCTCCATTTTCATTCCCCCATATCAAACGACCCCTAAATTACTTTAGCTATTTTATATTTCACTTAAAAAAACCATTTTACATCGAACAAAAGGATGTTGTTGGTAGTTCTTCCCTAATCGAAACTAAAAAGAACATATAGTAGCCGTCAATATTTGTGAAAAGAAACATGAAAAATGAAGCAAAGTGGACAGGCAGGCCGCAGCAGCCTAATGAAAAATATTGTATTATATTATTATATTCAATATTATCAAATTTGATAGAAACAAACTGAACAACACACTCTTTCTTTCTCCTTTCCCTTCTTCTGTTACAACTTCAATTCATCCATTGGTGGGGAGGAAGAACCACAACTCAACAAGACTCGGTCTGCTTAACTCCCACGGAAACTCCGTCACCCACCGATCAACCACAAACCCACCTCCGTCAGAGATTACATCACAACAACAAGTTCCCAGTAATCACAAATTGGATCAATTCAAAGAGCAGCAGCCGGCGCCGACGACAGACAGACCACAGGGAGAGGGATGAGAGGGATCTCAAGAACTGCCCGATCCGCTTTCCCTTGGCGTTTCCTCTTCTTTCTCACCTCCCTCTCGCTCCACTTCCTCTCTGGTTTGTCTCTCTTAGATCTCTGTTTCTTTGATCCTCGCTACTCATAAGTCACAAGCCTCACGATTTTCTGCTCCAATTCTATTCCGGATTCCACAATTAACAAACTTTTTTTTATTACTATTTAGCTGTTGCCGGGAATTAGCTGTTAGGGTCTCGCGTTTTGATGTTTATGTTTTGTCAAATTGTCGAGCTTCAACTCTTTTGCAATAAACATTAGGTTCGATCTATGGTGATTGCTTTTAGGTTTTGGTCATTCTTCAAATGGCTATAATGCATTGGTTTGCTGATGATATAGATTTGACAGTTGTATGTATGCCTTGTGAACTGCATTCTCAGGTCTTTCTCACTGTGTAGATTCCTGATTTGCCTAATATCCCTGTTCTGTGCAGGCTTATGTGACGACCCTAAGAATGATGCAAAGAATGCTGATTCTGGTAGCCATACTGGCCGTAAGATTCTCTTCATATTTGTAGGGATTGTGGCAGTTGGGTTGTTTTCATTTTTCCTTTTCAAGTTCTGGCAAAAGAAGAAAAGAGAAGAGCAATACGCCCGCCTGTTAAAGTTGTTTGAAGAGGATGATGAGCTGGAGGTTGAGCTTGGCCTCCGAGATTGATAATCGTAGAGGTGAAAACCGAGTTCATTGTAGTTGAGGTAACCTTTCGAAGTTCTGATGCATCCATTTCTTACCCACCTTTCTGCATGCTGTTAAAATCTCAGTCTATTTTTCTTCCAATTAGTCGTCTTTTATGCACAAAATATGCATTATGGGTTCGTTCAGCTTGAATGGAAGAATGTTGCTGAAATTTGATCATCATTTGCGTAAGATGCTCCTTATATTGTTTGGTGGGTGGGAGAATTGGTAGCTGAAGTTTCCATGGAAAGTAGATTCTTGTAGATTAGAGTTTACTACATCCATGTCGAAATGTAAGTTTGGGATCCTTCCATTCTACTTGTACGCATTCCAGATCTTGATATGCATAAGGCTTGATTGATAGATTGCATTGGATAGTAGTCATTCCTGTCTGCATATTTGGAGATCCTAATTCTCAGAGACGTAATTTATCAGCAATGTTGCAACTTAGATGTCTAAAAAATCGACTACTGTGCAAATGACTTCAATTCTGCGAGGTGTATGGCCATTTACTCATCCAATATCTGGTCTATATTGTTATGTCTCTGTCAAATTCCACTATTTGTAACCGAGTTTGGTTTTCTAGCTGCTAATAAACCTCACTGCTGGCTGGCTGGCTATTTGCAGGTTGAAATGGAGTGTGGCAACTGGACAGTAGGTGCTTTTCTTTGCTTTGCCACCCTCCTACTTGGAGATGATGTGATGTGATGTGATTCCAAATGAGAAGCTTTTACAATTACGGCTATATATATATATATTATATTTGTATGAAATTCATGAATTCAAATTCTTTCAAATCCTTTTAAGAGGGTGAGGGATTATACTCAGATTTGCACAGATTGTAACGTATAGGGTTTTTGTAAAATCTCCAAGACAGGCCAACACTTCCGCTATAATTATGGTTTCAGTTCCCCTTTTATTTCATTGTCGCTACTCCTCCTACATTCGATTGTTCAGTTTAGCAGCAGACCATGAAACTGTAACAGCATCTTCATTCGTTGATTTCTCTTCCGGCCAAGATGGTTAAACAAAACTATACCCCCAGAAATTACTAGGTTGCCGACGATTGTCAGCTGAGGTCCTACATTGGCGATAGTGTCGAGGTCCAGGAGCCAGCTGCAAAACTACTACTGTAGTAGCTGTTGGTAGGTCTAGCAACGGCGATGGAAATCTTGCGGCATTGGTGAAAGTTTGATTGGGAAGGTCTAAAGATGGCGGAGGTACAAAGATGGCTACAGAGCAATCTAGGTCATGCGGCCATTGCCTGATGATGGTGGTAAAGTACATGTCTCTATACTCGTGTACACATGACGCGGTAAAGTACATCGTCTTATCTGTCAAAGAAAAAGTACATGTCTTCATAATCGAGTACATACTCTTTGTACACGACACGAGTATAGAGCCTATGTACACAAAAGTTTGACAGCCATCAAGGGGATACGGCAATAACGTTTGAAGTCCAATCGCGATAATTCAACGGCAAACATCTGAATAGATTAGCATTAGCTGGGGTTATTGTATCAATCTTTAAATGGGTTTCTAATTCCTAGTTTTTAGTCTAGAATCTCAATTCCCATTACAAAAATCTTCAATTCCATATGGATTTCAAATTCTCAATCTCTGCACCAATTTTTTGCATTCCACCAAAGTTGGGGATTTTCCTAGACAAACCAATTCCCAATACTCATCCTCCATCCAAACAACCCCTAATAATCAATCACCTTTCATTTGCTTTCAAAACAATAAACTCCTACATAAACAATATCTTAAAGCAAGAAAGCTGCCACAACATTACCACAGCCATTTGAGTCCAAAGTTACACATGCACATTACACATCATAATCATTATTAAAAGCAAACCCAGCAGAATCTTCTTCGAGCTACATGGCTTAGAGCAAGTTCTTGAATCAAAATACAAGTTAGCAGCTTAACCAATTGGATTATTATGTTCCAATGTTCAAACGAATAATACAAGGAAGAATAGTGACACTATTAATAAAAACGATGGTGGATGGGTGAAAAACATATTAAACAAAACTAGTATGTAGAAGCAAAAGTTAACACATTTGCTCAAACATTCTGCGCAAACCAGCAGCAGCAGCTGCTCACCAGCTTCTCAAAACCATTTCTCAGACACTTCCAGCAGTTCCAAGATTCTTTCCTCCCAAAGTTTCTGCCATCTGATCAATAAATTCTGCAAAAGGAGTTTGCCATCCATCAGCTTCACATGAAAAGCTTTCTTTTCCTTATCTTCCTGTCTTGGCACGCTTCATTCCTGCTGCAGAGTTGAATGGTGACATGCTTGGACTCATACTTGGGCTCATGCTAGGGCTTTCCTCCCTTAGTGTACCATTCAGCACCGCCAGTTCCCTCAGTTGCTGCTTTTTGTAGTGATCTAAAGACTCATCCTGTTGCCAAAGCAAACATTACACAAAATGTAAGCTCAGTACATAACAAGTGAACAGAAAAAAAGAGATGAGAGCATTCCAATGTCGAAAATCCATCCGTACCACAGGCCTCAGAAGGCTTTCCAGTACTGTCACTGCGTGATCTAATCGAGCATTTATAATGTTCTCTGGAAATTCCGCCTCCACCAACACATGAAGTGGCTCATTGAGGTGCTCATACCCTGGTTTATCTTTTAATTTCTCTTCCTGAAATGAAATGGAATGTCCTCAGTTTCATAACATGGGTATACCATTTAAAACTAATAATCCAGATAAATCTGCAATTGATAGCCATTTCTATCATAGATTACGATTACTAAATCATACATGTCGTGATAACTAAATCATTAATGGGCTCAAACCAGAACAAGGATACATTACACCAAAAGTCTGAAAGAAGTACATAAAGCGAGGCACAAGTCACCATTAAATTAACTTCGGGATGAGCTACTTTTGTCATCACCTACAATTTGACATGTACTTCCTTCAGAAAATCGGATCCGAGCAGAGAGGGAGATATAGAATTTAATACCAACACATTAATTTTACGGTTTAGGGACCCTGGACAAAGACCAGCTCAATCCATATGAATTAATACCATCTCTTCGCACCCCATTAAAAAAAAGGAACCAAAGTTATGTAATTTGAAGAAAGTACCCCAGACCATACGTGCCTTATTTGCAACCCGTATTTTTTCAAATGATCTTCAACTATCATATTTCTTTCAAACTGGATTGGACAAAAGATTTTAAGTGAAACAGAAGAATTCAAACAAAAAGGAAATCAACAAGAAAGGCTATAACACGAGAACATGAAAATGGAATTACAATAGGATTTTCAAGGAATGAAGCAGCCAGGTTTCCAAACAGCAACACCATCACACGAGCAAACGAGTAAATGAAGAAACATAAATGGTAATGTAAACATACCTTCAGAGAATCCTTTACAGAGCCCTTGCCTCTTATATACACTCTACATTCGGTCAAGGCTTCCACTCTTTTCAAGGAGTTCCCACGAGGTCCCAATATCCGCCCAACAAAGTTGTACTGCAAAAGCTTTGAATTAGATATTATAACTGATTTGGCATTTCCAAGTATACATAATGAATCTCACTCACATTGGGAAATTTGTCTACTGGAACATCAAGTCTAATTACTCTCTTGACAACAGGAGTGGTTGGAATTCCTGGGACAGCAGGCCAACCAATTGAAGCGGCTTGTAATGAAGCCATTTTCTGGAGATTCCCATTTTCCTGAAACAACATTACACAAAATTACGTCAATTTCCATTAAATAACTTGAGAAATTGCAACAAATAAACCACAAAAACTGACATACTTAAACGCCATCTTTCTAACTCTCATATAAATCAGCACGTAAAAACAGGAACTCTCTACCTCTACATAATAGTAGTTTCTTACAAACTATATCATTGCAGATATGCAAATTTCCACAGAAGATTAAGTTAAACTGTGAACTGGTCAACTAATTAGTACTTGAAACTGCAAGATAAAGCCTCTCCTTTGAAAGTCAGATTCAAAGTTTAATCAGATACGACAAGTTAGATGATGCCAAAGTGTTCTGATTGTAAAGTGTGAACAGGGAAATGAGCTTCACTGTCTTACAGTTCTAGGCTGTTATTAGTCATTACTATCAACAGCTTTTAATGGCCTACGGTCTAAGTCAAACTAGTCTAAAGTTTCTCTTAGATTGAACATGAAAACAAATCCAGTACAATCTCATCCATGGGAGCTCTTAGGTAATTAGAATACGTGGACAGTTATAAGTCATTACTATCAACAAGATTTAATGGCCTACAGTAAGTAAAACTAGTCTGTAGTTTTTCTTAGATTGAACATGAAAAATATCCAGTACAATCTCATCCATGATGAGCTCAAAGTAAAGAAGGCAACTCCCCCCTAATTTACCTTGCAACTGCATTCAGTATCCTAACCTAGATCACAGCGAATATTTTATAAGCTGTGGTCGTCAGCATCAAAGTAACTAACCGATCAATAGCAATACCCCAATACCTCAGCCTTGGCTTCTCTCCTTAAAGAAAAGGCCATCAAACGAATCACTTATTGTGAGAACAAGACAAGAAAGATACCAATTGCAAATGGTGAAATGTGAAAATCTGTTAGCCAAGTAGACTACCAGCAGGATACACTGCAGACACAAAACTGTAGAATGTCACTACCTCTGTTTGCATAGCAGACCAAGCGTCCAAATCCATTGTCCTTCCATTAGGATGTTGACCTAATGATCTAAATGGACTATCATGCTCATATCTTTCATGCTCTCCAAAACCCTGACCGAAACTTGATACACGTCTGATCTCTGCAGTTATGTTAGCGTACAAGAGAAGTAGTTAAGCAAACAACAAGAGCCCTTGCAAGCTGGTAAGAGTACCGTGTTATGTTAATCTAGTAATATTAGATATGGTCAGCAATAGTTGAGAGTTAAGCTAATGCAGTTAAAAACTATTTGTTAATTAGGCGCTGCAAAAGAAACATCCGAAATATTTGGATGTGGGAAGAAGCAATCATCCTAAGAATTGCTCGACACCGCTCATATCCATTTCAACAGAAAAGTACATGACTGAGACCCCTTCTCCCTTTCCAGGCACACATTTCCACCACAAATCAAAGCAGACAAATAATCAATAGCTAAACAATTTCTTAAGTTCAAGGAATTTTCTCAAGCACACAGTACACGCCAATCCTCTAGCATGTCCTACTATCAGATGCCTGTGGATTTACTGCATACTGAAGTCAGAGATTGATCATGATTTGATGACCTTGATTAAGAAGCCTGCTGCAATATGGAAGTACTTGTATAAATGGTCCCAGCTTTTCCCTCTCTGCTAGTAGTTCGGCCAAGTATCTGCAGAGCAAGTGATAACGAAATCAACATATTGAAAGGCAGAACAACATTTAATAAACATGTTACAGGTAACATTCAGAATTTGGCAATCATGGTGTCAGTTTTCAAGTAATGGCAACTGTGCAACTCAAACGAACAAAGGACACACCAAGCTAAGTGCTATTAGATAAACGCAAGGGCTTGCTTCTAGGTACACAGTAACAGTAAAATCACATAATAAGCTTACGATCAAAACCAAAGAAGAATATACAAGATCATTAACAACTTGAATAAAACTAGAAAATCACGAAAGCTGACTCTAATCAATTAACATGAGGGAAAACGGGTGACAAAATATGTACTGCAGGAGACCTGAAGAGATTAGAGACAAGATTGAACTGCACTCCAATGCTCAAGAAGGCAAAGAAGTGAGACCTTTAAATCATAACATGATAAATCTTCTAGTGAAGGGAAAGCAACTACAACGAGAAGAAACAAGAAGGACTTCCCATGCCATTACCACACAGCTAGTTAGTCATTTATCTCCAATGTCTGGTTTTCTCACTTGTGCATCCATACTTGTCAGGCAACACTGCAACAGCTAAATCTCCTCTTCCCAAATCCCAAAACCCAACAACATAGTATGCCTCATTAACCACCCCACAATGAACAGTAACATAAAGCCAGCACAACTGTTGCACCAACTCCACCGACACAGCCGACAGGCCATACCTAGGTGGTGGTCATAGTAACAAGTAAAAGCAGTCTAAACAATGATTACAAACCATCCTACGCAATCAACAAGTATTGAAAGACATCACAGAAGCAACAAATTAGCAAAATAGTTAGCCAGAAATCAAAAGGGCAGGGGATCCAGTACAGAAGACAAGAAAATAAGCTAACCTCTCACGATCTGAAGGAAAAGAAGTGGCTCTGTGAGGAGAAGCATGATGAATACCAGAAGGAGGGTATTGGAAAAAACTCCCAGGTGGGATTCGCTCTCCCATCCTAACTAAAAAAGACGCACAAACGGAGATTGGTATATGCCCTTTCTTTCTGCAGCAAAAATAAAAATCAAACAAACAGGCTTATTAATCAGAACAAGAAACACAGTAAAGTCAAACAAACCAGGCGAGGAACCCAGCAAAAAGATTAAGCCTTTCTATGCATATACACTACCGCCGCACACAAATCCCAGCAAAAAAAAGAGAAAAATCGAAGTAAACTTACAGGGGTTTGTGCGATAGAGAAAGGGATAGAAAGATAGATAGGAGGAGGAAGAAGACGAATGAAAAGGGTAAAAAGACGGAAGCTTTTTAAGAGCTATGGGGGCGCAGAGAGATTCAACAGCCCAAGGAGAGACTGCTCAGCTCATAAGAGGAGAGCGTCTCTGCCCCTTTATATTATTTGGTGGGTAGCAGCAGCAGCAGCAGCAGTAGTGGTGGTGGGAAGAGAGTAATGGGAGAGTGTGTGTGTAAAATTGACACCAAAACAACAACACAAAAGCCCTACCCCTACTGGACTCTCTCTCTTCTTCTTCTTTTTTACTATATATATTTTCTTCAAATCATTTTTTAATTTCTTGCTCTGCTAATTTTTCTCCTTGGATCCTTTTTTCGCTTTGCTGTATTTATGCCCATTTTTGGATCTTTCCTGTTTTGTTTTTCCTTATTAATTTGTTTCTTTATTTTTAGGCTTTATTTCTTTACTCGTGAGAAACAAACCCATTCCATTATTGAAAGTAAGAATATTATTCCAAAATGTTAAAATGTAAAAAAAATCAGACTGTGGGTTCGAAGTTAAAATGGGAGAAGCAATAGCGATGTTAAAAGATAGGACTTTCGGAATTTGGAAGGATCGTACTTAGTTCGTTGTATAAATGTGTCGACGGTTGTTGCAATTTGGGCTGGAACAGGTTTTGATTTGGGGCGGAAGGATAGAAATTAGGTTGTTTATGAAGTCGTGTCATAATTTATATTTTATATATTGATGAGATTTACAATTTAAGTTGGGAAAAAAAATGTAACAAGAAATTAGAAAATAGTGGTGGTTCTTTTTGTTTGCAGGGGGGTTTGGCTGGTCTTTGTCAGATTCATGCTGTCATTTTTATAATTTTCAATTTAATAATAATAATAATAAAACAAAAAGTGTTCAATGGCTTCTTCAACCAGCCAACAACCACCACTGACCTTTCTCATTGAAACCTATTTCCCTTTTCTTCTTTTCTGTAGTTATTTCTTTTCAATGAGCCATGAAAATTTTGAAGGATAATTAGACCATTTGATTAACTCCTTCGGATTGGACTATCCTAGAGGCCGTTTGAGGTTTTTTCAATCGAATTGGTCGGTTCGATTCTCTTATTATATCATTGTTAATTTCGTTACTTTATTTTCTCGGATCAACCTCTACAAAATTTTAACGCTGATATTATTATCAAACCTTAGACACTCAACTAGACAATCATTAACCTTAAACCAAAATAATTGTTAATTTTGTCATTTTAGGTTGTGAACTCCAAAGTTTAATATATGTAATTTTATGTTATGTATCAATTATTATATAATGTTAAATATGACTTGTCAACTTATAATTTCACTATAACAGTCCGCAGTATTAAATCGATTCTTTTTATCGGTTGTCTCAACGTGAGATCATCAACTTTGTTGATGGAGACAAACACCATCACTTTTACCCCAATAATGCACTAGACACCATCCTTTAAATCTTCATAACCCTTTAATCATTTATCTACTCTGATGAGCTAAACGATCAATTTAAACATGACATTAGACTGAGCTTGTTGCACGATTCTTTGTTCAACAAAGTGAGTAATGGCTCATCGAATAAAAAAATGTGTTTAATTGCTATAACGACTACCCATATCTCTCTTCCATATCTTTCTTTTGAAACGAGAATTTTCGATTAAGGACTTTGACATACAAAATCCTCCAAGTTCATCTATTAGCTCGGATATATCCTTGGGATTGAAGCTTTTCCCCTCTTCCCAATCCGCGTTTCGCATGAGTTTTCGGAGCAATGAACCATCATGGGGCTTAAACTCCATTTGCTAGAATATGGGATTCCTCCATCAGACTTGGAGAAAATGACATGGTAAATAATTGAGATTGTCCATAGCTTATAATAATGATGGTAAGTTCTAGTAGAATCACTTCTTCGATTAAATATAGAGCTCTAAAATGCTTATTCTATGGTCTATGGATTAATTTTATGTTAGAAAATATCACTATACATTTTTTTTTACTTAAGCTGCTTTGCTTTTAATTTGCTTTTAATTTGGAATTGATGTCGAGAGATTTAACTAACTTCAACATAGAAGAGCGAAAGTAAATTAAAAGAATATAAAGTATTTTTGTTTGTTCCCGAAATAATTAAGATGATAAAATTTAGTATAAATTAAATCTCAAAAACCCCATGGATCGACCAATTTGATTGTAGACCGTTTTACACAAAACCAAATCAATTTCATAATCGATTTTCAATTTTGTGGATATTTCAATGGGATAATAAAATATTAAAATGACAAAACCTAGTCCGAGTTTGGACGGTTTGGTTTTGGTGGAATGGTATATTCGGTTTTAAAATAATACAAAAAGAAATTGCGCGTCATGTCTCCCAATACGGTGTCGGTTTAAGGAAGTCAGTTGACAAAGGCATAATGAATGGTATTGAGAGATGAGTATAAAGACATAATATAATTCACTTTTCACAATTTTTTGTTGGTATTAATCTCTTTTTGCTACACACACTCCTCTCTCTAAAGCTCTTTCCTTTAATTGCATGGCGATTTGGGTTTCTTCCTTCCAGACTTGGGCACCAATTCACTCTCGATCCAAACCACCCGCCTAGCTTTAACTTCGGAAAGATGTGAGTTATAGCGGATTTTGTCATCTCTGATTTGGAAACAAGAAGTTGGAGACTCTTCAGTTTAGGTTCGATTTGTTTCGAGGGAGGTTTTGGGATTTCTAGGGTTTGTTTTTACATTTTAGGATTTTGCAGTTTTTTTTTCTCCCTCTGTTGTTGAGGCCATGAAAGGTCAGTCTGATAAGACGAAGGTGGTTGTTCGGCACATGCCTCCCACGATTTCTCAATCCGCGCTTATGGAGCAAATCGATTCCGCATTTGCTGGTCGCTACAGGTGGTCTTCGTTCCGTACCGTCAAGAGCAGGTTAGGGATTTCGCCTCCTTGATTTTTTTTGGGTGTGTGATGGTTTCGGCTAAGAATAGGGTTGAATATAGGCGACAGAAGTTTGAAATTCAGACGATGAAATTTTGACTTATGCTTTAAGTTGGCTTTATTTGGAGTTAGTATGAAGCTTCATTGTAGCCTTATTTGTTGTTAACAATTAGTTGAACGAGGACGTAGGTTGTCGTTTTTGTGACTTACTTGCCTAGCTTACCGCTGTTCTTTTTAGTTTCTCCGTGACGGGTCTTTGTAATAGAACTTTGCTGAATCTTTGGAGCCAGTGTACAGTTCGTTGCCTATGTGATACTCTTTGTTGTGGTATGTTCAGCTCAGTACTATTCAATTGATGTTAGCAACTAAGGTTCTGGTGGTTGGAGAGGTCTTTGTTATGTAAGCTTGTAACCTTATAAAAGGATGTCTTCTGAGGAATAATTCCTGAAATATTTTTGCAGTCAGAAGCATCAATCCTATTCGAGGGTCTACATTGACTTCAAAACACCGGAAGATGTAATTGACTTTGCAGAGTTCTTTAATGGGCATATGTTCGTCAATGAGAAGGGTAAGCCTAGAGCATATTTCTTAAACACATTTGTCAACAGTGATTATAAGGCAATTAGTCTTGTCTTTCTGATTTGGCATTTGGTACAGTGTCTGGTAACATATTTGGGTTTCTGTACAATTAGGGATAATTGGAATTTCAAAGTATGAAATGATTACTATCCAATTCCTTTTCAGGAACTCAGTTTAAAGCTGTTGTTGAGTATGCTCCCTCTCAACGTGTTCCTAGACATGTATCCAAGAAGGATGGTCGGGAAGGCACCATATCCAAAGGCATGTCTCATCGAGAAACTATTGTATTTAATCAAGCAAAACATTTTATGCGCCTCATGTAGCCTGAATTCAGTCTAATGTATACATGAAATGGTTTGATGGATACTGTCCAGACCCGGAGTATCTAGAATTCCTTGAAGGTATTTCAAAGCCTGTCGAGAACCTTCCTAGTGCAGAAATTCAGCTCGAAAGAAGGGAAGCTGAAAGAGCTGGTGAGTAACTGAGATTACTGGGACGTCCTGTGATTTTTTCCAGATATTCATAGTTGAATGCAAGATATGCTTTGCATGCTCTCCTGTTTTAACTAAAATGAATGTGATGCTAAAAACTTCATCATTTTGTGTTTTTCAATAATAGGTGCTGTGAAAGATGCTGTTATAGTCACGCCTCTGATGGACTTTATCCGGCAAAAACGAGCTGCCAAGAATGGCTCTCGGGTAAATTGCTAATAGCACATAGTTTAGCGTATTTTCTGTGATGCATTGTAACTGCAATTTATGTCTACATTTTAACTTCATTCATGGAATAGTATTTACTGTATAGTCTCTTTGATCCATAAATACTGCTCTTTTTAACACCTGTTGTACTTTTAGTGCCGGTCATGCCATAATTGATGAGAATCAACTTCTATATTTTGACAACAGCGGGTACTGGCCAATGGCAAAATTGGCAGAAGGGCTCCTACAAGTGGAAGTCCTAGCTCATCATCCAAACGGGGTTCTGACAAGAAGCGGACTTCGACAATGGTAATGGTGGCTAAACATAGTGTTTTATAACTTTTTTTCTGCATATAGTTTTTGAATGAGAACTCCAAGTCGTGCCTAAGACACCAGCCACTGCCCCTTTGCTTGAGTGAGGCAAGCCACTATAGTAAGGGATACCTGTGGTGAGCTTATAGTCGCTTGACACTTGTCAGACACATTTTTCTCCCTTGCTAACTGTACTTTAAGCTCACTCCATTATCCTTTTGTTAAGGGACCTTGCGTAATTAACTTACTTTGTACTCGTACCCTTGGAATTTAGTAATCCTTACAGTATGGTGTAGGTCTTCTGTTATTTCCTCTTTGCAATGAAGCAAAGATTTTGGTTGAAGCACACTTTGAACATATATGTTTGTGCTTCTAGATGTGCTTTTGGTAGGAGGATATGGTTGCTGGTAGGTTAGCTAGAGGCTGCCAGAAGTGGAATATATTGTGTGATTGGCAGGCCTGCCTTCTACAACCTTGTTTGTCTCTAAAACTGTGCTTGCCCTAGTTGTTGCCTTTTTCGTACATGTGATGCTACTTTTCTTGACAATTTAGTACGTCTTCTACTCTTAGTAATAACTTTCTTTTGTAGACGAGCTTAGCTGTTTATTCCTCCTTCACTGTAATGGAGAACCTCGCTTTGTCCTTGTATCTTTTAGTTTCTTATAGTTGGATGTGTGATGAGATGCTTAGATATTACTAATTTTTAATTGTATCAAATTGGCAGTATGTTTTGAGGGATTCAGCAAAAGGTGGAGCTGGAAAAGATAAATCAACGTACATGCTTGTTTCTAAGCTAGATGATCATGCACCATCAGATAAAGCTATTACTTCTGCTTCTGGACTTGAAGGTTTAGAAGATGGAAGTGGTAAGAATAAGGAATAAAATTGTAGTCTTCAGTTACAAAGAATTTTGCCCCCCATAGGAGATTATATTGGTTTCTTAGTTTGTGGATATGCATTTTACTTTCAGCAACTGTGCAGTAAACCTGTGCCTGTCTAATATATGCTTCTTCAGCAGGGGTTGCTGGCATCACTGATGGCGGGAAAAAGAAAATTCTACTTTTGAAAGGGAAAGAGAAGGAGATTCCATCTGTAAGTGTTTAATTTTTCTTTCCCATTTACATTGCATTGCAGTTTTCAGCAATTTATTCTATGCTATGAATGGAGCCATTTCCTTTTGGGTCATGCTGACAGAGGAGCTAGTTTGAAAATCCCTATATGAAGCTGGTGATATTTTACTTATTCGAGTTTGCGTTTGTGATCCATCAAATCTTGACTTGTTTTATCCTAGACTCTGGCATCTTAGGTTGATGGGCGCAGTCCTTCCACATTTCCAGGTGTTTATCTTGGCTGTAGTCAGTTGTGTGTCTGACATAGATTCTAGTTACTTGGGGCACTTACTCAGTCCATAATTTCCCTTCCGCTCCAATATTCCTTTGTCATATACAATCCGCGTATTGAACGGAACTTTGTGGCTTAGCAAAAAACAATGATGTGTGTGAGAAGCAACTGGTAAATGATGCGATAAACAAGTCAAAATCCATTTTTATTGCATTTAATGCACGTGTAGCAGCCATGGTTGGCTTGATGTGCCAATCAATAATGGGAATTCATGTCAAGTTAAGTTAAAAAATGCTCAAACCGTCTTAATACTACTCTACTGTAGCAGCCTATTCGGACTGTGTTTATTTCTTTTCAAGAACAAAATTATTAATTTTCCAGGTCCCCGCCGGTCCGGTGCGGCAACAGAATGTCATAGCATCTGGAAAGCATGCAACTAGTTCATCTGCGGTCAAACAGACTCACCGTCGTGAAGCTGGTGGTAGAATAATAAGGAGCATACTTCTAAAAGATCCTCATCAAGCTTCTGATGCACACTCTGAGCAGCAAAACCAGTCAAATGTTAACAAGGACAAGCGTCCTCCTCGACCTCCACAAGGGCAGGTGGTTCTGAAGGATGCTAATGGGACTCCAGATGACAAGGCTTCTGGGAATGATCCACTTGCTAGTGAAAAGCATGAAAGGCGCACAAGAAATAAGGATAGACCTGATCGTGTTGTTTGGACTCCACTTCGCAGGTCTGATGGATCGTATGCAAGTGATGAGTCCTTGTCGTCTTCTGCATCTCAATCTGCTGTTTCAAGCATTGATTCTTCTCAAGGTAGGAACTTTTTTACTGATTTGACGCAAATACTGCAATTTGTATTCTTTGGTGCACGATTTATTGTTGCCAATTGAATGTTCAGTCGTAGAAGAAAGATTCTGTTCTGGACGGATGGTTGCCTTGCTATGTATCCCATTTCTGATTTAACACAGCCGGGAAAGCTTATCATTGAGTTGTTAGAGAAAACTCATCACTACGTTGTCGGTGAGAACTTGTTGGTTTTTATTCTGATTTATGGTTATAATGTTCGCAGCAGCTGTGGGAGATGTCAAAACTGATATGATAAGTTCAAGGAGTGATGTAAAAGGATTTTTGACTGGTCGTAACAGTCATTCTTCAATGGACAATGGTTTGGCTAGTCAATAAAGATTTCTTTTCTATTATCTGCGCTTGTATGAATCATAGATTGGTTCTCATATTGGTTATATGCTTTTCTTGAATTGGTTCAGGATCACACAAGCATTTTGGTCGTCGTGTACCGCCTCATGTTCAGAGGGATTCTGATGGCCCATCCATTGATGTGAAGGCATCAACTTCAAAGAGAGGTGGTGTTTCTGGTCACGAGGTGGGTGGCATACTCCCTGGGTTTCAGGCTCTGAAAGTTCTATCATGAATTCTGTATTTGGCTCCCGTCAGAATTTAACTTGTTTATGCTGCTTAAATTCCCAGAAGCAGGTGTGGGTTCAGAAGTCGAGTTCTGGTTCTTAGATCTTTGGATGGTATGTGGCTGTGTACCTAAGGCACCTTAAATTGTTGACGTGCTGCAGGGATGCTAATATTTATGATTTATGCAGTGAACTCAACCATTTTGTGGAGTTTTTGAAGCATGTGGAGTGCTTGCTTGAAAGGCCATGTCTTATTTGCCAGTATGGAATGACGAGGTGTGGAAGGAAGGAAGTTTCAGCAGCAATGGAGGTCTTTTTACCAGAAAACCGTGAAGTTCAAAACTGAGACATGAAGATGTAATTATGATACTTGAATGGGGGCTGAAGACATATCCCAATCTTTAGTCAAATGCAGCTCGGTATAGAGGAGAAGAATGAAACAGAGGAAGGGGGATATAAAGCGAAACAAAAGAGAATAGCAGAGCTTTTGATTAAATGGTATATATAGAGAGAAGAAAGCACAGGTAGCCCAAGCGATCAGGTCGCATCAGTGATCGTTAGACGGGTTCTATTCATCAGAGGAGCTGTTATAGTGAGGATCCTCATTCTTGCCTACTGACTTTGACAGGAAATTGGGAAGAAATTGCTATGAGATTTTTATATAGGTGGATTTCCCTCCCTTGTTAGCAACTCTGTATATATAGAAGTTTCTATGGTGTTTTGGGTTTTGATGGAGCAGCAGGCAGTGTGAGATCTTTCATCTGTGCCAGTAGGAGGTTGGTTTTGCTAAGAGTAAGAGATGGGTTTGTCTACACAAGTATTACTACTGACACATTATGTAAAGGCTTATTATCCTCCCATACCATTTACTTAAATGCATTGCCTTTTGGGGGTGTTGTTGAAGAGAGAAATTGCATTTCTTCTCTGGTTGGTTATGGCTAATAGCTATTTGTTACTTGTTTTTCTTCTGCTTTGCCATGATTCCTTGCAATTGAACAAATCTCGAAGCTTATAGTGAATAGGGTCAAGCATCATGAAGGCGTCCTTGATAACTGTTTGTGTCCAATTAGCATCCATAAAAAGACCTACTGGCAAAATGTACAGAAACAATAGCATCCTGAAAGGCAAAAATGAATCTTGTTAGAAAGTATAATTTGGATTTTTGTTGGAGGGACTGGACTGACTATCATAAGACTGTTAACGTGGCTAGTTTTACATCAACACAAAACGACTTTACACCCAAACCCATCGGCCAAGATACTTCCTTTACTCCCACCCAGAAACACCTTTCAGTTTCTTTCTAAAACATTTCATGCTTTGAAGCTTGCTCAAGGGAAGAATGGCTGCTGCTGCTGCATCCGTATTCCCCAGTTACCTCCACCATTGCAAGTCCAACTCCAGCCTTTCTTCTTCCTTTTCCAACACCTCAACTGCCGCCTCCAGAAGAGCTTCTTCACTTTTGGCGCGAAGCTCCTCCAATGGCAGTCCAACTTCCACCAACGACAAGAAATCCTTCTCAGGTCTCCCCTCCCTTCAATTTAGTTACCCTTTTCCAGTTTTAGCCTTCTCCATTTTGGAAACCTGAGTTTGGAGTGTTTTTGTAATTGTAGGCAAGGCAGAGGCAGATGTGGTGGTTATTGGTAGTGGGATTGGTGGGTTATGTTGTGCTGGACTTCTAGCTAGGTATGGACAGGATGTTCTGGTACTTGAAAGCCATGATCAACCAGGAGGAGCCGCTCATGCCTTTGAGATAAAAGGCTACAAGTTTGATTCTGGCCCCTCTTTGTTCTCTGGCTTTCAGTCCAGAGGTGTTCAGGCTAACCCCCTTGCACAGGTGAAGAAACTAGCATCACCAACCGGTCATTTTCTTAGTTTTGGGATAATAGTTGGTTTCAATTATAATTTTTTGTTTCTGTGTTTTCTGGCCTACTTGCTGCTACTTTCAGGTTCTTGATGCACTTGGGGAATCCATCCCTTGCGTAAATTATGACTCTTGGATGGTCTATGTTCCCGAAGGCGAGTTCTTGTCCAGAATTGGACCGACAGAATTCTACAAGGTGATTGTTTTTATTGTCCCACTTTTTGACAATGACTCGAGCATAGAGGTAACAACTAATGGTGACTGATGCTTTTACTTATTTTTAGGATCTTGAGAAGCATGCAGGCCCTAATGCTGTTCAAGAATGGAAGAAACTTCTTGTAAGTGATCATCATTGTTTCTCTTCAAATAAATGGTCGATTCATTTTGATTTTGGACTTGAGAAAGAATGCTTCTTGGTGCAGGATGCTATACTACCTTTGTCAGCAGCTGCAATGGCTCTTCCTCCTTTATCCATCCGAGGAGATCTCGGCGTCCTTTCGACTGCTGCTGCTAGATATGCGCCTTCTCTGTTGAAATCTTTCGCTGAGATTGGACCTCGGGGAGCCTTTGGTGCTACAAAGCTTCTGAGACCCTTCTCGGAAATTGTGGACTCGCTCGAGCTGAAAGACCCTTTTGTCCGGAATTGGGTGGATCTTCTGGCTTTCCTCCTTGCTGGTGTGAAATCTAGTGGTATACTCTCAGCAGAGATGGTAACTATTGCCAAAATTTCAAGTTTCCTTTTCTTTCTTCTAGATACATTGCCTTACTTTTGTGTTTGGACCATTGGCTATGGTACCAAAACTTGGATTAGTTCATACACTTCTGTCGCATTTATTACTTCAACTTGAAGATAGTACATTTGATTCTCAGTTTGGTTAAGCATGGAACATAGTCCAAGTCATGGAGGAGTTCTTGCTTGACCACATTGCAGCCAAATACCATTTGATAATAGGCTTGGTTTGGCCGCTAGGCATTAGATGAATTCATATGGGCATGGGAAAGTTTGTTCTCCAAAAACACATTTTTTCCAGGAGCTAATTTTCCCTCCCGTATGAGAAAATGCTCAAAATTACATCTGACTTTCCATTTGCCAAACCAAAGCCCAGGTCTTTTTCCAGCTCATATTCTTAACTTAACATAAGATCAAAAGAATGAGACTACCATTTCTGCATAGTCTCAAACTCCATTCATGTGTTTGAAGGATCATTCCTAAGTCCACTTTCCTAACTTTAACCTCCTTTCAGATTTACATGTTTGCAGAATGGTACAAACCAGGCTGCAGCCTTGAGTACCCTCTCCATGGTAGCGGAGCTATCGTGGATGCCCTTGTGCGCGGACTAGAAAAGTTTGGTGGACGATTATCTCTAAGAAGCCATGTCGAAAAGATAGTTGTCGAAAACAACCGAGCCATCGGTGTTGAACTTAGGAGTGGCCAGGTAAGCAAGCAATTACACTGACACACTTGATTTGGTTTGGCACATCAAAAGTTGGATGAAATTTTGAACATTTTCCCGTCTAGACAGGAAAGTTAGATCTCCACGAAGTGATTTTGGGGAGCAAACTTTCTCCGTTACCATCTGAATTCTATTCAACTTTCAAGCCTGTCAAACCAAACCTTAACCATCCCCGTTATTAACTCGGAACTCCTTTTGGTGGCAGTTCATACGAGCAAGAAAGGCTGTCATAAGCAACGCGTCAATGTGGGATACAACCAGTTTGCTGCCAAGAGAAGTCCTCCCAAAGTCATATCTAGAGAGGATCAACAGCACACCTCAGTGTGAATCTTTCATGCATCTCCACTTGGGATTTGATGCAAAAGTGAGTACTCATTTGAGATTAGTGTGAAAGCAACTTCCATCCATGTGATAATTTGTTGTTCAAGATTTGTTTCAACTGGTGCGGATGAAAACACAGGGTTTGCCAGATGATCTGGGAATTCATCACATAGTTGTGAATGACTGGGAGAGGGGAGTGGACGCAGACCAGAATGTGGTTCTTATATCAGTTCCCAGTGTTCTCAGTCCAGATTTGGCTCCTCCTGGGAAGCATGTTTTGCATGCTTATACTCCAGGGACCGAGCCATTCGAGCTCTGGGAAGGGCTGGACCGCAAGAGCAATGAATACAAACAACTCAAAGAAGAAAGATCAGAGGTATATATCTATCATGCTTTTTCTCCAACCCAGTTCAACCATGAACAACTATTATGAAGTGTTCTTGTCATGAATCGTTGCATGCCAATAACTCGAATTGTTGAAAGAGGGTTCAGATTGGTTTTACAGTAATCACAAATAGTTCTGTCAAACCTGATTACCATCTATTCATTTTTCTTGATTTGATCCTACTTTACATGTGATGTAACTTTCTTGAGAACGCACAGGTGATGTGGCGAGCAGTGGAACGTGCTCTAGGTCCTGAATTCGATCGAGAGAAATGCGAGGTGAAGTTGGTTGGGACTCCATTGACACATAAAAGATTCCTTAGGAGGAATAGAGGGACTTATGGACCGGCTATTGAAGCCGGTAAGGGCACTTTTCCTGGACATTCAAGTCCCATTTCGCAGCTTTATTGCTGTGGGGACTCTACATTTCCTGGGATTGGAGTCCCTGCCGTTGCAGCTAGTGGTGCCATTGTTGCCAACTCCCTTGTTTCGGTGAGTCAACACTCTCAGCTTCTCGACGCCATTGGAATCTAAAGCTTCAATATCGTCGAGCTGTAAAAAGCAACAACAAAGAAGCATGATTCGTGCAGTGAAAGAATGTATAGAAGAAAAAGGGATCATAAAATGGAAGTTCTTGTTAGTTCAATTTTTGTTCATCAGTGTTCGCATTCTTTTGTCTCAGTGTTGTGTTGTTGTCTGAAAGAGAACAACTTCAAGAATGCCAAGGTCGACTGCAGTTTTGATGTTGTGAGTGTTTGTCAAGTTAACAAAGACCAAAGTAATGCCACTTGGGACTCATTCAAGATCATTGTCTAAACAAAGTAGAGTTATTGTTGTATTTTTCCCAAAGACGGATTTTGATAACTATACCTCTGTTTTTACTTGGTCATCCATCAACAGTTGAATGTGTGATTTTTATATATTATCATCCAGACTCTGACCAAGTGATAGACAGACAAATGTTATGATTTTGGAGATGTTACATCAAATAATTTTGCAGGACATATTATTAATTGACATGTATACCTTCTTAGGAAGGTATATCAAAGAGGTGATTCTTCCCAGTTCAATGTCAAACTTCGCCATTTGCATTTTTTGGGGGGGTTTGAAAATATTCATTGGATTGTGTGGTGCCGTTTTGTGCATTTAGTTGGTCAAATGAGCTTGTACTGAAGCTCGAAAATGATAACAAAATGTTCCATGGAAAGGCTAAGTCTCACGTACGTCAAGATGGAAGGAAGGATTGACATAAATCAAGTATCATAATTGAATATTGGGGGTTAGCTACTTTAATTTGGTCATCCTCCAAAAACAGAATACAAAATTAGGCTGTCTTTGAATATGGTTTTTGTCGACTCTCATCCTGTCGTGGATGTACCAAACCAAACATGGCCGAACCGAAGGAGTGTTTGCTGTTGAATTGAATAAAAAGACAAAAGCAAAGGAAGCTCAATTATTATATATGATTATGATGATAAGTTCTGGATGTTGATTAATTCATTTCATTATAAAATTTAAAAATTTAAACTATAGGGGGTGTGTGAATCATCCATCATTGATCATCCCGCAGGAGGAAAAAGAAGAAAAGGGAAAAGGCAAAAGAAATGAAATGATAAGAGAGAAAACAGAGAAGGAAGGAAGAAAAGGCCATTGAACACTGTCAGGTTACTGTCACTACTTCAACCTTACTCTCCTCCAAAAATTACTCCCAGTAATCTTTCCATACCCATCAGAAAAACCAAAACTTGTTTGGAGGCCACAAGTTAGAAATCTCACCTCACAGACAAAAATAAGGAAACTGACTGCTGCATTTCTGTTTCCCCTCCCCCCCCTTCTTCATCTCTTCATAACAGCTGTAGTTTCACTTCCCGAAATCCCTCTTTTCTTTTTCCTTTTTACATATTTTATCTGCTTTCTGGTTTTCCGTTTGTTGTTTTCTTCCGGAACGTTGGAGAAATGCCACATAGCTGCTTGCTTCCCCTTTCTCCTTGAAGAGGTAAGTGTTTGTCATCTGTCCTTGCCGTGAAATTACTTCCTTTCTTGCTTTTCTTTGTTCATGAGGGATTTTGGATCTTGGTGGTCTTTGTTTTGTGAAGTAAAGTTGGTTTCTTTTTCTTTTCTGTTGGTGAAACTTTGTGCTGTTATTTATCTCGAACTGGGTAATTTATTCTCTCTTTCATTTTAGCATTGGGAAGAAGTTTGTAAACTTTAGGGTTGGTTGCTTGGTAGGTGCAGATCTGAATTACAATCTATCATTTTCATCCAGCTCCTTTTTTGTACTGTGATGGTTTTTCTTCAATCTATTATGTAAAATCATTTTCTTTGTTGAGTTGCTCCTGCATATTTCTGGGCTTGGTTTACATGTTTGGGTGGATCAAGGTCCAGGGTGGTGAATTCATTCCAAGGCAGTCTTTTGCGGTCATGCTTCTGCTGATACAACTTTTCTTTGCCTCTTGATTGTCTGTTCCTAGATTACATAATCAAGTGATTCGACTTCAGCCATGATTTTTTCGTGGTTGTAAGTTGTCGAGCCTTGTTTTAGTTTAATGGAGCTAGCAAATATTAGGATGGGATTGGAGAATCATCAGTCATGTGTTATGAAACCTACCCCAAGTTGAGATATATTCAATTGTTGACTGATTCTTTGGGAAGTTAATGCCATATGGACTTAAAGTCTTACTAGCTTGTGTCATGTGTTTGATTTTTTGTTCATTCAGGCTATGAATTTCAGGTTCTTATAAGGAAAATAGTAGCTGGATGTGGACTGAAGACATAACAATGGAGTAGCATGAAAGTGATATAACCCAAAGGATAAACATATTGTGATAGTTCTCGTGGTATGATGGCGTCTGCTAGCCTTAGCAATGGAGGTGTTGGAAGTTCAAGGTGTATTAATGGCTTCAAGAGTTCATCAAGTTCTGTTGATTGGCTCGGAAGAGAGATGCTTGAGATGCGGTTAAGGGATAAGGTGGAGCATGATGATGATCAGGTAAGAAGATTTCTGAAACATCTTGTTGCTTAATGATTCATTTCAAAGCTCAAAGAACACTTTGCATGAAATCTTTATCAGTGATCCTATCAAAGGCAGTTAGTTTAGAACTGATTGCTTGCCACTTACAAAGTTGACATAGTAACCAAGAGAGCTTGTGCTCGTTTCTGATATTTACTGAATTCCTTTTTGCAGGATAGTGACCTTGACGTAATTGATGGTGTTGGTGCAGAAGCAGGACATGTCATACGAACCACTGTAGGTGGTCGAAATGGTCAATCTAGGCAGGTTGGGAGCCTATACTTCAGGCAGATGGTTTTTTTAAGAATTAGAATAATTGATATGTATTTTACCATTGTTGATAACATCGGTTTGTTTGATTTGACAGACAATAAATTATATAGCAGAACATGTGGTTGGAACTGGTTCGTTTGGTACCGTATTTCAAGTAAGTATACAAACTCAAGTGAACCTTGGCCTTCTCCCCCAAATTAAGATAAGTTACATTTGTTAACAATCTGTAAACTTCTATTTCAGGCAAAATGTAGGGAAACTGGGGAGATTGTTGCTATTAAGAAAGTTCTGCAAGACAAACGCTACAAGAACAGGGAGTTACAGATAATGCAAATGCTGGATCACCCGAATATTGTTGGTCTCAAGCATTCTTTCTTTTCAACTACTAACAAGGAAGAGCTATACCTGAATCTCGTGCTGGAATATGTTCCCGAGACTCTTAATCGTATCGCAAGAAACTACAACAGGGTCAATCAGCGAATTCCCTTAATATACGTGAAGCTATACACATATCAGGTGCGGCAGAATATAATAGAAGTGTATGTTCCTTTTGACAAGAATGATGCCGTGTTGAACGATGCTCTTTAAGTTTCTTCGGAGGTGACTAGGAATTTATAAAACCATGGAAAAGTCACAATATTGGTATTAACTGGTTTAAGTCAGCATGAACAAGGCATTTGAACTTGAGTACAATTGTGTATTCATGTGAGAAGTTTCATTTCACCTTAGTCCTTGAACTTCATTAACCATGTTTTTTTGGTGGATCAGATCTGCAGGGCACTTGCCTTTATGCACAATTGCGTCGGTATTTGTCATCGTGATATCAAGCCTCAGAATCTATTGGTAAAATAACCTCTTCACTTTTATTGTGGTGGAATATTAGCTTTTCTTGATGCTGCTCTTGCATGTATCATAGTTGATAGTGAATATTTCCAAGGAGACTCGCAATCAGAACTTATATTTACATTGAAGGTGGCACTCGAGTTGTCTGTGCAAACATTAAAAAGATTCATTTTTCATTTACCAAAAAAGGAAAAAAACAACCGTTGTACTCACAAGCTGGTTGCTGTTCGTTTAGGTGAATCCACATACTCATCAGTTGAAGCTTTGTGATTTTGGGAGTGCAAAAGTGCTAGTGAGTATCCTGCTCGGATATATAGAATACTACTTGGTAGTTCCATCTTGAACATGCTCATCTTTCCAATTTGTTAGGTGAAAGGAGAAGCCAATGTCTCTTACATCTGCTCAAGATACTACCGTGCCCCAGAACTGATATTCGGTGCCACCGAGTACACAACTGCAATCGATATATGGTCCACTGGTTGTGTGATGGCCGAATTGCTGCTTGGACAGGTAAGCTGGTAATGTGTAAATTTGGTTCATCATCATTGCAAGTTTTCGAAACTGAATATACTTGATACTTTCCTGTTGTGCAGCCTCTGTTTCCCGGTGAGAGTGGAGTTGATCAACTAGTTGAGATCATTAAGGTGATATTACCTGTTCAATTAATCTCACAGTATATCAGTTGCTTTTGTTTGCTGTTTTCAAAAGTGGTGATATGATCTTGTAGGTGCTAGGGACACCAACCAGGGAAGAGATAAAGTGCATGAATCCAAACTACACAGAGTTTAAGTTCCCACAGATAAAACCTCATCCATGGCACAAGGTATTCATAGTGAGCTTATGGTTTTATGTTTTTGTTCTGCAGCCAAATTATTCCATGTCTTGACATGATAATTGATCATGTATCAGGTCTTCCAGAAACGGTTACCACCAGAAGCAGTAGACCTGGTATGCAGATTCTTTCAGTATTCTCCATATCTGCGATGCACCGCTGTAAGTTCGATCAAATTGTTCTCTACTGTATCATATGTCGTATGGTTACGAGTCGTAGTCAGCCCTAATCAATTCATTTTGGCACACAATACAGCTGGAAGCTTGCATTCATCCTTTCTTTGATGAATTGAGAGATCCAAACACACGCCTTCCCAACGGGCGTCCTCTCCCTCCATTGTTCAACTTCAAATCCCAAGGTAAGTTGCAGTTTTCATGAACTACCTACCACCTGTCCAAGATTTTGTTTTGAATATGAGAGTAATTTGTCATGTTGGGTGGTGTGTACAATTTTACGCAGAGTTGTCGGGAATCCCTACTGATATAGTGAACAAGCTAATCCCCGAGCATGCCCGTAAGCACAACTTATTTATGGCTCTGGACTCCTAAGCCATCTGCCCCAGGAATTGGTCAGAGGTCGTTTATCTGGCTGGGAAGTTTGGGAATCAAATGAGATGAGGCTTTCTTTTTCATTTACTTTTCCTTCGCATCCATGTTTCTCATCGACTGAAGTTTTGGTTACTGGAGTAGTTAGTCATCTTATCTAGCTATGCTGTATCGAAATATCTGATAACTTCTTGTAATATATATGTTATTATTGTGTATTCTTCTTTTGGCGTGGATCGGTGACTCGAGTAATGTAGTGAACTGAAGTCGAGTGATGTTATTAGCTGCTTAACATGAGTTAATATCATCGACGAGTTTTTTTCTGCTAGTCAGTCTCGATTCTTCTGGGATTAGTTATTATCTGCAATGATAGACCCAAATTCATCAAAGAAGACTTCTGATTCTTGCAACCAGAAAGCTCGGCAAACTGGAAGTAAGAGGATCCTGAAGCCCGTTAGTTTTTTCTGCAAAACATCTTTTCTTTTCCATATAATAGAGGCCCAAGACATAGATATTCTTTTTTACATAGTAAGGTTCATAGTAACAATGGTCTGTGCAGGGAAACAAAATATGTGCAGGATGAAGGTGAGGGGAAAAGGTTTTAAAGAACCGAAAAGAACAAAATGAAATTGGAGAACAGAGGAGATATAGCATAGTATCTGTAATTTTTGTTCAAATGAAAAATCGTTAGCTCATATCAACTCTGTCAACTCCCATTCTGCTACTAGAACGAAGACTGTCCATTCTGTCAAAGTTCCTATAAACAGGTGAATAATTATGTTCATCCTGGTACCCATACTTGTTCCCAGCTCCTCCCATTGCTACGTTGCTGTGTCTGCTTGAGTAGTACTGCTGCTGATTCAGACCATGATGAGGAACAGGAGAAGGGATTCTTCCCATCTCATGCCGGCTAAATGGCAAGCCCGGGGACAGCCTATGAGGATCATGGGACGGCGGTTTGTGTTGTTGTAGTTGTTGGTAGCTGTGGGGATGGTGCTGTTGTTGTTGTTGTGGCTGTTGCTGGTAGTAGTGGGGATAAGGCCTGTGAATATTGTGATTGCTGAAGTTGCTGCTGCTGCTGCTTCCTTGCTGCTGGTAACTGTTCAAACTGCAAAGACTCGGAGAACTCCGCACTCTGGACATGGAATGTTTAGCAGTACTAAGCGGGTTGTTCATCATCACACTGCGATGCTCCGGAGACATGGTATTATCGCTGCGGTTGCTTTCAGGGGAACCACAGTTGGGAGAGTTACAAGCAGATGTGCTGAAAGTCGGACGGCCTGCATAAGTTGAGGTATGTCTCGAAGAGTAGGCTGCTCCTGAGCGGTACATACCATTGACAGCCTCGATGTAACGTTGTTCAGGTGCGTGAGGATCAGAGGAAGTTGTTTGAGCCTCGAGGATTGTCGGATTGGAAGGGAACAAGAAAGCACGAAACTTGGTTATTCCTTGACTTTCATGGCGATCGTATTCCTCCAGCATGTGCTTCAGATCTTCATCAGTCCTTACAGAAACCAATATGTCTAGATCGTCAGGTACAACCTGGTACTTGAGCACCACATCACTTTCAAATTCTGATTTTAGCTTCTTCATCAGGTCTGCAGTATGGACGCAAGTGCAAATATATACCAAACGATTCGTTAGATATAGAACTTGAGAAGTCATCATCAGTCTACATTGGCAATTTATTAAAGATTAATCCTTTCCTTTGTACTAAGACTAAGTTCATATATATATGCCTCATTTGCTGTCGTTCCAATCTAATATGCATAGAATCATAGTGGCTTTACAAATAGTTTAAAACCCATAGAACATCCAGTCTTAGATTTCAACTCGATGCAAAGAGATCCAAATGATCATAGCCGGAAAATTGAAATCATCAATAAGAAAGCAGGGAAATTTGGATACAGCATTACATTAAAATTGAATATGGGGTTTCAACTTTCAATCCCATAAGCAATATTTGTTTGGCTGTATCCCAAACTATCAACGCAAAAGCGACAAACAGGAAGGGGAAAACTCGTTGGCGTATTTCATCGAACATGAACAGGACAAACAAACCGGATATCAACTTGAACCAAAAAGTACTCGTTGATCAAACATGAAGGTAACAAACCTGAGAAGCGGAGATCTCGCGGGACGGCAATGACACGGGTCTCGCCACCGACGTATTTAAGGTGACCGTCAGGAGGTCTAAGCACAATCTTGCCGCCATGGCTGCAAAGGAACTTCACCCTGCTCGTCGGGGAGGAAGCCGCCGAAGCGGACGCCGAATCGTCGGAAGAGGAAACCTCGTTGTTTGCCATTTTCAGATTAGCAACGGTTTGCCCACTGAGTTCCTGACTCATTTGATCCATAACTCAGCGGCGGCAACACGAAGAGATGTGGGAGAAACTCAAAAATCAATCTGAAAACGGGAGCCCCAGAAGAAAAAGTTGAAATCTGGCTTGTAACCGCCGTAACCCAGATAGAAAGAATCAAAACCCACCTGAAATTGTTTTATTATTTTTCCTTCTCGGAAGGGAAAAACAAAAAAAGAAAAAATTGAACTCTCCTCCCTCCAATCGAAAGAAAGAAAAAGGAGAGGAGAAGAAACAGCCAAACAAGGAAAAGAAGAAACACCCAATTTTCAAATTAATATATTTATTCTTGTTTATTTCTTCTCTATTTTTATTTTATCCCGCATCTTTTTCTAGGTGTCCGACACTCCCGGAACCGATTTATTCCAAAATTAGCTCAAAATAATAATCGGAATATTTTTTAGATTTTCCAAACATAGTTTGGTGGTCATTTGATTAAGCATATTGGAAATCTATACAATTAAGAATTGTTGTATCTCAATAATTCAAGTTATTAAAAGAGAATTTTGATTAATATTTATATTATTCACTAGTAGTAGTCTGATTTTAGTGCAGTCGAGGAATGCATACAACTAGTAATATATTTATAGGTTTCGAACTTCTCCTTATATATTTCTAGATTGGTTAGTATATTTTTATACGGTCTAATATAAATTAACGTTTATATGATTTAGCCTTAAACCATTTTAAATCCTTTGCAGTATATAAGTACAAGTGCTAGTTTATTATAAATGTGTTTTTTAAGAATAATGGGAGAAATTATGTACTTACATTAAGTTGTTAAGAAATTGGAAAGAGTAATTTTTTTAATGGAGTGTGAATGAATAAAATAATATACGCTATTTATAGGCTTATAATACATGATTTATGAAATTTTAGATTATTACTATTGAATGAAATATTAAAGAGAATGATGTAATATAATGAAGGGTTACATATTTATGTTATTTTGGACATTTATTTCATATGTTTATTACATTTTTTATGAATGTTCATTGGTTAGTGGTTATGAATATAAATTATATTTTTCGAATATGCAGATGAAGATTAGGAATGTATAATTGCAAATCCACCAATTGAGGTCAACATAGTTTAGTTAAAATATTTTTTTTGGCTGACGTAACACTGCCACTTAGGATTTTAGATGGAAAAAACAACGTTCGTAAATGAAGCTAACCTCGGGTGAAAAATTCAAAACTTCAGTCACTGTAATGATAATTTGTAGAAGTTCAATGATGGATGTGTGAAAAATATAAATTCCAGTGACCATTTATGTAAAGCAGTCCAATTCAATTGGTTGGATTGCATGCAGATCTCATTTCATCAGCATCACTTTGTTTTCATAATCAAGAAGCACCCATCAAAACTGGAAAAAGGTTTGACTAAACCTAACGGAATAACGATACACCCTTTTCGACTGCATCCAGGGTCGGAATTAGGGGTGGAGTGAGAGTGTCGACTCACTCTAATTTCGTTATAAATTATTAATTTCGAGGTCATATTTATAACTTTTTTGAGATCGGCTCATAATGATTTTGAGTTCGGCTTAATATTTAGTCTATAAAAAATGTCAATGAGAGTCCCGACTATTTTATTTTCTGATATCGAAATTTAAATTATATTTCCGTCATAATTCCACCACTAACCCCATTTCAAAATGGTGAACTATCATCAAACCGTCTTGTCTCTCGCTTTTCCTTTTGATTAGATTTTCATTATGAAGATGAGCTGCTGTGTTTGAATATTGTCTGTCCCCATCTCGATCCGTTTTCTATTATGTACAAATTCAAAATCACGTGGAAAAACATATAATGAACATCGAAACAAACATTGATTAATCCACCGACTGACTGACTGACTGACAAAGGGGAGGCAACGTTGTTTAATTCCCACAAAGTCAAACTAAACAAAACTTAACGTTGGAAAGTAGATTCATAATCTCTACTTTTTATTATTATTATTATTATTATTATTATTATTGTAAATAGGCAACACATATATAAAAATTTACTCTATAAAACAAATAATATCAAATCGGACTCCAAACTCATTGACCGAATGGGCTCAAACCAGCAGCCAAGAAGGAAGATTTAATTACCATTAACAAATATAAATAAAGAAACCAAAAAAGGCAGAGACTTTCAGAGACCCAAAATTTTCTTACAGGCTCTGACGATCCCGCTTTTGCTCACAAGCTTCTTCTTCTTGGAAGATGTTGACGGCGAATAATTAGATGGGCTTTCTGCAGTAGTGGTTTCGGGCATGGGATCCATTTTCTCGTAATGGTGATGATGGTGATCCGGGGGGAAAACAGAGGATTGGTCATGGATCCTGCAGTACCTTTCGGAGGAGGCGGATGAAGATCTCCTCATGTTGTTGGAATTGGAGAAAGAGAAAGAGAGTGCCCTTTTCTTCAGATGGTTTGCTGCTGACGATACTGATGAGTTCCTCCTCAGTTGTGGCTGTGGCTGTGGCTGTGGCTGTGGCTGCTGATGATGTCCTGTTTCCTTTGTTGCTTCAGCTTCTGGTTTGGTTTCAGAGAATGATGGATTTGTGATGGGTGGTGGTTGGGAGTTATTGAAATCTGAAGAGTTGGGATTGGGGTTTCCAAAGGATTTGCTCATCTTGGAGTATCCACCCATGTCTGCTAAGCCAGCTAAAGAGAAAGAAAGAAAGAAAAAATTGCAGGGGAAGAAGTATAGAGTTTTGGGGAAGGGTTATTGTTATATACTACAAAATGAATAGAAATGTTTATTTTCTTTTGTTTTATTTATGTAGGGGGTAGAAGTTGGTTTGGTTTTGGTTTAAAATCCGGTTCTTGGTAGTAATCATTACTAAAATCATCGAAAAATCAAAAAGATGATATGACGGTAATTTAATCACTAGAAAATCGAACTAAAACATTCCAAGAACAATTCATTAACAACTGAGAATCAAACCGAAAATCACAAATTCTAGCAAATTACCTAAAAGGGTATCAAATTTGGGAACCATTACTACTGATGCTGAAGTTATTTTAAGGGTTTTTGGTTTACCGAATACCAAAAATATACAATTTCGATTATTAATACCGAAAAAACAAACCAAATTTGCTGCCCTAGTTTTCAAAAATGGATGGAAAGTGGGTCATAATTTGATATGAATTGAATTGAATGGAGTTGGAGTTGAGTTGAGTTGGGAGTGATGGCGGATGATCAGAAAACCAACAACCACCAAAACACTGGCTGTTAAATGACTAACAAATGGGAAGATACATGGGGGAAATTCATCTAACTGGTTTTTAATAAGTTATAAAAAAATTCTCAACTTGGCTTTGGTAAAATTGATAGATTTTTGGAGCTTTTCGTTATTTTCAAGGGAAGGGTCTTCCTTTCATCACTCTCTTAAGTCTCTGGTAATTTGCTTTCACACGTACATCAATTGTGTATGTGTGGTGAAAATAGCAGAATGGTTTTCTGGATTTCAATACTCACAACTAATCACCATACGGCGGTGAACCTTTTTGTTGGCCAAATAATTAAACAATTAGAGTACTTCCTCTGAATGTAGCATCAAAACCATCCTTATTGGTGGATGTTATTGTAGACTAAATTAAAGCAATTCCTCTAAATGTAGCATCGAATCCATACATTTTGTAACTGATTCTTTTAGATGTTCCATACTATGCTTGATGTGTGCTTCTGACTTGTGAGTCGGTGTTTAATTTGACTATTCAGGGTTGATTATAAAGTAGTCTTGTCATATACGTGGTGGAGATCTCGTACACATCCGGTTAAATCACTAGCTTGATAGGATTGCTATAAACGGAGATGAGATGAGGTTCCTCGAACTCCAGTACTCAAGTCCAATTTCGAGTCTAAAACGATCAAAGCATATGTATCGAGAGGTTTCCTGTCAAGCAATTCATAGTAGAATGATTTAATCTAATTACAAGTTGATAACAGAATTTATGATTTTTTTGAAAATTTCTTAATTATTTTTTTGAAGATATTTTAGTTATAATTTTTTTTGAAAATTTCTTAACCGCTTTCTTATTAGTAAAGCTTAGTGAGAGAAATTGAATAAGCTACAAATGCCAAATGATGCGAGACTTTGGTGTGGAGACTTCCAAGTTAAAAACTCGATAATGGAGAGAATAACTAGAACCAACAAATTAGTTCAAGTTTGTTTGTGAACGCATACATGTTTGTGCACCGACTTGTACTAATTGATTATCTTAATATAGAAGATCAAGTTGTTGGTCTTCTCACAAAAATTGTGACCAGAAGTTGGCACTGGATCCTCACTAATAAATTGATGTGTCGATACCTTCATTAATTTGGGGAGCTGTTAATATTATTCATATTCTATTGATTGTGTGCATTTAAATAATAACCTTATAACCTATATATATAAGTCTTCTCATTGTGTACAGTAGATAGGTTTTTTCTGCACCAATCAATAAGAACTCTCTTTTACTCAATCATTTAGTACTTATCTTGGCTGTAATTGCTTTCTATTGATGAAGCATTGAAGTAATCTCGCCACATATGTGGTGGAGACTTCTTACACATCCGGCTAGATCACTAGCACGATAGGAAGTGTACAATTGCAATGCTGAATCCTGTCACGGAAGGAAATGATTAGTTAATTTTTTTCAATCGAGTTTCGTCATAGATTATACGTGAAATGAGAGTGAAAATGTGTTTTGGTTATTGATATTACAATATGATTTGTAATAAAGAGAGAATAACAGTTCATGCTTGTGTGTATGAGAGTATAGATAGTGGTAGATAATGAAGTTGAGATACTGAGATAGTAATGCTAGATTCCAACAACGAAATGTTGACTTGGTCTATTACTACGTACTCGTGGTATACTTTCAGGGTCAAGAATGAAGTTGGGTAATAGTATGGAAGAGGCTGCAAGTTGCGATGGCATGTAGCGCATCATTTTGTTGTCTATGAGAGAGAGGTCATATATGTAATTAGCCAAACACACTAGGGACGTTGATGTATCAATTTTGAGTCTGCTTACAAATAATATGTTTAAAAATATATGGTCAATACACAGCAAAAAGAGATTGAGTAACTAGTTGCAAAGAGAAACAATTCAATCACCACCTTAAAAAACATATAGGTGTTGGCACTATCAACTTGTGTTCCAAGTTCTTACAAACCTTTAACTCTAACTTTGTAAGCTGGAAAGTATAACCAAATTTTCAAAATCTTGATCTAGTAAGTACATATAACATGAGCGAAGATTCAAAATTCAGTTACCTGGTCCTCAATCGCTATAGTCTTGACAAAAACATAGCAGAATTTATGAGCCATGTGCACATTTCTGCTCTCGAATGTTCTGCCAGATGCCAAAAATAATTGGAAAACGTCTTAACCCCTTGCAAACACCCTTTTACTACTCTTCTCTTGTACGTCTTATTCATATCAAATTCTTTCAGCCGTCAAACTGAACCCCTCATTGGTAACTAGTAAAAATTATTAGTTTAATCTTCACGTGAATGATGATTTCTTCAAATTATTTACGAAATTGAATTGATGATTGATTTTGAAATAATAAAAAATGTACATACTTAACTGCATACATAAACTAACGTGAGATTAACTAAAAAGATACATGGTTTACACATCACATCGCATCACAACAAAACACGTAAACTCTACGTAAGTAAGAGAAATGTATCAATGAAATTACTTTAATTTAATGGTAATGATATGTGGTGTATGCAAGTCACAAAAGTCCGTCCATCATTGTGAGGCCCAATAAGACATCGCAAATGATAAGGACCCTTAGAGTATCTTCATCCCTAATTTTTTAGTAATTGCTAAGCGATGTGGAGGACGAGGTGACACCCAATAAACAATTGTTATTGCTAATTTAAAAAGTCAATTAGCAATGCCACATAAGCAAATTGCTACAATTTTTAAGAAATATATTTATGAATAAAACATATATTCAAGATAAATAATATCTAACAATTTTAATTGGTTCATTTTGATTGTGTTTGTTTGTAAAAATGATGATTAAAAATTTCTAATCAATTGCTGGGATGGAGGAGATTAGAAATTGCTAATCAATTTATGAGATGAAAATGATCGTACTCTCTTCGTTTTTACAATTTGCATCTGCAATCCGAGGGATTGACACTAAAAATCCGGAACATTTTAACTTTTTTTAATGATCATCCACCTCATCTAATTAAGATAAAAATCAAAATAAATTGAATTAATTCTTAATTGGTATATGCTTTCTATCTCTTTGTCCACGAATTATCTCATATGGAAAAAAAATTCATTTTGGCATCTCACTCTCTTCCTCCCTATTCTCTCTCTCTCTCTATTTCTATCTCTATTTCTTCGAAACTGAAAAAACAGAATATACAAATGGATGTTTGCTTGAAAGAGATCATGGTACTTGAAAGAAAATATAATTGTTCTTCTTAAGACTTGTAGGTTACTGATATTCATGGCATTGTCATGACCTCGATCGGGAAAAAAATGTTTCTTGTTTGAATTTTGCAATAACTTCTAGGAGGATTTCTCTTTTCTCAGGATTCAATTTTGACGATGACCTTATTTGAAGGAGTTGAATTGTATCCATCTCCCATTCTCTTCCACATCTTAGATAATGCCTATCTGTATGTAATTAAGTACAAATTAGGTTGCTTGCCCGCGCGGTTGCAAAGTTGATTGAACGTACCGATCCGTGTGTTTTATTATTATCTGTATGTGTTGAAATGTTGGTAAAACGATTTGGTTCTCACTGAATTGTTTATGGTCGAAGTTAGAAAAACCTAATTCATGTAACAACGGCTCAACACGTAGAAAGTAAGCCAATTTTAAAATTCTCAACACTAACATAACGCAAGTAAAATTGATTTATAACTTTGTTTGACTATTATTTACAGGGGTTATCATAGTGAAACTTGATTTTTAGTCATTTTCAACATGTATGTCAAATATTAGCCGATTTGAAAATTTTGAAATTTTCATGTCAAAATGGCTCATTTCCATAGGTGTTACCCTTTGGAAATTGATCAAGTTTGACATGAAAATTGAATTTTTTTAAATTGACTAATATTTGACATGCATGTTGGGAATAACTAAAAATTGAGATTTCAAAATGTTAAACCTTTCCAATAATAGTCAAATGAAGTTAAAATTTATTTTAAGGGTTTTGACTGTTGTTGTTAGTGGGGATGTATGCGTTTTTACTACAAAAATTTTAGTTTGGATTTCTAACAGTTTCCCACCACATGCATGCAAAAAGTAAGTTGATTTAAAAAAATTCAACACTATTTTCACCAAGTAAAATTAATTTTTTACTTAATTTAGCCATTATTTACAGGAATTATTATAATGAAACTTGGTTTTTTTGCCATTTCCAACATGCATGTGAAATTGTAGATGTTGGTCGATGTTGCGTATTGCTTGATAAAGACCGTCTTTTCACCTCATTGCCCTAATTGTTATTTTGTTTTATGATCTTTTGCTTCATGCATAGTTGTTGATTCAATCTTGTAACTCGGTCAAATATCAATCTTATCCTTCCCTTTAAAAAGATGAAGTCCTTGAATTTGCAGTATCCCAAAACATCTATTGACGGTGACGTACCTGATCAAGTGGTTGTTGACTACTTTCTTAGAGGATCTCCTAATGACGAAGAAGAAGAAGAAGAAGAGAAATTCACCGTTTGATGCAGCTATAGACTAATCTCATATATGAATGTCTCCTTCTACATATAATAGGTGTTTATTCTAATCTATGTCACCTTGCAAAATATCTTGTTATGAAGAGGCTGATAAGTGACGATGTGCTAGCCGATTAGGTTAGCTGTTATTTCATATTTCTTATTCTACGAACTGTATCTCTTTGTTAATAGATTGATTGAATTTGAAATCGTTTTCTGTTTGGTCAAAGTATTATGGTTTTAAGTACAAGAACAGGATGCAAGCTCCTTCTTTTGTTCTGTAGCCAACATTAATTTTGTCTCAAATACACTCTCCAGCCCACAATAGAAGGTGCATCTACTCCAGCAACGGGCGAAAGCAAGCTCGCACTGTCGGGACAAATCAATGGCGAAGTCGACAAGTCGTTGCTGATGATTTGAATGGATCAGAAAACCAACAACCACCAAACACTGGCTGTTAATGACTAACAAATGAGAGTCCAGATGGGGAAATTCATCAACTGTTTTTCAAGTTATAAAATTCTCAACTTGTCACTAGTTAAGCCTTGATGTTGATATGTTTTGGAGCTATTGGAGCAAAAAATGGGGGAGATAGCTCTTTTGGGCAACTGCTTCTACCGTTTAGAATTTACTTCATCAAATCAACCAACCATAACGAAATTTCTAATTTTGTGTTGCCAAAAGCTTACCACTTTCATATCAGAAAGCAGACAGAGGGTGATGATGAACCAAAAAGGAACATGTTTGCTCTTTCAATGGCTTGTAGCATAGTTAGTCTCAATGGTATTTATTTGATGAATTATTATGGTACACAAACAGGTAAACACCTCCAATTCATTTTTTCACTCTTCCTTGTAAGGAGAAAACACTTTCAAAGCTGATCTCACTACGCAACGCAAATCAACTTCTGCAACTCAGTTGTCAGAGTAGCAGCCACAGGCAGGGATTCAACTACCTACCCTTTGGAGCAGTTTCAGAATGTTGGTGGCTTAGAAATTCTTGCTAAAAAACTTGTAAACCACTGCTAAAAGATGGCCAAATCACAGGAATCTGAACCAACTTCTTGCAGTGACACAAGGTCTGGAACTCTTACCATTTCATAACTGGAAAACATTTCCATATTAACGAACTTGGCATATTATAACTACGTCACAGCAGCCTTCTAAGAAGGAAATCTGGCACCTTTATGAAAGAATTGGCAGCGGAATCCAAATTCAAATGAAGTAGTAAAGAAGGCATCTTTGTGAAAGAATTGGCAGCTGAATCGAAATTCAACAGCACAAGGAACGAATGGTTGGGCAAAGCTCAAACAACAACAAAATAAACTCATCTCAAATCTACAATCTAACAACAAAAACCGTCACCCAGGTAGAAACCAACCAGGCAATTTGAATTTCTTTTGTGGTGATTAACAATTCGACCTCTACATAAACACTCAGAAGCAACAATAGGGTGACAACAACCAGGGGAGGGAAGGGGGTTTTCAGTCAGAGTTGGGATCTTTGTTCCTAATTCTATAAACAATTCGACCTCTAGTTGTATCGTACCTGCTCACCTCAACTCTAACTCGATCCCCTGGCAATATCCTCACGAAATTCTTCCTAATTTTCCCAGATATGTAGCCGATTATCAAGTCCTCGTTGTCCAGGCGAATTCTGAACATACCATTTGGTAGCGACTCCGTCACCGAGCCTTCGTAGGTCCATTTCTGTTCTCCCGTGGGACTGGCCTTGGTGGCGCGGGCTGTTGCAGTTCTGGCCGGAGGGGAAGCGATAAGATTGAGGCCCAGCGATGAGGAGGAAGCCGAGTTGGCGAAAGAGACCGCCGCCACTGTTCGTTGAGCGGGGAAAATAGAGGAGGAGGTGGGTTTTGGTGGTAAAGCCGCCGGAGCGTGGATTCTAGCTGCGCTGCAGGACATTGTCATGCAGGAAATTGGAACTGTTGTGAAGAAGAAGATAAGAGGATTAGATTTTCTGGGGATATCAAGTTCGGGGGAGTATTGCTTGGAGAAGCTCACAGTGAGCAGCTCGCAGAGGTGATAGTACCACTGTTTGGGCCGAGTTTGTATGACATGGTATTTTGGGCTTCACAGCGATTTCTAATAATGTTAAGACTTAAGATATGATAATAATCATAAGCAACCAAAAAAGAAAAGTAAAGTTATAAAAAAATAAATTTTTTATAAGTACGATTAACTCTAAAATTATATAAATAGTTAAGTTGAAATCTAAATTACAAAAAATGACAATTTTCAAAACTCACGACGCCCCATACGTTGTAAGTTTGAAAGTTTCATTATTTGAATTATTTCACTAAATCAGTTTTTTTTATTTAACACCCAAACTTTTATATAATTATAATTTAATCACTCAACTAGTTTATCAAGTACGGTTAACTGAAATTCGATTATCAGTGAATTAGGTTAATATCAATTGGTTACAAAATTTGTTAAAATGCACTAAACCAGTTAAAATGTGAGCTCAATCCGTATCTGGGTTGAACTCGGGTTAAACGTAACAGATTCTCCAGTTACAGAATAATTCAATAGTTCAATTTAAAATTTATTACGTTTAACCCAAGTTCAGCCCAGATACGGATTGAGCTCATATTTTAATTGGTTTAGTGTATTTTAACCAATTTTGTAACCAATTGACATTAACCTAACTCACCGAAAATCGAGTTTCAGTTAACCGCACCTGATAAACTAATTGAGTGACTAAATTGAAGTTACACAAAAGTTTGGGTGTTAAAACAAAAAACTGGTTTGATAAAATAATACCTACTGTGCTTGGTGTCCCGTAAATCTTGGGAATTGCCATTTTTTATAATTTAGATTTCGACTTGACTGTCTACGTAATTTTCAATTTTAATCATATTTATAAAAAAAATTGTCCAAAAGTTGTCCAAAAAAAGGTAATAAAAGCAATTGGATAATTTTGGTACCATTTAGTCATGGTTTGTTTTTTGGTATATATTTTTATGGGTAGTGGTTTAGTTTGGGGTTTTAGTTTGGGGTTTTAGTTTAGTGTATAGTGTTAAGGATTTATAGCTTATTTTTTAGGGTTTTGATTTATTAATATAGATTTGTGGTTAAAAGTTAGAATAATAACTTATGAATATGATTTTAAGTCTTGGGTTTATTAATATGTTTGATAATTAAGATTAAGTGTTCGTATTTAAGAGCTTATTTGTAAGGTGTTTTAATATTTATTGTTTGTATTTTAAATGTTTGTTCTCGTTAGAAACCCAATTTTTGTTTAGTGGACTTCAGTTAGGTACTAATGGTTGAGATTACGCAAGTGATACATTATGTATTTGATTATTCAAAAAATTTATATTTAATTTAATAAACCTCACAAAATGAACACCAATTTAAGCATTAAACCACACTCAAACAAACAGCACAGATAAGTGGACAATCCAGCCAGCAACCAAAAAGTAGCACCTTAATCAGATAAAAGGTCTGTCTGCAAATCATTATCTGCTTCTACCATAAAATTCGAACAGAAATGAAGGGCATAGTAGCACAACAAGAACAAATTGATGAAATGATGTTTAAACAACATCAAATTCAACCCCGTCCTTGTCCGCCATTTCAGAATTTTCATCAGAACCATCTTCCTTGAGTCCAAGAACATCAAACTTTGTGCAAAGCTCCACCACCTCTTTATTTCCCTTCTTCTTTGGACCCGTGCCGTCGGCCTTTGTAAGACTTTTGAGTGTAGCATTGAAGAAACAGTTTCTAGCTTTAGCATCAACAACTACTCTTTCCCACACTGATCCACCCTTCAGCAAGGTTCTCTCATTTCCCAAAATCCACATACAGTGTCTGCAAAATGCCAAAACACAATATCTAATCAGAAACAAGAATGTAACAACAGATCATGTGGCAATTAAATGTTTATTAGTTGATTACCTGGCTCTTGTAAGAGCCACATTGGCTCTTTGTCCATTAGAAAGAAAACCAATTGCTCCTTTGCTGTTGGACCTCACTGTGGATATGATTATGATATCTTCCTCCCCACCTTGGAACCCATCAACTGAGCTTACTTTCACTGAGAATCCGTCTATTCTTTCGTATTTGCGACCAAGTTTACGCTGAATTTCACTGACTTGTGCGGCATATGGAGATATAACCCCAACAAAAAGCTTCTCTTTGGATACACTCCATGCTGTGCATCAAACGGAACAACCTTCAATCGGCAAATCAAGTAGAAAACAAAGAAGATCTAGTCATAAGGTTGGTTACCTTTGTGAAGATTCTTGCACCAATTTCAGCACAATGGAAGCCTCAGCCATATTCTTCTTGCTACGTCCAACATCATCTGAGAACTCACTTCCACCTTTCACATTTAGAAACGAATAGGGACCAAACATAGGACCTCCCAGAAGGTAGCATTTGTCGTAACTCGGTTCCTTCACATTAGATCCATCTTGTATCTTCCCAAAGTAGAACATTGAATTTGGAAGGGAACTGATTGATGGATGCATCCTGTACTGAACATTCAAGAGGTGTCTAGGATGTCCTAACAAGCTTAACCTTTCAAACAAGCTTCTTCCAAACCCTGATTCAGCACAAGCCTAATAATATAACAAGAAGCAACTCAAAGCCCATCACTTCTGCATGCAATTGCAATCTTTAGTATGAGGGAAGCAAAATTAATATGCCAAGATGCATAATATAATGCAGAAGCACGAGGCATATATATATATACATGCATGATTCAAAACCATACCTCACTTTGAACCATAGCTGGCAATTGGCGTTCGTCGCCTATGAGAATGACGTGATTGAGGCCATTGAGTTGCAGAGGCAATGCTGATTCACACTCTTTCAGTTGTGCTGCTTCGTCGATTACCAACACCTTGAACGGAACCATTTCCTCTGCATGCAGCCGACGTTAACTACATACGGTACAAAAAATAAGCAGAGACTTCTGCAAGCAAAACTTTCTTATGGCATTGGGGTTTGTATTTGGAAAATCAAGTCGACCAAGACTTCTGCTTAAATCTTTCAGAGCACGTAGACATTGAGCTCTTTTAAGGTTCAACTGAATGTACACATCAGTAGAAGATTGTACGATGTTTGTGCGAGAAAAAACCCTCTCTAGCTCATTAGACTGCACACAATCCTGGCTTAGTAAAGCTCCAAAAGAGTGTAGCAACTGAAAAAGCCATTGAAATTTACGAATGACATATCTTCCCAAGTAACCATGGGGAACATGAGTCCACAAAGCAACGAAGCAGTTTTCTAGTTCCAACAAAGCCGTGCGAAATCTACTTCTAGCAAACTCAAGAAATGCAGTATTATCTTTCCTTTTCCACTTTTTCCCTTTGATTTCTTCATTACCCTTCTTCAGCTTGCCATTCTTCTTGTTTTCTTGATCAACAAGGAACTGAGATACACAATGCTCAAAAAAGTTTATCATAGAATCGATGCGGTACTTCCATCCGGAGTTAGATCCAAAGCACTGTGACAGCTTTTTCACACGATGATCCAAGTATATTTGTTCAACTTCCGAGCCTAGTTTAAGCCTAGCTTTGTTTCCAAACAATAGAAGATCCCCCAACGGATAGAATGAAGTAACGCAATTCAGAGACCGGTATGGTTCTGTTGCTTGTTTCACAAGCTTGACAACCCTGGTAGCCACTTCTTTGATAGCAACATTGGTTGGAGTACAAGTCAAGGTCCTGCAATCCATTCTCAACAAAGTAACCAACAAAGTACTGAGAGTTTTGGTTTTCCCAGTCCCAGGAGGACCCCAAATAAGTTCTAACCCGGAACTATTATGCTGGCAGCGAACTCTTCGAAGGCAAGCCATGATGGCATCAGTTTGAGAGTCATTCAAGTTGGAAGAATCACTGTTCCCCAGAGCTTTCTTTGTTTCAATTTGTTTACCGCAATAAGTACTGCAGTCTTCCTTTCCCTGAAATATATTTGAGGAACTTGAATCGATAATGTAACTCAATCGAATCGGGCCAGTACTACTAATACAAGATTACAAGGCGAGTTGAACAGTCTCTTACCATAGATTCTGCTGATAGAACTTGATTAACAATTCTGGCATTCCCATTCTTGTGTAACCCGCACCAAATGATTTGATTAGTGAACACATTTGTCAAGAAGATGACGTGGGAGATGGATTCACTCATAATACCTTCCACTTGTTTCGACGCTGATTGAATTCTGAAGAATGGGGATGCATTTGAAGGTTGAAAGTCATCATCATCATCATCATCAGGTGTAAAGCTGGTAATCATGGCAAAACACAATGAGCCAGAAATGCTTCCCCTTTTTAAGTCAGATACAGTTTCTGGTTTGGAACCAGCTGCTAATATAACAATATCCCCAGGAGATGGCTTGTAAGGCTCCTTGGCAGAACTACCAAATCTGTTCATCCATGAATCAACCACAACATGATACAAGAGATGTCCTTTTGGCTTGCGCTCCTCGAATCCAGTCACCTGGGCGAATGGAGCGGTAGTGATGACCTTCATAGCTGAGTGAAGTGCAGCTCTTGTCTCTTCCAACAAAGGAATCTTGAACTGGTTATAGTACTGCTCAACGGACTCAACCGACAGAGGAATCTTTGCCACCTGTACGTGGAAGACAAATTGAGTTAGTAAGTTATCATTGTCTATATAGTGATGCTAATTAAGATTAATGCAGGTTTGAAAAGTGGAGGGAAGATAGAAGTAGAAACCTGGAAGAGGTGTTGGTTGAAAATATCATTCATGGACCACGAAAACAAAGTCTTGATGAAGATATCATCATCATCATCATCATCCTTCTCCTCCCGCAAATTCTTCCTTTTCATGCTGCTCATCCTTCTAATGTTGTCTCTTTTACCTTCAAACAATATACATGTAACAACACAACAAGCCATTATTGTGTTACAAAATCAAGTATTAGCTTTACACACAGAAGCAAATAAAAGAAAAACATAGAGGTAAGAAGGAATGTACTACTGCTGCTGGTTTTCCAGTTTCTCATTTCTATTGCTGCTGTCTCTCCAAAAAATCTTCAGAAAGATGTGAACTTTTTCTTCTGGCGAGTTGGCGACGCTTTTACTGTGTTTTTAAATTGCATTCAACAATAGTGCAGCAGCCCCCAAAACAGACAGCGGTGGATGATATGCTCCGGGAGAAGTGAATTTGCCCTGGAGAATATCAAACGTCCTCCCGTTCATGATTTTACTACATCTCTTTTACACCATTTTATGACACGCAACAACAAGTTGAACGCAATGGGAATTTATGACAGTTCACAATGACGTCACTTTTATGATTATGGCATATGATAATATTAGATTAATCATTGGTTGGTTGGCCGATTTACACTTGACTAATATGCTAATTAATTCTTTAATTTTTTTTGAGAGACTTAATTCTTGATATTTTAAATTGATGTGTTACTTTTGAATGATCAATTTTTGATGGTAAAAAAAATATAATGTAGTAAGAAAATCTAAGTTATTTTAGCTACTTATTTTAGAAATAAACAACAATAATTTTTGCTACTATTGACATTGTACACACGTTTGCTCATACTTAACAATGGAAATGTTTGAGGATGGTTATGACATACCCATTACTTATCCATTTTTGTGGCGATTATTAATCATAATCATCTCCTTACCCGGTTACGATTATAATCATTTCTAATGGTTTTTCACCGTTATGCAAAAAAAAAAAAACAATAAAATGCATACACATTCATTGATGTGAAATTTTCCAAATCCAATTTAAAACTTAAAATGGCATTGGAGAAAATTAACAGTTGTATTTAGGGTTAATTCGTGGGCCGCTTTATCATTTGAAATGTTAGTGGACAATGAGTTTCACCGCTACAACTAATTATTTGTGTGTTCTTGGGTTAGGAACTAAGTTATTCAGTAATGCGAGTAATTAGAGGTTAAGTCATGGGTTGGTGATGGTTATGGGTTTGGTTATGGTGATGGTGCGGTTACTATGAAACTCATAACCTAACTTTACTTATTTCTAGCGGTTAACGGTTATAACCGTAACCTCAAAATACCCAGTTAATACGGTTAATAACCGTCAAATTTGGTCAGGTTACATTCGGTTAAACGGTTAAGCGGTTAGAATTGCCAAGCCTATCTTGCTTAACTTTATTCTTTGAGAGCCATATATGCAAATTGGACAAGTTTTCTAAGAATCCATTTAGAAATTGCTAAATAATTTTGGAATGGATGTGACTTGAAATTGTTGAATGAGTTAATTGTCAAAGTTGTGGATGTAATGTTCTATCTATAAAAGGAGTACATGAATTATTATTGAATGAATAGTATTTGGTTCTTAATTTGAGTTTACTAATGCTTTAATTTGATTTTACTAGGGTTTTATTTTGAATTTATTGAGGCTTTATTTGAGCTCATATATTACCCTTTATGGGTCTTGTGGTGTTTTTCATTATTGAGTATATTTTAAATTATCTTGCGCTTTCATTTTGTTAATACATTTTCTATAACAAAAAAAAACTTTATCTATCTCCACTTATTTTCTAAAACTTTCAGAAATATCGTGCGGATAATTTTAGTAGCTATAAAAACTGAAGCAATTTCTGAAATGGGGATGGTGTTATTGTTTTGGTTACTTCTCGGCGAAGGTACTTGGTCAGTTACTCGACATGGCATGCTCATATCAATTGCGCATGTACGTAAGCAATTTACATATCCGCGAAGTTACTTGGTCTGTTGGTTGTGTATATAAAATCCATTAAAAAAAGAAGGGGGAAATTGACTGACTTCTCTACAGTGCATGCTTGGAAGGAACTTGACTGACTTCTCTGGGAAGTAGCTTCCTTTTGCTTTGTATTTATTATATATCCCACTGCTTTGGGGATGTTAAAGGCCGCACTAATCAACATTGAACAGAGATTCCAAAAGAAAAGAGATCGAATTATTGGGAAACTTACTACTACTACTACTACTACTACTACTACAATCTCCATTAAAGAAGCACCTTGCCAACTTTCTGAAGCCTCACAAGGAGGAGCATTTCCTCTTACTGTTTGTGCAAGCAAAACCTATCAGGAGCAGTGGAAATGGGACTTCGAAGCAGGAACCTCATCGGTATAATGCTCTCTTTCTTTCTTTCTTTCTCAGTTGTAGTAGCAGAATGTGATTTCTTCAATCATATTTCTTAATTGCTTTTGTTTTTGCTTGAAGGTGGAAGATACCGTAATGGAAGTCTGAGAGGAAAGAGTTCATGGGAGGAGGAGTGGAAAGAGGCAGAGGACAAGTTCACAACTACTTTGTTTTCCTGGTCACTACATGACGTTTCAAACGAACAACTATTCCAGGTTTCAACCTCTTTAGCTCCCTGCCTCTAACTTGTCTTTTCAACTATTGCTACCTTGGAAGGAAGTAACTTCAACAAATATAACTTCAATCTTGTGTTGTAGGTGGACAAGATTGCAGAGTCATTTGAATCAGCAAAACAGTGCTTGAATCAGTTTGTGATTCCCTTGTTGGAAGAGACAAGAGCCGAGCTTCACTCATCGGTCAAGTCAATCTCCACCGCTCCATTTGCTTTGGTATCCGGATTCGAGAGGTGCAAGCCTAAGGAAAAGATTGTGTATAAGCTTCAGGTTGATCCATGGAAGAACACGAAGTCTGGTACTTCTGGCAAGGCTGCTTACAAGACATTGCCTGGCGATTTTCTCATCCTGGCTTTTGGTTCCAAGCCTGAAACCGTATCTGATTTACAAAAGGGCGGATGCTGCTCGTGGTGTTTTGCTTTGGTTACGGGCATGTCTGATGATGCTAATGACATACAAACAGAATCACAACTGAAAATTCAGTTAGCATCAAACGAACTTGATGTTAGGAGGAATAAGTCCAATACTTACATTATCTTCTTGTCAAATACTTCCACTAACCAAAGGACTTGGTGCGGGCTGCACATGTCTGGAAACACCAAAATCATCAATCAAGTGCTTTCTGCAGAATCATTTGTAAGGAATTTAATCGATTTCCTTGCAGCTTACTACTTTCCAATGTTATACTGTGTAACGATTTAATATTACGCTGTAGGTGAATCGAGACTGCAGTTATAACTGTAAACAGATGGCAACAAAGTTAAATTTAGGCACGGGTGCCTCAAGCTTGAATGAGTCTCAAACTGAGGCCATTGAGGCTTGCGTTCGCAGAGTTCAGTGCAAGCATACCTCTGGTTTGGAACTCATTTGGGGTCCTCCAGGAACTGGGAAGACCAAAACTCTCAGTACTTTGCTAGTCACTTTCTTGAGCATGAATTGCAGGACCTTGACTTGTACTCCAACTAATGTTGCTATCAGAGAAGTAGCTACCAGGGTTGTCAAGCTCGTGAAGGAAGCAACAGCTCAACATGACTCATCTAACGTTGCTGCTTCGTTAGGCGATCTTCTCTTGCTTGGGAACAAACAAAGGCTTAATTTAAGCCCAGAAGTTGAAGAAATCTTCTTGGATCATCGTGTAAAGCAACTTGCCAAGTGCTTTGCATCTCATTCTGGATGGAGGTATTGCATTACTTCTACGATCGAGTTTCTGGAAAATTGTGTATCTAGTTACCGTGTTCATCAAGAAAACATGAAGGCTAAGAAAATGGAAAAGGGTGGACAAAGCCAAGGACTGAAAGTGAAGCAGAATACATTTGTCGAATATGCTAGAGATAGATTTTGCTCGCTGATGATGTCGCTCGAGAATTGCATAGTTCTTATGTGGACTCATATACCTCGTAGCTGCATCGGAAGAGATATCATTCAGAAGTTTCAATCTCTTGTTCTGCTGCTTAAGTCTTTTCCAGTTTTACTATCTAATCAAGGTGTGCAGTCTAGTGAGCTGGAGAAACTTTTCTCTCGTCCAAACATCACACAACATGCTGGTACCGTACAATATGCTGATGTGTACAATCAGTTGTGCTCTAGAAGAACTCAGTGTGTACGTGCTTTGAAAGAGTTGAGCAGGATTCTTGAAGAGCTTCCTTTTCCAAGAAATAATAGCCACTATCAGTTAAAGAAGTTTTGCTTAGAGAAATCTGTGCTTATTTTCTGCACTGCTGCTAGCTCACATAGACTGCGTTCAAAGGATATGGCTCCTTTGGAAGTGTTGGTAATAGACGAAGCAGCTCAACTCAAGGAATGCGAATCAGCACTGGCTCTACAACTCAATGGTCTCAGTCATGCCATTCTCATAGGAGACGAATGCCAATTGCCGCCTATGGTTCAAAGCAAGGTATATATAATGCAGGATCATTTTGATTAATTGTCACATTTTAATGTGCTTAACATTGCTACATTCATTAATTCTCTTGTGATATTAGGCTTGTGCAGATTCCGGTTACGGACGAAGCTTGTTCGAAAGGCTAACATTATTAAGACATCCTAGGCACCTTTTGAATATACAGTACAGGATGCATCCATCAATAAGCAGATTCCCAAATTCTTCGTTCTACCTTGGGAAGATACAAGATGGATCTAATGTGAAGGAACCGAGTTACGAGAAATGCTACCTTCCAGGGGGTCCTATGTTTGGTCCCTATTCATTTCTTAATGTGAATGGTGGAAGGGAATTCTCAGATGATGTTGGACGTAGCAAGAAGAATATGGCTGAGGCTTCCATTGTGCTGAAATTGGTGCAGAATCTTCACAAAGGTAACCTTACGACTAGAAGTTCTTCTAGCTTGCCACTACTTGTAAGGGTTCTTCTTTTCTACTTCATCTGCTAATTAAAGGTTGTATCTTTTGATGCACAGCATGGAGTAAATCAAAAGATAAGCTTTCGATTGGAGTTATATCTCCATATGCTGCACAAGTTGGTGAAATTCAACATAAACTCGGTGGTAGATATGAAAAAATAGCTGGATTCTCAGTAAAAGTTAGATCAGTTGATGGTTTCCAAGGCGGGGAGGAAGATATCATAATCATATCGACAGTGAGATCCAATAGTAGAGGAGCAATTGGTTTCCTTTCCAATGGACAAAGAGCCAATGTTGCTCTTACAAGAGCCAGGTGAGTTTGCAGTCTTTGCCTGTTTCCTATTGTGTTTCTGTTTTCTGTTGATCACTTGTATATTTATTTACATATATATATAATATTCAGGCATTGCATGTGGATTCTGGGGAATGAAACAACCTTATTGAATAGTGGATCAGTCTGGGAAACGTTAGTGCTGGATGCTAGAGCCAGAAATTGTTTCTTCAATGTTACACTTGAAAGTTTGGGGAAGGTTACTGTTTATCCAACGGAGAGATGCAATGACGATGGTGGGCTTTGGAGGAAGTTAGATCTTCTTAAATTGTAGACACGCATGCTTGGAATCCAGAACAGTAAAGGGATGCTTCAGTTTTCAGTGGTAGAAGGCAATGACTTTTATGTTCATCATCAGACAGCCAGTTTGATCAAATTTCATGCGTACTATCTTGCTTTGTAGGATCTTTTGTAATTTATATGGTTAAGTTGTTGTGACACTTTTTCTTGAGTCAGATACTGGTTTTAATTACAACTTTCATTTTTATTACATTGTTTCCTTTTATTATTTTTAAAACTACATTCTCTACAAAACATTTTTAACTTGAAGATTAGATTTCGTTGTCGAAATTTATTCATTAATCGTTCAAACTCTATAACACCAATTCAAAAAATATACGTTAAGCGTATTAATATATTGTAAATCGGCTGTTAGTAAAGCTAGTATTATATTTGGAAAGTTGCTACTACTAGTTGATTGCATCAGCCAACGAAAGCAAATGAAGCCACTAAATCTGAATCACAAGGGCTCCTTTCTGAGCTATAAATGATTCTAAGAAGAACCATACAAACCAACGATTTCGAGAGCAAGTCAAGTGAATGTTTTTTGTTTAACTTAAATCATGTTGAAAAAGTTGTTGGAGGCTCTGCTGCAGAGGCCAGAGTGAACTACTAGTGTTGAAGCGGTTCTCATTATTGGGGTGTTTTATTTATATATCTTGACAGTGTAATTCAAGTGCATTACAAATCAATCAAGTGAATATTCTAAACTCTCGGGACAGGGGCTAGGATATTCTCGATCCTCGATAAACATTACGGTGTCGATTTTCTTGCTCTTCAGTTTTATCAAATTCGCGAGAGAAACTAGTAACTTGGAACGCAAGAAATCGAAATCAAATGATCTATATTATCGAACTCGATCTGTATATCTTTAGTCTGATCTGATTTTACACACTGTATATTCTATTCGATTGCAGTGAATACACTAGTCAGACAATTTTCTTCGTTAAAAGAAGAGCCAAAGTAATTGGCCTTTGAAATGGACCTTTTCAAGTCCAACCAACCCAATCAAATCGTGAACATAAACAAACAACTATTGGGCGGGTAAGTACACTTGTCCCTCCTCTCTGCACGCGTCTCTTCCGCTTCCAGAATACACAACGATTTTTTACAACTTCCCATAACCTGCACAACTTCCATCGAGACGAAGAAGAAGAAGAGTCAAGACCAAACTCTAAATATCACCCCGTAAGGAAAGCTTGAAGCAGCATTTTGTGCCTACTGCTGCTGCTACTAGGTAGGAGGCTGCTCTGTCTAATTTCCTGATGAAAATCTGTAGTAAACCTACCTTCGTGAAAATATGGTATGGATTTGGTGCTTATTATGCTACTTTTACTGCAGGAACTGTAGAAGTCGAAGTTCAAAGTGTTAGAGACGACGGTAATAAGATGATTACGGGGAAAGATAACGACGCTTCCCTCTGTTTAAGGATGCTGATCACCTGCTAAGGAAGTTTTGAAGCAGCCTTTTCTGTAGTACTACTATCTACTAATGCCATTATCTATCTGCTACGTCAGTTGTGCGGGAACAGTAGAAATTACAGTCGATCTGATTTCAGAAGTGTAAAATGACTAGTTGGAGTTCAGGCAACGAGAAAGAGTATATTCGTATGCTTGAAAATTCGTTCGTGAATACTTTGTTCTCATGGTCACTTGAGGATATTTATGATGAACAACTATTCCAGGTCTTTCTGTCTTCTTCACCTTATTCTCAGTTTTGTTTTCCTTCTGCATGATGATCCTACTTTCCAACTTACAACTAACTCACCATCCTTCAATATTCTTCATGAATCATATCCAAAGCTGTTGATCAACACTATTTGTAAGTGTTTCATCACTTGTTCCTTTTTCTGTGCAGGTACCCAAGCTTCCAAAGCAGTTCGAATCAGCTGAACAGTATTTTCGTCCTTATGTGCTTCCTTTGCTGGAAGAGACAAGAGCTGAACTTGAGTCGGCCTTGGAAGTCATCTCCAAAGCACCCTTTGCTAATGTAAAACGTTTTGGAGAGTGCAAACCTTATAATACTTTTTCGTATGATGTCTCCGTTGGTGACTGGAAAAACCGTAATGGTAGCTCTGGAAATGATCCTTATAGGACATTGCCTGGTGATATTGTTGTTTTTGCGGATGCTAAACCGGAAACATTTTCGGATTTGCAAAGGGTGGGACGTCGCTGGTCCTTTGCAGTTGTCACTCGCATTTCGGACGATGATGATGATGTTAATGAAATGCCAACCGCGGAGTTTAAAGTCCGAGCTTCAAATGACTTAGAAACTGGAGATGGAGTTCCTGAATCCATGACTGTCATTTACTTGATAAATATTATAACCAGCCGTCGTATTTGGGTTTCACTGCACATGTCAAAAAATTTGAATGTAATAAAAAAAGTGCTTTCTGAAGACACTTTGGTAAGACATTCCCCTTTTGTTTTTGCTTGTGTGATCTAATGGCTTTACTACTGTACATATTGCTTAAACTATACTAATGTACTTCTTTTTGAGTTTTCAGGGAAATGCTAACTGCAGTGTTTGTTACAACCAGAGTGATTCAGATCTGGATATTGGGTTTTCCAACCTGAATTTGTCACAAAAGGAAGCTGTTATTGCTTGCGTTCGGAGAGCTCGTTGTAATCATGTGTCTGGTTTGCAGCTTGTCAAGGGTCCTCCTGGTACAGGGAAGACCAGTACAGTGAGTAGTTTGCTGATTGCACTTTTGCAAATGAAGTGCAGGACGCTTACTTGTACACCAACCAACGTTGCAGTCAAAGAAGTGGCATCTCGTGTCTTCAAGCTTCTCACAAAATCAGCCGAGAATGATGTTAACCTATGCCCTTTAGGGGACATTCTCATATTTGGTAATAACGATAGACTTAATATTGAAAATGGTTCAGAGATTGAAGAATTATACTTGCAGCATCGTGTTAAAAAGTTTGGAGAGTGCTTTGGTTCTATAAGTGGATGGCAGTACTGCCTCAGCTCTGCTATAGACTTTCTGGAGAATTCTGTCGACCATTTCCATGTTCATCAGGAAAATGCAAGGATGAATGCGCATGGGAAAGAACTCCAGCAGAATGACAAAGAAACAAACGGAAGCGGGGAAAAGGAGTACACATCATTTGTAGAGTATGCAAGATATAGATTCTGCTCAATTGTGTCTGCATTCAAGAACAGCATGATTACTTTGTGCACACACCTTCCGGCAGGTTATATGGGGGAGGAAATCATTGAAGAGTTCAATTCTCTTACGGTGTTACTGGACTCCTTCCAAAGTTTGTTATTCTGCGATATTCTACTGTCAAATGAGTTGGAGCAGCTTTTTGCTCGTGCGGGGTTATTTGAAGATACATCCAAATGTTTTACTGCTTCATCCAAGGAACTCTGCTTTGAGAGGACCCGGTGTATTTCTGCATTGAAATCTCTCAATAGACGTCTACGGTTTGTTGAATTCCCAACTGTCAAGAACATGAATGATATTCAAAAGTTCTGTTTCCAGAATGCTTCCCTCATATTCTGTACTGCATCCAACTCTTACAAGCTACATTCAGTGAATATGAAGCCTTTTGATGTGTTGGTGATAGATGAAGCAGCTCAATTGAAAGAATGCGAGTCCACCATACCGCTACAGCTTCCTGGTATAAGACATGCCATTCTGATTGGAGATGAATGCCAGTTACCAGCCATGGTCCGAAGCGAGGTACCCTATGCTGAATCCTGATTTGTAACTACAATTGCTCTTTCCAAATTGTCACTCTTCCTGTAGTAATTAAAGCATTCCATATGATCTCTTAACATTGTTTTCTTGAACAGGCTTCTAAGGAAGCTGGGTTCGGAAGAAGCCTTTTTGAAAGGTTAACTTTGTTATACCATCCTGTGCACCTATTGAACATTCAATACAGGATGCATCCTTCCATTAGCCACTTCCCCAATTCGATATTCTACTCTGGTACCATACAAGATGGGGATAATGTCAAAGCCCCAAGGTATCAGAAGAGCTATCTACCAGGTGCAATGTACGGCCCCTACTCATTTTTGAATGTAAATGGTGGTAGAGAAGAAAAGGACGATGTGGGACATAGTTGGAGAAATATGACGGAGGTTGCCATAGTTCTGAAATTGCTGAAGAATCTTCACAAAGGTATGTATTCCAAACGGACCATCCTTTTTCACGCAAATGGTTCAAACTGTTACAATATTGTTCAAGACTTTCTGAGATTTCATGCATACAGGTTGGGGTGGAACTAATCGTAAGCTATCCATTGGTGTCATATCTCCATATTCTGCTCAAGCAATCGCCATCAAGAAAAACCTTCCCGCAAAGTATGAAAGCACAAGCAGTGGTGGGTTTTCAGTGAAGGTTAAGTCAGTTGATGGCTTTCAAGGTGGTGAAGAGGATGTTATAATAATATCAACTGTGAGGTGTAACAAGAGTGGTGCAATTGGTTTTCTGTCTGATGCTCAACGTACAAATGTGGCACTTACAAGGGCCAGGTGATCATTGACTGTTTAATGGGAGTAATGTTCACTAGGTCCTCTACTTCTGATTCTCATTCATTGTTGCTTTCCATTCATTCCAATTACAGGCACTGTCTTTGGATTTTGGGAAGTGCAACCACCTTAATCAAGAGTGAATCTGTTTGGCAAAGATTAGTTTATGATGCCAAAGCTTTCAACTGTTTCTTTGATACTGATGAAGATCATAGCTTAGGAAAAGTTGTATTGGATGTGAAGAAACAGTATGATCAACTCGAAGACTTGATCGCTGGGGACAGCATACTCTTCCGAAATACCAAATGGAAGGTGATGTTTTCTGTGTTTTGTCTTAGTCTCACATTCTGATGTCTAGTTTCTTCTGTAACTAATAAGTTCCCTTATGGATTCCTTTCAGATTCTGTTCAGCGATTACTTCAAAGTGTCCTTTGGAAGGCTGGCTAGTAAGCTAAAGATGGCTGTGCTAAACCTGCTATTGAGACTTTCTGATGGGTGGCGGCCGAAGAAGAGAAATGTGGATATACAGTGCGAACGGTCTTCTCACACCTTGAAGCAGTTTAAAGTTGAAGGTTTGTATGTGATATGTTCAATAGACATATCAAAGGAGGATACTGTGTACAGCCAGGTTTTGAGGGTGTGGGATTTACTGCCATTGGAAGATGTTCGGAAATTGGTTAACCGTCTAGAGGGAATATTTACAACATATACCGATGATTTCATCAGGCACTGTAATGAAAAGTGTTATGTGGGGTATGTCTCAAAATTTAAATTTATCTCTATTTTATTAGCTTCTAATATTCTAAACTAAGAGTGTACTTTAACCGGTACCCTATGTTCTTAAATTAGGGACTTGGAAATTCCAAGAACTTGGTCAGCTGCATTTCAGTTTACAAGATACAAAAGTAATGGCAATGATGAGACAGCAGGCGGTTCTACTGACCATGGTACGGAATGCTATGTCGAAAATGCAAGGGTTAGTGATAGCTTGTTGCTAATGAAGTTCTACTCATTATCTTCTGGGGTGGTGAAGTTCTTGCTTTCGGACAACGAGGGTAAGGAACTAGAACTTCCTTTTGAAGTAACTGAGGAAGAAGAAGAGGTGATCATGTTTCCCAGAAGCATGTTCATATTGGGAAGATCTGGTACTGGTAAGACAACTGTTCTTACCATGAAATTGTTCAAGAAGGAACAACTTTATCATATGGCTGTTGATGGTTTACAAGAAGGTAGAGTCGTCGAGAATAGTTTGAAGGATGACAATGTTATTCAAGAGCCTAAAACAGCTTTAAAGCAGTTGTTTGTTACTGTCAGTGGTAAATTATGCCATGCCATAAAGCATCACGTTTCGCAGCTGAAAAGGTATGCCCATTGATTTTTTCTTTGATCACAAAAATGAATGAGATTATATTCTGATCTTAAATTTTTTGTTCTTGTGAAGCTTTGCCTCTGGTGGGAATTATTCAGGTGAAAGTAGTGGAGCTAATATGGTGACTATTGATGACATGGTACAGTTCAAAGACATTCCAGACTCATTCGTCGAAATACCTCCATATGTGTTCCCTATTGTTATCACCTTCTTCAAGTTCTTGATGATGGTGGATGGGACAATAGGAAATCCATATTTCGAGAAATTTCCTGAAGCAAGACAATTTCTGCATGCCAAATCAGGGAGTCTAGGTTCACTTGGCCTACAAGCATTCATTAAAACAAGGGAGGTCAGCTATGAAAGGTTTTCTTCAACCTACTGGCCACATTTCAATTCCAAGTTAAGGAGCAAGTTTGAACCGTCAAGAGTTTTCACAGAGATCATGTCTCATATTAAAGGTGGACTACGTGAAAGCTGGTCTTCAGATTCTATCATCAGCCAGCCAGAGTATATCCAACTTTCTGACAGCCGTACCTCCAGTTTGAATGTACAACAAAGAGAGATCATATATCAGATATATGAGACTTATGAGAAAATGAAGCTGGAAAGGGGCGATTTTGATTTGGCTGATATCGTTATTGATCTTCATAGGCGACTTAGAAGTGGTAAATATAAAGGCGAGTTCATGGATTATGTCTACATTGATGAGGTCCAAGATCTGACGATGAGACAAATAGCCATCTTCAAGCACGTTTGCAGGAATGTGGATGATGGATTTGTCTTTTCTGGTGATACGGCGCAAACAATTGCACGAGGTATTGATTTCAGGTTTGAAGATATAAGGTCTCTTTTCTTCAATGAGTTTGTTGGTGATGCAAGGAAGGTGAAAGGTGAAATTTCAAAAATTTATCACTTGAGTCAAAACTTCAGAACACATGCTGGTGTTCTCAAGTTGGCTCAAAGTGTAATTGACCTTCTATATCATTTCTTCCCCTCGTCTGTTGATAAACTAAGCAACGAGACCAGCCGTATATTTGGTGAAGCCCCTGTTTTGCTTGAAGCTGGAAGTGATGAGAACGCGATAATGAAAATATTTGGAAACAAGGCTGAAAATCAGTTTGTAGGATTTGGAGCACAGCAAGTGATCTTAGTTCGAGATGATAATGCCAAACAGGAAGTTTATACCTGTGTTGGAAATCAAGCTCTTGTCTTGACAGCTGTGGAATGCAAAGGGTTGGAGTTTCAGGTTAGTTGTGTATGTTCTTTTGAAATTTGGTGGTTCAATTTCTTATTGTTTCAAAACATGCCCTACAGGATGTACTGCTCTACAACTTTTTTGGCTCATCTCCGTTGGGAAATAAATGGCGAGTGGTCTATGATTACATGGTGAACCAATGCTTACTTGATCGAACCATGTCCCGGTCCTTTGCTAGGTTTGATCTTTCAAAGCATAATATCATGTGCTCTGAGTTGAAGCTGTTATATGTTGCAATAACTCGAACAAGGCAAAGATTGTGGATATGTGAAAATGAACAAGAATTTTCAGAACCCATGTTTGACCTATGGAAGAAGAAGGGTCTTGTCCAAATACGAAAACTTGACGAAGAACTTGCACAAGCAATGCAAGTAGCTAGCAATCCTGAGGAATGGAAAGCTCAAGGATACAAGGTTTAATTATTTCCGAGCTTCTACCTATCAGTTCTATATATTAGTCCATACTTGCTATGTTTTTTGCAAGAATGATAACGTTTTGTTTTGTCTGTTTCGTTCAGCTTTTACGTGAGGGTAACTACGAAATGGCAACTGTGTGTTTTGAGAGAGCAGGGGATGAATATGGGGAAAAGTTGGCCAAGGCGGCTGGACTTAGAGCATCTGCTGATATAATGCAGAGTTCAAATCCCGAGGAAGCGTCCGTTGCCCGAAAACAGGCTGCTGATATTTTCGAGTCAATTGGGAAAGCTGATTTCGCTGCAGAATGCTTTTACATGCTGAAAGACTACGACAAAGCAGGTTTGAAAAGCTGTTTCCTGACTCAGGAAAAAAATATTTGTCTATATCTTTCCATCTATGGAATAATAATTATATTTTTGCTCCATAACTTTTGATATGATACCTCAGGTAAACTGTATCTGCTGTGCGGAGAATCTGCAAAACTGAAAGCTGGAGAATGTTTTTGTCTTGCTGGATCTTACAAGCTAGCAGCCGATGTTTACTTTGATGCAAGCAATTTGTCCAGATGCCTGTCTGCTTGCACAGAAGGAATGCTTTTTGAGGAGGGCCTTCTCTATATCCAGCAGTGGAAAAAATCCGGCATTGGAGCATCAAACTCAGCAGTAAATAAAAGCAGCAGTGAATTGGAGAAGATAGAACAGGAATTCCTGGAGAGGGCTGCACTCCATTACAACAAGAAAGAAGATAGAATATCCATGATGAGATACGTCAAGGCGTTTGACTGCCTTGAATCTGCAAGAACTTTCTTAAGGTCCTTGGGTTGTGTGGATGAGCTGCTCTCATTGGAAGAAGAAAATGGAAACTTTGTAGAGGCAGCAGACATTGCAAAATATAAGGGTGAAGTTGTAAAGGAGGCTGATTTTCTTGGCAAAGCCAAACATTATAAAGATGCATCAGCTCTGATTATGTCTTATGTCCTTGCTACATCTCTGTGGTCATCTGGAAGCAAAGGGTGGCCCTTGACGCAGTTTGAACAGAAGAAACCACTTTTGGAGACAGCAAAGTCCTTGGCCAAAATTGAATCTGAGCAATACTTTAACTTTGCTTCTATACAGGCTGAGATACTGTTGAACTTGGATGCTTCCCTATTGGTGTTGCAACAACATCTAGCTGAATCCCAGAGGCAGAAGAGAATCGGTAGTCAGATTTTATCAGCCCGAAAACTGGTTGATGCGCATCTTCGGCTGCACAATTCAAAGTATGTTTGGGTACAACAACAAATGTTTCTTGACGTTACAAAGATGTCAGCAGATGAACTAATTTCGCCAAAGGATGCATCTCTTGAAACCCTTGCTCATTGTTGGACTCTATGGAAAAACCAGATTTCGGACATGGTGAAGTTTCTTGAGGATGTTGTTGGAAGGAAAGACATTGTTGTTGATCTGACTTCTGGATATGGTGAGTTTTGCCTCGATTTCTTTGGTGTTAGAAGGTGCTACCATAATGGGAACCCAATGTACTATGTACTACTAATGAACAATGATCATCATTGGATAACAGTCATGGATAGCAAATTTCTATGGAGAAATGGGGAGCTCACCTGCATAGATGTCAAGCAGTTCTTCTCCTTAGCAAGATCTTATTGGTCCTCAGAATTGCTTTCAGTTGGCGTTTCACTGCTGGAAAAACTTGAATCCTTGTACAGCTTCTCTTCTAAGAGCTCAATATTGCCTTCATTCGGTGTGATCAAGTGCTCGCTTCATATCAATGAGGTTGCTCACTTTCTGTTGAACTCAAATTTCCTTGACCCTGTCCCTGATAAGAATGCACTAGAGAGACATATCATACTTGCATCTTCAAACTTGTTTGGTTGCTTGTTTCCAGTCGATTGGAGAGATTCAGGAAACGAAATGATGTTATCTTTCCGAAGAACTGAGGTATGCAGAAATTTCCTTAGAGGATCTGTTGTCAGAATTTTAAGTTCAATGAGCAGTCTGTCTTATGGGCAACTGGGAAGGATGGCAGTAATGATCCTTGGTTCTCATCATGGATCAGTTGTTACTACGGACACGATAAGTCGGGATGTGTACTCATCGTGGAGCAAATTGATAAGTTGTCTTTTGGAAAAGCAACCTGACTTGGCGTGTGTTCTTCATGGAGCTCTAATTGACACTTACAACATCAACTGGAGGAAAGTCGATGATTATATTTCACCTGCTTGTTTCCTTTACCTTTTGGAACGTCAGCTCATACTTGTTTCAGCTATCAAAGGTTTCTTCATCACTTCCAAATCCACCTTCGTAGAGTGGCTAATTAACCAAGAAGGCAGAAGTGACAGTATCTTCACTAATTCAAAGTCATACCCCCCTGGAATGATTCATCAGTTTGTTCACTTTATCATTCGGGTTGCTCGTGAAATTCTTCTGGACAAGAAGAGCACAATGGACTGGATCAAAGCAACTCAAACGAATTCCCCAAATAGCTACGGAACCGTGGTCCTGAGACTAGTTGAAATATTATGCCTAGTTTATGCAAACTGTGGTGTGGGTCATGACTTGATTACTCACTTGCGTTCTTGGAAGCATGTTACTGACCAACTTCCTAGAGGATTCTACGATAAGCTCAAGGGGATAAGCGGGTGTAATGCGAGGAACGTTAACGTAAAAATAGTTGCTGAATCTTTCGAGCTGCTCGGAAATCCACTTGTGGTGGTGAGTCTTGGAGGAGACGTTTCACATGCCTTCTGTCCCAATGCTGTTTTTGTCAACATGACAAACTGCACTATTAGCATTGATGATATTCCACGATTGTTCCATCAAAATATTGAAGGAACAGAAGAAGCTGCAGAAGGAAGTGATGAGGGCCTGAAGCAAAATGAAGAAGAGGAGGGTAGCAGAACGACCTCTAATGCTGAAGGAAGGCTGGTACATGCCGAAGAGGAGGATGATAATGGTGATGATAAAGCTATTACTGAAATGCAAACTGATATCAAGCAAAAAAAAAGTGCAGCAGGAAACCAAGGAAATGGAAAAAAGAACCATAAGAAGAAAAACAAGAAGGGAAGCAGGAGGAAAAACTAGCTTAGTAAGGCCTCCAATTGGACTGCGTTATTTATATTTGCTTCTTTGTCGTGAGAGATCTTTTTTCTCGAAAACTCTACTTATCACTGCATTTTGGTTTTTGGTTCTGTCATATGTGGTAATCCAAGAACGTTCGAGTAGAATGACTCTTTCTTGTGGCATGAACAATTCATTCTCAGGCTTAGTGATGAGCTTGTGCCATTCTGGAATCGTTCATCTTATGAATTAAAAAGTTATGGCTCATTTCCTTTTCAACAGTGCTAGTTGTCCTACAATGCTGAGAATTCCATTTCCAGAATTTGCCTTTGCTTATATAACTCGAACCATTTAATTAGGTAGTAACTGGTAGTGTAAATGCATGTATACAACTTCAATGGGTTTGTTTCTCATTCTTTCTTGCCATATAATCTTTTATGATTTCCAAAGTCAAGCAATTGCAGAAAGTAAGAGATGGATTAATGGTTCCAAAGCATATGGTTACATCTTCTTGTAAGGTTTCTCTTGATTCAGCACTGGGGAAGCTTCAGTCATGTGAAAGTAAAAAATTGGTAGTGAGTATATTTATTATTAATGACGTTTGCCAGGTTTTTATCTCAGCTGTACTACATTGGATTATTGGTTGAATCATGGGTAGCAAGCAAGAGTATTGTCAATGGTAACATCATTCAAGCCAGACATGGAAACCATATTGCCAAGAATCTACAGAAATGTTTCAGACTTCACCTGTTTCATCAATAATAATTGTTAACTCTACCGTTCTAAAATGCAGAATCCAACCCTTGAGTTTGCTTTACAGTTTACAAGTAAGCAACAGAACCTCGAACTAGTTTGCTATGTGCTGCTTTTTATGCCAAGGATCACTGGCATTTGCTTGTAACCTGAAATTATTTTGCGACAACAAGAGATGAGTTATGCTCTCGATCCTCTCTATACAACCCTACACCTCAAACCAGGAAACTTCCTTCACTTGGTACCGCACTTCCATTTCCTTTTGGCTCATTTGGGACTCCCTTAGCACAATCTGCCATTTATAACAGGTTTCTCTCTCAACCGCTGCAAATGGCCTTGTGAGTTGTGAATCATTACCAAATTCAAGCTGTGTTCCAACTTTCAACCTGTTAAGCAATGATCAATAGGAAAGTAAGGGTGCTGGCCATGTTTTAAGATATACAGTACAAGCAACATATCATTGGGTTCTCTTCATATCGACAACAGGAGCGAGCATGCTAGAAAAAAGATAGCTGCCACACAAAATCATTTGATGTGAGAAGATCGGGAATACCATTACTCAGCTGGGTAGAAGTCGGTATCCTTGGGTGGACCATTTCTTAACTTATCTTGTAGATCCAATTGCTTTGGTACTACAAGCTCAGTTCCATTACCTGCCGCGGAAAAATATCTTTCTAGTACCATCTGCAACCAACAAATGAGACCAACAATTTATAAGAATAGAGGAATATAAAACTGAATCCAGTTTTTTATTGTGCAGAGAGAAAGGGAAAGAATTTTCCAGCTAGAGAGTATGGTATGAACCTAGTAAAACTGGTTATTATGTTAAATTTAAGACCATACTCTGTATGTCCTAAACAAGAAAGAAACTAAAAATAAGTTCATACCACGGCAGCATATGCGTCAATTTTCTTTTGCCGAGCTTCCATGGTGAGTCCCCTGAGATATTTAGCCAATTTCATAAGATATCTCATAGATCTTCATGGTTCGCACTTCAAGAAGTCACGGTTTTTGCAGAAACGCACAAATCCAAGTTTTAGAGACTTCACAAAAAAGTAGAAGCAGTGCAAATCGCTACAGTGTATTATATACTCCTCTCTGCCCGATCTAGTCTCTTTGGGAAGGAAAATGCTTCGGCGAGGGAATTACATGTTAATCATACGGCAAGTAGCATCTGCTGTGGTACCATGCTCATCTTGTAAGTATACTCTCCAACCCCTACACCATAGCACGTTTATTTGTCTTTGTGTAGGTGAGTAAAAGGTAAAAGCACAAGTAGCAGGAAAATGTGGAGTCTGAAATTTCCAGAACAGAGAGTCCAATGGATCATTCTAAGAGACATCGGCAACTCAAAAGATGATGACTTTGATGTGAGTATGCGACTACAAATCATCTTAAGGGAAAAGATGCAAGTGCATCTAATATTATGGCCTACTATCAACAAATAGAGGAGAAGTGATACAGTTTACCTTTCAGCAGCCCGGGCAGCAAATCTTCCAGCAACACTGCGAACTTTGTTGGACTGAGGGGTCTCCTTGCCGTCAGATGATCTGGGTAGTCCAATTATAAACTCATCTACCTCCTACGAATGAAAGAAAGTTTCAAATCACATTAATGCATACTCCAAAACACTTTCGCTTACATCGTTCTTCGGGTACGATTGTTTCATACCTCATCTTCTGCAATTTTAAGAAGCCGTAGCTCAAGCTGTTGTCCTCGCATTTCCAACACCTATAAACAGGTGATACTATCATCACAAACTAAATAACAGTTGAAAGAACAAGATCCAAGCATTAAACATTCAAATGGAGTTACCGTGAGAGGACGAACAATGAACCCTTTGCTGAGGGCAAGACCAGTGCGAGCCAATCCGAGATCCACTCCTAGACTGAACCCCCCTCTCCATTTTGGATCGTTCTTCCGGCGGAATGCATTTGGTGGAAGTTCCTCCACAGATAGAATCGCCTTTAACTTCCTCCAGTCATTGTGATTGCCAACCAATGACACATTTCTAGAGATGCTGGAGTTTTCACCAGTCTCTGGAATTGCATTAGCTCTCAGAGGAAGAAAATTCCGGTAACTCAGAGAATTGCTATAGCACAATGGACCCATTGTAGCACTAGACCACAATAACAACGGAGTGACCTGGAGTTCATACGGGAAAAAACAATTAGCCTGAGTAAATCGACGAGACAGAATCTCAACACTAATTTCACCTAAAAGACTGGTCTAATTGTTCGATGATTCATCTTATAGTCGAACTCAGGGCTAAGTGGCGCAGAAACAGAAAAAGACTGCAACTTTCCTAGGTGCTTGAGAGATTGTTTCAAGCACCCTGGAGAACTAGAAGATCCATTGGCACCCTACACTAACCCGAAAAACGAAAGTGAAAAAGACGACTGCTTTTTATCATTTCCTGGGTGTTCATGAATTTCCAGCAAACAAGGCAGCAGCACTGCATTAATGTTGAAGCAAAGATAAAACAGCCGGAAGGAATCAACTAATCCAAAACCGAAACAGACAAACGGAAGCATGGGAACCACCAAGACCAATGCGAGCGGTGAAGAAAGAAGCAAATTGTTGGAGATTTTATTGGAGGTGGAGGAGGAAACCCACCTTTTACTTTTTTCCAGAACGTTGCAATTGATTGATTAATCGAAGGTCGGCGATGTTCAGAACTTCACTCTCAAGACTCCCATTGAGAGCCGAGAAGATGTGACCATCAAATATAAGGGATTTATTCCGGCGACCGTTGAAGTCGGAGGAAGATAAGGGCGTCAATGTAGTTTCTTATATTAAATACGTAACAAAAAAATTATGACACGTAGATGTCAAAAAATATGACATGTACTCCATGTGGCATGCGGCCAGTCCAGTTCATGCCACGTCAACATTATTAAGCTTTTTGAATTCGATTCGTTATTTTTTAAGCGAATTTAAACTCAAATATGAATTGAAAATTAAAATTTGTATTTAGCTTATTAAATATTTTTAACGAGTTTAATTCGAATTCAACTCAAACTCCACTCATTAAAAAAATGGTGAATCTCAATACATGCAAATTCGACAAGCTGTCTTAACTAAGTGAGAATCTTTGATAGGTCTCAGGAAGTGATTTGCGTACAATTATAGCACTGATTACAATTAGTAAAGAAGCATTAAAAGCCAAAGCAACATTAAAAGAACTGGTAAATGCGAAAAATAGAAAATAAAAAAAATTAAAATAATAATTAATGGGTTGGGCTTGCGGGCGGCGGTAAACGATAGATGGGATCCAGTGCAGCGTAGGGACAATGCAAGGAGACTCCCGCCACTCATATACTCCCACGTGTCCTCTTTTCCGCCCCTGTTAATTTTCATTTTCTTCTATTTTCGTCATTTTTATTTTCCTTTTTCTCTCTTTTCTGTTCCTCTCTTTTCTCTCCTCCGTCTGCCTTTCCTCTTCTTCTTTTGTTTCTGCTTTTTCCTACTATCTTTAGCTCCCCGGCAGCTTCTCCAATTCCTCCCCCCAACTTATTAAATTCTCTCCATCTCATCCTTCTCCTTCTTCCTCCACCGCCCGACCACCACCACCGCCTCCGTCTTCGGCTACTTCTTTTGAGCCTTTTTCCTTATCCCGCTCTCGTCGCCTCTCCCTCCAGCGGTGCGTTAATTCCCTCCTTGTGTACTTTCCTTCTTTCTCAATCAGCTCCTGCATTTCAATTTTCCTGGCCTTGAATTCTCGAGATCCGTCTTTCGGCGTGTTGCTTTCTTTTTTCAATGTTTCCGGGGTGGGAGCTGCTGCTTGTTTTTAATTATTATTCGGCCTCCACGTTGACTTTTGTTAGTTTTTGGTTGAATTTTTCTGAATGTTAATTGATTCTATTATTTGTGTCGTTAACGGTAATCTTATGGGTGGATATGAGTGGAGTTGCAAATTGCAATACCTGTTATGAAGCTTCTTATACCGTTCGTGATTGCATTCATTGATGTCATGGAAGCTCGCGGTGGATTTCTGCTGGTGGCTCTGTTTCAAATTTTCCACCAATCTCTTGTTCTTCCTTGTTTCTTCTTTTTTGTTATTAATGAACATGACCGTTGTAGAGAATCCCCGTGGGCAATTAATGATGGATCTGAATTCTCACTCTTGAAACAGAAAGAGAGAGCTAGTTGGTCTCTCTTCCTTGGTTTCTTGCTAGCAGCAGTAAGGAATTCTGGAAGTTAATTGATAGACTGTGACCCAAATAGAACCTTTTCTGTGAACTTCGTCTTCTTAATTTTAGAACTAGATTTCTAAAAGAGTTGCCAGGAGTGATAAGTGCTTCATCATTCTTAAATGTTTTCCCACTTCCCACTGCCTTCATTCCCTTTCATGTTCCATCGTGCAATTTCATGTCTTTGGATGGAAATCATTCATGGATTCGTTAATGTCTTACTGATAGTAGTTCTTCGTTGCTGTTGTTAGTTGGTTGTTTTTGTCTCATTTTTTCCCTTGATTTCAGACATCATTGCGGCACTCGTTAATATTAATCTCTTCCCATGGAGGATGTAAAAGTGGATCAAGTTACACCTCCTGCTCCTGCGGAAGCTCCGCCACCACCCTCCCACAATAATGGACTTCGTCCTGATGATACATCTTTAGGCCCTCTTGCTAATGGAAACACAGAAAACAGTGGTTTCCCTTCTGATGTAGACAATCCTGGAGCATCAGGCGTACAAGATGTTGCCCCAAGCCAGGTTTCTTCTGTCAAATATGCACTTCCTTCAAATTTAGGTTTAGATGAATGTCAGTTGGCACCCAAGACAAGCTCTCCACTTTTAGAGGATAATAAAAAAGATTCAGGTTCTGAAGCAGTTGGAAATTCGTCCAATGGGCCTCAAACTCAATTGGACAATAAAGCAGCTGTGGGAAATCAATTGCGTGTAGCTCCTGTGACTGAAACCTTGTCTTTGTCGTCTCCAGATGGAAAGCAAAATCCAAACGGTGCTGAACTCAACCAGAACTCTTATGTTGCTTCAGAAGCAGTAGATACGACTAGTTCGACTCACAGTCCCCTTATTCAGATGGATGATACTGCTTTAAAGCTCATTCCTACGTCTACCGAAGCTCAGAAATCTGAAGTTGCTGGTTCTATTGAGAGTCCTCTTGTTGAGATAATGGAAACTCCCCTGGCCCAGGATCCCTTTGATGCCCAGAATGCGCTTCTTCAGACTGAGGACATGGTACTAGTCCCTTCTGCTCAGAAGGTATTGATAGATTCTCAGGAAAATGATGAGACAGTGCAGAAATCGTCTGCTGCTCAGCCATCTGAAGGTACCTCTTCAGTGGGCAGTCAATCCAGTCATGTAGATGATAGCACTGTACCGGCTGCTTCCTCTCCTAAACAGAAGGCGCAAGCTAATGAACTTTCTCTGCCTCCTGTAAAGATCAGGCTGGAGTCCGATCTTCCCGGTTCACCACTAGCTAGGATTATAAACCCTGCCACCACTAGAACACCTAAATCTGGCGATTCAACTAAACTTCCCAAGCCGACTGACTTGAACAGGGGAATCATCGATACAGCAGCACCTTTTGAATCTGTTAAACAAGCTGTTTCGAAGTTCGGGGGAATTGTTGATTGGAAAGCACATAGAATGCAAACGGTAGAGGTAAGAATATGTGCATTTTGTTTAAGTATCCAACTAACAAACAAGAGCTTTTTTTTGCATCTTGTCCCACAGCGTTCTCACACACTCTTCATGGGTTTTTCAGAGACGCAAGCTTGTAGAGCAAGAACTAGACAAGTTACAGGATGAGATGCCTGAGTACAGGAAGAGGTCAGAAGCTGCAGAAGAAGCTAAGACTAAAGTAATCAAGGAGCTGGACAGTACTAAGAGGCTTATTGAAGAGCTTAAACTCAATCTTGAGAGGGCACAAACAGAAGAGCATCAGGCAAAACAGGACTCTGAGCTTGCCAAGCTTCGAGTCGAAGAGTTGGAACAGGGAATTGCTGATGAGGCTAGTGTTGCAGCCAAGGCACAACTCGAGGTTGCTAAATCAAGACATGCAGCAGCAGTTTCAGAACTGAAGTCCGTCAATGAAGAGTTGGAAGCTTTGCGCAAGGAATATGCTTCTTTGGTCAATGAGAAAGAAGATGCCACGAAGAAAGCTGAGGAGGCTGTCTCTGCATCCAAGGAAGTTGAGAAGACAGTTGAGGAGCTCACTATTGAGCTAATTGCGACAAAGGAATCTTTGGAATCTGCTCATGCTGCTCATATGGAGGCAGAGGAGCATAGAATAGGAGCAGCCATGGCCAGGGAGCAGGATGCAGTTTATTGGGAGAAGGAGTTGAAAAAGGCAGAGGAGGAGCTCCAGAAGCTTAACCAACAGATTCTTTCAGCAAAAGATCTCAAATCAAAACATGATGCTGCTTCTGCTTTGCTTGTTGATCTGAAGTCTGAATTGGCAGCTTACATGGAGTCTAAGTTAAAAGAAGAAAGTACCGAAGAAGGTAACGGAACTATGCAAGAGAAGAAAAATCATACTGAAATTCAAGCGGCAGTTGCTTCGGCTAAGAAGGAACTTGAGGAAGTGATGCTCAACATTGAGAGAGCAAATGCAGAAGTGAACTGTTTAAAGGTGGCTGCCGCCTCATTACAGGTGGAGCTTGAAAAGGAAAAATCTACTCTTGCCACGATCAGGCAGAGAGAAGGAATGGCATCAGTTGCGGTTGCTTCTCTTGAAGCCGACATAGACAGGACCAAATCCGAGATAGCGCTTGTTCAAATGAAGGAGAAAGAAGCACGGGAGAAAATGGTGGAAATCCCCAAGCAACTGCAGCAAGCTGCACATGCAGCCGATGAAGCCAAATTACTTGCTCAACAGGCTCGTGAGGATCTTCGAAAGGCAAAAGAAGAGGCGGAACAAGCACAGGCTGGGGCATGTACTATGGAAAGCAGATTGCTAGCAGCTCAAAGGGAGATCGAGGCTGCAAAGGCTTCTGAAAAGTTGGCATTGGATGCCATTAGAGCCTTGCAAGAAAGTGAATCAGCTCAAACTGGAGGAGATACAGATTCCACGAACGGGGTAATACTTTCCCTTGAGGAGTACTATGAACTCAGCAAACAAGCTCACGAGGCAGAGGAGCAAGCTAATGAGAAGGTGGCAACAGCTATTGCTCAGATCGAGTTAGCCAAGGATTCCGAGTCCAAAACTTCAAAGAAGTTGGAAGAGGTGAACAAAGAGCTAGCTGCTAGGAAGGAAGCTCTAAGTGTTGCGATGGACAAGGCCGAGACTGCCAAGGAAGGGAAGTTGGGTGCAGAACAAGAACTGAGAAAATGGAGGTCTGAAAATGAGCAAAAACGAAAGGCTGGTGAATCTGCTCATGGGGGTTCAAACAACACTAAGAGCCCTAGAGGGAGCTTCGAAGGGAGCAAAGAACCAACGACCGGTGCTGACTACGATATGTCTAAGCAAGAAACCCCTGCAAGCCCCAAGGTGGGAAGTAACACCGAGTCTGAGCCCTCGCCGGATGTAAAGTCGACAAAGAAGAAGAAGAGATCAATGTTCCCACGATTCCTCATGTTTCTTACAAGGAGAAAGTCGCATTCTTCCAAGTAAGGGTAAGAACCAGCCCATTTGCTGCTGTGATATTTATACGTATATTTATATTCGTCTCAGGTGGGTTATATATTTGAATGCGGAAATTACAGAGGTATAAAAGTTATCTTCCTCGTTGAATATAGATGTGAATTACTACTCTTTGTGTATGATAAAGATACCTGGGAATGTACATGAAGTGGGAAGCAAAGGGATTTTGATTGCTGGTTTTGGGCTGAGATAATAATGTGGTGTTGTAGTTTCTTTGTGGTGAGGATCCATAATAATGTGGCTACTGTCTGTATAGGAGGGATGCATTTTGAGGGAACAAACAAATCTTTTGTAAAGTTGTGAGAAATTTGGTGCAAAGTTCGAATCTTTTTTCTTTCTCCTGGTACAAGTTGTATTTGTCTTTCTTTGATTTGTATACATTGGTCAATGTCGATTCGCAATGTTGAGTTCGAGTGAGGAAACTACGAGGATGCGCTCGGGTATCATAGATCGATTAGCTAGTAGTGTGATTGTCATGTTGGTGATAAAGATTGATTATGGCAGAAGAGAATACATATTGTCATAAGAATCGTGATAGTCCAAAAGAAGTACAGTTGGAAGTCAGCATCATTTCTTAGAAGCTCCAGAATTTGAGTGTGTTGTGAATAACATAAAGAAGGAAGGATATGAGAAATGATATAATCAAGTAAGGCTTTTATTTGCACTTTGTTTGCCATTACATCATCAACCTATCTTCTTTCTCATAATCTAGTAACAGTAAACATACCATATTTGTGATTTTTAAAATTTGGATTTCTAAAACTAAACCCTAAACCCTCTCCCTCTTTTGCAAACCCTACACCCCAAACCCCTGCAGCCGTCCAACTTTTTCAATGGGGTGCTGACCCGTTTGGTTTTTGGTCTGGTCGAGCTGTTGACCCATTAGGTTCTAGGTTCGTTTAGGTATTCGACTAGGTATCTGACTTTGCCGCTCTACAACTTTATTGTTGGTAGCATAAGGAACATCGCTTATGAAGAATTTGGTATAATCAACATTGTCACCATTATCATCTCGAGAAACTCCCTGCAAAAAGTATATGAAAAGAATATAATTAATTGTATCGATCATCTAAACATGTTTATTTAATTCGTTTAAACATTTCATTTCAATAACTAAACTTATCAAATATATTCCGAGCGAGAAATGAAAGGGTTGCTTGTCGTATTACTCATGACAAGCTCCTTACTATACGTTGATGATGCTGAAAATTAACAAACAATTAAAGTAATAGCTAGAAAATTATAAAATTAGAATTGACAACCCGTTCAAAATTTTGGCAAATTTTTTATTTTTTACCTTTGCAAAAATGGCTAAGACTGGTGGTAAAAATTAAGGTAATTTCTTTTTAATTTAAGGTGACGAATGAATATAACTCCTCCCAAGTTTAAGTGACTAAAAATGCTATTAACCCAAATACAAGTACCAAATTTAGAGAGAGAAAAGAAGATCGAAAACGCTCCACGTTGGCAAAATTTGGTATTGGAGAACGAAGAATAAAGATTGCTCTCTGGTCTTTTCGTTCCTCCGGATCCAAATCCCTAGAGTTTGTGGTGATGGTGGTGGTGGTTTAGCTACTATACAAGTTTATTTGTCTCCGCCGTCGGCCGCCGAATCGGGATAAATTTTTCCCACTTGACTACCCAACGACCGCGACGATCGGGTTCAGGTTGAGTTCCTCAGCGACTCCGTCTTTCCTACATCTCATTTGTTTTCGCTTCCGATTTTCGGTATATCGCTATGAAGATGATTAACCCTAAATGTTCCCGTAATTAGGAACAGGGGCTTGGTAAGTGTCATTTGTTTGTGCTTTCCTGTTTCATTAGATTATAGTAAAATTCTGCATTTGAAATTGGACCTTGACCTCTGATCAAAGGATTATTGGGGCCATCGAGCTTTTTTCTCAATATGGCTCTCATAGAGATGCCACTGAATTATAGTTCTTCATGTCATGTTGTACATGGTTATAAGCTCCGGCTAAGTATTTCTGGCGTGATTTGTTTTCAGTTACTCTTGTCCAATTACTGGATACCGAAATGGATTTGTTGGAGATGTGGGCAATCTTCGGGCCAGGGGTGGCAGGTGCTGTCTTTGGAGCTGGCTGGTGGTTTTGGGTCGATGCTGTGGTTTGTAGCTCAGTTCAAGTATCTTTTGTCCATTACCTTCCTGGTATCTTTGCATCATTCGCGGCCCTGATGTTTAACTGTGTTAGAAAAGAGGATATCGATTACTCTCCCTACGATGAAGGCGAATGGAGACTGAAGCTGTGGTTATTCTTCGCATACGTTGTGTCCTTTGTTTCACTAGCTGCGTCAGTGGGTTTGTTGATACAAGATTCCATCGTCAAGGACGGGCCTTCAGTATGGGCAGGAACAGCAGGTGTTTTGCAGTGTGTCTTTGTCCTGATAAGTGGGTTGATCTACTGGACATCACATTCGGAATGACCGATGCTGTAGATAAATACCAGATCAGCAATGGCAATATGTGCTTCTGGTGGTTTGAGATTAAGAGAATGTGAGGCTTGCCCAACCAGTGTGCTTTTTTATTTGTCTTTGTCTGATTCTGTGAATGTACTGATCAACTTGTGTAAATGTCAACATTGTGCAAACAATATTATGGCGTATCAGCTGATAGATCGTTGCAAGCTCATGTTATTATTCAGAATGTGTCCGGTTTGGTAGATGTATGGTCCGTACGAGTCCCGATCACGAGAAAGCAGCAAATTTTTTAAGCGGGAAACCACCCTTCGGAGAAGGTACTCTCTACTTGTCACGTACTTGTCTAGACAATACATGTGTATGTGTAACTATAATCGTGCATACACATTCTGTTCAAACACACATACACACTTGTACACTAGCATAATACACAAAGGCAGAGTTTCCTTTTGTAGTCGCTTTTTACATGCATTTGATTTTGTAGACGGCTAGACTGTATATGTTGTGTACATCTGTATCTATATGTGTACTTCTGTACACATATATAAACAAGTACACTACTGTGGCAGAGTTCGTGGCCGGCTGTCAGAGTTCGCTTTAGACTCGTTTTAACATGTCTTCGCTTTTTGTAAACAGTAAACATATTTTTGTACACATACTTGTGTACATGTGCATTGTATACGAGTAGAAAACCCATGTGCACTTGTACGCACACATACACAAAGCAGATACACTGTGTCGGAGTCTAGTGGTTGGTGGAGGGAGGCGGATGTTAATAGTGGTCGGCAATGGGTAGAATGCTAGTATTCACCACTTCGACTGTTGAAGCCAACTGAATATCGTGCAAGGTTGGTCCAGTGGCAATCCATGACACAGCTCAAAGCAGAGAAAACAACTGGCTCGTGTTCGGAGAACCGCAGTCTCTGGCAGAAGAGTAAACGTATACAGAGGATGATGGTGTTAAGTGTAAGCTGCCAGGCCCTTTAATTTATTTACCAATGACAGCTCTTCCTACGCTTATATTTGACAATAAAAATCATGATTTTTAAAAAAGTTAAATTAAAATTAATATAAAAAAGAATTTCTATTGGAATCATAATTTCCAACCAATTTCATGAGAAAAATAACCTTTATTTTTTTTTAATTTTTTCCAACCTCAACTCAACCATTTTGTATTATTTCAATTTAATTTTTCTATGAATCATGATTCCAATTCCAATCGTCAAACATAGCATATAATATTATAAAAGACACGGATAAAATAAATAAATAAATGTTGTAAATAGACACAACCAAAAGATGGACTGCACATGCAAGAGCCCCTCGTGTGCCTTATTTCTTCTTTTGTTCCAGATTTGAGCTACTAAATCTCTACTCAGAACACAAGAGTAATGAATTGAATCAGTCCTCATTTTAACTGGAACTCAAACATTGAATCCCTCTGCCCGGAGGCAAACACGATGCGCCTCAATCCATTTTGCACAAGCAGATTCACCGTGCTCCACTATGCATTCGTCTCGCAGCTTCTTTGTATCAGGGCAAGCACAACAGATTTTCTTCTTTGGCTTCGCGACTGCTTGTTCAGCGCCCTGTTGTGACCCTGACGAACCTGAGGCAGGTGCAGAGTTCTGCAAAGCGAGCCCACCCATTCTATGCGAAGTTGGTTCGACAGTAAAAACCTGAAACTGTCAGCGAATGATTCCAACGGTTACAAGTCTGGTATAATCAAGTCCCACAAGCGAATACAAGCATCCACTATTGCTTTATGACAAACACATGAAGTTGTGTCAAAGGGGTCGTCACACTACTTCAAGCTCTCTCAATCCATGTACATATTTTCACTCCATATCGGGGAAAGGAAGCTAATCTTTTGAAACAAATTGACCAAATTACTCTGAATCGTTTACCTACATAGCCAGCATATGATATGGCTACTGTTTTATGTTTGTTTTCAGTAACCCAACTTCGTCCACACTCATTCTTACAGGGTTTCCTGAACATTAGGCAAGTTGAGAGACGAATTCTGTTTTCTGCCACTTTCAAACCAATACAATCATTCATTCATCCCAGTTGAGCATGGCAATGAAGTTATAACGGTATCATACTATTGAAAAAAGGAAAGCACAAAGCAGGAGGACGTGAGATCAATCAGAGTCACCGATCAGGTCCACTGTTTCGTTTTTCATTAGTTAAAACGATTTCATGAAGACCCTGTGATATATGAACAATCAATCTGGTGAACCAAACCAGAAATGATAAGAATGGAAAAAGAACCCTAACAACAGAGCATTAACTGGGGCTAGAGTGAGAAGAACGATTCAACTCTCAGCAGGAGAACCCAAGTCCACTAATCATTGTAGCGATAAACGCGAAATCAGAAGAGATGAGAAACGAGAGAGAGGGAGCTGCAGAGGGACTGAACCTGAACTTGATCGCCGCGCCTGTCCAAGTTGAGGGTTTGAGCTCTTCAACGGCGGAAAAGTGGGAAGATTTATCCGCAGCTTACAGAGCTAAATCACCAGGTCCGCCAACTCTAGGGATTTCGACACTGGTGGAACGAGAAAGCCAGAATCTTCGTTCTACAATTTCCAATGACTTGCCAACTGGGTGCCTTTGCCCTTTGGTAGTTTTGGTGTTATTTATCTTTGACCTTTGTTGCCCAATTTCTTAGGCAATTAACACCAGTAGTCCCAAATGTTTTCGACTTATACATGACAGTATCCCAGTTACTCAAAATTCGTCATACCAATCCGAAAAGTTCAGACGATTTTGATCGAGCCACCGACTTTTGTGTATATTGATAATGTGGATGTTGATAGAAATGATCCCATCAGTATAAGACAGGATAAGAACACACCAAAATTGAAAACCGGCTTGCCACTCTTCCAATTAGTAAGTCCAATTAAACTACGGTCCTGCATAGGGACATGCTATCACGCGAAAGAGTTGAACATTATTCTTCCAAGAGCGGCATTCTATTTGGTAAGCTTAATTGCAACTCAAGTTACTTTTCAAGATGATGACGGCCACAACAGACAACCTGCCATATGATAAGACACTGAACAACGTATTATCTTATCTTCTCCCCTGTTCCATCACTAGCTTCTTCACATCTTTCCCTACACTAATCACTGTAAAACCCAGACCTGACTCTTCCTACCATTTCCTGCAAAAATGCAATACTACACCCCAAATCTCCCTTTACAATCTACCCACTTCCTCATACACTTTACACCCACCGGAGATAATGGAGATCCATAAAACCCTATATAAACACACATTACCACTTCCAAACTCCTTCATTCCTCAGTTGCTGTCCGTGAAATCTGCATCAATCACGTCTCCTTCAGCTCCATTTGAAGAAGACGAACCAGTTGCAGGACCGGACTCCGCACCACCAGCACCGGGGCTCGCACCGCCACCAGCTGCTGCTCCTGCTGCGGCGCCTGGTTGGTTGTAGAGTGATTGCCCCAGCTGCATCACTTCCTGGTTCAGTGCAGCCATTGCATCTTTAATTTTTTGCGTCTCCCCACCAGGAATGGCATCCTTCAGCTCCTGGAGTTTCGACTCCACCTTCTCTTTTACCGGGGCCGGCACTTTCTCTCCCAGCTCCTTGAGTTGCTTCTCCGTCTGATACACAACCGAATCCGCCTGGTTCTTCGTGTCAATCGCATCTCTCTTCTCTTTGTCTTCCTTGGCGAATCTCTCAGCCTCCTTCACCATCTTATCCACCTGCACCCACCAATAACGTTACCATATTGTCACTGAATAATATAAAATCGACCTTTGACCCTCCCTCAACAACTCGAGTTATTAGCCTGACCTCATCGCTTGGTAATGTGCTTGCACCGGTGATGGTAATGTCTTGCTTTTTGCCCGTGCCCTTATCGACAGCAGCAACGGAGAGGATACCGTTGGCATCGATGTCGAATTTAACCTCAATCTGAGGCACACCCCGCGGTGCCGGTGGGATACCGTCCAAGCGGAAGCTTCCAAGAGATTTGTTGTCCCTAACAAATTCCCTCTCCCCTTGAAGCACATTGATTTCCACGCTCGTCTGCCCGTCCGCTGCAGTAGAGAACACCTCTGATTTTGATGTAGGCAACGTCGTGTTTCTTGGAATGATCTTGGTCATCACTCCTCCCAGTGTTTCAAGTCCAAGAGACAATGGCGTTACATCCAACAACACTATGTCACTCACATCTCCAGCCAAAACACCAGCCTATATATATATACGCCCAATCAGAAGACAGAGAGTGAGTCAACCTCAAACCCGAAACAGATAAACAAAAGTACCGTTAAGACAGCGTCAAAAGCATACAAACAAACCTGAACAGCAGCTCCCAGCGCAACAACCTCATCAGGGTTTACAGTCACATTGGGTTCTTTCCCTGTCAACTTCTTCACTAGCTCCTGCACCGCAGGGATACGAGTCGATCCACCCACGAGAATCACTTCATCAAGGTCTTTGAAGGAAAGCTTTGCATCCTTTAATGCATTCTCAACTGGAGTTTTAACCCTAAACACAAGAAACAATTCAATAGGATCAGTGACAAACATTTAAATATGTATAATCCAAGTGAAGACTTTCTTGAAAGGTAGAAACTAACCTGTCAAGGAGATCAGAGCAGAGTTCTTCGAACTTAGCCCTTGTAAGGGTTGTCTCAATGTGCTTAGGCCCATCAGCAGTAGCAGTGATGAAAGGCAAACTGGAAAAAGGAACATAATTTATTATAGTCCATTCAAAACGGAAAACGAAAGACTCTACGCATCATGTTGACCAACAGGCAAGCAAAAGAAGCACACCTTATATTAGTCTGCGTTAAAGTTGACAGCTCCATTTTGGCTTTCTCAGCGGTTTCAGTTAGCCTTTGAAGTGCTTGCTTGTCCTTCAATAGATCAATGCCTTCGTCCCTTTTGAAATCAGAGGCTAGCCAATCAACAATTCTCTGCACAAGGAAACCAAACATAGATTTCTCCCGATTACAAGAAGCACTAGAGATGAAATATAGTTATATAGCATTTAGCTACCATGTACAAAGTACAAACCTTGTCAAAGTCATCTCCGCCCAAATGCGTATCTCCTGATGTAGAGAGCACCTCGAAGACACCATCACCGACTTCAAGCACTGCAGAGAACATCAAATATGTTAGGTTTTAGCTTCCTACGAGTCTATCAGAATGGTTCCTGCTGCTTCCATTATGGGAATTGCAAAGATTACCTGAAACATCAAAAGTGCCACCACCAAGGTCAAACACAAGAATGGTCTCATTGTTCTTCTTTTCAAACCCATAGGCCAAAGAAGCAGCAGTTGGTTCATTGATGATTCTTAGAACTTCCAGCCCTGCAATTCTACCAGCGTCTTTCGTTGCTGTCCTTTGGGAGTCATTGAAGTAAGCAGGTACAGTCACAACAGCTTTGGTCACCTTATCATTCAAAAACTTTGACGCATCATCCACGAGCTTCCTCAGAACCTGATATGAACACCATTGTTTCACCAGTTACAAGCTAGTTCCATTGCAATTACAATGTTCAACAAGTATATAAAAAACAGGAAAAGAACAAACTTTGATATTTTACCTGAGCTGAAATCTCCTCAGCAGCAAACTGTTTGGCCAAAACAGGACAATCAAGCTTCACATTCCCATTTTCATCCCTCGCCACTTTGTACGAAACCTGTTTGGACTCCTCGTCGACCTCCGACATCTTCCTCCCGATAAACCTCTTCACCGAGAAGAAAGTGTTCTCGGGATTGACCACCGCCTGCCGTTTCGCAATCTGCCCGACCAGCCTATCACCGTTTTTTGTGTAGGCAACCACTGACGGCGTCGTCCTCTGACCTTCGGCGTTGGTGACGATCGTTGGCTTCCCTCCTTCCATCGCCGCCACGGCGGAATTCGTCGTCCCCAAATCAATCCCCACCACTTTCTCGCACGCTATCCTCACCGGTCCGGTACTGTACCTCCTAGCCGGGCCATCCTTGTACCTGAGAAACGCCGCCCTTTTGGAGTTCTGGCCCAGGAACACGGACTTTGGGGCTGAAGAGGAAGTGGGTCTTCTGGATGGAGAGGACCCGAATCCCATCCCGCCGAGTACATTGATCTGAGCTGCTGAAGTAGCCATTAACTACCCGCCGAAATTAACCAATGTTCTGGAGCTTTTAACGTCTCAAATATTTCTGAAGTTTTAGATGGTTTTTGTACACAAAGATAATTGGCAGAAACTAAGTAGAAGGATGATGAGAAGATAAGAGAAGTGTTCCATTTCATATAACAGAGGAATGGAAGAGGGAAGGAGTTCTAGAATGATCGAGCGTGAGCCAGAGTCTGGAAGTTTCGCGGCGTTCCGGCTAGTTATTTATTTGTGACTTTAAAGAAAAAACAAAGCAGGGTATGAACAATGAAGGCACCAAGCCCATTTTCCACTTCCTCCATTACAAAACCCTTTGCTTTCCTTGAAGCACTATGAGCATCGGATTGGGAGTGACATTAAGGATTGGAGTTGAGGATTCATGCCTTGGCCATGGAGATCTTGGGGGTCAACATCTTCTCTACTTCAAATTTAGACGTTATATATTTAGTTAGTAGGACTGAGTAAAGGGCCGGGTCGAGCTAAACCTGGCCCAGTTTGATAAACTTGCTGGCAGTACCCAAAGCCGGCCCGGAAAAAGTATGTGGGCACCCCAAAGCCCGTTAATGCGGATCTGGGCCAGGCCTTGTAGGCTTATCTTATTACCGAATAGAAAAGGAATAGAAAAGAACAGAAATGACGTACGTTTGTTTACACATTAGATATTGCAAGTTGTGGTTGTTAGCGTCATGCATTTTCCTATTCTCATCTACTGCATGTGCTCGTACGTACGTACCTACGTACGTGTGTGTTTCATTAATTAAGAAACGTGGCTCACAACAACGACGGAATTGAAATCAACAAAGTGTGGGTGGGACTGTACCTACGAAGCTGACATATATGATAGTGGGTGTTAAAGATAGGTGAATTTTTCAGTTTGATATATTGAAATTTTTATTATAACGTAAATTTATTATTATCGTTCATTTTCAGTTTGTGATATGGACGGTTCATAATTATTCAAATATTAAATTTCTATTTGACATTTTATTTTTGATCTCATATATTTTCTCAATTTGACAAAAGATATTGCTTTCTCGATTTGACAAAGGAGTTTTAGCAAGCTAAGGCAGCAGCTCAGAGAGCAAAAGAGGAAGACGAAGGAAACACAATTCCGAAAAAATTGCAGCAAGATGACAAAATCCCGGAGCTTCAAAACAAGACTTGGGACATTCTGCAACTGCAAAACCAAACAAAACACCATGTATGGCACCCCAAAGTGACAACAAAAAACAGCATCAACAATTTTAATTAAACCGCATGACATTTTTTATTTGAAATCACATGAAATTTTGAATCAATTACAATCCAATTTCAGATTGCAAACTGAAACCAAAAATAAAATGTGAAATAGAAATTTAATATTCGAATAATTATGAACTGTCGAGATCGCAAACTGAAAATGGACGTTGGTGATGAATTTACGTTATCATAAAAAATTGGCACACCAAAAATTTCGTTATACCAAAACCGAAGAATAGAGGAAGCTGCCAACCAACCTATTCTGCCTACGTATTTATTATTGCAACCAATTCCAAACCCAAGTGAACCAATTTCATGACGTTACAAAGTCAACAAGTTTATCATCCCAATCAATTTGGACAGAGACTACCAAGTTCTCTGCCTAAACCTCACTTTGTCATAACAATGGATAGGATCCTTGCCTTCCAACCGAAACACAAATTTGTGCCCGAATCTTACATTCTCCCACCATCCACCAGACCCCGACTCCTCGACATAACTGCACCGCCTTCCGATCATCTCATTCCGGTCATCGACATCGGTCAAAACACGAACCGTGCTCAAATCGTTAAGAGCGTTCTCGAAGCTGGTCAAGAATTCGGCTTTTTTCAGGTTAGTTTTTTTTGAAATTTCGTGTGATTAGAATAACTAGTTATATGTGTTTTTCTAGTTTGGACATGTAATTAATTAATCAATCTGGATTTAAATAAATTTCCAGCTGATAAATCATGGGATCCCGGAGAAACTTATGAAAGAAGTGATGGAAGTGGCGGCGGAGTTCTTTGAGCTGCCAAGAGAGGAGAAGTCGAAATTTTGTGGGGGTGATCCTGAAGAAGATGACGTCAGCCGAATGAGTTGCAAACTTTCGACAAGTCTGGACTATGAGAACGAACAAGTGCACTTTTGGAGAGATGTCCTGAGGCTTCTTTGTCATCCTATCCAAACCCATCTCCACTCTTGGCCTCATAACCCTCCTCGATATCGGTACGTACACACATATATGTTATTGTTGCTCCTATGATAGGCGGTCAAACTGGTTAATTCGGTAGCGTTGAAAATATATATCTTGAATTCTGAAACACGTAGTTTAAAGGCGGCTTAAATTAGATTGAAGAACATCAAACAAAAAACTCAAAGTAATCGAAATCAATAAATTATGATCGTGGAGTTTAATCAAATGTCTTTGAAGCAAGAATATTCCCCGCTAAGTTCTAACTCGTGTGTTTTGCAATTAAAGGTAATCAAAGTATTCCAACAATTTTTAAGCACCTGAAATAAGAAGTTGAAACTCAAACTATCTCAACTCTAAAATTGAGTCTTTAGGGTGAAAGAATGGTAAAAGAACATCTTTAGAGTATTTTTTGTCATCAAAACAAAAAAAGTAGCATATATATATATATAAATTTATATTCGGTTTATGGTTAAATTGGTTTGCGTTTGTATTGATCGATTGAAATCAATAAAATCATGCAAATTAACTAAAAATATAACCATTTAAACCGAATTAATCAAACGATACCAATTTTTGTTTTGACAACCTTAATAACCAGAAGATTTAACTTTGTTGGTCGTTTACTTTGTCCCGAGCCGCTAAACGTTGCGTTGTTTTGAATAGGGAAGTGGTTGGAGAATTCGCTAGGAAAGTGAGGGAGTTGAGTATGTGGGTGTTGGAGACGATAAGTGAAGGATTAGGGCTTGAATTTGGATATTTTATTAATGGTGAAGTAAGCCAAGTTCAGATGATGTCAGTAAACAACTACCCACCATGCCCAAATCCAAGCTTGACTCTAGGAGTTCCCAAGCACAGTGATGCAAGTCTCCTCACCATTTTGCTGCAAAGGGAAGTCAATGGACTTCAAGTGCTCCTCAAAGATGGGCAATGGCATGGGGTTCAGCCTCTTCCCAATGCACTCCTCGTCAACATCGGTAATGTCTTGCAGGTAACTAATTATGAACTAACGGCCTCTTTTATTTTGAAATTTGGGCGAAAGTGATTTGAAATAGAAGCGATTTAAAATATATAGGTGATTAGCAACGGGAGGTTGAAGAGTATTGTGCACAGGGTAGTGACAAACAAAGAGTTAGCAAGGACAACAGTCGTGTGCTTCACAAATCCGACCACGGATTGTCACATCGAGCCAGCAAAAGCATTGATAGATGAATCGCATCCCCAGATATACAGAGGTTCCCTCTACAAAGATATAAGAGATGCAACTGTGGCTGATGCTCATACCGGACAAGAGCCACTCGACTTCTTCAAGATCCGCTACTAGCCACCTAAGCTAAGCTATCTAGTTTATCCATTAGGTTGGTAATTTGGTGAGCTAAACTTGATACTTCGACACTTTAACTAGCCAAATTTAAATTTTGTTAACACTTTAGCGTTTCGGCTTTCCCCAGTACTTTCAGTTCCAAATTATATGCTTTTGATCCTCTAGCACTTGCCATTGTGATGTATACATATGTTGTTGCTTCTCCTCTTCAATGAAGTTCAACGGTCACCCTCTACAACTCAATTCCAGCCCTCTTTTACCGTCCAATTGTAACCAAAACCATGAGCTTTTGCTTTTGAACAAGTTGATCTTAACTTTTAAATTGTTCCGGTCGTCGCCCAATAACATTTTGGGTCATTCCATTTTGGCCCAGACTGTTACTAAACCCCGTCAAATCCCTAATTCAATCAGCCTATGGATTTCTATTCCAACTCAAATCCGCTTAACCTAAGACAAGTCATCACCTATTATAAAATTTTCGAATAATGTCACACCATTAAATTCATCCATTAAGTTGCATACAGTATAATATTATATTACAAATAATTGAGATCATGCACAAACCCATTACAAGATCTTTTCCCATAAAAAATATGATAGTAGTATAGCCCCACTTCTTAAAAAGAAGTGCAAACCCTAAAATTATTAATCCTAATTACATCCCCTATTTTGATCACCAAATCCCATCCTCTGCCTAAAGTAACAGTCTACAGTTAAATTACAAAAAAGGGCTTCTTCACATTAACAAATAAAGAGTGGAGAAACTAGAAAGAGGAATTAACCTATGACAAAACATTCACACACATTCATTTTGAAGATAGAACACAACTCATAATAAATCTCGAGTGAAGTAAGATTATAACTTAATTTTCATTTTAAGTTAAACCAATACATTTTGTTGTTTCAATATTGAGTTTTTTTTCTTTTCTCCTTCTCCTCCTCTTGCACTCTTTAGTACTTGTGGAGCGGTAATCGAAGAAGAAGGAAGAGGATGGGAAGCAGTCAAGTGGTGAGGATATTCCGACAACATTTGCACGACTTCTCTCATCGTCGGCCGTTCGATGCTGTTCTCCTGACTGCACAACATAGCAATGAAGAACAAATGCATCGCCTCCTCCTTGGGCACCATCGTCATCCGCCGGTCAATGATGCTCATCACCTCTTCCCTACGTTGGCACGTCACCTTTCTAGTCCATTGCACTATGTCCACACCTTCCCCGAAATCTCCCACGGGCCTCCGCCCCGTAAGGAGTTCAAGCAACACGACCCCAAAACTGTACACATCGCTCTTCTCGTCCACTCGTAAAGTGTACGCATACTCTGCATTACAACACAAAATCTTGTGGGTTAGATACTCATCATCTTGTCTGCCCACCATCAGTCCAATGGAAGATTTCGGATTAAAAAAATGTATGGGCCAGCCAGCATTAACTCAAGCCCAGCCCATAAATTTGAAGGACCACAACATTGCCAGACGAGAACGACATGTCGTATAGAGTGAAGACAAAACAACACATTTGATTATTTGTCAACTTGGAAAAAACATTAAAAGAAACAAAATCAATGACACGTCAGTGCCATATCAGCATCCGATTTCCATTAGACAATAATTATTTTCCTTAAAAACGTATGAAAACAGTTGTTTAAACAAAGAGCTTGGGTTTGTTCTTGTTAAAATCAGATAAAATTAATACAAATAATTGTGTGTTCAACTAATGCATGCTGATGTGTCAGTCTGTGAGATTTGACCCGCTTCCCCAATAAATTCCATTGCTGTTGTGATTCCTCGCTCTCTGCAGGCTGAAGCATAAATGACGGGTGTTTCTTCTGCTGTCGTTTTAGCAGATACCACCAGAACCTCTAAAATAGTAAACTACCCTCCATTTTTTTTACTGTACGAGAATTACCCTCCTTAACTAACTACCGTAGCAAGCAACTACCAGTCAACGTCTTTCAATACCATGACAAAAAGATGGAAGAATTATGAGCCTACTATTTGGTTATTTCCACCAAGTTCTCTGTTAAAACTTAACTACTCCAAATATTGTATTTTTTTTTAAGTATTTACCGCAGCTTAATTAACTACTAAATTTGATTATTACCGATTTACCCGTAAAAAAAAAAATAGGAAATGAAAAAAGAATGTACCAGGGGCAATGTAGCCGTAAGAGCCGGCAATAGCGGACATACACTCGTCCACCAGGAACTTGGCCAGCCCAAAATCCGCCACGTGGGCCTCAAACCCAGAGTCCAACAGAATGTTGTTTGACTTCACATCACGGTGTACGATCAACGGCGAGCAATCATGGTGCAGGTAACACATCCCCTTCGCCGCCTCCACCGCGATCTTGTACCGGAGACCCCACCCCAGCTGGAATCCAGTACCCCCGGCAGCGCCTTTCCTGCCGTGGAGCGCCTCTCCCAGGCTGCCGTTCCTCATGTATTCGTACACTAGCAGGTTCGTCTCCCCGTTGGTGCAGAATGCCACCAGTTTTACTATATTCCGGTGGCGGATGTTCCCTAGGGTTTGGATTTCCGCCCGGAACCCGTGGTCGTGCCCGTTCGGAGGTCCGAACCCGAGCAGCTTCTTCACCGCTACTTCGCACCCGCTCGGCATCTTGCCGTGGTAAACGATCCCGGCGCCTCCCCTCCCGATCACGTTCCCGTCCTTGACGCACTCGAGGATGTCCGCGACGGAGAACTCCGTCGACTTCTGAAATGACGTCATCTTCCAAGTCTTCTCAGACCCGCTCGAACGCTTGAACGACCTCGCCTTCACGATCGCCGCCGTGGCGAACACCAGGGAACAAATGAGGAGCCCTAGGGCGAAGATTAGCTTGAAATTGTCTGGCGATTTCGTAGGCTCGTCTGTGTTTGTTGTGAGATTGCAAGGGTTGTTGAGAATGTTGCTGCAGAGTTTAGGGTTTCCGGCGAAGGAGGAGGCGTTGAATACCGAGAATTGGCCCGAATCGGGGAGCTTCCCGGAGAATTGGTTGAAGGAGAAATCCGCGATCGTCAAGGATTTCATTGTGCCGATGGATTTCGGGATTGTTTGGTTGAGATGGTTTCTTGATAGGTTTAGGTAATTTAGGATGTGGATGTTGGAGATTTCTGGTGGAATTGGACCAGAGAGATTGTTCTGGCTGAAGTCAAGGAAGGCTAGATGGCTGCAGTTGCCAAGTTCAGGAGGGATTGGACCAGAGAGCGAATTGGAGCTTAGTTCTAGCTTCAGGATTTGGTGGAGTTCGCCAATGGTGGATGGGATTGATCCGGAGAAGTTGTTGCGACCGAGGAGGAGAATTTGCAGAGAAGAGAAGTTTGAAAGTGAGGATGGCAAGGGACCTGAAAGGAGATTGTTTGAGAGATCCAATTGGCCTAATTTGTCAGGTTTGGACGAGCTGTTGCCGTTCTCAGATAGTACTCCTGATAGGTAGTTGTTCTGGAACTCAGCTAAGTTGAGCAGTGGCATGTAAATGAGACCATTTGGAATACTGCCATTCAAGTAATTCTCCCCCAGCCTCACTCTAGTCAAGCTGTAGCATGTTCCTAAGCCGTCCGGAATTGGCCCGAAAAGGAAGTTCTTGAAGAGAATCAGAATCCTCAGCTGGTTGGATGAGCATAGGTCAGGAGGGATAGTTCCAGTGAGCTTGTTTGACGACAAATCAAGACTCTGGAGCTTCTCATTCTGGCCGAGTTTTCTGGGGATGACACCAGTGAAGTTGTTCATCCACAGGCCCAGTGTATCCAAGTTAGGCAGCTCTGCAATGTAATCAGGAATGGAGCCGTGCAGCTTGTTCATGAACAAATTGAAGAGCCTGAGTTGCTTGAGATTGATGAACTCAGCTGGGATTTCGCCAGTGAGTGCATTGATGGAGAGATCAAGGTTGACCAAGTTGGTCAAGTTCCCAAGCTCCTTTGGGATGAAACCTGAGAGCATATTGGCATGCAAGTAGAGGGTATCGAGTTGCTTCAAGTTCCCAAGCTGCCATGGAATCTGACCGTCCAACTCGCAACTGGAAATGTCCATGTGGACGAGATTCACCAGGTTTCCGAGCTGCAATGGAATCCCACCTTCAAAACCATTGTAATACCCCAAGTATATCTCTCTTAAGTTGGTCAGGTTCCCCAATTCACCTGGAATTCTGCCATGAAGGTCATTTCCAGCCAGGGAAAGATACTCAAGTCCTTGAAGCTCTCCATAGCTTGCTGGGATTCTTCCGTAGAAATAGTTCCCACCAAGATCCAAGTATCTGAGATTGTTCCTCAGAGTCAGAATCCCAAGAGGAAGAAAGGATGTGAAGTTGTTATTGTAGGCATCAAGGACTTGCAAGCTTGGCAGAGTTGAGAAGTCCCAATCCAGACCGCCACTGAATTGGTTGTTCGAGATATTGATGAACTTCAGATTTCCGAAGCTAGAAATATCAATGGTGCCCGTGAAATTGTTTCCGGACAGGGACAGGGTTACAAGCTGGTCGAGCCTGGAAAGTATATGAGGAGGTGAGATGGAGCCATAAAGATTGAAATCCGTCAAGTCCAAAGTAACGACTCTGCCTCTGGAGCAGTGAACTCCAGGCCAAGAAGAGCAGAATGAGGTCTGATTGGAGACAGTCCAGGATGCCAAGGCCGGTTGAGGGAACTGGAAGCCTTGTTTAAGAGTGAGCAAGGTATGGAAATCATTGACAAGGGAAGCATAACAAGTGGAAGTGAGAGTAGTGGAGAATAAGGTGGTGACGAGGAGGACAATGAAAGGGACCATGACCATGAAAAAGAAAGAAAGGAAGGAAGGAGTTTTGTTTGGTTCCCAGGGGAAAAATTCTATCTTTGTTTGTTGCAAGTGTGGTGGCTGTGAAGATGGCAATGGTGAAGAAGTAGCAGAAGAAGAAGACGCCGGGGAGTGAAGAGAAAGTGGTGAAGAGGGGGAATCTAAAAGAGGAGGAGGAAGAGGAAAAATGACAAGTTTGGAAGTGGGCTAACGGAAAGAATCAAACAATGGTTTGTTTTACAGAGAAAAGAAAGGAGAGTGAGTATTGAAATACAAGGAAGAAGGAAGGAGGTAAGTAAGGCTTTCTTTCCCTTTATTCGTTGCTGTTCATCTTTCTTTAATGGGTCTGCGTTTCTTTCTTTCTGCACCTCTCTCTCTCTCTCTCTCTCTCTCTCTCTCTCTCTCTCTCTCTCTCTCTCAGCTGTTCTTTTTGCACTTTGGAGAGAGGGATGGAGTTATAGTTTCTGGTGGGGAATTGGCTGTGTATGAAGAGAGAATGAAGAATGGAGGCCAGGTTCTTAATTACTGGGAAAAAAAAAGGATTAAAATGGATAAAGCCGTTGGATATATAACAGGAAATTAAAGTTGAGATTAGAGAAAGAGGGAGGGAAAGAAAAAGAGAAAGTAAAGTGTTGATGCTTGCTTCTTTGAGGATAACATTGCTCTTTACCTTTAACCAGGGGATCATATGGATTTCCCCTTCTTCTGTGTCTGTAATCTGTACATTGCTGTGTTTAGATTTCGAGCTTGACACAATATTCTTTGAAAACACTTGGTTCCATCATCCTATCATTAGGAAGTAGCTAACAATCACACACCAGTTGTACTCATGCCAATGGTTTAATCATGCACGTGCTAATAAAGAAACAAATAAATAAAACAAGAAAAGAGGTGTAGAAATTGGATCCAACCAGTTGCTCCACTACAACTAAGAAGTGTGTGGGAAGCTTTTGTTGGGCATATGAAGATCAGTCAGAGAAACCATAACGTACAGAGGAAACCCATTAGCCAGAAGAGATAGTACTAATGATGATGATGAAGGAGAGAGGCATCCATCAAAAGCAACAACCAAAGTCTCTTCTTCTCTACCCTTGGACCCAAGACAGAATTGTGCATTTTCATGCACCCTCTCTTAACATAATAATAATAATAATAATAATAATAATAATAAGAATTGAGGGGACATATGCCTGCAACTATGCCACTGATGCGAGTGTGATAATTAATATATCATTAGTATGTTCGTCGAAGAATGAATCATAAATCCATAATTGTAAATCTCTCTGTCTTTTCTTTTTTTCTTTTTCTATTATTATTTTGCATGGGAAAAAGGGGACCATTACTCTGCTTTCTTCTGCTCCATTCAAACCAACCTTTGCTTTTTACAGTTACAATATCTCGTATTTGATATGTAAAAGGGGGGGTTCTGAACATCATTTCTTTCTTTCCGAGTTGAGGTTTGCTTGTTCAATCTGTAGAATCGATTCGCTGGAACGAGAACTTCGCAGCGAAAATAGCGCGTGTGAGGGCTAAGCGGCTATAGCGAAACTGAAAACAAACAAGTACTGAAGCTAATTAATTTTGAAATGAGTGTATGAACCCTAGCTACACTCTAACTGATACACTTGAGGAGGCCTTGGAATGTTTGGCCTACATAACATGGGGACCAAAGTTGAAATGAGAAGTGTTTGAGAGGCACAGTACAGTAAATGGCTTTATTACCAACAAAGATATGGCTGGAAAATACAAACACTACAAAATAAAAAATAAAAAGTAAAAGCATCATCATCATCTTCCACTTCTATAAAGTAAAAGCAAACCGGTCCAACCACTCTTTTTTACTCAAATCAAAACAACAAAATTAAAAGATATATGATCTTTGCCTTTCTTTTTATTTTGCCTGGAAAAGAGTGCTCTTGTATTCACCCAACCTCAAAAGACCAAATCAGCCCCTTCAAAGATTCATCTTGTGGCCACATGATGCATTTACCTATGTTTAAGGTGTTGGTCCGTTTTTAAAATGACGAAATTTTATATCATGATTTTCGAAATTAAAATTTGACTATTTGGAGCTTTACATTAGCTAGCTAAATGAAATTAGTATTCTATTGAGTTTATTATATATCGATTTTTATAGATGAAACGAAACGTAGTCTCCAACCATCCTAATTCATCTACTGTCGTACGTAACCAGCCTTTACGCCCTACTCATTTTGATGTCTAAGGTAGGTAAGTGAGTGAACAAAAGATACAAAGGAGGTTACAAATTTGGCATATATCCAAAGAGAAGGTTTGGAATTATGTAGATGTACTTGTAGTGGGTTAGTGTATACACAATAAGGATTGATGCCGATGCATGGTGATTCAAAGACTGTGCATGCAGTATTGCAAGTTGAAGGGGGGCCTTTGAGGTGTCTCCATCGAGGCCTTAATTACTTGTAAGTGGGTGCAGTCCTTTTGTTTTGAACTGTCGCTTTCTAGCCTCCCTGCTGCTAGCTGCTCCTCGCTCCTATGACGATGTTATTATGACTACTAACTAGCCGCAGATTCAAGATGTTTCAATGCACTTGACACAATTGCGGACAATCATTGTATATGTTTGTTGCTAGCTGCATATAACGATAAGGATTCTAGCTAGCTTGGAACTGATGTTGTTGTTTGGTTGTTGGCTACATGCATCCAAATCTTTGATGTTTTCCAAGATAATCAGATACCAAAAGCATTAATAAAGCAAAATATAAAAATCTTTAATCAGAGTATGACGAAATAAAGCAGTTTGTTTGCTGATTTTGATTCATCTGTCGGCTTGGCATTTAGCTGCTGGTTGATGGACACAACTTGGGTCCAAGGTATTGCCATTTTGATTTCAGGCAGGAGGGCTTTACTGCTTTACACGACACAAATAGAAACAGAGAAGAAGACGAAGAAGAAGAAGAAGAAGAAGAAGAAGAAGAAGAAGAAGAAGAAGAAGAAGAAGAATATTACAAGTTACATGTCATGAAGAGAGAACCTGCTGATGCTCCAGAGAACAAAAACAGAGAGCTTTCGAGATGTCATCGCCAACCTTTAGATACTTACCTTATAATTAATCCTACCTCAAAAGGGAAGAATGAATAACTTGATAAATTTAGAACATGTATTAGAAAAAACAAGCATTTTTTGTTCGGACGATTTCGTAACTTGATAAATTTCAACTACGTTAATCCGCTACGTATTCATATATGAAATCCAAACCGTGGTATGTCCGGCTCACCCATTTCACAATTATATTTGCTATTGAACATCTACGATACGAGGTAGGATTTAGTGTTTTTGGTGCGCGAAAAACAGAGGTAGAAGATGGTTTTATGAAAGCATAGGTAAAGCTGGTGTATAGTATTCAAAGATAAATGCAATGATGAATGCTGATCTCGATACAAAAAATGTGCATGATTGGCTTTCTTTCTTTTCATTGTGTAGACTAACTAAATAAAGTACACCAAACTTCATCATTCTTCTACCCCCAACTTTTACTATTCCTCATCCCACTCCCTACCCTTTCATTGCTTATTTAAGGTTCTTTTTGGTCGCATCCAAATAGTATCATTGTCGATCGAACTCACATTTAAAGTCTGGCGTTACACGATATATTTTACGTTTATTTAAACAAATGACAATAAAAAGGATTACACGATAGATCGATTTTGGAGACTCTCGACAAGTCTCTACAACAGATATAGTCCAAAATTGTTTGGTGCTCCATCCACAATTATTGTACTATGGATGTGTTGTTTATTTGGAGGGGAAAGAGAAAAGGGAAACATAAAAGCATGTATATGAGGTTGGTAGCTAGCTAGCTAGATAGCACAAAAAGAAAGAAAGAAAGAAGAATTGTTGAAGAGAGGGAAATACACTTTGAGCAAATTAAAGACCCCTTGAAAATAATAAAAATAATAAAAAGAATTTCATGAAAGCATAAGGTTGTAAATTTGGAGGCCAGAAAAAGAAATTAAAGTGAAAAAGGGCTAAAAATGGTCCTTATGCAATATAACCATAAAGCATAGAAAACTGCTAGAATTGTATTTGATATGTCAATTGAGAAAAAGAAGGCTAATTAAATACAATTAGAGACAAAATAGAGATATCAATATAAATGTCTATAATAGACTAAAATACTCTTAATTAAAAAATTACTTCGTGCCGTCCATTTTTACTAACACATTTTTACTAACACAGTCTATTTTTACTATGTACAGTTTCTTTTTACTTCATGCAGTCCGTTTTACTAATTACTACCATTTTTTTTTATACTTTTCGCAAGATATATTTATTTATAATTTTCGAAAAAAATAAAAATAAAAATAAAAAATATTTGTAAAATATTTTTTTTTAATATACAGAAGTTATATATATATATTTATTATTTTTGTTTATAATTTTCGCAATTACTTTTATAAAATATATTAATTTTTTAAAGAGTATTTGGTAAGTAATATTTATTTACATCAATTTTTATGATTTATAACTAACAAACTATTTATTTATAAAAAAAGACTGTATTAATAAAAATGGATTGCACGAAGTAAAAATGGACTGGATAAAAATAGAACTAGACTTCTAAACCGAATTGCACAAAGTAAAAACAGACTAAGTTTATAATTTTTTCACTAAGGGTATAATAGAACATTTTATGATAAAATATAAATTATATAAAATAAAATACAAACTATATATAACATCACCCTATAATAATCTTCTATCGTTTTTACCCTTTCTCACAAAGATAGGGTGAAGTGTTGTACATACTTAAAACATGGAATACTTTAGGAGACATTGGGAATAAATTTGTCGATCATAATAATGAAGTAAATAATTGAAAGAAATGGTGGAAGGAAAGGAATCAAACCATCTTTTCATATTATTACATAATGTAAATGGTGAATAAATCTTCTTCCACTCATGACCAAACCACGTACCCTTAAAACCCCCACTTTGATAGCTACCACAATGAAGAATAGTAAGCTAATTACTCCAATGAGTTCTTTTTATTATTTGTGACAAAAATAGAGATAGGAATTGACCATACCATGCAAATTAAATGGGTTTCATTTGGCACACAAAATTGAATTGGTGGATGTCAATTCACTTGTAATTTTTTGTGGGTTACCTTGGCTTCCCCACTATTGTCTTTTATCATTTCATAGCCACTCATACACATAAAACAACACAGGCATAAATTACATACTACTACTTATATAAAAAAGAGAATGTAAAATACTAAATGAATAGTTAAAAGAAGAATATAAATTATTATTGAATGAGTAGTGTTTGGTTATTTCAGGAAGGTTTTGGTTTTATTTTGAGTTTATTAAGCTTTATTTTGAGCTCATATATTATCATTTATGAGGTTTGTACTATTTTTTAGTCTTTAATTGACATGGCTTAAATTGTCTCACACTTTCATTTTGCTAATACGTTTTCTATAAAAAAAAAGTTAAGTTCATCTATCTCCACTCATTCTCTAAAACTTTTTGCCGCATTGTACGATTCTATCTATTAAAAGAGAATATGAATTACTATTGAATGAATAGTATTTGGTTCTTTATGAGAGCTTTATTTCAAGTTTATTAAGACTTTATTTTGAGGTTATTAAGGCTTTATTTTGAGTTTATGAAGACTTTAATTTGATCTCACATATTAATATTTATGAGTCTTGTGGTATTTTCCATTCTTCAATTGACATGGCTTAAATTGTCTCACACTTTCATTTTGCTAATACGTTTTCTATAACAAAAGTTAAGTGCATCTATCTCCACTTCTTTTTCTGAAACTTTCCGCATCATTGCATGATTCCATCTATAAAATGAGAATATGAATTATTATTGAATGAATAGTGTTTGGTTCCATCATGAGAGCTTTATTTCGAGTTTATTAAGGCTTTATTTTGAATTTATTAAGGCTTTATTTTGAGTTTATTAATGCTTTATTTTAAAATTATTAAGGCTTTATTTTGAACTCACATATTATTATTTATGTTATAAAACTAAAAAGAAGAAGAGTAAGAATATGAGAGGAGAAGAGTATTCTTCTTGATGTATGAAGATAGTACAAGAGAGCACTATTTATAGGCTCTAGAATTCATAACTTATACATCACTAGTATAACTACACTTAAATAGGATATTCATTCTCATGTTCAATGTATAGGAGTTACAAATGTAGGATACAAATGGGCATTCATACACATAATTATAATATTCATAACACTCCCCCTTGAATGACCATTGGTTAAAAATATTCATTATTCTTCGAATACGCTTTTGATACTGCCTCGTTAAAAACCTTACCAGGAAAAACCATGGTTAAGGGAAAAAGAGTGCAGTGCGTATCGACTCCCCCTGATGATGATATCGGTTGAGATCTTTCATATCGACTCTCCCTAATGAGGATATCAATTAGATCTCATCATTATATCATTCCGAGATCATTTAGTCGCCGATCTTCAAATTAGTGGACTAGGTTCCCAAAAATTGATGTATGGAGAGTCTTGGTGATTAAACCAAGTTATCGCTTGAAGGCACTTGTAGTGCGAATATTTCAACGTATTGGAGTTTGTGCATATAATGTATGCATCAATATAATCGATGGTCATCCATAATTCACATGACACTTCACATAGGATGACTATTAGATGAGAATATGCCTCATTAAAACCTTACTAGGAAAACCCTATGGGATAAAAACCTAGTGAAGGAAAAAAAGTACATAATCATCACATCACGTTGCACCATTTTCTTGCAATTCAAGGATATATGCAAAATAAATATTATACATAATTTATAAGATCATCTTGTGAAATGGTGGTGTAGCTTTATAAGTTGGTTTCACAGCCCACCAAGTGTTAAAATTACCACATGAGACCAATTTATGGTCAACCAACACAAATATGACCAAGATTACTACTTCAAAACCGAGTAGTTCTTATGTTTGAATAAAGGTCGGTTAAAATCGACATAGAGTCACATAGTGATCTTACTACCATCCAGGCATTGATAGCCATGTCATATCCATATATCTTTTTGTTGGATATAATTAGTATATCATTGATGATATACGAAAATCATGTTCGAGAGAGATGCACAATTGGCAAGTTAGTGGTAATCTTCCACATCTTTCATCTCAAACTCTATAGCTAATCAATAGTTGATTGCTTTGAGAAACTCTTTACGAGCTCAATAAAGTGTATGTCATCTATGTAACAAAAGATGATCACATCCAATTATGTCAAAATAAAAGAAACACATTTTAAAATATAAAATTAAATTAAAAAAAATTTTGGTAAGAATTTTGAAACCATAAAATCTGATAAAGATGATTTTTCAAAAAAATCAACTTGAAATGAAGAAGAAATTATATGCATAATGAAATATACGATATGCTAAGTGTACCATGTCTCTCAATCTTTCAATTCATATGACGTCAATTGGATATAATTGAATATTGTTCACGCGAACTTGAATTGTTTGCTTATAGCAAAATAAATCCTCGAGGGAATTTCATATACACGCGTGTATTCTAATTATGCAAATCATACATATAGGTTGCAAGGACATCCATTAGGGGCAAACTCTTTCCCTTCACAAATTGCCAGACTAATAGAATAATAAAAAGTAGTTGCATCCACCACATGAGAATATATTTTCTCAAAATCAAAATGTTATAAGTTTGTTGTACAAAACCTTTCAAAAATGAGATGTTTCATAACTTCTCATACTCATACTTTACATCTCAATGTATAAAGATTTGATGTCTTAAAAGTTTTCATTTCTCTTGGGAATTTGAATTTGCCTCAAATTGAAAATTTTCAGCCAATCATTTCTATCTTTGCATGCAGTTTGGCTAATGATCCTCATTTTCAACTATCATATTTAGCGTTGCACTATACGCAAAAATTTCGTCGACATTGACTTCATTAGGGTTCCAATATTTTCCATCCAAGATATAGATAATTGAGATATATATTCATATCTTTTGAATATTCGATACTCTTCTTGAGCACATTATTTATTTCTCTTGGTGGTTTTGTTTAATAATCTTAACCTCAATTTGACCATCTTGATATATAGCTCCATTTCACTTTTGAGGATTTTTTTCCTTAGAACCGTGTGGTCTACCATGTTTTATACGGGTTTTAGACTCAGTTGTGATGTCAGATTGCCCAATGTCAACATCATTTTCACTGGAGCATTGCAAGTTGGCACATGAGAGTTTTACTTTGTTTGGGTCAGTAAAGTGTCTGGCAAATGATGAATTATATACTTTTGAACTTCAAGCTCATATTGCTTAGTGCGAGGATCAAAATAATATGATCATTCATCTAATCTCTTGGCCAACTTTTGTTTTCTCCCCTAATGTTGGGAAGTTTAAATATAAACCTCCAAACCGAGTCATCAAAATACTTCCAACAATAATTTGATATTTTACCATCGATGAACTCGTAATCACAATAATTTCTCAATCTTCATTGAAAACCCATCCTAATAAATGGTGGTGGAGCAATTCAGATGTGTATATCACATCCATATATCCATAGATGGGAAGTATAAGGTTTTGACCCAAAAACCACATATAATGGAGGAATTCATAATAATTTTTTTTTTTTGGCATAATGCGAATTTGTGTTGTTCATGTAAATGACATGTTCACAATAATATAAATGGAAAATGTTCGTCTCAATGACACATTTTCGTTATTGGATAATCATGAAAATATGCTCATAACCAAAATGGTTGAGCTAGCAATCTCGCAAATTCTAGTTTGCTTTCATATATACATGTGACTTTCTAGTTGATACATCAATTAAAATAATTGATCCACATGTTGGGTGTATGGATCCACACACATCACCCTTTGTTTTGTTGTGTATAAGATAAATTATCTTACTTTAGTTGATGATTATCCAAACAATCAACTCTATTTAAGAATAAGCAACCCAAAAATGAGTTATGTGTTGGAGATTTACCCAACAATGGGTAACGGAAAGGCGAAAATGTTTTCCTAGAAACGAAACCTTGTTGACGAACGTAAAATCGTTCGTGTTCCCGGAGAAGCGGGGAGTCACAAGGACTACTTAAATCCCTATAACCTTAGGAATCATTTCTTTAGAATACCCAAGTTGAGACCTCCATGCACAATAATGTTTGCGAGAACCTACTCTTTTAGATTTTGGAAATCATAAAAGTTGACCATAGAGGTACTTATCAATTTGCATCATGATTGAACCGGGATGGTCTCACCGGTTGTGCCATATAATATTTTTCAAGACTAGTAAACTGTTAGTTTACATTGAAATATATCTCAATCACAATAACATGTGTAGTACAAATTGGAGGATAATATTATTGATTCAATAATTGTATAGCCATAGACCATATTATGATTCCTCTCTTGATCCTAAACAAATTGGAATAACGATTTTGTTCCTTCATGAACAATATAATAGCTCGATCTAGAGCTTGAGAGAAATGTTGTACTACACCATATATCTTGGTGCACTATCAATGTAATATATATCATAATTAATTATGGTAATTCTCATCATAAAATACTCATTTTTGTCATGAGAATGGTACATAGTTTAAATGATAAATAGAGATATTTCTCAATCATCTATGTTACCAATTAATGGATCAATAATTCTTGTATAACCACAATTGTTATGTTCACAACACCCTTTCATGGGTAAAGATACACTCCGCAAACTTCTATCACATGACCAAAATAATAGGTCTTTTCTCCACAATAGTGTATTGACTTTGTGAGAATATATATTGTCTAATCACTTTGTGGACATATGATTATATCCACTCACTTCATGGAGACATAAGATAGCCAGTTTCTCCAAATATGTGTCTCGTGGGACATTCAATCATATCGGGCTTTTATGAGTACAATCAATCACGACAAAGATTGATATTTTGTCACTTCGACCTTCAATATTCGAGACATAGAAAATATCTTTATAGTTTTATCCTTTCGATACGTTTTGCCTCTTGGTACTCATCTTTCGGCCTATCATTGAGACGATGGCGAGTAAATAGCAAAGTTTTAGCTTTGTCTTGATAAGACGTGTATTATCGTCTGATTTCACCAATACCATTATAAATGGATTTTAGCCTCTAATGCCCATGAAGAGTATTTCTTACCCGAAATATCAAAGACCACATACTCACATTTTAAAACTTTTGACCTAATTATCAAAATAAATAAATAAATTAGATCACATTATGAGCGAATTAATAATGACATGAATATAGTATAATAAAATTGTAAATAGCAACATATATAATACATTTATTTAATCCGTAAACGTAACTTACGATTCCATTAATAATGGCATGGCCATTAGCCATTTAAATATTTAATGACAACTGTTGCTGATAATTAAAAAAAAAGAGTAAGATAAGCGTAATGTACTAATGTGATGATCAACGTTACAAAAATAATGGTTATAATAATAATAATAATATAACCACAATCTGTTTTCCTTTTGACAAACATGCTTTAATATTAAGTAAAATTGATAAAATATACATCACCCGTGCATTATTCGGTTCAAAAGTTGTGAACTCAATATTAACATGCTATAAAGATAACCAAAATTGAGTTACATCATATGATAAATCAATCAAGTATATCATATCACAACTTTAATAATGAAGTTCATATGAAAAATAATTGTAAAAACTGTTTCTTAACATTAAAATAAAATAAATGAGAAAAAAAAATAGAGATTAACCAAAATAATAAAGAGATCAATATAATGAAAACTGCAAAATAGTAATATATATACCTCACGGTTTTATCATTATAATATATTTTTTTGGTCAAATTGAAACTATAAAAAAAAGTATATAGGACCCAAAATATGAAGGTTACATAGTAGTTATAATAAAAATTGAGAGAATAAGGTTTAAAATTAGTATGTTCAGTAAAGGTTAAAAATAATTTGTGATTTTTTCAAAATCATAGAATGATGAATAACACTCCCCTTGATTAATTAGCCACCAATTAACAAAGCAAAACTGCTCAAATGGGTTAATCAATAAATAGCCACCAATTAATTCAATAATTAGCAACCCATTAATTGACAGACATGATAATCGATTAATTAGCCACCAATTAACAGACCGAAACTTTTTCTTGGGTAAAGCATGTACATGAATATAATCAGTGAAACCACAGCTAAGAAAGGAAGAACTGCAAGTCTGTTGTAAACATATATAGTGTAAAAGACGTAAAGAGAGGGTAGTAGACTAGTAGTAGTAGTTCGTGACCACAGCACAGCACCAGAAAAAAAAATTATATTCTTTCAAGAAGACAACTTTAAAATAAAATAGGCCAACTTTGAAAAGGTTATGATATAACAAGCAAATAGCAATCTTTGTAAACTTTCGAGAATCGAGCACTCGTGCGCAATAATGAAATTGCAAAAATTGGCATAAGGAGCATAAGTATGAACTCATTGGCCATATGTGTTATTTTGTATGCACTAGCTCATCCCGCAAGTAAAACTAACTCTTTGTCACACGATTAAAAGAAATTGCTCGACGGCAGAACTTCGTGCTGATAACGTGTTATAAAACTAAAAAGAAGAAGAGTAAGAATATGAGAGGAGAAGAGTATTCTTCTTGATGTATGAAGATAGTACAAGAGAGCACTATTTATAGGCTCTAGAATTCATAACTTATACATCACTAGTATAACTACACTTAAATAGGATATTCATTCTCATGTTCAATGTATAGGAGTTACAAATGTAGGAGTTACAAATGGGCATTCATACACATAATTATAATATTCATAACAATTTATAAGTTTTGTGGTATTTTTTATTTTTCAATTAACATGAATTATCTCACGTTTTCATTTTGCTAATACATTCTCTATATAAAAAATTAAATTTATCTATTTCTACTTATTCTTTAAAACATTGCATACATGGCACGAATCCTTCTTCCACCTGCATTTCTGAAAAGAAGCATCAATCCTTCTCCCACCAACTCACGGTAATGAAAGTGCTAGTAGCATTAGACATTAGTTTTAACAACAATGATGCAACCGATCTACTACCGTGCTTTTCTTTTGAGACGATGATCAAGACAGATTTCCCATTCTTGAAATGTTACTGTATGCATTTGAGCTTATTCAAATAGGAAACAAGTAGACAAAACATTCGGCTTATTCAATCAGGCATAGCTAAAATAAAACGCCGGCTTTATACCAAGTTATTAAACGGACCCAAACAGCTGATGTAACCAGCTACTGCAATGCAAACAATGGAACCCTAATCGTTCGATTCGTCAACCGGTACAGAGATGGCCAATACAGAAGGAATACACAGGTGCTCGGTAGAAGGATATGAACCGTTCTATTCTGAATTCCACAAGATATGTAAAAACAATATAGGTACTCAGTACAAGACACCTTAAATTTTGCTTTTATCCTGGAGACCTAGCGATGCTGTTGTACTTTTCTGGAGTTCCCCAAACCAACTTCAGCGAGAGTTTGGTACTTTCCCTAATTGCTTACTGTGTTCTGCAGAATGAAGACAAAGTAAATGGAAAAAGATAAGTCAGAAGAGAGGTAATTCGAGAAACGTAATCACTAAGTTCAATTTCCATAAAACATGCATATTAAAGATCCTATGCGGATATGTTAAATGTTTCAAGTTATCAGTTCAGAACTAAGAGCTCCCGTCTGTGGTAGTAAGTTATCAACCCAGAATATGCAAACACAGGTTCTGCTAGAACTACAGTACCAGCTATACTGTATTCCAAACAAAATCAATGGTAGAACCTCAATACACAGCCACTGTATTAATAAAACAATTCTACTTGAACTACAACACCTATACTATTGATCAATTGCAAGCTCAACGTTTACAGTGAAATAATTAGCTAGGTTTGCGTTTTCTGCAAAGCAAAGTCTTCTTGTAACATAATCCACCAGTTCAATTTCAATAACATGCATATCAAAGATCCTATGCCAATATGTAAAATGTTTTGTGTTCTCAGTTAATAACTAAGAGCTTCCATGGGTGACTTGATTTACAAGAAATATAGAGAAGACACACACATATATGAAGAAACAAAGGAAAGGGTTTCTACTACTACAATGGCAATACTCCCATGCTCACCTTTCCTAGTCCTAGCATTGGTCTTGGTCCGTTGTCCCCTGCAAGGCAACATATCGATATGCCTGATACCTCTGTAGCATCCACTATCAATCAATTTTTGTACATCAGCACTAACACATCGTTTCTGGGCACAACAAAGAGAACAAACTGTTTAGGGAGACAAACCTAGTGTAAGAGAAAGGCAGGTGTTAGTAAGGGGGCAAAGATGAGAGCTTACTAGATCTCCTCCAGTCAAGTACCTAGAGACCTCCTCCTTAAGAGAATTAAGTTCTACACCAGTCAAGTCCTTGGTAAGCTTATTCTGAATACTCAAGTCCACTAGCATCTGATGAGCCCTGCTGCGTCCAATCCCATGGATATACTGAAGAGAAGTCTCCAGCCTCTTGTGATTTGGAATCTCCGCATTCCCGATACGAAGGCATTGCACTTGTTGACAGCGGAACTTAAGAGAGCAACCCAAACACAAAGCGATCACATTTCTGAACAGTGTCCATATTATACATATAACAGCAGCAGCTCATCTCAGGAAAACGCAGTTTCAATCCTAATTCAATCTCTACTGTTTCATTCATAGTTCAACCTCTACTGTTTCAATCCTAATTCAATCTTTACTGTTTCAATCCTAATTCAATCTTTACTGTTTCAACCCTAATTTCAACACCAACTAACCAAAATGCGCATATAGTGAACGAAATTGTACGGAGATGTACCAGCTACGACTCGGCTATTGAAGCAAACCCTACTGCGTAGAGAGAGTGAACAGAAATAACAACTTACCGCTACATTCTGAAGAAGGCGTTGGCTGACATCGTGAAGAGATCTTCGCAGTCCAAGCATTGCAACGGTGGAGGTTGGAGATCAAACAAACAACGAACAAACCGAAATCAAAATCTCTCGCTGGCCGTCGAAATCTGGGACCGGAGACCAATTTTGCGGTTTCTTCACCCGCAGCTGGGCAGCTGACTAACCACAGTTTCAGCCGTCGACTTCGGCCCAAAATTGGTAACCTAAAACCTTAATGGGCTGGATTCAATGGGCCTCGTTTCTGACTCGACAACTCATAAACCCTACTTAAAACTTATCCAATGTTTCACAGCGGCTTTGGCTAGGCCAAACCCTAATATTAGCATCCGACGGATGCTATAAAATAGCCACCAGCGAAGTATTGATCGCAGCCGTTGAATCCTGTCCACTGCCAATATAAATTTTCCAACTGCACTTCTCGTTAGTCTGTTACGTTAGCTGCGTTCCCGACTGAGGTTTTTTCGGCCGGCTCCTCAGCTCTCTATTCAGGTAATTTGTGGTGTTTGATTTAGTTGGTATTGCATAATATTCTACCCCGGTTGGTGCATGTAAGAACTCGAGATAGTGTTTCTTCGATTGCTTTGTTTGGATCAGCTTGTATAGTTCTGAATTTGACATCATTGTTGTGTTTCTTGCTTCTATAGCATTTTCTGCATCATCGTTAGCATTTGATTGGTATGGGCTGGTAATCTCGGAAATGGATCTCTTTTATTCCGAATATCATTGAAGGGCATTTGTAAGAAACACCCATCGAGCCTGCGTGAATTAACACAACTGATTGTGCTATAGGCCTTTGGTCTTAGTAAAGCGTTTTGCCTCATCCTTGCCGATGATGCTATACATTTAATATCACGTATTTCTAGTTTTTATTGCGTCTGGTTTTGATTTTTGTAATTTGATGCTATAAACCTTTTCTGCTGCACTAACGAAAATACAGAAGCAGAATCTTTTATGCAAATCTTTCTTTTCTGCTACGCTCTTAGGTTTTACTTATCTTTTACTTGATTATTGTGCATATGCTGCGGTTTTATATTGTTGCTTTGTTGTGTATAATATTTTTTCTTGGGACTCATAACATTTGTTGATTTTATCAGGTAAGTATGTCTCACCGTAAGTTTGAGCACCCTAGACATGGTTCTTTGGGATTTCTCCCAAGGAAGAGGGCTGCCCGCCACAGAGGAAGAGGTGACTTTCTAATTCAATTTCTTGTTTAGCGTAGGAGTGCAGTCTATTCTGTGAGTAAGATTATGCTTGCTGTATTAGATATATGTAACTGTTGTTTTGATTTTCTTGAATCAATTGAAAGTCACATGTATAATAATCTTTCAGTTTATTTTTGTTCCTAGTTGTATGATTATATTAAATAGGAAAGTTGTCCATTTTTTCCATCAAGCAGTCTACTAGTTTTTTGGTGGACATCAAACGGACTGTTGTACGTAAGGATGAGGTTTATACATACCGAAAATTTATTCTTATTATTATGCACTCACTTCTGCTCTTTTGTTCTGTTTACAGTGAAGGCTTTTCCCAAGGACGATCCATCAAAGGAGCCAAGGCTGACCGCTTTCTTGGGTTACAAGGCTGGAATGACCCACATTGTTAGAGAGGTTGAGAAGCCTGGGTCAAGTGAGTTTATCTTCTTTGTAGTGTGTATTGCTCAGTTTTTATGATCTTTTTATGATTGATTATAAAGCTTAAAACTTTGTTGTTTCTTACTCTGAACTCTTGTCTTGCAGAGCTGCACAAGAAAGAGACATGTGAAGCTGTTACGATCATTGAAACCCCACCTTTGGTTGTGGTCGGAGTTGTTGGTTATGTGAAAACACCCAGTGGTCTCCGTTCTTTGACCACTGTCTGGGCCCAGCATTTGAGTGAGGATGTTAAGAGAAGGTTCTACAAGCACTGGGCTAAGTCAAAGAAGAAGGCTTTCACCAAGTACTCCAAGAGGTTTGAGACTGATGAGGGCAAGAAGGACATCAATTCCCAGCTGGAGAAGCTGAAGAAATATGCAACTTGCATCCGTGTCATTGCCCACACTCAGATCAGGAAGATGAAGGGACTGAAGCAGAAGAAGGCCCACCTTATGGAGATTCAGGTCAATGGCGGTGACATTGCAAAGAAGGTTGACTTTGCCTACAGCTTCTTTGAGAAGCAGATTCCTATTGATTCTGTCTTCCAGAAGGATGAGATGATTGACATCATTGGAGTTACCAAGGGTAAGGGTTATGAAGGTGTTGTCACTCGTTGGGGTGTTACCCGCCTTCCCAGGAAGACCCATCGTGGTCTTCGTAAGGTTGCTTGTATTGGGGCTTGGCATCCTGCTAGGGTGTCCTACACAGTTGCTAGGGCTGGACAGAACGGTTACCATCACCGTACTGAAATGAACAAGAAAATCTACAAGCTTGGCAAGTCTGGACAGGACTCTCACTCTGCAATGACTGATTACGACAGGTTAGTGTTTCTTTTGTATCATTGATGTATTTGATGCATCTCCTACAACTATTAATTTGCAATTACATGCACATTTTTCTTGTAACAGGACTGAGAAGGATATCACTCCTATCGGTGGGTTCCCCCATTACGGTGTGGTGAAGGAGGATTACATTATGATCAAGGGTTGCTGTGTCGGTCCCAAGAAGCGTGTGGTGACCTTGAGACAGTCTCTGTTGAAGCAGACATCCAGGACTGCACTGGAACAGGTGAATCTCAAGTTCATCGACACTTCTTCCAAGTTTGGCCATGGACGATTCCAGACCACTGCGGAGAAGCTCAAGCACTATGGCCGCGTCAAGGCTTAGTCTGCTTACTTGCAACTGTCTCTGTCAGCCCTTTGTTTGTGAGAGGAATGTTTTCATGAATTATTTGTTGGTTAGTGTTATGAATTTCTGAAGACTCTAGACAAGTTCAAAATTTTGTATCGTTGTAATGACAATTTATTACTTTTTGCAATCCAAGTTTTGTTGCCATGATTTCTCTGCCAAAGTTAATTTATTGTCTTAGGGCAACAGATTTTGGTCAGTAAAAGCTCTTAACCCTCCATGAACATGTCTGTCTGTTGAAACTAGTCGTGTCTGTGGAAATGAAACTGAACCAAAACTGATACAACTCGTCGTACAAATGAAACTGACGTCAACTTTTCCCTTCATTCCATCCAATACATGGTGTTGTCATTTGTACAAAATTGACGATGGCACCAACATATGAAGATGGTAAGAAAAGATTAAGAAGTACAAGACTTGCTTACCTAGCTTGCCGAGTATTTGGGGAGCTATACAAACTGACAAATCGACAATCATGGGAGCGAAGACACGAGTTAAGCAGCATCGACGATCGAGAGCAGAGACTTGAAGGTAATGACAACGACTCTTTTGCCAACCAAGTTCGGAAATGATTAAATCCGTGTTTTACTAATGCAATTCGTATAATTAATGTTTTTTCCACTTCTACCAAAAAATCAATATTTTCATTAGAAGTATAATAGTTTCAGTAAAAATAAAAATTGACTGAAATAAGAAGGAAAATCGGATTTAAGAGAGTCCCTCCTAAACTACGTCCAACCCATTCCTAAATTTTACATAATTTTCTTTATAATATTAATTGGCAGAAAGCTTTCATTTCAATCTCAATTTTCAAACTTTATAGTGCTTCTTCGAGGGACCGTACTCTCTTCTCAAAATTTTGTTGTTTATTATTTTTTATTTATCATATAAAGTTTGTAGGATCAGATTCTTATCTTGTACTAGTCACAAAAGAAGAAAATCACATCATTGCCCTCTACAACACCTTTAGGCTTCATGCATGTTCTTCAACACCAAACTACATGTTACAAATCCTTCAGGCTCCATTCTCATTTTATTTTCGAATGGCGTAAATACATTGGTGTCAGTTGTTTTTGTTTTTTCTCGTCATAAGAAAAAACGACAGATCAGATTCACGAAATTGAAGACAAGAAGTGATTGTTGTCTTCCTGCTAATGAGCTAATCAAATATACTTTATGATCAACCGATCATCTCGTATCGAAGATCGATCGTTATTCTATGAATGATTCCTTATGCATTTTTGAAATTTTAGTGTGAAGCTCATCAATTAAATCTTTCTTGGTAGGTTAAAAAACAGTATATTGCAACAGCAACCACCCCATTTCTTTTATCTTTATACATTGATTCTCGCTTCCTTTTCTTTAGCCCCCTTACTTTTTTTGGGTTTTATTTTTTAAGTTTTACATCGCTTATGCAATGAGTACTAATTATTGAGATGTCGAATTGGTGAGTTTAATTGTTTTTCTCAACAGATTTATTAAGTGTAATTCGATTGAAGGATTGGTTGAATATAATTGAAAATGTCTCATTCGATTTAAAATGCATAAAATTTTCGACCGACGGAACAATAAAAAAAAATAGTAAACTAGTAAGAGAGAGAGTAAGAGGAGTAAGCATGTATAGAAGGCATGACAAACAAAGAAGCATTAGGGGCACAAAGCTCTTTATATGGTGAGACCTGTCGTGAGCATATTGTTTAGGGTGGGTGTATTTCTCCGACGTTAATGAGATAATCTGTGGAGAGGTTAGATGTTTTTATCACTTTGTGTTTATTTTGTTCATTATAAAACTTTGTGTTTCTTATATATTTTTTAATTTTGTATAATATCAGTTTTTATCATAAAATAGTGAAAAAAATGGGTGCCAAATATGCTAGGGTTGGTAAGAAAGAAAGTTGACAACTTTGTTAAAGTGGCCAGACATTTGAAGCCCCCATTCTTTTCTTTCTTTCTTAAAATTAAAATAAGGCAGAAGAAGAGAGGGAGACAAAGGTAAAGTAGAGATGAAGTTAAGCATCCTCCATGAAATGACAGATGAAAAAAATATGATTCTCCTGTTGAGATTATCATTTAACTTTGTCATTTCACAAAACAACCCCTCGAAAGATTATTGGTGTGCGAGCTCATTATCCCTCAACAAGAACTAATTAATCGTAACTTGCGAATTTAATTCCACTTGTACCGTCCGATATGAGGTATTACTATATTTTATATATTTGATTTGGTCGGATGTTATTTTATGTATTACTTTCACTTTATAGGTGAATTAGTATATTATTCATTGAGAATGGAATGGAGTCTAATTTTTCAAAGGAACCTTTAGCCTTTATTAAAATGCCTCTCTGTTCCTGATTCTTATGACCAAATGAAACTTCATCACTTCTCCTTCTTTGCTTCAATGGCTGATTCCGAATGAGGCACTACGACTCTTCATATTCTGACCAAACCCCTCTCTCTCTCTCAACCTTTTACCGAAACAGAAAGGGTAACTAATGAGCCAATTCAACTCTACAAGTCCAACAAAGCCATGGAACATATACTACACAAGCTCATCATCAGACCACTCGCCACCACAATCACAGGCAGCACCAGCAGGAGGAGGAACAGTGATCATCGGCCGCGAAGAGGCTCCGTGGAAGAGCTTCGGTACATCGATGAGCGCAATCTCGTTCGGGTTTGTAGCCACGGCTATACTCATCTCAATGTTCCTCGTCATGGCCATCTTCGAGCACCTCTTCAGGCCGAACGACCCTTCTTCTTCTTTCTCTTCACCCCAGGATGTCTCAAGTAACCTTGCCCCTGCTGCCTCTGCTTCACTACCCCCAAGGCACTTGCACAAACTCAAGAGCACACACATGGTAATTTCTTTAGATTTCTTCTTCGTTTCGTAGGAGAAGTAATAAATCTGAATTTTTGTGTGTATTTGAGAGAAATGTTGAGCTTCAAAACACCAAGAACAACATACAACAACCAAAAAAGATGAATTTTGTGAGTTTTGACATTGTGGTAGTGGACTGTTTGGGCAGGTTGAAGCAGAATCATCATATGGATCATCAGATTATTCAGTGGTGATGCCAGGACATGAGTTCCCAAGCTACATTGCTCAGCCTGCACCTTTGTTGCCACCACCACCACCATGTTCAAGGGAAAGGATCTCTTGGCCTTCTCATACCTGAAAATTCAAACCTGCAGAATGATGATGATGATATTGTACCTAAAGGCGAGACCTTTTGTTTTTAGTTGAGCGACCATTGTTGATAGTAATGTAATTAGGTTAGTAAAGCAGCACATTGAATTAGGTTTATCTATCATATATCTACTTTTCTCTTACTACTTTTGAAAATCTGGACTTGGCTTGCTGCAAACACCTTTGATTAACTTTAAGCGTCGAATCAGACAAGGATGCTGGCTTTGAATGAAGACAGACCACCATTAGTGTTTGACATTGTTTAAAAGGTTTGGGTTTAGTACTGCGCTGTCATTAAATCACAGACCCAAAACTAAGCAACAACGACCGGATCTCTGTAATTCTTAAAATGCGGCTCATGTTAATATAGTTTTAAGTCATTGTACCGTATGTTATTATATTTAAAATTATGAGTTAGTATGTCATTATAGTTTATAATAGTGATTAATGTGCACTTATCGATTTTTCTAGGTTGTATTTAAAAGTTGTTTCCAAAATCAACTTCTATTTAAATTTTTTAAAAGTAAAAAATGAAATCAAAAGGCACATACCAATTGAAATGAAATCTACGGTCAGAATTCAATTGAACATCCCCATCTTCGAAACTTCTTCATCTCCCCGACTTGGCGGGCTGCTGTGCTCCTTAGCCTTCGTCCGCCTCTGTTCTTCAACTTGGAAGCCTCTCGAGGAGCTGAACGCTGCTAACTCTTCAACAAACGGTGGGCTCTCAACCTCAACTTCTCCAACCTGAGAGTGCCCACAACTAATTCTCCCAATCCTAAATCCCTTAACCCAGAGGTACTTCTACTTCACTCCACTCAAAATGGCTGTGTCATAATTATTAATTTCAGTCTCTAACTCTGCAATCCCAATACCAATGTCCTTGTTTCAAGTTTCAATCTTTTAGCAATGGGTTTCAGACTTTATAAACAAATTGCTTGACAGCAGCTGAGGGAATAGGGATTTGTTTTGGGGCGAGCAAAAGGGATGTTACAGCGAGCAACTTGTAGCATACGACACAAAGCAGCAGCATCTGGTTCTCGAACACTTTCTGATTACACATTTCTCCTCTGCGCTTCCATCCAATTCAATTCCCTCACCCTCATCCATCAAAGGTTCATTGCAACCTTCGCACTACCGGAACGTCCTAATACACGTGACAAGTTTGAAAATGCTCCCAAGGTGTTTGACAAAATTCCCCAGAGACTCCCGAGAGGAGTGATACAGTGGAATCATTTGATCAGATCGTATGCTTGGAATGGACCCTTCGAGAAATCCCTCGATTTCTACTACCAAATGCTGGATTGTGGAATTATTCCCAATAAATACACATTTCCTTTTGTTCTCAAAGCTTGTTCGGCTCTTCAGGCTGTAGACCAAGGCAGAGGAATTCACGCTCACGCTAAAAGGCTTCAACTTGATTCTGATGTTTACGTTTCGACTGCTTTGGTGGATATGTATTTGAAATGCGGGTGCCTTAGTGAAGCTATGGAGGTGTTTGATGGCATGCCTCGTAGAGATGTTGTTGCCTGGAATTCCATGATTGCTGGTTTCTCATTATGCGGGGGTGGTGATTACGCTGAGGTGATTCGCTTGCTCCTGAAAATGCAGGAGGATGTGAGTCCTAACTCTTCCACCATCGTGGGTGTCCTTCCAATGGTTGCTCAAGCAAAGGCTTTGAGCCATGGGAAGGCGATGCACGCTTATTGCATTAGGAGGGGTTACAACAATGGTGTGGTGGCTGGAACTGGGTTCTTAGATATGTACGCCAAGTGTCATTGCATCTCTTATGCGAGAAGGATATTCGACGTGATGGGAATTTCGAAAAATGAAGTCACTTGGTCAGCCATCATTGGAGGCTGTGTTGCTTGTGATCTCATGGAGGAGAGTTTGGATTTATTTCGTAGACTGTTGTCAGTAAAGGACGAATCAGGAACTTATCCTACAGAAGCTACTCTTTCTACAGCAGTTCGAGCTTGTGCAAAGATGAACGATTTCGGAACTGGAAAATGCTTGCATGGTTATTGCTTGAAGACGGGTGCTGTTTTCGATATGATGGTATGCAACACTTTACTGTCGATGTATGCAAAATGTGGGGTTATCGACGACGCCAGTAGTTTTTTCAACGAAATGCTGTTAAAAGATGCGGTTACTTATGCTGCTATAATTTCGGGATACGTTCAGAACGGATATGCTGAGGAGGCATTACAAATGTTCTTTAAGTTGCAATGGTCTGGACTAGATCCAGATATTTCGACAATGATAGGGATCCTCCCTGCGTGTTCCCATTTGGCCGCTCTTCAACATGGTTATTGCAGTCACTCGTACGCTATAGTCCATGGTTTTGCGTCTCGTACCATAGTCTGCAATGCACTCATTGATATGTATGCAAAGTGTGGGAAGATCTATACAGCAAGGAAAGTGTTTGATACAATGGATGATCGGGACTTGATATCTTGGAACTCGATGATAGATGCCTATGGGATTCACGGGCTCGGCAAGGATGCATTGTCATTATTTAAAGAGATGCAGGTTGAAGGCACAATGCCAGATGATGTAACATTCATCTGTCTCTTATCAGCTTGCAGCCATTCAGGACTTGTTGATGAAGGGAAAAGGTGTTTCAGTTCCATGACCCAAGATTTCGGCATCAAACCAAGAATGGATCACTATATATGTATGACCGATCTCCTCAGCCGAGCTGGACTTTTAGACGAAGTTCGCAAGTTCATACAAGATATGCCGTTCAAACCCGATGTTCGAATATGGGGCTCTGTGTTGGCTTCCTGCAAGATACACAAGAACATCGAACTTGGAGAACAAGTATCGAAAGAAATCGAGAGGTTAGGACCGGAATCTACAGGGAACTTTGTTCTTCTATCCAATATGTACAGCACTATTGGGAGATGGGATGATGCTGCACGAGTCAGGCTTACACAAAAGGAGATGGGATTCAGGAAAAGTCCCGGATGGAGTTCGGTCGAGGTTGGCGGCAATGTTCACACATTTGTTGGTGGGGATAGGTCTCATCCACAATCGCAAGAGATAAACAAGAAACTTGATGAACTGCAAGTAGAGATGAAGAAGCTAGGATATACTGCAGAATTAAGCTTTGTTTTTCAGGATGTTGAAGAGGAAGAGAAGGATAAGATCCTATTGTACCACAGTGAGAAACTAGCAATTGCATTTGGAATTCTCAGCATGAGCCCCTCGAAGCCCATCTTCGTAACCAAGAATCTGAGAGTATGTGGTGATTGTCACAATGCTATCAAACTGATCTCTCTCATTGCAAAGAGAGACATTATTGTTAGAGATGCTAGTCGATTTCATCACTTCAAGGATGGAAATTGTAACTGTGGAGACTTCTGGTAATAAAAGCAAATGAAGACTTCTGGAAATTGTACACTAGTTTGTTTCGCATGATGCTGATCAATTGAAGTGTACATTTCTGTAACTAAAAATCAGTCCTCCTTATTAAAATTTGATTTTTTTTTCATTTCAACAAGTATATCAAACATTAATCAATTTAAAAATTTTGAAATTTCCTTAGTATAATACACGAAAATTGATTCATTTTGACATGAAAATTAAAAAAATTCAAATTGGTTAATATTTGAAATATATACCGAAAATAATTAAAAATTGAGATTTTATCATATTAATCCCTTCAAATAATAACCAAAATAAGTTACAAGAAAAAAGGTAAGATAACGAGTAAGAGACTCCTATATCACTTGAAGAGAAGGGGATGAGGGGACTTAAAAATGATGGAAGTGAACACAATAATTGTATCGCTCGCTCACTATTATTATGTCGGCACAAAAAGAACAAAAGATTACTGATAGTCATAACTAACTTTGTGGCTTTCTCTGACATTCCAAATCAAATAATGTTCTTAACAGAGTTATGTTGAAAAATAAGGTTTCTTGTTATCAACATATGAATCAACAAACATGGGTAGCTCTGTTTATAAGACAGCATTGATCCAAAATTTGAAACACTGAAATCCTTTGAAACTTAGTTACACTTGTAAAGCTGCAACTTCTCTAGTAATGACAAAATGTACAGTGACACAATGAGGCCAAGAATACCCGTGTAACCACTAATCAAAGGCCAAAGCCACAGTGTTGTACAATCTACTCCAGCAAGGATTACAAAATACACTCAAGTTGAGAAATCCATGAAACCAAGACTGGAATTCAGTTGAAGCATCTCAGACTCTTCTATCATTTCTTCTTTGCATGTGCTTTCTTTACGCGCACCAAGTGAGCGAGACCGTGTTAAAATAGAATCAGCCTAGGTGATCTGTTTCTGAATCGTCATCATCGGATAAAATGGTTAGTAGGGAATACTTGACGCGGAGCGAGATCCTTCCCTTCTCAACGACAAGTCTCGCCCCAGAAACAACCCAGTAACCAGGATTGTCTTGCGGACCTCTTGCCATCTCTGTTGTGTCCACAAACTTGAGAAGCCTGGGGGCTTGCACCGGAACGGGCGGTCCGCCTGGGTATACAGCTGAGTTTATATACACATCGGCTGCTCGTGGAGGCGGCTTCTGTGCTACTGAAGTGAAATGATGGCTTATTAATGTGGATATCAATCCGGATTTTGCTGCCAAACCTGGCGATCCGTCCCACTCGGGATGCTTTCTAACTGCAGCTCCCAAAACGGTTGAGAATCGAAGCCTTAGGAAAAGAACACTCTTAAACCCGGAGTTCTCCACCTGTAACTGGGCGCCGGTTACTATAGAGATTTCCTCTTCTGATTCTACAGGAGCTGTGCAGACGTGTGAGAAATTCTTCCACTGAACCTTCTCGTAATATTTCCGGTCACAGGCATCATGGGGGAAGTTCCCATTTGGATCATCTTTGAGTTGAAAGATCTTGGGAAGAGAGGAAAGATGCTGTAGATGTATGGCTAAACGGTTGCATCTTCTGCCCTCCAGATATAGTCTAAGGCCAGTCACCGGCCTCTGACCGACGTCAACCTGCATGGAATTACAAGGAAAACATTATTCACAAAAAGAACTGATCTTTACCAAATGCCATCCATCCTCCATGCATCATTTACTACAAGAAATACATTAGAGAAATGTTCGTCAGATCACAGAAGCTAAAGCGTTACCGGGATTGTGTTCACAAACAGCTTGGGACCCATAAAGCTAAACTGTAAGGATGAGCTGCTATGTTGCCTCCGTTGCGGGCCAAGAGGAAGCTCACTGAACACTGGCGCCCACTGCCGTGGCAGCTGAAATTCCAGAAACTGGTGTAGCTCTTCAATTGGAGGCTTATCTAGTTACACACAAGATCATTAGATCCGTAAAAATTAAGGCCCTTGGTAAGATAACGAGTTGATACGACGACCGTGCATAATGCAAGCATGTACGATACTCACATCTTAAATAGAGATTTATGGCATGGCTCAAGAATCCACTCCCTGGCACTCCATTCAACAGAGAAGTGATCGGGATGAATGACATAGAGATCACGTCGGGCTCTAATTGAACGGTGTTTAACCACTCGCTATGTGAAAGGTATCCACTATCGTTTCCGCCTCTTCTCTTGTAAATTCGGGTGATATCCTGAGAAGACGGCGAATAAACAAGAAAGGGGACATGCACATCAGATTCTGGAATTCTCGACTGTGACGAATTAGGCAAAATAAATAGGGGTTATGTGCAAGAAATGCACCTCCTTGTGTGAATAAGAACTGGAAGGACTTGTATCAGCAAACCTCAATCGCTGCTCTCTTATATCAAACTGAACAAAAAACAATCAGTTTAGTTGCCAAGACAAGCAAGCAAATGACCATTAAATCACCAAAAATTACCAGTAACGAATTTTGAACGTGTCAGAGGCTCCTTATTCACAACTATCGATAAAAACGAAAGTAATATACCTTAATATAACAAACTGTTTATCAAAAAAAGTATAACAAAATGCAAATCAGAAAAGATAACAATTTTGTTGGAAGAGAAGATCTAAACTCATTTCCGAATTCAACAGCTAAGAATGTATGTGGAGATGAAGGAGTTGTAATGCTAAGAGCCTGAGATTTCTCTTGCAAACCTTCTTATTTTGGTATACTTCTGAAGAAGAAGAACTATACTGGCCATTGACATCTGAAAATCTTTTATCGGCAATCTCCTTCAATCTTTTCTGCAGATCAGCTGTTTGAAGAGTTGAAGAGTGCTGCTGTTTTATGAATATCACATCCTTTCCACCCATCTTGACACCAACAATAATATGTGTTCCAAATGTTTCGATGAACCTGAAATCACCAGTCACTTCCCAAATCTCAGCATTAAGCAAAAATGAACATAGAAGGCCTAATCATGGTACACATAAACTCAGCCAGCTTGAATGGGACTACAAAAGCTAAAATATAAAGCGATGTAACTAAGTCGAACGATATATAAAACTGCTTGAGAGGGACTATAAGCGTTGAGATTCACTTAAATCAAAACTAGTTAACAAGTTTGAAGACAGAACGATCATTTAAGCACTTGTGGCCACATTATTAAAGCTTGGCCTAACATTACAACATGTGAGAACCATAAAGTTAGTAACAACAAGTTTTCAGAAAACGGGCCAATGGAGAGACTACCAAAGACAACTGTGAGCACTTACTTGGCCAGGGAAGCTGGTTCCCACGATGACGGGACTGCCTTCTTAACATGATCACAGAGAACAATCTGAGATTTCTCCAGTGCAATTGAGTATAGTGTAATGAATACCCCGTCAAAAGAAAGGGTTTTGGTGTTTGCTGCATCTTTCTGCCAGCAGCTTGAAAATTCAAACATGGTATTGAAGAGTCCAGAGGGTATTTTTCCTGTTAGAGACATTTCCTGGTTGAATTGCTCCGACATCTGTACGATCACAAAAGAGGAGGACAAGATGAGTCTTAGAGAAACCACAAACTAGAACAAACTAAAAATATTCTCATTTGCTACCACAGTATGGAATACGCAGAACCATTCTAGACAAAGCTTTCCGCGTAGAGTAACTTATTAGAACGACAAATCCGGAAATTACGCAAGACAACTATGATTATCCATCAGTTGCGTGGAGTGGAGATGAGTGGAGATGAGATTGCTTACCTGCTGGAAAGACAGAACATCTGATCTAAACCTCGTTCTTTCACCTTTATCACATTTAACTGATTTTGGGACATTTGGGATGACAATCCCACCAGGTAATACGATCTCTCGACCACCGTCCTCATCAATCTCAATCAAGCGTGAATCATTTACATCTCCTTTTCGGTATTTTAACCTCAGATCGACTGCAATGTCATATCCAAGCCCTATGGAGCCGATTGCAAACTCAGCTGCCTTAGGAGCAGGAAGTCTGAGTGCCATTTCTTAAGGCATACCGTTGGTTTCACCAGACCAAAATCAAAGTCCTGTAAACAGTACACATCGTAAGTACTTAAGCCATGAAACGGGAAGAATCATTCACCTAAAGTAATTGAAGGAGCATGCACAACAGCAATAATGAAAAATTCATGCATAAAAAACAACAAATTACAAACTAGAGTACGAGTTTACATATCAAACGAAATGTACAAGTTAAAGAAACATCAACCAACAGATCTCCCTACTGAGCAAGTTTGAACTAACACAAGTTTTTGTGGAAAAATGGGGAAGTTAACAATGAAGTTGATCCATGTCCATCCCTTAGTTCAGGACTCCCTACTAGGCGAGCAAAGAATCTTACTGACAACTATCCGCAGTCCAAGGGAACCTCGAGATCTGATATCTATGTATACAATCAAATGCAAGTCAAATTAAGGTTCAAATGGAGCAGAGTTTCCATACTTAGCCAATAGCGGGGAAATAGAAACAGCCGCGAACACCACCGCAGCTTAGTATATCCACAGATGAAACCAACAATAAAACGCCAAGCCTTTCCAGCTATTGGCAAATTCCAGAAGAAAAATATCGGAGCTTTGACTGAAAACCCAAGTGAGAATCTCAAGTTTGAGGCTGGTGGGCTACTGCAAGCAGCTCAAGAATAGGATTCTTCTCATGAATGAAAACAAAGCTGGAGAGGTGAGGAGCAATCAAGAGAGGGTAAGGAAGGAAACCCTAAAAAGTGAAGAGATTGAAGAGACGAGAGCAAAAAATAGTGGAGAAAGAATGAAAAGTAGAGAATTTTTCGTGGTAATAGTTTAGGTTTGACCAGAGAAGAGAGACAGGTAATGAAGTGGCGCATGTGCACTGAAACTTCCCACTTCCCTCGCCTGCCTTCGACACAAACAGCACATACATCAACACGCCACGCCCAAGCAATGGACGACACACCACTTTTGTGTTGCTGCATCCGATGCTAGATTGAGCTTTTACAAGGGATTTGTACATATATGAATGGATGAATGAACTAGTAAAATACATTGTCAATGTAAAATTAATGAATTGGCTCTCTGAGAGTTAGTAACTAAGGTATGAGTAATTACATTGCATATAACTATTTTTACCCAAAATAGACGTGTCATTGTCATTTCTAAACACACATTAATATACATGATACATTCCAAGCTCCGAGGTAACAATTTTGTCATGGTCTATTTGTGTTAATCATATCAGTGCTATTTGGTCTGGAAGTTCAGTAGTTATGTGGGCCGAGCGGCTTGGCTAGGGTGTTGTAGTTAGTGGAACCGTAACTATCTCTTTAACAGCATTTAGATAGAAAAACTAACAAAAAGGTGTATTTGTTATAATCGTCAAAGTTCAGAAGGTGTGATCGATTTAAAATTTGATAGAGGAGTGTCGATATAAATTTTACATAATATATGAATGTAAATGTATATTTTCTTATGAAATAACGTCCAAATTATTTATAAAAAGAACCATTTTCTACTTTTTTTTTATCTCTGCATAATAATTTCACTCCACAATGGTAAATTTTTTATCACCAATCCAAGCAAATTATTTCAAAACTAACAAATTAGAGCCAACCTGCCATTTTGAAAAGGTGAGAAATAAAACAAAAAAGAATTGGATAGAATTTGTACGTGATTTTGAGTGTAAAAATAAAAATAAAAAAAATAATATAAAGTAAAAATATTAAAATATCTCAATTTATTTTTTATTAATAAAAAAATTAATGAAAATTTCTATCATCTCTCCTAATTTGAAATTACCTATAAAAAATCTAAAACAAAAAAGGATAAATTTCCAAGAAAGCATCGTGGAGTCCACGAGTAATTTATGAGGACCATAACTACTCCCCCTCTCTTCAACCAAAGTTTTTTCAAAAGCTTCAATTTACTATAAAGGAAAAATATATATTAAAAAAAAAATGAAAAAATATCTAAACGACGCGACAAATTTGTAATTTTAATTAATTATACCACCACTCCTTTTTTCCCCTTTTTTCAAACCCCTAAACCCCTACATCCAACGGCTCAGATTCTCCATTCAACAAGTTCAGATCTAATATAAGCCCTACGATTCCCCATACATTAACCCTCGCGCATCAAATCGGTCTACTCGCCCACTCTCCTTCTTCTCTCTCTTCCTCTCTCTCTCTCTCCCCACTCTTCTCTCACTCAACTCGTCGCCGCCGGTTCTCTCTCTTACGGTTCCAAGCTTAGTTCCTTCAGGCGGGAAAACAAACTGCAAACTCAAAAGCAGTTGCTCTCACTACTACTCCGCCGGTATATCGATTTTATCCCTTCGATCCGATTTGCTTCAAGGGTTAGTACTTTGTATTGATCTGGTTGGCTCCTTGCCTCCATTGATTACTCCCTCTCGCAATCTGTGTTCACGCCTGGTCAATTCTTCGCTCTTGGTTTAGGTTTTCTTTGTGCAAATTTCTTTGATTCTTTTGGTGTTTGGTTTTTTCTGGTAAGATGCTGAAAGTAGCTAAATTTATATTATAAACTCACCGAACCAGCGGCGGAATTTTCGGGGTGTTTTTTTGCTATAAATATAGCATAACTTGGATAGCTGCAGTGCTCTTACGAATCTTTTTTCCCCAGGAGGGAGTTATCTTGTGATTTGATGGTAAAGTGTTGAGCTTTTTATTGGAAAATTAGTGGAGGGTAAAATAGAGAGTTGGGAAAATCGCTATCAAATAGTGGTTGAAACGGAATCCTGTGCTTTGTTTGTTTGTACACTTGAGAGAAGAAGAATCTGGATCCCTTTTATCTTCAGTGCTTACCTGCTTGCGCCAGATGGGAACTCCCCTTCACCTAATTTTTAAATTTTTTATTTTCGATTGTTTTATTTAGTTGACACTGAAGGGCATTGGATGGAGTGTTACTTGTCCGGGAAGTAGAAGGATTGATTTTTAAACGCTCTGAATTTGTCGTGTAGATGACTTAGGGACTAAGTTATAGACAAGTTTAATACTTCTAGTCGTGTTGGAAAATTTGGTTGGTGTGTAGGAAACAAGAGAGGCAGCAATACTTGTATATACACATATTCACTTATTTTATCTTTTCGACTAACCCTGCGTTTGGTTATCTGTTCTCTTCTATACCTTTTTCAATTTGCAGACGCTGTTTCAGCTTAATAAGCTTTGTTGACAATGGCAACCAGGCAAAAGCTCGAGAAACGTATCCTTTCTTTGGCTTATACATGGGTTCTGTTAAAAGTATCTTTTGCTTTTGATTGCCTTGTGCATCTGTTATTGTTAAGCTAGAAACTTCTTCACAGAGAGAAATACAATGGATTGAAAGGGACTACAAATTCTCACTGATAATTGGCTTGTCCTCTCGTTGGTACAGTGCCGTCTTATGATTTCTTGGTGACTGTCATGTAACACAAAAGGGCCGGTCTTTTATGATTTAGGGCTTCTTCCCATGTTCCTCTTCCATCTATAGCTGTTTCATGAATGATTTAATACTTATCCACTAGTTTATTGTTTTACCGTAGTGTTGTTGCTTGTTCGTCGCCAGTTCACTGTTTATGCCATGAGAATCTTCCGTTGGTATCCTTGACTTGTTATTGCAGCTGAATCCATAGCCACGGGATTGAAGCTGGAACCTGTTAATAAATTGGCTGAGAATGACAAGGTATGCATCACTTTATGCATGCCCTTACTTATTATTTATATAAGAACTTTATTCTTGTTGATTTATGTCAAAGCTTTTCAATTCCAAAAAGTAGTTTTTTTGGCTGCTTGTTGCTTCATTGTCCATAGTTGCATGTTTTTTATTTTCTCTATTCTTTCTCTTTCCATTTTGTGATGGTTATCGATCACTCTGTCTTTTGTTTAAGATTGCTCACTCTGTTTTTTCTTGTATACTAGAGGTGCTATTTGTTGATGCTTAGAGCTTCTTATATTTACGATACTAACCAATTACTTAAAAGATAATATTTGAATTTCTTAGGTTCTATAGCCTTTGTTTGTGAGAATTCTCGTTGGCTGAAATTTTTCTCCGTTCTATATGTTAACTTTCATATTTGCATTACACCGTTTATCTTTTATCCTAACCTTTCTTTGGCTGCTGTTCTTACAGCATTCAAGAAAAGATGCAATGCTGTCCAATACAATCTCTTCCATTCCTTCAAGAGATTCTAAATCTAGTGCTAAACGTGAGTCTGATGTGACCTCTGGCATCAAAGGTGTCCAAATGGAATCTTTTGGTCAGCAGGCTCTATATAATCCACCTACTAGCACTTATGGCTATTATTACCCAGGTTAGGTGCCAAAAGTACTAATTTCATTTAACTTTTGTACTTTGATATCTTGAACCCTCAGAGAGTATTACGAAATCACAGTTACTACTATTGTTTAGACAAAACAAGCAGTAATACGATCTGCACTGTTTTCTTTTCCAAGCTTTTCCGTCTATTAACAAATTAGAACCACTGATTTCTATTTTGCAGGCTATAATGGGCCGTTTCCTCAGATGGATGAGCATGGCTATTTTCAAGCAGATGGTTCTCATATGGTGTGTGTTGGTCGCATTTGGTAGTTGTACCGTAAAAAAGTTTACTTAACTATAGGAAGATGTATTTCCTGATAATGATAGTTTACTCAATTATCTATTAGGCTATGCAATCTGACAATGGCCAAATGGTGTATTACATGCCCGGATACAACCCATACTCTCCTGGGGCAGTTGTTGGTGTTGACGGTCAAACTGCTAATCAGCAGCAGTTTTATCCTCCATCTGAATACATTCAACATCCTGTTTCTTACGGATCAGAAGCTGTGCCTTGTTATCAGTGGGATGCTACTTATCTCAGTGAAACTCCCAATGGTAATAATAGTTTTGGGACTGATAACCACAACCGGGGTGGAGCTACTCTTCCAAAATTTAATGGATTGAACTCTATGAAAACTAATGGCAATATCAGCAGCAAATTCCCCAAGCCTAGTGGTACACAGGATGTTAAGCCTCTAATTAAGGTGAGCATGCAAACTAAGCCTGTATCGTTAATTGTGAAAATATGTGTTCTTGTTAGGTGTATGTTTGGTGAATACTTGTGTTTAATGATTAAAAATCTGCAGGTTCCTCCATACAGCACAGATTACTCAACAGGTGTGTTAAGCGGATTCAATAATGGCGTAGGAAAGTTACGTCCCTTCAGTGGCCAGAGTCACTATGCTCTTTCACAGTACGGATCCCTGGGCTACAGAAATGATGCCAGCACATGGAATGTAAATGATAGGAACCGATCACGATACAGAACACAGAGAAATGGAAGCTTTGAATCTTCTATTGAGTTGGCCTGCGGCCCCAGGGGTGCCAACAAGAGTGTGCCTACAGATCCGGCTGTGAAGAAGGAAAATCCGTTATCATTGTTCAGCAAGGACCAGTATAACTTGCAGGATTTTGAAACTGTATATGAGAGCGCCAAGTTTTATGTTATCAAGTCTTATAGTGAAGATGACATCCACAAGAGCATCAAGTACAATGTCTGGTCAAGTACACCAAACGGCAATAAAAAGCTTGATGCAGCTTTTCGTGATTCGGAGGAGAAATCAAGGGAGAGTGGCACTAAGTGTCCAGTTTTCCTCTTTTTCTCGGTGAGTTCCGATGCTGTCCATTTCTTACTTGTATTAAGAGTTTACTTGATGTTTATGCGACAGAGAGTTGAAACCTTGCAAATGTTAACAGGTAAATGGTAGTGGGCAGTTTGTTGGGTTGGCTGAAATGACGGGGCTGGTGGACTTCAACAAAGACATGGACTTTTGGCAAGTTGATAAGTGGAGTGGTTTCTTCCCTTTGAAGTGGCATATAGTTAAGGACATTCCCAACACTCAGTTGAGGCATATTGTACTTGAGAACAATGATAACCGGCCCGTCACTTTTAGCAGGGACACTCAGGAGGTACATTTTCTTCTCCTTTTATAATTTTGGTGGTTCTTGGTTTTGAATTTCCTTCCATAATGGCTTGAATTTTTCGACTCTGGGCAGATTGGACTGAAGCAAGGCCTGGAAATGCTGAAAATTTTCAAGGAGTACACAGCAAAAGCATCTTTGTTGGATGACTTCACCTTCTATGAAGATAGAGAGAAGGCTCTCCATGCCAAGAAGAACAAGCCTGCAACTTTGAAAATGGAGGAATACGAGAGTGGCGATTTTGTTGTAAGTTCCCACAAGTCTAAAATTGATTGATTGATCTCAACAAGGAATCATAGATCATGCAGCCACATTCATTTTGTTTTCTACCCTTTGTTATGTTTATGACAGAATGAGAGAGAAGTAGGAGGAAAGAAGTACGAAGATGATGGTGGAATGACAAAAAGGCAAAGTGATGCTTCCACACTGATCAATTTAACCAAGAATTTATCTCTGAATGGTCCAGCCCCTGCTGTGTAGCTTTCTTTCTGGCCTAAGATATCTCTTTCTGTGTTTATTTCTGTGGTGTAGTCTTTCTTTTAGAGATTCATTTCTTTCTTTCCTCTTTTACTCAGCCTGTGTCTGTTCCTCAGTTTTTTTTGCTTTTGTTTTTCCTTTAGATGATATGCCTTTTCTGTGGCTGCATTTATTATTCTAGTGAAAAAAGTTTATTTTGTTTATGTTCATCAATATCATCAAACCCCAAGTGGTGGATCGTAGCATGGGGGCATTTGTCTCTGTTGTTGGTTCCGTATGTGGAGGGATTTCTTTTTGTCAATAATTGAAAGTTGTAGGGTAGAGGATGATTACGAAAGCAGATTTGCCTAATTGCCAATTAGGTGTATGGAGCATATTGACACAGCTCATATTCCCACCATTTAAATTACTTGGGGGCAATGCTGTGTCTGCTCATAACTTGTCTTTGGCGTCGGCAAACGAACTTGTGTTTCTTCCTAATCTTTTCCGAAACCTATCTCAAGATTAAACTTAACTATCAGAGCATTCTGTCAGTTAGGACAACCCAGAGGGATCCACCTCTCACAATCAAATATGATCACAAGTGTTTCAGAGTGTTAGTTGCATTCCATCCCCTTTCTGATTGTCTCATAAGAACCCAGTGCAAACTTTTCTACTTCCTTTAACTCTAGTAGGTAAGAGTTAAGAGAAAGACTGAGATCCAGTGCTGCAAAATTGACTTAGCATGCTGGATTTTACCATGAAGTGTGCTCCTATGAAAGGTCTTAAACTTACCTACAGTCAAAGGTGCTCTAGGTAACTAAAGGACAAAGCACAAGTTTAGATCCAGAAGTCCTAACAAGGTTCACAACATCAAGGTTGAATACGAGCTACAAACAAATACACTTATCGCCAATATTAAATCTCATATCATAGTAGTCCAAAATTTTTTAAGCATCGAGACAATATAGACAATTGCTGTCATAGTAACTTTAGGTTCTCCATTTGCATTAGAGATGGAAAACAAACACCACTATGGCTAGGCTTATAAAAAAAGGCAGGAAAGAACCTCTATAACAAAGACAAATAGGTAGGAGGACATTGAATTCTATTACGTAAAAGTACAAAGGTAACCACGTAATGTGCTAATAAAGTTTAAATACAGTATTGAAAATTTCAAGCAGAGACGAATTTAACAAATAAAGATTGAAGGTATATTTATAAATACATCGATCTAAGACTTTCATAAAGAATTCCCACTCAATGAAGTCAAATGCCTTAATCAAGTCTAACTTGATTGTACACCTTGTCAACACATTTGTGTTTTTATAAGCACACATTGATTCATGAGCTAAGAGGGTGTTGTCTATAGTTAACGGCTCTTTAACAAATGTTCTCTGGGCTGGGCCAATCAAAGTTGGCAATGCACTACTCCGCCGAGACTTTGGAAATGACCTTTGCGGAAAGAGATTAAGTGACAGTTTTTGTTTCTCACCCACTATAAGTCCCTATGACCGATTATTGGCATAGTATAAACAAATTTAGTATTCTGTAACGGATTTTGTGGCCCCTATTGACGACTATTGTAACCGATTATTGACATCAAAGGTAGTGTCGAAAGTGGCGCTATCATTAGACGGAAAAATAGAAGTGCTGAAATGGATGTTATATTAACATAGATCTAGAGTTAGTTTGAATATTTCAGATAATACGTAAAATCGAAACTAAAATTGAGAATAACCTCATATTTGAAATTAACCTAGAATAATTAGAGAATAATTGTAGAAAAATTAGAGGGAATCGGTTAACTAAACAAAAAATTTAAACATTTTTGAGTTACAAAACAAGAGGGAATTGAAACAAAGAGCGGAAACTCCCAAAAACCTTTTTGACCTCTCTAAACCCCTACATCCAACGGCCCATACCCCCCCTATGACGAATCACGATCCAATCTCGTCCGTCCATTTCGCCCTTATATAAAAGTCTTCTCGTTTCCCTCTCTTTCCCTCTTCTTCCCTCTTTTCCAGCCCCCCCACCCCCCATTTGCTCCGCCGCCACTCGCTTCTCTTCCTTCACAGGAGCCGTTTGTTGAACCGGCTGCCGGTAGTTTCTTGTATCCGCTCCACTAGCAGTGCTCCAGAGTTAGCAGATCGGCTTTTCTCTGTTCCGTCCCGGTCTCGATCTGTCGTTGTCATCAGGTTCAGTTCAACTCCAGTCCTCTTCTCTGCTTGTTCGGTTGCTCCAAGTTTGTCCGGAGCTGGCGATATGAACCGTTGACTGATTATGTTGATTTATGATTGATTTGGTCGCTGGATGCGTTTGGATGTATATTCATCTAGCAATTTTCTTTAGATTTTTGCAGGTAGCGAGTGTAGTTAATACACAGTTTGAGCTGCCGTTGATGATTCACTAATGATTTGTGTGTGTTGGATGTCTGTTAGATTTCTGTGGTTCGTGAATTTCGCTTTTCTTGAGTTCTTTTTGCGGGTGTTTTTTTTTGTCATATCTTTTAGCCGGTGTTCACCTTCTCAAGACAGTGGATGTAGAATCCAATGCTCCTTTCCCTCCCCTTTTCTGCTGTGTGTTTTGAAATTATTCTGCGAAATTATTGAAACGAGAATCCGAGTGTACAGATGATTGGAAAGTGCTGGACTGCTAGTTGATATGCGAACGAACAAAGTTTTGAAAGCGATTCTGTGCGCTAAAACACAGTTTTTGTTTGTGGTATTTCGCTTTCATAGTCTGACCCAACTAACACCTTTTCTGTTCTCTTTTTTTCCTTCGATCCTTCCCTTTACCAGCAGGTGTTTTTGAACTTCAAGGATCAGCAATGGCCACTGCAATGAAACTCGAAAAACGTATCCTTTCTTCCTGGTCAACTTGCAGTTGAATCACGGGTCTTGTTCATATTGTTTTGTTAACTGTAGGATCTGTTTGACGGTTTCACGATCTATGAGAGAGAAATTGATCTAATTTAGGAAGGTTATGTTGTCTCGATTTAGATTGAAAAGTGAAGAATTTTCACCTTCTTTCTTCCTCTTTCTTTCAGATCCAATGGTTTCTAAATTCTCTGCAACCATTGCCAAATTATTTTCTGATTATGGGTATATGTTGCAACCCTAAGTTGCTAGTGTAAATTTCTTCTTCGTTATTTGAGTGCTTCTTATTGATTTTGCTTTCGGCTTTTCACTTTGTTTCTGCTACTTGTTTGTGTTTGTCTGTTGAGTTTGCTGCATCTATTATAGCTTCCTTATCTCTATCCGTTATTTGTTTTTTCGTTTACAATTATTGGGTGGTATCCATAACCATATGGTATAGCTGAACCTATTCAATCGGGATTGAAGTCAGAGCCACCAAGTAAATTCGCTGAGCATGATGTGGTAAGCTGTCAGTCTTGTTTTAAATGTTAGGGTGCTCTGTTCCCTTTCTATATTGTCATCTTCTGAATGTGTTCTCTTTCAGGGTTCTGGAAAAGATGGAGTACCGACCAATTCCCCTGCCTCCATTCCCAGTGCAGAGATCGTGAATTCTGGGATTAAGGGTGTGAATGGCCCCGACTCCAATGGGAAGCTTGATGTTTATAATCCACCAACCAACGGTTATGGTTATTACTACCCAGGTTAGTTGTTTGAAGAGATTATCCATCTCTTTAGATGAGTCATTGCCATATCAAATTACTGATACAAGTTACAGGTAGGGACGTTATGTTTATTACACTTGTTTCATGTTAGGACCATTTAACCGAGTTGTTTCTTTTAATTAGCTTAAAGATGATATTGGCTTTATGGTGCTATTTAGTTGATTAAAGAATTCTTTTCTTTCTGCAGGATATAGTGGACCCTACGGTCAGATGGACGATCAAGGATTTTTCCAGCCTGATGGTTCTATCGCAGTATGTCTTGAGTCAACTTCATCATAGTTGTTATCTGTGGCCTTCCTGCCACTGTTACACAAATGTGAGATGTGTCCAGTTATGATAATCATTTTTGTCTCTAACTTCAGGGTTTGCAGCCGGACAATGGTTCACTAGTCTACTTCTATCCTGGCTATGATCCATATGGTACCGGGGGAGTTCTGGGAGTTGATGGTCAACAACCCTACTACTCGTCTCCTGGATATCCAATGTCATATGGGACGGACGCTATGTCTTGCTATCCTTGGGATTCAACATACATGGGAAATATACCAAATGGAAATGCTGGTTATGGGAATGGAAAGTATGGCCCTGGATCTAATGGTGTCACCAAGTCCAATGGCCTGAACTCTACTAAACCAAATGGAAACCTTGACAGCAAATTTCCCAAGGCTACAAATATGCAGACAACTAGACAGCTTAACAAGGTGTGTATTATTTATTTAGTTACTGGGTAAGTTTCTTAAAAATTATTTAACATGCTCCTGTAAGTGTAGAAATTTTGAAGATGTATTTTACTTGCATTGACTTCAGACATGGGTTAATAGTGACTGATTTAACATATCTTATATCGCGTCATTAATTGGGGATTTTCCATGAACTAAAATAATGTTATCTGAATCAGTCTGCAGTCCTTCCTTTGGTGATTCTCTGTGTTTATTTTATTCATTATGTATGTATTTTCTACTAATTTCAAATCACTTCGTAGGTTTCTCCTCTGGGTTCCGACTTTTCCGCTGGCTATTTCAAAGGGTATCAGCCTTTGGGCAAATTTTCTCCATTTAATGGCCAAAAACAAGCTCCTTTCTCTCCGAACGGTTTTGTTAACTACAGACAAAATGGAAGAGTATGGAATGGCAATTACAGAAACAAGCCTAGGGACAGAACCAACAGAAATGGTGATTTTGATAATGGTACGGAACTAGCTTGCGGTCCTAGGGCGTCCAACAGAAGTGCACCTTTGGATCCTTCTGCAAAGAAGGACGAGCTGGAGGTTCCCATTTGTGGAGAGCAGTATAATCGTCCAGATTTTGAAATCGGGTATACAAATGCGAAGTTCTATGTTATCAAATCATACAATGAAGATGACATCCACAAAAGCATCAAGTACAATGTCTGGGCAAGTACTCCCAATGGAAACAGAAAGCTAGATGAGTCATATCGATCAGCACAAGAGAAATTAAGCGAGACTGGAGTCAAAAGCCCAATATTTCTCTTTTTCTCGGTATGTCTATTTCCTGAGTTTCTCAGCATGTCTAGCAGTCTTTAAATTTAGATAACCAGTCCATATTTTTCTCTTCCACAACCTTATTCTTTATGCTGTTTCAGGTGAATGGAAGTGGTCAGTTTGTTGGGATAGCTGAAATGGTTGGACAGGTTGACTTCAACAAGGACATGGACTTTTGGCAGCTGAACAAGTGGAATGGTTTCTTCCCTGTCAAGTGGCATATAGTAAAAGACATCCCTAACAATCAATTGAGGCACATCATACTCGAGAATAACGAAAACAAACCCGTGACTTTTAGCCGGGACACCCAGGAGGTGTGTCTCAATATCAATTCCACATATGGTTAATTCTTTCTGGACCTTCTTTTCCACTATCCATATTCTGACGATTACCCCAATTTGATCAGATTGGAATGAAGCAAGGCTTGGAAATGTTGAGCATATTCAAGAGCTACTCACCGAAGTCATCATTATTGGAAGACTTCACCTTTTACGAAACGCGGGAGAAGTCTCTTAGCACTAAAAAGAACAGCAAGTCCACTACCGTTGAAACTGAAGCAGTTGGGAACGGTGAAATTGACGTAAGTTACTTCTAACTCCGTTGTAACAAACTGTTTTTAATGTTTCTATTCATATGATAAAAATGCTTAAAGTATATTTCCAATACATGGTCTCTGCAGAAGGATGCCAAAACAGGAGATGAGGGATCTGAGGAGGATGTGAAGATTGAGAAGGATCTTGTGGATCTAACAAAGAATCTGAGCATAAACGGCGGCTGCCATCTGAAGGAGAATCCTGCGGTTGAGGCAATAGAGAATGGGGTCCCTGGTGTTGTTGCTGTTGCTGCTGCTGCACCATAGGAGACGAGGATGTGGGGGGGATTAGGAAAGAAAGATGTACCAGTAGTTTCTGAAGTTAAAATGTCAAAATGTTATAGAGAGATCTAGAAGGGGTTGCTCTTCCCTCTGTTAGAAAAGTGTTTTTGTTTTAGATTTCCTGATGCAGAAAGGGTTTGTCTGTTCTTGTTGTAAGCCAGTTTTCATTTATTTTCGGTGGTTAGGCGAGTGAGATCTGTTTGGCCTTTTAATTTTTGAGCAGGTGTTTTTCTGTTTGCCTTTGGAGTTCGGTTTTCAATGATTTCATCCTTTTTGCTCTTGCGCTCCAAGTTATGAGCTTTTCAAAGGAATAACTCGGATGGTCGGAAGAGCATCCAAGATTGATTTTTATATTATTCATTAATATACCTACTCAAATGGAAACTCGTACGAGAATATGAGGTTCGCAGAAATTTGTCGAGTCTTCTACTCAAACTGGGGCGGAATTTGTATTTAGGGATGATCCATTTTTTATAGGTGTAGTGACCAGGTTCTGTAAGTTTATAAAAGAAGTTTCAGGTTCTGTAAAAATACCAATCGCCTATGATAAAACACCATTGCGATATTGAACAATTTTGAATAACTTTTGAAGGATCCAGTTCCTCTGCGAAATAATAAGAAAGTAAAACCCTCCCTAAAATCCCAGGGCGAGCCATCCAACCCATCTTGCAGTTTGGAGGAGAAGTCGATTGCCGGAGAGCCATTGGCGGCGGCGGCGGCGATATGCCGAATAACTCCGCCAAACACTGCTTGTTCTTATCTGAATCTGCTGACAGTGAAAGGCCTCCAAAGCTTCCAAACACTCAGCAGGGACTCCCTGACGTTGGCGACGAATCAGAAGAAGAGGAACACCAAAATAGTATGTGTCCGAACCCTCAGCTTCAACGCTATCTAGTTGCTATTGAGTATATAGGCACTCGATTCTCTGGTTCTCAGAAGCAGGCCTCCGGCAGAACTGTTGTTAGTGTTCTTGAGGTATCATTTCTTTCACCTGGCGCTTTTTCGCCTGTATAATTTGCCACAGCTTCTCTCTTATTATTTTCATTTTCATGTCCATTCTGAGCGAAGGATGCTTTCTGTAAATTCATTGGCCATGCAGTGCCAGTCACATTGTCCAGCCGAACGGTATAGTTTCGTCTTCTCTTCCAACTTCGTTTCTTTGTCACATATTGACATGCCTGTTAGCAATCAACTATTGAACATTTATGTAAAAATTATCTTATTCTGTGGTATGGTTAGTTAAAATTAGAGCCATAGCAAACAAGAACTTTGAAGGTGGATTGTTTAATTTTGACACTAAAAACATTTGGTAGTCATATGGTCTGTTATTTGAGTTTCTGATTATGATTTTCTTATAATTGTACTTCGATTTCTTGTAGGATGCAGGTGTGCATGCCTTATCAAATGTTTGCCATGTCGATGTTGAACGAATTAGCAAAAGGAAACCTGGTGAAGTTGTATGCTTTCCGCTATAGTTCTATGTGCATCTTTTGTTGTATATTTGCTACCAGTGTTCATTTTATCTCTTCTGACGATTAAACACTAATGCGTTTTCCTATTACAATGCAGTTGCCACCACATGAATCAGATGTGGTTCGGAGAGCAGTGAACCATTTTTTACAGGTCTGGTTTCTGATCATCCTACCAAATAGATGATAGGATTCTTCAATAATGGTGCTTACAGAGTTCTGTCATATGGCCAGAAGCATGAGGGTGATATCATGGTCACAGATGTTAGATGTGTTCCAGCAGATTTCCATGCAAGATTCAAGGCACAAGGGCGCATGTAGGTCTTGCAAAAAGAATTTACTTTACTTATTTGGAGTTTGTGGTTCTTTATGCTTAGATTAATTGATAGAAAGGTACGTTTTACAAACATGTTGTTCCGACAACAGGATGCCTCAATACCTTATTGCTGCAATCAGCTTTCCAACCCTTAGTTCTTCAATTTAATTCAAAGAAAGACTGCAGAGCTTCTGTCTTGACTTCAAATTAGTTTGTTTGTATGTGGCAAACTTAAAATTGCTATAATTTCTCTTGAAATTTTTGTATTTGAAATTATTTAGGTATTTCTATCGTTTGATGACTGGATTGGAGCCGTTGTCTGCCTTCGAAAGAGACCGTGTTTGGCATGTACCCGAAGAGCTAAATATTGTTGCGATGAAGGTCAGTTGCCACTTATGGTTTGGTTTGCTTATTAGAAAGGAACTAATTTTCAAATTGTTATTTTCTTAGGTAATTTACCGATTGATTTTTGCAGGAAGCATGCAAAGTTCTCATCGGACATCATGATTTCAGTTCCTTTAGAGCATCTGGTTGTCAGGTTTAATTTCCTCTGTAAAACGATATGTTTCTGGATTGTTTTTATGAGTCTTCTTCTTCTTCTTTTTTTGCTCGGGTATATAATGTTATGGATATCCTATCATTTGTAGCTCCTAAGCTGTAGTAGAACCTGTGCATGGCCTTGGTTAAGCCTATCAGTATGTTTCAAGCTCAATATCTTAACCCTGTCCTATATGCATTTCAGAGCTTAGAAACTTTTCTATTTGGTGAACCTTCATAGATTATCAGAAGGTTTATACTATTATTGTGTCTTGTAGGCCAAATCACCGATCAGAACTCTAGATGAGCTCTCAGTTAATGAGGTGGTTCCAACGCCGTACTTCCCTTCAATCTTTGAGAGGGAACAAAACAGTGCAGAGGAAGACGTTCAACAGTGCTCTGGCAATAGCGGAATCGGTCTGGGATTTGGGATAAGAAAGAAGCACCGTTGCTATGTAATAACAGCCGGTGCACGTTCTTTTCTTTATCACCAGGTCGGTATGAGTCGTGCTTTTGGTTGTTTGAAGTCTGTTTGGATAGGAATTGATGTAGCCATCCCCATTATTGTCTTCTGCAATTTTAGTTTCTTGCATCGTTGATTCTAGCTCCATACTCAAATAGATGGAATTCATTAGCCATTTCACCTGGCTCTCTTAAAGGTTGCGGCAAAGTTAAGTCAAAATGTGACCGAGTTTAAGTTGATACCTTTCAGGTCAGACTGCTGGTTGGTGTTCTCAAATGTGTTGGCACGGGGGAACTTACAGTATCAGATGGTATGATCTTCTGTCGCTGATCCGATCGTGCATGTACAAGTGTATCATATTTGTGTGTTTCGCTGTACTCAATTGTGCGAAACTGACGATTAACAGTGACGAGGATACTGGAGGCAAGATCCGTGACTGCCACAAGTGCCATGGCTCCAGCTTGTGGCCTCTACCTTGGACAGGTGAAGTATGAGTTGCCTGCAGAGACATGAAGTTTGTGCTTCAGGAAACCATTTTGAGGCCAAACTTGCAAAAATGGTTTCCAGTAGAATCAGAGAGCTTCGAGAAAGGATAAATGGGTTTGGATGATTGGGTTAGTTCATTTTTTTCTTGGTAAACGAGAGAATAATGGATCGGAGACTTGAAGATATTAGTTAATGTAGAAGAGCTGTTAATTCAATTGACCATGGTCAATTTGAGCGGGTTGTTTCGTTTGTGTCATACGTTGTTATTTTCCCCTAAAACATTGGTTTGTGTTGCGCGTCGTTTTGGGTTATAAATGTTTTGAATCATAAAAAAAATTTATAATCATCACAATAAAATTATTGTTAAGATAAGCATACTAAAATTTTATTAATTTAAGTGAAACTAAAAAATGAAGATAATATTAAGTAATATTTAATAAAATAAATAAATTTCCAAAACACAACCCAGCCTAGGTGCAACACAATCTACCTGCAACTATTCTCCTCACCAGTCACTAGTAACCAGGGAAAGTTATCCAAGGCTATTAGTTTGGATATTTAATGAGTAATTTCGAATACCTCCAAATGGCTCCGAGAATAAGTCAACATATCAGAATCCATAAAGATGCAAGTTGAGCTAGGAATCTTACTGACATTTACTCTACCATGGGAGGCTCTCTACATATACTAGCAGAAGTAAGTAACAAATGTAGTTGCGACGAGTAGTGTATCACGAGTTGCTAAAATTGAGGCCTTGTTCACCTATCGGATCTTCATTCCGAAACTTATCAAACATGCTTGCCTTCACTTGCGTTCCAAGCAACTCCTGCAACTAAACCAGGCAGCAATGAAGTCACTACCTCTCGCTTTAACACTAACAATTAACAATATACCAGCAATCAACATGAAAGGCATTCGCAACTCTGAGCACAAACTTCAATACCTTGAGTTTTTTGTTTACCCGCCATAGTTCCCCATGGGATCTTCATTCCGAAACTTATCAAACATGATTGCCTTTTCTTGCGTTTCAACCAACTCCTGCAACTAAACCAGGCAGCAATGGAGTCACTAGCTTCCGCTTTCACTAACAATATACCACCAAGCAACATGAAAGGCATCCACAACTCTGAGCACAAACTTGAATACCTTATGAGTTTTTTGTTTAACAGCCATACTCCCTTCGTGTTGCACTGCTACGCTTTCCTTCTCAGCATCAGATGCTCCAGGGAATTTCACAACGTGAGGATCGACTTCTCCACTCAGTTGCTCTCCTGACATATCAGCCAACTGTGAATTCTCTAATAAATCAATCATAAGTGGCACAAAAACAAATTAAAAACTAAGACTTCTTCCTGAGTCCTAACCTGGAACTTCGTCATGGCAATTTCTCCAGACCATATCCAGTCAATAGTAAGGAAAAAATGGACAAAACAATCTGAGTTACAGTGCCAGACCATCTTTAGAATGTTCAATCACTATGTTGCTTGAAATTTGTGGACCCAGGAGCTCTACCACAGCATCTTGCAAGTAGGCTCTGTACTATGGGTAATGCTCATAAAGGCCACCGTCCAGGGCCACTACTGTCCTCTTCCCATAGATTAGACCCTTTGAGTCCTCCATCTTCTGCAGGATCCTCACGATTCCTGTTCCTGCCAGCCTTCCTCCTCGTTTTACAATCGCATCGCAGAACTCCAAGGCCACTTTCCTCGAGCTCAAGTTGGACTCCACCCAGCAACGACGTACTGTGTAGCGCCAGCAGTTTGAAGTTCATCAGAAATGTCCTGGTGCATTCCACAAAGATCTGGAGTTCTGTAATAATAAATTCAGTTCATAATCTGGGGAAAGGTACACTTAGTGGCTCTAAAGCTAGTGCATATAACAAGAGACATCAAGAGAAAATGACAGAACCTGAAACTGAAAGTGGTGGATAGTTTGTCAGGGACAGCTCTGCCAAACAGATCCCCGTCTTCTGCCATCTTCAGCAGCATTCTTCGAGCAATTTCTCCTAGGTACATTCCTGAAATTGTCTTCTCAAATATCTGATAGGGGCACAAGGCAGTGCAAAAACCATGAAATTATCTACGTTTTATCTGTTCTCCTAAGTTGATACTAGCATTATCCATGTCTCTATCAAACACAGTCAACGGTATTCCATTCGAGAAGTCTCCTGTTTCTCTTCCTCTTCCATTTCATCATGAGACTTTCATCCATTTTAATATCTTGTGCAGTTCCATCCACCTCTGCATTGGTATCTAGAGCAGGTGAGTCAGCTATGTTTGATGACGAATCCTCTCCACCGGGGCCTCCCACAGGAGATCCTCCCTTTAAAAGAACAGACAAGCAAAGAAGAAGAAACCTTCAACCACACATTTAATAGATAGTGCTTTTATATTAAACACGAGCAACAATTAAGAGCTTTTATATTAGTAACAAGCATTAGTTGGATGTTTTAAGTGCACCTCTTGCTTGATCTCGGTGGAGACTCCTTCAACAGCAGACTGGCCTGCGGTCTGTCAAGCATTCTCCTCAAGCTCCCTTCTACGACACTTGAGAACACAAGTCAGGAACCACTGTTTGGTCGGAATATATGAAGGCTATAATGACTATAAGATACATGGAGTAAGGAAGTTGTGTTCTGATAAAAGTCAAATACTAATTCTCAGTAACACCAGAAGAGCATCGCATTGTGCTAAAGCAACATACACACTCCAATCAAACCTGCTAAAAAAGTGTTCATTTAGGAGAAGGGAGATCGTAAGCATGCCCCTCACTAGATATAGTTCAACAAATCCATGGAAAACACACAAACCCATGACGCTTTTTTTACTTGTGTTTAGGAGACCAGATGTTGCCTTGCCAATGAAGATATATAGATGTCAGGATGATACCCAAGCACTTATTTTATTCGGTGATTTCTGAATGTTCAAACATCATGGTTGGATGCTCTCCACCCGCGTTTACTGCTAGCTAACCCATGGATTAGAAGTACACTTATTACTTACAGTTGTAACAGGCAAAAAGCACATAAATGCTATTTTAATGACATACAGAAGTACAGAACCAAAGGCTTCATCTAACAAGTTAAAGATCCATCTTCTAAAGAAGAAGAAATCATTGCCAAATCCTCCTTAATAAAGAAAAAGGGAAGTACTGAAATAAAAAAGTTAAAAGGTCCAAATATACAGAAACCAACATGTACAAGAAACAATCATGACAAATTTCTAGAATTCATTATTGAAAATGACAGACGGCCAATGAGGCCAAACACGTAATGAATGATTTCAAATGCATAAAAATCATATCCATTCTTAAAATACTGTAGATTAATAAAAGTGAAATTGAATAAGCAATGCTTGCAACATTCTACCATGATAATGCAGAATTGAGTTAAGATTTGTTGAACCACAGATAGAAGAAGTTGTTAATAGAGGTCATCATCATGAATATGACTGGAGACCAAGAGACAGCTCCTAACATAAACTGGTGAATTTTAGGTAACCAAAAAAAGGACATAAAATAGAGTGAAGATATACCAGTAGCATCGTTTGGCCCTTCAGCATGAACGCCAGCTGATGTCCACTATTTCAGCAACCTCTTCTTCATAAAGGCATTCTAGAAGAAAAGTTACTCTGACACGTGACTTTAAACTATCAAGTCTCAGTAATACACAACCCGACATCATGCAACCAGCATACATTTTGAAAAGGAATGAAGAGCAAACCGCACAGTGTTTATCACATAGATCATACAGCAAGAAATGGTTCACAGGTAACGCAAATGAAATTCCTCAAAACTTGGCATGTTTACATAAGCCAAGCAGCACGAGAAGCATACCTCCTGAATAAAAGCAACCTAGCTATAGAAGTAGGGTTACCTACTTGATCATCATAAACCAGATCTAGAAACTGAAGTTTGGTTCATCAGAAAAATTCAATCTTTAAGCTCTCATCATTTACAAGAAAAATGCAAAAGAATCAGAAACTGAAGTTGGTTCATCAGAAACATTCACTTCAGACTACAAGAAAAGTTCAATCTTTAGGCCCTCATCATTTACAAGAAAAATTCAACAGAATTAGAAACTTAGAATGGCTTTCCTCCAAAGTTTAGTTCATCAGAAAAATTCACTTCAGAATAGTTTGCATTCCGTTAGTGTGCTCATCGAACTCCTCAGTATGGTTGAGTATCCGCACATTCGAGATCTTGAATCAAGGCAGTGGCATCCATAGAAATCTCTTCCTTCTTCTGCAAGGAGAACACGGCCAGATTAGCACAAGCAGAAACAAAAAGGCTTAACAAAATCCAGTCCTTTACACAAACCTGGAAAGTTATATCCAAATTGTCGACAACGAGAGTATTGGGCGCCGGAAGAGTGCTCGTGCTCACCGCCGGAAGAGTGCTCGTGCTCGCCGCTGGAAGAGTGCTCGTGCTCGGAAGAGTGTTCGCCGGAACAACAATTGTGCAAGCCGCGGGAATAAGGAGAGTACTCTCCGCTGGAACCATCAGTGTGCTTTTCGCCTGAACGACCAGATTGCTTGCGGTCGGAAGGACCAGAGTGGTCGCCGCCGCCGGTATGACCAGGGTGTTCGCCGCAGACGGAACGAACAGAGTGCTCTTCGATGGAATGAGAAGAGTGCGACCGGCCGGCACAACTAGAGTTCCCTCCGCCGGAATAGTAAGAGTACTCCCAGCCGGAACTTGCTCCTTCACCTTCTGGATAATGCAGATCCATTAACAGATTACAAGAAAAAGAAAAGGCTGAACAAAGCTTAATCCATTCAACTTACCTTGAAAATTGTATGTAAGTCTTCAATATCGATATTTTCCTGTCTGCAAGAGACATGGCCGCACGATAGAGTGTTCGTCGGCGGCACAATGAGCGTACTCCCCACCGGAATAAGCAGTGTACTTGCTGCCGGAATGACAAGACTGGTACCCGTCTGAACAATCAGAGTAGTGACCGACGGAATGATTAGAGTGCTGCCAGACGGAACCAAAAGAGTGGTCTCCGCCGGAAAAAACAGTCAACCAAACCAATTCTAAATTTGAATTCCGCTTTGGATCCAGATTTGAAATTGGGCATTTTGGTTATTTTATGGATAGAAGTCAATAAAAATCAAACTAAAGTAAAATGAATAGATTTAAACTTTTTTCTTAATTTGGTTTTTCAACCAAGTCTCAATTTAGTTATGAATTCGGTCGACTGATTTCAAATTCGGCCATGATTTTATACGAATTCGGTCAAATTTGGTTTTGAAATCGAGCAACTGAATTTTACCGAATTGCCAGGCCTACCGGCCTGTTCGGGTGGCCGAAACGACCGGCCGGGCGGGGCCTTGTGCTAGCCGAAACGGGTGGCAGGTCGATCTTTAAAAAAAATTGCGATCTTGAGTACGAGTTTAATGCAACGAGAATGTTATTAACGCGATTAAAAAGAGTAGTCTCACATAAAACTAATATGAAATAAAACGAAACAATCTGAAATCTAACATACCAGTAAACTAAAATAACCGAAACGAACATCGTACATGATATAAACATGAAAGAAAAACAAGTTTCTAAGACGAGTACATATAAAGGACAATAATATAACATAATTCACTTTTATTTAAAACATTATTTAATTAAAAAATTAGGGCGTATCTCCTATATAATCCTGATTCCAGTCATGAATGTTACATATCACAATCAGGGGCTTGTTTGCTAGTGGCGCATAGTAGAGGGGGTTAACTATATATTAATCCACTAAGGACCGGAAGCCCTAGGATTTCGACCTGGTCCTCCTCGTACGCTCTGTCTCGGTGTCTCCGTTGTTCTTTCCCAAGCTCCTGCCATGATAAGCAGTCTGGGAGACGATCTTCTCGTAGAGATTTTGATTCGCCTCCCGAACCCTAGATTCGCCTCCCGCTGCAAACCCGTCAGCAAGCGGTGGTGCTCCGTTATCTCTGATCCCTGCTTCAATCGGCGTTATGTTTCTCACCACCAACGACCTCCTCTGCTTCTTCCCTCAGACGACCCTCAATCGATCCTCCCGGACATCCTCCCCATGCCTTGTGGTGTAGATAGACTGCGTTTCACAGTTTTGGATTCCTTCAAGGACTTGCTTTTATGCGGGTTTGCGTTGCGACAAGCTCTTGATGCCGAATTCCGCAGATCCTACTTCATCTGCAATCTTTTTACAAAGCAGTGGATCGCACTTCCTTTGTCGTCAGAAAGGCCGTCAGGAGCGATTGCAAGGTTAGTTTGTGAACCCATTGTTACCAACGAACTTGATCTAGGAGATGGCCAGACATCTGTTTATTCCGAGTGTCGATTCCGGGTGGTGTTGATATATAAATATAAGTCATCTGTAAAACTGGACTTGTTTTGTTCCGAGACTGGAGAATGGACCAAGGAGGCTCTTGTTCTTGATAATCATTGCAGATTGGATAGAAAAAATGTAGTCTCTTGCAACGGGGAATTGTTTTGGGCGTATTTGCATCGTGGTGTAGATGGGGTTTATCGTCGGCTGATTGCTGCCTTCAACCCTTTCCGCCCCGATATACCTCCCGCTTGTATTCGTGTTCCTGCAAATCTTGTGGAATCGAGATGGGATTTTTCCATCTCGCAAGGTTTTTTGTACGTAATTGTATACGAAAAGAAACCTCCTGCCCTTGGTTGTTCAGCGATTCGTTCGAGTGTTTGGAGACTGCAAAAACGCCGTATAAGTTGGAGGAAAATATGTGCAGGGTTGTTGAAGACAACTCCGAGGAGTCTGCATCGGGAGAAGGCAGACATTGAATGGGAGGCTATCATGCTAAAACACTTCCCTGAAGAAAAGACATCAAGGTCTAACTATGACGTGGAGGGCCTTAGTTTTCCTTTTCTTCATCCGGAGAATCCGGAAATTATTTTCTTCCATTATTTTGCTCGTCATCTTGACACTTCTATCTTGTCCTGTAATTTGAGGAGTGGGGAGCTAGAATTTTTCTCTAAACTAAGAATAATATATGCACCTCGGTGGGCAGCGTTCCTGGTTCAGATATCTTGCTGTCCTACCCCAATTCCAGGGTATGACAAACTGAAAGTTTTGTACAACGGAAGCTACGGCTGTTGGGTCCAGAGCGACGAACCAACAACTTCCCCCATAACTGGACCAACAACTCCCCCAATAACAGGTATGTACTTCAAGTATGTAAATGGCTACTGCGACATGCCTACTGCTTGCTTGCTAACTAACTAGTTTCTCATATATGTCCTTGCATGTTTCTAATTCCTTGACGATTTTGTTTTCTCTGCAAACTCACTTGCTCTTTTAAAGCTAAATAAACTTAACCCAGAGTGAACAAGTTAGCTATGTTAAGATGCACAGACAGAGACTTTCTACTGTTATATTCTTTCCATCTTCTGTGGCCTAGTTTCTAATCTTATCTTCTATCTCATTTATGGTTCGATTGTTGAACCAACAGAAAAACGCCAACCAGTGGGCGGTGTTGAACATTCTGGTCATTGGAGGAAGAACAACAGCTCAGCATCAACCCCCAGGCGTCTGTGTTATGATGCAGAAATTGATAAAAGGCTCAAGTCTTCGATTTCTGCCTTCTGGGAGGTGCTGCGACTGGACCCTTTCTGAATGTTGGTGCTATTGGACCAAGATGGGTGAGCATCTTTGGGATCGCATCATAGGAAAGATGCCTCCTTCTCGAGGTTGTTAACCCGGATGGAACTATTGAACTGGCGAAAGTAACTGGCTTGTGGATTAATTTGTTCACCCCGGTTAGCCCATTTTATGTATGTATTTATATGCGTAGCCCTCCGGTACTTACGGGTATTCAGCACTCTCAAACACATTTTTATTGTATATTTATGCTTAAAATTAAGATTTTTTTAAAGTTTTAGTTTAGTGTTTAGGATATAATGTTAAGGGGTTAGAGTTTAATTTTTGGTGTTTATGATTGATTAATTTGAATTTATTGTGAAAAGCTTTAATATTATTATTTAGTATTGAGGATTGAATGCTATGATTTATTGTTTTGGTTTTATATTTTAATAATAATAATTTTACATTTATTGATTGAGCCAATATGGTCGTAATAGAAAGTGTCTTCCTATTACGACCAAGAGAGGGCATCCCCAAGTATCCACCTCGATCAAAAGGCTTTGAGACACCCGATATGCGTGCTGCCCATCCTGGAGCATTGAAAAGGTGCTTTTGCTGAAAGTGATGCCTGATTTGCTATAGTTGATAAGCTGATCCGAAGCTGCGGCATACATGTCAAATAGTTGCCTCAACTTCCTAACTTCTTCAATCTCAGCCCGGAAGAAGAAACTGACGCCGGCGAACAAGAGGTGTGAGATGGGTGGCGCACCTCAGCAAACACGCACGTCGTGCAAAGCTACTCTCCTTTTGTACTAAGGAAGATAAACCTTCCGCACAAAGCACAAAGAAGAAGGGGGACAAGGGCCAAAGCTTGGAATGTAAAACACGTACACCACAAAACTAGACTATCTAACAGTAACGCACACCTACGAACAAGTAGAATTCTCCACCAATGCCGTCCTTAATTTTCAGGATCCCATGTCATCGATGCACGATGCGAAACCAACCAGGGCAACAAGTTGATTGGCCTTAGAAGCTCGAACACTGGTAGAATTTATCTACTTCATCAACATCTCAATAGCGCTGTGAATACTACTCCGAACTGGAGTAGGATTGTGACACCCAAACAGTGAATGTGGTCCGTTCCATATTGACTTATTGTTGTCCGGGAACAGTTTTGTGCACAGGCTCATAACTGTGGGATCTTCATTCCGAAACTTATCAAACATGATTGCCTTTTCTTGCGTTTCAACCAACTCCTGCAACTAAACCAGGCAGCAATGGAGTCACTAGCTTCCGCTTTCACTAACAATATACCACCAAGCAACATGAAAGGCATCCACAACTCTGAGCACAAACTTGAATACCTTATGAGTTTTTTGTTTAACAGCCATACTCCCTTCGTGTTGCACTGCTACGCTTTCCTTCTCAGCATCAGATGCTCCAGGGAATTTCACAACGTGAGGATCGACTTCTCCATTCAGTTGCTCTCCTGACATATCAGCCAACTGTGAGTTCTCTAATACGTCAGCTTGTTCCTGTTTGTCTTCCTCCTCTTCCGCCTCATCCTCTTCCATTTCATCATGAGACTTCTCTGAAGGAGAATTGTTCTGCTTATTATCGCTCTCCTCCATTTTGATATCTTGTGCAGTTCCATCCACCTCTGCATCTGTATCTAGAGCAGGTGAGTCGGCTATGTTTGACGACGAATCTTCTCCACCGGGGCTTTCCACAGGTGATCCTCCCTTTTGGAGAGTATGTTATTACCCAGTTAGTTTTAAATTTAAGACAACCATCAATTAAGAGCTTTTATATTACTAGCAAGCATTAGTTGGATGTTTTTAAGTGCACCTCTTGCTTGATCTCTGTGGAGGCTCCTTCATCGGCAGACTGGCCTGCGTTCTGTCGAGCACTCTCCTCACACTCCCTTCTACACTCTTGAGAACACATATGGCACATAAACAATCAGATTTGTGGCGTCTTCTGCAATTATGACCAAGTCAGGAACGACTGTTTTCCAGGAATATGTGCAGGCTAGAATGATTATAAGACAATATATGCAGTAAGGAAATGCTGATAAAAAGAAAGAAAACCGTATAAAATATCTTGTGCAACAGAAACATTTGGCGGAGATTTCTCGAATTCCGTCATGTAGAAGTCAACAAAAATTCTCAGTGATACCAGTGGAACATCGCATTGTGCTAAAGCAACTACATACTCCCATGAAAACTGCTACGCAAATGTTCATTTGGGAGAAGGGAGATTGTAAGCATGCCCCTCCGTAGATGTAGTTCAACTATCTCCTGTTAGTATAGCCTAAGCGTGTCTATCTAGAAGTAGAGAAAAACTTAACAAATCCATGGAAAACACACATACCCATGACGGTTTGTTTACTTCTGTTTTGGCTGACCAGATTTTGCCTTGCCCTGGTTTAAAGATTCTGCTTCTTGGACACCTCCGGCACCTGAAACGATTAAGACATGTAGATGTCAGAATGAAACACAAGGACTTTTCTACCGGTGATTTCTGAAAGTTCCAAACATCATGGTTGGATGCTTTCCATCCCAGTTTACTGATAGCTAATCCATGGGCTAGAAGGACACTGAGTACTTACAGCTCTAACAGGAAAAAGCCACATAAATGCTATTTATATGACATGTAGAACCAAAAGAACAAAAGCTTTATCTACTGGGGATAAGCAGAAAGATATAATGATCTACGTTACTTAGCCACCCGCTGGCAAGTTAGAAATCCAAACTTGCTTGAATACTGGTGCACTACAGCAATACCAGTACCAGGATATGAAAACAGAGCAAGTGCAAGGAAAGGCTGAAAATTGCAAGTTAAAATCCAATTGTTCCATCACTATATCCTCTCGACTTAATAAAGAAAATGGGGGGTACTGAAATCAAAATGTTAAAGGTCCAAATATACAGAAACCAATATGTACAGGAAACAATCCTGACATAAATTGATAGAAGTCATTATTATACATGACATACAGCCTATGTAATGAATGATTTCAGATGAATAAGATTCATATATATGCTTAAAATACAGTAATTGGGAAAAATTGACAGTCAGAAGTGAAGAGAACCCATATAATATGGTCTTGAAGAGAACTCACCACTAGTTCCTCCTGGTTGTCCAGCATATAACCCTGCGGCTGTCCAATACTTCATAAAGTTTTACTTCACTCGCTTCATAAGATCCACAATATAGTCACCTTTATTGTTGTACTTGAAACAGTTATTCCAAATGTACTGCACATCCTTGTAGACATCCTCTGAATCCACATATTTGATATCCTTTTTCAGATTGTTGCATATAGTACCGAAGTCCATTGGTGTATCTATGATATCAAGGTAGTCCTGGTTCCAAATGAAATCATCAGCAGAAGACGGGAATCAGGAAGACTTAAGAACAGAAGGGTTTCGCAATTGGTAAGAAAGAAGTAAAGAGATGCATTTGAAACTACAAACATAAGATGCAATTGAAACGAAAAACAACAAGACCATGAATAGTTATAAGAGAGCACAGATGCATACGTGATGCAATCATAGCAAGAGGGTCACATTCTGGTACGATAAGAGTATATGCAGTGGCGTCCAATGATTTTAAGAGGCCCTGTGCCAGAATTTAAAATGTGGCCTTAAATTTTCTTTTGTACTTTTATATTAAATTATATTAGTGACAGAAAAATAGCTATCATACTAAATATTATAATCTCGTCTATTATTATTTAAAAAGTAAAATTCTTCTAGCATTATTTGAAATAAAACTATCAATGATTTCTTCAATTTTGATATCCTCTAAGAGATTGTTCTCAATTGCCACCATAGCCAATCCATTAAGTCTTTCTTGTGTCATTGTAGAACGCAAATAAGACTTCAACAACTTCAACTTAGAAAAACTTCTTTCTGCAGTAGCAACGATAACAGGAATAGTTAACAAAATTCTATAAATTATAATTGCATTAGGAAAACAATCCATATTTTTCAAAAAATTCAAAATTTCTAAAGGTGATAAAACGTCCTTAGGCAAAAAATCCAAGTAATAACTTAAGCTCACTTGAATAAGTCATTTCCATCAATATCGATCGCTCATTATTCTTAAGCAATGTTTCAATGCGCATGCAATAAGACCGTAGACATTTATCATCCAAATAACACAATTTGTTAGAGCTAAATAAGAAACCAAAAATAGATTCAAAATTCTCATATTGCTCAAATCTTTTAGTAAGTGAAGTAATTGCTTGATCTACCACATATAAGAAATAACTTATTCTGAATGATTCCTCTCTAGATGAAGATGCATCGACTGAAAAATTATCTCGAACCTCATCAAAATTCCTTTTCCTTTTAATCTCACGTCGTTGAGGAAAAACTGGATCAACCTCCATGGTAATAGAAATTTTTTTTGCTTGCTCTAAGGCTTTTTGAAATCCATTTTCTCTATATTTTTGAAAAAAAGAAATCAACCCCTTCACTTTTACAATGGCATCATCAATAAGCATATCTTTGGATTGTAAATGTTTACTAACTAAATTCACAGCATACAATATTTCATACCAAATAACTAATGAAACAATAAATTCAAAATCACCAAGTTCATTTTGTGCCAAAGATTTAGCTTCACTTCTAATTTTTGAATCATTATCAACATCAGCTACTTGAAGTAAAGCTTCTCTCACCTCTAAAATTTGGAACCTAATCGCTTTTACACTTTCAACACGACTCTCCCAACGTGTAGATGACAATGGTTTTAAAGTCAAATCTTTCACATTATCTTTCAAAATATCCCATCTTTTGTTGGAGTTTGCAAATATTGTATAAATTCTTTGAATAATTCCAAAAAAATCTCTAGCCTTACCACAAGAATTTGCCATATCACATAGAGTCAAATTAAGACTATGAGAAGCACAAGATGTATAAAAAGCTCTAGGATTAATATCTAAAAGCCTTTTTTGTACACCACTATGTTGACCTTTCATATTTGATCCATTATCATAAGACTGCCCTCTAATATTATCAATATCAAGATCAAGAGACTTTAATTCATTTTTTAAAACATCAAATAAACCCAAACCAGTAGTATCATTAACTTCCAAAAAACCCAAGAATGACTCCTCAATAGATACAATATTTGAAGAGACATCAACATACCTTAAAATTATAGACATTTGCTCTTGATGACTAATATCAGGAGTACAATCAAGAATCACCGAAAAATACTTCGCTTGCTTTATTTTTCTAACAAGTTCAGACTTAATTGTAGAAGCAAGCAAAAGTATTATTTCATTTTGAATTCTACTACCAAGATAATGAAAATGGATCTCATCATTTGTAATACGATGCACATGCTTTTGAATAATTGGATCAAATTCGGCCAACATTTCAATCAAACCTAGAAAATTTCCATTGCTACTTTGATATAATTTTTGATTATTACCACGAAATGCAAGACTATGTTTGGCAAGATACTTCACAATTGAAATAATTCTAAACAAAACTTTTCTCCAATGATCTTTTTCTTTCTCAATTTCCTTTTGAGCTACTTTATCTATAGTTTGATTTGTTTGGAGTCTCAAACGCAAATCATACCAAATAGCCATATTTCTAACATGTTCTAAACCGGTTTCATGCTCTTTAAGTCTAATGCCAATGTGTGACCAATCACTAAGACCTTCATTTGATAATTGACCTCTTCCAACATTTTTTTTAAAAAGTTTACAACAAAAACAAAATACCTTATCAATCTCCTTTGAATACACAAGCCAATCTCTATCACGTTTTTCACCATTTGATAAAACTCTAGTGTAACAAGATGCATAAAATCTCTTAGAAAATTTATCTCTAGGGCCATATTGGATAGATAAATCTTGTCTTGGACCTTTCAAAACTAGAATATCGATTACTTTAGAATCAAGTGAATCCCAAATTCTAGGATCAAATATATCAACTTGTAAATCCACATTAGCATCCAAATCAACATCATCAACATTACTAGCATCGATATTAACATCCAAATCAACATGATCAACATTACTAACATCAATATTAGCATCCAAATCAACATGATCAACATTACTAGCATCCAAATCAACATCATCAACATTATGAGTAGAATCAACATTAGTATCTAAATCATTAACACGATCAACATTGACATTAACACTATCATGTTCTTTGACGATAAATTTATCAAGTGCTCCTTTTTGAGATCGAATAAATTCTTCCGTTCTATATTTTTTTTTACGCTTATAACTTCCAGATTCAAATTTTCTAGATGACATATTTAATCTTACATAAAAAGAGCTAAATATAAAATAAATAAAAACAGAACAATATTTCCTTAATCTCTTTACTCTGCAAATTGTGACAAATCACAGTGGGCAGTGCCGCTGTGGCTCAAATGAGAATTGGATTAGTGTCTCCAATCTTTATTCTTTACATACACCTGCCAACTTCAAATTACTCCACCTGTACAAGAAAATAATTTAGAAATCCAATTCATATATTAGATATGAATGTTGAACGGGTAAAGAATCCAAATCAATGCAAAATACTCTTCTCAATTCTTACTTCTCATCTTCTCTCAAACTCCCTCTTGGCTTCTGTAGCACTTTTTGTGTAAATTATAATCGATCAATCGTGTTCTGTTGTTCAGAAAAATGAAGACTGAAGAAGATTAAGATTTAAGAGGATGAGTGAAGATTGAAGAAGATTATTTTTGCTAGCTGCTATTTATTTACAAAATTGGAGGCTTCTTACCATTGTTCAGCCCGTTGCAGATTTAATTTTTTGTTGGATAATTGATCTTGGAAATTGGGGATTCATTGATGGCGGCGTCGGTTGAAGTTTTCGAGTTGGAGAATTTCGAAATTTCAGCCTCCACTTCTTAATTTTGGATTTGGATTCAATTTTTTTTGATAATTAAGCAATAGCCAAAGTGGGCTTACTTAACCCATTGATAAAACTTTTTATTTTTTAAATATCATATGTATATAATATAATACTCAAATTTTGAGGCCCCTAAAAATTGAGGCCCTGTGCTGGTGGGCCGACCAGCACAGTGTGTTGGGCGGGCCTGAGTATATGGCTTCTTAGTCGTGAAGCTAAAAGTGACTATTCAAATCAAGCAGCATCTAATACCAAATAGATAAAAAAAATAAGGTTAACTACAGCAATCCCTTCTCAGAAAGTACACATGCACTCTTTTTCTGACAGTCAAATGATACACATAGAAACAGAGTAAAAGCCACAATGCAGGTCCCAAGTCCTTTAATATTGAAGGCCACGAGTGAAAGGATTGGCAGAAATATTCTAAAGCAGTTGGTGCTTTTACTTACAGGTATCCCCAGTGCTTCAGGATTCACAGGAACGTTAAAAGGAACAGCTGAATCCATTTTCATTATCTTCCTAATGACCTGAAACATCGGTAGAAACAATCAATGTAGCCACAAATACAAGTCTAACTCAACATAGATAATCATCATTTTACCATAGAAACTTACTGTCTTGGCAGAATCTCTTGTTTATTATACTGAGAAACCTGAAGAGGAGGCTTATGCGACTTCAAATCTAACCCCTTATCCTTTGCGGGCACAACGGTTCCATCCACCATCTTCGAAGTCTTAATCTTTATGCTCCCATGTTTCTTCGCCACACTCCCAGAACCACTCATTTTCACATCAGGGACTGAGCTGCCACTATCCTGCATCTTATCGCTGCCTGCACCTTGTTTCTCGGAACCCAACGGAGGACTGCTTCTATCAGTATCACTAGGGGACTCCAAGGCCTTGGAAGTCTTGAGCTTCACCTTAACATGTCTAACAGAAAACTTTCCAGAAGCTCTGTTATCAGCAGAAGTAGCGGAGTTTTTGCTTGTCGCATGGTCAGTCCTTGTGGATGGAGGAGTATCGACCTCCATCCCAGATTCACATTCTTGATTATTGTCATCATTAGTGCTGTTCTTACTAGAACTGCCCTCATCCGCACTCGAATTATCTTCTCTGCTCTCGCTCTCTATACTGACAACTGCCTCATCTTTGGCATCAGATGGAGCTTTGGCATAAAGTAACGCGGCGAAATTGCTGCTGTTACCTGTTGAGATTTCCCGACGAGAAATCGGACCGGCGACTGGGATTTTTGGAAAACGCAGCGTATCGACGGCTTCGGATTTGTTTGAGTTGGTTTGTAAATTGTAATTCAATTTAAACAACCAGACCGGACGCTAGAGTACTCGCCATACCAGAGTGATCGCCGCCAGAACAACCAAAAAAGGCTTAGCCCTTTTCTTATTACCAAACATGTATGTGCATCTTCCATGAATTAGGATTGATTCTGTTTCCAGAAGCTCCTTTAGCGATGTAGTGACAGTGGACACATTCTCATGCACAACCAAACAGAACAAGTAACCATTCATACGATCGGAGACAAGAGTAGACCAAGTCTATAGGAGTGTCAATTCAATATCAACATGAATGTAAATATCCGTAACGTGACCATTTGCGATTTGGATGAATGATGATGATTTATGAGTAGAAGAAAGAAACAAAGAAAAATGTTCAGGAAAAGACGAAGAAAAAAACCGGTTCGTCGATGGTCTGATTGGAATCATCGGAGTCAGCGGCGCGATCTATAGGAATCGTCATCAAGGCTGAAGCAGAGGATGGATCAAGAACGACGAGCAAGAAACCGGATCAGAGCGGAGGACTTTATAGCTTGAAAGGGTGGCCTGTGCTGGTTGCTTCAGGGGTAATTACTCATGGGGTATCATCCATTAGATGTCAACTTATTTCATTAGTTAGATGACTTTGTTGTATTTATCTTCAAATTAGGGTATTAATTTAACATGTTTTTTTAATAAAATTTCAGTTGCCAATAAGATAATGCTACGTGGCATGGAGACTGGATACATTAGAGGTATGAGAATTGATTACCATTTCTTTCGTTGTCAGTATGTTATCATTAATATAACTGGAAACTCCTAAAATAAATTCCTAGCTTTGCTACTATCCATTAGGTCAAGAAGATACACACAATCCAGACATGAAAACCATCTTTTTAATAGACAATGCACATAACGTCTTCTACTCATCCCCATCAATGGTTTATGGATGTTTTGACTGACAATCACCCAAATTAACTCCAGATGTTCAATCCACAATACCACCCCAGTACACAGTCAGTATTTGCTACAGCTGTGAATGTGAGATCCCACCTGTTACATGAAAATCCAATAAGGAGACAGCACTGTTCTAGACACATAACGTGAGAAATGTGAGGATACTAGGCAGCAAGAGGCTACCTTATCAGCTGAAACTTGCATGACCTGACGATGATGATGACTCTTCGGCTGCATGGAATGAATTCTGCGGAGCACTCCTCTCCCGATCAACCTACCACCACAAACACTCATGTCATGTTCACCTCATGGAACCCCACAATCCACCCCAACTTCAATTTATTATTACCTGGTTTAGCTTTACTGATCCTGATGCTTTTGGTACCCCCAACTTCTCAAGCATGAGCTCCATGTTTGAGTTCATCCTAGCTATCTGAGCTTCCATCGATTCAAATTTCTTCTCCATTGATGTATGTTTCTGCTCCAACACCTCCACTTTACTGCATACCTTGACTGCCTCTTCACTTGCTTGTTTTTTGGCTTCCATTGCCATTCTTGAAAACTGAATACGCCCACATTTTCTGCCCCAAAGAGTAGCGGGGCTAGGTCCCAGACCATGCATACGTACGTGCCCTTTCTTCTCTTCGCCCATTGCTTCGTAGAAGGTGTCACGGGAACTACCACTGGCTTCTGAATTTTGCTGTCTCTCAGCAGCTTTTTCTCGCAGCTTTGCCTATGACAACAACAAACTCTCTGTAAACAAATTATTAATACCTACAATCAAGTTTTGTTTTTTTAGCATTTGAGGAACACTTAGAACATACAATTACTTCTGCAGCTGCCTCATTCACAGGATTTCCATCCTTGTCTGTATGGGTCAGTATATACATCTCAGCTCTAGTAGGAGCCTTCCCGTCAGGCCTTTTCGCCCGCTGCTCACATTTGAAAAACTCGTCAATCGTCACAAATACTACACATAAGAACATGGAAACTGCATGAGGTGTGAAATCTTAATTTCATTAAGGGTTACCTCTTCCTCTCGTATGGTTGCATAACTCTTTGAGCCCGAGGTGCGATGATTATCTTTCAGATTAGCACGATTGGCCTTATTCCTAGCACATAGTAACTGCAGGAAGACACAACATCATCTTGCTGGACCTCACAAATGTTTATATATCTACAGGATATACCTGCACTTCTTCCTTGTTCCAATACTCTATGAGGGCTGGCCATTGATCTGGAACCACTCTTTTGTCAAGATTCCTCATACGCTCATCATCAGTTTTGTAAGAGTAATAATCTTTTTTCAACCTCGATCTCCAGCTCTTCCACTTGCAAGAAATCGACTTCAAGACATACTTTTTCATCATAGGATCAATGTCACACTTTTCCTGTGGCATACAAAGAAATGAGACTTAGAGGAAGACAAACAAAGAACTCTCGACCATTATCTAGGTTATTTAAGTTTACCTGAACCATCCGCCACATAGTTTCTTTGTACGGCTGCGGTATTGCAGACCATTTTGCGTACGTAAGAGGAGCCAGGGAACCATCCCGTGCCAATGTGCCCAGAAATGAAGCGAACTTTCTGCCTTCGGTGCCAACTGGTTGTCCCAGATCATTGAGGGGAATGGCCAATTTGCAACCTTCAGGCAAGTCCCACACAAAGCCACACCGGCTAGGGCCTCGTCCTTGCCTCTTTGAGAAAACTATGTTCTCTTCTGAACTGCATGGACTGCTGTGGTCTTGATAATTATCCTGCTCGGGTGGGTTAACAGAGGGGGACGCAATTTCCATTGTATACCTATAACCCTTGGAACACCTTACAACTTTTCTCTGACTCTTCCCCAAGCCATACACACCTGCCAAACATGAGCTCATCACTACAATCATTATAAGAACTTCAACTAAACTAAAAGCACATGAAAGATTTTTTTATATGGACATTTGTTTCATACTCTACACATATCCAACAGAGATAAGCCAAGCACGGCTGGCATAATAATGCTCATATAATAATTAAGCACAGTGTGTACCTGGCGTACACTACAGAAGAGGAGAGAAAAGAGGATAAAAAGGCAATAAAAGCACAGCAGTCTCAAAGTTACTCTGCCACTGTAACTTTAACCTACCAAGTCTCAGAAATACACAACCCGACATTATGCGACCAGCGGACATTTGAAAAGGAATTAAGAGCAACCGCACAGTGTTTATCACATGTTTACATAAACCAAACAGCACGAGAAACATACCCCCTGCATGTGAAGTAAAAGCAACCTGCTCAGGATGCTGGTGCTGTCTAATGCTTTCCTCGGGTACATCTGACACATGTTCCAGGTTACGGCTAACAGGAGGTTTCTGTGGTTGAAGTTGGCTTTGGTTGGTGATACTGGGGTTAGCTGCAGTTGTGGACATAAATCCATTTTGTCCCAGATTACCATTCCGGGTAGGCATCCAACCTTGATGTCCTGCATTATACAATGGAAACAAAATAGTTTTAAGAGTACAATACAAGAATCAGTCTAGTAAATACGACATCCTATGAACCTTACAGAATTTGAAATCTACATATTACCGTCATCATTCTCTTGAACAAGTAATTGAGATGGTTGTTGCTGGCTAGCACTGTGTACAGGATGTCGCACATAATAGGAACTTGATTGTGATGGATGCTTGGAATGGGTTGAAGTGGGAGCCACTGACAGTTGACGTGAGTTTCTCCTCTGCTTCTTAGAGTCCTGGGAGGGTGCATAAGAATGTCCTGCAAGAAAAATAGTCATAAAAAGTAGGACACTTATGCACAAACTATCAATACAAACAAAGCTCGGAAAAAGCGTCTGTGGCATTCAAGATAAATGAGAAGAAGAACCAGACGAAACAAGGAAGCCACTTAAATCCAAGGGCTTCAACTTCAGAATGTTATTTTCTCACTCTCCTGACTGATGAGTAAGTATTCTTTACCTGATTTGCAATCAATCATCATAGGTCCTCACTAATCAAGAAAGATAGCATAATTAATATTTAAGTCACTTGACATCCAATCAGACTAGATACCTGCATCGTTGGTATGGATTCTAGATTGCGACTGGGGGGCTTGTGGTGAGTAACTCGTGGTTGGCTGCAGTTGAGGCAACTGATAATTGTAACTGTACCTTGATGGAGAAACCTGAGCATGGTGATTGTAGCTTGATGTAGGAACCTGAGCCTGGTGACTGTAGCTTGATTGAGGCACATGCACCTGGTGACGGTAGCTTGATGGAGGCACCTGCGCCTGGTGACTGTAGCTAGATGGAATCACCTGCGCCTGGCGATTGTAGCTTGATGAAGGGACCTGCGCCTGTTGATTGTAGCTTGAAAGGGTGGCCTGTGCTGGTTGCTTCTGGATTCTAATACCAACGGGATTCACCGCACAACTAGCCTCATAATTGATGTCCTCCATCATGTGGTCATTACTATGCACTAAATCAGGTTGCCCTGCACAGTGAAATAAAAATAAGAAATGCTTGCAGCATTCTACCATGATAATGCAACAATGTGTTCATTAAAGAATAAAGAAGGTAGGAAAGACTTTAATCCGGCTCCAATGGCATGTAGAACGAATTAAGATTTGTTAAACCACAGACAGAAGAAGTTGTTGACAGAGGTCATCATCATGAATATGACTGAATCAAACCAAAAACATAAAAAAGAGTGAAGATATACCAGTAGCATTTTTTGGCACTTCAGCATGAAGGCCAGCTGATGTCCAGTATTTCAGGAACTTCTTCTTCACCCTCTTCATAAGGTATACAATATAATCACCTTTCTTATTATATTTCAAACAGTGCTCCCATATACATTCCACGTCCACATAGACATCATAGGAATTTAGGTACTTGAAGCCAGCCTGAATATTGCTGCATATGGTTCCAAAATCCATAGGTGTATCTTTGACATTGCTACGATTCTGCACAGACTCACAATAATCAATTTGAAAAGTAGAGAATTGACAGTATAATGAAAATAAGAGCAATGGCATCGTGATGAGTAACATCATTTGAAAGTGGTATATAAGTATCAATGCATGTGATCAACTGCAAGATTCACAAGTATAATGAAAATAAGAGCAATGGCATCGTGATGAGTAACATCATTTTAAAGTGGTATATAAGTATCGATGCATGTGATCAACTGCAAGATTCACAGATGAAAATCTAAATTACTCTTTGCATGACGAGAGCATGTTTATTGGCATATCATGCACCTGTTTGACATATCCCTCAATTACATTACTTCTGCCTAAAAATGTGAACCAATCCTTAGGAGAAAATGAGGGAACTTAATTGTGCACCTTTTGAGCAAAAAAGCCTTGGCATATTTTTCATATATTTTCCTACGAAATGTCCTAAGAACTTAGAAATTGACCTAGACACCTACTGGCTCTTATCATTACTAAGTCAACCAAAATCCAAACATCAAAATCATGCGTGCACACCATACATTAATGAGACGTAACCAACAACGATATAGTTTACGAAAATTTCACACCTACAATGCACCAGTGAAACAACCGATACTTACAAATCCAGAAGGGACAGGATCAACAGGAGAAATGAATGATGCAGCTTCATCCATTTCCATGATCTTCTTAATGACCTTTGAAACCAAACCAAACCAAAAAATGATTCAGCAACTTCAATATTCGTCATGAACAACTCAGCACTTGCATATTTTGTTCATCAACAAAGAAGACATACTGATAAGGCGATGTTCAGTTCTCTTTCATTGTATCGGGGATCCTGACATGACTTCCTGGATCTCTTATCTTTGCTGTTCCAAGGATACAGTCCACTGGAAGAGGTAACCCGAACATCGCTAGCACCGTTTGTCACGTCCCTTTTGCTAGGACGGCCACGCTTACGGCCTACTGATTGAGTTGGCATAAGGTTCAATTCTTGCTCATCCACCCTACTGTTAATATCATCTGCACGGAATGAATCGTCCCCTATAGTTGAGAAAGAAGAAGCTGATGAACTAGAGTGGTTGGAGGAAGAAGGAATTCCCTGTGGGGCAGCGGCATCATTAGTAGATTTGTCCAGTCCAAGATTTTCTTGAGCAATCTGGCCTACAAGGTTCAAGAAGGCCACTTTATTAGCATTTAGTGCTGCGGCCGCACTGAGAGGTGATTCAGCAGCAGCAGTAACAGGTTCAGCAGAGGGAGCATCATGTTCTGGTGAAGCAGCAGCAACAGAAGCCAAATTCTTGGTCTTAGGACGTCCACGCTTCCGCTTGGTTTTCATCACTGCTCACTAACAAACAAAATGTCACACAACTTCCTCTTGAGTTCAAAATGGAAGTTAAAATGATCAGTGAGTTGGGTGCAATTTCCTGACCTAAAAACTGTCGTGATTCTAACCAAGCCTATACAGAAAGCTTTAAGAAGAGAACTGCCAGGAACCAACACTAACACACTGATATCTCTTTACTGGCAGCAAAATGAGGCCCAAAGCCTATGCATTTCAGTAAAAAAACAAACACAAAAACACAGCAAAACATAGAGAAGCTAAAGTCGAAGCATGAAAGCAAAATAGAAGTAGTTATTACCGAAAGGAAGAGAAATCAAAGGCAGTAACGAAGTTACCAGAGGAGAGAGCAAGAGCTAGGGTTTCGAGATTTTTTGGAAAAAGCTGTGTGTGTAGTGGGCGGGTGATGGAGGGAATCGATAAATGTGGGTTCCCGTCGCAGTTATGTTTACCAATTGGGTTCGAGTTTTGAAAACCATTTTCCTAACGCTTTTTTATTTGTTGGTCACGGCTTTCTCTCTCGTCTTTATTTCTTTTTCTTTTTTCAAAAAAAATTAGTCGTTGAAAGAGTTTAGATTTTCATCTATTTTATCAGCCTCGACTTTAAGTCAGGGGGGAGACTGCTCTGCTCTACCTCGATAATCCTCATCTGAATCGAGAGGTGGAGAGCCGGCCAGCCCTATTTCACTGTTGCTTCTTTGCTCATCATCGTCATCGTCGCCTCCGGTACCAAGTTCACCGTCGCTTTCGTATAGATTTAGGTTGTTTGGAGTCTTTTTCGTGTTTGTTTTTTTGACAAAATGAGCACTTGAATGTCTGTTAACAGCTATGTAAGATTACGTTTATTAGTGCTGAACTGGGATTCATTTTTTGTGACCGATTCTGGGTTTCATGAGTTGCACACCAGCTGTGTGATGAAAAGCCTTCGTTCTATTTAGCCTATGAATTATAATTAACTGTTGTGAGTGTTCTTCCAGGGGGCAAAGATAGTTAATATCTAAACCCAAGTTGCAAAGTATGAACACAATTCAACTGAAAGACTTGGTGCCAGCTGCTCGGAACAACATAAACACAAAGTTCATACTGCTGGATAAGAGCAGGATGAGGATGGAAGGGGGGAGCAAGACGTGCTCGGCGTTGGTAGCTGACGAGACTGCAGCCGTGCATTTCCAGTTATGGGGTGAAGAGTGCGAGGCGTTTGAGGCTGGAGATATCATCAGGCTGGAGAATGGGATATTTTCCAACAGCAGGAACAGCAAGGAGATGGTGCTGAGGGCAGGGAAGAGAGGGAACATTAAGAAGATTGGAGAGTTCACCATGGCGTTTGTGGAGACACCCAATATGAGTGAGATTCAATGGGGCCTTGATCCTCACAATTCCAACAAGTTTGTGCAGCAAGCTGTTCTTTCTCCCCATTCTCGCGTCTTCCCTCCATTGCGTTAACCTCTGCTCCTCCTACATTCCCTTCTAGCAAATCTTAAAGAGGAGGTTGGTTTTCCACTACTTGTTTTTGCTTCTACCACTGTAGTCTGTAGCCAGCCTATATTACTCTGTCTTATGGAATTAGATATGTTTAAGCAGCAGAGTCTACAAACATGATACATCTGCATCCATTTTCAGTTCATTTCAGCTGCATGTACATGGAACTTTTGCCCCCCTAAACCAAATTCAAAGAAGGCTTTCGGTTTATATTCTACATCTTCACATTCTTTACCAGATAAGAGTAAATAAAATGTTGTATAAAAATCTCAGCAAGTTTATGGAGAAAAGGTGCTTCATTTGAATTGTTATGTATGTTATGGTTGAATTGCATACCATCTGCTTGGTTTGGCAACCCCAATTATGGGTTAATTGGTTTGGTTATATTAAATTAATTAAATTAGTAATCTTAAATGTATGTGTTTTCGATTATAAAACTTTTAATTTGGATTTTTAACTTCATTTGAGGGTTAGAAAGGATGAATTGGGTTTAATCGGACTGGTCAGATAGAGTAAATCTGAATTTTCAGATATTTTAGAATATAGATATATCCAAAAACCCATTATATATAAGTGTGGGTAAGGATATAGATATATCGAAATATCCAAAAAACTTGAACTAATTCGACCTTAGTTAACGATGGTTTTCAGATATTTCGATATCCAAAGAACTTGAACTAGTTAAACAATGGATATCGAAATATCGAAGGATGGCTTCAATCACCATTCTTACAGTCATTTGTGAATTTCAGAAACCCACATTCGGCTGGCTTGCCTCAACTTGCGAATCAGGCTAGATAGATTTTATCCATAACAGCAGCGTTGGCCTTGGCCCTTGTGGGATCTTATTCAGAAACAACATTACAACTCCAATTGATGCAAAATCGCAATTACGAGAAAATAGTCTCATCTCGTCATGAGTGTTCACTTTAACTAGTAGACTGCTAAACTAGAACTAGAGCTCACTATCTTTTGCAGTCTCTCCTCCCTTTGTCTTCCCATTTACAGCAACAAGCTCCGTATCGAATATCAATGTTGCTCCACCTGCAAAAATTTCAGACACACTCCATACTTGTTACTTACCAAACATCATCTTTTCCAGGCTTCGCCACCTAAACTCAATCGGTACCCGATTTGCATCTATAAACAAGCTTAGCCAATACTGACAAGAGTGCTAAAGATAGTGTGGCTTGTTTGATTGGAATTCGGGAGGAACATGCTCGACCAACACTCATTTCGTATAATCCAAACACTTACAACCGACGAAAATGCTGAACGATAACTTAAAAGGACCCCTTGATTATCCACGAACTACAAAATCTATTTCCCCCCATTTTTAGTATGAAAAGAAAACTAGCTGAAATCTCAAATCTCACAGGACATGCCAGTTGACAAAGCGAAGGAGTATAGACAAAACCCAAGGGATGGTACGGAACAAACAAAGTACCTGGAATCGTAGGGGGAGAGCCTTGGGTGCCATAACCAAGTTTTGCAGGAATTTTCAAGTTCCGCTTCTCACCTACGCACATCCCCAACAGTCCTTGGTCCCATCCTGAATCAACCAGTCACTAGTCAACTCCAGGTGATAAACATTTGACGATAACGGTAATGAATTGAGACAAATAAAGTACAAGATGTTAGCTATGAACTAGCACACCTTTGATAACTTGCCCACTGCCAAGCTCAAAATCTATGGGATCGCCTGGAGTCGAAAACAGTGCCATCAGTGAGTTTTCCCTGTAATGGTTAATACATAATCCATGATTACTCAGTCAGAAGGTGGAAAGAAAATCAAGGGAGATGTCATAGCTTCACTTGAACCATGTTCTCGGCAAGAAATACTAGACAAGTGACCAGGATGTGAGGTTGAGGTTCCGAATTCATCATGTATATTGTCAGCTTAATGCACATCATGAATGTGAGTGAAACTGTCGAGGAAGACCAATTGGCATAGTCCATATGCTATTGACCACAAAGGGCTAAATAATAGGTTAAAATGCTCACCAAACATAAGAACAACAGTAACAGTAAGCATTCGAATCCAGGAGCAACGCTAAATGGTTTTCCAACTAGTCTGAGAATACAAATGCCTTGATCGTCTTCCGCAATTGAAGACCATCTTAAATAGAACAAAGAATAACAAGGAGGAGGTTCCATTGAAGAAGAGAATTGCTCATAGGGTGGATGTGTGTTTACCATCTTTCCCTATGCAAAGCTGCTTGCCCTCCTATTCGCAACCATCTTCCTCATATGTTTTGGCGGGTTGGCATTATATGCGGTCAGTACTGATGCTCTTTGGCTTTCGTGGACATTTGTTGCGGACTCAGGAAATCATGCTGATAGAGTCGGCACAGGGCCAAGGATAGTTTCTGTCTCTATAAGCTCCGGGGGAATGCTGATCTTTGCCATGATGCTTGGACTTCTCTGTTCTAGTTTGTGGTTTGTCGTTATCTGATGATGAAATATATAAAAAAATAATTTCAGGTGAGTGGGAAATCTGCTGGTGGAATAAACCGCGCAAGATTAAAATAATTGAGTTGTAAACTCCGCCGTTTCGATCTGATCTATGATGGGAGTCACTGTCGTTTGGATCGAGGTTGAAATTTGAGAAATGAACGAGCAAGAAAGTAAAAAGCTGTGTGGGGCCGTGGCGTGAAAGGCCTGGAAGTTTGTTCTGAAAAAGAAAGTTAAAATTAAGCCAGGAATTACAAATAAAATAAGAAAAGATTACCAGACGCACGGATCGGAGAGAGAGAGGGAGAGAAGGTTGGGGGGAGAAGAAGGACTGTCACCGCCGCGTCGCGGCAGAGGAAGAATAGATTGCGTTCAGAGTGAGTTCGGAGACGTCATCTGACTTTCATCGCCACTGTTGCGTTCAGATTAATCCTCGTCTTAATCGAGAGGTTGAGAGTCGGCCTGCCTCATTTCGCTGTTGCTTCTTTTGTCATCATCGTCATCGTCGCCTCCGGTGCTAAGTTCACTGTCGTTCTTCTTCGAATTCGACGTAACTACGATCTGTGCGCGGCTACAAGAGAGAAATCGCGGAGACGTGGATAGGGACGTGAGGAAGGTGTGTAGCGCTGTTCCAGTTTCCAGAATCAGCTGAATATCTTGCACCCTGTCGTTTTTTCTCGCTAAATCTAGGTATAATTCTTTGCTTCTCCCTCTTCCTGAAGATTGTTGGTTAGAATTAATCGGAGTACAAGGAGTTACGGGGCTCGCTTTGGTATAGATTTGAGTTGTTTGGGGTCTTTTTTTGTGTTTGTTTATTGATTGGTGGACAAAATGAGTTGATTACGTTTATTAGTACTGAACTACGATAAATTGGAGTGTTAAACCGAGCACTTGATGTCTGTTAATTGTGATGTAAGGTTTTCTGTTGTTAGGCTTTCAACTGATAATGAGCTGCAGTTGTTTGTCATTGCTAAGTCTAATTTTTGAAACTGCGAGTAAGCTGCAGTCTTTTAATCATTGATGATTGTTATTGTAGATTTTGGGGAGTTTATTTGGTCTTTGTTTTACTTTCTTGATGGAACTAGGACCTGAAAATATTTATATTCCTCTAGTACAAATGTTTGATTAGGATATCAACAAAGTTGTTATTTTCAGTAATTCAGTGTGTTTCATGTTCACCTTGTTGTTACTGTAAATATGTGTTTGTGCGATTTTGTTGTTGTTATGATGTTTTTCCTATTGTTTCAATGATTACTTTTCCATTTTTTATCAGGAAAATGGATGGATCGTCGCACCGGGGCAATAGTGTGGATATGTTCTTATCCAATTACAAGCTTGGTAAAACTCTAGGAATTGGTTCCTTTGGTAAAGTGAAAATTGCTGAACATGCATTGACTGGACATAAAGTTGCCATCAAGATTCTTAATCGCCGTAAGATTAAAAATATGGAGATGGAAGAAAAAGGTAGGGATTTTACATGAATTCTTCTGATAATGAATGATCTGTGGGAATATTGTTGTATCTGGTTATTTATAAAAAAACATTGTTGTATCTGGTAGATACTATGGCAATTATGTGCAGTCAAGACTATACCTGCTATTGATCTATCTATCAGCTTTCTCCCCTGTACTAGGATGAGTATGCTTTCATGAATTAAGTCTTTTCTAAAAAAGTTATCAAAGGAAATAATGATAAGTTGGCGTTTTAAGCTTCCAGTAGGATTTTGCAGTAATATGGATGTCTCTTTTTGCTTGGAGCAAGTAGCTTCTGGTTTTTCTACATTAACATCGATGCCAATTTTTCATGGATTATGTAGCTTTAGTATGCTGTTTTGTTTGAAGACAAACGTTTTCCCATATTCTGCCCTATTTTTTCCTTTTATTTTCACAAAGCTAACATTAACATCTTTGCATTTCTTTCCCTCCAGTGAGGCGAGAAATCAAAATCTTAAGATTGTTTATGCATCCCCATATCATACGCTTGTACGAGGTTATTGAAACACCAACTGATATCTTCGTGGTCATGGAGTATGTTAAATCTGGGGAACTGTTTGATTATATTGTGGAGAAAGGGAGGTTACAGGAAGACGAGGCCCGCAATTTTTTCCAGCAGGTAGGATTGGCTTTCTCATATAATCCCTTCCTTTCTAGTTTCCTTTTTAGAATACTGATTCGGTTTATTGCAGATAATTTCTGGCGTTGAATACTGCCACAGGAATATGGTTGTTCACCGAGACCTAAAGCCTGAGAATTTACTTTTGGATTCTAAATGTAATGTCAAGATAGCTGATTTTGGACTGAGCAATATAATGAGAGATGGTCACTTTCTGAAGACAAGTTGTGGAAGTCCAAACTATGCCGCCCCAGAGGTAAAGGCTCTGCATCATGGTTTTCATGTTCACTCTAAAATGGAGGCTTGCGTAGATTATTTATGGCTACTCCATTCAAGTGTAACTTATTTATGCTCCTTCTTTTCAATTTGTTGATTAAGATATTTTCCTGTTTATTTTCTAGGTCATCTCTGGGAAATTATATGCTGGCCCTGAAGTGGATGTGTGGAGTTGTGGTGTTATATTGTACGCTCTTCTTTGTGGTACCCTCCCATTTGATGATGAAAACATTCCCAACCTTTTTAAGAAAATAAAGGTACTTGTTCATCTCTCAATGTCTAAACATGGTATTTCTAGCTATATTGTCCTTTCAATTGCTGGCATACTGGATATACTTGTACCCTCTTTCAGATGATAAATCTAGGTACTAATTTCGTCAGTGATAAATTTGTTATCTAGTTTCTGCATTTGAGGTGAAAATTTCATACGACTGAATACTTACGGTTTTTTATTTTGTGCAACTTCAGTTATTGTTGAAGGAACTTACTCTGCTTGTTGGACTTCCCACTATAGTCTCACTGGTCCCAGAATAATTTCTAATCATTCCGTGTATAACTCTCTTGCTTTCAATTTTCTTTATGTAGCAGTAGCCTTCAAAGTGGGAAAATTATTCAAGTGCGGGAAACTAATTAGTTGATGAAACAAGTATCAGCATGCCATGACAATAGATCATTGTTTCCAAACCTTTTCGGAAGGAGCATAACTATTTTTTGTCAACATGTGAACAATTCTTAAATTGCTGAGAAATCTTCAAGTATGATGTGAACACTGAACACCCATCACTTTTTCTTACCCGTAGTATGTGTGGGTTACTCTCTAATCTCTATTGCTGTGCTTGCTGTCTATGGTCTGATATTTCACAGTTCAGTGGTAGATAGAGTCTTCTGTCTTCTTTCCGTATATACACTTGGCTTCTTTAATTGTGAAAGCAAGTCGCATTTATGACATTTAGTATTATACGCTGCATGAATATTTAACTTTCTTCTGCGAGTTAGGTTTTCTATGCCTTGTTTAATAGAGCAGGTTTATGTGTAGTTATTGTGCACAAATGGATTCAGATGCTGAGTTTTTGTCTTTAGGGAGGAATATACACTCTTCCTAGTCATTTATCACCCGGGGCAAGAGATCTTATTCCTAGGATGCTTGTGGTTGATCCAATGAAGCGAATGACCATTCCTGAAATTCGTCAGCATCCATGGTTCCAAGCTCGTCTCCCGCGTTATTTGGCTGTGCCTCCACCAGACACAATGCAACAAGCTAAAAAGGTCTTGTTTGCTTCAGTGAATTCATTTCCTTCTATGCAATATTTGGTACATGTAAAGTAATGTACCTGTGATTCGACTCAATGGTACCATGAAAAGGAGCTGCTTTGTAATAGTCTGCTAAAATATCTTCTGATTATACACTGCATAGATAATCTCAACTTATGGCGTTTTAGTATCAACTATCATGTGAAATGTTTGCGCCTTAGTAAACTTATGGCGTTTTAGTATCAACTATCATGTGAAATGTTTGCGCCTTAGTAAAAATTTGAGCACGTGCTACATTACTAATGTCAATTAGCATCAATTATCACGTGAAATGTTCACGCCTCGTGATTTTGCATTGCTTCATTAAGTTAACAATTCGCCACACATCCCATGCACAACAAGCTGACTGATTTACTGATCATATGTTTGCTTAATTAATTGTTTGTTTCTACTGTTTGTTTGCCTGTTGGCCCAACAGTCTACTTCAGTTGTCATCCTATGTATCATGTTTGTAGGGCTATTAATTATCTGATCCACTTGTTTCATTGCTGCAGATTGATGAAGAGATTCTACAAGAAGTTATTAAAATGGGATTTGACAGGAATCAACTTGTTGAATCACTTCGCAACAGAATACAGAATGAGGTACTAACGCTCTTTCCCTTGAGCATCTACTAGATTTGTTGCATGGATCTGTGATTGCCTAAAATGTATTTCAGGGTACCGTGGCATACTATTTGCTCTTGGATAACAGGTTCCGCGTCTCTAATGGTTATCTTGGTGCGGAGTTTCAAGAGACTATGGTATGGTTTCCATGGATCACTTAATAACTTAAGATGTGCAGTTGATGTTAAATCAGAAGAAGATCGATTTGCATCTTCCAGCTATTTTCTGATAATGATTTTCCCGTTCATCTGTGAATTCATTGATTTGATTATAATAACTTCCAGGAATGTGGTTACAACCGTATGCATCCTAGTGAGCCTGTTTCTCCATCTGTTGGGCATCGGGCCCCTGGGTACATGGAGTATCAAGGCATGGGATTAAGATCACAATATCCTGTTGATAGGAAATGGGCACTTGGACTTCAGGTGAAAAACAAATCATGTTGACATATATAATACACAGTCGGATGTATCTTTTTGTTTCTCTTGTCTCCCTGCTTTCCCCATTCTATTCATATGTTGACTTGTTAAATGATGCATAGTTGAATGTAAAATGATCTTTGATATAGCAGAAATACTTTCGAGGATGTCTGTCATTTGCAGGGGTGATTTTCGAGAATACCATGTATTGTAATTTCCAGAAGCTAAAAACCATAGGTTTAGAACCTCACCTTTTAGGTAAGATTGTGGAGAATCCCTCAGCCCCCTTTATTGATTGGTAAAAGGAAAAGCCAAAGGCTTCATTTTTAAACTTAATAATGTGCTATAAAGGAAGCATAGTTTTGGCTTGTTAGTTTCAGAGCCAGAGAGGTCTAATTATTTTAACTCAACATATGTTGTCTCAAAGTACATATGTTTACAGTGTGTTTCCTTTATCAGATTCAGTTAACTGTGTTCATGTCCTTGTCAGTCTCGAGCCCATCCACGTGAAATCATGACAGAAGTTCTCAAAGCTTTGCAAGAACTGAACGTCGGGTGGAAGAAGATTGGTCACTATAACATGAAGTGCAGGTGGATTCCTGGGAGCCCTGGACAGCATGAAGGGATGGTAAATGATTCAGTGCCGAATAATCATTTCTTCGGGGATGAATCTGCTATTATTGAGAATGACGGAGGGGCCAGAACACCAAATGTTGTGAAATTTGAAGTCCAGGTACCATACTGATCCCGACTCTTTTAACTTCTGAAAACCCTCTTGCTATTGCTGCCTTATTCCTCCAGTTACCTTGAGAGTGCACAGTACCTCACCAACCCTTTTTTTCTGCTGGCTTCGAGCATATGACATGTTGAGGTTTGTTAGATGATCGAACCTGCATTTCAGTATTGTGCTGGTTTTGCATCAAGGATACTATGCTGCTTGACTAAAGTCTTGTGATTACATCCAAGAAATCCAGTTGCCTAATTGCTTAACTAAGAATGCGATGTGAATGCATAATGCGCCGTACAACTTTTCCGGTATATATTACCAACGTCGATTGGTTTTGTTGCACTTTTGAATCAGCTATACAAAACGAGGGAGGAAAAATACTTGCTGGATCTGCAGAGAGTACAGGGACCGCAGTTCCTGTTCTTGGACCTCTGTGCAGCTTTCCTGGCGCAGCTACGAGTGCTTTAGTTGTGGTGGTGATGACAACAAAAAAAGCAAAGAGGGGGAAGGGATGGATGTCTTGTTTTCTGCTGCACATTGTAAATAGCCAACACGCTTTGTGCTTCTTTTTTCCTGCTTCTGTGAGGTCTTTTGTATTTTTTTTAAATTTTCTCTGATGGGTAAATTGTTGAGTACGAGCCAACAGATGATCCTCAGCTCTCTGTAGTTGGCGAACTGGCACTTTATAACAGAGCATAACATAATGTAGGATTTGTTGTCCATTTCCAACTTGTTTTGTCTTATATTTTTTGTTGTGACGAAATGAATATGACCAATTCATGTATGCACTGGAACTAGCCTACAACTTCTGTATTTATGCTGCTGTTCATCCTTTACTTTTTACAAACTATCACGGACCGAATAATTACATGCGGAACTTGTTTATGATAGTTCTAATGTCATATTGCGCTATGTACCACAATTATTTGAAAATAGAAATTTCGTAATTCCCTGCTTCATATTAATTTAACTGACGGATTAGAGTTAATTAGAATTATCCATGTGATGCTGCGAAAAGATTTAGAGAATTATTGGAAATAAATGAACTTTTTTTTTGTTATAGAAAATGTATTAGCAAAATAAAAGTGTGAAATAATTTAAGTCATTTCAATTGAAGAATGGAAAATACTACAAGACCTGTAAAGAGTAATATGTGAGCTCAAAATAAAACTCTCATAAACTCAAAATAAAGCCTCAATAAAGTCAAAATAAAGCTGTAATAAGAGAACCACAAACTATTCATTCAATAGTAATTCATGTTTTCTTTTTATGATAGCATATCAACTACATTTATTGAACAGCGGATAACCTGAAATAGTTCCGTATAGAATAGGAGCGAATCCATGATTTCCATGGACGAGGGACGAAATTTTCCCGATAGAAGGTGGTTTCACCTTGCCAGAGTTGAGTGAAAGAAGTGGTGTCGATGCTATATCAAGGTGCTCGATGGAAGGAACTGAGAACCAGTTGGAGCATAACGAAGGTGGGACCTTCTAGAGGGAGTGTTGTACTATGAATCAGTGATTTGAGCTCTAGAAATTGTCAAAGCCACCGGAAAACTCACAGGAAACTCGGTTGTCGAAGATATTGATTCATGTGGAAGATATAACAATCTTTTTTTAATTTGATCTGATACAACGAGTTTGGGCTGGTCTCTTTCAGGCAAAGTTGGAAATTTGACAAATTCTGAGTACCAAAAGATAAGTTTGAATATTTTATCATTGTTATCTTGCTTTGGAAAATGGTGTTTCATCGTGGATCTTGTTCCGACTACCACTCTGGAATTGCTGACGAATCGACGACTGGATCAGCAGAGCTTGTATCTCTGTGACAGAGGTAAGCAGTTATGAGTCAGTTTTAGCATCCAAGAGAGACCAAGACCAACTCTTTCAAAATAACCATGCTCAGTCAGAATGTAGTAAATGATATCAAACAATCGTCGCCGCCGGAGCGTCACCCTCCGGCCCCGCTTTCTCGTCACTCGGCGCTAATGGAGCATTCATTTAAAGAGCAAACTGTGTCGAAATTCAATATTCAAACCTACAGAACCTTTTTCTTTCATCTCCCTTGCCTTTTCATGGCTTCCGCAGCGACGGTCAAAGTCCTCGGCGTTCTCAAAGTGACTCCGGAACCGCCGCCGGCCAATCCATTCTCCCTTGCTCTAACCTTCTTCGACGCTCTGTGGATCAAATTTCCCCCGGTAGAGTCCATCTTTCTGTACCAAGTCCCTAATTTATCACCGGAGTCATTCAGATCACAACTCCTTCCTAAACTTCGCCGCTCTCTGTCGCTCACTCTGCACTACTTCCTCCCTCTCGCCGGGGCCGTCACCTGGCCTTTCTCAGACTCCGACGCTGCCCTCCCCATCATCCTCTATACCCCAGGAGACGCCGTTTCCTTCACCGTAGCCGAGTCCACCGGCGACTTTGATCATATCACCAGCGACCGGGTTCGCCAAGCTTCCGATTCGTTCGATTACATAGCGGAGTTACCTGTGTCCTGTTCGTCCGCGACGATTCTGTCTCTGCAGATCACTCTTTTTCCCGGCGCTGGATTTTGTATCGGCGTATCTGCTCACCACGGGGTTGTCGACGGTGAAACGCAAGCAATGTTCATGAAAGCTTGGGCTTATACTTGCAGGCAGATCGGAGATGAGGAAATCGAATTGCCGCAGGCACTCACTCCAGTCTTCGATCGGACACGGATCGCTGATAATTCAGATGAAATTGCGTTGGAGTACTGGAACAATTGGTTCCAACTCCAACAGAAACTTGCAGGTACGGATCCGAATCCGAATCCTAGAAGCTTGGAGCCGTTGTGGAGTTTGGTAGATAGAGAATCCAATAGAATGCTGCGAGCGACGTTCCACTTCTCCAGGGAGAGGATCAACAAACTGAAAAAGGAATTGATTAAGAAAATAACAAACCCTAATTATTTGTCGAGCTTCGTCATCACTCTGGCGCACACCGCGGTTTGCATCGTGAAGGCGAAAAGGGCAACACAAGTCAGAGGCGATGACGACACGACGTTCCAGCTCGCGTTCACGGCGGATTTTAGGTCCCGATTGGAACCTCCGCCGCCGGATAATTTCTTCGGCAACTGCGTGTCCCCTTTCGAGGTGCTGCTGAGGGCGGCGGCTGAAGGCGGAGGCACTGCGTATGCGGCGGGGAAGATCATAGAAACGATCAAGGAGGTGGAGAAAGGAGTGATGGTGGGAGCGAAGGAGAGGCTGGCTAATTTGCTGTTTACGGATGAATTTGAGCTTGCAATTGGGGTGGCGGGGTCGCCGAGGCTGGGGATGTATGGAGTTGATTTCGGGAACGGAAGGGCGGCGAAGGTTGAGATCACGTCGACGGCGAGGACAGGAGCTATTTCGATGACGGAGAGTAGAGACGGGAGCGGCGGAGTTGAGGTAGGGGTTGTGTTGAAGCAGGAAGAGATGGATGTATTTTGTCGTGCGTTCACTGGAAGAGCGGGAAAATGCAACCTCTAGTGGAATGTTGAAGCGGTTACTGGGCTGATTTGAGGGCCCACGAGAATTCAAAGTATGCAGGTGTTGGGACGCGTTTTTAATAGGAAAATATGGAGTTTATTTTTTCCGTTGGGGTTCGCTAAGTCACACACAAAATATATGAAAGATTTAAATTAATTAATTAGACCTAAAATGGGCGCATATTGCAGCCTAATGTTGGCCCAAAAAACTTTGCAGAGCCCAATAGCCCACCACAAATTTCACTCGGACGAGAGCCCACCCGCTATTCCTGTCACTGTCAAGTCAAACGACCTCCACCGATACCAGACCTGAGACCACCGTCATTTTAATTAATTTCAACTCAACACCCCGCTACTACTTCTCCTTCTCCAAGCTCCTGGGTTGCCAACTCCCAGCAAGCAATGTCTATATCGCTCCTTCTCACGCCCTGTACCACACTTCCCTTCAGGAATGACTCCCGCAGGAGCATCGCACTTCCAAACCCCCAATCCCTCATCGCCATTTCTCAACCACCAATCAGGAAGTTGGAAATAATGTCCTCTAGGTTGAGAGCAGCAGTCGGCGATGGATCCGGGGAGCAGCTGAAGCAAAAAGAAGAAGCACCCAGATGGGGAAATATGCTGTCCACGGCAGCAAGCTTGTACCCTTTCTATGTAACCCTGGGTGGGATCGTGGCTTGCTTAAAGCCCGCCGCTTTCTCTTGGTTCGTCGGCAGTGCCCCTGCTTCTTACAGCTTCTCCCTTGCCTTGATCATGTTGTCCATGGGTCTCACTCTTCAGCTCAAGGACTTGCTGCGCTTGTTTATGCAGCGACCCCTCTCCGTCAGTTTCCTAATTCTGCTCTGACATGCCGTGTCCATTTTGAATTTCCTTCTAATTAATTGGTTACAACTTTTTGCTCCATGTGTTTTGTGTGTTGGTATAGATACTATTTGGATGTGCTGCTCAGTATACAATTATGCCAGCATTGGGATTGCTTATCAGCAAATGCTTGGGACTTTCCCCTTCCCTTTCAGTAGGGCTGATCTTGCTTGGGTGTTGCCCTGGTGGAACTGCATCCAATGTGGTAAAATTTCTTTTCTTTTTACGGAACAAACGTGATTTTTTTTACTTAAGTTGAAATGTCTGGGCTTACTACACGACTTGGGTGGATCCTGCTGCGAAATCCTATTGATCCAGGTGACCTTAATCGCAGAAGGGGATGTTGCACTATCTATTGTAATGACAGTATGCACTACTCTTGGTGCAGTGCTACTCACCCCACTCTTGACCAAGATTCTTGTCGGAGCTTTTGTCCCTGTTGACGCTCTCAAGCTGTCCATCAGCACTTTACAGGTAATCTAAAGGGCTGTTCAAGAGCCTGGCCGAACTCGCGAGCCTAATGAGTCGAACATATCCTGGTTCAAACTTGCTTGTCAAATGCCCCAGTAATCTTGTTGACTCCTTTGATCTTATGTTGAATACCATTTTGTCTAATATCATCCATTGACGATTTCTACTGATTATGAAGATTTTCGTCTAGGTGGTTGTTGCTCCAATAGTGCTAGGTTCATATCTGCAGAGTGCATTTCCTGCAGCGGTGAGAAGGGTGACTCCTTTCTCTCCTCTATTTGCTGTCTTACTATCATCACTACTTGCCTGCAGGTTGTTTATCCTTTTGATTCCCACCATGGTTTCCCATGCTATATTATGTACTATTATAAGCCTATTTGTCTTCTTCTTTTTTGTCTAGTGTATTCTCGGAGAATGTAATTCGTCTTAAATCCACAATGACCAATGCAACATTGGCATCAGATGCATCCTTCGTTCTACGCATCAAATCGACCCTCTCTGGAGATTTAGGAACCATTTTGCTCTCAGTTGTATTGTTGCATCTGGCTGGATTTTTTGTAGGGTAAGATATCTGCTTTATAGTAGTACATGTAAACAAACTTTGTATATGTAGTGTTGTTCTCTGTCCTAACTGAAGTTTCTAAAGTGAAACGGACATGAACATTTGTTTTGTTTGCCTGCAGTTATTTCTCAGCTGCCACTGGAGGGTTTAAGGAACGACAAAGGCGCGCAATAGCAATCGAGGTAAGTAAATTACGTTTGGTTAAATGGATGAATGTTTGTTTTATCATCATCAGCAGTTGTTGATGTTTGTTCGGGCAGGTTGGGATGCAAAATTCATCACTGGGAGTAGTACTAGCGACGGCTCATTTCAGTTCATCAATGGTGGCATTACCTCCAGCAGTGTCGGCGGTGGTTATGAACATCATGGGTAGCAGTCTTGGCTTCATCTGGAAACACATGGACCCTTCTTCTGATGATGATAATGGTGATGCTGGGAATCAACTCGTACAAGAACAGGAGGGATCAACATAAAGGTGGCTGAACAAATGTTTTGTGTACCCATACAATAAAATTAAAAAAGGAGAACTCTTTCAGTAATCCAGTGTTCTAAAATTTGTAACTAACTTAAAAAATTGAAGTAAATAAATAGGAAACGATCAAAATGTGGCATAGTTTGTAACATTGACACGAGTGATCATCTTGAAATTTACGAATCAAATATATAAAAAATTGGACGGAGGAATCTGGAAAAAAAGTTGGAGTGGGCGAGGGTTTCCAGGTTTATTCATTACCATTTTAATTAATTTTCCTGTAAGAGTCAAATAAAACCCCAAAAATAAAAAATACAGTTGTGTCTTCTCTTCTGGCATTTTGCCATTTCACATCCCATATATATTATAGAAATTAATTAGTCTTTTACATATCAAAATCAATGGAGATGTCGTCAAGCTTGAAGGATAGAGGTCGAAGGATTAAGGAGGAAAGGTTGGATGAAGGATATCTCAAGTTATTCGGGGAGAAAGTATCGTCATCGACCAGAAACGGCGATGGTCATGGTAATGGTGATGATGGTATGTGCATTAATAAGAACAAGGTCGTTGCTGGCGAGGAGAGTAGTAAGGTGGCGGAGATGACCGGTTACAGTAGAGGGCTGAAGCAATTCTTGATGATGAACCGCCGCCGACGACAAGCTTCCGTTCTAGAACGCCAGATCCTTCCTGGGATCATCAGGTAATTAGCTCCTTTTACTTACTTTACATGTTAGCTCCACCCCATATGTATGGATTAGATTGCATTTCAATATGGATCTATGAGTTTTTCAGTGACTGTCCGGTGAATTTATAATTAGTTATAATCATTTGTAACTAGTTACATGATTTGTTGTTGTTGTGCAGTAAGAGTACTCCAGGAGGAAAGGTGGGTGGCGGTGATCAGTGTAGTAAAGCAATATCATCACAGCCACAGCTGACCATATTCTATTCCGGAATGGTTAATGTCTTCGACAACATTCCACCTGAAAAGGTAGAAGCCATGGTTTTGTTAGCTCGAGAGAGCTGCTCATCAAAGAGTAAAGAATCAGAAGTAGTGGTTCATAATAATAATAATGAACCCACAAAGTTGAAGAATAAACCTCTTCCTTTTCCTGATGGATCCCGATTCAGACTTCCAGTTGCAAGGAAAATCTCACTGCAGCATTTCATGGAGAAACGACGCCTTAGGATCACCAGCAAATCTCCCTATGACCCTCCTCCCAATAATCCAAAACTAAAGCATGTTATTATGGAAGAAGAAGAAGAAGAAGAAGAAGATAAGGGTAAGAATGTTGGTAATGGCGGAGGGTCAGATGATGGTGATGATGATCCCATTGTTTCACTTTCTCCATTTCCTTCTCGTTCAAGGTATTTCTTGTCGCTAACGTCGGCAGCCCCGGCCGCCGACGAAGCTTGTCAAGGCATGAGTTAATTTACGATCAGTCTCTCCATCTCCCAACAGCCGATTCATAATGTATGGTGTACTCTTTATATATTTGGATCGTAACATAATTATGGTGAAGAAAATCTAACAAATGAAGAACTAATTCATAACTGACCAAACACCTTACATTGACTATAGTTAACGCAATTCATCAGATTGATATAAGCTTCGACATATCAATTTGTCATACAAGTATTAATTAATGTCGACCGTAAATACAACTTTTTGTGAGAAGGTCATTGAGATGTTCCACCTGGATGTCTTCATTTTAAATAAGTTAGGATCGATCATATCATGCAAAAAATTGGATTGGTATCAGTCTGTATGGCACTCGTATCGAGGAATGTACATGTACTTGTTTATAATAGGGCAATCAAGTTAGGTCAATATCATGTTAACTAAAAAATATATCTAAACAAATTTATACTTCCTTTTGATTGAAGATTTCACCACTCTATCTTGTATCTTACAACTCCATATATGCAATACACTAGTCCTGAAGCATCACACACCATCCAAACACCAATCCAAAGCAAATAAACCAAGGTTCAAAAGCATTCGGGAGTATCGAGGTCCTCTATCGAAAAAAATAAACGAGATTACTACGGAAAAAGTCTCTTATCACACACTCGTACAAATGTGACAAAATTTTTACACAAATTACAGCTGCTTCAATAATGTCGCAGAGAAATTGCAGCGTTTATAATCTGGACCTGGGATTCACAATTGTTTGGTCGGCCCAATGTCCTCTGACTGTATATGGACGACTCCTTCACTGTTCAGGATTCAGGATTCTGATTTGTAGACTGTGTATTTTATTCTTCTCCTGTAAGAAAAAGTGTAGACCAGTTTCGGAATATCCGTAAAGAACAGTGACGGAAAGTGAAATTTACCTGAGAGAGAGAAAGCGGATCTATTGAATAAATAATAAAAAATAACATTTGATTGCACTCATCGTTATTTCCATTTCCGGCCTAACTCTGGTAAAATGGTTGAGCAGAGCTAGTTACAAACTTACAATTTCCCAACTCAACTCTCCCTCCCTCCACTTCCCTGGAACTCCACGACGACCACGACGGAAGACGAAATATAAATGGCGCAGAGCAACGATGATCCTGCTCAGGGCTCCAAGAAAGCGGAGGAGTGGCCGCCGCTTCTCAAGAAATCCAAGACTACTTCAATCTCCGATCAAACTCATTTCCCTGGTCCACTCTTCCCAGCTGTTCGCCGCGCCTCTTCTATTCCAGCTGCAACTTCCTCCACCATCACTACTTCTCACCTCCGCCCTCAGCTCCCGGATCTTCGCGTCTCTGTCGGCAACAACTCCGATCCGCCTTCTACTTCAGCAGCTTTCAGTAGTAACAGCAGCAGCAATATTAGCAGCGGAAGCAATAGTTTAGGAAGCTTTAATGGAAGCGCTTTTGCGGATCGGGACTGGATGTACCCTTCGTTTCTCGGCCCGCACGTGACCAGGAATCGCGTTACTGTCAAAGGACGCCGTACAGCTGCCGCCGCCGGAGTGCAGGCGACTACTTCGGCGGATAAGCTAGGGAATGAAACTCTTTCCGGTAGTGGATTGAGGGAGGGAAGAGGACAGAGTAACAGTACCAAATTGAAGGTAGAAAGTAAGGACGCTGGGGCGAGTCGAGCGCAGGCTAGTGCTCCGGCGACTCAGTCTGAAACGAGGAGGAGGGTTTTCGAGTCCAAGCATCCGTTCGTCTATTATTTGGTAATAAACGGTATACTTTGCCTCTTCCTAAATTTGTCACTTTGTTGGACCACTATCTTGACTTCCACTTTGGCCATTTGCTTAACCTGAGAAAAATGTTTCGAAGTGATTGTGAACGGTGAAATTGTAACATCACAGATTCGTAAAGCCAAGAAAGTGTGAAAATGAAGGTAGAAATGCCATCATTCTGCCTTCATACGGATTCAGCCTTTAAAGCAATATCATTTCCCCTAAATAATTACTCCGTTTCCTTTTATCTCTCTTCATTCATTCCTTTTCTAGGAGCCCATCTAGTTCTTTTTTCTTTCTTACTTCGTAGTTTTGCTAGTGTTATTGACATTTTGATGCTAATCTTGTCTCGCAGCTCCTTTTTACCTGTACATTCTCAGTATCTTATTCAATTCATCTGCGGAATGAACTCGGAAGGGTAGAGGTACGTTACCCGTTTCTTTACATGGTGTTATTTGCACTACATTCGGATATATGAACCTATGTCAACCCTTTCTCTAAAATGATTTAAGAAGAAAATTGTGTTGTCGGGTGCTTTTTGTGGTACAAGAAAACCCAACTAGGACTCAGTAGTATTGAACAATTATCTGGTGGAGCTCGGTGAAATGTTACCTTTTATCATTCTGATTCCAACTTTTGATATGCTTAATTTTTGCAGGCAGCGAATTTTAACCTCCGTAAAGTGTGTAGGGACAAAGATGTTGTTGGTAATGACGGCATCGAAGTTTTGCAGGCTGAAGATAGCTTGTTTTATTTCGGGAATGCTGACAGTAGAACTCTTGCTTTGTATACTGTGATCGTCACTCTCCTTCTTCCATTTGCGTTCTACAAATGCCTTGATCGTCTTCCGCAATTGAAGACCATCTTAAACAGAACAAAGAATAACAAGGAGGAGGTTCCTTTGAAGAAGAGAATTGCTTATAGGGTGGATGTTTGTTTTTCTATCTATCCCTATGCAAAGCTGCTTGCCCTCCTATTCGCAACCATCTTCCTCATATGTTTTGGCGGGTTGGCATTATATGCGGTCAGTGATGGGAGCTTCACTGATGCTCTTTGGCTTTCGTGGACATTTGTTGCGGACTCAGGAAATCATGCTGATAGAGTCGGCACAGGGCCAAGGATAGTTTCTGTCTCTATAAGCTCCGGGGGAATGCTGATCTTTGCCATGATGCTTGGACTTGTGTCAGATGCTATTTCAGAGAAGGTGGATTCTCTTAGGAAAGGGAAAAGTGAAGTCATTGAAAAAGATCATATATTAATTCTTGGATGGAGTGACAAGTTGGTAAGTAACTTGAGAAGATAGTGATTAATAAAGTTACTATGCCAGATGTAGATGTACAACACCATGATCTTATGTAAATTTTCGGCTGCATCCTTGTACTATTTGTGCATTTGAAAGTACGCCAATTTCAGGTTTTCCCTTGAACCAATCTGCAAGGGTGTAGGATCTTGTTAAGAGTATCTGTATCCTTCTATGTTATCCTCTCTGCCAATTGTAGTTGGATGTAGGTTGTTCATTTGGTCATATAACATTTGCTGCTGTGAAAATCACATAGAATTCCTGCCTCGGAATGTGTAACTGGCCCTTTCTCTATTCTAGTTTGTTGAATTAACTGTTTTCGTTAATTGTATTCTCCACCAAATCCTAAATAAGGTAGTCCTTGTGCAGGGCTCACTTTTGAAGCAATTGGCGATAGCAAACAAGAGTATTGGCGGTGGTGTCGTCGTCGTGTTAGCTGAAAGGGACAAGGAAGAAATGGAGTTAGATATAGCAAAACTGGAATTTGACTTCATGGGAACTTCAGTTATATGCAGAAGCGGCAGTCCTCTTATCCTGGCTGACCTAAAGAAGGTAAGTTACAATTATCAAGTGTTTGATTTCCTCTAGGGTGGATCGTGCTTTTAAACCTTCATGCTTCTTTACCTGTTGGTTGACAGGTTTCAGTGTCAAAGGCCCGTGCAATAATAGTGTTAGCATCTGATGAAAATGCAGATCAGGTTCTTTTCTATTGTATGTGTCACATGTGATGTTTACTACTCTTCGTTCTTGGTTAAGTTAACTTATGTATCATTCTGTCACCAGAGCGATGCACGTGCGTTGAGGGTTGTGCTCAGCTTGACTGGAGTTAGAGAAGGGTTGAGGGGTCATGTTGTTGTAGAGATGAGTGACCTGGATAATGAACCTCTAGTGAAGCTTGTTGGTGGGGACTTGATTGAAACAGTTGTTGCTCATGATGTCATCGGTCGTTTGATGATCCAATGTGCTTTGCAACCAGGTCTTGCACAGGTGAATTATCATCTTAGTTCAATTAATTATTATTCGATTGCTCTTCGCATCATGTTTAATTTGTATCCGTGTCATAAGATGCTCTGGATGAAAAATGGTTGAATTGAATAATTGATCATTTGATGTGCCCAAGGGGTTTCTCGGTTTGTCATTGACAAAACAAAAATAGAGAAATTAGAGGAGTTAGATCCAGGTTCCGGTGATGTAATGATGCTTAGATAATCTCAAGACATTCTGTATGTGATCATAATTTGCTTTGCTTCACTGGATTATTTTTCATCATTTAAGCAACTTCCTTACTTTTGTACCAGATTTGGGAAGATATATTGGGTTTTGAGAATGCAGAGTTTTACATCCAACGATGGCCCGAGCTTGATGGTATGTTGTTTGAAGATGTGCTCATCTCGTTTCCTGATGCAATTCCTTGTGGAGTTAAGGTTGCTGCAGAAGGTGGCAAGATAAACATAAATCCAGATGATAACTATGTTTTGCGAGAAGGTGATGAAATCCTAGTCATAGCTGAAGATGATGACACGTATGCTCCTGGTCCTCTGCCAGAGGTTATTCTTCTTTCCATAGTCACTTGGTATAGCTGAAGCTGGACATTTAGGAAATGCATGTGTCCCCTAGTTGAAATAGTAATGTCTTCCAGAGCAATACCAAGGTTTTCTCATCTTATATCTGCCAGTTTCCTTGATTCAGGTGCGTAGAGGATTTTTCCCAAAGATACATGATCCTCCAAAATATCCTGAAAAGATTTTGTTCTGTGGTTGGCGCCGAGACATTGATGATATGATAATGGTATGTGCTTTGTGGACTTGAAACTTCCTTGTGGACATCTTTAGCTGCTTTATTGAAAGACTGATCTTGTTGCATAATAATTCCAAGAAGAGCTAGAATAGGAGTCAGCTGTTGAGCATAATGGAGTTGACGTTTGCCTCTAACCTTTACTTCAGGTTTTAGAGGCTTTCCTGGCTCCAGGTTCAGAATTGTGGATGTTTAATGAGGTTCACGAGAAAGAAAGAGAAAAAAAGCTTATTGATGGTGGACTCGACATTTCCGGACTAGAAAACATAAAACTTGTTCACCGTGTGGGGAATGCTGTCATTAGAAGGCATTTGGAGAGTCTTCCACTAGAGACTTTTGATTCTGTAAGTGGTTTCTGCAGTATTTGCTCCCATTGCTGTTAAGCTATCAGTTCCTTTACACTGATAATAGTATAATTTCTTCAGGCGGTAGCCCTCTGAAAAATTGGCTCACAACCTGAAAATAACCAAAAAGCATTGCTGAAAATGCTTCAGAACTTGTTTCTATCTTGCATTTCGCATCTGTTCTCAGGTTTTCCTTTTAATACTACTCAATGACTCGAGTCACTACTAACTCTAAGGAACAGATATTAATTCTTGCAGACGAGTCATTGGAGGATTCCATTGTTCAGTCTGATTCAAGATCTCTTGCAACCCTGCTTCTGATCCGGGACATACAGGTATGTGCAAATATTACCTTATAGTGATAGTCCACACTGATGATCACATGTTGGGGTTTGCATGCCCACTAACAGAAGTTGCTTCTCCATGACATAACCGGTAATTGCAGTCGAAGAGGCTTCCATACAAAGACAAAAAGACGACATCTTTACGGCTTTCAGGGTTCTCTCACAGCTCCTGGATACGGGAAATGCAGCAAGCTTCTGACAAGTCCATAATCATCAGCGAAATCCTGGATTCCAGGACAAGAAACTTGGTGTCGGTTTCGAGAATCAGCGACTATGTGCTGTCGAATGAGCTGGTCAGTATGGCGCTTGCAATGGTTGCTGAAGACAAGCAAATCAATCGCGTTCTGGAGGAACTGTTTGCAGAGGAGGTAACTTTGCCTTTTAAAATGTTGTTTCCTACTTGCTTTTGTGTGAATCTCTAAAGGGTCTGATCCCAATAATTCCAATTGTATTGTATGGTGGACAGGGGAATGAGATGTGCATAAAGCCAGCAGAGTTCTACCTGTACGACCAAGAGGAGATATGCTTTTACGACATAATGCTGAGGGGTCGGCAGAGGCGAGAGATAGTAATCGGATATCGGCTTGTGAACACGGAACGTGCCATAATGAACCCTCAAGGCAAGTCGGCACTCAGGAAATGGTCCGTGGATGATGTCTTCGTCGTCATTTCATTGGGTGAATGAACGAACCAACATATTTATATAGTGGAAGGAAGTACGTAGAAGCTCCAACTCAGTGGAGTAAGTGAAATCCTTGTCAGTGACACAACAGAGTGCCGGGTCCAGCTCCATTCTGCCTCACCGCATTGCTTTATGTATGCTCATGGACTGTGTCTTCTAACAAGAGTTGTGTAACCTAGAAAACAGAAGATAACGCTAATAATATGTTTTTGTAAATTTATCACCGTTTTATGTCGTCATGCTTATGTAAGCTACATCTCACCCAGTTCCTGGATACTGCAAACGATGCTAGTTGACTGTATATAGCAGTCCCTGGTTTATAGCTTCCTGTAATCTGAAGAGAATAGCTCTTCCTTCCGCTAACTTAGCTGGCCATTTAATAACTTTTGATTTTGCAGCTGCAAACATTACCTTTCCCTACCAGTCTCGCACAACACATCCAAGACAGTAATGCCATTCTGATTACAACCTGCATCAGTATTCAACTTAAACACCCCAACCAGAGATTTTTTCCATCTCCGTTCTCAATTTTTCACTCGACAAATCATCAATCGCTCATTCCCTTGAACTTCAAGATAGTCATTAATGAAGGATTCATCCTGCAGAGTCTTGCTATTAAACAAATAGTTGTTACGTTGCTTTCAAAAGAACCACAAAAGAGCACAAAATCGCCCCAATTCATCCTCATTTGCAGTTGACTGAACTTTCTTGATCCATGTGTCACAATCAACATCAGTCGCAAGAGAGAACATGTGGGCAAGAGGGGAACTACTCCAAATCCTAGAAACCCATCCACAGTCCACAAGGCAATGTTTAGTCGTTTCTGTCAAACCACAGCTTGGACATTCATCTCCCAAATATTGAACACGTTTGCAAATGTTGACTCCCACAGGAAGGATGTTATGACAAATTTTCCAAATGAAAACTTTCAACTTACTTGGAATATTTAAGCTTTCAAATTGTCTTCCAACGGAAAACTTCGTTAGCTGCATTGCCTGCTTCGAGTTCATTCTCTTCAGAGCATATTTTCAGCTCCAAGAAATAACCAGATTTCACTGAGAATTCCCCTTTGTCCGATTCAGTCCAACGCAACTAATCCTTCTTGATCGATGATGAGAGGGGGTAGCAAGAATAGCTTGCTGCTTGTCTTCCGAAAACATCAGCTCTAGGAGATCACGCCTCTAGGATCGCGTGTCTTGATCGATGAGGCTCGACACCTTCGCATCCCAATAAAAAAACGACAGATAGAGGATACTTGGAAGTTTTCGAGCCCAGGCACCCATTTATTTCCCCAGATTTGGACATCTTCTCATGATCCGATCTTCCACCTACATCCGAACCAGAGCAGGTCCTGAGCGCTTAAGAGACTTCTCCAAACATAGTTAGGTCGCCAACCGATCTTTGCTTCCAGGATTGAGCACTTGGGATGATACTTAGCTTTTAATAATATTGCAACCAAAGAGTTTCAATTCATGTGTAGATTCCATAGTTATTTTGCAAGCATGACTTTATTAAACACTCGAAGATCCTGAAAGCCAAGCCCTCCATCATCCTTCTTTCTACACAAAATTTCCCACTGTTTCCAATGACCCCATCAATAATTTGCGATTTGGCATGTTATCGATAATACCATCGAGGATAAAAAAAGACTGACATTGCATATGTGGTTTGAGCTTGAGCAATACTCTTAATAAGAATTTTCTTCCCAGCATTAGAAAAAAGACAACTTTTCCAATTTGAAAACTTACTTCGAGTTCGATCCTTGAGATTATTGAAGACAAACTTTTTTGATTTCCCCACCATGGTCGGGAGACTCAAATACTTTGCTAATTTGTCCACCTTCCGAATTCCTAATTCATTGCATAATTCTGTCTGACTGTCAAATTGGATATTAGAACTAAAAAAAACTCCAATTTTGTCAAGTTAACCATTTAGCCCAACTTCCTTTCGTAGAGGGTATGGAATTCAATTACAAGCCATTGGATGAATTTGGTCTGGAAGTCTCCTTGGAGTCTTAATCATCGTTTTATCACATGGTTGATTATGAGAAACCTTTTATAACTACAAAATGATAAAAAATGGTGAAGTTGGAGATCTCTGTCCGATGTAGGAAGAGCTAGGGGAGTTATGCTGAATGAGGTGACCTAATAAGGATTGTTGCGATATCACTCTTGAAAGTTTAATGACATTTGCTGGAACAACCATCAACAATAGATCTGATTGGCTAATGATAGAAATGAAAGAAACAGAAGCACAAACTAGTTATGAACCTTATTTCCAACTCATGCACAATCGTGTAGACAAATAAAATATTTTGCAGGTAATTCAACACAACTCCCTCAAGTAATAAGCTGTCTCTGCTAAAAGTACAAGATGCTAATGTTCACCATAGACAAACTCAAAAAAGGAAAAAACCCAGTTTCTCCTTCCAAGGTCCATGGGATTAGAACCCCGAACCCAAGTGCTTTACAGAGGGTCTCCACTTCTACTCAACACTGTCATTCAAATACTCAATAGCCTCCTCTCCTCACCTGGCAGAACAACAAACAAAAACACATTGGGTTTAAGTATCATTAAAAACAATGCACCAAAAACAGTGACAAAAAGGTTCAAGGACTAATTAGTTAGCAGCTACAGAGCTGCAGAATCATTAGACCAACATCTTATACACAGAATTGAGTTAGAGTTTGTTATCATAAAGAGCTAGCTAGCAAGCAAGCGCATGGTGAATGTGACTTGGCCTCTGAGACCAACAACAACAACAAAAAATTCGTTCATCATTGCAACAAGCTATGGAGAAGAGCGCTCATCTGTGGTGTTAGTAAGATAGCTAGAGGCTTACTTGATCGGTGCCAGGCTGACCCATAGGGTTGTAATCTCCTCGTCCTTCCTGTGCATTCCTCTGACCCATTTGTGAACATCCTTGACCTTCACCGGGATAACCATGTCCACTGCCAACATTTGCACCTTGCCCGTAGTTTCCACCGTCTCCCCTAGGATCCCTCTGCCCAGGGGGTCCATAGTTTTTCTGGTCTCCCCCCAAGGAGCCACCTTGAGCTGGACGATAGTAATTTCCCTGCTGCCCCTGGCTATCCCTAGGAGGATAGTTTTGTTGTGGAGTACCATAATTGTTCGGAGGAGCACCATAATTCTGTTGAGGAGCACCATAATTATTTTGTTGACGATAATTCTGCGGAGGAGGTGCACCAAACTGTTGCTGAGATGGGAAATTCTGGGGAGGACCATTATTCCTGTTATCCCCTAGCATTGGTCCTTGCTGCTGATGTGGATTATAGCCTTGTTGCCGGAAGTCAGGGTTACCCGGCTGGTTATATTGAGGATTCCTCGGTTGATTATATTGGGGAGCCCCTTGTTGCCGGAAGTCAGGGTTACCCGGCTGGTTATATTGAGGATTCCTCGGTTGATTATATTGGGGAGCCCCTTGTTGCTGATACCCCTGTTGCTCGTATCTTCTACTTCCTTGCTGGCGTGATCTGTCGTTCCTCCGATACTGTACTGGTGGAGGCCTGTGTGTAATCACTCCGTTTTCATACTTGTCTCCTGCAAAAGACAGAATGTTCATCTTTTACACATACATGTTCAATCAGATTGAAAACCGCAAGCACGGCTAGAAACAGCAATCCCTGCCAAAGTATATCACTATAACATGTACTAAAACCAATACAAGTTTCGCTGTCAAAGAAGTTCTAAAGAACAAGGGGCCTTACCTCCATACTCTTTGTTTACAGGATCAATGTAGGAATCCGGTAAGACAAAAACAACTCCCGGTACATCTGTTTAGAATTGAAACAAGAAATCAGTTCGAGCTTGACAGACATATCAATTGAGTAATCTAACCCAATAAAAAGATTCCAAACGAGTAATGAATTGAAAATCTGTCACCTTTAAATTTCTCAGATTCTGTCTCGGTCATTATAGCTTGAAACCCCTGATAAGTAGTTGTGCTACACGCATACATCTTTTGCTTGGCCTCTTCGATGCTGGAAAACAGGCATCGTCAGAAAATCAACCTATGATGCTAAACAACTGTGACTATCTAATTCTTTAATGTCTACTACACACAAATGTATTTCTCAAAAAGCAATTGAAGAAAAAGGAAGCATTTTTATATTAAAGAAAGTAAACCCTAGCTCGGGCAGATGATTAAAGCAATCAATTACCTGATACCGAGTCCTTGAGCACAGATTCTCTCATAAGTGGCGACCATCTCCTCAGCGGAAGGCGCCGGGTCCTTGGGGAAATCAACGGTGATCAGCCAGTGATTGAAATCACAGCCTTCGAAGAGTACAGTGTCCTCCGTGATCTCGTCTCCTTCCTTGTAGAGCTTATACCTCCTTTCCTCCGCCAGCGATACCCTTGAACCAGTGAACCCGCGAGATTGCGAGAAGGAGAACTTTGGAGACGAAGAAACGTGGGAAACGTCGGGGACCATACGAGGAGTGAGTTGTGTTGGGAGGGGAATGATTGAGGCGGAGAGAGAGCGGTGGGCGGCTGAGAGAGAGGTTACAGCCCGCCGGAGACGAAGGAATTGGAGGGCCATTGCGGTGATGAGAGCCAAGTGCGCAACGGAAGTTGGAGAGTAAAGCCTGCAAGGTTTCCCGAGGGTTTTAGGGTATCACAAAAACTCTGTTTGGCTGAAGGGACCGGAGGAAGACGGCGGATCAATCGAATATTTCTGGCACGGGGATTTTTGTTCAACGTCGGCAAGTATAAGGTCTGGCCCGGTTGATTGCGGCCCAAATCCGATTTGGATATGGGAATAAGAAGTCGGGAGATGTAACTAAATGGGCCAAGGGCAACCAGACTGCAACAGACTGATGAAATCAAAGCCCACGTGGATTAGGAGGAGTACAGATAACTGTGAGTAAAAAAGCTAGCTACTAATGATTACTTGTTGAGAACTCATGTACATTGATTCTTTCAGTTCCGGCGGGACAGAAGACTCGAGGAGTATCATTGAGCATATCCATCATGAATATCCAAATGCTTTTACGGTTAGTTCTTTTGCCTGCATTTACGGTTAATGTGTTCATCGAAGTTCTTAGCTTCCCTTTCTGTTATCTCGTAATGTACAACGAAGCATTGTTGATTACATGCTCCGTTGTTGCAGATATTTGATAGGTTTATCAACCGAAAATTTGTGCAAAAACTTTATGACAAGGCACTTGGGGCTGGACTCGTAGGTTATGCTAAACTGTATGTCAGTCAGCACAACCTTCTTCTGGGTTTTTTTTATGCTTGAGCTATTCTGATGAACCGTCTTACCCAATCACTCATGTACTCCGGGCATCAGACTATCGCATCTCAGCTTACAGACTGGAATAGCATTGCCAAGGTAGGATAGCGTTAATCAAGTTCGGAACTGGTTGAAATAGCTGGCCATGTCAAATGATGTTAACCTGATGATATTAATATTGGCAGACACGCTCTATCCGGGACTTCGATAACTATTTCACTTGTGTTATTGAGAAATTCGAGGTAATCCGTAATCGAGCATGGTTTCATCTTCATTTGAGCTTGTCGGGCATATTCTTCGACTGATGTACAGAAAGTACTTTCTTGATTTGTAGACAGTGGACACATATTACAGACGTTCAAGCTCTGTTAACTATGTGGGAAATGTAGCAGTACCCCTTCTTTGCATCAGTGCCTTAGATGACCCTGTTTGTACTAGGGAATCTATTCCATGGGAGGAATGCAGGTATGTTACGCATTTTGATGGCTTCATGTTTGTGACTTTGTTGGTTATTATGAAGATTCTGAAGTTCTACCCTTTCTAGGATGAATCCAAATATTGTGTTGGCTGCAACAGAACATGGAGGCCACCTAGCTTACCATGAAGGAATTACCGCAAGTAACATGTGGTAATTTAACTAAACTACACTCTTTTTTTACTTCATGTAGTTCCAGTTCGACCCATAGATACACAAGTTGAAACTGAAGCACTTGTTGCATTCATCATGATCCAGGTGGGTGAGAGCTGCTAGTGAATTCCGCGAGGTGTTGCGGTCTAGGCCGTTAAAGGACCTGGCGAAAAAGGTAAAATAGTAATACCATTACCATCCAAGGCTGCAGATGTGAGCACGTATTTGCTAGTTTGTTCATCTCATATGTTGCTTCTTCCATTTGTAGGTGGAACCATCTAACACAAGCACTCCATTGGAATCGAAAATCGACCAGGGACCGTTTGTCAACATAGAAGATGATGGACCGGCAGATGCAGTTGCTGGCATCCACAAAGACGATACAACAGCAGCAACAGATGACACTAGCAACGTGGACCGTACTGGCAAGGAGGACAGTGAGGAAGAAGAAAGCAGCAAGGATGTGGCGACTTCCAAGAAAATGGATCCCGGAAATAATCCTGATCAGTCTGTCTTCGGATCAAAAGCTTAGCGATCTGATTGATCCCGTGAAGAGACAAGTAACGGCATAACAGAACATCCATCTGGCTTCTTGCTTACATAGCCATCACAACAACTTGGCCCTTGTTGGGTTCTGGACTTCTTTTCTACCTCAAGCAAAAATGGCGTAGAACTTCAGGCGACCAGCTGTGTCTTGCAGATATCATTAAGGCTGTTGACTGAAAAAAAGTCAGTGATTCGAGTTTTGTTCAATTGGCCAGCAGAAGATGCTTAAGTTATTGTATGTGTTGTGTCTGTGTATCATTATTATTCCTACTTGAGGATCCCATGTTCCTGGTTGAGGGATGAAAATAAAGATAAATCAAATCATTGGTAATTTGGAGTCTACTTTGAAATTATTACAAGTTTAGTGAGATTTAAAAATCCTTAGAATGATTTGATACGGAATGATATATAAATCTAATTAAAATTCAGAATTATAACAATACCATAAAAATTAGAAATTTTAATATTAGAACTAAAAGACAATTAAGTTTATTATTAGCTATTTCAAATCAGCTTTTTCAAATATTAAATTGAAACAATGTGTAAATGTATATGCAGAGAAGAGAGGGGAGTCCGATTTTGGACCCGAGACATTGCTTTACGATTCGATCACAAAGTAATATGAACATTTGGATCTTCACATGATTTAAGAGTAAAGATTAACTAGAGACAATATGATCATATTATTTTAAATATTTTTGTTAGGCCAAAACCCAGCCTTCTCTTATACGCTTGACCAGTCTCCAGTGAATGACCATCATATCCAGTCATCAAGAAGAAACAGACGAAGCAGCGCATCACAGAAAGAACGTTTGAAAGCTGCTTCTTCTCCACCACCCCCACCTCTCCGGTTTGCCATTGTCATTTATCACCACTACCCTTATTAATTCTGTCCTTCTCTCTCAACATTTTCTCCATCTCTCTCTCTCTAGCTTCAATGGCCCAGCTGGACCAAAGACTTGATCTTTGACAGAAAAAGGAAGAAACCCTCAATAAATTAAAAGGATAACAATGGAGAGAAAGATACCCACCAAAACAGAGCTACCATTTTACAAAGGCAGAAAGATAGAGACTACTAGATAGATTGATAGGTGTGTATTCATCATCATACTGTTAAGTTCTCTTCCTAACCAAACCCACCATCTCCAACAATAAAGCAAAGCAACCACTTGCACAATTTCACTCGCCATTTCTTCTTCTCTCTATTCATTCACACCCGACAACAACGCATCCAAAATAAATATTGAAACAAATGGAGCAAGGAGATAAATCTATTACTACTCCATATCCCAGAAATACCCTTCCTGCAAACCTCCCCAACCCAAACTAAGAAGAAAAGGAAAAACAACTACAATCCCACCCATCTTCATCACTACTGTTTGCATCTTCCTTCCCTATTGCATCTGTCAAACAGAAAGAAAGAAAGAAAAAGAAGCAATTTTTATTTCCTTTTTACACCACAGAGCCGAATTATGTGGCCTTTCTTCTTTGTCTTGGTCAGAGTTTTTCACCAGAGAAAAACAGGGAAAAAGGGAGAACCTTCCCACCTTCTCCCTTCTACCCTCTCCATACCTCTCTCTCCTATCTATCTATCTATCCATTTTCTTGTGTTTCTCATTCTGTCCTCCATTTGCTTCATTCCTTTTCCTTCCTTTTCTCCACCACCACCATAACCTTATTTCTTCATCTCTCACATTTTCTTCTTTCTCTCTGCTGTGTTCTTTCCGTCTGGCAATAGATCTCCCCTCATTTTGATCTGACACTTGATGAAGAAGATGAAATGGGTTGCTGTTACTGCTTCTGCTGCTGGGTATGAGGATCCAAGGATCAGATTCAAGCATGAGAGTCTTATGCAGGATTATGATGAACTGTTTAAGGTAATTTATATTTCTAGGGTTTCACATTTGATTTTGTTCCATATTTTTGGTTTGATTTTTAATCTTCTGGGTTTTGTTGCTTTGTCGTTGAAATTTCTGGTTTCCGAATCTGGGTTCCTCAGGAAGTTTGATTTTTACCGGTTTTCATGGTTTGTTTAGCTGGAAAGTATAAGCATTTTGTTTTTTTCAAAGTTGTTTCGATTTGGGGAAGAACTAAATTGATGAGATTGAGAACAAATTTGGACTCCTCTTCAGTAAAGGTGTGGCCTTTAGCAAATTTGTGTCATGGCTGCTGAGTCTCTGAAATGGATTATTTCGTGGTGTACTTATTGTAGGGTTTTCATCGAACAGCTTGGTTTACCCTCTTAATCATTTTGTTTATCAGGAAACAGAAGATAAGAGGAAGAGGTTAGAGCTGATGAAACAGAAGAAACTGACTCTAATGGCTGAAGTGAGGTGGGTACTCATGTGTGTAATGTGTGACTTAGTGCTCGAATGTAGTATGATTCTGATATTTTTTTGGTAAATTTATCCATCTCTTGCAGTTTCTTAAGGCGTCGGTTCAAGCAGTTGACTGATATCCAGGTTCACCAAAACATGCAATCACAGACCACAGTAATGAAGAGTAAGAAAGTGAGGAACAAGGGAGTGAACTCCAGTGGCCCTGAGACTCCAGCATTGAGGCGGGCAGTTCCGAAGAAATTTGATTTGAATCGGAAGGGAAAGGTGTATAGTGGGAAGGAAACAATTTGCCAAATTGACCTTAATCAGAAGCAGAAGTCTCATTTTGGAAGAGAAGCTGCTTTGAGGAATTCCGGGATGATTCCTGACCTTAATGAGAAGGAAAAGATGTTTGGTGGAAAGGATAGGAACAGTGCACCAATTTTCGACTTGAACGAAATATCGGTAATTTGCTGTAACAATCTTGCTTATCACTTGAACATCTCCCTGCTATCTTCTTGTCTTTGTACCTAACTGCTTTCTCATTTTGTAAAAATTCCTTTGCAGAGGGAAGAGGAAGAAGTGCAGACAAACGACGAAATGATGATGATGATGACGACTAGGATGGAGGATCCGACGCGCACAAGTTCATTGCGAGGCGGGATTGATGAACAACACAACGATGTGAACTTATCGGCTTGTAGGAATGTCGGGAACGTGCCCAACCGAGCAGTAGGGAAGAGAAAGATATCGTGGCAGGATCCAGTAGCCTTAAGGGTGTGAGATGCATGCTTGTTTCTCTCTTGAAAGAATCGCATCATTCTGAGTTAGGTAGGTAGAGACCCACTTTACTGTAAAGACCAAACCGTTCCCATTATGATGATATATAAGAGCATATATGATCTTCTAATCGCTAACTGAATGAGGGAAACCTCAACTCCAAGCAAGTTGGTAAAACTACCGAGTCAGGTAGAACTAGTATGTTTAACAATGGTTGATTAATGCTGATTACCAGGTTGTTAAGATCAACAATGTGGTTGTTGAGATGAGTAGAAAAGAAAAGGGAGTATTGTATGTATTTGATTAGAGAAAGAAGCAAGCAGCCTGGGAAAGCTAACTTGCCTTCTTTTCTGGGGAAGTTGTGATGTTGCTTTCTGTCTGTCTGTTAGTGAAGAAACTTTATGGTGGTAGATGCGTGAACTACAAGGAAAGTGAAGCACTACCACTTTCAAGTACAAGCTAAAAGAAAGAAATACTAAAGTTTTCATCTTTCTCTGCTTGGGTGGGTGGAGACTACTATAGAGAAAGATAGAGATGTGTGGAGCAGAGAGTCTGTTGATGAATAGAGAAAAAGGACAAGGAAGCAATGGCGTGAGGTTTGGAGTGTTGTTGAGTGTTGTGTGCCGTTGCTTTTGTGATGGAAGAAGAAGACAAAAGGAGGAAATGGCGGAGGCCTTAGTTGCCTGCCCACTCCCAGAAGATCACAACAACCTTTTACACTTTTTATAAGTCCAGCTGTGACTTGTATACACTGATGTTTGATACTTAAAAAATGGCTACTTTTTGCTGGGTTCCCTGGTCTTGTGCTTCCGCAAGCAACCAGTTGTATATATAACCAGAGATCATCTCCTTCAAGTCTGGAGGTTTTGCTTGGGTAAAGGAAGGACTGGAATTGCGGTCTGGAGATTGGAGGGGGAGGGGAGTTTGGCTTTGGGCCTTGGCCCGTTTAAGTCCGGTTGGGGGATAAACCCAAAGGAACCGTTTAAGGAAGCTGAGATCTTTTTATGGTTTCCTTCTACAACAATGACAAGGAACTTTCCCCGATAGCTACTTGTTCCCCTTCAACAAGGTACAAAGCAATCAACTCCCATTTTTCTCCTGCCTGCAAATCTAACATCATCTTCTGAATAATCCTGCGGAACGAACAAAAGAAAAAGATACAGACACTAAATGCCGAGCAGATGTGCCATCTTCTGCGAGATCCTCATCGCAATCTTGCTCCCTCCTCTGGGAGTCTGCCTCAGGCATGGCTGCTGTACCGTAAGTCTTTTTCTTTTCTCGTATTTATTCGTTGCCCAAAAGCAGATCTAGGATTATATTTGTATCTGATTATGTCGGTGGATTTTATTCTGTTTGGGGTGGTGCAGGTGGAGTTCTGCATCTGCGTGCTGCTGACGATTCTCGGATACCTTCCTGGAATAATCTATGCGCTCTATGCGATTGTGTTCGTCGATCGTGACGAGTTCTTCGACGAGTCTAGGCGTCCTCTCTATTCCTCTTACTAGTGACTAGTGGACGATGACCAAAAAAACCAAGAGTTGACGTTTTATCTGTTGAAGTGTCAACGGAATCCACATACTCCTTTGTGTTGACAACTCCTTTCTTCTCCCTCTTAGACTCGCTAACAATTTCTGTTAATCAATGAAGCTGTTTCGGTTGCTGTGCTTGAATAATATATATGGTGGTTTTGCCCTGGATATGAATGGTTGCTTATTGGATTCTGCTTTTACTGATTCTACTGCAGCTTAGCTATGAACTAATGTATAGAGAAGTGACTATGATTCCGTTTTCTTAAGTTCACTTGATTCCTGCAACGAGTAGTAACGGAGGGGCATTATTAGTTGCAGTACTCTGTGATCTGGGTTTGTTCTGTGAATTGTAGTTATGATCTTGCTTTCCGACAGTAGCGAGCTTCATTTGATGATTGCCAATGAATGATATGAAGCTCAAAGTTTGATGTTACTTTGCTTCCATCTTTCTTAAGAACTTGAGAAATTTCGGTAGACAACGAGTAGAAGGCGATGATGATGACATTGTCCAGAAAACAATTAACTACACTACAAGTACATGAGGATGATGATGGAAAACCCTACAGAAACCATAGAGCCTGCAGGGAAGAGATAAGGAGGGGAAGAAGTTATCATGGAGGAGATCGGTGCCGCGTTCTTCTTGCTGCCGGTTCGTGGACGGAGGAGATCTCCGCCGCCATAGACTCCTCTTGCACGTCTTTCCACGTCGGAAGCACCCGCTTCTTGTCCTCTCCCTGGAAAAATTAACACAAGTTTAGGTGTTGTGTTTCGCAATTGAACTCAAACTCCACAGTAGTTAATTACCATTGGTGAGGACAGGAGTGGAGGAAGATTGATGATGATCATCAGAATCAGACAGTGAAGCAGAGATGAAGATTGAAGAAATGGTGATCGAGAAGAAGAAGAAGAAGAGAAGCCACATAGCTGCAACGTTTGGTCTCTTCATATTGAATATTATTACATGTAAATCATGAAAGATTTATAAGGACATCTATATATAGCTAGCCACAGAGATTAAATTGATGGTTAAGGAATCTAGGTTGCGGATTTGAACGGGTAATTCAACATCCTTTCAGAGGAAAAAACTTACAAAAAGGAGATATACAGTGTTAACTAGCCATCAGACATGACTTATCATCATCATCATCGAATCTCTCTACTGTAATTTTTAAGTTGGCCAAAGATTCCTTGTGTCTGTCTCTGCCTTCGTTTCTTCATGCATACAGCTTTCGGTTCGGTTGTGGATTATCTTAACTGTTGAAAAACTTGGCATGGTATATCATATATGTTTCCTCTGTCATCAAATTGCTCTTCATGTCTCTTCAACTGTTATCACAGTTGGGCAAGTTTTGTTCAGTTCCATTAGCGAAATTCAATCATCCAGACAAGACGAGTCACTTCTAGCTGTGGATCATTTTGTTTGGTCGAGGTATCTTCGAGGTAAGAGATACTAAGATAGCGCACTATTCTAAATTAAAAAGAAAAAAGAAGAAAATAAGTGAAAGGGGCAAAGAGGAGTAGACTAGGGAGATCTGTGTAGACTCTTTGGCTGCAAAGAGATAACCAGAGTGAAATGTGTACTCGGCCACTCAGGAAACATGCATATAAACTGGTCATCAACCTTATAGCAAGGTAATCGAATTGCCAAGATCGAGCTCTGTTGTAATATACTCCTGCATTATATTGACGGTTAATGAGTGCTTGGTTGTGGCCTCGAAATGACGAAAACACGGGCTATTTCGAGTCTATATGAAAGTAATAAGAAGTCCTTCAATTGCAAGCAAACATAAATGAAACACAGAGTCAATAGACTTTTAAGTTTGATCATAAAATTTTTAGTTTGGATTTCAAGCTACTTCCACTATGTAGGCATAAAGTAATTAAGTAAATTTGAAAATTGTCAACATAAAAAAAATGTTTTTTAACTTTATTTGATTATTATTTGAAGGGTTTAACATGGTGACACCTTAATTTTTAATAATTCCCAACATGCATGTCAAATATTAGCCAATTTAAAATTTTCAATTTTCATATCAAAGTTGTCAATTTTCGTATGTATACTATGAAAATTTGATCATTTTTATAAGAAAATTTCAAAATATTCAAATCGGCTAATATTTGACATGCATATTGAAAATGACTAAAAATGAAGTTTCATTTTATAACCCCGTGATGAATATTTTGAAATTGATTTACTTTTCGTATGCGTGTAGTGGGAAACAGCTAAAAATCCAAGCTAAAATTTTGGATGGTCAAACTTAAAAGGCTATTGTTGTTGTGTTTTTCATATTCCTCTCATGAGCTTAGTTGTGTGGTCGGATGAGATATGTTTGATAAAGTGAATGATTGTTGTTTGATTAAGAAGGAACTAGTTCATATACTAGGATCATTCTTTCAAGATATAACAGACCAATTGAGGTTACATTTTTATAAATTAATCGGGTGAGGATTTATATGTTGATCATGATACAAGTCATTATGTCTTGGCCCATTTAGAACACTAATCTGTATGAATGAGTTCAAATTGAAAAAATTCATTTAACATAAGCATAACTCATACAACATTATTATTCATTAAGATCCTTTTAACGAAACGGTTGATATTACATTTTTATAACTTAATCGGGTTAGAGTCATTTTCCCATGATCAAATCAGAAAAAACAAGAAGAGCAACATCATTGCACCTATAGAGGACATTAGTGAGTTGAAGATGAGTGAGCATCCTCCGCAGCTTCGTTGATTCTTAGGCTGTCTGATCATGTCTGATCCGGCGTTTGCTCCCTTCCCGCTGCCGCCTTTGCCGCCTGATCTCCGGACACTTGTATGCATTCCCCCTCCTTTAGCTGTTTCATCCGCCGGCTTACTTGACTGGAGGGATAATGGATAGTGAGGTTGAGCGTCGATAGAGAATGAATGGGATGATTGAACAAGGGCATCATTAACATGCGAAATGGCAAAAATTAGTAGCAACCAGCAGAGAATGGCGTCTCTCATCATGGCTTCTCTGATCTTCTTCTTGGATCGGATGTGGGCAGCCATATATACCCTTTGTGGGTTTCCTATTGGATTCTAATTAAGAAAACAAGTAATTAAACATGGGAGAGCCTTTAACTTTACTTGTTTCAGCTTGAATCTCACGAATAAAGGAAGAACATGTGAGCATGTGTACTGCTATTTTGTGGTTGTACGGTGGGTCAAATCTGAAGCGGCAGCAGTCAGTGACAAGCTTAATGATCCATAAACAGAGTTTTTCTGATTATGTGTTTTGATTTTCTAATTAATGACAAGCTTAATGATGAAGGGGCCGCGACTGGGGTGCGATAAATTGAATGTGTAATGGGATGAAGAACCTGCCCTGCATATGAGGAACTGCTGAGTGGTCTTTGGTACCGGTACGGAGATACTGGGCAGCTAGTGGGAACACTTAGAGGCTGGGATGAGCATGAATCCGGAGTCGTTCAGACTCTTGTGACGACATTGGTAAATACTATATATATATAAATATAAATTAGTATTCGATAAATAGTATTTGGTTATTTTATAAAGATTTTATTTTGAGTTTACTGATATTTTATTTTGATTTTACTGAGACTTTATTTTTAGTTTATTAGAGCTTTATTTTGAGTTCACATATTACCGTTTCTTGGTCTTGTGGTATTTTTCATTCTTCAATTGACATACTTAAATTTTCAATCGTCAAAATCGATCACTTAAAATGGACGTTTACGATCAGTCATACTTAATATCGTCCAAACCAAACTCGAAAACAATCATATATATATATATATATACTCAATTTAAATGCCGGGGAATCGAAACTAGAATGAGTCAACCGCTCACCCCAACCACCCCTAGTTCCGCCCATTCCGTTAGGTATTTTTCAACCTATTGCTTATGAAATCGTACTTGTTCTTCATGTTCTTAAACGCCGAAAGGGCAAAGGGGAAGAAAAGAGGACAGCAAACGAACATGCATGCATGCAAATGGAATTAATTAGTGTGAAAAGGGAGGAAAAGTCTGCATAATTGGTGCTTTTTTATGCTTTGCAAACAGCCTAGCGACGAATATAGCATCTGCTACTACTAAACTTTCCAACTACGAATCCACTAAATGAACCAAATGTCTAATATATAGCTTGATTATAAGGCAAGATCTGAGAATATATATCTTCTTTCCAAACCAGCTCCAAATCAAATTTTGAAAATCCTCTACCCTCAAGGATTCCAGTTATTCTACCGCGTAAAGGTCAATTAGTTATCAAAATGGTAGATGGTGAAATTTGCGATTCTCAGTTTTAAGGGCACAAATTGAAAGACAAGTAGCATATCTTGGATGGAGACGATGAAGTCACATTCATAGCAAAATCAGTTATAAATTGCATGTATGTTAAGTCTCTGTGGTGTTTCTAGTAGTTGACGTGTCCTGCTGATTGACAGAGAAACTAACTAACAAAGACCACTCTATTGTTTAGTTGACTATATTGCAGTTAATAAATACGATAAAATTAATTCCCCAACAATTCAAATGATTGGGATGTAAAGGTTCATGATATGATCTTTATTTCCAATCTCGGTGGTCTTCAATCCATGCACATGGCTCGCAAGCCGAAGCTTTTATGATAGTTTCTGTTTGAGAACGAACCCTCTTTCAAAAACTCAAATTATTAGAATGCAACAACAGTTCATTTCAACCTATACCCGAAAAAGTTATGAAAGTTTATTCCACTTTGGATGAAAGTACCATAGATAAATATTCATTGAAAAAGGATGTGGCATTAGAAAAAATGGTATTAACTTGGCAAAACAGACGTGGAGAAGTATTACTTTGATTTTGACAGCGAATCCATCCAAAAAACCAATGATTCTGGCCTAGACATTAAAAAAAATGGTATTAATAACTTGGCAAAAAATGTATAAATATGGGTAGGAGGAGATTACCAATCGTTAATTTGTTCAGAGTATACCTTGGACTTGAATCCTCTTCTGTCTCTGTCCCTACCAAATCAATCTTGAAGTTCACGCTGCATGCTGGCCATGTCGGAGAAAAGTTACGTTGTGGGCTACGCCATGGCTCCTGACAAAGTCAGCACTTTCATCCAGCCATCTTTCCTCCAATACGCCGCCGTCCGAGGCCTCAATCTCGTCGCCGTCGACACATCCAAGTCTTTAGCTGAACAGGGTCCCTTCGATTGCATCGTCCACAAGTTGTACGACCACGATTGGAAGCTCCAGCTCGAATCCTTCTCCGCCCGATATCCCGATTCCACAATCGTCGACCCGCTCCACGCCGTCGATAAGCTCCACAACAGAGTTTCCATGCTCCTGGTAGGCCCTATCAAAATTCTGGATTCTGTCGTAATTACTAGAACCGGTTTGTTTGGGTTGAATAATTTGTTTAATGGGTTGATTGTCACTTCACTTATACCCTGATGATGAAATTAACAATCCTACTCTAGGTGGCGAGCAAGGTGAAACTCCTCCTTGAGCCTCATCGTCACCGATTGGAGATTCCTCGACAAGTGGTGATTTCGAGTCTCAACGAGTTAAAACTGCGTAACGATGAAGTGGTTAAGGAGTTGGGGTTTCCACTGATCGCCAAGCCATTGCTAGCTAACGGCACATTTCTATCTCACAAGATGTATCAGATTTTTGACCAACAAGGGTTGGATGATTTGAAGGATTCAGAGACTCCGTTAGTGATCCAGGAGTTTGTGAATCATGGCGGGGTCATATTCAAAGTGTACGTAGCCGGAGAACACGTTCGATGTGTGAAGAGGAAGTCATTGCCAGACATTTCTGTTGACAAACTGGATCTTCTCAAGGGCAGTATACCTTTCGCCCAAATTTCGTCGGCCGATGAAAAGGATACGGCATTTGAAATGCCTCCGGAAGGGTTTATGGAGGAGATTGCTCATGGGTTGAAGGAGGAGATGGGGATTAACTTGTTCAACTTTGATGTGATTAGGGATGCTAGAGATGAGAATAGGTACCTTGTGATTGACATCAACTATTTCCCTGGGTACGCTAAGATGCCAAATTACGAATCGATGTTAACGAGTTTCTTCTTGGATCTCATGAAGAAAAAACAAGAAGGGGAAGGATTGGTTAAGGAGGAAAATGACCATAAGGATTCTGAAGTTTGAATAATAAGCCTGTCTGTAATGTTGTTGAAGGTTGATTGTTGGGATGAACTGACTGATAACTGTGTAAGGTGGTTTTTCCTGTAACAATGAGTTGAGTTGTGTTTTGTTGGTATTCATTCATCAAGGAAAAATAAAACAATAATGGATTGATTGTATTCTTATCATAACTTATAACTGTTTTGTATATGTGCGAAAAATCCCTTCGACAGACACCCAATTTAGTGATGCTACCGTCAGGTGAAATCCTGGACTGCCGGTCATCAACCCAGGGGAGATCGGCGATGCTATCACAAGAGACAAATAGGGGTGAAGAGAGGACTAGAAACAAAACTATGAGTGAAAAATTGAACTGTTATTCAAGAAAGGCTTTAGCAGCCTCATGAGAAATAGTACACAAAGATGCTTGCCTCAAACAAAAATCAAATATGACCAAGAAAGGTGTCTTCTCTTTTTCCAGAAAGTGGTGCACACAGAAGAAAATAAAATAAAACAGTTGATCATCATGTGGTGCGCATTACACAACTATAACATTAAAGCTGGCTGCTGCTGCTACTTACTGGAACAAGCTCTGGCAAGCCTCGATATCAGCAGCTTGGGATTCAAGTATACCTTGGCCTACGGAGCTGGATTTCACAATCCTGACTGCTGCATCCAGCACGGATTTCTGGTACATGTCGTCCTCCATCTTCTTTAGGATCTCCGTCACCGATTTGAACTCCAGTAGACCAGAGAGGATTAGTTTCCCGATGATCTCGCCAAAGTTGTTGGGCGCTCTGGGCAAGTCGATTCCAATGTCATCCAGCATCGTTGCGTAGAGCATACACCCGGTCGTTATGTCTCGAGCTGTGAGAGTTTTCTTGGTTGACAAGTATTCGAGGAGCTTGAAGACAGGTTCCACGCAAGGAGGGTTTTCCTCCAGGCCAAGGGCAATGCCTTCCTTGATGACTTCCGGGTGGTATGCTGGAGACTTGAGTTCTTCAATGCACTGGAATGCTTCGTCCACAAGTCGAATGCTGAAATACTCCTTCAAGATTGAGACCGTTTTCCTCTTGAGTTCATCGGCATTCATCTTTCCAGCTGGAGGAGCACCAGCTAGCTTCTCCGTAACTGCTGGAGGAACAGGAGTTGTTCCAGGTAGAGGGGATTCAGTACGAAGAGGAGGGGCTAAACCGCCAATTCCTTGCAAGAGGGCACTACTCTTCCCACTTATGAAGCCACCACTACCTTGAGGTAAGAATTTTGTGTTCATCGATGGCTGAACACTCCTTACTGGTTGAATGTTTGGTGCTCCACCTCTTGGCATCGATCGAGTCCTGGGAATCTCCCAGCCATCACTATCAATTCCAGGCATACCAGGCATTCTCCTAGCTCCTGGCATTCCGGGCATCATGCCTCCAGTACCAGGTCGGTTAATTGGGAAGCCACCAGCTCCAACAGTAGCAGAAACCGCACCTCGGTTATTTCGTATACTTGCAGTTGCACCTGGTCGTAACCCAAGATTCTTTTCTGCTTCCGCATGAATTTCAGTGATGGTTTTGGCTTTGACCTGAAATGATAAATCATTGATTTATTATGAGGAAAAACAATGTCTACTGAGTTGAAGAAATCAGGTAAAAGGACTACACAAATGGGCTTACCTCCTCACGCCTAGGAACCCATTTATTCGATCGCAGGTCAAGAACATCTTTGACCATAAACCTCAAACGTGCAGCAAGCTGAGGATTTGAAGCCACTTCTTTCAAACGACCAAAATATACGTCATTGATATATCGAGACTTGGGGCTCTCATCAAGTTGCTTGCCAATTGTAATGAAAAACTGACAAATTGCTTCGACATTTTCTTCTGCCGGACAAACCTTATTATCAGGGCCCAACAGCTCCTGCATCACATTGCAAACAAAATAAGCAAATGTCAAATAACGCTTCTCATAAAGTTTCCGAAGGGGAGGAGAGACGATGCAATCAGATATGGACCTGAACAATGTGATGAACAATTTTTTCAGGGACCATCTTCTGCTTCAATAGCTCACCAATCAAGCGTATATTTCCCAAGGTACGAAGCTTCGCCATTCTTTCCTTATCCTTGCGCTCCAGCTCTTGATCTGGAGCTGTCATTTGCCTCACTTCTTCCCTCAACTTATCAGCACCTTCAAATGCCTCTTGGCAGTTATTCAAGAGGACTCTTTTAAATGTAATTTCCTTTCCACCAGTCTCATCTGATGGGAAAGGAGGAAGCTTTTCATTAAGATCAGAACATAGCTGTGAATACATGGGACAGAACGTGGGTTCCAACACTGCTTTCTCAAATATGAGAGAGATCACACCCTGCAATTACAAGTAAATTGTCAGTAAGACCGGTTTCAGACGCTTCGCCAAAAAATAAAGAGCGAGGAGCTTATGGAAGCACCTTCAAAATATCAGCTGATGTTATGCCCGAGTCAATAAGCTGGCCTTTTAGAAGATCGAACTTTTCTGGAGTAAGCTTATTGAGAATACTGCATGACCAATCAATAAATTAAATATCTGTCAAGAGTAACAACAAAACATATATGGCATCCAATAGTAGTATACACATTACACAAGTTGTTGCACAATGTATCTCACTGAAACAAAATATAAAGACTTATGGGGGAAGAGACTGTACCCTTTAACGGTCTTTAAGACGCGGTCCTTATCAGAAAGAGTGCCCCGCTTAACTGACCATGGCACCTCAGCTTTGACTAACGCAGGAGGAGGACCACCCTAATTCCAAGAAATTAAGGAGTCAAAATCAATGAACACAAAACTATGCAACACACAAAATAAAGCTAAAGCACATAACTTCAGCTGCAGAAAGAAAAAAATACTGAATGCAGAGAATAGAGAGCAGTGAACACCATAAAACAATTAAGATTATTAATACAAGTGAATCTAGTTACAAGTATCCAGTTAATGGGAGTCAGCAGATTTGTACTTGTCAAGCAGACCATTAGGTGAATATATGCCATTCATAATGATAAAAAATAAAAGGTAATTACCATTAGGTGAACATACAAAGTTTAAAAGAAATTGCTGTAAAAGGTAAAGCTAATGCAGGTACACAGACCGCCAAAGCTAGCACAATTACCGATTGGTTTGAAGATATTTGTGCCCGTGAAAATTGGGAATTGAGCTGATCTTGCCGATTGAATTGGTTTCCATCCCTTTCTCTAATTGAGTCCCAAGACCTCTCATCCCCTCCAGCCGGAGGAGGAGCAGGGCTAGGAATTGGCGTAGAACGAGTTCTCCAGTCACGACTGTCTGGCTCAGAATACCGAGTCTGAGGCTGCTGATTTGGTGGCTGGATGGACAAAAAATAAATTCAGCAAAAAAAGTCTTTCCAAAACATTGGCGCTTTCTGTAATAACCTAGCAACAGTAGCACAATGTGATAGAAAATGAGCTAGAGGACCTACATTGTTCTCTGCTCGCGTCCAGTTCTGATCTTCACCAAAAAGCTCAGTTTCAAATTCCCGTTTGATTTTCAGAATCTGGTCCGAGATTACACCAACAGCCTACAGAAAACATTTTGCATCTACATTATTAAAATCAATTACGAAACAGAATACACAGTTTAAGTTGAAAGATCAAAAAGCTGGAACTCTTCTTTTCGATGAATAGAAGCCTTTATTCATAGGAAGAACTGAGCTTTACAAAAACTAAAGCCTGAGCAAAAAATATCCCAGAATCCAGAAAACCCAATCTCTCTGTGTCCATCCCGACACATGCACATTTTAAACCTGAGAAGCAAAAAGAGCCTATCTACAAACTAGAACTCTTTTACTCCCTACCAAAAGGAAATACCCAATCTCCTATTTTCAGTTTCTATCAACTAGATAAAGGAAAAAGAAAGTTAATAAAGATATATCACCTCTTTGATCTGCAATAGTTCTTCCCGGGTGTACTTCACCCGCTCACGTCCCTCGAAATACGAGTTGCCAAACTGTAGAAGTAGAAGAATGAAAAAGTTCAAGAACCAAACTTTAAATCTGATAATCTTGACAAAGTAAATATACAATCATTACGGCAATGAAGTTTTTAATGAAATATCCACCATTGACCTATGCTCTGACATGAACTATCACATAACGACATGTTTAAGTGTCACGGGAAAAGAAATTTTTCCGAAGGCATAACATTGTGCCCAGGATTCGATATTCCATTAGAGGTTCCAATTAATAAAGGCTTCTTTGCTAGCAAATATATAAGTCAGGCAGCAATTGTTCTAAAAGAAGTTCAGCCGTGCAATAAGAAGCTATCCAGCACTCAAAGATATTAAGATAATGCATCGAACTGCAACTGGCTCAGACCTGGAAAGTCAATCTAAACTAAACCAATAAAAGAACATTATACAACTCTGAAAGTAGTCGGTCTCTTCAGAAACATTTTTATTGAACTGTATTCAAATCCAAGCTAAATTCATCAAAACCCTAAACAGCCCAACACAGAGAAGCTTCCTTGGAACCATCCAAGAACTCAACTTTCCTACAACCACGACATAAATCCACAATACTTATTAGCCATTAAAAAACGAATGGTTATGTTGGTAGCATTAGCCATGAGCACAAACACCACTCAATAAAGAACAGTAATTATCCAAAGTAATTGAAAAACGTAACAGTCCAAACAAGCATAGATCCAAAGCAATCCAATTCAAGAGCTCAAGCAATAAAAAGGTATCCAGATCCAAAGGATGGCAAGTGCAAAGAAGAAACCTTTAGGGAAGAAGCGCCGCCATGAGGGCGGAGGAATGAGAGATCGCCAAAGGAAACAGTAGCAGCAGAGGGATTATTGTTGGAAGCAATAAGAGAAGAGTCTGAACGTGGGTTGAAGAGTCTGCTGCTACCTCCTCCTCGACCACCGCCAGGCCTCAAGCTCAACACCGTCTGATCACCTTGCTGCATACCTCGATTGAAATATCCGCCGTCCAGTAAACAAAGCAAATCCTCCTCGTCCTCCTCTTTTTTGCTTCCACGGTACTGGACTCAGCTGAAACTGATGAACCAGACAAAATTGAATTCACGAGGGTTTTAATGTTGTAATTGAGAAGGGTTTGGGAGATGGGAAGAGGACCTCTTCAAGAGGTTTGTCGTTTAATTCACGGTCCACTGGTCCAGTCTCTTCTACTCTACAAGAAAGAGAAGAGTAACTGACGGGAAATATTGAGGCCGGTGGAGATATAAAGAGGAGGCCCAATATCTTTTTCCTTGAAAGAGAAAGATTTTTTTCCCTTTTATTTTTCCCTTCCGAATTTGATTTGGTTTTATTATGAAGGTAAAGACTTCTTTTATTTATTTAACGGAATTAGTACGATTCATTAATTCTTTTATAATGGATATTTAAGTTACGTATTTCGTAATTATAATTATGTAGATTATTTAGTAATATATGAGGCTTTTCGTTATTCTATGAATCGACATTTCCACTTACTCTCATATAATATTTTTTTCTTTATTGTAATTCTCTAATGTATTTAATTTGATATTTTTTTCTTTATTGTAATCCTCCGCACTGCAGCAGTAAGAGTTGATTGTTAACAGTAGTATGTTCCTCCAGCCTGCCAGCCTTATCGGCCCAAGTTAGTTATATGGGCCCGATTGAAGTAGCACAGTCGCAGTATACTGACTTTCTTCGGCCCGCTTCACTCTTAACTATCTGTCAACAGTCCAACACTCAACAGTCGGTCGTTTAAAGAAGTCGCGGATAAGAAGAAATTATTTGGCCGCTCATTCCGTCACTTTGTCAACGTCCGCACAAGCTATGGCCGGAGTTACAACCGCCGGCTCCTTCACGTTCACCCCAGTGCTAACAGCCGGAAAACAAAAGCCTCATTTTTCGTCGTCCCTAGACTCCAAGCTCATAGCCCACAGGTTCCACTGCTCATGTATTTGTAGATTAGGGTCACTAGTTCCTTCTCCCAGGACTAGCTCCGTCGTGGTATCGGCTCGTTACGGCGGCGGAGGAGGCGGGCGTTCGCAGAAGTACGATGATGAAGACGACGAAGACGATCCGGCCCTTAACGTATCTGCAGTTCGGTAAATTGTTGTTATTTTGGAGTGATTTTGGTCTGTTTTTTTTTTGTAATTCCATTGGTGTGAATGTGGATTGTGTTCTGTGTTTGTTTATAGGTCGGCTACTGTGAGGCTTATTGACGAGAATCAGAACATGGTTAGTTTCGTCAATCATATGGTTGCTTGAGTTGTTGTGATCCGAGCTATGGAAGAGCATTCATAGTCTCACTCAACTGTCAAAATAGTGTGGTGTCATTGTAGTAACTCGATGAGTTTACGCGCTTGGATCATATCAAAGGCTGCATTGTGTTTATTGGAAGTTCGTTCGTACTGATATGTATGAGGTAGCTGGTTGTTTTGTTTTAACCTGGTAGGTTGGAGTGGTACCTAAAATTGAAGCCATTCGGATTGCTGAAGAAGCTGACCTTGATTTGGTATGTTCTCATAACTCATGAGAAGCAATAGAAGGTCTTTTCCATGAATTTTTCAACGTGTGATCAACTGAACAGGTTTGACCCGTTTATGGTGTGTTTACAGGTGGTCTTGTCTCCAGATTCAGATCCTCCAGTTCTGAAAATAATGGATTACACGTATGTACTCCTTGCATTTTTTTTCTTCCTTTAGATAAATGGAATAAAGTGTTCACTTGTTCATTTTCCATCATGTAGAATGAAGTTTGAAGGACTGCCAACTAGCTTATTGTAGATAGATTATCCATCAAGCTATTGGTGATGTAAAGAATTTTGTACCATTGTCGGCTTAAGTTGGTAGTGATTGCAGTGTCATCTATGCTTGTTCTTGACCGTTCTGATGAAGATGGAGTAGATTCTGTGTACAAGTCGCGGGTTTGTTTACTATATATTTTGTCATTATACATCTGCATGCCTTCAGTTTTGTTTTTTAGGTAGGGATTTTGTCATTAATTGTTCAAATCATTTATTGATGAAAAGGTTAAGAGTGCACAGTTTACAGGAGGGGGCCTAGGAATGCCATAAGTTTAGAATCATTGACCATAACAAGTGATTGAGTGAATCTTTTTTTTTTCAAGTATCAGTTGCTAGTTGAATTCTCAAGTATTTAATCTTCTCTGTTTCTTTATCTCCAGAAAGTATAGATATGAACAACAAAAGAAAAAGAAAGACCAGCAGAAGAGAAGTGCTGGTGATTCTCGATTCTGATATCATATTTGGTCGAAAGTTTTCCTATTCATGGGGTTTTTCTTTGACATTTATCTGACTCTGACCTTATTCTGCATTTCCTTTGGCAATTGTAGCGAGTCGAATGGATCTAAAGGAGCTTAAAATGGGGTATGCTGCTCTTGGGACATGCTTCTATCTTTTAAAACCTAATCTTGCTAGTTATAATCTATTAATACTTGATTCCTTACTTTTGTTAACTTGCTTTCCAGTTATAGCATCGATCAGCATGATTATGACGTACGGTTGAGAGCAGCTAAAAAGTTTTTGAAAGATGGTGATAAGGTCCTATTCCATTGTATTGCTATATTATTGTTCATGCAAGTTTCATGTGTCTGACTTCTTATGGCGGCGGTGATTTTAACTCCGTATCCTTTCAGGTTAAGATTGTGGTAAACTTGAAAGGTCGGGAAAACGATTTCAGAAACAAGGCCATTGATCTTATCAGACGTTTCCAGTCTGATGTTGGGGAGGTACGCAGTTCTGGATCGGCCAGTCACACAACATCACACTTTCCTTGAATCCATTTCACTTAATAAAAGGAACTTTCTTTTGTTCACAGCTGGCAACGGAGGAAAGCAAGAATTTCAGGGTTAAGAACATATTTATTACAATGCTTCCAAATAAGGCAGTTGTGGAAAAAGCTCCAGAACCTCCAAAGCAAAAAGACAAGCCAGCTGCTGCAGAGGAAGTTTCGACCAACGTCTCGGTTAACAGTACGGACACACTTCAGCCAGAGCTCGTTGATGGGTGAAGGTGTAGGTTCTCTGTATCCATGCAACTACTGTACCTTGGAATCAAACTTAGCAAGCACACAAACACAAAATCACACAGCAGAGATCAGGGAAGACGTTTGATCTTGCCCTTCTTATAAGGTATGTTTGTTGGATTGCTGGCGGGACGACAATTTCGTGGATAACATAGACTTTGAAGTCGAATCGATTAGGACTTAGAAATGTACGAATGTAGATGCTTGTGTTATATATCTGATGCTGATGTATAATCCTGTTTATGCGAAATCAAGTATGAGAGAGAAAAGGAAAAGATGTTTCATCCCATATGCTGTGACTCTACTGGTTTTGATGTTCTGTTTAGAGACTGAGTTTGGTTGGATAAAAAGTGTTGAAGTTAGAGGGATGTTTCATCCATATGGATGTGGAGGCTTCAACCTACTGAACTAATAGTTTGGAGGAATTAACTTTGCTTTAAAGTCAGCTCTTATAAGTGAATGAAACGTACCTAAAAAATCAATTCAGTTATATTTCTGGTGCACTGTTAAATCGGTGCATGACACCAATACATCCCTTAACTGGACTGGGGTAACTAGTTCATTCACAGGGTGACATAACTTTTGTCTTCTCAAGGAACCATTATATATGCCTCATCACAGCTTCTATTTCCATTCAAGGGTGGCATTACTATTAACTTCTTCCGAATTTTAGTGGTCGTCTGTTTTCTAAATTTGATCAGAAGAGAGTGATTTTGTGGTTTGGTGATTTAGTCAAAATATCACGTCAGAAATAAAATCACTAAGTGATTTGAAATAGTTAGCTTGTGGCTTCAAGTGATATGGGATCTCTTCCTTCATGAAAAGACATTTTTGAGTTTAGGAGAAGTAGATAATGTTAGAGCTATACTTGTCATATAAATAAGTTATTATATATATTTTTCCTTTAAAAATAAGAATTTCTGTTTTAATTTTTATATCTTGAAGAAACAAACTATTTGAGAAGTAGTTTGTATATTTAGAAAATCAAACGACCCGCTAAATCGAATGGCTCAAATATAGTAGACATCTGTACATGAACATCGATTTGCGGCAGTTGCTCAATGTGCTTATTCCTCGATAAGAGTTCGATTTCGCCCTCGAGAACCACTTCGCCATCATATATATTTCCCTTGTTATCAACTCCGATGTGGTTATCTGAATACTCTCTTTGTAGGTTGCAAAACCAACCTATGCAATGAAATGGCATTCATTCTCCCACCCTAAACTCAATGAGTTAAAAGGCACGTAGAGATATTTGCAAACCCCCCAGGCTAGCCTTGTACTTTCAAACTTGGAAGATTAAGAATTCAAAGGAAATACGAGACTGGTCTACGATTAACACCAACATAGGGAAACCTGAAATAAGGTTATAATAATACAACCTTGTGTGCTGTAAAGCAAAGAATGAAATACATGAAAATGTTCCAACCAAATGGTAGTTGAAAAAGAATGAGGAAACTGAGGAACCTTAACTTAACAGCAATGGCGACTCTGCAACCAACTCCAAAAGAGAAGGGGAAAAAAATCAAGCCACATCCATACGTAATACCTGGCCAAACATTAGGTGGGAAAGGCCAATTCCCCCATCTCTTTCCCGCCATAAAGAAGCTTCAATAACATCCCCCCACCCCTCATCTCCACTGCACACTCTTCCATCTTCTCCTCCACTGAATTTTCCCCATGGAAGCCAATGCCGGACTTGTGGCTGGCTCCCACAATAGGAACGAGCTTGTCGTCATCCATGGCCATGAAGAGGTACCGTACCCCCCCCCCCCCCCCCCCCCCAAAGATGCTAGCTTTCCTCATTTGGATTTGGTTTCGGTTTCTTACTGTTCTAGTTGGATTCTTTTGCAGATTAAGCCACTGAAGAACTTGGATGGTCAAGTTTGCGAGATATGTGGTGATCAGATTGGCCTCACCGTTGATGGTGACTTGTTTGTGGCTTGCGACGAGTGTGGCTTTCCTGTGTGTAGACCTTGCTATGAGTATGAACGAAGAGAAGGCACTCAGAACTGTCCACAGTGCAGAACCCGGTACAAGCGTCTCAAAGGGAGTGCTAGAGTGCCTGGAGATGAGGATGAAGAGGATGTGGATGATATCGAGCATGAATTCAATATCGAAGATGACCATGACAGGGCCAAGCATCTTACTGAGGCTATGCTTCATGGCAAGATGACTTATGGAAGAGGCCACGATGACGAAGAAAACAGTCAGTTCCCTCCTGTGATAACCGGGATCAGATCAAGACCGGTAAACCAAACAAACAGACAACCCATGATACTTGCAAATTACCAGCTTGCTTTAAGTTGAACTGACTGTTTTCTTTTGATCCAGGTAAGTGGAGAGTTCCCCATTGGAACATATGGAGATCAGATGTCTAAACGAATCCACCCATATCCTGTCTCGGAACCTGGTAATCTTTTTCACTTCTTAACAACCTTCCATCATTGTACACTAGGTTCTTGACTTTCTGATAAACCTGTAAAAAAAACAACAGGGAGTGCAAGATGGGATGAGAAGAAGGAAGGTGGTTGGAAAGAGAGGATGGACGACTGGAAGCTTCAGCAAGGGAATTTGGGACCTGAACAAGAAGACGATATCGATGCAACCATGTAAACATTTCATATTCTTTGAACATGATATGATGGCATTGGAATTAAATTTAGACCTTGCTGACATTGGAATGATATGATAATGCAGGGTAGATGAAGCAAGGCAGCCGCTTTCGAGAAAAGTACCGATTGCTTCTAGCAAGATCAACCCTTACAGAATGATCATTGTGGCTCGTCTGGTCATCTTGGCTTTCTTTCTTCGCTATAGAATCATGAACCCTGTCCATGATGCTATTGGACTCTGGTTAACTTCCATCGTCTGTGAAATCTGGTTTGCATTTTCGTGGATCCTAGATCAATTCCCCAAGTGGTTCCCCATCGATCGTGAGACCTATCTTGACCGCCTTTCCCTCAGGTAATAAAGCAAACATTGAACATGGAATAACCTGAGTGCTTACCCTGCCTTTGTCTCAGTTTATGATCTTTGTTACCATTCCAGGTATGAGAGGGAAGGTGAACCCAATATGCTTGCTCCAGTCGATATATTCGTCTGTACAGTTGATCCAATGAAGGAACCTCCTCTTGTTACAGCCAACACAATACTGTCAATCTTGGCTGTGGACTACCCAGTGGACAAGCTCTCATGCTACCTCTCTGATGATGGTGCTTCAATGTGCACATTCGAAGCTATGTCTGAAACAGCCGAATTCTCTAGGAAATGGGTTCCATTCTGCAAGAAACACAACATAGAGCCTAGAGCACCCGAGATGTACTTTAGCCTCAAGGTTGATTATCTCAAGGACAAAGTTCATCCCAATTTTGTGAAGGAACGCCGAGCTATGAAGGTTCGTAAAGTTCTGAATCTATGGAACTAATTAATGAACCGTTCTAACAAAACCTGATGCCTCTTGTTCTTCATGCTTTGACAGAGAGAATACGAAGAATTCAAGGTCAGGGTCAATGCGATTGTCGCAAAGGCTCAGAAGGCACCTGCAGAAGGCTGGATCATGCAGGATGGGACACCATGGCCTGGAAATAACACCAAGGATCATCCCGGTATGATTCAAGTTTTTCTTGGTCACAGTGGAGGCCATGATGTTGAAGGAAATGAACTTCCTCGCCTTGTTTATGTATCTCGTGAGAAGAGGCCTGGTTTTTCGCATCACAAGAAGGCTGGTGCTATGAATGCCCTGGTATACGATTGGAATTTGATATACAAGTTAATAGTATTTTCGGATTTCACTTGAAATCTCAAATTTGACTAACCTGTGTGGTAATGTTCAGGTTCGAGTCGCTGCGGTGCTAACAAATGCACCATTCATGCTGAATCTGGACTGTGACCATTATATAAACAACAGCAAGGCCGTGAGGGAAGCTATGTGTTTTTTGATGGACGTCCAAACTGGAAAGAAAGTTTGCTATGTTCAGTTTCCTCAGAGATTTGATGGAATTGACAGAAACGATCGTTATGCTAATAGAAACACAGTGTTCTTTGACGTAAATTACTAAATTTCCCTCTGCAACATTTTCTTCATCATGAATCTCATAATTTCATCAAAGGATCAGAAATGATATCATACCGGGTGTTGCTTCTGTGCTGCAGATTAACATGAAAGGACTGGATGGGATTCAGGGTCCAGTTTATGTCGGTACAGGGTGTGTGTTCAGGAGGCAAGCTTTGTATGGCTATGATCCTCCAAAGGGTCGCAAGCGGCCAAAGATGGTAAGCTGTGACTGCTGCCCATGTTTCGGACGCCGCAAGAAGAAGGTTCTGTCCACACCTGGTGCAAATGTGGAAGGAGCCAGCTTAGAAGGTGATACGGTCGAAACCGTGGAATATTTGATAGTTTCACAACTCCTCTTCCTTTCTGTATCCTGACGCACTATTTTTTAATTTCAGGTGTGGATGAAGACAAACAGCTACTGATGTCCCATATGAACTTTGAAAAGAGATTTGGACAATCAGCGATTTTTGTAACATCAACCTTAATGGAAGAAGGAGGTGTACCTCCATCCTCTAGCCCTGCAGCCTTGCTCAAAGAAGCCATCCATGTTATCAGTTGTGGTTATGAAGACAAAACAGAATGGGGTACAGAGGTAATATCCATAGCCCTTCTCCCTTACAGCCTATAAAGCAACTTTCTGCAGAAGTTCGAAACCTGGATCACCATAACATTCTTGCTTGATTCTCTGGGCAGCTCGGATGGATTTATGGTTCAATTACGGAAGACATTCTTACCGGATTCAAAATGCATTGCCGAGGCTGGAGGTCGATCTATTGTATGCCCAAGAGGCCAGCATTCAAGGGTTCAGCACCCATCAATTTGTCAGATCGGCTCAACCAAGTGCTTCGATGGGCTCTTGGTTCTGTTGAAATCTTCTTCAGTCGCCATAGTCCACTCTTGTATGGCTACAAGGACGGAAAGCTCAAGTGGCTTGAGAGATTTGCATATGTCAACACAACAGTTTATCCCTTTACCTCCTTACCACTTCTTGCCTATTGTACTCTTCCAGCCATATGCCTGCTTACTGACAAATTCATCATGCCAGAGGTAACGTAACAATTTCATATTCAAACGTAAAAGATAATCAGTATCAGGGCACAGAGTATTAGAAAATCATAAAATCTACGCTAAATTGGTGTAGGATCAGGTATAGAAATGCCCCAGAAGAGATGATTTATACCATGCTTAATGTGATAAAAATATCTTCACTTGAAACAAGAGAGAGGCAATAATTATTCATCCCTAACACATAACTCGTCATTTCAGATCAGCACCTTTGCAAGTCTCTTCTTCATTGCTCTCTTCCTTTCAATTTTCACCACCGGTATTCTTGAGCTGCGATGGAGTGGAGTGAGCATTGAGGAATGGTGGAGAAACGAGCAATTCTGGGTTATTGGTGGTATCTCAGCTCATCTCTTTGCAGTTGTGCAAGGTCTTCTCAAAGTTCTAGCCGGTATCGATACGAATTTCACTGTCACCTCCAAAGCAACTGATGATGACGACTTTGGAGAACTTTATGCTTTCAAGTGGACAACCCTCCTTATCCCTCCAACTACCATATTAATCATCAACCTAGTAGGAGTAGTTGCTGGAGTTTCAGATGCCATAAACAATGGTTACCAGTCATGGGGCCCTCTTTTCGGAAAGCTATTCTTTGCCTTCTGGGTTATTGTCCATCTCTATCCATTCCTGAAAGGTCTTATGGGGCGTCAGAACAGGACCCCAACTATTGTTGTCATCTGGTCCGTCCTCTTGGCTTCAATTTTCTCCTTGTTGTGGGTTCGAATTGATCCGTTCGTCATGAAGACCAAGGGACCTGACACCAAGCACTGTGGAATCAACTGCTGAAAAGTTTATTCTCTTTCTGTTACTTCTGCTTTGTGGACCTCCACATGATACATGTGCAATTTTCTTCTTCAAGCACTTCACTTGTGGTATGTATGGGCAAGATGTAGTGCACAAAGAACAAATTCATCGTGAAATTCTTTTGTGCAGCCATACAGCATGTTCCCAGTTTTGTCTTGGATTGAATGTGATAGGGAAATGGATTTCATGATACCATCTTTGCATCACTGTGGCGACTTACTTCTCCATCACTATTCAACTAATCTGTGAAATACTGTATATTGACTTGTCAAAATCTAAATAGACATACATACTGTGTATTGCCATTGAACCTGAAATATTCACAGTTCCAGCTTCAGACTCGCTTTCAATGATGAATATTGTTCTGTTAAATTGGGTAGTATTCATCGTATTTTGGAGCTGATGAAGCTCAACTTCATGACCTCGGGCTATTGTCCTGGCAACACAAACTTTCACCAGTAGTCTCCACAAGAACAGTATCCATCCTTGAAATGATGGAATCGATTGGCATCCCTAGCTACAATAACTCTGTGTGTAATCTTAGATATGTACTTAGATGCTGTATGGCAGTCCTGACAAATGCGGAGATTCTTGAAGATCCTTATCTCAGTTCCAGGCTCGGTAGATATTAGACCAAAAGCAATGGCTAGCTTCTCACTGTGAACCTTCACCATCAGTTCCTTCTCTTCCTCCTCAACATCATGCAAAGCCGTTATTGTGTCTGCTTGATACCCTGCTTCCTTCATCTTGGTATTCAATTTCTCTAGCTCTGCATGTATAGCTGTTGATTGTGGATGAGACCAGTCACCTGCTTTAAAGACATGAGGTATCTGATGAATCTCAACCAGAGTACATCCTGGAGTCTTTGCCAGTTTTCTCTTCTTAGCTACTTGCCTCACAAATGCAGCTCCTGGATAGTTCCTCTCAGATGAGTAGATATTTGACATTAGAACATAGTACCCCATATTTTCCGGGTCCAATTCAAAAAGCTTTTCGGAAGCCAGACGAGCCATGTTTGTATCTTTATGAATCATGCAAGCACCAAGCAACGTTGACCATATTGGAGGGGTGGGATTCTCCGGAATTCCTTTTATGAACTCCAAAGCTTCCTCCAACTTTCCAGCGCGCCCAAGGATATCAACCATACAAGCATAGTGCTCAGCCATTGGTTGAAAACCATGGTCACGGATCATTGATCTAAAAATTTCATCTCCTTCTTTAACCAAACCAGAATGACTGCAGGCGTATAAGATGGAAAGAAAAGTTACCTTAGACAAGGAAATACCAGAGTTCAACATCTTATAGAAAAGCTTCAGTGCTTCCTGCCCATGCCCATGAAGACCATATCCAGAAATCATTGCATTCCAAGTTACCTCGTTCTTATTGGGAATCAAATCAAATAACAACCGAGCCTCCACAATGCTGCCACACTTGGCATACATGTCAATTAGAGCAGTTGAAACATATATGTTGGACCCAAAGTTGTTGTTCTTAATCAAACTATGAACCCACTTGCCCAGACTCAATGCTCCAAGTTGGGCGCAGGCTGACAGAATACTTGTAACGGTGACAGGGTTAGCACTAATATGAGACATCTGCATCTCCTGGAAGAGAGAAACCGCTGCTTCTGTTAAACCATTCTGTGTGTAACCTGATATCATTGCGTTCCAAGAAGCTAAGGTTTTCTCTGACGATTCCTCAAAAGTTTGCCGTGCAGATTTCATCTCATTTAATCTACTGTATATCGTGGTCAGTGCTGTTGATAAAGCTGGGCGAGACACCATACCTGATTTTATGCTGAAACCATGAATACAATCAGTAAGTAGCAAATTTCCAAATGGAAAATGGACTGGAATCATTCCCACAATTGTGCTTGGATTAACTTTCTCCCCTGATAGAAGCAACTCTCTAAACAACCTCACAGCAGACTCAGTTTCGCCATTGCAAGTAAAACCTGCAATCATAGCATTACAAGAAATTAAATCCTTCCTACCAATCTGCCCGAACAACACCTGTCCCGCCTCAACATCCCCGCATTTCGTGTACAGCGAAATCAACCCAGTGAGAACAGAAAGATGAGAAGAGAATCCAAACTTTATCGCCAGACAATGTACCTCCATCCCAAGTCTCAAATCCTGCAATTCAGCAATTGCCGGTAGAATTGATATCACCGATGTACAATCAAGCCTAGTCCTATCATCACCACCAGAAAGCATCCCCTCAAAAACCCTAACGGAGTCCTCAAACCGAGACCCCCTCCACAACCCTGATATCATCGTATTACACAAAACAGTATCTCTTCTGGGCAATTCATCGAACACCTTCCGTGCAAAATCATCTCTTCCCACCTTAAAGTAGAAATCAACAAGTGCAGATCCAATAAACAAATCGCAACCATAGCCAGCCACAATAGCCTGCCCATGTAACGAATCCCCAACCTTGACATCCCCGAGACTCGCCGCCGCCGGAATAACGAAAGCGTATGTAAAATTATCCGGTACAAGATCGCAACTTGCCCTCAAATGGTTAAATAACGAAATCGCCGATCTAGGAGAATCTTTGCTAGCTAAGCCTTTGACAAGTACGTTATACAAAAAACGATCGGGTCCCGAAACGGTGAAGAAGAGGGAACGAGCGTGGTGAACGGCGTTGAAATCGAAGAGGCGTTGAGTGAGCTTTGTGGCGGAAGCAATGTCGTTTCGGGAGCCGTGGTATAGGAGCTGCGCGTGGATTTGAGTGAGGTGAGAGAGACTGGCGGCTCTGGAGAGGAGATTTAGGAATAGGTCGCGGGTACGAAGAAGGTATGTGGTCGCTGCCGTTGTCGTTACGGCTCCGGCGGCCGCCATCCCGTCTGATTCCGTTTATTGGAGCCTGCTAGGGGTTTCAGCGGGGTTTTTACTTTTCTAGTTGGGGATCCTACAAAGTCTGTTTTAAGGAGTTGGCGGGAATGTTGAGTAACATAGCCAACTTTGACAACTAACAATTCCACCTAATTTTGACGTAAAGTTTCCGCTAAAACGGCTATGCAATCAACTCTACGATTTTTCTTTGAATTAAAAAAAAGCATAGGCCAAATGAGGTCATTATTCGGCACTATGTTAATCACAAATCAATTACAAATCTCCAATTTCCCGCAAACGACAATAAATTTATACTCATTTTCTTTTCGAATAAATAAAAATACCTTATAATACATGTATTGCCGTACACTCACATATTTAAAGGGACGATTGGCTTTGCAATTGTGACGAAAATTTGGCTTCCACCATAAAGAATTCTTGTGTCATAGCAATATCAAATTTTCCGTTAAAGTAAACAACAAACGTTGACATTAATCAATTTTCATTCTAAAAATTTGAAGTTGGTGCCATAAAATGTAGTTTCGATAAGTAGTGAGGTTTTCTGTAAATGCCTAATTGATTGGACTTTCGGAAGTAGTTAATCCAAAGTTTGATGATACACAGAAAACTATCAGAACTTTTCTTTTTGGTTCGGTTTATCAAAAGAAGAAGAATACACCGAGAAAGACAGAAAAGAGAGCGAAGGAGGAGTCTAGGGTTAGAATCTCGCTTAACCGGCGATTTGCAGGCGGAATCAGGTATATTTCAGTCGGAAAATTTTGCTATCTGGTTCGCTTTAAAGGATTAGCTTCGATCATTCCTTGTTTTTTTCTCTTCCTTGGCCAACTTAATCATCTGAGTTGCGTATTTACTTTTGCAGGTGGGGATTCTGGCGAGTTCCTGACCTCTCCTTAAACTTCTCTGGTGGAAATATGGTATACTTCTGCTTCAGGTGTCCCTGTCCTCTTTAGTTTGCCTTCAATCCCTGAATCACTTTGCATTATGGGGTTTGAATAGGGACATTCTAGCTATTGGACGTTTTGGTTCTTCGAGTGTTGGGGGAGTTTAATTGGAGTAGAGAAATGCTTTGATCTTTTCTTACTTCCGTGGTGTTTGCAAGTTGCATCGAAGAATGTAAAATTGAGGTATTAGGAGTTATGTGTATTTGTGAAATTGCATGCTATATTAGGCTGGGTTAATATCGTGCAATAACCTTGTTTTTCCATGGACTCACCATCGAACCTTGATTTGTAAGTCCACGGATTAAGTTACATTCCACAAAAATTAGCGATCGCATAGTATGTGTTCTTCAATGGGATAAGAATAGTGGAGTAACAGCTTACCCTTTTGGAAGATTGAGTTGGACTAGAGACGAGCTAGATGAGCTTGCCAGCATCATATCGTAGGACGTTAGTTGGAAGAGCATATATTGCCATATAAAGACGCCATATTAACTGTGGAGAAGTCATTTTTCATTTCTTCCCATACAGTGTGTTTGTGTTCAATGGTATGTGATTCTTTGCAGGCTATGTACATCCGGGTTAAAAGAAACAAAACAACTTACTTTATCCAATGTGACCCAACTGAGAAAACTCTTGAGATTAAGCAGAAACTGAATGCCATCGTTGACCAACCGGTTAATGATCAGAAACTGATCCTTATGCCATCAGGGGAGGTGTTAGAGGATTCTAAATCACTGGCAGATCAGAAGGTGCCATTTGGTGATTCAGAAAGCTTTTTTAATATTTATGCTTCCAGCACATTTAAGTTTCATTCCATGTTTGTTTGTACAGGTTGAGAATGATGCTGTTGTGGCTCTCACCTTCCGCAAAGGTTGTTGTCTATATCCCTAGCATCTCCCTCTCTCTTTTGTGTGTGCGTGTCTTTGCTATCCCAAGCTCACACTTCTTGCATATTGGGTTGCATCTACCAGAAGTTTTTTCGCATGTCTAGAGATTTTGTGTTACACTTGAAGCACCAGACTTGTGATTGGCTTTCCTTTGTGCTTGCAGAGGACAATCAGTTTGAGGAGGTCAACATTGTCCGCCCGGATGATTTTTACCCGTCCCGTGAAGCAGATGGTGGCAGCTGGTGATCCTTGAAAAGAGAGACTTGGCTGCAATGTGGAAGTGTGAAGTAGGTATAGATGTTCAACCCTTGTGGCTGAGTATTTGTGTTACCAGTGACTTGAAATTGAAGTTTTTGGGTGAGTTAAGAATCTTTGGTGAAGCCTATACTTAGTGTAGCAAATGGAATTGAGTTTTGAGTTTGATGGCTACCATGAAAGCATACCTAATACATCGTTTCCTTTGCATGCAAAGTGGGATTTCCTCTCTTCCTTCTGCTACCATATTGCTCTGCCCTTGCAATGCAGAAGCTCGAAAGCTATACAACCAACAAGTAGCCTAGAGATGGAAGAATGTTTGCTAAATTAGCTAGAGATGGAGAATGAGGTGAAATCCATTTAGCAATGGCTAGAGATGGAAGAATGTTTGCTAAATTAGCTATGCATGCCAACGTTATATGGTTCGAGGTCAGTTATGGTTTCGAAGCGAGTCATAGTCCGTGTCATATCATGGAACATGCCATAACTATGAACTTGATACCATGGGTTGTACTACATAGTTTCATGGAGCCTAAAAGAGATGTGAAAGCATTCTAGTTTCATACCAATGATCGTTGATAGCATACTTTGCATCTCCGAAAGGTGTAAGCCTCTAAACTCGAAATGGTTGTCGAACCTCAGGTGGAGTTTGGTTTGCTTGATCAACAGACACAGATAAATTGGCCTTCCCATACAACCTTGAAATAGATAAAAGCAATGAGCACATTTCCATTGTCCGTAGCCTAGTAAAACTTGAAATATTAGATGGCTCTACAAATCCATGAAGTTAGTCCTCGTCGTCAACAAAGCTGGGTGAATATATCCCGACGAATTCGTTTGATCCAATGCCTCCCAAGGCACCCACCACCAGGATGCCTTGTCGATGGGGAATTTGGTACATGCGGTCGAGGTGGCCATCGATGAAGGTTGTGGTTTGTCGCATAGGCCGTACTTAAGTTGATTATTAGTGGTCGTGACTTGTGCATTGGTCTCTGTCACCGTCATCCGGTTCACCAAACGGCCAAAGTGCCCAATGTTTCCTTGCAGCATTTGGCGGAGTCAACTTCAAATATGTAACCTTCGAGAGATGGAAACTGGAAAGTCGAGTCATTCATATAAATTCCGAGCCACGTTTGTTCTCAAATCTCTAGTTGTGGACCATTTCCTTGTGCAATAATACCAAATGGTATGGTGATAGTCCACCATAGTTTGATGATTCCATCAGTAGCCGCTGAAACCGTCCTTTTTAAACATCGTTTTCAATTAACAGAATGATCCAATTAATTTACTTAACCGAGTAAGTTTATAGATTCGGATTAGGGAATTCGTAGGGGGAGAAGGAAGGAATTTGGGGAATTTGTACTTCACACATCGACTAATTATCCTTCTTGTTAATTTCGTCATATATACTGTTTTTTTCAAGGGAATAAAAAAAGAAGACGACCGTTTCATTTTCAAAAGGAAAATAAAAAAGATAGACAAAAATTAAAGTTCATTTCTTTTGGATTCTAATTTCCTTTATTATCATCTGCTTTCCAGAGAAGAGCTTCGACTCTCCTCTCCCATCCACTCTCTCTGTAAGAAATATATACCTGAAGAAAAAAGATCCACAGATTTCCCTTGCCGTTACTTGTGCGATCAAGGACAAGGAGCAGCTAGAAAACAAAGTAAAGGCTGTTATATTTTCCTTGTCTTCTCTGCAAATGCCTTTTGTCTTTATCAAATCCACATAAACTCCTACGTTTCTGATTTTTCTGTTGGTTTCTGAAACTTTTGCTCTTCTGTCGAGTAGGGTTTCCAGATTTCCAGGCAGGCGCCTTAACCCCATTCATCTTCCTTGCTGCAATCTGTCTGGTAAATAGGTTCTTTCCCTTTTTTCGCTGTCTTGAAGTCCAAGTTTCAAGCTTTGACCTCCGCCTTATGATCTCTGATTCTTTTCATGTTTGCTTCAAGATTTCAAATCTAGTTCAGTTTTACCATTTTCTCCTTGAATGTGGTTTGTGGGGATTGCGTTGATGTTCTAATTTTTGGAGATTGTGAAGTTGATCAGACTTGTGAGCAGAGAGATGGCTGAAACTCAGCTGTCAGAAAGTGATGCCGTTAGTCTAAGAGAAGCTCTCCAGGGACAGCAGCAGCTCCTTCAGAAGCTCTACCGCGAACTAGACGACGAAAGGGAAGCTGCTGCAACTGCAACGAGTGAAGCTATGTCGATGATCCTACGTCTGCAAGGAGAGAAAGCTGAATTGAAGATGGAAGCGAATCAGTACAAGAGGATGGCTGAGGAGAAGATGTGTCATGCCGAAGAAGCATTGGCTCTCTGCGAGGATATCTTGTATCAGAAAGAGATGGAGATCGCTTCTCTTGAGTTCCAGATTCAGTCTTACAGGAAGAGACTCATTAGCTTGGGATTTGCTGATGCAACTGTATCAGAACAAGGTATCGTCCATGGCAATGTGAGGAGGCTTAACTCGTTGCCACAGGCTCATCTCGAGGCTAAGAAAGCCGGGTTTGATAAGAAACAAGTTGCTATTCATGAGGAAGCTGAGTTCCAAGTAGAGATTACTCACGAGTCAGGCAGGAAATCAGGTGGAGACATCAATTCTTACTGGGAAAAGATCAGGAGACTGGACGGACGACTTAAGGAGATTTCGGATGGAAGAAGCAAAGATCATGGCAAGAACAATTCCACAATCTGGAGAGGTGGCACTTGGTCTCATTCCTTGTATTCACAACTTAGGGACAACTCAAATTCACAAGACCTGGGCAATAATGTAGATAGTCAAGTGTCATGCGAGTTGCCCTGGAATCAAAAACCTCCTATGCAATGTGAGGAGGGTAATGAGGATCAAGTGAAGGAAGTTCTTCCGTATTGTTCAGACAAGGAGAAAAAGAAAGCTCCAAAAGATGCACCAGTTGTCATTGACAATGGTTTCCCCCCTGCTCCTCCTGCTGTTCATTCATCAGTCACTCCAGGTGATTACCATAATATGTTGCGACGAATCGAGAGACTTGAACGTGCGAGGAGCAGTGTGGGGCAGCAGGAGAACATTGTTTCCCCAGGAGGAGAAGAAATGCATCTGTTGAAGGCAATTCAGGAACAACTGAGCGTGATACAGACTCAACTGACAAGTCAAAAAGCTCGAACGCCTGTCGCTCGAGATGAACCCTGTCTTGATGTTCTCCAGGAGGTATGGTTTCCAATCTTACAAATTATGTTTTTTCCCTATTGGCAGGTAAAGTTATTGGGTTGCTTCTGTATTTATGCACAGGCAATGCTGTACTTCTGGCTTTGAAGCAAATCAAAGGGGTTACCAAGCTCTGTCTACTGTTCGTTCTGGTCTGGTTTTGGTGAGGAAAAACAAAATTGTGCAGTGTATACTCCGGGAGATGGTGATTACATTTCGATACAGAAGGGAAATATGTTGTATATTGCTTTCAGTGTTCTAGCCATATCGGTCAAATGCGGAGTTCTATGTTTTGTTTTTGGATAAATGATTGTTGAACAAAAGAGAAAAGTTGATAATAGCGACAAGATAACAAAGGTTTTTGAAGTTCTTGCGAATTGAGTTCTCTGGATTCAAGTGATACTACTTCGGAAGTGTTCAATCGGCTGCAACAAGGGACCTCTCTGCATGTTTGATGATGCAAGCAAAACCAATTGTAGCAGCAGCTTTTGTTGTTTGTGTAATTAGACTGATGAGCACTTTTCACCATTAACGAAACGAAAATGCAAGGATTTCCACTCCTTGGTTTTCTACGGATTACTTGGTATATCGAAGGTTATACACAGTTCTGGTTACTGTAAGGTTATTGCTACAAAGCTAACAAGCCATACCAAGGTTTTGAAAAACAGACCAGCCATTAGACCACAAAATCCAACCGGTTCGATCAAAATATTAGCAGAATCATGTTAGCAGAATCTGTCTCATGTGTTAATCTCCACATTGCTTCAAACCAAACCTTGATCCTTGATCCTAATCAAGGTTTAAAACTAATCAGTTACTACTATTTCCACCAATACTTTGTTCTTATACATCATCCTTGACAAATTCATATACATTATGTGAGAGAAGGATCATTGAAAGTTGAACTCATTGACTCGGCCAAGAAATGACTATACAAGCAAGAAAAGATAATACATCTTTACTAACCATATCAAACATATGCAACTGCTCCAAGAAATGACTATACAAGCAAGAAAAGATAATACATCTTTACTAACCATATCAAACATATGCAACTGCTCCTTGTGTACACAACCTCTGTCCTTGGTCGATTAAATCGGGTTCTATCCTTCCCTTGTTCGACTGATGATATTACACTTCATATACCAATCTGCTTCATCCACAATGACCATTTGACAGATTCCAAGTACTCGTCATTCTTCTGCAATGCAATAATCAAATTAGTGTAGGTGATCTTATTGGGTTCTACCCCATTCTCTCTCATTTCCTTCATCAAGCTCACTGCCTCTTTAACCATCCCAGCAATCCCATATGCTTTTATCAATGTGTTGTAGCTGACTATATCTGGTCTCAATCCGTATTCTTTCAGTTCCTTGAGCACTTGTTCAACTTCTTCAATCCATCCTTGTTCTCCGTAGATGTTCATCATGATGTTGTAAGTATAATTGTCTGAGGACGAATTTGATTCCTTCATCCTCTTCAATACATTCTGGAAACTCCCCATTTGACCTTCTTTACCATATCCATCCAACATGCAGTTAAATGCTTCGAGCGAAACAGAAAATCCATCAAGCTGCATTGTCCGTATGGTTGAGGACATCATCTTGAAGTCTTTACTGCGACGATAGGCAGCAACCATAGTGTTGTAAGAGATGGCATCAACTAGACCTCGTTTTTTGGCCATTTCCAGCATCTCCTCAGCCTCCTCAAAATGCTCTGATCTTCCGTAAACATTAAGCATGACATTCAAAGTAACAGTATTGGGAACGAATCCCTTCCTAATCATTTCACTATAAAGTCTGGAAAGCTCATCAACTGGGAGAGCATTGGCACAACAGTTTATGACGCACCTGTACAATTCCTGATCCCATACAATCCCACTTTTTAACAAGTTGTAGTAGAGATCCTTCAACTTGCTCACCAGGCCACACTGTTGGTAAAGTCGTAGCATGTCTCGATACAGATAAACATCAGGAACTATGTTTTTCTGTTTCTCCATTGTTTCCAAGACAGTACAAGCGTCTTTCAAAGAACCAGCTTTAATATACATCCGAACAACAATGCTAAAGCCAATCAAATCCAAGGAAATTCCACAAGATTTCACCTTCAGATAAAGTTCCTCCGCTTCTCCAAATCGACCCATCATGGTATAAATACCAATCATTGTGCAGGAAATGTGCAAGTTCGGCTCATCATCGGATTTAGGCATCTGCATATATATCTTGACAGCATTGTCAAGCTTCCGCAATTCCTTGCAAGAGCAAATTAGTAAATGATACAGGTTCTCCTCAAATCGGGGGTCATTCCACTTTTTTTCTCGCAACACTTTGATGGCATCATCCACCAAGTTGTTCTTCACATAAGCCATAACGACAATGGAGCAAGAAGTTTGGTTTACAAGAATGTGTTGATAGAACGAAGGCTGATCGATCAAGGACTGTTCAGAGCAAGAAGGTTTGTTTACCAAAAGAAGAGGGACTTTGTCAATCCTTCCTACTCTTTCATACGCTTTCACTACTGTGCCGACAATCGAGGAATGTTGGCATTTCAATTCCAGCATATCGTTCAAAGTTTGAATAGCACCCACTTCATCACCATGTGCAGCTTGCAAACTGATCAAAGTGTATAAATTGGAGGAGTTTGGCTTAAACCCCAATCGTTTCAGCTCCTTATAGTACCATCCTGCCTCCTTATAGTGGTCAATTCGGCCCCAACCTTCAATCATGGAACGGTAAGTAGTTTCATCAGGGTGCAAACCTGCATCGTTGATGGCTACGAACAGGCGTTGAGCAGCAATCATGTTAGATACTTTCCCATACCCGGCTATCAATGTGTTATATGCTACAATATTTGGGTCAAAGCCAGCCTCTTGCATGGAAACAAACAGCTTCTCAGCCTCAACTAACTTCCCACTCTGACTATATGCATTAATCACAACCAACCAATTCTCCATATTCAACACCACACTGTCTTGTTTCATCAAGCGAATAACCTCCTCAGCCTTAGCATGCAAACTTAAACGAGTATAGATGGTAATCATGGAAGAGTAAGCAGACTCACACGTGATGCCAACACTCCGCATTTGGCCAAATGCAAACTCTGCCTCCCTAACATTCCTACCCTTTTGGTAAAGCCCCATGAGCTTTCCAAATGTGGCGATATTTGGCTGAATTCCAAGCTCCAGCATCATCCTGAACCATTTACTACTCAACCTCACATTGCCTTGCTTACAACATGCAAAAATTAGTGTGTTGAAAACCCTAAAATCAACCTGATCCCCACAGTTTTTAGTCACTTCCTCGATTGCACTAGCTGCAGATTCCCAATCCCGTCTCCTACCAAAAACTCGAAGTATCACATTGTAAGCAGCCACATTACTTACCAACTTGCCATGCTTCCTCATCCACTCAAAGAAACACAACGTTTTGCTATCGGTACTTTCCTTCTCCAACCTCTTCAGCACAAAATTGCAGCGTTGTAAGCTTAAGTCAGCAGATTGAATGACGCCATAATTCGCATCCAGCCCACCTTCATAAACAAAAAGATCATCCTTTTCTAGCTTGCTCTTAGAATCAGGTTTAACACCCTTATTCGTTTTCGTCCATATCCCACTTCCTTTTATTCCTTTCCTCTTTTGAATGCTCAAATCCCCTCTAACACTCTCACTCACCACATCCTGCAATTCAGTTCCGATTGGGGAGACTCTGGAAAGATAGAATCTACCTGAGCAAGTTATAGAAGGAGCTCTACTGAAGGTAATAATGGAGAAGACAGAGCAATACGCAGGAACCTGAAGTGGGTTTGCATAAAAGTTTGATCTTTCAGCTTCGAAAGAGATGGAGAGTTTCAAGGAGGCCATGGTTTGAGTTCAAATCAATTTAAGAGAAGATAACAAACAAGAAATAGACCCTACTGAAAATGAATTAAGAGGGGAGGAAGAGAAGTAAGGTTACCCTTTGGAAAGAAGAGAACGGAGCGTGAGTGAAGGTAATGAAAGAGATAATGGAAGTTGGGAAGCCGTGGAGGGAAATCACTCTCTGTCAATTGTCACCACTGCCCTCTATGGCTGCTTCCTTCGAATAAAAGAGAGGATAAAATTGAAACTGAATTGATAAATGTGAAACTATATTGTTTTTCGCAAGGTTTTCAATTAATCGCTATAAAATACATTAAATTACATTATTACCCGTTCCTTTGTAAAACTCTAAATAAAAAATAGTGACCCACTATCTATTCAAAAAAATTTCGATGTATTTTTGACGATTGAAGTGTAACGATCATCCCTCCAACTTCTTTTAAAAATTAGAAAAACTTAATTCTTTTATTTTTATATATAGCGACGACCTCATTGTTGGTGAGGCTCATACAAGTTGTTCGCCGATGCCCTTAATTGATTATGAAGATGGTATTTTTTTAAAACAAAGATGGTAAAAGCATCAAAATATCACTATTATCAAACCCAACACATTTGATCAGCCAATGAAAATACGTAAACCGTTAAGAAAGCCTAAAAGGCCTTCTTTCATCTCCACAACTACTCTGAGTTCTTCGAAATATTAAACCAAACCGTTAAGATCAAACTTTCTCCGATTTCATTAGCGTCTGTTTCGATGAAAATAATTATTCTCATTGGGAGTTTTCATTCCGTACATATATCAAAGGCAGAGGTCTTCTCGGATATCTTGGTGACACTGCACCAGCCCTGACAGCTCCTACTTCATCTTCTGTTGTGAAAACAAAATCTAATGAAGCATCGGATAGTGATGATGAAGCTTCGACGGCGGCCGAGCAGTTTGAGAAAGCACTCTGAACCCCGAAAGTAACAATGTTTGTGTGCTCTCCTACATCATTGGATCGGTCGCTCCCGCCATCGCCCTCACTCTACGTTCATTCCCTCCGACTGCCACGATTTGGACTCATCTTCGCAACACATACAGTCAGGTCAACACTTCTCGTTTGTTCGATATATTTAATTCGCTCTTAACAATCTGCCGTAGGGAGATATGGATATCAACTGATACTATCTTGCGGCTACTCACTTGTGGACCGAGCTCGGTCTTTTGACGCTCTCTACTATGTTGAATGAAGACAGTCTTGAAGTTCAAGTTGAACGCCGTCGCACTAGATGACGGCGGTAAGTGATGGCGACAATGGGTCGGTGGCGTTGCGGAGGGTTAAATACCATTACTATCCCTAAAATCTAGACCGTTATATATTGATGATGAGAGTTGATGGCTGGGATTTATTTTGCTGCAAGAAAGCTTCTTCCTTGCCATAAATCTGCACTCAAGCCAGTGCATCTGTGCATGTAGTGGTTGCCGTACTGTCCACTGGGTACTTTATTGGAAAATCAGCTCCCATATCTCAACCTTATCCAATTTTTTGTTGTTTTCTTCCAACAAAACAATCTACGTGGCACCTCTGTCACCGCTAGTCTCGAAGCTACCTTTCAGATCCGCCTCCACGTGTCTCGCACAACTTCCCACCGTCGTCAACCAAAAACGACAAAAAACAAGAAACCCCCCCGGACCCCACATTTTATCCAAAACAAATTCTTACGTGTCGGCCAGTGATCCGCCACGTGAGTTTTTCGAGTTCCGTTGGAAAGTACGAAACCGCCCACCCCCCCAAATCGCTGAGCCCTTTTAGCACCAAAGGGGATGAACCTGTAAATTCCCACCCACCAAAACGCAGTTAAAAAGTTGGCACGTGCGACTCGGTCCCCGCACGCGCTTCTTGGTACGTGCGAGTCGTCTGGAAACGTTGTCGTTAGGTCCAACCTATCAATTTCCTAGGGTTTTCATCTCATTACCAGAATCGTCTTCTTCTCTATTTCCCTCATAATTCCTCTCGATCCCAACGCTTTCGTTTCATTGTTCCTGGAAAGTTGCTCCATTTCCCTGGTGATTTTCTCGCGAAAGTTTCCGAATCCGATTTCTTAGGGGTTCAGTTTCTCTCTCTATCTGTTGCTTTGGCGGTAAGGAAAGGAAGCCTATTTGGCGGAAGACCGATACTCCGATCGTCGATCAGTAGGTTGATTGATGGTTCAGTTGATGAAATCGGACAGAATTCAGACTGGCGCAACTGAAGCTCCGTCGTCGATCGGGAGCAAGGTTTCGCCGGTGAAGCTTGAGATCGTCGAGGATCCGTTGGAGGAAGAGCACGGCCCTCTTAACAAGCGATCCAAGACATCTCGGTCTTTTCAACAGGTTAGTTAATTTTTTTCATTATTTCTCCATCTCCATCAATTTTTGTGCTAAAAAGTAAAAAGCATTTTGTCTGTGGATTTGTTCTTGTGAGAGCTTGTGGATTTGAGTTTTTTGTTTTTAAAGAATGTGTTTCGGTTGTGGTTTTTTGACAGTGGGGTGCCGGTGCCAATGCATTTCCTGTTCCTCCGTCGCAGTTCAATCCACTAGATGAGCCAAGCCCTCTTGGATTGAGGCTGAGGAAGAGTCCATCACTGTTGGATTTGATCCAGATGAAGCTCTCTCAGGGGACTGCTTCTTCAACTCCAGGAGCTAAGGAGAGTGAGAAACCAAGCTCTGGAGTAAAGAAAGAGGGCAAAGGGGCTGGCGCATCCAGCTCGATTGATAAGCTCAAGGCTTCGAATTTTCCTGCTTCTGTGCTCAGGATTGGTTCTTGGGAGGTATTATTGTTGATTCAGCTTGTTTGGTATTGTTTTGTCTGTTTACTATCGAATATTTCATTGAGAAACGTGGCTGTTCTCGGCAGTATACGGCAAGATATGAAGGGGAGTTGGTGGCGAAGTGTTATTTTGCGAAACATAAGCTTGTGTGGGAAATTCTCGAAGGTGGCCTCAAGAGTAAGATTGAAATCCAGTGGTCGGATATTATCGGTCTAAAAGCGACCGTCCCGGAAGATGGACCTGGGACGTTGAATGTTGTGGTAACATTCTGACTTGTTTACCTTTTAAATACGTATTTACTTGGTGGGGCTATCTTTAACAATGGTAACTGTGCCCGTGTGGATAATCCAGCTTGCCAGACAGCCACTTTTCTTTAGGGAAACTAATCCGCAACCTAGAAAGCACACATTGTGGCAGGCAACTACAGATTTTACCAATGGGCAAGCTAGCATACACAAGTACGTTTGTTATTGATTTCTCTCTAGCCTGTTCTGAACATTTTCCTTGATGGCTATTAGTAGACACCTTTTGTTCCACACCTCACTATTTCTCAATGCCAAGGTCTCAAAAGTATTCACTCTTTGTCTTTGAATAGTATGTCTTCTTCTTGAGGCCATTTGCGCATTAGTTTATAGTGTACTCTGCTGTTTTGGGGTGAAGACTGCATACTATGCGTTTGTGGAATATCTGGTATTTTATGTTGCAATCTTAGTAGATGTTCGAGACATTGTTGCAATCTTAGTACATGTTCTAGACATTGTTGATTTCCCTCAAGGGCGGTGATACTGATGCACCAGTCTAATTTCTTTATTCTCAGGCAACATTATCTGCAATGCCCTCAAGGGATGCTGAACAAACATTTTGAAAAGCTCATACAATGTGATATGCGCTTGAACTTCTTAAGCCAGCAACCAGAGATTGTCTTGGATTCACCATTCTTCGAACAACGAGCATCTGTTTTCGATGAGCTTGATGAATCCAAAAATCAAGAGCTCAATCCAGTGGACAATGGCCAAGGGTCATCTGCAGCTGGCTTGCAAAATCTTGCATCACCATCTGCAGGTCATTCCTCTTCCTTGGATCTTGACAGAGGGGATCATACTGGCACAACATCAGAACATATGTCCCGTGAAGCTCTTTCTCCGAGCTCAGGTATGATATTGTTCTTGTGTTTTCGTGCCACACCGGTCATCCACATGATTTTGAATGCTATGCCATGTTGAAACACAAGGATATTGTTCTTGTGTTTTCGTGCCACACCGGTCATCCACATGATTTTGAATGCTATGCCATGTTGAAACACAAGGATATTGTTCTTGTGTTTTCGTGCCACACCGGTCATCCGCATGATTTTGAATGCTATGCCATGTTGAAACACAAGTTGCATTAGTTAGGAAGACAAAATGTCTTTCCAGATTATATCTGTCTTCTATGTTTTTGTTAACTGACCTGATCTTATCGCTCTACAGTCGGTGTGAAGCTTTACTGATTTTCTCTCTTGTACCAGTCATGGACACACATGCAATTGAAGGAAGAGGAAATTTCGAGTCTGTGGATTCAAGAGCATCAAGGAACTGGGATCAGATAAAAGTTCCAGGTCTGACACCATCGATGTCAATGAGCGATTTTATGAGCCACCTTGGAAACTGCATCTCCGAACAGATGAACTCCGGGAATGCACCCCTGACTGCTGATGCAGAAGAAAGTCGAGAGATATTGTCAGATATTGCCCAGTATCTTCTTAGTGACACCCAACTAACGACAGCCTCTGATGAGAAAAGGCTAATGGCCAGGGTCGACTCTCTCTGTTGCCTTTTGCAAAAAGACCCATCTTCATCACAGAATCTGCAGACCATCGGAGAGGGCAGTAACAAAGAATCTGAGGATGGGGACGGTACCTTTGATGAGAAAAGGCTAATGGCTAGGGTCAACTCTCTGTGCTGCCTTCTACAGAAGGATCCTGCTCCATCCCAGAATCTGCAGATTACTGGAGAGGGCCGTAGTGAAGTCTCTGATAACGGGGACAAGATGTTTCAACTGGACCAACGAAGCGGAACAATGAGAGAGGCAAGCCTCAAAGAAGCATCCAGCAGCAAGCAGTCGATGGGCATGTCGAGGAAAGACTCTTTCGGGGAGCTGCTGCTTCATCTACCTCGCATAGCATCTCTTCCCAAGTTCTTGTTTCACATATCGGAGGAACACGGAGATAATGAAAGTCGATAGTCATTGTCTTTAATGCGTCGGTTCCTGATTCTGTGCTCAATGATGCTTGTTGATATCAGTGATAGTAGTAGCTCTCCCCCTCCTGTAAAGTGATGATATTTGGTGGATCTTGTTTAATATATGCCATATACCAATTCTATAAGGTAGATATGGTTTCATTGGTTTGAATGTTATGGAAACTAGGATTCTGAGAATTAGTTTGGTGAAGAGTCCCAGAATTCCATTGCATGTATATAAGTGGATTGATTATACATTGTTAGGACTTCCAGTTCTTTATCTACCTGGCTTGCTCTTTGATAAAACTTGCTGTTATTATTATTCAATTTGAGTTTTTGTAGAAAGGGGTGGACCGAGGTCCTAACTATTATTATGAATCATGCGAGTGGTAGCGACTCCCACAACATCGGCGAGAATACAATCAATAACTGCTCTAGGATTGGCAACTCTGTTTCTTTCTCTATAAGTACGAGTGATACTCACTCTCCAATGAGTCTACGGATCTCCTCGATGTAGGTACGGTGACGGGGATTTGAATCTTTGCTGTTTCTGAAACAAGCAATACCTGTGAGTGAGTCGAGTTGAAGGCTAACAACTCGGAATCCCAAATCCCAAGCCGTTTGGAGGCATGATTTCGGCAAGGGTAAATTTGGTGTTCACATGCCAAACTTAAACTGGAGCATATGGTGCAAAAGACAAGCCTACTGAGTAAAAGATATGTAAAAAGACATCGAAATTAGCTCAATTGTAATATTTCACTTTATATCTATCAAATACTTTTAATTATTAGTCCTACTAAGACTAGACTAAGACATGGAAATGTGGGCGTGGTAGCAGTCGCTATAATGGACCGATTCTGTTGAATTAATTGTCTATCTACCTATCTATGAGCTTCCTTCCTTGCTGGATAAGGAATTACTCTTAGTCATCCTGGTTGTTTCAACAAAGGCTGGTGCACATGAAGCATGTAGGTTCAAAGGGTTGGTTAGCAGAAACCGTATCCAAGCAAATCATGTGGAAGACATGGCCACAAGGTAGCACTGCAACTTCTGGAAAATTGCAAGTACCCATTTCCGTCTCTGGCGGAACTGGTGCAAACGACAGATCCCTTTCGCAAATTAAGCATTCCTGTCCGACTTTCGAATCTTGCTCCTCTCCAAAACCTGCAGCACAAACATTTAACGTTCTATCTCATTCTAAGGCTGGTAAGAAATCTGTTGATATGAGCACATGAATTTAAGAGTCACACACCTAGTTCATCATCCCACACGAGGTAAAAAGTGTTGCCTTGTTCTACAGCTGGCTGAATTGGCTTCTTCATCTTCTTTGGCGGCAAACAAGGCTTACTACTCCTCACTAACCGTTTGTTTGAAGGTTCTAATACCTTCTGCCTTCCTACTTGCTTTTGTCCCTTCACCTCTGTTGCACTTTTCAACTTTGAATCAGTGCAAGCTCTCTGATGTGTTCCTCCACCTAGCTTAAGCTTTTCTACTTTAGTAGTAGCACTAGTTTTAGGAGGAGGAGGAGATGAAGTTTCCATCTTCTCCTTCCCTTTCAAAGTTGGACTAGTTCGCAATGGTGGTTTCGAAGCTGGAGTATTTTGCAACGGTGGTTTCGAAGCTGGAGTATTCCGCAATGGTGCCTTCGAAACTGAAGCCTCCTTCTTCTTCTTCTCCACTGTACCTGAAGGTTTTACCTTGGATTCAACACAACCCTTTAAAGCTGATGATACTTTTCTTACTGCAGAAACCTTATCATGAGCTGCTACTACTTTTTCCTGGGAGTCACCAGAAATTCTTGGAGTAGAAACTTTTCCAGTTCCTCCAATCTTAGGAGCAGCTGCAACTCTCTTAGGAGGAGCTACAGAAGAACCCTTTGAAGATGAAACTAATCTGCCACTGAATCCAATCTCCCGATTCTCCAATGATGAGGCCTTGGGCGCTTTATTGACATTGCTTGAGACCTTCATCTGCTTGACAGCCAAATTAGGGGCAACAACTCGGCTATTAACCTGCTTCAACGCAACGATGGTTTCGGATGAACCATCTAGTGGAGCTTTTGTTGTTTTCCCAGTCATCCTGAACAGCTTCTGTAACGATTTAGTTCCCCTGACCAAACCCTAAGAAACCAAATCAAAATCAAAATCAAAATCAAACAGAACAGTCAGAAGTTTCTCCGTAGCTGTCTGAATCAATAACGAAAAAGCAAATCCCTAGAATGGCGAGACTGGAGAGATATTAGAGACAACAACCTGAGAGAGAGATCGGAACAGGTGTAAAAGCCGGCTGCGGGAATCGTTGGGGTTAGAAGATTGGATTGAGTGAAGAGGCATTCAATCTAGAGGGATTGAAGCGAGAGGAGTATCAATTTCAATGGCGGCTGCGGCCTTGTCTGGGGTTTACTGTGTGAATATATAGGTTTTGGGTGTGTGGGGTCCGGCCCACCCAATTCTACTTCTCTTCATTCTCCTTCTCCTTTACGGATTTTGTCAATTTTGGTTCAAAGCAAAAACTTTGTTTCACTATTATAGGGATAGATAAGTATTTTTACTTCTTTTTTACAAGTGAATTTTGCATCGAAAATAAGCGTACGAACGTACTCGTTATGTGACAATTGGAAGGGTTTACCTCGGAACGTACTCATTATTTTTATACAAACGGGTATATGGGCAAATGTGTGACAACTCTGCGGATTTTATTCTTTTCAAAGCAAACATAAAATGGCATACGTCATAAATGTACCGATGCGGACAGACAGAAGAAACCGCCAACTTCCTAACCTAAAAACATAGAGACACCGAGGAAAGGAAAAACTAGCAAAATCACAATCTGAAACCATACAAAAAAAATTCTAAACTAAAATTGAAAAAACAAAGACAAACCGAAGATAACCGGCACGAAGAGGAGTGATACTACTTCCGGAGCCGAGCCGGTCTCTGCAGCTTGCACGGCTGCACGGGTCTTGCCGGACTGACCAGTCTGTACCGCCAATGTCAGGATAGGCCCCATGTGTGAACGTCTGCGTGCAAATCAGTAGTGAAGGGAACCGAATGGTCGATGGAGAGGGGTTGGCCCAATTAACGTACTTGTTATGTGACACATCTTTGGAAGGTTGATTTTCCTCTTCGTCATAAAGATCCCTGCCACACATCATTGATATTCCCACGGTGGAAGAGCATCGACGAGCTCTGTCTCTGTTTGATCCGTCAATCAAAGATCATCAACAACAACAACCACTATTGTTGAGGTTGTCGTCATTGCCGCGTCGGGAGCTAGTCGAGCGAAACCCTAGAGCAAGAGCTTTAAACAAAAAGGGAAAAATCTCAAGAAAGAGAGCTAAACTCAACTCTCACGCGAGAATAAGCCGTACTGGATAACAAGAGAAACGAAAGAGATCCCAAGTCGAAATCTGGAAAAAGAAATTCGAAAACAAAGATTTCAACTTCGGTGCCGCTATTGCCTAGTGTTATTTACTCCTACCGACCGTTAATACAGTAGTATAATATATTAATGACAAAAGAGAAACAATCTTAAGAACATAATTTCAGATTTCATAAGCACCGGCAAATATAATTTCCAGGAAAAAAAAATACTCACTGTCAGACGCATGAATGCATGATTGACTGATTGTATTACTAACCTAAGAAATTGAAGATAAATTATTATAAAATCAGGTGAAAATTAATTGCAACAGTCGAACTAAATGGCAAAGATATAGTAATTGGAGACTTTGTGAGATTATAACAAAGCCCCCCAGTAACTAATCTACTACAGTCTAAACACACACCATTTTCCAGCGACTGATCCCAAATTGAATTCTGTGATCTTCTTCATTCTGAGTTCTTGTTCTTCATCTTCTTCAATCTTCAATCTTCAACTTGCTCTTCTTCTGTGTGGGAAAAATAACGTGTCGATAATCCACCTGGCAGTGATAGAACTGAACAACAAATTATGGGAATTACATTTGAGAAAGGTGAGTAAAAATGGAGTGCTTAGAATTGTGAATTGGAGTTTCTTGGGGGAAAATGGGAGCTCGCTCTCTTCATTAATTACCTAATCAACACACTAATCTCTTATATTACAAAGAAGCTTGAAGACCATGAGAAACACAAAAAATCCAACAAAATATCATGAAAACGCGACGCTAAAACTATGAAAACAAAAGAACGGGAAGCAAACGATTCTCTCTGTTCCTGTCCATCTTCGAAAGGCGCTAATTGCCCTTCGAAGATGAACAGGAACAAAGAACAAACGAGGGATGGGCAGAAGAACGAAAGAGAAGCAGGAGGAGGAAGAAGAAGAAGAAGGGAATGGGAGAGGGGAAGAAGAAAGGATTAATGAAAAGGAGAGAGTAGCATATTATGTACGTTAATGATTGAGTTTAGGGGTTGTTTGGCATTTAGCTAGTATGTTAATTCAGTTTCCTTAAATTTTATTTTTGCTCTTCCTCAAATTCATATTCTTGGCGTTTTCAAGTCCTTGCTATCTAGCTAGCATAGGAAATAACGAGGGGAATTGTTTTTTAAATTACTTACAATATTGTATCGTATTTGACATAGAATTTGAAAGAAAAATAACGTCATTTTCGAATTAATCATCAAGACCAGTAACTTATTTATATGAATGTATCATGATTTATTGTAATTCTACCAGAACTAGAGGTTGGTCAATGGTTGGTTGTGTGTGGCCAAATTCATACCCATTTTACAAAAAAATTTCTTCCACCGATTCCAACTTTAATTGAAATTTGGCTAAGTAATTTGTTACCATGATAAGTGAAGCATTAAACTCACCGATTCCAACTTGAATTCTACTGTTTAATAAATAAATAATAATCTCTGTATTTGTCTCCCAGCGTAGACAGACAGCAAGAAAGTTGATCGAGTGGCTCGTTTATATTCATATTCTCTTGGAAAAATGGGACAAAATTCTCTTGTAATTGTTGATTAACATCACCACATGTTATTATAATCATTCATTCCTATGTTGTTTATTGAAGAAAACAACACATGACATCACACGTATCAAAACCCCTACATTTCCGATCATTGAAGTTTGATGTTCTAGACCGCAGGTCACTGAACATTTGAAAGTTTATTCTAATAACTCGGAACTAGTACTCGTTACCGTTTACATTTTTCAATTTTATTTCTATGATTATAGCCAAAGTAGCACCTCTATTATTGCAAGTTAATATCTGATCTCATATACTATATTTTGTTCGATTGAAGCCCCCCCTGAAATTATGATTCGACTATCATCGAAATTCGTCTGGGATTTTTTCAACCGATGACTCTCATTTTTGTTGACTTAGCATGTAGAGCTTGGATTTTATGCTGACGGCCTCACGGGGCTCTGCTAACTCGAATTTATACTAATTTTGGAGGTTTCGTGTTTTCTTTATGTCGTCGTGGATTTTCATGTCACAACCCTAAACCATCTTTTTTTTTAAAATAATATTATGTATCATGTCCGTACCAAGCATATAGATGTAAGATATCGTTGATTGTGAAATGTGATTGAAGAAAAGAGCATGAAACCAAAAAAGATTCGCACTAACAAAAATTGTGCAGACGTATTAATAGAGATTGTCTATGGAAGTAAGGTTGAATTACGCTGTAAGCTTGTCGGGATGAGGTTCAAGTGATTATATCTTCTTTGTAATTGGTTGTAAGGGGAAGATTATAATAGGTTTAGCCTATATTAGCCTAAATTAAATCTTATTTTGCCTCTCTTCCAATTAGTGTATGATTTGTGGTGGAACTAAGGGATGAAGAGAAATTTTCTTTAGATGTTACATTTGAGAAAAAGAGGAGATAAAAATAAAAGAAAAAGAGGAGAATAATCTGCAATTTTTTTGTTATTTAGCATAGCAGTTCAGGTTTGACAACATTTGAGTGGGCAAATAAAGTCGGTTTTCTTTCAAATTTGTTCAGCTTGTTCATGATTCGTAGAGTTACACATTAATAGTTAGGATTGTTATTTGGAAGTCTGGTTCGCCAGTAATCTCTATTGGAAGTTGATGGATATAATCTGTTACATTTTCAGGTGAAATTCTTCCTCAATGCCCTCTTCTTTGTTGCTCTTTTACGTATGAAAGTTGTGGTGGGTTGTTAATTGTTGAATATTTTATGTGGGTTATTCTGTACTCTCAATCTCAGCATAATAAGAGAAGGAAATAGTGGAGTAGTCCTCACAAGTCCTGTAAATTTTACTCTTTATATCAAAAAGGTTTTCTGCGTATATATTCGGTTGTCTTATTATTATTTGACTGATTAATTATATTATAACAAGTCTTTAATTTATAGATAGTTAATATATTACCGGGAACCATCAAACCTCACCACCCTTACTAGTCTAGCAACACACATCAACTTATTACCTCTGATCCAAAGTTTTTTACAAGAAACATTTACCAAAGTTATCATCGGGGTGACAGCACTCGAAACTATCAAGAACAAGGGATGAAGAGTAAATTGACTTGAGAGATAAAAAAAAATAAACTGGTCTTAATTAATTAGTAAGCAAACTTCCGGTCGAACAAGCGGCGTAAGAGGTAAAACTGGAGGCAGCTGGATCCTACAAGCGCAGCTGATTCCAGCATCGCCTTGTGTGTAGCCTTACGGTTCAGATCATAATTCACTGCATATATTAACAAACGAACAAACACTACTACTCTGTCAAAACAGCACAAAACAACTCCTCTTGTTCTTGAGGAGTATACACAGATACGAAACACTAATTTACCTCTGGTCTGACGATCCGTTTGAGCTTCCAGCCAGTGTTGCTCAAACTGAATGTTATAGAGCGACTCTTCCAATTTTGTTATCTCTTCCATCAACGGCCACAAATGTTCTAACAAACCACAACCCACTTTATGTTAGTTATATAATGTAGAGAAGGGACTAAGTGTTGTGAGTGATGAACGCACCATTTCTAGCATGTTCGTCATGGAACATGAAATGGGAGATATGAACGTCGAAGTCGATGGTTTCATGGTAAGGAGACTTGTTTCTGAAGCAGAATCGATAAACTCCTCTGTAGTAAACCACAAACTCGTACTTCTCAATTGTCTTGTCTTTCATTTCAATCACTAAATTCCCTGGAGGCGCTGTTATCTGAATTCATAATCAATCACAAGCCATTTTTAAGAGAATGCTGCAGTGACAAAGCAGGGATCATAAAAATTTACAGCAAAAAAGTTTATGAAATGAAAGGTACTAACGTTGAAATCGACGCCAACAGAGGTGTAATCCCAGATGGAATCAGACTTAATAACGACGAAAGAGAGATGGAAAGTGTCGGCTTGATCTGCACTGTGCGAGAAACACTCCTCTCTGTCGATCACGAACCTAAGCCCTTGTGTTGCTCTGATCATCGTTCCCAGTAACATAATTAATACCCATCTGCTGTTCTTCATCTTCAAGGAGACAGACACACTGCACTCTAGTTTTCTGACAACTGAGATTGAGAAACAGAGAGAAAAGAGGTGATGGGGAGGAAGGAAGCTCCTTTAAACTAATTTCACACACAAATCGTTAACGAATACCTACTTTTCAGGTCAATTGATCATATTGTTATAACAATGCAATCTTACTACTTTTAACCTACCACATAATTAACCTGACCGAATGTCTAATAATTTTTTTCATACAAAAAAACTGAAAATAAACATAATAATAATGTTCATTTCGTAAAATATATTAAATATACTAAAACTTTCAGATCACTAAATTTATCTTAGGTCTAATAGCCAGATAAAGTGAGTATTTTTAAATTGATTTCTACAAAAATACACCTTAGAGAGTGCGGATTCGCGGCCAGGAGATCTCTTCCTTGCCGCTAGCAAATAAATTTCATCCATTCCTTTTTCAGCTTCAATCCAACGGATGTAATTTTCATCACATGGGTAATTTTGTCATTCAAACAAATTAAGAAATTTTGTCACTTTCTCAATCATTCTGATTCCCGTCCGGTTTCCGTTCATCAGGGGGGAGGAGGAGCCGCCACTGTCTCTAATACTATAACAAGGTTTTAGGGTAGAATGTTTGGCTCAGAGGTCTTTTCATTCATTAATCAGATTATATAGTGCTAGGGGTACAAAAATTACAACGCAACAGATTGTCCAATCGTCTGTAGTACAGATGATCAGATCCGACGGCTGGGATTGTCAAAGGCAGATCTAACGATTGGACGAAAAACGTCCAAAATTTGCATGCGTAAAAATAAATTGAAAAACTAAATATGATTTTTTCTAATCTCTTTCTTCTTCGATTCTCCTTCCTCCCGATCCAGACTGCCTTAACAAATTCAGAAGGAAGTGATGATTCAGAGAAGGAAACCCAGGAAGAGGAGGAAAAAGATGTTTCCGAAAAGGGAAAACATGAAGAAGAGGAAGATGATGATTCTAAGAAAGAAACCCAGTAATCAGGGATGCGGCGGCGGCGGTGGAGTCTTGGGATGTTGTTGTTGTTGCAGCTGGTAGTGAATTCATGTTCAGAGAGTGAAGAGAGAGAAAAAAATAAAAGGGAAATCAGATGACGAGGAATCTCGTCGCCTGCTCAATGGAGATGGAGGATTGTGAAGGATTCTGCAGTAGAAGAATCGCAGAAGAAAGGAAAAAGAGGGAAAGAGATAAAGAAGGTTAATTCTTAAATTTCTCTCTCCGCTTGAATATGTTGTTCCTCTTCTCTTCCACCGTCAGATAAATAAATCTCAGCCTTTCAATTGCTTTCGTCTGTACTCTGTACCCAGCGCATTTCGATTGCTCTGTTGCTAACAAAACCTGCAGCTGGGTGAGCTGTTCTTCGGGATAATGCCTGAGCTGGATGGTGATATGAACGGCACCGTTCTTAATTGAATGTGAGGGACGGTGTCGTTTGGATTCGGAAATGACAGTGATCTTCCATTTTTGCATATGTTTTTTATGGGTTAGAAATATCTGGTTCCTCTGTTTTCCATATGAATCAAGCTTGATGGTGAGCATGCAAGGGAAACGACGTCGGCCGATTGAGAAGGATTGTCAAGAATTTTATTTTTCCATTTGATTTGAGTTTGTTTTGATAAAAGTGAAATGCAATGTAGGGTGCCGATCAGAATACTTTTTGATCGTTAAATCACCTATACAAATTAATAAAAATCATCAACGGTACGACATCTTTAGAATACATCTATTGAGTCGTGAAAAGAAAAACAATTGAGTTGAATTAATTTATCCCACATAACCCTTTACCGACATGAGAATGGTAGTGAAGACATTTTTCACGTTTATACTCCCCCGTACTCCTCCACATAAGGGGGTCACAAGTGAGGAATTGAAGACGGTTCATAAAAAGAAAAGAGAAGCGAGTGAGTAATGATTCCACATCACCCTTTGTTATCAACATTACCTAAGAGAAATCAAACATTATCTCTCCAAATCTGAAATGATAGGGAAGAGAGTGGCCCTGAAAACGGTAGGATGAGGAGAGAAGAGTAGTAGATAGATGGCCCAAAAAGGGTAGAAAGTAGAAACCAAACCACACTACTGGGTAGAGATGGAAATGAGAGGCCTTAAATTGACACAGAAGAAAATATAAAAAAATCTCTAGTAATTAATAAAACACAATCCCATTCTGCTTTGTTTGCATATGCAGGGAGGGCTGTGTTTGCTGTGAATTGGCTCAAAGCCTCAAACCCCTCTCCTTTACCTTATCCTATCTCTATATACCCCCTTCTTCATTCCCTCATTTCATTCTCTCATCTCCTTTTTTCCTCTTCTGTTTCTCTCTCAATTTCCATTGTTCAATTGCTAGCTAGCTAGCTGTTCTCACAACAAAGCTTGATTAGTTGTTGGTGGGGGGGTTTTTGAGTAGGTAGGGAGAGAAAAATAGATTCTTCGATTCAATCGACCTGCAGTCTGGGCATAGTTTCCATCGTTGGTTAATTAGTTGTTGTAAATTGAAAGTGGGTATAAAGTAGTTTGATTGTTTTTGGAGTTTGGGAAGATAAAAAGAATGGCTCCTAAAACTGGAAAAACCAAGCCTCATAAAGCCAAGGGAGACAAGAAAAAGAAGGAAGAAAAAGGTTTCCTCTCTTCCCCTCCCCTTCCATATAATTCCCAGAAGAAACTTGAGAGTTTCTTGCTGCAACTCTTTTGTTTGTTTTGCTTGCTTGTTTGTTTGTTTGTTTTCACCTCTTCTAATAACTAACAGTGTTTGTATGTCTGTGACAACCGGTGCAGTTCTGCCGACTGTCGTTGAAATTACCGTCGAGACTCCCGACGAGTCGCAGGTCACTCTCAAGGTAAACAACCAGTAGTTATTCTCTTTTTTACAGTACCCAGTACCCAGTATTTGACTATTTGATAGTTTTCTTTCCGTTAAAGTATCCGTTATATTATAGATTCACGTACGCGGACGGCACTTTTGTCCTCTTTTAATTATTTTTTTAAATATTTTGATTCACAAACTTTTTCCTTTGTAAAATATTAGCTGGGTGATTCTTTCTTCTACCATTTTGCTAGCCTTCATCATCTGCATTGTTATTAAACATGTGTGTATATATAGTTGATGAGTTTGGATTTTGGAAACGTGGTCAATTAGGTTTGAGTTGTAAATTATGATGGTAGCTTGGTACATTTTGGACTACAAAATGATGATGTTCTACTTTGGTGTAGGGGATATCGACGGACAGGATCCTGGATGTTAGAAAGCTGTTGGCCGTACACGTGGAAACATGCCATTTCACCAACTTCTCTTTCTCCCATGAGGTTTAATTTAACAACAACACTTCTTTCCCACTATTTATTATTACGATACTTCACCTGTCATTCTCACTCCTCCATGCATCAAACAAAACATGATTCATTTATTGCTGTTTAATTTAAGCGTTTTATAAATCCACCATTAATTATTTATTTATCTTTTTTTTAGAAAAATTTCCCATTGACTGAAACTGAAATGGTATGAGAGAATTGAATGTGTGGAGTGAAATTACCATTCTATTTTGTGTAATAATAATTTTTGTATTTTTTTTCATTTTTTATTGTGACATTATCAAACAGATTAATACTTAACAGAAATAACACATTCTGATTTCGAAGTAAATATTATTTAGGTACTTCTCCGCAATATGACATGTACTCGGGTATGATTTTGCAAATTTGCTATTGTTTTGTGTTGTTGTCCAAAAGTTAACATTTAGTACCCACAGGTAAAGGGACCCAGGCTTAAGGATTCGGCTGAAATCGTCTTGCTCAAACCATGCCACCTAACCATCGTCGAAGGTAAATCAAATCTGACGGCCAGTATTTCGAGTACAATATTCATCCCTACATTCGACAACACCAGAAAATCTACGAACCACCCGCCAAATTCGCTCAAACGGCCATTCAAATGACACTTTTGTTTTTCCCACTGTAGAGGAATATACCGAAGAGCAGGCCGTCGCTCACATTCGCCGGCTTCTCGATATTGTCGCTTGTACCACTTCCTTCGGCTCATCTTCTTCCTCCTCACCTTCGCCAAAGCCGGCTTCCGGACGTAGTAAGGAATCCGCCGGAAAGGATGGCGGCTCAACGGAATCGGGAGCGACTCCGATTAGCGGCGGCGATGACGGCACCAAGTCCAAAGCAGGAGATAAGAAGTCCGGCGCAGTGGTCAACAGTAGCAAGAGCAAGGATATATGCACGGATCTGTCTCCCAAGGGAGACGAGATGGCTGCCGGAGCCATTTCCATGTACCCGCCGCCGCGGTTAGGGCAGTTCTATGAGTTCTTCTCGTTCTCGCACCTCACGCCACCGGTCCACTGTAGGTTTTCGTTTTTTTGTCAGTTTTCCTGCTAGACGGTAGTGTATTACTGTATTGCGATTGCAAACTGAGGGATTGGAGCTCGGATTTGCAGATATTCGGAGATCAAATCGGCCGTTCGCCGAAGATAAGACGGACGAGGATCTATTCCAGATAGATGTGAGGTTCCTTGTTGGCAAAATTGTGTTTCAGTTTTTCTTTTTCGTTTTTTTAATTGATTTCATTGGTGTTGATGAAAGAAAACTTAAGTGATGTTTGGAAATTCTGCATTCAATTATTTAGGTTAGGGTTTGTAGTGGGAAGCCGATGACAATTGTTACTTCGAAGAAGGGGTTTTATCCAGCTGGAAAACAAGCCCTTCTTTGCCATTCTTTGGTCAGCTTGCTACAGCAGATAAGCCGGCCTTTTGATGCTGTAAGTTCCATGCATATTCAACGACCTGCATTCATTTTTATGATCTTATGCTTCTAATGTTCATTTTGTGAAACCTTTGGCTGTTGCAGGCTTACAGAGCTCTTATGAAAGCTTTTACAGAACATAATAAGGTAGGAATTACTTTCTCTTTGTTCTTCTTTTGTCATTCTCATGCACATGCGTCTGAAGTTGCAGAATATTCCTTATTTCAATTTAGTTTGGCAATCTTCCGTATGGTTTTCGGGCAAATACATGGGTTGTGCCTCCAGTTGTTTCTGACAACCTATCTGTTTTCGCTCCACTCCCCGTGGAAGATGAAAACTGGGGTGGGAATGGTGGCGGGCAAGGAAGGGACGGTAAACATGATCACAGGCCGTGGGCAAGGGATTTCGCAGTTTTGGCAGCAATGCCTTGTAAAACTGCCGAAGAGAGACAAGTTCGTGATCGGAAAGCGTTTCTTCTGCACAGTTTATTCGTCGACATTTCTGTTTTCAGAGCTGTCAGGGCAATTAAGCAGATCATTGACAATAACCAGTGTTCTCTAAACAAGACTGACTTGTTTTCGCATGAAGAAAGGGTTGGGGATCTATTCATTAAGGTTACCAGAGATGAAGCGGATGCAAGCACCAAGTTGGACCGTAAAAATGATGGTAGTCTAGTTCTTGGAATGCCACAGGATGAACTAGCTCGTCGGAATCTACTTAAGGGCATAACTGCTGATGAAAGTGCAACTGTTCATGTAAGCGATTGTTCCCCCTCCTTTACTTCAGTATGTTGGACATAAACAGGTTGAGTTGGTTTTTGAAGCTTCATTCTTTGTTTTCTAGGATATTTCTACCCTCGGTGTTGTGATTATCCGACATTGCGGATACACTGCTGTTGTTAAAGTCTCAGCGGAAGTAGATTGGAAGGGGAATCCCATTCCCCAGGACATCAATATTGAAGATCAACCTGAAGGAGGTGCAAATGCCTTGAATGCAAATAGGTCAGTTTTGTTACATGGCCAGTGGACTATCAAAATATTTTGCTGCCAAATGATGACATCTAACCTCCCAACCTCATTGGTTCCTGTGTTATTGGGTTGGTTTTGGTTTGTATGCTGTATTTTTTCAATCTTTTTGGATAAAATCTTTCATTCATAAATAAAACCTCTCAATCTCATTATTTGCTGTTAAAACATCGTAAATTTCTATTAATAGTTACTTCAATTTTTATTCAGCTTGAGAATGCTATTGCACAAGTCACCAACGTCTCAATCGCCGAATACAAGCCAGAGATTGCAAAATGGAGATGTCGAAAATGCACGTCAGGCCAGGGCACTTGTCCGGAAGGTACTAGAGGAAAGTCTACAGAAGTTAATTGAAGAACCTAACAAGCGTGTCAAGTCCATCAGATGGGAGCTCGGAGCATGTTGGGTTCAACATTTACAAAATCAGGCTTCAGGTAAAACTGATTCTAAAAAGCCTGAAGAAAACAAGCCTGAACCTGCCGTGAAGGGACTTGGAAAGCAGGGTGCGCTGCTTAAGGATCTGAAGAAAAAAATGGATGCCAAAAATAGCAAAACAGAAGAGCAAATGGATATTTCTCTTGGCAACAACACTGAGACTGTCAAGAAGTCAGATGGCACAAATCAGAAAGAAGAGGAGAAGAAAGACGAGAATCTGGAGGTCTTGTGGAAAAAGTTGCTTCCTGAAGCAGCATATATGCGGCTTAAAGAATCCGAAACTGGTTTTCATCTCAAGGTTTGGCTACCGAGCTTCTGCCTAAAGTTTTTCTTTTGCGGGTGCTAGGAACATTTAACCAAGTAGTTGTTGATACACTGATCTACTCTTTTGATAGTTTGAGGCTAAAGTGGGGTTATGCATCAATGTTTACTTCATCCTTGTTTTCAAATTCTCTTTTTCTTTTTTTGTTGTTATTGCAGTCACCTGACGAGTTGATTGAGATGGCACATAAATACTATGCAGAGACGGCTCTTCCAAAACTGGTCAGATATTTAACCATTAAGATTTTCTTGACACTATTTTAATGTCCTAAAACTAACTTGAAGTGGTATATCTTTCATAGGTAGCAGATTTTGGCTCACTTGAACTGTCACCAGTTGATGGAAGAACATTGACTGATTTTATGCATACAAGGGGCCTACAGATGTGTTCTTTGGGGCGTGTGGTAATTTCTCAGCCATTATACCACTTTTCATTCTGCACTAGAACTTGTGACATTCCAGTCATTTGTGAGCTGTTGATAGTTCAGTTCGTTTTTTGAAATTTGAGACCAACCAAAACTTGAGCTTTAGTCCTGTACCAACTTATTAATAATTTTACTCTATTATTGCAGGTTGAACTTGCAGACAAACTCCCTCATGTGCAATCACTCTGTATACATGAAATGATCGTTCGAGCCTACAAGCACATATTACAAGCTGTTGTATCTATGGTAAATGAAGTCGCTGACCTTACTGCCTCAGTCGCAGCATGTTTAAATATATTGTTAGGAACTCCTGCACCTGAAACGGAGGATGCAGAGATCGTGAAAGATGACGAGTTAAAGTGGAAATGGGTGGAAACCTTCCTGTTAAAGAGGTTTGGGTGGCAGTTGAAGCATGAAAGTTGCCGAGATCTACGAAAATTTGCTATTCTTCGTGGATTTTCCCACAAAGTAAGCATATGTCAGTTCTGTTTTTTTTTGGAAATTATATGTCGTTCTGTTGATATTGCTTCTGGTGCCTTTGGTTTATATTCTCACTGTATAGTTCGGTCATTCTTTTCAGGTTGGGCTTGAGCTCCTTCCCCGGGACTATGATATGGATACTGCATTCCCTTTTAGGAGGTCTGATGTCATAAGCATGATCCCTGTATATAAGGTAAGATCGCATACTGGAATTGGGCTGTTGAATTTTACTCCAGCTTATTGTTCTGACTTTGTTTTTTTTGCATGTTCTGCAGCATGTTGCATGTTCATCAGCAGATGGACGCACTTTATTGGAATCCTCAAAAACTTCCTTGGATAAGGGGAAGTTGGAAGATGCTGTTAATTTTGGCACCAAGGTGTGGATTTGCTCGCTGTTGTCTATTCACCCTGTGCCTTCTTTGAATTTATGTCAACTGACATGGTTATTCATGTACGAAGGCACTCTCAAAGCTGGTTTCAGTTTGTGGCCCTTATCATCGAATGACTGCCGGAGCTTACAGTTTGCTTGCAGTAGTTCTTTACCATACTGGAGATTTTAATCAGGTACAACATCTTGGATGATATCATGCATACATCGATAGCTAATCATAACTTCATGCATGTACGTCTACCTAATATTGTGACTTTATTAACATGCTTAACTAACCTATTCAGTGAGTGGTAAGAAGATAAACATCTTCGATCCACCACGGGTTTGCACTTTGGGACTAATATCACCCGTTAAAAAAATCTGCTCGACTGCTAAATTCCCGGGTGAATTATTTCATAGTAGCTACTTAAACCAAGTCATTTGAATTGTACAGGCAACCATTTACCAGCAGAAGGCATTAGACATTAATGAAAGGGAGCTTGGACTTGACCATCCCGATACAATGAAAAGCTACGGGGATTTAGCTGTCTTCTACTACCGTCTTCAACACACAGAATTAGCATTGAAGTTTGTCAAAATTCCTCAGAAACTTATACATTGATTCGCTTTAATCTTTTTAACTTTATTGACCTTTGTCATCGCATTTTCAGATATGTCAACCGGGCTCTCTATCTTTTGCACTTGACATGTGGACCATCTCACCCAAACACAGCGGCCACATATATTAATGTGGCAATGATGGAAGAAGGGTTGGGAAATGCCCATGTTGCTCTTAGATACCTTCATGAGGCTCTAAAGTGTAATCAGAGGCTACTTGGGGCTGATCATATACAGGTAACTATTAACTAAACTTCTGTCGCAGTTGGAATATGAACAATGAAGAGGAACCGATGTTTGCAAATATACATTAGCCGGCATTGTTTCATGTCATGATTTCTTTATGGCCTTTTCAGACTGCTGCCAGCTACCATGCCATTGCAATTGCTCTTTCTTTGATGGAAGCTTACTCCTTGAGTGTTCAGCATGAACAAACAACGCTACAAATATTGCAGGCAAAACTTGGTTCCGAGGATTTACGCACTCAGGTGATGCTAAGTTCTTCAACTTGGCTGAGAAATGATCTGTGTATTATTTTCGCTCATATTTGCATACAATGGCTTTCTGCAGGACGCAGCAGCTTGGCTTGAGTATTTCGAGTCCAAAGCTCTTGAGCAGCAGGAAGCAGCTCGTAATGGCACTCCCAAGCCAGATGCCTCAATCTCCAGCAAAGGTCACTTAAGGTGAAAAGCTTTTTAAACCAGATTCCACACAGTTGAGACTGGTATTCACATCGTGACCATTGTTCGAGTGTTATGAAGAACTAATGCAATTTTTTGGGTACCTGATCAGCGTTTCAGACCTTTTGGATTACATTACACCAGAAGCAGATTTGAAAGCAAGAGAAGCCCAAAAGAAATCTCGTGCAAAGGTGATGAATTTTTCAATCTCTGTTTTTAGGCATGTTTTTCTTAAACTTCCCTTTTCGCTAAAATTCTGTATATGCCCTTTTATCTTCTCTCCCAGATTAAAGGAAAACTAGGCCAGAACGGGGAAGCAGGGTCAGAGGAGTACCAGAAGGATGAAGTACTGTCTCCGACTTCCCCTATTGAGGACAATTCGAGCGATAAAGAAAACAAATCCCAGGTCCAATTCAATGAGGCACGAGATGAGAAGAAGCCCGACATAAATCAGCCAATAATGACGAAGAGTGAAGACATTATTGTTGCACAGGAGGATGATTCAGATGAAGGGTGGCAAGAAGCTGTCCCCAAAGGTCGCTCGCTTGCTAATAGGAAATCATCATCAGGTTCAAGGAGACTTAGCCTTGCCAAGATAAACACCAACTTCATGAATGCATCCCAGTCCTCGAGATTCAGAGGGAAACCTCCTGCTAATTTCACGTCTCCAAAAACGAGCCCGAACGATTCAACAACTCCTTCCGCGGGTGCAATGATTCCTGTTGCTAAGAAGTTTGTTAAGAGTGCAAGTTTCAGTCCCAAAGTAAATCAAGCTGCTCCCTCTCCTTCAGCTGGTGCAACAGACAGAGTGACTATTGCTAAATCAGCTCCTACTACTCCAGCTTCAACTGATGCCGGAGCCATTAAAACAGCTTCAGCTGGAAGCCAAATCAGCGTTCAAGCAGCTGGGAAGCTATTCTCTTACAAGGAAGTTGCCTTGGCTCCTCCAGGGACGATTGTGAAAGCTGTAGCAGAACAGTTGCCGAAGGGAAACCTTTCGAGAGACACAAATCATGAAACAGGAGCAGTAGAGGTGACTACTTCAAAGAGTGGAGATGAAGGAACTTTACAGAAAGATCAAGCTGAGAGAATACGTGATGTTTCAGACAAAGGAAAAGGTTCTTCCAGCGAAGAGCCACAACCAGAACAGTCTGCTGCTGTTGCCTGCATCGACAAAGATGCTGAAGTGTCCAAAATTGGAATTTCCACCAGTGAAGTAGGCAATGCAGTTGAAGAACCTGACGCCTCAGAGGTTTCTAAGGAGCCGAATTCGTTTCTTGTGAATCCTGAAGTACCAGAGACTAGCGTTTCGATCAGCTCCTCGCCAGCTTCCATTGATGTGGAACCCCAAACTGAAGATGTAGCCAATGGTAGGGATAAGTCATTAGCAACAGAAGTGGAAAAACAGAATGAATCTGAAAATGGGAAGGAGACAAGCAAGAAACTCTCAGCAGCTGCACCACCATTCCAACCATCAACAACAATTCCAGCTTTCGGCTCAGTTGCTGCTGTTCCAGGCTTCAAAGAACACGGTGGGCTTCTGCCACCTCCGGTAAACATTCCTCCCATGCTTCCAGTGAACCCTGTACGCAGCAGATCGCCTCATCAGTCTGCGACAGCTAGAGTACCTTACGGCCCAAGGCTATCTGGTGGGTACAACAACAGGTCAGGGAGTCGGGTTCCAAGAAACAAACACAACTTCCATAATGGTGAACAACATGCTGTTGGAGAAGGGAATCACTTCAGCACTCTGAGGATTATGAACCCCCATGCTGTCGAATTCATACCTGGCCAACCTTGGGTTCCAAATGGTGGTTACTTGACTTCTCAGAACGGTTTCCCGGTGTCACCAACTGGCATTATTCCTCTGTCACCAGCTGCATCACCAGTTGACATAATCTCAGTAACTCAGAATGGGCTCCTGGAATCTCCTCCGGTCAGTCCAATTGAATCCTCTAGCGAAAACCAGACTGAAACTGCTGCAGCTGAGAGCAACATTATTAGTGAAAGCTCACCCTCTGAAGCGGCAACAGCAGATGATCAACAAGGAGATCACTGCGTAAATGAGATTACTACTTCGACCGAAGAAGTGCCACCAATTGCTGCTGATGAAGTGGCGAAGCCGGCTGAGGAGAAATCAAGCAAGCCTTGGGCAGATTACAGCGACAATGAAGCTGATGTTGTTGAGGTTACATGTTGAAGGATGATCATCATCAGAATTTAATCCTCAACCCTTTTTGTAGACGTGAGAAGGGAGGGTGTACAGTAACGGCCGAGCGGGAGAGATTTTTAACGGCATTGCAGCATCAGCAGAAGCCATCAGCTGCAGTTTTCTTCTCAGAGAGAGTGAGACTGGTATCAGAATGAAACCACCATGTCAAGTGAAAGGTTGTTGGCAAGTCGACATTTGTTAGTATGTTTGTTTATTCTCCATTACTTTCTTTAGTCTGAAGGTACCCGTTAATAAATCAATAGTTCTATTGACTATTATTATCTATAACTACTGTGCATCGGGTCCATAATGTTACAATATCCAAGTTTTAGTACATGCAATACAACAATTGCACAGCACTACAGCAGGAATGTGATGTAAATTAACAGGAGCATGAAGGAGATCTCTGCCGAAAATCCATGGCGATCAGGGTGGCGAAACTGTGAGCTATGGCGGCTAGAACAACTAACACATGGAAAATCTGGTGACTCTGTCCAGCAATGTCAAATGCACCAGGCTTCCAACGTTCTGGGATTCGACTAACGTAAAATCCAGCACCAGCAGCATATAACACCGCCATGATTACTTCAAGCAGCACAGAGATGAATACAAAGGGATGACCCCAATGTAGATAAACCGCATGTCCAGCCGGTACGATCCCGGAGAATCCCATGACGAGGAAGAGTGTAGCCCTGAATCTTCTGTACGTTGGAGAAGAAAGTGCAGGGGAAAGGAGCGTGACGATGGCAAGGGCTCCAACGATGGTTATGACACTGAGGTAGACAAACCGTGCAGTGGGGCTGCAGTGGAAGATGTAGTAGATCGGTGCGTAGAAGGACGATACTATCAAGAGGGAAATTCCAGCATAGTCGAGTCGCCAGAAGAAGAGATTCAATGTCTTGGAATGGCAGGCTAGGAGGTGGGAAAGTGAGCTACAGAGTAAGCACCCCATTGCTCCTGCCAAGTACAAAAACCATGGCCATTGTGGAATGGCCTCCGAACTGGAACTGACTTGTTTTGGAAAAGTGTCCATCTCTGCTTCTGGATTCTGCCTTGAATGTGGATCCTGCATACCAGAGAATCGTTAAGAAGGCAGTTCATGAACTATTTTATAAAAAAAATTCGCTGCGAACCAAAAAAAAGAAGTAGAACAACTTACGGAGACATTGAGGCCGGCGCCATTGATGATCATTGTCGCAATTAACAGTCCAGAATCTCGACCTCTGCCAAAAACAGTGCCAAGTGAAATTAGAATGAAGAACATTGTTCTATTACTATACCAACACATATCGTCCGTACCTGCACAAACTTGTGAGAAATCCTCCCAGCTCCTCTATTCTCCCGACGCAGCTCACCACCGTCAGTCCGGCAAAGATGAAGAATCCGACTACATGCCTACAGCAAGAATCTCCAAAATCATCACATCCGTAATCAATCACAGAGTAGCTCAAAAAAATGAAAAGAAAAACAGATCTAGGTTTTTTTTGTTCTTCTCTTCATCCGTACGTCCAGATATTGAGGGTTTCGTTGTGCCAGGAGAAGACGCTCCATAGCGCGTCACGCAGCGGCCATTCCGACCGGTAATGGTCAAGTATGAACTCATTGTCCTTTAAATATTCGGGAAGGTCCTTGAATTTGACCAGTCTCCTCTCGAATTTCTTCTCCTTCTTGTTCTTCCGATCGTAGCTAATTACTCTGTCCTCTTTCTCCTCCTTGGCTGGCGCGGCGCTTGACTTCCTACAATTACTGCTCATCCTTCCTTCCGGCGAAGCGGATCTGTGGTGATGGGGGGCTAATTAGATAAGCTGCTTCATGTAATCTTATCTATCTTACCTTCCTTGTAGTTTTGCAGCAAAGCATTGTCACTTGGTTTGTTTCTTTTTTTCTGGTTTTCTGTTGGGAGCATTTATAACAATATCAGGGAAGGAAGGATGAGGCGCGTGACATTTTATTTGAAAGCGTTGGGAATCTGCTCGCCACGTTGCGCGCCCTGATTGGACCAGACTCTTTCATTTTTGGCAAAAGAGGAAAATCAAAGCAAAACAACTAAATGACCGTCACGCCATAAGGAGGAGAGAAAATCCCACCGGTAACCTTAGCCGCTCCTGTGCCCACCGCCGTCACCATGGCCATCACTCATCCCCCTACTTCAATCACTAACAGCGCTACCCCCATCCACATTCCACATCGCCGCAGCACACCACCCTGCCCCCAACTCACCGCACCATCACCATCACTAGTCGACCTCCCACAGCCGACACCAATGCCAGTCACCAAGGAAAAGGACGCACGCAGGCTCGTCCTTCAGTTGCGAGCGGGTCGCGACCAGATGTCAAGAAACACAGCTAGGGACTTGCTCTCTTGCCTACAACTGGTAAGCCTAAAGCGACCAATCCGCACCAATGACTCGGAGGAGGAGGACATTCACAAGCCTAACCTTCTGGTGCTTTCAATAAATTGCCAGATTATATGTCTTTAAGTTTGTTAGGTTTTGTTTTTTCGGTTGTTTAGTTTTTATTTTAGATTGTCTTTTAGTTTTTGTTGTCCTTTGTACTCCGTCTTTGAATTGGGGTTGACATCTTCTTACCAAGGGCTCGTGTTGGAAAGTAAAGATTGAGATCAGTTTGTTTTATAAGAATTCGCAATTCATGTATTTCTATTTATAGGATTTTTATATATTTCGAGGCGTACACATTTATGAAAAATACAAATGAGAGTTTCTTTAAAAAAAATGACTTGCTACTTTATTTTTATACTTCAGCTTGATAATATCATGAGCGATACGGAGATGGAACGAGTAATATCTTCTTTTATCCAAGAAAAGGTATTTCTAGTTTGCATGGTCCAATTGTTGATCCCGAAAATTTATACAATAAAATTAGGTAGGTAAATAGCATAGTTCCCTATCCACAATGCTGCTATTTATAGATAAGTATATCAAAAAAAGCTTTGTTTAAATTTACCGGGTTTTGCCCCGTCATGGCCAGGCATAACTAATTTTTTTGATTGGGAAAACAAAGAGGTCGTTCTAACATTGGTTCCAACCAGAATATTTATAACTACATTAATCGATAACCTTAACTAGTTGAACTGAAATCAACTACTCGAACGTAAAGAGCAATAGCTACAGGCGTTTTATTTTCCGAGTCATGGATGGTATCCTAAAACGACGACGTTGTGGGGTTTTAGAAAAAGTTGTCCAACTCAGGCGTCCACGTCACTGTTCCGTTTGAGTTTGCAAACTCCATCGATAAAGTCCATTTCAGATTCCCGTCAAAAATTAACAGAATAGTGGTTGATGGTATTGGGTAGAAGAAAAAGTTAAGTGTAGTGATGAATACAATAACTTTTGAATAGTGATACATTGATAGGTAAACACAGTAGCTGCTGGATAGTATAGAACTACCAATTCAGCACATTTGCATCATATTCTTACAAAATTCCTCTTGAATCTGAGCGTTCAGCAGCTAGCTAGCTAGCTAGCTAGCTAGGTGGATACAAAATTCCACCACTTGTAGAAAGCATACGAGTAGACAAGGGTGTAACCAATGAGTCTCAGAGGATAAATCCGTCTGCTGTCACCAAAAAATATATAAGCAGGAAACAGAATTAATTACCAGCGACTGATATATCATCATCTGCCAATTAGTTGAAATGAACCTGGATTGGAGAGCAAGAGCGTGCTTCTTTTCTTGCTCGTTCACGGGGAAGAGCCAGCGAGAGTAATCTCGGTCGAAGAAATCCCAGTCAGGCAAAAGAATACCGGCGATCCCAAACATACCGACGATGTAAGTGGCTCCAACTTTGGTGAGAGAGTGGGTCCACACCCCGACCACCACCATAACTGCCGCCAGAGTTATCAGACTCCTCTGAAGTACTGCTTCATCCTTATTTTCTGCTGAGCCCATTTTCTGCAGATAGATAGATAGATAGATAGATAGATAGATGGGGGAAAACTGTTGAACTGAGAAAATGGCAACGGAATTAAATCATGTGGGGAGAGTACGTCGTTAGTGGTTGAGGAATTAAATGCGAATTTACAAGTTGGCCCGATTTCGCCGACTTACACTTGCATTAACTCCATCTTCCCCATCCCCTGCCTGCCTTCACACGGTACGTCACGTCAGCTCACAAGGCCTAGGTAGTGATATCGTCAAGTTAGCATGAAATCGAAAAATGATCTAAAATCATAATTGCAGAACTGAATTATAAAATCGCAACATTCCACAACTTTCTTTACTAGCAAATTTAAAAAAGAAAATGCATTATTTTTAAACTGTTGTTGTTATTTTAATTTTTACTTATTATTAAAATAATAAAAATCTATCAACAACAAAAATAAATTACCAATAAATATAATAATTTTTTTAAGTCAAATGAGTGAGATAAACAATTTTCACTTAGAAAATAAAATTATAAAATCATAAAATTTTAACGTTTAAATCATCGATTTAACGCGAGCAAAAGAGACTTATTACAACTGGGAAAAAAACATAATAGAAACTGAATCACCCAACCCAGAAAAAGAGGCCAAAACTCTTCTTAATTTGTTAATTTTGAACACACCCAAACACAATAGAAATCACTTCATATGAAGTGCAGATTTATCCTTGAACTAAATCACTTCTTAAAATTAATTCAAAGGCGTCCTCCTTGAATCTAATTTTGTCCCATCCAATAAAATTACCAAAATTCCTTAGCTAAACTGTCTTTCTACACAAACCACTTTTTTCTATTATTTATGAAGCTAATTGGATCCTAACCATTAAGGCAAGTAATTTATCTTTCAAACATGCCTTCTGCTACCTCTGAATCACTACGAAGTAGAGTTGAGCAAGACCCACTCCACCATTGTTGCTATCCCAAACCCGGTTGCTGCACGCTTGTTGTTGTTCCATACCGGTCCGGCCATGTCAATGTGCATCCATTGGATTTTCTTATCGACAAACTGAGAACCCGAGTTTTGTGATGTCATTTACCAGCTTAGGGGTTGGATAATGGTATGAAGAACACAAAAGAAACGTCACCTGTTTCAGGAATAGTGCAGCAGTGATGGAACCTCCCTCGCGACCACCGCTATTGGCCATGTCAGCTACTCCTGACTTCATTTTCTCCCAGTAGCTTTCCTCCAGTGGCAGTCTCCAAAGTTTCTCACCGCTCATCTTTGCTGCCGTTAAGACTTCCTTTGCAAAATCGCGGCTTGGTGTAAAGACACCTTTGAAATAAATTTAGGTTCGATTAATCAAAGACCCTAAGCAACCAAATCAAAGCAATCCAGTACCCTTAAAGACTGTGAAGTATTAAAGCATATATCTTTCATACGTAGGATAAGAGTCATTATCGATTGTGATGATAACCTAATGCTATGAGACACAAGAAGAGTAACGGAACCTGCAATAGAGGGTCCAAGAGCAACTACGCAGGCACCAGTTAACGTTGCCAGATCAATAATCTGCAGGACACGATAGATAAATAGTGACAAAACAAACTTGGGACCATTCAAAATTAACAATTCGGATAATTCAATGAAGGAGAAACCAGGTCAGTTGCAAGCCAGCAATCAAGGAAATCATATGAATCATTGGACATTGATAATGAACTTGGACGGTTGAGCCAAGTGCAATGAAATATCTTATCTACGCCCAGATTGCAAGCATAAACCAATGCATCCGCAAGTGTAAGCCTGCCCTCAGCATCAGTATTATTCACCTGTTGCACAAATTAGATGAACCATAGTGTCATCACCCCTTGATTAATCGTCGGAGGACAATGCGTTACCAATACCTCAATTGTCTTCCCGTTTGATGCTGTGAGTACATCACCAGGTCTCATACCAGTCCCACTGATCAAGTTCTCACAAGCCGCAACGATGAAGTGGACCTAACATAACCAACAGTCTCATTATGCGGACATGAACAAGCAAGTTCAAAATGACGAGGAATGAACATATGCTTCACCTCAACTCCGGAAGGTTTAATTTGACCTATAGCTTTAGCTGCACCAAGAACTGCAGCCGAACCTCCCATATCAAATTTCATGAGCTCGATGGAGGATTTAGTTCCTGTCTTGATATTGTAGCCACCGCTGGAGAAATAATCATAAATTTTCGGATTAATAATGGAAAATTAAAACGAAAAGACCGCTGCTTGGCACTTGAACGGCTATCAGTTAGGAGAAAATGCAGACAACTCTACGGGAGATACGTTAGCATACGTATGGTACTGAAAGAACAGAATTTAACCTCATCACATCGAGATCAGGTCGTACTAAAATGGTTAACTTATTGAATAATGCAATTGCTACACAAAAGGGAACAACGGGGAAATGGAAGTCTCGCCTGTCAAAAGTTAACCCCTTTCCCACCAACGCCAGTTTGGCTTTAACAGGTCCACTTGAGGGCTTGTAACACAAATGGATGAAATGAGGTGGGTTTGTGGAAGCCGCAGCAACACCCAGATATGACCCCATTTTCAATTCTTTGCACTTTTCAGCATTCAGGATAGTAGCAGAGAAAACGTCACTGTATATCGAAGCAATCTTGGAAGCTTCCTCAGCCAGTACAGCTGAATACACAATACAGTCAAGGAAAAGGATTTAGCCGGATTTCTCGTGCATTCAAATACAACATGAAGAAATTTTTTGTAGAATGATGTTAAACATGCAAGGACAAAGAAAGAAATTTGAGACCAGAACCAAAGCTAACCGGGGGTGAGAACATTAGCCGGGGAATTCACAAGTTCTTTCCCAAAGATTACAGCAGTGGAAACATCTTCAGCATATTTCAACTTCTTCTCTATTTCAGCTCCACTTCCAAAACCAATGAGATCAACATATTGGAGCACCGATTTCCTATCTTCTGAATTGTATCTGGTGTCTTCATACAAACCCAACATAGTCCCTGTCCCAAAATCCACCCAATCCAACAAAAGTCAGCTTAATCTCTTGACCACATTACGATCAAGAACGTCATTCCCAAAAACTAGTACCAGATGCTATTGCCGAAGCAGCGTTGACCTTAGACTCATCTGAGATGCTGTCTGTCGTAGCTAGTGTAATAGCCGCACTGTTAGCTTGAGTAGACTTAGCAACAGCACCAAAAGCCTCGCCGAATTTTCGGAAAGCAAATGTAGTTGAACAAGATTTCCCAAGACCAATCAAGCATATCCTTTTGGTGCTCAAACCTTGGAGCCTGAGAACCATGGACTGACCTGTTTTTCCAGTGAAATCCTCCTCAGAAGAGGCATCGCTTAACATACCGCCCAGCTGAGAATCCAGCTTCTTGAGAAGTGAGTTCTCGAACTTCGAGCTCTCAGACTTAGCCATGTCTTTTTCTATGACACCAACCGCAAGCAAATCACCTTTCCATTCCACCCCATCAATCTCTTTAGCAGCGAAGGCAATCTTATCGAGACATTTCAACAAACACATGGTACACTATTCAGTATCCCAAAAGAATTTACACCATTCATAGCATAGAAATTACTTCAATCCAATAAAGAAACGTAAAACAATAGCCAAACAAGCAAGGATGAGTTCTTTGATTCAATCTCACGGCATAACCAAGACCAAACACATTATATTGAAAAACTAGCGAACCAACCAAACCCATTTCGCCCACAATTGATTAAAAATTAACAGATAGACCTTTGGAACTTCGACAACTTTGGCCTGAGTGAAGCCGAGAGTGGCACGAGCACTTGAGTGGGAGATTTTCCTGGGTGATCCTCTGCGATAGCTCAAGGGCGAGTAAGACAGAGAAGAAACAGCCAAAGCAGGACGTTGAAGTTTGAATTTGGTGATGAACAAGTTAGAGGGAGAAGAGTAGTTGTGAAGAAAACGGGAATAGGAGAAGGAAGTGGCGATGGATGAGAGTATAGTCCCGCCGGCCATTTCTTCTCTTCTGGTAGGACTGAGGAGGAGAGTAGACTGTGACTGTGACTGTGACTGTGACTGTGCGAGGCGTGGCAGTATAAAATAATAAAAGAGGGTTGTGTTTTAAGAATTAATGTCCATTGTGGTCATCAACCTATTAGGTTTCTAACAATGTAGTCATCTACCTATTAATTTTTAAAACGTAACATATATATCACTATTGTAACAATATAATTATTCGGTCAACTCTTTATTAAAAACACCATTTATGCGCTATTACAATCATATGTCTTTCATTCTTAATCAGCCAAGTATATAAGGCTGTCAATTGGCAACTCATCCTTTACTCTTTTTTACTCCTAAAAATCTACTTCGACAAAAAAAAATCTAAAAAAAATTAACAGTAATTCTATAAGTGAATCTCCCTATCTCCTAGACAAACATGTTTAGTGTTGAGTTTTGAGTGGACCATCCCTCCTTATTCGCCTCCCTATCGGACCATCCCTAGACAAACTGAGTACGATAACGATGGCAATGGTGATGGTGATTGAGCCAATTGTCACCTCTTGCTTTGTCGCCAGAGCTAATATCCGCCACTTCATTTTATTATCACTTGCTTCTTCCGTCCTTTCTTATTTGTATTTTCAAGTTCGTTAATCAATTTCTTATATACTTTCTTGATTTCGCCATTGTTGCACTCGTCTAGAAGTTATTGATAACCGTTGTTGAGTTTTATTCGTCAAATACTGGTTGTAGGCTTCAGCACATTCGGCGGTTTGCTCTGCGCTTGACCCGATAATGACACTTTCTTCTTGCTGTTGTGATCTGAAATTAAAATTCAAACGATCGAGTGAGGAGAGGAGCTCGGCAGACTAAGCAGCTGCCACGGCTGGCTTGGATCTGCCTTAGTACTTTTCTAGAGAACTCCGATCGATCAAATTCCTATTTGAGATTGTTATTAGATTGAGGTTTCGGGTTCTATGAGAACTCTCAAAGCACTAGTTGTTGTACGTACCCCAACTTTACATGAAAAGAAACTGAACTCCCAGAACAGGAGCTGGAGCGTTGGATAGACATCTGTAGTAAAAAAACATATAGCATCTCTTTTACCTCTATATGATCTATCAGCATCAAGGGTGGGTCTATCCACTTTGCACAGTTCCAACTTTCAACAAACAAACTGTATAAATTAAACCCAAAACTAAATTATAAGCAATTCAATAGAAGAACATATCGTTTGAGATAAACAAACCCACAAGATTCTCAGATCTTCTTCCATGACAGCAGCAGTCAGCTTCATAAAGGAATATCCCCTCATACCACTATTTCAATGCTACTTTGGAATCGCCAAGTTCAACGTCCTTAATAAATGTGCCTTTCTCAACTCCTTCCTTCAATAGCTTGATTTCCTCCTCAGTAAGACTGTGCTTTGGCAACTTGCTGCTGCTGTTGGAACTCTTCTCAGCTTCAACTGCCCAACTATAAACCACCATACCAAGGACGGCAAGTACCATCCCAGCAATGTTGTTCAGCGTTAGCTGCGAATCGAAAAGCAGCCATCCCAACGTCAGGACGCATACAGTCTTCATGTGACCTAAAACCTGGAACGAAACTGCAGAGAATCTTCCTATGCAAAGATACTGGCTCATGTTGCAGAACACTGCTAGCGAACATGATAGAAGGATGAAGAGCTGCAGGAAATGAAAAGGTGTTTTTTCCGTAATATAAGAAAGAGTAGTTGTTGGAAAGTGAAGCGAAAGAGGAACAGTAAGAAGCTTCTTACAGTAGCTCCGGTAGTCATCTTGTAGTTCGTTATGAACTTGCCATTGAGATAGTAATCGATGAATGGTCCGAGAACAAGAAGAGAGACTGCTTGAATTGGAGCAGTCTTGCTCAGAAGTTCAAATGATCCAATAGAATACTTCTTTTGCAGAGAACCTATGGTCTGTTGCAGCAAATTAAAACAATAAATAGACTTTGTTATATGCAGGACACAAGCCATGCACTGCCCTAAATAACCATACAATAGCGTTAAGTAGTCAACTACTCAACAGATAGATGTTCCTTATGGTTAGATAGTAAGTGGCAGTATCCCTTTTTTGGAACTAAACGAGCAGCTCAAACAATTAACAGGAGTAAGATAAGACACTCACAATTTGCTGCAATGATGTACAGAGAACAGCTACACAAGCACATATAAAACCTTTGGCATTAACTTTGACATCGGTCACAGTGCAAACACCAACGCCAACAACAACAACCATAACAGATAACTTGACTTCTCTTGAGTATTGCTTACTGTGAAGGATCCATTCCATCACACAGACAACTGGGATCATGCTGAGTTTAGAAATCTGTTAAGCAACAACAAAGTTTAGGTCACATCAGAATACTAGCTCATAAACCGAAAAAGAAAGAATGAATCAAAAACCACAAGAGGCAGTGAAGCAAATATACCTGATAGAAGCCGACAGAGTTCAGCATGAGACTTAGGTTCATTCCAGTGATAGAGGTATTTGCAACGATGGAGAACCAGAGGAGTTCCCACATTGGGACGTGCTTCGATGCTGATAATCCAGTAGCATTCGAGACCATGCCTACGAGCGCCGTCACAGCAAAGTGGAAACCAGTCAACGTGGTCGCTGAAAGAATCATCAAATTGAGTGTTAACAGCGGAGTGGGAAAATGACAAGTACAGAGGGAGGAGAGCAAATGAATTCACAACAATAATAAAGATCAAGCACTCTGTTCTACACAGCTAAAAAGTTAACAGCATCTTCCACCTCCATTGTTTAGGCTATGGCTATACCGAATTACAGTCATTCTTACTTCAAAACTTCCCAAATTCAAGTGATAAATCAAGGTATCATTCTCGTCAAATTCCTAGGACAAAACTGGAAAAATTCCATCCTTACTCCCCAGCTAGACAAAAATAGTAAAATGCTGATCTGAAAGCTAGTAACTTCTCCTAACTAACAGACTTGGCCGATTTACTAGATCTAGAGGCATGAAAGGATCAAAGCTCGCTAACTAGCCATCTAAGAGAAGCTTCAGCCCAATTGTAAGGAATGAAGGCATAGCAGAAACGAATATCACAAAAAAGCAATAAGATCCATACTCAATACAGAACAAAAAGGATAAGGAAACGAGATTGGAAACAAACGCACCGAACGCGAAACCATAGCCGCCAGCTGACATGAGCTGCTTGTTAGCCATGATGATACCGACTGAGCTAATGACATTCATTGCCCAAGCTCCCATGTCGGAAACCGCGGGCTTCTTAGTCTCGATCTCCATCTTCCCACTGAGACAAATCGGGAAAGAAAGCGGAAACGGAAGAAGAGATTGCAGATCTCTCTCTATCTCCTTCCTTCACTTCGATCCACACGCAATCTGTTGAACTATCTCCAACCCTTAATTAATTGGAAGGGTACTTTAGCCCAAGCCCAGAACCCTAAGTTGCAGGGAACAAAGAAAGGTTGGAGATTTGGGATTTAAAGGAAGCGGCAAATCCAATGGAAAGAGATGAGACGTCGAAAGAAGAAGATCTGAGAGAGAAGGGGGGGGGGGGGGAGGAGGAAGAAGAAGGAGGAGGAGGACGAGAGGTAGATGCAATTCCGCAAATCTCGATGGCGATCTCTTACCTCTCTAACAATGCCTGCTGCCTAGGGGGAGAGGGCCGCTGTCAAAATCTTATAATTTACACCAAAGGCCAACAAAGAGCTCCATCCCTCTCTCTATCTCTGTGTCTTTTTCCCTTTCGCCATTTGCAGTACAGCTACTCGACACATTTCTTCCTTCTTTCTTTATTAAGAAAAAAAGTTGCCTTGTTATATTTCTTATGACACATGACCTTGTCGGTGAATTCTCTTTTTAAATAGGGGGGCCTCATTTCGAATTTTAGTAACGTGAAGTTTATTCAAGTTAATGAACACAATATGTTCTAAACTAGCTACGTACAATATTTAATTATTTGGTTGTCTTCGTAATAAATAAATTTAGTTTTGGTCGTACAATTTCGATGAAGATTAATGGAAGATGGCGATATTAACGTGCGAACCCAACTATCTATCATTTTTCTTAACAATCTAGCTATAAATTTTGTCACAACACCTCTCGACTCAATTATGGTGATCAGGAAAATTTACATATTCTTGTTGAACGCTACCAAATAAGGCCCATTAACATCACATAACAAGCTTCATGCGTCCGTTCATCCAATCATCCGAACTGACCTAAAAGTGAGGTGTCACAAAAATTACTATGTACATATAATAACGGGACTGATATTTATATATCTTGAGAGTTGCGGAACTGATTTGTAACTCGCCCAAACTTACAGAACAGTTTGAGTATTTGACAATTTAATTCTAATGATCTCAAGTTATCCTTGAAATCCTTGAACCGAATACTGCCCGTTGTAACATAGCTGAAGGAAATAATCTGCTACAAACAGTCCTAGAATAAACCCAGAGGAAAGAGAGATTTAAGATTAGGGTTTATCGGTGTTGTTCTACGCTTTCCTCTTTCTGCCTCCTTCTAAACGCCAGAGATCGCTCGATTTTGTGATCAGAGGTGTGAAAAAAATAGATGGAAAGTTTAGTAGCTACGGAGCAGATGAGTGATGCGGCGGCAGGGATGGTCGTCAAAGATGGATTTTCGTCGTCGTCTGTCTCCGTTGCTTCTACTACTATTTCTTCCTCTTTTATTGCTTTGCAGCGGAGGATTGAGTTTCATCCCACGAGGAAGCAGTACAGTGGATTCAGTAGCGGTCGGAATTTCGCGATTGAGACGCTGAACCCGGATTCGGAGAAGAGGCCATCAGGATTGGGGGAGTCGGCGACGGCGCCGGCGGTAGGGTCGAGGCAGGTGGTGGCGAGGAGAGGTGATACGGCGATGGATTTGTTGGAGAGTGAGATCAGCACTTTCGATATTACTTTTCAGAGGATTGTGAGTGTTGTTTTGTTACTCTTCCTTTGGATTAACAGTAGTGTTCATTTGAATGTCTGGCTGAGACAGATAGAGATGAAATTCTAGTGTGATTTCTGTTTTGCTCTATGGTTGTTTTTACAGGTTCAAGCTTTGATATTTTTTTCTGGGTCTTTGTGTGTGCGGCACTTTTCAATTTGGTCACTTAGTGTAGATATATAGGCTGATTGAATGTCGAATGCATGGCTAATATCTCACCATGGAACTTCGCATTGGCTGCAGATTGTTATTGTTTTGATTGTTCCTTTGTGGATTGCTTGTTTTTCGTTGATTCAATGTGTTAACTGAACTCTAGGTGAACTGGTGTTCATTTGTATTTACTATTTAGTAACCTGACGGTGGAGTTTTTGGGATGATTGTTTGCCAGGGTGCTGGTCTGCGGAATATTGGAAATACTTGTTTTCTCAACTCTGTGTTGCAATGTCTGACATATACAGCACCTTTGGCAGCGTATTTACAAAGTGGCAAGCACAAGAGTTCCTGTAAGTTCCTTCTTATTTTTTTCCTTACAACAGTCGGGTTGCTTCACTCCATGTACTTTTTCTCTGCCCTTTTGTCTATCATTAATGTTGATAAAGCATCGTTAATAACCAGCTTTCAAGTGTACCGCATGAATTCTTTATCAGAATTCAGAAATAATGTTAGACCTGTTTTCCCTTCCATACGTTCATAACACTCTATTTCATACGCGAACGGTATGAAAATCAGAAATTAATTAATTATACCAAATTACACACCTCCTTTTCTAAGTATTAGATGTTTTTATCTGGATTATCATGTTTAGGTAATCTTTGCTGCTGAAAGAATCATTGGCTACAGATTAAAATTCATTATGCCTCTCGTTCATTCCAGTAAACAAATTATGGATACATGAGTAACGAGTGTTGCAGCCCTTGCTCCCTTGTTGCATTTCTGAACGAGCAATCTTATCATGCAACTCGTTTTTCTCAACAGGTATATATTTTTATTTTTATTTCCGACTCTTATTTGAATTCCTTTTTCTGCAGGCCGTATCTCTGGCTTTTGTGCGTTGTGTGCCTTCCAGAAACATGTTAGTCGTGCTTTACAGTCAACTGGGATGTCATTCGTACCTGATCTTGTTTCAAAGATGAGGTGTATCCTTGAGATATTTTTGTTTGATTTTTGTTTCTTTATTCCTCTATCACTGAAATCACTTACTGGAGTAGTAAAGTTTGTTTCTAGCTAAAAAGAGTGAAAGTGATGTTTTAAAACCATTTTTCATTGTTCTAAACTACACATTTATTGTAGTTATGTGGAACTTTCACCTTAATTTTAGTCAAATTGAACTTTACATGCGGTGATGCGTCACATCTGGTTATATTTGGAGTTCTTAACCATCTTTTTAGGTGTATCTCGCAATCTCAAAGTATCTAAGCAAGAAGATGCACATGAGTACATGGTAAACTTGCTAGAGTCAATGCATAAATGCTGCTTGCCATCTGGAGTCCATAGTGAGTCTCCAGCTGCTTATGAAAGGAGTTTGGTGCACAAAATCTTTGGTGGTCACTTGCGCAGTCAGGTAATTCACTTGCTTAATATGCGGTATGATTAATAATTCCAATATTGAAATGTTATTACGGCCTAATGTGTGATTGACCATAATGTAATGAGTTGTGATCTTCTGAAAAGTATGCTCTCCATTTGCCTAATTTCATATCTTTTCCCTGGGTTGTATTCTTTAAGTGTGTAACTCTATGCAATTATCTAGGATAAGTTATTAAATATTCTTACGTATTTTGTTCCTCAGCTTGCTGTTATAAAGTTTAATATTTGACTTCCTGTCTATCTCACACTTTCTTGTTAATGCAGGTGGAATGCCAGCAATGCTCTTACTGCTCTGACAAATTTGATCCGTTTTTAGACTTGAGCCTTGAAATAAATAGAGCTGAGGCCTTACCTACAGCACTCAAGCACTTCACGGCTGCAGAGTTGTTGGATGGTGGAGAGAAGCATTATCAATGTCAGCGTTGCAAGCAGAAAGTGAGAGCCAAGAAGCGGCTTACAGTTCATAAACTACCCTATGTGTTGAGCGTTCATTTGAAGCGTTTTTCATCACATGATCCTGGAAGAAAGATCCAGAAGAAAGTGTCATACGAGCGTTCCTTGGACTTGAGGCCTTTTGTTAGCAATCCTAATGTGAGTTCTTTAATACTTTCTAGGAGAGCAATGCTTTAGTCTGTTAATACTGTAGACCGAGGATGGATTAATAATTGTTGGATCTTACTTTTTTGCTCCATTACGGCATATATTATGCCATTTTGGTGGCCGGTGTAAGTGGTTATTAATATCTTGCGACTCACTCTTTAAATTACTTGCATGATAGGAATGCAACTTGAAGTACAGCTTATACGGTGTTCTAGTTCATTATGGAAGCAGCGCCCACTGTGGTCACTATGTCTGCTTTGTTCGCACCTCAAGTGGGATGTGGTACTCTCTTGATGACGAAAAGGTAAGGGAAACCTTAATTGTCGTCATATAAAGAAGTTCTCTTTATTTGTATGAAAAATGTGCTGTTTTTTAATTGTTTCCTTATAATGGTCTGTTTCTTTGATATAATAACAGGTTCATCATGTTGGCGAGAAGACTGTTTTGAACCAGAATGCTTATATGTTGTTTTATGTTCGCGACAGAAAGCATGTGGCTCCAAGGAAATCACTCGATGATGTTAAAAAAGAAAACAATATTACTGTTGGTGGTAACATCCTGAACATGGTCCCGAAGCAAATGCCAAATGGCGTCTCAATTGGTAACAAAAAGGCTTTGTTAGAGGTTGGCTTGCCAAAGGAAGTATCAGACAAACAGAAGAATGAGCGACTGCAGGCTGAATCTTCAACTAAAAAACCGGATTCAGTTTTGGCATCTTCTCCCAAGGACTTATTACTCCAGGAACCTGGTGTAGCGGAATGCTTGAAATCCTCAAAGTCATCTATAATGGCCAATGTCAGCCTCTCAACTACACTGAAAGGCTGCACCGTCTCAGGTGCCCAGGGAACCAGTGTGACTGCTGAAGCCTTGTATAGCAGTAATGACGAGCAGAAAAGGGCAACTGGCTTGCTCTCCTCTGATGAGACTTCACAAAAGGTAACATTATGCTACATTTATTATGCATGGCAACACCTGTTCCTGGTTCCTTATTGGGCTAATACCTGAACTGCATTTCTGGTGCCATTACCTCATTGTCCATGAAGACTGTCTCTGCTTCCGCCAATAAGACATCAAATACACCCGTTTCGGCTGCGTCAGTTGGTAATGAAGGTCGATTAGATTCTGCTCCATCGCTGACTAACCTGAACTCTCTTAAGAATCAGGTTATTTTCATGGCCATTATGTTCATATGTTCAGGATAAATTTACTTGTTCATCAAGTTTGACATGTTCCTCTCACGTTCTCAGGAGGGAGGCATTCCTGCTGATGGTACTGGTGATCAGGTTGGCCCTGAAGTAAATTCACTTGTCAAGGAGTTGTCAAAATCAGGAACTGTTTTGCCGAAGTCAAATGAGTGTCTCCTTCAAAGTGCACCTCCTGGCAGTCCACAACAAAGTGTGAAAAAGAAGCTCCTCAAGCACCCTATTCATAAACTGCATTTTAGTACAAAGTTCTTAAGGATATCTCTACTTCAGGGGATAAGTAAGAAAAATAGAAAGCGGAAACAACGGAGTTCAGACACGCTGAAGCTTCTACAACAACAGTTGGAGAAAAAGGAGATCCCTTCATCTGAGAAGGAGCCCTCGACATCCCAGAACTTGGCTCAGCTATCCAGCCCTGCAAATTCTCAGGAGAAGACTAGCACTTGCTGTTTGAAGGAAGAATCTGCAGGTGTCAATGCTGAAGAAAATGTGTTAGGAGAATTCTCACAAAGAAACAGTCAGAATGGTACAGTCCTCGCAACAGTTGAACAATTGGCAACCAGCACCCTCGCAGAAAATGATAAAAGCGATGCAGCACAGAATGTTATGCCGAAAATTAGCTCTCAGGATTTGAGGAAGGAGGCAGGTGAGAATATATTTTTGGTCTTGAAAAGGCCCCTTTTGGTCGCTTACATTCTTTCCTTGAATATTTTGAGTGTGATCCACTTGAGAAATACTCGTTGGCCTAGAATCTTGATCGAAACTGAGTCGGAATCTACTTCTCGATGGCCTTGGACTGATCCAAATACTTGTATTTGTCTACTGCAGCCTCGGGGTGGAATGATTTAAAACCGCCTCGAAATCGGAATGCGAAACGTGGGGAGATAGTCAACAGCATTGGTTACATAGGAGATGAGTGGTGAGTTGAAAAAAAACCCTCCACAGTTCTTAGTTCTTACATTCAGTCTTTCTCACCCATGGTTGTTGTACGCAGGGACGAAGAATACGATCAAGGTAAGCGGAAGAAGGTTCGAGCTTCGAAAGTGGAATTCGGGGGACCAAATCTTTTCCAACAGGCTGCCCTTGACAAATCAAAGCACGGTAGCAACGGACGGAAAGTAGATGGAAAGTGGATGCGTAAGGAGAAAAGAAGGCAATGAGAAGGATATGCGAAGCTCGATTTGGAAAAATGGGTACGGTCTGCAAACCCATCACTTATTTGTGCTATACGAAGAGAAGCACAAAGAAATGTGTGTTTGTTTATTGTCTCTTCATTTTTGTACTGGAATGGGCACATGCGGAGCCTAGCAGCTAGCTGTATCGCCATGGTTGAGAAGACAAATAGAGAGCGAGCTAAGATGATAATATTAAGAGCTTCTTTAGCTATTCTTTGTGTGAGAGAGAAAATGTATCAACGTTCCTTAATAACAAGAGACAGCATGTTGGTTTTGTTCTGCAGTTTTGCACTTGAATGAACTAAATCGAAGTTTTGCTTTTTATTTTCTCTTCCTAGTCCCAACTCTAGGGCTGCATATGAGCCGAGTCGAGCTGAATTTGTGCTCGGCTCGTTTATTTTTTTTTCTGATTCGAGCTTGGCTCGAGTTCGATTTGAACTTTCGAAATATGTTGAGCAGGTGAAGCAAGTGCATTAAGCCGACGAGTCGAGCCAACTTGGTAACCATAAACGAACATGTTTGTGAACCTGGTTCGACGAGTCAATGAGCCGAGCCGAATACTTTGCGACTCGGGATTGATTTGTTAAGCTTTCGAGCCGGTTTGCGAACAGGTTCCTTTCCAGCAGATTCGAGTTACGAACGCAAATTTTCCGAACCGAACGCCGAGCAAATCATGAACAGTCTTGGCTCGTCTGCAGCCCTAATTACGCAACTCATGCTCTTGATAAGACAAGAATATCAACCCATAACCATTCAGATTACGAAATGAAAATACTTATTAATGAGTAAGGTAGGTAGGCTAAGGACTTAATGCTAATCAATCATCTACATTTTAAACTATGTTTGTATATTATATCCAAGCTGTTGGTCCGCCATATCAACTCAACTGACTAAGCAACGACATGTTCACACTTGAGTCAATCAAAACCCAACTTCTTCCATTGAAATGTGAAAGGACAGACTTGTTTTAGTTTGTTTTTTCAATTTTTTATTGTAAACTCTGGTATCCGATCTACTGACCGACTAATCCAGTCAAAGATGATCCCGGGGTTAAGGTTTTATTCCTCTCCCAACGTTGTTGTGGGGATTGAACCTTGATTCGCCCTTCCATGTGCAGCTCCTGGCACCACTGCACCAACAATTTATTTTTTTAATTGTATAATATTTTGTATCTATATCTACTAGAGTCGCCACCTGGCCGTTGGCCGATGAACTATGTGTTTAATACTTAATATTTTAAATTGGTATGTTTTCAAATAATTATTGAATAGACTTCAATGATTCTAGTCATTGCATCGGTTCAGTTTAGATTTGGATAGTTAAATATATTTTCAGGATAATAAATTTTATAACTCATACTCTTTAATATCGATTTTCAATAATAACCATAATTGAAACGACTTTACCATTTGAGATAAAAAAAGACCAACTATATGAACTTGATGTTGGACATATATAGCTATGAACATCTCTCGCCTTACATCTCCTCTCTTCTTCTCAATATATGAGGTGAGGTGGTTTCGAGCGACATGTTGGGAGGTTTCGAAAAATTTTATAGTCTACTTCGAGTTTAATTTATGTCCACCTAGTTGTTTAATTATAAAAAAAGGTCATATACTTAATGTAAGAATATAGAGTTGATAATGCAAAACAAGAATATAGAGTTGTTTAGTAATTGAGAATTAACTACCCACTTGGACTAGTAATCAAATGGGAAAAGCACTACAAGTGGCAAAGCCCATATGATTAGTCTCATAAGCAGTGGAGAACAAAATGGGAAGCAAAAATAAAAATAAAAAGAGCCATCCAACTTCTTTGATTCCACCAATGGCCATGGGAACATGTGAGTTCATAGTTATGTAGGTGCAAGGGGATGGAGATTGTAAACGAGTTCGCTCAATCATTTAAGGCAATGGATTAACAGTAAAGTTTCCACCTTTACACTTCCTTAACCTTGTAATCAGGAATTAATCAAAGTTAATGGTCTAATGAATCAGAGGCAGAGAATATAAATATTTGAATCTGTGTTATATTTTAGCCATTAGTTTTAATATAATCGCAATGTTTTATAGACATGTAACATTTCACATTGTCACCACCATTTCATATCATTATCATAAACACAAAAAGAAAAGGAGAATAATAAATTCAAGAAACAATCATTTCCTCTAACTAATGGTAAGAAATCAAGAAGAATCATTGAATACCCACCAAGAAAGCACTGTTACAAAGTTCAACAACCTTTCCTCCGCCTTGATTGATATCTTCTTCTTCAATGGGATTCTTCCCTTCTCATTTATGAACTCTCCTCCACCTCTACTCCTCCTCCATAACCTGTCTTCTAGCTTAGCTTAGCTTCTTTCTTCCTTCCTTTCACAGAGATCACCTCTCCTTTTACCCTTCACAGTTTCTAAAATCTCACTACTCTCTCCAGACCCACTTTTTTCATTTTTTGGGTGTGTCTGTCTGTTTGCTATTGTTTCTTCTGTTGGATTCGTCGCAGAAAAAACCCCCCCTTTTCTGCAAGCTCAGACAAGTGATGCTCACGTTCTTCACCATTTGACTCTTCTTTTGTTATCTAAAAATTCTCACCCTTTCCCCCCTTCTTTCTGCCACAATTGCTTCTTCCGAATTCCTGTTTTGTTCCCTTTCATACCCACTACTACCACCAGTCTTTTTATCTCCCTAGTGGAAGAAAGCTTTTTTCTTTTATCTTTTCATCTCTGTAGCTGAGCTAAAGGACTTCCCAAAGGCAAAATGTTGTCAAGTTTGCTTTTTTGTTGAGAATCACTCGACAAAAGGCGCTTTTTAGGGGGTGTTTCAGCTCGCTCAGCTCAGCCTTTCCATTGTATGTGAAAAAAGATAGCACTAGCAGCAGTTTTTTTATAAGCTCTTGATATGGGTTTTGGTTTCTTTACCTCCACCTTGGTTCTCACACTGTGCTTCACGATTTCATCTTGTCAAGAGCCCAATACAGATGAGTATTTCGTTTCTGAGTTCTTTAAGAAGATGGGTTTAACTTCTTCTTCACAGCATTACAGCTTCTCAGGTCCTTTCTGTTCATGGCAAGGTGTGGTTTGCGATGCGGAGAAAGAGCATGTGGTGGGTTTAACTGCTTCTGGTTTAGGCCTTTCTGGCCCAATTCCTGACATCACAATTGGGAAGCTAAGCAAGCTTCAAACTTTGGATCTCGGCAACAACAAAATCACTGCTTTGCCCACAGATATGTGGAGTTTGAACTCTCTCAATAGCCTCAACCTCTCTTCTAATACGATTTCTGGCATTCTTCATAACGATATTAGCAATTTTGTTGTCCTGGAAAAGCTTGATCTGTCTGGAAACAGCTTCAGCGGTGAAATCCCTCCAGCTATTGGATCTTTAACTAGCTTGAGAGTTCTTATGCTTCATGGGAATGATTTTGAAGGGAGGATTCCAGTGGAAATTGTGAAATGCATGTCGTTGATTGTTGTGGATCTCTCTTTGAATAAGCTGAATGGGTCATTACCAGCTGGGTTCGAAGCTGCATTCCCCAAGCTAGAAAGTTTGAGCCTTGCAGGAAACGACATTGATGGAAGAGACTCAGATTTCTCACAGTTGCAGTCTTTGACTTCCCTCAACATTTCAGGGAATTTGTTTCAGGGTTCTGTTTCGGGTCTGTTTTTGAACAAGTTGGAGGTAATTGACCTAAGCAGGAACCAGTTCCAAGGTCACATTTCTCAGGTACAATTCAATTCCAACTTCAGATGGTCTAATTTGGTTCATTTAGACTTGTCAGAGAATCAGTTGAGTGGAGAAATGTTTGGGGATTTCAGTCAAGCTCAGAATCTCAAGTACCTTAATCTTGCATTCAATAGATTTTTTAGGAAGGAATTCCCCAAAGTCGATGGGCTTTGGGGTTTAGAGTATCTCAACTTGTCAAAAGCTAGCCTCATTGGTAACATTCCTCCTGAACTTTCAAAGCTCAGCAATCTCCATACTCTTGATCTTTCCGATAATCATCTTATAGGTGAGATATCTTCTTCATTAACCATGAAAAGCCTCCAAGTTCTTGATGTTTCACATAACAACTTAACTGGCGAAATTCCTTCTCCTGTCCTACAAAAACTGTCATGGATGGAAAGCTTCAACTTCTCTTACAACAACTTCACCTTCTGTGGTTCTGAAATTTCCCCCGAGAATATCCAAACTTGTTTCATTGGCTCTTTAAACAGCTGCCCAATTGCTGCAAACCCGGGCCGGTTGAGAAGGAAAGCTACCAATAGCAAAGGACTAAAGCTTGCACTAGCTTTAACCATTTCAATGGTTGGGTTGCTGGTAGGTTTGTTGTTTTTAGCCTTTGGTTGCAGAAGGAAATCAAGAATGTGGCCAGTAAAGCAAATGTCATCGTACAAAGAAGAACAGAACATTTCAGGGCCTTTCTCATTCCAGACAGATTCAACCACTTGGGTTGCAGATGTTAAGCAGGCAAATTCAGTTGGAGTAGTTATATTCGAGAAACCATTGCTGAACATAACATTTGCAGACCTCTTGGCTGTAACTTCGAATTTCGATCGAGGCACCCTTCTGGCTGAAGGAAAGTTTGGTCCTGTTTATAGCGGATTTCTACCTGGTGCAATCCATGTAGCAGTGAAAGTACTTGTCCATGGTTCTACATTGACAGAGCAAGAAGCTGCTAGAGAGCTAGAGTATCTGGGTCGAATTAAGCACCCTAATCTTGTTCCCTTAACTGGATATTGTTTGGCTGGTGAGCAAAGGATTGCCATTTATGATTACATGGAGAATGGAAACTTGCAGAATCTATTGCATGACTTGCCACTTGGTGTTCAAGCCACAACGGACGACTGGAGCAACGATACATGGGAGAAAGATGATGACAACAATGGTGGGATTCAGAATGTAGGATCTGAAGGTTTACTAACAACATGGGCATTCAGGCACAAGATTGCGCTTGGCACAGCTCGTGCATTGGCATTTCTTCACCATGGATGCTCACCACCTATCATTCACAGGGATGTTAAAGCTAGCAGTGTCTATCTGGACTACAACTTGGAGCCAAGGCTATCTGATTTTGGACTAGCCAAACTCTTTGGAAATGGTTTGGACGAGGAGATAGCTCGCGGATCGCCTGGCTATTGTCCACCGGAGTTTGCTGATCCGGATTATGACCACACACCAACACCAAAGTCTGATGTCTATTGCTATGGTGTCATTCTTTTTGAGCTCGTCACAGGGAAGAAGCCTACTAATGATGAGTATCCTGAAGAAAAAGATGGCGTACTAGTTAGTTGGGTAAGAGGGTTGGTGAGAAAGAACCAAAGTTCAAGAGCTATTGATCCAAAGATTCGCGGCACTGGAACAGATCGTGACATGGTGGAAGCTCTCAAGATTGGATACCTATGCACAGCTGATCTTCCATCAAAACGGCCAAGCATGCAGCAGGTAGTTGGACTTCTTAAAGATATTGAACCAAGAAGTTAGCCATTGATTGGGAACTTGAAAATGCTTGTTTCTTTTTTGTTTTTCTCCTAGTTTTTTTTATGTGTTCTTGTTTCTGGTGTCCATTTGATGGGGATATGTATAGTAGTAGCAGTCCACGAGACACCTGTGCTTGGGGGCAAATTTTCATGCCGTGTATTTTCAAGATCATCACATCCTCATTGGTGGTAACATATTAGTATCTTAACTTAGACACTGAAAAAGTTTCAGTCTTTGAAACCAACCAGCATATTAAATCTACAATGCATTTGTTCATTGATCTGCTTTTTCTTTCTCTCGAATGTTTGAGGTATGATTCTGTGATATCATATGAGATCATAATGGTCTTGAACAGGTCACAAGACCAGAAAAGAAAAGTATAAGTGACAATGGTGAGATTGCTTGGTGAAGGGACTGAGGATATAATAATAATAACCTCTGGCATGTGATGTGCATTATGAGTGATGGTGTGTGAACTTGTGATGTTGTCTTTTGAACAGGCTAATCGTCAGATGCAAATGCATGATGATGATTAGAGAAACCTTTAAAAATTTAATAATTGCAGACAGAAAGGAAAGGGGTGTAAGCTGGCTGAGCAGAAGAAGAAGAAGAAGAAGGAGAAGAATAGAAGAGATTTCTTTTTAATTCTCTGACTTTAAGTCAGCATTTTGTTCTGACACTCAAATGGTGGTAAGCATGATCCTTTTTGGAGTAATGGGAAATTATATAATTGAAAAAAAATGGCCGGCCAAGTCCCATGTTGGTTGGTTGGTTGGTTGGTTGGACTGGGTTGGTTTTGTCATCTGCATGTGCCAATTATTTTGACTAATGCACTCTGACAAAAATCAATTAACTTAATGGAGTTAACCAGAAACATTACTGCTTATGTTAGTGCTGCTTCATGTGTACTAGTAGCTTTGAGTACACTCGAAGATTATGAGTTTGGTCAACATCTCGTCAGCATCCATATAATATTCTGATATCTGATTTATATGGAAATTGGAGTTATGTGGATCGTATATTCACAAATTATCATTTTGTATACTCATATGTCGGATCTACTGAGCTGTGGATCGAACCATTGGTGCTTATTTTTCGTAAACTGTGCTGCCAATATATATTGTATATGGTCGGCCGGGGTTCGCAACAAGGAGAAAAAGAACTTGACGGCATCAAGGTTTAATTTGGGTCCTTGGATAACTCATTTAGAACTTAATAAAGGACTAAATTAAAGGGGTGAACAAGTCATTTTTACAAATTATATATTATTTTTTATTTACATAATGGAAAAGATGTACTTATATCAATGAATTCAGAAATTTTGGGGGAAATGAAAACAATAATGTTGAATGCTCTATAGTTGTAAGTTTGGAGTATTCTTTGATCAAACTTTTGAGTCGTTATTTGTGTCGTTTATTAATCTGTATTTGTATGTATTTTCTTTTACTAATTTATTGTTATAGGGTTGATGATTCTTTATTTGTTCAGCTTTTAATTTGCTGTAAAGTGTATGCTTGTTGCTTTTGGGTTGAATTTTTGTAGGGACTCTTAAAGCGGATGTTGGACATCATTTTTCTACATTTGTGTGTGGCGGTAGATCATCTTGTTGATGGAAGCACTTATTTATCAAAGATTCGTATATCTGTTGACATTAGCTTTTATACTTCGTCTTCAGACAGTGCGCCATTTGACAAACACTCTTGCCAATTGGAGCAATTATCAAGGACTTGACCACCTCCTGACATCCGTTCAATGATTCATCTTCCAATTAGGCACTGCTAAGGTAAATGAAGCCCTCATTTTATAATATTTCTGACTCTTGGATATCTCTCAGGGATATTATCGATAATCCTTATTTTTTGCGTTAGTGCCGGTAATAAATTACAAAACTATCTTTTGCTGCAAAATTCTGTGATTTCAGCATATAAATTTATTCAGTATATTACTAGGGCATCTTAACAATTCCCTTGCACAAACCCATTACAGAAACCTCCTCACTTAGCTGGGCCCCGAGGTTGGGCTCGACTCAATTAGAAATCGGCCTCTTGCATCTCTTAACCCATTCATAAGCCCACTAACTCCTACCAAGGTCCAATCCCTACCGCACGTTGCATCTAACGGTCCACCGATGTTCTAAGCAACCTTGATCGGAATATATATGACGTTAATTCCTCTTTTAAGACTAATTTCATCGAGTAGAGTTTGAATCAAACCAGAGTTTTAACCAGATTAACCGAGAATGAGATGCTACAACTCACCACCTGAAGACGATGGGCACTATCCTTTTGTTTGAGTTTGTCTGATAGTTTCTTTAGAAGACTATGAATGAGTTTATTTTCACTGATATTGCACTCTGTTGAGGTTTTGTCACATTGTATTGACCTATGAACTGAAATTTTTGGGAAAGTTTTGATATGTAACGAGTTTGCCGATATTGATTTATCCGTTAAAATGATGGTGGATGTTTTTTGACTGTCACCACCATCAAAGTAGGTTGTTCTTAATTATAATAGGTTTGTCATTTCTAAGACTTGACGAGCAACTGTTGTAAGCTTGTTCTAAGATGTTAATGGTCGTTGCTTGGCAGCTTATAACACAAACTTGAAAATTTGCTCAATTATCAGGGCCGAATTGAGAGTTATTGTATAATTGAATTCTCAAGATGTGATTCAACTTCTACAAAAAATCGCTAATTTCCGTACGATATTAAATCGGAATTAGTTAATCAAAGTTTATCAATAAAACAACGTAGCGGCTGATTATGCATTTGACTATGATCATAATTTACCTTTTACGGTATATTATATTACTTCGAGTAATTTTATTTTACCTCTATGTTTATTATTTAAGTTATTTAAAATTTTCTATCTGGTTTGATTATGAATAAATTTTGTCATTATTTCTTCCTTCTTTCTTTATCTACCTTGGCCGACTGCGACTATTTCTTCCGTTAATTGTTCCCCCGCGTTGTAGAGGTCAAACACCCTTTGCAGGAAGCTTTCCAGCTAGTAGAAGCACAAACCAATAACCATAATTATAAAATAAAATAATAATACTTTTTACAAAACTGCTGCTGCGCCTCCATTCCTTTGTATCTGGTCAATATCGAATTGTTCTCAATCTTCGAACTTTAAACTTGTTACAATTTTCAGCTTTGAAGGTTTCAAATTTGGCTACTTTTTTCACAGCTCTCTCCCTCTCTTCCGAATCCCTGATATCCCAATCCCAGCAGTTAATCATCAAATTCCTTGGTGGTTGTTTGATCGATCGCTTAGAGTTCTGTTCTAAGCTTAGAGTTCTGCTGCGCCTCTAACTGGAACTTGGATATAACCTCCAGGCACTTTGTTTGGGTGCTTTTTCAGGTTTATCCTCATCGGATAGCTGACAGTTGATAATTAAATACTTTCCGCGGTGGTTTTTGGTGCTGCAAAGGATGAGATTAGGGTTCTGTATCTTCGGGATTGAAGGGGTTTATCGGTTGAGGAAATGCGAAGGATAGTGCACGATTACGATGCAGATTCAGCAGTCAATGGTTCAAGTTAAGATAAGTTTTTGGTTACTTGTGGTCTTCCTGCTATATGTCTCTACTGCCCGGAGCTTCGATCAGGGAGACGGTGCAGAGGGATTACTTCTCGACAGATTGTTTGATCCAGTGACTGAGGAGGTGGATCAGAGCGTGGTAAGCTTAAAACGTGCACACATCTTTTTTTCCCTTTTCTGTTGGATTTACACTATTGGTGATAGCTTCTAGCTGGGCAGACGCTATAGTGTCTCAATTCCCAGCCAAGTATCAGTATACTGTTAACAGTAGTAAATGACTTGTTTCTTCCCACTCATAGACATAGACATTGCGTTGAAGTTGTCTTTAACAGTTTAGCTCAAAGTAGGACGGTAGGACTTTGGGTTGCCTGTTGTATGCTTGAAATCATCCTTTGATAATTGGGCGGAAATGGTGCTATTGAAAGTTTTCGTCTTTTCCCCGCATGTAGAGTATACAAAACTTTCAAGATTTCATTAGTAGCTGGATGTATTGGAAATGTGTCTTTTGCTTGTTGTTTTAGGAGCATCCAACTGATATCAAGAATGTTTTCTATCATCGATGTTTTTTTTTCTCAAGTTTAAGTTCAAGTTCATCTGTTTCAGGCATCACTACTATGGGACAGTTGCAAGCTAGATCTGATTCGTCTGAAAGAAGATGATGAAGATCTCAACTTCCTTATTCCGGAGGAAACATCTGGCCGACCTGCCAAGCTTAATTTGAAGGCCTGGTCATTGTCAAAACAAGACATGCAGTTTTTTAGAGCACCACATCCACGATTGAGACAAACACTTTTAGATTGTATAAGAAGGAATGATCTTTTATCTACTATCTCTGTTGAAGGACGTGGCTCTTCTATGCAATATCTCAAGCATCTCAACTTCTTACTTGTTAGTTCTTCAGTTCCTGCCAGGAAGTTGCTTGAAAGCATTGCAGAGCCACCAACATCTGTTCCATCTCCCGCACCATCCCCACAGTCAGGATCTTCTATCGATGGGAAACTAAGTTCAAGGGAAGTTCATGCAGCAACCTCTTCATCTGGTGAAAGTGAGTCTTCTAAAACTGATGGGGAGCCTGGAGGAAATAGTCAAAAGAAGAAAATTATTATTGCAGTGGTTGTTACTGCTGCAATGACATTCATTTTGGCCGCACTGTTCTTCTTTTTCTGTTCGAAAGTCTTCAGATCGGGATCAGATGCTGGGTTAAATGATGAGAAGCGACTACTTAGCCTAAGCCTAAGTGACTCTGTTAGTATGTACCTTTTCAGATGCTGTTGTTTATTCCCACTATGATTATGTCAATACTCATTTAATTTTCTCTTTTTCAGGCTCTTCACACATGTCTTTTAGTACTTTCAGAGAAGAAAAACTTGGGTCACAATCTCTGAACTCAAACGGGAAGAATTCGTCTATAGATGGCAAAATCGTCTCTGATAATGTTGCTTTTGCCTCAATGGAGGGTATTCGAGGTGCTACTAAATCCTCGCCTGAATTGGTTGATACCTCCATGACGGGTAACGGTTTGCTTCCACCTCCTCCAGGAAGGACGCCTGGTCTACCTCCATTGAAGCCTCCCCCAGGGAGGACAGTTCGTCTTCCACCCGAACCACCTGCTCCACATGGGCCTCCTCCTAGCAAGGCTGCACCTTTACCTCCTGCACCTCCACCTCCAACTACGAAACCTTCGGTCTCGGGATCTACTCTGCCTCCTGGACCTCCCCGTCCACCTCCTCCTACCACACTTGGCCCTCCACCTCCTGCACCTCCCCCAAGGGCTGGTCCAGGTCCTCCTCGAGCACCTCCGCCAATGGCTTCGAAAGTTCCTAAAGCTTCTGATGTGAGGGGTCCTGAGGGAGGTGATAATAAAGCCAAGTTGAAGCCATTTTTCTGGGACAAAGTTCTCGCAAATCCTGATCAGTCGATGGTTTGGCATCAGATTAAATCGGGATCTTTTCAGTGAGTTCACTCTCTTCTGTTTCTTATTCCCTTTTGTCGTTGCAGTACCTCTCATTGGTTCATAATCTTGGGAATGCATCAATCGCTTTTGCAGGTTCAATGAGGAGATGATAGAGACTCTATTTGGTACAGTACCTCAGAAGAGCAAAGTAAACGGGGAAAAAAGCTATTCACAGGAACCTTCTTCACAGTTTATTCAAATTTTGGATCCTAGGAAGGCTCAAAACTTAGCAATTCTACTCCGTGCTCTGAATGTTACAACAGAAGAAGTCTCTGATGCTCTGCTTGAAGGTGATCCTCTTGCAACTAGATTATGTTATGTTTGGCGAAGCAGTGAAGATTTTCTATGTAGTGTTTGTATGATCTGTTTCCCTACCTGGCTATTTGATCTACTCTCCACCACAGAATGTTGATGAGGGAAACATTGATGATTTCTTCTACCTGGCTTATTTTGTCAAGTTTTATTGTGCTTTCATTTTTGTTAACGAGGGCAACTTTTCTTGATCTACCCTCGCTAAATCAGGAAATGAGCTTCCTGCTGAGCTCCTTCAAACTTTGATGAAGATGGCACCTACTTTGGACGAAGAACTGAAACTTAGGCTATTCAGTGGTGAACTTTCACAACTGGGGCCTGCTGAGCGATTCCTTAAAGCATTGGTTGATATACCTTTTGCTTTTCATCGAATGGAAGCACTTTATTTCATGGGCACTCTAGAGGAGGAGATTGCTAGTGTGACTGAGTCCTTCCGAACTTTAGAGGTAATGATTTGATGAGCCTGTAGTTCGTTATCAGTTAGTAACTGTGACTTGGGAACCAAAGACATTCTTGTTGAATTGAAGGGTACTTATGTTGTTACTGCGTATACTTTATGATCCTTAATCAACACTTGAAACGTTTCTCGTGTTGTGTTGATGTTAGTACACCCTGCAATTGATGTCCATGATATGGCCCCCATAAAAGTTTGCAGTTAAAAATGGTTGAATTGTGAAATCTTTCATTTTTAGAAACTAGTCTTTTGTAGCTTGTGACTAATCCGATCTGCATTCTTTATGACTGTATCCTTATTTTTCTATATGTTGATTAACTCTCTACCTACAAGGTAAATCCAAGTGAACATAGTTGGATATAGTTGAACTTTGTAGGAGTCTTTGCAAGAAGATCTGAATTCATTGGAAAAGCCTGGTTTTTCACTGGATGTGGACAAGTACTGGAATTTTACGAAAATGTGTCAGAAAGCATTACGACGCCAGCATATTGCATACATACTGTTAATCTGTGAATGTTTGCATCCGGAACTATGGTGTAACTATTGCTTTGGTTTTACAGGTTGCTAGTAATGAACTGAGGAGTAGCCGGTTGTTCCTAAAGCTTCTAGAAGCGGTCCTGAAAACTGGAAACCGGATGAATGATGGTACATTCCGAGGTGGTGCACAGGCATTCAAGCTTGACACTCTTCTCAAATTATCTGACGTGAAAGGGGTAGATGGCAAGACCACACTGTTGCATTTTGTGGTTCAGGAGATAGTCCGATCCGAAGGAGCGAGGGCTGCCCATGCAAGGAGAGAGAGTAGCAGTTTGTCCAATAATGAGGAGATGTCTCCAGATACAGAAGACTACTACTGTGCACTTGGTCTTGAAGTGGTTTCTCGTTTGAGCAGCGAACTGGAAAATGTGAAGAAAGCAGCTGCTATCGATGCTGACGCCCTGACAGGAACTGTTTCTAGACTTGGTCATTCGCAGCTGAAAACTCGAGACTTTTTGAATAAAACGATGAATGGATCAGAGGATAGCCGGTTTCATGAAGTACTGAAGAGCTTCGTTCAGAGTTCTGAAGGTGAAGTCACGTCATTGCTCCAGGAAGAAAAGAGAATTACAGCGCTGGTAAAGAGAACCGGCGATTACTTCCATGGGAATTCAGGCAGGGACGAAGGGTTACGTTTGTTTATAGTAGTACGGGACTTCTTAATAATGTTAGAGAAGGTGTGCAAAGAGGTAGACGCAGCACAGAAGAAGTCGAGCAAAGCGGTTCAGAAAGAGGGTTCTACTGCTTCATCAAACTCAAACTCCACCATTGCGCAAAGCCAACCTCCGCGGTTGGATCCTCGTTCAAAGCTGATTCCTGCAATTGCAGAGAGGAGACCTCAAAGTTCCGAGAGTTCAGACGACAGTGAGTAAGTTATTCTGCACCTGCAAGGACTCACTTTGGCCTACTTCCTTCTTTTGCTTGCTGCGATGTTGGAAATACACGGAAGTATACTCTGCAGGTCTTCGACTTTTGTATAGTGGAGGAACCAGTCTGGAACTTGGTCGATGTTCATGATTGGGTTTTGGTTTGGGAGATAGCCTGCAGGAGTGCGTATACTGCCTTGTAAGAGGAAACGTTACTTTACTATTTAGGAATTTGTCAAATGTGTGTAAGTAACCTTCGCCCCTCTTTTTATATAGAGTACAAATCTTTTGGAGAACATAGATGAAAGTTGATGTTGTTTTATGAATCCGATCTAGTAGAAATCTAGGGGGAAATTGGCCTTTGGAAACTAGGGGCAAAACAGTCATGTTGTTTTAAATATTTTTTGTTGGACAGAACCAAGCCATCTCTGATCGTCAGACCACCATCTTTGGTCACCGGAAAGTTTCTCGGTGACTAGTCGTACAACTTTCACCAACATGATCACCGTCGTCAGCTTTACATTTTTAAAAAATTTGTTTCGATGACCGGTCGTTTGTACGAATTAGACAAATTTGTATAGGTTTGTAATAACCCGTAAAGAAACTTGTACACATTGTATATGACTGTGAAATGTCAATTTTGCCCCGTATGTTCCGCCGTTAGATCTAGAGTAAGGTTTTTAAATGACCGAGATTAGTTAAGGCTCCGTTTCTCTGACTTGGGATTCGGTCTCGTTTTATTGGATACTCAGATAGCAGGTTTGGATCAAACTGGCAGAATCGCAATAAAATTAGTGCCTCCGAAAATAGGGAATGCTTCTCATAATTTTACGCAGTTCATTCATGTTGGTAGGCAGTAATATTTAGCGGACAGACGGCAATCCGAATTTATAATAATCCATAATCATAATAATCAACCCTAGCAGCTCATCCTTCCTACCCAATCAAATGCATATATTCCTCCAATTGCATCTTCATCTCCTAACGCACATTACAGAAATTCCTCACCCTAAACAAAACAAAGAAAATTCTTGTTCAAATTCAATTTGGAAAGAAGTAGTAGTTAAAAGGAACCTTAAAGGTAAATAATTGAAAGAGATGATCAAGAGAAAGAGCGAACAGCAATTGCGCGGCCCGCAGGCATTGTTCAAGCTAATCAACGGGCAGAAGCGTTTCCAGAGCTTCGTCATCTATTTTCTCCTCTTCGGCTGCGGATTAGCATTCGGCGTCACCGTATGTCTCTACCTCCGTGACATTTCTTACTACTTGCGCCTCTACCAATTCTCAACGCACCCGCCCACTACTCCTCCTAATCCAGAATCACACCTCCTGCTTAATTCAAACCCATCCATCACCACTTCAACAACCGGCACGTCCTCGTCCACGAAAGACGACGATTCCTCGTTGTCGTCGTTTTCGCTGGTGTCCCCGTTGAGGCCTTTCCTGCCGAGTTTCCTAACGCAATCGAGGAAGAGCATGGGAGATGACGACATTGATGATCCTGCGGGGAAGGGGAAACATTGCACGGTGTGCCACACGATGAATGATGAAGAGCTTCTTTGGAGGGCTTCCATGGTTCCTAGGATCTCGTCGTTGCCGTTCAGGAGGGTTCCGAAAGTAGCCTTCATGTTCCTTACCAGAGGGCCGTTGCCTCTGGCGCCCATGTGGGAATTGTTTTTCAGAGGCCATGAGGGACTTTATTCCATTTATGTTCATAACCTTCCCTCGTACAATGATACCGATCCTGTCGACTCCGTCTTCTACGGCCGTCGAATCCCCAGCAAGGTTACGATTAACTTCTTTTTCTTTCTTTGTAACAACTAGCGTTATTGGCATTGAACGGTCCATTCATGACAATTTATACGAAATGTGTGTAATTTAATACATCCTCTATGTTTTGGTTTCTTTTTTATGTGTATAGGAAGTAGGGTGGGGACAACCGTCGATGATCGAAGCAGAGCGCCGGCTGATTGCGAACGCACTCCTTGATTTCGCCAACCAGCGTTTCGTTCTGCTGTCGGAAGCATGCATCCCGATCTTTAACTTCACGACCGTCTATAATTACCTGCTCAAGTCAAGCCACTCATTCGTGGAGGTATACGATCTGCAAGGCCCTGTGGGCAGAGGAAGGTACAATACGTGGATGAAGCCCCAAATTGATATTGAACAGTGGCGCAAAGGATCTCAGTGGTTCGAGATTGACCGCAAGCTGGCGATTGAGATGGTATCTGACCAGACCTACTTCCCAGTCTTCCAGCGTTATTGCACCGGTTTGTGCTATAGTGACGAGCACTATCTCCCGACCTTTGTCTACATCAGGTTAGCGCGTCGCAACTCCAATCGCACGCTGACCTGGACAGATTGGTCGAGAGGAGGGCCCCACCCTAGTAGCTTTGGTGACGTCACCCCACGATTGTTGGAACACATGAGGAACAGCAGTCGTTGTCTTTATAACGGCAGGGAAACCACGTTTTGCTACATGTTTGCGAGAAAATTTAATGCTAACTCGTTGGGCAACTTGTTGAGAGTTGCCCCACGTGTCATGCACTTTTAGGGTTACCGTTGGAAGATTATTTAATTTGTTAACTTCCCATTGTGTCCTCGTCCTGTCCTTAATTTACAAGGTGAAGGGACACACATAGGGATGTTGGAACCCTGCCACTGTGATTGTGCTGGCGCCGATCGGATCCCCACTTCTTGTTGTACAAAAATTGTAGAATGTATATTTCATTGTTCATTTTGTAAATTCATTGGCTCTCCTAGCGTCGACTATGTCTCCCACGGTCCTCCGGGGTTTAGGTTTCCGCAATTTTTCCCTTTTTAATCAAGCCTATGTTCGCACTGGAAGATAGGCTTCGACAAAAACAATCATAAACCAAAGTTTTAGAATGTCGTTTATGGTTACTTGAAGCAGAGTATATCTCCTCATAAACTCCGTTCACGACCTATAATATTGTGCAATAATATTATTAATTTTTGTGGAAAGAAAGTATAGTACAATATTATTGATGAGCTTGTTAGTGGACGACCCTATGCATTTACACCAACTAAGAAGATCGAGAATTATAAATGATGAAATGGAACTAGTGAAAGAAATGAAATGAATTACAAATGAAGAAGACTAGAAATTACTCTTTATTTTCCTTAATTGTTTCTGTCAATCTCAGTAATTCTTTTTTAGTTTATTACTTACTTGAACGGAATTGGGCTGTCTTCTTGCCCCAAGTTTGTGTTCCCCTATATCACCGGCGGTGGTAACATCTTCATCCTCATCACAATCTGCCCAATTTTCACCGTCTCTTTGCATGCACTGTTGATAGTACCGGACGGCCACAAACATCATAAACACTGCCCAAAATAAAAACACCAGACATAAAATTTGTTACAGGTTCGATCCATTCGATTTTGACTACATATTGATCCCTGTGAACGTTCACTCGCTCATGAAATCAAGTAAATAGTAACCACATTTGCATGCTAGTATGCTCACCGGCCCAAACTCTAGCGACGATTGACGACAAGTTCCAAACCAAGGTGAAGGCGCCCAATGCCACAGCCTTTTTGTGCGCACACTTGTCCCACGCGTCGTGAAATCGTTGAATCCAGAATTTGGCTACATTGGATGATTATATTATTATTGCAAAGAACAGCAATCAATCATCCTCGAGCTAGCTAGCATCGTTGCATTAGTGCTGGATTAAGTTGCAGAAAGAAACTTTATACCAAGGCAGCATGCATGATATGTAACAAAATGGGACACCACTAGCTAAATGTTAGGGAGATAGTGACAAATTGGTCCACAAAAAACAACCTTTTGGGGTCACCTACCAAATTGGGGAAACCTGGATCCAATGTAACGTGAACTTTAGTCAACACCTTATACTAATAATAACCAGTTGATAAATCCAGTAAGGATTCCCTCATGATGATGCTATGAAATACCTCATACTATATTTCCTGCTAATTATTAATTAAGCGTCAGCTGATTATTACTACAAGTAATGTTCGTCTATGGTATAGAAAAATTAAATAAAGATGACAATGGGAGTAAAATTAAATTAAGATTATTGAGGAAAACTGTAGTTTTACCGCAGGAGGTTAACTGGGTGGAGTAGGAAGAGCAGACTTTTGGCAGTATGAAAACTCCGATAAATCCTGTGGGGGTTCAATCATCATACAGACAAGTGTTAGGAGGATACAGTAATTAAAAGTCGTGTCATTACTCATTAAAATAAGGTCCACTACTTTCTGATTGTTTCATGTTTAGTACCCACCAATAAAGTCCCATTATTTTTGGTGTATGTGCAGTTAACTTAAACAATTGACTCTGGAGTTGATTCAAATTACTATGGATGAAACCATGCGAGGATGTTGATTCTACTGCACTTGAGTGGGTGATTTATAAGTGATTTTATGTGAAATTATTATAAAGCAGGGAAAACAAAGAAAAACTAAAATGAATGGAGAAGTAAAGAGGGGGGAAATTACCCAATTTGGCCATCTTCCAAATGGTGATGTAGCCGCCACACCTGGCAAGAACGAACATCAGCACTGCCAACTGCCCCCACCGACACCCCCCAAAAGAAAACAACAATTACACTTTTATTTCTCTCTTTCTTGCTTGCAGTAGTTGCAGACTTGCAGGATAAGAAAAAGTAATTAAATTTTTATTTACCTTCATAGTGGTGGAAGGATCGCCATTGAAGAGGGCTTTGATTTTGAGGAGACATTCATTGAGGTATGGCAGAACTAACTTCACCAACCCAATTGCCTCTCCTTCACCAACCACATACCTCCCCTTTCCATCTTCTTCTCCCTCATCCTCCACAGCCCCTCTATACACAAGACTTCTGTAGAGGAATATTGCAGCGAGGTAAACCAGACCCAGGTACGACATCACAGAAATGAAGCTGTGTACAAACAACACAAACGTTCTCATTCCATTTATTTAAAATAACAGAGGTGGTACGTTGAAAAAATAATCAATCAAAGACCTGATGCTGAGATCCTGAGTATAGGAAGACGAGATAATGACGAATGTTCCCATTCCAAAAACGAACGCAGATCTCGATACGTCTCTCCACATCACCAAATCCACTGCCCCATAAAACAAACGGACACGGCCAAATTTAGCATGAGGACATTATTATTCATCAAGGAACAAATTTCTCATTTTGGGATCTTACCCAGATTCTGGAGCTTGCTCTGTTTTCCTCCTCCGTAATTCCTTGATGGACCTGGATCTGGAGTACTGGGTTTTCTAAAGTTTTGGTAAACTGATGCTCTTCTAATCACCGGTGGTGGGGGTTGTTTCCTCACCGTGGAAGCTACTGGCAGTGGAGCTCTGTTTTCAAACTGATGAACTAATTTCTTCGGCTTCACCTGATCTGGAGAATTTATCGGTTCTACTACTTCCTCTTCTGGCTTTTCCGTATTCGTGTACGTAATATCAATTGTCTTCTTCTCAGTTTCCTCTTCCATCTTCCCCACTTCTTCTTCTTCTTCTTCTTCTTCTTCTTCTTCACCATGATTTTCATCAAAAGTAGTAGAAACTACCTTCTCTTCTTCACAAACGCCAAACTCCTTACAAGTAGTATCCGCCGATTCAGACGAGTTGATCTTCTTCTCAATTTCAGAGACGGATTCACCTAATTCTTTCCCAACGTCAGATTCGCCGGATCTCGACTTTCCAACGTCAATCGAAGGAGAAATTCCTCCACCACAATCAGATCTCCCCTTCTTACTGATCTGAGCAGGACTCCTCACAATTCCGTCGCTACCAATACCCATATCAGATCTGACTTTCCTCCCCTGAATTGGGCTCTTCTTAATTCCATCAACCGACGACACACCAGCAATCTGAATTGTGCCATCGAAGCTTTCCGACTTCCACGTCTTCCTCTTCCCGCTGCTCGCCACAGTTCCGGCAGTTAAGTTCCTCAGCGTCTGCCTCCTGGCCCCGCCACTGGCAGCAGGTGAAGTCGGCGATTGTTGATCGGTTGGTACTTCACCATTGAAGACCTTGATCCCACCTTTGAATTCGTCGACCTTCATCCTGCTCTCCCACACTGATCCGGCTCTGTTGTTGACCCCAGCTCTTACTCGTCTCCTTCCGTTCGCCTGATCCATTAATTATTAATTTTGTAGATTCCTGATGTTTTGCAGTGTCTGCCTTGAGGGAGTAGTAATATTATAATGGATGGATAATGAAGAGGGGGAGAGGTTCGAGAGCGGAAGAAATGGCGGTGGTTGGTTGGTGATAGTAGTAGTAGTACTAGTACTGGTAAAATGGAACGGATTTGTAATTTGGAATAGGAAGAGAAGAAGAAGAGGATGGATGATGGGTCGGGTACGAGTTCGGGTGGGTGGGTGGGCGGGTGACCCGATACGGTATGTCTGTTTCTTGTTTTCTATATTCGTTTATTTTACTCTTTTTTCTCCTTCTTTTGGCTTTTTGCATCTTTTTGTCAATTCACAAGCAAAAAAGTTATAACGGGCAACACAAACACATTAGTGTTTTCATTATGGGCTAGTATTCCCTCATTTTCGAATTACGCTTAATTAATTATTAATTTTCTTTTTTCGATAAACATTTTTCATTTTATTCACCTAATTATGCAGAGCGTTCAAATTGGGCAAACTCCACCCAAAAAGTGCCAGTACAAAATCTTTCCACCCTCATAGACACAAAAACATACCCAAAACAGAGGACCTATCAAAACCCATTATCTATTGCTATATATACGAGTATCTTTGTAGGTTTTTCTAACAATGTTAAGAGCAGAGTTGGATTCTTCATTAACATTCCTTCTACATCGTTCATACCAGTCAGAGCTGAAAATGGCTCTCCATAAAAATCGAAAATTGCAGGAGGTCTGAGAGGGACTCGAGAAACTCTTCACAATGGTTGCAATCTCATCCTGTCAATTCTTATACTTCGGATAGCTTCCTCCCAAACAAAACCTCTTAATCCCTTGAATAAACTCGCAGTCAACAAACATGTGATTAATGTCATCAATTCCATTATCACAGAGGAAGGCAAGAGATATCCATTATCAAACCCCAAGTAGCCATTTCGATCGAGTAATAAGACGATCTTTAATTGCCGGCCAGATTATGAAAGAGGGCTTGTTAATCCTGGGGGCTCGCCATACAATCTGAAACCAATCAACATACATAGACTTTTTTCTAATCGAGTCCCACACAATCAGAGATAGAAAACTTCAACATAGGTTTATCACACCACATAGAGGTCTGATCATGAGAAAAAGAGATGATGCAAATTGCCTTATATCAAGCCATCAAAATACGTCTCCACACCCAAAAATGGTATGAAGCCCCGATGCAATTAAAAAACGAGCTTATCTTGAGCCTATACTCCATCACCCACGCTATCCATAACGACTCTGTTTTCATAAAGATGTTCTAGACATGACGACCAATGCAAGCAAGGTTCCAATCACATAAATTCTTCACTCCAAGACCCCTTCTCTCAAAGAAAAGGTGACATTCTTCCAAACGACCTTGGCTTTTTTCATAACCCCTTTTCTAACATTCCAAAGGAAATCATTGCAAATCCTTTCTATAACTCTTATAAATGACTTAGGAAGGAGGATAATTGACATCCAATACTAACTTATTGAATTCAGAACATACTTAATTAGCTAAAATCTACCATCATAGCTAAGAGTTAATTTTTCAAAGTTAAATCGCCCTAATTACGCTTATTGCCCCATAGTGCGACTCAACAGCACCACACAAGGGGCAATTGATGTGTCCAAGCCCTACGACATGCTCCTAGACAGTCAGTAAGACTTGACACGACCCATTTTTAGAAAGTCACAACATTCGAACATGACAGGCCGACCGACTTGAATAATCGGAGCTTGACATGTCGGCTTGTCACTGTGGTGGGACAGGTCCGCCCACACTTCAATAAGACTTCGACCATTCCCATCAAGGGATGGGCACACGCCATCTCGGAAGCCAAGTACTTGCCCGCCCACACTATTGCAAGCCTAGGCAATCCTTGAATGTCCATCATCAACGATCTAGATACGACATCCACCCATTCTCCACTCACATGACAACACATGAAAGTCAGAACCATGTCACCATGACCCTACAAAAGGCTCATCAACCTCTTCATTTTTAAGACAATATATAACTTTCAACTACTTCTCCATACCTTATATACGTTGAAGTTACACCCCATCAAGGAGTCTACACTACTCATGCAAGTTGAAGTATGACCGAATATATATACCTTGCCCTCAAAGGAGCTATGTTCGCTTCTGTCACCTCTCATAAACAATATGTACGCTTATACCCTTGATTCACCCTCTTACTACATATTTTTGTCGGCCTTGTGAGGAACCATCCGCCGGTGACTCATACGGCGCATAAATTAGTATACCATCTAAATAATTAAGTTATACATAGATAATTAGTTATACAAAATATCTACCATTAATCATACGAGTCTAGAAAATAGCCAACCCACTTACGTAGATGGTTCGAGTTATACCGAAACATCAAAGCTTACTTTTTTCATTCACCTTAATCCTAAAATCATGTCGTACTAAAAAGTGGATTGCTAGATCTATAACAAACCCAAATAAAACTGTAAAAGTAATCGATGAACGTGACATGAATTAAGCCCTTATTATAAGTGTAAAAAGTTAGCAAAATGAGACATCTTTGTGCCTAAGATCTGGTGAAAATCCGTTGGAGTTGAATGATTAGGGTTGGTGATTATAACTTTTATGATATTTTAACCCATTTTATGTTTTTAATATTCACGAGGATGCCTTTATTCCCTTACTTTCAATACTAATTCTTAGGGAATGGAGATGGAAGGGAAGTCCTCATCTCAAAGTCATTGCCTTCACATGTAATGCAAATGTAGATACATATTTTTAGTAAAACTTTTTCTCCTTTTCCTGGTTTATCTTTTAGTAAATAAATAAATAAAATTAGCATTCGCAGCCCGTAGCGATTTCATTCTCGAACCAAAGAGGCTTGTTAGAAATCGAACAAAAAAATAAAATTATCGATCTGAATGAACAGTAGATCATATCGTTCTCTTTAAAACGTCACGACAAACTACCAGTTCTCTAAAGAGTTCTCTAAAGAATATTTTTAGTTTGTCTCTTTCCTCAATTTCGTCTCTAACCCTTCTCTGTTATTTATGTATTCTCAAACAAAATTAGGGAATTCTTTAATAATTTATTTTATGTTTAACGTAAATCTTTAAAGATATTTTAACAATAATCTCTCGATGTTATCAAAATCAATCCAATCAACGAGTTAATACGCGGTCTCAAACCTAACCGGATATAATATCGAAACATTTTCAATTATTCACTTAATGATTTTGGGTCTCATATCACTCAGGCGATGCTGTATGGATAATAGAGGGATGAAAAAAAGAATACCCTTCCATAAAGCATACAGTGAGTACAGTGAGGTCTATATAATATAGAGTTTATATAACATGTACAACAACTACACCAAGCCAGTTACACCTATTGGTTATTTAGTTGACAAAATTGTTAAGGGAGACGAGACCACCTTCTTCTTCCCCTATAACCCTCTTTCTTCCTTCCTTCTTAACAAGAGTAAGTAAAACATGTATGAGAGGTTAATACTAATTACCACCTCCATTTCAACTGCAAAAATCACCATTCTAGAGAGATTACCTCCTCCTAGCGTCACAGAGCTGCAAGGTTGGAACCTTCACGCTAAATAGCGATCCGGTTTCACCACCCAGGTTCCCATGTTCGTCCCCCCCATCTTCATCCGACGTTCATGAGGTTCAGGTCCTGCTGATTTCAGGGCTTCTGAGGTTTGTCTGTGGTCGATAGATGTTGTCACTTGACACTACTGGTTTGAACCGGAGTTTGCATCAAGGACGTATCTACCTTCTTGTTCTTTTCATTCTCAGCTGCTTTCTTGAGCTCAATTTCGAGCCGCTTGCAGTTCTCGTTGTGAGCTTTGTTGAATAATCTCACAAAGTTTAGCAGCGTCGAACAAACTGCAATATATTGTGATGTCGGTATGTAACTGTGGACTTGTGGTTATATGAAACGAAACAGAAAATGATTCAGCTATATACCTTGTTCAAAAGGGCAACGGGCTGGATCTTCGCCAAAGTAAAGAATCAATGCATCTACATTTCTACCCTGCATCAATCCAAAGCCAGAGGTTTTTACTTTTTAGGGCAATCTTACACTCTTAATGCTACTAAACTATGATATTATAAGGTAAAGAAGGGTGATGACTTACCACTCCCGAATACAATGACGCCAGAGACCTCACTTCGGCTTCAGCAAATCGAAGGAACTCCTTAAGCGTCTGAACGAACAAAACAGTGATCGAGATTAGCCATGCAGGCATTATAAACTCTCAAGTGCAGTCTTATATTGTCCACACTGGACAAGTTTTTACCTTGCAGAAGTGTTCTGAAATGCCACCATCATTCTCCGACGAAGATAGCTCTTGCATGACCTTCTCTAATCCTTTGCTTATTGCCTGCATTTCCTCAGCCAAGAACTTCAATTGCACCTAAATTGGGAAACCAACATTCAATTAAGAGAGGCCAACAGTTCCTGACCTTTGCTATTACAATTATAAAATGGTCAACCGTGATACCCTGGATGCAGATTCCAAACTGGTCAAATCTTTCGAAAAATCTAGAAGCTCCGGTAGTTTGTCAGCAAGCACCTGCACAGAGTAAGTAGGAGGAAATCAAGTTCCTGATCATAGTCCTGACGTTTGAAGCTTCTGGCAGAAAACAATCTAAAACAAAAACACCTCACTTTACCTTGCAAAGATAGTGCATGAGGGTCATTTTATTATTCTTCGCCCGAGTATCGGTCAGTTTTAAGAGGCTATCCAACCTAAAACCAATTGCAGCACCTAAAAGCAAATGGAAAAACGAATGGAAACAGTTTCGGGACAAGAAGATTGAACAGTGTATAATTAGTATTCAGCACACATCTCCCACCGAGTAGACAAGAGTCAAGGTATAATGACGGTTCTTGCAAAATGATATAAAACAGACTTACCCCTTGCAGTTCCTTGGTTCAAAGCATTTCCTAGAGAGAGAATAGTCTGCATTATTCTCTTCAACTTTCCAGAATTCCTGATCTGATGACAGCAATTTTAAGACCAGGACAAGTGTAGGTTAACCAAAAGAAGTAATCACTGCCAAGAGACCAATACAGTAACTTGCCTGTTCTGCAGCAGAGTTGACCGTTTGTAGGCTATTTCTGAGATCAGAGACCTAAAATGAAAATAGGAAAGTTGAGTGTAAACTGTTTGAAACATCCGAAGTTGGAAATGCAATCCTTCTCCTTACCTGCGAACGAAACTGCATTTTAAAGGCAAAAACTCTGAGCTTTGCTTCTATTCTTGGAACTTTCATCAACTCTAAGAAAAACTGCAGAAAGGATCAAATTTCATGTCAACGATGCGACTCTGACTATACATAAAATGAAAAATCAGCTCAAGGAGAAACGCAACCAAAAATTCAATAATAAAAAAAGAGTATAACAGACATGTTCACATTTCCCCAACTTTTCCTTGTCTCCAGTATAGCCCTGAAAACATTAACGTACATGCGATTACAAGTGAATACTGATAAGAATGTTAGTGATGCTGCATTCGGTGAACCATAGACAATAAGATGCGAGGACAGTGTAAGGATTAGGGAAGAATACAACTATGTTGACAATGATTCACCTTAAGGAGTTCCATCTCTTCTTTTGTTGGACAAAACTTGATCAGATTTTCTACTTGATCTATATCTAAAGCTGAATCTTCCAGAGCAAGCACATAACCCTGTCAGAGAATAGAACATGTGAAATGAGAAACAGACGACAAATGATCAGTAATATCTTCAACAAAACTATAAGGAAGCTGATACTTTCATGAGAACGAGTCGCATATATGGTACCTAAGCTGCTGAATGACAGTCTGCTAGTTTCTGATTATGCGTGTGTGTTGGAGGGGTTGACTCCTAGTCTAAAATGGAAATTAAAGGTGGTTCTCAGAAGTTAGACTCACTGTTAACTCGTTCAATGGAATCTTCACTTTGGAAAGCATGATTTCGCAGTTGTACGCTCTCCTGTGGTCAATCTGTGGTGAAATGGCAGAAAAAAAATTCAAGACAAAAACTTGCAATTACTAACAGCAACCAGAGAACTATATTTATTGATGTACCAGCTGAACTATTTCGGACTTAGGTGCACGTGGACCCGATGCATTGGATTTTCCTCCGCGATTTGGATTTGGTGCTGCTGCACCAAAAAGACTCTCAAGCTCTGACATATCGATCTCTGGAGCCCTTGGAGAGAGGAACGTGATAGAAAAATTAGACTACATATATATCAAGAAACGTCCAATTCTACACTATAGAAACCACGGCTTACTTGGAGGCTTCTCCTGATTTTTGTGTCTCAGCCCACAAGCTGCCTTGTACGGCTCTTGTCAACTTTAACCAATGCAATGGTTTCAATTTTTTCTGATTGCTCATTAGAGTACGAGACAACCGTCCCTTGCTCCCAAGGGCAGCACTCATTGGTGGAGCAGGAGATGGTGGTACAGTGGAAGGAGGTCCATTACCAGAAGGGGGCGGAGGAGGTGGAGCAGCGGTAGGAGGAGGAGGTGCTGAAGAACGCAGAGGAGGAGGTGGTGGAGGAGGAGCAGAAGGTGCAGAGGAATGAGGAGCAGGAGGCGGTGGCGGGGGAGATGGAACAGAAGTAGGAATGTGTCGAGAAGGAATCGGAGGAGGAGGAGGTGGAGGTAGTGGAGGTGCAAGAATTGAAGGATGAGAATGCGATGAACCAATAGGGGGAGATGGAGGTGGAGGTGGAGAGGCTGACGAAGGTACAGAAAGGGCAGGAGGGGGCTGTGCAGGGTGTGGAGCAGAGGTTCTCTGGACATTGTTTGATGACAATGCAGGAGGGGGAGGAGGAGGAGGGAGAGGTGGTGGAGGTGGAGCAACAGGTTGGGGATTTACAACACTTGTGGCACGCCCTGGAAATTGAGGAGGTGGAGGTGGAGGAGGAGGAGGTTTGACTCTAACAGCAGCACATTCTTTCGAAGTCAATGGAGGCGTTGGTGGTGAAGGAGGAGCAAAAGTGAACTGTGGAGTTGAAAGAGTCTTGGGGGCAGCACCGTTGGGTGCTGAAAACTGTGCACATAAGAGTAGCTTCTCAGCAGCAGAAGCCATAGCAGGTTGTAGTTGAGGTGTTGATGTATCACAAGTATTTTTGGTGTCAGCATTAGATTGACTTGGAACTTTAATGTTTCTTTCAGAGTCTTGGTACTCAGAACCAACCAACCCAGTAGGCGTTAATGAATTTGGTGAGTCCAGGTGCCCAAGACTTTGTGCCAGTGAGTTCTTTAGGATCCTCTGGAGTGATGTGTGGTCTCGTAACAAGTCTTTAATGGTGAGATCCACAGGTGTTTGGAGCGTCTCTTGGCTGATGCTATCAGATTCAACTTTAGGACTATTTTCAAGACTTTGCTGCTCATCCCGGAGAAATCTAAAACGTGGAGATATTTCTGGTGAGTATAGACTTTCAGTATTTTCCCATGAGAGTAGTGAGTTCCTTAATAACCTTTCTGAAATCAATCTCTTCTTTCTGTCACTATGGGATCCTGGACTAGCTTCTGGATTTTGAGGACTTTGTTCTGCACTGTGTCCCAACTCCATGTCCTGCATTTGCTGAAGCATATTTAAAGCTGCATCTGCATCCGGAGCTGACCAGTCCACGTTGCTGAAGATTTCATGAACTTTAGCGAAAGCTTCAATCGGCAGGCCATCTTTCTCCTCCAGGATGGAAAAATCCATCGGAATGACCGTAGCATGGGCATCAACCTCCGAGAAAATAATCTGCAAGCATGAAAATTGTTTAGATCATGAAAGAAAACATCGTCCACATGTATATAGTTCTAGTGAAGTACGGTTGAGAACTGTACCTCTGCTCTGAATTCCTTTGGGAATAGAACTTTAGCATCCCATAATATGTCAATTTCATCTCGATTGAGTATCAAGATGTTTGACCTGATGAAAGCTGTATTGAACACTACCCGAAACATCATTTCCTCAGATTCCATTTCATCCCGTATGCTGACACATTCAAGCACAACATCACCTTGGATGGCACAACGGATATCGATTTTTACTAATTCACATTCTGTCTGCACGGAAAGCATTGATTCAGCTACAGACATTCATATTTTCATAGAAGGTAAATGAACTCACAAGTTGCTAACAAAAGGCAATATTTCACAACATATTCAAAAAGGTATGCTACGAATATAGAAAACATTTCACAGATTGATAAATCAAATTGGCAAGGGAAAGTTATGGGATAATCAAATTTGATCAATCAACAGAATTGAGAGCTAGGACTTTCACCTGCTTATAAGCCCTGAAGGTTTTGTTTTTCTTCGGAGTGGAGTACAAGAACTTTGGTGTTCTATCTGTAGCAAGAAAAGGATCCTGCCCATATATACGAAATACAGGACGGCACCCACCCTCACCATCAAAATTCGGAATGAATCTCATAATGATACAGTCCAAGTTGAGAGCTCTGTCAAGTGGAGGCCACTCTGTAGCCACGTTTCTTCTCGAAACATAGTGCAGATACCGCAGCTGAGAAGGAATCGGGTTTAGAGGACACAACAACTGCAAGAGGTCACAATGCGCCTGTCTATAGATCATATCCAATGTCTTCTGTTCTCCAGCGTATTGCTTCCTGTATATCAGCAATGCAGCCAGCATAAAGGCAAGAACTGGCCAACCGCCCCTTTCACAATGCATCAGCAACAAATTTTGTTGCCCAAGTGAAAGCCAACTTTCACCAGATCTTAGAAAATGGTGAACGACCTCCATTGTGAGCAAAGGGCAACCTTCATAGTGCCGAGGATACTCCATGATCGTCATGTCGTAATCCGACAAAAAATCAGCAATCTGACTTTGTGTCTCTCCTTCACGGAAATTGAATGCTAGATATGAAGCATCAGGGAAGTGTTCTTTCAGCTGACTCACAATTCCACCTATATATCCTTTGTAATCTTTCTCTTGCCATGAATCCATAGTAAAACAGCAGTCGAAAACTGTGAATTTGTTCAGAAAACCAATCATTTGTCAGAAAGAATGAATGAGAGACGGTAATTGCAGCTTGTACAAAAAGGGAAGAGACCCCATCCTAGTTAGACCGTACAAGGCAATTTTCCCTCCAATTAACCCTCCTCCCACTTCTTCTAAAAGTATTTTGTACTCGAGAGTTTTCAGAGAACTTCACTACCTAGGTTCCTTCATTCACACGAAACAGATTACTGAAGGTAATAACAGGACAAAAGGCAGTTGGTTGTAGAGCTCTTAATTAAAACAAAGGAGCGTTCCTGTAAGGAATAACCAATGCAACAGTCAAGCTTCCAACACTGTCTCTAAACTTCCTGGCAATCAAAACAAGAACCCTAGAGTCCAATGAAGAAAATTCCAATTTTGTACAGCGCACAAGAGTACAAGAATTATCCAGTATTTTCAAACAATACCACCAAGAACGGTTCAAACTTTGTATTTGCCCCAGCTACTAAACTAGCAGAAGAAGCAAAGAAAGAGAAATGAAGGGAATAAAAAGGGAAATACCCACCATAGACGCGCTCGCAGATCTCAAGCAGGCCATCAGGAGGCTTCCTATAGAAAAGTTTGCGAAACAATGCCATCTGAGACAACCCTCGAAAGAACTTGCCCTTCTTCTTCTTCTTCTTCTTCTTCTTCTTCTTCTTGTTTCTCACCTTGAGGACCAAAAACTCAAAACTGAATTGTTATTGTTACAGGCAAAGGGGTTAGTTGGGTGAATCCAAAAACTTAGCTTTCGAGTCAAGGGACAAAAAGGGAGATTCGTGGGGAGATGAATGGAATGGAATGGAAAAGAGGGGTTTGTACTTTGCTGCCTTTTGTGTCCTTGGGAGTGTGAAATGATTACTTGTTTTAACGACACTGAAACGAAGAGAGCAAAAGGAGGAGGAGATTTCTCGATTAGGGCCGGAAATTGGGGTCGTCGTAACGAAAAGGCGATTGCTTTGCTTTCTCCCTGTATTGCATCAGCTTCCAGCTCCAGGGCTTTGGTGGAAATGCCACCTCTTTTCATAGTTGCTGAAGTGGCGGCGTATGCCTCAGCCAGGTGGTTCCTTCTTGTTTGTCGTTTTGTTGTATGATTTACGTATACGAATACGACCAGGATTGTGATCGTATTGTAACGTGTAATCATGTACTTAAATGTTATTGGCTGATTGCCACACCACACTAGATTTTGGTAAAACCGTAAATATCAGTTGTGTTTTTCTTTTCATTTTGACATGTCAGCATTTCAGCTTATTTTTAGTCCGACATCCAAATTTGATTAAATTTCTATCTTGTTCTTCTTGTATTGGGTATATGCTTATGCATGTACTTGCGGTATAAAAAGATTGGAATTTCAATAATAACGGGTGAACTAACTTACATATATTTAACAATATCTCTTAGTCATATTTAACTACCTAATTTTGAGTTTTATATTATTTTATTTTTCTCATTCGATTTAATCATTTTTCGATAATCAGTACCAACATAGAATATACTAAAAACCTATGCGATAAATCCTCATATTTGGCAATAATTTAAATTGGGAGGTAATCATTTAAATTGGATATGCATAGCTGTGGTTAATCTCGAGCTGAATGACAACTCATGCAACAATTTGATCATTACACCATGGCAATTGAATATTCTTTTTAGAGTGGTATGCTATTTATTTTTTAGTTTCAGCTTGCTAGCTTTGTCTAAAAGACCCCATCAAATTCAATATCATCAAGGTTTAAGTCAACTATTTACTTACGGATTAAGGGGTTTATTTTAATTTTAGTCTTAATTTTAATTCTCCACTTATTTATTCATCTAATAAAAAATTAGGATTCAAACTCAGAACCACCGAATATTCATATATACTAACCAGTAGCTTTAACCTTTATAAGCATTTGTATTTTCACTCAATTTTATTAATGTTAGGCTTGGATCGAACGATGCTAGTAGAATATTTAAATTAATTGTGTTATGTGTTATATTTGGAAATACAATATTCGAATCCAACTATATTCCACGTAGGTATAATTTGTAACGAGAGTTTTGCTTGGGTCGAGTGGCTTTCCAGAATCCAAAATTTTAAAATGGAAGTAATGGAAGTAAGGCAAGTCCGGGTTTATATCCGGGTTTACCTGGCCCAATCCGGAAGGGTGATACGGACTTCGAGCTATCCGGTAGTCTAAGTGGGCCGGGCTAGGGTGGGAAGATATGTGTATTGGACTGCTCGAAACCCGGTCAACCAGGCTAGGTGTAGCCCGACCCGGACCAGCCCTAGCTCAAGGGACTCCTGGGGGTTGTTTCTTTTCCATCCACAGATTGAAATTGGACAGATTTCAGACCCACCGTACTCCATTCCCTCCGTCCCGCTGGGCTCTGTCCCTCCCATGAGCAGATAAAGAGAAGAAACACAGTTAAACCCTGATAGTTTCCGTATTCAAATTTCCAGACTCGTCAATAAAGGTTGTTGCTTTCGCTGGGTTCTTTACGCTGGCACTTAAAGTATTCAAATTTCGACCAATTGCCAGCTACAATGGCTTGTAGGATTTCTGCTGACTCCGTCTTTCTCCTCTTGGTATTGCCCTACTCGTCCTCTCTCAATGCAAATTATAGGTTATTTTTTTGTTTCTAATGTTGAAGTCGTCGCTTATTTTGGTTTGGATGGGCAGGGAGCTAATACGCGGCCAACCAGGAGCCAGAAGCTTGCAGCTCATTCTTCTACCAGTTAATAACCAATCTATATCTTTGTTGTTTCTTCAATTCGTCTATTATTCAAAGCTCTTATCGCATTAACGTTTATTTCTGTCTCCTGAATGCTGTGATGAGGTTTCATGTTGCTCTATGAGACATAGCTTATGTTGGCAGCTGAAAGTAGGAATTTGCAATGCAAAATGGATTAGGGGCAACAAAACAGTAAATTGAATTTTAGGAGAAGGTTGTGAATCTTTCTCTAACAATTTGGAAAAAAAACCTTGTTTCAGTTTCCTCGTTCTGCCTTGTAGATATCGAAGAGGATGATCCCCTGATAAGGAAGGATGTGCAGTTCTGCTACATTACTGAACATTAATTTTTGTAGATTTTCAAGCGTTTAGATGCGCCGTGCCAATGGTATAAAAGCTGGAGTAGAAAACAAGACTAACTCTTATGATTTAAGTTCTGTAAGTCGGATCAATAGTTTGTGTCTCTACCATCCTTAAAAATCGCGAGGAAGATATATGTTAAAGTGTGAGTTGGTACATTACTCTCATAGCATAGTCATTTAGAAAATATGTCCGCTTATTACTGCAAATAAGAAAACGCAAGTTGATTACTAGCTTATAATATTAAATTTTGCTAGACAGGCTTCAATGGTTTCACATGGAACCCACTTGTCTTTGCGGAATCTAAACAGAATAAGCGTTTAGTTCATCTGAGGAGGACTAGAAATGTACAAGCTGTGGCTATTCCGATTGTATCACCAGCTGACGATTCAGAGTACAGGAAACAGCTGGCAGAAAGCTATGGCTTCAAGCAAATTGGAGAAGACCTTCCAGAAGATGTTACACTAAAGCAAGTCATTGATACCCTCCCAAAAGAGGTAAGGTTTATAAGCTATACAACCATATGGGGTTTAATTGTTATGTTTATAGACAGCTTTCTTACGATTCTCTTTACTTCTTCTTCTTCTTCTAAGGTGTTTGAGATCGATGATGCAAAAGCATGGAAATCAGTTTTGATTTCAGCAACTTCATATGCATTGGGCCTCTGGATGATTTCCAAGGCTCCTTGGTACCTACTTCCCCTTGCTTGGGCATGGACAGGGACTGCAGTTACTGGGGTAAGTTCTCAAAGTCATTTTGTTTGATAATTTATGATTCTTAGAAGTCATTTCTCATCTTTTCTTTTGTTCTTTTGTTCTTTTCTTCAGTTCTTTGTCATAGGTCATGATTGCGCTCACAAGTCATTTGCAAGGAACAAAATGGTGGAAGACATTGTGGGAACTCTTGCCTTTCTACCATTAATATATCCGTACGAGCCATGGAGGTTCAAGCATGACAGGCATCATGCAAAGACAAACATGTGAGCGTGATGTTTCAGATTACTTGTTTATCACTGGAAGCTATCTTTGTCCAGTTTCCATTGTCTTTGTCAACTTGCATTTACTTTGGCTTTTGAATCTTCCACAGGCTGGTAGAAGATACAGCTTGGCTTCCTGTTGATAAAGAAGAGTTCAATTCGTCCCCTATACTGCGCAAGGCCATCGCATATGGATATGGCCCGTTTCGTCCTTGGATGTCTATAGGTCATTGGTATGCTCCTAGACATAGTGTATTCGGACATATAGTATAGCACGACCATCAAATTAATTAATGACTTTGTGGCAGGTTGCTCTTGCACTTCGATCTGAACAGGTTCCGACCAAATGAAATCCAGAGGGTAAAGATAAGTATAGCATGTGTGTTTGGATTCATGGCAATTGGATGGCCCTTGATTATATACAAAGCCGGGATTGTGGGATGGGTCAAGTATTGGTTAATGCCATGGTTGGGATATCACTTCTGGGTAATTCCACCGTTTAAACTGCCTTGTTTCTGTTTGGCTTACTGGTTTCAGAATGTACCTTGATTATCTTTTGTATTTCACTTGTTTGCAGATGAGTACTTTCACAATGGTGCACCATACCGCTCCCCATATTCCATTCAAACAGTCCGAAGAATGGAATGCAGCTCAGGCTCAATTGAACGGAACTGTTCATTGTGATTATCCTCGTTGGTAAAATATTATACCTTCCCGTTCCGTTCCCTTCTTTTATTCATGGTCACTCCAAGCTTCAATTAAAATGTGTGAATGTTCTCGTTGTTGCAGGATCGAGATTCTCTGTCACAACATCAACGTTCACATCCCCCATCACGTTTCGTCACGGATTCCAAGCTATAACCTCCCTGCAGCTCATAAATCTCTGCAACAGAACTGGGGCAAGGTACCATTTTTAACGTGTTCCATAAATCTCTGCAATAGAGACCTTGTGTCCCCTTCTTACCTTGTTGGATTTCGACAGTACTTGAACGAAGCTACATGGAACTGGCGGCTAATGAAGACCATAATGACAGTGTGCCATGTCTACGACAAGGAGCAAAACTATGTCGCATTTGACCAGCTCGCCCCTGAAGACTCTCTGCCTATATCATTCCTCAAAAGAGTGATGCCTGATTCTGCCTAATACTCAAGCTTATTGAGAATCGAATAATAATTTAATGATTAAGTCCGTAAATCCTATATAAGCAAGCCAGAAGCACTAGAGAATGAATGTTTTGGGAAAAAAGAAACATCATATTTTTCTGGTTGTTCCTCCTGAGCGGGCATTATTAGTTTACTTAAGAGCTGTGGGTGTTCTGTTTTCTAGTAGAATTTCTGATTCACCTTCTTCAACTCCAGAACTGGTTGATCGTCGGTGAAATTTTTGGTGGATCTTTGTGACTCCTTTCTCTACAGGTCCCATTGCCTGATTGATTGTCAACACCACATCCTTCACCACCTACATATCATTATTAATGTCATCACATTTGATCCCATTCCCAAATTAATACGAAAATAAACAAAAATAAAAACTTACATGTTGGCCACCATGAACAACTATGTCTTGCACACTTTCGGTAACACTTGTTCCGGCTGCTTCAACCCGAGTTGTTTCCTTCTCCATCACACATTCTTCATCCTCAACCTCAACACTAGTACTACTTCCACTACCCAACTTCTTCAACTTTTCTTTGCTACTAATACTACTCTCACTGGTTGTGGAATGGTGGTGATCATCAGCAGGAGGAATGTAATGGTAAGGCTCCGCTGGAAATACATATGCATGCGTAGTCGCCGCTATTGCCATCTAATTAGCCCACCAAAACAAACAAGCATGACTGATCAAAAGATATATACATACTTGGTAATTCATGTAGCTTAGTAGTAAGTTTGTAACTTACTTCAATGCATATGAGGAAATCTTGCAAGCCGGTTCTAAATTTAGGGTCGTCCGGTAGAGCATCGAAGGCACAAAGCAAAGCAATGGCCACACCTTGCCACCAGGTAGCAAATACAATGGCCTTGAAGCTGATGAACTTGGCAAGTGGCTTTATTGGTTTAAGCCTTTCATGGGTTACATTGTAGAACTGCACTAGGCAATACAGTGCCCACATCTGACTGAAGTTCAGTACCACTGCTATGTAAGGGTACCTGGAGTTCATTTATAATCCAAAATGCAAAATCAATCAGCAGGCAATTTTTCTTCTTCTTCTTTGATGAATAAGCGATTTCATTTACCCACCAAAAAAACTCATACAAGAAGATAGAGAAGAAGATAGCATATATGCATACCCGTAGTACCACTTGAATGTTCCATCACCATAGACGCCGAAAATCTCTAACAAGAATGCCAAGAATGCACACACCATCTTCAGAATCATCTGAACTAACCAAGGTAAGCAATTCAACATACACTGAATAGTCAGATTAGTTCCGGGAGAAGGAAACGGCAAAGCTAGAGGTGAAATTAACAAGCAGGAAGGTTACGTTACGTTACATATTGGACAAGGCCAAATCTTTCAATGTCGAACAAATCACTGCCGATAACACATGGATGGAAGAAGAAGTTGAGCATCGAAGACCTCCGACGTAATGCCGCTACATGATGATGTTGATCTTGATCTTGTTTCTCCTCATCATCTTTCTTTAGCAATGGCTTCACCAGTTGTCTTTTCGAATCGCTTTCGAGAATCTCCAACACTCTGCCTTCTCCACCTAGCTAACACGTATATATATTTCCTCAACAAAAACAAAAGGTAGCTCTAGCTAGTAGCATTAATTAATATGAATGAAGGTTTATATTTACCTAGACATGCGACTAAATAGCTGCCAAAAGAGTACAATGCGAAAGCCTCGTAGCAGTTCCTTAGAATATCACAGGCAAGCGACAACTTGTGGTTCCACAAAGACAACAACTGCAATTCATTCATAATAAAAATTAACAGAGCAAATAGGCAGAGGACATAGATATATGTATACTTACGGACTCAGTAGCATAGACTGGAACCATGAAGAGAACAGCCACAATCCATTTTTGCTCCTGCAAAAACCAAACCAAAAGGGAATCAATGGTTATATATGTATTTATAGAGACATCGTAGCTAGCTCGTATGTGGTCTGGAAGGAATAGTACTAACTGATGGGTTGGTGTAAAATCGGAGGTGTTGGAGGATAAGAAGAAGGGACACAAACACTGCCGTCAGAGCAAAGCATCCACCGGTAATAAGTGCCGGCCGGTGCAAATTCCGGTATGTATTTCCCGCGCTGATGACCACCACCGCTTCAACCAAATCATTAACGGCTTCCTTCATTGTTTTTTTCTCTTCTTTCTCAACGTAAATTTTACCTACATAAATCCTCTTGTTTGAAAACCAATGAAGATGAGATTGATAATTTTGACCCAGCAACCAAAATCAAAAGAATCCCCCAGGACGAAGGAATGAATGAATGGAAGATGAGACGATGATCAAAGGGTGAAAGAGTCCTTCTCCGCCTGTCATAGCGATGACACGTTTCATTTCTTCTGTCAGTTCTAATGTGTATTTAGTATACACGTGTTCTCCCAATTCCATTCAACAAATGAGATTATGTCGTTCCGATAAAGTTATTTCTGATAAAAAAAATTATATTAAGAATGGTTGCATTTTAATAATAATAATTTAAATTATTTTAAAAAAGTTAAATTAATATTATATTATGTAGTATAAATTATTTGGCTGACATAATTTCGAGATGATATGGTCCAATGTGGGCTCAGTAAAAATATAAAAAGTGAATTTTATTTTTTCTCGAATATTATAATTTATATTTACTCGTCATTATTCTTCATAAAAAGTATTCATTTTAATTATAAGAAAGTTATTCATTTTATTATTTTGAATTCTTTTATGAATCACATACATTCAAAAAAAATTAGTTTTCAAAATATAGTTTTATTAAAATTTAATTTTTATTTAAATAATGTTCAAAATTCCATTTCAAAAATTTGCCAAATCAAATCAACTATTTAAAAAATATAATGGCGCTTTTTTGTGTGTGTTTGTGTTTTTTCTAACGTCGCCCCGAGCCGCATTTTAACTTTGCCTATAGAGTCTAGACCATATTGGAAAAGCCCATCATGGCTTTCAATCTGGACCGTGAATTGTAAATCCAACGGACCGCCAGCTCTTATCCGAAGCAAGGACAAAATAGATGCATATATAATACTGATTTCCCTCGCTCCGATAACCGATTGCCCCTTCCCCACTTCTTTCCTTTAACCGACGGCTCCCAATCTGAGCAAAATCCGATCTACAATCTTCCCCTAAAACATGCACACCAAATCCCACCAGGTATTCCTCAGAACTCCGAATTCCCGCCTCCTCCGAACACTAACATTCGATCCTTCACAAACACTAACCCTCCGCGACCTTAAGCTCTCCCTGGTCCCCGATCATGGAAACCCTAATTCCTTCTACTTCACCCTCGACGGAAAGCTCCTCCACGACGGTATGGCTCTTATTCCCCATATCCCCGCCCTCTCTACCCTTGTTTTGCGCCACCGCCTCCTCGGAGGCGGAGGCGACGGCGGTGCCACGGGAGCTGAGTCCCGCGACTGCTATCTGAAGATGTACGCGGAGAAGAAGCCAGATAAAGTCGATCCCAACGAGCAGCGGCTGTCGAAGTGGGTGAATTGCGCGCTATCGTACGAGACGTTGCGGCAGCCGTGCGTGATCGATCGATTGGGGAATGTTTTCAACAAGGAAGCCCTGGTTGAGGCTCTGATAGGTAAGAAGTTACCTAAAGCGTTTGGGTATATTAAGGGTTTGAAGGATATGATTGATATTAAGTTGGAGCCTATTTTGGGCGGGGTTGAAACCAACAATGCGTGGTTCCAATGCCCAATTACGGGTCTAGAGTTCAATGGGACTTACAAGTTCTTGGCTTTGAGGAAATGCGGGCATGTGTTGAGTGCCAAGGCGCTGAAGGAAGTGAAATCGTCGGCTTGTTTGGTTTGTTATATGGAATTTGAGGAATGTGATAAGATTGTGATCAATGGTAGTGAAGAGGAGGTGGAGGTTTTGAGGGCAAGGATGGAGGAGGAGAGGGCTGAAGTTAAGGATAAGAAGCAGAAGAAGGTGAAGAATGGAGATGTTGTTGTGGGCAATGGTGTCAATAATGGCAAAGATGGGGTTGAAGTTGAAGCGAAGGAGAAGGAGAAGTCAACAAAGTTGATCGGAAATAAGCATGGAATTGTTGATGCTAAGGGTGTACAAAAGGCTAATGCGAAAGGGGAGAAGATGAATGGGAAGATTGAAAGTAATAAGAGGTTTAAGGCTGTGGATATTGCACCAGCTCATGCCACCAAGGAGGTTTACGCTTCTCTGTTTACTTCTTCGCAGAAGAAAAAGGATTTCAGGGAAACTTACTCTTGTCGATCTCTCCCACTTGGTAGGAACTGATCCAGGTCGATGACATGCTCTGGTAATGCATCTGTATTCTTCTAATAGTTAACGATTGCTCTTCAAAGAATTCTGTGCTGTTTTACTGTGTCAAGAGCCTACGTGTGTGATTCCCTCATGTATGAGATTTCTTCCGTGACATGATATGAAATGTGTCTGTACTGCGTATTGTTTATTTTCAGTGCAACCTTGCACCTTCTATTGATCACTCCATGTTATCACAGTGAATTACGCATGCTTCGACTACTCCGTGGCTTGTCAAGTACAATGTCGTAAAACGAATTCAGGTTGCTTGCAAAACCGATATGAATTTTCAAACCCTAATGATGAATCTCGACCATGGCACGATTCCAGAGGCAATCATAATCATTGCCTTTTGCTTTGTTTTGAATGGGGTAATAAGGAAGCTCTGATGCTGGCAAGGTGATGAAAACTGTACTATAAGGAGCCAACTGGGTCTGATACTGTAAAATGATGAAGAATTTATCGGACATAAAATTCATTATCTTATAGCTAAGTTAGCTAATTAAGAGATGTACAAGTAATTTAAAAGCAAATGTTTAATTAGGTACGGGAATGTGTGTAGATCGATCTATTGCCTTTTGTTTTAACATAGTGTAAGATGTATTCAAGTCGCCTAGTTTCCAACTGTTCGATAGCTTTTGATGACGATCTCTGCATCCCAGTCAATTTACAATTCCGATATCGGTGCTTGGAAATGATAACAGACCAAAATCACAACTATCAAACAAAGCTGTAGTGTACAACTGGTAGATTACACCAAAAATCAGTTCACAAGAACCCAAAAGTCCGTGTGAGATATTTCCAGTGACTAATAAAGTAAAAATCAGTACCCCCCAGAATCCTTCTTCAACAACACTGAAACTAAAAAAAAACACACTCAAACTAAGCCCCTATCATATGGATTCTGAGACTGTTTTATTTATTTTCTCTGGAATCCTGTAAGGTCTTGATGATCAATTTCAGCGGAAAGGAGATGTGCTGCTTCCAGTTCCAGCTTGTGGTTTGATGAGAGAGTAATAAACACCTCTCTTACCCAAAGCAATCAGTTCATTATGCGACCCTTTCTCCGCAACTTGTCCATTCTTAATCACAGCTATCGAATCTGATTTTTGAACAGTGGACAGCCTGTGAGCAACCACAACGCTTGTCCTTCCAACCATCATCTTCTCCAGTGCTTCCTGTACCAATTTCTCCGACACACTGTCCAGTGCGCTCGTCGCTTCGTCCAACAGAAGGATTGCCGGGTTCTTCAGTATCGCCCTCGCAATCGCTACCCTCTGTTTCTGCCCTCCTGATAGCTGCACCCCTCTCTCCCCACAGTATGTGTCGTACCCTTCTTTCATCCCGCTGATGAATTCGTGCGCATTTGCTAGCTGTGCGGCCTTTTTGATCTCCGATTCTCTAGCATTTTCATTACCGTATCCTATGTTCTCAGCTATGGTTCCAGCAAACAAAGTCGGCTCTTGACTCACCAAAGCAATGTGACTTCTCAGCCATCTCAGGTTGTAGTTCCTCACGTCTTGTCCGTCGATAAACACTGCTCCTTTCGACGGATCGTAGAACCTCTCTATCAACGAAAGCACTGTCGATTTCCCCGACCCACTTGGCCCTACCAATGCGACCGTCTTCCCTGCATCCATCTTCAGGTTTAGTCCTTTGAATATCATTTGATCCGGCCTGCTTGGGTACCCAAAGTAGACTTCTTTCATCTCAACTTTGCCTCTTATCTCCCTTCTGTTCTTTTCTGACGATCCATACTGGCTGTCAGGATCGATTTCAGTCTTCCTGTCCAGGATTGCAAGCACTGACTGAACAGCACTCCCACCTCTTGATAGATCATTCGTCATACTTCCAGCTTCTGCGATTATGTAAGCTGAGAAAAGCAGGATCAGGAATGCTTGGAACAAGCGTTCTGGAGTTATGGATCCCTCAATCATTAACCTCCCACCATACCAAAACGCCAACGCAGTAGACGCAGTGTTGAAGAACTGCGCGCTGAAAAGCCCGAAACCTGAGAGCCATGACTGCTTTGCACTCTCCCTTTTAGGGCCTCTGAGTGTAGCTTTGAACAGCCCCACTATCCTCTTCTGAGAAGAGAATGCAGTTATAGTCCTGTGGTTAATCACCGCTTCACTTGCTAGCTGGCTTCCTTCCTTCTGTGCCTTTTGAGATTTCTCACCCAGACTCTTCATCAACACGCTCTTGGAGTAGTACCCGCCCACCACGATCGGCTGCACCGCTATCAACACCAGTGCTAGCCTCCAAGACAGGGCCAGCGCAAGTGCGTAGGCGAAAATCGATCCGAAGAAGGCTTGAACCAGCAGTGAAATCCGGTCCCCGACTAAGGACCGGACCATGCTTGCTTCGGTTGCTAACCTTGCGCAGATTGCAGCACTTGTGTTTTCGTCATCATCGAACCATCCAATCTCGAAAGTCATGAGCTTTTCAAGCAGCTTCTCACGGACCCTTTTGGTAAGCTTTTCTCCCATTACAGCAAAGCTGTAGTGCTGCACTAGGCCAGAAATGAAGTTGAGAGCAGCAATGCCTAGGAACACTAGGGAGAGGTTCCTGGATTTATGCTTCATAGCACCTTCATCGGTTTCGAAGTAGTTTGATATAAGAGATCCAACGCAATATGCATTGATGGGCTGGACTGCACCAGAACCAATCGAGGCCAAGCATCCGATAACCGCTGTCCCCCATTCAGGTGCGTTCATTTTCAGCAGCCTCCATTGAGATGGAGCAGGATAAGCTGAGCGATCATATTCATCATCATCATCATCATAGCTGTCGTCGGGATTATATATCGAATAGGAATATGGAGTTCCCATAGACATTGCTGGACTAAAGGGGCTTGCAGGACTAGCAGGGCTGAACCTTGGAGTCGGTGGAGCACTTGACCTGATGCTGCGTGCGGGGCTAGGTGCACTTGACCTTGCACTTCCAATGCGAGGGCTAGGTCCGGGGCTCTTTCTATTGCTGCTGCGACGCTTTCGTCCCTCGAAATTACGAGTGAACTCATCGTAGGATTCATTTTCAGTTGCTGCCTGCTGCAGACTTACCATCTTGGAGTACTCTCCTCCGTCTTGACCATCATTGTTGTTGTTCTTTGCCATCAGCTCCTCGTGCGTTCCGGCTTCGATCACTTGGCCTTGTCGGAAAACCACAATAAGGCTTGCTGTTCTGATGGTGGAGAGGCGATGAGCAACGGTGATAGTTGTCCTTCCCTTTGATGCTTGGTCGATTGCAGACTGTACTATTCTTTCAGACTGTGTATCCAGAGCACTCGTTGCTTCGTCAAGCAGCAGGATTTTGGGCTCCCTAATCAGAGCTCTCGCAATGGCAATCCTCTGCTTCTGTCCCCCAGACATTTGGAATCCGAATTGTCCCACCTAAATGCACAAAAAAACAGAATTAAAAACAATACTTTGAACAGGAAAAACAAAACCTGATCACTCTGAATATAAGATATAATCACCTGGGTTTCATATCCATCAGGAAGTTTAACGATGAAATCATGAGCGTTGGCAGCTTGAGCCGCATTGATGACATCATCGGACGTAGCACCTTCCTTTCCAAACAATATGTTCTCCTTTATGGACGTTGCGAACAGGACAGGTTCCTGATTAACCAGACCCATTTGAGCCCTCAGCCATTTGAGCTGAAGTTTCTTGATCTTGTGCCCATCTAACAGAATATCGCCCTGAACCGGGTCGTAAAACCTCTGGAGCAAAGCAATGGTTGTGGACTTCCCCGAACCACTCCCACCAACAAGACCCACTGTCTTACCAGGTGGAATCCTGAGGTTCAGCGCTTGTAAAACTGGGGTCTCAGGTCTTGATGGATAGCAGAAATGGACGTCCTTGAACACTATCTCTCCTCTTATATGAGACAGTGCTTTCCCCTTCTTTTCTTCAGCATCTATATCGGGAGCTCGATCGATCATCTCCGAAATCCGAGTAGCTGCAATTGTTGCCTCTGTGATGGATGTCAGATTCGGAAGGGCACCCAAAACGCTCCTGGGAATCAAAGGCCAAGAATGAAACTTTCAACCACCATTGGAAGAACATACAGTTATAAATGAAAGTAAATATGAACTTACAGTCCTCCCATGATGATGTTGATTCCAGCTACAAAAATGGAACCGCCTTTTTCATTCTTCTCAGAGACCAGAATGGTACCAACCCATGCCTGGAAAGCCCATCCAACATAGATCATTCCCATACTCCCCATCAACAATCCCTTTGCAAAACCTTGCTTCACACCCAACGCCAATGTCGTCTCAAGCGCACTGCCGAAACTTTCCAAGGTTTTCTTCTCTGCCACGTAAGAGTAGACAGTTCTTACTGAAGAAACCGCTTGTTCTGCAATCCCTCCAGCCACTCCGTACGATGCGATCATCTTCATTATCACATCCATCATTAGCTTCCCGAATACAAGGCCCGGGACTATGAACAAGAAGGTTAATGGGAGTGCAGCCAGTGCAAGCTTCCAGGAGAGCACAAATGCGAATACAAGGCATGAGAAGAAGGTTGACATGTAAGTAAGGCAGTTTGGGATCTTGTCACATATCGCGACTTGAATGGAATTCGAATCGCTGGATATGGTTGTAACGACTTGGAACGTCGTGGAACCACCATCACCTTCCTGAGTGTCGAAGAAACCCACGTCTTGTCTTAGGACGGCTTTCAGATATTGTGATCTCATTCTGGACGTCTGTCTTTCCGCGCTCCTTGTCCAGCACATTCCTTCTGTATAAACAAACAGCCATTCCTAAGTAAAATACGAACTGCATATATAGCAGTACCCATTCCAAATTAATAAAACTTACCAACGAAAGCAGCAGCTCCGACAAAAATTGATACGTAGAGCAACCTAAGAGAATACTGGGAAGCAGATGAACATACATAAAAACTCAAATCAGTGAGTTCAATAGAACTTAAAATTACTAAACGATTTTGAAGAGAAGAAACTGAAATGAAATTGTACGTACCTTGTTGACAGTAGCATAGGAAAGAGTGGCGTTGGGGTCGCCATAGTCATTTATGACAGTGCTAAGAACAAACATGGTAAGAGCATACTGCATCCCATCTCCAATGCAACCCAATGTCCCCAGAAACATCAGAAGCTTGTCTGTCCCATCTGCAAATCTGAACATTCCTCCTCCTTTCTCTCCCATTTTTTTGGTTGCTCTCTCTACTAATTGCCTTCTAAGCTCTACCAAAACTAACGATAAAACAGAAGAGAGAGTCGTGACCAAATTCTTTTACCACTTGGTGATGGTATCACAAACTTATATTATATGCATGATCTGCGCTGATAGAATCTCTCTCTGGCCGTCTGTGATGTTAATGCCTGTCACTTTGTACTCGAAAACAATCGAGAGAAACGTTGGACGGCATCCAAATTGTTGAAATATATATTTTTCTATGTGTAGAATCAATCAATGATGATAAAAGACTAGTAGTTTGATGGTGACAATTCCAATTCTAGACTCTCCTTGATTGCCATTTGTTTCATTTTGCATCTAGATATAGTTCTTGTCAAATGTCTTTGGGAAACAGCTTTCTACCTTGTTTTTGTACTCCCGACGGTATCAATGCTCCCATTGGAGCATGGCAAACGGCCCTTAGTGTTTAACTTTTTAATGTGTTCTTAAACCCGGTTGTAGTTGTAGTACCTGATTTTATTCCAAACGAATTTGAATATGAAAGTCGGAATGCTCAATTACTTCGGCACCTGGTTTCATTTGGGTTGACGACCAATAACCCCGAAGTTTACCAAATAATAACATCGTTAAATATAGTTAAAAGGGTTCTTCATATAAAAAAATGTGTCAACTTCGTGTGCCTAGCTAGTAGTATTGCACAAATCATCATGTAGGGCAGATGTTACATGTTCTTAATTCTTTCAACTTGCAGTGAATCAAAATATGTTTATCCATTAATGTCTTACGACTTGTATTGATCGTCGTTTTGGATCGTAGTTTACTAAATCATGGTTGGCTCTATGAGATGCATCATAGTCGTATGAAACTTGTAGATCCCTCGTCTTTTGCCGATGTGGATTTCCTAGGCGTATTACATGACTAATCTGAATGGTAAATTAAAACAATTAGAATTATCTGTGCGATGCTACAGAAAGTCTTAGAATATAAGTGGAGATAGATAAATTTTTTTTATAGAAAACGTATTAGCAAAATGAAAGCACGAAACAATTTAAGGCATGTCAATTGAAGAATAGAAAATACCACAAGACCCATAAAGGGTAATATGTGAGCTCAAAATAAAGCCCCTATAAACTCAAAATAAAGCCCCAAAAAACTCAAAATAAAGCCTAGTAAAACCAAAATAAAATCTCAATAAACTCAAAATAAAGTCCCCATAAGAGAATCAAACACTATTCATTCAATAGTAATTCATATTATCCTTTTATAGATAGAATTTTTTTTGTTATAGAAAATGTATTAGCAAAATTAAAGTGCGAGACAATTTAAGACATGTCAATTGAAGAATGAAAAATGTCATAAGACCCATAAAAGGGAAATATGTGAGCTCAAAATAAAGCTCTAGTAAACTCAAAATAAAACCCTCTTAAGAGAACCAAATATTATTCATTCAATAGTAATTCATGTTCTTCTTTTATAAATAAAATATTAAAGCCATAGAAAAATGTTACTGTTGCAGTAAGCCAGTAGTGTTTCTCATTTGATTATTGGGCTGAACCCAATGGACGGTTGAGATCTACGCTGAAATCTAACGGTTAGTATTAACTCTAATGGATGGGTGAGATCTACGCCGAAGATCTAATGGTCGATAAATGCAAATGAGGTGTTCATGTTTATATGTAAGCAAAATTTGTATTAATTAATATAATTTTCCCCTAACTTTTTTATTTAATTAATATCTCTTATATATGAATTTGGGTTTGAATAAATTTTGGGCCGGAATCTTAATTTTTCATAGACGATTAAAACAAGCACAATCACGATAGGGTTTTGACGAACTTTTTTACCTAGGTCAAACGCGTAAGTTGACTCCATCAAAACTAAACTTCATATGTATGACCAACTTAGAGGTTATCTTAAACGAGTTGGGTTGCAAACCAACTCGGCTCGTGAGGTCATTAGTTTGGCTGGCGAAACCTCAATTTTAAATTCATTTGGCTATTATTTGAAAAGTTAACATGGTGAAATCTCAATTTTTAGCCATTTCCAACATGCATTTTAAATATGAGCCGATTTGAATAATTTCAATTTGCATATAAAAATTGGTCAATTTTCGTGTGTTATACTATGAAAATTTGACCATTTTGACAAGAAAATTTTAAAATTTCAAATCGGCTAATATTTGACATGCATGTTGGAAATGGCTAACAAATCAAGTTTCATTATAATAACCCTTGTAAATAATGGCTAAATGAAGTTAAATTTCAATTTTTCAAATTGACTTATTTTCTGCATGCATATGGAATCCGCTAGAAATTTGCTAAAATTTTGTAGTCGAAAGTATATACATCCCATTAACAACAATAACCAAAACCCTTAAAAATGTATAATTTAATTTGGATATTATTTGAAAGGTTTAACATGATGAAACTTCAATTTCTAATCATTCCCGACATGTATGTCAATAAATTAAATTGTATTAAAAGCCAAGAAATCTTACAATTTACAATTTAATTCTTTTTTTTATAGTATTTTCAATTTAATTCTAAAACTACGATTTTATATATAGAATAACAAATTTTATGAAATTATGAAACTAGCCACGTGCATCCTGCAATAGTCCAATCAAATCATCATCAAAGAGCTGAAAGTTACCTTTAGCACCTTTCATAACACGGCGCCGTTCCTATTTGAGTTTCTTCAGTTCTGGGTTTGGAAGCCATCCCCGAAAGGGTTCCCTCTCTCCCCAATCATTATTACCCAACTGTTGGCTTCTCTGCTACATCCCATAAATTTCAGACTTGTAGAGCTATGGATCACTGACTCCCTCTAGAAGGAAGACTCGGGAAAGTCTTTTACTTTTTTACAAAGGGTTTTCCTTGGCGATTCTAGCAGCCAGTTGGGTGTTGGTACTTGGTAGTCTATTATGAGGAACGGTACTGGCGATCGGCCACAGCAGCAGAAGCATACGCAGGGACGAGGTGATGGATTTCTACCCAACTCCTTCCGTTCGATTTCCAGCTACTTGAAGATCGTTTCATCAGGAGCTTCCACGGTGGCCAAGTCTGCTGCCTCGGTTGCCCACTCACTCGTCGTCGAAAGAGAAGATGATCCCAAGTACTATGATCAGGTGAACCACTACTCTGCTCTCTTACCTTGTAATTTGTCTTTGTTTTTCTCTCTGTCAAAGCTGTAATTGAATTACGTTCTAGAATATCCTTGCAGTGCAAGCTGTGCTAGTACTGATTTTTTACCAACTTCTCTATCTTTTTATGTCATTCGTAGCTTTGTTCCGGCATCTGTGCGATAGAATTAGTTAACAACCCCTCTACCATTTTCCCCGTCAGCTCCATTTATGAGACAGTATTTTACGCAGGAATTTCTCTTCTTTATTCTTTTTACTGTGTAACCCTTGTGCCCGGTGCCTCTCAAAGAGAGAGTCGTCTGAGTTTGTGGTATGAGGAGGAATGATGAAATATTTAATGAATATGTCTTCTTCAATTATGTGAAATGTTTTCATTATTTCACTTCACTTTCGGTAAGAAATACTTCAGTATGATGCCATAAGTTTTTGTTTTCATTCTTAATTACTAGTGTAATTAGATGTTTCATCTTTGCCAGACTCAAAAGTTCATTAAGGTAAGGTTTGACATCTATAGGAAAGTTAAATTGAGGTTAGTTGTAGAAATTTGAGTTGAGGTTGGAAGGGGGTGTAGAAAGTTGATTTTTTTCGGTGGTTTAGGCTCCCGTAACTAAAGAAAACAGAAATATTCACTTGGTGCATGTTGTATCTGTCAGTTTGTTCTTATGGTTTACTTCTTTTAATATTATTATTATTCCATGCCTATGCAGGTATACTGGGGTGGGTTTGACAAGTTAGAAACTGAGGGAAACATTACTCGGCAGGTTCTGCTGCTAGGCTGTCGTTCTGGTTTTCAGGTTTGGGATGTTGAGGAAGCAGATAATGTTCACAACCTAGTTTCCAGACAAGATGGCCCCGTGGCATCCTTGCAAATGCTCCCTAAACCCATTTCTTCAAAGAGAGGAGGAGATAAATTTGCTAATTGCAGGCCAATGGTTGTTGTCTTCTCAGACGGTTTCCTTGCTGAAGCTTGTAACATGCAGCATAGACCAGATCTTTCCTCCGATGGTACTCTTCCCAATTACCCAGAAGTGAGCAATGGGAATTTTGTGCCCACTACTGCTCTTTTTTATTCCTTGAAATCCCATTCTTACGTACATGTGCTCAAGTTCAGATCGGCAATTTATTCTGTAAGGTGCAGCTCCCGGGTTGTTGCTATTTCTCAAGCAGCTCAGGTCTGTTTCTGTAGGCAATTGATCTTAAACACCCTAAGTGTAGCATTGGACGGTGTCATAAAGTTTTGATTTGATGCTCTGCAGATACACTGTTTTGATTCCACCACTCTTGAGAAGGAATACACTATCCTCACAAACCCGATAGTCCAAGGGCTCCAGAATGCTGTTGGTATAGGTTACGGTCCTCTTGCAGTCGGTCCGAGGTGGTTGGCATATAGTGGAAGCCCGGTTGTACGATCTAATACTGGCCGTGTAAGCCCACAGCACCTTGCACCGTCTATGAGCAGCCATTCTGGTTTTAATTCAAACAGATATCTAGTGGCACAATATGCAAAAGAATCTAGCAAGCAACTTGCTTCTGGAATTGTCACCTTAGGTGACAAGGGCTACAAGAAGTTGACCAGGTATTGTTCAGAGCTCATACCAGATTCCCATGGCTTGAAAGAGAACGGAGTTCTTAATGGCCACTTTCCCGATGCTGATAAAATAGGAATGGTATGTTGTAGGCTTACTGCTTTTTTCTCCATCTCCTTGTTCCTAATATTGCTGAAGCTTGTATCATTACAAAGTTCGCTTGAGATTGTGTTGATTTGTTTGCAAGAGAAAGTGTTTGCACTGCACTGTTATATTTTTTGCTGCATAAGTTTGTTTTGTTGATTTCTTCTCTGTTTTTAACATTACTTGATTTCATGCATACAGACTCTGCCGAATATTTTCCTCATATTGCTGACTTTTCGTAACAATTTTCGTCATCAGGTTATCATCAGAGATATTATTAGTAAGCAAGTTGTCACTCAGTTTAGGGCGCACAAGAGTCCTATTTCAGCCTTGTGCTTTGATCCTAGCGGGACTCTTTTGGTCACTGCTTCTGTACAAGGCCATAACATTAACGTATTCAAAATAATGCCTGGATACACTGTGCGCACTTCAGTAGGCGATTCTGATGGATCTTATGTTCACCTTTACAAGTTGCAACGTGGTTTTACAAATGCTGTAAGTATGGAATCATCTTTTAATGTTCTTGAACGTTTTTCATCAACCATTTCTTTCAACATGTGGACCAATCAAACATTTTGTTGTTAGGTTATCCAAGATATCAGTTTCAGTGATGACAGTCGGTGGATCATGATAAGTTCATCAAGGGGAACAAGCCATTTATTTGCGATTAATCCTTTTGGAGGCTCTGTGAAGTTCGACTCTAATTACGATGGTTATGCTAGAAAGAACAACGGAGAAGGCATGATGATCAAATCTGCTGTCCGCTGGCCACCGAGTTCAGGGTTCCAAATGTGCAGTGACCTCAGTGCATCTGGGCCTCCTGTTACTCTATCTGCTATTAGCAGGATTAGAAGTGGAAGTAATGGTTGGAAAGGCACTGTAAGTGGGGCTGCTTCAGTTGCAACAGGCAGACTCGGTTCTGTTGCTGGCCCGATTGCTTCATCTTTCCACAACTGCAAGAGAAATGGCACTTCATGTGAAACTGGGAACTCTACAAAGAAAAAATACCATCTCCTCGTTTTCTCTGCCTTTGGGTGTATGATACAGTATACAATGCAAATATCAGCTGCTGCGGATGCTTCACCTGTTCCTGTGTCAAACACTGACTATGACATCATTGAAGAAAGTGATGGAAGCTTAGTGGTTGATGCAATTCAGAAATGGAATATATGCGAGAAACAACTCCATAAAGAGCGTCAAGATAACGTCGACATATATGGTGATAATGGTCATTTAGGAATCAGTAAGATATATCCAGAATGCTCCAAAAAATCAAATAGTATTCATCCGGAATGTGATGGTCGGGACTTAAATGCAAAGAGCAGCAGTGAAGACAAATATCCTCTGTATATTTCAGAAGCTGAACTGCAGACGTATCAATCTGGTGAACCATTGTGGGAAAAGGCTGAGGTATTTTCAATTCTTAGCGTATTGAGCTTGTGATGGAGATCATACGTAAGATAGAACAGGCGTTGGGTTTACTAATGCGGTATTCAACTGCTGTACAGATCTATTTCCAATCAATGATTAGACAAGCAACAATGATGGATGAAGAAAATGGAAGCCAAGGTGAGTTAGAGCTGGAAAGTATTCCAGCGTGTCTCATTGCAGCAAGGCGTAAGGACCTACTTCCAGTTTTCGACCGGGTCTATGCTCCAGCATTACTTGGAAGGCGAGTGGAGACAAGCATCTGTGGTTCACTGTTCCTTGTGACTTTGATTTTCCTACATTTCTAAGGCTGATCTGAATTACTATCGTATTTGCAGGAGTGCTGCCCTGGACAGCCATCAAAGTTATCGGCTGTCTGAAAATGAAAGATCTGTATACAAGACAAGCTCTGCTTCTCTCGGCATAGTTACTGGACACTCGGTAGTGCCTGAGCTTCACAACAGATCTGAGGATGCACGTTTCGCTTGAATTGGTTTGATGCTACCACTGATATCGAAGGGGTTTGTAAATAATAGTATTGGCCCTAGAAGAACTACAGAGCTTGAGATTGTAAATAACAGAGAAAGCTCAATGATGGATGCTCACCATAAGTTTGTCAATAACAGCAATAAAGATCGGACCATTGGGAATCATTTTGAAGACAGTCATGGGTTTTTATTGAAGAAGGTAACTAATAGCAACCCTTAATAAAGTTTTTCTAGGGTAGTTAAAAAAAGTGCTCATCGATTGCATATGATTTGATAGTGGATACTAAAGTTAACATGTTTGTGTTATGTGCAGTTATTCTTTTATTCTCCTGGAAGGTTGATTAACCAATGTTGATATTGTGAATGGAGTGTAGATGTACTGAGTGAGCGAGAGCTTGATTGTGAACCAAATTATGGGTATATGCATGCTTAAGGGTTGCCAGTTTCCTCCTAGTTACTTTGTAAATAACAGGCTCGTATCTGTACATATGGCCTTTTTAATAGTGGATATGTTGGGAATACAAACCCATAGTGTCTCAAGTATGCTTGTGTAGACACTCGAACAATTGGCTGGTGTGCTGACTCGACTGGAATCTCGACTGAGTGACGTGAGCCTACTTCAGTTCTAGCTTGATGTCAATAGGCTCTATAGCAACTATAATTTGTCTCACATACCATATATAGTTCGAGCGGACTTCCATTCTGGCTCGATGTTAATAGGCTCTATAGATTTTGTAATTTGTCTCACATATCATATATAATTTGTCAATTTGCGATCATTTGACAACGTGTGGCTTAATTGATAAAACACCAAGTTAAATCTAAAATGTAGAATACAGTATAATTAAATTCTTGGCTCTATATTTTATCAACTTAACAATTAAAACTCCTGTACTATAAAAAACTGTTTTTGCCCCTTAATGTTTTACCAACTTGTTAAATGTCGTCTGTTATTCTAGGTGTTATCGTTATTTTTTGTACTATAAAAATATGTTTTCCCCCTCACAAATTACCAATTTGTTAAATGCCTACGTATGTTATCCCAAATGTTACCATTATTTTTTGTGTTACGAGTAGTGCCAGGTTAAAATACTAGCCGCAAACTATTTCATTGCTTTAAAGAAATTAAATAGTTTTGCAATGTGGCTATGAGCGGAAGTGTATGACCCCTCTTTGCCGGGACGAAGAGTGGGGCATGCCCGCAGATAGTTCAAAAGACGGTTGACTTATGATTGTTTGTTAACTGAAGAAGACGACATGATTTATTATGCATGTCCCAAGTCTAATTTTAGCAAATAGAGAAGACAAAGCCTAATTTTAATCAATTTGCTAATGATACAGAAAGAAAAAAACCAGAGAAATTGCTGTGTTTGCACTTCAAAGACCGAGTCTAATAAGAAATGAAACTGAAGAGAGGAGAAAGGAAAAGGGTCATTTTCCAATTTAGAAGCCCTGTTAGTGTCATGAGGCAAAGCTATCTCCTCCCCTCATATTATATAAATTGACTTTGTGTGTAGGCAAAGCTATCTATCCTCTCTCACACCAAACCAAACAAGTGTGTAATTGAAAACAATGAAGAAATCCCACGAGGGGACTTTGGATATCTGTCTCTCTGCTGTTGGAATGAATATGGTTATAGAGGTTCTCTGGTTTTAGGCTTTAGTCCTAAGCCAAGCCATTAGTTGTAAGTCTAAGGTCTCTGTCAGTTTAACAAACCCCCTTCCCCTTGCTCTTCTCCTTGTATAAAATTATATATAAGCTTCATTACGTATAGCCCATTTAGTAAGCAAGTTTAGGTAACTGACAGCTACGTTGTTCAACTCCTACTATATCACAAACTTTATTGTCTCGTCTTCTTCTTCTTCTTCTTCCATGCATATTCCTCTCTTCTCTTTCCATCTCCATTTCACCCTTTCCTTCATTCAACAAGTGAAGCAATACAATAAACATTACTAGCTAGCTAACTAGCAACATATAGACGTATAGGTAAAGATGCAGCTGCACATATCTCCAAGCTTGAGGCATGTTACTGTTCTTCCTGGGAAAGGCGTGAGAGAGCTCATTCAAGTTAAAGTTGGAGGCAAGAAGGTCTCGTATCGAATGATCTTGTATTCTCTTCTCTTCTTCACATTCCTCCTACGATTCGTCTTCGTTCTCTCTACCGTTGACTCCATTGATGGCGAAACCAGATGCTCCTCTCTTGGTACGTATATCTCCATTTATTTTTTCTTTCTCCTTCTGCATTTAGAGTGTCCCCATGGTAGGATAAGGAGATTGTTACAGCGGAAACGCGGGTTTGATCCACCACTTCGCTGAGGATTACCTCTGAGGCATTTGAGCCCGGCTTTAGTCACGGACACCCGAATTTCCCACCCCAAAATTTAACCGGCACCTAACATCACTCAATGTGGTGACTGACGAGGGTGTTCCCCGTCATAAAAAAAAAACTTGTAATTGTGGTTGACACCGACAGTAATGTCCTAACCGGCAAACCATACAATATTGATCAATAATAATACCACACATTTTCCTTAATTTTGTACCACATCAAATCAACCAATTAATTAATTATACTACCTGTTGATTATTGCATGTGTTGTCTTAATGATTGTTTCCAATTAATTGCAGGTTGCTTGGGGAAAAAATTGGGGCCAAGATTATTGGGAAGAAGGATGGACCAATCTGTAATCTCCGACTCCTCACATTTATTATTTATTATTTCTTATATTAAGTCGGTAATTTACTTATTGGAATCCGCAATTTAACATGAACGAATTACTATACCCTCCCTAAAAAAATTATTAACCCAATACAATATTACACTGCGCAGTCTATTTTTACTAAAACAATCCGTTTTTACTTTATGCAATCTATTTTTTACTAATACAGTCCGTTTTTACTTCTCCCTGACCGTTTTTACTTTTTAGTAATACAATCAGTTTTTTATTAAAAAGTATTCCGGAAATTATATAAAAAGTAAAGCTAAATAAGTATATGTTGCAAATATTTTAACAAATTGAATATATCTTTGGAATATTCTAAAAGAGAAATTATAAGAAAAATAAAATTAGAAACAAAAGGTAAATATATCTTCCATATATTCTAAAATAATGAATATGTCTTCCAAACATTTTAAAATATAAAAATATTTTTCGAAAATTATAAAAGAAAATAAATATATCTTTCAAATTTAGAAAAATAGTATATTTGCGAGTATTCTATAATGCAAAAATGGACGGTTTTAGTGAAAACGGACCGCGTGAGTAAAATCAGACTACGTTTAGTAAATACTAACTATATTAGTAAAACATTTAAATACGAAGTATTTTAATCCATTTATAAACTCCGCAAAGTAAAAGACAGACTATGACTATTCTTATTAGTATTGTTATATGTGACTGAGCTGACTTTAGTTCTTCATGGAAATATGGAATCCATATTGACTTGGCTATTCTGCTCGTATCTAATTAGGTTCCTGAGGTAATGTACACAGTACTGGAACAACCCACTGACAAGGATGAACTAAACAAAAGGACAGACATCCCTCAAACTCTGGAGGAGTTCATGGCCCAAGTCAAGGATTCAAGACTGGATGCCAGAACTTTCGCTCTCAAGCTTAGAGAAATGGTATGCTATTCTTTGTCCCCTTGTCTTTTTTTCGTTTCATGCGGCCCAGAGCATTTCAACTTCTATACAATTTTTTTCGGTACATTGAAGTTGAACCATTCTGTTCTTGTTTTGAGTGCAGGTTACACTGATGGAAGAGAGGACTAGAACAGCTAAAATCCAGGAGTATCTGTACAGACATGTGGCATCAAGTAGCATACCGAAACAGCTCCATTGCCTAGCCTTGAGGCTGGCCAACGAGCACTCGACGAATGCAGGGGCCAGGCTTCAGCTACCATCTGCTGAGCTTGTTCCTGCTTTGGTTGACAATTCTTACTATCATTTCGTGCTGGCTTCGGACAATGTTCTTGCAGCTGCTGTGGTTGCTGCATCAGTTGTTCACAACTCGTTGAGACCACACAAGTGTGTGATCCACATAATTACAGACAGGAAGACATACTACCCTATGCAAGCTTGGTTCTCCTTGCACCCTCTCTCCCCTGCAATTGTTGAGGTCAAGGCATTGCACCATTTTGATTGGTTCTCAAAGGGGAAAGTTCCTGTTCTTGAGGCAATGGAGAAAGACCAGAAGGTTAGATCACAGTTCAGAGGTGGATCCTCTGCAATTGTCGCCAACAACACTGAAAAACCTAAAGTCATTGCAGCCAAGCTCCAAGCCCTTAGCCCCAAGTATAACTCCATGATGAACCATATTAGGATCCACCTCCCTGAGGTAACTCATATGATCACAGTAACTAGCTATTTACTAATTATAACTAGTTATACAATGGCAAACTTGTGTTGATTTTGTTCCTTTAATGAAACAGCTATTCCCGAGCTTGAACAAGGTCGTGTTCCTAGATGATGACATCGTGGTACAGGCAGATCTTTCGCCACTTTGGGACATCGATCTAGACGGAAAAGTGAATGGAGCTGTGGAAACATGCAGAGGAGATGACAAATATGTGATGTCAAAGCGGTTGAAGAACTACTTGAACTTCTCACATCCTCTGATATCTCAGCATTTCGATCCTGATGATTGTGCATGGGCATACGGGATGAACGTTTTCGATCTCAACGCTTGGAGGAGAACCAACATAAGTAACATTTACCATCACTGGCTCAAACAGGTAAGTACTTGAGAATGAAGATTGTAGCAGCTTATACTTATGAAGTTTAGCTCTTGTCCGATTATGAGTGTTTTGTTTTGCAGAACCTGAAATCAGACCTGAGCCTGTGGCAGCTGGGAACATTACCACCAGGGCTAATTGCGTTCCATGGGTATGTGAAAACCATTGATCCATTCTGGCACATGCTAGGGCTAGGGTACCAAGACAATACTAGTTATGAGGAGGCAGAGAGTGCTGCTGTGGTCCATTTCAATGGAAGAGCAAAGCCATGGTTAGACATAGCTTTCCCTCACCTTAGGCCATTGTGGACCAAATACGTTGACTTCAATGACAAATTCATCAAGAGTTGTCACATTAGAGCAGGTTAAAAGAATTTGACACACCAGAAAGGCCAAAAACAACTTGAAAGAAGAAATGAAGAACATGTTTCTCTGAAAGCAGTATGACAACCAATTGGAGGAATGAGAAGAACAGAGTTCATCTCCAGGAAAAAACTCCAGGCCTTTGAATATCATGGTGTAATATATTTGTTCTTTTTCCCCTTGGTTTTTTTTTTCTGGTTTCCTCTTGCAACAATATTTGTTATTTTTGCTTCTTCTTTTCACTCTCTATCACTTTTAGGAGAACAGTATATAGAATAAGTTTTTGGATGCAAGAGAGAAAGAGGATTCAAGCGGAGAATCATCAAAACCTGCGTTTTCTGCATCCATAAGAGCTCCTTCTGCCACAAAGTAACTTCAAACTCTTCCCGCGTCGTCGTACTCTCTTTCCATAGGTTCTCCTCCGGTGGAGAGTAAGTAAGCATTACGAGTCTCTAATTCCTGAAACTTACCCAAGAGAACTTGCTTCCGATGGAAGATGTTACGAAATACCTCTTTATTCCAGATACGCAATGTGATGGGACATGCTGGCTCATGTAAAAAATTCACCCCTGGCTTGAAAGCCGTGATAGTAAACCAACACACGTGATGGGATCGTCTAAACCGAAACAAAATGGAAGGAAAGGGAATCTATTCAACTATAGTCCCGTTGAGAGGAAGATGCCCTCGTTCGGCTATTTAAAGGACCAGATCGTTCAAAAAAGATCAATTGTTCGGGATAGAGCCACGAAAGCCTTACCTAAAGAGGCCATATAAGCAAAACTTACATGCGGTGATTTTTAACTTCATTTTACCATTATTTACAAGTGTTATCTTGATTTTTTTAGACATTTCCAACATGCATGTTAAATATTAGCCGATTTGAAAATTTTGAAATTTTGTTGTGAAAATGGTCAATTTTTCATAGTATAACACACGAAAATTGACCAATTTTAACATGATTTTTTTTAAATTGGCTAATATTTGACATGCATGTTGAGATAACTAAAAATTGAGGTTTCATTATGTTAAATTCTTCAAATAATAGTCAATAAAAGTAAAAAAAATAATTTATTATTGTTTTTAGTGAAAATGTATGTGCTTTCGATTACAAAAATTTTAGCTTCGATTTCTAGCGATTTCCCACTACATACATACAAAAAGCAAATCACTTTAAAAAAATTTAACATAAACATAACAACTTGATTTTTAACTTTATTTAACCATAATTTCTATAAAAAAATATTTAGAAAAAAGTGAACATTGATAGGAAATATAAGAGAAAAGAAGAGGATGAAGGAAAAAATAAGGGATATAATAAAAATATTTTGAAAATAATGATTTGATTATGGTAGAATTGAAAGATTAATTTCAAATTGAGAAAAGACCAATTAAATAGAAATTAAAATGGCACTATTAATAAACAACACTAAATAGAGAGGATAATTTCCACTTAGAACAGTTAATATGCTTTTTGCTATATATAATTCTAATAATAAAAATAATTTTTTTTATTTAGCTACCCGTCCCCGACATTCGAATTTCAATATTTGATAACAGCAACAAGAAGCTTTTACCTCTGGTCTAAGAGCCCATCAACTTTCTGCTTTCCCACTTCTTTTTCCCTACTTTTTTTTCCCAGTTCACTACTCTTTCACTGTCTCACTGCTCATAGAAAGATAAAAGAAAACACAAATTATTCCATCTCTCAGAAACATTCTCTAGCCCTCGTCTCTCTCGTTGGTTTTCTTCACATCTGCGGCGGTAGGCTAACGGACGGGGAGGTTAAAAGAAGAAATGAGCCGGCCACTTGGGGCGGTGATAGGGAGGTACCCATCGAGTGACGGCAGCACTCGGATTGATGGCATCATTAGGCGTAGCAGGAAGTGCAGGGATGTCGCATTTCTGGTTGTGTTCATCGCCTTTTGGGTTGCTATGATTGTCAACTCCAGCTTTGGATTCAACCAAGGAAATCCATTAAGGTGAATCTCAAGTGATGTTTACCCTCTTTACCTTTCTTTTGCAGCTAGCTCCTCCAAAACCCTTGCTCTCAACTTGTTCTTTTGCTCACTCCGGCTCCCCCATTTTACTCGAGGTAGAGGGATTTAGTTTAAATAGCATGGATTTACTAGGTAAGCTGAGAAAATAATCAGAATTAGCAACCAGCTGCACTATCCATTGATACTATCGTTAGCTACTACTTGATGTTGCTAGTTTTTGTTTTGTTGCTTTCACTCACTGATGGCTTTCATCTATGTTGAAGACGAAAGTTCTCTATATTCTACAGTTCTCTTTGCTAAAAGATAAAGCAATATGCATTATGATTATGATCCTTCCTAATCTGTTAAGCATGTTTATTGTCTTTCCTGATACGCTTCTTTGGCACAAACGACAACTTTTGCCTCCCCTTTTGCTTTCTATTTACTGATTTAGTTACGTCGTTGTGTTGTCAGACTTACTTATGGACTGGACTACAAAGGAAATGTTTGTGGTGACAAACATGCACATCCTAATCTGCGTGAATTGGAGCTTACATACTGGGTCAATCCCAATCAGGTCTATCTTAGTGGTTCTAAGGACAGCCAATTTAAGTTGGCCAATGCTAGGAGTATATGCTTGTTGGACTGTCCAAGACCCACAGATGATGGCTTGAATTGGGTCTGTGATTACCCAGAGGGTGATATTCGTATATCAATGGATGATTGGATTGACAGGAATTATGATTATTACGAGTTCCTTACTCCTGAAATGAGGAACACATCACTCCAACTCCAGGGTCCTTGTTACCCTGTCATTTTTCCAAGCGTGAATGGTATGTCTGCATGATTCTATTCCTACAAGATTGCTCTGGCCAGATTTGTTTGATGTTTCAACTCATTAGACTTGTCTGGATTTCACAAATGATAGACTTCTTTATTGGGTTTTCTTAATTTGTGGTAGCATTTGAAACCTTTCCGGTTCTTTCCAAATATTTTCCACTTTTTGTTGTAGGTTTAATTTGTAATTTGTAAGTGACTTCCTTTATCTTCCTTTTCAGTATACTGGAGGTGTGAATTTGTTGCTCATGCGTCAAACGCATCTTTGCGACATTGGCAGCAAATGCTTGGAGTGAATATCAATGAGGATATTATAATTGACAAAACTATTCACAAGTCAATCAATGCTCGTTCTTCTGTGCTTAAGGTTTGAGAATCTTCTGTCATTTTCTCGGGGTGCTTTTGGGTGCTTTTGGTCCCTATTTTATGATTAGTCCTATTAGTTGAGGATGATATAGTCACCATAAAGATTGAATTAATGGCTGGAGTTTGTATTTGATGGTGCTTTTATATACACTACTATTTGTGCTTGTTGTCTTTTCATGAAGCCTAATTGGATGCTAATAGGCTCAATTTTATTTGCAGAGATATATGGCAGATATTGGAAAGTCATGGCCGGTACTAATTGTATGTGGAGGACTATTACCTCTACTTTTGTCGGTGATTTGGTTGCTGATGATTCGGCATTTTGTTGCTGCCATGCCGTGGGTTACTGTTGCCCTCTTCAATATTCTCATAGTTTCAGTAACGATGTTTTACTACTTGAAAGGTCAGAACTCATAATCTTTCCTTCTTTTTTATTACGAATGTGTGATATTTCTATTATTAACAACTACACAAATTGGAAAAAATACACAACATGCAGAAATGTATACTAAAAAGAGAACTAAAACCGCAAAAACCGAACAGACAATCCACTACTCAGTCAAGCTCCCTAGGCCACATTCATTTTATAACCAACCCATTGCCGCACAGGACAACTTACCATGTAGCAAAGGAGATGCTGCTATTTTGGATTTAACAGGCTGAACTTGGAAGTAACTTGAGTGCTGTTTATTGTACTAATCTAATTTTGCTTGGTTTTAAGGTGTCTCAAACAGCATCATGCGGACTTTTTGGTTCTCTTTGATAGCAAATAACTGTCGCATTATTTGTAGTGCATGCACGGATTGTACTTCTCTTCCCCCCCCCCCCCCCCCCACACACACACACACACCTTTGATTACCTTGGCTTCTGCTCTAATTGTGTGCATTATTCATTTTCAGCTGGCTGGATTGGAAATGATGCCGTCTCCCCTGTCATTGGCCCTCCTGATCCATACTACCATGTCTTTGGACGAGTAGGTTACATTAGTTGCAACCTGCATGTCATTCCCCCTCGATATCTTATTTCTGTGCATGACTCTGGATCTCTTACTTAGCCGGTTATTTTATGTCTCCAGGAACTAAATCATGTCCGTGCTGTTGCTATTCTGATGACCTTTATAATGGTGGTTTCAGTCCTGACATCAATTGCCATTGCCAGACGCATTCTTATGGCCACATCTGTACTCAAGGCAAGTATGATTTCCCAGAAATTTGCAATTGGTTCGATCGACGGTACAAATGGAAGATCATTAAGTTCCAAAGTAATAAAGTTTGTGCTGGACCTATTATTTGAGCCCTATGCATTGAAAATTTTAAGTTATGTTGACTGCAACATGACTTTACAAATGTACTCTTTGGTGTTTCAAGGAGTCAGTGATTACTATATTATGATAGGATTACAGAGGCGGAAAGTATTAAACAGGGATAATAACTTATCTTTTCCTAGTTATCAATTCCATTGCAGAAGTTGGCTTGCTAGAACTTGCCAACCGTTGTGGTTTTTTTGTTATTTCAAACAATCAAAATCATGGTTCAATGAATAATTAGTTTTGTTTTAATGCAGGTAGCTGCAAAGGTCATTGGAGAAGTTCAGGCACTAATAATTTTCCCAGTCATACCGTACGTTATGCTTGCAATATTCTACATGTTCTGGTTTTCAGCTGCTTTGCATCTCTTTAGTTCTGGGCAGATTGTCCAGAATGATTGCAGCTCTGATTGCTGCGCCTATGATCTTTTATCAAAACGGGTGAACTGTGATCGGTGTTGTGGTTATGGCATTCGTTATACTCCTCATATTGCTATTGCGATCTTTTTCCACCTATTTGGATGTTTCTGGGCCACTCAATGTTTCATAGCGTCTTCTGCAACTGTCATTGCTGGCTCAGTTGCATCATATTATTGGGCTCGTGGTGAGACATCGGTAAGCTGCCTTTTGTTTTCTGTATTAATAGTATGATTTCACATCGATTTGTAAAATACTTTTGACCACACTTGCAAGTTGCAATATTCCCAGCATCCTTTCTCTGGTTTTCCGTTGAACTGATATCTATCACTATTGACCCAATGATTTGCAGTCAGAGATTCCATTTCTTCCAGTTTTTGGCTCCATGAAAAGGCTTATACGCTACAGCCTTGGGTCTGTTGCCCTAGGTTCACTGGTGGTCTCATTTGTGGAATCAATACGCTTCATCCTGGAATCAATTCGTCGCAAATTGAAAGTTGCTAATACTATGCCGGACAGCTGGGTTGGGAAGATGATGCACCATTTCTTCAGATATTGTCTCAAGTGCATCGAATGGACCGTAAAATCGGTGAACCGCAATGCATATATAATGGTAATGGCCAAAAACATGCACACTTATTTTGTTGTTTCGATATGACTCTTAACTCCAGAGACTGCATGTTTACTGATAAAATCTGTACAGATAGCTATTACAGGTAAGAGCTTCTGCAGGTCATCTGCTATGGCAACAGAATTGATCATGAGCAACATACTGAGGATAGGGAAAGTGAATGTGGTTGGAGACATAATTTTGTTTCTGGGAAAGTTGTGCGTGAGCCTGTCAAGTGCAGTGTTTGCTTTCCTCATGTTGGACACTCACAAGTTTAAATCTTCGCACAACAAGATTTCATCCCCACTCTTGCCTGTGGTGGTAAGAAAGCTGTTTGGTTGTGATGTTGTGCAAATTGAAACTTAGTTGTGGCTGATGATGATGTCATTTGAGTTTTGTGGGTTTTGATACAAAATGCAGGTATGCTGGGCTCTTGGGTACGTGGTGGCGACTCTATTCTTTGCGGTGGTGGAGATGTCGATCGATACAATAATACTGTCATTCTGTCAGGATTCGGAGGAGCACCAGGGGACGGCTCAGTATGCTCCTCCTCTTCTCATGGAGACTCTAAATGATCAGAGTGAGACGCAGAGACTAACTCAATGAACAAACCTCCGTTGATTATTAGTTAACTTCTTTATATTTCCTGAGATGTAGTAGTATGAGTAGCATCTTATTGCCAACTAGTGGAGTTAAGTTGATTTCGAATCGGGTTCAAGGAGTGAAAATTTTCCTGACCAAATCCTACTCCATAAAGTATCACAGCGTTTGGTGTCTAAAATGTTGGTGAGTTTCTCGTCGACTCTGACTTCCGTTTGAAACAGAAATGTTTTTGCACGTACGTGATCATTGTTGCCGGTAACATCATTATGGAAATTTCTTTCAAATGTCTCATCATACGTTGTTCGTACAACATTCATTCAAAGTTTGCACTCACTTCATATATTTTTGCCTTTATAAATAATAAATATTTTTTTAATTTTATATATTTTAACATTAAAATAAAATTATTGTGACCTAATTGTTATAGATGCTCATGTATTGTTTTCAAAAATTATCAAAAGAGTTATACTTTTTAATTTATGAACAAAATTTACTTTTATTTGATGCATGAATGTTTTTCTTAATTAAGCAATTAAATAAGATTAGAAAGGTGGGAAAATGGACACGTTGAGATTCGTATTTACTTTTGATTTTTGACCATAATCAAGAAATAATGATCATAACTTAATTAACTTACAAAATTGTAAGCTCAATTGAGTTGTTGAAAGAATCTGGAAAGAACGATCAATGCTTAAGTTTAAAGATTTGTCAAATTCAAACCTATTTAACCTTGATTAGTTTACTTAATTGGTTTAAAGTTAATGATTTACAACCTGATTAACTTAAAAAAATGTAACATCAACTCGCTCATTAAAAACAACTAGCTCGTGAAAAGAATTTAAAAAAAAAGGATCATCTTTCATGAACTATATTTAGATTTTGTGCATACGTCCAGTTCAAAATATCTTTCTTAATTAACTGGATGAATATGGCCGAGGTATTAACTACCTCAACCACTCTCACCATTACTTACACATACCATTATCGTCTTAAAGTTTTTATCTTTTAACAAAGAAGGACAAACGGTGTTAACGATCTCTAAATTTGATTAGTTACTTCGAAACTTAAATGTGTGGTATTTTTAAATAAAATAATGCGGTATTTGTGATTAATTCAATATAATATTTGAAAAACGGAAATATCAAATACCTACTCCTCGCAACGAAGGTTATTTAATATACCACTGCCGAAATATGAGCCAAACACATAAATCGCATTCGGCAGTGTTGATAGTTTTGTCAAAGGGTAAGATGTATCTTTCTCAAATTCATTCCTTCCTGCTCGTGAAAGCAAGAATCGGTCGCTTTGTGAGCAATCAAAGACCCCACTCGGCACCCTCCCTCCTCAACTCGCCGTCTAAACTTACACTCACTCTCCTGCTCAACATTTACTTTTCTTTTTTCAAATTTTTATCCATTGCAACAATCCAACCTACTGGAAAAAGAAATTCAGCTGAGAGAAAGAGAGAGACAGAGAGCCGGACTCGCTTCAAATACACAACTCTCACTCATGGCTTCTAAAAACCAGAACAAGCCTCCACTAAACGCCACCATGCCCATTTCAGCTCCTCTGCCGTCTTCACGTGTAAGCTTTCTTTCTTTTCTTTCTTTCTCCCATTATTTTTTCTTCCTGAGATCTGGGTTTTTCTCCTTTTTCCTTTCTTCTCTTTCATATGCCTCTGTCTCTCTTGCTTCCTTCCTCCCTGCTTGCTTCTCTATTTTCTGTGTTTTATATGACGTGAGTTTCAAGAGTTGGCCTGCTTCTGGCTGTAGGTTTTCTTTTTGAGTTAGTGTCACCACTGCTATTTCCTTTTCAGTCTTTTTTTTTGTGCCCTTCTTGTTAGTTCTTGTGTTTCATTTAGGAATTAAACGAATTGAATGCGGCTGGGAATCTCTTCTTTCTTTTGTTGACCCTGTGAATATGCAGAGGAAGTCCATTGGTGGATATGAGCTGAGTTCTGATACAACAAGGTATAAGCTTGGAGTTGATAATATGGTTGGGTCAGCCAGCATTAACGGAAGAATGAGGCAAGCTTTCTCCATTATGAATGGAGAACAGGAGCTTACTCCTAGCAGTGACCCTCCGAGCAATGCTGGGTCTGAGTATGGTGGAGGAGGAGCCAACATTGAGTTCACCAGAGAAGATGTTGATACTTTGTTGAATGAGAGAATGAGATACAAAAGCAAGTACAACTACAAGGTTTGAGGGTTCTCTTTAGGTCTCGTTTGTTTTCTCTTGTCAAAATCTTGGGGTTGCAAATCCATCTTTTTTGTTTCCCGTTTTTTTGCAGGAGAGGTGTGAAAATATGATGGACTATATAAAAAGGTTAAGGCTTTGCATCAGATGGTTTCAAGATGTAGAAGGGAATTACCTGTTTGAGCAGGAAAAATTGCTTACCGCTTTGGAATTTGCTGAAGCTAGATGTGCTGAATCAGGTAGGATTGATCTTTTCTTTTTCCTTTCTTCAAAAAGTTATGTCCTTTCTTTCAGTAATTGTGTATGTGTGTGTTTACTAATACTAAAATTGTTCTGTTTAGAGTTGGTTTTGAAGAACAGGGAAGAAGAACTAAATTTAATTATAGTGGAGTTGAGAAAGAGTCTTGCTTCTTTACAAGATAAACTCTCCAAAGAAGAATCAGAGAAGATGGTACACATCCCTTCTGAACTTCTCTGTAACTGCTGACTAGATTTATAGATGGAGACAATTTTGTTTTCTTTCCTTCTCCATTGAATCTTTTGTCTTGGAACTACTAGGTTGCAGTGGATTCTCTTTCAAAAGAGAAAGAGGCAAGAGCTGACATAGAGAAGTCTCGGGCATCTCTAACTGAGGAGCTGGGGAAGGTCCAAGGAGAGCTTCAGAGTGCTAACCAGAGGGTAATTTAAGAAATGTAACTTCATATTCATTAGCCTTCATACTTAACATATAAGATAAGTAACTAAGCTCCGAGTGCCCCTTTTCTGGTTTGTTGGTTTGTACAGATAACTTCAGTAAATGATATGTACAAGCTGTTACAAGAATATAATTCAAGTTTACAGCTATACAACACTAAACTTCAGACGGATCTGGATGCAACCCATGAGAATCTCAAGAGTGCAGAACAAGAGAAAGTCACTATAGTGGAGAGCCTGGGCAACTTAAGGGGTCAGTATAAGTCATTGCAAGAGCAATACATGTCATCTCAAGTAAGATTTCTCTCTGATTCTCTATGTTTGTGTATTTTGAACTTTTGTGAATACATGCCATTATTTTTGTAACTGAAGCTATACGCTTATTGGTTTCGTTGGAAACCAAGCGGCAGCGTCCTGTTTGCTCACATAAGAAGTAGATTTCGTATTTGCAACTGGGTTTTTTTATGTGTTTTACCTGAGATTTATTTGGCCTTTACTTGTTGTAAACAACTAATATTTTGCATTTTTCATGGATCTTATACTTTCTGGATTGTGGATGTAATAGGAATCAGCAGATGAAGCTGTGAAACAGAAGGATCTGTTGATGAGTCAAGTTTCATCTCTAATGGGAGAGCTGAAACAAGTGAGAGATGACCGTGATCGACTAACACTTCAAGTGCAAGCTTTGACAACTGAAGTGACCAGTTACCAACAAGAGTCGCAAAAATCAAATGAATTCGAGGTTTTCTTTTTATAATTTTCCTATACTTCTCCTTTGTGATCACTAATATTATGCTTCTGCTGTTGTGCTTAAAGATTAATTTTATATGCAGGAAAAATATCTGTTCCAAAGTAAAGAGATGGTGGCCTTGCAGGTAAAGTTAGATGCTGCTGAGAGTAGATTAAAGGTACTATCACAACTTCTCTATCAGTAAATCTTGTTATTGAGTTACTGTCTGGTTTGAATCTTGTTACTATGATCAACCATGTTGTCTTTCAGGTGTCCGACCTGTCTGCATTTGAGACAAGAACCGAGTATGAAGCACAGAAACAACTTGTACTAACATTACAAAGTCGGTTGGAAGATGCCGAGCAGAAAGTTATTGAAGGAGAGCAACTACGGAAGAAGTTACATAATACAATCTTGGTAACATTTTAAACCCGTCCAATTTCCTCCAATTTAGTCTTTCTTCGAGGATATTCTATCCTTATCTTACTGAGGTTTCTATTTATTGCTGAAGGAACTCAAAGGCAACATTCGTGTCTTTTGTCGTGTGAGGCCTTCATTGAATGATGATATTCATGGCAATGAAAGGAAGGTTGTTTCTTATCCCACTTCACTAGAAGCTCTTGGACGAGGCATCGATTTAAATCAAAATGGTATGTCTCTAAAAGCTAGAGAATAACCCTTCAAATTGGGTTTTGAAACTAATGTATTTGTTTATATTTTCCTTTAGGCCAAAAGTACTCATTTTCTTTTGATCAAGTTTTTACCCCCGAGTCATCGCAAGAGGATGTATTTGAGGAAATCTCACAGCTTGTTCAGAGTGCTCTTGATGGCTACAAGGTGCGAGTTACCACTGTTGTACTTTTTTGGATTGGTCTTCTGGTATACTTCTGGATTTTATCATAAGCTGTTAGTTTTTTGGATGTCTATTCTCATCCACTAAACTATTTTAATCCGTAGGTATCCATTTTTGCCTACGGGCAAACAGGATCTGGTAAAACATATACCATGATGGGCAAACCAGGGCAACCTGAGCAAAAGGGACTGATTCCTCGAACGTTAGAACAAATTTTTCAAACAAGGGAATCCCTTAAATTGCAAGGCTGGAAATATGAAATGCAGGTTTTGGCAACAGCATCTAATTCTTCGACCGTACGCACCTGCGTGTTTATTGATTAAAGCCCCTATCAGCAATAATCAGTGAGTTATTTTCCTTCTTACAGGTGTCAATGTTGGAGATTTACAATGAAACAATTCGTGACTTGTTATCAACCAATCGAGATGTATCCAGAGATAGCACTCCCAATGGAAAGCAATATGCAATCAAACATGAACCCAACGGGAACACAACTGTATCCGACCTAACTGTTGTAGATGTTCAAAGCTCTAGGGAGGTGGCTTATCTGCTGGAGCGGGCTGCTCACAGCAGGTATTGATTTGACATGCATTGTACTATTTTTCCTTGGATCAAATGGATTACTATTGCTTGTTTTATAAGCTTCTTCAGATTTTTACATTTATCTAGTTCTCTAAACCAAAACGTGATCCTAGCAGGTCAGTTGGGAAGACACAGATGAATGAACAATCATCAAGAAGCCATTTTGTTTTCACTCTACGAATATCTGGCATCAATGAGGTAATGATGCTATGTGTAGGTTTGTTCTCTTATTTTCCATATTGAAAATTTGAAACTGATCGACTGTCGTTTGTTTTCTCGTAGAGCACTGAACAACAAGTACAGAGTGTTCTGAATCTCATTGATCTTGCTGGAAGTGAGCGCCTTTCTAAGAGTGGTTCCACTGGCGATAGACTCAAAGAAACACAAGTATGTGACTGACTGGAAAGCTTTAAATTCGTATTCATAGCTTAGCATTAAAAGAAACGTCTTTTGACATTCTTGTCAGGCCATCAACAAAAGTCTGTCCTCGCTAAGCGATGTCATATTTGCCTTGGCAAAGAAGGAAGATTTTGTACCATTTAGGAACTCAAAGCTCACTTATCTACTTCAGGTAATGATGCCCCCTCTCAAGTTGGTTTGTACGAAACTTGAATTTGGCTAATGTTGATTTCTTTGTGCTGATTTCAGCCATGTCTAGGTGGAGATTCAAAGACACTGATGTTTGTAAATATATCTCCGGAGCCATCATCTGTTGGTGAGTCACTGTGCTCACTGAGATTTGCATCCAGAGTTAACTCGTGCGAGATAGGTGTTCCCCGACGGCAGACCAACTTGCGATCCCTAGACTATCGGTTGAGCTTGGGTTGATATTATCTGAATGGCACCTCAGCAATTGCATTTACTGACGCCAATTAGAAACAAGTGAGAAGCAGCAGTATTAACGTCGGCTGACCATATTAGTTGTATAGCAAACAAGTATTCTGCATCTTGTGATGTCATTTAGAGAAAAGTAATTCGTTAGTATTGCTATTGCATAATGGTGGTTCGTTTGTTTGTTTGTTTCTTCTTTCTTGGTGAGGTCGTCTAAATCCGATACGAAATCCGCCCTGTTCATTCATCAAAAGCTACAATGTAAGAAAATAGCAGCAACAATGCTAAATAGGTGTATTATCCCCAGGAAGACATTGCAATGCAGACTTGAGTTTTCAACAGGTTTAGGCCACCATGTCCATCACCTCCTTGAGAAGCAAGCTTGTGTCCTGATAACACGATAATGTTTGAGGCAGGTTGTTCTTCCTTGTTGCTTCCTCAAGCTGCAAAACAAAAGGCAATCATCAACTACTGAAATGAAACTCTAGGGCTGCTAGCTGTGAGCCCAGGTGAGACCAGTAATGCCATCACAGAGGCACCAAAATGATTGTGCATTCCGAGCTTCAACCACATGACTACAACTTGTTTGGCAAGAAGTAAAAAATACCTGTTCAAAATTGTCAAAAAGTCTGATACCGAGATCGAGGAGAGGCTTCTTATCTTCTGCAGCAGCAGCAGAGATGACATTGTCGAAATCGTAGTACAAGAAGGTGGACTTGAGCCTGAGGTATCTCCTGACATAGTTGAGAGTGTCTGGACCAATCAAATCCTCCATAGCCTGAAGATCAAAGGCAGACTTCATGATCCTGTAAAGTCTCCCTTTCACTGCAATGTCAGCTATGTAGATTCCGTTCTTCAGGAAAGAACGAGTCCCTGTCCTTGGATTTGCAAGCTCTTCTGCAGGCAGACAAACAAAATTAATAAGAGGCAACCTGGAAGTAAAAGTAAAACTGTAGCAAGTTTTGACTTACTGTTGTCAATGGTGGGAATGGGCAATGGCCCGTCGAGCCACAAGCCGTTATCGGCAGCAAGAGAAGTTCCAACCCCAGATTTTGCGATGAGGGGGGCTATGGAGATAAGGCCTAATGCTAATGATCTTCTGGTGGTCTGCAACTTCAGTGGTTGCTCTGGTTTCCTGGAAAGAGCAAGTGGTGGGAGCTTTGGTGGGTTTCCGCAAGTTTTCGAGTTAATGTTGTTAGTGTGGAGGTTTGGGATGGATTCTGTTGGATGGTTTAAGTTTGTTAAGTTGGCCATTGGAGAGAGAGAGGCTGAGAGAGATGAGGAATAGGTCTGCAACTTCACTGCTAGTTGGTTGGTTCATTGGTTTGTTTGTTTCTTCCAGTTTTATCCATTCCACTCCCAGAATTGGTTGCTGCTGTCCACCGGATATATATCCAATTTTTCCCCAACTAGACATACTTTGTCATTAGCAACCACAACAACAAAAAAACTCATGCAAATATCTTGTTATTGTTTTTAAATAAGCAACTTTTTTCCCATGAATATTATCTCATTCATAAATGCTCTCGCCTACGGCATCATTCGTACCAGATCTCACTAACAATTTTTTGCTCTCCAGAAAGGCCTCCCAGTTTTTGCCCTTAGTGACCTCCCAGTTCAATTTCGAGACCCAGAGAAATGCCCAATAGAGCAATATTTATTCGCATCCAAACAAGAATTACACGATGTTGCTTCAACTACATGGCTACAAGAAATGGAACTAAGACAACTTCTACCCTTCTATACAGTACAGAAATTATATACTACATTTTTAGTTCAACTAGTCTCACCACTTTAGGAGGAAAGAGATATTAACTCAATGGTACTACTAGTACCAGGCAGAAGCAGAGATCAAGTTCCTTTCTTTCCAACCCAACAACATGGCTCCATCTTTCTCCACCAAAGTATAATGCTCCGAGTAACATTTGAGCAAGCTCTTAATCACCGAGTTCACATAGGAACTTAAAGGGTACTGTTTGAACCCAGCCATGGTGAATCTAGATTTCCATTTCCCAAACATTTCATGTCGCTCAACTCGTTCTCTTCCCTCACAGGCAACCACATTCACCATGTCCCTAGCCAAGCAATGCTGTTCCAACCCAATACGCTCTTTCCTATCCCTAGCGAGGGTCACGTCAATCGACTCAAATATGGCCAGGTAGTATTCCAGGGTCTCTACAAACCTGGTGAGGAAAGAAGTTGTGTTGGTGTTTGATTCCTGCTCCACCAACGTGGTTACCTTGGGATTAAGTGACTTGATCATTCGGAGAAGCCCGTCTCTCGGGTTATTCACATCCACGCTCTCGTCAGGAGTGTGGTGCAACTGTAACGGCAAGTTAATTGCCAGGGCCTCCCCTTGTCGGACATCAAGCATTTCTCGCGTAACATCGGGGGCGAAGACAGGAAGGCCTTGGAACTCAACTGTGATGTTGAACTTCTCGGAAAGTGCTGCCAATCTCTTCCCAACTGCGTCTAATCCTCCACCTCGAGCATACTTATTGAGAGGGTCGTCAATACCGGTGATGCGTACATGTGGAGCACCACCTGGTCTGGCTGCAAGAGCTTGAAGAAGAGTCATCCATTGCGTCCCTTGACCAATCTGGAAGTCAATTATGTGTATGCGTTCAGCATTCCTGCAAGCTTCAGCAATGGCACCATTTGCTGCCATGTATCCAAACTTGAGGTATGGGCAGATTTCATACAGAATCTGCATGTACGATAACAAGTCTTTGCTTTCAGGCTCCCTACAATTCAGGGCGCGGTAGATGTTACTGCCTGATGATTGCTTCCTCGCCACCAATCCCTCAACTAGATAAGCACCTAAGCGTTGAATTGGTTCCCCAGTGATGGACACCTCACCTCTAGCCTTATCAACCAGGTTTTCAAAATAACCCATATTGTTTTCAGCAATAGCCTTGGCACATTCAATTAACAATTGTTTCAGGTTGCCAGGCTGGGAACTTTGTAATCTTGATGATTCTTCTGCCATAGCTTTACGACGTTTCTCAACAGGAGCATCTGCTTCTACTTGCCGGGGATGGGACATCAACGTTGCTGCTCGGGGCCGAGAATCACGGCCTTCGTCTTGGCCCCATGCCCTGCTGCTACTTTCCTGACCTTGTGCGTGTGGCTTACCACTTTCACCATGATAATCATTAGGTTCAGCCATGTCCTCATCATCAGGTCCCATCAGAGCAGTCTCCAATTGCTGCAATGCCTGTTTCATGTCTGGGCTTGAATGACTCGTGGAAGTTAAACAAGGAAAGAGCTGCAAGCTAGTAGTCCTCTGGTGCAAGTAACTGTTGGATTCAGCAGAAGAGTTTCCAGATGGGCTGAACCCAGAGAGAGACCTTGTGGAGCTGGGTTGTTCGTGGCTATCACTCACTGAACTAACAGTTTCATTATCCAACTGAGTTGAAAATGAGGAGGTAGGTGAGTTCCCTATCTCAAACTTTAAGGAACCCATTAGTCTTCTATCAGGCAAAGAGGAAACAGTCGGGTAAGGAGACGAGTAAGACATGCCCGAACCAGTCACAGTACCGAACCCGAATAGCTGCTGTGTATCCATGTTCTAAATTTAGAATCAGCGCTTAGCGAGTAATTGTTTTCTGAAGTGCTCTACCAATTCAGCTCGCAAACCAGCCTGCAGGAGCAAACCAAATCAATACTTTCAACAAACTTGTTGTGCCTGTTACTTGCACCTAATTTCCGTATTACCATCGTCTAAATGAACACAAAGAAAAGAATGTAATAACTACGTGCAGTTTTTACGTAGAGAAAGCTGCTTCTACCGGTATGCCAATAACAGTGAGGAAAGGACACCCTTAGAAAAATGCATAGGCCAACTTGTTGAATATTTTGCAAGAGAATAGAGTAGTTATGTACAAATCTTCGATGTCTCTGTCAAGCTTAAGAAAAATTCAGGTCCAACAAACCGCAATGCGGAAAATCTCCAGAATCATCACGGAAAAAGTGGGTTTAAAACAAATGACATGATCATGTAAAAAGAAGGAAATTTTGACAAGCATAATCAAGAGCAGGGATACGTTCTTTATCTAACCCCCTAATATGAACCCTAGTCAATTGAAGCCGAAAACCAACTACGACACCATCAAACAGACGCTGAATAATTCAGAAGGCCACTAGAATTGGGAAGCGATCCCATATCAACTCAGAAACCGAAACGCAAAGAATCAGAACTGACCTTCAGATGAATTCTATTTCCGACGTAGACTTGGCTGCGGTTTTGTTTTCTCTGGTGCTTTTCTGATCTCTGTTGTTGATGTAAATGGAGTTTAGCAGTTGGCGGGAGTTGGCGATGAAAGAATGAGAAGCGAGAAAACGTTAATGGCTACTCATACGAATATATATAGAGGGATAGAAATGAGCGAGAGGAAGGAGAGTTGACGGAGTGGTACGGCATGAGGGGAACAGCGAAACGGCGAGACTTTGTGTGGCAGGAGGACTAAGGAGCGGTTGATGTACGAAGACTTAACGGCCAGCACCTCCTCATCCAAGGCCGTTAAGCGAACGACGTCATCAGTGACACTAATTGAGACACCATATTGACACGTGGATAATACAGCTCAATCTCTTTGACTCATTTGACCTTTTACGCGGCACGCGTTTGGAGCCACTATATTATACACATTTGCGCTCACACTTGACTGCTCCGGGCCTCCCTACTCTCTCCGTCCACCAAGAGCCCAAGACCCCACCTCTTTTAACCATAGTTTCAAAATCGGACAAGTGGTTGAACCGATAAACCGAATTGGAAAGTTGGACTGGTTTAATTATTAATAAATCAATCAATTATTAGGCAGTATAAAAAATGTTTCTTTTATAACTGACTGAATATAAGGGCACGGCGCTGTGCATGGATTCCCCAACGGACAATGTTGCGTTATGCAGAATCGGAAAATGGTCAGATTTATATTATTTTAATTTTGTTCCGTCTTCTTAAATTATTTCATATCAAATCGTGTATTAACAAATATTATGCCGTACAACCAACTTAGATACAAGCTAAAAGTTGCTTAAAATAGTGTTGAACACCTAATGGTTTAAGCAAGGTAGCCTATGCAATTTTTAACAACGTCGATATTTTTTTATAACTAACATCGATACATTAATATGCTAAGTTTATCAATGATGAAGTAAAATCAAGATGAAAAATAAATTTATACTGAAATCATATATTTAATTTGACGCCTAAGTCCGGTGCAAAACGAGCGCTACGACTAGTGAAAAGTAAACAGTTTCAGAATAGGAATTATGAAGTAAGAAATACGAGTAGGGCAGAAACACACATAAATAACTGTAATTCAAAATCCTCATAATTAAAATTTTCACCTTTCATTTTCTCTTGTCAATTTTCAAAGAAATTTAGTAATTTACAAAAGAAATATATATCAGAAGTTCAAAACAAATTAATCCATGGAACGAATTTGGAGATAAAGAGAAGAAATCACGAAATTGAGCGGTCTGGGGGGTTCACGACGATGGAGTTTCCATCTTTCTTCTCCTTGTTATTGTTGCCGATGTGCACATTCTCATTATTTTGGATTAACACTCAGTTGAGCCGATATGGCTTAATCTACCACCGTTGGGTACCAAATGCGTGTCCGAGGAACTCCACAATAACGTCGGCGTTCTAGCAGGTCGTATCCAACGATCTTAACCCAAGTTGCTCATGAGTTAGCACGTACGGCAACCAAAGTTTCCGTAGTCACCTACTTGTCTTTCGTGTCATCTTACGAGCACCGCATTGACAACAACCTGAGCATCCATCTCCATTTCGACACCTCTCAATGTTCGCAATGCGAAATGCGTTAATTTCGTGGGGGAGGAGGGGGTCCTTCATTATTCCATAGTGCCTTCCATTATCCCTTAACTCGTAACCACTCCATGCTCAGACATCGATCCAACAACAAATGGTACACTGATCAAACCACATTATACGTCCGACCACCCACCATGGGCATCGACAGCATCTCTTCATCCTTCAGCAGATGCAAGATGACCTACCAGCCCTCCCGGCCTCACCCGAATCCAAACTTCCAACGGTACCCTTGCTACACCACAAGCCGTCCTCGCCTCCACTACACTATGCCATGTGAAACTTAACATGGATCCACTACCCTGGCTACATTTCAGCCGCGACTGAATTTAACAGGTAACGATCCTGCTTTATCCTGACTCAACTTCAGCACCTTCTTCGGTACCAAATATCCTCAAATTATTTAAGTGGTGTCAAACGAGTAACGTTGGATGGTAGCTGGCTAGATTCCAAGTTGCTGGCAAGAATCCAAATAAATACGTCAGCATGACATAGAAAAATGACGCCATGACTCGACAATAGTGAGACGTGGCACCAGAGAAGGAAGTTTCATCGGAATCTCACAAGGAAAGTGTCCATGAAGCTTCAGAGCTGGATGTGGCCGTCGTCTAATTATTTGAAGACAAGAGTACTAATCAGTCAGTCAATCTACCACTGTGACTGAATAATAATAATAATAATAACTCTTTTGCCCAGATTTTATTTTATAAAATAAATAATAATAGAACAGTCAGACATTTTCATTTTCCTATATGTTTTGGTTTTTCTCTCCGGTCAGAGTGTTTATCTTTTTCTGCACATCGTCCCTCTAAAACAAACAATGAACTTGATTCGTCCTCCTCCTCCTCCTCCTCCTCCGCCATGCCAAAACCCTAACCCTAATTGTAGTAAATCCAACCACAATCATCCATTTCCTCCACAGCAGCCTTTTCGACAATTCCCTGATCCTCTAGATTTCCAATTCTCCGATTTCTTGCTTCCCCCAGATCATCATCCTGATCATGGTGGGTTTGAAGGTGATGAAGAAATTGATAATATTTTTGGTGGTAATTATTCATCTCCACAGAGCAATATCACGGCAACCTCACCCCTCCAAATTGGATCCGATGGCAGCTGCAACTCCTTCTCCTCCTGGACTATGATCGGGTACGTAAAATTTAGATCGGTGGTTATGCTTTCTTCTTTATATGAATAAATTGGTGATATATGCTCTGATATAACAATTCAGAAAATATAAACACAAAGATGATAACAAGCATTAAGTTAAGAAATATTATACTTTTGGTCATGTAGAAATGAAGCCGAAGGAAGTGGGAGGATGAGGAAGGTGGAAGAGCAGAAGAAGAGGAAGGGGGGAGTGGTGGTTGATAGAGTGGCATTTAGGACCAAATCTGAAGTGGATGTGATGGCTGATGGCTTCAAGTGGAGGAAGTACGGCAAAAAATCTGTTAAAAACACACCTTATCCCAGGTATGGATGGTCACTGTAATTTCTACTATACTCAAAATATTACCATATAAGTTTGTTCATTTTCATGAATTTCAAGTTTATATATACGGTCGGAATATTATTGCTTAATACATCTACGTACGGTATATTCATTAATCGCCTGCCTATATATAAATTTGATATGCAGGAACTACTACAAATGTCCAAGTGTGGGATGCAATGTGAAGAAGAGAGTGGAAAGAGATAGGGAAGACTCGAGCTTTGTGATCACAACCTACGAGGGAGTTCACAACCATCATCATCATCAAATCTCACCTTCCAAAGTCCAAGTGGAATTACTTCGATGATAGAGCAGCGTGCCTTTTAATCTGGAGATCTCGAGTTTGAATCTAATATTTCTTACGAAATGAACACCGTTGTTGTATACTTTCAGTTTTTTATCTTAGAAAAAAAAAAATAACTACTCATCCGAAATCATAATACTCCGTACGTTTATCGAAGACTGGATTCTGAGCAATGTAGATAGATGATTGATTGTCACTATAAAGGTGTGTTGGTCGGTCATGTCGGATGCCAAGTTCTCGAAGAAGAACAACTAGTCATTGAATGTCAACAGTGTTGATTGGTGGTCGGCCTAGTATAAGAGTGTGATGATGAATAGTAGAATAGAGTATTCTGGATTTCTCTATGGAGTTCAGCTAATGGATCAGTTTACTATTTTTTATAATGGCATGAATAGTAAAGAGCCATTTCAGTAGACTCTGAGACAGCCACCGGTTTAAATATAAGTTTCCATGAGGATTCAATCTCGCAGAACCATACACGTAACATTATACCATTAAATATCGAACTAGTAGGTTCACAGCTACAACGCTCATATTGTTCCGAGAACTTTAATAATTGATCAGGCGAAAAAGATGGCAGCAATTAGTCAGCTGACAAGTTGAGGTTAATACATAATCATTCAGCGTAAGCTTAGTTTGCCCATTTGGTGGATCAAAACTGGATAACCACAACCGTAGCTTCATCGAAAATTTTAAAACTGTGATTTGCTAAGGAATGTGACCATGCATCTGGTGCTCTGAAACAGTCTATCCATCTTCTGCCAAGCTGCTGACTGAATTTCGACAAGTTTCTTGGCTTTATCCTTTAGCCTCGGCTGGCGGCGCACTGTTTCCCCGTGAATCTTTGATCGTACAGACAGAGGAGAGGAAGGTTACAAACAAAACTTGCACGGCATTATGGCATATGTGGCAGAGGAAGAAAGTTAGTTGTTACCTTGAGGAATAATCTTATCAGAGCCTGGATGAACTCGAAGTTGTTTCTCCTGGATATCTCATGGATGAAATAATCGAAAAGGAGTTCTATTGATACAAGCTCGGGCTTCTTTTCCACCTCTTCTTCTTCTTCTTCTTCATCGTTGTCATCGATAATCTGAAGCATTCGAAGCTCCATATCCAGATTTGACGGGGATAGACCTTTGATGTAATCAGTGAATGCCGAAACTGCAGAAGCCAAAATCATAATATCAATGCTTTGTAAAACAACTTTTTAGTCTTGTTGTTCAAGTAATGGAAAGGGTTGAGACTAAATACAGCTATTTGTCTCTGCACATGAATGGAGAAGCTCCGAAAACTTTGACAATGGTACCGCTGTCATCTCATGTTTTCCCTTGTTCTTCAATTCATCTACTTCCATACCATCCTTGGCAGCGTCACTAGGTTTAAACAAAATATCTCCAGAGAGAGATGGAACCGAAGGCAAGAAAAACGGAGCCTTTTCAGGTTTCTTGGGCGGTTCAATGGGTTTATTGCGTACCTGCTCAGAGATCAATAGAATAAGATGGAAGTTTCAAACTAGATATGGAAGCCAGGCGCAATGATGGGAAGGATAGAAAACCAGGCGCAACAATGCTAAATGAGGATACCTTTATGATGTCTAGGTTGATCAAGCTCTGCCATTGACTTTTAGGCAACATAGAGAGCGTTACAAGACCTGGGATTTGTTGCTGACTGAAAGCTGACATACCAAGGGCCTCACTACGCATTGTCTCGTTTGTTTTAGACCCATCGTGATCTGCGTCTTCAGAATCTTCCGTAGCAGATATAGATGGCAATTTCACACTAACTACTCCCTTCCCACTAGCATAAGAATCGACTGATGTACCTTGAGAGAACATAGACTGATTAACCCTGCAAATGGTAACAATCAAGCAATCAAACTTCTCTTCAATCTCAAGGTATTTAATTTAATGTGAGGCAATGAGAGAGCTTACCATAGATAGACGCCATTTTGATCAGCATGAGTTGTGGCCAAAACATCCATGTTTGGGGACAAAGACAAAGCTGTGATGGCAACATCTACGTGTAGTGCATCAATTTGTCTTGCTAAGATGACATCCCATATTCTTAATGTGCCATCCATACTAGATGACAAAAGCCATTTACCATCTTCACTAAAACACAAATCTGTAACGCGGTCTGTGTGACCTTCAAACTTGCGAACCATTCTCAATGCCACAACGTCAAATACACGGATAACCAAATCATCGGCAACAGTAGCAAAAAGACCTAGAAATGTGGCAAACATATTTAATAAATAGAGTCAGAAGTTTAACACCCGATATAGATACATACGATCTCATTACCATTGTAGCGATGATAAACAGCCTTAACGAGACAACATCCAACTTCCCATCTGGATTTTAATGCACGTCCCTTAAAATCCCAAACCTGCAAAGCAGTTTTGTATACGATGAAAGTCATTACTGTCGGAGGTTGGCCATGCTGGCACAAAATTGCTGTAGATCTATATACGTGCCATAAGAAAACTGACCTTTATGTCTCCATGATACCCAGCACTTATCATTAGGGTATTCGTTGAATCACAAGCAACTCCTACCACTCCACCTTTGTGGGCAAGATTTCTTTCCGACATGTCAAAGTAACTACCACGGCTGATCCCTGATTGAAGATTGAATCGTTCTATCCAGCCACCTGCTGTTCCCAGGACTGCAAAATTGCCGCATGCGCTGATAGCACAGGCCTGGCGCCAAAAATCACTATTTATAAGATCACTGAATGTTGCATTGCAAGAGTTCATTTTTTACTTTACCTTTCTTCTATTCAAGTTCACGAATTTCCAATTAGACAAACCAAAAAGCAAGTAAGAAAGAATTTTGATGTTTAGAACAATCAGCAATACATTATGATATGTCAGCAGACAAGACATATGATCGGTCACCGCCAGCATTGATATCCGCATCACAATCTTAGGCTAGTTTTAATGCTGATAATGTTTGGCATGTCGGCCTAAATTCCAGCATCTCATCTAGTTTCATACTAAACTTCTGCACGTGCACGTAGGATCCCAAATTAGGGAGTCTTGAAAAAAAAAAGAGGGACTCTCACCTTTACAGGTGTTGGATTCTCTGGACATGGCCTGAGGATATGCTTGCCCAGAACAAAATTTTGAAGCCTCCATATGTATGCCTCTGACGTGTCCATATGGCATGTAACAACATTGCACCAATCGCGCTCCCTAATTTCAGCTACATAGAATTAAACAATTAGAACACAAATCATGATAATTTGAAACTGAAACACCCATGCCCAGTAAGAAGGGAACTCGTACCACAATCAAATGCAATAACGGGCTTCAATTTCAGCTCCTCTTCCTGTGGAAATAAAAAAACAAGATATAAACTTAAGCACCCAATATCTAGCAGACTCGGTAGAGAATCCAACATGCAACTACCGAACATCAAAAAGTAAACTAAAAGAACAAGCCTCCTAGATTAATAAAAAACTGCTTGATACTAGAGAAAGTTGGAGGTTATATGGCATCGCTTCTGCCTTATAGAGATTAGAACTTTTCAAGCCATGTTATACTTGCAATGAAATGAAAATACCGATCAAGTAGTTTACTATCAGATTAAGCCGTAGAGGATGTTTGAACCTACAATCTGTACAGAGAAGCAATGATATTTAACTCAGAGAAACTCTAGACATCTGTTCAATGACTCCTTCAAAGTACTCCAGTAATATTTTTAATGTTTTTTCAAAGAAAACTAATCGCCACATCTGTAAATAAGGAGAAAACACAATGGCTTCAGTGAAGCTTCAACGCAGTTTAGGGGTGCCAGCGCATGAAGGACCAGTAGTGAAAAGAGAAACAAGGAAGGGATAAACTAGGCATATATCATAAATTGATTTCCTATTCTAATTGTCATACAGAAGTGGTAGTTTGTATACACACCATACCTTGAGTTTGAGTTTCTTGGCACGTTTTGATACATGATGCTGGGACAGCTCTCTACTTTGTTGATCCTGATTACAATGTAGAATAAGTAACCTGATTAAATCAACAAGCACTGAACAACGGACGTTAAATTCAAGTATAAATCACATGCAAGACAAAATAAAGAGATCCTGTTTCCCCTTGGTTTTAGTTTAAGGAAAGAAAGGGGACAACAGGTTTAAATTTTGTAGAAAAGCTCTGTTTGTACCATTGTATTTTAACAAATAAAATTCCTTAACAAATTTGTACCAGATCCAAAAAAAAAAGGTTAACCTCCAACAAACAGTTCTAAAATCTGAATGAATTGGCCAAGATCAGAAATAAGAGAGCAGTCAACCAGCAGAACGACATAAGCATGAAATACTGTAGAATAGGTAGTCAAGGGCTGTGGAACTTCACATAATATTCGAACTACATGATGCAGAAAATTTTCCATGTAAGTGTCAAACCTGGATAACAGAGAAAAGCCGAAATGCGCGATCCTGACCAGCAGACAGAATGTGTCTCCCATTTGCATAGAACCTAGTACGAAGTTTTAGTAAAACTGATCAAGCAAGCCATTCCTATTGATGTGAATTTGTGTATATGCAGTCGAAATTGCTGGACAGCAAAATGTAAGCTTCTAAATGATCCGTCCATTATTAAGCTCGAGGTGTAGAATGAATCTGGGAGTACTAGGGGGCAAACAGAAGCTTACCTAGCATAATGTAACAACTAATAATAGTTGTAACAAATGAATTTTCCAACATATTTGATGCATGCATTCATTTCCAGATCCACCTTGTGCTGGGATCAGAGGCTCTAACCTATTTCAAACATCCCATTGAATATGAAAAGTAACGTGGGATCTCTTCTCCAATCCTCTCTCAAGTTAATTATTTTACTGAGCCAAAAGGCACCGAAAAATGCAACAACATTATGTACCACTAGAATAAATCATGAATAGTCACCTACCTTATGCAAAGTGGAGGAGCGCTGTGTCCACTTCGAAAACGTAGAAGGCGAGGATCTCCATCACTTGTGTCAAAAATCCACATCTATTTAGTCAAAAGAAAAAAAAGGCTAGGTTTAACTCCAACAGTGAAAAAGTATAACGATCTGAAAGGGGATTATGTAACTGATTGTATTAACAAAGAAAACTGGCCCCACACGGCATCAGACGCATAAAATGATCTAAGGTAAGGCTGCCTGAGATATGCATGTGAATATAATGCCCTACACAAGCTTAAGTGGTTATTTGCTACTTGTACAGAAAGTCATCAGACCTTGAGGGAGTTATCTGCTGCTGCACTCATCAGCACAGGTTCATTAGCAAAGAAGTGCAAGGAAACAACTGCACTGTCATGAGCCTCTCCAATGACTGATTGAATCCGTCTTTTTTCAAGATTCCAGATGCTGATAACACCAGAAGAACCTCCAGATGCCAAAAGTGGTTGACCATCTATAGACAGATAACACCATGTCAGAACAGATTCTACTAACAAAATCTGAGTAAAAAAATAAAGTTCTCAGAATGCCAAAACTGTAATTATCCTTGATTCTTTCTTTGCAGAACCAAGAGATATCAAGTTCTTACTTGAGGAGTAAGAATATAAGATATGTAAAGGTTCAATGGTGTTGGAACCTCAGCTACAGAAAGAACATGCTCAAAAACATCATATGCTAACATGTGATACGCCCGCTTCGAAATCTTACCTGTACTGAATGACAAGGCAGTAACTGCACCACGGGTAGAATGGGAAAAGGTAACCAACTCTTCATCATAGCGAATATTATGCACGTGAATCTTCCCATCACCACAACCCACAGCAACAACATCGAGTGCTGGTGAGGACACACAGCTGGTAATGGAACAATTCCACCGACTAAACTCGTAAAGTTTCTTTTTGGTACTAATGTTCCACAGCTGTAATGAACCTTCCTGGCTGCCAAGCACAACCTGATACGCATGTCCCAGTAAGAACACATTGTCCGTGACAAAAGAATTATGAGAGCAAAAAAAATATCATGAATCACCTTATTCAGATAAGTTTCTGGGTGAAGTATACAAGAGGGGGTGAAACCATCATCCAACTTAATGTGTCCAATTGGAGCAGGCTCCCCGTCAATACCCTTAAAAGCCCATGTAAACAAATTCCCATCTAGATCAACACTGAGGACGTAATCTCCAAAGACCAACAACCGACCAATTTTGGCACTGTGTCTGCTCAAAGTAGCGACCTACAAATTGAGCCGATATTATTAGTCCAAGAAGATTTCACATGGGAAAGAATTGCAGTTATAGTAACAAGCCGAAGAATCACTTGATTATCCAATGAAATAGATCCCCCGCACAAAAGATATTGAAAGTAAGGACAAATGTGTATAAATAAATCGACTTTACAACTCTCTTCCAGCCTTTCAATGAAGTATTTGTACTAACAGTCGGGGCAGAAAGCAAAAGACTGACCTGTTGAGCACGTTTGAACACAGCAACGTGGCTGGCATATGCAGCAAATGTGAAGTCGCGATAAGAGGCTAGAGCGCGAATCTTGCTTGGAAGTTGAGGACTCACAAGGACCAATGTGAGCTTAGAGCAATTGTAAACCTGAAAAGCCTTGCCGACACTGACGGTGACGAAAGTTTCAGTGCCCAACCGCTGAACGGAGAAAGGAACCCCACTCGTTATATATCCAATCGCTCTGTAAGGTTCGAATATCCCCATCTTCCAAGGTTCCAACAGAATACTGCAAAAAGACGCAAATTTGAATTGTAACGTTTTGAATCAAAGTGAAGCATTTGACAGGGCTCCTTCAAAACGATTCGAGCCAGGAGATAGGTATCAGCCAAACCTTCGAAGAGCAGAAATTATAGAAGAAACACGATGTCAACTTTCGAAATTGGGACGGCAGCGAGCGATGAGCCCTGAACGGTGGAGACTGGAAAAGAGGTAAAGCCAACAGGAAGGGTGAGCTGATGAGCAGGAGACGAAGAAACAAAGAGACGGCTAGAGTGGCCGCTGGCGAGGGTTTTGGGTTTTAGTCTTTTAGACGGGTTTATTAAATTTATGGTCACTAAACTTTGAATAACAAACACAGCTGCGACTTAACTTTCAATTCTTAACCTAGCCGTCCATAAGTATAAATAACTAAACTACTACTCTGTTAGTCGTTACTCGTTACACTCTCTCTCCATTGCATACTCTAAAACGGCTATTTTTGTACTTTAATTAAATGACTAGATTGCGTTTTATTGTAAAACTAATTGAAATTACTAATATGTTTATTTTTTATTTTCTGTATGTGTTGAAATGTATAGTAAAATATTTGATTTTCACATAATTGAGTATGGTCGAAGTTAATAAAACGCAATTCATGTAACGACGGCTCAACACGTAGAACGTAAGACAATTTGAAAATTTTCAACACTAACATAACACTAAGTAAAATTAATTTTTAACTTCATTTGGTCATTATTTATAGGGGTTATAATAGTAAAACTTGATTTTTAGTCATTTCCAACATGCATGTCAAATATTAGCCGATTTGAAAATTTTGAAATTTTCTTGTGAAAATGGTCAAATTTACATAGGAGAACACACATAAATAAATTGATCAATTTTGACATGAAAATTGAAAATTTTAAATTGGCTAATATTTGACAGGCATGTTGGAAATGGCTAAAAATTGAGATTTTAATATGTTAAACCCTTCAAATAATAGCCAAATGAAATTAAAAATTAATTTTTATGGATTTTGATTATTATTATTAGTGGAGGTGTATGTATTTTCAAGTATAAAAATCTTAATTTGAATTTTTTGAGGTTTTTCACCTATGTATGTAAAAAAGTAAGCCAATTTAAAAAATTTAAACACTAACATAACATCTAGTAAAATTGATTTTAACTTCATTTGGTCATTCAACATGACATCATAAATAACAAAAACTTAAAAATTATTTGTTCGGAAAGTCATTTACACATGTTTGATTGTGTCATCAAATATTCATCTATTTTAATCATGTTGAGTCGTGTCATCAACTGTTCATTCTACTTTAACCATGTTGAGTTGTGTCATCAACTGTCATCTCTCTTTAATCATGCTACGACCTGCTCTCCCCCTCGACTGGAGAAATTATAGAGGAATATTAACTTGAAATCGTCCCAAATTTTGATGATCCTTCAACGAGGCCGCCGTACCAGGAAAGGGTAATTCTGCAAAACGTTTTGAGGATGTTCGGCAGTTGGCGCTATCGGATTCTGCTAAACATTCTGCATTGCTATGGTGAAGGCTAGGAGGTGTTGATCCGGACTGCCTTTATCATACTATGCCTTGATTGCTGGCAGAACCAAGCCTCGGGGCAGCTCTCTGCTCTTCCATGAGGAGCGCCTGGCCAAGCGGGGTTGGTGCATGGCATGCTGCTGCTTGGGTCCGCTAGGGTATTGAGAGGAGTAGACAGTACATTTTGCCGTGCTAGCCATTTTCGAGCCAGACCTGATGTCTATCAGCTATGGGTGGGCGCTCTGTTTTTGGAACATGGCTTTTATTAGGGCTGCCATTTGTTCATTTTCCTTTCTGAGTTCTGCTACTTGCTTGGCCAAATCTAGGTGCACCTGTGTTTCGACTATCGGGGGAGGTTGGGAGTATGATTGGTCGACATGGGGTCATTGGCCTTTCTTGGTGGTGTTGGGCAGTCGAGATTGTCTCGACGGTTGTCAGAGTTGCTCGGGAAGGCATTTCGGTGACGACAGGCTTCTCGTGGGCGGACTCCTGCTTGTGGCACCCGACCAATCTTCCACTAGCACGTGCTCGATCAGTGGCTTCCGGAACGACAAGTTAGATAGTACGAATTGTCTGGACGACATATGTTCCTATGAAAATTATTGGCCAGGGAGCCTAAGACAATAAATGCCACAACGTACAACCACCATTAGTCTTTTTTTTGTCGGGACTAGACCTCTAAATCCGTATAAAATAGAAAGTAAATTAACATTACAGTCTGTTTAAGGTCTGTTTATAAAATATATTAGATTTGAACCCGATATTTAGCGTGTTTTAGACCAACAACCATTAGTCTAAAATCATACAAATTGTCAAAATTTATTTTTGTTACATAAAATTACAATGCATACAGTTATTTACGGACATTTACATTTCGAAACAAATAAGATCGCCGAAGAACTTGTATAGAAAAAATTGGTCCAAGAACTAGGAAGCCGGTTGGAACCCACAAAACCCAACCAAACGCCTCCAGCCTTCACAAACTCAGAATACACAAAAGGAGAAGTTTCATTTCAGCCACTCACCCAGCATGACATCGCTCATTTGCCTATCACTGTAACCATGCTTACAGAGGAATGAATGCAGGAACCGTAGATCAGTAACATTTTACCGTTGTGAGCTGACATGATCAGTTGGTCAAGCTTTCATTCTAGCCTCGCTATCTTCTTGTTCCAGGAAGCTTTCTATTTTATCCAGAGCCTGCAAACATATAATGAATTGTGTGGTACAGATAAATAGTGAGTTACAGGACAACTCCTTGTATGGTTAGATGCTTCATTAACTGAGAGACAAAGCAAGACCTCAATAGCAATTGTTGCTGGAGTTACACCCAACACATCCCTATGGCCAAGCTTAGCAGCAATATCTGACAAACAATGAACCGTCTAGCCATCAGTTACTTCTTCAGAACATTCTTTTTCCACACACAGTACTTAGTAACATACTTTCCAAGGAGACCCTGACTGTAGCATTCTCGTAAGCTTCACTTCTCTCTTCAAAAAGGGTAGACAGACGTCTCAAAGCCTGCACGGAGCATTTCATATGACGCATAAATTTAAAACTAACTATCAACATGTACTCTACTCTGTGAAGAAACAAAGTACTAGTGTGTGTGAAAAAAAACACACTTGTATGTGAAAAAATAATAATACATATTCGATATTTCTACAGCGGACCTTTGTGTATGCATCGCCAGATTCTTCATGGAGAAGGGGTCGAGAGCCAGTCCCCACTGCAGCAATCCTTTGTGCCAATGCTTCCAAGGGCACATCCAACCAGACACTAATTCCCTTGTGCATATATTTCCTGGAAAAAACGAGAACGACGATTCTTGAGACAGCCGATATTGGGCAAAGTAAGTTAACAATACAAGGGGAGGAAAACCATCATCCCACCAATTAATGGGCCGTATAACTGCACCTCCACCAGTAGAAACAACTAGTCTGTTGCTTAGAGATAATTCCTTCAATGCCTCTGTCTGCAAGACAACAACATGAGTTTCTTTTACTGTTTGAATAAATAATCAGGTAAACACAACTTGCCGATTTAAGAGCATGCATGAATGACTCTCTGTATCCTACTCAAAATAAGGCGCAAGTTATTCAGCAGATTCACACCCATAACAGGGTAAAGGAAAACACTAGAAGGAAGTGCACGTCCACACAATTGCTAGCAATATCTAAACCCAAATTTTCCTTCAAAAAGGAAAACCCTTTTTTTATGAACAAAGAATACATGAATAGAAGTACTGTGGTTGTTCTGTGTACTTAACAATTTGTTCCTCCATTACCTCTTTATCTCTGAAGAAACATTCTCCATAGAGGTTAAATATTTCAGCCACTGATATCCCATCAACAGACTTTTCGATCAATGCATCACTACAAAAAAGCAGATAAATATGGAAATTATATTAGCATATGAGCGCGGATCCATTGTTTATCAGAAACGAAATCTAAAAGAAAGATCCTTTTACAAGGTAACACCACTTCGAGTGGCCAAAACAATCTAACAACCATAACTTTAATGGTAAAAAAAACATTGGTGACGAGAATCAAACCTAAACAGATGTTAATGTTTGAATTGAAAACACAAGAAATCGTTAAAATAGTGACATGAATTATTCCTAAGCTTCCATAATTTCAGCCACGGACTGTTCATGCTATCAACAGTCCATCTCACTGCTAACAGATCTATCACTGCAGCAAGCAAGGACATGCAATTCAGTTTTCTTCCTTGCAATCATAATCCCATCTACACCCCCATATTCCCATCAGCTTGACCATGATTGGGTAGATACATTTTCACGGATTCAAATGGAAAACTAGTAAAGTGCATACCTGTCACGGAATGAATACCGAAGTACATCTGCAAGAACTTTGCCCACAGTAGTTTTCCCAGAACCCATCATTCCTGAATTCCACAATAATTTCATCAACATAACAAACTACGTGAATTTATCTTCTTGAAAGCAGAAGGCATGGAACTGGCAACTGACCAACCAGATAAATACAGCGTCCGCTCAAGTAAGGTTCAACCTCTTGTGACTTGGTCTGGAAATTTGACCAGAATACAGTGAGAGATGCACAAAAAGCTACACGCATTGAGTAGAAAAAAGCATCAAGTCTAAGATTCATGATGCTGTGAAAATCTGAACATTAAGTACTTTTTAAGAAGAGCATTGATACTAGGTAGTATAAACAAACACAAGGAAATCATGTGCCAAAACATCAAATTATTTTTACCTTCAAAAGAAATGTTTCATCGAACAAAGAATAAGAGTTTCCAGATTCCAAGGTTGATGCTGCAAAACGTTGGAAAGCAACGATGTCATAAATCTAGCCTATCTAGGTATGATTCAGCAGAGATAAATGTAGATATGATTCACCACTATCCAACAAAGAAACCTCAAGAACTTGGGAAGTCATAAATCTGAACCCAATCAATAACTAACATATTACAAAACAACGAGGTACATCAAGAGTTACAAAGGAACGGAAGTAGTGGTAAGACCAAGGCCCTGCTAAATCTTCTTTTATGTATGTTGCTACAAAAACTCGACATGCAATAGCTGAAGTCCATATGCTTATAAATACAAAGGCATAGAAGTTTAGTTCTACCTCCCACCTGTCCGAGTTCATTGCAGACTAATATTGCTACTATCCCTACATCACGGATTGTGGAAGTAAATTCCATGAAAAAACCCTACGCTGAATCTTCAGCAATAATTATCTCACGTAGAACAAATCAAATCACTCCTGTGATCCTACTAGGCATTAAAACATCTCATTAGTAATACAATCCCTTATTCACTCTTAACGGTATTCACTGGACTGAGGTGCAGAGAAATGTTAACAACTTCGTTAATCATTCCGGAAAGGCAAACAACTCAGATGACAACTGCCTTAAAGCTATCACTAGTACTAATGTTTCAAACAAGGAATTAAAATTTTGAGAATAAATACGAGTCAAGAACACGAAATAACGGAATATGGAGTGATCACATTGGTAGTTGTTGTAGCAGCAGGAGACATCCACCGAGCAGAGCGAGCGATGCCGAATCCTGTTTTCTCTACTGACCGAGAATCGCACCGCTGGCATAAGGGACAGTTGTGGTTGTTTATTCATCGTCCTCGCCGGCAGCAGCGATGCGGACCCGAATCTATGGATATTGGGATAGACTCCGAAGGAGGAAGGAAGCATGGTGATAGCAACATTTGCATCCATTATCAAACTCGATCAATCTTCCCACAGACCCTGCCAAGCTCCAATCTGCACAAAACACTACAAATTTCAATACTTTGTACTTTCTTTCGTGACTACAGTGGCACCAAATGCAGAAAGTCGATGGATTGAGAAGAGGAATCGACGAGGGTAGAGAACTGTGATTCGTTGTCGTGGAAATTTGGTGAAGAGGGGAATGACGGGGGTTGTTGAGCTTTTTCCCCTGGATGGAGGATTGGGTAGGTGGGTTTGGTAGGTAAAGCTTGTGACACAGAAGGAGCGGTTCGCCTGAACGGATTCAGCTCTGGGAAAGAGACGGCCAACGAAGAAAGTGGTCAGTGAGTCTTCTGTGTGGTTCGGTAAGTGTCATTTTCGTCACTGTTTGTTTATTTATTAGGCTTAATATCCAAATTTGGACAAAAGTTTCCGAAAATTATCAAATTCTACCACCATATCTATCGGTATATTCAAATTAGGCAATTGACTAACATGTGTTTATTTAATCTTTTAGCTACAAATGTTCATCTCATAAAATAAGTATTTAGAACATAATAAGTAAAAAGCATAATACACAAATGATTAGAAAATACTAATACTAACACACATTCATGATGTCAGTCATCCCAAATAAAAAAAAATTAAACGGATTAAACCCGAACATTAAAAACTACTTGACTAAAAATAAAAACAACCAACAAAAATTCAGCAGAACAATGCAACCGAAATAAATAAAAAACCAAGAAACGGATTGTGAAGCCTGAAATGGAACACCCAAAACATTAAACGTCCATAGGGGGCGATTTCCCAAATGAGTCACTGCTAATGAATTACTCTCTTGGTCAGGATATGATGTTCAGATTTGTCGATGTTAGTTTTTTTATAAATAAAGATCGAAACAATTGGGAAATTGATTGAGAAACTTTGCAGTGATTAGGGACGATAGTCCAGTGATCAGAGATGGCTAAATGTTGGTACAACAAAAATATTTAAAACATGATGATATTGCTCTAATTAATCTTTGCACTCAAATCATATATTTAAAGGTCCAGATTGCTCTAGATCGAATCTAAGAAGGAATGTTCCTATATCCTTGTACTCAAGTAATATCAGTTTGCATGTCTCTGTATCATTTCACTTCCTACAGGAGAAAGCAAACAAGCTGAATAGTTGCAGACGTTAGTGTTGCTGTCTCTAATCTAAACGGAAGAACGTAAGGAGGAGGTATGATGAAATCTACCCCCGTTCTAGTTTGTTGTATACTATGCAGAGTATGATTTCTGGGTTTAACTTCTTCTTTTTTCTTTACATGATTGTGGGTTTTATTCATTCCGTTGCTTTGGCTTACCTTACAATTGCTTGTTCATATTTCCTGCTGCCCTTCTCTTGTACTTTGGGTTATGATTCTACATTACATGTTTGGAACACCCATCAATCAAAATGATTCTCCCAATTTCTCTCTTGTGTTTTCAATCTAGTGTTGTCCATGGTTCCATCTGTGTTACTTTCATAATACGTTCTCAGCACGATCATATGAAGACGAGTTGAAGAAATGGCAGCTGATCGATACTACTTCACATAGAGAAGCAAGATAAACTGAAGCTTATCTGCTTCTTCTTTTCTCCAACAAATAAGCTATCAAGAGATGGATGTTTGGGCCAATTTAAATATTAAAGCAATTAGGGCCCAATATTCAGATGTCATTTAGAAAGTGGATAAACGGCCCACCCGTTTATTTCACTTCAGCTTCCAAATTCCAATAACTGGTGTATTCACTACTTTAAGCAGTCCGATTAATACCGAAAATCAACGAGTTTAACGTGGATCAGAAATGATGCCTATTTCATGTCTTGGAAAAAGGGTTACTAATTGGTTAGTGACTAATGATTTGGATTTTCCCACAATAGGTCAACCACCTAAACCACGATACATAAGCATGTGATACGAATCTTGTGATACAGTTTACATTTATTACAAAAGGTTTAACACTATTCACTTTCTATATAGTCTACAATGCCCATTCTTTGCGACACAAATACACCTATATTCATATAAAATATTTACAGGTTCCACCCTGATACTTCTGTGTCTCTCACTACTCGTCCGATTCCATCTCTCTACCAACAAATAATTTATTAGTTGCATTAACCCAATACGAGTTGGACCGATCACCCTGGTACAGTGACGCTAAACATTAAAACTCGCTATAAATTTGTGTCTTCAATTATGTAACTGCTCTGTACTTTCCATGCATGACGTATCTCAGGTTTAAAGCACAAATGCACTATTTGAACAATACTTTACTTTAATTAACATAATAATAATAATAATAATAATAATACTTAGTAGGTAATGGTCAATTAGTTTATCTTATTCTGTCGACAGGTACAGAAAAAATAATTAAATTAAATTGAAGAATTACGAAGAAGATGTCAGGAAGTGTGTGGAGGAAATTTGAGGATGACAAAAACAGAAAAGAGAAGGAAATTTCACAGCCTATGGCATTATATTATTATTATTATTATTATTATTATTATTATTATTATCTACTTTTACTGCCCACCTAACTAACTCTTCTTCACTATCTAACTGTAAATAAATACCGACAAGGAAAAACAGTTGGGACCATTATCTTTATTGGGAAGGTTCGGTTCAACCAAACATTTGGTTTTTAATGATTTCGAATATCAATGTAGAGCGTTTGACCAGTTGACTGAACAAATGTATATATTAAAAGGTTATTTAAATCATTTTTCTTGAATCTTTATTTTTTTAAGTCTTGCCAACTCCTATGGTTGGTGAATCTCAGCTCTGATGATTTTTCATGCAGAAATCTATAATTAGTTATGAAATAAAAATAACTAGTTATTCATTAAATATTCAGTAGTTAAAATATTAAATAATTAATTATACGATTTACTTGATTGTAATAACTAATTATAAAATTGATAATATAACTAGTGTGGTGTGAAAGCAAGCAGTTATAAACGAATACCTGTGCATAATATTAAAGAACTAGTTCTAATAAATAGCATAGTTATTTTTATACGATTGATGGTATAAATTGTTATTTTAATTCTCTCCAACCTCAGTTCTCATTTGCTCTATCTTTGCATGGTGGAGAAGGAGCTTTCTACGGTTTCAATATCTACGGTGGCCTTCTCAAAGTCAATGTAATAATTGTCGATCGTAGTAATAAAAATCAGGATTGTTCCTGGTACTTGCTTGACTCCAATCCAATAATTTGTGGCTTTCATATTATAAGATATATAAGACGCATTAATCGACTTATCATGTTGATCGCACATCCGTTCGAGTTTCCACTAACATTTTGATCGACTCTACAAGTAATGTAGGCACATGAAACTTGAGATTTTGAACCACTTGGGTAGAATATAAGGGGAAAGTCGCTCCGTAAAATATGCATGTTACATGCATCAAAATCTTAGGAATATCACTTCCACTATACAAACGAAATGTTCGTCTTAAGCTTGTAGGTGAGTACGTTTGTATTATAATAGAAAATATAAAAATTGAGATTTTTGGTCAATATAAAACAAAAAATAGAAAATAATCATTACATTAATTAGTATCCATTTCGTAAAATATATTGAATTCAAACCTAAAATCTTTTAAAAAAAACATTTGTATAGGTTTCCTTGTGTAACCAACCAAGAGTTATGAAAGCCTGACGATGAAACGCAAGAGGTAGGAAAAGACGAAGATGGAGCTGCAGAACTGGTCATTTTTGGTCCTAGTTAAATACCAACTAGGCAATAGAGGTAATGGTATAGAGGTAGTAAAGTAATAGAGGGAGCCAATTAAGGAGGGGAACAGGAATTCAGGATGGCAGGAACTCCTCCCCCAGATGATGACCGACTTCAATATGATTATAACGTGTAGCTGCTCAAAAGATTGCAGGTAGATAGAGAAAAGAAACCAGTTATTTAATTTGATGGGTAATAAATACCCTGGCTAGCTAGAGATCGATGTCATCACATGTTTCAATGCCTTAACGAGAAGATTGACAGACGCATCTTCAATAAATGGGAAACCCCAAAAACATAGCTAGCTAGGTCTGCTTCTGCGGGCTGCCCTCTGCTTTAATTTGCTGCTGCAGCACCACCAACTGAGGCATAGGATAGCCATAGGAGTACTAGCTAGTTGTACTGCTTTTGCCGTTTTCAGCCGCTCTACTCCTCTCTGCTTCCATTCTGCGTCCACTGCATGCAGCCTTTGCTTTCATTCAATGTCGCTGCTGCTACGTACTCTCTCTCTCTCTCTCTCTCTCTCTCTCTCTCTCTCTCTCTCCATGACCAACCCAAGCATCGTTATTATTGTGACATTAATATATATATATATATATGTATCATACGTACGTTAATGTTTGTGTGCATATGCATCGTCGTCTTCCAATCTCTTTAAATTCCAAAACAGAGATATATATATATATATATATATTCATTACTCATCCCGGCCGGCCCATACAATCTCATCATCACTATATACATTCCATGCAAATACTCCCTTTACAACACATTTCCTTTCTAGTCTTGTCTATCCACGTGTTCTAACCCTGACCAATCTACCCCGACCACATGACATTTTTTGGATTAAAGTGGCCTCTTCGGATACTGATAACTCAATATTCTGCTGCGAATGGAGATTGGCCCTTGTGGTTATTAGGGTCCTTGTGAAGCCCAGAGTACGATAATGTTGGTAGTCCACACCGAATCACACAATCCATACGAAACTAGAAAACCACGAACTAGAAGCTGTCACAACTTAACAAAAGTCATTTGTTAAACAGCTTAAACAGTCATGGTACTTTGTAAACATTATGCCGGTTTTAATCTTGTAGGATAATAGTATATGCCACATGGAAACCCTTTTAGAATTAATTTTAGTGTGTTTACAAGTGTTGTCAATATAACAACATTAACGTACCACATCACCCAACTAATTCCAACCAAATTCTTTTCCACAGTGATAAAATATAAGATAAAATATTATTTTCATAAACAAATGCAAATATTCAATGTTAAAAGAGTAACTAATGCTCCCTCTACCTTCCCGCTCACACTATATATTCCCCACTCCCGAAACTCTTCGTCTATCGATCAACTACACCAATCTCTTCACATTAAAAACCAAAACAACTTCAACGAACCAAACAACCCCCTACCAAAATGGAAAACTTTGATCACCACCACCATTTCCTCATGAACTCCAAAGATACCACCTGGTACTTCTTCACACTTCCAGCATTTCTGGGTTCCCAAACCTTCCTAGACTCCTACATCCTCTTCTCTCTCCTCGCCGCTTTCCTCTCCATCGGACTCCTTACATGGGCTTTCTCCACCGGCGGCACCGCTTGGAAGCACGGCCGCAACTCTCGCGGCCTGGTCCCCATCCCTGGCCCACGCGGCCTCCCAATATTCGGCAGCCTCTTCACCCTCAGCCGCGGCTTAGCCCACCGGACCTTGGCTTCCTTAGCTTGGTCCCGAGCCAACACCCAGCTCATGGCTTTCAGCCTCGGCACGTCAACTCCTCTTGTCGTGGCTTCAGACCCGCACACTGCTAAAGAGATCCTCACCTCACCTAGTTTCGCTGACCGTCCGATCAAACAGTCGGCTAAGAGCCTCATGTTCAGCCGAGCCATCGGGTTTGCTCCCAACGGGATCTACTGGCGTCTACTCAGGAGAATCGCTTCGGCTCACCTCTTCTCTCCTCGGCGCATATCGGCTCATGAGGGTCTACGGCAGGTGGAGTGCGCCGCCATGCTGCGGGGTGTGGCCCGTGAGATGGAGGTCAAGGGGCGCGTGGAGCTACGTTCTCACCTCCAGTTGGCTTCTCTTAACAACATCATGGGAAGCGTGTTCGGGAAGCGATACGACGCCGCTGAGAATTCGGAGGAGCTGGAACGGCTCAAGGAGATGGTTCGGGAAGGGTTCGAGCTTTTGGGGGCGTTTAACTGGTCGGATTATCTGCCGTGGCTGAGCATGTTTTACGACCCGTACCGTATTCACGAGCGTTGTTTGAAACTCGTACCCCGAGTCAAGCAACTCGTTAAGGGGATCATTGAAGAGCATCGCTGCCGCATGGTCAGTGGGCCCACTCCCGAGTACACCGGCACGGACACCGGTGATTTCGTTGACGTGTTACTCTCCTTGGACGGGGAGGAGAAGCTGCAGGAGGATGACATGATCGCTGTCCTTTGGGTATTTATTCTTTTCCTTTACTTTAATATTATTACTATTATTAAATCTTTCATCGGTATTATTTTGTGCGGTCTTCATAAGGTTATTTTTTGCCTATTATATTCAAAATGCAAAGAACTTCTTGTATTATATTAATCTGAGCTATTTAAGACCAACTTCTTATATTATCTTGATAAATTTAACACATAAGATTGATTGTAAACAAATATAAAATTTGGTTTAGTAATCGTATAATACATGCATACCCACAATATGTTCTCTAAAAAGTAGAATAGATATTATGATAACTTTTTATTTATAATTACAAATTAATATTTATGATTGTAGTCTAAGTTTTAAAAAACATATGAAATTCTGAAAGTAATAGTATTATATTATACATGTACCATATTTTTCTAATTAAGGTTTTTTAGTTGAATAAAGGCATTAGTTCAATTTGTAATCCCCTTACCCTTAGTGTGATTAATTTAAGGATGTATTTTTTTATTAAGACGGCAACTGGTTATTTTTTTCAGGAAATGATTTTCAGAGGAACCGACACGACTGCTCTATTGACCGAGTGGGTCATGGCTGAATTGGTACTCCACCCAGAAATCCAGCATAAGCTTCGAGTTGAGCTGCAGAACATAACGTCAGAAGGCGGACTCTTGACGGAAGCTGACTTGGCGAAGTCATCTTACTTGCAGGCCGTGGTGAAAGAAACCCTAAGGGTCCATCCACCTGGCCCACTCCTATCTTGGGCTAGGCTTTCCACGTCGGACGTCCAGCTCAGTAACGGCATGCTGATACCTGCCAATACGACCGCCATGGTGAACATGTGGGCCATCACCCACGACCCGAACGTATGGACCGACCCGCTGGAGTTTCGCCCCGAGAGGTTTATGGTGGAAGGTGGTGACGTGGATGTCCGTGGAGGCGATCTGAGGCTTGCTCCGTTCGGTGCCGGGAGGAGAGTCTGCCCCGGGAAGAATCTGGGGATGGTGACGGTGGGGCTGTGGGTGGCGAAGCTGGTGACTGGATTTGAGTGGTCGGAGGATGGGTCCCAGCCTGTGGAACTTGGTGAAGTGTTGAAGCTGTCTTGTGAGATGAAGCATCCTTTGCATGCTGTAGCGGTGCCGCTGGAATGAATGATTTCTTGTCAGTTAATTTGGTGTTTTGATTTAAGTTGAATATTTGCAGTTGGGTCACCTGCAGACTCTACTAGTTGAATGGTTTGGTTGGTTATTTTAGGATTTGGATGTTTTGTCATGTCACGTTACATTTTTATTAATATTAAGGGAAAGCGTGTTGAAAAGTACTGCCGCCTCAGTGGGGTAATATTTTGTTCGGATATTTCAGTATTAAGGATTTGTGCCAATGTTGTCATTGTTTATGTGGAGGGAAACCGACATGTTTAGGTCTTGTTCTTCGATTGTCCGTTGTTTGTGAAAGGTTCTTTGCCGAGTGTGGATTCACACAGCTGATCGTGATTAGTCAATTGTCAGAACTGTTGTACACTTGAAGCAAAATTTAACTTTTTGTGGGTCAAATAGAGGGCCATATAAAATGTTCAAAAGGGATAATTTTTAATTTTTGCTTTCCCCGTTTGCACAAATCCACAGAATTTGGCAAATTGATTCTTTCTTTTAGTTTCCACCCAAAAAAAGAACAGAAAAAATTAAAAGTACAAAAGCCAAAAAAATGATGCAAATTAATAAATAAAAAAACAACCGAGCGACACCAAGTTGTTTATTTATGAAGTGGTCGGACAAAAGGGTTTACTGAGAAGGGGAAAGAATCATTGAAGTGAAAAACTTGCAACTTTCTGGGTCGTGGTGGTCAGGTACCTTCATGGCTCATTGTTGAACTCGCTTCACTTCGTCTACAGCCTTCCATACATGGAAAGCAAATCATGTAGCCTTTTTGATTCCTTGCCAAGCTGATCGAAACTCTGGGAACTTGGCATCCTCCAACTCCAGTTTCCACTCTGCCAGAACCATTCCCATTACGACCGAGTTAGATGTAAGCTGGAAGATGCCCAGAACTAGCTATAAGCCAGAAAACTTGTGCTTTGTTTACCTGGGTTGCAGGAATGTTCATCCTAGCAGAATTCCCTAGCCCAAGAATATCTTGCATCGGTATAATTGCTGTTCGAGCAACTGACGACAGTGCAGTACGGATTAGTGCCCATGGGATGTCATCTTCCTCGGTGATTGAAGTGTACCGCAACACCTTCAATACATAAAATGCAGTAATGTTAAACAAATATGGGCTTCCTTTTAACTCAGCCAACTGCTGAATTCTGTGTGCTAGTTGGTGTATGGAAGGCTTATGATTCAATGAGTAAATATCAGGGAAACTCACATTCAACTTCTCTTCTTGCTGCAAACCATCCCACCACCCTTGAATCTGTAGCAATTACCACAAACTAGAAAGTGAACATTTCTTAAATAAAAAATCAACACTAGAGATTCGGTAAACTTCAGGTGATTTTATGTGCAAATCCTGAAGATGCTCCTTCATTTACAGTTGTAAGCTCAGAGCAATTAACTCTTACCGTATCATTATCATGAGTTCCAGTATACACAACTTGATTTGTCTCGTGGTTATGGGGCAAATGAGGGTTGTCTGCATCACTTCCAAAAGCTAAGTAAAGCAACAATATAAAAAGATCAGTTTTAAGAATTGAGAAGGTTTATGACATATCTCAGAAGTACTAGCTCAGAAGCTTTTACCAAACTGGAGCACAGCCATTCCAGGGGCACCAATGGATCTCCTGAGCTCAACTACGTCCTCAGTAATTACTCCCTGTAAGGTGACAAGAATATCTTGGTCAACCCAATAAACTGATGATTTCTCGGACATAATAAATTCAGAGGCTGCAGGTCGGTTGAATTCTCGTTTGAGTTCTGTGAAATAAACAAAACATAAACTTGTCCTAATTATAACAATACGTACCAGATCTTCAGCTATAATCTTGATGGTACCAACTTCTCTGGAAATGACATCAAACAAGGACTTTCCAGGTCCTGCCTACTGCCATCAAAAGTAGGGATTGAGTAGATGAAAGCACAGCGGAAGCATAAACACGAGTTGGAAGAAAGGAAACAGACCTTCCAGTTTCCAATTGTTGCTATCTCAGCCTCTGGAAATTGATGTCACTAATGATTAGTATGATGACTATTTAAAATAACAACTAAAACAGATAAAATTTGGTGGGGCTTGGGGAGGAGGCCTCACCAGAAGAAACAGCCCAGTACCCAGCAAAACCTCTAAAATGATCAATCCTGAATTCATCATATAGATCTTGAGCCCTTCGTATACGTCTTACCCACCATGAAAACCCATCTTCTTCCATAGATTTCCATTCATATAAAGGGCTTCAAGTCAGATAAAAAATCAACTGGTAAGTTGGCTGACAACGATGGGTAAACTATCGGTAAAGGTAATTTCAGAGGAAAATGGATGAGACGAGGAAAAAATCAATCTCGTGTAACAAGCAACTATTTCATAGCTAACACTTATTGTTCTTACTAATGGGCTATCGGCAGAGGTATAGAAATTCGGAAATTCAATTAGATATACATATGCTTCCAAATCTTGGTATCCCGTTGTTCTTTTGGAAACGAAATAGTTTTTATCTGAATAACCGCGCATGAATTGTTCATCTGTGTAGAATTTTGGATGCAATTCGTTTCAAGGACATCCTAACTAGAACATATTCCAGAACAAAATCATTTGTATTGTTCGTTCATCAACCTAGTGAACAGTACACACCTGCCCCACAATTGACCAGTTTCACTGAAGGCATCTGGTGGAACACCACTAACCAGCAGAGGAAATCCACTCTTGCCCTGGGAAAAGAACACAGCATTAGTTAATAAATGGTTAATCTTCAGTAGATAAAAAACTGCAGAAGCATTCAGAGAGAGTTTTGTACCAGTAAAAAGTGCTTTTTATTGGCCCAAACATCAGCACTATGATATCCTACATAGATGGGCATGTCTCCCATTATGCTAATTCCCTTCTGCTGAGCATATGCACGAAGCTTCTGCCACTGCCTCTGGAATAAGAATTGCCGTGCAATGAATATATCTATCTGGTCACGAGGAACAAAATACGGGTAACAGTTAGTGGTGTCTCCAGCATCAAGTCTACTCAAAGGTACATTTCGGGTTAATTAAGTCAAACAAAAGTTGTATAGATTATACAAAGTCCTTTTCGCGTTCATAAATTTCTTCCAGTGCTGCAAGATGGCAATTTTTCAAAGGTTCAGGCCATTGATGCCAATCCAATGTATTCATAGAGTTGTCAATTGCAGCAAAATAAGCTGCATCTTCAAGCCAACCTACAAAAGTTGCTACCACTTAAAGCATCTATCTAGAAAGCAGAGTATAGCAGTCTTACTATAATTACAAGGGGAAAGTAGCTACAGAAGCCAAAATAGAAGACATGATAAGGGATATATCTTTGGTACTGACCCAAAGATGATGTACTCGCCACAATTCATTTCATGAAAATGAAGCACAAATGACCAATTGAGAAAGATAATAGAAGTTATGCAAACTGCTAATAATGACGCATCCAATTACTTTGTGGAAATCCTTGGCAACTTAAAACGGAAGTATCTGTTATCAAAGTGGGAATTAAAACAGATCAGCGTACAAGTGATAATACCACAAAGAAGACCTTACTTGATATGTTGGGGTCTTTACGAAAAACATCCATCTGGCCTTTAAGTTTACAGCAACTCTTAACCAATCTCTCTGCAGCCTATGAAAGGTCTGATGTAAGCCATGGGAATTAATACAAGGACCTTTATGAACAAAGTGCGGCTGCAGTATATAGAATAACTTAAACTGGCTAGAAACTTTGCAAAATTGTGAGTAGAAGACTGTGGTATGAAGTTATGTGCCAATGAACAACGAGAACTCAGCAGTGGTTCTGCTGTTCCGCGTTTACCTTGGTTATCAATGGATCCTTCAGTCTAGTAGCAGCAGAGAAGTCCACACGCTCGGCATTTCTGGAGAAATAGAGCAATTTTCGCAGAGGTCAACAAACAAAGCACCGATAGATAATCTGAATCCATAGCAAAAAAAATACTTGAGTTCCCCCACATGGATTCCGGGAGCTCGCCTTCCGACAACAAACCATCCTTTACAAGTTCTTCAAGAGAAATCAAGAGGGTGTTACCACAATTAGCATCCTGAGAGAGTTGATCGTTCAGACAACATAAATGTACCGACTTTGTAGTTTTTATTTTTAATAAATGTACCGAGCTACAACACTGAAATGTGCATTTGAACAGAATTAGCTCATCAGTAGAACAATCACCTTGCCCGAGTACGGTGATCCCTCATCATCGGGTGGAACTAGAGGGAGAACCTGTACAAAATCGATCAATATTTTTACAAAAAGAAAAGGAGGATGAAAATCCCCATTCATGGCATACATGAATACACACATTTCCTGTTTGTTTCAGGAAACAAAAAATCGATGACAAAACATATCAACGAACCTGCCAAACGGAACAACCGGTGTCACTCAGCCAATCGACGAACCGAAACGCTTCCTGGCCAAAATCACCAATACCTTGAGGACCTCTCAAGGAAGTAGGATGAAGCAAAACACCAGCTCTTCTACGAGTCTCCAGATCACGCTTGGGTAGCCAGTCGCCGTAGTTGTCGGGGAAGCTCTGGCCGACGGCAACAGAGGCGAATGAGGTATCAGAAGTCATGGCAACGGATGCTGGGGCGGGCGAACTGCGACGGAACATCATGGCGTTGAATAGATGGGATACGGGGGCGAAGGAGAAAGGAGAGGAGGAGATGGGAGAAGATAGAGAATGACAGAGCGAAATAGAATGGAGCTTTGCCATGGATGGGCGTGGGGAAGAAGAGGGGAGGCAAGGGAATGAAACTGAGGCCTGTGAGCGCATTTAAATTTAAGATCAGTTTTAGAAATCTGTGAAATTCTATTATATTAGACTATTTTTTTTTTATAAAGATTAGTGCATACTTCTGAACTTGGTATTCAGTATGGTGCCGTATTTTTATCGACCGTCAGATGATTTTGTTTACCATATTTTTCAATATAAAGGTCGAAATTTATGTGGGCAGTTTGGAAATTTAAAAAACTTATTTTTCTCTATTTTTTAAAAGCTAACATAACTCTGTACTCTTTATACCGAATCATTATTGATTTTTTTCCGACAACTTTAAAAGATATTTATTTATCCACCTTATTTCGAATATAACTTTTTCATTCCAAATTGATTTTTATTTTCTTATATTTTTCAAAGATGAATCTAATTATAAAAATATTATGAGTATTTGAGAAGTTTTAACTTGTATTTTGTGGCTAATTAGCTGAAATAGTCCCTTACGTTTGGGGTAGATTATAAATCCATCCCCATCATATCAAAAGTAATTTAGTCTGTCTTTTTTGGTATCTGATTTAACTAAGGTGCCCTTCCGTTCGTTTCCTTTGAAACGTCCGTTAACTTTGTTGAGTTAGCATCATCTTTGAGTCCACTCCATATGATGTAGCACATTTCATATTAGCTCAAACAAAACCACTAATCTTCCTAAAAACAAACGTGTTGCAACAATTGTACTCATTTTCTTACACATACTCGATTTTTTTAGAATGATACACATTTTACAAACATTTTTACTCATTACTATATGCACTCTAACTTTTACTTTGTATCCTTCACAAAAGATAATAACTCAATTTATATTTACATAAATGTCATCAAACCCTAACATTTACTAATTCCTCTAAATTAAATCCAAATATTTTCCTTAATATTTAATATTTTGCTAAAAATTAGAAGCAAAATTCAATAGTTGTTCCCTCATTCCCTTGAAGCACTACTTCCCCTTCTATGATTGCATCGCTCCAGATTAATCTACTTTGACAACAGGATCTAGTTGATTTATTGTCAACAGTAAAATACGAACTACAAATAATAACACCTTTTTTATTCATATACATATCATTGTACCGTATATATATATTTTGTAATCGTTTTCTATATTCTACACAAATCTATACATTCGTATCTGCATTCGGATACATGTCTTTGTGCTCGCTTTTTTATACGGTACACGCTCATGTACTCGGGTATATGTCTTTCTACTCGTAATTTATTTCATCCATACAATAAACATTCATAAACATGTCTAATAATTTATTATTTGCGCTATATAGAGACATACATTTACTATCTGCTAATCACAACTTGCCATTCCCGGGTCATATTTCATCAGACCAGTCGCTGAGTTCCGTCTCGTAGAACAGGCCATCGACGATATCGTCGATGAGCGAGTCGATGAACGAGTTGCATCGGAAGGTCAATATCTTCCCCACTCTGTTTCTCGCACTTGAGAACCACGCGAATACCGCCGCAAAAACCACCGCTCCCAAACACGCGCAGCCGGCTTCCTCGATTCCCACCAAATCCAGCTTCCTCAGCGCCGAGTTCCCCGTCACCACCTCTGACACCACCGTCGCCGCGAATACGATCTGCCGATTTAAAGCGTTCGGAAATCCATTCAAATTAAATCAACGTAGAAGAATTTTTTTTTAAAATAGATCATAACTTTATTGATCCAGTGAATCTCAGCTGATTCAATTTCCGGGTTACGATTGATTGCTGAAATGGACTGACGAAATAAAAGAGGAAATAATAAACACTCACCATAGCGAATCGGCCTGAGATGATCTCAAAATCCTGGCTCTTCTTGGAGCTCTCGATGTACTCCGATAAAGTTTCAAAGAACCTCGACACCTCATATTCCCCTCCTCCGACCGGGCCACTTCCGTCCTTTTTCCTCTTCACAACTCCGAACCGATCTTCTCCGTATGATCTCAGAGTACACAGTCGAGGCTGCAGGAGTATCTTCCTGTTCTGGTTCTCCGACGTCGTCTGCGGCACCGACACGAGCTGTAGCGGAGCTACAGATCCGGTGTTCGCAACGGCTGGTCGGTTGCCCGCAGCACGGAGTTCGCAACGGATCACACGCGCCATTGTTATGGCCATCGATATGTGGAAAAATTGTGGAGAATCTTTGAGATGATGTACGGAGAAGTTTGGGGTGTTGATTCGTTCATAGGTTGGTAACGGATCCACGTCTCCCCTGTTTTGTTTAGAGGAGGAGAGAACGGAGACGTCGACTGTCAACAAATACAATGGGGCCCTATGGTTGACGTGTCGAATTCTGCGATCGGTGACGTTACTTTCCGAGGAGGGATGGTGGTGGGAGAGAGTTGAATACGTCGGAGGGAGGTAGTCTTGGTTAAAAACTTTTAAACGACCCGTCCTTTCCATAAAAAAGCAATTTATAAATATTTGTAATGTTAGCTCACCAAGGCGTAAAACCACTTAGAAATCATTTGGTATCGATTATAATATATTTGATATCACTCAATTTTATGATATTCGTGATATTTTTATTTGTCGTCATACGAATATCATGACTTTGGATGATATTTAAATTATAAAAATATGGCATTTGCTAAAAAGGAAAATATGTGAATATCATTTTCGATATCGCTTGTTTCGGACTAAATTGATCCCGAAGTTGGTTATAGTTACGTGCGACGTCAGCACTTGAATCCCACCCGACAACACACTCTTTCCTCACTTTGCCCTGTCTTCTTCTCACTCTTCTCTCCTTCTGCAACTTCCCTCCTCCACTAAAAGCTCAATTGAAGAACATGTTTTGATTCTGGAGTTGCATTTCATCCAACATAGTAAAAACGAAAAAAATGACATTCATGTGTGAGATGAATAAATGTTATGTACACGAATAATTGATAATCATCATTTATGCAATGGTGATCTTATCTCGCGATGAGACAACAAACTTCAAACTTCTTTTCAATGCAACCAAATGGGTATATGCCTTCCTAGTGTACGTACGTAGGTAGTACAAATCTTTACACTATAAATAATTACAGTGCAGGAAAGAAGTAGAGAAAGCTGATTTGTTTCATTTAATTGGGTCTTAAACAATCCAAACTGAAACAAACAAATATCTATCCCCTCGTCATACCCGTACGAAAAAAATAGTGAGCTCAGGCCCATTGTTGCCTTCTGGGCTCAACATGTAAAGCGTCTCCGAATCCTTAGAGCCCACGACCCTTTCAAAGTAGGCCCGCATATACGCCAGCTCACCTTCAGCCCCTTCCGTCTCGGAATTCCCAGGCAAAACCCCGGCCCCCATCGACACCGCCTTGAGCAATTCCATCACCTGCAAATCCTCCGACGTCGCCTCCCTCTTCACCCCGTACCCCGTCTTCTTCCCGTTGCAGTACATCGTCCACATCGGCTCTTCCAGCAACAACTTCCCCTCTTTCGCATCTTTCGGATCCAACGCCCGCTTCTCGCATTCTAGCGCTATTCGGAGCATGCCCGACCCGAGTTCCTTCTGTAGGACGTTGGTCTGCATCGCTAGCTCCACCACCGCAGACGGCAAGCACTTCGGGTTGTCCTGGATCGAGAGGCTGACCCGGCCCTTCCGGTAGCCGAACAAGGTTCCGGTGATCCGGGTGCCCGAGACCCCGCCCCGGTGGTGGGGTCCATCGGAGAAGCCAGCGGAGAGGACAGTTGGCATTTTGCAGACGGGGGCGATGATAGGGAAGGAGCGTAAGACGGAGCGGAAGACGCGGATTACCTTGGGCTTTGACTTCTTCTTGTTGGGTGATGGCTGGAGGAGGGAGACGGGGAGGGGCGGAGGAGTTGGACTAGTTTGGGATTGTTGGGAGGAGGTTTCGTTGTCAACGTTGCTGCTGCGAGGAGGGGTCGTTGTAGTTTGGTCACCCATTAATGGAGGCAGGAGGAGGAGGAGGAGAAGCTTGCCATTAGAAGGTCGATCGTCCGGCCGGTGAAGGCAGATTGAGGGAAATGAAGTATAGTTGTGGGGAGGAGGAGAGAATAGGCGACGACTCCTTTCCCTGTGGGCAGGGAGTTGTGTGTGTTGGGGGGAGATTGTGATCCGATGTTTTGGCTTTCTAAATTGTACAAACAAACCCACCATTATTAGCCATCTAAACAATCGTTGATCAACTTCAACAGAAGCCTTTGGGATACAGATTCAAAGTATTTTTTTTATCTTTTTATTTTCACAAATTCATTTATTTTCAGAAATATAATGATATTTGCTTTGTCAAAAAAGGGGAAAAAAGGGGTTCATGGTGCAATATGTTTCTTGCTCAGTATCTAATGAACTCCAAACAAAATTCCGGATCCATTCGCCAACCTTGGCGCATATAGTAGTTGGAAGGCTGCAGTCTGCATCACATATGCAGGAATGTTGTAAACACAACAGTCAACTTCCATTAGTTGGTTAAGGATGAAACAAAACCAATTTTACATACTCAGCTTGAATTAAATGATTAGTTATTAAGTATTAATTACATTTCCCGCCGTACAAAGGATCAAGCAACTTTGCGGAACATAAAAATGAAGTAATCTATTCATTCACAAAGACCTAAAAGAGTTGAGAAGCGAAAAATCCTGGAGAATTCAACTTGCTACAACCTCTTGCGCCATGGTATCTTCTTTCACCATCGATCTAGTCCTTCTCCGCGATGAGCAACCAAAGGAGATCTCGGCGGATCAATTCAATGTGATACATAGGGCGGGCACATACAGTTCATTCAGCAGCTGTTATCTTCTTTTCTTCTTCTTCTCCTCTGTATTCAAAGATCTCTCCGGTTCACAGTCTAACCCCAAACATTTAAGAAATGCCAGTTTTGCGAGCCTAAAGTAGTTGCAAGGATGGTAGACTGTAATTGAGTCTCCTTCTGCGAAATCTTCCCTCTCTATTCTTCTGCCCGTCATAGTTGCCATCTCCCCCTTTATACTTTGGCTTCCGATTACCTGATTTTGACAGCAAATCATCATTATGTTGATGCATTGTAAGAAATTCCTAAATGGAACCCAGAGAAAGACCTGAAGCAATTTCCTTTAACTAAGCCTGCTGCTGGGGCCATGTAAACTTTATCTAGTTTATAACAACTGGTATGAGGTGTTTTCCTTAATCTAAATATTTGGTCTACCAAAAGATTCACCCTTTTGGACCCAATCAACGGTTGCTGCTAAATTATTATCACAACAGAGCTAACAACTGGCTATGTTCTCTGACCAAGTACAGGTAGAAAGAAAATTAAAGTCAACGAAGGTCCAATTTTCAGAACCAAAGAATCATTCAAGTATTAGCATAAAATAGTAAAATTCCAGGACTTCACCACCCATCATTTCATCACACATCATCTACAAGAAATAGGAGGTTAATGCCTCAATGATGTGTGCAAACGAAGGGGAATGCACTATCCGACACCATCTGGTTAAGTTTTGCGGGGTATGAGACACATAGCTACTTGTTCTACTACAAATTATTAGCAGAGTCGGATACCTCCAGAAGAAAAATGCAAGCAATATGTACAAAACAGCTAGCGCCATTGTCTGCGGCTATATGCAGACAAAAGATATAATACCAAGCAACAGTTATCAAGTCTGAAAGGGTTGGTATTTGGAGGGAGACAGGATAATAATAATTATAATCCAGACACTAGAGCGAATGAAGTGGAGAAGGGTCAGGTCACAGGTCAAACTCATATAATTTATGGGTCTGCATGACTGACTCACCGCCCTCTTGAGCCTACCGTTGTATTATTCTTATATATCTCAATTGTTAATTCATTGATGACATGAGACATATCATCTAATATTATTTAACTACCCACAACAGAACAAAAGACGACCACAGAAACAGCAAAACCACGCCGCTCCAAGGATTGACTGTTGATGATAAGATAGTATTTCATCGATACATCCAAAGATGCCCAGGATTTACCCCAATACCCCTCTTCTTGATAAGAATTCCCGTCAGTAGTTTGCGACTTTACGTTGTTACTTGAACTTGATGCACATCAATAGTCCAACTCCAACGGCAGTAAGAAGCCACCGTGGTAAAATTCTTACGGTATTGCATTTTAGAGTTTTGACATTAAGGTGCCAACCAACCGTAACACGCTTGACAAAGACATGTACCAAACTGTATCTCTAAATCCTAATTCCCAAAAGAGGAAGAAGTAGAATTTCTTGAGGACGACACCATTATTCCAATTCCACAAGTAAAATTACAAGGGGCTAACAACCGTCCAAAAATATTCGATACTGAAGGGATAATATCGGCTTTCCGTGTGTTACCCAATATTACTAATCATTCAGTCCTACCAAATTAAAGTACAATAATATAAACATCACTCCTCCTAAATGGCCAAACCTTAAAAGCAAAAGGCATTATGCAAATGATGTTAACGATGCTTTAAGCATTCTGTAAGGATATTTCCTACCATGAAATCAACTTTAAAAGGCTAAATCGACCTACTTTACAAAAACAAAAGCGTAATGAATTAAAATCATGGTCAACCGGACTTCAAAAGTTTTGGATGGAAATTCACAGCACGAACCGTACAATAATTTCATCCTGGACCCCTGCAAGTAAATTATTCAGTGCACGAGTATTATTTCTGCCATTCAGTATAGACTTTATGGTGAATTTGTTTTTAATTTTTCCGCTTTTGGGAGCTTACTTTAGCTAATGGAATGCAGAAAACCAAGCGGAAGCCCAACAGACCCCATGGATTGGATGGAGTCATAATAAAACAAACATTCAGCTCAAAAAGGTAAAAAAAAAAAACTTGATACAAGCAAAAACTGAAACGCAGCGCAAAAGGTAAGGACCGAAAAGGCGATAACGTAAAACTAGGATCCGCGAGGGGAATCGGATAAGTCTTTACCTGACAGTGGTGAACGTAATCGGTGACGGTGGTTGGAGTATTCCCGACGCACTTTTTCAGAAGCAACTTGTGATCCAGATCTCGGCTGCATCCATCGGAGGTGGACGAGGAAGCGGTGGAGGAGGAGGAAGAGGCGTTTGATTCATCGTCGAAGCTGAAACAGTAGAGGAGGAAGATGAGGAGGAGGAGAACCAGAATCTGAGTCCAGATTAGCCATGGAATCCTGTAGCTCTGGATTGTAAGCTCGTCGCCGAAATCAAACATCAGAAGGAAGTGGGCGTAGGGCTGAGAAATGGGAAAGAGAGAGAGAGTGGAGTGGAGGGTCTGGTGGAGACCTGGGTAGTTGGCAGTGGAATTTATCAGTTTGTGATGGTCACGGGAAATTGACTGCACGTTTAGTTTTTGGCAGACTCACACGCTTTCCTTGAAGAAATTTCTTTTCTTATTTTACTCTCCAAACTGAGAATTGTTTTTTGTTCTTTTTCTTATAAATCCAATTACATGGCAAACCTTTTACATTTACCCAAATATTTACCAAAAATCCCAAATCATTAATAAAATTTGAGTGTGGCCATTTGCCCATTTCGGTTAATGATGGTAGAAAATACCACATCAGGTATCACATGAATATTTTGTGTACAAAACTATATTAAAAAGCCCTATCCTCTACACTGAGCCGATATCTCAAAATTCTAGCCAAGATGACTCTCATTTTTGTTCCGAATTCATTTTCCCATTCACTTCTTTCACCGTTTCCTTTGACAAAGAAACTCTAAAACTATCCCACTTCTTCATTGCTCCGATCAAACAGCTTGCATTGCGTTAAGAGGTTAGATGGACGGGATTCGATTGTTTGACCACTGATAAAGACAGAAGCAAAATTATAGGCACAAATCATGAAGAAGATTTACTTGAAGCAACAGGATATACCAAAAGAAAAATGAAACAAGTTGCCAAATTAATAATATTGCACCATAAACCACTTGTACGTATGTCTGTAAGGTGTGATCAAGCACAAATTGGAACCAGTAAAAAGTCCAGAAATTCACAATTTCTGGACATCGGTTTAGAAAGGAATCATGCAATCAATTTGGATATTAGTAATTTGAAGAGCATAGGAATTGGGGAAGCTTTAGTTTTCACGTGATTTCAGCTAGGTATCTGAGACACACAGACGTAGATAAATGTATAAAAGATTGAAGGTAGAGGAAGAACATGACAAACAGAATATATAAGAACTCAGGCCAGGTAAGTAAGAAACAATGCATTGAATAGGATAGTGCGGGTAGGTGTATGTGTGTGTACTTTAGAGTAGGGAGAGAGAAAGATGCAGTGCATTGGGTTGTCAAATATTTAATTAAAGATGAGAACGAGATGACACTTTTGACTACATTCACTACAACCGCACCGCAACAGTAATTACTCTGTGCGTAGCAGCGTCAGAAGGAGAAGAAGAAGAAGAAGAAGAAGAAGAAGAAGAAGAAGAAGAAGAAGAAGAAGGTTTGGGATGGAAAGAGTAGGGAGGTGGTTAAATGAGTATGTGTTCCATAACCCATTCTTGCATTTCTGTGAGCAACTCCTCAACTCCTTCTTCAACTCTTTTCCTTTTCATCATCCCCATCATCTTCATCAAGAAGAAGAAGAAGAAGAAGGAGGAGGAGGAGAAGGTGTCACTGCAGCAGCAGTAGATCCTCCCCAACCAGAAACAGGATTAGTACGTGACATTTAATTTATAACTAATCTCTTAACTACTTCCTTCCTTTCTTCTTTCTTGATCATCTCATAATACTGACTATTACTTGCAGCAGGAGGAGGAGCCCACACAATCAGCATCACTAGCAGTGACGACCTCCCTTCGGGCAACAACACTTCCTCCTAGACCTCCGGTCAGCTCCGGCGGTGGCGCCCAAATTAATTAATTAATCCCGCTTTACTTACCATACTACTACATTAGTTATTTTCCTAACTGCCATCTCCATGTAACTACAATACAGTTTTGTCGTTTCATTACCTTTCTGTGCATCCTTAACTCAAGAGTATGTTTGTTCGAGCTTTACTAGGTTTAAGTTTAGCTCGTTGTTGAGTGATAAATTAAATATCTTATTGAGTTCTAGTTTATTAATTATTATTGGGGACTCAATTTTAGACTCAACTCCAACTCAATCCAATTTTTTTTGAAAAGTGTAATTTAACTTCAATTTGAAGCTTATTTAGTAAAAATATAGATGCGTCTATCAAATCAAAAAGTAAATTATCCTACAGTTTACACTGTTTAATTTTTTTCTCTCTTAAACAGTTGATCTTAAATCATATACCATTTTGTATTTTCATTAATTATAAATATTATATGGATAATTTATGAGCTCCCCCGACCATCACATTCAGATGTTTCCAGTTTTGGTGCGTCCCACGCCCTTGTCTGGGAACTTGTTGCAGAGGGCGACATTAATCACGGAGTCTATGCCCGCTTCATCTTACTTTGGTGGTCCGCTTGTAGACGTAGAGAAGGCGAGGAAGTGGTGGCGACAAATGATGAAGAAAGTGTGAGGGTTGTATTGGAACCCTATTTTCAGCCAGGCCAACAAAATCTCACAATGCACGAGAACTTCTTTGGTTGATTGAAGACAACGACACTGGCATCAGAAGACGATGAACTGGCAACAAAACCCGTTATGAGATAAATAATGGAAGGGCGCTACGAGTAGCTAAAGAAGAAACTTTTTATTCAACTTTAATACATGTAATTCAAAAATAAATAAATAGTTGAGATATACTTTATTGTTATAAAACTAAAATAAAGAAGAGTAAGAATATGGGAGGAGAAGAGTATTCTTATTGATGTGTGTCAAACACACAAGAGTGAGCACTATTTATAGGCTCATGATACATAACCCCTAATGACTAACATAACTACACTTGAATAGGAGATAATGGTATTGATTCTCATGGTTAATGTATAGGTTACACAATGGACATTCATGCACCATAATAACAATATTCATAACACTCCCCCTTGAATGTCCATTGGATAAGAATATATATTATGTTCTTCGAGTACAATATTGATACTGCCTCATTAAAAACCTTACCAGGAAAACCCAGTGGAAAAAATCATGGTTAAGGGAAAAAGAGTACAGTTGCGTATTGACTCCCCCTGATGATGATATCCATTGATATCCTTCACATCGACTCCCCCTGATGAGGATATCAACTCTCGCTCATCATTATATCAGTTGAGATCATTCAGTCACCAACTCCAAATTTTCTTCTCATTGGTGCACTTAGTTGATAAATATTTCAACTCATTAGAGTTTGTGCATAAAATATATGCATCATATGATCAATGGTCATCTATAATTCACATGACACTTCACCTTGGATGACCATTAGATGAGAATATGCCTCATTAAAACCTTACTAGGAAAACCCTATGGGTAAAAACCTAGTGGAGGAAAAAGAGTACATAATCATCACATTATGTTGCAACGTTTTCTTGCAACCCAAGGATATATGCAAAATAAATATCATGCATGATTTATAGTATCATATCTTTGAATGGTGGTGTAGCTTTATAAATTGGTTTCACAGCCCATCAAGGGTTAAAATTACCACATGAGACCAATTTATGGTCAACCAACACAAATATGACCAAGATTACTACTTCAAAATCGAGTAGTTCTTGTGTCTTAATAAAGGTCGATTACAATCGACATAGAGTCACAAAGTGATCTTACTACCATCCGGCACCGATAGCCATGTCATATCCATATAACTTTTTGTTGGATATAATTAGTATATCATTGATGATATACGAAAATCATGTTCGAGAGAGATGCACAGTTGGCAAGTTAGTGGTAATCTTCCACATCTTTTATCTCGAACTCTATAGCTAATCAATAGTTGATTGCTTTGAGAAACTCTTTAGGAGTCTCAATAAAGTGTATATTATCTATGTAACAAAAGATGATGATGACATTCAAACTCTTATAAACAAAAGAAATACATTTTAAATATAAAATAAAGTATAGAAATTTTTGTAAGAATTTCAAAACCATATAATATGACAAAGATGATTCAAAATTCAACTCAATATAAAAGAAATCGAATTTTATGCATAGAGAAATATATGATATGCTAAATGGACCACTTCTCTCAATCATTCAATCCATATGACGTCAATTGGATATAATTTGTTCACGTGAATTTGAATTGTTTGCTTATAGCAAAATAAATTCTTGAGAGGATTTCTTATACACATGTGTATTCTTTTATGCAATCCATATAGCCGCAATAACATATATTAGGGGCAAACTCAATCCCTTCATAAATTGCCAGACTAATCAAATAATGAAAAGTAATTGCAACCACCACATGAGAATATATTTTCTCATAATTAAAATATTATAGGTTTGTTGGATAGAACCTTTCAAAATGAGATGTCTCATAAGACTTATAATGAGATAAACATGTGTCTCATTTGCTTGGCATCTTCATATAAAGATTTTATGTCTTAAAACTTTTCATTTTTCTTGGGAATTTAGTTTTGCCTCAATTGAAAATTTTCTAGCCAGTCTTTTGTTTGCATGCATTTTGGCTCATGATCCTCATAGATATCTATGATACTTAGCGTTGCACTATACGCAATAATTTCTTCGACTTTGACTTCATTGCGGTTCTAGTATTTTCCATCCAAGATATAGATAATTGAGATATCTATGTTCATATTTTTCAGGTACCTGAGACTCTTTTTGATCACATTATTTGTTTCGCTTGGTGGCTTTGCTTAAATAATCTTAACCTCAATTTGACCATCTTGATATATAGCTCCATTCTAGTTTTGAGGATTTGTTTTTTTTTTGGGACACCGAGTGGTCTATCATGCGTCATGCATGTTATAGACATATTTGTAATAAGAGATTGACCCATATCGACATCATATTTATTGGAGCATTTGTAGTTGGCACATGAGAGCTTTGCTCTATTTGGGTCGTTAAAGGCGTCTGGTAGTTGATGAATTCAACTTTAGTGATGAATTATACCTTTGAACTTCAAGTTCATATTTTTTAGTGCGAGAATCGAAATGATAATCATTTATCTAATTTCTTGGCCAACCTTTGGTTTCTCCCCCTAATGGTGGGAAGTTTGAATATAGACCTCCAACGAGTCATCAAATTCTCCTGACAACGATGTGATATTTTACCATCGATGAACTCGTAATCAAAATAATTTCTCAATCTTCGTTGAGAACCCATCATAATAAAATGTGGTGGAGCAATTCGAATGTATATATACATATATGCATTGATGGGCAATGTGTGGTTTGGACCCAAAAACCAAATATAATGGAGGAATTCATGATAATTTCTTGGTGTAATGCCAATTTGTGTTGTGCATGTAAATGACATGTTCACAATAATATATTGATTTTCAATGACACATTTTCATTATTGGATAATCATGGAAATATGCTCATAACCAAAATAGTTGAGCTAGTAATCTTACAAGCTCTTGATTTCTAGATACATGTGACCATCTAGTTAATGCATCAATTAAGATAATTGGTCAACATGTCGGGTGTATGGATCCATAAATATCACCCTTACTTTTTGCATGTAAGAGAAACGATCTTAGTTTAGTTGATGATTATCCAACAATCTACTCTATTTGAGAATAAGCAACCCAAAAATGAGTTATTTTGTGTTGGAGACTTACCCAACAATGGGTAACGGAAAGGTGAAAATGCTTTCCTAGAAACGAAACCTTGTTGACAGAACATTAAATCGTTCGTGTTCCCAGGAAGTAGGGGAGTCACAAGAACTATATGTGTAGTACACATTGGAGGATAATATTATTGATTCAATAATTATATAGCCATATACCATATTATTGTTCCTCTCTTGATCCTAAACAAACTGAAATAAGGATTTTGTTCCTTCGTGAACAATATAATAGCTCGATCTAGAGCTTGAGAGAAATGTTGTACTACACCATATATCTTGGTGCACTATCGATGTGATATATATCATATTTAATTATGGTGATTCTCATCATAAAATACTCATGTTGTCATGAAAATGGTACATAGTTTAAATGATATATAGAGATATTTCTCAATCATCTAGTCACCAATTAATGGATCAATAATTCTCATATAACCACAATTGTTATGTTCACAACACCCTTTCATGGGTAAAGATACACTCTGCAAACTTCTATCACATGACCAAAATAATAGGTCTTTTCTCCACATTAGTGTATTGACTTTGTGATAATATATATTGTCTAATCACTTTGTGGACATATGATTATATCCACTCACTTCATGGAGATATAAGATAGCCCGTTTCTCCAAATATGTGTCTCGTGGGACATTCAATCATATCGAGCTTTTATGAGTACAATCAATCACGACAAAGATTGATATTTTGCCACTTCGACCTTTAATATTCAAGACATAGAAAATATCTTTATAGTTTTATCCTTTCGATACGTTTTGCCTCTTGGTACTCATCTTTCGGCCTATCATTGAGATGATGGCGAGTAAATAGCAAATGTTTAGCTTTGTCTTGATAAGACGTGCATTATCGTCTGATTTCACCAATACCATTACAAATGGATTTTAGCCTCTAATGGCCATGAAGAGTAATTCTTGCCCGAAATATCAAAGACCACATACTCAAATTTCAAAAAGTTTGACATAATTATCAAAATAAATAAATTAGATCACATTATGAACGAATTAATAATGACATGAATATAGTATAATAAAATTGTAAATAGCAACATATACAATACATTTATTTAATTCGTAAACGTAACTTACGATTCCATTAATAATGGCATGGCCATTAGCCATTTAAATATTTAATGACAATTGTTGCTGATAATTAAAAAAATAGTAAGATAAGCATAATGTACTAATGTGATGACCAACGTTACAAAAATAATGGTTATAATAATAATAATAAGATAACCATAATCTGTTTTTCTTTTGACAAACATCTTTAATATTAAGTAAAATCGATAAAATATACATCACCCGTGCATTATTCGGTTCAAAAGTTGTGAACTCAATATTAACATGCTATAAAGATAACCAAAATTGAGTTACATCATATGATAAATCAATCAAGTATATCATATCACAACTTTAATAATGAAGTTCATATGAAAAATAATTGTAACAACTATTTTTTAACATTAAAATAAAATAAATGAGAAAAAAAAATAAAGATTAACCAAAACAATAAAGAGATCAATATAATGAAAACTACAAATAGTAATATGTATACACCACGTTTTTATCATTATAATATTTTTTGGTCAAATCGAAACTATAAAAGAATATATAGGACCCAAAATATGAAGGTTACATAGTAGCTATAATAAAAATAACTCAATAACGAAAACAACCAATATATGAAAAATGAGAAGAAAAAAAACGTCCAATGGATGTTCAGAATAATCAGTAATAAAGTTGATAGGTTAGAATGATAATTATGTAGAATCTCAACAGATTAGAATAATCTTTATTTTTTAAAAAATGAAAATAATATTGGATAAAAGGAATACGATATATTTAACTAACAAAGCATCAAACGCTAAAAAAAAATTATATTCTTTCAAGAGGACAACTTTAAAATAAAATAGGCCAACTTTGAAAAGGTTAGGATATAACAAGCACTTAACAATCTTTGTAAACTTTCGAGAATCGAGCAGTCGTGCGCAATAATAAAATTGCAAAAACTGGCATAAGGAGCATAAGCATGAACTCATTGGCCATATGTGTTGTTTTGTATGCACTAGCTCATCCCGCAAGTAAAACTAACTCTTTGTCACACGATTACAAGAAATTGCTCGACGGCAGAACTTCGTGCTGATAACGTGTTATAAAACTAAAATAAAGAAGAGTAAGAATATGGGAGGAGAAGAGTATTCTTATTGATGTGTGTCAAACATACAAGAGTGAGCACTCTTTATAGGCTCATGATACATAACCCCTAATGACTAACATAACTACACTCGAATAGGAGATAATGGTATTGATTCTCATGGTTAATGTATAGGTTACACAATAAACATTCATACACCATAATAACAATATTCATAACATTTATTTATATGTACCTGTGTTGAATAGCTGATGTGCTCAGTTGACTAAGCACGGATGATCGGTGAACTAACGGAAGAATTCGATTGTGAAGTTAGCTATAATATAAGAAGGTAAATCGAGTATTTCGTAGTATATGGGTTATTTGTTAAGTTAATAAAGTACAGGGGGGAAATAGTAATTTTCTTTTTTCATAAAGTGAGCGAGTAAAATTTGAATTTCAAACAAACTTCAAATTTTTTAGCCACTCAGCAAATCTTCGCTGAAGAAAAAGAAACGGTCGAAACTCAGTCACTCCGTCGCCGGTGCTCTATCTCTGTTCATGCTCTGCCTCCTCCTCCTCAGCTTCTACGCATTCAATCTTTTTTGGTTACTGGAAAAGAAGAAATAAATTCCATGTCGGGACTTGTCTTTCATCCACTGAAAGTCTATTATTTCCCATTTAGGGTTTCTTCTCTCGCTACAGTGAATTGATTTTCATCTTCGTCAATTTTCCTTCTCCCAAGATCAGATTAAAATGCCGAAGCGGAGAGCTAAGAGGATCGTTAAGCAACAAGCTACGCCATCGGTAGAACCTGATGTATACGGAACTGAGTTGCCGCCAGTTGAAGAAAAGCTAGCGTCACCATTTCACCATGAAGGTTCAAAATCTCTTCCCTCCAGTGGTTAAAATTTATCTTCGTTTTTTCAGTTTCAGATGCTACCTAGGTTTTTCTAAGTGATGGAAAGCAGCCACTACTCAATTTAGGGTTGTAATTTACAGCTGAATTAGTGTAGAGCATTTGTAGACTTCTGCTGCAAATTTAGCTTTACTAATGGAGTGGCTTATGTTGCTTATAAAAAAATGGAGTGGCTTATGTTAGGAAATGTATCCAAATAGCTGATTATACTTCTCTGAGCTTTGCTTCTCCTTTTTCCCTTTTATCTCAACTTCTTCTATGAAGTTGAGCGTCAGATTGCAGCAATTAGAGCTATTCGTGATATGGAGATCGAACGTTCATTAACTGCTTTGCGTCTGGTACGATCGTATTTTACCGAAGAACAACTGGACACTCTAGTTCTTCAATTTCTCAAGGAGAATCTTCCAAACTTGTCCATTGTAAAGCACGATGAAAACGGTCACTTTGAACTGCAATGGAAAGACAAAGATGACAATTTGTCTTTGACTCGAGTAGCTGGTGGAGAAGAGCTACACGCTTCTCTTCTAGGTGGTTTGTCCATGGCTTATCCTAACTGCTCTGCCACTGGATCTCTAGGTGCTCTTGAGTTACCTACAGATGCAGGTAACTCAACCTTGTGCTTACCATTCTTTGGATGAGTACAAGTAAACAACTGAATTTGGTTATTTACTTGTATTTGATTCCGTCCTCTATTTTCGGTAATACAACCTTTATGTTGCATTGCAGTGAGAGCAACTCTATTTGGAACTGATTGCATGCAGATGAAGGACTTTGTAAGTTCTGCTGTTTGCCATATTACTATTTCTCTACTTCAATATGTGGAGTGTAAGCAATTACTTGTTCTTTACCCCAAAGTTTTTTAGGCCTATGTATTTCTCAGGTCCTCAACGAATTGAGGACGAGTTTAGTTTTTCATCCTCATAACCTGTAGCTTAACTCCTTAGGATCAGTCAGGCCTATACATTGAAGGGTCATACAGTATTATCATCATTGTGTTCCTCATTATGCTATAAGCTTCACTTAATAGAATGTTTAAGATGATAATACCATGCAACTCACACTTAAATTGACATTCATTTTGGGTAGATTTTGGAGGTTCCATCAGATTCTGAGATGCTTTCGACACAAGATGGTCTTCAAACACCTGGGGTTTGTATCTTCTTCATTGTTTTATTCTGTTCTTCATTTGCAGACAGATTGACCGGTATTCTGAATTAGATATATGATGCTTCTGTTTCGCTATTTGAAGTGTATTCTCCATCATGTTTAACATCCCTTAGAAAGATCTGGCTTGTATCCTAGTACATTCTTTCTGGTACCTTGTAGGTTTAGCAGCTGATAATGAATGAAAATGCCGTTGAAAATTATCAACTCATATATATATATATATATATATATATATATATATATATATATATATATGTATGGAAAGAAATAGACATTAGGGTACGTTTTTACAGTTTACCAAAACGCAATGCCGGGCTAAATCCCTCAACTGTGCTTATTGATCGTCTGTTCTTTTGTATGGTTGGTAATAGTTTATATATCTTTCTGTTAGATTGACTGAAGAACCTAGAAGAGGCTTGTTTTTCGATGTTATTAGACCTATGGCCTCTTATGCATGTCCTCTTGAAACAATTAGCCAATTAGGTAATTTTCTAACTCCCGAGCTTTTGAAATTAAGTGGAACATGTTTAATTGTGACAGGCCACTAGTCAGAGACTTTCTGTGGGGATGACACCCAAAACTCTAAGACTGCCTAAGCCTGGAGAAATGCTTCTTTCTGTTCGTGGATCACCCCTTGGTGTCTATAAAGAAGACAACATGGAAGCAATCAGAGGTATGCGTTAGTTTAAAGAGAAGGTTTATATCCGCGGCAGAATTAATTCTTGCAACAAGTTTGTTTAATACGTTGTTCTTACCAAGTGGCCTTATCTCTTTGTACAAATTCATGATTGCAGAATCAGAAGAGGGATAACCTGAAGAGATTTCAATTTGCGTTCTTTATTAAGAAGAAGATAACAGTGGGCAACAACAGCCTGGATGATGGAGAATCTCAAATTGTTGGCCGTTAGTACAGAATAACAATTGCTCTACTACTACTACAAACATCAATGTCTACATTTCAGTTTTCACTCTAAAAGCAAGAAAGCTGAAGCTGCCTGTTGTTTGCATGGAGAATCTTAAGTTTGTCTGCCTTTTCATCAACCTCCCGAGTGTTGTTGTGGTAGTACATCCGAAGCAAGCAACTCCCTTGCATAGGCATTAGCATGAAAGAGTTGTTGATATCAACCCTACTGAACAGAACAATATCAACATTTGGGTCTAAAGTGATGCCGAACTTGTCCTGTAATTACAATCTCTCTTGCTCTAATGAGAGATGACCCCGTCATTCGTTGGACAAACAAGTAATCAAGTTCCATTCATCTTCTCACAGAGCTATGCGTCTTAACCGGGCTGGTTGTAAGCTTCGGGCCAGTTTTCTTCAGACTCTGTTGTGAATTATGTGATCTCCAGGCATCCTTGTTAGAAGCTGAACCTTCTGGTTTAGAAGGTTGAGAAGCTCCCAAGGCATCTAGGAAGAATTTACTATCCTGGACGACGATACCATCTTTCTCCATACGCTTGATCAATTTCTGTACGAGCTCTTTGTTATTAGCTTTAGTGTAGGCCTTATAAAGAAGCTTATACGTGGATGAATCCGGGGACACCCCAAGACCCCGTGCACTTTCGACAAGGGAGTGTGCTTCAATGTGCAGCTTATTCATGCAGTAAACATCAAGCATGGCGTTCAAAGTCGAAACTCTGACCTCCTTCCCAGATTCAACCATGGAGTCAAATACCCCTCTGGCATTAGTGACACAATCACAAAATCCATACATCATGATAAGACTCTCGTAGGTAATGAAACTCGGTGTATATTTCAAATCATTCATCTTGTTGAACACGTCCTGCGCTCTGTCTCTCTGTCGCGCCTTTCCATAGTTGATTATCATAGAATTAAACGTAGGAAGAGTTGGCTTCTCCTTGGATTGCAGCAAGCTCTGGAAAACTTGTTCCATCTTAGCAAATTGCTGCTTTCTGCCATACGAATCAATCAGCAAGTTGAAAGTGATGATGTCCGGCTTACAATGATTCGCCTTCATGAGGGAGAGCACGGATTCCATCTCTCCAATCATCCCATTCTTTCCATATGCATCCATAACACCGTTATATGTATAGATGTCAGGGGATACTGTGCTACTGCCCTCGAGTTCTTTGAACATGTCGTTAACTCGATTGACATCCCGAGCAAGTGCACAAGCTCGCAAGAGGATGTTATATGTGACAATATTGGGCTTGCACCTTTCAAGAGCTTTCATCTTGTCGAAGTAACCAAGTGCCTTGGTTAGAGCTTTGGATTTGTCCCTGGAATGCAAGTGGGCTGATATCAGAGAATTGTAGACGGAAGTATCGGGACGACATCCACTGTTACGCATCTCTGAGAAAAGCCACATTGCCATCCGGATTTGTCCATGCTTCCCCATTACGGATATCAGCTTGGAGTATACGCCATTATCGGCTATGTACCATCGCTGTTTCTGCATCCATCTGAACACCTGCAGGTATTTTTTAAGAACTCATCAGAGTAAGTAAACACAGCCTCATCCTCCAGTGCAAATTAGGTCAATCGACTGTACACATCAGTCAAACTGAATAGGATCAATTAGAGAGACAGATTAAAAGTAAAAAAGGGAAAGGAAGATGGGGTTTGGAACCTCGAGACATTGAAGCCACTTGCCCTTCCTTCCAAGCTCTTCGAAGAGCATAAAGCAGTGCTGGGTACGGACAATTCTGACGTATTTGTTCAGTGTCTTTGACAGGGACTCTTTCTCCGTAAAGCTCCTCATAATGCTGCGAACTAACTCCTCCGATTCGGCTTTCTCGATGTCCGGGGAAAATTTCCTCTTCGGTTTGGATTTCGCCGTCGAGACGCAGGCGACGCAGAAGGGAAGCTGTCGTTGTCGCTGCAATGGAAGTTTGAGATTGTCAATTGAACCAATATGGAGGGTATGGAAGGGTGAGATGTGAAAGAGCGCCATTTTTGTTATGAAAATAAAACACTCGCAAACCAGCTAGGCAGCTAGGCTAGGCTTCCAAGGCAGAAATGGAGGATAGAAAGAAATCTAGTAAGGGCTCGTTCGGTGTATATATGCGGTACGTGAGCTAAATTATTTTTTCCAGATTATCGAAATATAATGTAATCAATTGAGCTATTTTATGGGATAATATTTTACAAAATTATTTCATCCGATTTAATTTTAAATGTTTATCATTAATAATCTAAGTTAGTAAAATACAGTAAATGTATAGAATAGTCTCGAAATTTTAAATATTATTTTAAATAACAACACTTTTAAAAATTTGGTATCAAATATAAAAATTTAATATTTATAATTTTAAAAGTGATATAAAAATTAAAAGTTATTCAAAAAGGTTATTAAAATATATATTCAAATACATATTTTAAACATTAAACAAATATAAAAAATTAACGATTCTGTAACAATACAAGGACGGAAGTTTATTAGGCAAAATAGTCATCAGTTAAGGCGTATAAAGTTGTGTTTGTTAGGAGAAATAAAAATCGAGCTGTTCACGAGTTAGCATGTCGCGCATTTCATAACTTCGCTTACTCCAAAATATTCTATTCTAAATTGGCTCTCTAAAATTCACCTATTTGCACTTTAATTCATTATTGATAAGCTTCATATTCGAAAAAAAAAAAAGTTTCAAATGTATATATTATATACTTATATTTTTTATGTATATTAATTTTAATCGTGATGTTAAACACTTAACTCCTAACCTCACCGATTTGAGGATCAGTCCGGTTCTGAAAACCATGCCGTTTGAGCTGAGTTTCAGAGAAATAAGAAATAAAGGCCACGTGAAACCATGCCTCACGAAGTCACGCGAAACCTGTAACCACTCTTCAGTCGTCGCTCCAAAAACCTTTCGAAATCGATGGCAACCGTCGGCGAGAGCTCATCCGTTCCTCCGGTTTCTACCAACGGTGACAAGCCGGTCGTTGTTAGGGTCAAGCGCAAGTTGTGCCAGTCCGTAGTCGACGCATTTTGTCAGTAAACTCTCCTGCTTCAACTTTTTAGTTTATTTTTCGTTCTCAATCTGTTCTTTCCATTTTATATGCCTAATCGATGAAGTAGCTTGAGTATATCTCTGTAGACTGTCCAGGAGCTGCGATACTTTTATTCTTTTCTGAGTTGAGAATTCTGATCTACTAGGGCTGGAAATCAGCGAGCCGCCATCTAAGCGTGTGGCTTTGGATTTGGCTAAGTTGTCAGTTGGTGATTCTGCTACTGGAAATGGTATGGTGATTGGAAACCCCGAATTAATTTCCCTTCGTTCCGTTTTAGTATTTACTATTTACCTCCCATTTAGTAGAACATGCAGCAAGAAAATCGTTTGCTCTTCTGAGTTGTGAAGAAACCATTCAATCATGTTTTGTTTTCTTACTATCCTGATGAACTGGTGGTCTCATTTTGGCAGGACACGAGCCTAAAACTAGGAAGGTGCTTGTGCAGCATGTTGAAACGATTAACACCTCTGAATCTACAATTAGTGTAGTTCAATCATTTGTGGTTAGTCTGGAGCTTCCCTATTATTTCTAAATCTTATAGAATACATGCCGCTTGATTGATAAATGTTTTTCACATAAACCAGGTTCAGTTCATGAAGCCTTTCAACACTTATAATAAGCTGTCATTCGTATTGAACTACATACACATTTTACTAGGAAGCTGTTCTCTTAATTTTTGAATCTGTATGTTTACTCGCATAGAGTTATCTGTTAACAATGAAAACATACTTTTGAATTCGATATTGGCTCCTCGTTGTTATGTTTGAATTTTACCTTTTCTGTTAATTTTATATGGGTCGTAAACATGATCCAGTCTAGTCATTGGAATATTGATTACCAGTATTTTGTAGCCATACTCTGTAGATGTGGTTAAACCAAAAATTGCTAGCGAGGAACGGAAAAGGGCCTTCAGAAGTGTCAATGTATGGTCTCTCCCTCCCAGTAGTATTCTATCTGGAATAAGTGAATTTGCTGCAACAGTTTGTTATATCTAATACTGCCTTTTTGTGTATGCAGAAACAAGAGCAGATTCTGTCAAAATCCAGACTTAGCCAAGAGGTAGAGATCATAGGAAATGTAGTTTGGTGCTTGTGTTTATATAAATTATAATGATGTCAAAGTAAGTTCACCAGTCCAATATGTGGTCGGTAGTTTATGGGAAAAAGATATGATGGAGTACCTAAGTGACGTACTTCATTTCTGTTTTGCCTAAAACTGAGATGAGAAACGCCCTTGTAATGTTTATGACTAATGAGCCACTTCTTTGCGGGACTTCAGATTCTAGCTCTTTAAGCATTAAAGGTCAAGTTGTAATTGTCTTATTTTTGCAGTTCCCGTGTCAGCCTGCTTTAATTTGCACTCTTGTGTTTGTAGGAAATAGCAAAAAATGCTCGCTTCCGTCAAATTTGGAGCAGCCGCAAGGAAAAAGAAGGTGGACTGCATGATATGTGTAATTTCTATGATGTTGTTCGGCTTGATGCCGAAGAAGTATCCCGTGAGGAGAAACAGAAAGAGTAAGTATCTTGATCAGGGAAACCATTTTTTCTCAAGTAAACTATAGGTCAAATAAGTTAGTTCCTGAGGTTATGTTGCAGAGTTTTACCGATGGCCGATCAGAAACTTCTTTCTAGCTATTTGCCTTTCTTAAGAGAGTTAATCCCGAATGCTGCTGAGGAAATTGAAGCTGAAATCGGTGCTTCGACCTCCCAAGAAGGTAGTTATGCTTTGTTGAGACTTTCCATGAACAGATGTATTTGTAGAATTTCTGGGAATACCAGACCTAGCAACAAGCTGACTATTATTTGATGGGTTCATGTCCTGCCACTTTATCAGCAGATGATTTTGTGTATGACTATTACACTGTGGACGACAGCATGGATGTTGTACACGAAGATATATCGTTCTCGTTGCCACTGTAAGTGTCAGAAACCAAAAGGTTCTTGTTGGTTCTTATACTTGCCACAACTGACATGTCCTTTTTTTTAAGGGTGCAAGTTGAAGAGGATGATTTTTATGATGGGCCAGATGACGAGTCTGAATATGGAAGTGAAGATTCAAATGGTATTGTGACTGCTACTCTTTAACTCTCTTAGCTCATATCATTATCAGGAGACACCCTTCTCATTTTGCTTCTCCTCCATGTCGTTTTCAGCTGAAAATCACCCATTTAACGAATACCCTAATGAAAGTTCAGAAGATGGAGATGAGTTGGATAGCGAAGATAAAAGTAGTGTCGACGACGATGATGATGAGGAAGAAGAAGAAGAAGGAGAAGAGAAAGAAGATGACGAGAGCCACTGTTTGCAAAATTTTGAAGACATGCGCTGTGAGGATCGTAATGATGATTTATTCGGGGACTATCTTGATGAAGCTGATAGTTTTGATTACGATGATTCCAGTGACGGTGAAAGGGAATAGCTGAGTGTTCAAGTGTAAGGAGATGATTCAATTGCTTCTAGTCAGTTAAATAGTATGATGGTTGGAATCTCCAATTGTTTTAAACGATTAGAACTATGTGTACTTGGAGATGAGGAAGAACTTGCACCCAATCCAATCCTTTGATGTATCCATTACACCAGTTGTGCATGAGCTCAAATTCCACCGATGCATATACAAGCCATCGCAAGCCCTCCAAGAGAACCATGGCCACCGAAAGAGAACCATGGCCACCGATAACCCGCCCGCCCCTGACATGCATCATCTTACATCCCACGAGCCTTCTCGGTAACAAATCCCCACACCCCACTCGTCCTTGCCCAACAAATGTACAGGTATCAGTATTACACTTCACGACCTGCACCGGTGGTGGTATCAGTCTTCTTCAACCACCTCTTTCGCTTGCAGTACCACCACATTTCACGCTCGAGCATGCCATGTACAGGCATCTCTGTGGTGTGCTCTGCTGGAAAGCAATGCGAGATGCCACTCTTTTTAGGGAGATAGCGCATTACCTCAAGTCCTTTCCAATGAACACATTCTTCCCATGATCAATGTTGCAGATCCAAAAGCATCTCATGGTTTTGTTTTGTTGGAATGGTTAGGTGAGTGTATGCAGACAGTTGGTTCTGCTTAGCTGCTATATTGCTCTACTATATTGAGCTTCATACACATATAATCGAGTATTTCAGCTGGCAATTTGTCCGACCATATATATAATTGAAAAGGGACAAGTGTCGGGTTTGTTTCAGACATCACAACGAATTGGAGTGGTTACGATATCGGTTTAATGCTTTGATGATATCAGTCTGGCCGGTCACGTATCCAATGTCCGGCGTGTAAACCCAAAGCCACGTTTAGAATCGGTGATTGTACGCAAAACACATTCCAGGTCCGGCTCGTAGTGAACCCTGCCTGTAATCTAAAAAAGAATTCCATGTACAATAGTAAGGAGACAATGTTATGCTACAATAATAATATGTTAGCAGCACGAAAAAATCACTAATTCTTCCTCCGGCTGCTCCTATTGATCATCGTCAGCATCCCCAATCAGAGCACCCCTTACTCGTGTCCTGGCCAAAATAGACAATGTTGGTTGATTATCAGACATTCAAACTGGTTTCCCGGTTTCATTGATAGAACCACCACTATACTCGGGTACTTACCTGCGATGCGCTGGAACGACCCGATTGTTGGCCTTTTTGGGTGTTGCAACAGTTCGAATTTCTTGTTTCCCTGTTACCCAGCAACAAAAACTATTAATTTCCCCTTCTTTATTATTATGATGCTGTACAATCTTCAAGTCGAGATTGCATAGATCAGCTCTTTCGCAGTTTAAAGGAAATTCGTTGATTTGAGTGAATATGGCACACTAGATTCGACCACCAATTGCTATTGGCATTAACCATGGTATAGATGAGTTATTGAGCTCCCATACATCCCATTAACGATGATGCTTACCTGGTGAATTTGGAGACCCATTGCTCGCTACGCCAGATGCTGCAGCTTCGTCGGAACCATCTAATTCTCTGAGTTTCTTCCTCTTTCCGAATTGGCTTTCGACTTTTTCTTTGTTTTCCTGTCAACCAGAATGGATAATATCAGTTCCATGTAAACTCATATGTAATGTGTGGCTGCCAGCAAGAAACTACATGCTCTGAGATCGAGTAATTTAATCACTCAGCAATTGCCAACTTCATTGTGGCCATGAATAAAAACTTATTATGAAGAAACCAAAATAGTTGTATGTTTTGCACAAAGCTGAAAAAGATGCTTTACGTACCTTCTCCGTCACTATTCCTTTCATCGAGTGCAAAGAATTCCCTTCTCCTGCAAACCCAACAAAATCCAAATCACCGTCAACTCAGAAATTGAAATGAATAGTGTATTCCTGTCTTTCCATGAACAATATTATCATACATCCATCAGAAGAGACCATGAAAGGGCAAGGCAACACTTAAGTGGGGCGTAATGCATGTAGAACACTACAACTATAGATTATATCCATAATCAACACTCCCCAAGTACAAAGATAGTTTGCATAATATGCATTCTGAGAGCCTCCCTGCAGAAGTCGTCTACCTCCGTCCGCAACAAAAAAAATACCAGCACAAAGTCAAGAAAGATTCAACAAACACAGTAGACTCCAATACTTGATAAATGTCTTCTACACATCCTTAAGGTTTTAACTGATTATTATAGGTTTTGCGGTCCTCTATTTCAATAAACTCACACTTGCTGAATCGTATAGTTGCTAACTGATGTTTTCCGGACCAAACAATAAATAACAAGTTTCAGACAGAACCACAAAATGCAGCCAACCAGTTCAAAAAGAGTCTGTGATTCCTTAATCGTCCACCTTGTAGCATTATCTTCGGAGAACACTTGAATGCCTTGAAAAGCCCAAAGGAGATATTCGCCATGGCATCATTTGCATCAGAGTCCAAAACTCTTCTGAGAGAAATGGAGATTAAAGGCATTCCTTTCGATTTCTGACAAACTAATCGTGCAGATACAACACCTTACCAAAAAACAAACAAACAGACAAGTCTATGAACATCAGTATGATGAAAAAAGGAGTTTCCACGAGAAGAATAAGAAATAGAAAGGACTTTGACTTACCATTGCTACCCGATTGCTTCTCCAGGACAAGCTTTACATCTTCAGCTTTAAGGGAAGATATGAGATAATGAACAAACTCAGGCCATGAGCCACCAATTCCAATGCTGTCTCTCTGCCAAGCAAGTGAAAAGACAGAAGCACCATTCAGTCAAAGGGCCTAGGAAATCCAGAAGAAGTAGGATATATAATCGAATCAATCATTCGATATAAGATCTCATTAAACAAAACAATTCAGCATTCCCAGACCGAAGGAGTTGAGCAATCAAAAAGTACACATTCCATAGTAACACAGAGAAGAGCAACAAGCAATCATGAAAAGATCATATCATACCACAGAGTTGTGAAATTTGACGCAAAATCTATAAAAAGAGAGGGAAACCCAGAGAGCTGACCATGTCTTCGAGCTGCGACAGGGAATTGACGGCTTCAAAGGTAAAGGAGCTGTAATCAGTCACTTGAATCTTGAGGTGGTAATAGTCAGGAGCAAAAACATGCATCAAGAATCTCCGGAGAGGTGCAGAACCGCCGAGGTCTAAGTTTTTGGCCCATCCGGCTTTCGGTTCACCAAAAATGGATTCGAACTCTTCAAACCCCATTCTCGTTCTTGGAGTCTCCAGACGTAAATGAAATACGTTATACAGGAGCTAAGTGTAGTTACTTAAATGATTCAGTTTTACTGAGTAACAAAACACAATATGGAACTAGAAGAATTCCAGAGAAACCAAGCTGAAGAGATAGAGTGAGCAAACGAGCAAACAACAGCTCCTAAAATTGAGATAGCTCCACTCCGATTGGATCATAATCAGAAGAAGTCCCCTGAAACTCCAAGAGAAGAAGACGAATTGCCGGAGAAACAAGTTTCGTTTGACTGCATGGACGCCCGGTGTTATACGGCTGGACGACCGCTAACATTTTCGCCGTTTCTCTCACAAACATGGGCCATCTTTTCCGGTAAGTTATTTGGGCTCCGCTTTTTTGCAGGTACAGGCTTATAGGATATTTGGGCCTTGTGGGCTACTTGTTTTTAGTTCAATTTGGAGCTGGTAAAAAAAAGGGGCAAAATATTGGGAGGTTCTGTAACAACGATTAAATTTTAACGTACTATGGAAATTGCCCGTCTTCGTTACCGAACGGCCCACGAGTTAGTTCGTCGCTCGTGTGTTTTAGCTTCCCTTGCTTCCTGAGTCGCTCCTCCTAATTGGCGCAGTGATTTTGCAACTTCTATTTGTTACCGTGAGCATTAATGGAATTGCAACCTTTAAAAAAAAAAAACTCCTATTTCAAGTCTCACTCATCAATAGTGTAAATTAAATGGTGTTAGGGTGAGAGTAAACAATGTGTCCGAAACAGTAATCGACAACATTCTCAAGAATAAAGTTGGTGTGCAGAGTCGGAGTCTTGAACCATATCAGTGTTGAGTAATCCGCTGTACTAAAAGTCTATAACAACTGGAAATAGTAACCCAACTTTATTTGATACATAACATCCGAGATTTGCATTACATTCTAAAACCCTCTCACTAAATCTATATTATATTATACACACCCAGTTTACTTACTATGTGACTGACACGAGGTCTGCTGAGGCCTGATTGCCTTACCCAAATGATTCCCAGCACTCTGGATGATGAACATCTCATCACCCCATGCCCCCAGTTTGTTACTCTTCGGCAGATTTTCTCTAATAACCTTGGGACCTTTTAACTTGCGAGCTCAAATGCTACATGGAAATCCGCCAATTCTTGTGATCTTAGCACATCTGGAAAAGATCAAGAAGAATTGGAGTGAACAAAGAACGAATATCAGTCAGCAACTTGGCACTGCCACATGAATGAATGAATGAGGCTGGCTTTACCTATTTAAGCAGTGCCTGTTATTAATCGTTCTCGTTGGTCTAACTTCTTCACCTTTACAATTCCTATCACTACTTGCAACGTAAATATTGCACATACTGCATATGCCATCGTAGCTGGTACCTGAAACATATAAAAACCACAATCATACGTAGACCGTGTCTGTCCAACAAGATAGAACCAACCCAATAGATGGATATCTTACTCTCATAGCGTTCAGATATAAAATGGTTGCAAGGTTAACTAGACTTCCCGCCGCCACCGCCTGTTAACATTTTGAACCATTTAGTTGGTAAAAATTTGCACCATTTAAATCCAGCAATAACAGAAAGAACTGACACTAAAATCTCATCATATCATCAGGCAGATGGACTCACACTTCCCACTGTAGCTTGAACAGTAGAAACACGCTGGAAAGCTCTCTCAGCCTCCAGGGTTCGAACTCTAAGCTTCAAATCACCTTGCTCCTATAAAATATTTATCCAACTCAAACTAGGAACCACAATCATTCTCAGAAATTAGAAACATAAACACACAGCGATTCCAGATTCCCACCAATCTTTGTATAGTTTCTGCAAGCTTTTCAACTCTATCAGCCTGTCTAAACAAGTTGTAAAATGCACGGGACTGCCTATCCCATCTATTTCTCAGGTCCTGCATACGGTCATAGACATGAAAAGTAAGTACTAGATTTTTATTCTTGTACAATGCACAGAAGAACCATTAGCGCACAGATGGACAAGTTATGCACAAGAAATTGGTTTTACCTTCACCACTACTTCAACTCCTGCTTCCCGGAACTTCAACAGTTCTAATGCATACCTGCATGGAAACAACAAAGCAAGCGTAACATGACTAATATGTTGGGCAGGCCAATATTTATGGAAGTTCTTTGAGATAGCCGCTGACAATCAAACACTCACGGTTTGGCAATTTCTGTAATGTCGAACCGAGGGTCAAGGCCTTTTCCAATGCCATCTAAGACTGGAGAAAGTGGCATACTGTGAGGTCTGTATACATGAGAGAAAAATCATACTGAGTAGCCAAGTTATTAAACCACACTGGTATACCTGAAAATGCTCTTACAACAAATGTAAACGTGGCAGGGAATCGAAAAGGTTGATCTCCAGCTATGGATAATAGATCTTCCCCTGTTCAGAAACCATACAACATTTATTGAAACTATTTTCTATTGAATGAGGCTGAAACGCCTGCAGCTTGCATGCATTCTACTCAAACGAAAGCAAGTGAAAAATACTTTTTTTGAAATTCACGACAAAACAAAGCTGCCTGTTTTTCACTCAAGCATAACAATAGAGAGAAATATTGCATGTGATTTCAATCAGAAGGAAAATGAAGGTTTCAGCATGTCCACTCAACCATGACCAAACCGACTTGCTGATAAAGGAGTCACAAATTCAGAAACAAAATCGCAAAACGTTACAAGAAAGACATTTAAAGTGTAATGCAAGTTACCTATAGCAGCCAACCGCTGCTTCTTTTTCTCAAGTTTTTCCTCCTTCGACAAAGGTTTTTTAAACCCAAGTTCTGCATTTGCAATTTCCCTCTCCCGTCGTTGTGCAGCAAGACGCTCTTCGAAACTGGCATGATTTAGTTGGAATTGCATGGTTAATATCGTTTTGAAAATGGAACACCTAATCTTTATTTCACCAGCCATTTACAATTGGCATCATTCTTGCGGCAATTCTGTTCTCTAGTCATGTTTAAGAATCAGCAATACTAACAGGAACCACTGTAGACTTAGCCTCCTGATATAGAGACATTGATTTCATCTAGTGTCAATCATGCTTAAATATGCTAGTATATATTTATTCACCAACACCTAAATGAGGATAAGTTTCAGATGTTTGGTAAATGATGACGATAAACAGAAGCACACTAGATGACCCTCCCCCGACTTTCCAAATAAAATTAAAACTAACAAAATAGAACAAGCATAGAACTTTGTCAGATGAAAGCACCTATTAAGGAAAAATTGTGCAGTACGTCTGACAGCTGTCATATCTCCAGTAGGCACAAGGACACCCATTTGGATCATCGCTTGAAGAACCTACATCTCGTCCAAAGATAATCACAAAAATAAGAGCTTTGTGATGCTGAAATTTCAAAGTATGTAATATCTTCAAGGAGTCATCACTTAGGTAAGATAAGTACCTTGTCGGAATCCTTCTCGTAAACTCCATAGAATACTTCCAGCAACCCTTCTCTGATGTTTGGACTGATACTATAATGTGGAAAACAGCGAAAATCGGCTTTGAGAGCTTAACAAAAGTTAATTCAGTCGAAAAATTCACATTCCAGTCAATAAAGCACAATTGAATACCTTCCCATCATTCCAAAATCATAGAAGATCAATCTTCCACCATCGACATCATCAACAGCAATGTTTCCTGGGTGCTGGAAAGGAATAACAGAGAATAGTTGTCATTGCTGTAAGAAAAAGCTACTACCAATCTTAACCAACCAAAAATTCCCATTTTTGTATATAAGGATGGCCTTTGTTAAGAATGAAAAGGCTTCGCGCAGAAACCCGAGCAATTCAGGATGGATCAGAGAGAGTCAGAAACTATCAGCGGGACAGCTTTTGAAAACTCGATTCTGGTATGGGAATGGACTCACCGGATCAGCATGAAAAAATCCATGCGAAAGAATTTGCTCCAAGTAAGATTCAACAGCATATCGGCCTAATCTGCATGTCCAATAACCATGAAGTGTGACAACCTAAGACAGGTATAGTTCCCCTCGGAGCAAAATACAGAAAGCAGGTGTCTCCAAAATGTACTTTCACGTTAATCAAGGAATAACAGCAGGATTTTATCCAAACCTCTTGCGATCAAGACCCAGCTGATCTAAAGCCTTTACTTTATTTATTTTGATCCCAGGGACATACTCCATCGTTAGGACCTACACAATGAAAACGTTACAATGAGCATCTACAGACAACTTTAGAAGGGCCTTCATGCTAGCAGCAACTATGGAAGGACGGATATGAAAGGAAGGAAATTTCCAATTAAATGAGATATAAAGGCAACCTGAGGCGTTGTGTATTCCCAAACAATGTTCGGTACTTTAACATATGACATATCCTTGAAATTACTAGCAAATAGCTCTGCATTGGCAGCTTCTTTGGTGTAATCAATCTCCTGTAAGTGTCCAATAACATTAGCTAGGACTAGTAAAGTAACACATAAGAATGAATTGGACAGTATACATTAGTGATTTCAACAAGAAAGCTGCTATTACTTATTAAAATGGAAAACAAAAAAATCAATTCAAATTGATTTCTCAGATCAACCGAACTTCACTTGAATTATGCTAAACACATGTCACTTTCATGAGTGAGGTATCTCTTCTGGTAAAAAATTACACCCTTGTTGGGTTACGAACCATCACTGGTCAACATATTAACCAGAGAAAATGAGACATTGTTAAACCAATTTAACACTGGTTAGCCAGAAGAATGGAATGACAGTACCTGATACAATACATTTGCACACTCGTCGTAAATTGCAACCCAATCTCTCTTCGCTCCATCTGACTTTGGGTCGACCTTCTGAAGATATTCTGCTATTACCTGAAACGAACAGCCATCATGTTCATTCATGTGTGACCAAGAGAACGAGAATGTTCCATCACTCAGAATACCGACCCTCAAATTCTTGAGATCAATATCGAAAAGATCTTTTAGACCGGGCCGTTGGACTTTAATAACAACTTCCTGCCCTTTGAGTCTCGCACGGTGAACCTGACCTGTTCAGCCGCTAAACCATTAAGAAGACGCAGGAATCGAGATGCAAAGAAGAACTGCATCCTTGCTTTAAGATGGGGAAAACTGTGAGTACTTTTATCCAACTTTTAACAGGGTGATATATATTACCAAGACTTGCAGCGGCAATTGGTTCATAATCGAACCTATCAAAGATATCCTCCACCGGTGCTCCAAGCTCTTCTTCGACTATAGAAACAGCAGTCTCGGATGGGAAAGGGGGAACTTGATCCTATAGAAATGCATCTGTTCAGTTTTCTGGTAAGATGTGTGAGTGCAATATCAAAAGTTTCTAGCAGAAACGACACCCGAAAGATTTTAGAGGATTCTAGAAAGTTTGATAAACGAGTAGGCAGCATCCAGAGAAAATATATCAGCAGGAAATCAGACCTGAAGTTCAGACAATTGATCAACATATTCTTGAGCAAGGATGTCAACTCTTGTGGAGAACTGCTGGCCTATTTTGATGAATGTAGGACCAAGTCTCAGAATACTTTCCTTTAGCCACTTAGCAAGTGCCTTCCTCCTCACAATTTTCTTCTCCTCTGTCATCCCCCCTGCTCATTCCCGTTTACAAGTTTACAAAGTGGAATCAGAAGAAACGTCCAGCAAGAGACAAACGATCCGCAAGACAGCATATTACAGAACTGAACATAACCAGAACTGCAAATATTGTGAACTATGCCACTGTTGTTGTGTTACAGCCGTGCAGAATTAGCTATTGAAAATAGGCTATAAATTTTGGCCAACAGAAACTTACCTCGGTAAGCGAATTTCTGATTGTTCAACCAAACCTTAAAGATGAAAGCAAAGACATTTCCCCAAATTTCAAGAGTTCTTTGGATCGTGGAATAGGTTTTGAATCTATTCCAGCGGCCCCCAGGTACAACAGAAACCTGCAGTGGTAATGAACCTTCTTGAGGCTATGATCTCTAGCATAACATCCAAAAAAAGATGCCATTATGCAAGCAGTACTAATAAGGATCATTTCACAGGCACCCCCAGACCAACTCAATCGAACGAGAGAAGCAATTGGAGAAGTCCGCGTCATACCAGCAAATGAATAATTGAATGGACATGGAAATACATCAGTACCTCATCCGAGGGACACTGGTAACGAGTTAATGAACAACCAATCCATCATGTAAATATAACAGTACCTCAACCTGCCCGTTACCAGCTTGCTTAAACCAGGCATCTTCTTTTCCAACCTCCTCTATTCGCTTCTTCCTCCCATCTTCCACAGCCTCTGCCGCTTTCTCAGCTGCAGAAGCACTTCCATTCCCATTATCGTACTTCGTCAAGCTGCCGTTACTTCCACCATCCATCTCACTACCATCCACACCCAAACGTCCATTACTCGACGATCCATTAACCCCATACTTACTTCCGTTGCTAGCAGCAGCGCCATTTCCATTCAATTCTCGCAACAGCTTACTTTCCCTTTCCTCGATCACCGTACTCTCTCCCTTTGCAGCTCGAGCTCGATTCTGACGCCGGATACACCTGTAGCTAAGATGAAGACTCCGACGAGGAAACGAATTCACACCGAAAGACCGCTCGGAGAGCCTAACTCTGCGCTTTTCCAAAGTCAGCGAGAGGAACTTGATGTCTGGGATAGAGAGCGAAGAAGCGGAAGAACAAGTACAAGAAGCAGCAGCAGCTGTCGTCGAAACGGCCATAGTAATGGATAATCCACCTCCCGCCGGAAAAAAGAAATCGGTCAAGTGGAAACCCTAGCTCTCATGGCCTGCTGTGGCGGTGAAGGGGAGAAAGAGTGAAAGCCGAAGACGAAAGAAGAAGAAGAAGAAGACAGACAGCGCAATGGACAGTAGGAAGGAAGGAGTAGAAGCAGAGAGCCAAGGAATTTTTTTATTTTTTTTTCAAAATTAAGAAATTAAGAAAATAAAAGATAAAGGTAAATTTGGAGGGAAGGGGTGGAGGTGGGGAGGACACGTGGCGAGGCAAAGATGAGCTCGCGGAGGATTTCGGACCTCTGATTGGCGCAAGTATTTTGGGGAGTTAGCCTGCTAGCCACAAGGGTGATCGTCCCAGCTGGAATTCATTTGGAGGCTTTGTGCTTACGTGGCGCTCAGTCAAATCGAGACCGTGGACAAATCGGATCCGGTCCGGACCTTGAAGCGAATGACGTCCACAAGATGACGGGCTAATGCAAGGAGGACAAACCTAATGGTTATGGGCTTAAACTTTCGCGTTTATTGGATCAAACTTGAGTCATCTTTCGGAAACTTCTTTCATGAGGCAGGCCCAACTATAATTATACAACACGTGTTTGGATAGGTGGATTGAAGCTAAGTGATTAGTTTGGTTGTCTCCTTGTTAGCCTTCTTTGGTGCGAGAGATGTTCGAGGGGATTCACAAATCGACGGCTACACAGCTCTGACTTTTGTGTCAAGATCCAAGACACCATTAGTTCTAAGAGGTTGATGTTTGACCGAAACACATTTTTCCTGATCTCTTTGGGAGAGTCCGGATCCTGACAATGATCTCGGTAATGTTCATGGTGCTTTTGAAAGTGGCGGACTTGATCAGGGCCACTCTCGTAAAGTGGTGGCCTCGACGCTTCTCATAGATTTTGTTGCTAGGGCCATGTGCCCATGTCTTTGGTAGATTCTTCCGTAGTCCATGCAAGCAACGTAACGTCCACACATCTTCATTCATGCGCACATGCTCTGAAATGCTCCATGCACGCTCCATGATATGCACGCAATCATTTGATTTACTATTATGACCAAAGGAACAGTGAAGGGTGCAGAAGCAATCTGAAAATAATGCTAAAGGAATCTCCCTATAATAGATACTGAGCGGAGTTTCCGCTGACAAGCCGCACCATAGCTGGACAATCCGACCGGGAGGTAAAGCCGTCCGAATAAATTATTCAAAACTAAGACTGCGATCGACATGGAAGGTGATGAAAGACCAATCAACCAACTAGCTTATTCATACAAAGAAAAAAGAAACTAATAAATTAGGTTTTCAGATGTCAATATTAACATGACAGAACACAAGCTAGAGTCCACTTACCATCCGATAAAATAGAATCCACTTACCATCCTCCTCTCTTCAACGTGAAGCTTTCACAGCCTCCCAAATGGAAGCCTTTAGTTATTGTTATCGCCACCGTAATGCCTCCAAAACCACTCATTTCAAACTCTTTTTTGCCTTTCAATTTCACCTCTTTCTGTCCTCGTCAAACCGCTTTCCCACCATTTTTTTTTATATCAAAGATCCGATCCCATTATGTTGGGTTGTTATTACCCCATTAACGTTTATAAATCGTTACTTTAAAAAAAAAAATTTTATATTATAAGTGTTTTTTTTTTGCTTAATTAGTTAAATGTTAAAATCAATAAATATAACTTTTTTTAAGTCTAAATCAAGTTTTATTGTAATTTTTAATCATATTAGCATAAGATTTACACCCGATGTTCGTGAAGTTTCATTCTGAAGATGCGTTTTCAACTAAAATGATGGATTAATATTTCCACCAAATTAATTTTTTGTTCGAATCGCTTGATCTATCTTTTCATGATATGTACATATTCTCAAATATGTTTATCAATCAAACCGTACTGTTTATTCCATTTTTAGTAGGGGCACCGTAACGGTACCTTTTTATATATATATATATATTATAATTTCTTACATTTTTATTTCTTACTAGAATTATTCACGATGTTGTGAGAAGTTTTAGAGAATAAGGGGAGTAGATGAAATTTTCTTTTATTATGAAAAACGTATAAAGATAATATTATAATTAGAAAAATAAAAGTGTCAGACAATTTAAATCAATCAATTGAAGAATGGAAAATCTCAAAAAACTTATAAAGTTAAATGTGATACATATTCTTGAAGTAAAACCCTCTTAAATTAAAAATAAAGTCTTTATAAAAAAATAAAATATTATTCATTTAATAATAATTTATATTTTTTTTTATCAATGAAACAATTATTGTACATTGATGGGTAAGTTTCGCATTTGAAACAAGATCATGAAACAGTTGATCATTACCAAAATTCTAATTTAGTATTACCACTATTTTAATCCAATTTTAAATCATTAATCTGACCGATACAATGAAGTTGACAAATATATGTTACGTTGTTAGTATTATAATATAATATCTTCTGACGTCTGCTGCTCCTTTGATCGTGACCTTTTTTCTGCATCCGTAAACGTCCCATTGTTATGTAACCCACCAGCAAACTTATTTATATATATAAAACATGCTCTCATCACACACACACACAAAGAAATCAAACGAGAAATAAAATAACTACAGATCAAGCTTGGTAGCTTGCAATACAATAACGCAAGTATGGCCGGGAAAAGGAACCAGCAGAAGGGAACTAGCCCCACGGGGAGCCCGACATCATCGGACGGTGGAAGCTCTTCCAACAACAAGGAACAAGATAGGTTCCTTCCTATAGCAAACGTCAGCAGGATCATGAAGAAGTCCCTTCCAGCCAACGCCAAGATATCCAAGGAGGCGAAGGAGTCCGTTCAAGAATGTGTCTCCGAGTTCATCAGCTTTGTCACCGGAGAAGCTTCCGACAGGTGCCAGCGGGAGAAGCGCAAGACCATCAACGGCGACGATCTCTTGTGGGCCATGACTACCTTGGGCTTCGACAACTACGTGGGCCCCTTGAAGGCCTACCTCGGCAAGTATCGCGACACTGAAGAAGGCGATACTGATGACGACGTCGTCGTTGAGGCTGTTTTCGACGACTCGACAACTAATAACACTGCTTTTATTGGCGGCGCCGACCACCACCACTTTTACGGTGAGGTTAGCGGGCCCCGCCTCACTCATCATCTCAATTCGCATAACGGAGGTGCTACGTCGTTAGTTTACACGCTTGGAGTTGGAGGACAGTACCCTCCAGCTGTAAACGGTGCAAACGGCGGTATGGCATCTGCTGCTCATCACGTCCATTCCGACAGAATTCATCAGTGGTAATTAGCATGATGAACTAACGGAGATAAGAGGAATGGATGGGGAACGACAGGAGGGATTAATTATTTATTTTTATTAGTTAATTTCAGTTTTTGGAAGTTATTCTTTCTACTGTTTTTATTTTCATATTCACCGCCACTAATTAATTATGACAGTCCACTTTGGCTTAATTCGAGTCAGCAGCAAGGAGGATATTCTAAAACAAACTAAAATTGACATTTATGTTCACTAGAAGAAAATTGGTTTTGGAGATAAAAGTTATTTGTTTCTAAATGAATAAATGACTTTGGAAGTAATAATTATTTGTTTCCAAAATTGTATAAATAAAATTAATATTTTGATTCTCTAATTATAATAACATTGATCCACCAAATTGTATCAACATTAATAAGAATTATATTGTGGAATGGGCAAAAAGTTGGTTACGAATAAGCCAGTTGTCGGCATACAAGTTATAGTTTTGTCTTCGTCATATTTCGAAGCTATAGCAAGGTAGTTAATGACGTGAAGGTAAACAGTTGACACACATTCTTAAGCTACCAGGAAACATTTGATGTGGACTAATGACAAACCCAAAAGAGTCCCAACTCCAATGGCTCGCTCCAAATCCGAAATCCTCGTATTTCTTCACTTTGTTACTTGTAACCTCCTTGAATGAATGTCTAATTTGAATCTCTTTTTTTTTTACCTATAAACTACAAGTTTACAATAATTCCACCTACAAAACTTTGGCTATTTCCTAGTGCACCAGAACATTAGCCGGATGCCCCAGCGGCGGCACGCTTCTCGCATTCAACCTGTTCTTCTTTGCTGAACTCCTCCAGCAATTCACGTTGCCTTGGGGTTAAACTCCTACAAACCCAAGAACACGAACGAAAGGGAAAACTTGTTTAGCCAACAAGACACATTGGACGATATCCTTCATTACAAAATAAAAAATAAACACTTGCACTCACGTTGGGAGGCTGACATTGAAGTGCACAAACTGATCGCCATAAGTATACGAGTTCCGTCCTTTGACTCCTGCAAATTGAAACCCACATTTTTTTTACCACTCACTACATACAATGCCAAGTTGAAACCACCAACTTTGCACACAGAACAACAGCCAAGGTAGCTAGCAAGTGTTCATCTCACCTTTCTTCTTCAGCACCACTTTCTGCCCAGGTTGGGTACCGGCACGAACCTGTAAAATCACACATCAGAATTGATTAACTGCTGTCAAACAGCCAGGCCTGACTCAGTCTGGTAAAAGAAGATTTTGAACAGACCTTAAGCACGACATCTCCAGTAAGTGTCGGGACCTGAATCGTTCCCCCAAGAATTGCCTGCAAAATCCATTATATGTTTACAAGGGAATTCAGTTCAGAAAATTGTCCTAGCGATCGTCAGGTTTTTCACTATTGTAAGGGGTGACGATCTTTCACTATTGTAAGGGATGTCTTGGTCGACACGCAATCTAGTATGAAGGTGTTGGTAGATAATGCACAATGCATGTGAATCGATACATTAAAAACAAAAAAGGGGACATAGTACGTCAAAATGACTGATGAATTCATGACATCTACAACAAGAAAAGGCTAATGGACCAACACCTGTATTTCCATAACTGTAAATATTATCAAAGGTAATCAATCAGTATCTCACCTGAGTAACGCTCAAAACAGCATCTACGTGTATGTTACTACCCTCTCTCCGGAAGACAGGATCCTCACGCACCTGGGAAAGCACAAGACACAGCATTGATTAACCATTGCCCAAACACATCGAGTCATATCTCCATAGAAAGATGGAAGTTAGCCAGCAAGGGTGTATCAGACTGGTGAATATATTTCTTTTACCTAACAAGCTATAATATAGAGAGATAATACGTGAGACAGTGGATTCACCAAAGAGTGTTACCTTTATAGTGACAAGAAGATCACCAGGTTGGTTTCTGTCGGGGTCTGCTCCACCACTCCTAGGTACCTTGATTGTTTCATTATCATCAACTCCTATAACAAGCAATAAATTTGGGTGAGAAGGTGAGATGAAGATAGCACGTCATAGTACATCACAATTCTACACGATAAAAGAAGTCCTTGGAGTTAACCTAGTGATAGGATGAAAACATAAAACGCATACTAGGTTTCAACTTTAGGTCAAATCACCAAAAAAATTCAAAAAAATAAAACACAATGAACACTATGGTTTAAGGGATATTCACTCTCTCTATTTTTGGCATGTCACTACACTTCCGTATTTTACTGTTCCCGTTGTCTACTCTAGTTGTGTACATTCGAAGAGAGCTTCAAGATCCACAAGGAACATAACATACCAGGGACGATATCCAATTTGATTGACTTTGACCCTCTTAGTACCTTGCGTCCTTGACACGATTTGCAAAAGCTCTGCAGACAAACAAGTCAGTCTACAGACTGATAATCATCTGTTTTGTCGCATCAACAATCTGATTGAGGTAGTGCAAATTTTAACAATGTTGGTAACATGTTTATAACACATTACATCTTCCCAATTGAAAGGCAAGTGGAGTAACAAAAACACAAAAGTCAAAAAGTATATGGAAAATAACGTTTCTAGCATACCGATACAGTTTGTCCTACACCACCACATTGACTGCAGGTGTGCTGAACACTGAAAAAACCTTTTTGGGTGAAAACCTGCAAAGCAGCCATCAGGTGTATAGGGTATGCTACAACATCTGGCCTTCCTAGTGTCCTACAATTCTGAAGTACTAACCATGCCAGTCCCTTTGCATCGTTTACATATTTGAGGTTTCACACCAGGGGGGATACCTTCACCACCTAAAATGGATGGAAAAAAGCAGCGGATGAGAAAGATAGCCAAGGCACCATCGGTGAGTCTAGGATACAAAATGAAGCATAATTGAGAGCATGTCAAAGTATAGTAATTAGCAAATTGAGGATTGTGGAGAATAAACATACGACAAGTTTCACAGGGAACATCAGTTTGATATGTGATATTTTTTGTGCATCCCCGAACAGCCTCCATAAAGGATAGTTCAATTGCAACCTAGAAGAACCAAACATTGAAAGATAAGAAAATTTAGCATCAATCTCACAACACAAAACCAAGAACCATTTGGGACAACAGGCAACCTTGACATCTTGGCCACCAAGCCTCTGCTTAAACATGCTGCCGAAGATCTGGCATGTACAATCACAAATATGAGGGAAAACTATTAAACAATGTGTAGGAGATAAAAAAAATAGAAGACAGATTTTAGAGATTGATAAGATATGAGAAGCAAAACACTGGCTGCAAAATCAGTACCACGTGCAAGTTCTATTGTTAAATTCTTTACTGCCCTATAACTTTTTCATAGAACACATTATGTATCCTTTGATATATGAATCCCAAGGAGCAAGCACTAGGAACGACTGATCATTTGGGTAGTAATTGATGATATCATCATTAGCACGGAATTAAAAGAAAAAGTCAGATTGCTCTCGAGATGGAATAACCAATTGTATGACAACATTCATTCTCCTAAATATCGTACTGAACAATGGAAATATAAAATTCAGCACAATTAGTTGGAAATAAGTAATAACAGAAAGAAAATTGAAAACTGATCCATTACATCCTCCATCCTGATGTCACCGAATGGATTGTCAAATCCCATCCCACCGGGTTGGAAACCAGAGCCACCTTGTTCGAAAGTCTCATGTCCCACCTACAATATTGTTCAAATAAGCAAATATTAGACCAAGTCATCACCCAAACTCTTAAGATATGAATAAGCTACAACCTTAAGATAACAATTTCCAACATGCAGTCCAAAGACATTCATGATAAAAGCATTAACTGATAAACAAAAAGTATCCACACACGCCTTGCGTATACAGGCTCTGACGTAAAATCATTGGATATGTGCATGTCTTTAAAATGGAGGGAGACATGAATAGAGAGAGCAAGGAAAATGATATTCTAAAATCCTTAACAGTAACAAGTCGATGCTACAAAGTTCAGCTTGAAAGAGTACTTCATCACAAGAAAGTTAACTTCTCCACAAGAATAATTAGATGTTTATTCAAAGAAAAATCAAACCTCATCATATTGTGCACGCTTTTCTTCATCTTTCAAAACCTGAAAGAAAGAAATTTCGGAAAAAGGTAAAAATAGACCATGCAGACTAAGTAACATAAAGTGGAAACTGCATTCAGCAAGGAGAAATGCACCTCATAAGCCTTAGAAACTTCTTGGAACTTTTGTTGGGCTTCAGGGTCATCTTTGTTACTATCGGGATGTAATTTCTTTGCTAGCTGCAGAAAGAACTTAGATTTGACAAGATGCACGAGCAGGAAAAGAACCGAATTTGCAAGCTCAAGTAATGTGAAAACGAGGGGAAAATGCGCCACCAGTTCACCTGATAATATGCTTTCTTAATGTCTGTTTGAGTAGCATTCTTGCTGACACCAAGTGTGTCATAGTAATCTTTTGCGGAGTAAGCTGTAGGTGGAACACAATTAAGATAAGCGTACTCACAACAAATTGAAAGGAGAAGAGAGAAGAGATACCGAAACCTACGTACCTGTGCCATGGATTAACCTCGCTGTACGAAAATTAGTTTTAGGGGCTCCGAATGACGACCAATCTTTATGCTCAACTGCTCATAAGAAATAAATAGAACATGAGAATCATTAACAATTTTTATGCTGCATTTACGAATGCAGCTGGAAAACAGATCAAACAGATCATATCTTACCATTCCGAGGAAAAGAATTGCAGATCCTAGCTCGAGTACAGCCACAAGCTGTAGTTAATCTCCTATAGCTCCCATTGATCAAACTTCTGTAGACCTGAATAAAAAGAAAGCAATGATTTAGTACTCGACCAACAATCAAAAGTAAATAAAGGTATCTACTTTGGAGAGAAAAGACTTACATAATCAGGACACTTTTGAGGAAGCAGAGAATGGAGAGAGCGGCGTGCAAGGGAACCGACGAGGCGGTAACTAACCATTATGTCGTTTACTTGCCCTCGATTGACAGATAGTGGTAGTGGTAGTGGTAGTAGTACGAAGGCTGAACCTTTCTCCAACCTCGGATGAAGTTTCCAGCTTAACCCGAGCGGCCGCTGATGACCTAAAGAAGAACGATGTTTGCAGGTTGCTTGATGCTGGGAGTGAATGACGTCCACAAAATAGAAACGGTCCGATTATTTTGGTTGGACCAAACGTAGTCTTTATTTTTGAACCCGGCCCAACTTTGATAATGTAAACACCATGGATCAATCTAAGTTCTTGTTTAGTTTCAATTAAATTTTCCATTTCAGTTTTCAAATATGGAGAAAAAATTATATTCAATTAGAAATTTGAAATAACTAGAATTTTAGTATAGTTTATTAAAATTTAAAATAAATTATTTAAATGAGTGATTTTGAATATAATTATTTATTTATTATAAAAAAAATGAAAAATTAAAATTTAAAATAACTTTATGTAACTGAAATCATCCGTAGTTTAGTTGGAATCCGTGGCTGCTTATGTTTTGGGTGGCTGTTCTGTACAGGAAAGGAATAGACAGACATACACCGGAGTTATGAGACGTCGTCTTAAATATCATCTACCCCTCCCTCCTCCACCCGCCGACCATCCTCCTCCGCCTCCGGCAATGGGCACCCATTCGTCCGCCGCGAGCGGCTCCAATACGGCGGTCCAAACCTCTCCTTCGCCAGATCCATTCGAGAATGGCCATCCAATTCGGACCCAGATGAAGAAGAAAACCAAAACTATAAAGAAGAAAATCTCGATAGATGACGCTTCATCTTCGTCCTCTGCTTCCTCTTCTTTTAGCTCTTTCCAGAGGAATTCACGTACACACCTTCGACGGAAGGTGGTGATTGCTCCCTTACACCGCCGTGGTGGGGATGCTGCTATAACGGGCGAGAACTTGGACGCCATTGCTCTCCCTCTCGGCATGTCCTTTGCCGCAGTCATTACACAGGTTAGTCACATCGTAAACTTCCTGCTTTGTTGGGCTTCAAAGTTTGAATCTTTGTTTCGTCTTGGAACTGCCCAATTGAATCGAGTAGTTTTCAACTTTAGGTCAACCCCCTGAAACCATAAAGGACGTTAAACCTCATTGTAATTGATAATGCAATTAAATTCTTATCATAAACCCATAATAGATTCGTAACGCTTAGTTTCCAGTACTTGATTGTTCCAGATCAGTATAATACTGTTTTCAGTGGTTTCTCCCGTTAGCAAGGTGTATTCTTTGTTGGTTGATTTGGTTACAAATACCTGCTAATGCCTCAATGATTCCAGAGGCAATGAGTTATCCCTCTCTCTCTCTCTGACTCTGGAGCTAAACTCTTATCTGAATCTTCCTGAACATGAAAGGTGTGAATCTCACCAGTATTGTAAGCTCCATATATACTGTTTAAAAGAGACCGAGAAATGCTGAATCTCTCACACGATTTTACCGACTGCTTATCTTTCTCATGTGGATGTATTTATGATTGTGGAGTGATCATTGGTTTGTCTATATGGTGATCTTGTGGCTCACCCTAGGTTTTGGAGAAGAAAGATGTTCAGAGCGAAAGGATGTCCGCGGAGCTTCTGTCAATGGTAAAAATTCTCCTTCATTATAGATACAGTAATAGAATACAAAACAATACATCTATGAATACAACTGAGCAGAACATATCTCCCAAAACTGAAAATTCAAGAAAGCTTCTTTCAAAGTAACTCCAACCTTGAGAAAGCCTGGCAATAGAGAAATTATTTCAGTCTAGTTACATTTTCCTACTTTGATTGGTGTTTTGTTAGATTGCAACTAAAGATTATGATCTCCCTATCTGCAGATTTGTACAACTGCTGTCAGAGAATCTTTAGCGAATGTAAGTTAGACCTTAAAATTCAGTTTGACTGCATCCAAGATTTCTCGAGGAAGATATAAGTCTACTGGTTCTGACAGGCCTATGTTATCACAGGTTTTTGGTAATAAATTTGAATTGTTTGCTAGTAACTTCCAAAGATCATTCCGAAGCACCTTAAGGACTCTTCGAGTGATTAGTGAATCACCTTTCCATAGAGGTCCTCTTGATTCAGGCCAACTGAATCCAGATAAGTTTGGTCCTGATGTGGTTTCCATCAAACCAGTTGCTGGTTCCACAAGCTGCTCTAGTACCAGAAATTTTTATGATGAATCAGACTTGCCATTCAGTTTAGTCCACAATCGGGTGCATTCAACTGAAGAAATTGAAGGGGGCCTCTCTACAGTTAGTTTGACCCGGGAACTTACCGTTCATGGCCAGATGAACCAACTGACATGTTCTCCTAGCTCATTAGGTTCAAGGATTGTCGCAGAGCAAGCCCGTTCCAATGACCTCAAAGAATTGGAGATTGGTCTGTCCATGAGAAGACTCAAATTGGAAATGGAACAAATAGCTCTTAGCGAGGATTCCAATCGTCTAAAGGAGTCTAAATTGACAATGGGTAAAGAAAAGGCTTCTTTTAAAGCTGAAAAGTTCAAGACTCAACAAGAAGACACCAGACATGCTGAGCTGCTTCAGAAATGCATAGACTGCCTTGTGGCTGGTTTGTTCATCATGTCAGCATCCCTCTGTTATAGTGCATATGTCTATTCCCATAGAAGGATTACAGAAGCTACTCAGATTTGTGCTGCCCCTTTTGAGGTGAGCACCTTTCCATACAAGGTCAATCGTTTTAGTTTTGTGATATGATGCATCTGCTGATAACTACTCTATGGTCTAGAATTATGCTATGTTTAGCATAAGCACCAAGAGTGTCTTCTAAGATTCTGCACATCCTAGGAAAATTGAAGATTAGTTTCCATCTTTGCACAGTTTTTGAAAATGGAGTCTATCTTTGCAGCTATGCCAGTTTTACCCAGATACTTATGTAGAGCAAGTGAGTGCCATATAGCAAATTTAAAAACCTGAAACAAAAATCCTTAAGCTTGTGCATCTTCTGGATCGCTGGTCTATTCTTTTTCATTCATAAAGGCATCATAAGAGGCGTTACTTATGCAGCTGGTTTTGAATGCTCTCAAATGACAATCTGTATTCAAACGCTTTCTTTGTTGCTTTTGTGGCTTGGCAGGAAAGCAAATCGTGGTGGATGCCGAAATCAGTCTCCTCTTTGAATTCTGGGCTGCACACTCTGAGGTGTCAAGTTGAAGTGGTGAGCAGGATGGTATTTGGGGTACTGATGATTCTTGCAGTTGCTTATCTGCTTCTGCAGCGTTCAGCGACTGCACAACAAAGGATGATGCCAGTGACTACCATCTTATTGATACTGGGAGTTGCATGTGGGTTTGCTGGGAAACTGTGTGTGGATACGTTAGGAGGGGATGGATTCCTTTGGCTTTTGTTATGGGAATCTATATGCTTGCTGCACTTCCTAACCAACTTGTTCACATCAACTGTGTTCCACATACTTTGCGGGTCACTAGACATCTCCCAAGGTCACAGGAGGACTCTGATATGTCCGTACTGGGCTCGACGGTCTATTTTCTACACAATCACACTCCTGGTCTTACCGTTATGCTGTGGACTACTGCCTTTTGCTGGTGTTAGGGAATGGACGGACCATTTCTACATGCTTGCTATGGTCGAGAGCATCTGATTCCAACTGTGTCATTTATAAAAATTAAATTAAGGCCTGCTTCTTCTGATGCTTTTGTGTAATATTTAGAGAAGATGGTTTACCAAACTGTACCATCCCTGGTGTTGTGTCATAGCCGCAGCATTCACTGGTCCTTGCTTCCCTTTGTTGAATGGCAAGAGATTTCTTCAACCATAGTTTGCATGTTTGGAGTCTCGACCCATTCCAATGTAATTTAAACCATGTAATTGTTGTTATGTTAGTGGAAAGCAGAGTTATTGGGTTTCTGCCACGTAAGCGGTCAAATAGAAGAAAACCGGTCTGACGAGACTTTGCTACCCAATCAGCCATGGACAAAAGAACAAACAATAAAATCACACTGAAGAAGAATTGCTTTCAGCCTGCTAATCCAAGCGTAGGATTGCTATGGCCACGAGGGAATTCTGTCAGTGATTATTTGAATGATAGCCAAACAGTCCAATTTGATGATTGTTCTGTTATTAGAAGTTTGCGTATATTCTGTTGCTTTGAAAAGAGTCAATGCTTCTGTCATAATAGGAGATTGAATATTGAAATTGATCCACAATACTGTACATGCTCAACCCTGGATTTTTCTAATGATGACACCATACGCCGTCACATTATCATTTTCTGTAAAAGAACCATCACATAAAATTTTTGGTTGAAAAGCGGCGGCATATTAGTATGTAAAGGCACATATATGGGTTAGTCCGAAAGATCACGAACAGAGTCCCAACAATATTTTATCAAACTCACTTTAAATATTCTACTATTCCAAAATTAGATCCTTATACCCAAAAAATTTTAATTTCACGCTCTCAAATGCACCAACAAATAGCCAAAATTCGGCAAAATATGACATCGTCATAAAGCTACCCATATGTCCAAACTAAATAATAAACACATAATTCGTGACATATGTTATAAAACTAAGAACAAAAGAGAACAAGAACATGAGAGGAGAAGTACTTTCTTATTGAGGTGTATAGAATGCTACAAATGAGAGCTCTATTTATAGGCTCATAGATCATAACCTATACTCTCTAATATTATTACACATAAAGGTGGGAAAATAAATACATTGAAGAATGGAATAAGGAGTTACACAATGGTGCATTCACTATAGTAATTATATTCATAACACTCCCCTTGAATGACCATTGGTTATACATCGTCCTTCGAATACCCTTTTGATACTGCCTCATTAAAAAAACCTTACCAGGAAAACCCAGTGGGAAAAACCATAGTTAAGGGAAAAGAGTACTGTCGCGTATTGACTCCCCCGATGATGATATCGGTTGAGATCCTTCATATTGACTCCCCCGATGAGGATATCAACTCTCGCTCATCATTATATCGGTTGAGATCATTCACTCACCAATTCCAAATTTGCTTTCCAACAATTGATGCGAGAGAGATCTTTGGTGAATAAATCAACCAAGTTATCACTTAGGTGCACTTAGTTGATAAATATTTCAACTCATTGAAGTTTGTGCATAAAATGTATGCATCACATGATCGATGGTCATCCATAATTCACATGACACTTCACCTTAAATGACCATTAGATGAGAATATGTCTCATTAAAACCTTACTAGGAAAACCCTATGGGATAAAAACCTAGTGAAGGAAAAAGAGTACATAATCATCACATCACGTTGCAACATTTTCTTGCAACTCAAGGATATATACAAAATAAATATCATGCATGATTTATAGGATCGGATCTTGAAATGGTGGTGTAGTTTTATAAGTTGGTTTCACAGCCCACCAAGTGGTAAAATTATCACATGAGACCAATTTATGGTCAACCAACACAAATATGACCAAGATTACTACTTCAAAATCGAGTACATCTTGTGTCTTAATAAAGGTCGATTAAACTCGACATAGAGTCACATAGTGATCTGACTACCATCTAGGCACTGATAGCCATGTCATATCCATACAACTTTTTGTTGGATATAATTAGTATATCATTGATGATATACGAAAATCATGTTCGAGAGAGATGCACAGTTGGCAAGTTAGTGGTAATCTTCCACATCTTCCATCTCGAACTCTAGCTAATCAATATTTGATTGCTTTGAGACACTCTTTAGGAGTCTCAATAAAGTGTATGCCATCTATATAACAAAAGATGATGATGACACTTAAACTCTTATAAACAAAAGAAATACATTTTAAATATAAAATAAAGTATATAAATTTTTATAAGAATTTCAAAATCATAAAATATGACAAAGATGATTTTTCATCATTCAAAATTCAACTCAATATGAAAAAGAAATCATAGTTTTATGCATAGAGAAATGTATGATATGCTAAATGGACCACTTCTCTCAATTATTCAATCCATATGACGTCAATTAGATATAACTTGTTCACGTGAACTTGAATTGTTTGCTTATAGCAAAATAAATCCTCAAGGGAATTTCATATACTCATGTGTATTCTAATTATGCAAACCATACATATAGGTTGCAAGGACATCCATTAGAGGCAAACTCTTTCCCTTCATAAATTGCCGACTAATCGAATAATAAAAAGTAGTTGCATCCACCACATGAGAATATATTTTCTCATAATCAAAATGTTATAGGTTTGTTGTACAAAACCTTTCAAAAATGAGATGTTTCATAACTTCTCATACTCATACTTTACATCTCAATGTATAAAGACTTGATGTCTTAAAACTTTTCATTTCTCTTGGGAATTTGAATTTGCCTCAAATTGAAATTTTTTCAGCCAATCATTTCTTTCTTTGCATGCATTTTGGCTCACGATCCTCATTTTCAACTATCATATTTAGCGTTGCACTATACGCAAAAATTTCGTCGACGTTGACTTCATTGGGGTTCCAATATTTTCCATCCAAGATATAGATAATTGAGATATATATTCATATCTTTCGTGTATTCGAGACTCTTCTTGAGCACATTATTTGTTTCTCTTGGTGGTGTTTGCTTAAATAATCTTAACCTCAATTTGACCATCCGGATCTATAGCTCCATTTCACTTTTGAGGAAATTTTTCTTTGGAACCGTGTGGTCTACCATGCTTTATACGGGTTTTAGACTCAGTTGTGATGTCGATTGCCCAATGTCAACATCATTTTCACCGGAGCATTGCGAGTTGGCACATGAGAGTTTTACTCCGTTTGGGTCGATAAAGTGTCCGGCAAATGATGAATTATATATTTTTCGAACTTCACGTTCACATTGTTTAGTGCGAGGATCAAAATGATATGATGATTATTCATCTAATCTCTCGTGCCAACCTTTGATTTTCTTCACATAATGTTGAGAATTATGATTATATGAATGATAAACCTCCAAACGAGTCATCAAAATTTCCTGACAACGATGTAAATATTTTACCATCGATGAACTCGTAATCAACATAATTTCCAAATCATCATTGAGAACTCATCCTAATAAATTGTGGTGGAGCAATTTAGATGTGTATATCACATCCATATATCCAATGATGAGAAGTATAAGGTTTTGACCCAAAACCCACATATAATGGAGGAATTCATAATAATTTCTTGGCGTAATGCGAATTTGTGTTGTTCATGTAAATGACATGTTCACAATAATATAAATGGAAAATGTTCGTTTCAATGACACATTTTTCGTTATTGGATAATCATGAAAATATGCTCATAACCAAAATGGTTGAATAGCAATCTCGCAAATTCTAGTTTGCTTTCATATATACATGTGACCTTCTAGTTGATACATCAATTAAAATAATTGATCCACATGTTGGGTGTATGGATCCACACACATCACCCTTTGTTTTGTTGTTTGTATAAGATAAATTATCTTACTTTAGTTGATTATTATCCAAACAATCAACTCTATTTAAGAATAAGCAACCCAAAAATGAGTTATGTTGTGTTGGAGATTCACCCAACAATGGGTAACGGAAAGGTGAAAATGCTTTCCTAGAAACGAAACCTTGTTGATGAACGAAAAATTGTTCCTGTTCCCGGGGAAGTAGGAGAGTCACAAGGACTACTTAAATCCCTATAACCTTAAGAATCATTTCTTTAGAATACCCAAGTTGAGAACTCGTGCACAACATTATCCATAGAGGTACTTATCGATTCACATTATGATTGAACCGGGATGGTCACACCGGTTATGTCAGATAATACTTGTCATGACGAGTAAACTTATAGTGTACATCGATATGTATCTCAATCACGATCACATATGTCTGGTACAAATTGGAGGACAACATTTAATAGTTTCATGGTCATATACCACATTATCGTTCCTCTCCCTGTGATCATCAATATATAAATCAAAAGGATCTTGTTCCTTCTTGAATAATGCAATAGCTCTACTAAAGCTTCTGAGTGATTTTGTACTACTCGTTATATGGTGCACTATCGATGAGTTATATATCACAATGTATTATGTCATTTCTCATCATGGCAATACTCATTTTGCAAGAGAATGATGAATAACGCAAATGATAAATAGAGATACTCCATCATAGTCGTCTTAACCATCCATGTCACCAATTATGGGATGAATAATCTTCACAATATAAATGTACAACCACCAAGGAAAAGGTTCCATATAGAAACAACAATAATAACTTGTTCCATGTGCTAAAAAAAATGTAACAAATAAGTCTTTGTACATTTGATGGCTTATGAAGCAATATCATTTGTATATGATCATCAAAATAAAATTGATGGATGTATCCCCTTTTATGTGATTGAAATTGTTCAACATCAATTTACAACTCTCTTTCATATAAAAGATGTATTCCCCAAAATTCATGACCATACCAAATAATAGATCTTTTCCTCCACAATCGTGTATTGGTGTTTACACTTGTGGGAATGTATGTATGTATATATTTGTCACTTTGTGGATATATGAATATAATAATTCACTTCATGGAGTGATATGGTGTCTCATTGGACCACCAAACATTTGAGACATATAAGATATTCGATCTTTTCCTTGGAATATTTGTCTCTTGGTACTTTAATCGTATCACACTTTAAGAAAATTTGCCACTTGAGGTGGTCATACATGGCTTTGACATTACGCCACAGGATACATGAGTCGTTGCTCATTTTTGTCAACCATTCATGAAGATTATGGCGAATAAGATTAAAGCTATGGCTTTATCTTGAGAAGATGTTTTATTATCGTGTTTGATGGTTTCACGAAGACCATTATAAATGAATTTTAGCTTCCAATGCCAATGAATGGTGAAGCTTGCCCGAAACATGGAGGGGCTCAAATTACAAAATATTCAATATATTATAAGAAATAAATAAAATATCATTAACTTGATAATAAACTCATATAAAATTAGTAATAAACCATTAACTAATAATAAGTATAACGGCTATTTGATAACATAAATATCAATATAATATAGCCATAAATTTGAAAAGTCACAACAAGTGAATAATTATGATTGTAAGGAAGAAAATGTTAACTCATATTAAAAAAAATATAGTAAGGTCATAAATTTAATAATAAGGTCATATAAAGAAAATAAAAAACATAAAGCGTACAATAAAGTAGAAATCAATGAAGAATTATTCGGTCATACTATTCAAATGGTAAGCAACCCATAAATAGGAAATTAAATTATATTAAACTAGTAGTAATGTAAGTAATTGATGTGCATGATGATAAAGAACAATGACTCCGATTGTTGAAAATAAGTATGAGAAATATTATAGAAAAATGAACAATAACGCCAAAGATGTATTATGCAAATTTCATGCACCCGAAAGTAACCGCAACCCACGTATATACCAAATAGGCAAATAATAAATTTTCAAAACGCGAGTATCATGAGTGTAAATCTCATTAACCATATCGTGGGCATCAAGAGCATAAATCTCATTGGCCATATCACGGGCATCAAAAGCGTAAATCTTACTAGCCATATGGCGGGCGGAATTGTATTGTTCCGCGTGCACCGCTTATCTCACGATTAAAAGTAATCTCTCATTGTATGATTACAAGATATTGCTCGACGGCGAGAACTTCGTGCTGATAACGTGTTATAAAACTAAGAACAAAAGAGAACAAGAACATGAGAGGAGAAGTACTTTCTTATTGAGGTGTATAGAATGCTACAAATGAGAGCTCTATTTATAGGCTCATAGATCATAACCTATACTCTCTAATATTATTACACATAAAGGTGGGAAAATAAATACAATGAAATACATTGAAGAATGGAATAAGGAGTTACACAATGGTGCATTCACTATAGTAATTATATTCATAACAACATATAATTTTTTTTTGCCTCACCCATTTTTATTTGCATATAATTTTAAATTTGATGTTGATTTATTAGTTACTAATACTACTTCTACCCCCAAAAAAAAGAGTGATAAAAAAAATTAATTAGTTATTAGTATAAGAAAACGTGACATGAAAATGCATTAAAAAAGCAGAACCAGAAAGATGGAGACAAGGGGGTTTCCTGATGTCTGGTGTATTGACTCCACACTTCTTTTTCTTCCTCCTCCATCTCTCCTTCTCCTTCTCTCTCTACGTCTGCGCTTGGAACAAAAATATTAATCTCTCAAAGTTTTTACCCGTCACTATCCCTCTCTAGACAAATTGGAAGACAAACAATTTCTCTCTCTGCGCCTGAGTTTAATTTTCCATTTTTCTAAGAATTTATTTTCGAATTTGATTATTATGTCTTTCTCTTTAGAATGGTTGCTGTATAGTATCGGCAGAGAGGAATCCCTAAGGACACGATGAGCTCGCCGCCGCCGCCGCCGCGTTCCTGTGAGTTCTTCAGTCTTCCATTTCGTTTCTTTTTCAATTCTTTTTGTGATTCCTATTTGGTTGGATGGTTCTGTGCAAAATTCGATGGCAAATGCGATGAATCGAATTGAAACCAATTGTTTTTTTATTGAATTTGTGTTTGATGTTCCTAAATGATGGGAAGAGAGAAAACTGAGCAGGTTTCTGATTTCTAAAATACAACTTAAATGGATTGTTGTTTGGGGAAAACTAGAAATAGGATATTCGACAAGTTTCGATTTTTCTGTTGTTGGTTAGATGATTACATTAACTCTCAACTTGATTTAAGTTCTCAAGTTAATTGTTCGACTTTTGAAGTTTCAGGGTTGGGAAGGAGGATGGACATATGCGTGGGAAGCCGTTTGAATTGTATTAGTTCTGGATAAATTTTCTGTCGAAGACAAACTTGGGTTTCAAGGAAGTGATCTTGGTAGGTTGCTGGAAGCTTGAGAGACGGTGGGTTTCCTCCTTGTATGTATATAATGGCAGAAGATAGCATGCGAAGTGGTGGGCTATCTTCTGGGTTGGCTGTAGTATTGAAAGGCGAGGAGGAAAAGGACAGTTCCTCCAAAAGCCGACTTGTTTCGTGTTTTGATGATTTTGGTGATCAGACTGTCGAACGTGCTCTGGAGTATATTTTTGCTTTTCCTCACAGATCTCTCGCTCCGGTTACTGGTCCAGTCAACATAGATCTAGTCTGCACTTTGATAAAGAGTGAGATGGCTACATCTAGTCCAAATCCTTCTACTTTGACCAGTAAAAGGGAAGGAATTTGTATTGAGAATGCTAGTGGATCTCTGACGGTGGGGCTTGAAGAATTAAGCATATGTGGTGACATTAGAATCATTAAGCCTCCGTTGCTTATTGAGAGCTTAGCAATGTTCAGCAGTATTAGGGCCAATGTGCGAGTTTGGAAAGGTAAATGGATGTATGAGGTTGTTTTAGAAACTTCTGGGGTACAACAGCTTGGATGGGCAACTCGATCTTGTCCTTTTACCGACCATAAAGGTGTAGGTGATGCGGATGATTCATTTGCTTTTGATGGGAAAAGAGTTAGCAAGTGGAACAAAGATGCCGAGCCGTATGGTCAATCTTGGGTTGTTGGTGATGTAATTGGTTGTTGCATTGACATGGACCTTGATGAGATCCTATTCTACAGAAATGGTGCGTCTCTTGGTGTGGCGTTCCATGGTGTTCGTAAAATGGGACCTGGGTTTGGGTACTATCCAGCTATATCTCTTTCTCAAGGTGAGCGTTGTGAGTTGAACTTTGGAGCACGACCTTTTAAGTACCCCATTAAGGGTTTTCTTCCTCTCCAAGCCCCCCCATCTGCTAATCATTTTGCTTCACAAATGCTTAGCTGCTTGTCGAGGCTGTTGGACCTGCAATCCAGGGAGCAAGCTGATAGTTTTTTGGCTGCCAAATTTAGAAGATTGAAGAGGTTCGTCTCACTTGAGGAATTTTATTCTCCTGTTTCTCGTGGAATATGTGAGGTAATGTTCTCTGTACTTGGGACAGAAGCCGAGAGCTTGGAATACATAGCTTGGGGTTCGTTTCTCTCGTTCATGGTGGAGGTATTTAGGACTCAAGCACCCCATGAATATGTGGGTTTGGATAAAATCATTAATGTCTTTCTGGAATTTCATGAGTCACATATGGTGTTTGAGCATCTTGTTAATGCACTTTCAAGTGCCTGCAAAACAGCTCCATTAATATTGACCGACTGTCCATACTCAGGATCTTATCCTTATCTTGCCCTGGCATGCCATATTTTGAGGCGGCAAGAACTAATGGTACTCTGGTGGAAATCATCAGATTTTGAATCATTATTTGAAGGATTTTTATCCCAAAAGAATCTGAACAAACAGGATCTGCAGTGTCTGATGCCTTCTGTTTGGTGGCCTGGTTCATATGAGGATGCTGCTTATGAAGGTAGCATGATGTTGACAACAACAGCGTTATCTGAAGCAATCAGTAAGGTAGAATAAATAAAATCTTATTAGAAGTCTAGAATTTTTTGTGCCTTGGTTTTTTTTATAGGGATATAGGAAGAAAGAAAATTGAGGTGTTCTTTCAGTTGTATACAGTGCTGTCTCATTCAGAGTGTTCTCTAGCCCGCCTGATACTGTTGCAGCCATCATTTGATTGCTACTGTAGGGACCTTACTGATGCTGATATATGAAAAAGTACCGTAGTCCATTAGCCTGTATGTACTATTTGAAATTCTTATTGTTCCTAAAACTATTAAAATGAATGTTTACGATTAACTTAGATGCATTGTTGGTTAACATCCCATGTAGAGCTCCAGTACATCTCTAAGGTTGTCTTTCATTTGCTTTTGAGCTTGTGCATGTTAATGTGTTGGTTTCAGCATAAGCAATGATATCACTTCATGTCTGACTTGTCTTTTCTTTTATGTTTCTTATCTTGTTATCTTATGCTCCTTTGTAGATTGAAGAGAAGCATCGGGAGCTTTGTCTTTTGGTTATTCAATTTCTACCACCGACATTGCCGCCTCAGTTTCCTGGTTCAGTGTTTAGGACTTTTCTACAGAATCTTCTATTGAAGAACCGGGGAGCAGACCGCAATGTGCCACCTCCTGGAGTTTCCGGCAACTCTGTGCTTGTTTCTTTGTACACTGTCATACTACACTTTCTATCGGAAGGATTTGCTATTAGGGATGTAGGTGGAACAAAGGGACATGACCTTGGATTTCTTCATAGAGGTGGAGAGAAGAGTTTTCCAGTTGAACTCTTCTTGAAGAATGATTCTCATCGAACTGACATCTCTAGGCTTGGAGGATCTTTTAGTCACTTGTCAAAATCTCATCCTATAAGTGATCAAGAAGATGAAGTAATCCGGTGGGAGGAAGGCTGTGTGGATGATGAAGAAACTAGAGTAACACATAATACGACTCAGAAACCATGTTGTTGCTCATGTTACGAAGTTGAATTTGCAAGATCTTCAAAGAATTTGGTCAGATATGCGCCTAGAGGTTCTCGTGTCCATTGTAGCCCAATTGGGGAAAGGTCTGCTCAGTCGGCAGAATGCAGTGCTGGAAGTTTGAGTGACGAGATAGTGGACAAACCTAGTACGAGCGATCAATCTGAGGCTGACTTTGGTTATTGTCCCTTGTGGAATTTAAGGATAGTGCCAAGAGAACGTAACGTTTCTTGCGCTACCCTTAGAGAAGTGGAGCTTCTAGATGCTTTGCTTTTGTTGTATCAGATAGGTGTTGCCCCAAATTTTAAGCAGGTGAATCATTTACCAGAAATTTACTGATGTGTTTTTCATGGTCAGTTTCTCTCAAAGTTATATTTCCTCGTGACTACAGGGTGGTTATATTTTTGTTTCTTAGAAAGATCAACAGGGTTGTTCTTAGCTGTTACTTTGGTGTTGCTTTATGAGCTCTTATCATTGGAACCCGTGAGCTAAACAAATCTACAGTTCTCACATGCTTTTGGTGTCCCTGATCCTGGTATTGGAGATGCACTGCTGGATAGAGGAACTGGAAAAAGGGATAACTGTGCCAGTTTAGTTGAAGAAGAGAGACGGTGTTGTTAAAAATTCCTGGAGTAGGTCTTCAGAATAATTGGTCCGGTGTGCTGGACTTGCCTTAGGCTCTTGGTGCATGTTTGCTTGCTGTTTTTGCCTTGCATGTTGTTACTCATCGGTCTTGCCTAGCACTAATGTCTTCCTTGAATTTTTCTAGTGTGCTAAAATGTGTTTTTGTTTGAAGGCATCATATTTCGTGTCTCATCAGTCGCAATCAGTAGCCCTCCTTGAAGAAACTGAAAGACAAATAAGGGAGCGACCTAGCAGTGAACAACTAAGGCGATTGAAGGAAGCCCGTAATGATTATCGAGAAGAAGTAGTTGATTATGTCAGACATTCCACATGGTACGTCAGCCAAAAAGCTTGCTATCCGGTTCTACTCACTTCAGAGTTCTGTGTGTGTATAAACTTATGTGTAATGGTAGACGTTTAATTACCTAAGATGATATCGTGGTGTGGACGAGTTTATGCAAAGTATCATGCTTATTTTACGAAGTTTTCCACTGGATTTGGTTACTCTAGACTTTCATTGATATAACTAAGTTGTTTTTGTATCTTAGTAGGACCTGCTTTTCCATCTTTATCAGATCTTGAATTCATTGCGTTGTATTTCGATTTATATATCATGACGAAAAGTGGGTTAGAGATGTATAATTGTCTCAGATTGGAGACTTATTGCAAGAGCAAGGAGAGGCTATCATAAACTTCTCCAAATCCATTCTAACGGTGGACCAGTTCTTGATTACTGAGTTTGTTGCTGCTGCTAGATGTTTTACCGTTTGTTGGTGTATTTATGGTGTCTCCCGGAGTTGCACTGTTGGCCCAACAATAATGGCATACCTATAGTGACAGAGTTGTTTGATTTCTTGGTACTTGTAACCGAACATGAAAATTCTGTGAAATGGCAACTATATGTGTCCACTAGTTCTATTTTGAAGAAGGCAGGATGTAAGGAATTTCCGGCTAGGTGGTACCATACATTTGCCGTGATTTAGCTGCATAGATCCATATACAGTCTCAGCGACATCCCTGCTAGCTTGTCTGGTTGACTTGTACGAAGTTGACAGTTGCTTTTGACTATGAGTGTGGATCTCAAGTTCAGTCTTGCTGGCTGCTAACATTTACTATCATGATGAACATTTCAGGTATCGGATTTCTCTTTTCACCCGATGGAAGCAAAGAGGGATGTATGCAGTATGTATGTGGATAGTCCACCTACTTCTGGTTCTCAGCAAAGTTGATTCCTTATTTCTCTATGTCCCAGAATATTATCTTGAGACAATAGTAAGTATTATCATTAAATCATTCCAGCACACAATGTTCGAAAATTATGCAAGACTTGCGCATCTTGTTTGCTTAAATATTCCTTTCTGATTTCTCATGCTAAAATTCTTTCTTGCCATTATAAAGTAATTCTAGGAACTACCTAGCCTTACAACAGTTTTGGTAATCAGTTTTAAGAGTTTGTGGCTTGTTTATGTGCTGTGTTATTAAATTCTTCCTCTACTTCTGATCAATTGAAAATGTTCAGAGGTTATGACATGCTAGCACAACTGCATCGTTAACAACATAAAACTAACCATTTTGCTAGAAGCATGAGCGTAGTCTCTTTTATCGTGAGTTTAATTCTCGATTTATATTGTATTGTTGTGGTTGCAGGTGGACTGCTTTCATGTGCTGCGGAAGAGTGATCCTCCGTTTGTCCCTTCAGCAATATTCATCAGACAAGGCCTTGCTCCATTTGTGAGTAACATATATTTTCAATCATTTTATTTTACATATATCTCTCTTTAAGTGGTATTGGTCTGAAGGTTTGAATCTCAGGTGGATCATCCACCCATTACCTCTAGTTCAACTCATTGACTTAACCTTTCAATAATGTTTTTTGAGACCGAAAAGCTCCAAGGTTCTAGAAGATTTGATCTTCCTACAAACTCCAAATTGGGTCCTCTTACCCTGCTATCCTGAATTTCCGTTGCAACCCAACATGTGAATAGCAAATGTGTTATTTTTTTCCAGTATACAAGTGAATTTGATCAGTTGCAATCTCTTTTCATCTGGAAGTGATAAGCTTTTATGTCCTACCTGTACACTGGAGAATGTATCTGTTGTTGATGGTCTCTGTGTGTTCTGTATGACTAAATTATTCATGTTTACATGATCCACAGAGTTGTAAGCTATCGATGACGAATTACTGTGATACTGTGGCTTAGTTGTAGAAATTAGTTTTCCCGATTTAAGTACTTTTCTATGGATTCATGGTGATTGTTTATGGGTATTCTCTTTCATCAGGTCACATTTGTGGTTAGCCACTTCAACGACCCAAGGATACTGAGTGCAGATCTCAGGGATCTTCTTCTTCAGTCAATATCAGTGCTTGTACAGTACAAGGAATATGTGGCAACATTTGAGAGCAATAGGGCAGCCACACAAACATTGCCAAGATCCTTGCTGACTGCTTTTGATAACAGATGTTGGATCCCTGTAACAAACATTCTTTTGCGGTTGTGCAAAGGTTCTTTGTTTGGATCTTTGAAGCACGGGGAATCCTCTTCGTCTTCAGTGGTCTTCCAGGTAGATAAGTGTTCATTGTCCTGTTTGGTGTTCCCATTTATTGACCATATATTCTGACCCAAGTTCTGTTCTCTTAATCGGCCATTTAACTATGTAGACATTGCTGAGAGAAACTTGCATCAGTGATCAGGAGTTGTTCTCAGGTTTCCTTAATAGACTCTTTAATACTCTAAGCTGGACGATGACTGAGTTCTCAGTTTCTGTTCGGGAAATGCAAGAAAAATACCAGGTATTTTAATGATCTTACCACTCATTTGATTGGGGCAATGGTGCAAGTTAGTGTAGTCATGATATGAGACTTCCCTTTCGTGGTTTCAGTTACCTGTTAAAGTCCTGAAGGAATTGTTGGAATTGTCCCTTTCTATCTCTAATCGTTTCATTTTAAGTAGTGAATGCATTCTGGATTTTTCTAGATTAAAATGTCCTACATTCGTGCAGGTGCTGGAGTTCCAGCAAAGGAAATGTTGCGTCATATTTGACCTCTCATGCAACCTGGCGAAACTATTGGAGTTCTGTACCCGTGAGATTCCTCAGGCATTCTTATCTGGGAGGGATACAAACCTCCGGAGGCTAACTGAAGTAATAGTATTTATTCTCAACAACATCACTTCAGCTGCTGATGCAGAGTTTTTTGACTTGTGAGTTTCCCGAATTGTTTTTCTGTGCATATTGTATGGTGTGTTGTTTTTGTTGGTGATATAAGAGAGAGGACCTCTTATTGACAGGTCACTCCGTCGACATGGCCAGACTGCAGAGAAAGTAAACAGAGGAATGATTTTAGCACCTCTGGTGGAGATCATACTGAATTTGTTGGATGCAAATGTTGTAGGGAAGGATTCCGAGGATCAGAATGATGTTGTGGGTGTATTTGCAAGCATGGACTGTCCTGATACAGTGCACTGCGGCTTCCAGTACCTCTTAGAGTACAACTGGGTTAGTATAGCATCTCATTTTGATTTTTGGTTTCTTCAATCAGACTTGGCGAGTTGACATTGTGGTTTCTGGATTTGTGATGCAGGCTGGCTCTGGGCGGGGAGAGTCTTACGTTGGGAAGTTGTGCCAGCTTGAGAATTTCTTGGGCCTTCTTATAAGCCGGATCGAATCAGATGAAGTTGAGCGGTCTCATCGAATAGGGGAAGCAAACAATGATGACACTACTTGCTGTATTTGTTACACCAGTGAAGCTGATGCACAGTTTGGTCCTTGCTTGCATCGCTCTTGCTATGGTTGCATAACCAGACACCTACTCAACTCCCACAGATGTTTCTTCTGCAACGCCACGGTCCTCGAGGTGGTCAACATCACCGAAAGCAGTGAAGTCGATACTCATTCTCTCGCCTAACCCACGGCTATGCCTGGTGGTTCTGTTTTACCCTTTCTTGCAATTACAGGTCTGAAATAATGACAAAAGCTAGTATAGGATTGGTTGTATACTTATATAGTTATGAAATGGGACGTTCTCTACTTTGCAGAAACAAGGAAAAATGTGGGATGGAGATTAGACGATAGACCATTTGGGGGGATTGGTTAGGAGAATTTTGTAGAAATTGGGGATTGACTAAGTTTCGAGGGTATTAATTCTGTAAATATGAGATGTAAATGTTAATCAATAGCATGTGTTTTATCAGCAGATGGCAGTGGAAAACGTTTTCGATCAATAAATAAATGTGAAGAAAAAGAGACATTTCTCTTTTCAATATTGTTATATTCTCGTAAGTTAGCAAAAATTCGTTTGATATTCATATAATACTATATGTATTTAAAATGTTTGTTTTCTTACTATTGTAAAGTTGTTTAATTTTGAATTTCGATATAAGCTAACTACATAATTATAAGCTTACAATGGGGTGAGTTCACAAGCCTAAGCTTCGAGCACGCCAGGACTCAGTCAAGACTGCCAAATATTGTAAAAGTTTCTTCCTAAGTTGCTTAACCATTTTTAAAAGCCGAACATCAAACAAATCACAAGCAAATGGGTTCATAACCAGTCATCGGTAGGGGTGCGTCGGCACATTTAGAACTCCGAAGGTTTCAAATCCTCGTTTAAACTATGATCAGCCAATAACATACTTGCAGTTCAAGTTATCAAACCACAAGAAGCCTTTCGAACCAGCAATGTTCCCAAACCAGAAGAAAGGTTGTATCAGCCATCAGCAGTAGGCTCTTCCAGTCTGAAATTATTCTTCTAGAACCAACCCACTGTCATGCGTGGATTATACGATTCTGAGTACTAACAGAGATGCAGATGCACCCTGACATGAATGATGTCGACGTAACAAGGAATGAAACACCGAGTTCTCACTCCGACTCTATCATGTCATGTCCAATTACATACCCAGGAAAGACTCCACATCACCTCTCTGCTATATCAAAACACTGAGATGGGAACATCTTCCACCCAGCTCCATTCACTTCTTCCTCTTAGCCCGCTTTGCAAAATAACCAAGTGCCAACCTGATGACGCCGGTGAGGGTGAGAAATAGTTGGAAGAATGACCTGCCTTTCACAATCCCCTCCTTCAGCCCCCTTGCCGAACGTGCCAAACCTGCTTCTTCCTTCTTAGTTCCTGGATTCGCTACTTTCTGCAACGTAGCTATAAACAAAGTGAAGATCCAGTAAACTTCAATTACATTGCCAAATCGTGATGCTGAATAAGAAAGGTAACAATCAGAGCTAGAGTAACCTGGTGGAGAAGAAGCCATATTCATGAATCCGCGAAGCTTCTCTTCTGCCACACCAACTACCCTAGTTGAGACTTTAACACCCTGGGTAATCTCTTGACTGTAGTAAACAAGGGAACCAAACTGTCATTTAACTGTGTTCCCAATTAGGAATATGAAGACTAGTTTCAGCAAAAGAGTATTATTACCCTAGATCGCTGAGCTCCATTGTAAGGTCACTGATCTCCATACCGGATAAGCGAATGGCAGCCATTGTACTGGGGAGCTCTTCCCTAGTTACATCCATCAGTTTCTGATGTGACTCAGCTGCTCTCTTAAAAGCCTAATTTCAGCATATTAAGGGTTTGATTTACTTCAAGCACCAAGAAACGAATTTAACCCTAATAACATACAAGGTAATTCAAAATGACATTACCAAGAGAGTTGGAATGGCAGAGAGGAATATCCAGGTCGCTGAAACTGCTGCCTGAAACGAAATTGCGAGTTCGACAGTCAGTGTTGCGAAACTCACATACACATTACACGTTAGATTCTAATAGAAATCAACAATGAACAATAGAAAACCTAATGCAAATATGTAAGCTTTACCAGAGAAAAGAAGGAAGGCGTAGAACGGATTACCGTGCAAGCGAAGACATTAAGGAAGAGGACATGGCGTTGGGTGAGGTTGTGCTCAAGTATAGAAGCAGGAACTGTAGCTGATCCGACGGACTCGGTGTACCCGGACGAAATTGACAGCTCTGCAGCGTTAACACCGAAGTGAGACCGCAGGGAGAGTGGCGGAAGACGTCCAATATGCCGACGAAGCTTCGGGACGGCGCTGAAACTGTGGCTGAAATTGGGAAACGGCACCGGATGACTGGGGACCTGCAACATTGCAGCACTAATCATTTCCTTCCTTCCTCCACGCGGTATCTCTCCCTTTTAGCTCTTCCGGCGGCAGTACATCTATGTTCCCGGCGATGCTTTAGAGAATTGATCTGTCATTCAAGTGCCGCTCTCACTCTCGGTACATCCGCCGCTGGCGCAGGAGTGGTCAATACTCGGGCTATTTTCGATTCCTCAGAATCGGTTTATTGGGTTAAAACCATTTTTTTAAATAACTCCCTGGAATCTCAATTTTACCACCTTTCAAGGGAGTTTATCTTGTGGAATTGAAAATTCTGGTAGAATTCACAATCCCAGATTTTATGAACTATTACTTGAAATATTTAAAACAACAGCACATTATACATTAAAATATCTAAATAAGCTAGATGTTCTCTTAAGGTGGTGGTGAAAATTGATATCTCAAAAGTGCGACGAAGTGGTTTTGTACATTGTTCTCCGACGAATTAATTGTTTTTATATAATTAGTATTTATCGTTGATAGTAATAATTAATTTTTTCATTATAAGTAACGCATAATGTAGTAAACAATTAATCACAAGAAAACAATTTTTTCATTGGTTGATAAAATGATGGCCACCATGTTCTTGAAAGAGATCCCTTCTCCAATGGTCGGTCATGATTGACAGAGATATATATCCAAAGACTACAAAATTACGTTTTAATTAGTTCTTAAATTAATTAATATTTGGTGGGGGGGAAAAGGAAAACCTTCCACATGGATTATGCATGTGGCAGATAGAACAAACTCTGTTAGTTGATTATGGGACACCCACATGAAGAATCTATCACTACACTACTATCACCTTCGATTTTTCCTTTGAATAATATTCAGAAAAGACCAATTACTATAATCATGTGAACTGAATTTGGTCAGGCTTTTTCCTTGTATAATAATCACAAATTCATCAACAACTGTTAATTAACAAGAAAACAAAAGCGATCCCATGTATATATGTCTCTTCTTAAAGTTTCATCTGTGTCAACATTCCCACTTCCCCTGCACCTAGCACCAGGCACCCATAATTTCCACAGAAATGGCGAGACCACAACAACGATACAGAGGCGTTCGACAGCGGCACTGGGGCTCCTGGGTTTCCGAAATTCGACACCCATTATTGTAAGTCGGCTCTTAACTCCCCCTGTTCCCCCCCCCCCCAACACTAAACCATATATACGTTTTTCATTCTCTCTTCTCAACTACATATACAATGTGTTGTACTTGTGGGTTGGAACGAAACAGGAAGACTAGAATCTGGCTAGGCACATTCGAGACGGCTGAGGATGCAGCTCGAGCTTACGACGAAGCCGCTAGGCTGATGTGCGGGCCAAGAGCAAGGACCAATTTCGTCCCAAATCATGTGACGAGTACTCATTCCGCTTCCTCAAAGCTCCTACTCTCTGCCAATCTCACTGCCAAATTGCATAGGTGCTACATGGCTTCCTTGCAAATCACCACAAATTCACAAACCAATGACATGATGAGTTCAGTGAAAAGGGAGGAAACGGGCAGAGTCCAATTGGGAGCAGAGTCCAATAATTGGGAGAGTATGAAGAAAGTTGATGAAGTGGTTGACGACATCAACAAGCAGCAGCCATTGGAGGATCATGACATTGAACAAATGATACAAGAGCTGCTTCATTATGGCTCCATTGAGCTCTCTTCTTCCACCGTTTCACCTAACTCCCTGTAATGATCAGTTTGCCTTTACCCTGAAAAAGGTACTTATTAGCCATCTTAGACCTGTTCTGGCCCTCCAGAAATTAGTGTCTTCTACTAATCAAGTACCTTATTTTAGTGTATAGTATGCTGTATCATCAGTTTATGGCATTGTAAGGTTATTAAATTTTCAAACACCAGCGAGAGCCAAAGTTGACTAGTTGAGTACTGATTTTACAAAGCATCTGCTGAAGCTGAAATCGTACTTGACAGCAATATATTGAGCAATTTTAATTGTCGTTTCACACTTGGCTAATAAGATTTGTCTTTGAAAGCTGTTGTGAGTCAAGATGTTATTAGTATGAAATGAACAATGGTTTGACGGTTGACTGGAACTGACATATGATCACCAAGTCATTAATTGGGAACTGAAACTGAAAAAGACAACACAATTTTTTTTCATTTAGAGGTGGAATGTTGTGTTTTGCGGATTATTAACATTTTTTATAAAATAAAATAATTAAACAATAATAATAACTAGTCTATAAATTTTATCTGTTTAAAATTTAATTATTCGGTTCAATCTTAATAAATCAAGAGAATATAAGTATTTATAATCAATCATCTAATTTAATGTTACAATATATACAATAATGTATTTTAATTTACTTAGTTTCAGTGGGGCAACACCAGATTATGGTAAAAGTAGATGTGTCCCTTTTGATATTTCATGCGCTTGCTATTGCTAACATGATGTATTTTTATTGTTCGTAAATGGATCTTGATGAGCTACAATTTTCGATAGGGCATTGTTATCATTAAAAATAGAAATAGTAAGTTTATGAAAATAATATACCTTTAGATGATATATATCCAGTATCATAATATTAAGCGTTCAATTATTTAGCACTTATACCCGAGAAACATATATATGTAACACTTAGACCCGATAATCATATATATATGTAACACTTATACCCGATAAGCATATATATGTAATACTTAGACCCGATAAATATATATATAACACTTAGCCCCGATAAGCATATATATGTAAAAAATAAAGGTGATTGGACATAGTTGATGGTAAATCCTCATAACTTTGTCATTCTTATGTCAATCTATACTTTTTAATCGTCTCACGTGTTTGACATCAAAACAAAAGTTTGTTGAAACTATATCACGATTGTGTTTGTTATAATCGCCTTTGAAAAACTAAATTTTTGGCGCAATAATTATTCAAATTCAAGTTCGTATGTAAAGATATTAATTAAATAAAAAATTTAGGGATATATTAATTAATATATAAATTAAGTAAATTAAAATAAGAGGGATATTAAAATAAAATTTAATTATATCAAATTTTAAAAATATGAATTAAAAATTTAGATGACCGTTATGTTAAAATGGCAAAATCTACTATCTGAAAATACATTATATTTATTGTAGAAACCTTATAAGTTTTTCTAATCACAATCACTTTCAATTCTCCAAACGGTGAAAGAAGAAGAACTAGAAAAGAGGTATGTGAATTAGATCGATGGATCAAACTCTAAAGATACATGAGATAATTTTGTACATGTGAGGAAGTTGATTTCTAAGAAAAGAAACCAGCAACAAAGAAATAGAAGCAGAAAGAGGAACGAAGAAAGCTAAGGCCTAAGCGAAACAAATACGTACAACAAACCAAAACATAAAACTAATAATACTTTTCCCAACGACTGCACGGTCAAAGAAGACAAATCTAAGCGACTAATAACATATTAATATGTCATGCATAGTTAGATCTTAAATTATTCAAATTGATAATTATATTATTCATTAACATAATATAATATATTTAAAATAAAATAATTTAAAGAAACCTCTTAACGCAATCAATACCCTATCAAAAAAATAAAATAAAAAACATAGATCCATACAAAAAGATGACTGTCATCTAAACTAAATTAGAATTAGAATTAAAAACAAAATCTATAATAGAAAACCCTTGAGACTCGATAAAAGAATTCACAACCAAAATTGAGAACTAGAATTAAAACCCTTACGATACAACCTCTATTTATTTAGCAACAAACCCATATTTATGTATGCTTTAGCTAATTACGTACGGTACATAATATATAAATATGGTCATAAAAAAAAATCATCCATAGAGGAGGCTTTGCTTAATGATCATCTGAACAACCCAAAGTCATCCTGGGAGTCATCCACCATAAGCAACTCCTGCACCATCTCCATATGATTGTGACCTCCACTAACCCTCGTTATCTCATGATCAGCAGCATCATGATAGTTAACCATAGACGACGACTGACCAGTAATATTACTAGGCAGCTGCTGATAATGACGCTGCTGCTGCTGCTGATTGCTGGTTTGAACGGTCCCGAGCTGGAAATTCAAGTTGAGAGGACCGCGATTAGTATCCAACGGCGCCGTTTGGAAAGAGGCCGTCGATGGTGGGTGGGGACAGCCGGTGAACTGCTGGACGAGGGATCTGAAGTTGGTGGCGTCTGTGTTGAGGAGTGTTATTGGGGTCTTCTTTGACACCCTCGACCTCCTCCTAATCGGCTTGCTGCTGCTGCTGCCGCCGCTTCTGTTATTACCAGTACTGGTCCCACCAGCCGCCGCCGCAATGTTGTCGGAGAATCCAACAGTATTATTATTAACCCAGTACTGATCAACACCGGCACCAGTACTGTAATCGTTCATCATATACATATATAGTGTAAGTAGTAATAACCTTTTATAGTCAGTACGTGGATCTAGCTAGCTAGAGCTTCTGAGAATGTTGTTGTTGGGAGTCTGAATACAAGTTGGAATGACGAATATATAGAGGCCATAATAAGATGTATATAATTTTAATTAGTAGGATAGTCCAGGAGCCCCCGTGGGCGTGGGGTGTGAGTCAAAGTAAAACTTGTCCACTCTTTTGACTATTCACACACCTCCCTCCCATAGCGGGAAACTGCCTCGAACTTACGGCGCCCATAATCATCTCCTATGACGTTAATTAATGAGGCAGGGAGGGGACCCATGTTTTTACATCAATTTTAAATATTAAAAATCAACGCACCTCACAATTTCAACACTGCAATATGAAACAATAATATATACTTGCGGGCACCCGTTCTCCGTGAAATTATAAACAAATATTAGAGTAGTGTTTAAATTTGTGGAATCTAATGAATTTGAATTCGACACTTAAAATATCCGGACATAATTTTATTATTAGAGTAATTGTTTTATTCAACCAATTGTTTATCTATTGATTTAATTGAAGGGTAATTTTATTTTTTCCCATGTTTTATTTTTATTTTCTTAATTTATATTTTCAACTTTATTATCATCTTTAAATTTTGGACGACCAATAACAAGTTATAACAGGTTATATTTTTACCCATGTACATAGACAGAATCTGAACCCTAATAGTATATTTTGCACCCATGTATATTTTTTCTCCTCCTATAGGATCCCCTTCTCGTATTATTATAATTAAGCAATCTTGCACTTCTTTCTTAAACTCCCACAACTACTATAAATTAATAATTTTCATGATCCCGACTATATTAATTTATAAAAGTTTTATTGTATTTAGTTACGACGGAGTAATTCTACATTTCTCTGTGGACGATATAGTGCAGAGTCCAGGGAACGACATTATGGGATATGAGAGCTTGAGGCTGGTCCTCGCCGATGGGGCGGGGGGCAGACAGTATGGGTGGCTATGAGTCTCGTGATTCGCCACATTACATAACTGCTAAGCCTCGAGTTTATGACCATTCAACGAGCTCTTCTTATTGCTTCATAATAGGGTTTATGACTATTCTTTTCTTCTCCGATTATATGAATGCTATGAGACTGTTGAAATCTAACTCATGATCTTACATAATCTAACTCCTCAAACATTCGTTTAAGAGGCCTTCTTTGGAAATGTTGCCAAAACTACTCAATTCCTTCCCGATGGTTTTCATATATTACATCTCTCGTCAGGATTCTGTGGCTAAAAAGGTTCTACACTTACGCTACACTATTTAACCCTCAATATGACATTTTTGAATCTTTCTTGTATATCAACATTTGATAGTTTGATACCTATGTAATAAAACCATCGGTCCATAGAATTTGGCAACAAAAAAGTCCAAACAGTGGTTTAAACGGGATAAGTTAGAACGGCAGCGTTTTGTCGGTCCGACTATGCCCGGACTACATAGTTCAGAATTTACAGTACGCCCTTCTCAAGTAGTCTAGGGGGACGGAACATCGATTCAGACACTTTTTCTACCGGAGGTCCACTGTTCCCAGCCGAAGGAAATTCTAAGCCTTCAGTAACCATGTTTCGAAGGTAACGTCCGAGCATCCGATTCTCAATCTCTTGCGTTTTCCCCAACTGACGCTATTGGGGTTTTTGAGTTCCCTTTGGACCTTGATCCCTCAGTTTCAATGGCGGTTTTTTACAGGTCGATTTTGGCATTGTCATCCCGTCGATCAATTCAAAGGTTTTCCAGGCAGATAAATCCTCCTGTATGTAAATTTTGATTTTTTTCCTGTCTTAATAAAGTTTCTTCGGATCCGCTGTTCTTCATCCTTGTTTCCTGGCCTTGCTATTTCGACAATGTGGGAGATATGAGCAGAAATAATTCTTTTCGAGTTTGGACACGAGTTTGTTTTTTTGTGTGTGTGGGTTACTTGTTTACAGCTGAAATGATAGGTTTTTAGAGTATTTGTTTTCGCTTTTGCTTCCCAATAGATTATGATTTATGGGCTCTATTTCAGCGAGTTCCTTGTTTGAGGAAGGACTTCTCGACGAAATCCAATCAAAATGTGCCTCCAAAACCTGGTGCTGCTAAATCAAAAAGTAGTTTACCAGCAGTTCTCTTCGGAAGCACTGCCTTGGGTGGTGCTGCTTTCCTGGCGTACCAATCAGGTTATTTGGATGAATTTATCAGCAAAGAGCAGCAGGTGGGTGATAAATCAGCCATTGAAGTTAAAGGAACGCATATGAGAAAGGATGTGGTACCCATCATTGTCGCGGATACCAAAAAATCAGATGATGTAGTGCCTGTGGAGCAACATGTTGCAACTGGGATAGATATTAATGTTGCTCGTATTGAAGACGAACCAAAGGTCATAACTCAAACGGAACCTACTGCTGTTGAAGATGACAAGAAGGCTGATTTGCAAACCGACCTTCCTCAGCAAGAAGTTGAGAACAAGACAGAACCGCATTTGGATTTTGCACTCAATAAAGCTGAGCAGAAGTATGATACGCAAACGTCTGACCACCACCAAGATTCAAGCAGTGAAAAAGGTGAAATCCCATCTCAAGCTGAAGAATTATCAAAACCAATTGTAGAAGATGCCACAAGTGCTCTTGGGGAAAATCAAGAACCGCAAGTCCCCTCAACAGTAAGTTCTGAAGGTAGTCCTCGCACGGTAAATCCAGAGTCAGCATCTAGTGAAGAGCCTAATAATGAAGTTGAAGTTTCATCTATTCCGAAAGAAGATGAAATAAAGACACGATCCGCTGATCATTCTGCTGAAACATTAAAATCAGAGGTACTCAACCAATAGTTAGTAATGCTGGATTAATCGTGCAATATGATTACCTTTGTTTTATTGTTTAAGAACGTACCCTAAAGTTTCTTAACAAAAGCATCCTACAATCCTCATGATCAAACTGCTGAATGCTTGACAAAAAATGTGTATGATTGTTTCTCCTTTGTTCCGTTCCTGATACTTAATCTTAAAGGTATTATTTTATTCAAGAACCGGGATACAAAGATAGATAGCAAAAGATATTGAAATTAAGAAGAAAATTATTGTATTAGGATTTTCAAAAAACAAGCATTGTCTTACTAGGAAGTTATCTGCAATTGAAACATGCAGATGGTAATGTTTCTACTTATAGAATTTTCTTCTATGCTGTGTTGGTGAATGCTGGACATGCTTTTTGTTTTGGAGGCTTTGTACATTATTTTGAAGTCTGTTTTATGATCTTCTGTTTTAGTCTGAAGTTGGCGAAGGTGTTGGTGCACCAAATCTTCTCAACACTTACCATCTCAAGGAAAATACTGAAGTAATGCCTTCAACTGAGGGTCCAGGGGAAGAGGTAAACATCAGAACTTCGGCTATCGCCTGTTTGTGTTTTTTTTTTGTTTCAAAGTATCTTTGTGAGTGTATACAACATGTGAGAAATCATAATAGTAGATCTGAATGACTGAATTATAGAATCATAAGACTTTATGGAACATTAAGACAACAACACATTAACTATAAATATGAAAATAAACTAGATGACTCATGTTTCATCATCTAGGTTGGTGGAGTTGTTGAGACAAGGAAAAAGATGACTAGATGACTGTTAAAAAGTCATAAGGGAATAAGGTTGGATGTCGATGTTGTGTAGCCAGGAAGAAATAATTAGACTTTTATGAAATCTCGTTTTAATTATCATTTCTAACTAAACTGCTAAAAAATCTCCCAAAAGAATAAAGAAATAACCAATATAATCTAATTGTCTTGGTGGTAACCCGAACCTAGTTAGACAAATCGCTCATTTCCAGTTAGAAAGTGGAACCAAACTATAAGAAATTGTTGATTCTATAAAATTATAAGATTTTAATTGAGATTCCCACAGATTATTATGGAATAAGGATCGCTAGACACCAATGGAGTAAAAAATGGTAAAGTTGTAACATTAGAATTCAAATTTTGACTACTTTAGTACTTTGACAACATCATAAATCTTTGAGTTCACTAAACCTTGGTTCGTTGAAATTGCAGGGTAGCACCGAGGAATCTGATGAAGGTTACATAACAAAAGATGGGAAGTTGGTTATGGATTTTCTTCAAGCCATTCATGCTGCCGAAAAGAGGCAACATGAATTAGATGCTCGTGTTTTTACTGGAGAAAAAAGAGCATTGCAGGTAAGGCCACAGGATGCTTTCTGTTCGGAACTATTTAGTTTTGTGTGCATGATCTGTATGTCTGACTCTAAAATTGCTGTTTTAAGCATATAGATAATGTTTTCATCCTTCATATAATTTTTCTTATTGCGACTCTCTAGGAAAAGTATGAAAAGCAATTGAGGGATTCAAGGGTGAGGGAACTTATGCGTGCAGAAGAGGCTGCAATGTTAGACAAGGTCGTGTAAATTTTATTTATTTCAGTCATTCTTCGTTTACTCTCTGGACAACTCGTACATAAAAGAGCATACATGCAGTACTTATAGTTCTAGTTGCCACCATTTTGGCATTATCCATAACGCATGATCTTATATGCATTATCCAGGAAATCAAGAGAGAGAGGGCAAAAGCAGCAGCTGCAGTGAGAGCTGTTGAGGAGAAATTGGAAAAGAAACTGAGACTGGAACTTGAGCAAAAGGTTTGTTGTGTTTTCATTCTTTGCTTTGGGTTATGTTTAACGAATGATAGCTTTACATGGCTTGGTTGCTCGTTTTGCGATTCTCTGCAAGTGTAGGAAGCTGAAGCAGAGACTAAGATGAAGCAGGTTCAGGAGTTGGCTAAAGCAGAACTGGCTGCAGCTATTGCAAGTGAGAAGGCTGCACAAATCGAAAGAATTGCTGAGGCTAATCTTCATGTAAGATTTCTTCTTCAGTTCAGTTCATGAAAATGATTCAACTAACTTTCCCAAAGCAACCATCAAAGCTGTTAACTATTGGTTGGCAATTTTAATTTTTTTCTAGTTCCTGTCTGTTCTTAGGTGTCGCGTTGTATCTTCCTTGAGGGAAGAAGATAAGTTCTGTTGGGCACTCTGTGCTTGACAACATGAATGCCTAGGAAATTTTTGATTTAAGAACATCGACTCCGCTAGATTGATTGAATTTTCTAACTTATGCAATGTGACGTGGAAGTACTTGATATGCTATAGTTGATTAGGTCAGTTTACTGTACTCCATATAGTGGTGAATCTGATGCTCTCGGGTGTTTTTTCTGTCAAAAAAGCCTTCAGTGTTCTACCAACTTCTATCGCTAGTTTTTGTTAGTCTTACAGATGACAATAAATTTTATGGGTTAAACTCTTCTCAGGACTTCTTCAGAAGAATAATTCAAGATGTTTTAATGGCTCTAGTTGTTCTATGACTGTACACTAAGATGTCAAGTGTCTTTCTGCATTGATTTTTGTTCTCATGGGCTCATAGCCTAGCAATTAGTTTTTCCAGTTGTCATTTGACACGAAACAAACATCTACAACCTGAGACTAACCAGTTTTAAGTTGCCTTGTTTACCAGATAAATGCCTTGTGCATGGCATTCTTTGCACGGTCAGAAGAGGCCCGCCAGATTCACTCTGTTCACAAGCTTGCTTTGGTAACTGTCTTCTCCCCATGCTCAGAGAGATCTCATCTTATTTGTTTTACTGACCACCAATTTGCTTCCATACCGATATTGTGTAGGGTGTACTTGCATTAGAAGATGCACTTTCTCAAGGTCTACCCATCCAGAAAGAACTGGAAGCGTTAGGCACCTTTCTGGAAGGCACGGATAAAGAGTCGCTGGTCCAACTTGTCCTGTCAACTCTTCCTGAAGAAACACGTCACACTGGAACAGACACTGTGTTACAGTTAAATCAAAAGGTAGGTTTATTTTCTGTGCAACCTCTTCTCCAGCATACTACAAAATGTCATCCTTTCCCCTTCTATGGAAACTCTTATTCCCTTTGCTTGTGATATACTTCAGGCAGCTGCATATACATGATTAACGACAAAATAAACCCTCGATAAGGGATTTCACAAAAAATCTGATGTTGATTTTTTTTTTGCAGTTCAATGTCCTGAAAGGAACACTTCGACATCACATTCTCATCCCTCCAGGTGGTGGCGGTATCTTAACACATGCTTTGGCGCAGATAGCATCTTGGTTAAGGGTACTCACAAATTGAAACTCAGTTCTTCCTGACCTCAAACTTAACACATGCTATGGCCTTTTTGAGCAGATAATGATGTAATGATCCTTTTTTTTGTTTTGTTATAGCTGAAAGAAGTGGATCCATCTGGAGATGGGATAGAGTCTGTGATCAGTAACGTCCAGACTCTCCTATCTGAGGGAAAGCTGGCTGAAGCAGCGGATGCTCTTCAAGAAGGCATAGGAGGGAGCCAAGCCGAGCAGGTTGCAAGTGACTGGGTAAGGCGTGCCAAGAACAGAGCCATCACTGAGCAAGCTCTAACTGTACTTCAGTCATATGCTACCTGCATCAGTCTTACTCGATCATAGATGGCTCGACATTTTGAGCTCAACGAGAGAAGATGTGATTGTTTGCGGCTGGCTTGCACATTTGTAAGTCACAGTATTGTGTAGAGATAACCCCACAATAAGATTTTGTTGAGAGGTTGGTAAATTTTGCCTCTGCATAGAACAGGACTAAGCAATGAACTTGTTTCTACAAAATGGCCAGCTATGTTTGTAGCAACTGCAGTGTTATCTAATGATTAATTTATCTAATTTCGTTTAGAATTATAATGATATCACGTTAGATAACTTTTCCCCAATTTGAAGGCATAAAGCTCAGAGATTCTCACCAGCTTAGTGTGGACCGGCCCATAAGGGAGGCCACAGCCACGATGGGCCAAACGCCCAAATCATACGGAGTGATTGCTGGACAATTGTTTGAACTCCATTTGGACCAAGTTGAAACACATACAACTCATATTTAATAATATAGGGAAAATGTTAACAATTTGGACAAATAATATATTGTATATTTCTTTCGGAATCTGAAAATTCGTTATCAAATAGTCTACTTGGTTTAAATCATAGCTCCGGCACGGAAAAAGTCGTATAAAACACGATTAAGTTTGAAGATGGTTTCACATACAGACATTGTTATGTTATGTCCATGAACACAACTGTCTTTATTGAGTTGTTTATCCATGAACAACCTAGCATGATCAAGATTTTTCATTTCATGGCTGTACTGACTTGCACAAACCTTAAGGAACACCAAACCCATCTTAATTATGCATAATAATAAAAATTCAACCAACCAGAAACCCAAATAAAAATTATATTTTCAGAATAGAGTATGAAAATTAGTATGAGAACAATCTGAAGAGAGGAATAAATCAAATAAAGAAGAAGGGAAGAATGGGGCAAAAGGGAAGGCATAATAAGCAAGCTGGGAAAGGGACCCACAGTACAGAAGGCCTATATAGGGGTAGACCTTATACAAAATCATAATTATAAATAAATAAAACAAAATATGTGCGTTTTATTTTATTTTTAGAGATTTTGTGTTCAAAATTTAAAATACATAATTAATTTAATTTTTATGATGAAATTATCGGTCTTATTTAGATTAAAGGCTGATGGCTTCAAAATTTTCTTAACGATGACATTATTAAATGTGGTGCCCTTCAAAGCGATTTTCAGTTATAGTAAAAAAAAGAGAAATATAATAATGTTGAAAAAAAGATATAAGGAGGAGAGAAGGGCTGCTAACAACCAAACAAGCCTTAAACCTCTCATAAGAGGAAGCTCCCTCCCACTTTCTTTGTAATTTTCTGCCATGAAATCAAATAACTTTGTTGCTTCCTTGCTATAAATACATAAAGCCATCTCCGCCTCTAAGCTCTGTCTTTTTCCATTCTTCCAAATTTACCTTTATAGTTGTATAGAGCTCATCTTAGCTAGCATTATATATATTGTTTGCAGCAAAAGAAGAGCTTGTTGTTGGTAGTGGAAGAGATCGATGGGAATTGGAGGAAGTTTGGAGTATTTGTGTGAGTTAATGATGGCGAACTCTGACAAAAAGAAGAAGAAGAGGAAGCAAATGCAGAGTGTGGAGCTGAAGGTGAGGATGGATTGTGATGGATGCGAGCTTAAGGTCAAGAAAGCACTTTCTTCATTAACTGGTAACTTCTTTAACTTCTGTAATTTTGGTGTTGTTTTCCCCTTAAGATAGTGTAATTAATGAAGGGTGTTGTTGTTAATTGCAGGGGTGAAAAGTGTGGAGATAAACAGGAAGCAGCAGAAGGTGACAGTAACAGGGTATGTGGAACCACACAAGGTACTGAACAAGGCGAAATCAACTGGAAAAAGATGTGAGATTTGGCCATACATTCCATACAACACAGTGGCTCAACCGTATATTGCTGGAACTTACGACAAGAAAGCACCTCCTGGTTATGTAAGAAATGTTGAGCAAAGTAGTGGAACAGCAATCACAAGATATGAAGAAGACCCTTACACCTCCATGTTCAGTGATGACAACCCAAATGCATGTTCCATTATGTAATCACTCTGAAGTGTTGTTCTTGTCTTCATGGTCCCAATCAGAAGTAGCTAGCAAGGTTTTGCAGTTCATTATTATTACTTTAATGAGTTCATTAGTTATTACTGTTTGTTGCCACAGCCTTTTGCATATTTTTGGTATCTGGTAACAACAGCTGGAGTCAGCATTGGTTGAAACAAAGAAACAAGAAAACGGAAACAGTAACAGAGTAATACTGACTTTATCAAAAAACAGAGTAATTCTGACATCATAAAGTCAATAACCCAGCAAAAACAGTCTCTGCAGTCTGAAGAAACTCTTAACCACTCCCTTTACTTTTGTGACAGTGCAAACCGGATTTGGAAGATTGTTTTTGCCAAACTTCAACTTACCCCTGAAAGGAACACTCCGACATTAGATTGAACTGCTTGGTGTTCGTTCAATATTAGCCTTCTGGCAATGCTATGCATGCATGGATAGAAGGAAAGCGAAATAGAAGGTACATTTTCACTTTTTCACCATAAAAATTAAATGTGATACAAAGTCAAAATACAAACTAGCCCAGGTAAACAAAGAAAAATGGTTATTTGGCGATTTTAATTAATTTCAAATCACAAGGTTCTAAATGAGGATCCCGATAGCAACTTCTTTTCTCCCCTGCCAACGGTTAAAATAAAAAGAGAGAAGACAAAGGCACAACCTTTCCTCTCCATATAGTGAGTGAGTCCCACTTAAAAAGAAAGAAAGAAAGGAAAGAATCTTTCTTTACCATTTCCACTCAACTCAACCTTATTAATTTGATGATTTTGTTTCTTTTTTTCCTCAACTTCAACCTCCTTTTGTACCATCCAAACAAAGGATGCGTAAAGACTAATAGCATAGCATCACTTCATTTGAACAAAACTAAAAGTAAAAGATTGATACATATCATATCATACAACAACAACAACAAGACAGATTCATATTTACTACTTCAACGCCACTTTTTCCATTATATCATCAACTAGTGAAGGCAGCATTTCCTCCCCACCACCACCGCCAATCAACCAAACTCAAACTCATTATTATATACAGAAATTGTGTGTTTGACCTCCAAAGATGCAATCTTTATCATTCTCAGCCACAACCATTCTGCTCTGTACCATTTTACCCATCCGACTCCTCAAGAGCCGCATTCCTTATCCTTCACATAACTAACTACTGCGAGAGTTGTTCAAAAACAAAAACAAAAACAAAAACTATTGGGAAAGAACAATTATTTAGAGAGAAAAGGAAAACATAGGCATGTATTTACTGCAGGTAAGTTGCAGAGAAGCAATGAATTAAGTGGCATGTTCATGGTCTTCCACCTCAAACACAAACTAGTTGCTTTAATTTCATGGATTTTGATATCATCCCTTTTGCCGGCCTGTAATCCTCTTCCTCAACACCTTCAATACATCTATATATCCAGCTGTAACATAGAACATTGACGGACTATATATGCTTCCATTCCAGGAACTGCTAGCTTCTTATATTATTCTCTCAATGGAGATATTCCATTCTAGGACAGGTTACAGGTATGGCCGCTATTAGATTCCATCAAGCGTTACAGAATCATGAGAGCAGATGAAAGGGCCATCCAGCAAGCAAGGTTCAATAATATACTATTCACAAAAAATGAAACAAATCATGACGAGACTCACTTGTAAATGTTGTGATACATAAAAACTCAGGGATTGGTTAACTTTCTGTTTCCAGAGTAAACCTCCACGAATTTGATATCGTAGACTAGCGTGGCATTCCCAGGGATGTTGCAGTCACCTGAATAACAAATCACATTTGTCATCAGTCTCCAGGAAATGTTGTTTCATGAAGCTGATATATAACCAATTGACACTACTTCACCTGAGAAGCACCCTGCAGGTTCTGGTCCATATGCTAACTTTGGAGGAATGTAAAGCCTACGCTTCCCACCTGTATGCCCAAATATAACACTTCCCATTTAGCCTTTTTTTCCCTTCAAGTTTTAACGGCCGAAAGATCATCTATAATGAATGAACTTTGATACCATACCTACGTGCATTGGAGGTACTCCATCACCCCCCAAAATCCCCTGATCCAGCCCCTTGATCACCTGCTTCAAACCAACACAAGTTTACTCCATCCACATTTCAGTTCTTTCTAACATAGCCTTCACACTTTTTGTTATATTTGGTCAAATGCAGCCTTTTTCTTTCTAGTTAAGGCAAAATGTACATTCTCTGGGGATTTAAAAGACGCGAGAAGCAGGAGAAAAGTAATGAATTCACTCTCCTCATCATCTTCTTTCTAGTCAGTATCAGTGTACTGTAATTACACAATTATATATGAATCAAACAATCCATAAGTGTCTCACCTTACCAACGCCAAGACGCATAGTAAGAGGTCTTTGGCGTTTATAGCTGCTATCAAATACCGTCCCATCGCCGAACCGGGCAGTGTAATGTACCTAACAGGATTTCAGAAATATCACTCTAATTTCCAGCATTCATAAAAACAGCTGTATATATGTGTATGATCAAATGTGCCTCAAGAGCAAGAGAAGTGGCTCTCACATTGATTAACTCGGCATAAGGGACCTCTACACCGGACCCTTGGGAGACATCACAGTAGCCAAGTCCCGAGCGTACGAAGCTGAATTCACATAGAGGCTCTCCCACGGTTGCATAGTACTCAATCCTTGTAGCATCCGCGTCCATTGGAGATAGAGCCATTGTTGACGCGGCTAATATCCCAATACCCACATCAATTATCCGCTTCCTCGGCTTGGAAGAAGACAGCATGCAAGAACAACTGGGTTTTGAGAAGAAAGCAAGTGCTGGACCGCGGAATTGAGATTTTGGGGTGGTGATGGCGGAAGTAGAGAGCGCCATTATTCTGGAGATGTTGCAGAGTGAAGTGAGTGGCTTTGAAAACTAGTTAATAATGGTGGCGGGGAAATAGAGTCACTGGAACCGTTGGGTGTGGATAAGGGGACCGGTTTAGAAAATTACTTTTCCTCGCCTTAGTTTTCATAAACAAACAACCTAAAATTAAATTTTGTTGTGTCCAATTAAGCGAATGTCTCTCACAATTGAATTGTCATTCGAATATAAAATCATTTTACTGATTTTTTTCGATTTTTTTTGAACCCTTGGTTGCAATTACTCTTCGCGGCCGCCACCCACCACCATCGGTCACTGCCAACCCCACCACCACCATTGACGCCGACCCAATTGTCGCTGACACCTTAACGCGGTCGTCGCATAATCCTCCTCCATACACGGTCTTTTTGAGGTAAATTTTTTTATTGCGTTCTAATTGGGCGTCCAACAATTTGTATTAAGAGTTCTAATTGGGCGCCCCACAATATGTTTTGAGATCTCTAGTTCGACGTCTAACTCTATATATTAAAAGCACTAGTTGGGCGCCCAACCATATGTTCCGATAGCCTTATTGGGTGTTCTAAGAGCTCTAGTTTGGCGCCCAACCATTATTTATTGTTATTTTATTTTTTTCGATTTCTTGTTTAATAATTATATAATTTGAATAAAATTGTTATTAAACTTATAAAAAATATACTTGCACATAATAATATAATTAAATATTCAATATATCTATTTAATTTTTTAAAATTATTTTATATACTTTTTTATAAATTATTTTATATACTTAAATCATGCACTATATATTTAAGTAATGAAATCGTAATTGCATTAATTATATTATTAATTATTATGGTCAAATCATAATTAATTTGTTAAATCTGTAATTAAATAAATATTAATTATGAAGGAGCACATTCTTTTTATAGGTGACAATTTGTTGAATGATTAGTCGAGGTCTGAGCGGATTATTGTGATAAGCCATATAGTAAGTGCCCGTTGCTTGAAAATGAAATTAGTTGAACATGTTAAATTGACTAATATGCTTATGTTGAATTGTATTTTGCGAATGGAAATACGTTAGACTAATTGATAGTTTTTGTTATATTATGTATAAAGAAGTTACGTAGATAAATATAATGCTTCTTTAGATGGTGATGAAGTCAACGTGGCTAGGGCTGGGGGTTCTTTTTCTATACGCTTGAGCCAGTTTGCGATCCATCAAAAAGGATTGTCGTACGTTTCTTAAATCGAGGATCACACAAACAAAACCCATGGTATGTATGTAATTGAGGAAATAAGCAAGGGGTAAAATATGTGCAACTAAATGAGTTTGGAAAATTCATATGAAAATATTAAATGAAGCTTGTTGATTTGAAAGAAACAAACTCTGAACAATCCACGCGTTAATTTTAATGGAATTATTCACCACAAAATTATTCCTGTGGTAAAACAAACAATTCCAATCTTCAAGCTGAAACAAACAAACTTTCTAGTTAATTAGTTCCCTCATTTCCCTCTTCATCCCCCAACTATTTTTCACCCAAACATTTGTCTTCTCCTTCATTATTTCTCGCCATTGACGACGATCACCAAACACACAAACACACATTCAAATTTCTTCTTCTAACAATTCCCACTCTGATCAACTCAAAAAAGCCTATAGCTTGGTGATCAGAGGACAGAATTTATAAGAACGAGCATGGGTCGTGTAAAGCTTCAGATAAAGCGGATAGAGAACATTACTAATCGTCGGGTCACATTCTCCAAACGTCGAAATGGACTCATTAAGAAAGCTTATGAACTCGCCATTCTATGTGACATTGACATTGCTCTTATCATGTTCTCTCCTTCCGGCCGATTAAGCCATTTTTCCGGCAAGCGAAGGTCAGTCAGTATACATATATGCCTTTCATTGTCCGATGCTCATGCATATTAACGAGCCATTTGATTTCAGAATTGAAGATGTCATCGCTCGTTACATAAACCTCCCAGACCATGATCGTGAATGGTACACATATTCTTTCACTATGATTCCTCTGTTTTTTTTATTCCCTAAACAAATTAACTTATTCTGCCAATCACTTTTTCATGCAGCGACGTAATGAATCGAGAGGTAAGTCAATGAAAATTAAATCATTTTATCGTAATTGGGTTTTGAAATTTGATCTCCATGCATGAAGTGCAGGATTTGCTCAAAACTCTCAAGGATCTCAAGTCCCAAAACGACACTGCCTTCCAAGCTACCAAGTAAGCAGCAAACAAATATTATGAAATTAGAAGCAGAATTGTTTTCCAATTGAAATCTCATGGGTTTTCTTTCCTTGTCGACCAATTTGCAGCCCAGAATCTACAAACTCGAACATTGAGGTATCCCCAGTATTGCTTAATTACTTTTGAATTGAACACATTGAAATGATTAATTAATGGATGTTGTGAAATGAACATGTATATATACATAGGTGCTCCAGCAAGAAGTTTGTAGTTTGCAACGGCAACTTCAGGTTGCTGAGGACCAATTGAACGTGTATGAACCAAACCCTCTGAAATTCTCATCCATTGGGGACCTAGAGTCATGCGAGAAGAACCTTTTAGATTCGATGTCTCGTCTCGAGGAGCGCAAAGTACGTACTATACGATCAATATTTCTCAATATCTTTTTTAAAATAGAAAATAAATAAAAATTCATCTGTTTGGTTGCAGAAGTATCTTCTGAGCAACCATGTCTCCACTTATGACCATTCAAGCATGCAGGTAACATTCTCAACCAAGTAACCAATCAATAGGGGATAATGTCATTTTGGATTCAAACAAACTAGTGCATGCAGATCTTATTTGACGGACGAGATGATCTTCCGAATTTCGACAGCGATATCGCGAATTGGTTGCCGGACAATGGACATAACCAGAACTCTGTTCATGTAGTGTCAGAGTCATCCTGCATTCCTGTCAGGTTGGTCAAATTTTCAGTCTTGAAATTGTCTCTATTTTATTTTTTTTTGAATCTGAAACAAGGAAAGAAAAAACGACATGTGTTGCAGCAATCAGTCGTCGGCGACAATATTTGAAGCACTTTCTCAAGGGAATGGAAATGTGGATCCTTGTAATAACATGGGAGGAGGAAACAATATGAACAACTCAAATGGTGAGAGCATATCACCATGGCATCAAGCTTTTTCATCATTGTCATCAACTGAGCTCCTTGCTGCCTTCTTGCCCCCAACTTCATTTGCTCCTATTAAGGTTTGTTCTTAGATCATGCATGGCCTTCCAAGTTATCAACAGCAAGCAATAACTAACAATCCCTTTTCCTTATAATCAGCAACAAGAGGTAGAAGGACCAAGCTATACATCAATGCTGCAGCAGCAGCAGCAGCAAGCAGCAGATGCTCAATCAAACTGCCCTCAACAACAAATCCCATCTTCAAATGGAGGGGATGGTTCAGATTATGACCAGAATCTTTGCCCCCAGAGTTCAACTTGATATTTGGCAGAATTGTAACTTCAACATGTAAACACAAAACAGTCATTTGGGTGAAGCTTTACTTGAATTCCAAAAAGCTTCCTTCTTTTTATTGTTTCCTTTTGGTTTCTTTCTTCTCAATTTGTAAATAAATGAGCACTGAACTCAAGCCATAAGAAATAAAAGATGTTCAATAGAATATAACACGTCCTCTTGCTCAGAATACAATATCAAGATCATCAAAGTTGAGGTTGTCAGCCAGCAGGAAGCCATCCCAATCTGGAGACCCAAACTCCTGGTTGGTTCCACTGCCAAATCCTCCATTTCCCACCTCATCCTAATCACATCCAAATTGGGTTTTTTTCAGTTTCCAATTCTGATGAACCGGTTGATTAAAGGTCAGAAAATGAGAATCTAGTATGTTCAGCTTACCTCTGAGGAAACACCATGAAGGAGAGGTGGATCTTCTGGTGTTGGATTCTTTGGAGCTGCAGCAGAATACTTGGTATTGGGACCATCACCATAGTTCCCAACATCAAAGTTGGTGTTTGAGTTGTCACCAGAAGTGACATTCATGGGAGTAGGAATGAAAGGCCTGAAGGTCAGTCATGGTGGAGAGTTTCAGATATGATTTTCCTGGTTTAAATTATAAAAAAATGGCTATCAGGCAGCGTACCTGTGGCTTAGATGGCAATCAGGGATGTTCTTCTCCTGGAGATACGTTTAAGAAATGTTTCATTACAACACCACAAGGAAACATAAATCATGCAAATGTGGATTAGTCACATACACATACCAAGGGAGGACTGGTGTTGTACAAAACATCGAAAGGACAAGTTTGAGTAACAGGTCTGGAGCTTGATTCCTCAAAATGTTCAGAAGTAGTACCATTATGATCAGGGCTGGGTCCAGTTAGTATGTCTCGAATGATTGTGTCGCGGACCTTTGGACTGCATAAAGGAAAAAAAAAAATGCAACTGTCATGGTTATGAATTGATTGAAGAAAGTGCAGAGCTTTGAAGATGGAAAGACCTGTAAGGACTAATCCAAGGATCCAGTTTCATGATCAGCTGGCTGTAACTCATACTTTGGTTTGGTCTTGTGAGCTCTTCTCCAGCATAAGAACTGAATGGTGATGATACTGAACCCAGGTTTCCTCTTTCCACAACATCCCTCTGCAATGTACCAATACATATAAACAAAAAATCACAGATGTAATGATCCCCTAACAGGCCAACACATTCTGAAAATGTACCAACCCGTGCCATGAATGGACAGCCATGATATGGAGATGAGCAGTTACTGCCAGTGAGATAGTTCTGGTTGAGAGAGGACAAAACAGAGATGAAATTCAACAAGTAACTAGATCATTGCCTGTTCTTTGGCCGGATAAGTTAAGATATATATGATCTGTAGCTGCACGTAACATTTTTTAGATTTAAACCTTTCTGTGGAGAACCCGCTGCAGTTCGCGATTGAGGTTTTTCTCACACCATAACAGTTGAGGCAGTGAATGATCAGATTGTTGTTCTGGGTGGAGTTCGTAGTCCCTGAGGTTAGCATCGAGAATTTCGATATCCACTTGCGCTTTCTTGATCTGCAGCTCCAAATGCTAGGGGAATGCAAATTACAGTAGCAGTTTCAGGGGAGATGCCATGCTATGCTATGAACAAATGATGAAATGGAAATTATACACAACGTACATGGATCCTGCAGCAGGGCAAACAAAAAGAACCAAACATTGTATTTGTTATCAAAATGTATAATTCCAAGGGGAAGAGTACTAGTTTGCAGAGTTAAAGATAGAACTAACTGGTTTGAAAGGTAATGCACTTTATTATCTTCTCCCTCAATGTGCTTCAGCTCCCTCAGTTTCATTATCTTCCCCTGTTATTGAACTAGAATTGATCACATATAATTCACAGACTTTGCTTTGTTTTAAGATAAAAAGCTAGGGGTTATTTATTATACATGCCTGATCAACATCCTTCAAGTGCCTTGAGTGATCAGTCATTAATGAGCAAGTGATTAGAATGATGTTTATGGAAATTTCAACTGATCAGAAATCTGGACAAATATATGAGTTCTCACTTGTATCTTTGACCAGCTGGTAAATCAACATACTTCTGTAGGATATCCTCAATTCTATAACAATAATGAATTCAAAACAAATTAACAGGGAAGACTTAAATACTCAATGCTATTCATAATATCATCTCAGAATTGAAAAATAAAAGACGACGAAGAAGAAGAAGAAGAATAGACCTTTTTTTGCTACTAAACTTAGTAAGGCGGCCGCAAGGTGAAAAGGCGACGAAGGCAACATCAGCATCGCCAAAGAAACAGATTTCCTGTGCCTTCCTTATCAAATTGCTCCTTCTCTTCGACAATGACGATGCTCTACCTCCGCCCTCTGAATTATGCATAGCTACTCCTGTATGTTCAAACCCTCAAGCAGCCAAGTAGTCTTCGAGTCTGTGGAGGACTGGAGGTGGCGGGTTTTGTTTGGTAATCACAAAGTGACATGGTGGCCATTATAAGCAATATGTCTCCATGAGCATTTATTGGATATAGGTTGCATGTCCACGGGAAATGAACATTTGTAAATGACATTCTGTTTATTTGACTCTCTGCATTAACATTTGTCAGTTTTGTTTGCTACTACTTCAAATAGTCAAAACAATTCATGTCTTGTTCCTTTTGTTAAATGTCCATGCATAAACTTTGAACTTGTTCACAGTTCCAGCACGCGGCGAGATTCGGACGATGAAGCTTCCGCAAATGGATATGGGCCCTTGAACAGTAACGCATATGTTCCGCCCTAAGGCTAGGGCTTCGAGCATATGTCGAGGTGTTTCCAGTAGAGTTTGTTAAGTAAGCTCTTTGGACGAATCCACATGGCACATAAACAATAATAAAATTAAATTCCTTATATTACTTAATCTAGACAAATAGGTACGGTAACATAATTTTAAATATCATTAAATCGAATTATAAAAAGGTTCAGATTTTACATATGATGTAGTGCTCGAATCTAAAGAAAAAGAGAGTTAAAGCCTACGCTTCCCACCTGTATGCCCAAATATAACACTTCCCATTTAGCCTTTTTTTCCCTTCAAGTTTTAACGGCCGAAAGATCATCTATAATGAATGAACTTTGATACCATACCTACGTGCATTGGAGGTACTCCATCACCCCCCAAAATCCCCTGATCCAGCCCCTTGATCACCTGCTTCAAACCAACACAAGTTTACTCCATCCACATTTCAGTTCTTTCTAACATAGCCTTCACACTTTTTGTTATATTTGGTCAAATGCAGCCTTTTTCTTTCTAGTTAAGGCAAAATGTACATTCTCTGGGGATTTAAAAGACGCGAGAAGCAGGAGAAAAGTAATGAATTCACTCTCCTCATCATCTTCTTTCTAGTCAGTATCAGTGTACTGTAATTACACAATTATATATGAATCAAACAATCCATAAGTGTCTCACCTTACCAACGCCAAGACGCATAGTAAGAGGTCTTTGGCGTTTATAGCTGCTATCAAATACCGTCCCATCGCCGAACCGGGCAGTGTAATGTACCTAACAGGATTTCAGAAATATCACTCTAATTTCCAGCATTCATAAAAACAGCTGTATATATGTGTATGATCAAATGTGCCTCAAGAGCAAGAGAAGTGGCTCTCACATTGATTAACTCGGCATAAGGGACCTCTACACCGGACCCTTGGGAGACATCACAGTAGCCAAGTCCCGAGCGTACGAAGCTGAATTCACATAGAGGCTCTCCCACGGTTGCATAGTACTCAATCCTTGTAGCATCCGCGTCCATTGGAGATAGAGCCATTGTTGACGCGGCTAATATCCCAATACCCACATCAATTATCCGCTTCCTCGGCTTGGAAGAAGACAGCATGCAAGAACAACTGGGTTTTGAGAAGAAAGCAAGTGCTGGACCGCGGAATTGAGATTTTGGGGTGGTGATGGCGGAAGTAGAGAGCGCCATTATTCTGGAGATGTTGCAGAGTGAAGTGAGTGGCTTTGAAAACTAGTTAATAATGGTGGCGGGGAAATAGAGTCACTGGAACCGTTGGGTGTGGATAAGGGGACCGGTTTAGAAAATTACTTTTCCTCGCCTTAGTTTTCATAAACAAACAACCTAAAATTAAATTTTGTTGTGTCCAATTAAGCGAATGTCTCTCACAATTGAATTGTCATTCGAATATAAAATTATTTTACTGATTTTTTTCGATTTTTTTTGAACCCTTGGTTGCAATTACTCTTCGCGGCCGCCACCCACCACCATCGGTCACTGCCAACCCCACCACCACCATTGACGCCGACCCAATTGTCGCTGACACCTTAACGCGGTCGTCGCATAATCCTCCTCCATACACGGTCTTTTTGAGGTAAATTTTTTTATTGCGTTCTAATTGGGCGTCCAACAATTTGTATTAAGAGTTCTAATTGGGCGCCCCACAATATGTTTTGAGATCTCTAGTTCGACGTCTAACTCTATATATTAAAAGCACTAGTTGGGCGCCCAACCATATGTTCCGATAGCCTTATTGGGTGTTCTAAGAGCTCTAGTTTGGCGCCCAACCATTATTTATTGTTATTTTATTTTTTTCGATTTCTTGTTTAATAATTATATAATTTGAATAAAATTGTTATTAAACTTATAAAAAATATACTTGCACATAATAATATAATTAAATATTCAATATATCTATTTAATTTTTTAAAATTATTTTATATACTTTTTTATAAATTATTTTATATACTTAAATCATGCACTATATATTTAAGTAATGAAATCGTAATTGCATTAATTATATTATTAATTATTATGGTCAAATCATAATTAATTTGTTAAATCTGTAATTAAATAAATATTAATTGTGAAGGAGCACATTCTTTTTATAGGTGACAATTTGTTGAATGATTAGTCGAGGTCTGAGCGGATTATTGTGATAAGCCATATAGTAAGTGCCCGTTGCTTGAAAATGAAATTAGTTGAACATGTTAAATTGACTAATATGCTTATGTTGAATTGTATTTTGCGAATGGAAATACGTTAGACTAATTGATAGTTTTTGTTATATTATGTATAAAGAAGTTACGTAGATAAATATAATGCTTCTTTAGATGGTGATGAAGTCAACGTGGCTAGGGCTGGGGGTTCTTTTTCTATACGCTTGAGCCAGTTTGCGATCCATCAAAAAGGATTGTCGTACGTTTCTTAAATCGAGGATCACACAAACAAAACCCTGGTATGTATGTAATTGAGGAAATAAGCAAGGGGTAAAATATGTGCAACTAAATGAGTTTGGAAAATTCATATGAAAATATTAAATGAAGCTTGTTGATTTGAAAGAAACAAACTCTGAACAATCCACGCGTTAATTTTAATGGAATTATTCACCACAAAATTATTCCTGTGGTAAAACAAACAATTCCAATCTTCAAGCTGAAACAAACAAACTTTCTAGTTAATTAGTTCCCTCATTTCCCTCTTCATCCCCCAACTATTTTTCACCCAAACATTTGTCTTCTCCTTCATTATTTCTCGCCATTGACGACGATCACCAAACACACAAACACACATTCAAATTTCTTCTTCTAACAATTCCCACTCTGATCAACTCAAAAAAGCCTATAGCTTGGTGATCAGAGGACAGAATTTATAAGAACGAGCATGGGTCGTGTAAAGCTTCAGATAAAGCGGATAGAGAACATTACTAATCGTCAGGTCACATTCTCCAAACGTCGAAATGGACTCATTAAGAAAGCTTATGAACTCGCCATTCTATGTGACATTGACATTGCTCTTATCATGTTCTCTCCTTCCGGCCGATTAAGCCATTTTTCCGGCAAGCGAAGGTCAGTCAGTATACATATATGCCTTTCATTGTCCGATGCTCATGCATATTAACGAGCCATTTGATTTCAGAATTGAAGATGTCATCGCTCGTTACATAAACCTCCCAGACCATGATCGTGAATGGTACACATATTCTTTCACTATGATTCCTCTGTTTTTTTTATTCCCTAAACAAATTAACTTATTCTGCCAATCACTTTTTCATGCAGCGACGTAATGAATCGAGAGGTAAGTCAATGAAAATTAAATCATTTTATCGTAATTGGGTTTTGAAATTTGATCTCCATGCATGAAGTGCAGGATTTGCTCAAAACTCTCAAGGATCTCAAGTCCCAAAACGACACTGCCTTCCAAGCTACCAAGTAAGCAGCAAACAAATATTATGAAATTAGAAGCAGAATTGTTTTCCAATTGAAATCTCATGGGTTTTCTTTCCTTGTCGACCAATTTGCAGCCCAGAATCTACAAACTCGAACATTGAGGTATCCCCAGTATTGCTTAATTACTTTTGAATTGAACACATTGAAATGATTAATTAATGGATGTTGTGAAATGAACATGTATATATACATAGGTGCTCCAGCAAGAAGTTTGTAGTTTGCAACGGCAACTTCAGGTTGCTGAGGACCAATTGAACGTGTATGAACCAAACCCTCTGAAATTCTCATCCATTGGGGACCTAGAGTCATGCGAGAAGAACCTTTTAGATTCGATGTCTCGTCTCGAGGAGCGCAAAGTACGTACTATACGATCAATATTTCTCAATATCTTTTTTAAAATAGAAAATAAATAAAAATTCATCTGTTTGGTTGCAGAAGTATCTTCTGAGCAACCATGTCTCCACTTATGACCATTCAAGCATGCAGGTAACATTCTCAACCAAGTAACCAATCAATAGGGGATAATGTCATTTTGGATTCAAACAAACTAGTGCATGCAGATCTTATTTGACGGACGAGATGATCTTCCGAATTTCGACAGCGATATCGCGAATTGGTTGCCGGACAATGGACATAACCAGAACTCTGTTCATGTAGTGTCAGAGTCATCCTGCATTCCTGTCAGGTTGGTCAAATTTTCAGTCTTGAAATTGTCTCTATTTTATTTTTTTTTGAATCTGAAACAAGGAAAGAAAAAACGACATGTGTTGCAGCAATCAGTCGTCGGCGACAATATTTGAAGCACTTTCTCAAGGGAATGGAAATGTGGATCCTTGTAATAACATGGGAGGAGGAAACAATATGAACAACTCAAATGGTGAGAGCATATCACCATGGCATCAAGCTTTTTCATCATTGTCATCAACTGAGCTCCTTGCTGCCTTCTTGCCCCCAACTTCATTTGCTCCTATTAAGGTTTGTTCTTAGATCATGCATGGCCTTCCAAGTTATCAACAGCAAGCAATAACTAACAATCCCTTTTCCTTATAATCAGCAACAAGAGGTAGAAGGACCAAGCTATACATCAATGCTGCAGCAGCAGCAGCAGCAAGCAGCAGATGCTCAATCAAACTGCCCTCAACAACAAATCCCATCTTCAAATGGAGGGGATGGTTCAGATTATGACCAGAATCTTTGCCCCCAGAGTTCAACTTGATATTTGGCAGAATTGTAACTTCAACATGTAAACACAAAACAGTCATTTGGGTGAAGCTTTACTTGAATTCCAAAAAGCTTCCTTCTTTTTATTGTTTCCTTTTGGTTTCTTTCTTCTCAATTTGTAAATAAATGAGCACTGAACTCAAGCCATAAGAAATAAAAGATGTTCAATAGAATATAACACGTCCTCTTGCTCAGAATACAATATCAAGATCATCAAAGTTGAGGTTGTCAGCCAGCAGGAAGCCATCCCAATCTGGAGACCCAAACTCCTGGTTGGTTCCACTGCCAAATCCTCCATTTCCCACCTCATCCTAATCACATCCAAATTGGGTTTTTTTCAGTTTCCAATTCTGATGAACCGGTTGATTAAAGGTCAGAAAATGAGAATCTAGTATGTTCAGCTTACCTCTGAGGAAACACCATGAAGGAGAGGTGGATCTTCTGGTGTTGGATTCTTTGGAGCTGCAGCAGAATACTTGGTATTGGGACCATCACCATAGTTCCCAACATCAAAGTTGGTGTTTGAGTTGTCACCAGAAGTGACATTCATGGGAGTAGGAATGAAAGGCCTGAAGGTCAGTCATGGTGGAGAGTTTCAGATATGATTTTCCTGGTTTAAATTATAAAAAAATGGCTATCAGGCAGCGTACCTGTGGCTTAGATGGCAATCAGGGATGTTCTTCTCCTGGAGATACGTTTAAGAAATGTTTCATTACAACACCACAAGGAAACATAAATCATGCAAATGTGGATTAGTCACATACACATACCAAGGGAGGACTGGTGTTGTACAAAACATCGAAAGGACAAGTTTGAGTAACAGGTCTGGAGCTTGATTCCTCAAAATGTTCAGAAGTAGTACCATTATGATCAGGGCTGGGTCCAGTTAGTATGTCTCGAATGATTGTGTCGCGGACCTTTGGACTGCATAAAGGAAAAAAAAAAAAAAATGCAACTGTCATGGTTATGAATTGATTGAAGAAAGTGCAGAGCTTTGAAGATGGAAAGACCTGTAAGGACTAATCCAAGGATCCAGTTTCATGATCAGCTGGCTGTAACTCATACTTTGGTTTGGTCTTGTGAGCTCTTCTCCAGCATAAGAACTGAATGGTGATGATACTGAACCCAGGTTTCCTCTTTCCACAACATCCCTCTGCAATGTACCAATACATATAAACAAAAAATCACAGATGTAATGATCCCCTAACAGGCCAACACATTCTGAAAATGTACCAACCCGTGCCATGAATGGACAGCCATGATATGGAGATGAGCAGTTACTGCCAGTGAGATAGTTCTGGTTGAGAGAGGACAAAACAGAGATGAAATTCAACAAGTAACTAGATCATTGCCTGTTCTTTGGCCGGATAAGTTAAGATATATATGATCTGTAGCTGCACGTAACATTTTTTAGATTTAAACCTTTCTGTGGAGAACCCGCTGCAGTTCGCGATTGAGGTTTTTCTCACACCATAACAGTTGAGGCAGTGAATGATCAGATTGTTGTTCTGGGTGGAGTTCGTAGTCCCTGAGGTTAGCATCGAGAATTTCGATATCCACTTGCGCTTTCTTGATCTGCAGCTCCAAATGCTAGGGGAATGCAAATTACAGTAGCAGTTTCAGGGGAGATGCCATGCTATGCTATGAACAAATGATGAAATGGAAATTATACACAACGTACATGGATCCTGCAGCAGGGCAAACAAAAAGAACCAAACATTGTATTTGTTATCAAAATGTATAATTCCAAGGGGAAGAGTACTAGTTTGCAGAGTTAAAGATAGAACTAACTGGTTTGAAAGGTAATGCACTTTATTATCTTCTCCCTCAATGTGCTTCAGCTCCCTCAGTTTCATTATCTTCCCCTGTTATTGAACTAGAATTGATCACATATAATTCACAGACTTTGCTTTGTTTTAAGATAAAAAGCTAGGGGTTATTTATTATACATGCCTGATCAACATCCTTCAAGTGCCTTGAGTGATCAGTCATTAATGAGCAAGTGATTAGAATGATGTTTATGGAAATTTCAACTGATCAGAAATCTGGACAAATATATGAGTTCTCACTTGTATCTTTGACCAGCTGGTAAATCAACATACTTCTGTAGGATATCCTCAATTCTATAACAATAATGAATTCAAAACAAATTAACAGGGAAGACTTAAATACTCAATGCTATTCATAATATCATCTCAGAATTGAAAAATAAAAGACGACGAAGAAGAAGAAGAAGAATAGACCTTTTTTTGCTACTAAACTTAGTAAGGCGGCCGCAAGGTGAAAAGGCGACGAAGGCAACATCAGCATCGCCAAAGAAACAGATTTCCTGTGCCTTCCTTATCAAATTGCTCCTTCTCTTCGACAATGACGATGCTCTACCTCCGCCCTCTGAATTATGCATAGCTACTCCTGTATGTTCAAACCCTCAAGCAGCCAAGTAGTCTTCGAGTCTGTGGAGGACTGGAGGTGGCGGGTTTTGTTTGGTAATCACAAAGTGACATGGTGGCCATTATAAGCAATATGTCTCCATGAGCATTTATTGGATATAGGTTGCATGTCCACGGGAAATGAACATTTGTAAATGACATTCTGTTTATTTGACTCTCTGCATTAACATTTGTCAGTTTTGTTTGCTACTACTTCAAATAGTCAAAACAATTCATGTCTTGTTCCTTTTGTTAAATGTCCATGCATAAACTTTGAACTTGTTCACAGTTCCAGCACGCGGCGAGATTCGGACGATGAAGCTTCCGCAAATGGATATGGGCCCTTGAACAGTAACGCATATGTTCCGCCCTAAGGCTAGGGCTTCGAGCATATGTCGAGGTGTTTCCAGTAGAGTTTGTTAAGTAAGCTCTTTGGATGAATCCACATGGCACATAAACAATAATAAAATTAAATTCCTTATATTACTTAATCTAGACAAATAGGTACGGTAACATAATTTTAAATATCATTAAATCGAATTATAAAAAGGTTCAGATTTTACATATGATGTAGTGCTCGAATCTAAAGAAAAAGAGAGTTAAAGACTCATCTCGACTCCCTCGAATTCCCTCACGGCAATCATTGAGACGAAATTGGAAAAGGCGAAAAAATATAAATCGATTTGAACGTTGGGAAGAAAAGCGGGGGTGAAAATGCATGATTGAGAAATCAAAAGTAGGTAAAGCTAAAGGTGACTAGATTTAAAGAGAAATCGCATGCATGATCACTAAAGTGGACTGGGACCCCGTAGATGAGCTGTTATTAGTCTGTAGAGGAAGTCAAAACATGTTAAGCGCGTAAGAATCTTCTCTGTGCCTGAAGGGATAAGAATAATAATTATTAGGGATTATAGTATTTTTTCTTTTTTACTTTATTAACTTAATAAAAAAAATTTTATTATTAAAAATTGTTTTTGCCCTCTCCTATTTTACCAACCTGCTGAACGTTTCCTTCCATTACTCCATTCGTTGTTTTGTCGTTATTTCGCGCCTAATCAGCATTGCCACACATCATATCCATGACACGTGGCTAATGATCGTAATATTTAACCCCCTATCGTAACAATCGTTCATGGAGGGAAAGTTGTATAGAGGGTTCACCATTTGATTAATTGGGTAGTTCCAAAGATTAGAATCAACAAATCTATTTTGAGTCGATTTTCGAAATAGAGCATGGCTTTTGTGGAGGCCAACGAGTGCATTAATGTTGAAGGTGGGTGGAATCGAACTAGTTGATGGTTGACGACAGAACTAATTCTACTGATATGAAGGAGGAAGATAATTATATTTAACTTAAAAGAGGAAGATACTTATATTCAACTAGATGAAGAAGGAACTAGTGGATGAGGAATGCGATTCAACTGGATGAAAGGTCGTCGCCTCCCTGGTCTTAAGCTGAGGGGTTGCAGTTGCGGCTGTAATTTAAGAAAAAAGATGAATTGCCCAGAGATAAAGGAGAAAGATGTTTATTTGGGTAAATCTTGTCTACTGAAAATTATTGTAGGAAATAAAATTAAACAATACATAATTATCATATTAAAAAGCCACATGTCATCCTGGATGACGTGACAATGCTAATTAGGAGAAAAATAATAATACGATAATTAATGAAGTAATCAAAGGAGACATTTAGCAAGCTGGTAAAGTAAAAGGGATAATTGTAATATTTAATAATAGAAAGATTTTATTGTTAATTTTGGTAAAATAAAGAGAACAAAAATATTATTATTCTTAATTATTAATATGAAATGACCATGAATTTTTCCACACAAGGAAAAAGTCTTATTGGTACGTGGTGGGAAATTTCTACATAATTTGAGTAGTCCCATATTATATATATTAGCTACAACTAAACGGTTAACGTCTTACTCAAAGTCTTGGTCATATATGAATTATTAATTGTTCTATTAAATATAAGATAGAAAAGCAATGAGATCAAGCTTTAAGTTTTTTATAATTAGACTGATCAATCAATTTTGTAATTGCAAGGTAACTGCAAATCACATATGTGTTAGTTGCAACTACTACTATAACAATCTTTATACTTTTGATCGACAAATTAAAGGTCGCAAGTGTACCATATTAGAAAAATAAAGTTAATTTAAAGTCCCGTTTTTAAGCAGATTGTGTCTACTTAATGTATATAAGTCAAGCAAATATATTGCCTTCAAATAAATTTTATATACAATATTACAGTATCTTGTTAATTATTTTTCGATATATCACTTACGAAAAGCGTTACAGTGCCTCCACTAAACTGGGATAATTATTATCCTAATGACGTTTATCCTATCTAGATTGACTTGTTTGGTTAATTAAATGTTGGAATCAATAGATATAACTTTGTTAAGTTTAAATTAAGCTTGGTTGTAATTTTTAGTAATTGTAGCATCAGGTTAAATCAATTTTTTTTTCTTAAATCCCTCAACCTCTTTTTATAAAATGTAGATTTATATCTTTGAAAAAATGAAATATTATAAATCTAGTTATCCATCAAACCGTTAGTGGAATAATATTTACTTCCCCGCTAAATTTTTAGTGGGAGCATCGTAGCGCTAACCACCCTACTAAACTTTTAGTGGGACAAAATAGCGCTACTCATCATTTTAATATTCTTACCAAATAAATAAAGACCAATTTATTATAATTATGATTTTGATACACAGTAGTACATACGACAATTTGATGATTCTGATAAATTTTTTCTCGTTCAGATCCCGATTTAGAGACTAATCGAAAACAAATTAAAAACTTATATCTATGTATTGTATAAACTTGATCTCGAACCTATCCTTTTAGTTCAAACCTTTTTAACATTAGACTACTTATTTAACAAATGTTAAATAAACTAATGTTCACCCCAAAAAAAAACAAAGTAAACTAATAAAGACAAATTAATGAAATTAATAAAATTGAAACTAAATTATTAATTTTTTTTATTAATGTTGAAAAACTAACCCAAAATCTTAAAAAAGTTGACCTTTAAGAACCTTTTATTATAATAAATAAAAATCATTGGACGAAGTCCGAAGAGAAAATCACGCGCAGGGTCCTTCCTTCATCCTTCTTGGTTCAAAGTCAAAAGGAAACGTTACAATCTCTGAACAATTGCTTTTATTCAAAGCTTTTACTAATCCATACAATATTATTCTTACGAAAACTTTCTGTATTTATAGTCATGAAGATGCAGCAAGCTAGCAACAGAAAACAACGAATTAAGCTACCAGAGAACCAGAGAAAGAGAGCACCCTCTCGCATTCTTTCGTTTCAATGGCTGCTGCTGCTGCTGCAACCTCGCTTCCACTTGCAGGACTCAAAACTTTGTTCTGTTTTCTCCTCCTCGTCTGTTTCCTCACTCATTTTTCTGAAGCTAAAGTCAGACATTACAAATGGGAAGTCAAGTACGAGTACAAGTCCCCTGATTGCTTCAAAAAGCTTGTGATCACCATCAATGGCAAAACTCCAGGACCAACCATCATCGCCCGGCAAAATGACACCGTGGTAGTAGACCTGAAGAATGGCCTGGGGACCGAGAACGTCGCAATCCACTGGCATGGAATCCGGCAGATTGGCTCTCCTTGGGCCGACGGCACAGAAGGCGTCACTCAGTGTCCTATTCTCCCCGGGGACACTTTCAGATACAAGTTCGTAGTCGATAGGGTAAGCAAGCACACTTCGAAAATTACTAACCCAATATATCAAGTTGATTGGACTTGTTATTGAATGTACATTTGATTTTATATGGCAGCCTGGAACATACCTGTACCATGCTCATTACGGGATGCAAAGGGAGGCAGGGGTTTACGGATTAATCCGAGTTTCGCTTCCAGAGGGAGAGTCTGAGCCTTTCGCTTACGACTATGATAGAAGCATTGTTTTGAATGATTGGTACCATAGAAGCACTTATGAGCAAGCTTCTGGATTATCAGCCATACCTTTCCGTTGGGTTGGGGAGCCTCAGGTACTGATCCATAATCCATTAATGCCTTTCAATTCAATTACTGCTCATAACATAAGAAAACAAGTCAATAATTGATTCCCAATTTGCAGTCACTGTTGATACACGGAAAAGGAAGATACGAGTGCTCAACTCCAAACCCAGTAGCAGCCGGGGAATGCAACGAAACAAATCCGGAATGCGCTTCTCCCTACACGATGACTGTGGTTCCAGGCAAAACTTACAGGCTGAGAATAGCCAGCCTAACCGCTTTGGCAGCTCTGAGCTTTCAAATACAAGGTCACAACATGACAGTCGTTGAAGCAGACGGCCACTACGTGGATCCATTCGTTGTACAAACTCTCTACATTTACTCAGGGGAGACCTACTCTGTTCTTGTCAAAACCGACCAAGACCCTTCTAAGAATTACTGGATCACCACAAACGTCGTTAGCAGAAACCGCACTACTCCTCCTGGAGTTGGAGTCCTCAACTACTACCCTAATCATCCAAGGCGATCTCCACCGACTGACCTCCCAATTGCTCCGATTTGGAATGATACCACATCCAGGCTGGCTCAGAGTCTGGCCATCAGAGCTAGACCGGGTCACATCGAAGACCCGCCCCGGAAATCTGATCGGGTCATAGTGCTGTTGAATACTCAGAACGAAGTAGGCGGGATCCGCCGCTGGTCCGTCAACAACGTCTCCTTCAACCTGCCGCACACTCCTTACCTAATTGGACTGAAGCACAATCTGCTCCACACCTTCAGTCAGACGCCGCCGCCGGAGGGTTACGATTACAAGAACTACGACATTCGAATCAGGAACCCTAACCCCAACGCCACGGTCAGCGACGGGATTTACCGTCTGGAGTTGGGTTCGACGGTGGATGTGATTCTGCAGAACGCAAACACGATGGTGGTGAACAACAGCGAGACCCACCCGTGGCATCTCCACGGGCACGATTTCTGGGTGATGGGTTACGGAGAGGGAAAGTTCGACCCGGAAGAGGATCCGAAACGGTACAACTTGGTGGATCCGATCATGAAGAACACGGTGCCGGTTCATCCCTACGGGTGGACGGCGCTACGATTCAAGGCGGATAACCCAGGGGTGTGGCTGTTCCATTGCCACATTGAATCGCATTTCCACATGGGGATGGGCGTTGTATTTGAAGAAGGGATTGACAAAGTTACAAATTTGCCTTCTTCCATTGGCGGTTGTGGAGAAACCAGAGGCCTCTTCAGCACTAAACCATAGGCTTCATTCTCAAATCTCTAATTCTTTGTTATTATTAATTGTTTCTCTAAAATTTACTGATTAGTGATTACCATTTTTTCGGTAGAACCTACTTTTTACCATTTGTATATACATATTTGATAAATGGTATCAGAAGTTCGAACTTTCAGAAAATTGTCTACTTTTATATTAATCGAAAGATTTTTATTCGAGAAAAATAAAGTCTGAATTGTATTTTTGAACAATCCTAATACGTAGTCACGACTCATAAGTTAAATTTCATTCGATTGTTATATATATATATATATATATCTCATAGTAATTAAGATTCATTGCCTACGTTTACCGGCATGATCCTAAAGCTTCAACAAGCGGTTATCTATGCAACTATGTTTCAGGAGGCTGCCACCAATGCAACTATGCTCCTACATTCAAACATAGAAAAGTCGAAGTCAAAACGCCGCCAATTCCCAGCATATCTGTTGATCTGAGGAAAACATACAGAAAAAGAAGACAAAACCATGAAGACCTAAGATTAGTTAAGGTTCCTTGTCCTGCTAAGGATGAACATTTCTCCCTCTGCAAAACGAAAACAGAAAAGAATATCCTTTGCAGAAAGCATACCCCATAAGCTAAAGGAAACCTCTTCTGCCCAATCCATCTTATCTATCTGTCTTACACAATTCCCACAAATTTGCGGTTACCCTAACTTCCCTCTCCTCCGGACTTACCTTGCACCACACTACAATCAATCTCCTCCTATTTATACTACAACCTTCCTTCATTTCCTCCTTTCCAACAAATCCAATCATCAAATTCAAGCATCAGGAACATAAACATTAAAATGGAAGAGCACAACATTACATCGTCAGGTCCCCAGATTGTTTTCTTCGACCTCGAAACAACCGTTCCCAACCGATCCGCAGGCAGGTTCCACGTGCTGGAGTTTGGGGCCATCGTGGTTTGCCCCAGGAAGCTGGTGGAGCTGTGGAGCTACACCACGCTCATACGCCCCATGGATCTGACCGTGGTGTCGGTACGATCAGGCCGGCCGGAGGGAATAACCAGGGCGGCGGTGGCAGGGGCGCCGACGTTCGAGGAAGTTGCGGACAGGATTTATGAGATCCTGAATGGGAGGATATGGGCAGGGCATAATATTCATAGGTTTGACATGGTTCGAATCAAGGAGGCGTTCGCAGAGATCGGACGGCCGGCTCCTATCCCCGTCGGGAGCATTGATTCGTTGGGAGTGCTTACCCAGAGATTTGGAAGACGTGCCGGCAACATGAAGGTAGGTAACCGTACTACTGCTAGCCGGTGGGCTTTATAGTTTTTAGTATGAAGCCCATTTTGATGCCCAGTCAGCTAAGGCCCAACAGGGATGTATTAGCAGATGGCAACGTTGGCGACATACTTTGGGCTAGGCCAACAAAAGCACAGAAGCCTTGATGATGTCCGGATGAACTTGGAAGTGCTGAAGCATTGTGCAACCGTGCTCTTCTTGGTAATTCTATATATATGACGTAAGCCTTCCAATGATGATGACAACATAAAACTAACATTTTTGGTCGATGTAAATGTGTAGGAATCAAGCCTTCCAGCAGGATTGTTGAGGAATGGTAACGGATCAGAATGGCAGCATCAACATCGGACGGGATGTTCTACGGTTGTAACGCGGAGTAGAAGCGTTCAGATTTGTAAGGACATTACCGTACCTACACCTACAACAAGAAAATCGCCACCAACTGCGACTGCAACAAGTCTGTCTTACCAAAGGCCTCTTCCCTATGCCAGGGGAAGCTGCAGCAGCTTCGGCAAGGTATGTTTATGAATGATTAGTAGTAATAGATATAATTAGCTAGCTTACCCAAAATAATTAATTAGTGGATGGTGACGATTATATATAATGCAGATGACAGAAGGGATGAGGAGCTTGTTGTGTAGAGCACGAGAGACAAGATCCATCACCAGATTACTCAAACATTCCCAATCACTGCTCCGATGATGATGATTAAACAATCATTAATTAGACTTGTAATTAATCTTGGTTGTGGAACCGACTAACCAAACACCATACATAGTCCCCAGGATTGACCCATTCATTAGCCGGCCTTCTGTAATCATGCTTACAACTAATTCATTTCATTTCATTTGTATTTATTTATTGTTCAGGGAAAAACATATAAAGTTATGAATTCTCAGAAATAAATTAAATAGCAGTACGTAGGATGCTAATTGCAGTATCCAACAAGGAATTCCATTCATTATAAGCTTTGTATTAGATTAATCAAGTTTCCAGAGTGTTGAAGATATGTTCTTATAATGAACCTAGACGTCTTTCTGCTATCAAGGTATGAGCAAGAGTGGAATGGAAGTTGAAAGAAGAAAGAAGCAGAAGTGGAGGGGGGAAGCAGCAGTTACTGTCGTTGACTCGTGGCTCCTAGGCCATACCCAAATAGCCATAACAAACCCACCCATCCAACTTCTAAAGATGAACACCAATAATAATAATATACACATACATCACTACTTAATTGCTTCCACCAAAGAATAAAGAGAGAGAAAGCTCCCCTGTTCCTTGACAGTTCCGATTCATTGAATGTAGACGTGTGAGGTACTAAATCAATCCCATGCCCTCTGTCAATCTGTGTGTCTTGTATGGCTTAATACTATAGTTTAGTTTCTCACAGCTTTCTGGTTTTTCATCATACTGTATGTCCACTATATGATTATAACATGAAGATTCATTTACTTATTTATAAAATTTTAATTCCTATACAATTGTATACATTATTTCAAAATTTATCATATTACACTATCTTGGACCCCTGTAAAATTAGATTTCGAATCATATTCCAACATTTTATTACCATCGTGGCTCCTTTAAGCAAAATAATAAATTTTATATTTCATCGAATTCTAATTCTTTTACTTATTTTAACCCACAAAAATGAAAATTATGGCTCCTCTAATGCTCGCCAGAGACTCGCAGACGGCAGGAAGTAGGAGGTGGCAAGATTTTTTTAAAATTAAATTAAATTAAAATGTTAAGAACAAAACAATTAAGATGTGTCTACTGTAGCTTACTATTCGTATAAATAATATCATTGCGTCACATTTGTAGTTGAAATGTAACTAAGTTCGGCTTTTGTTTTTCTTTTCATTACTTTGCAACTTTAATTTGTTTTTTATATTTTGTGTGTGGATTTTAGAAGTAGAGGTTTTCACTTTTCTTATATTCATAAATTGAAAATTATATTCGCCAATACGGTTATTTGACCAAATTCTGTTTGTTCAATCAAAATAAACTTAAAGTATGAATTAATTTAAAAATGGTTACGTATGGGTATGGGTAAAGTATGGATATTGAAGGATTCGAACCGTGAGTCGGACTCCGTTGAGTTTTTATTAATCTTTTTTGCAATGAGATTTATTTTTGTATAGAATAGTCAATTGCGAATATTTGAGTTATATAATTTGAAGTTGGTTTATTAGTTATATAATTTAAACAGGTACCACATTTAGTGATCTCGCCGTTAGGCAAATTTTGGGGTTATCGAACTTCAGCCTAGGTGAGACCGGTGATGGCATTACATGTGTCGAAATAATTGCTCATTCCGGGCTTTGAACTCAAGATCTTTAGAAACAAGATCAGGCGCTACAACCACTCGACAACAACCTGTTTGACCATTCAACCAATTATTCGTCACATTACTTTCATAATTATTTAAGTATTTATCTTTACGCCATTCGTATGAACGCCTATTTAATTCTCAATACACCCACAACACCTAGTATCTAAGTAAAGACCCAACTACTCTTTAAATTGCATATCTTTAGATTAGTAAAAAAGGGTCAAAGTCTAAGTCTAAAGGCCACGGTGGCCGTTGGAGGACTAATGAAGAAAGAATTGTCAAATTTTGTATTTACCTTTTTAATATGAACCGTTAAATCTAAGTCAAATGAATCAACAATTATGATTTTGTTAGATCCGATAAAAAGGTGAATTATTTGATTCCGAGTGGAAACGACAAACTAAACAAACCAGTGCACGGTAAACATCCACACTTGATATATATGTCACATATTACAAAGGGCTGACATGATTTCAAACAGCAATCACAAGAAGAAGCCGCATGCCCACAAACACAATAGCTTAGTTAGAGCCTTAGAGGGTTCTTGTTTCTGGAGCAGCAGCAGAAGCTCCGTTATTTAAACATGCAGTACTGTAATTGCACAGACAAGTCTAAGTTGACAGTTCCTTAAAAAGATGAGAACCACACACATCATATATAATGTCCAAAACATACATACATGCTTCCACGTGGTAGGAGCCTATGTATTTCAAATGGCAGCCATTACTTTAGCACCGAGGCATGCATCAATGGCTTCTCCAACAGTCAGAAACACCTTCCCACCTAGTTTATTCACAAAGTTTGCCAACTTTAGCTTGTGTATCACTTCCCATCTTGGGTTGCTGATGGCCAACTGGAAAAACACAAAACAAAACAAAAAGAAATTGCTTATCAATTGTCAACTTGTATATGAAATCATTCAACTTGGGTGCAGGGATTAGGAATGGTGACCTCCACTCCCTTAGAGATAAGATTCTTGTGCAGCTCTTCTAAGGAGGCTATTCCTGATACATCAATGTTCATCAGATCTGCCAATTATCATCAATAGTGTTATTCAAAGATGTGACATATATACATAAACTCAGCTCCTAGCTACACAAAATTCGAATCCTCAACTTACTAGAAAGGTCAAGAACCACAAGTTGGATGGCCCTTCTCCCATTTAACTTGCTACTGTGTTCATCCCCTTTAGTTGCCCATCTCATAACCCTATCAAACACAACAAACACTCTCAGTAAAAGGTTAAGAAATAAAGTGAAAAGTTGAAGAAAGGAAGAATTACTTTTCTTTGACGAAATTGGCATTGGCAAAGCAGAGCAATCCTGACTTGAGGCGGATAGTGAGAACAGGAGGAGTCTGAATGGCCATAGGGTATTGACTAATGTCACAGTAGACATCAGTTCCTGGTAACCTTCCTAGAATCTCAGTTCCAGGCTGAATTGATATCAGTATTATCTTCACAAACGATATTCCAACAGCAACCAGGAGTCCAATTTCCACAGAAGCAAAGAGGACACCGATGAAGGCTCCTAAGCAGGCCAGGAAGTCCAACTTGTCGATCTTCCATATCTTAACGGCTTCTGGGAAATCGATGAGCCCTGGTAGAGCCGAAAGAATAATCGAAGCCAGGATGGCCATTGGAGTGTAGTATAGCATCCTTGTGAACAGTTCCAAGCACAATATTACTGTCACTGCCATCACTATATTCGACACTGCTGTCTCGCACCCCGCACTAAAATTTACCGCACTCCGAGAGAACGAACCTGCGTATAAGATGTTCATAGCTAAGTTGGATCCCATCTATCTATAATAAAGTTGTAACCTTGCAGAAAGATATATGTAACTACTGACCAGTGGCAACATAGCAAGAAGTGCAGGAACCAACAATGTTCATGAATCCCATGGCAACCATTTCCTTGTTCCCGTCGATGCTGTAACCTTTCATGGTTGAGAATGACCTCCCTACAGCAATTGCTTCCTGCACGTACAAAGTAAATTAATGCAATCGAAGAAGCAAAGGAAATTCACAGTGAGCAAAGAGGAACTCACAGTGAGAGCAATAACCGCAACGACAAGTCCAATTTTGGCGATTTCGCCAATATGTGGGTCTTTGAACTGTAATTGATGGACAGAGCTTGGGTTTAACCCTCCTTTTATATGCTTTATAATCTTAACTCCATGCTCATCAGCTTTCGTCAGGAAAACTATTAACGTCGCCATGGCAACCGAGATTAATGGGGACACTGCAGCTAGCCAGAAGAGCTTCTTGTACCTTCTCCCAATAAATCTGGTGATGAGGATGAAGCACAAGAAGGCAGATCCCAGAATGAAATTGTAAGGATTCCACTGTAGGCGAGAATGAGAAATAATGGTTAAGTTTATAACAAGACAAGACAAACAGATAGATTAAATAAACTTTTTCATTTTCGGTTTGGTTACGTACAGAGTGATGAAGAGAAGTCCAAATGGCTCTGACGACAGAGACGATATCGGTCTTATTGGTGAAGTGAGAAATGCCAAGGAGACCCTTAAGCTGCTGAAGGCCGATGACGATGGCAGCTCCAGCCATAAATCCAACAATAGCAGCATGTGAAAGGAAGTCCACAAGGAAACCCAACCTCAACACACCAAATGCAGCCTGGAATACTCCCGCGAACAGAGTTGCTGTCAGAGCCATGTTCCTGAAACCAACTGGATTTGAAACCGGATCCTCCAGCTTCTGAATCATTGACGACAGCAGCAACGACACTACTGCTACCGGCCCGATTGCTATCTCTCTTGATGTCCCCATCACAGCGTATATCAGTGGCGGCACCACACTTGTGTCTGTTTGTTTTTCCATTAAAAAAAATCAGAAACAGAGCAACCCAAATCTTGTGGAACAACAGTACACAGTATGGAAAAATTTGACTTACAGAGTCCATATTGAGGTTCAAGATTAGCTAGAGTCGCGTACCCGATACTCTGCATTTCATTCATTATGATACAGCATGTGATATCTTTACAATGAAATCGAATCAACAAAGGAAAGGGCAAAACGATTAATTAGTTTTGTGTAATTACTAATTACCTGAGGAATGCAGAGACTGGCAAGGGTAAGGCCAGCCATAACATCTTTTTTGAACATGTTAAGCTTGTAGAATCTAGCCCAAGAGAGTATAGGAAATAAGGACTGCAACACAAACAAAAGGTTCTGGGAGGCAGGCTGGCTATGGTACTTGTTGAAAGAGAAAGTTGTTCTCAGAGAATGGAAAAACAGACTCCAAATTCCAGGAGGTGGTGGACAATCCACCACCCAGTGGGAGTTGTTGTTGCTGTTGTTGTTGTTGTGGCCATGACCATGTCCAACAGTAACGTCATCTGTTGCAGCTTTCTCGAGGTCATTTGCAGCAGTTGCTGCTATGGCTTCTGAAGCTGACATGAGTTTTGTTTTGTTTGAAGTGTTTGGGAGAACTTAGTTCTCTCAAGGGAGGGTGTGTGTCTGGTTTCAAAGAGAGAGCATAGTATATTTTTTGTTCTGTTTTTTAGCTGAATGAAAAGAATGGCTAGAGAAGAAGGGAATGGTTGAAATGGCGTGCCCTGTTGGTGTTGGATGCTAAAGTATACTAAGTAGCTTCTTTCTTCCTGGGCTTTTATATATATAAGCACAAGTGAAGTGATGGAGCAAATTTGATGGCGACGAATCCTTTTAGTTTTGAGTAACACACACCATATAACCAAACACGTAGATGAATATTATTATTTCTCTTTCTCTAGATAATAATATAGGTAATGGTGGATCAATATGGAATCACAAAGAGACCAAATAAGTGGTATACTACATGTCTCTGTTCTCAACTATGTGAATAAAAACGTAAGGAAACCATCAAAATATTTGCTATGACAAAAGTTTATTTTCTTACGTGACATCTCTCAAATTAGCTATTGATTTGAGTTTTTAAATTTAATAATCGTCAGAAAATAAAAGAACGTGTGGGTAAGTTATTTTTTTTTAAGTTTACCGGAACTCTTAAACCCGTGAAAAAGTAGGGGAAGTTGGGATGAGAAAAAAATTAAAAAGATCATTATTTCCGCCTCAACAAAAAAGAGAGAAGATAGAAATAATGCTGACGTTTAATATGGAGATGAAATTTTTTTTCAAAATTCAAAAACGAATTAAAATAATTAAAGGCATAACTTTGCTGTTTGGAAAATTGATGCCGCCATATTAAAGTCAATACTCGGATATGATATGAGCCTACCGATGTGTTTATTGAGACAATGCCAGAGATCGACTTTTCGGTTTATTACCAATTTCGCTCTAGGGAAGAACCACATATTGTTATATGTTTGTTTAACCGTTAGGGTATAAGTTGTTAAAGTGTTAAAAGAACTAAGGGTAGTAAAGTAGTTTACAACAACTTAGGGTGATTTTCTTCCAAATCTAGAGCGACTAATATGAATTTCAGAATTATACATGAAGAAAACATGCAAATGGAGTCGGAAGTCACACTTTGCAGAGCTTGGGGAGCAAGCCAAAAGAGAGAGAGAAAAACCCTATTACCAGCTGCAGGAAGAGAACAAAGAAGCAACAGGGCAGCTTTCTGCAAGTTTAAATTGAAATGGGTGCGTGCTAAGGAGATCAATTTTCCATGGGAACAAACAATCTCTCTTCCAAACAACGATGATGCCCCTTTCTCAGGTTTTTTCCTTCGCATCCAAACACCCGCTAAGGCAGAATCAGGCTCTCACTCAACTTCGAAGGTTTGTTGCATCAAGGAAGAATCAGTCTCGTAGCTATTCCAAATCTAACAAGCAAGGTCATGAAAAGCGGAATACTCATCATATATATCCCGTTGAACAGCAGCCTCATCAATCTTATGCTTCGTTCATCCTTGTATGTTGCTTCAACTCATTCCTTTCTTACTGCTGAATGATTTGGGGTCATTAGTTTAATTTGGGTGAATTTTTGTCGTAGTTTAATTTGGGTGAAGCTGAAAGATTGTAAAGGGTTTTAGCGGCCTCGCTAGAGATTTCAATATCCCTTTTGTTCATGGCACTCGTTGTTTTCTACAAGTGTCTTCAGCTTTGCATCTCTGCTCTTAAGTTGATTGTTTCTGCTTGTGTGATGTTCTCTTTTTGCGATGATGCTGTGTGACTTTACAGCCTGGTGCTGTCCTAGGATTTGCTGGACTGGCAGCTTATATTCATTATAATGACGAGAAGAGAGCAATTCCGAAGGGTAATGTTTTCAGTTTACGCCACTCTAATCATTTCTGTGCTAATGATAGCATATAGATCGTAATGTGAACCTCTTTGTGGAGTTTCGATATTGAGTTTTCTAATCATCCCATTGAACTGGAAGAAAATAATGTTGACACAGTAATATCACCATAACTAGGGTCTTTTTAGATGATTTGTTAGGAAAAGCCAAGTTGGCTACCTCTTGGCTAACCTTATTCAGTTGCAACTATTTTGTCCTTTGGAAAGGAAAATCTAGGTCTGTGGCCATTGAGCCTATATGTTCTCTGATTTCCATTGAAAGGTTTGCTATCTATTTTAGTGGAAGGGGAGCCTAATAGCTGGCTATTATGGTTGAGGATAATGAGACTGTATATAATATACTCCACCTTAGATATCTTATATTGCCTTGCATCTGTCTAATCACTAATGTAGAAGGCAAGTTCCATGCCTTGATTCAAGACACGACATCCGATCTTCCTGTCTATGAGAATTCTGGAATCATGATGGATAGTAACTGTGTAGTTATGATCTAGTTAGAATTCATTACTGTTTTTCCATTGTCTTCTATTTCATATGTAAGGATTTGGACGTTTTGTTGTCTTATGTTTGAAGCACAAGTGCTCGTATTAGTGTGCGTTTCTCAGGCATTTTTCTTTTGCAAGCATCAGTAGTGTTCTGAGGGAGATTGGATTCCAAACTTTTCTTTTTCTTGATTCTTATGTTTCAGCAGATTAGTAAAAGCTCTTATATGGTAGATTCCAGATTCAAAAGTAGGTTTCATGGGTGGATAGCTGAGAAGCAAGTGATGACAGCAATACTTAAATAGAAAGCTGATGTACGTTTATTAGTATATGAACCCTAGGACAAGTAGTAGATGCATGGAGATTGGTTGCGTGGAACTGGACCTGCACAGCCAAATCTACTTGTATATATGACAACTTACATTAGAATTATACAAGGAATGTGCTTCGGCACGTCTTGGACCAACTGATAAAGTAGAGAGTGCTATTTTCGACTATTTTTTATGATGCAGTTATGCCATTCTCATCAGAGTTGTGACGATCCCTTTTGTCTATGGTTTATTGTACATGGTACCAGGTGAAGCCAAGACTGAGAATTTTACCCCAGGTCCAGTTATTGGTGGTCCATTCTCTCTGATTGATACTGAGAAGCGGGTGGTAACACAGAACGATTTTCTGGGAAAGTGGATTCTGCTATACTTTGGTTATACAGCCTCCCCTGATGTTGGCCCTGATCAAATACAAACCATGGCCAAGGCCATTGATATACTAGGTTGTTTTTTTTTCCAATTTTTTTGGTTACCAAATATATAAGCCATAACAAAATAATTTAACATCCTTTGATTTTTAAATTCTACTTTTCCACATTTTTTATATTCTCAGTTATCATTTAATTTCAATAATCGAACGACCCTTTATATCATTTAACTCAACTTTCTTTAAAAAGATTATCCTTGTTGTCAAATTAAGTCACAATGTCGCAATATTTATTGCATTCTTATGATAATAAGAATTTATTGGCATGCACCCAACCTTTTAACTTGTTGACTATCAGCCCAATATTTATTCAAAACCTAAATAATCAAATACGGTGTAATTAGTTGTCTTAAATGCGGTGGTTGAAGAGCTTTTTATATATACATGGTGGTATGAGTTAGGCGTAGGTTAGATCTGGACCATCGAAGATGGATTGATAGAGGTTGCCTAGGCATGTGGCGAAGTGGGTGGGCAAACTACCCACTATGTTGGCATGCTTCTAATCCTTGATGGGATCGAGTGACAACGAAAAGAGGTAACCAGGCGGAGGTACCACATCAGTATGACAGGTATGTCGGTCAACTTTTCTCTAATTTGTCGAGTTAGACTAACTGCATTACCATTTATTGGCCTAAAATAATCTAGAAAACCACATTTAATTTGAAAACCAAATCTCTTCCAAAAATAAAGCTAGCATGGGAAATTTGCAACGAAGTTAAGAAAAGTAACAGAAAACAAAAACACAAGACAGAAAATTGTCATGAGAAAAACCATCAATGACCAACAGGCAACCTCTCCCAACTCGCAAGACTTTCCAATTCCATTTCACTCTTAGACTTTTGGTTTGGAGACAAAACACAAATCAAACATTAATTCATTATTCCATTTTGGACGGACTACATTAAAAACCCCAGAAAAAATCAGACAGAAATGAAGCAAAAATAATATTAAATAGTAACAATTAAAAATTAAGGATGGAAAAAAGTCACTAAAATAAAATTTGAGAATTTATTTTGGTAATCCTGCCGTCTCGCGAGATATTGTATTAACATTTAACAACAGTCCCATTCTGGAGTAAGTACATTGCTTCCGGAATCCCATCCAAAAGTAATCACAGCCTTTGGATCTCCACATTATCTAAATATCAAGATTAATCAGAGGCAATATAATAATATTGTATTAAATATTTTTTAGACCAGAATTCAGTCATTTCCGATCGCCAGACCAACGTTTTCGATGACCTGAACACTGTCGCCGGTGACAGGACCACCATCTTCAGTCACCGGAAATTTTCCCGATCAATTTCCCAACGATTCCGACCTCACTTGATGAAAACTTTTCCACACATGTGATCACCTTCGGCTGCTCTACATTTTAAATTTTTATTGTTCTGGTAATATTCTCTGACGATCGACCGCACAATTTTGTATGGAGAATTTTACGGATCATACAAACGTGTATAGATTTATACAGACCCGTCAAGAAGTGTAGGGTTGGGAATTCCGAGTTCGGATATGCAACCTAACCAATAAATATCAATTTTACCTATATGTTTTCCGTCGTTAAATCATTTATATGACTTTAAAATGTCAATTTTGCTTATTTGTTTTCCACCGTTAAAATCTAATGCATAATTTTTTAGACGGTGGAGATCCAAAAGCCATTTGTTGTGGCTCTAGATTTGGACTCCATTTAACAATACTACCGAGAAAGAGAGAGAGAGAGAGAGAGAGAGAGAGAGAGAGAGCAGATTTCCTTTCTTGGCTTCCTGTGAAAGAATCAATCAAACTCTCATTACCATTGCCATTTCCTCTCTTCCTTCATTCCTCTGGCCGAGGCCGACCCCATTTTTCTCTGAAACCCTTCACCTTGCGCCACCGTCTCCTCCTCCTTTGAGAAAAAAAGAACCCACATTTCAATTTTGCTCATCACTGTTATTATTTCATTGGATTCTTTCTTAGAACCCCTGCATAATTTCCAAAAAAAACAACACAGCGCGCAATTGGTTTGTGACTTTGTTCCCAAGAGAAGAGAATGATCACGTCTTCTTCTTCTTCTTCTTCTTCGTAACGGAAACAAGAAGAAGAAGAAGAATTTAAAAGAAGGGGTGGCCGCATTTTGGTCGGTCCTCTTCTCATCTGTTGATAATCAGAGATCGGTTGGGAAGAGAAAAATGGCGGATACGGAGGATCCTTCACCTGATAAGAAATCAGGATGCGGCCTATTAAGCGCTGTATTCGGGAAAAAGGGCACTGGAGGAATGTGGGCAAGGAGAAGTTCATCAACCGGCTCAATCCCATCCATTGTCCCCGCCGCTGAGACCACCGGCAAACCACCTCACAATTTAGGCAAGTCACCTAGCTTCACCAAGAGAAGAAAAAACTCTGATGAATCTGCTGCAGGTATCCACCAGAAATCATCCATCCACCCCAAGAATATCCCTCCTCCTTCGTATCATCATCCTCATCATCAAATTGTCAAGGAACAGCCTGCAGTAGTAGCATCCAGAACAACAAACAAGGTTATTAACGTGAATCATAATATTAATAATAATGCTAGTCATAATAAGAAAGTTCCCAAAGAAGCAATCAGCATATCCGGTGAGCTGGAGAGCATGATCAATGATCACCAAAGGAGCAACAACAGCCATTTGGTACGTGCTTCATCCAGCAATGTTATGCTTTATGGTAATCTCGGGAACTTGAGGCAGCAAGGAGAATACAACAACAATAACAACAACACCAGCAATACTCGGTATCATCCTCCTCCTCCTAATAGCGTGATGAAGAAACAGAGTGATTACCAGAGCCAGGAGGCACCCCCGACTTCTCTATGCAGGGCTTTGTCGACTAGAATGGATCCCGAGCAGCTTAAGATGATGGGTAACGAGGATTATAAGAACGGTAATTTCGCTGAGGCTTTGGCTCTATACGAAGCCGCCATTGCCATCGACCCCAACAAGGCTTCCTACCGGAGCAACAAAAGCGCTGCGTTAACTGCTCTCGGTAGGATCCTTGATGCTGTTTTTGAGTGTAGAGAGGCGATCCGGATTGAACCCACTTACCATCGCGCTCATCATCGCCTCGCTAACTTGTACCTCAGGTATGGTCATGGACTCATGGAGTAGTCTCAATTTTCATAACTCAATATTTTACCAATCTAGGTGCAATTATCAATTTCTACTTCCCTGGCAGGTTAGGAGACGTGGAGAAATCGATCTATCATTACAAACACGCAGGGCCGGAGGCGGATCACGTTGACATTTCCAAAGCCAAAGCTCTCCAACTTCACCTCAACAAATGTACAGAGGCCAGGAGGATGAGAGATTGGAATACTCTCATCAAAGAAACACAAGCTGCCATTTCAGGTGGAGCAGATTCAGCGCCCCAAGTAAGTTATTTCTTTTTCATATAGCTAGAATTGGTTTGTAATATTATTCCAACTCTTTAATTTTTGTTATGTGTGGATGAACTGAAGATATACGCATTGCAAGCTGAGGCGCTGTTGAAGCACAATAAACACCAAGAAGCCAACGACGCGATGAACAAAAGTTCCAATTTCGACGCAGATGATTGTACCAAATTCTTCGGCCCCATTGCCAGTGCCAGTATCTTAGCTGTCCGAGCTCAGGTAGACATGGCAATGGGAAGGTCAGTTATCTACAACTTCAAAATCTCAAATGAATCACTCTCTCTTTTAGTTATATCTTTCTTAATATTATATGTAAATGAAAAACTGCAGGTTCGAGGAGGCGTTGGCAGCAGCACAAAGAGCGACGAGGCTAGATGCAAACAACAGGGAAGGCAATATGGCGATGAGAAAAGCAAGAGCAGTAGGAGCAGCTCGAGCGAAAGGGAATGAGCTTTTCAAGTCTGGCAAGTTCCAAGAGGCATCAGCAGCGTATGGAGAAGGACTGGAGCACGATCCTCACAACTCTGTATTGCTCTGCAACCGAGCAGCCTGTCGTTCCAAGCTCGGCCACTTGGACAAGGCCGTCGAGGACTGCACATCTGCTCTCAACCTCCGCCCTGGATATGCCAAAGCTAGGCTAAGAAGAGCTGACTGCTACTCCAAGGTAGATTTGTTCTTCAACACTTGCTTTGTTTATATTACAAAATGTGATGAGTTGTTGTGATCATGGATGGAATCCCCCGCTGCAGTTGGAGAAATGGGAAGCTTCAATACAAGACTACGAGTTGCTGCACAAAATATCACCTGAGGATGAAGAGGTCAAGCAGGGGTTGTTGGACGCCAAGTCAAGAATGAGGAAGCAAAGAGGAGGTGACCACTGACAAATAGAAACATGATGTATATTCATTCATTCATATTCCATTCATGTTCATGGCTACCAAGCCAAAACGTAACACCTAATGAGGTGGACCAAGTCTCTTTTGTCATTCAAAGTCGTTCGAAAATTGAACAAACAACAGAGAGCTTGTGTAGATCGGTGATGATATTGTAAAGTAAAATGCTTCTGCTTAATAGATTTTTTATTTTGATTTCTTTTCCTTCTTTTCCTTTCTGTACACTTCTTGATTACATTATGCCAACTGTCTATAGAGTTTGTTTGCCTGCATGTTTTTTTGACTTGGAAATCGATGTCAATTTCTTTTAGAGAATAAACAATTAAAAAAAACATTACATCATTACTGTACGGTTTAAAGATTAAACATAACACCATTATCATAGTTTTATAAAAAATATTTTTTAGTTTCATTTGGCTATTATTTGAAAAAGTTAACACGATAAAATTTAAATTTTTAATCATTTTTAACATGCGTGTTAAATATTAGTTAATTTAAAAAAATTTAATTTTTGTGTGAAAATTGTTAATTACCATGTGTTATCACCCATTGAAAAATTGATAATTGTTATGAATATTTTATATAAATGTAGTTGAATGCTCATTGTGTAACTCCCATTGCATTGATCATGTATTATATTACTCTCTTAATTGTATTAATATTAGAATGTATAGGTTATGGTTTCATGAGCCTATAAATAGGACTCTACATTATATCATATCTACACATCAATAAGAAACTCTCTCCCTCTCCATATTTTCTCTTGTTCTTGTCTTTCTTTGAGTTTAGTTTTATAACAATAATTTTAATATGAAAATTTTCAAATTTTTAAATCAATATTGAAAATGACTAAATTTTTTTTTTAATTATTTTGTTATATTATTGGTGTTGAAAATATTTAAATTGATTAAGTAAGTGTTAATGATTAAAGAGAATGAAAAGTTCATTTATAGTCTCAATCATCTTCTTCTTCTTCAATACATCAACTACAAAATCGATAGTTCAGTTAAGACCTTTGGAGAACAAAGATTTGAAACGGTTAGTAATAGACACCGTCACTTCATTTTGAACTTTGAAAGTCTTCCTTAATTTCTTTAATTATATTTCTCTTTTTCTGATTAGACACCTTCGCATGAAAAAATTTAGTATTTTTATCTCCCTCCTCAAGTCAATAAACATAAACCTTCCAATCACTAAAAGGACAACTGCGATTCCATAAGGAAAAGAACATGAGGACTTTAAGTTCATCAAACTGCCGAGGTTTGGCAGAGGAAACATTCGAATCAACACACCACATAATTCTCTACATAAAAAGTTGCATATAATTGTTAGACATAAAAAAGCCAATTTAGGCAGATTAGCAATTAGCCACTAGCCACAGAGGTTGTTTTCGTATTCTTCATCCCCAACTCAAATCCAAAATCCAAAACCCTATCTGTTTCCTTAGCTCAGCTCTGTTTTGTTTCCCCAGTTGCTTTTCTTCCTCCTCCCACCAATACTCTGCTGCGAAGACATGGAGCTTTGATTTTCAGATAGATAAATCTTTATTCATTTTTTCCTCAATTAAAAAAGTTGGGTTATCTCTTATGTAGACAAACATGGTGATCTGACTCCATCAGTTATATGGCTGAACCATAAATTTGCCACCTTTCCTATTCCTTGGCCTTGTTGTTTCTCTCTTGTGGTCGTCGTCGTCTTCCAGATCTTCTATGTCACCAATGATGAGTTGCTCCTCCTCCTCCTCTGTTCATTTGAGTTGCTGGGTTCATACATCCTCAATCTTCCTCACCAGATCTAGATCCAAATCTCAATCCCTAACTCCTCCTCTCAAAACCCTCTCCATCCCCCTCCGACGCCACCGCCGCATCTCCACCGCATCCGCCGTTCTCACAAGGGAAGACAAGGAATCATCATCATCCCTCCATGACTCCGACTCAAATCCCAATCCCACCTTCGATTTCAAGTCCTACATGCTCCGCAAGGCCAATTCCGTCAACCAGGCCCTCGACGCAGCCGTCCCACTCAAGGAGCCCGCTAAAATCCACGACTCCATGCGCTACTCCCTCCTGGCCGGCGGCAAGCGTGTCCGCCCTGTGCTCTGCCTCGCCGCCTGCGAATTGGTCGGCGGTACAGAGCCCATGGCTATGCCCGCAGCCTGCGCCGTGGAGATGATACACACCATGTCCTTAATCCACGACGATCTCCCCTGTATGGACAACGACGACCTCCGCCGAGGTAAGCCGACCAACCATATAGTGTACGGGGAGAGCGTGGCCGTTTTGGCTGGCGACGCGCTGCTTGCGTTCGCCTTCGAGCATATAGCTGTGGCGACGGTGAACGTGTCCCCGGGGAGGATAGTGAGGGCGATTGGGGAGCTGGCGAAAGTTATAGGAGGGGAAGGTTTGGTGGCGGGGCAGGTGGTGGACATATGCTCGGAAGGGAATTCAGAGGTTGGATTGGAAGAGCTGGAGTTTATCCACGTCCACAAGACGGCGAAGCTACTGGAAGGGTCGGTGGTGCTGGGGGCGATACTCGGTGGGGGTACGGACGACGAAGTGGAGAGGCTTAGGAGATACGCTAGGGGGATTGGGCTGTTGTTTCAAGTGGTTGATGACATACTTGATGTGACGAAATCGTCTCATGAATTGGGGAAGACTGCTGGGAAAGATTTGGTGGCGGATAAGGTGACTTACCCGAAGCTGATGGGAATTGATAAATCCAAGGAGTTTGCTGAGAAGTTGAATCAGGAAGCTAAGGAGCAGCTTGTTGGGTTTGATCCGAGCAAAGCTGCTCCTTTGATTGCTTTAGCTAATTACATTGCTTATAGGCAGAATTGAGATTGGATTGATTTGGAACCAAAAGAAAGATCTTTACCTCCATGGCTGTACTAGAGAGAAACACAAGTAATGGTATATTACCATCTTGTGTGTTTGGCTTCTCCATGAGAGTGCAGTGTGATTATTATGATGCACAAGGACAAAGGAAGACTTTACCACTTTCTATACGGAAGTCTACAACTACCCTTGTACTAACCGCTTTACTCTCTTCTGAATAGACAAGCAGACAGTTCGCAGTCGGAATTGGATTCTCTAGAATTACCATCGGATAAAGCTCAATCCTAGTGGGTTATAGAGAAATGCAGCTCATTTGAATTCATACTCTTATAAACCCAACCCAGCCCATATGAGTTGAACTGAGTTGCGTGAGTTGATGGGTTAAATTTACACCGCTGGTTAAAAATAAAATCGCGGGTCATCGCTCAACGCCGCCTAATATTTCAATCTTGGCCGATATACTTTTTCCCGCCTGAACAAAAATATTTTGAACTACCTCTTCTTCTTTGCTTTTCCTGTAAAAAAGATTGCTTTACCATGGGAATGGGAGTAAATCAAATTCATAGAAGCTTATACCCACCATTCTCTATCGAGAGAGGGTTATAAAACAGTACGCCAGTTACCTTCGTTCCCAACTCACCTTTAGACCCTCTTAACTCATTCAGATTCGTCCTTGAGCTGCCAACGCTAAGACGCTTTCCTAGATCTGTAAGTAAAAGTTCCCGTTTTCGTTTGATTCCTCAGCTGGGTTTTTCATTTAGTGTTCATTTCTAAGACAAGCCTCGTTTTTTCCCCTTTTCTTTGTGTGCCCTAGAAGTTGATTTCATTCATTAGGTTAAAGATGAGTGGGAATAATTCCGCAGACGAGGTTGCTAAGACGCGTCCGGCCCTAGGGGATCTGACAAATCAGCCGCTTAAGAGAGGGTTTTCCTCAATTTACAGCGATTCAGAGCTGAGATGTGTTGATGGTGCTGAAGATTCAGGTTTCGCGAAGCAGGTGTGTTTAGGAGTGGAGAATTTGGTCAGAGAGAGATGCCAATCTGGGTTTAAGAATAGTAGTGATGGTACTGGGAAAGGTATTCTTGCTAAGAAAGATGGGAAAAATCAGAGTTCAGATCCTGCTGCTTGTCAAATTGATTTGGAAGGAGTTGGAAATGTATTCTCTTTGCTCTCAGATGGACCCAAAGACGAATCAAAAGTCAAAGAAGCATCCAATCCCTTAGATGGCGGCACTGATGTAATTGACAAAATTATTGGAGATGCATCGGGAGATAGCTGTGGATCTAGCAGAACTGATAGTGACGATGAAGTAAGAACAGCTTACAATGTGTCACTGAGCCAACAATCCGTAGGTGAAATGTTTGGTAGTAGTCAAGGGTTGACTGATGAGAGCAAAGATCCCGGTGTTGATGTGTTTAATGGTGAAACTACTGGGCTCGCTGAGGGTTCAAGGATGAAATCCTTCCAGTTGGATAGATGCACAAGACTTGAAGACGGTGATGGTTGTTCTAATAAAGACTTGGGTGCTGACTTCCTCAAAACATGTTCTTGTTCATTTTGCCTGACGGGTTTGTATATCAGCTCTTCTTATATGCCTTTTTTAATTTTGTTCGCTGATCAAAATGACCTGTTATGAATGCACTACTCATTGCATATTTTATGTTTTGTATATGATCAGCTGCTTTTATGTGGTCTGACCTCCACTATCAAGACGTCAAGGGTCGATTATCTTGTAAGCTTTTCTTGATGAGAAACACTTTCCTATGTAACTTTGGAAGTTGCTGGCTTACTGTCTTTTGGTTTTGAGAGTCGTTTGTTTTGTTTATACTTGAATAGCATTGAAGAAGAGCCAGAAAGAAGCTAGCATATTGGTGAACAAATTTTCCAGGGGAAGGCAGGCTGAAGTTCATGAACAAGGAACTTCCAGCAAACCACTTCAGTTGGAAACTGACTTGACATGTCAGTGGAGATCTCTCTTTCAGCACATGGAAAATATATTTGCTCATGAAAGCAACCAGATTGTGAGTCTAAATTCCTATTTCTCATGTTAATCTGCAGGCCTTTTTTTCATACAGATTTTGATATTTTCTAGTTTCTACAATTAAACACTTGTTGTGTTATAGACTTATAGGAACTCTTTACAGGTCACAGCCTCATAGAGCTTTCCTTGCAACTACCCATTCCTGTTGAACTACAAAGTTACTACTACATTTTCTTGCTATAGTCCATTCTCAGTTCATGTAAATGAATAGCATACATGCTTCTCCTTTTGCAGGAAAAGAACTTCTTTGCCCTGAAAGATTTGAGAGAGAGTTGCAAGACAGATCTAGTAAAGACCACCAGGGTGCCTCCAGAAAACTGAGAGCTACTTCCTATACCTTTGATGATGATTCCTTTTATTTCGAATATGCATACTGTCAAGTGTGGTATTTGCTTTTGCCTCTAAAGACACTTGTATTCTGTGTGCATGTGAACTTGTACAATATGTTGTAATGACTATTATCTTAGTGTCTGCGATATTGAAATAAAGATACAAACATGGAAATCCCAGCTGTTTTCTAGTTGTTTGCTACCGTGTTTCATTTTCAACATCATAAGTCTACAAGTGGATGAATCGCCTCTATTGTGACTTGTGAGACAACCAGAACATGCATGTGCCCTTATATAGCTTCTTATGAACTCCTGTGGGCAAATCCACAGCAGCAGAATCTGAAAGGCTGTTAGACCTTTCAGCTGCTATTTGACATGGTGTTTCTCAAAAGAGGTCAGTATCTTCCTTGCAAAAACATGTGTTGGCTGAAGTGCGAATACGTGTTGTTGGCTGTTGAACAAACGCTTAGCAAACTTAAGCTAATCTGGTATGTCTGTAGGGTTGGACTTGTTGCCCTAGTGTCTTTTGGAGGGTTTAGATTGATCAAGTAAACACGTAGTTAGGTTGGCCTGAAAATGGAGGTTTCTACATATGAATAATAAGCATACTATGCTAGTACATCAAATATTAGCAGAGTAACAACGAGTCTAACGGAGATCCGAATAAATCTTTCCTTTTAAGTCTTAGTTTGATTTGTTTTTTGGAAGACATCCGATAAAATTAAAACGATATAGAGTAGTTTGATTTGGTTTTAAAAATTAGTTTTAAATTATACTCTTCAGTCCTTGTTATTTATATTTTCAATTTCAGATTATTCTTATTTTGCGTTTACTAAATTATTAGTATAAATCGCTTGTTTTGTTTGTCCTGGTCCCTGCCGAAACCACAGATTTCGTTTTCGCCGGTGGATTGAAAAATACTGCAGGCTAAAACGACAAAACCCACCGCGTTAAATAAATTCCACACCTTATTAACACAGTCAACAAATATTTCTAAACAAATCATACAGAACCACGTGTCGACACCTACGCCATGTAACCGCCACCTGCCCGTGACTCTGATACGTGGCAAACATCTGTTGGTAAGTTGAAAAAGGAATGAACCGGATCCCTGACGTTGACCGGTAGATGACAAAAGCTAGCAGTAACAGATACAATTCACCTGCTACAAGTCTGTGTTTAATTACCTTAAAGCCCCTCCGTTTATCGTTTTATAAAATGGGGACAGGGGGATGAACTTGGAGATCACAGAGAGTATACACTGAACATAAGTGAGGTCTTCGTTTTCTCTTTTCTCCAGCAACCAGTCAGACTTTTTCCTTCATCAAAAAGGTTTTCTTTTCAGAACTTAGCTTTGAGTTTTAGGTGATTCCGAACTGAGATCCAGTCTCAAACTTTCTTCATTTCACTCTTTTATATTTTGTTCCTTTTTTCTCTGAAGAAATCATATCAGCTTTAGAGGGTTAATTTTTGGTTCCCTCAAGAGTTGGTTTCCTTTATCCTGTTTAGCTCCAATTCATCTTTGTTGATATGGCAGCAGCTATAGATATGTACAATAACAGCGTAGGATCATCTTCTTCTTCCTCTTCTTCTTCTCTGAGATCTGGTTTCTCAGATCCTTGTAGTGGAGAGCTGGTGAAAGCACTTGAACCTTTTATGAACAGTGCTTCTCCATCTCCATTTATATCCCCTTCTTCTGGTGACATTTTTTCTCCTAATTTCTGCTCCCAATCTCAGTCGAGCCCCGAAATAGGGTTCTCGATCTACAACCCCCAATTTAATTTCCCTTCTTCTTTAGGTCTAAACCAACTCAGGCCATCACAGATCTTCCAGATCCAGGCTCAATTTCAACTCCAGCAGGCTAATTTCGCCAACAACAACCACCACTTGTTGGCCCCAAAACCTGTCCCCATGAAGCAATCTGCAGCAGCTCCTCGTCATCAGAAGCCGACAAAGCTTTACAGAGGAGTGAGGCAGCGCCACTGGGGGAAATGGGTGGCGGAGATCAGACTGCCAAAGAACCGCACAAGGCTTTGGCTGGGAACTTTTGACTCCGCTGAAGAAGCTGCTCTGGCTTATGATCAAGCTGCTTATAAGCTGAGGGGTGACTTCGCTAGGCTCAATTTCCCGCATCTCAGCCACAAGGGTGCTCACATCTCGGGCGAGTTCGGTGACTACAAGCCTCTTCATTCCTCTGTGGAAGCCAAGCTCCAGGTAATTTGTCAGGATTTGGCTTCCTCTCAGAAGCAGGGCAAAACAACGCCTAATTCGAAAAGGGCCAAGGTTGTCCCCACAGCTGCTCCTCCTCCTTCTCCGCTTTTAAAAGTTGAGGAATCTGAAACTTTGACCGAGGAATCTAAAGTGAAGAGCCAGTCCGAGGAGTCCTTGAATGGATCTTCTTCTTCCCCTGAATCGGAGATTTCTTTCTTGGATTTCTCAGAATCTTCGAGCTGGGATCAGCATGAGAAATTGGGTTTGGAGAGTTACCCTTCTGAGGAGATCGACTGGGCTGCGATCTGAAAGTAAAGTAGTATATTACCATCTATTTGTTAAGAAGCCTTCTGCAATGAAGTTTTTGGAAGTTGCAGAAGGGGTGTGATCTGATTATTATATGGTTTTGTAATTTGGTCCGAGTCGGGTTAATTTTTGTTACCTGCTTGTGACCGTAGAAGAAGATTTGAGGGAGAGAGCTGTATGATATCTTCTCTATCTCTCTGTTTTCATAGGGTTGGGGAGGATCGTAGCAGCTGGTTACTTTTTGACACCAGCTTTGATCATCTTCCTTTGCTTTCTCCTTCATTGTATCTTTGTAATTATTTTTACCAGTTATTATTAAGTAAGCTGTTGTGTTCACTTCGTAGACATCCAAGTTGCCTTTCAGAGTTGTGTTCTTGCCAAAAGTTCCTAGCTTGTAATGATCATTGTTGTGCCCCATGAAGAACTGCTCATGAGTCGTTTCATGTCCATTCCAATTAACTATCCACAAGCACAACTCTATCATCAACGCACTTCTCCTTAGGATGGCTGACCCGCCTGTAGCTCAAATCCAGGAGGGATGCCTCCTTTCCTTGGTGATTTCGTTGGCTTTCCGCGTGATTCCATCAATGGTATCCCGGTCCTCTGCAGTAAGTATCCCATCCCTGCCCCTCTTGCGGTCTCCTGTAGCCTCGAGCATCACCTCATCCTCCTCGACATGTCTAGTCCTTTCGTGCGGTCACGATATCCGTAAAATTCAAAACTCACAGTATGGCTTCCCCCAACCTTCGTCCACGTGCATATTCATGAAGTTACGATGATATTTGATCAGTGTGCATAACAAGGCGCACGCTACGCCCTAACGCGTCTGTCGCGAAGCAGCCAGCAAAACCGATCTCAACTCGAATGTCCTCCATCATATGTGTATTGGCGAGTTTTTCAATGAGCACAACGATATCCGGCTTATGCTCATGAATCAGTTCCCAAGCCGTGACAATGCCACGATAACAACATCATCCTGTGAAGCAGTGACCAGTGTGATTATTCCTTGAACATAATATTTTTTCGTTGATTTCAAGAAACTAAATTAGGCTATTTGATGATGTTTAAATGTGATTATTCCTTGAACTATAGAAATGGAAACTATAGGCACGAAAATGCAAAACACAAACAAGGGAAGGAAAAATGAAATATAAGATTCGTTTGCAATGGATATATGTCTACAAATTGAAGAAACAGAGGATCACTAGATTATGATTATGACGAAGATCATCATCATTAGTTGCCAAAATTACGAATTGTTTAGCCAAACCCCACATGTATTACGTACGTTTACTACAAAATACAATATAAAAATGTTGTTTCTTTCTTCCTATGAGAACTTGGCATGGCGCTTATGGGATGTAAGGTCATTAACTGCGCCCAACGAGCTGAAGCTCAGTTTACAATTTACATTGATCTCTTTATTCTGGGAGTGTGAACCCCTGACGCGTTCATCACTACTGGGATTCTCATCGTCATCCACTCCGAAATAGGGTTCTTACCCTTTTTGTCCCCCATGCTAGCCTTGACCACCGCAGGCAACTTGTCTTCCCTAATCCCCTTAATCCGCAAAGAACCCGTCTTCGATTGACCCGCCCCAACTCTCAACCCGGAAACCTTACCCGCCCGATCTCGATGTTCTTGTACATCAATGTTGCATCGCCATTTCCATCGGGGGATATGCTCATCTTCCCGTCATTTTTTGCCGCGAAGGCGACATCAATTTCTGTCGATTTACTTGATTTCGCATCGTAGTTCTTCACCTTGAGATTTTTTATCGAGATTACGGGAACTTTAGGCTGGATTATGGCATGAGCAACGTGTTGGGTTATCTCACATCAGAGAGTGGAAGGGGTTAGGTGCTATTTATACGTGTGAAGGAAAGCCTCACCCTTTGAGCTAACTTTTAGGGTTAGAAGGCCCAATAGCACCCAACATAACGATTATGGTGACGCCAACAATCACGCCAACGTCAATAAACCAGTACCGAACATGTAGGAGAAGCAACGAGGAGTACAACATGTATTACTAGAGCCCTTGTTTGGGTTCTTCCCGTTATGGTCTCGATCGACGACGATATTGGCGTGCTCCGAGGGAGGTACATTGAAGATTCGATCTTTAGCAATCTGGACAATGTAGGTTTCGGGTCGGATCTTTAAGGAGAATTGATAAGAATCAGAGATTTCACGGAAAAGGTTGTTGGTGGTGTTTTCCCCTAAAGCGGTGTCGCGGCTAGGGTTAGAGCCGGAAATGGCTAGGACCCGCCCCTTCATATAAAAATAGAGAGAGGAGGAGGAGGAAGAGGAACAAGTGATTGTGGAGGTAGAGGGATATGTTAACTTTGGGACAAGATTTGAGGGGAAGAAAGAAAGGGATGAAAATTAGAGTTTTCATCCCAGCGGGTGCTATACAATTGGGCAAATAGATCATTTTTTAAGAAAAAAATATTTATGATTAGAATTTATATTATGAATGATATATTATTATTGGTGGGAAAATATTGTTAAGAAATATATAAATGATGAATAAAAATTGCTAAACAAATTATTGATGAAGGTGGTTGAAAATTATTCATTAAATAAATTGATAATTTGTTGATGTGGCAATATGAACACAATTAGAAATTTCTAAACAAATTTTAAGATGGAGATGACATAAGTTCTCATAGTCGTTTTCTATATACGGTCAGTCTTTTGCTTAGTGTAATCCATGAATAGACTAAAATACCCCTAGTTAAAACAATTACTAATGTAGTCCGTATTTTCTAATACAATCCGTTTTTACTTCATGCAGTCCGTTTTTACTAATTCAGTCCATATATACTTTGTGCAGTCCATTTTTGAAAATGCAGTCTATGTTTACTTCGTGCAGTCCGTTTTTACTAATTCAGTCTGTGTTTATTTCGTGCAATCCGTTTCTATAAATAAATATCCTTACAAAGCCAACGAGGCCGCCAAACAAAAGAAAAAACCAGGAAACAAACCAGTGATAAAGATTGAGATTTATCCATCCGATTATTTGCACTGCCACACTCATCACCCGGTGGGGGCCTACCTACATAGATATTGCCCGATGCTTGTTTTTTATGAATCGAATCTACGAACAGGATTACGAGAGACATTATGGGGAAGTTAATCCTGATTCCGACTGGCCCAATTGGAGGTGGTGGAGCTTTGTTTTTAGAGTTATTGATTTGGCTTTCGTGGATGACAAAACGAGAACAGAGGGAATATGAGGAGCCGAAGAAGAACAATGAAGAAGAGATGGAAATTTGTTTGGATGTCGGGCTAGTGAAGTTCAGCTATCAAGAGCTCAAAAAAACTAAGTATTTTATTAATGCAATCCATATATAATTATATTTTTTGTTAGGGATGTATTAGTCAATTTATAATAAAATACAGACGATATATAACATCACTCTTCTCGTATGGTCAAAATTTATTAAAACAATAAATTGGATATTTGTTGGAGGATAGCAAATGAAGAGGTTGATATCCAGAATCTGATAATTTAAGAGAGACAGTTGGGGCAACGAACACAATGTAACAGGAAATGGAGTGGCAGTGCCTGAAACATGATTAAAAGCGCCCCTTAGGGAACCAAAGGGCCTCTCTCTTGTGTATATTGCCAATCCTTCTCGCAACACGTTGGGATTTGTTTAAGGTGATGACATTAAATATTTGAAGTTTTATCCATAAACTGGAGTCCAGATCATATATTAGGGGGAGTCAGCTTGATTAAACTAAACTGTTGATAAGCTCAGGATCCAAGTTATGGATTGCTGAATTTCCTCCTCTTCATTAGGTCATGATAACGTTGTTATCGGGCAGATTTTGCTTCCATATTCAATTATTCATTATTCTTTGCCATGGATGGATATACATAAGTACTCGTGGACATTTATTAATCCTCTATAACTAGTTATCTATAACCTTTTACATGAGTGACATGTTATAATTGCATACACGATTTAATAACTAGTAGCTAACTACATCAACCGAATAACTAGTTAAATAGCCAGATAACTAGTTATAAAATACTGTTGAATAATACGAAGACCTATTTGAAATGGAGAAGATTATACGAAATACAAACTCAAAGCAATGTAAAAGTGTTTCTCCAGGAGATTAATGGGGACTATCACTCATCTCTGAAACTTGCAACACCATATATATAAGATTGTTATTGTTGAGTCATTTCTCTAGAGAAACAATCTCCCTATTTCCATCAACACATAAACCAAATGCCACATTGAATAAATATCCCTTTATTAATTCCATTTATTAATTAATATCCCTTATTTCTCATATTATGGCGAAAAAAAAAATTGATAAATAAAGCGATACAGTTGGAATCAGATGTGGCGACACGTTTGCGTGAACAAAATGCTATTTTATCAACTCCACCAATTTGTTACCTCCCAGTAAAAGTTGGAACTAATAAGAAGAAGGTTTTACTATGACACAGGCAAGCCCATTCTCTTAAGCTGCACGCTATTGGATAAGGATTGGCTGTGTCGTTGACACGTGTCTAATTACGGCTGCGAGACGTTGATGCTATTTGCATTTTTCTGTAATGATTAAATAATTAGTAGGTGTAGACGGCTCGATGAAGGGTCCATTCTGGTTTGCCAACCACGTGTACGGTGATTAGCGTACCCGTGATGATCAGATTTTTGTAATCGTGAACGGCACCTACGTGCCAACACAACAGCCCACTTTTCCCGACTCCCCCCCTCCCAATTTCTCGTTACGTTACGCGAATATGCCATTTGCCAGGTTATAACGTGAGGCAGTGAAAAGTAGCAGATAACTGTGAAACTTTTTTTTATAATTATCGTGGTAAATTTTAATTTCTCGGCGTCGTCCTCTTCCTTGGGACACCTATATTAAGAAGGCAAATCAACAGCCATAATTCAATCAGCTTCAGGGGAAGACAAAAAAACCATCCAGAATAAAACCATTGCAGCTCCAGCGATTGTTCTCCACTTTCTTTCCAACAAAACATGGCGTTCAAAAAGACCCTAGCTGAGCGCCTCTTCAAAATCTCCAGAATTTCCCCAAACCAATCCCTAGCCAATTGTCGGATCTCATCTTCCGCTGTTAGGAGTCGGATCCCTCAGAGCAAGGCCAACATTGCTCCTGATCCTGGAGATAATAATGCTGTTTTCCGCCGATTGTTCCACAAGAAGGCAGCAGCGGCCACGGCCACGGCAGAGCATCTTCCTAAGCCTTTCCAATTCGGAGGAAACTTAATGGAGAAACTGAGGTCGTTCGACATTGTCAGGGACCGGGTCCGATTGGACGGCCTCTTCCCTCCGCCAGTCGAGAAATCGGATTCGTCGACGGGAAAGCACGAGCTGACGATCGACGACGCGAGGAAGTTGCTCCGGGTAGCGCGATTGGAAATGGTGAAATCGAGGCTTGGAGACACGGAAAGAAACTGGATGCCGCGCTCGGAGTTCGTTCGGATCTGCGAAGAAGTTTGTTCAGATACGGAGGAAGGGAACCGGGTCGCCCAGACGCTTGACGAGTCCGGAACTGTAATCGTCTTGGGAGATGCAGTATTCCTCAAACCAAAGCAGGTAAACAGCAATGAATACCCTTTATAAACATTATTTATTTATTTTATTAGTTGAAATTAAGGAATGAATAAATGCAAATTCATGCCATCTCCATCTTTTCTTGTGCTCACTAATTTGTTTTACAGATAGTAAAAATTTACCATTGCTTTGCTTGGTCCTCTGAGAGTTAGGACCAAATTAACAACCAGATAATCACAGCTGATAGATAACATACAAATTGTTTGCCAGATTCAGAAATGTTTTTTATCTGGAAAAATACCGAAAACTGATATGTTTTCTCTATGTATTTTTGTGTGTTTTTTTTTTGTTTTTGTTTCGACAGGCGACAAGGAACCCTCATAGCCCTCAGTTTCCACAGTGACGATTCATTCTTCATTATAATTTTATTCATCTTATAAATGTGGAGTTCTAAAAATCCAATTAAGCCCGCCATTTGGATCAACTAAGAATGAATGTTTGTAGATTTCTTAAAATCGGATCTGATGCACCTAGCTAGATGAACCATTTGATCAAATAATTAGTAGATTAGGATTGGTTTCAAGTCTATGGCTGAAACAAATGATACGATATGGAGGAGCAAGCTTTTACCCCAACCAAATGGGATTTTTGCTTGTTTGTGTGGATTACAGGTTGCGAAAGCGATAGGAGGTATAATACCATTCCCAGCAACGAACCCAAACGACCCAAGAAAGAAGGAGCTGGAACAGTTGGAGCAGCGGAAAGCATTGATCGACGAAAAGGCAAGGAGGCAGGTGAGGCGAGAGCTGTGGGGTGGGCTTGGCTACCTAGTCATCCAAACCGCAGCCTTCATGAGGCTCACATTCTGGGAACTGTCTTGGGACGTCATGGAACCCATTTGCTTCTACGTCACCTCCATTTATGTAATGGCTGGCTACGCTTTCTTCCTCAGGACCTCCAGAGAGCCAACTTTTGAAGGCTTCTTCCAAAGCCGGTTCCTCGCGAAGCAGAGAAGGCTAATCAAGGCTCATAAGTTTGATGTCGAGAGGTATAATGAGCTACGGAAGGTCTGTTACCCGTTTCGAGATCAGGAGGTGGAGGAGGAGGAGCAAGAGCTTTCGTTCTCGAGTATTCATTCTGAATTCGATGGCAGCAAGTTGGGGAAGATTTGTTGATTGATGGATGAGCCAGATGTGAGTCAAAAAGACAGAAATTAACTAAAAGAAGAAAAAAGAAACTAACAGAATTACTCTATGGAATAGATTGAACACAATTTTGTGCTACCCAATCCTTTCCCAACAACCTTGAGCCGTGTAATCTTAGAATGTAGGTGCAAAACGGAGAGTGTTTTCAGTCTTCTTCCTTTCTTCATCCTTTTCCTTTCATATCTGAAATATAATCAAGTGTAGAAAATAAAACAGAGCAATTCATTCTACCGTGTAAAAACTATAAACAGGGTGGTTAACATTAACAGTCCTGAACGTCACCAACTCCGTCACAAGTGCTGCATACATTTCTTTGGTGGATAATATATTATTAACCATTAACTTGCTATCATAATATTCTACTAATTAAGCATGTTGGTCAAAGATGGAGGATGAATTGAATTCAAACAATAATAATAATAATAAACAAGGCAGAGCAGAGAGAATACGAAACAGAGACTGACTGCAGGTCTTTGCAAGTTCCGAGTATTGAGCGGAAGACGGTGGGAGCTGCCTGGGGAAGGTTGAAACTAATTCACTCATATATGCCTTGCCCGGTTGCACCCTTCCTTCCTTCCTGCCTTGGGACATGCTGGTATATATCACATGGAAATCGGACTTAAAGTTGGTCAGTTTTGGTGCAAACGTGAGCCCCCTCGTCATTCATTTTTTGACATTCTAATGGAGCCCCTTCCCCCAGAAACTAACTAGGTAGAGTACCTATTCATTGTGTTGTATGATTATAATCAGCCGCATCTAGTAGGATAGTAGGATTAGTAATTTGTTTATTTATATTATTATACCCTCTAATTCAGGGGCTGCTGAACCTTTTAATTAGTTTGTATTTCCCAGAACCATCATCCTCTTCGCCCACGTTTATGTACGTAGTTCAAACACACATGTCATTTCTACCATCACTTCAAAAGGTTACGAATATCAACTACCATATTCTCAAATGAAAGTAAAACTTTGTTTTTATGGTAAAAGTGTTTACCCGACTCAGCAGGTTTTCATATTTTATTTGATAATGGCAATTACTTTGCGAAGTACATTATTATTATATTATAAAAATACAAGAAAAAGCATCTAAATTTTAATGTAAGCCAAATGAGTGGAGTTAGCAACTCGAGTCATCGTCCTAAGCTCATAAGCAATCCAACAGCGCGAGGAATCTGTATTGTAAAAGTATCCCAAACACTTGCAATCCTTACTGCACTTTCTTTCACACCATTCCTTCTTCACCGGCCCATCTCCTCTCGAGTACTTCACCATGAAATGCTCAATTCCTCTCATCTCATAATACCTCCGAAACTCGCAAGAACTCAGCTTCGGGGGTCGACAATCCTCGCTCCAACCCGACAACGATCCACTGGGCGTCGGGCACCCGACGCACTGACTGTTCTCACAGACTCCAAAGTCGCCGCACCGACCTGGCAACTGGCATTTAGTTTCCTGCGCCCACCAATCATCCTCTGAGAAAAACGTTAACGACTTCTCCCAATAGTGCACCTCGTACCCAGATGGCTCGAACAAAATTATATAAGTAAAGATTCCAACGTTTCCATCGATTCCCAGGCGGAGGTAGGAAAGCGTAGCGTTAAACCTTGGATTCTTGAAGCTCCCATCAGTCCCATTGTATCCGTTCCTCACCTGGTAATCGAACCCCAAGTAAGGATTCAACGTCACATTCACAAGTGTGGCTGAGGATGGTTGGATGTCAAGAAAACTGTAGTAAGGATAAGGTTTAGGGGTGTTTTCGGTAGTGTAGTACAAAACCAACCGGTTGGGCTCCATGACCAGACTGTAAGGCCCATTTCTATTCTCCTTCTCGGAGGCCCGGCTCACCAATCTGGTGGTAGCTCCGACCCGAAGAGACTGACCCACCAACAGAGTATCAGTGGCGAAATCGAAGCTCTCCCACAAGGATTTCCCTTTGGAATCGTAGAGAACCATGTTCCCCGACGGGAGCATCTCAAATCGGACGACTCCTTTCCCTGCGGTGTTGGATTGCCAGGCGACCCTGCCGTCGGATTGGGCAAGTAGGAGGTTTCCATCTGACCCGAAGGAGAAGGTGGCGTTCTCGCCGACGGGGCTTCCACGGTTGGCCTCCCAAACAAAACGGCGTGTGGCCTCCGAGCGCTGGAGGCCCATACGGACGGCGAGAGTGTACTCGCCGGGAGTGGTGTTGTAGAAGAAGAGCTGGAAAGGGGTCCTGGCGATAGGGATGATACGGTAACTGGCGTCGTATTCGACTATGTAGGGGCCGAATTCGCCCGAGTTCACGTGGGTGAATTGGGAGGATGGAGGTACTGTAGCGTGGGAGATCATTGAAGAGGAAAGGAAGAAGAAGCAGAAAGTGAGTAATAATGGCGCCATCTTTATCTTTTCTTCTGTGAAGTAGTGGGCTGCTCTGCTCACACTGTTCTTCTATTCTGCACTGTCATTGCATTTTATAGAAACATGATAAAATTATTTTGTATCCAACTTCAAAGTAATATATCCACTTGGACTAAAATATGGTATGGCGGCTTTTAGTTTTCATTTCCTATCAATTTATGGAATTGGGTGGATAATACAGAGACGCCTGTTCTTTGTCCTCATTCAACCACCTGCATACGCTTTTATCTCACGGCTGAGGACGTGCGTGCACCGATCAACGGCTGCTACACATCATCCAACTCAGGTGTGCTAAAGAGATCATTTCAAATTTCAAATAAATAAATATTATGTTAATATAAAACAAAACAAATAATATCGACAAAATTAAATTGTTAAATAAATCGTAATTACTGGCATCCCAATACTTTAACATGTTGAAGAAGGGAGATTGTTAAATACTGAAAGTTCGGGGTGTGAATTGAATTGTTACGTAGAAGACCCGAAAAAGATCATGCAGCAAAATATTATTAGTCATATCGTCAAATGTTATAGATGGAGGACCAGATAAGGCAAGAGAATAAAAGCGAAGTACCAAGCCTTGACTTTTACAAGACTCTTACCACTTTTCAAAACTGGAACACTTCGATTTAACAATAAGCCAGAACAGTAGTAGATCAGCGACTGCCGTAAGGAGGAAACAAAGATGAGATTATCAATCGTCGTCTGCTTTTCGATATCTACTCTGTTGATTGCCTTTGCAGCGGCTGAACCTGAGAAATTCAAACTCGATGGTAAGGTGTTGGAGCTAGACGAGTCAAACTTCGAATCCGCCATTTCCACCTTCGATCACATCTTCGTCGATTTCTACGCACCTTGGTGTGGCCACTGCAAACGTCTAGCTCCCGAGGTTCCTAACTTATTTCTCTTAATCTGAAACTTGCCGTTTCTTTTCTAGGTGGTGGATGGCGGGGTTTAGGGTTGTTTGTATTTCTCGGATGGATCGGATCGGTTTCTGTACATTTTTGTTTTTGGGTCGGTGGAATTCCCGTTTTGTTAACTGTTTCGGGTTGCAGTTGGATGCGGCAGCTGCGATTCTCTCGAAATCGAAGGACGCCATTGTTATATCAAAAATCAATGCTGAGAAGTACAGACGTCTCGCTGATAAATACGACGTTGAGTATGAAGCATCGCCTTTTTTTTGCTCTTGTTTTAGATTTAGAGTATGTTGTTGAAGATTACACGTGTAATGCTACATTACTTGACGTGATCCATGAAATGTTCTGCAGTGGGTATCCAACTCTAAAGGTCTTCATCCATGGGGTTCCCATTGACTATTATGGGCCGAGGAAAGCTGATTTGCTTGTTCGTTACTTGAAGAAATTTGTTGCCCCTGATGTTGCGACCCTTAATTCTGACGCTTCAATAAAGGAATTTGTGGAAGGGGCTGGCACTTTCTTCCCAATATATTTGGGTTTTGGGTTAAATGAGACTGCAATTTCAAACTTAGCTGTCAAGTACAAGAAGAAAGCCTGGTTTGCTGTGGCAAACGATTTCTCAGATGATGTTACGTTTCAGTATGACTTCGACAAGACTCCAGCTTTGGTTTCCATTCATCCTACTTACAATGAGCAGAACATATTTTATGGCCCGTTTGAAGGTCAGTAATTCATGTCGTTTATTCTTTGAGCTTCTGTTCTGGTGCTCCAATGTTGTTACTGCATGCTGTTCTTGAATGAGTTGTTTTATGTTTGTTACTTCGAATGCCTGAACCCCTTGTATACTGATTTTAAGGACAACAATTGGGGAATGAAAGAGAGAAAACATGGAATTTCTGTTTATTTCCACGATTACTATGCCAGTGTTACCGTTGTGCGTTGTCTCTCTTGCTGTCTTTATTATTATTCTTCAGTACTTTTCTGCTTGCTTGTGTGTTGCGAAATTATAATTTCCTTGAGCTTTGTTGACTTACCATCTACACTAACTTATCTATACTTTTCCGTATTTGCAGAAGAGTTTCTGGAGACCTTCATCAAACAAAGTTTTCTACCTCTTGCTGTGCCAATCAACCATGACACACTGAAGATTTTGGCAGATGACCAGAGGAAAATTGTCCTAACCATTGTGGAGGATGAACTGGAAGAGAAATCACAAAAGTTGATAAAGTTACTGAAGGCTGCAGCATCAGCCAATCGTGACTTAGTATTTGGTTATGTAGGAGTCAATCAATGGGGGGAGTTTACTGATTCATTTGGTGACACTGCCAAAAAGAATCTACCAAGATCAGTTGTTTGGGACGGAAATGAGGAGTATCATGTGGTAAGTCCTCAACATTTTGTTAACATAAGTGATGCTGGGATATCTAGGATTTCCACCAGGACCTCAATTGTTTCTTCTTCACTCTGTCAATGCCGGACATTTTTAGTAGTAAGACGTAAAAGTTATCATAAGAGAAGGAATTATGTAGGCAGTTGAAACTTGAAATAAGTTATCCATTGCAGAATCAGTTATTTGGTCAATACCTGTATTACTTGCTATTTGAAGTGTCCACTTTATGTTCATCTTGTAAAGTAACGTTTTGAGTGTTCATTTATGTAAAAGATGAACAAAGCTTGCTGCCCTAGGTCGTCATATTCCCTGGGTCATGTGAAGCTTCTTAGGGGTGTCGTCCTGTGAATTCGAAACTCTTACAAGGGTCTGTAGATTGTGCTTCGTGTGACTGGATTCTCTGCACTTGTCGGTTTCTGTTACTTTTTCCTCTCAGTTATTGTTCCCGTGGTAGAGAAGTTCATACTGTTCAAATTTATTTATGATCGATAATTGAATTGCTTTTTGTGGGTCTTTTAGTTATGCATTGACATTGGTCTTCACTTTGCAAAAATATTGATGTTGTACATTTGTCTGTATATCTGAAGGTTCTTGGATCGGAAAGAATAGAGGAGGAAGACCAAGGGTCCCAAATCACTCACTTTCTTGAGGGATACAGAGCAGGGCGAACTGAGATGAGAAAGATGAGTGGTCCATCCTTGATGAGTTTCATCAATTCACTGATTGGAGTGAGACTTGTGTACATATTAGTGTTCCTTGTTGGTGTGTTCATGCTGATCCAGAACATCTGCAAAGAGGAGCCTCTTCGGGTTGGCACCCGTGACCAGATGGACGGTACTACAGAAGCATCTAAAGCAGAAAGCACACGAGGGGACAAGGAAGACTAAACTCATTAATCCTGGTAGCTCGATCTGAGGGTATCACTATGAAATGCAGGAGCCGTGTTTTAAAGATGGCATAACAGCCTGAGACGAAAGGAAGGAAACTTGGAGATTTGTCATAGTAGTTATCTCCAGGCTTCAGCTGCTGCTCTTTCTCCGTAACTCGCAGTAAATGTCTATTTTATGGATTATAGATTAACACGAACGACAAATCCCTCATATTTGATGCCCACTTCTCATGAGCATTTCTTTCCTTTGTGGTTTGTTAACTTGCAAAATTGACAACTTTGGATGTCCCTCATCGACGCAATGCCGCACAGGACTAAATCAACACAACAAATCAAAATCGTAACTGTCGAAAGGAAAACACTTTAGGTTTGCCGAAAGAATAGTGCCTGCATCATCGTCGGTTGATCCAACGCTATCTCGACATCAGAGGATTTATCGATTTTTTTTTAGTGCCTTCCTCTTCTGAGAATCAGAAGTACTTGAGGTACGGCTTCTTGACGACATTGTAGCTTATGGCAACTATTTCGCTGGTGATCGGGTCGATTTTGGGGTGGGCGACTATCGAAATCGAATCGACCCTGGACGTGGTATGGCAAATAGTCTGATGCCAATAATATTTTGTTGGTGAAAATGCCAATTAATTAGTTTCAGACACTCAAAATTCAGGATGGCACCAAGTAATGATCAAATTATTATTATCATTTTCACTTGTTGGTTAGTAATTAGCCTAATTATTTACAAGCAAACAATAAATGAGACGAAGAAGAAGAAATTACCAAGAAAAAATATTGTGCTCTACTTTTGGTGATCCCCTCTTAACCGCCTCTAAAAAATTTATATACTGAATAATACAGTTTTCCATTTATATATATATATATATATTATCCCTCCCTCCCTTTTCTTCTTTTCTGTTTCATCGTCTTCTGCTCTTCCCAGAGAGCAATGGGAAGAAACTTCCAGTCTCTGTAATGGCATTTCTCACATACTCTTTGTCTTCAACAAATTTTGTAGATTTCTTTTAATCACTGCGTTTTTTTCATTATTAATTATGTTTCCTAGCCGCCGCAATCTGATTCTGACCTCCGCTGCCTTCAATCTCCACCTCTTTTTCTTCCTCTTTCATTCTGTCGTTCTTGCTGTTGTTGTTAAGAAGATGCATCCGTAGGTAGAAATTGAGGAACAAGAGCATGATGGCGCTGTTTAGCACCGAATTAAACACCCAAGCTCCGATTCCGTTACACCCACCTTTCATGAAATGGAGCATCAATACACCGACGTGGCATACCAGGTTACTTCCGAGGAGGGCAATCTGGCAGTTAAGGACAAAGGGGAAGCATGCTCCAGGCAGCCCGATTGCGGTCCAGAATCGGTAGCCGTAGACCGCGGAATAAACCATGGTTGCGAGCATAATCCCTAGGACCTGGAAAGACTGGGAGAATTCCAGCCAGAGGAAGGACATAACGGTGAGGATGATGTGGTTGAAGAGCTGGAAGAAGACAAGCCTCCTTGATCGGAAGATGCTGAGGAAGGTCCGAAACATGTGGACGAACCGGGAGAGGTAGTACATGTAGGACCAGAAGAATACCCGACCGGAAGGGCGGGTACCGAGCGGGAAACAGAGGAGCCACTGTAGAGGGGTCTTGGAGCGGCGCCAGAACCACCGGGTTTCTCGGATCTCGGAGGCGGCGGAGAGGAGGATGCCAGCGAAGATGGTTGCGGAGATTAGGGCCATGGTGAGGCTGTGGAGGGCTGGGATTGGGCCCAACGAGATGGGCCGGCGGCGGCGGACTAACAGGGTGAGGAGGAGGTGGACGAATGTGGCGAGGGCTAGGTAGAAGGCGATTGAGGTTACCAGGAAGGACCACGTTGATCCCCACGATTGGGTGTGGCTCCACCGGAATTTCACGATGGACGGGTGCTCCGATAGGTAGAATTGCAACGTCTGCATCATTAGGATTTTGTTGTTTACTTAATAAAAAGAGAGGAAGATGTGGCTGAAACGGTGGTGGTACGGTGCGGCGGAGAAGGCAGCACCACCGTTAGGTTGGACGGCGGTTTATATGATTGATATGTTGCCGAAAGAAGGGAGGGAAGGAGGAAGAAAGTGAGAAAAGAGGAAGGGATCCCTTTTCCCCAAATTACTTGTGGTTTTTTTTTAATATATAAACGAAATAAAATTCATGGGGAAAAGAAATGAAATTGACTACTGGTCTTGAAGATCAAACTATTTCACTTCACTCTATTAAAGCTCTTTTTCCAAGAACAGGCCCAATAATTTGAAGACAGGATTTTGGGCCAGAAACCTCAAAACTGTTCAAAAACCTCGTTTGAAGCCATTGTTTTCAAAGGTCCAGCCCACAAGTGACTGGCGGGCCAGATTTACGAACTAGGAGGATCTCACGAGAGAGTGATGAGATATTGAGAAGACAACCCGACGTGGGAGTTGGGGGGGGGGGGGGGGGGGGAAGAAACAAATAGGTACAAGGTTTGGTAGTTGGCAAAGGGACGTTTCTACAGAGGTAATTTTCATCGCAATTTTCTCCAGAAATTTCCTCTACACTTTGATAAATTTGGTCTGCGAGAAAGGTATCTCTATTCTCCAAAGAATTTAAAGCTTCTGGGTTCCGATCCACTTTCCCGAATCACAAGTATTTTGCTGTGTTTCGGTCCCTTTTAAGTATGTAATAGTTAATTTGTGTTAGCCTCCATCCTCTTCCAGTTTCTTTTACTCAGCTGATGAATTCTAGGGTTTTTATTTGGGTGATTCTACTATGTACTAACGTTAAGTAGATTGTTCGAACTTAATGTTATAGAGTTGGATAAGAGACACGCTCAATTGATGCTCTTTATACCGGTAGGGACGTTGATGCTTTTTAATTTGATTTGCAGATATAGGGTTTGAAGGCGAGTATGGCAAGTGAATTTGGGGAATCCATGAGTTCGCCGACCCCGGAAAGCTCAACCTATTCCGGAAACAATTCAGGGGATGCTGGTGATTTTGAATGCAATATCTGCTTGGAATTAGCTCAGGACCCAATAGTCACACTTTGTGGTCATCTCTTCTGCTGGCCTTGTCTGTATAGATGGCTTCATCACCACTCCAACTCCCATGAGTGCCCTGTTTGCAAGGCTCTGATTCAGGAGGAGAAGTTGGTCCCTCTCTATGGCAGAGGTAAATCGAGGGCTGATCCTCGATCAAAATCTTATCCTGGAATCGATGACATCCCCAGAAGGCCTACTGGCCAAAGACCAGACACAGCTCCTCCCCCGAACAACAATGCTTTCCCCAATTACGGGTTTGGGTCGATGGGTGGATTTGTCCCAATGGCCAGCACTAGGATGGGAAACTTCACATTGTCAAGTGCATTTGGTGGTCTATCTCTGTTTCCTTCGTTGTTCAACGTTCAGTTTCATGGTTTCCCTGATGCTCCTGTATATGGAAGTCCATCTGGTTTCCCTTATGGGTTCCATAACTTCCATGGTGGCCATGCCAATTGGTTCCCTCCACCAAGCACTCGAACGCATCAAGCTGACAATGCTTTGAAGAACCTTCTGCTGTTGATTGGTTTCGTTGTAGTCCTCGCGCTTCTATGGTCGTAAGTAAGTCTCTACTCGGGCTGTTAAATGCATGCAGACAGAGGTTCTTTTCAAAAGGTCGATGTTGTGTAGATAATGCGTATTGCAGCTAGTAATACTACTCGTATATCATAGCTCATTAATTATTGAGAATAATGTGTTTCTCGACTAGTATCAATATCATCGCCATGCCTGTATTGGTTAAGGCAACTACTATTTATGGATTTTTTTTCTATAGTAATTATTTCTTGTAATGTGTGTGATAAAAGCTGTATGACCGCTTTTTCCAAATGACGAATGGTTCGTGTTTGTTTGAAGCTCTGCACATTCTATGGTCTAAAGGAATATGATGTACACCAAGTAGCAAAATGGTCGTAGTCAATAGCCTGGTTGCCTTCCTGATAGACACATCACCTCAAAACGAAAAGGTTTATTGCGGAGAGGTTCCACAATCCCATCTGTTTTGAACACAATCAGTCTACGATCGGAATGAGTTATAGGAAGTAGTCAGCAACCGCCGCTCCAAATTTGCGAGCTCCCTATCCAACCGCTCCTGTAGGAGGTTGTACCTTGAATCGTGCCTGAACCACGTGAAGGCTGGTCTCTCGAACCTCAAATTCACCAACCCACATTCCAAACGTCGATTTGCTAACCTGCAAGATGAAGGCTGCCAGTTCCATAGCACCCAGATACCCCATGCTCTACCCACAGAATCCACCACCACCGATCTAGCAAACGGAAGGTTAGAAACTATTTCTGCTGCTCGAACGAACATTCCAGGATAAAGTGTTCTCCTTGATAAATATATGGATGAAAGGGTTGCAGGACCAAGCTACAATCGTCTACATGGTGGACTAATATTACATAGCAGCAGCCTGCGAGCTTTAGTCTCTCTCCTCTTTCACATTCTTAAATCACGCCTGAACTCACTACTACGTTATTTTACATGCGAGGGATTGAAAAGTGTTGAACCCGACGTTCAGACCCAATGGCAACTATTATCCACCCCAAGCGAACTGGACTGAACACTATTTATCATAATTTTTTGTTTAATGCTACCGTTAGAATGGTGGGCATAAACAGCAACAAGAACAGGGCCGTAGTTGAGCATTAATCACCATTAATTTAACTATAATACAACAGATAACAATAAGGAAAAGGTTAAAGAAAGAAGAAGGGGAATAGATATTGCCTCTCATACAAGGATTAATAGGTTTGTTTACTACTAACATCTCCATTGTTGTAGTAGTCCCGGTATCCTTCATAGTCGTCACGCTCATGGCCATTACCTCTGTCTCGAAGGTATGTGTAGTAGATGTACTGCATTATTATCTGTAGTAAACATTGTTAATGGATAACAAATCTCTCAATAAAGAAAAGCCAGATTATATACATGAACAACATTACAACATATCCAACTCATGTTAGCTTTCAAGTTATGCGATCAAAGGATACGAATAAATCAAGGAGGACACAGACAGCAGCATCCAGCAACCATGGCAAGTTGGCTTTGATTTTGTCCCACTCTGTCGTTCGAACGATAATGCTGCCGCCAAATTAAACCAAAACTTGTGTAGTCAGTGAATGTTTACTGTTTAGAAACAATATTGAGAATGGATGGTAAAGGAAATAAGCAAAACCTCAGAACATAGGTTAGATTTGCAATCAGTGCGAAGATGAACATCAGAGGATTCAATCCCTGAGTCCCAAGAGGAATAAGTGTCAGCGTCAATTAATATGGCAAAAGAAAGAAAAGGTTTGCTAGATATGATCAATCTCTACCTCCACGCTTCCTCTTTTGATCTGCAGCAGCCAAAATTAGAGGATTAATTGGAATGGAATAATTGGAATCTCAAATTAAATAGGAATGACAAAACCACTGACATTGAGCCATATCTGTGGGATTCGGCCACCCATGTAAATGGCAGCCATCAGCCATCCGAGCCATTGACCCACTGCACTGGACTCCATTCCACCTTCCTATTTATTTATTTATCTATCAACAACTTAGTCACCATATATATATATATATAAGAATGATAACCTTACCAGATGGACAGAGTGATATCCTTACTTGTAAAAGCTTTCTACCGGTAAGTCCAATGCAAGCTTGTGCCAGAGCATTTCCATGGGATGGCAAGTTAAGTGATGTTGCCAAAAAAGTCCCGTAACCAGCCTGCGATCCATTAATGATTCAGTTATCATTAATGATAAAGACACAAGTTGCATTGGCAGTGGCAGTGGCTTACGGATCGAGGAATAGGCCTAGGCTGTGACGATGATGATGATAAAGCAGCAAGTGCTGCCGACGATTCATCCTCCGATGAGGAACAGTCATCGTCGATAAGCCTCACAGCTGAAGGCCCGCTTTTGGCCGCTCTAAGGTAGTTTCTAAATGGTGGTGTACCACTCCCCGCTAATGATCTTGCTGACCTGCATTGCACCATAGATTTCTTTATATTGGAATTCAGTGACATGAACAAGAATGAAAACACAATGTTAACAAATCAAAGATGATATGTTTCCATTGATAATTACACGTAGTAAAATTCTCTACGAACGGGGACTGCTCTAGTAGGGATTGGGATGCCAGATTCATCAACCGCCTTTGCCTCTCGCAATGGTTGTTTTTCATCTTCTTCTTCTTCATCAACCTAATCATTACCAATATTGTCAAATTAGGGAAAGCTATAATAATAATAATAATAGCATACTCATGATCGGGACCTTGTGGTGCTTCTGGCGGCATTTCAACCATCTGTATATGTAATCGTAGTAGAGGCCCTGTAACACTAGTACCACGGTGCTTGTTGTGTACAGCTGCGGAATTAATGGAAATTATATGAAATTAAAAACCAAAAGACAAAGAAAAAAACAAAACATAGAGCAAGACAGAAATAAGAAATGTTGTTTTTTGTTATGAATAATAAAGAAATGTTGTTATTTATCAAGTTGGGTCACGACATATATCCGGTCGGGCCCAGTGGATAGGCCGAGGTTGGGTTGTTTTGGTCTGACTCATCTGGACTTCCTATGGACCATGAACTTATTTTCTGTCGTTTACTTTTGGGTAAAAAGCTTACAAAATTTGAAGGATAAGAAATCACAGTGAAATTTATGGGCTGGGTAAATTTTGAGCAGATAATAAGTTTCCCCTAGAATATCGGAAACAGATATAGAGGAGGAGGAGCAGATCTGCATCAAATCCTACAGGCATAAAAGGGAATCTTTTTATTTTTATTTATTAGTAAAAACGAGGAGAGGAAGTTAATTGAAAGGAGAAGTTTAAGGGTTGAGCTTACTTACCACAGCTGTGTAATACTGAGTGGGGAGCTGCATGTACAACAAAAATAAAATGGAAATGGAGTCGGTGAATGTATAATAGATATGGAAGATGACAATTGAAGCATTTATTTATGTAATAATAAATAGACATAAAAATATTTAGCAGGCAAAAGGGAGAGTTGGGTGGTGCATATCCTTGCAGCCGCCCACATCCGCCCAATCTATCTATCTATGGATGAATGAACTCACCGTTGCAGGCTCGAGAAGGCAACCCACCAAATTGAAAATGTCTCTGCACGCACCCATCGATTTTATTTTAAATAAAAATAAAATCGGAAGAGAGATTGATAGATTAGATAGGAGAGTGAGTGACTGACCCAGCGATCCAAGTGAGAAGAAAGGCGAGGGAGACGCCGTGACTGGATTTAGTGCGGAAGTTGGTTATGATTTGTGGGATTTCGGCGACTCCCCAGCAAACCAAACTGACCAAACCGAATCCGAATGAGAAATCGTCTTTTAAGTTGCAGAGGCAGTCCTTGAAGTACCTCTCCACCCATTCGTTGCAACTCTTCCCTTCTTTCACGCAGTAACCCATTCTTGGACAAGAGTATCAGCTCCTTCTTCCTTTTTTTGTTTTGTTTAATAAGAATGAACGGAAGCTCAGTAAGCAGAAAAAGGCCGAGTTTCTGAAGAAGATGGAAACAGAAGTGCATTTAAATATATATATATATTGGGAAGACGAGAGGAAATACGGAAAGCCGTAGCCCTGCTGCTCTTAATTTACCGAGACGCCCCTTTCTTTTCTTTTTTTGTTTTTATATTCTCTCCGTCCCTTCGTTTTTTATTATTTCTTTTCTTTCTACCAAAATTAATGTTTCGTTTCTATTTCGATGGGAATACCTTGGAGTTGTTCAGATAGTATAATTTAAATTTGTATTTGGTAATTTGAAGATTTTAAATTTAATTTTGACATATTTTGTGAAATAAATAATGATATAATTTTTATTTTAAATTTTATATTGATCGAAAATTTTAATTTATTTTGATATGACTATTTTCATCGTTTAACTTATTTATCAATTTTAAATTATTTTCATTGTTATAAATTTTTAATACTTTTTAAAAGTAGTTGAATGTGTGTTATATGGTATTTGCTAGTTCTAAATACTTCTTAGTAAAAAGTTTCATATATGTATTTCTAGAGATTATTAATAGAAATTTTATTTCATCTTTTATTTTATTTGTTAATTGTAAAAAAAAAGGATGAAGATGCTTTAAAAATAAAAAAATTTAGACACGTTTTAATATAAAATAATTAGGAAAATCAATTGAAACTAAAATAATACATATTGGTCACTCACTGATCATGCAGAACGAGTCCCTGCCTGTGCAGGGTTCTCCAATAGATCCTATAAATACAAAAAAAATAACCGCATTAATGCTTCAGATAATGATCGAAACTCCATTCAAACCAAATGCTCGATAGACTATTCCCATATATTTTTTTATACGTAAGAAAAACCATCATTATGAGAAGTTTCTAATATTCTTTGCACCGTTTTGATATACTTTTATTAGTAAACAGAACTGATGAGTATATGGAATCATCAAATGATTGTGCAGGTATGTAACAAGTGTAGTTGAATAATGCAGCACCAATTAATTTCAATCTGAAACGCATACATTTGAAAGTCGGAGACACATCGACCATCTTGTGAGATTAATAAGGTATTAGCTATCAATGTACGTTGGTAGATGAATGAGAAAGCAACAGGTCTGTTTCCCTGTCAAATTTCCTCCATGATTGTCCTTTTTTATGTTAACCAAATCTCGCACGCCGCATATTCTCCAATTCTATTACGATGATTCTTCAAGAGACAAGAGTAGTGCCCCCACCCCCTACACCTAACTTCATGAAACCCATTGATATTAATACAGTAAACTGACCCCTTGAATTGAAGGATTTGCGGATATTCTTGGAATTGATCCCATTGATATTGCTGCTGCTGCTGCTGCTGTCCGTTGGTTCAAATGACAAGAAAATGTTGACATGTTGTGGAAACTGATGAAGGAAAAAAAACGGACAACAATAATAGTGGGCAGAGAGAACAAGTGCGTGTTGTTCTTCTGTTCTGCATGGGTTTTCATTGGTTCAATTTCTTCTACATCCATCCATATATTTCTCATTGGTGGTTTGGACATCGGAAGATTCATCTTTCAGGCCGGTACAACACTTCCAGTATACTAAAAAGTTACCTCGAGAGCTACGTTGTGCCATCTCACCATACTTGCAGATGGAAATTAAAGAGAGAATTGGTACGTACTATGATTGTGATGAACAACAACTATTGTGGGTCTGCCTATTGGTAGACAACTGACAAAGGGAAATCGATGGGCAGACAGATCAGTGGAAGACGTCGTTGAGAACCAGTACCATGAAGACGACCAGGTTCATTTTCCCTTCCATTTCCAAGTACTCATCATCCATCCAATGTCACCTTTATCCTATACTAAACAGAGTTTGGATCCAAAATCTAATGGAATGGTATATTTATTTAAACCGTCAATCTGTTGAAATTTAATAGAAAGATTTGGATGTTTATTTTGCATAAAAAATTCATGTACATATATATGATGGTGCCAAAACATTAGCTAAGAGAAAGAGACACGCAGCAGATGGGACAGAGGCACACGGCGACATTGCGCTGCATGCAACTTGGTGAATTACAGCCTGTTCCACGTGTCATCCAAATCCCATTCAATTCCACTTCTTCTCATCTATATATATTTCATCATCCTCCTACTATTCATTCATTCAGTTATATCATTTATGTCCTCATGTAACTTTTATTATTAGCCCAATATTCCATCTGACATATATTTTTTATAATATATTTTTTGGCCCATATTTTAAATTTCGCTAGTAAAAATCGGTTGATTTTATAATTAACCGTTATAGTTAACCGAAAACGTGATAACATTGTGACAGCATTATGATGAAGGAACATTACAATGCCACATAGGACTCTACATCAACATAACATGTCACTTTAGTCGAGTTTGGGTTGGTTTAATTTTTGTTACCTTCTTCTCTTTCATTTTAATTTAATTCTTTCACCGCTCCTTCCACCTCCTCTCCTCCGATCGATAATGTGGTCATCGTCCACAGTGGTCACGATAAGAAAGGCTCAATCTTTTGTGTTTGATGGACCTCCCACCTTCCCCCATACTTTCCTTCTCTTTTTCTTCTTCTTCTTCTGAAATGCAAGTTGTTCTGACCTGCAACTCAACGTCAAGAAGCTCCGGTCATCGCTCCTTCCGACGTCCACCATCAACGTCTTCCTCCGGGAACAGAGAACACCGACGTCCTCCCTTACCCGCTCATCATCCGCCTCCTCCAAGCCTCCACCACCCTACGCCCTGCGTTCAAATCCCTCGTCGTCGATCTCGCTGGCATCGACGGCGACCGTCTCTGTATAATCGCTGACATCTTCTTTGGATGGACGACCATCGTGGCCAAAAAGATCGAAGCTTTCCACGTTGTTTTGAGCGGCTCAGGTGGACTCGGATTGACTTGCTATTACTCGATCTAGCTCTCGCTTCCTCATAGGAACTGTGACGAAGAAACAAACGATGAATACTTTCAGCTGGAGGATTTCCATGAGCCGTCGGGATGTCACAAGACTCAGCTGCCAACGAGCATCATAGAAGCCGATGGATCGGATCCTTGGTCTCTGTTTCAGAGGGAGAATCTAACGAGAGAAGATAAGGGGTTGTTAATGTGGACCACATAATTCTTTTTACCGTGCTAACTATGTAATTTTTTGTATTTTATTTTTTTGTCAATCCATGTAGGATAAAACATTAGCCACATCAAATTCCGTCATTTTACCGTGAATTTTAATTTAACGGAGTAACATTGTTTGAAATTTATGCCAAAAAATTTATTATGAAAAATCTGTGCCAGATTTTGTATCAAGTTTAAACGTTGGCAATTGTTAGTTCATTTTATTATTATTACTCATCCTTTCATTTCGTACTTGCTTCTCATCTCTAGTTCTTATCACCTTATGGCGGCTACATCCACGACAAGATAACTATTCGAAATATTTGTATATTTTGAAATTCTAATAACTAGCTAATCAAAAATATCAATATCATATTTTAGATCATTCAGTAGTCATATAGGTTCGTGATTTCTCATTATTTTCACTTTCTATGTTAACGATGTTACATACACAAAATACTAAATCATACAACGCCATTAAGACCATGTGGCACTGAGATGCACGGCTTTGTGCAATTATGACAAACGGAGCTAAGTATTGAATATGTGATGAACCCAATTTATAACAAAAACATGGTGCTAAAAATATATTTTCCTCATAATTGATAACATATAAAGAAATTTTGCATTTTTACTAAACTTGCTTTCACACCATTAATGACGAAACTAGTAAGGACGGAGGGGTTGGTCGAGCCCCCTTAACTTACAAACAAATACTCTTCAAAACCTTTATATTTTAATATTCTCATTGTCAACTTTAATTGAGCATATTTTTTTGGTCTATTCGAATCTGATGATCCACAATATATAGGTAGAAAGGTAATTGAATTATCTTTCCAACAACTCTAACCTTGCACCAATCGGAGTCCCGGAGAGAGAGTAATGCTAAATACTAAACTGGACACCGGATTTCTATCACAAACATAACACCAAGTAAAATTGATTTTTAACTTCATTGGACCATTATTTACAGGATTACCATAGTGAAATTTGATTTTTTGGTAATCTCCAACGTGTAAGTCAAATATGAGCCGATTTGAAAATTTTGAAAATTTATTGTGAAAATGGTCTACTTTCCTATACACCGAAATTGACCAATTTTGATATGAAAAATAAAAAATTTCAAATTAGCTAATATTTGACATGCACGTTGAGAATGACTAAAAATTTAGATTTTACCATGTTCAATCCTTCAAATAATAGCCAAATGAAGTTAGAATACATTTTTTAAGAATTTTGATTGTTAGTGTTAGTGAGAATGTATGTGCTAACGATTATAAAATATTTAATTTAAATTTCGAACTATTTTCATCATATATTATTAGATATAAATTTCGAACTCTCTTAACCAATTTTCTAACTTTTAAATCCACACAATCTACCTCTCTCTCGCCTCTTCGAATTTTTCTTTTCCAAAAAAGTCAGTCCAACTCCCAAATCTCATTTTGAAATTTGAATTATCTTTTCCAGCGTGACTTCTGAAAGCTTTGAGGTGGTAGACAAGGCAACATCGAAGAAAGTGGATGAATTATAGGGTCAAGAAGGATCCTTGTTGGAGAGATTATCTAGCATTGCTCACTCCATTCAAGTATACACATTTGAAGAGGTAGTTGCTGCAACGGATAACTTCAGTCCAAAATGCTGGATTAAAGGCTCTGTTTATCATACCAATATCAATGGTGATCCTGCTGCTATCAAGAAAATGGATGAGGATGTATCCAAGGAGATAAATTTACTAAATAAGGTAAACCACTCCAACATCATTCGTCTCCTTGGTGTGTATACTTGACTGATGGATATTGGTATCTGGTTTATGAGTTTGCTGCTAATGGGGCATTAAGCGACTGGATTTATTCATCAACCAATGGCGGCAAGGAATTGACTTGGCCTCAAAGAGTACAGATTGCTCTGGATGTAGCTTTGGGACTTGACTATTTACACAGTTTCACTAGTCCTCCACAAGTCCACAAGGACATAAAAAGTAGGAACGTGCTTCTTGACAAAGATTTCAGGGTCAAGATAGCCAACTTAGCACAGGCGAGATCAGCTGAGGTGAATTCAATCTGACCAGACATATTTCTGGACTAAAGGTTACATGGCTCCTGAGTATCTGGAGAATGGTCTCGTCTCTACAAAGATTGATGTTTTTGCATTTGGTATTCTTCTTCTCGAGATGACAGCTGGGAAAGAAGTTGCTTCCTTTTATAGAGAGGGGGCTAATGGGTTATCAAATGTATTGGAGGAACTTCTTTCTGATGCAGAAGATGGTGAAGAGGATAATCTCAGGCAATTCCTGGACCCATCAGTGGAAGGGAACTATCGAACAGACCTTGCTGTCTTTGTACTGAGGTTGGTTCATGGCTGCCTAAACAAGAACCCTGCAAATCGGCCAGCTATGAACGAGCTCGTGCAATCTCTTTCAAGAATCTTAACAGCGTCGCTATCCTGGGAATTGTCTAATAACCTCTCACATTATAGGAATCCATGAAACAGCTCTTGACAAGTCAGCATCCATTGTGATGTTTTCCTGTCTCTCATCTTTGTCTTTTGCATCTGCCCTTATACTTTTGCTGTCATTTTCGCTGCAAAGGAAAAAACACAACCACTTGGAGATTATGTTTACATGCTTGCTTGCTGCCAAGAGTTGTTAGGAATATTTGTACCTTGCTTATATTATGATCTGGTCAATTCACCTTTGTTGTAGAATATCAGTACTCAACTAGTTTTGTGTAACGCGTGTTGTCGCTTTCCCGTTAGTACATTTATAATAAATGTGTACTCACTTGTGTATAGATGAATTCAAAAAAAAAAAAAAGCAGTAGGTATGAGCACATAAAAACTTATGAAAAGTGTAGCTGTTTTAAAAAATATAGCCATGAAATACCGCAGAGATTAAAACCCATACAACACAATTGGCTACGACAAAAGGAAGATCAAACCGAAAATAACTCCACACATCAACATGCAAGCCAACAACACAAAGCTGCTGACCCCAAAAATACAATAGCAAAGAACACCCCTAGGCTAAACCCCCAAACCCATCAAGTATACACACCAAAGCGAAATTTGCAAGAAATTTGCAAGAAAAGTACTTCACATCAATTCCCCAGCCTTCATCGAAGCTTCAATCTTCTTCCTCGCACTTTTCTTCGATCACTCACTCTGTTAAATGGGAAAAAGAAAAATGGAAAAATTAGATGGGAAACCGAAAGAAAATCGGAGTAAAGATCATCATCAAGCTGAGCTCCATTGAATTTACCTCTTTGCTTCCGTCGTCTTCTTCTTCTTCTCCGTTAGATGAACCGGGGTCTGCGGTAGCGGATCCGAGTAGTCCTCCTCTGCCTTCTTCCATTAATTTGCTGCCACTGGTTATGGCGACGAGAGTCTCGAATCACCGCCTGTAATTGGCACAACTTCCATACATGTTGCACAGGCGAACTTTCCTTGGAGATGTCGCGGATGAGCATGGTGCAACCAAGAAAGAGATCCAAAGAGTCAATAACTGAAAGAGAAACTGAAATAAGGAGAAGGTGCATATATGGGGATGTGAAGCTCTGGAAGTGAATTTGAAGAAAGAAGGCGCAGATATGGCCATGGAAAGGAGGCTAAAAAGATGAGGAGCGACATGCGTGACAATTGAAGAGACCAAGCACAACTGACGAAACTATTCAGCAGGCCGGCGTGACAGGAATCCCATAGCAATCAAATCTTACTGCAACAGGCGTGGATAGAGAGGGTAAACCGACGATAACCGGTTAAGGGGTGTAAAATCAACATCACAGCAACCAGCCAGCATTGAGAGGAACGCAGGAATGACCTGCTACAGACAGGATGTTGGGTTTTTTAATTTACTCTATATTTTTCCACACTAGCAATTCTGGAAGAGTCAACTTTGCAAAATGAATGCACTAATGAACAGTGTTCCGTGTATGAATGAGCAGTGCAACTGGTTCGAAACAGTAATTAGATCAGTTTGCACTTTATATAGTTTTAATAGATCAGAAAAAGGATATTGTTTGGCATCCCTCTCAGCTATATAGAACTCCATCTCTCCAGAAAGCCATTTCTCATCCAACATCCATGCTGAAAGTATCAACTTATGTCTAAATTTTCGCTTTTTTCAATGAGATCATTTAACTGAAATAGTCAAATGGATTCTCTGTATGATTCCATTCCCATGTCCTTCTCAGTGATGCATGAAATAGTTGTTGGTAGGGCGAGACCCTACCTAATGTTATACACATGACGACAATTGATTTCGCATCATTTTCAAAGGGGGTCTGAAAAACGGCCTTTTCCTTCCTGTCAATAACAAAAAGACTTTAGCAGCCAACATGGTGAGTCAAGAAAAGATATGATACAGCAGTTTAAAAACTAGGAATTCTGTATCTTTAACCTTGCCAAGTTTAGCAGGAGGTTACAGCTGAGAAATTTCTTCTATTGATGGAGCAGCAGTTTCTGTTGAATTGTTGGTTTCTGTTGTTACTCTGCGCAGTCCCGAAGCTCATCTGCCAGCAGAACTACTCTGGGAATTCAGCCTTGGATTGTGATGGCAAAGACTCGGCACGTCCATCCCCAGCTTTTCTCTACAGTTGCAATGGTCAGAAGTCCTCCTGCAAAGCTTTTCTGATATACAAATCTCAACCTCCTTACAACACTCTTTCTAGAATCTCGAAGCTGACATCTTCAGACTGCAGTGAGCTTTCTCGAATCAACAACGTCTCGGATTCAAAAAGGGTATTGCCAACAGGCCAGGAGGTGGTGGTTCCAGTAAGTTGCTCTTGCACTGGCTTATACTATCAGGCAAACTCCTCGTATATAACTCAAGAAACAGATAACTATTTCAAGATTGCAAACGACACTTATGAAGGTCTATCAACTTGCAATATGTTATTACGAGAGAACACATTTGTGGAATCTGATTTACCAGCTGGTCAGAGAATCCAAGTGCCCCTCAGGTGTGCTTGTCCAACTCGAAATCAGACGATTGAGGGCACCGAGTTCCTGCTCACTTACTTGATCGACTGGGGTGACACAGTTGGCAATATTAGTCAGAGATTCAATGCAAGCATGAAGAATTTATATTATGCAAATGGGTTTGAAGAAGATGATGATCCAACCATTTTTCCCTTCACAACAATTCTTATTCCACTCTCCTCTGAGCCTACAAGTTCTCAGACCATAATTCACCATCCGCCATCTTCTGATACTCCTTCAGTTGTTCCACTTAATCCACCCAAGTGGAAGATAAGCAAGTCAATCAACCGATATCTAGGTTGGATCATACTTGGGATTTCGTTTGCACTCCTGTCTTTGATCCTAACAGGAGCATTTTTGGTCTACCATAAGAAAAAAGGCCTTGAAACTCTAAAGGGGAAAAACAGGAAGAAGAAATTGACCTTGCCAGAGGATTTCCTTGATAGCATGTCCACAGTTGATCAAGGGTTGAGAATCTACGACTTGGAGGAGTTAAAGCTAGCAACTGCAGATTTCAGCCCTGACAATCAGTTGAGTGAGCGTGTGTTCAAGGGTGTTATAAATGGACAAGAAGTAGCTATCAAGAAGATGAGCAGAAATGTTTCAGGTGAAGTGAATTTGCTGAGAAAGATCAACCATTTCAATCTGATAAGCCTTCTTGCTGCTGCATATGAGCACCAGGGTGAATACTACCTGATCTACAAGTACATGGAGAATGGTTCTTTGAAGGATTGGCTACAGAAAGGTAGTTCACATCAAGTCCTAAGTTGGAGCCCTAGGCTTCAAATTGCTTTGGATATTGCTAATGGACTTCACTATCTTCATAACTTTACTGAACCGCCATATGTTCACAAAGATATCAGCAGCAGCAATATTCTGTTAGATGCTGATTTGAGGGCTAAGATTGCCAACTTCAGTCTTGCAAGGTCTGCAGAGGCAGTCTTGTATGCAAGTTCTTCAATCAGGCTTGCAAAGGGAACAAAAGGTTATCTGGCACCTGAGTACTTAGAGTATGGCTTGGTGATTCCTGAGATTGATGTGTATGCATTTGGGGTCGTTTTAACTGAGCTCATCACTCGAAAAGAAGCTGTATTTTGGCAGAATGAAAGAGAGGTGCTACTCTCAGAAGCAATCATGGAAATAATGGATGGAGAAGATTCAGAGTCTGAACTTTGCAACTTCATAGATGCTAGCCTGCATCCAAAGCAAAAAATGAGCCTTGTGCTGAGAATGGTGAGGTTGGTTTTAATGTGCTTGGCTAAAGAACCTGAAGATCGACCAAGCATGGGTGAAATAGTTTCTTCACTTTCAAAGATACAATTGGAAGTGTATAGATCCGACTTTATGCATTGTAGCAGTTCATAGTTTATGCACAAGTTTCAATGATGACCGCTTTTGTCATTGAACCCAAAGAGAAGCATATTGTACAAAGCTAATAACCAAATGGAAAATTTTCTATACAGGCATTATTACCAAACTGCAAATTTTGCATATTTAATCCAGCCTTGCAGTACTACTACGTTAACGAGCAGTGAGTGGGCTGCACATATGCAAAATCTCTTGTCCTTCAAGCCTACTAGGCCAAGCCTCTTCCGTTGAATCTGTGGGAGACTGTGTCAAAACTGTTAAGTTAAAGACAACTTCCGCCATGCTTGGCCTTGCTGACAATTCCTCGAGGGTGCAGGCCCTTGCCAACACTGCCAAGCTCAGGGCTCCGTCAATGGGATACAAGTTCTCCAAGTTTGGGTCCATCCAATTCCTCAAACTATTCACCCTTTTCTCTGCAACTTCCAGCACAGTCTTGATTTCCTTGGACAACAAAACAATCTCCCCGTTTTCTTTTGTCACCATTGCCTTGGTCCCTGAAAGAAGCTCCAGTAAAACGACTCCAAATGCAAAAACATCAAGTTTTGTTGTTATAGAGTCAACTGCAGACTTTGCCATTGAGAAATTTGCTATCTTCGCCCTGAACCTGGAGTCTAGTAATATATTACTGCTCCTGATGTCCCTGTGAGTGATGCTTGGTTGCACATGTTCATGCAAGTACTGTAAGCCATTTGCTACATCTAACGCTATCTGCAGCCTCCTATTCCAACTGAGGAAGGACAAAGATCCTGATGTCGATAGTGCAGATTTCCGAAATAGCCACTTGTCTAGCGAACCATTTTGCGCATATTCATAGACCAAGAAGAAATATCCTTCTAGTTCAGTCGAAACTCCCATCAACTTGACTAGATTAGCATGGTTAACTTTTTGTAGAATCTGCAGCTCCACAGCTGCTTCCCCGTTGATTTTCTTTACTGCCAAGACCCGGCCATCGATGCTGGCTCTATAAATTGATCCTCCAATCCTGTAATAGTCATGTAAATCGAAGGTGGATTCCAATATCAAATTGACATCATAAATGGTTGGCTTGTTTAGATATCCTGAAATTCCTGGAAGACGATTGTCATGTATGGCCTTGTGCTCGAAACCAACTATTCCCTTGAGTTTTTTTGCATGCATCAGCTCATCAGTTTCTAGGTTGGAGTTTTTGCGCACCAGCAACTTCTTCTTATGACATGAGCTCTGAAAACCAAGTAGGAAGGCCACAAGGTATAAGATTAGAAGAGCCGCAACAGTGCTTGCTACTACAACGATGATCCAATGCAGCTTTGAGTCTCTTCTTCGCCGTGAAGATGGATTAATCGGCATGAGAACTGGTAATCTAGTAACTGGAACCAGAACTGGATGATTTACTGCCTCGCTGAAATTCATGTAGTTGTTTGCCAGCACAATATCATTGACAGAGGCATCTAGCTTGTCAGCCACTGTCTGAAGGTCATCTCCTTGCCGCCAGACATAAGTGATGAGAAACTCAATTCCATTGTCTTTCAGAGTCCTGGAAGGGCACTGGCAATATATAGGAAGCATCACATGGTCACCAGGATGCAGCAAGGTTGGCGGCAAATTAGGATTTAATGATTCTGCCACCTGCCAATTTGTCAGATTCTCCAGGGAAGTTACCGAGATCAAGTAGAAATTATCACCTCCCTTGATTTGGTAAGTGAGATTTGCAAACGAACTGTTTCCTGTGCATCCACACTCCATAGGCACAAGCAACAGTTGATCCGGAACCAATGGGCTATCCTCAGAGGCCAAGTTACTGGCAGTTGCTATCAACAATCGGCTGACTCCAAAGAGATCAGAAATATTACTGAGGTTCAGGAAGTTTGGTGACTGAACATGGTATGACACATAGGTGTCACAAGGATGAGTAGGCTCCCCATAAGTAGAGCAGGAGAAATCAGTGATTGGTGGTGGCTGTGATGTAATAAGAGTCGTAAAATGGAAAAGAAGCAGAACCAAAATGAGTTGTGAGATTACCACCATTATTAGGTGCTTGGATGATTAAAGTTGTCAAAAACCAACTTTGAGCTTGATCAAAATAACCCGTGAAACAAGAAAGGCATGTAAGCTGCCAACTACAAGTAGATATTGGAAGCTGCTTGCCATCACCCATGTATGTTGCTTTCATCCCCCAATAAACTAGACATTGTCTGACGTGCCGTGTCTTTACCTTTAAAGTTTAGTTTTGCTGATTGTGCCTTGATAAAGATGTACAAATAATATCATAGACTAGCGTACCGTATCATTATCAAAAGTAGCTGCACATTCCATATTCCTTTCTGAATAAAAAAAGATTCCATGTTGCCGTCCAGTCGCCTGAGAAAATTCCAAATCCTTGTTAGCTTTCTGAACAACAATACTGTATGAAAACATTATTACAATATTTTAAGGAGCCACCGGTTTGGGACGGCAACCTTTTCCATTTTATTTCTAATTTCTTTTTGCCTTGTACTCTAGGAGTAGTGAAATAATGACCATCTGATCGATGCTCGTGACTGTAACAAGACTAGTAAGTTTCTTGAGAAAGAAACCCCCTGAAATAATGACCATCTGATCTGATGGCTATCCACGACAAGACATCTCATATGCAGCTGGGTGGCTATAAACGTTTGCATATAGACACCAAGTTCGGACAACTGATACTTAAAAAAATGATTGAAGGGCTGTCATGATTGACTAACAGTCAACCAATGATAAACCAACCGTGCTCGGCACGTTCTTCAAACTAAGGAGAGAGAGAGAAAAAAAAAACAAGCAGGACACTAATTTATGCATATAAAGCTAGACAATTCAGGGGTCCTAACCTTCACAACTTTTGCATTTGCTTGGCTCTGGTTGTGAGGGCACAATATGTTCCCATCCCGTAAAATTCCCAGCATAATGATCTGACAGGCTAATCAGCTTGTGATTCTAAGCGATAACAAATTACTAAAAAGTCAAAATTAGGTAGCAAACACACAGCTTAGGAGAAGATCATGTGCTTTTCCGAAAGGTTCTTCTCTACCCTCTTAACAACTGACAGATTCAAAACTGTTGGAATATATATCATATACTCTTGTGAGATCAGCACAGCTCACTGTCCATATATGACCTCGCAGTACAAGTGGAAGGACTTGATTTGATTCTTCACAACTTTCTACAACACTAGCTGCCTCTTTCCTTTTCCCTTCTTTCCAGAGACTCTTCACAAGCAAATCCTTAGTAACCGGATCAGGCATCAAATTAGAGTTCCTCATGTCTTCGAAAACCCTTAATGCAAGAGCAGCCCTATCACGTTTGCAATATGCTTGGATCAGTACTTTGAACATGTAAGCATCTGGTCCCACACCATTCTGCCTGACCATCGTAAATAGCTTCTGCACTGTCTTCAAATCTCCTTGTAATGCAAAATAGTAAATTAACCCAGAAAACGTTTGGCTATCAGGGCATATCCCACAACACATCATCTCTTCAAGCACCTCAATGGAATCAGAATCTCTCTTGCATTTGGTCAATGTTCGCAAGAGGGCTGAATACAGAATCATCAAATTATATTTGTTTATGCGACCACACTGTGCTCTATCATCACGGAAGACCTTTAAAGCAGCATCAGCATTTTTTGAGATGCCATAGAACTCAATTATCAATCTGATGGTACTAAAAGGCATTGTCATTCCCTCGTTTCTTACCTTTGCTATAAGTTTATCAACCAGTTCAACCTTACCATGCCGGGATAAAATGGCAATCATTCTTTGGACAGTGTAAACGTCATGAGTGAAACCTGGTTGATATGCAACCCAACAAAAGAAACCCCAAGCTGTGTCTGGCGATTTAAAATTTCTCAGAACCTTACATACCAACCTTGTAGTCCATACAAATTCCGAACTCTCTAGTATGGCTATAACAGCAGGGTTCCATGTACTCAACGCATCTGCCAATGCTTTTGGATCCAACCATGGTTTCAACTTGACAACATCATGAATATCCAAATCAACAGCACCACTCACCTCAAAGCTCTCCTCTTCATTCTCATCTCTGTCCTCATCGCTGCTTTCCGATCGAGAAATAATGCTCTTGATCCTCTCGTCAGGAAACATTCCTTCCAGAAGCAAGTCCGTCTCTTCTACAAATCCTGCCTCCTTTAACTCCTGTAGAGCCATCCACATTGCGCGGCAAGGGTACTTCCCATCAGCCTTCATCACCTCAAATAGAATTTTGACCTCGTCAAATCTCTTAGCCTGCACAAACCCATCCACCAAAACCAAGTACTGTTTCGACGTCCTCTTGACCCTCATCCTTGGCAAAACATTAAAAACCTCTAAAGCTGAATCCAGTTTCCCACACTCAACAAGATGCTCAATCATAACTGTGTAAGTTCTCGAATTGGGAATAGCCCCTTCATCGATCATTGAATAGAACACATTTACTGCCTGAAGATCATTCCGCTGCTGAACATGAATTCTCATAACAATGTTATAGGACTCCGTGCATAGACGCCTATCACTGCTTCCTCTATACTCGTTCCAAATATGCAGAACCGCCTTCGTATCCCCAGCAGCGGCATACCAATACATGAGATTCATGAAGTTAACCCGAACTCGAGGATATCTCTCGCTTTGAATATCTTGAATGAGGGACTTCAGTTCACAAGTCCTGCCTGACTTGGCCAGAACGGTGGCAAATGCGTGGACTGTAGCTTGATTGTGCTGAAAATGAGGGACATCCTTGAGCATTTCAACAAGAGAAATCGCAGACTCATGATTTGGAACAGAACGGATGGCGTGCGTGACTACAAATGCGTCTGATAGTCGATTGTTCAGTAGTGTTAGGAGCGAGCTGGATTCCTTGGACCGGAGCTGGAGTCGAATGGCATTGATAAGCTCGGCTCGTAGAAGATAATGGGTGAGCTTGTTAGGGAAGGGATCACGAGCAACGACGCCAATTTGCTGTTTCAGGCTGCTGAACTGAGCGATGCTTCGTGGAAACCGGCTGAAATTCATTGCAGCAGCGGTTCCGGGCAAATCGTCGAACAACTGGTGTGCAAAATGCTGAATAAAAACAACCTCGTCGGCTAAATGGCCAAACGAAACAAAGTGGGGTATGTGGGTCGGTTACATTCCCGCCCAGATCCTGCCTGTTTATATATCTTTAGGCACAGGCCCGGGCCGGGTTTTTCTTTGGGTCACTGTTCAGGCTTCGAGCTAAGCCCGGAAATTACCCGCCCATAGTTAACCCATCCGCTTTCCTAATTGCTCTTAGGGAGAGAATCATACTTTTCTAAGTCTGGATTACCAACAAATAAAAGCCGTGTTTGCATACGGTAAATAAATCTCAACCGTTCATTTTACAGAATGAATTATATATCTTTTTATTTAAGCGGGTACATTCGTCCAAAAATACGATTCAAATTTCCATAAAAGCGAAATCGGTCTTGTTTTTCAAACATAAATATAATTTTATAGTTGTTTCTCTTCTTCCTCTAATAAGGCAAAAATATGATTGAAAGATCAAAAGGCGGTCTAATATAGGAAGAAGATAAAAAGGTTTGGTTATCGGGAGGAAATTTTTTATAGTGCTACACAACAATAAATGATGAAGATGTAAGTGGCTCATCATGTGGAAGGAAAACATGAAAAAGGCGAAAATAATGAACATTTAGATGTTTGATTTTGCGGATTTGTTGTAATGTGAGTTGCTATTTGTATTTTAAATGGTAAACTTATTAAGATGGTTAATTTATAAATATTATGTTGATGAAAACTTAAGTCTCTTGAATTGATTATCATGTTAATTTTAGTTTGATAATGAACTTAATCAACATTTATCTATTTTATGTATTTTGTTATTATAATTTCTAAATATTTATTATCATAAAAAATTCATAAAATATTACAATTATACAATTCAACTCTACAATTACGATTTTACGTCATTTTTCAATTCCACGTTAAATCCGCCATTTATGGGGTAAGGTAATAAGGCTAACCTCCCGTCATGGAGCTAGCTGGCGGGAACCCACAGACCATGGCAGGGAGAATAATCCACTCATAAGTCATAACCTCCACTTATTTGATTCTGTACTCATTTCTGACACAAAGATTTCATAGCTGGGTTTACTACCTTCTAAAATAAACAGTCCATAATCCATTACCCGGGTTTCAACTTGTGGAATGAATTGATTTATTAGAGGAACCCTGTTTTGACATTTAGTGGGATGTGGTTGGAAATCGGTCGGTGACAAAATTATCCACGAATCGCAACCATGTTTAGAAAATGTTTAAGAAGACGACGAACTTTCAACAACTTCTTCCACCACTATTTTAGTATTATTAACTATTACTACTACTGCTGTCTGCTGCTTTATACAGCCCAGACTCCCCCCTCAAGTTCTGCTCTTTTCCTCACTCCCATGCCTCTCTCTTGATTCTCTATTCTTTAAAATAAATTAGATACAAGTTTGGTGATGTTTTGAGATTCACACAACCCCAAAAGAAAAGAAATGAAGATGCTTTAGCAGTTAAACTGTGCTGCTGATCAGAATTGAATTTCCCCAATTCAACTGCTACCTACATATCCTCTTTCTCTATTGTATATCGTGCCCCGTCCTGGGGATCGCTTCCGATTCAAGTACTTTCTTCTACTTCCCTCTTTCTCTCTTTCTATCTCTATCTTAATTTATTAATTTAATTTTTTAGTTCAGAGAAGGGGAAAGGTGTATTTGCAGCAAGTTGTGGTGGTGGGGGAGCCAGTGGGCAATGATGATGTGATTTAAAACTGCTTAATTTTGGGGCGAGCAATTTGTTATTATGCATTCAGACTAGATGATTTCATTCCTTCTCCTTCTCCTGGATTCATCTGCTCTTCCAAGGTGAGGGTTTTTTCTGTCTCCATCTCTCTGTTTTTTCTCTTACCATGTCTTCCAACTGTTTGATACTGGACCTCAGAGAGAGAGATAGAGATTCTCGATTCTGCCTTGAATTCCCATTATGAATATCTAGTTATAAGTACTATGGCCATAATTTTGCAGGTCAAAGATCCATCCTTTTAACATACCCTTTTTTGTTTCTGGGTCATAGCTACAAGTTTTCATCTGGTTATCCCTACCAAGCCACATTGGTTATAATACCATCCCCTCATGTTAATGAATAATCTTATGGTTGTAAAGATGGTTGCTTTTAGAAGAGGGCATGTCTTGGTTCCTTTCGCAACTTTCACTCTTCTTGCTTTTTCTTTCCTCAATGTCGAGTTGCTCTGACAAATGGAATGGATAAAAGCAGTTTCCAGGCCTAGGGGGGAGCGGTTTCTAGGATGGGTTGGCTCACAAAGATACTTAAAGGTTCTAGCCATAAAGGGAATTATCGCAGCCATTACGGAGAAGACAGAAATAGGGATATTGAGCCCCGTCGTTCAGCGGTAACTTCCAGCGTGTTTACTATACAGTACTCTTTTGCTGTTTTATAAGGAAGGTAATATTCTGCTGGACATAAATGGTATATGATATCTGTCTGCTGTGTCAAATGCAGGATAATGCATCAGACTTTGACAAAGATGAAATTGAATGTGCTATTGCCCTTTCCCTTTCAGAAGCTGATGAGAAAGGGAAGAAGGTGATGATGGGTGAGTTCCATTATTACTGCAACTTTTGGTGAATTGTAACTGGTTGTTACATTTATGAGCTATAATTTGCGTTTCATACAGAGGAGGATGATGACGAGACTCTCCACTCACTGGACGAAGATGATGATGACGATGATGATGGTGATGAGGACGATGAAAAAGTCGTAGCTAAGGTGGTTGAAGATGATGATAATGATGTGGCTGTTGTTGATGATGATGATGATGATGCTAACTACCATGCAATAGCCAAAGTGGTTGAAGAAGAAAGCCGCACAAAAGCACAACTGGAGGAGGATGAACAGCTTGCTAGAGCTATTCAAGAAAGTATGAGCGTAGAAGAATCTCATCCTCCTAGATCCATAAATGATAGTGGAGGAAGAACCGCATTCCCTCCACCTTATTCATTCTTCTTTCCAACCGGTGGTTACAGGTACCTTTTTTTTGCTTCTTCCATCATCTTACATTAGGAATATACTGCAGAGCTTTTATGTAACAAGCTTCTCTTAAGCAGGCCTAACCCCTATTGAGCTTCTTGTTCACCGGCCATTTATGATCATTAACAGGAACCATAAAATGTGGAATTCCTTTCTGTATATTTGCTACAACCATCATGTCTTTGGCTTTGAGCAACTCTTTATTAACAAGAATTATATACTTGGATTTTCTCTGTGTCCCAACTAGAATATGTGCTGGCTGCAATGCTGAAATTGGACATGGAAGGTTCCTAAGTTGCATGGATGCTGTTTGGCATTCTGAATGCTTCCGTTGCCAGGCTTGTAATCAACCAATTACTGACTATGAGGTCTGCTTCTGTCTCAATTTCGCGTTTGGAGTTTGATTAATTCTCAACATTATTTTTGGACCATCAAATTGCTTATCTTAGAGTTTGTTTCCTCTACTAGTTTTCTATGTCAGGGAATCGACCTTACCACAAATCCTGCTACAAGGAGCGGCACCATCCTAAATGCGATGTCTGCAATAGCTTTGTGAGTATATTATCCAATTGGGGTAGATAACCGTCTTAATGTTTTAACGAGAGGACTACTGTCAGTTTTACCGGCTATTCCTTCTTGTTCAGATCCCTACAAACTCAGCTGGACTTATTGAATATAGGGCACACCCTTTCTGGCTTCAAAAATACTGCCCCGCCCACGAGCGTGATGGAACTCCTCGCTGTTGCAGTTGTGAAAGAATGGAGGTCTGTAACCAAAACCCTGTGAAGCTCATATTTTGATTCAGAACTTGAAGAATTTGTAATGCAAACTGTTACTTGTTGCAATCATGCAGTCTCGAGACACCAAGTATCTATCACTTGATGATGGTAGAAAGCTATGCCTGGAGTGCTTAGACTCTGCAATCATGGACACTCATGAATGTCAACCTCTTTACTTTGAAATACGGGAATTCTACGAGGGGTTGAATATGAAAGTGGAGCAGGACGTTCCTTTACTTTTGGTTGAGAGACCAGCACTGAATGAAGCCATGGAAGGGGAAAAGAATGTAAGCCTTTTTTGCCAGAGGTTGAATCCACTTGTTATTTTCATCTTTTTTTTCTAGTCTTCATTTAATTTTTCCTTTCTCCTAGCAGGGTCATCACCACCTACCTGAAACCAGAGGACTCTGCCTATCAGAAGAACAGACTATCACCACGGTAAAACCATAACTTCTTACTTCATGAATTCTAGTTGCTGTCATTTGTTTCGACTTGAATCATTCCCAAAATAAACAGGTCTTCAGGAGGCCTAGGATCGGACCAGGCTACCGTTTTGTAGACATAAGGACGGAACCCTACAGGCTAAGCCGCATATGTGAGGTCACAGCAATCCTCATATTGTTTGGTCTTCCCAGGTACTGTCATCTTTCTCTCACTCTTGCCAGAACCCGAAATGGACCGAAATCCTGAAACATTTATATGTGCAGATTGTTGACAGGTTCTATCCTTGCCCATGAGCTGATGCACGCTTGGCTTCGCCTGCAAGGTGCTGCCATTTTCATTACAACATTTGAAACATTCCATTTTCTTGTTTTAGTCACTCACATCGGGTAAACGGCTGTCATTCTTTTGACAGGCTTTTCAAATCTAAGTCCAGAGGTTGAAGAAGGTATTTGCCAGGTCTTGGCTCATATGTGGCTTGATTCTGAGATATATTCTAGTCCCGGAAATGAGGAAGCATCATCATCATCTTCCTCATCCTCGTCATCTTCATCATCGCCATCATCCTCATCATCAACATCATCAAAGAAAGGAAAGCGGTCTGACTTTGAGAAGAAACTTGGTGAGTTTTTCAGACATCAGATTGAGTCAGACACTTCAGAAGCTTATGGTGAAGGGTTCAGGATAGGCAACAAATCAGTCCAGAAATTCGGGTTGAAGAGGACCCTGGATCATATAAGAATCACAGGAACCTTTCCTTTATAAAGATTTTACTGAACAAATAGTGAAAGAAAGGAAAATAATAAACTGAATTCCCCCATTTGCACATATCTCAGCGCTGCCATTACCATATCTCTATAGGCTATAGGATTGTTAAAGAGTGAAACTTGTAATGAAGAAAGAGAGAAACTGAACTCAACCACATAAAATGCTGTTTGTGTACTGCCTGCTCTTCTGTAAAAAGGCTGTGTAATACTGTAATCTCTCTGTATGGTGAAGCGATGCCATGTATGTACTGAAGCTATTGAGCATAACGTTGTCAGAAACCATTTGCAATCTATTTCCAGTTGTCGTGCTTTCGACATTTTCCGGATGAGCTCTTTGCATCTTTAACATTAGGCCCTGTTTAGTGTTTACTATTAGTATTCAGTTTCGGTATGATGCGGAAATATAGTGAAAAGCAGAAACTGTGAAGGAAAACATGTTTCATCTGGCATTTTGAAAAATGTTCAGAACTTAAAACTGAAATCTGAAATTTGTCTAGCTAATAGTTTTTTCAATTCTATTCTGAGTTGATTCAGTTCCATACATGCCGAGAGAAAAACCCTTTATTTCAGCTACTAGCTTAAGCATCAAGCCTTTATGAATTACTATATGACAGTTTCTTGAAGTCTATGAACCTAGAAAAGTAGGACTGACAGTGGTGCCCAATACTACTCGGACACTCGTTTGAGTCGAGAAATATGCGAGTCATGATGCAGAACCATGCATGACTCATGTCGGGGCAACAGTACTCGTTATGAAACTGGTTGGTTCAGGTCGATGATTCAAAACAAGTTGTTATAATCTTCCGTCGTGATTTTCACAAAGCTCGAATAAATTAAACGTGTTCTGACTTCTGATCTTTCCATGGTTTCCTCCAGCCATGTTAATTACATCATAGCTTGGGCTATCAGCATCTTGCAACGCAGAAGGCAAAGACAAGTAAAGATTTGTGAAACAGGAAGCTGTAGCATTGGCAGTTACGCTGGTCACATCCAATGGCAATCTGATCAGCGTCGAACATTCATATTAAAATCTGTAAGGTTGAAATAAAAAGAAAAAATATATAAAATTACTATCTAAATAGAGTTTTCTATTCTATTTAATAATCCACTCATCTGGGGCAATCGACAAATAGTTAGTCCCTCAATTCTATACCATCATCATACATTAGTCAAGACATGTCAATCAAAGGATTCCAAACAATATTATATAATAATTTGTTAAACCATAAAAGAGAATTGAGGGATCATCGGCCATCCCCAAATAGCAACTAGTCAATCAGTTTAGGCCACTTTTCATTAAGAGAATTGACAGTTTATAACGAATCATAATATCTAAATCTCATAAAAAGTCTAGCTTCGAGAAATACGAGTAATGAATGACATCTCTATACAATGAAGTAGGTGCTTCCATACCCAAGAAGAAACTTGAGGAAAATTACAAGTCTAGAATGAAGGCTTCATGTAAAAAGTTATTAGCGTGTTCATTATGCAATAATATATCTTTAAATTGATAAATAAATAATGCATATTTGTTCTTGAAATTTCCTCAAAAACAGTAGTGAAGGCTACAAGATGGCAATGATTGGTACAGAAAGCAAAAGTGATATTAATTCCAAAATAAAAAAAGGATAAATTTGTGTGACATAATAAGTCAGAAATTAATAATAAGTATGTATGGTTAGAAAAGGAGAAATATATGATAATAAGTTGCATTATTGGGGTGTTTTAAATGGGGAGTGAGAAAGACGATAGCACCCTCGATCACCCTCACCAACTAGGCGGATCTGGATGTGGGTGTGGGTAGAGAATTGAATCATAAGCCATGGATGGGCACTATTATATATTATGGTAAGGACATCCAAATCGAAGGATGGTGGTAGTTTGGATCACTGAAATGGACTTTGTACTGACATTATCTTTTATTATATTCCCGTGCTTTTGCCTTTGGGTACCACTGTTTCTGGAAAATGACAACAGTACGTAGCCGACAATTTCTACGGGTTGTTGCCGTAAAATTTAATTAGTTAAGACGATTTAAGTGTATGTATTTTGTTTTAGCTCCCGACGGAATAGATCGGCAATCAAATATAATCTAAAAATCGATTTAGATTGTGAGATATTGTAGAGCCTTTTCCATGCACAACTAAGTGGACAGCTTCATTAGCAAATTGTTGAACAACAACATGCACATGGAGCCGAAGACAAGTAGTCAGGGAGGCCAAGACCTCAAAATTGATGCACCGGTGAGCGAATCGAAAGAGAATGACCATAGCATTGCCCTTGATGTCCATATGCCAAATACCTTGTAGGAAACACCAAGCACAAACATCACGAACATCCATGAGCTCCAAGACATGGAGGTCAATGAGGTCTTGGTATGTTCGTCTCATCGCCTGCAAGGGCATGGATAGCGAATGATCTGTAATGGGCCATGCTGGTGGGGACAAGCATGTATGGGAGAGCTCGAAGCGGCATAGGGACCGATAGATTCACTCAAGAAGAGAGAATGCATAAGGGTGTCCATTGTGGGGCGTAAGTAGATTCAAACTCAGGACCTCTAGGTTATCAATCACAGAATTTTGCCAACTGAGCTATCCCACATGGACAAGTGTATGTACTATTTAAAAAATAGATTATTTGGATGGGTGATTTAGGAATATTTTAGTTTAGGTGATTAAAACAAAAAATATTCATATTTTAGTTTAGGTGATAGGTAAGATAAATGAAGTTGTGAAAATTCATTTGTGATTTTTAAATGAGACAAGGGCATATTAGAAAACAAGAATCAAATTACTCAAAATCGCTCATGATTGAGAGGGAATTTATTTCGGTTCCCAAATCAATTCGGTCTACAATGCACGAAAAATTTCAATTCTCTTAAAATCTCTTCCTTTTGTAATCCATACATTCTATTTTAAACCAATTCTATAGAGTAGAGATTTGATACATTACTCAAAAACTCCCACTTAATTCTCTCACACAAACAAGACCGAAATAGCTAACAAACTGTAGCCCATCCTTTTGATTTATTGAAACAATGACCAATTGTTTAGGGTGATGCTATATACACTCCGTATTTTATTTCATGCGATCCGTATTTTAACATAAATGGACTAATATGTCCTAAATTAAAAAAATTTACTCACTATTTTACTAAAATTGCCCTCATTGTATTACTTATCGATATGACAAGGGTTTTATGAGAAGCGAATCGACGAAAAGAGAGATTTTTGAAAACACTATTGCGAAATTCATAGATTTTCGAATCTTGTAGCCACCATTAATGATTAATACATTATGAGTTATTTTAACAAAATAGTTAATATTTTATTTTATTAAAGGTATCAAAATCATTTTATAGTCAATGGTATTAACGTTCATTTTTAACTAGACCTAAGCATCGGCCGGTTACATTTTCCTAAACCTGCGAGGGAAAGACGATGCAAAAATTGAGTTGCGAAAGAGAGAAGAAAGAGAACAAGTTATGTTGTAAATAAATGAGAGAAGAGAAAGCATATGTTGTGGTGAACAGTTGGGTTGTGTTTGTCAGAAATTAAAAAAATATGATCATATTGGTTGGGAGTGTGACAAAAAGGCAAAAAGGAAGAAAAGAAAAGAAAAGAAAAGAAAAGAAAGAAGAACCAACGACGTCTTCTCTTCTCTTCTCTCCTCTCCTCTTCTCTTTTCTTTTCCGTGTCATTTTAAAAATTAACTTGTTTCTCCTAACACCAATTAATTTTCCTTCTACCCTTCCCAACATTGTTAGACATGATCATATATAATAATCCCTTTATATAATTGATCCACCAATATTAATTAGTATGTAATTCTGAGACAAAGTTGATGTGTTGCGTACTTACTCGCTTCTGCACGACAATAATTAGCTTAGCCGAATAATGATTAATATCTGAAATCTCTGCATAGTAATCATTTTGGTGGAGTTATTGAAAAATATAAACAAAATTGTAGAGGGAGCATGTTGAGAGGAATCTACCGATATCTACATTTCATAGAACCCTCTTCCATTTGTAAAATTGTGGATACAGTATTTGTCCTCTTGTGATTTTTTTTTAATTATAAATTAAAATCATTATCTTGCTATCATCATCCGCAGTATCAGATATCAGGCCTTTGTTCTGAGAGAGAGAGGGAGAGAGAGAGAACAACAGCAGCAGCAGCACAACAACAACAACAACAACAAAGAAATTAACCCACACACAAAAAAGAGGGCCAGAAAGAGACCAAGCACAGACATGGCGCATCGAAGAGAAATAGCAGCAGCAACCTGTAAAGCAAATATACATATCTATCTAATCTGATAGCAGACAAGTGTGCTTTCTGTTTTAATTGGCAGCACTGAGCTAGCATCAAGGAGGAGGATTTCAGATTTCTCTATCTATCTGTCTATCTCTTCTCTCCCAGAAAACGACCTCTCGCATCCAGCTGCTTCCTCCTCCTCCTCCTCCTCCTCCTCCTCCACTACTACTGCAAACACATACACAAATTCCTCTCATGTATATTTGGCCTGGCCTTTCTCCTCTCTTTTTCTCTCAAACGCTATAAATCTTGTTTCCTTTTCTTCCAATTTTATTTGCCTCCTGTAGAAGAAAAGAGACGATGATTAGAAGAAACAAAGCCAATATATGGGAATAGCCATCAACAGCCTTTCATTTCCTCATCCTCACAATTCAGCTGTCGATTCTCGCCTTTGTTATTCTATGTCCCAGGATTACCATCACCATCACCAAGATGGAGGCGCAGGTGGAGGAAACGGTGGTGGTGGTGGAGGAGGAGGAGGAGGAGGCATCTTCTCTTTCTCCTCCAATAATGGCTTTGACGACGAACGAACTCCTCAAGTAGATCAGCATCAGCATATGGCGCAGCAGGTTAGAAGAGATAAGCTTAGAATTCAAGCAGAGTATCCTACTCATCCTCCTCCTCAATCCTCCCTTGTCGGGATTGATGAGGCACAAGACCAAAATTCCGCCGCTCTTCATCATCATCAAGTCAACGAGACAAGCGGTATGTTATCTGAGATGTTCAATTTCGCTGCCGGAGGACCGGTCCCCACGGCCGTTGAATTGTTAGACCACCACCAGTCCAGCTTGCCGCGGCAGCAAATGGACGGCGGCGAATGGTACGGAGGTAGACAAGGTATGGTAATTGACGGATTAGGAGAAGGAGATCGTTCAAAGTCTCAACATCATCAACATCATAATCACAACAACCGTGAAAGCAGCACAGACTATAACGAGGCACGGCAGCAGCAGCAGCACCATCAGACGATATCGGGGTCAATTAATGCGGAGGAAGCAGCTGCGGCCATGCAGCTCTTCCTCCCGCGATCCCCTTCTCCGTCTCCTCATTCTTCTTCAACACTCCACATGCTCCTCCCGGATCCACACCAGCAACAATTCTCATGGATACCGGGCGGCGGCGCAACAACCGCACCTTCTGAAATTGGCCGGGTGGTTGAAGGACAAGGACTCTCCCTCTCCCTCTCTTCTTCCTTACAACACCTCGAAGCAGCCAAGGCCGAGGAATTGCGTATTGGAGACGCCGGAGTCTTTTATTACAATCAACCACCCCAGGCCGTAGCATCGTCGTCCTCCCCAGCCGCCCAATATTACAGGCAACAACAGGCATTGCAGCAGCAGCAGAACAATCAGGTCCATGTCGGGTTCGGGTCCGGGTTAGGGGTGGTGAATGTACTCCGTCACTCCAAGTACGTTAAGGCGGCGCAGGAATTGCTAGAAGAATTCTGCAGTGTCGGCAGGGGCCAATTCAAGAAGAATAAGTCATTGGCCAGGCTTAATTCCAACAATAGCAACAACGGAGGCGGCGGTTCATCTACTACTCCGACCAAGGATCAGTTGCCGCCACCGCCTTTGTCATCGTCGGACAGGATGGAGCATCAAAGAAGGAAGGTCAAACTAGTATCCATGCTTGATGAGGCATGTCCCCTACTCCTTCTCCTTTTTTAATAATTTATTATTACTATTTTAAATTGATTTCGTTTTAGAGAATATTTAATTTGCTAGAATTGTTTCCTGCCCCGCCATTGAATTTGATTTCTTCCTGTCAGGTCTCCGAAATTTAGAGTCAGCTAACCATACATCTTTATTTATTTTATTTTTATTTTAGAATTTTAGTCACCATTTGGCTGGTGAACATTTTTCTTCTCGGAGTTGCTCCAATCATTTGAAACAAACACAAAATCCGCAGGAGGGTTTTATTTTAAGCCAAATCTATTTTTTTTTTCTAAAAAAAAAACAATAAAAGCCGGCAGGTGCAGTAAGGTATACTAATAAAGGATCTCGCTAGCTAGTTGCTTCGAGTAGCAGTAGAGTGGTAGGATTAGCCGTCACCGTCACAATGGTTTTTATAAACAACTAATTATGTTGCTTCTTCAATTTTAATAATCAGAATTACTAGGTTTGACACTGTTGGATTGCTGAAGGTAGATTTTTAGTTTTATTCAACTTGTTTCAAATATATAAGGGGTTTGGTGAAGAAATAATAAATAAAAGTAGACAATTACGTATGGAAAAGTAATTATGAAGAAGTTTCTGCTACCATATATCAACCAATATTGGTAATAATAGTTTTGCATATGGGCGGAAAAGGGGTAGCGGGTGTATCGAGATACTCATATATTCGTCCTATTTTTTTAGGGTTATGAGTATTCGTAATATTGGAAGAAGCAAACACAAACCTGTAAAAATGCTTAAATCTATTTGGAATCAACATTCATATACAAACAGCTGTTCTTTTCATGAAGGTGGTCATATATATGTACGTACGTGTGGGAGGGGAACAGTTGTTGCATTGTCATTAAATTAAACACCATTAATAATTTGTATGCAAGTCCTTGTCCAATGTCATATCATAGAAGTCTGTGCATGTTATTTGTCTGGGGGGATAGCCCCGGTACGTCCCCTCAAGTACAGTGGAATTCAATTTAATCCTCGTGCGACAATATAACATAATCATGATGATTAATAACGAGATTTGGATGTCATTGAGTTAGTTACATACAGAGAAGTACACAATTTTAATATGATTAGTTGTGAGTGAATTTATCAGGTGGACAGAAGGTACAACCACTACTGCGAACAGATGCAGATGGTGGTGAACTCGTTCGATCTAGTGATGGGGTACGGGGCAGCAGTCCCGTACACAGCCTTGGCGCAGAAGGCGATGTCGAGGCACTTCAGGTGCCTCAAGGACGCCATAGCGGCACAGCTGAAGCAGAGCTGCGAGATGTTGGGTGAGAAAGACTCGGCAGGCGCGGGTGGTAGCGCGGGGATAACGAGAGGCGAGACGCCGAGGCTCAAGGCATTAGAGCAAAGTCTGAGACAGCAACGAGCGTTCCACCAGATGGGAATGATGGAGCAGGAAGCCTGGCGACCTCAGCGCGGATTGCCTGAGCGTTCCGTCAACATCCTTCGTGCCTGGCTTTTCGAGCATTTCCTTCACCCGTACGTCTCCTAACTATTATTTCTCCTTGGCCTTTTCCTCTCTATACATTAATTGTTTACTTTGGTTATTCACCTTTCACAAAGCACAAAACGGTTACCACTAACATTTATACAAGTCATTATTAGTTAGTTGGTATTCACTATTCACCATCAACTTGACGACTACTTGCTACTTGCTTTATTAGTTACCAAGTTACGTCGCACACCTTCCGTACCCCGTACAAGCACCCTTGGGATACTTAATATAGAGAGTTTTGTTTTCAGTCTTATTATAACTACATGCTAACTGATAGTAAAATCTTAGTAGAGCCCCGCCCACAATAACTAGTTATAAAAAGTTAAAAGAGTTCATAACACATAATTAAAACTATATATATCGGCGTTGGTGATGTCATGTTGAGTGTCGAGGAGGGGTTAAAGCTTCTTTTTCCAGAAACCTATGAATGCGGTTGGGTCGACATTTGTTTTATCTGGGTCTGGAAATAACAATTTGTTGGCTTGTCACAAGATCCTAAAGTTCATAGCTAGCTTTTGAATCATCAGTGAGAATATAATATGTAGGCAGGTAGTAGTGACATCAACGATTTACATTTTAAAATATTACGGTGTCAAATTATTTTCATTCCACTTAAAATCGATGGTTAGTGGAATCAGGTAAAATCTCGATTTAAATCTTCGAATATTGTAAAATTAATGATTTTTTTTTTGTGTATTTTACGATTATACTTTCCAAGTAAAAATTGTCCATTTGTCATTTTGTCTAACTCGGTTTGGCTTAGAATTAAAAAAATCTAGGTGTTATGAATAATTTATTTATTTTATTGATAAATTTTGATTATCTTAGTAACAAGTGAAAACTAAAATAATATCAATCTTTTTAAAATTTTCTATTATATAAAGTCATGAAATTGTGCGATTTTAGTCTGTTACAACTACAATTTCACGTCACTTTTCGATCACAGATTGTGAATCAACAACTTTACTACTATTAGTATATACAAATTAGCCCATACAACAAAAAGTAATTCAAAGTATTTGGGTGGGAAGAGCTAGGTAGGGATAGGTCATTTGTCTCACCCTCAACTCATCATCGGCCATGCATTATTGCTTTCATATACCGGCACAACCTATATATATATAAACATCCACAACTTTGTATATATTATTTAATTAAACAGTTGAAAAAGTGTACATTAGTAATGCATTGCATGCCCCCCCTCCTTTGCCTGGCAAACTGCATGCTAGCTGCTGCTGCTGCTGCCTACTGCTGGGTACTGGCCTCTCTTTCTTTCCTTTTAGTTCTTAGATTCTAACGCCCATCCCATGCACCACTGACCCACTACTACTACTGTACAATATTACTTGAAAAGAGGAAGAAAAAACAAACAAACAAACAAACAAATTCCTTCCCTTTTTCTCTAATTTGAAAGAGGAAAGAAAGATTGACGAAAAGCAAAGCAAAGTAAAATGTGTGAGTATTCTCTTTATACATACGGGGGCTGGTTTCAGACTTTACCCTACCCTTTAGCAGCTCCTGCAAATTAAAAGGTTTTCTGTATGCTTTTCTCGATCCTCCCGTATTTTAATTATACATTCATTCAATGGCTTTGATTCAAGGAAATGTCACTCAAAACAAACTTATCACTATAATTTACCAAAAGTTATGATGTCATGAAAAGGATTGACTTATAATCAAGAATTGAAGTTGTTTATAATAATAATTGAACTTGGTGGGGGTGTGTGTTTCTCTTCTCAGATATCCAAGCGATGCGGATAAGCATCTGTTGGCTCGACAGACTGGTTTATCAAGGAATCAGGTCAGTTTTATATATACATGTCCCTACCTCTCTGTCCCTTGCTTTGTTATTTTACTACGTACAAACAATGTTTACTGAGCTTTTTATCTGTTTCACCTGACTCTTGGATTTCGTACTGACACAGCCAATACCATTGCACCTTTTTTTTTAATTATTTTACGGAAATGGGTTTACAACTACACATAAATATATGCACATCTGGTTTAGCTGGAGGAATGCAAGTATTCAGATGAAACTTTCATCTTCCTCTGCTTTGTTTTACTTCGTCTTCTCTTCTTTCTTCCTGCTAACGAAATCTTTTCCATCTTTTCATTAAATTTCTTCAGATGCTTTTTTTTTATTGCTATTTTTTATTTTTATGCTGGTGGGGGCGATAGAGACATAAATACTGATGATCATACAGTGAGAAGAAATCAGGTTTTCATTGCTGACAATGATACCCTAAATGCCAAAAAATATTGTAATATCGAGAAAATATAACCCTAGTGATAGAGAGCAGAGACAAAGCTGGACATGAGAGTTTGCAGCTTTAACATCATCTCTCTCTCTCTCTCTCTCTCTCTTTCTACCACTGGAAAGACCACAGACTACTAGCTTAGCTCCAACCACTCGTAGCCTCAACAAGACATTAATTAAACAAGACAGTGTACAACAACTTTATATATGTGTACTTACTTATAAGAACAAGTCGCTGTTTTAACCTTAAATTTATTACCCTAGCCAGGCTAGCTTTTCTTACTTGAAATCTTACGTGAGTGAACATGCACTCTGAAAGAAAATAATAGAGATGAGATGATCAGCTGTACATGCAACAACAACATTAAATATCAAGGGGGGGGGGGGGGGGGAGTGATTTTTGAGACTTATGAAAGAAACAAACACAAATTTCTATGCAAAGATTTTGTCTGTTGTGTGATATACAATAAATAAGGTGATTGATCGATGTCAGCCCCTTCCAACCTCTACCTCATAAATGATATGGGTTTGGTTTGTACTCAATTATTGTTATCTATTGACCAGCACTGCATTTTTTTAAAAAAAATGTGTCGTGTTTCATGAATGACAACAGTAGGTTTTTAATCAACTTCCCTATCACACTCATTAATCATCATCCTTTACTATTCTTGTCTTTAAATATTAATGATACAAACGTCGACATGTCATACATTAAGTTAAGTTTGTCTTCTTCTCACAAATAACTAATCCCCTCAATCAAATATGGTTATGTTCATCTGTCTAGCTAGGTCACAGGAAATTACATATATAGTTATCCAAACTGATTAGCATGATGTTTTTTTTTTATAAGCACTAATTAGCATGATGTTAAATTAATGTACGTGTTTGTCTGTGTGTGTGTGTGTGTCGGGGGGGCTTTAGGTGTCGAATTGGTTCATCAACGCAAGGGTTAGATTGTGGAAACCAATGATCGAGGACATGTACCAGCAAGAGGCCAAGGAAGCCGACGACGAGACCAGTCAAGACAATAGAGAACATGATCAACAAGCTGACGTTCAAACCAGCTCACAGACGCAACCGCCGCCAACAACCACCGTCGCCATGTTGTCTTCTGCGGTCGGCACAGCAGCAAGTATAAGATCCGGCATCGGCGACGAAAACGACCCTTCGTCGTCATCTCTCATGGTAATTAATAGACAGTGCTTCTCGGAAAACCAAGCCTCAACTACTACTCCTACTCCTACTACAACAACAACAAACATTAATATTACCGGGGCCACCATGATGGATATGCCTTTCCACGACTTCGCCGATGATCCCACGTGTCACCGCCGTGCTGGCATTTCAGCAGATTACGCTGGGACGTCGGTGGGAGGTCATCATCATGTGTCAGCTCATGATCACACTCTTATTGGGCCTAATACTATTATTACTACTGCACCGCCTATGCAAATTAGGTACGGGACCACCGCGGCCGCTGCCGGAGACGTCTCTCTCACTTTAGGGCTCCGACATGCCGGAAACATGCCAGAGAAGGCCTCCTCCACCTTCTCCATTCGAGACTTTGGAGACTGCTAGCTAGAGATCATCATGTTACTTGATTTCTTTTTGGGGGGTCCGGGAAACAGAGAGCATATAAAGGAGGAAATTCAAAATATGAGCTTCCATATATAATTAGTTATTTCATAATTTTCACATTAAAATATATCAAAAGATACCATAATGTTACAAAAATTAAAGAACTAGGATCGTGTATTTATTACGTAATCATCCTTAGTTTAGCTGGCATCTGTTGTAATATGAGGCATAATATAATTGTATAATTATTTGTACAGCGGAATATTGCCTTTTTTTTTTTTTAGTCCGAGTCAAAAGTAAGGTAAAAATCTTTCTTAACGAAGGCAAGAATTAATCTAAGCCTTTGGATCACTTATTTAAGGTTCTAGATTAAAGGGATAGATAATTTAATTTATAAATTAAAGTAACTTCCGTGACCGGATTCAAAATTTCTCGCATATGAAATCAAAACCTTACTCAAAATAAAAATGAGTGCATGAAATATTTTAGTATGTATATGAGTATAGTTAGGGCTCGCTTTTCGGTTTCTGTTAAAATCAGCTAACTGACTGCGTTGGTTAAAAATTAATTTAGGCCGGTCCGTAAAACGGTCAATATATTTGGTGAAATTGGTTAAACCAGTTAAACTGCCGGTTAATTGTTTTTACCCAAAGACTATTTTGGCATTAATTCATCGGTCAAATTAGTTAGTCCGTTAAATTACGATTATTTAACAGCGGACCATAGAGGTTTAGTGTTCCATATCGATCGTGTGACCAATTCATGGTTCAATTTATTGAACTGACCGGTCCGATACGATTTTCACAACACTGAGACTGGGGGAGAAGAAGGTTTCTTGAAATGTAATAAAAATGAATGGTATACCAAGCAACAAGTACTCCTCACCAACTTTATTGCTTCCATTTGTAGGAAATGACATGCAGGCATTACCAACTCACTAAACAAATCTTGCAGGTTATTTGTCAAAATAAAAAACTCACTGAACAAATTAAAACTCAATTCAAATCATTAATTTTCTTACACAGGATTATACTTTAAATAATATAATATCAGTTTGCAGTTTGTGCTGGGTCAATGCAGCTTTACGCAGTACCATGTCCCAAGAGAAAGGGAAACAAAAAGAAAAAATACAGTGGGAAAATTAAATATATAGTAAAAATGTATACTGATTTTAAATTCAACATTTAATATTTTGGAGGTATTGAAATTTTTTAAATTAAAATTTTTATATTAAATTCTAAACACCATACCTAACCCTTAAATATTACATCTTAAGCTCAAATTTCAAATCTTAAATCAGAATTTTAACTTTTGACAATAAATCAAAATTAATAGATTATAAATCTTGAATAATAAATTCTAACCCCTAATACTATATTCGGAACCTTAAATACAAAGCTATAACTTCAAAAATCATAATTTTAAACACAAAATATGACAAAAAATAATATAAAAAGTATCAATACCCTCAAGATACCGAAACGTTGTTCCTCGATTATATATATATGTATACGTGTTTGATCAAGTACCCTTCACTCACTCACTCACTCTTTGATTGGATGTCCAGATATACACACACATGCATGCAGTTCATTTTCAGCTGAAAAAGAAAACTGCAATAAGTATATGGCAATGTCATGAAGGCTGGGGGTTTCTTTTGTGTATCTGGAGAGAAATGAGAAGCATGTTTTATACTTGGGGATTTGAAACAGGTAGTAGGCCTCTGCAGTTATGCAATCAATATCCAACCAGTGACCTACCAATTACCAACTCTCTGCGTTACTATCCCGGTTTCAAGTAATTTCTAATCTATACCTATACATGCTTTTACCGACTTGGATGCGGAGCTGATTGAACGTACCGGATCATGTGTTTTATTATTGTTTGTATGTGTTGAAATGTTGGTTCCCACAGACTTGTGTTTGGTATAAGTTAACAAAATGCAATTCATGTAACGACGACTCAACATGCAGAAAATAAGCCAATTTGAAAAATTTCAACACTATCATAACACCAAGTAAAATTGATTTTTAACTTTATTTGGCCATATTTTACAAGGCTTATCACAGTGAAACTTGATTTTTTAGTCATTTCCAACATGCATGTCAATTATTAATCGATTTGAAATTTTTGATATTTTCTTGTGAAAATGGTCAAATTTCTATAGTATAACACACGAAAATAGACCAATTTTGACATGAAAATTTTCAGATTTTTAAATTGGCTAATATTTGACATGCATGTTTCAGAATGGCTAAAAATGGCGGTTTCACCATGTTAAACCCTTCAAATAATAGTCAAATGAAATTAAAAAATATTTTTTATGGGTTTTGATTGTTGTTAGTAAGGATGTATGTGCTTTCGACTACAAATACTTTAGTTTGGATTTCTAGCGGTTTCTCACCACATGTATCCAGAAAGTAACCTAATTTGAAAATATTTAATACTAACACTACATCATTGCCCGTCTTCTGGACGGATGATGTGTTCGATTATTAACACATTTTGTTCCCGTTTTAATTGACATTTTGACGTTTGGATGTCTTAATGTGTTCGACTTCATGACGTTTGGTGCATATTTGGTTCCCCTTGGCCCCTTGGGCCGTGTTACGTTGCTTTGCATGTTTTTGGTACATTTTAGGTGTCATATGATGTCTCGGGATGAACCAAGACATGATAGGAAGGCCGGAACAACTCAATACGTTCGACTTGGAAAGAAAACATTATAGTTTAGAATCTTGAGCATAACTCATCGCTCGAAAGTCTGATTGATGTAAGGTTAGCGGCGGTGGAAAGCTAATTCAATTGTCTACAACTTTTATGTTGACGCAGTGATCAAAATTCCGTATATTTAAAGAACACGGCCGTGATTCTCTTGATGCCCACGACCGAGAAGAGCAAAAGAAAGGACATTGCCATATCCTTTAAGAACACGCCATGTCTGAGTTTAATCCTTTTCCAACTTGGCCCATAAATTTATATATATCTTTGAGTCTCCCTTTACCACATATACATTATTCGAGACAGATTTTAGAGTGTTTGAAACAAGTTATTATAATAACATTACTTGTATGCCCATGCATGATGCATGCTATGGTAGAATGTCAAGATGTAGTCATTTTCGATCGATTTGCTAAGGAAAGATCCGCAGTGATCTATTATGTGCATGGCTTCCGAAACAGTAGTTCTTTTCTTTATGGTTTTTTGAAAATACACATCTGGAAGAAGATGAAGAACTAAGAAGAGCACCATGGAATTAAAGAGATTTCAGGAGAAGGGTTTCTTTTTCTTGGTTGTTTTCCTGTGTAGTTTGGTTTCATTGTTTTCCTCGTAACGGAATTATACATATTTGATAATTAAAAAGGAAGGGTTTTAGTTGATATATATGATTGCTTCTGTCCTGTGGGTTGCCCCCACAGGTATATAGCAGCTAGCTAGGTAGGGAAGCAATATACATTAATATTATTGGTGGGTTACGTTACATATGGGAATGGGACACAAGTGTCAGCAACGACGACAGCGGCTGTGATAAAGCATCAACATGACAACAACTTGGATGGGGAAGGGAGGGGACCTCATTCATTGAAAGTTACATATATATATATGAATATTATCATCAGTTCCAATCCATATAGCCTCCATCTACTGGATTATTGTCCACCATACCATGCATATTGCTTCATGTATTCTCTGGACCACTCCTTTTGCCAACCGGAGTGTTCTTTCATAGATTCCGCACTAAACTCCTGTCTCGCATAATACCGTCGTTCGGTAAATTCTAGTATTGTTGTCGATCGTCGGTTTAAGTGAGATTATAGGGTTGCCAAAGTAATCGTACATTCTAGACTTCAAACCTAAAATTTTTGAAAATAAAGTCAGGTGTTATAATCACTCGACTACAACCTGTTTCATTTCATCTAATATGATTACTCGTTTTTTGTATCTCTATTATACTATGTAATATTTTATTGTTGTTATTCTAATTTTTTGTAACCTTTCTATGTACAATCCTTTTCAATGTAGAGGCTGTCTATATAATTTTTTATATGAAATCTAAAAAATTCGAAATGTTGGAAAACTAACTGAACTCAACTCACTTTTCCGGCCAGTACACCTCCGATCAGCTCATCCGTTTGGTAGTCCCAGCTGAATTTCAAACAACACCTCGAATGGCTTCTTGCTTTAGGGGCTCTGGCTTGGTTCCCCTGAGCGCTGGTTTTGTTTGGAGAGCGGTTTGTTCTGTCGGCGTTTCCTGGTGCTGATGTTTTTGGGGAAGGGGACTTAAGAGGATGTATTTGAAGATGGATTAGCATATTCAGAAGTGTGCATCATGTCTCGAGACGAAGCTCGAGAGACTATTTTACCAACGATAAAAACACTTGCTTACTTCAACACACTGCAAACCCAACAACACACCATTCCCAAACCTTTCAAATTTACACCAGAAAACTCAAGTGATAATCCAACCAGAACACTTGAGTTGTAGTTTCCAAGTAAAGCAGCAAATACAATACTACAACACACTAGAGCCGAGCGAGATCATCATCCATCAACCACCATTAGCCACAAATATATACATTCTGTTCAACTGCAAAAACAACTGTCTCCCACCCTTCCTTAATTGGTGTGCGGAAAAACAGCAGTATACGAAGTTGCATCATAAATAAAGAGAGCTGGAAGATTCATTCTTCTGATGTCATTACAGAAGTTTCTACTGGCTCGGAGTGTCGAATGTTATTGCCTTGACTTTGAAGGTAAGGTCTAATGAAGGCTCGCCTCCACCAGACCTCAAAAGCCTTTTGCAGATTGGGGCAGCTATCACCAGCCTTCAAGAAACTTCCCAACCAAGAAAGCAAAATGCTCTGTTGCTTCTCCAATGGAAGTGTGAGGATTGTCCTTCCAATTCCTTCTTCCACAACTTTTCTGTCGAATGATCTGTAACCATGTGTTAACCAACTGTAGTCATTCATCAATGGCTGCAGCCAGGTCTCTACCAACAATTGACGATTGTCCTTAGATGGTAGCAGTTCCCCTCTACCTATCCCAATAAACAGTCTCGCAGTTATACAACTAACATGGTACCGAGTTATTACTGGAAGAATCGTATGTAATGCTGCTAACTCATACTGCACTGTCCACATTGCAGCAAACTCATCTGCTACTTGTCTGTCGGCTAAGATGTCAAGCAACCACAAGAGATTATCAGCTTCGAGGGCTATTTGTTTCAACACTGGTTCCTTGTTGTCCATTGGCTTGGAAACAAACTCGACTTCGGCAGCTTGCTGGAAAAAAGATAGCAGCGAGTTCAAGCAACTTGTGCATGAGTTGTAAAGACTTTGATTGCAGACATCAACAGGGCTTGGAAGATTGTTGCTCTCTCGAAGAAGCTTCAGGACAATAGATTTCATTTCACGACGCCCTACTTCCTCTCTGCTTTTGAGAACTAGTTCTAATATGTCAGGCAGTGTGTCCTTAGGTGGAGCAGAATCATTAGACGAAATCCGTTTCAGAATTGGTGATACTCCGATGCCCTCATTCTGAAGTTGAAGGACAGTAGAGACAACCTTCTCCTCTTCTTCTTCACCAATCCATGGAACTGCTTCTAGATATTCCAAGCATGACTGTATGCATGAACTGAAGCCCAGAAGTTCAGCAACCTGCATAATTCGTCACTCATTTACTTACTGACACAGGACAATACAAAAAATTTGAATCTCATTGGCGACCTTCACATGACATTAACGTCATATCATTTCATTAATAGAGAATCAGTGAAAAAGCTTAAAAAGATTTTGAAATCCTCGCATGCTGCAATCCAAAACCAAAAAGAAGGGCAAAGTGATTCATTCCAATATAGCATATAACTCGCAACAATTAGAACAATCTGACAGAAACATTCAATCTGTAGGCTAGCTGAAATCAACACAGCAGACATCAAGGGATGGAAAGAAAGCAAAAAACCCGCGGATATGCAAGGGATAATTTGAAATATGATCCATCAAATCCTATAAAAACATACTCAGATTAACCAAAAGCAGTAGGGGAATGAAAACCACATGAAAGACAAGTTTACCTTGAGAATTCGAAGCACGCGAGTCAGACTCTGCTTGATCAACCGTTGCTTCATCTCTTTGCAATACATTAGTCCCACAGTTTCAACATGTATCTCAATGTCCTCACAATCACCAATCTCCAAACATGGCAAGTTAGACGCCAACTCAGACAGCTTATCAGCAAAGAATTTGCTACTTTCGATCAAGACATTCCTGTGAACACTCAGCTTCACAGAAAATCCCTGCTTTCCAAGTAAGATCACCTTCAAGTCACTAGTTCCGGGCTCCCCAAACTCAATAGCAACCTTCTTAGGAGCATTCTCAACTTTAGGCCGTGGTCCTCTATCGGTACCAACTGTAGGTACATCAGTGCCACAATTTCTGTGATCCTCACTAGCAATTGAAGCTCTTAAGGAGGTTGTTGGTGGTGGTGGCCTTCTCTCATTATGTGAAGTTTGCTTCTTTGGGATGGTATGTTTTGGAATTGCTGAAGAGGGCTTGGTTTTGTTTGATGGGTTTTGTATCTTTGTGGCTTTCTGGAATCCTACAGGAGAAGGACAGCACCAGAAGCCTTCTGGGGTTACAGCAATTGGGACATTTCTGATTTTGGTGTGCCCTTGTTCGACCTTTGGAAGTTTGATTTCAGCCATGTCTTTAAAAGCAGCTCTACAACAGCATTTCAAATCAAGTAAAAAGCCAAAGTACTGAAATTTTGAAGCTGGATTCTACGCAAACATCCACCACCTATTCAAACCTTGAGAGACCTAACTACTTTACTCATTACAGTAGCCATGAAAAGGAAATAGAAAGTAGAAACAATAGAAATCTTATCTTCCTGGAGGAGAATCTCAATTCAGGGGAACACCAGTAACCAGCTTAACCAGGAGCAGCCATTTGGAGAGTTGATAGAAAACCCATCACCCAGCTGCTGCTTGCTTATGAAGCCTCTCTGTAGGAAATAGAAATGGATAGATAATGATTGAAATATAGCACTGGTGTCGAGCATCAAGGGAACCGGTGAACAAAGAGTTGCAGGTAAGGAATAATAATGAGTAGAGTAGCGTGTCCTTTTTGCCAGGGAACTTAACTGTGTTCGTAAAACAAAAATGAAAATGGGAAAGCAAAGAGAAAGACAGTGGTAGTGGTGGATGGTAGGGGTCAACAAGGGGCTGTCTTTTTATGTAAAAGTAGCATGCTTTTGATGATGAAGATGGTGATGATAATTGTCAGAGCTGGATGTAGGCCTCAGATGCCTTGTTTCTCTTTTACTTTTTTTTGCAGCTACAGTTTATGAGCTTTGCTTTGCTTTGTTTAATTTATTTTTCTGTAGTTTCTTTATTTTCTCCGTTGCTTTTATGGACCCCCTTCTTCGTTTTTGGATTTTTTAGGCTGGAAGTTGGAGTGGACGACTATCACTTTCATGATGACCCTTATAAAAAATATCTTATTTTTATTTCCTTTACTATTATGTAACGGCTTAAATTTATTGTTATACATAATAATATTTATTTTTATATAATAAACATCTAGCTTAATCCTAAGAAAACATAAATTTCTTTTCTGCTACTGTGGATGTCTCTACTCGTGTTAGTAGTTTTGAGGCCACCGATTTTAAAGAAGACTGCTTACCAGTTAAATATTTAGGTGTTCCTTCAATTTTTGGCAAGTTATTTGTGAGGGATTGTGATGTTCTCACTGCTAAAATCATGGCTAGAATTAATGGTTGGTGGGTAAAGACTCTCAGCTATGTTGATCGGTTTCAATTGGTCTCTTTTGTTCTTAGTGCTATGAGCCAATATTGTATAGTGATTTTTTTTTGAAATATTGGAGAAGGTGGCCGTAAGAGGGCAAAAGCTGTTTAGAAATTCATTGCCCGTCCTAAAGCTGAAGGGAGGTTAGGTGTGCGAGATTTTGAGTTATGGAACTATGTGTATTGTCAAATATATTTGGAGTATTATTTTGCAGTCGGAGTCGCTTTGAATTGCTTGGGTACGTACTTATAAATTTAAGTCGGGGACGATTTCAACTTGTAAACGTGCTTCACAATTTCCGTCAACTTCCGTCCACGTTGCTAACACGAACCAATCACGCATGTACGCCACTTCATCATTAATCCTAATCATCACTCAATAAATTAAATATTAAAAAAATAAAAAGGAAAAAAAGTTCTCTCCCCTCCACCCTCTCTCTTCCTTTCTTCCTTTTTTCCTCCTCTCCATTTCATCTGTTTCTAAAAAATATCAGAGGAGGTAGCCTCCCCTCCTACCCGTCAAGTAACCTTCGCACAGAAAAGCCTTAGCGAATCTGTCCTCCACCGTCCGATCCGCATCGTGAACAAACACTTCCGTATTCCGTGCATTGTGATGTTATTGCAACCTTCGATCTCGAATTCCGATAGCCTGTAGCATCCTCTAGCAATCTCTATCAGTACCATGTCAGTCAAATCAGATGAGTTCTTGATCGACAAGGGCTCCAGACGTGAACACAAAGCTAATCCATCCAACCGAGACTCAACAGCCAAACAGACTCCATGGAAGTAACCCAATTTGAGAACTTTCAACTTGAGGCATTTTGAATTTAGAGCTTCTAACGCCGTGGAGCTGTTTCTTATGTTCTTAAGGACGTCAAGAACGAGCTCCTCTAGAAGCGGAAGTCTGGAGAAGAAATCAATCAGACCCACTACAGTTCCTCCCGCTTCCTCCGCGTGTTGCCGTCTTCAGAGCGAATCGCTCTCGTAGTAAGCAACGAGGACGTATCGAGGCGATGCAGAACGGATAGCTTCGGGCAGTTGGAGGCGATTGCTTGTAGAGTTTCGTCTCCGATGAATCCAATGTAACTATGATCGAACATACAGGCGACGAGAAACTCCGTCAGATTGCCGCAGGCGGCAGTGATTGCGAGGATCTCCTCCGCCTTAAATCAGTCGCTGACCGAGACCAAGACCAAGACCGTGAGGAGATTCAACCGAGTACGGGATTTGGACAGCCAGGGTTTGGGGTGATCGGGAGTATACAGTGAGAGAAGTGACGGCGGGGAAGTTTCCGGCGCTGAGAGAAGCCAGGAGGTGAGGGTCGGAAGTGGGATTTTTTTTTCTAATAATTAATCATGACGTGGCGTGCAAGCGTGGTCGGTCCACGCTAGCAACACAGACGGAAGTCAACGGAAATCGTGGACTGGGTCAGTGGTAAATTACCACTCAGACCAAAAAGACGAAAAAATACGACCTTAGGGTGTTTGCGAAAAAATGTTAAACCTACGGGACTATTAATGTCTATTGCCCCGTTCACAACAAGGGATAATTTATGAGGCATGGATCCATTCATTCATTTCAAGAAAGCATATGCAAGAACTCAGAGAGAGAGAGAGAGACAGAGAGATTGTACAATGGAGAGCTCAGAGGGTTGTAGCCAACAAAATTGATGTCTGGAGGAGCTTGGTCGACATGTTTTGACTTGGCAAACCAACTGCATTTTGGTTTGGAATACCACCAACTGCCGAGAGCTCTAACCAAGCAGGCTGCCTGTATTAGGCCTTTAGAAGATGGCAGCCTGTGTTATTGTCGATAAATTGTTCAGTACAGGCGGCCACGACATCTGGAGGTACCACAATGGCATGGATGTCCTTGTCCAGGCACACTATTGTACCGGTAGTTGTGCGTCAGTTCTTCACCATAAGCTATCTGCTCCACATGGAAACAGCACTCGGAAGTGAGAGAATCGTACTAATAACCCCAGCCAGAAAATCATATACTAAGGAAATGTCATGGTGAAGAATCGTTGGAGTTGCTACAGCTACTTACATCTCGACTTGCATAGAGGCCAATATGAGAGCGCTGAGAATCCATGCTATTGATAATAACTTGATGGGTTTCAAGATTTGGCAAGCAGCTGGCAAGGAGACCATATAAATGAGAATGACAGGGACTCATAATCGAACCGGGAAAAAAAGAGAGCTGAGTTTCAGTGATCTCTTGATTTTTATTGCTGAAGTTTGTATGCAGCAGAAATACAAAGGCAGAGTATGCGTTGTAACAATGCATAGCATTAAGCAGTGAGAGCTAAGTTGCTAAAGATCACCCTAACGTATATGAACGTGGCCTGTCAGATACACAAATACTGGATATTGTCAGATATATTATTTTACTAACCTGTGATTTATGAACCGCGACACATTTCCATAAGTTGTGGCATCAATGACGTAGTCGGCTTCCCCTTGTATCATTCTGCTCATGTCATTCGTATGATCATCAATACTATACATATAACTGCAACCACCTTCGCCATAGCTGCAATTACCAACCAAACGTGGTTAAGAGGTTGCATAATATACAGCAAACTAAACATAACTGAAACCCTTATTATTTTAAGTCTTAAACCTTATTCGCCTCTTATTCGCCTCATCTTCGCCTAACACTTCTCCAATGTATTCACATATAAATGTGCCACGTAGGATATGTTCACCTGCCCTGACTGCCCAGCCCTGATTTGCAGACGGCAAAGGAGTCGGGACGAGAATATAAAAACAGTGGAGAAATTTACTTCTTGAAAAACACTGGAGAAATAATTATAATACCTTATTTTCTGTTTTGAAAACTTCCAACCTCACACGTACTCCATTCTGCAGTACTCTATTTGGGCATGTATTATTGCAACTACACATATTGTTACACTCATAAACAAGGTATCCCTCCTGCAAAAAGAGACATCATGAGAACTGTGGTGGGAAAATGTGGATTTACATCTACTGATGCAATCATGTATCTGTGACAGTTATTGTTAAATTGTGATCCTAATCTACACAACAAATCTTCGGGATTTTGAAATGTTAAACAGTAGAAGGCTGGAAACTGCAATGCAAGTACTAGCAGAAAACCAAAAAGGAAGCCAAACATTATCATCTGATACACATCCTGCATGCAACTAGATATATCCTATAAAAGAAGTACAGATACCTCCAGGATTATCCTTCCTTTATCGTCATATGGAAATCTTCCATGCATTGGCGCTCCATATATGTCTTTTGCATCTTCATAATCATCATCAAAGAGGTCAACATGATCACATGTTTCAGAACAGCACACTGAATTTGGACAGGAGCATCCAACCTGCAAACTCTGCACATTCAAAGGGATAAAGGTTTACATGCAGCATGAGGTGTAGATGACGAAAAAGATTTACTTGAAGACGTGTCAAATATTTATGTGTCAACTATTACCAATTAAATTGAAATCACAAAATGGATTAGGCACAGGAATGAAGAGTACCCCATTACATCAACAAAGAGTACAGATTCTGCTCTGATACAAATACGGTAAACCCTTTGAGATAGCTTTTTGAGAAAGTAAACGTAAGAAATACCTCAAAATCAGGATCGCTGGAATGATTAAATAATGTGTTAGTTAGGTAGGTGAAGGATTCCCAAGGCCTAACAGTGTTTTGAACATCTGAGTTATCTGCCGGGCCGTCAAGGGAATTGATTAACTGCTCGTCTGCCACACAAGCAATTGGTATCGACTCCTTACCAAAGCTGATGTCCTGACACAGGACAACTACTTTTCGCTTACTTTCCTCTCTAACATCATCCAAATCAATAATATAGTGGCATTCATCCACCAGCCAATCATCGTGGACATGATTCAAAGAATTATCTGACCGTTTTCCTGTGGGAACATTAGGAAGTGGGACCAAGGGTGATTGCAACTCGAGGTCCTTAAAACTCTTGCATCCTCTGGGACAAACAAATCCTTCATGATGCCACTCCACTTGAATATTATGCTCACTGCACAGTTTGGCTGCTTTGAGATAAAAACGTTCTGGCAATAGTCCATACTTGCCCTCAAGGGACGCTTTTAGGCTCACCCTGCAGCACACAGAGCGTGCAGTAGCTAAAATTTCAGGGTTATTTGGCCGAGGTTTGGTCTTCTGAATCTCAGAAAACAGAATCTTAGCAACTGCTGAGCATTGAGATTCGGCCAACCGACCAAGAGCCGTTGGATCACTTAAGCGAGGCTGAACATTTAAGTCCATGGAACTCAGTGACTTAGTAGCCTGGATACGTTTCTTCAAACTAGCATTAGCCCTATTCCTGATCCTGTATGCAGCTGTAGCCATACCTTTCTTAAATCTTGGACGGGTAAGTCTACCAGATTTTGATCTATAAGCATAGTAGCCAATTCTTTTCTTTTGGGGTCGACAGTTCAATATATTTGGTCCCATATGAGCAGCCTGATGGTGGCGACCAAGATCAGGCAGGAGGTCGAACTTCAAACCACAGAACCTGCAAATAAATTTCCGTACACCATTTGGATTACTAGTGGTAGTTTTGTCAAAAGATCCATTATCCAGCTCAGCTGTTTGCTTGAGTTTCTGCTTAAGATCAGGCGCAGAAACAATAAGCTGTTGATCAGATTTTTCCACTCTAAAATCAAGTGGGTGAACTGAGAGGACATGTGACCATAACTGTTCAGCATTGCCAAAGTGACTTTTACATGGGATGCAAAGAAGAAGCATGCATTGTTCAACAAACTGCACATGATGTCTGTCCTGCACATGTGCTTCTAAACCTTTTTTATCTGTAAAAGAATCGAGACAAATAGCACAAGCATGCTCTCTGAACAGGCATTGTGCCTCCTTTTTATGATTGTCCATCCAGTGACTGCAAAGTTCTTGGTCATCAGTAAACTTGTCAAAGCAAATCTTGCACCTAATATATTGTCCATCTTCATGACCGCCATCAATAGGCGTGGGTAAAACTGCTGATTTTCCAACACGAGAGGGTAAAACATGAGGATCTTCATCACCACCAAGGCCCCAGATGCTTCCCAGTCTCTCTTTTTCAGTGCAAACTAACTTCAGCAAGAACTCCCCCACCCCAAAATCTTTAGAAGCTTCAGTCAGGGCCCACTGAAGTTGAACTTCTAACGGAACTGGGTTTCTTAGAGACAAAATGCTCTTGAAGAGTTTGTAAAATAACTCACATGCTTTATGTAAGTGCAACTTTTGCTCCACAGAGCAACAACCTTTCAAGAGATCCAGAAATACCTCTTTTGATATTATTCTACTCCTACCATTCCTTGCACGCTTAAGCCAACTTGGGATGTGGCTATCACAGTATAATGTATAGCGCTTCGGGGTTTCATGACAAGGACCAGTGTTATCCAAAGCGTTTGAACCTACGCAATGCTGCACCTCTTTACCAGGATAATTCATACTGGACTCATCAAACATACCCGATAAACCATTTATTGCATGGTATGAATCACCATTATCACATGCCATGACTGAGACAGGCTCCACTTGAAGGGGACTTTCAGCTTGTTCAAATAGCACTATATCCCTACACTGTGATGTTTCTGGAGTTGAAACAAATACATTGTGCTTTCTTTTGAGTGAATTCTGTAGTGAATTGGTATCTGTCTTTGGTCCGTGTTTCTTACAGAATGAAGAACCTGGCAGAGAACGGTGTTTGCATCGAGTACCGAGTACTGTGGTTCCGTCACACATTGGGTTATAGACTGGAGAACTTACCTCTCCCTTGGTAGAGCTACCTGTGAAACGGGAGGCTAGATGCACACAGCAGTAGACATCACCTTCATTTGCCCACCTCACACATTGCCTACCCTTAGACTGAATGAAAGCAGTGCACTGCCTGTTCCTACTACTACCAGGATCTGTAGCATTCATAACCATGAGGCCACTCGGAGGAGTTTTTTCTGCCCCCTTGCTAGATCTAGGCAAGGAACTTGCAGCTTCTACAACAATTCCATCCCATCTACCAGGCACACTACTAGGAGAATCTATTGGCATGGCTCCTTTTTGGATATCTTCCACTTTGGATAGTCCTGTTGACAAAGGTGCACTGCTCGTAGTTTCTCGATTGCTGAAGAACTCGGAATCAATATCCACTGTCATAGTTTGCAGTGGATGGATCATTTCCACTTGCACAGCATGTGGCTCAGCACGGCGAACTTCAAGCTTTTGCCTTTTCAGATTTACTTGATGTCCTACTGCTGAAGGGCTACCAGAACGTCTATGCTCTGTCTCTCCACCAGCAGATAAGGGGTGAGATGTTGAAAACCATTTCATAACTTCATGCTTCCAGGTTTTCCACTCAGAGCCTAATGTTGATTGCACTGATGCATCCCCAAGAGAGTTGACTTTATTCCACAAGATGGAATTATATAGTTCCTGTTGTAACAGGAAGGGAGGCGGGGAAACGGAAGACATCAGCAAGAGCAATGCATGTTGCTGGAGAATCATAGATTTCTAGACAAGCATTATAAGAGAAACATAGTAAGGAATAGACTTGAAACAGAAAATCACACAACAGAAGGTACTACAACTGCCGTGCCTTTTCTGATGATAGTTTGACTTACATTCTAAAAGAATAAGCAATATACACACATAAGCTGCATTATTTCAAGTGTAAAAAAAGAGCTGACATTAACAAACACATTGTTGCAGGCTCTGCCACAATGACATCAAAGACAAAGAAAATGGAAACCAGAGGTAGAACCAGTTCCCTCTTCTTTCTTTTCTATCTTCCAGAAATAAGGACTTGTGTTAGTAATATTTCCCATTAAGATTTCTCAGAACACTTTTCTGAAATCTGGTTCACGAAAAAGACGTTTAGCTTGCAGTAGCTTTAATATCACAAAGTAAACTAACAAATATAACCAGGTAATCTCAAGATTAAATCTCATTGCCAACTTTCTATTTGGAAAGCAGAGGCCACTTCAGCCAGCTGGTCTATCTACCAAGAGAGAGAAAGGAAAGGACGTGACATACCTCTCTCAACAACTCGATTGATTCAGCACTACATGCAACCTGACACTGTTGCACCCATGATTGAAAAGAACTGGACAACCAATCAGCCTCTATGTACTTCTGCAAAATCATCTGTAAGCAAAACCAATCCATACTGAGGGACATAATTTATTTTCCTTGATCGAGATGCAAAGAGGACGAAGTATTGAACTAACAACAATTTTCCAAGAGCAGTGAACATCAACCGTAACATTCAGCACATGAGTCTGTACAAATTGCAGCTTCATTCCATAAGCTTACATAAAATCAATCACTAAGGAAGGTCTGAATAAGAACATGGACAGACTTAAAATAATTAAACAAACATAATACCGTCTACCAAAAAATGAAAAGAACAGGCAAAGACAGATCTCCCAAAGCAAACTTAAATCAGTTATCAGTCTAGTTTGAATGATCAGACCAATGTCAATTAAAATAAGGATTCCATGTCCAATGAATTGTGTGTTTATTATCCACAAGTAACAAAAGTAATAGGGTTTACATTTTGAAGCTTGAGAAGCATTCTTCCGAGATCACCATAACCACTACAGCGTGATGCTTCCATAGCAAACTCCTTCCACACCAGCACGGAGCGAGCAGATTCTACCAGAGCCTGTTAGAAGTTATGAAAAACAAGATGAATATCCCAAGATAAGAAGCATGAATAATAGCTCTGATGGTAAAGTATCAAGTAGAAACTATAAAAACTAGGAAGCATTACCTCATTATGAAATTGATCAACGATATTCAGCATCCCAACAGCTAGTTTTTGCATTATGAACCGTCGTGCAACGCTCAAATCTTTAACCAATTTAAGTCCACCTTTGTGCGACTTATATGCAATCGGCTCAGGAGTTTCACTTATCGATCGGACAAGTAGCATATCTGCCCAGGAATAATTTCTGGTATTCGGGAAAAATACGACGAAGTACTGCTTCCGATCATGAGTGGGCTTCGCTCGCAAAGTTGACAGCGGCCAGTCAGCTCTTGCACATCTGATTCCTGCCTGCCACTTCCCTCTCCACTATACTTGGAGAACAAATGTCAAATATAATACGAAAATCAAGCCTCACTAGCTCACAATTTTCCATTCGAATTCAAAAAAACAGAGAGACAGAAACAAGTTGGCAAGCATGTGGCATTCTCTGAACATGCAGAGAGAGCATCAGAAGAGCATGATCAGGCATAGGAAAAGACAGAAGGATTTACCTTTACCCACAGAGCTAAAGGTTCAGAGAAAGAATGATCTCCCTCCCTAGAGTTGATTGGTTCAATTTCCATAGTATGTAGAACCACATTAGATTTCATAGGAGCTGCATAAGATTCGCTTGTGCCCTGCAGTAGACTCGAGTCATCTTCATCAAATTCATGATATTCATAAGAGATTCTCTCACTTCCTGAAGCTCCAGTTTCTCCTATGACTTGAGACCCTCCAAGGTTTTGCGTTGATTCACTCACTATAACACTGGCATTTTCTACTTGATTTCCTTCTTCGCGGCTTTTACCTGCTCCAATGTTATGTTGACTAGAATCACCTTCACGGCCATCATGAACACCACACTGAGGAAGAAGTTCCATTTAACTTTTTTTACCTAGAGCCCTCAAAATATCATATGTACAAGAGGGCCGCAAATCAGATTTCCCTGTTCAAATAAACTCAATCAGTCAAATTGCACAAGAATCAGCATCAATGGACCCAGGACCAATATATGACCTAGAGCAGAAAAGAGAAATTTGCTAGGTATTTTAAAGGGAGAGACAAGTTGTGAGTGCTGCCAATAGAAAGAGTGTCTCACATGGCCGGTTAGCAAATATCGTAACACGATTTCAGCCTTACATCGCCAGACCACGATGCAGTTCACCTGCTAAAATGCTCTGGAAAAATTACCAGCATATTCGAAGAGATGCCCTACGAAGGTTCAGACTTGAAGGAAGATGAAAGACAACACAAATGTAACAAAAAACAAAAATAAAAACACCATCTTTGCAAAGTGGATTTCTGATTTCATCAAAGTTCTAGCGCAATTGGCACAACCAGAACAAGAAACGCAGCAGAAACCAAAAGACATGCAATACACTAGTCGAACTAAGCACAAGGCTCTAAAGCCTATACCTTTCGTAGACCAACCAAAACAGAATCAGCTAGGGATCTAATCCAAATAACCCAGTTCACGAAATTCACAGTAGAACCTCCTCACATTACGACTTTAAGTGATTTATATTTGGAACCCTAACACATTAGAGGTTTTCTAGACCAAACGAAAAAAGAATACTTACTTCTTCAGTGCCCAACTTATTAGATTTGTGCAAAATAACCTCAAACTTATTATACTTACCTTAACCGCTCCCAAACTTTAAGAAACTAACAAAATTTCGTGCATTCATATCCCGTTAATTTTTCATCTGGTTACTCATATTTAGACACCCTAAGAAGTACAGGTGTCAAATTGTAGGGCAGGGCGGGTTACGAATTGGGTTAGATTTAAGAGCCCGTTGGGTTAAGACTTAATAGCCCGTCGGGTTAGTCAAGTTACAAGCTCGTTGGGTCACGAGTTTATCGGATTAGGGTCTTGAGATGGACGGTTGTGAGGGGTTGGTTCGGGTTGCCTATCAGATTACAATAAATTTATGAAATATAGTATGGCTATTTGTTTACCTAGTAAAAAGTACATAACCTTTATGATTTACGGTTTAAAGTCGGGTTACGGATAACAGGTTAGTCGGATTACGATTTAATCGCGTTACATGTTCGTCGGGTTAGGAATTATCCGGGTCTCAAGTTCATCACGTCACGGTTTGAGAGAACTGTGGGTTGTTGACTTTCTGATCAGTCGGATTAAAGGTCGATACAGATTGGGCTGGACTGGGATAGGTCAGTGGGTTCATCGAGTCGGGTATGACTTTTGGAAACTCTATAATAAGCCAATATATATGAATATAATTAACAATTAATTAGTAGTACTTATTTTGATCATAAATTAAGAATTCTTTTTTTACAGTTTTTATATTAGTAGTCACCATTTAATATAACAGATTCACTACAACAAAAGCCGAAATTAATCATATACAAAACCCAAATTAGTCATAAACAGGTGTAGTGATGCTAAATCCCAAGGGTGCTAGAATTTGACACACAAGAGCTGATACGGAAGAATTTGAGGAGGCAAGAGACCTGATATGAAAGAATCAACGGAGGTACAAGACCTGATACGGGAGAACACGCGGAGGCATGAAATCTGATACGGAAGAACCCACGAAAGCACAATACCAATAGACTCACTTAACAAGAAAATCAAGAAAAACAATTAATTGAATTAAAAATATACAAAGAAGTTTGAAATGAATGACCAACCTAAAACATGATGTCCATCAATAAATACCACTTTCCAGCCCAATTAAATCAGAAAATGAAGTAAAACAGTAAATTCTCCATAGCTAATTGGTGATCCTATCGAATTGATTACCAAATTAATTCAAATTATTCTTCTATCTGTAAATTAATGGATTCTTATTAGCAAATTTAATGCATATACATTCACGACAAAAAATCTGATTATCTGAACCAACAGACAAGGAACAAACGGTCGACCCAGTCGACTCGACTCCTCCACCTCCATTCTGCTCTGAATCATTCCTAAACGATCCTCTGAACCCAAACCTTGCCACCGGTCGAATCATGTTCCTATCCGTCCATACCGACGGCATCCTCAACGCAGTAAACTCAGGCTTGTTCTTCAAATCCTCCTCCAACGAAGCTCCTTGTATGTTTTGTTAAGTGTTCGCAAGGGAGAATAGACTAGCCATGTATTTGGAAAATATGGCTGTTGTCTATTTGAAAGATATTGTGAATTCAAAAATAGTCTGCTTACACTTTGTTATTCCTGATGTTGAGCTTTAACTTTGAGCCAATAAGTTTATGTTTAATAATTTAATCCTTTTGAAGATGTTGTAACTTAGTATGAAAAGCGATAAAGAAGATAACCCGATTTTAACAGGTTCCACCTATTAATTTTATAGTTAGGCGTTAATCCTCGCTCAGATATTATCCTCTGATATTGTTTGATCTTAATGACGAATTAACCAATACCAAATACAAAGGACATAAGAAGTAGAAGAATGTATTAGTCTCCGTAATACAACAATCAAAGCTCCCCGCTAGATTGCTTCTACTCTCGAACCCCACTGCCCGATATCGCAACTCCCCATATACGAACTTGATCCTTTACTTAGTATATCAACTCACTCAATCGATGCTTTTGTGAGGTTGTGGAGCTGACAATTTATAGGTGCAGAGCTCAACGGTCATGTAGAGCTTGTATGCTCCAATCTTCTCGACAAGAGAGGAAGACAAAAATCATTAGTTTAATAAATAACGTATTACTTATAGTAGACTTGTAATTCATGTGTCAACGGATTGTGCATTCATTCAAAACAAACCATAATAAATAATTGAATTAAGCATATGTTGAGGAACAAATACAAATACCCATCAACATCCAAATCTTGTCTGACCACATATTTTAAGGAATCATTCTTACATTAACACATTAAATCTAATCTACAATGGCAAAATGGCAAAACAAGTAAAGAGAAAAGAAAAAGCTAATTTACGGATTTGAAGTTTGCATAAACCCACCATCCATAACTTATGGTTAAATCAACAGTTAATATTGAGTCGTAAATATTCAAACACATTTAATTTAAATGCTCTGATAACAAGGCATGAGCCATTATATTTATTAATTCAAATTATTAGGAAGCGCAATCATATAAATTGATCGAATGTGCGTATGGACTTGATTCCCCAAACCTCTAAAGCACAACATAGAGAAAGAAGAAAACAAACCCGAAAATGGCTTCTTCCACAATCACCATCCTCATCCCTCTTCTTCTGATGATTATCCTCGCCTTATCCAACGTCTCCGCCAAAACACCGCCACCGTCGCTGACAACAGATGCTAGAGAGTTTCTGGAAGCACACAATCAAGCGAGAGGTGTCGTAGGAGTAGGTCCTCTAACCTGGAACCAGTCTCTTATGGCCGCCGCCAGTAGGACGGCGAGGATGCAGAGGGACAAACTGAAGTGCGAGTTTGCCAACCTGACAAACAGCAAATACGGAGGAAATCAGATGTGGGCCAGCGGAAGCGGGGTGACACCGAGGATGGTGGTGGACAGCTGGGTGGCGGAGAAGAAGTACTACGACCACCGCAGGAACACGTGTAAGGCGGGGCACATGTGCGGGGTTTACACGCAGGTGGTGTGGAGAAAGTCCAAGGAACTGGGCTGCGCCTCTGCCACGTGTAAAGAGGAGGGATCCGGCGGCGGCACCTTGACAATTTGCTTCTACAACCCTCCTGGAAATTTCGTCGGCGAGGCCCCTTACTGATCATCATATTACGTACTTAATTACTTGTTAAGATCCAGTAATTATAATTTCTTAAAAATAATATCGTCTTTGTGTTTTGACGGTGACCTCAGTTTATTTATTTTTTAATTGTTGATATTTACATGCTTTCTTACTAGGTTGTTGTTGAAGTATTATTGATAAATAATGAGATATGGAGAACTGGGGTTCATGTGATTTCCCGTTAGTTGACGGCCAATCGACGTTTCTAATATTTCACCTAATCAACAATCTTCGATAATTCCAATTACATTATTCACATCAGACAAACTAGAAAAAACAAAAGCAGAAAACAATATATCACTCCTACGAAGCAACATCTGATGGATATAGCTCACCGGCGAAGGATCCCCCGCAGTACGCCGACATCGTTCATACCCGAGCTCTCCCACAACAACTATGAACACCATTCTCCCCGTTTTGTTTCTCATACTGTCAGTCTGGAGCTTATGTGAACAATGAATAAATCTTACATATTAAAAGTCTTATATATCTAAGATTTAAATTTACAAAATAAATCGTAAATTCTTTATAGTAAATTCAACGCTAAATAATGATGCTAGCATCCTAACACACTAAACATAAAATCATCACCTAAAAAAACGCTGCATCATTAACTTAAATGATAAATCACATAAAAAACTCAACATAAATCAAAAATAATATATTGTAAACCTAAAAAATTAAACTCTAAGCCTTACATTATATTCTGAACCCATAACACAAATACACATATTATTATATTGTATTTTTTTAAAATGTTAAAAAGAAGTACACATATAGTAACATGTGGTATACGAAAGTGATTTCCAGCCAATAATCCACATCCTTGAAGAAATAGTATAAGCAACTAACATACAGTTTTGTCATGGACAAGACTTGTACCAAACCCTTTATAAAATTAAATAAGAAGCGGATCCCTTATCAAGAAGATCGGATTTGTTTATTAAATATAGATAGCCTTTCATATACTACGAACCTCTCAATGCACAACTGCCCAAAACAGGGGACCAGACATAAAATATATTGATGTCAGAATGCAGCAAAGTTTATGTACATAGTCAATGCACAGCTTTCCATTTCCTTTCATTAAACACTACGGCGACCTGTTTCTCCTGACTGAGATGACACGGCACGGCACTGCACTGCACTGCAGTAGTTTAAAGTCCATTACAATACCAAGGCACAGAAAAGTAATGCCATTGGGTTACTCATTTTCCTACTCCCCCACCCTTTTTTACAAAATCAAATCCCTCTCTATATAAAAATAACAACTTACATATATGTCAAGCTCATTACCAACAACATAAAGAACCAAAACCAGAAGAATTAAGGAAACCATCAAATGATATCTAAAACGCCGTATCACCTAGCCAGCTCTTTTGATATCAGATACCTGAAACTGAAGTTATGTGGCATCCATTCGATCATCTTCCGCGGTTTTCCTAGCTGACATTTCCTCACACATTTCCTTAGACAATCTGGCAGAGATGCTTGCATCATTTCAACCACAGCAGCTTGACTTAGACCTGAATCCTTCCCAAAGCTCTCCACAATCTTTGGAAGTAGGATTCTTTGGTCCTTCCGTACTCCAAATGTAGCTCGAATGTATTCGTCTTTTGCTGCTTCCATCTCTTGGTATACTGCTTTCGATGTGTAGACTCGCACCTGGATTCAAGTTCGCAAAAGAACATCAACATTTTGTCCCTTACACAAACCCGATCTATTATTCTATTTATAAGACTTACCGCAGGGTCAGAATGGCTTCCAGAGCTGAGTGCAAAATGCAAAAGGGGTTCTTGATGATCAATTGTGTATGCTTGTCTTTCATCCCCGGACTTGAATTTTGATCTTGAAGGGATTAATAATCGGATCCACTGTTATTAAAATAAATAATAACTAAAACTTGTAAGCAAGGAGAGAAAAATTATCATATTAAAGGAGTTTGAGAGGAAATGAAAGGCTATAAAGCTCTCGATGAACCTGTCCAGGACGAGACATTCGGCATTGAAGGATGTTACTCTGGATTGCGTCTGCACTAATCGTATGACCGCCAACGTTATAAGCAGCCTGTAGACATAATGATGTGTAAGAGCCAAAACAAAATCTGATGACCCATTTCAACACAATAAAAAATGAGTGATTACCTTCAAAAGTAGGAAAAGTCTCTTCACGTTGTTCTGTGGAATACCGTATGCCAGAAAAGCCTGTGGGCACATTGTAACATTCAGTCCAATTAATAGAGTTCCGACACAAAACGTGGAGCTAAACTCAGGCTAAGGGAGGAGAGAATAATTACATGCATCACTAAAGAGTTATGAACATTGATCCAGAAAGCAAGCTTCTCTTCGTGTTTGAGCTTCCTTGGGTCAACTCCTTCTAATCTACAAATGAGTGATCTGCAACAAAATTCCTGAATAAGCATATATAGATGGAGAAAATTGTACTCTTGTCAGAAACCAAGAATCTTGCAACAGCTTACCTGAAATTCTGCAGCAAGGGCTCAACATCTCCCAGCTTCTGATTATCCCTGTAAATCCAAGGCACTTCAACCATTGTACTGTAAGGTCCACTGAACTCTTTCAGTCCCTCAACAAGAAATGGGTTCTCTAGCCGTACATCAAAAGATGAATTGTTCCTGAACCCTGGACTCCACATATCGCATTGCTCTCGGGGAGAAAATTCACTCATTGAAGACAAGGATGATATGGGAGACGACAGGCCTTTGTTTGTCACTGGTGGATCTGAAAGCTTGCAATATATAGCCGACATGCACCTAATCATATCCTCGGAAAGCTTGTTAGGTGTTTCTGGAACATGATCGGAGATCCGTGTACCAAGGTGATCTGCCAAGCTGATAACATTTGTTGCATTCTGGGCAAACTATATTTAAAGGGCACAGAAATTAGATACGATACAAAACCCCTCAATCCATTATATGCAAACAGAGGGACAAAACTGAACTCATACCTCTATCATGGACAAAGGCTGTGAATGACAGGAACGCACAGCTCTCCCCAAAGTATCTGCAGGAGGAGAAACTCTTGCTGAAAATGCTGAGCATTGTGATAACGAGGATTGAGAGCGTTGAACACTGGAGTCTAATAGCTTTTCTTGTCCTGTAAGACTGGTGGAGTCCTTTGATGGATTGTCCTGTGACTGGAAGCCAAATTGACTATCCCTTGTTAACATGACATCAGGTCTAGGAACATCCTGGAACCTGAGTCTTGGAGTTGTTACAGAGGATTTGGATCCTGAAGATACTTGTTGATCAAATGCTTTTCTGTACAAGGAAAGGAGGTACTGCTCCAAATATACGACTTCAAGCTCTAGCACTGCTATTTCCTTGATCAATTCTGTGGCTGGCTGGAGTTACAAAGTCCCAGGAACAACCATAGTTCAATACCACTAAGACTAACATCACAGTAAGAAAATGTCCAAGAATCAGAAAACATGCATGATGATTTAGCCTTTGTTGTTACCTTGGGCATTATTAATTCGTCAGACACATCTCCAATGGAGGAAGTCCGGTAACCCAATGCCTTCTCCAGTGCACGACGAACCCCAAATTGATCTTGTAATCTTTTCTCAAGCTGTTGAATCTGCACAAGCCACAATTGATAAAAAGAACAAAAAGTTTAAAACCAGGAAGACAAACGCCTCAACCAGTCTCTGACTTAAGAAAATGAACAAGGTTGAGTTATATATATACCTCATGTTTCAAAGAACTCTGAGTTTCAGCCCTTGGGGATTGTTTCCTCTTGCTATTAACAGAGTCTTTCAGGCGTCCCATATCCTGTTTAGAGATGAAGAAAGCATTGAAATATGTTTCACTCTGTAGGACAAGCTGGATATGCAAAAAAGTCAAACTAAAGCCTCAAATATAAACAGAATTGCGAATCCTTCTAAATTGATGCCTCCCTTTGTACACTAGTGCTTCAGAAAACATGGGGAATTGATTAGATCAAAATCACAAGATTTTTTGCTCTGACTTTCCAAGAAGAAAAGTGCCTGAGATAATAGAAACTTACAAGCTTGATACGGAGTGAAGCTCCAAGAGAAGTATCTGGTCCATCTTCTTCCGCTACCTTTTTGCCTGGGAAGCTGCTAAAAGGCAAACATTAACAAAAGAAGAAACCAGTAAACCAGAATTAGATGTTTGGCACTGCAATGTCTGCAATTCTCCCTTCCCCCCTCACACCCTCAGTTCCCAACAGGAACATTTCACTTATCCATCACATTATAGTAGAAGGCAAAGGAGATTGTGATGTCTAATCTACTGTTACCTTCTACCAGACATCCATTTGGCAAACATTTTCCTAAAACCCATTTTCCTAAAACTGTTCCCATTTGCCACCCACACCCAACGGCTGCTCATTGGTTAGAAAAATATATATAAAGTCAAAGACAATAGAAGAGGAAGAAGAAGAGAACAGAACTTTCCCAGGACAATAGCACCAGTTTTATGTGCAGAAGAAGGAGATAAGAATCCACCCCCACCGCTTTCACGGTGGGGGAGAATTTGTTGCTAATGCGATAAGAGAACTGACAAAAAAAGGAGTGTACAGCCAAAAAAAGACGTCTATTCAAAGATGGAACCAGATTAATTCCTCTTGCTCTCACACGCCAAAACCCATTATTCTTCGGCTGTATGTGCATAAGCAGCTAAACGAAACAAAAACCTCAACAGAAGCAGAATTGAGAGTGATAGCTCACCTCTTAGAACGCTTGTGACCACATTCCACACGCACTCCCGCCATTTTCCCATCTTCATCACAACCCATCTGCCCAGAGAAAAAGTAATAATTTCAGCTAAAAGTAAATCATCGCATTTAATAGTAATAATAGAGAGCTAAGGGGAGAAAAAGAGCAGAACCAGTTACCGTCACACTCCCAAGAAGCAAAAACAAGCTGGGGTCTTTCTTTTCTCCAGAGAGAGCGACAGCTCAGATTTTACGGAGAGCTATAAATGCCAAAAACACGAAATGTGTTCACGGGAAAGACACAATTAGGGTCCCAAAACCCAAAACTTGGCTTGTCTTCTTCATGTCATTCAGCAGATTAGAAGAGGCTCTCTCCCATGAAGCCAGTAATCAGTAAAGGAAGCGAGGGGGAAAAGGGAAAAGGAGAAAAGGGATCATCTTTCAGCTACTGGCTTCCAGAGTCTGTGTGTGTATGACTATGAGCCCTACAGAGACTGCAAAATTGTTGTTGGTGATGATGTTTCACAAAAGAAGTAACAAAGCTAAAGGTAGGACCTTTGTGGGAAGGCTTTTGACCGACGAGAGATAAAATGAAAAAAACCTTCCCTTGGAGATGCTCCTTTCCTCTCTATATACAGTAACCCAGAAGGGCTTTCTTTTCGCATTAAACGATGCAGATATAATTATAATTCGTGTCTGTGTCTTTGTAATTGAAGAAGAAAGTATGGTTAGGAGGAAACCTTTAACCCTTTTGCTGTTGCTTGGAGAGCCATATAGACCCCTCTAAAAGTCTAAAATGTCAAAATGCACTAAAGGCGAAAAGGTGAAGAAGAAGATGGGAAAGTGACGACCTACCGAGAGCTAAGACAGTAGCTACGACAATGGATGCCGCACCAATCCAAACCGCATTAAAAATTATAATAAAAAATAGAAAATAGATTATAGAAGTTTGCAGTGTGTTGCACTTGCTTGCCCAAGTTTTTAACATTCATTTCCTTCTTTTTCTACTTGTTGGGAAGCAAGTGGGAGTTGGTGAACCTACCTTCTTCCCCCTCAACATGGCCAAGTAAGTAACTAACTAAACCCCTTTTAATATGAAGAAGAAATTTCTATATTAACGATGGGTAGTTAGTTTTATGTAGAATGTATGGATAAAGAAAAACAGAGCTCTTGCCAAATGCTAAATGCCAAGTGCCATGCAACACACCATTATTATCAGCTTGGAGAAATTTGCTTCTTTGGTTTTATTTTCTCGAGGGAAAAGGGAAATATATATAGTGGAGGTGAATGCTTCCAAATGTAACGGGATCAAGCGTGTTAACCATAGTAGAAAAAGCAGAAGAAAAGGAATTGAAAAGTAAGAAGAGGGGAACGGTATGTGTCCAAATGGTAACTTGCTAAAAGGAAAAGAAAACCATATGCCTTACAAACCAAAAGAAGGCCAAAAATTATAAAGGGGTTTCCTCAAAAGGGACGAAAGGAGCCATTGGATACTTCCAAAGTTAAAACGGAATTAATATTAACACTAGCGGCCCGATCCTAGACAGCCCAAGCCCAGCGGCCCATTTTTAGATAGCAAGAGCATATGAATCGGGTGGTTTGATTGATCTGGCAAATTAGTGTTTGACCTCTAGACTTGTAGTTCTGATGGGACAAGTCTGCCCACTCTAAGGTCATATTTCAGTCAGTTCCATTAATGGATCAGCGTACGCTACTATACAGGTTATGTTGCCTGCCCGCAATACTACTTGCTTAGGAGATCCTTAGCCATCCATCCTCAAGGATTCAGATTTAGCACCCGCCTATTTACACATAAAAGTCGGAGTTATGTCATTATGGCCCTATTTACATGATGATATGTAAAAGTCGGAGTGATGTACTTATTTCTTGACTTTATACTTTGTCTGTAACTTTTGTTTTTATGATGAATCTGTGGTGTTGTTCGTCTCTGTTTACTTATGGGAAGTTGAGATTTCATAAGTCTTAAGCTACAACTGTACTTTGCTTCTAACGGGAAACCTCACCAACTGATTTACATGTAAAATCGTAACACAACCCATTTTTTCATGTGTGACAGCCAAGCAAGACTATTTCCCAGGGCAACTACTATTGTAAAGAATTATCGACAAATCTTCAAGTATTTACACTCATTCCCCAAATTACCCCTTCCCTTCCCGTTTACTCCGGTATGGCGTTCAACATCGCGGTAAACTTCCTACAATTTCTCCTCCTCATCCCCCGTCCACCGTCGCCGGCTACGGAGGGAACAGATCCTGTCCTTCCAGACTGACCCATTTCATCAGCAAATGATATCTGCGTTGCCGACAACCGGCGGCTACTGTGATTCTTCTCGCCGCCGTGCTTCATCAAGGCGGAGTTGGCTTTGACAGCCAATGCGGCCATTTGCTCAGGCTGCAATGGGTGCTTCATCCAGCTGAGTGGGAGAGCGAAGTAGAGCTGACCTGGCTGAAGCTCTTCTTCTTCGCTGACGGCGAAAACGACATTGTCGAACTCCATCTCATCAGCATTGCAAATGAAATGCGCGGGATTCTTCTGCAAGACGTACGAAACCTTAATCGGATAGCAGAATTCCAGAAGCTGGCCGTCCAATCTAAAAATGCCTCCCAGTCTAAAACGTTATATTTTCTTATTTCTGGATTTGGAAAAGAAATGGGGCTGCGTTAAGAATATTTATCTTGGAAGTTTAATATTTTTCTTTGATTTGTTTGATGAATAATTAACAAGAGGAAAGATCGTGTTCATGGAACAGTGGGCAACAGGAGGACAACGCCAGCCAGTTTCTACTCGGAGACAAGTTGTCGTCTCTCTTCTTACTACTTACTCGTCATGTCCTTCCTTCGCAAAATCTTCAAAAATTACCCGTCACAAAATTTTTATTTCATGTGCCATTTTTTATAAAATCGTGATAGTTTAGGTTTTTTGAGTCCATTTTTTATTTATTTTAAAAATAAAGCTTATATGGTAATACATATTTTTATATATAAATGGAAAAAGACAAATTTGTACTTATTGTATTATGAAAAATTCACATCGACACTCTCTCTACTAAATTTTAACCGATCAAATCTTCTGTATTTTGGCGATTATAACAAATATACCATTTTGTTAGTTTTTCATCAAAATTGTGTGTAGTATGCTGATTGTACAAACCATATAAGCTTATCTATTTATGTGATATAATTATTTGTTAACTGAGAATTCCACTAAAGTTAAAATAACTTTTTTTGGTAAACTCAAAATGATTAAAAATCTAAAATTCAAAATTAATCAAATTTCAAATAATTTTGAATTTACCTATAAATAAATAGATTTTGAGTTAAGTGGAATAATAGTCATCAAATAATTATGCAACATAGACGACAAAATGTATTTATTAAAAATGTCAAAATTTAAAGAGTTTGATCGATTAAAATTCAATAAATAAGTGCCAATATAAATTTTGCATAGAATAGAGATACACATTTATATTTTCCATATATAAATAATGAAAACTTGTGAAGTCAGCAAAACCTATGCACATATATTCTGATGACTTTGAGCAGCCAGCAATCTGTACCTCATAAAATGAGTCCACTGGAATCAGTGATTGATTCCCAAATCTTAAAGCCTAGTGTTGATTTTGGATGATGACCATGGAAGGTGCTGCACCTTTCTTTCGTTCTTTACAGCTTCTCACTTAAAGACGATCACAAACGAAAGAAAGAATACAGAGTATGAAATATGTTCCTGTATATGTTGTTGTTCATAGATAATATAGCTGTACAAAAAAGTTGGGAACTTGAGGATCAACTCTCCTTTTTTCTGTTTCAAGCATCCAACCTTGTGTATTACTATTAGTCTAAACAATATTGTAATGCATGGACTACAATGGTACGCTACAAAGAAGGAAGCAACCAGAGATTGAACATAGAAGAAGCAAAAGAGAGGAACCAAGACAAGAATGCCATGGTTGCTGACAATTGAAACCTGCTGCATAAATTTGGAGGGCCGAAGGATCCACCAGCAGCAGTTAATAGGAGGTCTGTGACACTTGCTGCAACGACAGATATGCTAAAACCTGTTTGTGATGATGCATTGCATACAACGACCACATTACATATTATTCAGGCAAACAACTAGGTATGATGATGCTGAACAATGGAAATGAAATTTACCCAATCTCCGGCTATGATGACCAGCAAGATCCTTGGCTGATGAGGCAAATACTTCACGGATACTGAGTATGCATCCACCACAACTAGCTGCCACCACCAGCACTTACAACATCCTTATAAACATAATCAATTCTGCTTTCACAACAAGTACTAATGATACCATCAATTGGAAAGACATTAGGATAAAATGATCCCCCAATTCCCAAATCAATCATAAGAAAACTCCAGAAACAAACACACACGACTCATGCCCCTGGCATTATCACTCGAACCCAGAAACTATACGGAATAGAAATAATAAAGTAAGAATTGCTCGGGTACCTGAAAGCAGTGTTACTCGGGGTACAAAGTGTATCAAACTCTAAAACTTTTTACACAATTCATCCTTCTCTCATTACAGTTACCGGCCGTCGTCTCTAAACCTCTACCGTACTCAATGTAGATTTGGAGTAGCCTTCTGGTCAATCTGGAGGGCCATAAATGATGACATCTTCTCATGGGTGGTGAAAGCACATAGTAAAGATAAAAGCCACGAGATCTTTTTCTGGAGTTTAACTTCGACCACTACTACCACAACTCGATCACTTAGATTGGGAACTCTGATGCTGCGTCGAAATGTGGATGTTAGGTGGAGATCATCACCACACAGCTGGGTCATAGTGAATTTAGATGGTTCATTTACACCATCATCCCGACAGGTAGCAGCTGAAGGGGTGGTAAGAGATTGACATAATTGCTTATTGGGTGCATATCCATGGACACAAGGAGTTGTTCCATCGTGACTCATGTGGAGCTCAAAGGAGCTATTAAAGGTCTATGTCTAATCTGATAGCTTGGACATCAAATGATGGCCTTACAAATGGACTCGACAGTAGCTTTGTTCATTCTGTAGTCGACAAAAGAAAGGTCGCACCAACATGCTAGCCTCATGCTACAATCCCTGAGCCTCCTACAACGGGGTTGGATGGTTAACCGATTATGTCTGTTTTGAGAATCTCCCTTCGGTAGTGGTATCTGCCGGCGTTTCAGACCAAAAATAAAATAAAAATTGGAAGCAATATTAAACATGAGTCTTGACTTCTTCTTAAACCATGACGGCAAGTTTTTTGAATATACAAAACAAAAGACAAAAAACATTAAAAACAGAACAGACCAGAGAAAAGTAGAGCAGTCTCAGTTCAGGCAACCTGTAATATTTTTTCTCTCTACTTACTCTAATCAATCAAGCTGAGCATACCAAACCCCTTGAATCTTGACATCCTTGGGAGCCTTGGCACCCAAATCAGTATCCGAAGGCTGAACGCTCTCAAAAACACCAATCACCTCCCCAGTCTCAGGCTTGCTCTTGGTCACGCTCAGAGTAATCTTACCCCTTGAAGAAGCAGCGTTCTTGGTGTTCTCCTTAGCTAGCTCCTCCTCGTCACCCCTCCCGCCAGCGGGGAGCGCAACCGCGTTGTCGTAACCTTGGGACCCACCTCTGCCCTTAGGGTCCAAGAATGAAGACCCACGGTAAGATGGTACCAAGAATTCCCCGCTGAAGCTCTCTGGCTTACCGGAGGCCACCAGTTGCTTGACGGTAAAGAGGAAAGGGACCCGCTCGCCTCCTGGGAGCTGGACCGTGACAGCCGCGTAGTCGATTCCGTCCTTCTCCTCGAATTTCACTGTGCCGTCAGAGGCTACCTCGAATGGCCCTTCGATTTCGTCGAGGGTGTAGGTGAGCCGGGTCATGAGCTTGGTGTTCTGGAATTCAGGGGCGGAGTTCTTGGCGATTCCTTCGGCTTTCACGGTGAAGGAAGTTGGCTCGAAGCAGAATTTCTTGGCTTGGTATTTGCCAGCTTTGAAAGCGAACGACTCGGATCCGCCATCGATGGTTGGGCATTGGTTGGCGGTTCCAGTTCCCTTCACTTCCATGTAGGTTTTGCTCTGGATCTCGTCGAAGGTTAGCCTTTTCGGTGGTCCTTCCGCTCCAGCACCCTGTGTACATACACCAACAACCACACACAACAATCACTTGGAATTGTTCCATCCATTCATGACCATGCTAACAACTTTCAAGGATGAATGAGACAGCTGATCTTAATTAGAGTTATGAATAAACCATCCTATCATCCATGAGTGGCAAGCACTTAGCTTGTTCCAAATTTTCTAACAGGACAGGAGTTTGCACTACTATATGTTACTAATTAATCAAGTCGGTCCAAATGTTAAAAAGCAGTGAAATTGAAGAAAGATGAGTAGAGAGTAGGAGATGAAATACCGAAGCTACAAGAGCAGAAGTTGCAAGAGCAAAACCAGCAAGCTTGGTGGCATCGAAACATTTTTGGGCCAATTCGTTAAAGTTAGAATGGAGAGAGCAGGTGACTCTAGCAGAAGGCTTCAGCTGGGCATTGGAGGAGCTCCTGGATGACGAAAAAGTTCCCACCTTGGTGGGTTGCATAAGTGTGGCTGCTGCCTGAAGGGAAGAAGCCATGGTTATGGACTGAGAAATTACAAGTGAGGGAGGTGATATTACTAAGGCAAGTAGTGATGTTTTTGAGCAAGGTAGGGAAGCTATCAGGTTGGTTGGCATTGGTGTGAGAAAGATAAGGGGATAGGATAAGGGTGTATTGCTATTGGCTGATGCTGGATGTGTTTCTGGTTTTCGTTACTGCCACATGTGCAGCAGTGAGTTACGATTTTAGTAGATAGATACTGTTTTCTAGTTTCTCAGATTGGATGTTGTTATATGGAGAATGCCCCCACCATTAACCTGGTTTTTGTGGCTGTGAGTCTAAGAAAACGTACCCGAAAATTTAAGGGTAGTTTGGGTGTGCTATTCCATTAAGGGGTGATTTGAAATAGATTCTACTTGTCCTAATTTTTTTTAAAATATTTTAAAATTGAAAGTTCATAAATACAATTACACGAATGTCATTCAATTCCTATCTTTACCTCTTCCGGCTCCATCACCTTAACTTATGATGTGGGCTACCTCCTTCTTTACACAGTTGCCGACACACTTCACCATCACCGCCGCCTCCCACTTTGGGTGGTGGTGGTGGTGAAGATGGCAAGCGGCGACAGCTAAGGTAGTGGAGTTGGAAAAGGTGGAAGTGGAGGTGAGGACATTCACGTAAATTTATATACTAAATTTGAATGTTATCGATTTTTTTTTTCAAAAATTAAAATGATGAATAGTAATTCATTTTAAAATAAATGAAATTTTGGATGAACAAGTTACTTGACACATAAATTGTTTGGAATGGAGATTCTAAGTTGTGTATTAAATTTCTACCTCTTTACCTCCAAAATAAAAAGGTCTAAAATGACTATAATAGCCTTATGAATCAGTAAAGATCTTCCCATATCGATGCTCCTTATTGATGGTTTTCTATGTGACGGGTCATTGCTTCCTCATCCATCTATGTAATCAACTCACCCTCACCAACCTAGCCAAGCCATACATTTAACAAAACATGAACACATTTTTATATTTGAGGCTGGACATAGTTGGTATATTTTGGATGGGGATTTACCCATCTGTTCTTTCCATCCAAAAACATATCGTATAGATAATAATCCAACTAATAAAAATTAGAGAAAAAGAAATTAATAATAATAACACCAATTAATAAAAATGGGGTGATGAAAATTGGTGGTAGTATAGATATAGTTTGACAGCGAGTTCGTCGATACATCTGTGTTCTCAGCACACTCAATATTAAAAACCAAAATTTCTAAAAATTAAATACCAAATTATATGAACTCTAAACTAAAACATCTACATTTTTAAATTCAAGCAAAACATATATTTAAAGTATAATAAGGTATATTGATTACACACATACATATGTACCAATGCATTATCCATAATTCGATATCATTATTACAAACTCTAACATAAAATCAAAACGTATTCAACACCCAATAAAAATATAAAAAAACCAGAAGGGGTCAAATTTCTACCATTCTGCGAACCACAAGCTGTAGCTAGACTTGGCAGCATCCCTAGCTAGTGCAAATGGATGAGGAGAGACCAGAGTGGGTAGACTATCAACAGAATAATTCCTGGAGTGTTTGATATTCCATGAGACTGAGTGAAAGAGTTCTTAAACCCACCAGAGGCCCGGATGTGTTATTGCAACAGATAGCAGCCAAGGAGGAGGCATATCGCCACAGGGTTCCAATCATCTTTCAAAGTGTGTGCAAACAAGTTTGGAGCCACCACCAGCAGTAGAATCAACGATTTGAGCATCTCAAGCCAGTCTTTGTGTTTATGTAAACGAAATTGTATGAAGAATCCAATGAGTTGAATAATGAGTTAATAACTATATTTTTTTTATTTCTCAAAAAAGCTAGGAGTTGACACAATACAATATTCTCTTAACCATGACTAAAAGAAAATAAATGGAAGGAAACCCTTAGAAATTGGGACTAATTGCAATGTCAAAATCCCCAATAAATATTACTATAAATAAAACAATTAAGAAATTTAGAAACTAGCTATCAACAGAAGTGAGTTCAATAGATCTTGAAAAGGTTGAAAAAGGGCTCATATTGTAGCAAAAGAGGCCACTCACTTGAGGGAAAAAGTGTCGAAACCCAATCCATCATGCTTAATGGTGATATCATTAGCGAAATTTATAATCACGACTTTAAAGTCGTCGACCAAAGGTAATATTTTATTCTCTGTCTTCATTGCTAAGAACTCTGTCCTTCCCATTAATTATTATTTAAACTTTCTTATTAAATGATCACTATTTTTCTATTTCTTTATTATAGATCTAAAGAAGAAAATCAAAGTAAAATACAAATTGATGAACGATATCCTCACAAAATAACAATTTACGAAACGAAAAAAAAAAAGAATCAGGAGACCTAACACCAAATTGTTGGCCAGCTTGTATTTAACGGTTGATGTTTTAAATTTGTTTCATTGATTTTGAACACCTTGATGAATACAAAATAGAAAAGTAAATAAACATCATAATTGTGTTTTTATTTGTTGGTTTGTTGGATTTCAAGCCCATGGTTTCAGATTATTACTTATTATTCACCAACACTTAACTCCACCGTTAGAGTAATCTCACTTAAACTTTACAAATAACTTGTGGTGTTTTAACGCCCAACATGCCTACTTAAATCTGAACCTTAGATTGAAATGGGCTAAAAAGCTGAACATCTGACGATCAGAGTCAAATTCAGCAGGCTGCTGAAGCCTATTTTCAGCACAGCAGCACGACTCACGAAAATCAACGGACAGGATGGTAATCCCGTAGGCCAGCTCCAAACTACACGCGCCACATATAAAGAAGATCGATCAGTATCGGAGAAGGGGCAGAAAGTCTATCATTCCCAACCTCAAAACTCCAAAAGTCTGATGGCTGCCACGTCTGCGCAATCCTCTGCACTCCAATCTCTCTCGTGTAACCTTCCTCGCAATGCACCACCGTCGAGAGCGTCTCTGGTCTCCCTATCCAGCCGGAGGCACATGCTCTTCCTATTGACGGCGGTTCCGGCTCTTTCAATGAAAGAACCAATCTCCAGAGCGCAGGACATTCCGCTGTTTGGATTGAAGAGGAAGCTGAAGAAAGCGGAGGAGGAAGCTGAGCAGTTAGTGAAGGAAGGTTTTGAGACGGCGGAGAAGGGGCTCGAGACGGCGGAGAAAGGGTTGGAATCAGCGGAGAAAGGGCTCGAGACAGCGGAGAAAGGGCTCGAAAGTGCCGAAAGAGGGATTGAGAATGTGCTCAGTTTCGGAGGGCTGGCGCAGGCGGGAGTCGTCGCCGCAGTGGAGGCGGTTGCCGTTCTTGTTGCTACTTCCGTCGTGAACGGAATTTTGGGGCCGGAAGCCCGGAATTCTTGAGAATCTCAGTGGTGGACTGCAATTTCTTTTCTGTAGATTTCATTGCAGTTATCAGTTATCGTCAACTTTTTAAATTCGAAATAAAAAGAAAAAGGTTACAAATATTTATGTGGAGACTTGTCAGCCACTCACCTGTGGAAGTGCTTATTATTGCGGTGCATAATCCACCAAGATAACTTCCTTTACAAAACGAAACCATAATTTTATTCTATTGTCTGGACGGAAAATCTGCAATGGCTAATGTGGCTACCAGCACCATCCACACAGTTCGGCCACATTTTCTCTACACCGGCAAATCCCGATCGCAGCCGCCGGCGAAAGTCATCTACCATCACCTAGGAAAATCCCGGAAGTCTTTCCCGGTCACAGCTTGCGAAACCAAATCCAACGGATCCACCGAGAGTGAGGAAAAAGAGGCTGCAGAGGCCTCTCCTTCCTCTTCCGAATCTTCTGGATTACCTGAATTTCCGACTAGGAATCTGAATAGGCGGATAGCAGTGGGTTCAGGAGTGGTGGGCGTTGGTCTCTTCTTGTCCCGTCGGCTAGATTTTGGTGTTTCCCTTAATGATTTATCGGCCGCTGCATTGCCTTACGAAGAGGTTTGTCTTGTATAGTTAATCAGAAATTGGTTTTAGCAGGCTGAGAGCTTACTTCAAGATAGAATTTGATACGAAGTTATATTTGGTAAATGGTAATGAATCTATGAGCAGCAACATTTTACTTTACTATTGTCATTATTTTCCAGGCTCTCACAAACGGGAAGCCAACGGTTGTGGAATTCTACGCAGATTGGTGCGAAGTTTGCCGAGAGTTAGCCCCAGACGTGTACAAAGTTGAGCAGCAGTATAAGTAAATGAACGTCCAAGCCTTGTTTGATTGATTGAACTGCGTTATCATTGTATATATGACATGATTCGTTTTGCTTGTGTATAGGGACCGGGTGAATTTTGTGATGCTGAATGTTGACAACACTAAATGGGAACAAGAGCTTGATGAGTTTGGGGTTGAGGGGATCCCACATTTTGCATTCCTGGATAGAGATGGGAATGAAGAGGGTAATGTTGTCGGGAAGCTGCCAAGGCGGTATCTCATGGAGAACGTTGAGGCACTTGCTAGTGGGGAGGTAACTGTGCCTCATGCTCGCATGGTTGGGCAGTATTCAAGAGCCGAAGCTAGAAAAGTCCGTCCAGTTGTTGATCCTAGAAGCCATGGTTGATACTCAAGTTCTGCATAACCGAGTTTGATAATTGACATATTGTTCACTCTGTGGTGATCAAGTTATGTGATTCCTTTGCAGAGGTCATAACGAACTATGTCGAGCTTTTGCATGTTGAACGATACGTAGTTACGTTCCTTATCTGAAGCTGATTGTGAATATATACAACAGTTTAGATTTCAGAGGTTGATTATGCCCCTAGATGACTTCCTCTTAAATGTATTGATCCATGGTTCTTTCTTGCTGCATCTTTCTGTTGTTCCAGAAGAGTTTTATTTTAAGGTCTGAAGCAAACAGATAAGTTTTTTCTGTTTCAGGCCATCTCTTAATTTGTTCACCATTGGCTGGCCATGTGTTCCATCTCACCATGAACTGAGCTAGATGAGTGGAACTTCCCCTTTTGTTTTCAATCGCACAACTGAATGTCAGAAGAATGGCTAGGAAGCTTAAGGCGTCGTGTGTGAAAGTGAAAGCATACTAGAAATTAATATTCGTATCCTTCTATCAGTTATAAGTTATGTTATTGGCAGTCTTTCATTGATATTTAAATCCTATTCACAGGGAAATAGGATATAAAACACACAGCTTCACTTAACTGCAGTACCCAGTAAGCCGTTCGATGAAGGTGAGCTGTGTTCACTTTGCCAAATGCCAAGGATCCTTGCTAAAATCTAAGCGGAATTTTTTAAAGAGAAATCGAATACTGATATGATCTCCACAAGATATGTCTCATACAAAAAATCTCCACGAGATGAGACCGTAGATCAAATGCCTATACGTTGAGGATGCCACCATTGGGAAACTGGAAAGCGCGAAGTTCTACATCGTATGAGCATATACGAAACTGAAACAATTGTGTTGTTGATGAACTCCGCCTGTACGTCCATCAAATCGTTGAAGTCGACATCCATCAAGCCGCTCCGAATCTTGTTTTGATTCGGGTGTTGTATTTATTTTTAGGATTGGTCCCATTTTGCATATGAACATAGGTCACTATTTTGTCGGTGAACTTCCTTCCGCCATCGCCGTCGTCGAAATCCAGCTTGTCTATGAGCTCTCTCTATCTTCTCTTGCTTCAACTAAAGCTTTAGATGATGATTCAGTTCCTCCATTATCTTTCTCAATTCCTCACAGTATTTGGTCTTGGTGTTCTTCAACAATGTCGACAAAATCATCCGTTATCACATAAATTAGTATAAAATCATACATACTTCTTCAATTCCTCACAGTGTTTAATCTTGGTGCTCTTCAACAATGTCAACAAAATCATCCAGTTATCACATAAATTAGTATCAAATCAAACATACATGATTAATAATCATATTCAAAAAGGATGAAGAGGTTTAAATAATTATTTTTATAGTTTCATTAATCATTTGATCTACAAAATAACGAAAATTGACGGTATGACATAAAATATAAATAAAATAAAGTATTTGACAATCCGAATTTTTTCCAATAAATGGTATACCTATGAGTAATATTCATATAACTGGTGACCTATGGAGAAATTAAGCCAATTTTGGATGAAATAAATTATTTATTTATGCCAATTTTGAGTTGTGTGGCTTCAGAGTTTCCTGAATCAAATTCTATAGCCAAAAGGAATGAAGGTAACGATACATCAATTCTTTCCTCCAACTTGAAGCCATTTCGGCGTTCAACCTCTTTCTCTCAATTATTCGCCCCTCTTCCTTTCAATGTTCTTCCGCGAGGCACTCAGGCGGAGACTCTCGTCTCTGCTGCAGCCGTGGTTGCTGGAGGAGCCGGAGATTGAATTGGAGCTAGGTATAATCAACTCCCGTCTCACTGCGAGGAGCCTTAACCTGGATGCTTCTTCGCTCAATCCATTTCTTGATAGTTCCTGTCAGTTCTCGCTGGCGAAGGTGAATGTGGAGCTATTTTCTGTGCGGTTTTCCAATTGGTCGGCTCCTGCTCTCACTGTTGAAGTTCGCGGCGTGAATGTTGTGCTCTCAGCAGGGTAAGAACCCCACTCATATGCTGCGTGTCGTGTGTGTTTCTGATATCGAAAATTTCTTATCTGTTTGTTACTGTTGTGTGTTCAAATTTTGGATTAGGGAAATGAAAGAAGACGAGCGTTTGAGTAGAGCTAGGAGGAGGACGAGTGAGGATGCTTATGAGGAGAAGAAAAAGAGAGTCGCTGGGCTTGATCCTCAGGTGCGTTTTCGGTGCTTCTCTTGGCAGGTTCTCTTCAAGCGTTTCTTGTCCACCAAATGCTCTGACAAGTGGTTTATCCTGCTTGTATTCTTTATACTTATTTTAGTTGTCACATTTATTGTGTTTGATTCGTTGCAATGTTAGGTGTAGCGTTTGGCATTTTTGTGTGAGTCGTACACTTCTTAGTTGTCCGCGAGACTGAGGTCAGGACTTGCTATTGATTTTCCGGCAGTTGGTTTGTATCCGGTATAATCTATAAGGTTCCGTTTTCTTTATATCAGGGCAGTGACGTGCATGATCTACTGGAGAGGATGTTTAGTACAAGTTGCTCAAGCCGTAGTTTCAAGACATCTCTGTTACATGCTGTTCTTGCACATTGCAGTCTTCGGATATTCGATATATGTCTTGAAGTGCAATACCCCAGTGTAAATGACGCGCCTCAGTGCTTAGCAGAATTGAAATCGCTAAATATTGAATCCGACAATCTTGAGAGGTGTTTTGTCAGACAACTTACAGAAGCAATAATTATACCTCAGAAAGAGACCTCTTTTGTCATGGATTTTAGAGGATTTGACATCGGATATAGGATGACTGACCAATCGGATCAAGTTGTTTCTTCTGCAGATCTAGTTGCATATGCTAAACTTAGTGATCTTCATCTAATAGACTTCAGTGTCCATGCTTCAGAATGGAATCTATTACTGTCTCCAATTGACTTACCAGTTCTGTCAATATATGTCAAGACTTTCTCGAATAAATCAAAGAGGGTTAGAAATGGTAGAGAGCTTTGGAAAATTGCTGCAAACAGATTACGATATGCGAATTTATCTCCCAGGCTTTCCTTGTATAATTTAGTCGAATTTGTCTGTCTATGGCTACAATATCTTGGTACTTATGAGTGTCTATTGTTGCTAGTTGACTATGCTGATAAGGGATCATTAAAAATGGTCATTCCCAAGATGTGCAAGGATAAGATGCTCTTGAATTCTGTTAAACACAGATGGTTGTTGATTTCTGGTTTTGAGAAAGAGCTTCCAGCTGAATATATTGCCCAGGCACGACGGATAGCTCGGCATAGAGTTACAATGAGCATACAACATCGTCAAAGCAATTACATGTCATCTACCAGTGGTCTGGTCAAAGTATTTTCTAAGGCTTTCCAGGGATTATCTGTTATCTGGAATACGATCTGCAGGATCCTCTTGATTTTACGCTGTTTCTGTTTCACAAATCTCTTCCTTCAGAAACCAGAAGTTCGTGGTATATTGGAAGTCAAGTCCGAAGATTACTTCCCTGAATTCCGTGTCCTCATATACTTTGGAAAAATCTCCATCACCTTATTCCCTGTGTTGGATTCTCAGAGCGCTAATGAACAATTAGAACCGGTTGTTGGTATTTCAATTTCAGACCTCTACTCGTTCTGTCTATCAATGGATGACTTACTATGCTTGTATGTAGACAAAACCTTTGAACAGTCCATGTTTATTTCCTTTGGGCAGTTGAAAGTTAATCCTTCATGCAAATCCACTAGCTCAACTGAAATCCAATCAAAGGATAATTTTAAGTTTGATAATGCAGATAAACAAATGCCATCCAAATATTTGAAATCTGTTCTCTGGAGTGAACCCGCTCAAACACTGGTGTCTGTGCAACCAGGAACTGCTGCTGGAGGTCAAGTGGAAGGTGCCTGTTATGGGTTTCTAAAAGAGATTATTGGAGAACTGTGGCTGGCTTGGGAAAGAACATGTATCGAACTTGATACTCGTGAGGTTGAGTACTCTGAAAACCCTTGGTTTCTTTGTCAAATAAAGAACCGTTTAACACGGCCAGACCTGAATACTTCAGACTTTGGGTTTTGTGAATGTTGCCTGACTTTCGGAAAACTAAATCTGTCTCTAGGATATCAATCAATGTTATCAGCTCTGATTTTGTGCCAACAGATAGAACAGGCTCTTAGCTTTGTCAAGGATGAAGAAATGTTATGTGTCTTGTCACAAACTACCATAGTCCAGGAGGTGCAAGATACTGACTTGGGAATCAAATATGAAAATTTTGTTGGTGTAATGAAGAAGACTTTGTTTAGCATGGTGCCAGAGAAACAAATTCGACTTGGCATGTTCATAACTGGGCTTGACATTGAACTTCTTTCAAGTCAGGCTGGTCTTGGCTGTGATGGTCAAAATGGTAACAGTGTCCTTGGTCAAAGTGGGCTTCAGGTTGGGGTTGATTTCCGTAGCATTGAGGTTGCTATCTGGCCGTCTTCCAAGTATGATACAGGGTTGTTAGGATATCATGGTGTAGAACCACAGGGCCCAAGGTTGAGGGATCCTGTGAAAATGGAAATTCCTAGGATAGAGAATGAAAAGTATGCTTCTCATGGATGGGTTTCCCTAGGTTCGTACATGAAAGTTAATGGTCTAAATATTACTGTGCGAGAAATGGTGGGAAGACAAGACTGTGGATATATTGCAGTGAAGCCAATAACTCTCCAGTTATCGTTATTCAGGTATAGGATTTTCCTGATTTGTATTGATATATCATTGAGGAATTTAAACATGTTTTAGCTATATGATCCTTTCTGCAACCTGCTGCTATACCAGAGATAAAAGTCTGAATTAGCGGTTCCTCTTACCAAATATTGTTGCATTTTTTTTGGTTGTGCAGGGAGTCCGTTCATTCTTTTGGCAGCACTGTCATTGCTTTCTCTACGGCTTTAAACGTAACAGCTACAAAGTTCTCTGTTTTTTCTTGCATGGATGAGGTGGAAGATCTGTTTAAGGTTGGGGTTTCATTTCGTTTGTTATGTTATTGGAGCTAAGATCCGTAATCGAGTTTTAAACTATGTTCTGTGACATTAATGGGAATTCTTCTGCTTGTATTCCATGTAGACTTCCAGTTGGAAATTTCTCTTATTTTTTAGGTTGAGAAAGGACTGTTGAAGCTGCTAAAATTGCACAAGGATAGTTGAATACCATGTAGGTTGACACAACACACAAATTGACAAACATTTAACAGAGTGCTTCACAATTGTGAGGGAGATGGTCCTGTCAAACATTGTGTAGTAACATTTATATGAGAGTCCAGTTAGTGGTGTCAGCCACCTAAACGATTTTTTCAATTGAGTATTCAGCATACTCTAAGCATGGGGACATACTGCGTCATGCAACAATCTAGCTTTATCTGTTTTAACTTTTATGCAAATTTATTTGTGGTTTTTACTGAATAACAAACCGTTTACCATCTCATCTCTTATGTTTATTTATAGCCGATAATGAGATACATTAAAATTATTATTGTTCTGATCTTAATTTTAAGTTGTACGTTAATTTGTAGAGTTAGCCTCGTTATTCTCACTGTGTAGGTAAATGTATAGTTAGCTACAAAGTAGGAAGACTCTTAGTAGAATTTCAATTGTACTCTGTAGTCGGTCTCCTATATAAGGAACGCTCAACTCTATCAATAATATATGAGAAAACTGAGTCTTTTTCTCATCGAAAGCTCCATATGGTATAAATGAGTTCAAAGTAATCCTGTCACAGATTCCACTTTTCTTGATTCTTGGATGAAACCGAGTCTTTTACTTTGTCAGGTTGTAGCAGGTCTGTTTTGTTCGCCTACTAATCCCTACGGTGGCTTTGACTTGGTTGGCTGTTCACATGACACGTATATGAGGCTCCATATGGTGTTTGAAGAAGCTGGTGCCGATCATTTAAGTATGGAAGGAGCACCTTTAATTCAAAGTATTCTTCTGTGCAAAACTGAAAGCTCCTTTGCATTCAGGGAAATGGATATGATTCTTCAAAAATCGAGGATATATGATAGGTTTGATGGTCATATTGACATTGAGGATGCATTTGGCAGTGAAGAAAATTCCGTGATCCCTGATCCTAGCAGTTATGGAATTCGGATATTTGTTCATCAAAGTAACCTGGACATATCATGTGAAGAATGCAAACTGGAATTCCATGCTCATTTGGCAGAAATACGTTACGTGATTTTCAGATATGCAGATATGATGCAAAATTCTTCTACTCATTCTGGCAGTTACAACTTAGTGCAACAAGCTCATAGTTGCACACATGAGATATCTCTTCCGAATTGCAAAGTTGCTTTTTTGTTAAGTGAAAGGCGCATACTGGATAAGTCGCTTGAAGGTTATAGCCTTGTAAATATAGCCAGGAATTCTCATTTGACGAATGAAGCTGAGACATTAAGCATTCCCTCCTACACATCATCTCAATCTTCTGATTTTACTTCATCAATCACAAACCTATCTGCAAGTTATTGTGTTATTATAAACGCTGAACTGGATGCAATTACTGTCTCAAGATGCTCTGCAAAGAAGTTAGTCACAGCTCATCACTATGATAAACTTGCATCTCTGCTTTTGCTTGGCGGAGATCTTCAAAGTATTTCGTTGGAAATACAGGTATCACTTCATGAAATAAACTTCCTAGATGTTTATCTTTATCTTACTTTATATGACAAAATATGAGGTAATAATCCTCTTGTTCTTATTGATCTTGAATGATAACCAGCTCTATTTATAATAGAGCTGTACAACTAGGGTTAGAGTCCAAGTCCTTGTAGGAAAAGACTACTACCCTTATTAGAATAATACTAACTTCCTATGCAAGAAAGAAATATCCTTATTGGACTCTATTATTATATCTGTAGGTAATAACTTCCTATTCAAGACATGCTAGAAAAGGAACAAATAATAATAATAACTATTCTGCCGTATCTCAACATTATAACATCATGAAATTAAGCTTAGGTTTCTTTTCTTTTTTGCATGACTAATGAAAGCAAGAATCTCATAAAAAGAAATGAGAATGACTATCGTCTCTTAGTCCTCTTGCATGAGTCTGACTTCCTTCTATTCAAATCCTTTCTTGTTTCTAATAGGAGTGGCACATTATGCTATTGAGCAGGGTGGTCCTTTGTTCCTCGACGTTAAAGCTCTTTCGCTGTTGGGCCAATGTTTTGCTTCATTCCTTCATCGCATAACAGATATTGTATCGATCATAAATTCATCGTCTGAACACACACAATGTGATGAAAGGAGGCTCCAAGAAACATCGGGTACAACTCAACAGTTAAAATGGGAGCTACCTCAAGCTTCCACATTGAATGTGTCAGAGCTTTCTGTTGTTCTTGCTGTTGAAGATGGCTCTGGTGTGTGTCCGTTTCAATTTTTGATTGCTAATTTGCTGTCTGCCACATTCTGATAGTTGAATGTTTCAGGTGGCTTTCAGGAATTTGAGATTAGAGTTGACATCTGTATGAAATTTCAGTCACAAGACATACTGAGGGAACTGGTATTTCAAGTTTCTCGCATGTCAATCTTTTCTCAGGTCATTAGAGAACAGTTAAAAACTGGAAATCAAACACCTCATTTTTCTTCCGTGGAGTCAACTGGACCATCTCCTGTTTATCAAGGTCCTGCTATGACGTCCCGGCTCATGTATGGGAGCCATATAAGTCACCGAAGTGACATATTGAAGCACTTGATTGTATCTGTTACAGCTGAGAAGCCAAATAATGGAACTGGAAACCTAGCCGAGGTTTGGGTTGGTCAAGGTTCAATATCAGGTTTTGATATAACTATATCACTATCTGAAATAGAGGTGAGTAATCCTGAAAAGTTCAGGGAATTTTACTGAGACGAAGGAAGCTATGTGTTGCTTGGACATTTGCTACTCTCTAATCTGTTAACTTACGATGTAATATTTCACCAAGAAACAAAAACTTAGTATGCAATTTGTTGTTTTTTTCAGATGATTTCTTCTCTGCTTTCATCCATTTCTCCTGCACACGCTGAAGAGACAACTAATGACACAATGAAGAAACGCTGGTCCACTGACCAAGGCAATGACAGTGATTTTACTGTTATGGTTCCTGATGGTAGGTATTCTCTTTGAGTCGATTAGTTTACAACCCAAAGGTTATTTTTTCTCAGATTACAACTAACTTGTTGTGATGTATGTTAATGGTAAACTTTATAAAGGATAAAGAAGCTAACTTTGATAGCAGTTGTAAGAGAGAAGAGAGACTACGAGATATGTGTTCACATTATTGATTGATTCAAAACAATAAGGAACAGATCTCTTATAGACGAGAGTGTTACAGATAATAGGGTAACTAATAATAACTTACCTACTTTAAAAAAAAACTTACCTAGTTAGCTATGACTACTATAATAGAATAGCTACGCTAGAAAATAATAAATTAGCTAACTCGGTAATCTCAACACCCCCTCAGGCTTGGCAGTGTAAAAATTGTACATCTCAAGTTCGGAGATGAGTTCTTCGAATCACTCTTGGCTAGGCTTTAGTGAGACTATTTGCAGTCTGCTGGTTTGCAGGAACATAAGCAATACTAGTAATCCCCTTAGTAACACTGTTTGAAATAAAGTGAGGATCGATTCCAAAATGCTTGGTTCGATCATGATGAAATGGATTCTTCACAATGCTAATAGTAGATTGACCGTCACTAAGTAGCCTCACAGAAGTGAGTTTTTCAACCAGTGTTACCAGTGGATTGGGAATCGGCGGTTGTTTCGGAAGTGGCAATTAACGCAAGCTAAGACGAGAGTGTTTAAGAAGTTTTTTAGATAATTGAATCAAGGCTCTGATCATTGAAGTTAGGTAATATTTTGTGTTATACTCAGTCGGAAGAATGAATAGGTAGGTGTATATACAATTCTAGCCTATTAACTACTATCCTATTTTATATTGATTCCCACTAATTAGGAATGATTCTAGCTACCATATCTGTTTGCCTATAGAGGATTTACAGGAATCACAATCATACTAATACGACTAACAAACTAATGGACTAATCTGACATCTCTAACAATTAATCATAATGATGTTAAATTGATCGAGGAGTAGACAAATGCTTATGCTTGTTGTACGACGGACTCCAAAAATGGCAATCCCTTGTTAACTAATAGATGTATGTGTAAATGTATGAAAAGCATATACATGCATTTGCGAGGTAGTTGAAGGGTTTGTACATATTTTCAGGTGCCATAGTTTCAGTCCAAGATGTGCATCAACACATGTATTTTGCAGTGCAAGGAGAAGGAGATAAGTATGACGTGGTTGGTACAATTCATTATTCTCTTTCTGGAGACAGGGCTCTTTTCAGGGTAACTAATTGATCCGTCTTGAATCTTGATCAAGTTGATTTCTTTTGTCGATGAAATAACATTACTCTTAGAAGTTTTGGTTTGTTTGCTTGCATTTTGTTGATTTCTTTTGGAGTTTTGGTTTGTTTGCTGCATTTTGCTGGTTATTCTCTTGCCCATGATTTATCGCCATGAACTATGTTCTCAGTCTCTCTTGACATCTTTCATGCCAACTGTGCCCAGGGTTTCTCTTGATAGAATTATTGTAACTAATGGTCAGCAACGTAAACTTGAGTTGGTGGTTCAAGTGTTAGAGACACCCTACTTCTTCAGTTTCATTTCTCTGAGAAACAAGAATTATGTACAATAATTTGACTGCATTGAATCATTATTTCCAAGACTAGTATGGTATATATACAAAGAGGAACCTCTGAATTGTATCATTCTCAATTCCTGTAAATTAGTGATGCTGACTGATTGCTACCTATTATAGTTATCTACAATCAGCCTAGCATTCTGACAGCTAATATAATACAACAATAAGATACACTAAACAAAATAACAAAACATGTAATCTTATAATATGTTAACTAATAACCTTTCTTTATATAGCATGCGACTTTCAATACCAACTTAAATATTATGTTTGAACTTTTGGCTTTTTGGATGAGTGATGTTATCTTTTTTGTCGAGAGTAGAAGTATCCGCATTACTTTTTAGTCTTTTGGCGGTTATGAGTTTTGTTATCATAGTGAAATTTGAAGATTGAGAGAATGAATTACTTTTATTCATGTCTCGTAGGTTTATTATATACAGCATTCCTCCTACTGACTAGGTAAGAAAATATCTACTCTAACTATTTAATAGGATCTGCTAGCTAAACTAGGATAGGACTAGAACTAATATGGTAACTATCTAACTAGCAAATAAACTAATAAGATCTGACTGTATACAAATAAGGAACGGGATTTCCTCACTCCCCCTCAAGCTTGGTGTAGATGTTGTACAAACCCGGCTTGGACTTGAAATGATCCGATTGTTCTCGTGGAAGTGCCTTTGTGAGTATGTCGGCGGTCCGTCTGTTTGGATTGGACATATCTCACATCCACAACTCCCCTTTCCACCTTCTCGGTGATAAAATGCACGTCTATCTCGACATGTTTAGTCCGTCGTGATGTACGGGGTTCTTAACAATGCTTAAGGAATTTGCGGCTATCGCCGTATAGTGTAGCTCTCCCGTGTCTGGTAACTCTAGTTCCTTTAGAACTCGCCGTATCCACATAACTTCCTGAATCCCGAGAGCAAGTGCTCGGTATTCTGCTTCTGCACTGCTTCGTGCAACCACTGATTGCTTCTTACTTCTCCACGTTACTAAATTTCCCCATACATAAGAGCAGTAACCTGTGGTCGATCTCCTCGTTGTAATTTCACTGGCTTGACTTGCATCGGTGTATATTTCCACCGACTTCGCTCTCATTCTTCTTGAACATCGGCCCCAATCCGGGGTTTTCTTTAGGTATCTAAGAATATAGTTTACGGCATCCATGTGCTCACTCTTTGGTTCATTCATGAAGCGGCTAACCACACTCACGGCAAAAGCTATGTCGGGTCGCGTGTGTGCCGGGTATATCGACTTTCCTACCGGTACGTTGGTATCTTCCCTTGTCTGCTTTTTCCCCGTTTTCTTCTACACTGAACTTCAGGTTTGACTGCATTGGGGTATCTGCCGGTTTGCACCCTGTCATACCGGTTTCCTCTAGCAAATCTAGGATATACTTTCTCTGGGATATAGAAAGTCCTTTGCTCGATCTGGCCACCTCCATTCCGAGGAAATATTTCATTTCTCCCAGATCTTTCGGCTCAAACTCGGTTCCGGTTTGATCTTCAACCTTGAGATCTCCTCATTGTCATTTCCCGTAATTATAATGTCATCAACGTAGACAATCAAGATGGCTATCTTGTTCCCGGCTCCATGCTTCACGAACATTGTGTCATCCGTTTGACATCGATGGTAGCCATTAGATGTTATAGTTGCTGAAAATTTTCCAAACCAAGCTCTAGGAGATCGTTTTAGTCCGTACGAGGACTTCTCCGGCTTGCACACCTTTCGCTGGTTTTAAGATGAGGCACCGGCACCCCTTTCCGGAATTTCCATATAAACTTCCTCTCGTTAATGCTCCATTTAGGAATGCATTTTTGACGTCCATTTGATATAGGGGCCGGTCTTCATTTACCGCCAGCGACGGTAGAATCCGAACGGTGTTGAGTTTTGCTACGGGGCAAACGTTTCCCGGTAGTCAATCCCATATGTTTGTGTAAATCCTCGTGCTACGAGCCTAGCCTTGTGTCTCTCCACACCTTGCCATCCGCCCGTACTTTATTGTAAACGACCATTTGTAGTCTCTTGTTTGTTTTCTGGTGGTAGGTCAACAATCCTCCGGGTTTCATTGCTTTGTAACGCCCTTATCTCTTCCAAAACTGCCTGTCTCCACTCAGGTATTCTCATGGCCTCCTCTATGTTGCGAGGTTTGGTATCCAAGTGTACAGTAAACGCCCTAAATTCAGGGCTTAGGCGGCCATAGTGAACGTACCGTTGTATCGGATGACGAGTGCATTCTCGCACACCCTTTCTCAATGCAATAGGCTCACTGAATAGGGTTTCCTGTTGCACTTCTTCTTCAGCGATATCAGCACTCTCAGATTCACTATGAGTGTCCATCCCTTCACTGTTTCTTCCAGTTTCTGGTTCAGGCTCTATATTAGGCTCGAGCCTCTGTCTCCGCTGGTAAACATGTTGAATTGGTGGTCTGTTGCTCGTTTCGGAGCGAGTCCTGGTTCTTCTCCAACTATGCCCGTATGAATGGGAGGCATGGTTGGTCCATCCAACGCAATTAAATTCTCCAGATCTAGAGCTTCTTCAGTTTCTGCCACCTCTGCCACTGTTGACTGTGGCTGTATCTCCCCCTGAAGCTCTGGAGTAGTGTAATAGGCGTAGGTTTCAAAAAATGTCACATCCATGGTCACCACAACTTTCCTGGTGATAGGGGAGTAACATTTATACCCTTTCTGCCGAGGAGAATAGCCAATGAACACACACCTCTGTGCTCGAGGATCCAGCTTGGTCCTTTGATGCTGCTGGATGTGAGTGAAGGCAAGGCATCCAAAAACCTTAGGTTCCAATTCAGACATATACGCACGTACATGCGGGTATGTTTTCATCAATACATCTTTAGGTGTTTGATAATTGAGGATGCGACTTGGTAGCCTATTGATCAAGTAGGTTGCTGTTAACACAGCCTCCCCCCATAGGTACTTTGGAACCTGTTTGGTGAAGAGCAATGCTCTAGCCGTCTCGAGAAGGTGTCGATTCTTGCGCTCGGCAATTCCGTTTTCGAGGTGTGTCCACACATGAGCCGCAGTGAACAATGCCATGGAGAGATAAGTATGACCCTAGGACTGTATTGAAGTAGTCGTGGGCATTATCGGTTTTGAGAACCTGTATATGGGTTCCAAACTGATTGAGTATCATGTGATGGAATTCCTGAAACATGGTCGTGGTTTCTGACTTTTCTTTCATTAGGAACGTCCATGTTAGTCTTGTATGGTCGTCTATGAAAGTAAGGAACCATCGTGCCCCGTTGATGTTCTTGACTCGAGTAGGGCCCCAGATGTCACTATGGATAATGGCAAACGGCTTCGTAGGTTTATAACTCATCCTGGATAGCTACTATGAGTGTGTTTAGCTAGTTGACACACTTCGCATTGCAAATCCTTGGAACTTTTATTGAGAAATAACCTAGGTAACAATTTTTCCAAATATCCGAAACTTGGATGCCCCAATCGGCTATGCCATAACATGATCTGGATATCACGATTATTCGTGCTATTACTAGTAACCAACGCTCTACTTTGCCCCCCAAGTCCTTCACCACCAGCAGCTCCGTTCATGATGTAAAGATCGTCATGTAACTCAGCAGTTCCAATCGTCTTCCCCGAGCTTTCTTCCTGCAGGGAACACTGATTAGCACTGAACACGGCTTTACACTGAAGATCCCTACTCAGCTGGCTAATGGATATCAAGTTGCAGCTCAAGGAGGGTACATATAGGACAGGGAATAGATCAATCTTGCCATTCAGTTTAACCCTTCCTATCCCCTCAACAGTTGATAAGCTACCATCAGCAATACGTACCCCAGCAGTACTAGGATAAGCCCTGGAATTCTATTAACACCTCTGCGGATCCCGTCATATGGTCCGAACATCCCGAGTCTATTATCCACTTAGCGAGGTTGTTTAGAATTGACTAAGTAGGCGAGAGAGGTTGTTACCTTGACTAGCAAACAATCCGGTGTATGTGTCCGAGGATGAGTTTGTTTCTTTGTGAAGGTGGATTCTGCTCATGATTTTTGTGAAGAACTTCTCTAGGGCGGTGGCTTGCTCCTTAGTAAAGGGACCGCTCTCGGTCTGCGGTTGCTTGTACGCGGCGGCAACGGCCACGTGAGCTTGGCCACGTCTCTTCTCGCGTGGTTTCCGGCACGGAGGGCCTCCAACCGAGAAAATAACATTCACTTCTTGTGTGTCCATGTCTACGGCGGTGGTCACGGTAGTTGTCTTCTTCCTCTTCTCCTTTTGTTGAGTTCGCACTTGCTTGTTGTTGCGGTATTGATTGCGCACGGCAAAGGGCCGAACTTTCAACTTGAGGGGTAGGAGAAGTTTTTATTTGGAACAACCATGAGATCTCTTCGATGTTCTTCCCCAAATATGGCGCAAACGCTTCCGTGAGACTAGGGAAGGGCTTGGTACTCATGATTTGGCTCTTTATCTTTGTCCGGATCCTGGTTTAACCCCTAGAAGAAAAGACGGGGTTCTTTTCTTCTCAATATACATCCCGAATCGTAGGCGATCTTCGGGGGTATCCCATTCCCGTGCATCATACGTATCCAGGTGTAGCCAGTGATGTCCAAGAGTATTGTAGTACTCTGTGACGTCCATATCTCCTTGCTGAAGATGGAACAGCTGTTGTTCGATCTTGAACATGGCAGACGAGTTGTCAATTGTTGAGTATGTATTTCTGGCAGCATCCCAGATGGCCTTGGCAGTCGGGTGAAGGATATAATTCTCCCCGATGTTTGGCTTCATGGAGTTGATCGAAGGTACGGACCAAACTGTCATGCTCATTCCAGGTTTGGAATTTTGGATCTGTCTCGTCTGGAGCTTTGATTTTTCCAGTGAGATATCCTCCTTTTCCTCTTCCTGTGATATGCATCTCTACGGTCTTAGACCACTTGAGATAATTTTTGCCATCCAGCCTGTGTGTGGTGAGGAAGCTTGAGTAATCCGTCGTCGCTGCTGGTGCCACGGAGTTCGCGATCTCTCCAGCAGTATCGGATCCGTTTGAAGCTCCGTCTGTCACCATGGCTTAGGATTGCGGCGGAATTGTTTTAGATCAGGTACAGAGTAGGCTCTGATACCATGAAGATTGAGAGAATGAATTACTTTTATTCATGTCTCGTAGGTTTATTATATACAGCATTCCTCCTACTGACTAGGTAAGAAAATATCTACTCTAACTATTTAATAGGATCTGCTAGCTAAACTAGGATAGGACTAGAACTAATATGGTAACTATCTAACTAGCAAATAAACTAATAAGATCTGACTGTATACAAATAAGGAACGGGATTTCCTCAAAATTATTTGCAGGTCAAGCACCATGTGCAGAGGGTGTGGAAATCATCCACCATATGGTTCTCCTTGATATCTTTGCATGCTAAGAATCATGACGGTGAACCATTTCGATTGAGCTACCGTCCAGGATCAAGTTTTGTTGATATCTGTAGCACAAGTGATAATGCAGGATCACTTTGGCGAATCGTCTCACGTGAACCAGAAAGTTCTACTGATGAGATTGACTGGGAACCGTACAATAGGTTGGTGATGAATACTTTTTACCTGGTCAACAAAAAGAATGATTATGCTGTCGCTTTTGTCAATGGTATTCCAGAGTTTGTCAGGAAGCCTGGAAATCCTTTCAAGTTCAAAGTTTTCCGGGGTAGTATTCTGGCTCGTGCAATCACATCAGATTGTTACTTACCGGAGCCATCTGGTTCTGGAACAAATGTGGTGCCTGCTGTCCACCAAGATCAAAGCCAAAGTTCCATGCAGAGTGGGGGTCCTCCGTGCGTTCAAATACAAAGCAATAGTATTAACATTACTATTGTTCATGAACTTCTAGATTCGAAGGATAAGTCTCCCTTGCTTCGTTGTTGCATCAACAATTCCCAAATCAATGTTCAAGTTCTGTCTAGCAAAACCAGAGTTATGAGCACGTCAACTGCTTCACTTTTTTACTTTGATTCACAAAGAAGTGAATGGTGGGTGTTCAATATGCAATACCTCATGTCCATAAAAAATGTAAAAACGCATGTACTTTTTCTATGCATTTCTCTTTATTTCCCATTAATTGTTTCCTTTATGTAGGGTTGAATTTGCTCATCCAGTTGATTTATGTATATTTTACCGCTCAAGAGTAGAATCGAAAACAAACCGCCACAAACTACCAGTTGACATCTACTGCAGAACTAACGAGGTAACTATGATACCTAAAAGGTCAGGATGATGTTTTCCTCCTGTAGCTTCTTCATTCAAGTCCTTAAATTGCATTTCGTGCGTGCCCGAGTCTTCCAAATTGACAAATTCTATTTTGGAATCCTGGCAGGTGCATATTTCATTAAGTGAGCTTGCACTTGATGTACTTCTTTTCGTGATCGGGAAATTAGACTTGGCTGGTCCATTCTCTGTGAGGAGCTCAAAAATTCTGTCTAATTGCTGCAAGGTGTGTAGGTATTTTGTAATCTTATGGTTTTCACCTCTTTACCTTCATTTGCCAAATGAAGTAATTTTGAATCTTTTTTTATAATGTCTGTTTTCCGTTCCTGATGTAAGTGAGTACTGCATGTCTCACTCCATGTGTCCCCATTACCGAGAATCATTTTCTGCACTTTGTAAACAGAAAGGACTTTGATAATTTGCAGGTGGAAAACCAGTCAGGTTTAGAACTTACATGTCATCTCAGTGAAGGCAGAAGTATTAAAGTTGTCAGAGGAAAATATGCTTCAATATTTTTAAGGTACTTATATCTTATAGCTTTAGACTCGCGGTGCTTTTTTCCTAGTCTTCCTCGTCTTAAATAAATCTACATCAAATTATCAAAATGTCCGTTTTAATATATTTATATTTATAATACCTATATAAAATTAAAAATATAATTATTGTATTGAATTATCGATATTGAGACTTGTTTAGGTTTCAAACCAAAAAAAGTAAATGTTGAGGATCAAATTTGACTCTTGCTATGTTGGAGCAGAATGCCGTTTTGGCAGAGCTAAATTTGACTTTCTTGTCTTCTTGCGGGGCAAAATCTGGCTTTTTTGCCTAGATGGATTAGAGCTGGTCTTAATTTCTACCCGTGCTATGTAATTTCTCTATTTTGGTTTTTAACCTCATTCAGTTCTATGTGTATACTCTTTATTCCATTCCTTTCTCGATAAACTTTTCTATAACTTAAATGTTACATGGTTACTTGAGGAAGCATGTTGGTATTGTTGGTGTCGCCCTGAAAAATTCCTTTGAATTTGTTTAAACAGACTGCAGTTCTTAAGTAGTAGTACTTAGTAGAATAAATATTCCATTTGGTTATAATCTTGTAATTGTTTTTTGTGTAGGGATACTTCTGCAGACCAACGCGTGGAGAATACATCAGGTGTCACTGTTCAACTTTCTAATGGTGCATCTTGGATCACATCAGCAGTTCAGCTTTCTGTATTGAGATCTCAAACAGTAGCTTGGAGAACAAGAATCATGTCACCTCAAGGTTTGCATTACCATTCGGTGCATCAACATCATGCCTTGTGAACTCCAACTGGGGTGGTCGAGATCCTAATTATGGAATGTCTCTATTCAGCTGAGATGTTTCAGGTCATTTAAGGAAATATCCTTAGAAATTCTAATTGTTAACCCCTTTTGGCAGATTCAAGAACTCACCCTGGGCCGTTTATTGTTGTTGACATTTCAAGAAGATCGGAGGTGTTTAACTTGATCGCTTTCATATATCATCAAAGTCTGGAAACTTATTTAGTTCGTAATAGATTACTTCCATGATTTGTAGGATGGTTTGAAGATTGTGGTGTCCCCTTTGATAAGGATACATAACGAAACTGGTTTCTCCATGGAACTACGTTTTAAGCGACCTCAAGAAATTGAAGATGTATTTGCTTCAGTATTCTTGAAAACAGGGGATGCAATCGATGATACCTTGGCAACATTTGATGCCATAAACTCATCTGGCGGACTGAAGAAGACTTTAATGTCATTGAGTGTTGGTACGGATACAAAACCTTTTGGATTTCTAACCTAGCGGCAACAATGGTCTTATTTTCTCCATGGTTGTTTGTATGTTAGTCATTTTTCCTCTCATCAGATGTTTTCTCCATTGTTGTTTGTATGTTATTAACTGGTAATAAGACCATTACGATACACCTATTCTCTCTACAATGTTTTTCCACTGCCTTCATGAGGCTGTTTGTTTTTGGCCAAACTCATGTCAAAATGTTTCATTTTGCAGGTAACTTCTTATTTTCTTTTCGGCCGGAAGTTCCAGAAGGCTCTTTCAATTCCATTAGTTCCGTCTCTGTGGGATGGTCAGATGATTTTAAAGGCGGAAAGGCAGTTCGTCTTTCTGGAATTTTTGATAAATTAGGCTATAAAGTTCGGAAGGCCCTCTCTGTTGATTCAATGACATCTTCCTTCAGCACTGCATACTGCAGTATCAAATCCAAAGATGCACATATTACTGACTTACATTTTTTAATTCAGAGTATTGGAAGGGATATACCTATTGGAAAACCTGACACATCTAATGATGGTTCAGAGAGTAGAAGTTCAGCAGTTGCATTACGAGAACAAAGAGAAATATTTATTCTACCTACAGTGCAGGTGTCTAATTTATTGCATTTTGATATCCAGGTGCTCCTTACTGAAAGAGGCAAGTGGATGAAACATTCAGACTTCTTCTCTTTGACTTTGTTTGTGTGTGTTCCTTGGTGGAGCAATCGTAATACTATCTCTCATTGTGCAGATGTATCTCCCTCCTGTAGTGTAGACATCGGAAAGCAAGCAACTGTACCTTCTGGATCAGCAGTGAACTTTTATGCTAATCCTGCTATGATCTATTTTACTGTTACCTTAACTGCTTTTGGTTCAAGCTGCAAACCTGTGAACAGCGGCGATTGGGTCAAGAAGTTACACAAGAACAAAAGTGATGTCTCTTGCTTAGACATTGATTTGGAATTCGGAGGTGGAAAATATTTTGCATCTCTTAGGTTGTCCCGTGGGCCCAGAGGTGTTCTGGAGGTTGGTATACTAATTTATATTCAGAATGTAGAATATTATATTCTATTCATGAAGATTTTGTGGGAAAATATTTTCCTTAATATCATAATCAGAGAATAATATACACGCTAACTACACACAACTGTCTAGCTTAACTAACTACACACAACTGTCTAGCTTAACTAACTACACAAAACTTCCTAGCTTAACTAACTACCAAAACTTCCTAGCTTAACTAACTACAATCTAGTAGACAAATAAGGTAGTTAACTGACTTAGGTATTTCTCGGACATATCTAACTTTATATCAGAGAGGGTGACTGAAGGAGTTGTTGATTTGAGATATGTGTCTACCAGACAGCCGGTTGCTGATGTGCTTGCAAAGGCACCCGCAAGAGACTTATTTGCCGAATTTCTGAACAAGGTATGATCGGCTTGACATCTTAGGTATCCGTTCAACTTCACAGCTTACACAAATCGTTCAAACCAAGATCTAGGACTCCTTTAACCCATAAAGAGCTTTATGTAGCCGACAGACAGTTCTCCCACCTCTGTAAGTGAACCCATGTGGTAGATTCATGTAGAGCTCTTCTGAAAAATCTTTATTCAGAAATGCATTCTTGATATCCATTAGACACAAAGGCCAATCAAGATTATCTGCTATATAGGCCAAGCAAGTTAATATTGAGTTTTGGCACATATAACAAGGCTTGACGACATTACTACCAAGATGAGCTTCCCCAATTCCTCCAACAAAGGCTAGGCTACTATATGATGCATAAGCATAAGGTTTATCCAGCAGTGATTATTTTTGTTAGTTGAGGCATAAACAGCCATAGGATTACCTCGGGTAGCAAGCAAATTGATGATATTAGATGAGGATTGAGATGTACCGACCGATGAGAATTAGGAGATCATTTGTTGAAAAATCTCCACCTCATTTTTTGAAAGTTGTCTTGCTTCTAATTCAGTCTTTGCACCGGTGATAGGGATGGATGCAACAGTTTGTGCAGGCAGGTTTAGAAAGCTTCCACTTTCTATAGGAACATGGCTTCCAATCCACAGGTTTACCAGCAATCTTCCAGCACTCATCCTTGGTGTGCCATAGTCTCTTTGCAATGGTCACATAATGGAATCTCCTCTCTGTTTCCGCTATTCTTTGTGTTCTTGGTTACCATTGAGTTTTCTTTGCCTCCAGGGCAACCATGGCCAAGTTCTCCTTCTGTGGCTTTGAATCAGCAATCATGAGTTCACGAAGATACTCTTCCCTCCTTATATCGGCGAATGCTTCCTTCGGGTCAGGAAAGGGATTCACGCTTATGATTCTACTCCTTGCAGCATTAAGATTCTGAATAGACCAAGGATAAACTGCATGGTCTTTTTCTTTTCCACAAACTTCTTGAATAGCTTTGAATCCTTGGCAGTCTCCCATGGTTCAACTTCATACATATCGGGCTAGAGTCAGAATCTCCCAACTGATCATAATAATCAACAATTGACATATCTACTTACTTGAAATTATACAGCATCATCTCCACCTCATGTAAGGCAGCCGAGTTGTCAACACTTGAGTAGGTTTCCTTGACATCGACCCTCACCTAGCAGATTGATGGAGACAATTCTCACCAATATTGGTGTTCATGGAAGTAACAAGCCAACACCTTACCAGAGTATCAAGTTCAAACCAGGTTGAGTATGAAAAATCTGTCTTGCTAGGTTTTGCTGTAGTTCCTGTGATATAGTAGATTTTCCCTCTACCGGCAATATGCATCTGTATGGGTCGGGACCATTGAAGATAGTTCTTTCCATCCATCTTCTATAACCATATTCTCAGTAGGTATTGTTGATTGGGGAGTAGCTGCCTTTGCTCCCAAAGAAACCGCAGCTTTTACCTGCATCAGTCTTGGTGAAGAAGAAGAAGACAGAGCACTGGTGACGGTAGATAAAAAACAATGGTCTGGTGCCATGAAAATTTTGGGGGAAAATATTTTATTTGATATTATTACCAGAGGATCATTATATGTATATATATCGCATGTCTCAGATTAGGTACCTACCTAAAGTAGAGAACAGTACATGTGAATGCAACTTCCTAAGTTAGCTAACTACAATTTAAGAGACTAATAAGGTAGTTAACAAGCTTAGGTGTTTTCTCGGATATGCTCACAATTCACAATAACCACGTCCTTATTTGATTGTTGTACCCCATAACCTCCATGAATGGTTAGCCTGTTTGAGAAATTGATGTTGTAATCTAGATTATTAAAATGTCTACTATGGGTAGGTTGCTGTCTTCACTCCGTATTCCTTGAAGAATGAGACTGATTATTCCTTGTTCTTTCTAACACCCAGTCAAAAGACCTTATCAAGGTACTTTCTGCATCTGAAGATGGAAAATTCTCATTTTAATCTTACCTTGATCCTCATCCATGAACATGACTGAAAAAATGTTAACAGGAATGAATTAGAGATGTCTGTCTCTAGCATTGCTCCAGACTTGGGCGTATTTTTGCCTCCTAAATCAATTAGGTCATGGTTTTCGAGGTAATATTTATGGAAACTACAAATCGATTTATATATCCAGATTCATTTTAAATCTCGTAGTCAAATTATCATGTTGTCTCTAACACGATATGTTGTCAGATCTCACAAGTTGCATCTCATTGTCTTGGAGCATCACCAATCAAAGGCGTTGCTGGACTTGGATGCTTTGTCTGCTCTGACAGAAATAAGCTTGACAATAGAAGAGGAGTCCAGACTTGAATACATTGTGAAGTTGGGGGTGTCTGTAGGACCTCATATAAGCAAGGTGGTTGTCCCGTCACAGATGGTAACTTTGGTCCCAAGACATTTGGTATTCAATGAGTCAGATGAAAGTGTTAGTATTCGTCAATGTTACCTGGAGGTGTGCATCAACTGAATCTGGATTGTATGCTTTTTGTGTGTTTGGATACGTTAAGTTTCTTCATTAGTGTTCTGACTTGTTTTTTCATTTTCTACCAAGAATGAAACAGCAGGAATGGTTTGCGTTGGCAGTAAGCAAAGAAAGGCATTGCTACTGCAGAGTGGCATTACCAAGAGCAAGGAACTCAATTCGTTTGAAAATATGATTAGAAGACATAGAAATGATGTAGATTCTTCATTATTGTATATTCAGTTTCGTTTGGATAAGTCTTCTACTTGCTGGTCAGGGCCAGTGTGTATTGCTTCCTTGGGGCGTTTCTTTGTGAAATTCAGGAAAGAGCCTGACCAAGTTCAAGATGTAGATAACAGCACTACAGAATTTGCTGCAGTTTTTGTTGCTGACGAAGGGTCTGTTCTTGGTGTGCACTTCCACAAACCACCCAATATTGGTCTTCCCTATAGGATTGAGAATCACTTACATGATACTTCTATAACATATTACCAGAAGGTTTTGCTATTTCTGCCTTGTTTTTATTTGGCCTAACCCTTTCTGTGAAACAAAATCATACTAATTCTCATTTTTGTCACCGGGAAACTTTCAGGATTCAGCAGAGAGAGAGGTTCTTGGTTCTAGCGATAATGCTTTTTATGTCTGGGAAGATTTGACCCTGCCGCACAAACTAGTTGTTTTAATCAACGGTAAAAGTTATTCTCCTGAAAGTCCAGTTTTTATTCCTGTGATAATCTTTTGGCGATAAATACATGTTCTCCCTGTAAGTTTGGGTTCCATCCATCCATAGTTTCCACTTTCCTGCCTAAAGAGCCTTTATTTCTCAAGAAACGTCTGAAGCATCAGCATATACAGTTTAAATGAATGGTGGTAGGTTCTTGGTGTAAACTCAGTTTAACTGGCTCGGAATATCATTAGAGAAATATCGATGCAGTTTGCCCAATGACTTTCCTGTCCCACGATCTGAAATAACTGGATCTTTGTACCATACAACGCATGCAGGTCTGCACCTATCGCGTGAAATCAACCTGGATAAGGTGCGTACTTGGAAGCCTTTCAAAAGGTTGACTCCACTCAGAAGCCTTGTCTCTCATTCACTTTCGGACGGAAAAGGGATCCAGAAATCCAGCCAGTCAAACAACATAGCTGTTGTGAGGATAGGATATGAAGTGTATGCTGAAGGTGCTACACGGGTTTTAAGGATTTGTGAGTTTTCTGATAGTCACAAAGGAGACCGATCGTCTCAGTCTAGTGCACGGATTCGATTGCGGCTGACCGAGTTTGCTATTCGTATACTTGAACAAGGAACAGAGGTCAGTCTCACCGGAATCTGTACCATCGGAATACTTCCTTAGATATTTTGTCCAACAGTTGATAGTGGTTATCTCTGTAGTATATTGGAAACGGAAGGTCTTTTTATGATAACTTAAAAAAATGTTTTGTCATAAATATTCTGAAGGCTGATACATGATTCTTTCTTAAGTGAGATTTGTTTGTATACAAATTATTGTAAGCAAATCTGCTCTTTTGTGTGATTTCTTTCGACGTTTACGTTCTTTTCCTTCTCTCTTGAAGGTTTCAGATGATAATGAGGATTTGCGTTATAGCCCTTTGGCCGTGGCAAGATTGGGAAATATTGACTTGGATTCAGTAATCACTGATGAGCAGAAATATAACCTGATCAGTATACAGGTGATATATCATGGATGGCCTCACTAAGCTCGGGATGATCTCCTTTGTTGGTGACCTAATGCATATGTTTTTTGATTGTATAACTTATAGCAGAGGTGTGTATAGCTAGTTCCTTGCTTTACTTTGCTAATGCAGACTACATTTTGAATCAATGTAGCTATTAGCCGTCGATAATAAGTGGAAAGGTGCCCCTTTTGCATCTATGCTTCGGAGACATCAACTAGAATCAAGTGGCCTAGATTTTCCTGTACTCAAAGTTGTGTTTGTCCCCATTTCAACCAGCTCGAAAGTGACTCAAGTCAAATATTCATCAATTATCCTGCAGGTATAATCAGGCTCATGACCTACCAGCCTCTCATCTTTTGTTTTTCTGTGGTCCATTTAAATATAGTGCTGGTTGGAGGAGCAACCACCCTCTCGTGAACAATCTTTTTGAATGGATTGTTTGCAGCCAATTGATTTGAACATAGACGAGGAGACTCTGATGAGACTTGCCTCATTTTGGAGATATTCTCTCAGTGACTCCAGTGCTCCAAGTCGGCAATATTACTTCGACTATTTTGAGATCCATCCCATAAAGGTTGTCTTCTATGTATTTGACATGTTTATGCTCTCCATATGTTTAATGCGTTTGTTGTTTCAGGTGTACATTTGCTTCATGCATGCCATCTGACTCGTGCTTATTTATTTGTATTTGTATCACATAGATAATTGCAAACTTTCTCCCCGGGGACTCTTATTCAAGTTATAACTCAACACAGGAAACTCTAAGATCGCTAATCCATAGTGTTGTGAAGGTAGGAAGACCACTCATTTTCACACTAAACTGTAGTCTTCTAAGGACGATAGTTAGCCACTATTCTATGTTTATGCTATTTTCTTAATTCTACAGGTTCCCACTATTAAAAATATGGTAGTAGAGCTGAACGGGGTTCTGTTAACTCATGCTTTGATCACTATGCGGGAATTGCTCATAAAATGTGCACAACACTACTCCTGGTACGTCCGATCTTACCTCATTTCTCTGTTCAGAGGGTGAATAACGTCTCCTATTTCTTATACTGGACACGATATCTATGCAGGTATGCAATGAGGGCCATCTATATCGCCAAGGGAAGCCCCTTGCTTCCTCCAGCCTTTGCATCTATGTTTGATGACATGGCTTCATCTTCTCTTGATGTCTTCTTCGATCCTTCTCGTGGATTGGTCAGTCTTCCAGGCTTAACTTTCGGTAGGTTGTGCACCTGAAATCGAAACTGTGTGCATGGCACAGATAATTGGTTTTGTATTGCTAATAGCTGCTATCACTTTATTTTGTTCTTGTACTTGTGGTTCGAAATACACACTACTTCTGTAGTTTCTGCTGGTTTATTGCTGCTGCGTTACATGTTGAGGACAGGTACCTTCCGGATCATCAGCAATTGTATTGGTGGCAGAGGGTTCTCAGGAACAAAGCGCTACTTTGGTGATTTGGGGAAAACGGTATGTTGCTTTTTTGCTTTCTCAGTAATAGAATTGTAGAAAGTGAAATAACCATTGACGATCTGGTTTGAACATGGCAGTTGAGGACATTGGGGTCAAATGTGCTATTTGCTGCTGTAACCGAAGTATCTGACTCTGTCCTGAGGGGAGCGGAAACAACCGGCTTTGATGGAATGGTAAAATGCTAGCTACTTTTAGTCTGTTGCTTTCTTAATGTAACTTTCAGGAATTTTCTTTATCTCATTGTCTCTCAACTTTAAGGTCCGCGGTTTTCACCAAGGAATTCTGAATTTGGCCATGGAACCATCAGTCATTGGGACAGCCGTTATGGTTGGTGGCCCAGATAGGAAGATCAAACTTGACAGGAGTCCAGGAATCGATGAGGTAATCAGTCTCAGGACAACATAACCGGATAACCATCATGCATTCATTCAGCATTTGTATAAAAAGAAAAAGAAACAAATAATCATGCATTCATCCATTCAATCCCATTTCTCTAAGAAAAGAAGATATATATGCAGCTGTACATTGAAGGATACCTGCAAGCCATGCTGGATTCGATGTATAAACAAGAGTACCTTAGGGTCAGAGTCATAGATGATCAGGTATCTCTGTTTTTTAAATAATATTTTCTCCTGTTCAGCTAGTCCTGATACTGAGATGAGAACATATTTTTCCTCTGGTAGGTTATCCTGAAGAATCTACCTCCAAGCAGTTCCTTGATAGATGAGATAATGGACCGTGTGAAGGCCTTCTTGGTGAGCAAGGCACTGTTGAAAGGAGACGCAAACTCGTCTTCTCGCCCATTCCGAAGTCTGAGGGGTGAAAACGATTGGAAGATTGGTCCGACAGTGCTGACGCTGTGTGAGCACCTGTTTGTCAGCTTTGCAATCCGCATTCTGAGAAAGCAGACCGGGAAAGTGTCTGGAAAGGTGTTAGAGAAGATGAAGTTTAAAAGCAGCGAAGATGATGGTAAAGCAATAGTCCCAGTTTCTGGCGGTGGCAGTGGGGAGATGAAATTCGTGTGGCAATGGGGTATTGGTAAATTTGTAATGTCAGGTATCTTAGCATATATTGACGGAAGATTATGCCGCCGGATTCCTAACCCGTTAGCTCGGAGGATCGTGGGAGGCTACTTGCTGAGTTTCCTAGACAAGGATGAAAGGGACAAGTGAGCAAGGATTCTCTGTATATTGCATTTTGTGGAATGGACTGAGAATATAATTTGTAACCACAAAATAAGTCAGGCCATACATGGATGCTGCTACTGCCACTCCATGCACCAATGGAAATTGATGATCTCTCTTTGCAAGACTGACAAATCTAGTCTTACTACATAAGTCTATTTTATTTTCTTCTTCTTTTGTAAGAAGATTTAATGCCATTGTTTTTCGCTTGGGATTTGGTCATTTCTGGTGGAATACCCAATTGCTTGTTTTCTGCATACCAAATCCGACGGACTTCGAATTACGTACCCGCCCAATTCATTACCAGTAATATTTTTCTTTCTGAATCTGTCCCTGGGCCAAAGAAACGAGTTAACTCAAGGAAATGCCAACCAGAAAGAAGTTTTCTGCGAGGTAAACGTTCGCACAGAAAACGGCGAGCTTTGTCTTTTACTGGGAAAAACCCAGACTTGGATCGTAAACCATGTGCTACCTCCTTCTCCTCCCACTGTAAAGCCCTTATATATAACTCCCATTCATTCTACTACCTGATCTCATCTCAGTAGTTTCTCTACTCCCATCCCACAGTTTTAATAATCAGTTAGTTGATATATGCATGGCTCTGCACTTCTCAAAACAAGCTGCACATGAGAGCTTCATGACTAACGATCGAACCTCTAACTCCTCCTCCTCAGAAGATGACCGTTTTGACAGTGCTATAACTATAAGCCCCGTGCCAATTAGCAGCCAGCTGCTCCTGTTAAAGTCATCTTCAGAAGCTCATTCTGAACCCCATCATCATCATCGTCACCGTCATCATATTTCCTCGAGGCCACTGGACAAGGATGTGGTCCTCAGACGTATCAGGCAGCATAGGAGCTTGAACTGGTTCAGAAACTCCATCCAAACCTTCCACTCTGCTGAACCACAAAACAACATGTGGCTCCACCCGGATAATGATGCTTTCTCTTCTCCTTGAATCCAATGTTTTTGCATGCTGTAATATAATTGATCACTTCGATCTATCTGGGGCGTAGAGTACAAATATGTATTCTCCCTAATAATAAAATGCTGTTCTCAAAAAATAAAATTAAAAATAAAAATAAAAGAGAGAACGAACAGTCACGTTTGTATGTTGAATACAAACCATCTTTCTGAAATAATAAAAAGGAGGAAGGAAAAGTAATATTAATAGTAATAATGCATTTACCACATCCAGTAATTATCATTTCAATTACCTCCGTAATAATCTACAAGCACTATCTCATTCTTTTGCGTTGCGTTATATTTTTTTCTCTTCTTTCCATTTCATTCCTCCCTGGTTATCATCTTTACTACTTTTTCTCCATTTGTTGACACCATCTTCTCATTTTTCTATCGCTGTTCCTCCATTGCTCTATTCAAAATCAACCAGAACCTTGTTCTTCTATTCCAACCTTCCAGAAAAAGAACGGTTGCATTCTCTGATAAATTCATCAATGATTCCAACAACATCGCAACATTTAATGTTGCTATACCATTACCACCACATGACGACGATGGTGATTGTCAAATTGAGCTTGTGAATTCATCATCATCATCATCTGTACAGAAACATCATCCCAAGCCTCCAAGACACACAGCATTATCATTGCCGACCTCTTCTTCATATGTCTCTTCTCTAGAGCATTGTTCATTTAATGCAATGGATTACTCACCGCCAGCTAATGATTTGTCCAACGTTCCATCTCCATTGACCAACTCACCGTGGTCCTCTCATATGAATCTCAATGTTCTTCCAGATGAAGGTCATGATAATGACGATCAGTTTTGCCCCAATGTGTTGTTGGGTTCGTTGGTCCGTGAAGAAGGCCACATTTATTCGTTAGCAGCGTCTGGAGACCTTCTCTACACCGGCTCTGACAGCAAGAATATCCGGGTTTGGAAGAACCACCGAGAGTTTTCTGGGTTCAAATCAAACAGTGGGTTGGTGAAGGCGATAATCATATACGGGGACAAGATCTTCACAGGTCATCAGGATGGCAAAGTTCGGGTGTGGAAAGTTTCTTCCAAGAACCCTACTGTTCATAAACGGGTTGGTACTTTACCAACTCTGAAAGACGTAGTGAAAAACTCAATCAAACCCAGCAATTACATCAACGAAGCGAGGCGGAACAAGAATTTCCTTTGGTTGAAGCATTTTGATGCGATTTCATGCCTCGGGATTAGCGAGGACGGTTCCTACCTTTACTCTGCATCGTGGGACAAGACGTTCAAAGTGTGGAGGATCTCAGATTTCAAATGTCTGGAATCAATCGTTGCCCACGACGATGCAGTCAATGCCCTCATTGCAGGATTCGACGGGTTGGTGTTTACCGGTTCAGCAGACGGCAGCGTGAAGGTATGGCGGAGGGAATTACAAGGGAAAGGAACAAAGCATTTCTTTTCACAGACGTTGCTTAAGCAAGAGTGTGCAGTAACGGCCCTAGCAGCGAACCCGCCGGATGCGACGATCGTGTACTGCGGATCTTCCGACGGACTTGTCAATTTCTGGGAGAGGGATACGCAATTGTCCCACGGTGGTGTTCTGAGAGGGCATAAATTGGCTGTGCTGTGTTTGGTCGTTGCTGGAAGCCTTGTGTTCAGCGGGTCTGCTGATATGGGGATTTGTGTATGGAGGAGGAATGGAATGGAGCATGTTTGTTTGTCGCAGTTAGCTGGTCATACGGGGCCGGTGAAGTGTTTGGCGGTGGAGGAGGATCAGATGCCTGCCACAACAATGGCGGGTGGTGGGAGGGCCTGGACTTTGTATAGCGGGAGTCTTGATAAGTCTGTGAAAATGTGGAGAGTATCGGAGCAAGCACCACCAATAGGGTGGAATAATGTGGCTTCAACTACTGGAAATACTAAACCATCAGCATCAGTATTAACAATGGCTCCCACTTTCTCTTCTCAAGGAAACAGGATTAGTGAAGCAAAACATTGAAAATAATTATAAGTGGACTTGGATCATTGAAATCAATATAATTACCATGGGAAACAAGTTCATTTTTTGTGTCATCTATAGATTTCTTACTATGTCAACTTGTATTTTTCGACCTTCTATATCAAGCTTTTGATATGAAATTATATTCTATAAGAATATCGATTGATCTTGTGATTGTTCTTTACGAAATGTGCTTACTAATTTAACAAGATTGTCAAATTAATAATTCTATTAACAATGTCATATAAGCAATTGGATCAAATTTTTAAAAAGATATCAGTGTTCTAAACTGATTCGGTTTATCGAATTTGAACTACGCGTCATTATCTGTTTCGTTAGAGCTAGCGTGAAATGTTAAGGATACCGGATAGGACCGGCCGGTTCGACCGGCCCGACCGTGAACCGCCTATTTCTCCAATACCGAGTCGCCAGTTGATAGAAAAAGTCAAAACCGTGCGTTGACCGGGTTGGACCACGAAAACCGGGTGGTTCAACCGCTTTAAATACCGTTCGGTCCGATTTTCAAAACCTTGGCAAATTTAATGACCGTTTAAACGGAAACCGACGGAAGAACACAATAGTTAAATTTTTTAACTATTTCGATAACGAAAAGAACGTCGCGGCTACTTTCAATTTCTGCCAATAAGCCGTCGAATACCTCTTCAAATAGTCTGTGGAAGTGTGGTCAAATTCACTTTCTAGTTTCTACCAACTATGGTTAGTAAGACTGTAAGAGTTAGAAATAGTAGTCTTTTGGCAGGATTTTATGGTTGTGATACCAGCTAGAAAGCTACTGTATCCAGAGTTGCCTGAAATCTGCTATTTCTTTGATACACATTATACAACACATTCTCTTCAATTTGCCAAACCTAACTGTAGAAAGAGTGATAACTTTACTGGAAAAGAAAGATTCACCCCAAAACTCTCTATTTGTACAACAGAGAACCACCTCAAAATCTGAACCACTACAATGGTTCGACAGTCTCTTCCCTCCAAGCACCAGAGTTTAACCATTCCTCTGGAGCAGTCTGAAACCCATATCATATGCTCCTTCCATGTTCGATTCAATCATCTATGAAACTGTACCTAGCCTGCTCCCCTGAACCGAGTAATATGTTCTTGAGGCCCCACCCAAGTTCTGCCATTTGATCATTTACCAGGTTCAAATTCTTCACTGCTGAGATCTTGGTATCCTCCAACAGCTTATGCCACTGCATCACAACCAAATCTGAAGGATTGCTGTCCGCAAGGGCTTTACGGATGTAGCATGCCTGCATTATTGCATCATGAGGTATGATTAAATTAGGAAGAATTAGTCAGCACAACTAAGTACGCAATAACCCCTGTGAGAAAGACTACATCATTATGTTTACCTGCAACAAACCCATTGTAACATCGCTAGTGCCAGCCCCTTCACGGAAGCAAAGTACAATGCCAGGCTAGAAATTCATCCCCATGCAATAAAAAAAACCCAAGGAAGCAGTGAGACAAATTAATTTATCCTGTAAATGTTCTAAACATCTGAGAATATGTCCACAAGTAGCATACTTGTTTGGTTTGTAGAAATCCTCCACCGGCGTTCTCCATACATATGAAGTAATAGTCCTCACTGCCTAAAGACTGCATTACCATCATTGACAATTTTGGTACATGCTGATCAACAGTTAAACAACCAATCCTGATGGGCCATGACTTCTTCCCTGAATGAAGAATCCAAAACAACTATTACACTTACTACACTTACAATAGTCAGAAGATCGAAACATTGAGAGACAAACCTACCCATTAAATGGGGAAGTAAAACTTACTTGTGCTCCCGAAGATACCCACCCCTTCCTTCTTACTCACTTGGGCAGGTGATGGCACATTTCCTACTTCAATCCATGTGTCCAGTATAATTTCAAGTCTATCCTGAACAAGGAAGACCTAAGCAAGTAAACCTTCATAATATTTAAATTCTCTAGGAGAAACGATCCTCTTAGCTCAGCAAGCAAGGTAACTAAGCTCTCTTAACAGTTGTATAACATTTACACGTACATACCTTAGTCAATGTCTGTAAATGGACATGCTTAAGCCCTTGATATATCCCGAAAACATCAATAGCTGCGAAAATTGGGTAGACTATAAATGGTAGACTTGTAAGCAACTTTTGATTGTTCTTGAACAATATGTTCAAGGTTGCAGCAAACAGGAGTCCAAGATTGTCAAAGCACACTGACTGTATCTGAGAACCAAATTAAGAAATAGGAATTATCACAGCATTAGACACCTAGCTTAATTATGTAAGTAAGGGAAGGAAAACTTGGGAGAAATCACCTGTGCTTTTGCAGAGATTTCGCCAAGGTTATCTGCAACAGCAAAACTTCGATGAACAGCAGACTGCATATAAACCAGGAGAAAAAAAGTGGTTGTTAACACAAAGCATCGTTGACGACTAGAAAGTTATGAAACCTAATGAATAGAATAGATATAACTAACAATTTGAGAAAAAAGTAAGGAATTTTAGGGAAGTAAGACTTACACTGGTGGCTAAGTAACATGCCAAGCTAATTTGTTTGGCGATGTTAGCTAAAGTGGCGAGAAGCAGGAAGTAGTGGGGAAATACAGGGGTCAGCAGCTCCACTCCAATGCTTAGACTGAACACAACAGACGTCAAGAACCTAACCCTCTACAAAAGTAACCATAGGAAGAAGGCTAAATAAATAGAAACACATCTGTTGTTAACATAATCACTATCTTCCATAACAAACTGAACTCCACTAGAAGCAATACCTTCAAATTTGTATCAAATGCAGAAGCCAGGCTGGCAGTGTAGATGCACCTACAGAGGCGACCGAGTCCGTCTTTCAAGACCCAATTGAAAGCAGCTGCTGATGGAAGTGATCGAGAAAACCCGATGCCAATAGCCCGAAACATGGCCTATTACCAACAAAACAAACAAAGAAGCACAATATATGATTCAACCTACAAGCCATTTCAAAACAGCTAAGGAAAGCAGGCATCTTTTATGCACGAACTATATTTACCTGAGTGGCGAGGACCTGTAAAGCAGAGCTGAAAACCCGGTGCAACAGTTTCCATTTCACATACTGCATGTAATTATCAGGGACTCGTTTGGGAACAAACACATCTTTTACCGCTAAACTACAGCCCCGAAACAGTGTCTGAAACCCATCTTCAAAATCAAAACTGTAAGCCGCCGCCTTGCCGCCATCTACACTTTCTAAGCTCAAACAACTCCCATCCCATATGTACCTGGACACCCCACCCGATTTCCTGACCCCCACTGGGAGCTTAGACGGATAAACAGCTCCGGTTTTTGATTCCTGTTCGGAAGAAGGACCCTTGCCGATACCTTCTTCAGGTCCATAGTTAATTGAGGTCCTTAAAGAGCTGGTCAAAGTCAAGCTTTTGGGAGGAAAAGGTTTCTGGTATAACTCATCGGATCTCCATGGAAAGCAGAGCTGACGTGAACTGACAGAAGAGAATAACGCCGATTGCATGAGAAAATGAAGCGACCCTCAAAGTATAAGTTGAAGACTTAGTCCTGGATAGCTTTAGGGGGGTGGGGAAGCTCAAAGGGCAAAGCAGAGTAGAAGAAAGAGCAGAAGGCAAGAGAGGCTGTCATTCGAGCACGCAGGGAACAAAGAATAGACGGAGTTTGCGGCTGCAAAGCTCGCTGCTTTTTCTATTTCTCCCCCTCTTCCTTTCGTATCGCTGCGGCTGATTCATATTCAAAAGATTGCGGGTCACAACTTCTTTGAACATATCTCATCCGTCCATTCTGCAGACTTTAAAGTAGGCTTGATACCCAAAATCTATAAAATAATTATGAAGTTTGGGATTGGGATTGGGATTGGGATTAGGAGGGAGGGAAAATGGGATTCTGGTTTCCACCGCCACCAAATCTCACTGCACCATTTACCCTCACTCGGTCCCTCACTCTATGGACGTAGTCAACACACAAAATTTAATCGGTTATTATTTGAAAGATTTGATATTGTGAAATGTTAACTTTTAATTATTTTTAACATTTATATTAAATATTAATTAATTTAAAAAAATTTAATTTTTATATTAAAATTGGTCAATTTTCATATGTTATACTATTGAAATTTGACCATTTTCATAAGAAAAATTCAAAATTTTCAAATCGGCTAATATTTGGCATGCATGTTGGAAATGATTAATAAATCAAGTTTCACTATGATAACCCTGTGATTAGTGTTCGAATGAAGTTAAAAAAAATTAATTTAGTGTTATGATAGTGTTACAAATTTGTAAATTGGCTTACTTTATATATGCATGTCGTAGGAAATGACTAGAAATCCAAACTAAGATTTTGTAGTCGAAAGCACATACATTCTCACTAACGACAACAATCAACTCTTACAAATATGTTTTTTATTTAATTTGTCTATTATTTGAAGGGTTTAACATGGTGAAACCTCAATTTTTATTTTTTTGACATCCCCGCCAATTTGAAAATTTTCACATCAAAATTGGTTAATTGGTTAATTTCCATGTGTTATACTTTGGAAATTTGACCATTTTCACAATAAAATTTCAAAATTTTTAAATCGGCTAATATTTGACATGCATATTGGAAATGGCTAAAAATCAAGTTTTATTATGACAACTCCTCTCAATAATGGTCAAATGAAGTTAAAAATCAATTTTATTTGGTGCTATGTTAGCGTTGAAATTTTGTAAATTAGCTTATTTTCTGCATGCATGTAGCCTTGTACGTGGGTTGATTATAATGTCTTTCAGTAACCTAACCATAACTCTCGGTTATATAACAACATAACCATACCCAATCGTCAAATACGAAACACATGGTTTAATTGAAGCATTGGGTGATTGGGTCGAGTTGGTTAGGTTATAATATAAATTATTATGAATACATGTAAAACAAGAAAAGAAAGGAATATATTTTGTACAAACAGAAAACTAGCTAAACCATGGATCGAAAGAGAGAGACAAATCAAACAAAATAATTAACGATGAGACCATGTGAACTACTTATAATTAACGTTGTGTCTTGCTAAGATATGGCTATGTGTACTTGATTCTTATAATATTCATTACTTTATTAATAATTTTAGTGTATAAATACTTTTGTTGGGTTGATATGATTTTTATTGATTTAAAATCATAACCAACTTTAAAATTTACAATTTGACAAATTGTTACCCAAATTCAATAATACTTAATTACTAACCGTTAGATATGGTTTGAGTTGGTTTGAATCGTATAATTGGTGATTTTTCTTGTACATGTCTATTGAAAAGTCAAAAGTTCAATAACCAATAAAAATATTACCCCATATTCGATGGATCACCGACTCACCTTCACTTGTGGAAATACTAGTATAAATATACTACAAATGAACCAAGGAAGACGAACAATTAGTCTGGTTTTGACAACACAGGTGATGTTGAAATACACAGTAAAGGAACTGGTCCGTTGGAGGTGCATACAAATTAACATCCAGCAGGTAATGCACATCCCCTAAAGATGGTGACATTAAGCAACGTCCTTTGGACAGACTCAAAGAAACAAACGTCTCCTGAATTTAGCGAGTTTTCTTTGGTAAATAGATTCCAGTCATCGGTGAAGCATACATACTTGGAGTATATATATCTCATTAGCGCCACAGACCATGGTTTATCAGAAACCTGGAACTTCACTGACTTGTCATCTTTCCCAATATGGTTAGTCGAAAAGCTTACGGGTACATGCTGCAGCCAAGTCAAAACAAAACAAAAAAAGAACCGCACAATATATAGTCAAGCTCTAGCTAGTTTGTATGTTGATCAAAAGTGAAAAAAAGTTGCATTACCAGGTCCTTCTTTGCGAGCATTTTGGAAGTTATTTCGATGGAGAAAAATGGATGTTGTGATGAGAATTCAGTTATAGGCGCATGTGGTCTATGATCATCATATATCCTTCTTTTATCATCTGCACCACCCTCTTTCTTATCATCCTTCGCACAGTTCATTACATTGTTTGCTATATACAGACCGTACAAATGGAAAGATTTGATCTTTGTCATGACACATTCAGTTTATTATCAGACATGTGAGAAAGAAAAACACTTACCCACAAGGCCTCATCTCCCTGACGACTGAGGAGGACTTTGTGGAATTTGAAAGTTGCAATTCCCCATCTGCATTTGAGTAGCATTTACATGAGTTACGCTACCCCTCATCCTCTTCAGAGGTGGAGAAACCCCCATTAGGGATTTACCGTTGTTAACTTGTGCTACATCATTGTCAGTTTATTATCAGACATGTGAGAAAGAAAAACACTTACCCACTGAAAAGATTTGATCTTTGTCATGACACATTCAGTTTATTATCAGACATGTGACAAAGAAAAACACTTACCTACAAGGCCTCATCTCCCTGACGACTAAGGAAGACTTTGTGGAATTTGAAAGATGCAATTCCCCATCTGCATTTGAATAGCATTTACATGAGTTACACTGCCCCTCGTCCTCTTCAAAGGTGGAGAAATCTCCATTGGGGATTTACCCTTGTTAACTGGTGCTACATCATCATCATCTCGATGATCAAACGCTTCTACTTCTTCTTCTTTTTCACATTGTTGGAGTTTTGGTTGAGGAAATAGTTTGTCACCCTCTTCATCAGGCTGTTGCTGCTTCTTTGGATACGCAATTTTAGTAGCAGTTTTATCGCAGATAACAACGAAAAAACTAGAAGAACCCTCATACTCGAAAACAAAAAAATGGCCATGTTTCAATGAGTGAGATTCAGCAAATTCATGCCATCCATTGCTGAACCTCACTCCAAGTTCATCCCTCGCTACACTCACCACCCACTTCACTCCACTTGGGACCTTTGAAATTGCAGAGTTCACCAAACCCTACTCATATTCCTAATGAACTTCCCAGGAATCAACTTCATTATATTAACAAGTCAGTGCTCCACTTTAAACACAAATCAAAACATATGATACTTATATCTATCAGTGAATTATTAGATTAATTTAAGGGTAAAATAAAATATAAGATTATGCTTACAAGCTTCTTGTGTCGAATAGTGTCGTCAAGAATGATTTTGAAGAAGCGGGTTCTGATTATTCTTTCGTCGCAATCATCTTGGCGAATCCGTTTGGTATGAGATATCATATGCTCGTTCCTAATATTCATTCTTTTAATTTTTTCCCGAGGATATCATTATAGCGGAAAATTGAAAGAATGAATATTAGGCTCATTATTTGGATGAGATATTTTGGCCGAAATAATACTTTTTGAGTTATTTGGGTTAAAATACCTCGTTTGGTATCCAACACAAAATCTGTGATATTTTGGACTGTGATATTTCAAATAACTCACTTTCGAGTTATTTTAAATACCTCATTAAAATAACTCGTTTTGCAACAAAAACGAAATATGTGGCATTTTGGGATGTGATATTTGAAATAACTCAAAAATGAGTTATTTGAAATAACTCACTATTTCGAGAATGTGATATTTTCGTTACCAAATAGCACATTGAATAACTCATTAGCCAAACAAGATAATTCTCATACCACAAAGTTTTTACACCACATAAATACCACATTCTCAAATAACCCATCATTTTGTTCCAAAATATCTCATCCAAACGACTCGTTAGTGCCAAGAACTCAAGATGACGAAAATTCTCATGTGTCACTGAATGGAGGACGTAATTATTCCGACAGTAACCAAAGGCAAGGCGAAGAGGGTAGTGCAACATTTTGTGACTAGTAATCCGACTAGAATGTCAATAGGGGAGGATTGAAGTAGTCGGGCCGCTTCAGCTAAATCAGTATGGATGGTGATGTGAGTAGTCGTTGAGAGACAAACATGATCAATGATATGGGGCATCGCTTGACCTTTAGTTACAACATCGAACCATGGCTTTCCATAATCACCAATCAGGTGACGTGCATCACCTAGGAATTTGCATATGGTCTACGTACCGCCGCGACAACCAATTAGTTTAATTTTGTTTTGAACAAAACCCTCATCGGAAGTTCTTATTAATCATTGGCATGAAACGCTAAGGTACATCGTGCCTAACAAAAAGTGCATGCCCCGCAGGCGGGGCCATATGGCTCACGTGTCCCAACCTGATATTGATTCGAACAAAAGATTGATCGTCGACTTGAAAAATCGTGTGGACAGTCACGAGTTTGTTTATTTGTTAAACTTGGAAAGTGATAATTTTTTTCAAACTGAATTCTCCCTCTTCATTCTTCTGCCACTTGCACATACAAAATTCCTTACAGAGGACAACTCAAAAAGGAATGTCATGTCTAGGGTATATATAGCTTTAAAGTAACGAAGAAGATGGAAAAGTTAGAAAACAGCCGTTAAAGCTTTCCTTGAACAACTCACTCGCTACTTCTCCTTTCGGTGCACCAAATCTTACTTTGCTCAATCACAATCACAATCACAATCACAATCACAATCATAATCATAATTAAAGCCAGAAAAGAAGCATAGCATAGCATTAAGCTGACAATGATGACCATCATGAATCCATAATAATATCAACCCAGGAATCCATCAACAAACAGACATAGCAAGTTGACTATCTTATAGAGACCCTCCAACAACAAGAATGTTTGAATTGAGCTTTCAATCTAACAAATACCTGATAAGAGTTGATCGTGCACCTCTGTGGCTCTGTCCTTGCATTAAAAGGACTGAAACAAATCTGAATATATCCACATGATCAAGTTAATCAGGATACCTAAACTTGATTATCCACACCCTCAAATTGATCATCAAAGCACAACATCTCTCTCTATATATATTCTTACAATCTATGTATTCTGAAACTCCGCTCATTTCAACAGTCATGAGACTCTACTGTGAGACAGACATTTCTCTACATTCTGAAGCCATGTCTACAAGAAGAACCACAAAGACATGGAGGGGAAACAAAAATATAATATCGAACACAACAAACAAGAATTAACAAATTAATCTTCAAAGAGTCCCGAGGAAGAGCAAAAGTTGCACATACAGTTTTCTCTAACCCTGCTTTCGATCTTCAACTGACTCTCCGAGCGTGTGTGTGTGTGTGTGCGCGCATCGCATCTTCAGGTCATCTGTGCACAAAATATAATTATGGTGCCTTTTGTTATAAAAAGAAAAAACATAAAATAATACAATATGATTATTAGTGTCACAGTACTCACGTTTCTTCGCCTTCTTCTTCTTCAACAGTAGGAAGGCTACCTTCCCTTGTAAAAGTGGGATTAAGAAACTTGGAAACAAAAGCCCACAACTTGTACACATCTTCAAAGTTTGTAAGAAATCCCAATGAAGCTGTGACAACCTCCACTCTTATGAAGCCAGTTTTTCCATTCAACTGCCCATTATCCATTGGCATGCAAAGGCTGGTCTCTTCAGGGTTCAAACCACCCTTGTGTTGTCTTGGGCTATCCACAATTCGTATGTGACTGAGGAAGCCGATCCCAAGAGATATACCTTCCTTTTCAGCTAGCCTCTGAACAATTTCAGGATTCACAAGCCCCTGGTTTCTGTCTCGAACGTTGAAAGCTACAGCAGCACCTCTCTCGTACTTTATTTTCGGTCCATATATGTGAACCAGATGCACTCCTCCTCCTTCTCCTTCAGCATTGGAATTGGATAATCTTAGTTGCAGCAACGAGGTTACTAGCCAGTTGATTAAATACCTCAGCCTAAGAGTCGTTTTATTGAGACCCAACATATTGACATGGTCTAAATGACGAAGAGTTATCTCAGGTTCTCTCCTGTCCCAATCTTGACCATCACCAAATTCACCGTCGCTGGTGTATTCATCATCATCCAATGTGGCTAAAGATACTTCCCCTGGCTCGAATGTGTGGTTAATATGTTCTTTGCAACTCTCCTCCATGCTAAATGATACCCTTCTTCCCTTGTTTGGATGTTCATTCTCATCAACGCCAAAGAATCTACCACCACCACCACCACCACCACCATATCTGTTCCCTTCCCTTCTCCCCAACAACCGAAATTCACCTTCCGTTTCTCTTCTTATAGCATTCTCCTTTTTATCTGAACCATTTTCAAGGCAATGATGTTGCGCAGAATTTGAAATGTGGATACGGGAGCTGGATGGAAATCCATTTACTGGTTCTTCTTCAATTTCAGAAACATGCATATGATTCAGACCATTGCGTAGGTTTGACTGAGCATACTGCTCCTCTTCATCAGGAACCTCCTTAACCCAGTCCAGTTCCTGAGAAACTGATAAAACTGCCGCATCAAATGACAATGCCTGATTCTCATCATGTAAGTTCACTCCCTTGTCATCATACAGTGGACTGCCGTAGATCTTTGACGTTTGCTTCTTGTGGTTCTTCTTGCTGGAGAACCAGAAAGGAGGCAGCGGAGAGGCGGGTTTCTGTTTTGTCAATTGGGCTGCAGAATCAGACCCCAAAGGACTCTGACCCAAATCAATCCAAAAGGAATTGTCGGATGATCCATCTTCACTGAAGACAGGGCTTTTCATCACTTCTCCAATTGAGATGCTCTCAGCTTCCTCAAATATAGTGCTTGTTCCATCTCTATCTGAATTGTTGTCATGCTCCATCTCAGTCTCAAATACATCCCTCACTTGAGCAGATGTAAATGCCCCAGAGAATGCAGGCAACTGGGTTCCTGGATGTGTTTCACTAGTTTTTTCGCCGTTCCCGATAATTTCATCATCATCTTCGACCCCACCCAATCCATCCAGACCATCTACAGAATCACTCAAATACAGAGGATACTCGGGCGTTATCTTCACAATGCCAGACCCTGTACTTCCAGAACGATGCTGAAGACTTGACATAACAGACTTCTTAATAACAAGACATCCAAAGCCAGTAGGATCATACCCAAACACCCTGTAAAAGGAGGTTATAATGAAATCAGGGCGAAACAATGATAAACCAAGTGAATCCATATCTTTTGGACCTAATGAGCCAGCATCAAGCAACACATGCCAATTGTTCTGTTGGGCAAGTGCCATCCACTGGTATGAATATTTAGCTCCAGTAACCCTCGACTGTACAGGGAACACAAACAAACCAGTGGCAGCATCCTTTTTACGCTTTTTCTTGTTTGAAATCTGCTTCCTCAAATCAGTTGAACAGGGTTTAAGAGTTGGCCATTTGAACCAAGCACTATGAACTTTTGCACCCTTGTCCTTGGCACACTGAGCCATCCAATTCACAGACTGACTCTCGTAATCAAACATAGTCAACAACTTCTTGTTGGTATGAAAAGGGTATGATTCTGCAAGCAATTTAAAAGCAGAACCTCTACTAACAGTGAAAACAAGACCATACTCGTTCTCAGGGATGTTCAAATAATCCATTATCCTGGTCTTGATATCATGCTCAACGGTGCCTTTGTCGGCACCACCATAAAGAGCATGATTGCTCAAATTTGCAGTGATCTCGGACAAGCTAAAGGTGGAAGATCCCCAGTAATGCAAAGTCTGGAGGTAGGAGAAGAGGCCAAATCCACAGTAATCAAGACATACCTTAGGAGACAGATGACCATATTCATCTGACCTCAACTCATCAACCTTGTCGGAAGACTCATACTTAGGGTACATAGTGAGGAACTTGGAGAAGGATTCATGGAGGTCAGGGATAGAATCAGGAGTCTGGAATACACGATCAGCAGCATGAGACGTAGCTCGAAGGAACTCTCGTTGGGCGTGAAGCCTTGCCAAGGATCTCGATCGGCCAAGAGTTTCGTCTAGGTTAGAAGCTGAGTCGGAATCCATGTCCTTGGATTTGAAGAGCGAGCCATCCTCGGAAGCTTCCTCCAGGGCCTCTCTGAGCTTGTGTTCTTGAAGTTTCCGGAGAACTGAAGGATTCCTTTTGACTTCGACATCGGATTCGGACCCATCTCTCCTCCTGCTCTTCTTGTCCAGAATTAGAGCAGCGCAGTGAGAAATGGGCTTCCAAAGTGACAGATGCATCTATCTAATCTAGCTCAGAAATGGGATTTGATTTGAGACAAATTTAGTAAATTGAATTCAGCCCATCAAAGAGGGTAAGGGAGAAGATAGAAAGCAGCGTAACCCAGATCAGGAAGAGCTGAAAACTGGAAGGAATAGGAGGAATGAATGAAAATGAGTAGCCAACCAAAACAAAGTCAAATCAAAACCATCCAAACGGAAACCCAATAATTAAGAGTTGCAAGTCAAACCCTAGCAAACCCAGATCGTACTCTAGCTCCCAAAGAAGCCTTCAAAAGGGGTTTCCCAGTTTTGTCTTCATCTACATAGGATAAAACACTCTTCTTTGCCAATCACAAAATCAAACCATCACACAGAGAGCTTCATCAACCGTTAGCCTCTCTCTCTCTCTCTCTCTCTCTCTCTCCCTCCCTCCATCTGTCAGAGTGAATTAAAGAAAGAAAAAGAAACTTCTGAGTTTTGTTGTCCCAGCACCTACTTAGACACAAGGAACCATCGGATGAATCAAAGGTAAATCTAACGGTGGTCGGAACGTGATAGAAATGTAAGAAAAACTCATCTTGACTCGAGCTAGCTCTGGTCAAACAGAAACAGAATGTCCTGGTGAAAATTCAAATCGGAGAAAGAGATATCCTCCCTCTTTTGCTTCTTTTTCTTTTTCTTTATTAACAGTTTATAATAGTGATAATCCTGCTATCTTCCTTTTTATCTTCTTTAGACTTTGAACGCTTCTTTTTCTTTTTCTGCCATATGATACTTCAATTTAACACACAGAAGAAAGTAAATATTCTCCTCAGCAAAAGAAACCATATAATTTAATCAATCCTTTTCATAATTATATGTATTCGACATATCTCACTGCATTAAAAGAGTTAGGTGGTTGTGGGGGCAGTCCTATTTAATCCGAATCAACACCTGCCTATTTTTAGATTCAACGGTTGATAATGGGTCTGATCAAATATAACAATTATACGTATTTAGCTTGTTTTTTTTTCATTTTTTGCCCTAACTCATATCTTTTTGATTTGAATTAATTTTAAATTAAGTTTTGGGTTATGTTGAGTGTTTAGATTTTTTATTTTGGGTTTTAGATTTTTGAATTTTTTATTCAACTTGTTTTTTTTTCATTTTTTGCCCTAACCCATATTTTTTTTATTCGAATTGATTTTAGATTAAGTTTTGGATTATATTGGGTTTTTGGATTTTTTATTTTGGGTTTTAGATTTTTGAATTTTTTAGGTAATAAATCATATTCGGTTGGGTTTTAATTTTGGGTGTCGGGTGTTGGGTTAAACTCAAAATTTAAAATCCAAATTGAAAATCTAATACTCTAAACCCTAAAACCCTAAACTTTAAAACGTAAATCAAACACAACTCAAACTCAAAATTTAAAATTCAAATTGAAAACCTAATACTCTGGATTTTACAACTTAAATTCTAAACCAAATTCAAAATTCAAAAAGCTAAAACTGTAACCCAAAACTTTATATAAAACGACCTTAACCCGAAAAAATAAAATGTAAAAAAAATAAAAAATTAGGATACATTTAACATGAATCCAACCAAACTTATCGCTGAACATTGGATCAAAAAATCAACAATTACCGATTAAAATGGAATCGGCACCCAAGAAAAATTGCTATTTAACACCAGCTGTGGTGACCATGGATGGACCACGCAGCTGCTCCTTGTGAGTAATAAATCATTATTACACTGTTTTCTTAGAGTCACCTGTCTGTCACCACACCCACACATACATACAAAAGGTTGCTAGATTAACCCATTGATGTTCGCCATTGAAAGTCTTGTGATTTTGTTAGTTACCCTAATAGCCTTCCATCCCTTCCATTCCATGTGTAAGCTAGTTTCCACTCCAATATGTATAACTTTTGGTACGATATCTCGAATAATTAATTAATTTTGTTTGTTATGTAAGATATAATTGTCGTTACGTAAGACTTACGTAACATGCTTAATTTTGCATGTTACGTACGTAAGGAATAACCGTCGTTACGTAAGGCTTACGTAACGACCTTCACTCTTACGTAATATGCTTATTTTGCCTGTTGCATAAGGAATAACTATTGTTACATAAGGCTTACATAGTGACATTTATATATATAATAATATTATGTAAAAAACTCAAAGTTACTTTACTTTAAGTTAAAGTCATTGTAGGGAATGCGGTATATCTTACGTTACAGGCAAAATGAAGCCTATTACGTAAGAGTAAAGACCATTACGTAAGACTTACATAACGGCAGTTATGTCTTACGTAACGAACTCAAAATCAACTTACTTTGAGTTAAAGCAAGTCATTATAGGGATATGTTAATAGTAAATACCCAGTTCATCGTTGACAATTTCTTCCATGGTTTAACAACTGAAAGAATTGAAACTGAGATTTCACATATATAGTCAGGATCGTGGTTTAACCGATTTTGCCGACCGGTCTACTATAATTGCAATATAAGCAGTCATGTATCGGACCAGTTGGTAGGCCATTTCACTGTTTGGCCGGTCCAACCGACCGTTCCCATACGGTTATCAACACCCTGCTATCAACTAGATTCTGTAAATAGTAAATACCCAGTTCGTCATGAAATTTGAATCCAAAGCGCTGGTTTGCCATTTCAATGATGCTTCTTGTGAGCCAAAATTTTACGAGTCCACGCCAATACCAAACATACACCTACCTACATTATGACAAGGCCAGTGAAGATCCCCACACGTCACCCACCTTAAGACTGTATAATGAAATGTGTAGAAGATGGTTCTCCTGACCTAAAAAGTCTTTCCAAATTTGGGGGAAATCTTGAGGATAGCAGTGCAGAGTTTGATGAACTACCCTCCCATGCCCATCTCATTGCGACGAAAGGGAAAAAAACAGCCAACGAACCAAAATCCAATTAGTCACACCAATTCCCAACTTCGCCACAAGAACCCAACTTCACAAGATTTCAATGGAGATAGGATAAATACTTGGCCCATATCTTTAGGGAAGACGGAAACACAAAAAGCCTAAGATTTGGGTTTTTTTTGTGTGTGTTTTAGCTAGCAATGGCAATTCTGAGAAGTCGGAGTGAAGTTATGAGGTTGGGTGTATCAGTAATTATGAGCATGATCATGATTAATACTTGTGCATTTGGAGAAGACGTTCCACTTGGTGCTTCTTTCATATTTGGGGATTCCTTGGTTGATGCTGGTAACAACAACTATCTATCCACTCTTTCCAAGGCTGATATTAAACCTAATGGCATTGATTTCACGGCTTCCGGTGGCAGACCCACTGGCAGATACACCAATGGCAGAACCATTGGTGACATCGTCGGTAAGCTTCCAACCTTTTGAAATATTGTTGATTGGAATGGGAAAATTGTTGACATTATGATATGATGCAGGGGAGGAGCTTGGACAGCCAAACTATGCGTTGCCATTTCTGGCACCAAACACAACCGGGAAGGCAATCCTGTCAGGTGTTAACTATGCATCTGGAGGAGGAGGAATCATGAATGCTACTGGAAGAATATTTGTTAACAGGCTGGGAATGGATGTTCAGATAGATTACTTCAACATCACCAGGAAACAAATTGATGAGGTTTTGGGGGCTTCAAACGCTAGAGATTACATCATGAAGAATTCCATCTTCTCAATAACGGTTGGAGCCAATGATTTCCTCAACAACTACCTCCTTCCAGTTCTCTCCATTGGCGCCAGGATTACGGAGAGCCCTGATGGTTTCATTGATGACATGCTCTCCCATTTCAGAGCTCAACTTACAGTAAGATCATCTATACATATTCTACACTACTGGGTCAGTCTCCATTTTTCTTCTTAATAATTAATATCATCGTTTGTTTGATTTACAGAGGCTATACCAGATGGATGCTAGAAAGTTTGTGATAGGGAACGTTGGACCAATTGGTTGCATCCCTTACCAGAAGACCATCAATCAGCTGCAGGAAAATGAATGCGTGGACTTGGCTAATAAGCTTGCCCTTCAGTACAATGCCAGGTTGAAGGATTTGCTTGCCGAGTTGAACGACAATCTTCCAGGAGCCGTTTTCGTTCATGCTAATGTCTATGATTTGGTCATGGAACTCATTACTAATTTTGATAAATATGGTACGTAGAACGTAAGTGTATTGTATTTTGGTTTATCCGTGAAAATGTGATGCTTCACGTACTAAACGACTTGTATCAGGTTTCACAACGGCTACAAGGGCATGCTGTGGAAATGGAGGGCAATTCGCAGGGATAGTACCGTGTGGACCAACTTCTAGTATGTGCAAAGATCGTTCCAAGCATGTGTTTTGGGATCCATATCATCCCAGTGAGGCCGCAAATCTCATCATAGCCAAGCAGCTTTTGGATGGTGATACCAAGTACATGTCTCCCATGAATCTTAGGCAGCTTCGCAACCATTGATTCAACTTCTCATTTTGTATCAACACCACCCCCACTGCTACTCATTTCAAACTTGTATTTCTTGTACTTTTCTATTATCTCCGTCTTCAAGAAGCAACGTTCAAATGTGGCAATATGAGTTTTCCTCTGTTTGGTCTCCAAATTCAACCATAGGTTTCTTCTCTACTTCTCTCTAATTAATCGACACTCACCCATTAATTATAATTCCTTGTTCAACTTGAAATTCAAAATTTTGGTGGAATTGTTAGTTCCATCGAAACTTGATTTTTGTTTTCTGGTATAAGTAACGAACTTGACTTAGGTTTCCGCCCAATGTTAATTTCGAATATGAGCCACTTTGTACGGGACTTGCAATTCCGGTATGATTTTCACTTTGAAAATCATTTTTCTTATCATTCACGCACAAATGTTATATTTTTATATTGGTTATCATTTATTCACGTTCATTCACCATTTATTCACACAACGCATACATGCTATCTTTTTCTATCTTACTATCCAATCAAAAAAATTAAGCCTTTTCATAAGATATATATACTAAGTTAGTACGAAGTAACAACCTTGTACGTAATGTATACAAATTCCAGAAACCTAAAACCGACGACGGAAATCATGCTCGTGGGTGAAATAAAATTTGTCAATGAAGGTTGGAATCGCCGAAAAATTAATCTGAAAACCGTCAAATCTAACATACTAATTTTGTACGGTTCAAATGCGATTAGGACTTATTCGAACGTACTCCAAATGAAAGTCTTTTTTAGTTGAAACTTGAATGAAGAGGAAACACAAAGAAAGGCCCGCGTCCCCAGCCAAATGAACAAGACTGAATTTACGCAACAGGACTAGAACAACCTTAAATCTTAAACTATGTTTTTTATTTTGTACAGTTCATAAATAAACTAAAATATTCTTAATTAAAAATTCACTTTGTACAGTTCATTTTTATTAATACAATCCGTTTTTACTTCATGCAGTCCGTTTTTACAAATTATAAGTTATTTTATTTAATATTTACAAGATATATTTATTTAATATATTTATTTATAATTTAGAATTCGAAAAGAAATACTTATTATTTTTTGAATATACGAAAGATATATATATATATTATTTTTTGTTTACATCTATAATTATTTTTAAAATATGTTAATTTTTTAAGAGAATTTGGTAAGTAACATTTAATTAGCTTCATTTTCTTATAACTTTCATAATATTTATTTATAAAAACGAGTTGCATTAATAAAATGGACTGGACGAAGTAAAAATGGACTGCAGAAAAGTAAAATTGGACTGCATTAGTAAAATGAACTGCACAAAGTAAAAACGGATTGAGTTTGTAATTTTTTCATTAAGTGTATAATAATCAATTTACGATAAAATACAGACGGTACAAAGTAAAATACAAACGGTATATATCATCATCTTAAAAAAAAAGTTGAAAACGTATATAAAAAGCGAAATAAGAAAGTCATATTTTCCGCAAATTAATCCCGTTTGAATAAAAAACAATTCATCATCAATAAATCAACTATTTATGATCTCCACCGCATGTTTCTTCCTCTTGCTTTCCCACTTCCGCCATTATGCAAGTACGTACGTAACATATATCATTCATTATAACTAGTTACCTTCAATTCCAGGCTTCTCCGTACGTACGTTATTGCAGTTGGGCAGGGATTAGGAGCGACATTAGCAAGAAACGTAAGGAACCCACCGACGGCAGAACAAATAGTGGAGTTTTGCAAACTGACAGGGATGAGAGTTTATGACGGAGCTAAGGACCGCCACATAATCAAAGCAATACACGATAACGAACCTATCCATTTATAGTTTTCTAAATTTTTATTTTGACCCTCCGAATGAAGGTTTTCTCTTTTACATTTTTTATTTTAGTTTCGTCGAAATTATAAATTTTAGAATTTGCATGCAAGTTGGAATTAGAAATTATCATGTATTTGAGTTCGAGAGTCCTTTTATTGAAGAATAGGTTATATGTCATTTTATGAAATGAGATGTTATATTGTTATTATGCCTATGTTATATTAATATTGTTACACTTATACAACTGTTATATTCGCGTTACGAGTATGTTATGTATAATAATGTCGAATACTGTTATATAATTGTTATGTCTATGTTATATTAATATTGGTACACTTATACCACTATTATATCCGTGTTACAAGTACATTATGTACAATACTGCTATATCGTTGCTATGTCTATGTTATATTAATATTGTTACACTTGTATCATTGTTATATCCGCGTTGCGAGTACTTAAATTCAATACTGTTATGTCCAATACTGTTATATCGTTGTTATGTCTATATTATATTAATTATTACAGTTATACCACAGTTATATTCGCGTTACGAGTACGTTATGTACAATACTATTATGTCCGCTTTTATGAGTCTATTATAAAGTTGTTATGTCAACATTTTATAGGTTTACTAAGAACCACAACAATCATTGAAGATGGTATAGGCGAATCATAAATTAGGGATCCTTATGAGAGTGACTTGTCAATACACGACCATATACATGTTTACAAAGTATAGAAACATACAAAAAAAACTTCAAACATGTTTATAGTTTAATAAATAAGAACAAAAATTACAAACATGATTCAACCATTCTTGTACTGAACATAAAAATAGAGTATAAACCATTAAAAAATGGTATCATAAAGAAAAAAAAGAGAGTAACTTTGAATCTAATATTTTTTATTTAGATCCGATTCTTTCTCCTCTTCACTTTTTTTTTAATTTGCAGCCTCTAATACTTCTTCAAATTCACTTTTTGATGAATCTGAACGAAGAAAATAGACGATTAATTAATTATATAAAAAATAATAACAACAATAACAAGTGATGAAAATAGAAATATTAGAGAACTTATATACGCAAATTTTAATTCAACGCAAACAACAACAACAACAAAAAGAGATGAGCTACTTAGATCTGGAATATGTAAATTTGAAGATGAAAATATTAGAGAACTCATATCTGAATCTCAAAAATTAGATCAACAAAAAACGTAAAAAAAACTGAGAAAAATTTGAGAATTACAAAATACAAACCTAGAAAAAATATAATAAAGGGCACAATCTCTTACTATCCCATGAAATAGCAATAACAGTCTATTGCCTTCAACATGTCCAACCCCTCTCTCCCCAAAATCTTCATTCCAAAGCGAGAGAATTGAAATACATCTCAAATACAGTCCCAAAATACTCCAAAAAACCATTAGTCAATCTCGTAGCTCGTATAAAAAACAAAGTTGTTTAACTTAATTTGCTTATTTAAAGAAAAGATCTCAGTTATCTCGATGGAAAGTAAATCCGTTAATTCAATGTTGTAATAGCTGAATTCAGAATTTCAATCGTTCCTTGTGCTGTTTTAATGGAGGTAATTAAGAAAAAGACAATTATGAAAAATGAAAAAAGAAGGGAGAGGAGTGAACAAAAAACAAATTTGAAAATTGAAAGAAGAAGGGTGAGGAGGGCAGCAGATGAGAGAAAAAAAATATTTATTTGATGAGAATAGAATAATGATAGAGATATTATATTTTTGAATTTGAAATTTAAATTTTAAATTGAAAAAATAAATTTCCTAAAATACCCTTGGTTTATTTTTAATCGTTAGATACAAATTTACTGAAATTGAACGATAACCGTCCGATTGATTTATCCACCGGCGCGGAAAGAAACTGGCATCCACCAAATAGCAAAACTGGAAATTTGAAACCCTCAAATCTAAGAATTTATATTTACCTTTTGACTTTTTTCAAGTGACGATTTCGGGTTCCCCACTCGTTTAGGGCTTTGGCAGGGCTTTGCCTTCTGATTCTAAATCTCTCTCTGCAATCCCTTCCAATGCCGAATTGACAACCCACTGAAGATAACAATTCCAAGGAGGAAAGCTGGTTGAAGTTGAAGGAGCTAGAAGATGGCGTTCTCATTTTCGACTCCACAGCAGCCCAATACATCACTTTTCCAGCCTCAATCGCAGCTTTTTCAGCAAAGCAGTCCTCTCTTTTCCCAGCAGCAGCAGCAGCAACCTCAGCTGTTTCAACCTCAACAGCAGCCGCACTATCAACAACAACAGCAGCAGCAGCAGTTGTATCTTTTCACTAATGATAAAGCGCCTGCTACTTACAGCACTAAATGGGCAGATCTTCATTCGGATTCCCAAAAACTGCTCCTCACAATCGAGTAAGTCTCTCTCTATCTCTCTCTCATTCTTATCGGTTTCAGCCTCCGTCGGTAGGTTAGCTAGATGGAAGGAAAGATCAAGCTATTGCAAGGTTTTTGTGTTAAGCTCATTTGTTTATTTCTTGAAGCGGGGAACCTTTAAGCTTGTGTTTAAACCCAGGCACATGATTTTTTGTCTAGGTATGAGAATGTTGCTTAAATACACTTCTTCATTACAGCTAGCTTCTAGGTGCCCCCTACTTTCTGGCCTGGAGTTCAAACTCATATAGTTTTTTCTTTTAATTGATGGCGCTAAAGATCGAATGTTGTTAAGATAGAAGGATTTCAATCTGAGCATCTAGAATTCGCTCAAGGTTCCTTTTAGTTGATGATTCTCTTCTTTTTTGTAGCTTTATATGAAACTAATATACAGAGTTGATGGATACAATAATGCTTTTGGGTCATAGGGGGCGAATATTGGAGCACAGGGATGAGAGTCAGAGGCTGGATCAGTGTAGCCGTCTTTATGATTCTTCTGTTTTGAATGAAGGGTTCGAGCTTGATGCAAGCCATATTGTTCAGGTATTGTTAGACCTTTCTCTGTTCGGACAAATCAGTTCCAATTGCCGTTTCTTGAACATATAAGTCAGTTTTTGTACTTTTGCAACGTTTATTGAGAAGAACAAGGGGGAAGCACAATGAACCTTTCTTATTAGTAGCTCAACATGTGCTTGTACATTCAAAAAACTATCAGAATCCAAATGGCTGCCTTTTGCCGTTTAATTAAATATCAGTAGTTCAGCTTACATAATAGGAATTTCGAAGACATCAGGAACTTGCTATAACGGCGTTGGACATGTTCCCTAGATGATAACGTCTGTTGCAAGTTTCATAATCATGTTTCACAAACTCATGACCATCTCAAGTGGATTGTGTGTTCCTCTAGTTATGTGGATCTGAGGACTAACTATTTGAGTTATTTGTTTCCTCTGCAGGAACTTGGCGGCATCAGTACTGCTATGGAAAGACAAAAAGCTGTTCTACAAGAGCACATGGTCAACGTTAAAGACATGTTGAGGAATACAGAGATGGCTGTTCGTTCTTTCAGGATGCTTCGTCCACGATTCCTCCATTCTGCTACAGGCGGTTCTTCAAATGTTACTGCACCATCTCAGCCTTCTGGAGGAACAGGCGCACCAAGTTCTACTAGCCAGCCAATGTCTACTGCCATAGCACCAGTATTTGATTTTTACAGTGGGCTTCCGAAAAAACCATCACCATTCCTAAATCAAACAGTTCTCAGATTTGAGAAGTACTTGGGTGAATGTCGACAGTGGATTGAAGAGTTAGAGCAACTGCTCCTTTTAGATTCCTACAGGAATTCTTCCCAGTCTGGATCCTCTTTATTACAGTCTCTCCCTAAAGTCATGTCAAATGTGCACGACTTTTTCGTTCATACAGCTGCAAAGGTGAGGAACATAGGATATTATCCTACGGTCTTTGATTAGAGTTGGTAACCTTGCTAGATCTTATACCTTCAGACTTTCAGCTCTTGTTTAAACTTTGATAGGTTTATAGACCCTAGCTGGGATAACTTGCTCCTTGGGCTGTTCCAAAATGCTGTTCCATTTGTCACAAATGCTCACATAACTGTTCATATAGTGAACTACTGTTGATACTGTTGATATTGCAATTCAAAGTCGTTCAGAGTTAGGATCAAGGTGCAAATCATTGAAAAGAACTGTGGCAGTAAAAGGTTATGAAATGCTGGTTCTGATATGTTATGCCAATACTATGCGTCTATAGGTTGAGAGCATACATCAGTACATTGAATCTATGAGGGCAGCATACCTTGTTGACCAGCGACGTCGAGGTGAAGGGAATGATCCATTTCTTGAGGCTGATCGTCGTGAATCTGCAAGGCAAGAGGCTGCAGCTAAGCGAGTCCACCCAACATCACATTTGCCTGCGAATTCTCAGCTTCCAACACAGGTTGCTGGGTTGCTCCCGAGCACAGTTGCACCTGCTGCATCAACTGCTCCCCAGACAGCGACGACAGCACCTGGAGCAGCATCTTCAGGGTCTGGGTTATCTCTTTTTGGTACTCCAGCTTCTGCACCATCATCATCTATGGCAGGAACTTCTTTGTTCACTACTCCAGCAACATCTGCTCCCACATCTTCTTTGTTCGGGCCGTCTGGTGCTTCTCCACAAAATTCATTGTTTGGTCCTGCTTCCACTCCATCATTGTTTTCTAATACTGCTTCAGCTTTAACCTCCACCACCCCTGCTGCTGGTACCCTATTTTCAACACCATTTCCTTCAGGTATGTTAACTTCCATGATCCCTCCTTATCACCTCTCTGGACGCTTACAAGAATAAATACATCATGGATATGTTGTATACTCCTGATCCGACTTGCCATTCTAACCTATGTCCATACCTTTATTTTCTCTCTTGTACTAGGTGCTGCAACGGGGTCTGGAGCTAGCTTCAGCAGTGTGTCTGTAAGTAATCGTGCTATTGCGCCCACTTTAGTTCTATGATATGCAGGTCATGCCCTTGTGAATTTATCCTTTCTCCAATATTTCTCCCAATTGCAGAGGTCAGCTAAGCCAAAATCTCGAACTGGCAGACGTTAGTAACCTGACTTCTTTGGGTTCCCTATGTTGGAGGATTTTTCGCTTCTTCATATTCCATTCTGGAGTTTGCAGTTACGCAGAGAGGACAAATATGCCTCATTCCTTGTGCTTTAGAAGCTGGGAGCTGGTTTTAGTAGGTGTCATTTTGTAACAGTGTACTGGGCAATTGCAGATAGGAGTGTTTTTTTATGATAGTAGGAGTGTTTTTCTATCCAAATCTTAATTCCCCCCCTTGAAAGAGCTTTTCTTTAATCATGAACTCAACTATGAAAGAAGTGTGAATGTAATCGTGAACTTGAGTAGATGACTTGAAGCTATTAGGTTTGAATTTCAGAATAACAGCTAACTTCGTCTTTTCATAAGGCTGGGATTGAACTGAGAACCAGAGATTCCATATAGATATGCATTTTTCGGAAAACAAACAGTAGCTAATAGGCAAACGACGGCATATAAGCCCTCTCATCAAGATCATCTGTTTCAGATCTAGCCATGTTAGCTTGCAATCTGCACACTTCTAATCTAGCGTCTTCAATCCCACCCTTTGATTGGTCACCAGAAGCAAAGGAGTGAATTTCATGCTTGACTTCGATCCAGCTTAACCCGGGATCTTTTTCCAGCATCATTCCTCTCATTTTCTTCCTCGTATCTGCAACACCGTTCCATGTTCCGGTCACAGCATACAGATTTGATACAAGGATGTGTGTTGCACTGTCGTCGGGATCTAATCTGAATATCTGCTTTGCTGCTCGAATTCCCAAGTACAAGTTCCTCTTTTTTACGCAAGCGCCAAGTAGTGTTCTCCACACCTCCAGATGCTCCAATGAATGAGGCGATTCAGCTATCAGCTCTTCAGCATTCTCCAACAATCCAGCTCTACTAAGTAAACTTGCCATGCAAGAATAATGGTTAGGATCTGGGACGATCCCACTTTCCTTCATGTAATTCCACACGACCATTCCTTCCTCTAACAAGCCACCATGGCTGCAGGCAGACAAGAGGGTAAGAAACGTCACATTATCCGGCATCACACCGTGTTTTAACATCTCCTCGAATAATTTCAATGCCTCCCCTGGCATTCCATGGTTACCATACCCACCCAGCATCGAGTTCCAACACTTTAAGTCTGGGAGCGAAACTTGCGAAAACACAGACCGACAAGCTTGAAAATTACCGTTTTTAGCATACATATGGACAAGACTTCCGCACACATTCAATTCAGCATCACATCCTGTTTTTATGGCTTGGGAATGGACCATCTCTCCTTGCTTAAGAGTTGCAAGATCAGCACATGCACTCAGACCTCCACTAAAAGCAAAGCTATCCCTCCTTATGCCGTCCTTGCACATCACGCAGAACAATTTCATTGCAGCCTCTCCATCGCCCAATCTCGAATGACCCATAAGCATCTCGGTCCAGAGAACAACATCCTTCTCTTCAATAAAAAAGAAAACCTTTTGAGCTGAAGCAGTGTCACCATTGTTGAAATACATTGACAACAAGGTCGTCCCCACAAAGACATCTTTCTCCAATCCCATTTTCACTACCAGGGTGTGGAGAGCTTTTCCATAGTAATTGGCAGGTAATGCTCCAGTTGCAGACATAATGGCTGCCAACGTGTATCCATCTGGTTTAGCAAGAGATGGTCCCAACATCTTTACAAACAATTCAATGGCCTCCCTTGACTCACCATTTTCTGCATACCCGGAAATCATAGAATTCCATGAAACCAGTTCTGGTTTCTCCATCCTGCTGAAGCAATCAAAAGCAGTTCCTGTGTCTCCACAGCTAGAATACATGTCAATCAAGGCGTTTTGCAATTTCGAATCATCTGGTACACCCAAAACAATAACTTGAGAGTGAATCATCCTTCCAACACTGTACTCTCTCAACTTAGCACAAGCGTTTAGCACTGTTGAGTATGTGAATTGAGTAGGAGTAACATCAGATCTCAACATCGCATTAAATAGGCGAAGCCCTGCTCGTATCTCCTCATTCTTGAAGAGACCAAATGTCATGGCAGTCCACATGACAGCGTCTTTAACTACCACCTCCTCAAATATTCGGCAGGCAGACTTCAAATCCCCACAATTCGAGTACATCCCCAACAATGATGTTTGGAGGGAAACATTATCCAACCCACCAAATTTCACTACTTGACCATGAATTAAGGAGCCGATAACCCAATCCTCGAGCCCATAGCAAGCTTGCAGTAAGCTCACGAAAGTTGACCCACTAGGCATCATCCCTTCACCTCTCATATCATGAAACAGCTGAAAGCACCGGATCTCATGGCCGGGCTCTTTAGAATATGCTGCAATAAGCGCATTATAGGACACTGTGGTTCTCACAGGCATTCGGTCGAACACCTGATGTGCTTCTGAAAGGGAACCGCATCGGCCGTACATAGATACAATGTTGTTGTTTACATACGGCGAGAGTGCATAGCTGGCACACGTTGTGGTGGCTAAGATCAGAGCGTGTAGCTGACGCGCTTTCTTAAGCGAAGTGACGATGGTGCAGTTCTGTATCAGGGTCGACAATGGCGGCATGAAGAACAGAAGAAGCGGGAAACGACAACTTTGAATTTGCTTCGAGCACTGCAGCTTAAAACGCTGCGTCTTGCCAATAAGCTTAGCCAGTATATAAAAAGGGTAAAAAAGGAGTCTTGACCCTCTCCGACGTAACTGGCAGCGGCGAAGGAAACGCCACCATCAAAGAAAAACGATAAAATGACCGTTGATTCGGAATTGCCTCGTCTTTGCAGCTTGCTCGATGAGTTTCTTAGTTCTTCCAACGTTAGTAGTGTAACAGCTAGCTTTGCAGATTTGAGCTTGCTTTTCCGTTCACTTGAATTGTTTTTTTCTTCACAGAACCTGGACTTTGCGTCTGTGCGTTTATCCAAAGAAATGGAGAAGGATCTTCTGATTGCTCTCTCTAAGGTTCTCTATCTTTCCTTCTGGTTCGCTATATACTCCAAATGTGATCATTTATTAAGCGTAGAATACTTGAACTATATTTTAGGTCTATACAGAAATCCAGGCCTGGATTCGTGAACTGGAGGCTGATTCTGATGAGGTAAGCTCCTTGTACTGTCTCAAACTTTATGAAATAAGGTGGGTGCCTAATGCTTCTGAGCTGAATGTCTGAACAGGAGACCATTGTTTCTGAATGTTTATTTGAGGCTGCACATGAGGATCATAACTGTTTGATGAGAATCCTGGATGACTTGGTGAGCTTTTCCAGGTTCCGTTTTCCTCTTGACCTGATTTATTTCCCTATGCACTTGCACAATTACACGGTTATTATCTCTGGTGTGCAGATTCTTCTACTTACAGTGGACAGTCAGTTCATTAAACATTCAGTTGGAAAGATTATTGTCACCATTTTTGAGTTCTTGGATCTATATGTGAGTCTGTAATTGCTGCTGCTCTTTAAGTCTATTCAAGGTACAATACCGTTCACACTTTGGAAACTGAGATGTCCTTGCCATGAATGTTTTTGACAGGGAAGTAAATCCGATGCTTTCATTGATTCACTGTTCGTGTGCCTGTCATTGATACTCAACCGTCTATTGTCTTGTTCTGTACCTCCGAGGAGTGCTGGGAATTCAGATTTTGATTCCTCAGTTTTAGCTGTCTCGATTAAGGGACTGGGACGTGCTGACTGGTCTACTGCAGCTCATATGATCCAAATCTTGCGTAATGTACTGAAAAACTTGAAGCAAGAATATGACAACCATCTTCAGGCCTATGAGAAATCTGTTTATTCTTTTCTATTAAACGTTCCCTGGGATCTCGTGGATAATAACTGTGCGGAGGAACCAAAAGTTTTGTTCTTAGGGAGTTTGGTCCCGTTCGTTTGTTCATTGGTTGAACAAGGCACTACTCCAGAAACCAAAGTTCATCTCCAAGATCAGCATTCAACTATCTCCATAGTTGTCAATCTTGTGCCTAAGCTTTTATGTTGGTGTGTTGGCAAGCGAGAAACTATTGAACAGTCCACGTTCCACTACTTTACTCACAAACTGTTGGTAAGACGCTCTCTCATCTTTTTTCTTCTTCTTTATCAAGCAACAAAATGATAGACCGTTACAGGGCTTTCTGCATGATAATATCCAGTGTTGCAGCGTTGCATTTTTAAGTATGCTATTCTAGTGAAGTTTTTTATTGTCGCATGCTGATTGATGGGCTCACGAAATCAAGATATGCAATACTTTTCTGCAGATGCTAATGTTGAGGCTTAGTTACGTAACTCATTTAAGTAGCACCACGCTTGTCTCCTGGTTGCAACTTCTCCATGATTATTTTGAAGAGCTTCTGTTAAAACCCATTTCTAGGGGAAAGCCTGGGCAGTGTAATTCCTTAGAAGGCTCTCCATTTCTATCCAGCCTCCTTGAGGAAGAAACAAAAGCCATGCGTTCCCTTCATTCACAAAGGCAGGCCATACTCCTATTCCTTCGGTGCTGCCTCAGCTTGACCAGCTTGACGGGAGAGACTATCTATCAATGCCCATCGACTGATAATTCATTTTCGACTATTGACTGCTTATCTAACCTGGATTCTTCTACTAGAATGAAAGGAATTACAGAGCTCTACATATGGATTCAACACCATCTGCAAAGTGACTTCACTTTTGAATCTGAAACGTGCATGGACGATCATATACTTTTTGCAGGATCTTTTCTCCAGCTATACATGCACGAGGTTAGAAAGAATTAGTCTGTTCTACAAACCTAACTTTTAAGTGTTGATGTTACCTGATTGAAGTTTTATTGCGCAAGTCAAAAATAAAATTTTCTAGCTTTTCCCACGGCATCATTGCTCATGCTCTCATATGTTCCAATCACTTGTTTCATTTGGGTTGCAGGATGACTTATTATTTCAGGTTCTTCTGCAGTTGGTTAGTGCATCATCCTGTCTGGAACAGCAGTGAGTAGTGACCATAACGACTAGAATTGTATTTAACTGGTTATTGGCACCTAATTGATTATTTGCTCATTTACAGGACAGGGGTTGGGAAGCATATGTTTCATGATATAAAAAATGACATTGGTTATATTGTTTCAAATCTTTTTAATCCAGTGAAATTGTTCCATCTATTCCTGTCAGAGGTATCTGTCTTCCGTATAAGCTTTCGGCATTAATGAGCACCACTGTCATTCTACTCGGCTTTTTCTATTATTATCTGATACTCTTAATCTTCTTGTAGCTGCACTATGATCATCAGGTGCTTCTTGATTACCTTATATCCAAAGATCTAGGCATCAAATGCGCTGAATATCTGTTGAGGTATTTTTCAGTTGCTTTTTTAACATACTAACTATAGTCACATTAATGCCGACAGGTCAGTTATCTTCACTAGATTCCTTACAGTCTCAATTTGTATGGCTGAGTTTGATAACCCTTGTAAAGGATAATTTTAAATTGCTTTGCTTATTTCGTAGGTGTTTGCGGGCTATATGCAGTTCGTGGCATTTATTCATAGAGTTCTCTGTTGAAGGGAAAACCACGGATGAATTAGCTTGGAAGAAACGGAAAATTTTATCATATGGCTCCACAATCGAGGAAGAAGAATCATCAGTGCTGACAAAAGATGTTCCTATTTCTAGAGAGAAACTGAGGGTAGAGTCTGCTTATAGTTTCAACCAACATGAAACTATAAAACACCTGTACGTTAAGGCAAAAAATTGTCTGCTGTCCCTGAAATTTTCTATAGAACATCTCCAGCGAAAGAATCTGTTTCCGTATAACCCCAAAGCACTGTTAAACCGGTGCGTGATTGTCCATGCTTCTGCATTTTCCTTGTACTGTTGCTATATTTGTCCCTGCTTCCAACCTAACAATAAGAGACAAACCATGTTGTGTTTGAATTCATACTGTCAAACAGGAAATCCTACACGGATACTTCTTCATCAACTGCACTGATTTGATGCATACTTACTGGAAATTTTGGTTGGTTCATTTTTTCAGGTTAACAAAATTCGAAGAACTCTGCTGCATTGAAGACAATTATAACTTGCCCTAGTCTAGCTGAATCAGTGCTTGACCTGTAATACTACTGCAGAGGGCTATCTTTTCCAATCAAAGGAGATATTATTACAATTAGATGCTGGTTGTGCAACGTTGATATCCATTCAACCAACAGGAATGTGCGACTTAAAGTGTCCTTGAGCTTCTACCAATACTCAACCTTCTTTGCCTATTCTTAGCGGAGATCAGCTCAAGCATATCACACCTCTTCCACTCAATAGTGCACGTTCCATCTGATTTGAAACTTGGGGTAACTGCATGAACGGTGCTCGTTCCTAGAAGTTGCGTTATTATTTTTCTGTGAATAAGAAGCAAGGGCGTATCCTTTTCTGTATTAATACTGTTCCACCAGTGGACCTGACAAGTGTTTATGCTCAAATTGTCAAGAAACGATGCATAATTGGACTCTGCTATTGATGAATAGGTCAAACTTGAGGAGCTTGTGCAGCAAACTCGGATACGGAGCTACTAAGTTGGTTCTTATAGTTCCTCTCTCTTTATTCTTGTCAAAGTCACAGGAGAGGTCATTTCAAGACTCGTATGGCTAACATGCTCTTTGGAGACCAGAGACTTCGAATTCGTCAGTTTGGGGTATGGAAAGGGATGGACATTTAGCCATATCGGTCAAAGTTTTTAATCTTCAACCGGGCTAGTCCCGTCCAAAAAGGTTCAAAATTTGGACCGTTCTGGAAATTTGTGGGTGACAAGAGCAACTATGAGAAAGTATCTTTAGTCCCAAATCCAATCGTCATTGACATGCGGGGACAAGGATAACTTGAGGATAGAGTTGGAGGATTTGTTGCGTAGCAGAAAGAGAGCAAAAACGGGGGAGAAGGAGATGCATTTCGTCTTGGTCCATGGAGCTTGCCATGGAGCATGGTGTTGGCACAAGGTTGTTCCTTTATTGGAACAAGCCGGCCACAAAGTGACAGCTCTCGACTTGGGTGCTTCTGGAATCCATCCAAAGCAGGCTACCGAGCTCCGTGCCATTTCAGACTACCATGAACCCCTGATGGAGTTGATGGCTTCTTTGTCAGGAGAGGAGAAGAAGGTCATATTAGTTGGACATAGTATGGGCGGGATCGCCATATCTGCTGCAATGGAACGGTTCCCAGAGAAAGTAGCTGTTGGGATCTTTGCATCGGCTCTTATGCCAGCTCCTCATCCTGGTACTGGATATATTCGCTCCAAGGAAGAGGTAAAATTTCTCTCTCTCTCTCTCTCTATAATCCATGCAAGTCCAGGAGTAAGCTATAGCGTCTGGTCTCTGTAGTATCGAGTCCATATCCGGAGCAGAGTTCTTTTGGCCTCTATAATACTTGTCCCGAATAGTGCTTTTCCTCTGTTTTTTCCCTTTCCTTGATCAGTCTGCTATTCCGGGGATTTTCTGCAGTTTTTCAAGAAAATCGATTTCCTGGATGCCAAATTTTCATTTGATGATGGCCCTGAGAACCCTCCAACCAGTATATTGTTTGGACCGACCGTTATGTCAAATCAATTGTATCAGCTTTGCCCCGCTGAGGTAACACTCTGAAACTGAAACTCGGTCTTCCTTCTTAGTCGTACGATCTGTGAGATTAAATTGCTGGGGGGGTTGGGTTTTAATTATAATGGAATTACGTAGCTGGTGGTAGTTTAACCATTGTGGCAGGAGTTAACACTGGGAATGCTGCTGATAAGACCCTGCCGTCTGTTCAAGGATAGTGAAGTGGATGCTGACCTAGCCCTGACAAGTGAGAAATATGGATCAGTCCCTCGAGTTTATATCGTGTGTGAAGAAGATGCAATCATTAAGCCAGATTTGCAGAGGTGGATGATTGAGAGCAATCCTCCAGAAGATGTTAAATCCATAACTGGTGCTGATCACATGTTGATGTTGTCGAAAACACACGAGCTGTGCTCTTGCCTGCTGGAGATTGCAAGCAACTACAGCTGATGATGGTGAACAATCATTGGGTGAAGCTGAGCAATTTAATTGCATTGGGCTTACACTAGTTTGAATAAATAAATTTCCGTCCATAATGCGGATGATAATGTTTGTTCTGTGATCTTCATGTAAAATAATAATATAAAAAAGACAAGTTGAAACCTTATTCTTGACAACAACGTTATCTATATTTCAGCATGCCGTTGTCAAGTCACGTGACAATTTTGGAAGTTTGTGTTTTGCAGCTATCATCAGTGTCAGCACCAGGATTCCCAAAACTAAACGACAGTAACATAGGAAGTTGAAGTTAGCAGATACAAAAAGATTCAGAATTGTGATGGAGGAGAAGCTGAGACACTTGGTGTAGACTTTTCTAAAAGATTTTGGTCGAACCACTCATACAATCTAATCAGGGGCTTTACTGGACGAACTTTAACCGATACTAGCTAATATTCACTAATATTAAGTAACGAAGACTGAAGCAAAACCATTTATTAAATCTTTGAATAGATTAAGAATGGATGGAACCGTGTCGTTGTTGTTAGGTTTCTACTGTTAGGCTATCATTTTTTTTAGTGACAATGCGAGGTCCACTTTCGCATTCCGGCGGACATGATCGTACGCCTCTGAAACGATTCCATTGGAGCCATATCCCGTAAGGAGGCAAAGGGCAAATGTTTCAGTTCGGTTATTATTAATGAGAGCAAGGACCAAAGTTGTCATGCTTTTATTCGGAGGTCTGTGATCTACGTAGCCTCGTATGTGGGATTTACACCTCGGGTTGACTTGTTTATGTTATGCTGAACCGATATTATTCCCGAGTTATTAATAAAATGAGGTTTATTGCTGTAAAAAATATTTAATTATAAAAAAAGGAAATCAATAATTAGAATTGATCACCTTATTTTGACCATCATCTCCTTTTAAAAATTGTCATGCTGACCCGGATAATACCAAGAGATGATTAATTGATTACTACTCCAGTAAAGTACTACAGATTGTTTACTTTTTTTGGTACCTTCTCTATCAAATGGTAAATTGGTAATGTATTTATTGTTTGTAACCAATTAGTATTTTATTTTATTTTTTAACCAATCCGTTCCTAACCTATTTAAAATATAACGGCATGACAGTTTCATCTATTTATTCTGTTAAGTACTGACGTGTCATCTCAGGTTAAAATATAACTGGGTTTAATTACGTTTTATTTTGCCTTAATTTTGCTCTGATAGAATTCTGAAAAAGCAGTAATTGGGGGTTTATTTTGGGTTTAGTTTTAGTTTTTATTTTGTTCGAGTGGGATTTTTCAGGAGAGTCGTCGAAGTATAGGCCTCTGGTCAAGAAGTTCCGTAGTATCGACATCCTTTAGAATTCCAAAGAGAAGTAGATGAATCAAGAACCGAATCACTATTTGACGCCCTAACTTTCGAATTAAACGACACCCTAATTTGAGTCAATTACAATATTATCCTTTCGTAAAATCGAAATCAATATAAGTTGTGTGTATTGACTAGTTCAAACACTCTCAAACGTCGATCCGAAGAAGAAATCAAAGATCGGAAGCGAACGTTACAGGTACGAAATCGAAAAAAAAAGGTTTCGGAGGCCCCGGCCGGCCGCTGGTTCCGGCCCAAGCGAGTCCCGGACGGCACAAGTTTCCAGCCGCAGCTCGCTTGGGCCGGAACCAGCGGCCGGCCGGAGCCCCTCGCGGCTGAAACGAGCGGCCGGCCGGGCCTAATTTTTATTTTTTTTCTTAATTCTGAAATTAATTATTAATTATTGTGATTAGTATAATTAGAGAATTTTTAGGGTATGATTAGTGTAATTAGAGAATGTTAGTGAATATTTATAATAATTAGGGTTTTGTTAGTGAATAATAATTAGGGTTTTGTTAGTGAATAATAATTAGGGTTTTGTTAGTGAATAATACTTAGGGTTTTGTTAGTTAGTGAATAACATTTAGGATTTTGTTAGTGAATAATAATTAGGGTTTTGTTAGTGAATATTTAGGAAAATTAGGGTTTAGGATTAGGGTATTAGGGTTTAGTTAGGAATAATAAGTGAACCTAGTTGAGTAGAATCCGAATTTTATTAGAAACATTTATTTATTTAAATGTAGTTTAGTGACAAATATGGCGAAAACGAAAGGCGGAGGTAAATCACACAGTCGAGATCCAGTAGAGGAAGAAACCGATGGGATCCAGAAAATGAGAGGGAAAGGAAAACAAGCGGGCGTTTTAGATCGGGTGAAAGAGCGAGTGGTCACCGCTTCGCGACAGAAAGAGGGAGAGGCAGCGAAGAAGAACAAGAAGTTGAGAATCTACGACTCCCCTGACCGGTACCCTCCTATTACGTACCCGACGAGGTCGTATCCGGAAGATGATGACGAGGATGAGGGTCCATCACCGGGGTTTGAGTACGATGACACACAGACTTCTCCGCACATGACTTCTCCACACATGGCAGCTCTGCACAAGAGCTCTCCGCACCTCGCTTCTATGGGCTCGTCACATGCCTTCACGACTGTCGGCGTGAGAGGAGGGAAACCTAGCCGTCTTGCGCGGGTCTGGGAGGAGGATGCCGCCAGTGGATTGGACTGGCAAGGACTGAGTCGTTCCTGGGAGCTTACGGTAGGGATTCCAGAGGGTGGACCGAGGACGCCGACAGTAATCCCGAGCTTCGGGGGTCACATTACACACTACTTGTGGGAGTCAGGCGAGGACTACAGGGATCTGAAGGTCTTCAGATTCCTGAACCGCCCTAAGCAGTGGGACACTGTGAGCGAGTTCGACTTCCAGACGAGGACCATTTGGCCGATCATGCAGGAGTCCGGACTTCTTCACTTGGGCCGGTGCATGTCGACCCACTATGATGAGCTTCTTCTGGAGGCATTTGTTGAGAGGTGGCAGCCGGATACTAACACCTTTCACATGCCGTGGGGAGAGATGACGATCACTTTGCACGACGTTTTTCACATTCTCCGGGTCCCTGTGTTTGGACGACCGCTTCATAAACCCTGATCTCTGGTTGATTTGAGAGCGGGTGTAGCAGAGGCGCTTGGTTTTAGCTCTGTTGCTGCGTTGGAGTACTCGGTCAGGGGCGAGACAGTTGGGCCACCCATGTATGATCACGGCGCCATGCACGAGAGGGACATGATCTCAGTGGGGAAGCATATGGGGGACGAGACTGCGTATAAAGTATTCCTCTTCTATCTTCTGAGAGGTACCCTTTTCCAGGATAGATCAGCTGATCGATCACGCCTTCTTGGTTGGGAGTACTTCATAGGTTCGACCAGTGATGTGCCGGAGTACGCTTGAGGTGCTGGTGCGCTGGCCTGGTTGTATCGAGAGTTAGGGAAGGCTAGCAGGACGGCTGCCAAGGCGATGTCAGGTTGTGTGACGTTGCTTCTGTCCTGGATATACGAGTACTTCCCTAGTGTGAGGCCTCCGAGGACGGTTCGACAGGAGCATAGGGCAGGAGAGGCGTTAGCTGGTAGGTGGGATAGTGCAGAGACACCTATTCGGGGTGGCGGGGTCCTACGAGAGAGGTTGGACTACTATCGGCGCCTCCTCAATAACATGGATTCTCGTGATGTGAGTTGGCTTCCTTTTGGGCCGCATCCCGACCTTGAGGTCCCGGCCTCGACTTTCTGTGGTCTCATCCGTTGCGCCGACGTAGATGAGTACTACAATTCCTATCGTGTGCTCCGACAGTTTGGGTACACACAGGTGGTCCCTCCCTCGATTCCTGTGCCGCTACGGGCCATTAGGCCCAAATCTATCCATACCAATGCGGTCCAGTGGGCCCCGGCTGAGGATAGGACTTGGTCGGAGTAGGACTTCATCAGATTTCACCGGCTACACCTTATGTTCGAGAGGGCAGTGTCCGGTGCGGATGTTGGTCCATGGTACATGGACTGGTACCTCGAGCACAATCACCCGCGCATTGTGGCGCCGACTAACCCCGGTGTGGGAGTCCCAGCTGAGCTTGTAAGTTTGATTCCACCTTCACATTTTACGGGTTTATAATATGTATATGTTGTTTATCTAACTTTTAATTTATGTTTTTTTCATAGATTACACAGCGAGTCTTCGATGGTATGGCCTCCTACTTCGATGGTACGCTTGGGCGGCAGCACGCGAACTCGCCTCAAGAGTACTACGACCATATGGAGGGGATACGCATGCAGTTTCAGGATCTCTATATGGGGTATCGGAGCCAGAGAGAGTTGCGATTAGAGACTACAGTTGCTGTACTTTCCTTTCTTCAAACTATATATTTGAGTGTTGTTTATTGTGCTTATGTTTGTAGGACACGCAATCACTATGAATTCGTAGTATCTATGTATTATTTTCACATTTCTACGCTTTCTTCTACACACGGCGACAATAATTGTATCGAAAGGCCTCGGTGCCTCCAGAAAATTAGGTATCGGAAGGCCTCGGTGCCTCCCGAAAATTAGTATCGGAAGGCCTCGGTGCCTCTCGAAAAATAGGTTTCGGAAGGCCTCGGTGCCTCCCGAAAAATAGGTATCGGAAGGCCTCGGTGCCTCCCGAAAATTAGGTTTCGGAAGGCCTCGGTGTCTTCCGAAATTTTTTTCGGAAGGGAGTGGTCCCGGCCGGAACAAGCTTCCGACCCGGCCCCCTCCCGACCGAAACAAACCTCCGGCCCACACCCCTCCCGGCCGAAACGGGGCTCCGGCCCGACCTCCTTCCGGCCGAAACAACCTCCGGGCCCGAAGCCCTCCCGGCCCGAACCCCTCCTGGCCCGAAGCTCGTTTCGGCCGGAACGAACCTCTGGCCCGAACCCCTTCCGGCTGAAACAAGCTTCCGGCCGGGACCACTCCCTTCCGAAACCTATTTTTTCGGGACGCCTCCCATAATTTTTAACGTATGTTCACGTCACAGACACAGTAGGGACTTGTCGACTCGCATGGAATTAAATGAAATGAAACTAAAGCATAAATTTATCGTCGTATGTTCGAGTCACAGACAGTTCAAACATATTAAGTAAATGACCTACGGATTCAACTGTTCATACTCTGCATGCTCATCACGGTATAAGTCATGTTCCCACATCTGTTTAGCGCGGTCTTGCGCCCAGTACCTCCAGAACATAGACTTCCCTAGGATAGGTAAAACCCGAATATCTTCATCCAAAGTGAGCACGACCCAGTGATTCCCGGTACAAACTATATACGACACACCTCTTGGTGCCGTTGTGCCTTCTTGTACAATCAACAATGTGTAAGTCTCCCCATACGGTACCCCTCGCAGTCCAGTTCCGAAGACAACGAAAGTCCAGTTAAATATGGTGGCATACCCCAAAAGATCCACGTTCCAAAACCACCATGATTCATCACATGGTGTTTCCCATAGCCAGCTACTACTGCGGGCCGGAACGGCCGGCCGGGGCCCCCTCGGGCCGAAACGAGCTTCCGGCCGGGGCCTCTTATGGCCGATTTTTTCGATCCATCCCGTAATGTGATCACCGAATTGTAAGGAAAACGTATGGGGATTTGGTTGCAATCGAAACACGCAGGGCGACCCTAGTGGTTTGCCGTCTTCCCTACCTTTATGAGGCTTGGGGCGTGGGGCGGAGACTGGTTACTTCCGAGTCCGGCTGAAGTTGTGATTAATTCCCCCATTTGGAAAAAGCCGCTATCTAAAAGAGCAATAAAGAAAGAAAAGCAAAGAAAGAAGCAAAAAGCAACATCGAATTATGAAAGCTTTGTTTTCAGTAAACTGTAGAGGTAGATAGTCAAGTAAGCAACTCAAAATAAGAGGGAGGTGCTAGCATAACTTGAGTGCTATTAAAAATTGAAGCACCTCCTCCCTCAGGATGGAAGAGAAATCCCGGCCAGGACGAGCCGTCAGTTTGTTACTTCCGCTGGCAACTAAAAGGTATAAGTGTTTTGGAGATATGGATGCACTCCGTGGTTAGGTGTCAACTCATTTATATCATATCTATGAGTCTATCTTATACTAATTCGAGGAATTCGGTGTTTCATGCCTAATTGTGTGGTTTGTGATTGACTTGCATCCCTAAACACCATGATAGATGTGAGAACCTGAACATTGACTTCTGATCATCATATGCTGAGCCTTTATAGAGAGCGATTAGTAGATTTGCTTGAGGACAAGCAAGTGTTTAAGTGTGGGGTGATTTATTTGATGCGCGGATTTTACCCCGCTTTCAAATACCCACTAAATTGCTCTAGTGGGATCGTAATTCTCCCTAGGGTCTTTCTATTCTTATTACTCAAGTTGATGTTCAAACTAAACCAAGTAACAGGTTGAAATTGTTTGTTTGATTATTTTGGTATCCAATTATGAACTAATGACTGAAATAAAACAAATCAAAATGCAAGGAATCGAGTTTCAAAGATAAGATGAAGGTTGCTCGGATTCAAATCCACGAAAACTAGCAATGTATGAATGAATGATAAATGATATCGGTTATTCAGGTTATAACGGCTCGGCAATTTCCTAATGTAGTCTTAGATCACTCTCGCGCCTCTAAGGATCTATTCCGTCTAACTGTAGATTCCTCTCTCGAGCTAATCTACACCTAAACAAAACACATTAATTATGTTCGATGAAATGCCACAACGATAAACGTGCAAAAAGCCTAAACGATCCGCTCCTCTCTCGAGCTAACGAATAATCTAGGGTTCTTCCTAAGCGACCTATCAACCTATGTTCCTCTCGGACCCACAAATCAATGTCGATGACTCAATCAAGATGATCAGACAAGAAAGAATCTGAAAATTAGGTTTTAGGAAGAACACATCATAAGTCTGAATAAACCTCAATAACAAATCAAAACATCCATACAAAGCTTAGCTAAAGCTTCATCTCATCCGAACAACACAGAAAGTTTAGCTACTCATGGTTCCGGAAAATAAATCACAAGAGAAGAGAACAAAACCGGAGAAGATGACATGTTCTTCGTGGAAATCCCAATCTTCGACTTGATGATTTGCCCTTCACCAGTCGTGGTTGATCCTCTTGCTTCAATCGTCTCTCTGAAACTCTAGCTCTCTCCAAGAGCTCGAAAATATGTGTATAATGAAGTATATCCCGTCCTTGGGGGTCTCTGGGGTATTTATAGGCTTCTGGACCATGTTGGAGAAGGAAAAGGACTTGAAAACCCGTCTGGGGGTGGGGACACGGCGTGCTCCATATGGAACACGCCGTGTTCCATGGACACGGCCGTGTTCCTGGCCGTGTTCGGCCCCTGTAACTTTCTCGGGCAATTTCAGCGGAGGAACACGCCGTGTTCCTTCATTATACGGAATTTGACCATAGTGTCAACATCAAAGTTGTAGACAGTCGAATTATCTTTCCAACGCCGCTGACCTTGCATCAATTGGACTTTGGAGCGATGAGTTATGCTCAAAATACTAAACAGTGACGCTTTCTTCCAAAGTCGAACGCTTTGAGTTGTTCCGGTCTCCTCATCATGTCTTGGTTTATCTCCAAACGTCATATGACACCTGAAATATACCAAAAACATACCAAGCACCATAATACCGCCCCGAGTGGCAAGAGAACCAAACATGTACTCACAATCCAAATTTGAATACATTTCGACACACAAAAATATAGTTTATAACGAGAAAAGGTGTGTCGAAAATACATCACATCAGTTTTCGAAATATATATTTTAATAGTTTCGTCGGTACAAAGTTTCCCGAATTATACATTTTGATAGTTTTAGTAACTATAGATGAACAGTGAACTGGTGAAGCAAATAGTTGATAAAGTTTGAATATCAGATAATTTATATCGTCACGGCTTCAGAAATCAGAACTCAGGTCCCTTTTACTTTCAGTTTGGGCCTAAAGTCCTTAAGTTTAGGGTTTTATGGTTTAGGAGTTCTAAGGTTATAGGGTTTTAGGTTGAGAGTTAAGGGTTTAGAGTTTAGAGTTTAGGGTTTAGGATTTAGGGTTCTAAGCGTTAAGGGTTTAGGGTTTTAGAATTTAGGGTTTAGGGTTTGATTATTTAGGATACTAAAGTTAGGGTTTAGCATTTAGAGTTTAAGGATAAGTGTTTTATGATTTAGAGTTATAGGGTTAAGGATTTAGGGTTTTAGAATTTAGGGTTTAGCGTTTTATGATTTAGAGTTTTAGAGTTAATGGTTTAGGGTTTTAGAATTTAGAGTTTAGGGTTTGATGGTTTAGGATTCTAGGGTTAAGGGTTTAGCGTTTGATGGTTTAGAATTTTAGGATGAAGGGTTTAGGGTTTCAGAATTTAGGATTTAGGGTTTGATAATTTAGGGTTCTAAAGTAAGGGTTTAGCGTTTTATAATTTAGGGTTTAGGGTTTCTTTGGTTTAGGATTTTAAGGTTAAGGGTTTTGAGTTTTAGAATTTAGGGTTTAGAGTTTAAGGGTTTAGGTTTATATGATTTTAGAGTTTAGAATTTAGGGTTTAGGATTTTAAAATTTCGGCATATACGAAAGTTCCGACGGAGGACCACCCGGCGGGCTCGATCGAAAAAATCGGCCGCTAGAGGCCCCGGTCGGGGCCCCCTCCGGCCGAAACGAGCTTCCGGCCGGGGCTTCTTGTGGCCGATTTTTTCGATCAATCCCGATTTGTGTTCACCGAATTGTAAGGAAAAACGTACCGTGAGAGGTTTTCGAAATAAATATTTCGATAGTTTTCGTCGGTACAAAGTTTATTGAATTATACATTTTGATAGTTTTGTCGATACAAAGTTTTTCGAATTAGTAAATTTGGATAATTTCGTCATTACGAAGTTTAGAGCGTCATATAATTCAAAAAATAGGGCGTCAAATAGTAATCCTCCGCAAAGTTGGAAAATATTTGTTTTCTAAATTAATTTCTGTTCCCTCACTCTTGAATTTTTTGTGCATTTTCTGTCCAACCGTCAGATCTCAATAGGCTACAATCAGCCGTTCGATTCCATCATCTGCACGTACAGATGATGATTACTGGGTAAGGTAAAAAGTACGGCAGTTAGGTTGAAATGATCCCGGCCTATTTCAACATCTTGAAACACGTTTGAAGTTAAAAAGACCGGTAGTTAGATGGAAATTTTCTCGAGAATCCCGTCGGCCCGATGGAGGATTTCAACATCTTGAAACGGTTGATTCCAGCTCCGGCAATGTTGATTCAGTTGACATAGGATGTTCAGTTCAGTGTGGTAGGAGCCAGAGTAAACAAAAGAGGAAATTTTACCTTTTTTCCATCGTCGATTGATGTTGTCATCTTCAGAGAACCATTTTATAGAATTCGTCGCGTGACTTGGGTTCTTAGAACTGGTGGTGCAGCCTTCAAGTCTGAATCCTAGGAACGATGAACGCAGGAATGAAGGAAATCGGCGACACTCTGCGCTTTATGTGTTATGCTGAGTTTTGGACGATGGGCTTGTTTTGGACGGTTTCGCTTTTGGTTTCTTACTGGCAGCTGTTTCTCAGAAGGATTACTGGGAGGGAAGAGACTTATCCACGTTGCGATCCTCCCAGAAATTTCCCCAGCCCTCCTGTTTGCATCGTTACTGGAGTAAGTAAGCTCTCTTGTAGTAATCTATCTTCCTTTAATCTATCTTCCTTTTTATCATATTCTGGATGCACACCGACTGTTTGTGTATATGTCCGACTGTGTTTTTTTGTTTATTCCTTGTGATCAGGCCACATCTGGTCTAGGTGCAGCAGCTGCTTCTGCTCTGTCAAAACAAGGGTTTTACGTTGTTCTTGGTTAGTTCCTTTTTTCCATACGTTACAAAAGCTTATTTTGCAGCTCGCTTGTACCCTTATATCAACCATTTTTTGAAATTAATTTCTCTGCTTCTTTTCCTGCTCTTATGGCAGTAGGGCTATCATCAGAATTGCTGTCCCAGGTTTGACTCATCTACTTGCTCGGTTTGGGAAGTGGTGTGCTCGTTTTCCACACTATTGTTGTTCAGGTTTTGGCTTCTGTTGGTGCGTGGCAGGCTTTGAAAGAGATAAGAACACATAACAAGGAAGCCAAACTCAAAGGTTTTGTTGTTGACTTGAAGTCTTTCCAGTCAATCTTGGAGTTCAAAAGTTCTTTAGAGAAATGGTTATTGGATTCGGATATGCATTCTTCCATCCAGCTATTGATAAATAATGCAGGGATTTTGGCAACATCTCTTCATCGCACGACTGAAGGCTATGATCAGTAATCTTCCTCATTTCCCTGTGCTAGTTGGTGCTACTTATCCTCAAACGTTAATACATATGCTGGCTTGTTAATTGTTATATCATCATCTCATAAGTTTGTCGAAGGGAGAGCTGTTATGCTACTTAGCCCTTACATGAACTGCACCCTGCGATAACATTGGCGGAGGATCAGTATTAAAGTTCCTTTTAGCTCCTTAATGCCGTCCAAGATGACAATTATATTAACTTCCTCCGTATTTGACCCTCTACTTGGTATTCTTACCTCTGTAATGATTGTTAGATGCTAGATCTTCCATTGATTTGATTCTCATTGCATTTAATGCGTCCTCAACCCTACTGGATTTCTCACTGATAGTGTTTCCTGGATATCCTCTCCCTCTGCAGGATGATGGGTACAAATTACACCGGTGCATTCTTTCTGACCAAAGCTATATTGCCGCTTCTCAAAAATAGCCCTGGTGGCTCACGGATAGTGAATGTGACATCATTTACTCATCGAGCAGGTATCAACTTCAAGCTAACCTGTAAAGTATGTCCAAAAGTATGTTCGACTTCCCCATTGGGTTGTTTTTTCTGCAAGGAAGACTAACTTTGCGAGGTTTATTGTGTCCTTAGTATTTAATGCACAGTTTAATGAAGAATCTGTTACTGGGAAATGCTTCTTCGGATCGAAAGAATATCCTTATGCTCGTGTATATCAGTACTCCAAACGTAAGCTCTGTATTCCACCTAGTAGTATTGAAAAGATTATTTATAAACTGTTTCCTACTCATCCATGGCATTTTCTAGTGTGCCTTCTCCTGTTCACATATGAGCTTCATCGGCAACTCAAGTTGGAGGAGGGATCTAATCAAGTCTCTGTTATGTATGTGCTCTTGCCCTTACTCAGTAGCTTTTTTCTCGTTCAGCTCGATATATGTTTTGCACTTGCTGACGTTAGACTCTCAATGACCACTGATTCCGGTTCTGTATCATACATAGTGCTGCAGATCCAGGAATAGTGAAAACCAACATCATGCGTGAAGTTCCTTTATATCTTTCCCATGTCACGTTTCTGGTATTCAGGGTACTGGGACTCCTGCAGTCACCAGAGGATGGGATTAACCCCATCCTCGATGCCAGTTTTGCCCCATCAGTGAGTTCCCTTTTGAGCCTACAGAAACCACTCTTGTTCACTGCGGCTTCCTCTAATACCCCACTTTCATTGTTACTTCTTCTTCACTGACCTTGACTAATTCTTCTACTCTCCGTGTCAGCATGTATCTGGTGTTTACTTTTTCGGTGGAAAAGGAAGAACGTTGAAGTCTTCTGTGCTTTCTTACGATACAGAACTTGCAGAGAAGCTCTGGAACATCTCTTGCGAACTGCTCTTCAAATTAAAACTTGCTTCCAAAGCCACCTCCTCGTCAAGTTAGTGTTGATATCAGCAATGATGTGGTGATGAGATAGAGTCGGGAAAACTTCATGAAGATTACCCTTTCCAACTTATAGAAAATGGAATCACGATAATAAACCGGGATATATTGCCCTGTTCAAGCTGTTATTCAAAGATTGCGGTGGACGCAGGTTGAATTGCAATTTGCAAGTCACTCTATTACTTTTAGCAATTCGGTCACTGGTGTTTAGGGAAATTAGAAAAGCAAACAGAAACTAACAATAATTACTACTCCACTCCTTCAAGTCTTGACATGTTGGGATCTCTCCAGAAGTCCAAGAAGATCAGTTAGAGCTTTTAGCTCATTCGTTTTCTAAAGCTCAGAATGACGACGGGGTATAGAGACAGAGTGGCCCACGGTATTAATTGGTCCAGACAAAGCCGACTTCTCTTACCACATCATAATAAAAAGCCCTTCAATGTAAAAAAGAAAGGGTGTGTTATTACATGAGAATGCTTTAATTCTCGATCTTTGTTTCTCATCCTTCTCTTCTTCCTATACCCTTCCTCCCATGTCATGTCCACACAGATTCAGTCACTTTTGCGACTGTGCTTGCCATCTTACACACCTCATATGTATTGTCCCATCGCTTTGCAGCAGGGTCATTCTCCCAATTTGAGGTCAACTATCTCATAAGAAACCATTTTACAGTTCATAGCTCCACAAACTATGATCTCTGCAGAGAAATAATCTTCGGCAGTAGCCAAACCATGGAGTTGAGTGAGTTGGCCAAACCAACAAAGAAGTCGCAACTGGCATCACCAATTTTCCGATCAGACGCCGCGAGATCACCACATCAACTGAGGAAGAGAAAGATAGAGCCGGAGAAAGTGCATGCGACCTCAGTATCCAACTGTTTCAAATCTTATTGGCCATCTTCATCGGATTCGATTACTCCAAAATCGCTCCCTGCCATTGTTTGATGAAATTACCGTGAGTGCTTCACAGTCGCAATCTTTTCATTATACTCCATCACTCCTCAAAGGGAAACCTTTTCGATTTCAAAACTCATTTTAGGAATATATGCAAACCAGATGACTCTGACCCCATGAATGATTACTGATTGTTTTTGTTTTTGTTTTCTGGTGAAAAAAATCAGTGTGGACAGAGCTACACTGTTCAACTTCGCCATCCTTATTTCTGACGACTTCTGACGACGCGTTTGATCCGATCAAACGTTCTTCGAACAGAACGGCTTCGGCCAGAAGTAGTTCGTGCTTGGAAGGAATGTGCACACGATATGCTTGGAGGTCACCGATCTTGAAGCAAACGATGCCTTCATCATCATCGTGTCTGTGGGAGGAAGGCAAAGAGTGGTTATCATCCAGGATGCATCCAGGGATGTTAAACCAGGTCCCAGGAACAATCAGATTGATCCTTCGGCAATTCTCTTTAAAGATTGCTGACATCTTGATCCTCTATGGAGCTCTTCACCAAGTTACTAATCCCAGTAAGTTACCCTTCCCATCCTTCTTTCTTCTCTTTTCTCTGTTTTCTTTTCTCTGCATCTAACATGGATGTAGTAAATGATGAAGAGATTGTTTATGTTAAAAAAGCAAAACAAAAGTTTTTGTCCTTTTTTTAATGGTTTGGCAGTGAGATACAATATCAAGGTGGACTCGAGCTCAGTGTTTAGGTTAAACCCCAAACTGATTGCAGATGAAGTTTTAAGGAAGAAAGTTGACTACTCTAACAATGAGTTTCAAGCTTTGTTAGCTGGAACAGGCCAGCTTCCTTCCTTTTTATGATTCTATCTTTAATTCCTGATGTTGAAGACTTATTTGCTCTGAGTTGGCATCCATCATATTGAGTTCCATATGGAGGTGCACGCCGGACCAACTCCCAAGGTGATTGCTATGAAAGGTGCAAAAACAGTAAAACTGACATGGCTCATTCTTGACATGTGAAAATGAAACTACATGACTTGCAGCGAAACTACACGACTTGCAGGCAAATGAAGAAAGACCAAGCTTACTTCACTGAGAAGCTTTCATGCGGAATATCTACTCCCAATTATTTGACCCAATAATTATCTCTTTCCTCAGGGCACCATCATCGACGGCACCTCTAAAAGGGGTCTACAATCATCCTCGATCCCAGGCTCAAAGTTGGTTAAGTTTATCAGTTATGTGGTACCTGACCTCATATGCCTAGAAAGTGGTTCAGAGCTTTGCTGTTTTGATAGTTTCTTGCAAATCTTCGATCTAAACTGGAAGTTGTTACATACACCAGTGTAAGAAGGAAGTTTGTATTTACTCTATAACCATACTTTACTGCTCACTTCACCGTCTTAGTGTCCTTATGCTTAATCCAGGTTCAAGTCTTCAAAAGCCTTCCGATTATTCTAGCAGAATGTTTTTTTACTTCTACCAGACTGGACTGTCACCGAACTCAACTGGCTCCACACTACTTTCCTAGTACTTGGTTTGCATCTCTCACATGCTATTTCACTACACCCATTCACTATCAATTTGCTTCGGTTGCTTATGTTTAATGCTTCCCTTACCTAGTTACCCTTTACCCACACTTGAGCACAAGAAACACAATGGTGCAGCAACCGTTGCTGGCTTCGTCACCATACATATGTTGGTTTCAGAATGGATGTGGTGAGTATTGCAGATCAGTGTGTGCAAACCAAGATGAGTTCTGGAGGCCTGTTCACTTCACTCCCACCATGTAATGGTACCACATTGCACAGTTGGAGATGGTATTTACATGCCTTGCATTTTATGTATACTGTGTTGCAGAAATGAAAAGCAAAATTTGTGGGTTTGATGTCTGATTTATGACTGGTTGACATATATTAACAGATAATATTGATCTGCCTACATATAATAATCTATCTCTCTTTGTTTCTTTTCCACCATGATTCATCATATCAATTACGCGATCACCAAAATGACTCGGAGTCTGATCATAAAGAAGTATTCATAAATAAATAACACAAGTACACAACCATAATTCCATACAGCAGCCGAATCTGATCATACTCCCAAACCTGAATAAAATAGTTCTGATATTGATAAGTAAATAAAGTGTTGATGGAAGGTTGAAGAAAAAAATGACCCATAGAAAACCAAACTCTAAACACTTTCTACGGTGTAAAATAGAGATGTCAATAAATATAATGGACTCTGCCTCGTTCTCTTCTTCCAGTCATCCTCTCATGACCAAAAATAAAATATAGCAGCAGACGCAGCATTGTAATGTAGTATTATGTCATCCGGTCAGCTCTAATGGCTTCTCCCTACGGCTTTGCCGCATAGGAGAGCATTGGTAGGGATATAATATTCATTGGCAAGGTTCTGGACGGGAGACCACACCCTTAGATAGAATTGCTGGCCAAGATATTGCCTGTCCCATATAGCAGATCTCATGTTCCACATTCCTTGGTTGTCAAGCGACACCAGTATACTTGTCCACGAGTTTGGATACACCTGCCAAGAACAATCGCCATGTGGTTGAGTCTTGAGAATATATATCAACAACTACTGCCAACGGGTTGGATTCGATACCTGAGTAGTGTGTCTAGTAAGAGCATCAACTAGGTTGTAAGTGTTTCTCTTAGACGGTTCCCACTGGCCTGAACCAAAGCTGCAAGGTTTTGAATAGCACAAAATGGTTAGGTAACCTTTGATTTCGTTATTGATTACGAAAGGATTGAACTTTGAGAAGCCTACCCAACAACCCAGAAATCGTAGCCATCGAGATGCCAAGATTGCATTGCGTTTTCGTTGTTCTGGAACACTACTTCTATGAAATCATGAAGGGAAGTTGGGATGACAGAAGTAGCAACAGTTACAGCACCGCCGGAAGGGACTGTTTGGAGAGAGGTGGTACTGAAAACTCCAGGGATGTTGAAGTAGTCAGCAAGTTTAAGTGGTGTATCAGCATTAACATACGAGACACCGTTGACAGCGTAACGTTGCTTCCCGTTGATTAAAGGTGCTGAATTCGACAAGACGATTGTCTTTGTGGTGGTTATCTTTCCATAATGGAATGAGCCCTGAGGATTTGGCCTCGCTGCATTTGCTGTTAAGTTCCACCTGCAATAACAACATATATCATACCTCGTTGTTGTAGCTGAAAAAAATGAAAGGTTACTTGCATGCTCAAACTTAATTACCTATAACTTCTGGCCTGCTCCATAGAGCCATGAAGCTGGAAAGCTGGTTCTGCGGGGAGGGGTCCAGATACAGGAACTTGGGAGTTTGTGTAGTGCAGAATGCCAGATGCGAGTAGCTTTTTAGGAGAGAAGCGAGTGGATGCAACAATGTAGTAATCCTTGGGAGCTTGGTTGAGTGTCACCAAGACATTCACAGATTGGCCAACATGTACGTCAAGAGAGTCATATTGGTTCTGAATAACATGAGATCCTTCCACCTCAACTAGCTTCATGCTGTGGCCTTGGATCCTAAAGTTTAGGGTAGTCTTCAATCCCACATTGGATACCCTCAACTTGTAGGTCTTCCCTGTAAATTAAAGAGAAAAGATTCCTTGGTTGGTTTTGACTTTTGAATATGACCTGGGAAAGACTTTAATTTGATGGCAGAGAGAGTATATATATACCTTGATCACCACTGAAGGTGGCTTGAGTTTGACCATTTATGAGGACACCATCTGGTAGAGGTAGAGACTTGCCTGAATCCAAAGAAGCCTGTAATATCTGCAAAACACACAAGCAAGATCAAAATGTAGAATGGAACATAATAATAATAAGCTAGGAAAACAGCAGAACAGTTTGCAGTCACTCACCTTATGGTCAGTCTTGTACCAATCACCAACAAGGAGAGTGAAATCCCCATCGGGAGTTGCATAAGGAACAGGAATTCTGGGCCTGGAGTAGACATTGATGGCTCCATACCCACCAGCTGCTCTGTGGAATCCAGTAGATGGGAAATATGTAAAGGATCCAATCTGATCTTTTGGTTGGAAAATGTAAGTGTAGTTAGCACCCGGAAGAATAGGGCAGTTTGTGCCAACAACCCCATCTTGCCATGAATTCTTCCTCTGCTTAATCCCATTCCTAAAAATCAAAACAAAACGTTTGATGAGACAAATGAACCTAAGCAGGACATTCAAATAGAGAAACAAAGACTGACCAGGTCAATAGGAAAGGCACATCTAGCTTGTTGATGAGGTTTAGGACAAGGTTGTCATTAGTCACCACATCCAATCTAGGACCAGGGAATTGGCCATTGATGAGAATAACCTGAAATGAGTACGAAAGAAAGAAAGATTGCAACTTGCATCCTTGAAAAAGCCAGCCCATTTTTCCATAGTAGAAAATGAAAATGTGATTCAAAATGTGAACTAACCCTTTGAGGAACTTCGAGAGGAGAAGTGGTGCCATAAGTGACAGTCCAAGTGTAGAAACGATATGGATCATCTGCATTGACCAAAGACACGCTGAAAATAGCCGCCAATAGTAGTCCCAGCAGTAAGTGGAGCCTCCCCATTGCAGTGACGACAGATTTACACTGGAACCCAGAAGAAGAAACAAGTCAGGCTAGCTAGAAATCAGAAAATACAACAGAGAACCTTCATATATATATATGGGAAACCTTTTTAGCTTGCAAAGAAACGCGTGGAGAGAAATGAGAGGAGGAGACAGAGAGAGACATAGCAAGAGTTTATTAGGCCAGGCTGTGTGTACTGTGTGTGTTAGTTCCAACAGTAGCCTGAAAGGGTAAGTAAGAAATGGATTGAAAGGTGTGGGTGGGAGATGGATTTAAATAAGAGTTGGGGAGGGGGGTAACTGGGTGGGTGAGTCGGTGTCAGTGTATGGAATCAGAAATGAGACAATGTTTGAAAGAAAATTTATCCTTTTGAGAAGCGAGAAAACTGGAGCAGAGTTAGAGTTAGAGAGAGAGCATCTTTGTCAGCAATAATGTAGACAAATGGTTGGGTTAGTGATCCAATTAAGGGTTATAATTGCGGCTGAATTCACGCGTTTTGGCAATGAATTATTGCTTGCTTCCATTCCAACCAAAGTTTGTTGTTGCCTTCTTCTTTCCTTTTGCTTGGACACCTCTGGCTCGGTTCACATTGGGTGTGCCTTTTGGCTTTTTTTACAGATGAAAAGGCATGAAAGGTGGGCCCCATTCTTCATATTCCATTGTTCTTTCTTTGTTTTCGGTGGACCATAATTAGAGACCATAATTCATAAAGACATGGAGACAAAAGCCAAGCGGGCTCTTTAGTTGTTCAATAAATTTTACGAAATGTATGTTAATATGATGTTTGTTTGGTTATTTTGTTTATACGACATTTTAACGTCATTAAAAACTTACAAAAATAACATCTAAAATCTGCCTTCCCACCCACAATCACGGCTAATCATCGGTTTGTTTTCTAATTTTGGTGAAACATGAAAGCCGGCAAGTGGCAATGTTTGTGAACTTCGCATGTTCGATCACTGCATGGGATCCTATTTTATATACATACTGGTTAAGGATATCCTATTTCACAGCGAGAGAGTCAGAGACACAGACAGATGCAGAGACAGAGAGTGTGTCTTGAATTCATGGATGGACCGTATTCCAATGTGGGCGGCGGTTCTAAATCTATCCACTTGCCCCACTCCTTCCCATGCATACATTAATAAATAATAATCATAATGCTGCTACTAATTATAATAAGCTAACTCCATTGCCAGCAGAATCCAATTAAGTTCCGCTGCAATTGTCTCTCAACTCAACAGTTCATTATTCTGGGTTGTAAGCATGGTTGACCAGGAAAAAAATTAGAGCAATACAACTGATCTAATCATCTTCCATCCAGTTATAGTCGCACGTTCACTCAAGTGGGAACACAAATCAATATCACACAGCTTTTTAATTGTTACTGGGTTACTTGCGCGATTTCCGTTGTGGAGGTGATTGAACGTATCGATTTGTGTGTTTCAACACTATATAACACCAAGTAAAATTGATTTTTAACTTCATTTGATCAGTATTTACATAGGTTAAACTTGGGTTTTTAGTCATTTTCAACATACATATCAAATGTTAGCCGATTTAAAAATTTTGAAATTTTCATAATATAGCACATGTCAATTGACCAATTTTGATATGAAAATTTTCAAATTGGTTAATATTGACATGTATGTTATGAATGACTAAAAATTAAGATTTTATCATGTTAAACCCTTCAAGTGATAGCCAAATGAAATTTTGATGGTCAAACTTAAAAGTTTATTGGCTACTCCTTGTTATTTTATAGTAGAATTATTCGCGCGATGTTGTGAAATTTTTTAGAAAATAAGTGGACATGGATGGACTTTTTTTAGTTATAGAAAACATATTAGCAAAATGAAAGCGTGAGACAATTTAAGTCATGTCAATTGAAAAATAGAAAATACAACAAGACTCATAAATGGTAATATATAAACTCAAAATAAAGTCTGAATAAACTCAACATAAAGCCCTGATAAACTCAAAATAAATTCGAACCAAACAGTATTCATTCAATAGCAATTCATGTTCTCATTTTATAGATAGAATTTTAGAGAATTAGTGGAGATAGATGGACTTTTCTTTTGTTATAGAAAACGTATTAGCAAAATGAAAATGTGGGACAATTTAAATCATGTCAATTGAAGAATGAAAAATATCATAAGACTCGTAAATGATAATATGTAAGCCAAAAATAAAAGGTAACATGTTTAAAATGATAAGAGGGGTTCTACGTCTTACATGGCATCGGAAACGCCATCCTTCTTGCTACACAAGGATAAATATATAAACATACAAAATTAACAACTGGCACTCAGCTCCAACTGAACAAGAAAGGGTAAACAGCATGCCAGGAATAATCACTATTGTAGCCAGTCTAAGCTGACTTGTTTGTGCTTTATGACCTTCAAACCTGGGAGGTAAGGCTTATAAACTTCCCATGAATTGGCTGTTTCTTCATCCCCTATCACTACCTCCAGCTTGCTCAGTTCCATTACCGATGCCGGTAGTTCGCAGCGGTCACATTCTATCATGTACAGCTTCCTCAGGTTGCAAAGCTCACCAATTTGTTCAGGCAGCTTCTTTATGCTTGCACAATCGGATATGTCCAGAGTCGTCAACTTCCGTAGGTTTCCAATAGTCTCTGGCAACTCTGACAACTCTATACAGGAACTAAGCCTCAACTCCTCCAAATTTCCCAAGTTGCCTAGTTCTTCTGGCAGTTCTGTCAGGTTTTGACAGTTGCTGATGCTCAGCTTCCTCATTTGGTGTAATTCAAACAACCAAACTGGTAACGCCATCAAATCGCTACAGTAGTCTATATCGATCACGTCCATGTTTGGGAATGAGTCTGCCTCAAGGTCTACATTGCTAAAAGCTTCACCAATGTTGCACATGAACAAGGCTAACTTTTCTAGCTTCCTTAATGCAATGGCTGGAAGGAAATCTGGTGGGATCCAAATCTTCTCGAGCCTAATTCTCTTAAGATTAGATAGGGAACCAAGATGATGGATGTTACTCAAGTTAGCTGGACACATCCCATGATTTGTAACTATCAGAACCTTCAGCTTCTCCATTCTTTCAATAAACTTGGGTAAGGCATAGTTCTGGGTCTTAAAGTTGAGAACCAACACCTCAACTTCAGGAGCATGAATCTCAAGCCAACTTGCTGAGAAATTTTCATCTGCAAAATGACAGCATAATTAATTTATTGTTTCTAACCCAAAGCTTGAATTAGGACATTAATGCATGCAAGTTTACACCTCATAAAGCTCGTCTTGTGTTGAAAATGAATATTCAGATGAATAACCAACCTGTGGTAATGGACAAGAGTTTGCTCTTAAAGACTTTCTCCGTGCTTTCGAACCACCAATGAGGAAACTTGTTACCAGTTATTTCTACAAAGAGTCTTTCTCTTTCCTCAATGCTACTGGAATTGCTTTGACGGATAGCTAAATCTCGCAGCAGATCATGCTGCGTCACAAAATCCTCATTGTGGAAGCCATCATTTTCACTGGCATCTTTCCTAGATACCGTACCGAAAGCATAAACACAACCCAGTTAACTATTGAAAATTGCTAAATGATAAAACCCTTTGAAAGAGACTGAATGTACCTGATGACTACGAGGTCAACTAGATTTCGGAAAGAGAGCTGATAGAGATTAGACATAGCATAATCATCATCCAACCCGTGTAGTTCTACCCATATATCAAGGAGGGCTGTGGCAGGCATTTTAGTGTCCTCAGGGAACAATCCTAAATCCATGTAACACTCTTTGATAGATTGTTTGTTATCCAAGGCATCAACACTTTTCTTGAGACAATTGAGAACCTCATCGTTATCAAGAAAGGAAGCAGTCTTAGAACATTCTTTGGCTCTATTACGCCAGTCTGCTGCAGGTTTCCCGAGTAAGGATTTGCCAACCACAGAAATCAGTAGTGGAAAACCCTTGCAGCTTTTAACTATCTGCAAGCAAATATGACAGGAAATAGACATCAACTATCTATCATAATTCTCATGTGTGTGTGTATCTTAGCACGTCTAGAACTAGATGAAAAATTACCTTCTCCTGAACTTCCGCATCTCGCTCATATGAGGAGCGTCCATCTGTAGGAAAAGCTGACTGACGGAAGAGTTTCATGGCATCTGCATCGCTCAATGTCTGTAATTTGTATGTAGATTCAAATGATTTAAATTCATCTCTTGACGTCACTAATATCTGGTAGTTTGTTATCTTAAAGTTAAAGCAGAGCCTTTCAAGAAGAAACTCTGCTCCAGACCAAACATCATCAAGAACTAAAAGTATAGGGTCTCCATTCATATCCTTGAGCAGACATTCAAGTTGGTTTACTGCATCTTCGTCACTTTGAAAACAAGGCACTCGGCGACCCAAACGTTGAAAGATGTTCTGCCCAATTGTAAGCAGGTTGGCCGCTCTGGAGACGGTGATATAGATGATGTTGTCCTTAAACCTCACTGTCAAAAGTTACAACAATAACATCCAAGGAATGAGTGCTACCAGTAGAGTTTAGCTTTGCACTTTTGGAGGTTTGTTTCAAAGGAGATAAACTAGTAAAATGAGATAAACAAATCACAAGTGATGTGCTGTACTGCAACTTAAACTTAATTGCTGTTCAGTAACCAACCAAGCATATGCAGAAAAAAACATATCCTTTCAAGATCCCAGTACCAGAAGTCAGAGTGTTGCCAACTTTGAACAATGCCCTATCTAGAAACTCAGCACACCCATGGTTATTGCAATTAAAACCCAGAAAATCACAATCATCCAATTTCTAGTCTAAAAACAGAAAGTAAAAGAAGGTACCTTTAACTTGTGGATCATGGCAAAAAGCAGTGGCCAATGTGGTCTTTCCACATCCTCCAGGAGCAGACAAGACAAGAAATGGAAGGGCATCCGTCAAGAGTTTTTTCTTAAGTTCCTTCAATGGGATCTCCAAACCAACAGGAACCACCTTAAGGAAAGGAGGTGAGAAGCCGAAGTTACCGGGAGAAAAACCGTAAGCCGAAGCTCCCCCCATGCTCATCTGCCTGACCTGGTTTCCGAGCTGCTTGACTTCAAACAGAATCTCCTTCTGATCGGCGACCTGATGAACCTGAAGAACAGTGGTGTTGTACCTCTTAAGCTTGTCTTCCAGCTTGAGAAGCTTACTGGCGTACATGGGCTTCCTGATGATGTCATAGCGGCTAATCTTGGAGCACTTGGAGACCAACTCAGCACCTTTCTTGAGTATGGCCTTGAGCCCGTCAATCTCGTCAGGGCGATCGAAGTCCATGTTGTAAACATCGATCTTCTTGATTGCGGGAGCCATTGCCTGCAAGGTCTTCTCAAGCCTGCGGAAGGTGGGCTCGAAGATTGTATTTTTCTTGGAGACATTGAGGATTGCCTTGAGAAAGGCATCGAAAAGAATGTTGAATCCAGCTCCACCAGCAGCAGAGCCAGTGGATTGGAGGAAAGAAGACGACATTTGTTGAAACAAGAGGGCTAATTGGAGCTGGGGAGATCAATGAGAAAGGAAGCAGCTTTAAGCATTGTGAATCGGATGATAGTATTTGGTTTGTTTTAATTAATTAATTATGGGACTTTTGGTTCGGAGAGCCCGTTGACGAGGAGACGACGACGATGGAGAGGATATTCCCTTCTCTTCCTTCTTTACTCGGTGTTTTAGTGGTGGTTAACGGCGTTTGATTGACGGCGGCTTGGGCATTAAACGTTTGTTTTCTTTTGTCTTCTTGCTCTGCTCTCACTCACCCGGAAATTTACAGAGCCATAGAATAATAGTAACAGGAGTTGGCCAGCCATAGATGAATGATGTCATCTAGCTTTCCAAGTTCCGGCCGCGTTGAATCTTTCCCGCGGTTTCCAAGGAACCAGTAAGAACCAGGGAGAATCTTTTAGCTAAATTAAACCAGAGTACACATGAGCCGGGGTTTGAGTAACATTTTTGTAAGGGTTTTCAAATTTCAAACTTTAATCTCAAGATTTAGCTGGAAAATTTCATCATTTAATAAAGCAATTAGTTTTTTTTCACAACATCCGACCATCACAACCATGAAAAACCGTACTTTTAACAACGGTTTTCACTCTATTAACAGTTATGTCCAATGTTAAATAGTATAACAACGGAACGAGGTTTCGCTTTAAACTAACACCAATTTAACAACGGATAATACTAAACGGATGTTAAATTTAACAATGACTTCTACAAAACTGTTGAAAATAATATACGATTATGTTAGCCGTTGTAACATAATCATTGTTAATCCCAGACACCGTTGTTAAACTGGTAATCCAGCAACATGCCAAATCTAATAATTGTTGTACGTGGTTTTGCTGGCAACTGTTTTACTATTCGTTGTCTACGACACACTATCAAATTTAACACCAAAACTTTACAGTTAATGTTAAAAATCTACGACATACATCACCCAAATATCATATGCACAGTATAGAAATCTTTTGACAAACTAGTGAACCAATACTACTATTACTATTGAAATCCGTCCAAACATTTACTATCGAACGACCACTAATCGAATGCATTCGGAATATCTTCGTCCTCGTCTTCGTGATCAATATTCTCGTTTTCCACATCATCTTCTTCATCTTCATTCTCTTCTTCATAATCTTCAAGTGGTATTTGCAAATTCTTGTTCAATTACTTTTTTTTTGCATACTAGCCTTTCCCCAACCCGACACTCATATTTCAGTCTCAATACTAGTGGGGTCTTGATAGTAGTAGGGGTTCCTAACACTTGCAAAACCGATAAAATTTATTTTTTAATTATATTTAATTATTATTTGAAGGAATTAATATGATGAAATCTCAATTTTTTGCCATTTTTAACATGCATGTTAAATATTAGTCAATTTAAAAATTTGAAAATTTTCACGTCAAAGTTGATCAATTTTCGTGTGTTTATGGAAATTTGACCATTTTCACAATAAATTTTCAAATCGACTAATATTTGATATGTATATTAGAAATGGCTAAAAAATAAAGTTTGACGATGGTAATCCATACAAATAATGATAAAAAAAAGTTAAAATCAATTTTACTTAGTGTTGAAATTTTCAAATTAGCTTATTTTTTGCATGCATATGGTATGGGAAGCTAGAAACCCAAGCTAATTTTTTTGTAATCAAAAGCACATACATCCCCACTAACAACAACAATCAAAACCCTTAGAGTGGGTTTGAATAGATTGCATTTTGAATTTCAAATTGAAATCATATGTTTGGATGCAAAGTTATTTTATGTACATTTCAAATACAATACACACATTCCTTCATCTAATAACATACAATAATATATAAAGTAGCAAAACTAAAAGCTCTCATAACATGTCGACGCCTAGTGACGGAGGTTGCCGGCGGAAGTGCTGACGGATGGCGGCGAAAGTGCAGGTGGATGGTTGTGGTGGCAAAGGAGGCCTACGCTTAGAGGCATAGGTTGCCAGCGAAAGTGCTGGAGGATGACGGCGGAAGTGCAAGCAGATGGCGGCGAAAGTGCCGAAAATAGCTGCGGAAATGCCGGCGGATGGCCTCGGAAGTGCAGAAGGATGGCAATGGAAGTTCTAACAGATGGCGGCAAAAGTGGCGGTGGATGGCGATGGAAGTGCCAGCAGATGACCGAAAAAAATAACCGGAAAAAGCGCCGACAAATTTTTCGATGACTGGAAAAAATCGCCGGCAAATTTTTCGATGACAGGAAAAAATGTCTGGAAAAAGTGCCGGCAAATTTTTCGATTGGCATACGTTTTTGAAACTCCTAGTCTAGCTTTCGAAGTTATGCTTAAGGTGGCTAGAGTGTCATTTGTAGCTTGTGTATTTCAAATCATCACATTTTTTTGTACATTTGAAATTACAAAGGAATTAAGGTCAAATGCAACCTTGTATTTAATTTAAAATCAAATACAAAACTTAAATCTTATCCAAACACCACAATTTTAGTATTTGAAATATCAAATGCACCTATCCAAATCCACCCTTAAACAAATGTTTTTAATTTTATTTAGCTATTATTTGAAGGGCTTATCATGGTGGAACCTCAAGTTTTAGCCATTCCCAACATGCATGTAAAATATTAGCCAATTTGAAAAATTTAAATTGTCATGTCAAATATTGTCAAATTTCGTGTGTTATACTAAAGAAATTTAACCATTTTTACAAGAAGATTTTGAAAATTTTCCTGTGTTATGTTAGTGTAAAAAATTTCAAATTGGCTTACGATATGCGTGTTGAGTTGTCGTTACATGCATTCTGTTAATTTCGACCGTACATAGTTATCTAGGAACCAAAATGTTTTATCATATATTTCAACACATACAGACAGTATTGAAACACACCGATCGGTACATGTACCAGTTTTGTGTGTTTACATTGAAAAGCGTGCTGATTTGTATAATTAAACGGAGGGTGAAGGGTGGAAATCTAGGAAATTAAATGATATCCAGGTTATTAGCTTGCGGTGGTCAATGGAATTGAATTCGGGTACACGTATACTATAGTTATACAATACACCTACTTGATATATATATATATATACGAAATTCTTCAAAACTAGACTGCAAAATATTTGTATTCTTCATCACCGTTTCATTAGCATAGAGTTGGCTGTACAATGATGTAAACAACAATCAGTGCCCAGAACCAGAAGGGCAATGACTGAGAATGATCTTGAAGATTGTCGTTGCCAATTAATGACGTTGATTTCTTTCTTTCTTTCTTTCTATATACCATGTCTGCTTCTCACTAATAAAGGAGTTTTTCATGTATATCAAGAAGGTATATACATACATATGGAAAGCACTACTTACATCCCTAACCTGTTTATAGCCGACTGGCATGTTGTAGTCAACCGTTATATTGCATCCTAATAACTCAAATTATTTACTAACGAGAATTATTCAATGCTCTAAAATGAAAACACACGGACATATAGATATGGGAGAATTCTAGCTACCAACTGGATGGATATCGATTATCCTAGGTAGTAATGGTTGGTCATGAACAAAATGTATACTACCCCGATCAAGAAAAAGTAATAATTAACTGCTAATGAATAGCAACTCAAGGCCAAAAAAAAAAAAGACAGCTTAATTCGACGCTCTATCTATGCTCCTACCCTCGTCGTCACCAGTACTACAGCCTGATGACCTCCCCTCCAAATTCTGTGGCTGCACATGATAAGCCACTGGCTTCATCTCAACCTGATACGCCCTGTTATCACTACTTGTCCCCAGTGCTAATGATGCAGCCGATATTGGAGACCTAATCTGATTCAAATTCATACCCACCGTTCGGCCAGTTTCCGCTTCACCACCACCGCCGCCGTCGATTATCCTGATCCCCTCCTGCTCAAACTGCTGCTGCTGTTGCTGTTGCTGTTGCGGAACACTCTCAGCGGCCACCGCGTAAATCTGCTGATGATGAAGTTGCTGCTCATTGGTATTATTATTATTGTTATGATCTGTAGGAATCCCCATCATCGGCAGCATCATGTTTTGATGATGAAGCTGATGGTGATGATTCGGCATCATCATCATATTCATACCGGCCGCAATATACGGGGAGGATCCGAGATTTGGGAGCATCGCTTGAGGGCCGATGTACTTGGACAGCTCCTGCTTGGCTGTGTCGAGATCGATGTGGAGCTGCTTCAACTTGTGCTGGAGGATTGATATTAGGCCCACGCACCCGTACACTGGGTCCCGCAGCCGAGCATCGGCCTCGTACGCCAGTGAATTCACCGCGTCTTCCCGTTGACCCGCCGGGATTTCGTTCAGGAGCTTCGCGACGTTACTCGCGCCGAACACGCGGTGGACGCTGGCGAATTTGGCTGGCTGCTCCGGCGGAAAGTACGGTGCGAACACGCACTCCTGCGTGCACTTCCGCCGGAGGAACTTGCACGCCGCACATGGCGAGTTCTGCGACGACATTTTTTTTCTAGCTTTGGAAAGAGAGACGGGGAAGAAACTGAAACTCCTAACAAATAAGGAATTGCTAAATACCAAAAAAATATTAATTGAGAGAATCTGCAAAGAAGGTTCGGTGGCGGGTTTCGAGTAAATGTAATTTTTAAATAGCGTTGATATCAATTTATTGGATCCATTCAACAAGAATAACAAACTAGAAGACGAAGAAACGGCAAAAAAAAGCAAAAATAAAAGGAAACTGAAGATAACGGCAATCAAAACTTGCTGCCCTGAAAATATTCGATGAAAGAGATGGGATTTCATTTCAGATTTCGGCCGGAAAGGTGAGATCCTTGCTTGCTCCAACGGCGGCGGGACCTGTTGATCGGTAAGTAGCAATGACGTTGGCGAGTGCTGTCAACGGCGGGTGTATGATTGAAATACAGGGAAGAATAGGATCTTCCCCAAATCCTTCTTTGTTTTTTGTTTTTGCTCTAGATTATGACAGCTGGTTCCGGGTTATGATTTCATGAAATCCTACAAATCTCATCAGTAAGAACTAAGAATGTAAGATCTTGTCACTCGCCACCAAGGGGGGAAGACAGTGCGGCTAGCATATAGAGACGTGTTAAACGTCTACCGGGGCTGACAGCTTAATCGGACGATCTACAGACCATCTCGGTAATCAACGGTTGGAGGTTTTGAGAATGGTCTCCCTTAATCATCTCACACGCTACTAAATCCGCAGCGCGTACTATGCTGACAAAAAATGCGCGCTGAACTATGCTGAAAATTGAGAAGGGTAATTTGGTAACTTCAAATAATTATTCTCTTCTCCCCTACCTTCATATTTTATATACAAACTTAAATTTAAATAATTTTTACATCAAAATCTTAATTAAAATCTTAATTTTTTAAAGAAGATTAATAATCAACATAGTTTTGATAGCGTTTTGATAAAGTTTTTTTCGATGTCAAACACGTAAGTTAACTATATTAATATTAGATTTAATGAGTATCACCAACTAAAACGGGTAAATCCGAATAAATTTGGTTAAAAGTATTCAGTTTTGAGCCAAAATCTAACACCGTATTCATATCCATCATCCAAATTATGAAGGTAGCAAATATCCGTTAACCACCATTTGACCAGATCGAATACGGTTAAATCCAATTAACTGTAACCCGTTTGTAACCCCTATATCTAGATATCTCTTCTGGGAGATATCTCGACAAAAAAGGTTGTTATTAATAACTTGAAGGTATTACACGCTTCATGTTCCATATACACATTTTATATCGAAATGACGTAAATTTGATTGGTCAAATTGATGACACATCAGTTTCGTTTGTTTGCTTCGTCACCAACAGTGCTAAAAATCTAAAGAAAATTTTGATCAACGGGTTAGAATTGTCCAACGATCAAAAATAACTTTCAAAAAATTGTAATATAAATAATTCGATTTAGATTTGACAACTCATTCAAAATTGTAGCCAAATTTTATATTTGTTTTCTATTTTATGAACTCATTAAAGAAGGTGAATTTCTTGTACAATTGATTTATGTAATTGTAAAAGTAAAATATGCAAATTTGTATAGAAAAATGAGAGCCTTCTTTCATGCAAGTCATATCTCCTTTGAAAAATCGACACGTAGATGCCATGTCAACTGGCCGTTCCCTGATCAAAAGGGATGCCTTACTGGAGGGAAAATTGATTTAGAAACAAAATCAGGAAGAAAGCAAAGCAGCAGCAACGTAATATCAAAAGCTACCAATTATTTTGACCTGCTTCTCATCTCGCCAACACCATCTTCTAATCTAATCTAATCTAATCTCCACCTTCATTTTCCATTCCTTCTTCGTCTCTGACGCTCTGTTCTTTCGGCCTCTCAATTTTCGTCCCGCTTTTCGTCGCTGTCTCATCCGTAAGCCGCCGCCATTGATCCTGCTCCGGCAAGCTTCGGTGGACGTGATCGTCATTTTTAATTTGTTTTTAATATTTGTTCCCGGCTCTCTCTCCATTTTAAAATTTATAATTCTTTTGTGCTACGTGGGAGAGGAACATGATTGTTGATTTTCTCCTTCCTCATCTTCGTCTTCTTCCGTGATCTCCTAAATCCTCATCCACCTCTTCCTACTCCGCCGATGAGGCGTCTCCTGTGTTTCACAAGCACATGAAGGATCGCCGTAGCCTCTGTAGCAGCAGCACATTCGGCTCCCGTTCTAGTTCCTCCGACGGCCCCAGGCTCATCCGCCAGAGGAAGCTCCGGCACCTATCTGATAAGGATGTTGCCAGCAGCGACGAGCCTCTTCAACTTTTGCGCTCTCACAGTACTTCCTCGTCACCGCCGCGGACCTCTTCAAGGCTGCCGACCTCGCCCGTCCCAGTGCCGGTGCCGGTGCCTCTGCCATTACCCCAGCCGTCGCGTCAGAATTCCAATACCGGATTCGTGGACTTGCGGTTGCCGTCTCCCAAGGAGAGGGAGAAAGAGAAGGACCGCGATTGCTTTAGAGAGAAAAGTAATGGTGGTGGAGATTTCCCTCTCTACACTACCCCGCCTTCCAGGTAATTACTCTATCAATTTCCTCGTTTCTTCGTTTTCCCATTTTTCACACGCTTGCTTTGATTATTCCTGCTAATTTCATGGAGAAATTGTAAGATCCCAACGTGATTATGCTGCTATCCGTTCAAATTGATCGATTGAGGAATTGGATTGAAATCTGCAGAATAATAAGAAACTGCTAATATTTGCTCACTGTTCTATACATCCATATCTACTCGGGAAAATTTCAGACTATTGGTCGGGCGAGAAACTAGGAAGACAACAGATCAGCCAAGGGAGAAGAGATCAAATAAACCGGCGGTGGCAGGTTTGGACTTGAGCAGTTGCAGAGTTTTCAATCCAGCAAATAGTTCGTCCAACAATCCATATGCAAGTCCTGAAATCAGTCCGCAAAGAATAAGAAATGCCTTGAGCACATCTCCCTACTACAATATGATTCCAAACGGGAAGCAAGGTTGGTCTGTACCTGAGATGTCTACACCAGGGCTCTCCCCACCGGCATTTTTTGATTGCACGACATTTGGTGGTGATAATTCTCCCTTTCCTAGCCCGGCAAATACAAGTCCTCCATCTCCGGTGACTGCTAGAACATCATTTGAAATTCCAGCTGCTCGGCGTGACAGCAACACAAATGTAGAAGTCCACAGGTTACCTCTTCCCCCTGGAGCAAATCTGATATCTCCAAGGGGGACAACCCCTGCTCCCCAAGTCGCTTCTAAACAAGACTTCATACCCATGAAAAGTCAGTGGCAGAAGGGAAAACTTATTGGACGTGGAACATTTGGAAGTGTGTTTGCTGCCACCAACAGGTATAGGATAATCAGGTTTAATGTGCCTTTCTAGCTTTCTTCCTCTTAGTGCAGGCTAACTGTTTCTCAGGGAAACTGGAGCATTGTGTGCCATGAAAGAGGTTGATATCTTTCCTGAAGATCTGAAATCTCAAGAATGCATTAAGCAACTAGAGCAGGTGGTTATTCTCCTTATGGAATACACTAGTAATTTGTTACATATGGTGTTTTTTGTTCTTTTTATTTAGGACAAATTTTGTTAATTTGTGGAGAAAAGCATTTGTTAATTTTGTGTTTTTTTTGATGAATTTGCTGACTTTGTGTTCTTTTCAACAGGAAATTAAAATTCTTAGCAAACTGAAACATCCCAACATTGTGCAGTATTATGGTAGTGAAATAGTGAGTAACTAGTGTCTAGTTCAGTATCTGCGCCCGTATTCTGTTGTGGACGTTACTAATCAATGATTTATCTATCGGTAGGTTGAGGATCACTTCTATATTTATTTAGAGTATGTTCATCCAGGTTCAATCAATAAGTATGTCCGTGAACATTGTGGAGCAGTAACAGAATCAATTGTACGTAGTTTTACCCGCCATATCTTATCTGGGTTGGCATACCTGCATACTATGAAGACAGTACATAGGTAAAGACTAAAAGAGGCATCAGTGGGATGGCCCAGTATATATTCCAGTTCAGTTTTGGAAGAAACTGGATATCTGCTCCAGGCATTTGCTTAAACGTACCTCTGTGTTCTGTACAGGGACATTAAAGGGGCAAATTTGCTTGTGGATGCATCTGGTGTTGTGAAGCTAGCTGATTTTGGGATGTCAAAGCATGTGAGTAATTGTCTGTACTCTCTGTTCCAATCTCATAACCCATGTAGAATGATGTGTTACGTAGTGTGGCATATTCCACATAGGACATCATGCTTCAGACAAGTTTCTTCTATCCTTATTGATCTCAACATAGCTGTGGCCTGTTTCTTGATCAGGTTACCGGACAAGTTGCTGAACTTTCACTGAAGGGGAGTCCATACTGGATGGCACCAGAGGTACCACATTTTTCTACGTATATCGAATAAGTTTTTGCTGGGCTTGTATTTCTTACCCTAAAGTTATCTATGGTACAGCTTATGCAAGCCGTAATTCTGAAGGACAATAACTCTGATCTTGCTCTTGCTGTCGACATTTGGAGTTTAGGCTGCACTATCATTGAAATGTTTACGGGAAAACCTCCTTGGAGCGAGTTCGAGGGTGTAAGTATCGAATTAGAGAGTCTTTTTTTTTTGTCTCGTAATTTACGTTCCCTTGAACTGGTACGGCAGACAAATTAGCAAGCTGTGTAGGGAATATATCCTAGCTGACACGTACTTGTTCTTCTAAAAGTGATTTGATTTGAATGGCACTCTTCTAATGAAACCTTGAGATCATGAAATTAAGATGGTTAAGAGTCGAGATGATGTTTGTTCATTAATCTCTTATCATCCATAGAGAGTAGTGGTTTCTAATTTGTTAATGTAGTGCATCTTTGCTAGATACAGGCCGCAGCTATGTTCAAAGTAATAGAAGACACTCCAGCTGTACCTGAAACATTGTCAGCTGAAGGCAAGGACTTCCTTGTTTGGTGTTTCAAAAGAAACCCAGCAGAGCGGCCATCTGCTTGCTTGTTATTAGAACATAGGTGGTTGAAACAGCTCATCTGCCCCGCAAATGAATGGGTGGAGATCAATGGTAACGTTTGTGCTACTCTTCTTCGTTTTGTTTGTTTCAGGAAACATATCACTGAATCAATCGTAATATGACTCTTGCAGGACACGAGTCCCATAGAGAGTAGTGATGATCCATCGTCACCCTAATTGGTGTTTGATGTTGTTGTTGTAATATAATTTTTTGAAGGCCTAGATCGATTGGTATTGAAGAGAAGAGTGTAGGAGAAAATGATGAAATTGTAGAGTGTACAACAAAAAATATATATATATATAGCCGGCTAATTATTAATCAAGCCCTTGATTTATTCCGATGAAAGGAAAAAGTGAGGTCGTCGTCAACGGAACCACTTCTTAATTCCGTTGATTAAATTGGTGATTTTACCCAAAAACGATTGCTTCTTCCTCCTCTTCTGCTTCACTACCATTCTCTTCCTGCTGCTGCTGCTGTTGTTGTTACCACCACTCCTAGCAGACTCGCGCATCTTACATTCTTCCTCCCTCATCGCCCGTGCTCTAGCTTTCGGTATCACAATCTCACCTCCAACTCTGCCGCTTGAATCTCCTCTCCTCCCCTCCGCCACCGCCGCCGTTGCCTCGTCATCGTCTTCCACTATACCATCCTCCTCATCCTCCTCCTCCCATTGCCGGCTCCTCTTCGCCTTGTAAACCTGACTCAACCTCGACAGCGCGATGTTCTTGTTGGCTTCCGCTTCCAGCTTCTGCTCTTCCGCCGCAGTGACTCTCCACTGTGAAAGCGACTTCTCCTCCTGTGCCCTACGAGCCAGCGAGACGTACTCATCGGCGGTCAATTGTATGCTGTTGTTGTTGTTCTCCGCCTTCGACATGTCGATGTTCGCAGACGCGTCCTGCAACGACGTGACGGACGCCTCGGCCTCGATCCTAACGGCACGTAGCTTCAATTGAAGGGATCGGAGCGTCTGGCGACGAATCCGGAGCAGCTGCTTCAGTTTCAGTCTCTCCCTGCGGTGTTCGTCGGCTTCCAGCTTGATCGCCTCTAGATCCTTGCACGTGTGGTCAACGGCCTTAGTCAATTCACTGGTGGCCTTCATTGCCTGTAGCTCCTCTTCCATCTTAGACCGAATCCGCCGCTGATTGTCCTCGAGCTCCGATTGCAGGTCCGATATCACGGCTTTAGAGTTGGATTCCCTGTTTTTGGCTGCGTCAACACCTGACTGTAGTTTCTCGAGATCGTCGATTAAGGGCTTGGAATCCAGCCATGACTGCATCGCTTGGTCTTTGGTGATCTTCAATTCCTCATTGGTCTTGATCAGTTCCTTCATCTGCGACCTCACCGTCGTCGGATGTTCTCGTCCATTGAGTTCCAGTTGCAAACCATCATCTTCCATAGATTCTCTGATTTTGGTGCTGGATTACGTCTTAGTTTGGATGGGAAAAATTAGATAATAACACGAGAGGGAATTTGGTTTGCAGAATCCAGAGGGAGCCGCGGGTGGAGAGAAAAGACAAGCCAAATTATTCCATAATAATGGAATTTTGAGGTTTTCAATTTCTTCTTTGCACATTGGTGATCCCGCTCTAATGGTTGTTGAAAAATGTAAACTGTCGTCTTCTGCTAAGAATTCACTCACGACTTCTTCAAGGACTTTGTCTGCTTGGTGATATTTGTAATCCGGAGGGAGGAGGAAGGAAGAAGACGGGCATTTATCAAAATCGGGTTGAGTTGGGTTTATTCAATCCGGTCCAACTAGTTTTTCTCGACTTGGGTTTTTTCAGGCTTTATCCAAATAAATTAAAAACTTCAAATACAATATTTTGATACTCAAACCTCATTCTATCCTATTTAATCTAGATTTTTAGATTGTCTGAAGTATGGTTTGATCGGGTTGAGTCGGACTAAGCCAAATTGATTTTGGGTAGGTTAACATTAACTAATGTTTTAAGAATCTGACCGAAGATTGAATCGGTAAAATTAAGGGTATAATGGGTGGTTAACATTAACTTAGTATTAATATTTTTAAAATCGAACCAAAAACTAAAAATTAAAGGTTTAGAGTTTGAAAATTCGACCGACAGTTTATTTCTTACAACTCAGCACAATTGCCCTATGTCTACCAATCTCTGAAACCACTTCACCTTTAACCACAACCAACTTCACTTTATCCTCATTTTATATTTGACTTCTGCAACGAGGACTCTGCTCTGCCTTCGTATTCTGCCAGCTTCATCTTCGATGCATCGTTGCACCTCTTTAACTTTGCATTTGACCGTAGACCCCCTATATCCATCACCTTCATCAATCCATTGCTTTATCCTACGATTTTCAGAAATTTACGAGGTTTAAACCCTAAACCCAAAATTTGCAAGAAGTTGAAGAGTGCGGATGTATAGCACCCTGTTCTCCGGTTACCAGTTATACTCATATTCGGTTCGCAATCCTCAATTTGAATGAGTGGTTCAGGGCCCACAACCAGTCAGATCGTTTGGGTCGGCTTTCATTTGAAGCTAGGCTGTGGGTGGATTAACTTGCATGTTAATGTGACTGATGGTTGCGAGACATGCAAAAAATAGAGGATGATTCATTGCATGAATTACGTGGGTTTCATGCAAGGAGTGCAAATTGTGGGTTTGGTTAGCTTAAGCCAAATTGTGAATGCCTAAGTGTTTTGGTTCGTGTATTTCAGATGTCAGTGCCTTCTTTAGTTTGGCAATTGGATTAATGGAAAGAGAAGGGACAACGGGCATGGTGTTCAACAGATCACAGCTGTGGTATTCAATTGATCATGGGCGTGGTGTTCCTTTTATATTGAGCACCTCACGATTGTGGTCTGTAAAACTTTAGTTTCTTTATATGGTTCGACGAATTTAATTTCGAAGAAAGAGTGATCCAAGTTCGAAGGTGCAAATGAGGTCTGATTGTCACAATATTTGAGTGAGTCGACATGGATGATGTCGGGGACGTTTCCTCTAAGTCAATTGAAGGTAATTTTGGATTCTCTACTCAGTTTTAAAGATATTTAGTTTTAAAATTATGTTTTTGGCTTTTCTTTGTGATTGATATTTTGTGATTCTTGGCAATGAAATGGATGGAGCCTCTAGGAATGGTGATCAATGTGGAGGTGGGTTCGTAGTCAAGAGAGAGATCGATGCTATCGATTGGAGATCGCCAGAAAAGATAGCCCTTCTGCAAAGAGCAAGTTAAGTGACCTTTTGTATAATATAAAGCCCAGGGTCTCTTTTGTGATATCTGTAAAGTTAAACATAAATAATTTTTAATGTCGATAACCCTGATAAATTATATACATGTTCCATGATTTGTACCAAATCATGAAGCTTTATTTTAAAAATAACCACACCACATATTAAAGTGCAATACGGTGTGATATATTTTTGTAGTTCGGTGTGGTGCACCATACAACCTTAGTGATAACAACAACGAACCTCCGTGATAACACCATCACATTTTCCGTCAAATTTAACCATTAACATGGAAAGTGATAACAACAACGAACCTCCGTAATAACACCATCACATTTTCCGTCAAATTTAACCATTAACATAGAAGTGGACCATTTTCGTTAAATCAGTATGAAAACAGTGTGGGATTATATATTTCTAAAAGTATATGTTATTTCTCGTAATTTCGTTAGGCGTCATAAAACAAATTTTGCTTTTATAATCTAGCTTCGCCATTTCTCGACAATACGTCGCCGCCAAGAGGAGAGATAGAAATCCAAAAGCAGGCTTATTTTCTCGCTAATCTTTCCTTGTACCGAAACCCCCTTTTCTCCAAAGAATGATGAACACTACGCCAGTCAATTGGGATGCTCTCGACGCTCTTGTTATTGATTTTGCAACTTCCGAGAATTTGATTGAGCAGCAGTCTCTGGATTCCCCTGCTTCCCCGTTTTCTTCTCCTTCTCCTTCTTCTTCTTCTTCTTCTTCCTCCGTCTCTTCCTCTTCGTATCATTCCAGGCTGATCATTCGCCAGATCAGGCTGTGCTTGGAGTCCGGAAACATCGATTCCGGCATCCATCTTCTCCGAGCTCACGCTCCTTCCATTCTCGGCAATCACCGGCTTCTATTTCGCTTGCAGAAACAGGTAAGGATGTAGCAATATCCAGCGAATTAAGGCTTTGGGATGCTGTGCCTTCTTTGTCTTATTAGTGTGATTTGGTTTTCCCTTGCGGTTGTTGCATTAGAGTTAGATGGTTGGATTAACAGCTTGCAAGTTTTGTCTCTGATTTCAGAAATTTATCGAGCTGTTAAGGGGAGGTACGGAAGAGGCCAGAGATGCCGCACTTTATTGCATGAGAACGGCTCTTGCTCCCTGCGCTCTTGATGCTTATCCGGTACTTACTTTGCTCTTCTTATCCGGTTTTCTTTTAGTTTCTCAACCCACAATTTTCCATCGTGTTTATGGTTTAATTGTTAGTTTCATATGATTGGAAAGGACAAAGCTGCGGACAACTGAATTGCTATTGGATTCTACTTTTTTACTGGGGTACCCAGTTCCTGGATTAAACCGGTGTCGGGATTGTGCACTTTACTTTAGTTGCCAAAGATGTTATATTTTTTCTTGTTTGCAATGTTGAGCTTATAGGATATGTTGATAGTTGCCTTCTCCATATGCTGCGCTTATATAGTGGCTTATGCCACTTCATGAGTTGGTTTCTTGTGTATCTTATGGTGTTCTGCAGTGGATACTCTCTTCCTTTCACTTTGTTCGATATTACTTCTTGATTCTCTACAAATGACAAAGCATTTTTGAGATTCAATCGTGTCTGGGATGCAAATGGATGTAGGAATATCGTATGTTTAGCTTCCTATAAATGGAAGTGCATTTTGGGAAGAGGGAAGATGCTTATACCGATTTTTTGTCTGCTGCCTTACGTTTGGGTTTACATCTCCAATACTCTAATATACAGTGCTCATATGGTCTTTCTAATGGTGTTCGTAACCTGTCTTTCATTATGGTTTATATCTTTAGAATTTCTGCTGATTATTCTGTGGGGTCTGATGGTTTTATATTTGTTTGCTTAAGGAAGCATATGAGGAATTCAAGCATGTTCTCCTTGCCCTTATATATGACATAAATGATCACACTTCTCCTGTGGCAAATGAGGTGGGACCTTTGCTAATCTCTTTTTGACAAGTGACATTCTTTCTTTCATTGAATTTTGTTTGGTTCAACTTTTATGTTGCCTCCAGAGCTCTTACCTAAAAGCTGTGGGTACTGTAATAACTGTGTCAGTGATGTTTACCATATGCGTCTTTTATCTGGTATCACTGCTGTTATTTTTCTATGATAGATATACTGATGCAATCTCCTCTCTTTGCACCGATGAAAGAAGGTTTATAATCTTAGTTGAAATTTAAGAAAAGCATACTGATTTAGGAGCACAAATTCCATTTCCTTGTAACTGATAAGTATACTGTTATCTGGTATCAGTGCTATTATCTTATCATCTTAGTTATACTGATAGAATCTCCTCGCTTTGCTCCGATGTATTGAAAAGTCTATAATTTTGGTTGAAATTTAAGAAAAGCATCCTGATTTAGGAGCAAAATTTCCATTTCCTTGTAACTGATAAGTTTATATGTAATTTTCAGTGAGTATAGTGTCATAGTGTTTTCCCTCACAACGCACGAGGAAAGGCGAGAATAGATTTCTGACCATTGACTTTGAAATCTTAATGATTCTGTACCTTGGTTCAAGAGCCTCAATTTGGTTATATTCAAACAAACGGAACAGTTGGCTTGATTTATTATTCGATATAGTTATCTGGACATGGATAATTGATTTGAGCTTTCCCATAAATAATGCATTTATGAGTGTGTAATCACCATGCTGTTTTTGTTTCAGTGGTCTGAAAAGAAGCGGAGTGAAATTGCTGGGTTGATGACTTCTGTTTTAAGAGCTCATTTGCACGCATATGATCCAGTCTTCTCGATGACAGTGCGATATTTGATAAGGTTAGTTTTAATAATCATTGTTGAAAGTATTCTAGTACTTTTTGTGTGTGAATATCATGGTATGAATCATTAACACTATCGCTAACATGATATTGTCTAGCATACACAAAAGCTTTTGCTTTCAACAAGGAATGACATCCCCAATTTCAGACCTAACTGAGAGGTTGCTCCTTGAGGAGCGTGACCCTCCAGCTGTGCCAGAGGAGAGTTATTATGAGGCTCCTCCATTTGATGAGGTGAATGCTCCAAGACTTTGTTCTATTGGAAATTATTCTTGAAGATGACACATGGAGGAATTCCTCGTTATTTAGTATCCTAAGTGCCAACGAGTATCAATCAGAACTTTCTCCATTCTTTGTGACTGACTCATAACTCAGCATTTATGTATTGTTGCTCCTGGGTCTATTTGTAGCGTATGTACTATTTCTGACAACTTCCTTGTTTAGGTCGACATACAAGCTCTTGCACATGCGGTTGAGCTAACAAGGCAGGGAGCTGTTGATAGCTTGAGATTTGCTAAGGGAAGCTTGTTTCAGGCGTTCCAGGTGAACTGTGGTATTGGCTGCGTAGTCAAGTTGCTTATGTAATTAGCTAGTTCATACCTACTCATTGTTATTCATATCTTACTTAGCTTATTTAGGTGATTTTATTCTCCTAGATTAGGTAAGCAAGTCTCACATATGGTAATACATGATAACTAGCCAGTAGCTAGTTTTCTATTTAATCTGTAAGCTTTCCAGTACTGAATAATATGAAATAAGGAGAAATACTTTCTCTCAGTCTTAGCATTTTGTAGTAGTCTACCTTGTCAGCGAGGCAGAGAAGTTGACTTTTAGATGCTTGATGCCAGATATATGCATTCATGTGAACTTATGTTAGTAAAAAATTAAGCCACAGTTATACTTATTTTCGCTTCTCTGGATAATTCTTCGAAACAAGTTCTCTAATTCAGCTGGCCTACTTATAATGCTAGTAGATCCGTTTACTGTGATATCATTATTTTAATCTGAGTACTCAACTGTATGTAATTAAAATTCTTGTTAATTCTACATTTTTATTGCAGAATGAATTATGTCGAATGAAATTGGACGTATCCATGGTAGATGAACTTGTTCGAGAGTATTGTGTTTATAGAGGCATCATTGACTCGGGTTATGTGTCATTTTCTGGTGACTCCTAAACTTTGTATTCTGCTCTTTTATTTTATTTTAATGTTGATCTGGTTCTCTTGTCTTACATTAAATCAACACTTTTTTTCTTTTAGGATGCAAAGTAAATCAATCGGAACCGAGTCACATGCCATCTCAAAACAATTCTCCTGAAGTGGACCAGGGTACCAGTAAGCATCCAGATGGTGAAAATTCTGTGATCACGATGCCAATGGATGTTTCTTCAGTAAACTCCAACAGCATGCCAGCTGGGACTGATACTGAGTTGAGAGATGCTTCTGAATCAGCTAGGAATTGTGCAGATTGCAGTACTAGTGGGATGCAGCAACCTATCACTTCAAAAGTTGTTCAAAGAAACGGAGAGAGGAGCAAGCGGAAGCGTTGGAGAGGTCGACAAGATGACCATGAATATCTCTCTTCTGGTGTAGCTTGCAGTCAGCAAGATCTTGATGGGAGAAAACACCAGGTACCTTTCTAGTTCTAGTTAAGTCTCAAATCATTTCCAAACTTTTTTTTTATGTCTTGTCAATATGCAACGGAATATATGTTTGTTCAGGGAATAGACAAACCGTCCACTGAAGAAGATGTAGACAACATGGATGATAAGTATGAGATTCTGCTGGGGATCAAGGATCTAGCAGCTAGAGGCATGGCTAAAGAGGTTGTGGAACAAATTAATACCTTGGATCCGAGCTTCTTTTCACAGAATCAGGGCTTGCTCTTCCAGTTAAAACAGGTTAGAAAATGGATTTGACAGTGTCATATCATAGCCTCTAGTTAATTTCTCCATTATTGGGTACAAGGTGTGAAACAGAACCCCTATTATTCTCAATTTCAGGTTGAATTCCTCAAGCTTGCCAGTGCCGGTGATCACTCAGGTGCTCTGAAGGTGGCCTGCTCACATATGGGTCCTTTAGCATCTAGTGATCCTTCTCTTCTGAAGCCCTTGAAGGAGACTCTAGTTGTGTTACTCCAGCCACAGCAAGAGATGCTCGGAAAAGGCTTACCTTTAAACGCTCTTTCGAATTCCCTCCAGGTATTGTGTTGTTGTGCATAAAATTATCCAATTAATTTAAGCATTTGCAAAGAAAATATCACTAACACCAACTTAATTGGTTAGGTTGCAATTGGTACAAGGCTTGGTATTGAAGAACCACAACTGATGAAGTTAATTAGAGCAACCCTTCACAGTCACAGTGAATGGTTTAAGCTGCAAATGTGTAAAGATCGCTTTGAGAATCTAACGAGGATAGATTCCCTGAAAGAAGTCGATACTCGTTTGCTCTCAGCTTGCTCCATGTCCAAGTGCAGTGGAGATAGTTGTTCCTCCCAAGTCACAACGACATCTTCGAGTGTGAGGTTGGCTGAAGATGGAACGAGCCCGACTCAAATTTCGTCTGGAGATATATGTGATGAGAGTGCAATACTCAAAGTGATGGTAAGTTTTTTTAAAAAAAAATTAAAAACCTAAAGAAATGTGTTACTGGGAATCCATGCTGATCTAACTAATAATAATAATGCAGGAGTTTCTCGCCTTGCCAAGGGCTGACGCCATCCATCTTCTCGCACAGTACAACGGAAACGCGGAGACTGTAATCCAACAAATATTTGCATAATTATTTGAGTAAACATCTGTTTATTCTTTCATGTGTTGCAAGGGCTATTGCTATGCTATGCTTCATCGCACTTGTGACGCTGTAGATCTACCAGACTGCTGAAAACTGCGGCCTGCTTTTTTTGTTGGTCCTCCTCCCTGCACATCAGATCAATCATTTCATTAATTTGTTCTATTATTGTTTCCTCTTGACTCATCCCACAGAAAACTATCATTAATAACAAAAAATCTATGAAAACCTTGATGATGTTTTAGAATTATTGGCAGTATTATCTAGGAAAATGGTCCTGTACTTTACCGATTTGGCGACTTATCACTCATCTTTACTAGCAGCAACAGCTCCCGTATTCCATCTTTCTCAGTTCCAACACATGGAAAATATTCTCTAGGAATCTATGAGAATTGCTAACGTGGGATGGATCCTGAAATGGGTTTTGAATTATTAATTGAGGTCTATTCGCAGTAGGTTGTGAATTGGGGTTAGTGTCGAATTTGTTCATGTTTTACTTGGTGTTGGATATAACTGTAATTTATAAATCCATTGATGTTTCCATCTTCTATCTGTGAAGATGGGTGATCAGTGAAAGCGGAGTCTGCTGAGGAGAGGGGAAACGCCGATCGCGGGATATCATAATCTATGAGGAGGCGAAATGAAAATATCATATATCTCTCTTTTTTTTTTGAGACAGAGTTTCGGTCTATAAAGTTTCATATTCCGAATCAAACTATATGATTTTCTTTTAAAAATATGAATTCCTACATGTGGCAGTCCCAGTCAGCCAAATATACCGAGTGGGATATGGTCGGTCAGTCGACATCATTTTTTTGGTCGATTTTTGGACGGAGTGGTATTTGGTGAACATTAATAGTGAGTTTGATGATATTCAATAAACAAAAATAAGTTCATGGGTGAGTATGAGACGTTTTAAATAGTTTAGTAGTATAGGGCCTATTTAAGTCCTTCTTAAGCAATTGTTGTTGCCGTCTTCTACCGCATAGAGACACATTTGGAGTGTGGAAACTGGAAACGGAAAGTAGAGCAAGAAGTTGAAAAACGAAAGAAAGAAGCCAGCGAATATGCCGAAGCAAGTTAACGAATGCGATGGACTCTCCATTGCTTCTGATCTCATCGAATTCTTGAACGCCTCCCCCACCGCTTTTCATGCCGTCGGTAATCCAAACCCCTTTCCTTCGTTTCAGCCGTCAATTTTGTTTTTTGTTTGCTTTAAAAAACTGGATTCCACCGTCTTTATGATGGATAGCTTCGTCCGTTTCTTACCGGTCATCCTCCTTTCGTTTGCTAGATGAGGCGAAGAGGAGACTGAAAAACGCGGGATTCGAGCAAATATTCGAGAAGGAGGATTGGATATTGGAAGCTGGGAAACGATACTTCTTCACTCGCAATCACTCCACTATCGTTGCGTTCGCCGTTGGCAAAAAGTAGGCATCTATCTCTCTTCATTCTTCTATCGCGAATCTACTTCTTATTTTTTATGTCAACAGTGAGTGATAATCAGCGTTCGATCACTTCTGTATGGTTCATAGATATGTTGCTGGCAATGGATTTTACATAATTGGTGCGCATACAGACAGCCCTTGTCTAAAATTGAAGCCTGTTTCCAAGGTGTGGCATGCTGCTCCTTGTTACTTAAGCTCAATAGTCAACCAACTAGTAAGAATCTTTTGTGTTCGAGCAGATCATTTTGACATAATGACCTTTTCCATCCAGGTAACCAAAGGTGGCTACTTAGAGGCTGGAGTTCAGCTGTACGGAGGAGGTCTATGGCATACATGGTTCGACCGCGACTTGACAATAGCCGGAAGGGTGATGGTTAGAGAGGATGATGAAAATGGCTCTGTTTCCTACTCACAGAAACTAGTTAGGATTGAGGAGCCTATTATGCGAATCCCTACACTTGCAATCCACCTTGATAGGTTTGCTTTGACTATAAACTAGGTTCCTGTCCTGAAATATCAGACTTACTTAGCTTCTCCCTGATGTTGCACTCTACGGAAACTGTTTCTGGCTTAGATTCTTGTATTTCTTGATGTTGCCATTGTGGATTTTGATTAATGTCTGTCTTTTCCCTTGAACAGGAACGTTAATAGTGATGGATTTAAAATTAATACACAGAGCCATCTTGTTCCAGTTTTAGCTACGCTAGTTAAGGTGATATACTTGGCTTTGGTGATTTTTTACTTTTCCTGTTTCACTCTCTTGTGTAATTTCTTTTTTTCTTACTGGTTTGTGTTGGCCTTAGGAAATAGGATAGGATATTTGTTTCCAATAGTTGAATCTGAATTATAGTTCTAGTTCAAATGATGAATGATAAAATAAATATCCTGTGTTTTTCTTTTGCTATCCATGATTTCCAAACCACATCAGGAACATGGTTCACCTTTTATCAACTTGATTGGTAACTTTGTTCACTTATACTGTAAATTTTCTCCCATGGTGCCAATGGCCAAATATGCTTATTCTTGGCATTGAATCTACTTGCTTAATTATGAAGGCAGGATTGCTGCAATAATCAAAACGCAAACAGTTGAGCAGAAAAGTATTTTATGTCCTGGTGAATGGTCATAGATCTGTTTGGAATCCAGTTTCAACTGGTGAAATAACTTGGCTCCATACCTTGGCCACAGAATACAGATACACTAATAGCATGTTATTATCTATATTACTTACGTTTGGTCACAAACTGCTCTTTCTGCAGGCTGAGCTGAATAAAATGGTTGTGAAGAATGGTCCTGCTGGAAGTGGAGATACAAATGAAGGACAAAAGGCCGATAAAGAAAGCAATACAAGTAACTTGAAGCATCATCCACTTCTATTAGAGGTTTGTCTATCTGATTGTTGTGATGGCCTCTCAAAGTTACTTTCAGCTTTTGTCCACCTTTAGCTTTCTTTGCTCCTTCGGCTCACTTTCTTTTCAGTCTTCTAGAAAAGTAAGGCAATTGGTAGTGATAGATTGAAGAGTTTAAGTTTCAGGCAATTGGTATTTATGCTTGATGTATCTTCTGTTGACTTTATCAACGTTTTTATTTCTTGTAGATCATTGCACGTCAAATTGGCTGCAAACCAGTTGATATATGTGATTTTGAACTGCAAGCTTGTGATACACAGCCAAGTGCAATAGGCGGGGCTTTAAAGGAGTTCATTTTCTCTGGAAGGCTTGATAACCTCTGCATGTCCTTTTGTTCTCTTAAGGTATATGGTTAACCTCTGCATGCCATTGCTATTTCTTAGTTCTTCACTGCAATCTATGAAAATGTGTTGTTTCTTTTAAATGTGATACCGTTCTAACTATATAAAAACCATAAGGGAGATTGCAATCTGAATTTGGCATTATTACGGCACATAAGAGCAAAACATAACGAGCCTTCCAAAACAATAAAAAAACAAAATAGGGAAAAGGTTGTGCAAGTTTCTCCCAAGTTTCCCTTTTGGATGGATGGAAAGATAGGTAGAATGTCAATGGTGTAGCTTCTGTATGGACGTAAATCACATTGCTTTGACAGCCTTTATCATCTTTATATCCAGAGAAATAAAAATTGAAGTTGTGTCATCTCAAATGATTTCAAATTCGTTCTCTGCTGTCTTGCATTTGTTCTGAAGGTTGATTTTTATTTCTGGTCATTAAGTTTGACACAGATGTTACTACTTGTGCATTATTTATTTCAGGCACTAATAGATGCAACATCTTGTGATAGTGAGCTTCAAACTGAGAGTGGCGTTAGATTAATTGCGTTATTTGATCATGAGGAGGTTGGATCCAGTTCCGCACAAGGTGCAGGATCTCCTGTCATGCTTGATACTCTAACGCGAGTCACAGGATCCTTCAGCTCGGATTCCAAGGTATCTTTCTTATACAGGATTTCACACCGAGGCTTAGAATAGCCTCTATAAGAGTAGACGAGTATCTTATATCTTTCATTGATCTTTCGTTGAGTAGCAAGTTTAGTTGATATAATAACGTTTCATGATTCCACCTTTGGTGCACAGCTTCTTCAAAAGGCAATCCAGAAGAGCTTCCTCGTATCTGCGGACATGGCACACGCCCTTCATCCAAATTATTCGGTAAAAAATCATCCAATCAGTTGCATGAAATGGTCACACCTTATAACATGGTCAACTAATATAACGGTGTTGCTCGTGTTCATTAGGACAAACATGAAGAGAATCATCAACCTAAGTTGCACGGAGGCCTGGTAATCAAACACAACGCTAATCAACGGTATGCAACGAATGCAGTCACATCATTCATTTTCAGGGAGATAGCAACAAAGCACAACCTTCCAGTTCAGGTGGGTTTCGATTGTAATCAGTTTGGCGTTTGCCTGTTAAAAGTCGTACGTATTAGCTAGCTAACAGTCTTTGTGTGTTAAAATAAAAATGTAGGATTTTGTGGTTCGGAATGACATGGGGTGTGGCTCAACCATTGGTCCAATCCTAGCGAGTGGGTTGGGAATCCGTACAGTTGACGTGGGGGCTCCTCAGCTATCCATGCATAGCATTAGAGAAATGTGTGCAGTGGATGACATCAAACACTCGTATCAACATTTTAAGGCATTCTTCCAAGAGGTCTGTCATCTTGATTCCAAGATTCAGATTGACATATAGGCACCACCACTATCTTTTCTCTTCTGCATATGTCTGGGTTTTTCTCTTATGGCAACCTGAACTGATTCAAGGTTGAGGTTTATACTCTCGTCATCAAATTGGACATGTCATTTATCTCAGTTGTTCCACAGTTGTTGAGCTATATCTCCAAGTTTGGATCTTGTTCTAAGTCTCTTTTTCGGACATGCATTGTCCAAAGTAAGGTTGAGCACTGGATCTTGTTCTACCTCGTTTTTATTTGTAGTGTACTGTAGTCGTTGGTGCATGTATGTTTCTACTCATTTCCTAGAAACTATACTCATCTTCTACAATATATTGGTCTCTATACTCGTTTTATTTGTCTTTATAATATTAATGAACTTGATTTTTAACTATATTGAAGATCTACACACCAATAATAAGCTTTCAAACATGTCTTAATTATATTTTAGCAACATCGTGGTGAAAAAATGGTCTTTGTTAGGTAAAGAGCAGCTAGGTAGCTTATCAAGCCTGGACACATTGTCATTCGGACAGTCGCGAATGATACTTGTTTAACAAAGTGCACCAAAATAGTACTAATGTAAAAACTTAGACAAAAAACAATAATCCTAAATAAAAGTAAATGACAAATATACCCCTAACTTAAAATAGTTTTACACCCGTCAGATCTGGCGTTTAAGATGAACAGTCCAGATTAATTCTTGCCGACAGCAAAGAAAGTTTGTTCCCTTGCTGATAATCCGCACTCTATTGGTATGGTATTACCATTTCTCTGCCCTTCCAAAAACGAAAAAGAAGAAAGAAAAAATAAAAACAAAAACAAAAACTAGTCTCCCTTCGCCGGCCTCCACTTCCAAGACCTTGACAACCAACAACTCTGGAAGGAAGGTATGGAGGGGCTATGATCCAGCCACCGCCATCTCCGCCACTTCTACAATTCTGATTCCTCCTTCTATTCTATTCTATTCTATTCTTTCTCTCAGTCCAATTCATTTCTTCCCTCCCTCAAACTTACCTTTGAATATCTTCATCCTCTTTTGACTTATCCCCCCTCACTCCATCTCAAACCCTAGATGAAGGGGACGGACCTCTCGCAGCTGGATATGGCCGCCTCTGCCGCTAGTCTCGCCGGTGCTGGAGCTGACGATCGGGTCATGGCTGCTGCTCAGCAGATCGTCAATAGTCTCAACACTCCCAAGGACGTTAGAGAAGACATGTTGCTCATTTTCTCCAGTTTCGACAATCGTCTCTCCAACATCACCGATTTGATCAACGACGAAGCCGGCAAGGCCCAGTTGAAGCTCGAATCTGCTGAGAAGGTTATCATGAGATGGGACTCTTCTCGCAGTTCCCTTCCCTCCTGGTACGACTGTCCCGAAGATGCCGTCGAGTATTTGACTGCTGTCGATGAGATGCTTGACTTGCTCGACAACCTTTCCCTGAAGGAGGACGATACTAACGAGGTGGTCGACCGAGCAGAGACTGCCGTCCAGGTTGCTATGACAAGGCTCGAGGAAGAGTTTCGCCATATACTCACCAGAAACACCGTCCCGCTCGATGCCGACAGGCTCTACGGATCTATTCGGAAGCTTCCTCTTGCTTTGCTCTCCAACGAGGGTGGTGGTGGTGATATCATTGAGGATGATTTTGACACTAGTTTTGGCGAGGTGGATAGTGCTCGTGGCAGTGGATATTTCCACGACAGGGGAGCTAGTTTGGGGGATGACATTTGTGTTGATTTGATCAATCCAGATGCTATTTGGGAGTTGAAGGAGATTGCAGAGCGGATGATCCGGTCTGGGTATGAGAAAGAGTGTGTTCAGGTTTACTGTAACGTTAGGAGGGAAGCTTTAGACGAGTGTTTAGCTATACTGGGTGTTGAGAAGCTCAGTATAGAAGAAGTTCAGAGGATTGAGTGGAAAAGTTTGGATGAAAAGATGAAGAAATGGGTGCAAGCTGTTAAGATCGGAATTAGAGTACTTCTAACTGGGGAAAGGAGATTGTGCGATCATATCTTTAGTACTTCTGATACTGCTAAGGAGATTTGTTTCAATGAAAACGCTAAAGGGTGTGTAATGCAGTTGCTAAACTTCGGGGAGGCTGTGTCTATTGGGAGGAGGTCATCAGAAAAGTTGTTTAGGATATTGGACATGTATGATGTACTGAGAGATGTGATTCCGGACTTGGAGATGATTGTAACAGATAACTTTCTGTGCAGTGAGGCTAAGGGAGTTCTATCTGGGCTTGAGGAGGCTGCTAAGGGAACTTTCTCTGAATTTGAGAGCGCTGTGCAGAGTGAGAACTCCAGGAAGCCTATGTTAAGCGGAGAGATTCATCCGCTTACAAGGTATGTGATGAACTATTTGAAATTAGTTGTTGATTATAGCCAGACATTGAATTCCCTTTTGGAGAAGGATGATGACAAGGAGGATGAAGATGGTGGCGGGGAGGAGGAGGAGGAGATTGCAAGTCCATTATCAAGGAGAGTATCGGCACTGTTATCGACCTTGGAGTTGAATCTCGAGGCGAAATCGAAACTATACGAGGATGGTGCTATGCACTACATATTTCTGATGAATAATATATTGTACATAGTTCAGAAAATAAAAGATTCGGAACTTATAAAGCTTGTAGGAGATCAGTGGGTGAGGAAACGGAGAGGTCAGATACGGCAGTATGCTACATCGTATCTAAGAGCTGCTTGGAGCAGGACACTGTCATGTTTGAAAGATGAAGGGATAGGTGGAAGCTCCGGGAATGCGTCTCGAGTTGCATTGAAGGAAAGGTTTAAGAATTTCAATGCGTGCATTGAAGAAATATACAGGGTTCAAACAGGTTGGAAGGTACCGGATTCGCAGCTTAGGGAAGAGCTAAGGATCTCAATATCTGAGAAGGTGATTCCAGCATATAGAGCATTTGTTGGGAGGTTTGGAAGCCAGCTAGAGAGTGGGAAGCATTCGGGGAAGTACATAAAGTTCACACCAGAGGATTTGGAGAATTACTTACCAGATCTATTCGAGGGGACACCTCTGGTTATTCACCACGTCAGAAGAAAGAGTTAGTTTAGTGGATGATGATGGGTTGAGACAAGAGGAGGTGGTAATATCAAATGAAATGCTTGCTTCTATAAGACTAGCTATTAAGTTATATAAGGAACAGAGAGAGAGAGAGAGAGATTGGTTTTGTATTTTCAGCTTATTATGAATGTCAAAGTAAACAAAATGGTTGTATTCGATTAAAGTCAGAAGAAGAGTGTTATGTTATAACTTAAAAAGTACGTGTTTTTGCTGTAAATGTAGTAGTAATATATAACTCGAGGACTCTATTGTTGCTACTTGTTTCTCTTCTTTTCAACTCATGAATCAGCAGCAACATGAGCATTAAAATTGTGGGCTGTGGCTGTCTTGTCATGTCATCGGGTCACAAAATTGGTTGTTTGGTTCTCAAGTCTCGACTATGACTGACTCCCCCACCCACCTATAACTGGAGATTTGACACATTTTTTCTCTCAACACCCACCTACAGTGCCAGAAGAAGAGCACCTGTACAAGCAGAAGTTGCGGCCCAATTCGCGTGACCGTTAATAAAGCAGGGTATAAACCGGACCAGACACGGATTCAAGGATTTTGTTGTAAGATATCTAAGACACGCTGAAAAATGAAGGTTTGCTCATCCCTAATCGGAGGGCTAGAATCATCGCAGGAAAAATCGCCGGATCTCCGAGCCCTCCACGATGACATGTCCTCTAATGATTGGTGATGCTGCTGGTGTCACCGCCACGTCAGTTGCCACATCTATGTCCACATCACATAGGTTGTGACGAGTTCTCCAGTGATTGGTTGGCTGCTGGCGTGGTAGACACGCATCGCGCCACATCACCACTGCCTCACACTTGTGTGATAAAGCCAAAACGGCGATGTTTCAAGCATTTACTTAAATGAAAGGAGAAGGTGAGGCTCGAACCTCAGACCGCCAGGTCGATTTAGCTCTCCCGAGAGATCGAACAAAAACCAAAACCCCAACCAGAAACAAAAAGATTTCAACTTCCACATCACTACTTGTTCACATTATTTCATGAGGCAACCAGCTCAACACTCGACAGACGGTAAGTTTCCTTCTTATTTTCCATTATGCACCCACGACACAGAGCAGAGAACACACCAAAAAAACTCACAAAGAGAGCTGCGGAAAATTACTTACTTACAGGAGACCCGAACTATACTACAATCATCCCACTTCGATCCAAAGCTACAGCAATAGAGACATATGGTTGGGTGAAAAGAGAGGGGGGGTTCATCAGATATTGTAAAATGAAAGAGAAACAAAATTCATACCCTCTCTGTCTGGCCTCAAACTCTACTATTAGCAGGGAGTGGGAGAACTCCGTCAAAGAAATCGCCGAAGTAGCCGCGGGGTTCATGTACAAGCCTTGAGATTACATCTCTTAGAGTAATGACCCCTTGCAGATTATCAGCATCATCCACAACGTATACTCTGTGAATTTGTTTGCTGTCCAGCTTCTTTATCAATTCCTTAATGCTGTCTCTCCCAGTACACGTTATCATCCCGCTTACCATTGGTGTGTCTTCCTTGTGATCCTTCAAGTAGTTCCTAACAGCCATCAGAAAGTTCTTGGCTGTGATAGATCTGCCCAGTAGTCACAAGAAGAAGAAACAAATCACATACTAGGCAAGAACTGAAACTGTCACCATGACTGTCTTTCAATTCTATCTGGTATCATAACCATCGGACGCAGATATCCACCTAATGCTTGCTTCGATGGTGTTAGTTAAGATATGCGTACCTGAATTCGTGGTAAATTTCTGGAGCATTTAGCAGGAACTGAACATCTCTTAGACTGATGTTTCCTATAGCCTTCTTGCCGTCAGCGTCCATAACAGGTACGCCTCCAATTCTCATTTTCCTCATCAGCTTAAATACTTGGAGTACTGGTTCATCCTCGTGCACCTGAGGTAGTGAACAACTGTTCAAAGAAAAAGGCAAGAGTAACCGCAGTACTAAAAATAATACTGAGACTGCAAATTTTCTACTTCCTCCTCCTAAATCTATAATTCATTGATGTACTGTACTCAAGTTAGGTTCTAAAAAATTGAACAATGATAAACATAACGCAAACCTTAACAATTTGATTATAGGAGACCAGAGGAAGGCCAATTTCTGAAATGGTCTTGGCTCCCCAACTCTCAAACCAGTGAAGCCCTGCACATTCGTTCAGCATGTGAATAACAGCAGATTGTGTGACGATGTTGTCAATCTTCCCATCACCCAGATCAACAATGGGAATGCTCTTCATTTTGTATTTGGACAGCAATAACAGCATTGTCAAGAAAGAGTTTGATTTCTGTAAAGCGAGAAACGGAGCCCAACGGAAAGATCCTGAGATGTCCCGAACCTGTAGCATCGCTTAAAGTTTAAAGCCAATTTGAATCCACTACAAGAGAAGAAAAAGGATTGAGTCGAGGAAGAAGAAAGAAACCTTCATATTCTTATAGAACTCGGAGGAAGTTAGATCTTCGAAAAAGTCTCCAGAAGTTGCTTGAGCATCTTCAGGTCCCAAGATCCCAACTCCTGCAGCATTAGTTAATCCATTCACCTTCAATGCAGCAGAGGTTCCGGAATTCGGACTCCTAGGAGACGGAGGTTCTGACTGTCAAACACCAAAAATTGTTCCTTATGCATCAATAGATATTACCATCCACTCTTCAACAATCGCTTTCTAATGTTTGCAACCCAGAAAGAAACTAAACAAAAAGTCAAAAAGAAGAAGTATCACCTGTTGCAAGATCCAAACCACTATACCGGCAACCTCCACGATTCCAATGTACCTATCCATCCAACTAGCGTCCTCCGACGCATCAACGTTGAGTACGGGCGCGCTGAGAATCTTGTTATCGGCCAGAATTCTCACCGCCTCCGCCAAAGTCGTATCCGATTTTATCTCAATCACTACATAAATAAACAAGATTAAAAAAACAAAAACCAAAAAAAACTCAAATAAGCAAAGCGAGAACCGTATGATCTACTATATATAAAGGAGCTACATATACATGATACATGGAACAATGAAAATGATAATACCTCGGGAAGAAGAAACAGGGAAAGCAGAAACTGGAATATTCTCAAAGCAAGCATTGAGTTTCTCGGTAGGACTGAGCTGCGGCTCCTGAACGTCCCACAGATCTTCCACTTTCATCCCGAGCTTGGCTTCAGGACTCCTCGGGCTCTCACTCTGCCTCTCCACCGCCCCTTCCTGTTGTCTAAACAGCTGCAAGCTCGCCATCGCCGACGTTGTACGTAGGCAATTATTTTCCAGTCGGAGATAAGTTAAATTGAATTTATCCTCTCTCTTATTTTTTGGTAGTGTTTATCGTTTCTCCTCTCTTCTTTCCTGTGTGCGAAGTTCCTGCGACAGTATTTTCAAATCTGACAATTCTATTTTGTTTTGTTTTTGTTTTAATTTCAGGTTTGGTGATCACCTGCAGCGCGGCCTTGTTTTCCGGTGTGCAATTATTAGAAGGGTGCATGAGTGGGTGGACCAGATGTTGACACGTAAGAGTTGGGGTGATGCAGGGACGGAGGTGGATGAAGCTCAATGGTCAACGAGGTCGACGAACAAATTGCTGACCGCTGAAGCTTATCCTGTGGGTGGCAATAATGATATTATTTTACTATTTCTTGCCTGTTTGTGATGATTGCTGTTCGTTAATCCGATCCTTAATGGCGGGCCAGTTACGTGGCAGATAAAATATGGGTCCGGCCGTCCTTTCCGCTTTTCTATACTTTTAACCGGTGACCCCACCAGGGCTTAAATATCCATTATGGTCATTAGCTTTTTACATTTCTGACAACTCGGTCCCTAACCTTCAAATATTAACCAACACACTACTAACCTATTACAACAGTAACAACATTGTCGTTTAAGTCTCCGTCCAAAATCTTCATTTAGTGTATAAGTGGAAGTAAAATCAAATAAATAAATAAAAAAAATTTCATGAATAATTAGGTTCTTTTCATCAAAAGCATTAGAGTTCAAGAATAACACTCACGGGTTTTCTACAATGTCGCAACTTGGTAATGGATGTCGAGGTGTCGTTGTTGCCCGTTGCAACCAATCCTCCGGGTGTGGTTACAGCTTCTGACCTCGATCCCAACGATCGAGGGTCCCCTTCCTTTCGAAATACACTTGTTCGTAATGATGGTATATAGAATTTTTTTGGAGGTTAATTTTAATCCTACAAGTTAAGCGAGGATCGAATCGACACCGAGGATGATTTTTTGATGCTATTAGTTTCACCACAAAACAAGATTACATACTCTTACATGTTCCTATCTCTATTTTGGATGTTTCTTATTTCCTAACTAATCTGTATATAACTAGTAATCACAACCAAATAGAAACTTGATTAGATATGAGTTTTAAATATAAGACTACATCATTAGAATAAAATATATTTTAATAAATATCTAAAATATCAAATTTGAGATTTATTGAGCCGGTTTAATACACATGATATTTAAAACCCGTTCCATCAAAATAATCATTTAAAACTTACCATTGAAAATTGTTTTAATGTTTAAATATTTGATATTATAAAAAAAAATCGTAAAATTTGATAAATTTGTGATTCGATTCTATAATTACGATTTCACTAACTATGAATATAACCCTACCGTCCAAATCAACCCGATCCGATTTACTTTAGTGGTAGCCAAAACCCTTTTAATTTGAAGCGAAGTCTGGAGCAGGAATATGTAGAGACAAAAAGCAAGCGGGCAAGCCACACGCCGCGTGAGACTCGGCTCTGAAGGCAAGTTTGAAGCTCACCATTGCAACTCTGGTAGTCAATCAGCCAAACCCCAACTATCATCATTTTTGGTTTAGGAGATAGCTAGATAGCTCATAGCCGCCGATGGATCAGTCGTCTCCTCCTTCTCCAACTCCACATTCCCTTCCGCTTTCCAATTCGAATTCTGGTGCTTCCAAGTTCCTCTCCAACCTCCCCTCTCGCGGCTTATTGTCTTCCACTGTTCTCTCCTCCAACCCGGTTATTCTCAAGCTCTTAAACCCTAATTCCTGTGATTTTCTTTATGTCTATGCCTGTGATTTGTTCTTCTGCTATTTTGATTGACCGGGGGATTGATTGTTTACAAGTCTGTTTCATCATTCAACGAGTTTGGTTTCTGTTTCTCATTTATCGCTAGTCAGGAATGGGGTTTAGGGTTTCTCTGGCTTATTTCAGGGTTTCATCAATTATCACTAGTCAAATGCTTGTTTTGAAATTGTATTATAGTGACAACTAGGGAGCAGGCCTAAGTGAAGGATTTATTCCAGATGGGAGCATCATGTCCCTAAATTCACTATAGTTTAATTTCAGCTGAGGTCAGAAATCAGAATCATAGGACTAGCTACATTCTGTTGCTGCAGATGGCATTCACTTGATCGAGTTGTTTGGTTATCGCTCTCCTATTATTGTGCAATCAATCATTTTTGTTTGCACGTTAATATTGAAACTTGTGTGCAGGGTGGAATGCGAGTATATATCTGCGAACACGAAACACTACCTCCAGGTCTATATTACTGTGCTTTCAAACCACACATTCCAATATGTAATCTGCTATTATTCATTTAACATGTTACCTAAATGCTCTGTATAATGCTCTATCTATCTATCTTAGGAGGAATACGTTAATGCTCCCTAGCTTGTTTTTGTGAACTTCAACTTAAAGTTTGTAGGTGGTTTTTTTTGCTGGCTGCTTAATTGATGATTGAACGGTGTTTAGTTGACATTTGAAGACTGACTTCCTCCTCTATCTGACATCCAGACGACCAGCTGATAAAGACTAACCAGACAAACATATTAATTAGATCACTCCAGCTCAAGAAACACAAGGGTGAATCTGGTCCGAAAGACGCAAGTGGATCAAATGCAGCCGAGAGTTCTAAGAAGAGGTATTTTATTATAGAGTTGCTTACAATATATGCTTGTCCATGATGAAACACCAATATATGCAGTAGCCGAGTCATAAGGTCCATTTGCCCTGCTTTATTTCCATTTTTGTATCAGACCTTCAGAAAGGGCATTGGAGGGTAGAGGTTCAGCTAAGAGAAACAGTAGCCAGAATGGTCCACAACCTGGTGAGCTCGATTTTGTTGGCATTTGGTTCTAGTGTTGGTAATCAATCATCTGTGCTCTTTAAATAAAGCCTTCCTTGACAAATCAATCTTATCTGGGTTGTAGCGGAAGGGTCTGGAAGCCGCACGGCTGACAAGGAGTTGTACAGTTTGACTGTGGAGAAACTGCGTGCTCTTCTAAAGGAACGCGGCCTTTCACCAAAAGGGAAGAAGGTAATGATCTGGTCTAATCGTAATTGTTCTGTGGCCAATTTGATTTGGTGTCCGGTCATTCATAACTTGACTTGGTCTGCAGGAGGAACTGGTTGCGAGGCTAAGAAGTGCAATTGGTTGACTTTGTTGCATGCTTGCTTGCTGTAATATTAACATAGGCAAACCATTCACTTAGGGTGTCATCTTGGGTTGTATTTAATGTTTGTTTTATGAGTTTGATGTACTTTGGTCCTCCGAGGCTACCGAGACCCCTAACACATGACGGCTTAATTAAGAATATTGCATTGCTAATATCTCTAATCACATTTGACTTACTATATCATCATCAATTAGGAATTCTTTTAACTCCGCCCACTATCCCGTCAAAAAACACAAGGTATTTCATTTCTCTCTCAGAGAAGAATTGTAACTTTGATTAGAGGAGGCCGTCAGTTCAAATCTGCATTTCGTCAGTCGGGATATGCCCGGTGGCTTGGCTCGGATTCAAATCGACTTCTGTTCTCTTATGTCTGCTGCCATCAACTAACCTTATGAAAGAAAACTACATCACATGTTTTTTGATAAACAATAAAGACACAGTGCGGTGGACTGGACAACACCGTAAGTCCGTAACCAATCCATGTTGATTACATTCTAACTACCTAACTTGGACTAAAGTTAAACAAGGGATCATATCAGTAGACTTAAAAGATGCATCCACCTTCACCACTTTGACATAATCAACTCCTTCCGGTTCCAGTTGCATCGCCTCCTGCAGCTATGCGGTTCAGGTAACGTTGAACAGCATCTTCTACCCTGCAACATTCCAAATCCACAAGTAACATTAACCTTTGTCAGCAAAATCATATTGCTCAATATTTCTTTACAAACTCTTCATACCAAACCAAACCACCTTGTGTTACATGGTGAAACAATGAAAATCAATGAAAACATACCATGGCTGATTATAGAACTCCTTATGGCCCTCTTCTTCTGAGTTTGAGTTGATATCTCCAGCTACAAACCTTAGATCTTTGCTCTGAGAAGCAATTAAAGTGCTGATAAACTCAGCCGGAGAGTGACTGAATCCAAGAAAGAAAGCACGCCTTCGGGAATGCTCATGGATCTTCTTTATTGAATCGCATATTATTTTGTCATAAGCATCGATTTCTTTCTGCCTTGCTGTATTCTCCAAGAAGGTAGAAATTTCATTTCGTACCGGAAAGGGAACATCAACATCAATGTCATAACAAGAAGTTCCTCCCGGAGAATTCCCTGGTAGATTGATCGTATGTTCCAAATGAATAGGAGGTGGAATTGTTAAGTACTGGTTAATCTTCTGTGCTACCATTGAAAACTTCATCTTTTCTTCCCCAAATAATCTTTTCAATGGTGAATCACAAATGAATGAAGCTGTATCATTTGGGTTTTGCAGCTTATTCGACTTCACGTAATGCCAAATTGCCATCAAAATTCTTGGACGCGTCTCTACCTCTAGGCCAAGAATTTCAGATAGAGCAGGCGCAATCTTGAATTTATCCGGTGTGTGATTCATTTCTAATCTGATTACAGCGGTGAATTCCTTGTCACCTTTTCTTTTCACCTCGAAGCCATCATGAAGTTCCGTAGATCGACTACTATCCCACACAACTACTTGTTTCTCAGGGTAGACACCTTGGTCTACGATTATGGTGATTTTCTTGAAGTAAGACGAGAATTTTGGGTAGGATTTCTGCTCCAGTCCTTGTAGCACGGGATCTTTCCCTTCTTCCAAGATTCTTCCAACAATCTTCAAAGACCACCAAGGAAGTTCTGCAGCTGGCTTATCAGCAGAGGCTAGTCCTTGATTGTCAAAAGTGTTGAAAACATACAAACGAAGTGTTTTCCTTATTCGAGGAGGGTTTTTAAGGGCCTCTTGGAAATCAATCCTCTTCAGTGTGACAACATTATCCACTCTAGCCTCATATTCAAGCAACTTAGCATAAAGTGCAGACTCCGGAAATTTGGCTGCAACTTTTTCAGGTATCTGCTTATCAGAAAGCTTCGGCCTCTTCCTATCTGGGGCAGGGGCTAACTCCATTGTCCTGAAAGGTGAAGACAAGTTGGCATTACCCGAACCTCCAACTGCCTTAGAAGGGGGTTTGTGACTAGCTCGTTTGGTACCTGCAGTAGCTGGAGCATTACCAGGAACTGGATTTTGCAGCTGAGAAGTAGGATGGTTGGTTGATTGAAGCTGAGTCTGGAAACGAACATGTGGAGGATGCATCTGTTGGGAATGGCTTAACACCTGAGATTGTGGCTCCGAGAGGTGAAAGTGTCCAGGAAACGGTCCTGCTTGCGTTTGAGGTTTAGACTGGGAGAAAAGGTGGGGAGCATTGTGACTCAAGGGAACAGATTGCACTCCAGCCCCAGGATTGGCAAACGAAATCGGTGGTGCTCCTACACTCCTCGTCGGAGTATTGTTATTCATAGTATCACACACACCAAAAGTCAAAAGAAAGACGACAGCTTCAGCAAACCCAACACCGCAAAAGCAGAACCACCAAACGGAGCTTCATCAGTTTCGAGTCACTTTATCTCTTAGCACTGACCAACCATCCATGCACTATTCCGAAACCCTAGTTACAGAACGGAATCCTGATTCTGATTTCGCCACCCTAGCTCAAAATCCCAACCAAGAAATAAGAATCCAACAGAATGAAATCAAATTGAAACAATGCATGGCCAGCTAAGCTTCCCCAGTGATTCTTATTGTGTTCTTAGCAGGGAAAGTAGGCAAGAATCCCCCCCGTAACCCCCAAAAGCTAGAGAGGCGAAAGCATACCAGAATGAGGAGAGGTAATTCGAAATTGAGAAACGAGAACGCCAAGTGGAAGCTTGAAATTTGAGACTTCTGAAGCCTTTTCTCTTGAGCTCCTTCGTTTCAAATTCTCTGGCTGGGATCGGTTATTGGAGCCAAACCGCAAAACTGTTTCTCTGTTTTTGTTTCCTTTGCTTTATTTTCCTTCTCTTTGTTTTTTCCCGTAGGGTTTGATTTATTTATTAAGACGATTTACGGAATAGTCCCTGGTTCAACCCTCTTCGTCTCCTAGATACTTACGGCTAAAATGGACGGCCCATGTCTGAAAATAGTCCACTTAACCGGTTAACAAAATCGATTAGTGTAACTACGAATATTTGAAGGTTTTTAAATTGAATCTTAACTTTGGTTCATTATAATTGATTATGTGATATTAGGTTAGATGTGGGCTAGACTCATCTTATGATTGATCAAAAAAGTTAGAATATTGGTAACAGATCGTTTTAAGAAAAAAAATGTTGCTCTTTTTGTGTTGGGGTTTGTATTTGTATAAGATCAGAGTTTAATTAGGTCAGACTATTTAAAGAATGGCATGCTGGGTTAAAAATTTTCTTTTTTTGTTAGAAATAAACGGGACAAAATTACTCATACTAGAGAAAAATGAAATAAATATAACATAAGTATTCATAAAAGAAATGTAAATAAAATCAAACCCGATACCTTCAAATCTCTAACCACATAACATAACTAACTACACTATTTTACAATAACCTCTTCAAAACAAAAAAAAGGTTACAGAAGTGAAAAAAACCGTAGTTCTCCTGTTATCTCGGCCACGTGAGCAAGTGCGAGTGAAGATGAGGGTTTTTATTTTTCATAATGGCAGTTTTGTAATAATAAGAAATGACAGGGGTAGCGTGTGAGCTTTCGAAGCCAAAAATTGAGATTCGAGCTTTAAATTGAATTGGAATTCAGTTTCCAACGCAAGATGGAATTGCATTCCCACTTGGAAAGTATATTCCTAGCCTTGAAGAAACAAGAAAGTAACAATTTTCCAATCTGAATGAGAAAATATCCATATTCCAACAGAATTTTCCACCGACCAAACATAAACATCAAATCTTTTCTCATGAACGGGTGACATACCTCAAGAAAGAAAGTGTTGAACAAATATTAAACTCAACTCTGCCTAGTTGATTGGTAACCCTGTAAAACGACGACGGTAACATCCATACCTACAGGTTTTCAATCAAACAGAGTAAAGAAATAAAAGATCAAATATGGCTTTCACAACAACAGTGTGCAGATTCTGTGTGGTTCTATTTTAAGTTTGTACTGCTTCCAAAAGTTTCTCGTACACCTGTCTAGCTGACAAATCCTCAACCTGGAATAATATTACAAATAGAGGATCAGATGTTTAAAGCCAGACCCAAGTCCATGTATTCACGACCCGAAGAAGATTCATAAGGATACTCACAACTAAGAGCTTGGATTTATTATTCCATCCTCTCTGTAGAGTCATCTGGCTTAGTCTCAGACCCAAGACCTGTGTGCATTGCATCCAACCAACATCAGACAAGGGGGGTTCACAGTTAGTTTAAGAGTTATCTGTTTTGGGCAGACGCATACTATACTTACTTTGCCCATGAATTCTAGAAGTTCATTGTTAGCTTCTCCACGGGTTGCAGGTGCTGCCACTGATACTCGTACATCGTCAGCATTAACTCCTGCACAGAGTAACCATCTTCATTCAACAACTTGAGTGACGTTTTCCTTATGTTTAAAGTAAATGACTCCATGGAACTTAACAATTTATAGATATCTGATTGAACAAGACAAAAGTACTAGAATATACATCCTCTATCCAAAGGGAGACTGCAAAAAATCCATTAGCATTGAGAAAGCAAAGAACCCATTAGCATCACGCTTCTCAGTTGAAGAGACAGTGAAATATGCACAATTACTTACCATCAACACAAACATCGTATTCGTATGCGCTTTTAAAGTTACATCATTGCATAACCAATGTAAGGATCACGATTACAGTAGATACGAATGCATATAGCACTTGATGTATTTAACTAGATTTTGGACGAATGTGTATTTAACTGAAAGAAAGAAATTGTCAAATTCAGCAGGCCCACTTCAAATAACAGTGAGCCTAACCAGCCATAATATCCAAGGCCATTCAACCAACCAAAACATGTTTGACTTGCGCATGAAGGTAGACAGCTCGCAACGATCACCAGTCAGTCAGATAAAACAAAAGAAGCAGGCAGCACAAGGTGCCAGCCAGATATATCAAGTAGAATGAATGGCAAGAGGTAGAAAAAATCAAAGAATCAAAATTACTACTTGTTATTGCTGATCGCTGTGCACGGTCCTCCACCTCGATGGCCACCTGGACAAGTCCTCTTTCCACTTGTGATATGCAGGGCGGCACAGGAGCATCCTACAGTATAAGGAATCATGAGCCGAGTAAAATGAGTAGCTTAAGGCCATCGTGACATTAATAAAAGATATTTACCTGAGGGTTAGTTTCTGCAGCAACTGCGCTGAGAGCGCCATCAACTACATATATAAAGGATGCATTTTCTACATCTTCTTCAGCACGGTAGCAGACAAACAGGCCACAGCCAATACAGTTCATACGAAATTGCTTCTCCAATTTCCCCTCGCCCCTTGTTAACCAGAGCAATCCAAAAAGTCAATTGAGAACAACCAGAATGACCAGGAAGAGAAAGATGATTGACAAGTTTCCAACTTATTGAAAAAAGTTTCATGTTAGCTGGCTGCTAAAGATAAATAGGTTTCAAATTGAACGGATGTTTCTGTCCTCATAGTCGCAGGAGACGAATATCATCAATCAATACTAAAGTTGAGCCTGAAAACGAAGAAAGTGGGTACCTTTTCAATAGAACCTTTCCAGCATCACTGATGTTGAGCCTGGCGAGATGCTTCTTCTTTTCCAAGACATAGGACTTGTCAGTCTTCCTTTTGGGCATTTTCTGTAACTGGGTATCTTATAACAAGCACACTTCAGTACAAAAGAGAGACCACCCAGTTTCACTAACAGATGCAAAGTAGAGAAAATCCAAGTTACTTACACAAGAATTCTGGAACAGACAAAAAGAAATCCACAAGAAATGAAAAGAGGTTCTGGGTCCTATTATAGCTAACCTAGTAGAGAAAATCCAAGGACACTTAAACAGAAACCCTTAAAATCTATGTACTGTATAGATTTAAAATGAGGATGATGATTCGGAATCCGCCTACAAACTTGTCCATATCTGTCTAATGGAGAAACCACCGAAAGCAAAGGAGAAGAAGAAAAAAAGGATGAAGTCAAACCTGTAATAAGGACGTGGGAACTGCAGTGTTTGCAATAATAGACGAAGAGATCGGAATCAGGACCGTCGGGAACTGCGTCCTCGCTCGAGTAAGTGTGGGTTGTTCGTTTCGGCATAATATCTCTCTTTTTATCTTCTCTTTCGCCTTCCCAGGCTTGCCCTGAATGCTAAACTTCAACTCCGCTTCTCAGTTCACGGTGTTATTTATCCTCCGCCCCCGCCAAACTCCTTTTCCCTCCCTCCTCCCAACTATGGCTCAATAGCCCTAGAATTCGAAATTGTGTCCCTTCAAAATGACTTATTAAATCTCCTTTTCGATTCTAACTATCCTTTCTCGTGATCCCAAGGATAATTAACAATATCTCAAATTATATTTACTAAATTTGTTTGTGTGTTTTATTATTATTTGTACGTGTTGAAATATATAATAATTTTTTTTATTTTTATATAATTGTGTATGGTCGAAGTTAACAAAACACAATTTATGTAACGACGGCTCAACACACAGAAACTAAGCTAATTTAAAAAATTTCAACGCTAATATAACACCAAGTAAAATTAAATTTTAACTTTATTTCACCATTATTTATAAGGGTTATAAAACAGAAACTTGATTTTTTTTAGTTATTTCCAACATGCACATCAAATATAAGTCGATTTGAAAATTTTGAAAATTTGTTGTGAAATGGTCAAATTTTTATAGTATAACACACTGAAATTTATTTTTGACATAAAATTAAAAATTTCAAATTGGCTAATATTGACATGTATGTTGGGAATAGCTAAAAATTGAGGTTTCACCATGTTAAACACTTCAAATAATAGCATAATGAAGTTTAAACCATTTTTTAAGAGTTTTGATTGTTGTTGTTAGTGTGGATATATGTGTTTTAGATTACAAAAATTTAAGTTTGGATTTCTAGCTTCCCCTCACATGCACGCAGAAAGTAAGCCAATTAAAAAAATTCAACACTAATATAACACTAAGTAAATTTATTTTTTAACTACTATTGATCATTATTTACATGGGTTATCATCGTGAAACTTGATTTTTTAGCCATTTTCAACATGTTTGCCAAATATTAGCCGATTTAAAATTTTTAAAAATTTCTTACAAAAATGGTCAAATTTTCATAGTATAACACACGAAAAGTGACCAATTTCGACATAAAAATTTTCAAACTGCCTAAAAATTGATGATTCACCATGTTAAGTCCTTCTAATAATAGTCAAATGAAGTTAAAAAATATATTTTTATAAAGATTTAACTAGGGTTGAAAATTTAAAGTTGGCTTTATTACTTTCTGCATACATCGTGAAAACAACTAGAAATTCAAACTAAAATTTTTTATGGTCGAACTTAAAAATTTATTGGCTACTCCTTGTTACTTCACTAAAATTATCCGCGCGATGTTGTAGAATTTTTTTAAGAATAAGTGGAGATAGATGGACTTTTCTTTTGTCATAAAAAATATATTAGCAAAATAAAAATGTGATACAATTTAAGTGATATTAATTAAAGAATAGAAAATATCATAAAATCTATAAAAAATAATATATGAGCTCAAAATAAAATTCTCATAAAAAACCAAACTCTATTCATTCAATAATAATTTATGTTCTCATTTTATTATAAAATAAATTAATAAAATGAGATATTTAAATAAAATATTTTAACGTAAATAACTCAAACTATATTATATAGTTAAAAATACTTCTATTTACCCTCCAAAACAAAAGTCATTATATTTGAAATAAAATGAAGTATAGGGTGAGACGACGCTGTAGTCATAGTAATTGGTTGACTCTGCGTCTCTGCATGTAAGCCACTTTGGCAAGCAGTAGCCCAAAACGACAAAAGGCATAGAAGAATATTTCTGTTTCCAGCTGATGAAGCTGCAAATGCAAAACCCCTGCCTGCCCTGACCATACTCAACGACCTCTGTCGCCTTCCGTCACGCCAGTGGCAGTGAGATTGATGATGGATCCGAAAGGATTCAATTCGAAGGAAGGCGAGGCCTTGGTATTGTGCGGAGACAGGAATATGGGAACCGGAATCGAGTTGTGGGATTTAGAGTCAGGAGATCGTATTCTTCACATCCCAACTTGCGCCTCTCCTCCTCACGGACTATCCTGCTTGAGATCCCAGGTTCTCTTCGCTTCTCAGGCCAATAAGCATGGCTCTGTTGGCGGTGGAGCCATTTTCTCTTGGCATTTAAACAAGGTATTTCTGTTTGAATTTGAGTTTCTGAAACTCCCACTTGAGTTGAGGTTGAAGATTATGGTTTTTAATTTTGTGTGTGTGTGTGTATGTTGTAGCCTCACTCACCGATAAGGAGCTACCAGATTGAAGCCATTGGGCCACTTGCTGCCACCTACAACGGGATGTATCTGGTAGCTGGTGCTCTTTCAGGAAATGCTTATATATGGGAGGTGACTAGTGGGAGATTGCTCAAAACTTGGAGAGCCCATCATAGATCTTTCAAGTGCATTGCTTTCTCTAATGACGATTCCCTTGTTATTGTTGGATCCGATGATGGGACTATTCTTGCGTGGCCATTAATTAGGTAATGTTGTATCGCTTATTTTTGTCAGAATAAGAATAGGAATAGGATGTTCTAATATATAGTCAATCTGATCTTCTTTCAAGTTTGCTGGTCGTTGAAGATGGTGGAAGCTCGTCGTCATTGTTACACTATTCGATGGAGCATAAGTCCTCTATAACATCACTATTAATGCCGCCTGGCAGTACAAACTCCTTGTTTATATCTACTTCTCTTGATGCCACTTCCAAGGTTGGTGTTCTCAGTTGATGGTCATGAGAGTTTGAAAGCTACATATATCTTCTTGCAAAAGTTATAAGACAGACCTCAGAGACCTCTTGTTTTCGGCAGGTGTGGGAGCTCGTCTCTGGTAGGTTGATGCAAACACTCGAGTATGCGACGGGAATAGCTGCAGCTACCCTGCATCCAGATGAGCCACTTCTGTTCACTGGTAGCAGTATAGATGGAAGAATATTTGTTAATGTTGTTGATCTTGGACTGATACATGATCATGAATCTATTACTGGGGTACAAGGACAGATGGGTGTGCTAAAAGGACACAAGTAATGCACAATGTATGACATGCTTTCAAGCATTCAATATATATAATCCAAGGCATGCATGAGATGAGAAAATTATGAAAAAATTAAAATACTTCTCTCGGTTCTCTGCACAACCTTTATTTAATTCTTCACTTCATTGCTTAAAATGTCGTTAATGTATTACTGAATGAGAAATGTTTCGTAGTCACAGATCTTCCTAAGCTGTATCACCATATATGTGGCATGTTTTTTTTACACTATGGTTCTACTCGAAAGAAATTTCACCGTCTCTTTCTTTGATTACAGTGGGTCAATAACAGCATTAACGTTTAGCAGATCTGGCCTCATATCTGCATCTGAAGATTGCACTGTCTGCCTTTGGGATGTAGGTTCTCAGCAGATTGTATGGAGAATCAACCATAAAAAAGGTAACTTTCTTTGCAGGGCAACCGACGGTCCATTTTCTCTAATCCTCTCAACATGACATGAATACCTTGTTTGTCATGATGTTTCTGCCTGTAAACAGGACCTGTTACGAATCTCGTACTAGTTCCACATTCTTCAATGCTTTCCACTCCAAATCATCACCAAAGAGTTTCTAGTCGGTTTTGCATTTCTTTGCTCGACAAGTGCCATCGGCAGGCCGATCCATCTAAAGGAGTGATTGCTTTTCTCCCATCATATTCTTTACCTATTGATGGCGGACAAAGTAGTACTTCATTAGAGTTACAGATAAACAATTCAGTGGATCGTCAAATATTGGAGATAGAGATGAGCATAGGGAAGCAGATGTGGGCTTTGCAAATGACGAAGCACGTTATGAAAATGAACAAGCATTTGCAGAGTCGACTGCTAGACCTGATGCAGAGCAGATTACTGCTGGCTTGCCACAACACAGATGTCCCTAGGATAAATAATAAGAAGAAGAAGACGACGAATAAAACACAGCTGAAGACTCAAAGTAGATGTTCATCTGAAGAGGAGCTGTCCTTCCAAGTATGAGTTTCAGACCCTTCTGTTCTTAGTTTGGTTTGAAACAATCGATTTAATAATGTTTTTTTGTTTTGCCTAATATTGCTCAATCCCTGTTATGAATTTTAGCAGCGACTAAATTTTAAATCTCGTAGTAGTAGTTTTCACAAACCGATGTTATGTGGGTTTGTCTAACAACGACTGGAAACTATTGTTACCCTTATTTCAAATACTTTTTGTATAATTAATTAGATACTAATCAACAACCAATTTATCGGTTCAACCAGCCTTTTTTGCTGCTACCCCTATTACAAATCTGGACTCACTTGCACAAAACCAGCCTTTTTAAACCAAAAATCATCCCAAAACCATAATCGGTTCAACCAATGGGCTGAAAATCAGCTTGAACCAAACTTGCAAATCCAGGCCCAATTTCACGTAGCAGTCTTTTGTAACCAAGAATCGTCCTAAACCCAAAATAGGTTCAACCAATGGGTCGAAAATCAGTCCTATAAAAGCTACAACTTTGGATCAAATTTCACAAACAAAGGGCTTTGTAAAACCTGATTCAGAACTAGAACCACTTTCGGATCATTTACAAATGTGAATGCAACTGTCTAATCAAACCAGTACGAATTTGAATTGAATTTTGTAGACGGTTTAGAAATAAAATATCAAGTTCTGACTCGATCCACCTTGACGAAAAAATTAATTCACATCGGGCTAAGACCAAAAGCGGTATCCACACATATCACATTTATGGATCAATATCTTGCTCTCCGTTGATTATCGTTGTTTACATTGAACAACATGAATCCATAAATCCGGTGTTCTTGTCGTCTCTATTTCGATTTATGCTCGAGAGTAGGGAAAAAATGACATCTTTGACCCTCTTCCTCCACCTCAACTCATTTTCAAGTTTGGAAGCAAAATGATAAGCCAAGAGATATTTTAACTCCTCTAATCTTAAAAATCTCTGCAGCCGGGGAACGCTTCCTTGTACGTTTTTCTAACAAGTTCCCGCTCCAAGCTGCAGCTCAGTACTTTTCTAAAACCCTGCTGCCGCTCTCTACTCCCCTATCTGGATTTTTTCTTGTTAGGATTATCGGCAAGGCCCTATCTGGGTCCGTCGGCACAAATGCGTTTGGAGCTTTTAGGGATTTCTTCTCCCTCACCTTCCTTCAACTCACTCTCCTCTCTCAACCCAAACATGTCCACTTTCAGTCTCACTGCTCCCTCGCTCTGCCCTTATTACCGCCCTGGTCTTGCCAAGTTCTCTGTTTCTTGCGGCACTGGTTCCCCGACCAAGATAGGTATCTCCATTTCCACCTACAGTTTGTTCATTTTCCTATTCTCTTGCTTTTGTTTGGAAATTTGAGATGGGGCGTTTGTTGATTTCTTTGTTCAAACTTTTCCAAGCTTTTAATATCTACACACTAGGAGATGCTGTTTAATTTCTGAAATTCTTGTTTGTTTTTCTTTCTTCGTCTTGGTTATTCTGTGTTGTTTTGTTATTTGTTCTAGGAAGCAGCCGGGTATCCAAAGCAACACCACGTAAAAGACCAAGTAGAAGAATGGAAGGGGTAGGGAAAAGTATGGAGGATTCTGTTAAACGCAAAATGGAACAGTTCTATGAAGGAGCTGATGGCCCACCGCTACGTATTGTTCCAATTGGTGGACTTGGCGAGATTGGAATGAATTGCATGCTGGTCGGGAATTACGATCGCTATATTCTAATTGACGCTGGTGTTATGTTTCCTGAGTAAGCATTTCTCTTCCGGCTTTCTTATCAGCCATCATAAATAGTACTATGGTTTAACATTTTGACATTCTCTACGATTTGGCAGCGATGAAGATCTCGGCGTTCAAAAGATTTTGCCAGACACCACGTTTATCAAAAGATGGAGTCACAAAATTGAGGCAGTTGTTATAACTCATGGCCATGAAGATCACATCGGTGCGTTGCCATGGGTACAGCTTCTTTCTGCTTCCAAGGGTCTTCTCGCTACCAGATTAATCATTTGTACACACTGCCGCAACTCCATTCTCTACTTTCTCCCATGAATTCTTGTGATCTAAGTTTATGGCATGATTTTGAATGCACTGTCGTTTTCTTGTGAATAATTGGTGGTCAATCTCTTGTTGCAATATACTACAGAGAATTAGCCATTTTATTACCTTCACTGGTGTCCACTGGCCGAACTTTTTCTGTAAATATTCATGTCAATGTAGCGTTGATAATAATACAGAAGAGTGACGGCAGTGACCGTTTGAGATGTTGTAGCACTTCATAGATAACAACTAGATGTAGCGTGAGGAAACATGGTTTCTAGATGTCTGATAGATGAGTGACTGTTACAAGAAAGACTGCAGTGCTTTGCATGTTAACACTTTTAGCTTTTTGATTAGCAGCTTAGTTCCCCCCCTAACTCCTCAATGAAGTAATTTTTTTGCTTAAAAACAAATTCTTTCATCCTCCGTGCAGGTGATTCCGGCTTTGGATGCAAATACCCCGATATTCGCTTCATCTTTTACAATGGAGGTACACTCTGAGTTGTTGTTGATGATCATAGCTCATGTTGCTTTTTGGTTCAAACCCTGTTGACTTGATTGATTGTTGTTCATGCTTTAACTTAGATTTAAAGTCCAACATTTGATTCTTTTTTCCATTCTTCCTTCTGTCTTCACCAATATGTTTGTAGGAATTATCAATCTGTCAGCATGTCCATATGTTGCATGTCTCCATCGGCGTGCTTGTCTGCGACACATTAAAATAATTGTGACTGTGGTAGATGATACATCCTTTCATTCTCTTACAGCTGATCAAAAAACGTCTGAAGGAGCATGGTTTCTTTCTTCCTTCCAGACTAAAAGTTTTCAGAACAAGGAAGAGATTCACTGCTGGGCCTTTTGAAATAGAGCCAATCACAGTGACCCACTCAATTCCTGATTGTAGTGGTCTCATTCTTCGTTGTTCTGATGGTATAATCCTTCATACTGGTGATTGGAAGGTAAGCTTGTTTATGGTGTATCTTCTTCCTTCATTACTTATTTTTACCAGCAGCATAAAAGGTCTATTTTTGGCAGATAGATGAATCACCATTGGATGGCAAACCATTTGATCGTGAAGCTCTAGAAGAACTCTCAAAGGAAGGAGTGACATTGGTCAGTCTTCATCTTTTGACCATTTGTTTTCTATGTTATAATATTGTTCAGTCATGCAATAGGACATATAGGGTTCACTTAATGGAGGATAATGTTTTTAGTCATTCAATTTCTGTAGCATCAAAATGCATTATTTCGTTTCCTATGAGCTTAGGCATCTTTTAATCCCGAAAGTGTTAAAAAGGCTGTCATCTCTTATATGGTGTATGATTAGAGAGTACTTAATATGATGGTTATAGTAGTGTTATGAAGGAAATCTACTAAGATGTTCTGAGAACTCAATGTGATGGTTGTAGCAGTGTTATGTGACGTGAATGTACTAAGATCCTCATGAAGTTTAAACTAAAGTTTTATATGATATCTGCTGTCCAGATGATGAGCGATTCAACAAATGTGTTATCGCCAGGAAGGACAACTAGTGAAACTGTTGTAGCGGATTCACTGTTGAGACATATTTCTGCTGCTAAAGGAAGGGTTATTACTACTCAATTTGCGTCAAATATATGGCGGCTAGGAAGTGTGAAAGCTGCTGCTGATTTGACAGGAAGAAAGCTTGTATGCTTTCATGGTTTCACTTTTGCCTGTTGTTTAATAAGTATGCACAGACCGTTGGTAGTGGCATGTCCTGAGATTTTTTAACACATTGTTTATTCTCTTAGGTTTTTGTTGGCATGTCCTTAAGGACATACTTGGATGCTGCTTGGAAGGATGGAAAAGCACCTATTGACCCTGCCACTCTGGTACATAAGTTCTATTTCCTTTTGTGGACTTTTACAAGTCTTAAAATATAATTAGTCTTGACTTGGTTAGATGAGGTATTTTGGGCATGAGTTATTTTGCGTCAAAATAACTTGTTTGACATCTCAAAAAATAAATTTGCGGTATTTTGCGACTGATATTTCAGAACTCATTTCAGCTATTTCAAATACCGCAATATCTCGATTATTTTAGCCTTTCGTTTACCAAATGCCACAATTAATTAACTCTAGCCAAACAAGATAATTTCCACACAACCATTGCATCTCATAAATTTCTTGTCAATACCACATTCTCAAACAATGCATCATTTTACTCCAAAATACCACACATGCAAAATACCCTATCCAAACGACCAACAATGGACCATGTTCCATTTCTGTGGAAGTTTGCCCATTGCTGTCTTGAGTTGAGACGATACACGAAATATTGATCAACTGTGAGTGCTGGAAATCCAATGGTAACCGTGGTCTATGCTTCTGGAATCACACAGGTGAAAGCAGAAGATATTGATCAATACGCACCTAAAGATTTATTGATTGTAACAACTGGGTCACAAGTAAGTGTTCTCTCACTGATTCCGTTACTTTAGAAAGTATGTTATGTTTATCTAGCATGAAATTGTAGCCTTTTTTTGGTGTTCAGGCAGAACCTCGAGCCGCACTAAATCTTGCATCGTATGGAACTAGCTATGCTTTCAAACTGAAAAAGGAAGATATAATTCTTTATTCAGCTAAGGTAATATAATATCATGCATATCAAGACATTTTTACCCCTGGTGTTGCTAATATTGCTCTCGTTGTTTGATAATAGTGGAAGATAAGTTTGGTGTATGTTGGTGGTATCAGTTTTGTTTCTTTATTTCAGGTTATCCCTGGTAATGAATCAAGAGTAATGAAAATGATGAATCGCATAACAGAAATTGGGTCAACCATAGTAATGGGTAGAAACGAGCAACTGCACACTTCTGGTCATGGGTATCGTGGAGAGCTGGTATGTATCTGATGTTTCTAACGCCTAGCTTGCAACCTTTACTGATATCCGAAGTCCAATTGTGTTCCTTACTTCCTTTCCTTCTTCAGATTGACCGTTCCTCAACTTTGTGTTACTCTAACTTCAATTCGGAATTTGTGCTTTGTTTTCTTTTGTTAAGGAGGAGGTACTTAAAATCGTGAAACCGCAGCACTTTCTCCCTATACATGGAGAACTCTTGTTCTTGAAAGAACATGAATTGCTTGGAAAGTCAACTGGAGTGCATCATACTACTGTGAGTCAGAGTTATGCTTTCTGGTAGACTGGCTGTATGTAATGTTTACTGCTTACTCTGATAAACAAAACCAGCATTTGATTGAACTCCAAATGATCCATAATATAGTATTGAGGCTTGATCCCTATAATTTCAATGTTCTGTCAAGTTCATGAAAGCATTGGTCATTATGTTCATTACTTATAAGGTTAATGCTTATAATACATTTCATTGTGACATCTGTCAGGTCATTAAGAACGGGGAGATGCTCGGGGTATCACATTTAAGGAATAGAAGAGTGTTATCTAATGGTTTCATTTCTCTCGGAAAGGAGAATTTACAGGTTCATCTTTGTTGAGTTCATATTTTTTATGGAACGCTTAAAAAGTTAAATCCAACACTGTTGTATTCTGCGGATTTCAGCTAATGTATAGTGATGGTGATAAAGCATTTGGCACAGCAACTGAGCTTTGCATCGAGGAGAGGCTAAGAATTGCAACCGATGGAATCATAGTGGTCAGGTAGATATTTGAATTACAGCACTGGAGTGGATTAAAAACTTGCCTTTCTTAAAATATTTTTGCTTTTTGTCAGCATGGAAATCTTGCGACCTCAGGGCGTAGATAGTGTGAGCGAAAATAACATAAAAGGCAGAATAAGAATCACAACACGGTGCTTGTGGTTGGACAAGGGGAAGCTTTTAGATGCACTCCACAAAGCTGCCCACGCCGCCCTTTCAAGTTGCCCTTTAAACTGTCCTTTAGCGCACATGGAAAGAACAGTAGCCGAGGTATTAAGGAAGATGGTGAGGAAGTATAGTGGCAAAAGGCCTGAGATGATTGTTATTGCCATGGAAAACCCAGCAGGGGTTCTTTCTGAAGAACTGTCTGCAAAGCTTGCTGGCAAATCAGAAATGGGGTTTGGGATATCAGCATTGAGAAAAGTAATCGACAAACATCCTGAAAGAAGAAACAACAAGTCACAAATTGACGAAAATGGATATGGTTACATTGAGGATGCACCACTAGAGGATTCTGAAGGTACTCAATTTTTCTGCCTTTGTATTTAGTTTTCTTTCTAGGTGAGTTATGCATCATAGCACTCAGTGGACAAGGAGTTTTGTTTTGTTTGCGAGGCAATACATAAGTTGTTTGATTTGCATTTTGTGATTCTTACAGAAGAGGATGCAGTTGAGGAAGATAACACTAATTCAAGTGAGAGGTTGGATGGAAGGACTGAGGAGGATGATAATTTTTGGCGTTCAATGATCTCATCACTGCCTGGTGACCCTTCAGAAGAAGAAGCTAATGTGAGAGGTGGTGGTAATGACAGTAGTGAAGATAATGACGCAGAGAAAACTAGGCAGAAATCTGGTAAGCGTAATAAGTGGAAACCGGAGGAGATCAAGAAGCTAATTAAAATGAGAGGGATTTTCCATAGCAGGTTTATAAGTGTAAAGGGAGGAAGGATGGCCCTCTGGGAAGATATATCTAGTAGCTTGATGGAAGAGGGGATCGAACGCACTCCAGGACAATGCAAATCGCTGTGGGCATCTCTGGTACAAAAATACGAGGTATAAAGTATGCTACTTTACTTTCTTTCACAGAGTGGTTGGTATTAAGTAGTTCTCAATATTGATGACATCAACAGGAAAGCAAAAACGGGCCTGAGAGTGGAAAAGAATGGCAATATTTTGAACAAGTGAAGAGCATTCTATCTGATCACGAGCCTGAGCCAACAGCAGCGGCTAAATGAATGATACATACAACTTCACTGTAATCATCCATCAAGGACAGCGCTTGAAGCTGCCAGATTGAAGATTTGGGAATTAAATGGGTAGAGATTAGCTGTGGGAGACCGAGGAGAGGTTCTTCATGTATAACAAATTAATGGTGGAATGAAGGAGATTAGCTGTCGATTTTGTTAGGAGGGGAGCTTTGATGCAATCACCCAGGTTTGGACTTTGGAGGTCTACAAGAAGCTTCAGTTTTTACTTACTGGGGTTTATGCTGAAAAGTTTTTGTTTTATCAATCACCGGTTAGTTTTCTACAATTGGTTACTGACTTGATTTCACATCCAAAGATTTCACCTATTGAAAGATTTCATAGATAAATTTACACCCTTAGATTGAAATTCTTGATCTAATGGTTTATATTAAAAGAAAATTTAAGCTCTCTATTTACATTTTGTTAATTTGTTTTTTCAAGTCCTACTCCGTTTGATACTTTCGACTAAAAAAAAGTGGTCCCTATGCTCGGGGGTATTATTGGCCACCATTCCGATGACAAAGGGTGTTAGTGCATATTATGATGTAAACACGCCCCCTCATATGGTGAGTGTCGCACTTCATGCCTCATAAGAGTAGTTATCAAGGTACTTCATTTAAAAAAACAATGAATCATCAAGGTAGTTGAGGAGGAAACCATCACTAAACTTGACTTGTGTTTTCTTAATTAACTAGATTTGAGAAGCAAATATGAATTCTCTGGGTCCCAACCGGCCTAGCAAACCTGATCACAAAATTATATAATGTCGGTCTTTTATTTAAGTAGGGTAGGGTGTGGCTGGATTCGAACCTATTATTTTTAAGTTCCCAACCATATTGCATAACCAACTACATTACTTTGCGTCCTTCAATAAGAAATAGGGGGCAGGAAGGTAATTTCAGAAAGGGAGGAGAAAACAGGGTTGGTGAGGCGTTCGGTAAGGAGAGAGATGGAGACCCCAAAATTACGACTTTGGACGCTTTGGAAAATCCGACCAGAGAAGAGACAGAACTAAAGCAAAGCACCTCTTCCTTTTTTCTTTTTTTTCTGTTCCTAATATATAAACAGCATTTAATTCTCTTTCTATTTCTCCCTATCGCTTCTCATTCTTCCTCCGTCGTCCCTCTCTGCGTTCACCAACCGTTTCAGGAGCCCTAACCCCCCCCAATGGCGAGCCCTTCGGCGGCGACTTTGGAAGATGTTCCCATCGTTGATCTCATGACCGAGCTCCTCCGCCGCATGAAGTGTGCCACCAAACCTGACAAGCGCCTCATTCTTATCGGTATGCCTAGTTAATTATTAAACCCTAGCGGCTGCATGTCTCATTGCATGCCTGATTCCGAATGCACCTTCAAATTTTTGTGCTTAAGATTTTCTGCTGTTTGTCTCTTTGCTTCTCAGATCTGTGTGTTTGGTGTCGGAATTCTCTAACCAGTTTGAATTTTGTGTATACTGTTACAATTACCCTCGTAGTCGAGAGGATAAGTCAACGTTTGAACTGCTATCTATGGATGTGTGCCTTGTTATTTTTGTTATTGCAAAGTTTGAAACTTTTGGCTTGTGTTATGCAGAGAGATATGTGTTGTTATGGTCGTGCAACTTCTTATTGAGTTTCAGCAATGGTTTGCAACTTCTGTTATTGAGTGTCATTGGCACAGATATGGTTTTCTATGTAATGAAAACATAGTCTGTTTCGTTTGTACTTCTTATTCACAACCAATTTGGTTTCTTATAGTCCAACCATCACATGCTAAATTAATTCACTCTATGGTGATTGTTGATTTGTGTACTTGGCAGGTCCTCCTGGATCAGGAAAAGGTACTCAATCACCGATCATTAAGGATGAGTTCTGCTTGTGTCACTTGGCTACAGGGGATATGTTGAGAGCTGCTGTTGCAGGCAAAACTCCTCTTGGAATCAAGGCTAAGGAGGCAATGGAAAAGGTAAAGTCCGCATTTTTGCTCTCTCTTTTCCCCTCATGTTGCAGATTGTGTATTTGAAATGCTTTTTTTCTCTCGCAGGGACAACTTGTTTCTGATGATTTGGTAGTTGGAATTATTGATGAAGCAATCAAGAAGCCCTCTTGTCAAAAAGGCTTCATTCTTGATGGGTTTCCACGGACTGTGGTCCAGGCGCAGAAGGTTTTATCGAGTTAACTGAACTTTTAAGATTATATGTTTAGGTAAAGGTCTTTGCGTGCTAGTTTCTAATGAAATTCCCTTTAATTGACTTGTATCTCTCAGCTTGATGAGATGCTTGAGAAGCAAGGAGTCAAAGTTGATAAGGTGCTGAATTTTGCCATTGATGATTCTATTTTGGAAGAGAGAATTACTGGTCGCTGGATCCACCCTTCAAGTGGTAGAACCTATCACACCAAATTTGGACCTCCCAAGAACCCTGGTGTTGATGATGTAAGACAAATTGATTGTTTATGGTTGTGGTTTCTTAGGCATTGTGTTGACACAACTTGTATGGTCCAATTTTGTCAAGGTAACTGGAGAACCGTTGATCCAGCGGAAGGATGACACAGCTGCAGTCCTAAAGATTAGGCTGGAGGCATTCCATAAGCAGACTGAACCCGTAAGCACTCTCTTTGCTAAGTATGAAACAATTGGGATGGGATGTGTTTGGCGAATCATATTATTGAAGCTAATGAGTGTGGTACTTAAAAAAAAACTTGTTGGTTGGAACGCAGGTGATTAACTATTACAAGCAAAAGGGTGCTGTTGCGGATCTCCACGCAGAGAAAGCTCCCAAAGAGGTCACAGCTGAGGTTGAGAAAGCGCTTTCCTCCTGATAGGCGTTGAAACTTGAAACCATCGAAACTCAGTCAACCATAAGAATCTCGGAAATTGTTCTTTTTCCCTTTCAAAACCTTCTGATCTGGTTATTTTGCTGCTGCCTGCCTGTCTGCCTTACTAATTCTAGCTGCAATTTTGGGCTACTGTATCAAACGTGTCCAAACCATTATTACTGAGGTTATTTAACTGCTTATCAAGGCTTTAGAAAAATAAATCAATTGCAGCTTTGAGTTCGTTTCATGTCCCCGTGATCTTGTGCCCTCTCTCTAGATTGGCCTTCTCTCAGTTTTTGTCTCAGTGCCGGTGTTCGCATCCGGTACTGAATATCAATGTGGTTACGAGACACAAATACATTCGTCATAAAATTTTGCAGTCACCTAATCGTGGGTTGAATAATAGTGGTTGATGTTACCTCGCTGTCGGTTGAATATCAGAGTGGTTACTGTGAATATATCATACTGGTCATCAAACTTTGAAAACATTCCTCGTAGTAAGTTAAGCTTTCGTTTAATATTTTGTTAAAAACCAAAGCCTTAAACAGCATTTCGAATTACTTGACTTCTTGGCCACGCTTCTATGGAAGCGAATTATACTCAACCTTAGAAAGTACAACCAAGTTCAATCATTAGGTTGAACTTAATTTGTTTTAAGATAGTTGAACTTTCATGCATTTCACTTAACTAAGAACTTAGTACTATGCCATGTGAGTTTCATTACCAATAGCACATGCAATTCATGTTATAATATATAAGTGAATGAACTAAAAGTGTATGCAAGGTGCTCGACGAAATTATGACACCACCATATTTTAGAAGGCGAGGATTACTAAATTACTCTTTATAGCAACAAAAACACAAAATTAAATTAGTAGGTTATAGTTTGTTTTTTAATGTTAATCCTATCTTATCCTAAAACATTTTGTACGACTTAGTTGGAATTTCGTATCTTTTTATGTAAAAAAAAAAAAACTAGCGTACCAAACTAGGGTTAAAGGAAATAACTAGTAGCCGGAGAGGGCTATTATGTCATTCCGGTGTAGCAACTGCGCGGGTAAGGAGGGACTATCGCTTCTCTCCTTGCAATTTTCCCGCCGCTTTTTCCAATCCATCCGGCACTGTAACTGCGCTTTCGAAAAAATTTCTCACATTCTATTCAAAATCTAGCTGACCCAACTCAGGAAGAGGTTTGTTGTTGCCCAACTATCTGATGAACCCTCGCGAGGTCGTTCTCGTCTCAACGGCCTCTGTGCTCGGTGCTCTAGCGTCTACCGTAGTATTTCACTTCTTCTCCAGCTTCAAGCCGAAACTTTCCGCGCCCCAATCATCTTCCGATGGAGAAGCTGCAGAGAAATGTCTATCTCAGTGTCCCTTCGATCCTTCCAAGCGAAAGCGGTTTGTAAAATTTTGTTTTGGTGTGTATTGATTTGTGCTATTGATTTCATTCAAGTGTGATTTGATTCGAGTTGAAATTGATGGGTTAGGTATCTTTCGTGGGATGATTATTTCATGGCAATCGCTTTTCTGTCAGCTGAACGCTCCAAAGATCCAAACAGGCAGGTCAGGATTTGATCTCACTGTTTTGGCATATAATGTCGGTAGGTGTTATGATTTTGCATCGTTTGGAGTTTTCTTTCTCTGCTTCAGGTTGGAGCGTGTTTGGTTAGTGAGAATGGCATAATTCTAGGTAAGGGGGCGGAATTCAACTTGAGTTGCTTGTTGAAATGTAAACATAGTTTGTAGAGAGATAATAGATGTAGTAACACGTTTGTTTGGATAGGCATCGGTTACAATGGATTTCCCAGAGGCTGTTCAGATGACAAGCTCCCATGGGCAAAGGTTAGTATGTCGTCGTATCGTATCGTATAGCTCGCTAGCTTGCTTGTGTTGAACTGAACAACCAAGTTAGTATTCAAAATCTTGTCTTGATGCCATATTACAGAAATCCAAGAATGGCGACCCTTTGGAGACAAAGTACCCGTAAGTAGTAATTCCTCAGTCTTAACATTTTGCGTATTGCTGATTTTGGTTCCTTTTCATTCGGATTGGCTTGGCTTCATGGCTTGTGTATGTAGCTATGTTTGTCATGCGGAAGTCAATGCTGTCCTGAACACAAATCATGCTTCTGCAGCAGGACAAGTCAGTGATCTAATTCATTCATGCACTCTTCAATCTTCGTCTATTTTAGCTTCTATTCCCATCCTTGCCTTTATGTGCATCTGTGTCTGCAGCGCCTTTATGTGACTATGTATCCATGCAATGAATGTGCCAAGATAATTATCCAGGTGATCAAGTAATTCATTGGCTCTTGTAATGTGTTTGTTTATGTGTTGCCAACTGCTGATGGATGGTTTGCAGTCGGGTGTTTCTGAGGTGATATATTCCCTAGAGAAGAACATGAGCAGTTCAGATGTTGCATACGTTGCCTCCCGTAAACTATTGTTACTGGCTGGTGTTAAAGTAAGCATTGCAATTCATTCATACGTCACTGGTTGGCCAATTAGGAGGAATTCAATATTTGCATTTGTCAGTAGTAATCCCGAACCGGACTGACTGCAGGTGAGGAAACACCAACCACAGACGGATAGGATATTCATAAAGTTTCAAGACCCTCTATGAATGAACCCTTTCATTTTTCTCTTTATACTACTGTTCCATACAGAAGCCATGCAACCTTATTAATTGCGTCTTGGCCATTTCAGCAGCAAGACACCAATTTTAGTTTCTAACTCTAAAAAACCCTTGGATAGAGAAATGTAATATTTTATAATGTGGTGCCCATGTAGATATTGCGCAATGAGATGAGATTGTTGGCAGACAAATCTCAGCTGTGTATTGAGTTGTCTAATAAGCTATGCAACCCAGATCGCATTGGCAGACAAATCTCAGCTGTGTATTGGGTTGGTCGCGGAGAATTTGCTGCCAATAGAAGACAGAAATGTGTATCCGGCAGTTGGGACCATGAATGGGGCAAAAGAACAACAGGTTTCAGGGATTCCAAGGGTCCTGGGCAGATGTGCAATGGGGGGAACATCCATATCTTTCTTGTGGAGGGCCTCCCTAATGGGGAGGATGCGGTGGAGGATTTTCCATAGAAAAAAACACAATTCAGAGTGGACTTTGACTGACCAGATAGAGCACTAGAGCGTCAGACTAACAGACGTTGCCTCGACTAAGCCCTTGGACGAGGATGGCAAGGTGGAGGCCACAAGCTCATAACATATGCGGTAGTGTAATGGCCAGTGGATGTATGGTGCCAGAGCAGACAGTCCTCGCGTTGGGTAAGCAGGAGTGGGATACTACTGATGTGTATGACCGATGAGGGGCTAAACCAATAAGGCAATTCCCTAGCGTTCCAAGATTCGTGGGTAATAAAACTAGCTACAAAAGGCGGTCCCTGATACGCACCCGGGAGCCGGACGACTAGCGTGGCGTAGTAGTCCCTCGGGAGCTAAGACTCACAGCAGGGGTCAATCAGCTCAATAGTACGAAGTAGTGAAATCGTTGATTCAACGTGGGATTGGAAAGTGACGTGAAAGCGTAGTCGTAGAATCAAATCATAAAATAGTAAGATTCCGCGGCAGCCATTTGAGGAGGAAAATGCATTAAATTTAGACTATTGATATTATTTTAATTTTTACTTATTACTAAAATAATTTTGCCCCTAACTTGTGGGCAGCCCTCGTTCCCAGACTGGCAATCGGAAGTTGATCATGTTGCAACTAACTAATCGGGAGCTTCTCAGGACTCGAGCAATTATAGGCTTATTTGGAGAGCCATTTTTAGTCAAGTTTGATACAAAAGATGCAGAAAGAATGCTAATGAGACTCCTACTTTGGCTTTGGATGTTACTAGGAAGATTTGTAAAGATACTAATATGTATAGATAGAGTTAGTTTTAGATAGATAGTTTGCATTCTTTTCTTCGGTTCTGTGAGCAGATCTTGTTATAGGGCGGTACTGGTGGAATTTGTTCAATTTGAACACTCTGCATAATTCGGTGAAATAAAATATAAATATTCATCGAAAAAATTAAAATTAAAATCTATTAACAAAATAAATAAATTACTAAAACATTTAGGTTTTCTTTTCTTCTAAACCAAATTGATTAAGACAAAATGGCAGATAGATAATTTTTTATTTATTTTACAAAATTCTAAAATTTTAATCGGAACTACTTTATTTCATTAATATACCAATTTTAAATGAAATTTAAATCATTAGACACCAATAAAATCGTAAATTATAAAATTTTAAAATCAAAACGGTCGAGTTGCACTACTCCCATTAGTCTTTTGTCTTTGATACCTGTGAATAAAAAGAGAATAAAATATAATTAGCTCCCAACTGGATCGATGAATCAATCCAGCCATCCATCCATCTGTTCTCCTTGTGCTTTGGTTGGTTGCGTGGAAGAAGGGCTAATAAAGTCAAATCAGAGAGGCGTTATTTTGTTTGGTAATTTCACTGTATTGAAACTTGGAAATTAGCCGCCTTTCTTTATGAGCAATTGCATTGGACCTTTCTCAGCCACTTTTCCGCACATCTTGCTAATAGTCGTAATAGTAGTAGTGAATCTGTGAAATGTAATAATAGAGAGAGAAACCTACGCAGTTTGACCTACTTTCCGTCTTCTCTCTGTTGACCCTTTCCGTGGCTGATTGCGTTTTCATTTCTGTTCTTCTATGTAGACGCAGGAGAAAAAAGGAATCAATCCACCATTTGTAACAGAAAAGTGAAGAAGAAGAAGAAGAAGAAGAGATGATGAGAGAGAGGGAGATGTATCCGGCTCCAATGCTTTCAAACGATCCTGCTGCTGCTGCTGCTGCTGCTGCCAATTCCCTTGTTGATGATGATGATGATCATCATCATGACAAGAATCGGCCTAGAGTTTATCAGGCTTGGAAAGGGAGTAATGTTAGTGAGAATGATCCTTCTGTTTCTCTGTATTTTTATCCCTTTTATATGTAATAATAATAATTCATCCTTTGGCTAATTTGGGTTTCTGGGTGTTGCTAATTTTAGATGTTGAAGTTTGAATCTTGCTGTTTATATCCCGATTGGGTGTTGTTAGTTTTGATATCCTTATTGGGTGTTGTTAGTTTTGATATAATATCATATTATGAATGAATGATCTTTCTGGGTTCTTCTGAATTTGGATCCATGCTGGATATTAGATTCTATCTAGTCTGTAGTGATAGAAGCAAATAATAGAAGTGTTATTGGATTTGTGAAACATTTTAATGGTGGTTATGCAGGAAAAGTTGTGAAATGATTCTTCTTGTGTTGTGTGTGCAGATATTTGTTTTTGGCGGTAGGCTTATATTCGGGCCAGATGCAAGATCACTAACGCTAACTATGTTGCTGATTGGTGCACCTGCTGTTGTTTTTTGCGTCTTCGTGGGACGCAAGTTGATGGATGACTTCCCTCATCACTCTGGAATATCAATACTTGTCATCATTTCTGTATTGACTGCTCTGGTAAGTCTTTTATTTTAGGTTTCTGTCTGCTGCTGCTGCTGCTACCTCAAACTGATACACAACATATTTCCTCTTCTTTTGTTATTTGCAGGACTTGCTGTTTCTGCTATTAACAGCAGGGAGAGATCCTGGTATAATACCTAGGAACTCTCGGCCACCAGAGCCGGAAAGTAATCAAGGGGTTGAAACAGAAAGCACCCCACCTTTCCGTTTACCTCGAACTAAAGATGTTGTTGTGAATGGAATAGTTGTGAAAACCAAGTACTGTGATACCTGCATGCTATATAGACCACCACGCTGTTCTCACTGCTCAATTTGCAACAACTGTGTTCAAAGATTCGACCATCACTGCCCTTGGGTTGGTCAGTGCATCGGATTGGTACATACTACTTTTCCACCTGACTTTGTTAATAATGAATGATTTCCCTATTTTTTGAATTGTGTTTAGTTGCTCATGGTTACTGGTAGTTACTGATTTTGAAATGTGTTTTTCTTCTTCTTCTTCTTCTTGTTTTGTGTGTAGCGAAATTATCGCTTCTTCTACATGTTTGTGTTCACCACCACGCTTCTCTGTTTGTACGTACATGGGTTCAGTTGGGTGTACATCAGGAGGATAGCAGACAGTGAACACATAACAATATGGAGAGCCATGACTAAAACCCCTGCCTCCATTGCCCTACTAGTTTACACCTTTGTTTCTGTTTGGTTCGTTGGTGGACTCACCGTCTTCCATACCTATCTTATCAGTAGAAACCAGGTAACATCAATCAATCAATCTCCTCTTCTCTTGCTACTCAATCAACTTCGTTGATTTGCTTCTCACTTACCCATTGTCCTTTCTTGTTTACATGATGTTTTGTCGCCAGTCTACGTATGAGAATTTCAGATACCGGTATGATGGTCTGCCAAACCCATTTGATCGAGGGTTTGCCAACAACTTCAAGGAGGTATTCTTCTCAACAATTCCCCCATCGAAGAACAACTTCAGGGAAAGAGTTCCAAAGGCTGTACCACTACCCCCTAGACTTATCAGTATGGGCCGTGCTACTACTTATGCCAATATGGATATGGACAAGTCATCCGGAGACCTGGAGCTCGGAATGAAGCCAGGATGGGACGTATCTGACAGAAGAGATGATTACCAGGGACATGGGAGAGGTGATCAAAGTCTTGTTTACAGCGAGAACGAGAATGGTGACGAATCATCGAATGGTGACGTTTCATCTCCAGAACATAGACAAGGTATGGATGTGCATAACCCATTGTCGTATTCTAGGAGGTCTAGTTTGGGAAGAACAAGTGGGAGATTAGACTTATCATCCCCAGATGGAGCTCGAGTTGGGGAACCACAGAAGCAAGTCGCTGATGAGAGTGACAATGATGATAAGTTAACACAGGAGACTGAACATCCTCAGACCAAGGACGAAGAAAGGAAAAGATAGAGATGGGTAAATACTGCAATGGCAAGAACCTGTACAAACGCAAAGAACCGAGCCTAGCGGAGACTGATCCAGTGTTGGAAAAATAATATGGTTAACTTGTGCAGTCCATCCACAATGTTTATTTATTTTTATTTTTCCTATTGACTTCTTGCTTTTGGCCCCTTCATCTCTTCTCTATTGTTGTCACATGATTTTATAAGTTTGGCTTGTAAGTAAGTTACTTCCGTCATATGCCATGGATACCAATACAAACTGTGAGCATGTATCATTAGCAACGCTCGATTTGGTCCGTCAGTGTCACTCTTGACTGTGCTAATACAAGGCTACTCTTTACATATACGAAGCCATAGCAATGACATATTTTATTAGACCTGGTAGTCGGGTCCTTTTGGGCGGGTCTCATTGAGTTGCAAGTTGTTTTGCATCACGGGTTGCTATTTTCGAAAACTAACCCAACCTAAGATTTGGTTTCATGATCAAGCAAAACAATAGAATGAATTCCCACCAGAGATTCCACCTCCAACACATAATATTATACTGTCAATGATCCTATCACAGGTTGGGTTTCGAATGTCAAAATAGCAACCAGTTCAAAATGCATTTTGGGGGATTTCATTTCAAGGGCGAAGCTGGTTTTGAAGAGCAATCAGACTGTATGCATAATTTCCTCAAGCCAGAATAGTCTGGAGAAAGGCTCAAGACTTTTAAGGTTAGACCAGATGGTCTAGTACGGTCGTCCTAAGAACTACAAAGATTGGCAGAACAATCGTCAAAGCTTTATATGATTTCGCCCCAAATGAGTACCAAACAGATGTGTTCTGGATTGGTGTTTGCAAGACAGCACTAGAGATAGCCGATAGGTCGTGGAGCATGAAAACAAAATTGAAGTTATACAATGAAGTGCATCTGTTAACGGAGAGGGCCATAATTTCAATTGTTTTGAACAAGGATTCTGATTACCATCATCCTTTTCCAACGGTGTTCTTAGGATCGTACCAGACCAGCCGGTCTGGTATCCAACCGAGTTAGGCCCCTGAAGGGTACTACTGGACAGGTCAATACCTCTACACCTGACTAGTAGCAGTACCTTCCACCAACAACCAATTGCAGAACCAGCAGAATACTGAGAAAATTAAGTAGTACAAAATTCCAATACATAGAAATATGAGTTCCCACAATGATTCACGAGTTACACATAGTAGATGGTTTTGTCCAGAAAGCAAGCCCTTACAATCTACTACTCTATGACTTTAACGATGGGAAGTTAACACATACCAATCCGTCACTGCATGGACTGGAAACGTTTCATGATGATTACGCTCAAATCCAAATAACGTTGAGCACAATTGGAAAGGCAAGCTGCTTCACCTGAGCTAAACTTGTTTCCAGGTGTGCTAGTAATGCACTTATCCCAGCACACATTAGTCAGCTTCGCCACCATCTCATTCATCATTGCTCTTTCCTTTTCTTGCTGCAATTCATACCATACAAATACAGCTCGATAAATTATGACAGAAAGATATAACTAATTAACTCATAGCAAACCTTATTTCCCACAGAACCCTTGCAAGACCTTATACAACTCCGTAAGGATGATGAAACCCTTGATCCATAAGACATAACCCCATTACTACTAATCCCTAATAATTAAAATGCCGAATTAGATTTCCCCTAATCTCTGATCAATTTTCACAAAGCACCGAGCTTAGCCATTCCAATAACGTTACCAGACGGGTTAAACAGAGAACGTGAATAGAGACAAGGGTAATAAACAACCAAACAATCCATCAGATACATGAAAACAGAAGCTCTGTCAGTATAAGAAATTTAGCTTGTAAAGGGAAACTGCAATTCTGCAATAAGGTAAACACAAGCAGCAATAGCTAAACAAATTGGGAAAAGGCAAGCTCGCTTACGTTGAGAAAATGCTGCATTTCAGGGGAATTAAGCGATGAAGGATCCATTGAACAGTACGCGTGGTGTTCCTAGTCGTTGGTGCGTTGAGAATTCCTAAAACCCTTCCCTCACCGCTTCCTCAGTTCTCCGAAACCCTAAGAGGCTAAGACAAACAATAAACTCGCAAAAAAAGAAGAAGAGAAAAATAAAAAGGGGGTTACGTGCCAACTGCGGCTCTTCTACGAAATCCAAACTGTGGACTGAAATTAATGGCGGTACTTAATCCAGCCCATTATGTAATGTGTCACTACAACTCGAGTCCAATCCGGACCCAAAACATCATTTTATTACTCATTTTACAAAAAAAATTTAAAAAAATTAAACATATATTACTCGTAATATTAGACCATCTACAATGTTAAGTTTTAAGATTTTAAATCATCACAAATGTAAAGAGCTAGAAGGACTCAAATTTTCAAACAACATCATTAGAAAGAGTATGGGTTCTCAAACATAGTGAAAGAGAGAGTGTTGAATCTCAAATTTAAGACTTTGTGCCTTTTGGGCTCTATTTGTAGTATTATTATTTTCCACCTCATCTGCCACATGATTTTCTCCAATTCGCTAAATTTTAATGGGTTGAAAAGTAAAAGTGAAATGAAGAAACTATAAAAACGAATTAATTTCAATGAATATCTTTTGGTTCTCTATTGCCAAATTATTATCGGCTCGTTTGGTATACAAGATATTCAATATCATAATATTCAAAATATCATGATATGTTGAAATATTGGTATTGAGTGACATTTAAAAATACAATTCTGATTTGGTATAAGATATTAAACAAAAGTAGAATTTGTTATGCAAGTACATATTTACTATCCAAGTCACATTCTTGTTTTGTCTCTACCATACTCATTACTGAACCATCTACACTCCATTCCTCCCTAGTCCTAAGTCCTACCATCCTGCGAAACTCTCATTTTCTGGAGGTGAATTTTTCGAAAAGAATATTGATATCTTATTTAGCTTAAAAAATGGTAATTTCAAGAATAGCTTGCTATGTTCAAATGGTACGTTGTAGATTATAATTTGGATCATAAAAGATCACAGACATAGAAACTAGACCAAAAAAGTTATGTTATTCCCATGAAGGAGATGGCATGGCAACGGACAACAGAAAAGTCACATATAATTGTAAGTGGACGTCAACAACAATGTGATCATAAGAGAATGAAATGAAGAAGTTTGCTGGCAATACGAAACATACAGAAAAATAAAATGGACGGTATGAACAAAGCGACTAGCTAGTGAATCATTTAGTTAAAAATTGTGCGTTTCTATGTGGATTACAATATTTAGGACTGTGTCTGTCGTCTCTCCCCGCCACCTGCATTGACGAATCCGCTGAGTCGGAACATAAGCAGCCTAAGGCCGGCCTCCTCATTGTTGGTGAATCATGTTTTCTTCAGTATAACTGATTATGATTGTTCCGAAGAGTTGAAGCGTGCACAGCACCGAAATTCAGAAAGAAGAATATTCAAGTAGTGATGGAGGCCACAGGGGGTAACTTGGTTGCAGGGTCTCACCAGAGAAATGAACTCACTGTCATCAGGAGTGAACTTCCTTCTGTAATTATATAATCTTTCTCTTTATTATTGTTGCATATTATATATGTAATGATGATGGTCTAAACTGACGGTTCTATGCGTTTTAATGTAATACGTAGAGAATCGGCGATGATGAGGATGAGTTGGAGGATGAGTACTTAAGCGGGCAGAGATGCCGAATCTGCGGGGACGAGATAGGAGTGAATGGTGATGGAGAAGTGTTTTTGGGGTGCAACGAGTGTGCATTTCCTATATGCCGAGCTTGTTATGATTACGAGCGAAGGGAAGGCGGTCAAGTTTGCCCTCGTTGCAAGACCAGATTCAAACGTCTCAAAGGTACGTACATACGTAAATCGATCGATTTTATAATATAAGAATACAATTGTCATTCTTTCTCTAAATAGGATGGTTCAAGCCTGTTTGACGTTGCAGGGTGTCCCAGAGTGCATGGAGATGAAGAAGAAGAAGATGTTGACGATTTGGAAAACGAGTTCAATTTTGATCATCGTCACTTTGGATCATTAGTGGACAACTACAATATGCCTTTTTTCCCTTCACAGTTCCCTCTCCTAACTGATGTTCCAATGGTATCACAACCCTTGTTATCAGTAATAAAACGTTGGCTTAAGTTTTCAGTTGTTAATCTATACTGTAATATAATTATCTGATGTGCAGGAGGATACTTGTAATGCGTACCAACATGCTTTGGTCCCTTCGTTTGTGAATGCTTCTGTTATCGGATCCTCCTTGCCAAGTAGTCCGATTCCTGGCTCCGGTAATCATCCATCAAAATGGTGTTTGCTTGCAGATCTTAGTTTATTAGTTATGAATATTGCGGCATGAATGAATGTTGAATTTGTTTGTTTGTTTGTTTAGTTCAAGTGAGACCCATGGATCCTTCCAAGGACTTGGCAGTTTATGGGTATGGAAGCATTGCTTGGAAGGAGAGGATGGAGGCTTTTAGACAAGAAAAGTTGCAGGTTATTAAAAACGAAGACGAGCTGGTCGACGACCCGGTTTGTGGAAACATGAACAACAACAAGGATGATGATCATGAGCCACATCTTCCCCTGTAAGTGGCTAGCCTCATTTTTCGACGAATGGTTCATATGTCATTTCTCAATGCTAGCTGAATGCAATTGTCTCTTGCATCACGTTACAGAATGGACGAGGGGAGACAGCCGTTGTCACGAAAAGTAGCGATTCCTTCGAGCCAAATCAATCCATACAGATTGATCATATTGATTCGACTAGTGGTTCTTGGTTTCTTCTTTCACTATAGAGTCTCACATCCTGTGACAAATGCTTATGGACTATGGCTTGTCTCTGTGATATGTGAGATTTGGTTTGGACTTTCCTGGGTTCTTGATCAGTTTCCAAAGTGGTTTCCCATTGAGAGGGAAACTTATCTCGATAGATTATCCATAAGGTATGACAAGGATGATGGTCAACCATCGCAACTTTCATCGATCGATATATTTGTAAGCACAGTTGATCCACTGAAAGAGCCGCCATTAGTCACTGCCAACACTGTTTTATCCATTTTAGCAGTGGATTACCCAGTTCATAAAGTGTCGTGTTACGTTTCTGATGATGGTGCCGCTATGTTGACATTCGAGGCACTGACTGAAACATCTGAATTTGCGAAAAAGTGGGTTCCTTTCTGCAAGAAGTACAGCATTGAGCCCAGGGCACCTGAGTGGTACTTTGCTCAGAAGATAGATTACCTCAAAGACAAGGTCCACACATCATTCGTCAGAGAACGAAGAGCTATGAAGAGAGAGTATGAAGAATTCAAAGTCAGGATGAATGTATTGGTTGCTACTGCTCTCAAGGCACCAGATGAAGGGTGGACGATGCAGGATGGAACTCTCTGGCCTGGAAATAACAACCACGATCATCCCGGAATGATTCAGGCATATCTATATCTTCATTAAAATCGTACACCTTTGTTTGTTTGTCTGTTTGTACGTGCACGCTTTTGAATTCCGTCAACGGAACTGCCTATAAATGGCGAGACAGGCTCATTCATATCTCCGAGTCGTGTAGAGACCGATCTCACGGCTTGGGCTGATACTTAGTTTTTGTTTGTTCTTGGTATCTCGATTCTCCGTCCAGTAGACAAAAAATAACAATTTTTTTTAATTGGACAGGTTTTCCTTGGCCAAAGTGGAGGAGATGATGACGATGGAAACAAGTTGCCAAAGCTAGTTTATGTTTCAAGAGAGAAGAGGCCTGGGTTTAATCACCACAAGAAGGCTGGAGCTATGAATGCTTTGGTAATTTTTACCACGAACACTTTTTTTTCTTCGACGAAAGAAATCAATACGGAAAATCATTAACTACAAACACGTATTCATACAACTGCAAATACGGTATATTTTTCAGGTTAGAGTTTCTGCTGTAATGTCGAATGCACCTTTTGTACTAAACTTGGATTGTGATCACTACTTCAACAATAGCAAGGCTCTAAGGGAAGCAATGTGCTTCCTCATGGATCCATTATTGGGGAAGAGAGTATGTTTCGTACAATTCCCTCAGAGGTTTGATGGCATTGATAGAAATGATAGGTATGCTAACCGAAATACCGTATTTTTCGATGTAAGTATGACAACTACAGAAACTTAAACATCCATTTTACGTATTCTGAATTTTAGTAATATGATGATGATGTCACGTTGAAATTGTTTTAGATAAACATGAAAGGTTTGGACGGAATTCAAGGACCTATATATGTCGGAACAGGGTGTGTGTTCAAAAGGAAAGCGCTTTATGGATACGACGCTCCGGCAAGGGAGAGACAAGGGGGGAAGACTTGCAATTGTATGTTCAGCAAATGGGATTGTGGGTGTTGTTTTGGGACTGCGAGAAAGAAGAAGAAGAAGAAGAAGAAGAATAAATGTGGTAGGAAAACACCAAAGTTGGAGATGATTTTCCAGAGGGATTCTAATTCTGGAGATTTGGAGGGTTCTCAAGACGTGCCTATTAGCGAAGGTAAAACTAATAAGATAGTTAGATTTATCACTTGATGGCCTATTTACATTTAACCATGTTTCTTTACATTTAGAGGTTTCAAATTGGTCGGGTAACGGTCGCTTAATTAACATCCACCTAGATTCGGTCGTTTAGAGACCGATCTTACGAATTGGGCTGATGGTTTATTTTTGTTTCTGTGTGCGCTATCTCGATTTCTTTCGTCGGAAGCTATCTATAACAAAAAAACAATTAAATTTATATAGCCATTGAGGTTTTGGTGAGCTCAATAGCTTGTTAAGATAAATTATGTTTTGTATTCACTGATGTATGTTTAATAATTAGGTGTGGAGAAGGAAAACATGATAGTTGGGAAATCCCAACTGAAGCTGCAGAAAAGGTTTGGACAATCTCCAGTATTTATAGCGGCAAGCCTTTTAGAGGACGGTGGAACAGTTGAAACCAGCGACATGGGAACTCTTCTTCAGGAAGCCATTCATGTGATTAGTTGCGGGTACGAGGAGAAAACAGAATGGGGAAAAGAGGTAAGACCAAAATGTTACCTCAAATGAAAGAAGCTCTACAATTTTGCAGTGTAATATGAAACATCTAGAGTTACAAAATTGATTTTGGTTCTGCAGGTTGGATGGATATATGGATCAATTACAGAAGACATACTAACAGGATTCAAGATGCATTGTCATGGATGGAGATCAATCTATTGCATCCCGGAGAGGCCGGCTTTCAAAGGGTCAGCTCCAATAAACCTTTCAGACCGTCTTCATCAAGTGCTGCGATGGGCGTTAGGCTCCATGGAGATATTCCTCAGTAGGCATTGTCCTCTTTGGTATGGCTATGGAGGGCGTTTGAAATTGCTGGAGCGTTTGTCCTACATCAATGCAACCATTTATCCACTAACCTCTATTCCCTTACTCATCTACTGCACCCTCCCGGCTGTCTGCTTCCTCACTGGGAAATTCATCATCCCGGAGCTAAACAATGCAGCCAACTTGTGGTTTTTATCGCTCTTCATCTGCATCTTTGCGACCAGCCTCCTGGAGATGCGATGGAGTGGGGTTGGGATCGATGAGTGGTGGAGGAACGAGCAATTTTGGGTGATTGGTGGGGTCTCAGCTCATCTCTTTGCTGTATTCCAAGGACTGTTGAAAGTAATTGGAGGGGTAGACACTAATTTCACTGTTACAGCCAAGACAGTTGGTGGGGAACAAATTTCATCGGAGCTTCACGCTTTCAAATGGACTACACTCCTCATTCCACCGACTACCCTATTGATTCTAAACTTGTTTGGGGTGGTTGCAGGGATAGCTAGCTTCTTGAACAATACTGGGAATCAGTCCTGGGGTATCCTCTGCGGGAAGCTCTTCTTTGCGTTCTGGGTTATGGTTCATCTTTACCCTTTTCTCAAAGGCTTACTGGGTAGGAGTAATCGTACCCCGACTATTATCATCATCTGGTCTATTTTTCTTGCGTCCGTCTTCTCTATTTTGTGGGTTAGGATTGACCCCTTCATGCCCAAGCAAAACACTCTGGTTCTTGAAGATTGTGGATTAGATTGTCCGTAATGATATTGTACGTAGGACAACTAGTTTGCTACTTGCAACTATTTTGGAATTGCATTCCAGGCCGAGAAATATATATTAGTAACGACGATTGTGCTTTGCTCGTTATTAACTAATTTTTTTACGGGCCTCATTAAAACAATATAAAACCAAGGCATTCTTTACAATTTATTAGGGTTTTTTTTCTTTTAATTTAACTTTATTCTATTTATTTAGCTGAGTTTCAACTCAATTATATTAAATTAGATTAAATATTAATTAAAAAATTCACATGTTTTGAAGCAGTTAAGTATGAGTATCAAGTTAGCAGCTACACGTGTAATTAATTAAGAGTATATGAAATATATTACTACTAAGTTAGCTCGAAGCAAGTTTGTGATGGATTCGTAATCATCGGCTGCTTTACCATCTTCACATCTTTAAGTTGATGTAGCCATCTCCGATGCTCACTAAACCCCCTCCTCCACTGTCCTCGGCGAAAGGTTTTTGTGAATACTCCAAAGTCAAATTCATGAATACTTGGTTTTAGTGAAAGGTTTTAGCGAATACTCTCAGCACCACCATCTTTTCTATGGTTCATATCAACTACGGCGAATAACCTATGACGACAAACCCAAAACAAAGCATTCAAAAAAGACCTTTCGTTTTCAACAAACAAACGCAACTCGATTTCAAGCGCTTGACGATCTTCGGAAGTTGAGTGTGATCTACTTCTTCATCTTTAAAGGTTTCCTTTGTATTACATAGCGACAAACAATTTTTTGTGAATTAGCAGGTTTTCTTTTATTACATAGTGCCAAACAAATTTTTATAAATTAGCAGGTGCATGATTATATATATCTACATATTTCTAACTTTTTCCAAGATGCTTACAAGAAATTAATCAATTTGAAAACTTTCAAGATTTAACATAACATCATTACCGATTTACCGTACAATCTCAGAGAAAATATTTTTTTAACTTCATTTCACCATTATTTTGAGGGATTACCATGGTGAAACTTAGATTTTTAGTTATTTCTAACACGCATGTCAAACATTAGTCAATTTAGATTTTCAAATACATCATACTGACATGTAAGTGCAGCAACTGGGGCTTGAAGGGACAGAAAACTGTTGGTATGATTGTTCACTAGAAACTCAACTAAAACGTAATCAATCAGATAATGTTTGTATTCATTCATTCATAATCTTCAAGCCACTAACTTAGAAGTTGCTGCAATCAGCCTCTCAATTGGCTGATTAAATCTGATCAGATAATGTAATAATAGTAGTAATAATGTAGCAGGTTACTCTAATGGGCAGCTCCCACTACCAATGATAACAAAATAACCAAACTTGTTAGCATCGTCAAAATAGATAGTAACCATCCAGACAATAATTTAGATAATGTTCGACCATAAAGTTGTGTCACATACTAGATTGCATCTGGACTAAGTCCTAGAAGCTGCATTCCTTTTCTGCTCTAAAAATTGTTCGACCATATGAAATTACATCGTTTTAGCTTATGGATCGTTATTATCCGAGTGGGCTGCTCAACTTTTACGAGTCTGTCATTTATGAGACCAGACGAGTAGTTGCATGAAACTTGTTATGTGATGCTCATGGTCGTGGTTTGGCAGCTTATAACAAAAATTTGGAGATTTACCCCTTTGAATTTCTTTTTGTTGAATTTGGTTTAATGTTAACGATAATGATAATGTTACCTTTCTCACATTATATAACTTTTCACTTCAGTCTTCACTCTCTCCCTCACATAATTTTTTTTAAAAAACTAATATTTGATCTATATGTTGAAATAAAAAAATTAAATTTTATTATAGCTACCTTGTAAATAATGTAAATAATGGTCAAATAAAGTTAAATATTCGATTGTCAAGTGTTTGGCGGTATTGCAAAATGTAGTTTCAGATTTTATACGTCATTGACCGGTGAACAAACACATACTACAAATCAATTAATGGATAAGCAACATCGTGCGCTCCTAAAACCTAGTTAACTATTATTATTAAAACTACTACAAATAACCCGTACTTTGTCGTGTGAAACAATATGATGCTAACTGTTACCAGAAGTTCAAAAGCTAATCCAATGAGGTTGATGTATCGAGTTACGATTGATTGAATAATGAATTAAATGGTTACAAATTTATGACCGCAAAAGTAAGACGGTCGCTTCTCTAATAAAATCCGAAAAACTTTAATATATCAGACCAAATACATTGTTAATTAAAAAGACCCGTCCAAATAAAAACATTAAAAACTTAAATTATTTTATCTATAAAAAAATTAGATATATTAAAAAAATATAATTATAATGAGACCTACATAAACCCTACGTACCAAAAAAATATACATAAAAAATAATATGAATCCACAATTTTTTTTTACAATTCTTCCCATTACAACTCAACTATTTTTTAAACTTACACTTCCTCGACCAGTTTTTTTTCCGCTTACGTCCCACTTCTCTTCCACTGTTTCGCGAGGAATTGCAAACTCAGCCAGTGCAATCGCGCTTCTTTCTTTCTGAACCTTCTCCCATCCAGTTCCCCAGAGAATCTTTGGTAAGCCGTCCTACTTCACAAATGGAAAACAATCGTATGCTATACCAAAGCAGCGTCTTCTCCCGGCTAAAACCTTGCTGTCTAGAGCTCCTTCAGTTTCTCCAAAACCCTAACAAAGTTTCTTCCTCTGCACTACCTTCACTGCTCCAACTCCTCCGCAGCTGTTCCTCTAGCGATTTACAGTCTTTCTTCGAGTGAGTTTCCTGCAACACAGTGTCTATTTTAGAAGTTGAAATACACGACTCTGTTTTTTTGTTGTTGCTGAAGTAACGACTGTTTAATATGATGGATATAGTGAATATGAATTAGCGTATCTGCATCTTTGAACCCATCGAATTGTTTCAGCTACACCTCGTTCCCGTTGCTGCTCCTACTTGACGCTGCTGTCGGTTGCAGATCGTCCAATAAGGATGATCCTCAGAAGTATTCGGTGACCTTGAATCCGCAACAATCGGCTGATAATGTTAGTGACAAAGTGGCGGAAGGTGTGCTGCAGTGCTTGGAGGAGCTTCTCCAGAAGTGTCGTTTCGGATCGGTCGACCAGGTTACTTAATTTTTTATTCATGTTTGGCTTCCACTTAGTAATTTTCTATCTATGTGATGGAGCCAGCTGTTGGATCAAATCATGTGTTCTTGCTTCTGAAATGGGATGTTTTTTTAACTTTTGAATGACCAATCAGTTTGTGATGATGTGATCAGATGGTTGTTGTGATGAAGAAATTGACTAACGCCGCGTTGCTGTCTCCATCAGAGGCTTCTGAAGAATTTCGCGAGGGCGTAGTGAAGTGTTTAAGGAATTTACTTCTGGGCTTAAGTCCGTGTGCAGATGAAACTTGTTCATGCAGACAAACGAATGGTATGCCAGCATTGTTGGAGAATGGGGAGCTCCACTGGTCTCTATCCCAGCCTTTGAGTTATGATACAGAAGTGAAAGAGTGTGTGATTGCATTTCTCCAGTCACATGCCGCTTCTGCCGCTGTCGGACACTTGCTGTCACTGCTACTCAAGGTGTTTTTGCACTTACCTTTTCTTTTTGTTTTTTGTTGTTGTTTTCTTGGTCAATTGTTTAGGAATCTTATGAGATGTATTATATGTTATGTTTTTGTGAGTGACCTTTGGGTTTTCTGTTAAGGCAGCAGACAATGAGGCTGCACGAGGACATCGAGGCAGTGCAAGGCTCCGTGTTGAAGCCTTTTATACCTTACGTGTGCTTGTCGCCAAGGTAACTTGCTATATTCTTAGTATCTGACTTATGCATAAGGTGTCTGTCTCCAAAATTTTGCGTGCTGAAGGATTACCTAACCTTTTATCAGTTTCTCTTTCCAAAATTGTGTAAATATTCTACATTCACAGAGCTTTACTGTGCAGGTCGGTACTGCAGATGCATTGGCTTTCTTTTTACCTGGTGTTGTCAGCCAATTTTCAAAAGTTTTGCATGGCTCAAAAACTATGATGAGTGGAGCAGCTGGAAGCACAGATGCTACTGATCAAGCAATAAGAGCGCTGGCAGAGTATCTAATGATAGTGCTTGATGGCGTTTCCAATGTAAGCTCCATTATAACAGAGAATCTCCCAGCTGATGCAAGTTCGGACAGTAATAGATCTGGCGAGTCCATATTGGATCAACTCCGTTACTTACCAGTCAGCAGTCAGGGGCATATGAAGAATATGGCTGATGAGTCAATAGTAGATCTGGAAAACTCAGTAACTCATGTGTCTGAATACGAAATGAGTAGGGGCATGAGAAGAAGCGGGTACACAGGATCATTGCATGTTGAGCGAACAAGAGATTGGTTAAGGCAAACTTCAGCGCATGTGGTTAAATTGTTGAGTGCCACATTTCCACATGTAAGGTTATGTAGAAATTGCACAGACAGAGCATCAAACTGGACCGAAATATTTGACTTCATCAACTTTGCACTCTTTTAACTGTTTCAAAATTTTCACTTGTTAGATCTGCGTTCATCCTGTGAATAAGTTGAGACGGGGACTACTGGCTGCCATCAAAGGATTAATATTAAGGTGCAGTTCTACTTTGAAGGAAAGCAGATCTATGCTACTTGTAAGCTAATAAAATATGTCCTTTTTGTTGTTGGAGTTCGGAATTGTACATATCTGTCGTTAGTAGTTGTTTTAATATCTTTTTGATAGTTATCAAATGCTGTCCATCGTGTGGATTTGATACATATGCACTTTGATCGTGTAGGAGTGCCTTTTGGTCTTGGTTGTTGATGACTCTGAAGATGTTGCTGGATCTGCCAAGGAGTTCCTTGAGTTCTTATTCTCATCGTGCGGAAACCATTCAGTAAAAGCTGATATTAGCCGATTTTTGCTAGGTTTGTATTCGATTTTCAAAGGGTTATATGTGAAGCTTGTTAGATTGTATTTTTTGCTTACTTTCTGTGTTATGCCCTTCTCTTGAATTAGGATAATTGAAAAGCTTCCAAAGGTAGCACTTGGTGGTGAGGAATCAGTGGCTCTCTTCCATGCACAACAATTATTAGTTGTCATTTACTATTCTGGTCCTCTATTTGTGTTGGACCACCTCCAAAATCCGGTAGGTGCTCAGAGAATGCACTTGGTTGTGGTGCTTATTTATTGTTTTGTTGCTCCCCTTACATCAAGATCCAAATTTGAGTTTGTTTGTCTTGATTGAAACCATGTATGAAATACGTTAGACCTAGAGAGAAGAAAGTGTAGGGAAATTCTGTATCGGCGTATCACCTTAGCGTTAGACAACCCCCTTATTTATACAAGAGAACAAGGGACTCTTCCCATAAGTAGGAGTGTATCGTCATATTACCTTAGGGTTAGAACAACCCCCTTATTTATGCAAGAGAACAAGGGACTCTTCCCATAAGTAGGAATCCTTAAATAAGCTAACTACTAAACAGGCTAGCTACAAAATAGGAGACCTAACTACTAGCTCCTTGGCAATATAGATGTTAAGCATCCTAAGTTTGTCAAACACGGTTTCTAGTAATGTCTTTCATGGACACATTAGCTGTTTGTTGCCCTGACAAGACGTACTCTAACTGCACAACTCCATTTGTCACTATCTTAGTAATAAAGTGGTAACCGTTTTCAACATGTATTGCCCTATCATGGTTTACAGCGATAATAGTAGCTTAATAGTATTCCACACCATTTGTATAGGACCCTACACCATAAGGTAGAAGCTCACTTAGCAGTTAGTATCCTGTCGATCCACACACCTTCCTTAGTGACTTGTGAGATTGCTCGATACTCAACTTCAATATTACTGCAGGCAACAACATCATGCTTCTTCCTTCCCAAGTAACCAAGTTACCCCACATCCTGCTACTTGAGGTAGAGCCTTAGTCAGGATATCTGCTATCTGCAGTTTTGAAGGCATATAATCCATTTCAAACTTCTGTTTTGTCACTTTTTTTGTGATGAAGTGTCTATCCAGTTCAACATGTTTTGTACGATCTTGAACTGGATTCCTTATGATGCTCAATGCTGCATGGCTATCAGACAGCAGCTTTACAAGTTGATTTCCTTCCAACTTCAGTAAATATAGTAGTTATCCCTATTAGGATTCTAAGATAGGAAAGCCTAATCTCTACCGTGTATATATAGATGAAGAGGCTCAATAAAATCAAAGATCAATACCTAAAGATTCATACAAAATTCCAATACTATACACGATAATTAACAACAACAAATAACTCTTAGCTTATCTGTAATAATTTTCTACAATATATTATCTTATCACTTTCTGCGTGTATTGTCTGATTTTCGCTACTGGTCTTCGTAGGTAACTGCAGCAAGACTCTTGGATGTGTTTTCCCTCTGTCTGAGTCCGAGTTTTGTATATGCTGGCGCTCTTGATAAGGACACATTGACAAGGACATCATCCATTAGTTTTCTTCCATCTATTATGGAGTTGAGATGTGGTTCTCTTGCCTCTAGTTACCAGAATCTCAAAGATCAGTCTCTTGTTAATGTGTCCGATACAAGTTTTATTCATAGGAAACAAATTGAGTATCCTTTTGAAACTCTCGGGCACAGTTATGAACTTCCACGAATACCACCTTGGTTTGTCCATGTGGGTTATAAGAAGCTATATGACACACTGGCTGGAGTACTCAGACTAGTAGGCTTATCTTTGTTAGCAGGTCAATGCAGCTCTTCATTGCTCCAGTTTTTGCTTTAACTGAAATTTTTGTCCTCTTTTTGCTTACTTTCAGTTACTCTCTTGTTGCTAGACCACCATCAAGGGCATATGGTCGTGATTACAGATATACCACTAGGTCATATACGCAGATTAGTTTCTGAGGTTCGCTCCAGAGATGCAAATGAAGGCTGGCAGTATTGGTATAATGGAACTTGGGCTGGAAAGTTAATACGTCATGCAAGCACTTCGGCATGCATTCTAAATGAGATGATATTTGGGGTATCTGATAAAGCAGTTGAAGGTATTACTATGTTGTTTCAAAATTCCAGGGAGAAGGGGGGAGAAGTTGTACAGTCTGATGTGAGAGGTTCTGGTGCTTGGCCGCCTTCTCTTCAGAACAGAGAAAGTATGGCTTCTGTCTGGAAGGCCTCACAACAAACTGTCAAAAAGAGTCACTTAATTGATTGCATTGGGAGAGTCTTACATGAGTATCTATCATCTGAATTGTGGAATTTACCCATAGATCACGGGGATCTAGTGGGACAAAGTGGCGAGGAAGTTGAAGTTAACTTGCACTTATTCCAAGACGCAGCTGCGCTACAACAGGTACATCTCGGGAAAGAATTGATATAATTTATATAGGCTTATTTCTTTTGTTGCATCTTACATCTTCATTTGTTGAACTTTTCGCCTGCTTCTTGGTCGAGTAGGTTGCTATTGATGGAATTGGCATCTTTGCGACCTGCCTTGGAAATGATTTCTCCTCCAGTGGGTTTCTTCACTCTACTCTTTATCTGCTGCTTGAGAACCTCATATCCGCTGATATCCAAGTCAGAACTGCTTCTGATACTGTCCTGCATGTTCTTTCTGCTACCTGTGGCCATCCAACAGTAAGTTCGTTAGCAACTTGCTTACTTTTTCTATTACAAGTTTCTTTATCAATGACTGTTTCTGTATCCATATATTTAGGTTGGGCAGTTGGTCTTGGCCAATGCCGATTATGTTGTAGATTCAATATGTCGGCAGTTACGTCATTTGGATCTTAACCCACAAGTCCCGAACGTGCTTGCTTCTATGCTTTCTTATATTGGAGTGACTAATAAAGTACTGCCCCTTTTGGAGGAAACGGTACGGGAATACTCAGTCCTTACACTCTAATTATCAGGCTGGATTATTACAACATGAATAGTATTACTTCTTCTACATACCTTATTTGGTTTAAGAATATGACTATTATTACTTTATTAGTATTCCCTCTCAGATATATTAGCTTCATTCCCGAGATCTATCTTGTTGTGCTTGGTTCCATCCTTACTATCACAGTAGACTGTAGACATCTACTGCACTCTTGACTTTTAACCTTTAGATCTTTGAGAGCACGAGGATCAAGTTTGGTTCTATGTGGAGGAGCAATATGGATAAATACAGAATATTTTAATGGTAGATCTGATGTCATGGAATGGGAATGGGATATCGAGTTTGGAGGATGATGTGACGAGTGTTTGTTGAGGATTCGGCTAGGTACTCTATTGATGATGTAAGTAGCTGTCAGAACAACATCACCCCTTAAGTATTTGGCATGTGGTTAGTGAAGATAAGAGCCCTAGCTACCTCTATCTAGGTGCCTGTTTTTTCTCTCTGCAGTCCAACTCTGCTGGGTGTATCCGTGCAAGAACTACTCTGAATGACCCCATGGTCGTGGATACATGATACCTCTGTGTCCCCATGATTAAGTTGCCTATAATTACTTAACTTTTTTTTTTTGCTTTCCTAAAATAGGTAGTGCAGTGTACTACATATGGTAGTCACCTTACTGGTTCTGCTATATAAGCTTTGCCTAAGCGCATAATAATAATAATAATCATCATTGAGAATCATTGAATCCCTTTCCATTTAGCACTCTTTGATTAGATAATAATGAAGTCCAGGTATTTTTGTGTGATCATATATGAAGGTAATAAACCATCAATGGCGATTTAGGGTTGCCTAAATATGACTGAATGACAGAGAAAGGTTGAGATGGTTCGTACAGAACACCAGCATACATGCACCAAGTGTGTTTGGCTAACTTGCAAATTTCACACTGATAATGGCTAGAGTTTTTGTTGGAAAACAAATGAGGGTACAAACGTTTTAGGCTCAAGTTTGGGTCACCTAGCTAGAAAGTACCATAGCATTACTTGGTTCTCTATACTAATAGCATTAGCAGTAGAAACATAGGCAAGAGTGGTGTCCTTCTCCTCTGTCCATTAAGTATGCCTTGCATCCTTCAACAGTTAAACCCATCACGCATCTCAGTCTTGCCAACCATTTCGTATGTGATTGTACTGCCTGTTACGTACACAGATGGATCCAAAGCTACCCTGACAATGTAAATCTTTTGTAAGTTGACTCGCAAAAAGTAGATTACAGTTGATATTTGGAACAAAAATAACCAGGAACAAGATGCTATCAATATTGAGTTCAGTTATACTTTAATTGGATTGACCATTAGAGGAAAAATTTTGCATCACAAATTGACCATAACGAGGTGTACCAACATTTTCATCACAAGATTTATAAATAACAGCAGCAGCTCTATTAGCTCTTTAGAGAAGTTGCTCTACATATAACTGCTGTACACCTAGATCTGTATCTACATCTACTTTAACAGTAAACTGTACCTTTAGGAGCATTAGCTTTATGATTATTTTACTGTTAAACTAAACGTTTTTAGGGTTTGAATATGTTTTACCTATAGAATGGCCCTCTAGCTATCGATAACATTGATTTGACTATTAAAACAAATTAGCCATCTAGCTATCAATAGCGTTGATTTGATTATTATTTTTCTCTTTTCAACCTGTGGATCACAAAGCCTAGTTCTAACTGATTTCGGGTTAACGTTGATAAGATCTATTGCTTGTACATTTTTTGTGTTGCCGATTCCTTATCTAACTAGGTCTCCACCTCCATTCTAACACTCATCTACTACTCTGCAGATGGGCTCTGTTTCAAGGGAACTAGAGATTCTTAGCAGACATCAGCACCCAGAGTTGACCACTCCTTTCCTAAAGGTTTTGTTCATGTAACTTTTTCTTTTATTCACACTATTCAAAGATAACCGTAAACTCTTTCTCGAAAAAAGAAATGAACGCTTAACTGATATTAGATGCTTATGAATTTAGGCCATAGCACAAATTTGCAAGGCATCACAATCTGAGGCTTCATCACTGCCATGTAATGCAGCATTGTATCTTAAGGATGTGAAGTCCAAAGTCTCAAGGTTGGAGAAGAAAGTGAGAGCTCAATCCAATAAAGGTCCAACATCATCTTGTGACGACAATGTTGGTACTTGGCATGGAGAATCAGGTTACAATTGTCATTATCTCTGTAACTGCTTACCGCTGTTCTTATTAGAAAAAATGTTGCCAATTTTAATTTCCTTCTTCAGGAAAAAGATTGATGAGTGGTATCTTACTTGTAGAACAATGGGAGGGTATAATCTTCAAGTTGAATGAATCTAAAAGGTACAGACGTACAGTTGGATCTATTGCTGCTTCCTGCTTATTATCCGCGACTCCTCTACTTGGTTCAATGGAGCAAGCGGCATGCCTGGTGGCATTGGATATAGTTCAGGTATCAGTGTTTTGTTTATAGTTCTTATTGCCGTCGTGTCACTTGAGAATTAGACTAGATGTTTTATTGAATTGCTCATCTCCTTGTGTTACCCTTCTACTCATCAAATGTCTGGCTGAATTGAGTTTATTACGGAACATATAGAATAGATTGTCAGCGCAACATTATGAAATGGGTAATCCTGTTTCAAAATATTCTTTTCCTCTTACCATTTCTGACTATTCTCAGTTTGAATAAACTTGTGGTTCTTTTTTTTTATATATAATAGGACGGCATTGCATCCCTGGCAAAAGTGGAAGAAGCTTATCAATATGAGAAAGAAACCAAGGAAGTAGTCGAAGAAGTAGTGCAAGCATATTCAACTTATCAGCTTCAGGATACTATTGATGCGGCCGATGAAGGGATTGACGAGAACAGATTGCTTCCAGCAATGAATAAGATATGGCCATTCTTGATTTCTTGCGTTCGTAACAAAAATCCTGTGGTATGGGAAACAATCCTCTAAACTTGAAGTCGATGTTTAAACTAAATACTAGCATACATGAATATCTATCTATCTATCTATCTATCTATCTGTTAGTAAGATTGATTAGGTTTTCCACGGGTTATTTATTATATTACACAGGCAGTTAGGAAATGTGCAACTGTGATAGCCAATGTGGTGCAGACATGTGGAGGGGACTTCTTCACACGGCGGTTCCACACTGATGGTCCATGCTTGTGGAAGCTTCTTTCCTCATCTCCGTTTCAGAGGAAGCCATTATTGAAAGATGAAAGGACACTACGACTTCCTTATAGGAGCAATTTAGCAGCAAAGGAGGAGGAATCAATGGCTGAAACGTCCAACTTGAAGGTCCAGGCTGCGGTGCTGAAAATGGTTGCTGATTTGGCACGAAGCAAGAGGAGTTGTAGGGCATTGGAACTGGTACTGAAGAAGGTGAGCGGTCTAGTTGTTGGGATAGCTTGCAGCGGCGTCATTGGGCTTCATGATGCCTCGGCGAGTGCTCTTGATGCGCTTGCGACTATGGACCCCGATCTGATATGGCTTTTAGTAGCCGATGTTTACTACTCATTGAAGGAGGAGAATGCCACATACCCGCCCAGCAGCTGCTCACGTTTGTGGGAAATATCTAGGCTTTTACCACCGCCTGTTTCACCCAAGGAGTACCTTTATGTGCAGTACGGAGGGCAAAGCTATGGTTTTGACATCAACGTGGCTTCAGCGGAGAAAGTATTCCGTTCATTGGCTTTTCCAGGACAACACAAGTTGTGAATTAACTCTTCTGGGGAAAAGTTATCGGACACTTGTCTGATTATAACTAATTATTAAGTTGGATAATTAGTTTGTAATGATTATAATTAGTTCTTCGTGTAGCTAGTTTTAGATTATTATAATTAGTTAGTTAAAAATAATTATAACTAATTATTAGTCTAACTAGTTTTGGAGGATTATAATTGGTTATTCGTGTAACTAGTTTTAAAGGATTATAATTAGTTATCCCATCGAATGAGTGAAATTACATGACTTGTTTCTTTTCAAATAATCTATTAGCTCATTATAATTCTAGTAAAAAATGACTTTTCAACATGTTTCTTTTCAAATTATAGGTCCCAAATTTTTGTCTTTTCGGACAGAACGAGTCTGACTTTGAAAATACAACTCTAGGGTAATTTGATCTAGACCTATAGGTCTCAAATTCGGGGCAATTACAGTTAATGTATAATTACATGACTTGTTCACCGCCGTTGATCAAAAATTTTATTCCAGCTGTCTTATTATAATTTAGCAGTCTTCAAAAACATAAATAATTCAGCAAGATATAGCAGACCTATTCGGCCAATCGACCATTATGAAAATCAAACTGGATAAAAACATAACACAAGATATCATCTATGAAACATGGTATTTTTTTTGTATAAAGAGTAAGATTTCACTAATCATTAGCGCGCCAAAGTACAAAAATCTGGGTAACCTTAAATTCTACACCCAGGTCAGGTATATATGTTTAAGGAGCAAATGGTGGGCAATTTTTTTTGTCGGGAATAGCTGGTGGAGTGGTGACAGATAAATCAACGGAAGTAGTAAGTTAACCATGGTTAGAATAATAAATTTGAAACATGACCATTTCAAGGTTATTATTTATATTTCATATAATTTTTATTTGATTGGTAAGCTAAGAAAGAATATTTGCTGCTGTTGTTGTTGTCACTTTCAGTTGAGCTTTCTCCATTAATTGTCTCTATATTCGTAGCTTCCTAGTTTCAATTTTAAATAATAAATGCCTCAGAAATAGAACCAAGAGCTGTTTGTTGGGTCTTGATGAATTTGCAGAATTTCAAGTTGCTGACTTGACTTGCAGAGGATTGAAGCATGAGGAAGGGGAAATTTTCAAACAGAGGACGAGAGGTAAGCAATTGCAGTAACTGGATGAGAAGAAAACTGAGTATTCAGATGCAAAGACAGATGTATATGTATGTAATTTTGGGCATGGAAATCAGGTGACAGGAGAAGGTCAACGCAACAAGTCCCTGTTTGCATCAATAGCCAAGCCTTCAACAGAGAACAACAGACCTAGCAGCATGGTTATAAAGGTACAGAGGTGAAACCTATTATATGTTTTTAGACTAGGAAGGCAGATGATGATGATGATGATCCTAACTTGAAAGAATAAAATTCCTCTGCAGAAGGCGCACACAGTAATTCCAGCAGAGATTGTGGCAGAAGCGATATCGACACTGAGAGGGCTGGATCTGAGGTGGTCTGGTCCAATAACTCCAACAGAAATGCAGTATGTAGAGCAGTATGTGGTAGCAAAGTACCCACAATATGCAGGCCTTGTTGGAGAGAAGATTGATCTCTCCACTCTTTGCATAGGGGAAGATCCTCCTCCTGCTGCTGCTGCTGCTGCTGACAAAGAAGATAAACGAAAATCATCGCCGCGGGTAAGTTTAAGGGATGCCTCATCCCCTTCCAATGGGAGCAATCTCCCTGATTTGGATAGGACCCAGTTGGAGAACTCGAGGTTGCTTGATATCATGACAATGAAATCCTCATTTCCTGGGAGTTTCATCTCCATACCTGAAATTCAAGCCCAGAACAAAGTCCTGAGGCACTGTGGCTTGCCTGATGATGACTACCTTGTTCTTTTCACCCCAAGCTACAAAGATGCCATGATGTTGATTGGAGAGAGCTACCCTTTCTACAGAGGTAATTTTTACATGTCCGTTCTTGGGGAAGACATGGATTGCATCAAGGAGTTTGCTACTTACAAGGAATCAAAGGTCATATTGGCACCAGAGACTTGGTTGGATTTGAGGATCAAAGGGTCACAGCTCAGCCAGTATTTCAGGAGGAAGTGTAAGCACAGCCTCAAGGGCCTTTTCTCTTACCCAGCAGATGTCAATGGCACCCGTTATTCGATGCATTGGGTGTCGGAAGCTCATCGCAACTCGTGGCATGTTTTGCTAGATGCAACTGCTTTCGTTGCAGGCAAGGATAAATTGAACCTCACGCTCCACCGCCCAGACTTCGTCTTGTGCACTCCTCCCGATAATACACAATCTCAGCCTTGCACCATTACCTGCCTTCTGGTTAGGAAGAAATCCTTCGACACCACAACCAGTGCTGCTATTTCTTAGTCAAGAGGTACTGTATGTATGTATTGTGAATATTTCTTTCTCCTGCAACGACCAAGACCTCACTCAAGAAGAGAGCCAGTCTTAACTCATTATCAAAACCACTTCATATAGACTATAGGTAGGATCTTAATTCATGTAGTCTCTGTAATTCGGCTATAGAATTACTTAAATTACAAACACAAACAGTACAAATAGTATCAACATCTCATCTGCAAGTCTTCAATTCATCATATACAGGTATACGAAAAACCATACGAGCTTTCAGACATGCCTTCATTTGTGTTTTTGTTCCTGAAAGTTACTCCATACAGCAAAACAGAAAGCATTTCTCAGATGGACGGCGGCAAATAAAACAGGCAGAAGCAACCAAACGAAACTACTAGATAGCACTAAGCGAACAAGAGAAAGAACAAGTTAGGATTCTGTTTTATCCATCAGATGGAAAAACGAAGGACGCAAGCAAGCATTTAGAAAGAGTATTATTCAGCAACAAAACTTCTCCCGTACGTACAACAACTGATCAAAGAAACATATAACTTTGATAGTAGTAGGAAACTTGATTTGCTGCCGCCGCGGCTCTCTCTCAATATTTTTCTAGTACTTGATTCTCCCATCTCCCTCAGTTATCAAGTCTTTGAATGAACCACCACTAGGGATCATGGGCAGAACATGCTCTTGATGAGGCACAATCACATCCAACAAGTAAGGTCCTGGAGTGTCCAACATTGTCTGAATTGCAGCTCTAAGGTCTGCTATTCTTGTTACACGAGCAGCAGGAATACCACAACCTTCAGCGAACTTCAACATGTTCGGGAATATCTCAGATTCCCTTGCTGGATCCCCTAGATATGTGTGAGCTCTATTGGCTTTGTAGAAACGATCTTCCCACTGTACCACCATACCCAAGTGCTGATTATTCAACAGCATCATCTTCACCGGTAAATTCTCCACCCGGATAGTTGCCAGCTCTTGAACATTCATCATGAAACTCCCATCACCGTCAATATCAACGACAACAGCACCTGGGTTAGCAACAGCAGCCCCCATTGCAGCAGGCAGTCCAAAACCCATAGCCCCGAGTCCTCCTGATGTCAACCACTGGCGCGGTTTCTTGTACTTGTAATACTGAGCAGCCCACATCTGATGCTGACCAACCCCAGTGCTAATTATTGCTTCCCCGTTAGTCAGTTCATCAAGGACCTCGATAGCATGCTGAGGAGGAATGGCTTCTCCGAAAGTCTTGTAAGTCAATGGATGCTTCAACTTCTGTTCATTCAACTCTGCCCTCCAGGCACTAAAATCCATCTTACTCATCCCTTCCTCTGTTTCCAAAATTTCATTTATCCCCTGCAACGCCAACTTCACATCTCCGCAAACCGACGCATGAGGCTGCTTGTTCTTCCCAATCTCAGCAGGATCAATATCAATATGAACAATCTTAGCTCTGCTAGCAAAAGCTTCCAGCTTCCCTGTCACACGATCATCAAACCTCACTCCAAATGCCAAGAGTAAATCACTGTGTTCCACAGCATAATTTGCATACACGGTTCCATGCATGCCAAGCATTTGCAATGAAAGGTCATCCCCGACGGGATAAGATCCAAGCCCCATTAAAGTGCTTGCCACAGGAATACCAGTTAGCTCAACAAACCTGCTCAATTCGTTGCTGGAATTCAAACATCCTCCCCCTACGTACAGCACAGGTTTCTTAGACTCGGAAATGAACCTAGTAATGACCTCCAAATTGGGCCTGCAAGGATTTTTAGGAAACCTGGACAAGTAACCAGGCAACTTCATGGGAGAGTTCCAATTAGGAACAGCTAATTGCTGCTGAATATCCTTAGGAACGTCAATCAACACAGGGCCAGGACGGCCAGAAGTAGCCAAATGAAAAGCCTCTTTGACAACCCTAGGTATATCATCCACATCAAGCACCAGGTAGTTGTGCTTGGTAATGGAACGAGTTACCTCAACAATAGGAGTCTCCTGAAAGGCGTCGGTACCAATCATGCGGCGGGGGACCTGGCCGGTAATGGCGACTAAGGGGATACTGTCGAGGAGGGCATCGGCAAGGCCACTGACGAGATTGGTTGCACCAGGGCCAGAGGTAGCAATACAGATGCCAGGCTTACCGGATGAACGAGCGTAGCCTTCGGCGGCGAAAACTCCGCCTTGCTCGTGGCGGGGGAGGACGTTTCGGATTGTTCTGGAGCGAGTGAGCGCCTGGTGGATCTCCATTGAGGCGCCGCCAGGATAGGCGAACACATCTATAACCCCTTGTCGCTCGAGAGCTTCGACGAGGATGTCAGCGCCTTTACGGGGCTCGTCTGGGGAGAATCTGGAAGGAGGGGAGGTGACAGGAAGAGGAGAAGCAGTGTTGGCGGCGGTGGTGGCGGCAGCGGTGGTAGCATTGGGAAGGAAGGAGGAGCAAGAGATGTGGATAGAAGGGCAATGAGATGGCGGCCTCAAGGACGAGAATGAGAAAGAAGGACGGTGAAGAGGGATGAGAGATCTGGTGGCGGAGGAAGGCTTGGGTGTGTTAGCGATGGCGGCGGAGGAATTAGCGGCGGCCATTCTGGACATGCAGAAGAGAAGAGGGGCAAATGGTAAAACGATAGGATGATGGGATATCTGTGGTGAACTAATTGAATGAGTGATTCAACTTTTAAGGAGAAAAAAAGTAGATGCAAACCAACTACTTTTATGCGAAATTACCTAATTAGCCCTAAATCTGAAGCTGTTTTCTCAAGGCATTAAACACGTTGCAACTCCCCCCTTTGTTGTTTAACTGTCTGTCTTCCTGCAACAGCAACACCTGTTTGCTTCAGGTAAAAACAGGAAATGGTTTGTCTTTCCGTCAAGGAATTGGAAGCATGAATTCATCAATTCTGACGGAATTGTTTGACACAAAATGGCGTTTCAATTGCGCCGGAGCATGATAGTGAGTTCTAAGGAATAACATTCCGCCGGAGCATGATAGTGAGTTCTAATGAATAACGTAAGTGAGAGATGATTTGAGTAGATGAATAGAATAGGAAACACACCGGGAAATATTACCCCTTATGTTGAGTTTGTTCTTCATTATTGCAGTAGGTGCTTGCTTATATAGCTCATTTGGGCGAGATCGTCGTGACCTAATATCTGGCCTTAGATCTTCCCAAACGATCTGATCCCTTGGATCATGACGATCTCCCTTAGGGTTTGGATTATCGTTTAAAGCATAGGTTGTTACTCGCATCAGGCTTGTACGCAAACATCCTTGCCACAACATCCATCTTAATCTAGCAACAAACCAAAGTCTAGTCTACCATGGTAAATGATTGGGGCACGTGCCCTAGTACCATGTCTCCACCGTGAGAGGCACGCCGTATTAACCCAGCAGAGGACTGCTGGTGAAGTGAAGGATTGGAGACACAATGACATGTCCACCTAAGTGATCGCCGGTAGCAGGGGAAGAAAATGCTACAGCGTCACCGTTGACGGTGCCTTGCTGGGCCCTCTTTGGTTCGCTAGTTCGTTGCATCTTGAAGATGGTACTAGTTATTGAGGGGAGAGGTCCTGTGCGGTAATGGCCCAAGAACTTGGAAGATTGTACGAATTACATTGCAGTGGAGCGATGGTAATGTTGTTGATTGGCTAAGATATGGAATTTGGATTGCCATACTGGGTGCCAGGTTGGCAGGTTTGTGAGTTTGGTCAGTTAGGGAGAGAATTAGGGTGGTTATATGGAGATACCCTTTTTCCATAAGATAAACCGTCAAAATGGGGTTGGATTTGGGAAGGTTTATGTCTCTCCTTCAAGCTTTCTTATCAGGGTGATCGTTGTAGTTACCAAGGCGACAAATGTAGTGAGGAACGTCGACGAGGAAACCCATCGTGACAGGTAGAATTCCGGGGATCATAGATCTGAGCTTCAGCATGCATCTCAAGCCTAGGCGAATCTCAAACTGTAATTTCGAGCTAGGTATAATAAAAGATAAAAAATACTGCAGCAGCAAGCAGCTGAAAGCACAAGGGGAAGCAGGAGACAGTAAAGAGTGGTTAAAAAGTCAAGGAGCTGCACATTATATAATTAGGCAATTCGCAGATGCAATTGTACGCTACAGCTTGCTGGCTGCACCAAATCAAGTTAAATCAAGTTAAAAATGGCCTCTACCAGAGGTCTCTACTCATCACCATGATGTTGTTACATGAAACGGACTGACATTTTTTTCTCCATTTTCATAAATAATAATAGCAGAGGAGTACCCATCACATTACATCATGTAAGTCGGAGTGCGATGGAGTTTCCAGACAAACCCGGCCTTGCCACCAGACACTACTTCCCACTGCCACTGCCGCTGCAACCTAACTGTATCACGCCATGAAATGAAAGAGGAGTTGAACAAACAATCAACTCTGATTCGCCAACATCATGAATAAAATATTTACAATGTACAAACATACGAGGAAAAAGGGAAACGAGAACGGATAGGTTTGTCATCTTAATCCTAATAGGCTGCACAACAGGATCAAATCGTCAACTTCAAATAAACTATGATCTCTAGCACCTCTGATTCTCAGTGTCTTTGGAGATTTTAAAACAGGAAGTGATCCTCTAATTTCCTACATTTTGCCCATTTGATAGCCTTGTCATCTACGAGCCAATAAATTTTCACATATGAATCTCAATTGAACCAGAAGCATTCTTTTCTGTATACAAGCTACATAAGCCCATCCAAATAAAAGGAAAACAACAACACATTTTCAATTGTCAGGCACTTGTGATGAAAACCACAGAGGATAGGATGATTGCAGCTAACAAACTTATGAAATCTTGAACTTGAAGCACTATATGATACAATAAAACAATAGCACAATCAACAAAGAAGTAAAAATTGTAGAGATCAATTGTACCTTGGGCTATCACATATCTCATGGCTAGTTGTAGGATTTTATCTATCCCGTTGCTATTAACCATTTTAAGCAGCTCCAAAATCATCAAAGCAAGTTAAAAAATCAGAGCATTTTTTTTCCGATGAATCAGAGCATATTCATAACAAAAGAAAAACGAACAAATCAGAAAAGAACAATAAATCTCTAAGTACTCGAACAAAAAAGTTAGCCATTGCATATTTCATTTTCAAATCAAATGGATACAGCAGAGGCATCAAAGCTAAAATAAAGAACTGTGTATCAAGCTTTTGTGACAAATATATTTTCTGTATTCAGCATGTCTAACCTGATATCCTTTCCCTACACAATTAGTGATGAATTTTGTCACAAACATTTTGTAATCTGACTCACAATATCCTTCCAATTTGATTAAGATGTAAGCAAAAGTTGAACCAGAGAAGAATAGCAAGGGAACTTCAAGGATGCTAAACACACTACATACATTATCACCACTCTGGTAGTTAAATATAAGTAAATATGAAACAAATTGTTAACATGGTATTCACAAGAACAGGCTATTCTAATAGTCATCATATTGCATAAAGCTGATCTCACGCAGACTAACTGTTGAAAAGGATACATATACAGGCTCATCACGCAGGCGTAGTTCACCTTGAATTCATTGTTAACATTTCCAAAAGAAGAAGGCTCTAAATTTCATTGTCCTAATCGCCTTTGGGTCCTACTTAATTTGACAGATTTCAAGTAAGGAAACACAGTAGAAAGGCAATTCTATTCCATCCCTGCTCCTTTACAGACTCATAACAGGAGCAAATAAGGGCTGTGACAGAACACTTGAAGCTACGTCCCAATGCTTCAAATAACTAAGAAAATCAAGTCTAATACGCATACTACATTATCTGAAAAATGAAGTACGTCCCAGTGCTACTTGAAGAATCAAGCCAGTGGATAGGTATAAGGTCTGTTCATATTAAGCATTCATCTACATAGAATATTCTGTCAAGTATCAATTTCAACCAAATGCTTCTATAGCACTTACTCCCTAAACTTCAAAATCCACCGAATGGGAAAGCGCAAAAATAAAAACTACATTCAAAATGAATAACCAGGTTCCCCAAGTTGCAATCTGTACAACACAATTACATTCCACTCCCTCATTCAATAACAAAGGCAATGGTAATAAGTATAGAAAGACAGCAACTGTGACACGAAATTTGAAGGATTCGAACGGAAGCAGAGCTTCTATCTCTGAGAGTGATAAAAGATCTAATATTTTTTCCCTAGAGATAACAATTAACAGTCCTAGAACCAAACAAATCAAGTATAGTGTCGGGCACAATTAAGAATCAGAATATCATGAGATCTCCCCCTAATTTTGCAAAGAAAACAGAGAAATTGAAGAAGAAAATGCAGATAATGAGAAACGCACCCTTGTCCATCGAGATTGGATTGGCCGGTAGTGCCTCCGCTGGCATAGGAGACATCATCGGTGGAGGTGGTCTGCCAAGCGGACTGCCAGGCCTGGGAGGGAGGCTGGACGTAGACGCCGGAAGGGTCGAGGGCGGGCCTACCAATCATCATGCCAGGAGGAGGAGCAGCAGGATAATAATAAGGGACGCCACTTGCAGTGGCAGGAACGGTGCCGGCAGCGAGACCCGCATCCTCCTTGTTATCGTCACGGGGGACGATATCGACGAGGAAATCGAAGATATCGGTCCTGGTAATGGCAGCGGCAATGTCGTTCTTCTGGAGGGTGCGGCGCTTGCTCTCCTCGGCATGGAGCCAGGAGCGGATGGTGAGCTCAAGGATGAAGAGCTCGCAAGCCTTGGCAAAGAGAATGGGGGCCTCAGCGGAGATCATGCGGACATCCTCGTCAGCCTTCATGATCTTCTTGATCCGGGCGAGAGGGAGCTGGTGGTTCTTGAAGTCATTGACCTGCTCAATCTCCTGGCGCTGGTAAGACCAGAACATCTGGAGCTGGTGTTGTTGTTGTTGAAGGAGGTGGTGAGGAGGAGGACCCGCGGATGCAGCAGCAGCGGAGGAGGGAGCAGCAGGAGGAGGAGGAGGAGGAGGCGGTGGGGTGGGAGTAGTGGGGATTGAGGACTGGTAACTGGAGGAGGATTGCTGTTGTTGTTGCTGTTGCTGGTGGGAGTTGGCATCCATTTGGGTATTTGTAATTGTTTGTTTTGACTGTATCTGATTAGGTTTTTTTAGGGGTGGGTGGGGATATTAAATAGGGAGCAAAGTGTTGGATGTTGAATGGGAATGGAGATGACGATGAAACTGAAACGGATGGAAGAGATGGAAGAGAAGAGAAGAGAGATGGATCTTAAGCAGGTTTTACTTTTTCTGATCTGGTGACTGAGTCAGTGAGTGAGTGAGTGAGTGAGTGAGTGAGGGAGAAAGGGAAACCGGAAACGAAAGAGAAAGAAGGGAGGTGCGATTCGATGATTTCGGGATTCAACGACGACCCACCCGGCGGACCTTCCAAACTATCCTGCTCCTCTTTTCCCTTATCCTGTCCATCATCCATTTCCCTTTTTTCTGAGGTAACCAAAAACCCTCAACTATATGGGCTTCCATTCGTGGGCTTTACCCAAATCCAGACCCAATAACAATGACCTGACAATCAAAATCCATAGCCAAATCCAATAGCCGCGATCTCAAAATCAAAATCGGTCGGGTTACCCACCAAACCCATCCGTCATAATAATATACTAATGAATATAAAATACTAAACCCTTTCTCTCTATCTCTACAAAAACCCAACTCCTCAAGCACCACATAGACTAACTGCATTATATTGTACGAAGAGATTGAGAAGTTGATACTCGGATCGTTGGGTATTCGATTCATCAAGTGTCGGGTTTTATTTTCTTTGTTGTCGTCCATTGTGTTCTTAGTCTTCCATTTAGGCTACTGTTTGGTTTCGTCAGTATTAAGTAGTGCAGTTTAGTTGCTTCTGGTTTTCCATTTCTAGAAGATTGTGTGGGAAAACGTCAACACATTTGATCTCCAGGATTTTCGAAATACAGTAGGAATCTGTATGTGCCCTCCATTTCTTCAAAAGCGAAAAAAGCATAGACATTTGATTTCTTTCTCCCTTTCACTCAAATGGCTTTCCCCAATCCCAACAACACTACCCCTTTGCCATCATACCCCGCAACCTTTTTCCAAGGATCTCTCAACTGCAATTCCACTCTGCTATGTATATAAATAACTCCTCTGTTTTTTTCAGAACCGAATATCCCACCATCACATACAAATTAATTAATACCAAAAATGGCACCGCAGCCGTCGCCGAGCCAAATAGCCCCGCCTCTGAAGGATGAGCTGGACATTGTGATCCCAACAATCAGGAACCTGGATTTCCTGGAGATGTGGAGGCCATTCTTGCAGCCCTACCACCTTATCATTGTCCAGGATGGTGATCCATCTAAGACCATCCATGTCCCTGATGGTTTTGACTATGAACTCTACAATCGTGACGACATCAACAAAATCCTGGGCCCCAAGGCCAGCTGTATCTCCTTCAAGGACTCCGCCTGCCGCTGTTTTGGCTTCTTGGTCTCCAAGAAGAAGTACATTTTCACCATTGACGACGACTGCTTCGTACGTCCCTTTTCTTTCATTTCCTTTTGGATATTCTTTTTCATTTATTGCCTTTATCTATTTACTAGATCGTGGCCGATTTATTAGCCTAAGACCGAATGAACTAAAACAATGTTTGTTTGAAAAATTTTAAAAGAAAAACATTTGTTTTTTACGCTAACATAATAATAGGTAAAAGTGATTTTTAACTTTATTTGACTATTATTTACAGTAATTATTATAATGAAACTTAATTATTTTTTACATACATAAACAGTTAAAAATCCAAACTAAAATTTTTTATAATCAAATTTAAAATTTTATTAGCTACCCTTTATATGGTACTTAGTATTACACTTTGTACAAAATTTATACAAATATATATACACTTTTATACGGGGTTGTACAAGCCTATACATTTGTTTATTTTTAATCAACTGGAATGTGGGTTTTGGTTTGAATGTGAATGAAGGTTGCGAAGAATCCTAGCGGGGAGGAGATAAACGCGCTGGGGCAGCACATACAGAATCTGTTGACTCCATCAACCCCGAATTTCTTCAACACATTGTACGATCCATACAGGGAAGGAGCTGACTTCGTTAGAGGCTACCCATTTAGCTTGAGGGAAGGAGTGCCCACTGCTATCTCTCACGGCCTCTGGCTCAACATCCCTGACTACGATGCACCTACTCAGCTTGTCAAGCCTCTTGAGCGCAACTCCAGGTAATTTGAACATCATATATTATATTAGAACCAGGGGTTGTTAATTAACTCTTCATTAGCTCGACCACAACCTGCAGGTACGTGGATGCAGTGATGACCATTCCCAAAGGTACCCTCTTCCCAATGTGTGGAATGAATCTTGCATTCGACAGAGAGCTCATCGGCCCCGCTTTGTACTTTGGACTCATGGGTGACGGTCAACCCATCGGTCGTTACGATGATATGTGGGCTGGCTGGTGTGCCAAGGTGATTGCTGACCATCTGGGTCTAGGTGTGAAGACAGGGTTGCCGTATATATGGCACAGTAAGGCTAGCAGCCCATTTGTTAATCTGAAGAAGGAGTACAAGGGGATATACTGGCAGGAAGACATCATTCCGTTTTTTCAATCTGCTTCATTGCCAAAGGAATGCACTACCGTTCAGCAGTGCTACGTTGAGCTTTCCAAGCTTGTTAAGGAAAAACTTGGCCCTATTGATCCTTACTTTCACAAACTTGGTGACGCCATGGTTACATGGATTGAGGCTTGGGAAGCACTTAACCCGCCTGCAAAATGATGAAGCACGATCACTGCAAGTTTGATATAATATATGTTTTCTAAATTCTCCCAATAAATAAGTTGCTAGCTAATTATTGTCATCATATTTACATATTTACATGTGCTCTGTTGCTCTGTGTGTTTATCAAACATATGTATGTTGAGCTTTCGTGGTTTTTTCCTTGTGCATTCGGCTGTCGAATGATTGCGTTGTATACCGAGATACTGGTCTTTTTTTATTTGCAATTACACATCTACAATAAAGTGAGAGATTTTCAATTTATGCCTTTTCAGAATTTATGTTCGTCAGTGTGGTCATACATAGCATCATTTCTCTCCAGGTCATTAGTAACGTACCCCCCTAAGTCCGAAACCAAATGCTTGAACCATAGATATTCGTGTATACGAAGACAATATATATGTCACGCCACTAATCTTTATCCAATTATTGGCTCTCAGTGCTGTGTTTGTTTTAGCCATTAACACCGCCTGACTTTCATGACAGATAAACTTTAGTTTGCAGTCACATTACTTTAGTTTGCTAAATTATGTTCATCAAACACTACCAAATTATAATTCCGTGTTTTTAGTGACCATTTCGTTATTTTCTCGACAAAATACTAACGTGACTCAACACAATAAACATTTAAGGAATGAGTATGTTGCCAACTATAATCATAGAGTTGAAAAGGATGATCCAACTTTGATGAGGTGGTTAGGGAGTCGTAGGTGGAAAAAGAGCTGCTGCCTGCAGAGTGTAATATAAAAAAATAATAGGACGTGCATCTTTGCGTGAAGGACTTGTAGTTTTCAGTAAAAAAGTCTTTGCGTGAAGGAACTTCCTATTTGCAGCTAAACACACACCTGCTGTGTGGAGGAACAAGTGGTTATAGTAGCCGGCTGCAGCTGCTACAATATTCTAATCTATCTGATCAGGGGACAAAGAGAAAAAGAAGCAATTATGGGTTTGCGTCAGAAGTTTCTCAACATTGTGGTGCCTCCTTTGATCTTGTTTATAGTGCTTTTCTCGTTTCCACTGTTGCTGCTTCTGAGGGCGTTCAAGTATGTGATCCGGCGATTGTTCTTCAATAAGAATATGTCCGGTAAAGTAGTTGTCATCACCGGAGCATCTTCAGGAATCGGCGAGGTTATATATATATATATATATATGCATTCTATTCTTCATCATATATTACAACCATGCATCTCTTTCTGGGTTTTCTTTGGTCTCAATAATAAGTTAGTTATAATGTGTAATGTATGTAGCAATTAGCTTACGAGTACGCAAGGAGAAGAGCGCGGTTAGCCATAGCGGCAAGAAGGGAAGATCGTCTACAGAGTGTGGCAACGAAAGCAAGGCAACTGGGATCCCCGGATGTGATTTTCATACAGACTGATGTTTCCAAGGTTGAAGACTGTCACAAGCTTATTCGCGAAACTGTCGATCATTATGGCAGATGTAAGTAGCTAGCTACTGTCGTAATATATATGAAAAACACTTCGGTACATACATTCTCATTACTCATCTGTGTTACAGTGGATCACTTGGTGAACAATGCTGGAGTTACCAAGCTTAGCTGGTTTGAGGGTTTCACCCCAACTTCTGAATTTCACGACCTTATGGTACGTTACGTACCCTTTTAATTATAATTATTTTCTAAAATTGAATATAATTAACACGTAGGTGATGCTGCAGAATGTAAATTTCTGGGGGGCAGCATACTGTACCAAATTCGGACTTCCACACTTGAGGAAATGTAAAGGGCAGATTGTGGTAATTTCTTCGGCTTCGGGACGTATACCCTGTCCTAAGATTGGTTTCTATGGGGCAAGTAAGGCTGCACTGATAAGCTTGTTCGAGGAACTGAGAATTGAAGTTGGTTCAGAGATTGGGATTACCCTAGTCACCCCTGGTTTAGTAACATCAGAGATGTCCCAAGCTGCAGAAGTTCTATCAGAGGTAACAAATTATTATATTATATCAGTATATGTAATGTAGTAGCTACAGAGTACAGAGTACGTACTACTCTAATACAATTTGTGGATATATATGTGGCAGCCATTTGTGAAGATGGTGCCACATGAATCTGCAGAGAGTTGTGCCAAGTCAATTGTGAAAAGTGCATGTCGAGGAGACAAGTCGTTGACTGAGCCAGCCTGGATGAGGATGTCCTTCCTGCTCAACTTTGCATGTCCTGAAATCATGCGCTTAGTCAATCGATTTGTAGTTGCTACCTTGAACCAAAAATAAAGCTGCCCAGTTTACTTTCCCGTTCATCTGAAATGCATGATAAAAAGACATATATTTATTAAAAAATAATTAATTACTCATATAATAATTATATTACTGACGATTATAACTTATTGTTGGATTACTAACAATCATAAGAGTTACAAACCGTTGTAAAAAGGTGATGTACTGTAGATGTATGGGCTAATTCGATGTCGTTTAGTAGGAACGTTTTGTCTGTGTAAGAGGAAGTGTTGGCTTGATTGAAACGCCACGTGTAATTTCAGTCATGCAAGCTATGTACGTGGCAAGCGAACCAACAACAGGCGGTGGGGTCATCCCTGCTCTTCTCTGGTTTATCTTTTTCTTTTCATTACCCAAATCGCATCCGGCGACAGTTGTAGCACAGTACGGTAGCAGGCATGAACAAGATGATGGGCAATAATGATGCAGTGAACACGTTGATGAACATTATTTTAACTCCCGTCTCTCTGCTGACATTATTTGGGTTCATAAATCATGTATATGGGGTATATACCAGAGTAGATTCCATGCTGAGGACAATATTCAAGGAAGATGTCTCAGGAAAAGTGGTGCTGATAACAGGAGCATCTTCTGGCATAGGCGAGGTCAGTCTTACTTATAAATTGTTTTGATGCTCTGCAGAATAATAGATTTGGTTATGATTAATGTACGTTTTGGTGTACGTCTGAATTAAAAAAAAAAAAGCATCTGGCGTACGAGTACGCGAAGAAAGGAGCGTGTCTAGCTCTGGTTGCTAGAAGAGAAGAGAAGCTCCGTGCTGTTGCAGCCAAAGCTGAGGAGATGGGAAGCCCTTATGCTCTAGTCCTCAAGGGAGATGTTGCCAATGTTGAAGACTGTCAGCAGTTTGTCAATGGAGCAGCTCACATATTTGGCAGACGTACGTAATAACCAAACAATAACAAACTTCACCTTGGATATCAGGTATCATATGTGTTGGTTAACCTGTCTTTGTCTTGCTCACAGTGGATCACCTGGTTACCAACGCCGGAGTTTCTCCGATGACAATGTTCGAGGATATCCCTGATATCACCAACCTTGCACCTGCTATGGTAGCCCTCCCCATATTTTTCATATATAGACTTCTGATGTCAGTGAAATGACACCCGCCTAAATGAATTCATTCTGTGAAACCACCCTAGGACATAAACTTCTGGGGATCAGTATATAGCTCGTATTTCGCAATTCCACATCTGAAGCAAAGCCATGGCAAGATCATTGTGGTAGCTTCAGTTGCCTCGTGGTTGCCTGCTCCAAGAATGAGCTTCTACAATGTGCACATCGTCTACCTCCTCTCTTATTATTAATTTATTATGTGACAGACAGCTGATGTATGCATGTTCTTCTATCCTATTTCCAGGCAAGTAAAGCAGCACTTGTTGCTATGTACGAAACACTGAGAGTGGAACTTGGGACACAAGTTGGAATAACAATTGTCACCCCTGGATTAATCCACTCAGAAATGACAGACGGCAAGTTCTTGAACCAAAAAGGCCGCCTTCAAATGGATAAAGAAATTAGAGATGTAAGTAATCCTGTTAAACTCTATATTTTCAATTTCCAGTCCAGCTGAATATTAATAATAATAAAGCACACACTAATTGTCATGTCACAGATTCAAGTGAGTGTGATGCCATTAGAGTCTACTGCCGAATGTGCCAAAGCAATTGTTAATAGTGCATGTAGGGGAGATAAGTACTTGATAGAGCCAGAATGGTACCGATCCTTGTTTTGGTTCAAGGCCTTTTGCCCTGATGTCATAGAGTGGAGCAACCGCTTCTATTTGCTCCCCTCACCTGGCCGATCTGCGAGCGAAGCCCCAAGCAAGAAGATTACAGACATAGCAAATCAATTTACCAAATCTATCTTCAGTTTCCTAGAGAATCTCCCAAAGCTAGCCAGCGGAAGCTTCCTGCTTGATGAATACTAGCCACTAGTGTCTCATTTCTTGTCACCTCTGTAACAAAAAGTACTTCCATTCTGCAGCTCTCCCAACCTCTCACTCGTAGTCTCGTTTCTCTTGTACCCAGGAATCTGCCTTCTCCAGCAAACCAGTTGAGTCAACATTTTCAGACTCACCTAGATTCATTATGAATATATGGGGTCAGCAAATAAAGATCATAATTAATTAATTACCCACGTCCAACTGTTATCACTAGTTTAATCCTCTGAACCAGTCTGCAAAATTCTTTCTACACCATATGCATAGAGCGATGATACATTTGATGTCGATCATGGAGAAATGGTAATGGTCTCTGAGGTATGATGACCCGTTGGAGCATAAGACTTGAGTCTTCTCATAAGCAGCCATGCATCGGTAGCAGGGACCCCTTGCTTTACTTTGATGGCAACTGGACGAGGGGAATTTTCATTCATCTCTACAAGCATTGTACCCTACGCCAAATCCCCAAGTTTTGTTAGTCTTTTTAGGTAACCCTTGAGCGAACTTAAGGAAGCAACTAATCTAAGATGATAAAAAGTTGAGCATAGCATAGTTACCTCGAAGTTGAGTAGAAATATTTGGAACTGAGTCAACGTATTCTTCATATCAGCAACTATACTTGCATCCGTAGAGGAAATAGCAGAAGTAGCCTCTGCTGGAGAACAACCTATATATTTATGCACTACCTGAAGGGTAGATATGTCTGAAACATATTACAAAGTGAAACCATGTACAACTTATTTGATCAAACTGATTTATGACTTACAGAATGATCAACCATGATCTCAGAGATGAGGCTTCCATCGTCTACATAGAGCCGTAAATCATATCTTTCCACATTCCTGTATTGGAAGCCCTTCACAGCAGTGATGAGACACTGGACAATGTTTTACAAGAGCTCAAGCGTGGCATATCTAACTTGCTTTGATATAATAGACTTAGAAGAACATGCTATCCCGGTATATCCAGCGTGAATATCTTATAACTAGCCTTACCCAGCAAGAGAGAGGGCATAGATACACACACAGCAAGGGGAAGAGAGAATTAGTTTGTACCTTAATCCTCGCTTGAAGAGAGGATTTTACCCTTTGGGCAGCCCATTTTGCTGACAAGCTAGCTAAGTAGGTAAAAGGGATTTCTCTGTTTCCAGATAAAATAAGGGGATGTTCAGGTTCATCAGCCATATGGGTATCCTCGTGGACAGGAGATAGATCGATATGCATCCCTTCAATCTCAGAAACAACTCTATCTGATACATCGGAAACAATTGGTTCTGCTCTCCCTGGAACAGATAACACATTCAAAGGAGTCTTGTTCATTAAAAAGTCAGCTAATCACTCAATGTTCTTTCTTCTCGTCTTACTTTTTTTTTTGTATTTGGGCGACTAGTCAACTGACACATTATAGGAAACCTTCAACAGACTAGATACGAATCTTAAGACGTAATACAAAAGGGAAAAGGATGGAGTAGTTAAGCTCACCTCGGTCATCTGATTGAGAGAGTATCGAGGACTGTGTGATAGAAGAAGTTGTGGATCTAGAAATGTTGATTGACCTACCATAGCAAGGCATTGCAGACTGTACAGTGCAGCGAGCGGTAGATCTAGAAAAATTGACATGATCAGTGTTGTGACCAGCGCTAACAGAATAGGGAACTGAAGACTGCACGGTGGATGGAGTTGCAGATCTAGAAACATTGCCAGGGTCATTTCTGCCTCCACCAACATTAACAGAAAGGTTAAGGCGTTGAGGAATGTTGGGAGTATCATTGACGTGGCCTGGATTAGTACTCCCAGGAGCATTTGCAGAGTCGTTTGTGCTCCCAGGATCAGTGGCACTAGTTAGGGGCCATGCAGCCATGGTGCCCCTTGTAGCCAAAGGAGGGATAACTCCTGCCCTTGATCTGCAAAAGACCACCCACTTAGAAAGGGGAAAAAAGAAGAGAGTTGTTTGAATGGAGTAGACAAGATATGACATGTAGACAAGAAGCAGAACCAACACTAGAACACACCTCTTTCCCCTAGGCGGCTTATTCACGTCTGCAACAAGACGAATTCGTGCTGCCTCCAACTCCTCCACCACTCCTCCTAGAATTGTAATGACTTCAGGTACCAGCATCAGGAGTCCACGTCGCACATGCACATTACAAATAGCAACCTAGATGTAAAAAGAAAAGGATGATTTCTTCCAGCATTGCAGTTGCAAATAGTTGATGGATACCATGCTTCGCAAAGACAATGAAATGAACTTTATTCCTTTCTCAGCATGTCATTCCAAGTTACCCAACACTTATCATTTCACGATGAAACAAGGGGATCCAACTCCATACGTAGTTGATACAAAAGAAGATACCTTGAATCCTGCAGGAGCCAAAACTTTAAGACTGTCGATAGGCATATACTCTATGGCAAACACACGTTGAACACCATCCGTCATGGATAACTTAAGGCACCTCTTAAGCCCACAATGTGTATCTTGATACCTGCCTTTGAGGGGAGCACTCATATTAACAATCTCATCAACCTGCAGAAATTTGATCTACTGTGAGAGGAAAACTTCAATCACACACAGCTTACGATTAGCAAATAGCAACCAACAGTGAAGGAAAGAGACCATGATCATACATTACACCATACATAATAAAAGAGTAGAAACAACAACGAACCTGCAATACGAATGGCCCGGGGAGATCAACAAGATGCATCGAACCAACATTAGGCGGAAGCACGCCCTTGCCGCAGTAATTCATGTCCGACATTAAGAACTTATTGAAGCAATGCTTCGCCTTGGCCTTTAAATCAAGGTGTTGAACCGAGCTATTGAGCCCAGCAAGACAAGAATCTAGCCATTCTCTTTTTAAACTCAATCCCATTCTCATCAAAATATCCCCCACTGGGCACCCGGAGCTCTCTTCCACCACCGCCGCCCCAAGTTGCGGTCGCGGCCGCTGATTCTCTAAGGTATCATCAGTTACAGTCTCCGACGGAGGAGACACGTGATTATCATCGTCTAATATATCAAGAAACTCGTCGTCGGAGATTGAGTCTACTGGCTCGATACGGTTAGGGTTTTGGTGAGTAAGAGATGGCTGCATATCAATTTCAATTTCAGCTTCGGAAACGGTTGCTTCAAATTGCGGAGGCTGACTATTTTCCTGCTCTTCGTCCTCATCGTCGGAGAGAACCAGTCGTCTTCTGAGCATTGTCTGCATTAAGGAGGACTTGGGAGGACTTCGCTTGTCGAGACTAGTGGTGACTCATTCTAATTTTCCCTCCATTTTCGAGTGCTGCTAATACGGACTTCTTTCACCGTTCCGTCCAAGCATCCTTGAAACGCAAACGTTTTGGCGACTTTATTTCTGATTTTGGGCATCCCTGCAAGCGCCCATGTCTACTGGGGCGGTGCGATCGACATCTTTCCCTATTGGGCCCATTCAGGCTCCGGGATCATACGGCTTCGTACGGTTTTTTTTCATCATTAACAATGAAAACAAAGGGATTAAAAGGCAAGTATGACATTATATACGAAGTTAGTTGACCACTTATCCACTTGGCAAAATCATAAAGACATCATTGTAAATTATTTAGAAATTTATAGGGGAAAATGTTTTTTTATGAATTAGGTTATTTTATTCTATAAAAAAAATTATGAAAAACTCAAAATATGAGAACAAACTACGGTTAAAATTTAACGATTATAATACTAAAACTGGCTGGTTGGCCGTAAATTGATTTACAATCTCAATAATACTACTCGAAACATCACCAGCTGTCTTCGCCTGATTGCGAAAAATACGAGCGCACCTTTCACGCCAAATAAAGCTCATCATAACACACCAAATCAACCTCTTACTCTTCGAAAGGGTTGATCTTCCTTTCCAACGAACACACACTTCATTCAAATAATCATTCCACGAGCAGGGAATCCCAATCTCTGGTATGATACGTTGCATAACAATTTTTGTAAACTGGCATTCAATATAAATGTGATCTCAACTTTCATTATCAACTTCACAAAAAGAACAGAAACGATCAACAAACAAATCCCATTTGATGATTCGATCCTTGATAACAAATCTTCTTTTAATGATCAGCCAAATAATCATATTACGTTTAAGAATACTATAACTCGACCTTAATAAAAGGAATTAACCACTTTCTCAACCTTAAGTCTAATTGACTCTCAAACCAAATTCATTTTATACTTATTCAGAATTAAACACAATAGGGGAAATGTCATTTTATAAATAAATTGTATTTTGAAACTTGAAATGTCTTGTAGAGAAAAAACTTACAAAAGGTTAATCTTTTGGTGTGTTTTGAAAATAGACTCGATGAAGGTTTTCGATTTTGTTCATTAGAATACTTTATTGAAAATTCTATGTGCTATGAGACTTCCTCTTTTGACGAAGGATTGGATTGAGGCTTGCTTCCTCTCTGTCTAATTTAGTATATCTATTAATGGAGAACTGACATGCATGGTTTACGACAAGATGATTTTTTTTGTTTGTGGTGGTGATGGAGCTGTTGCACTGTTTTTTTTTCGAGGAGCTGCAGCTGAGTAACTTCTCTTCCACTACGGTGTCGTAAGTTAGACATTTCACATGTATGTTCTGCCTTTTTTGGGTGTTCATGATGGGAAGAACGCAAAGGCTAGTGTTTTGTGTGAAAAAATGCCACCCCCTCTGCAGGAGGGTGGTGTGGATATTCGCTCTCTTACTTAGTAGAATATTGCGTGCGTTGTAACATACCTTTGAAGTTTTCTTTTGATGTAGAGATTCGATTTGGGTGGCTTAGATACGTATCTACTGTTAGGGGGTGATATTTGGCTACATACCCCTTGTTTCCACTTCTTGAGTGTAGAAATCTATCATCAAATGTCTTGGAGTTGTTATTCCCTTCATTACCCAGGATTTTGCTTGACCCAAAACACACAACATTTCCAACCGACAATCCCATTTGATGCCCTTTGTTCGTTCCTCAACCAAACGACCTTCTAATGATCTCAAACCTTACAGAACCCTTCATTATATATGTTTTCAATAAGTCATGGTTGCAATCTGAATACATTTGGACCGATAATTCATCCTCCAAGTCGGTAATTTCTCGGTAGCTTCACTTGACATTGCTCAAGCCACAAATAACTTCCGTTTGGACTCAAAACTCGACGAACTTGATGAGGGTGTTCATTAGACTTTGACAAAAAACATCCTCAATAATCGTCATTAAATGTTAAACGTTTATGTCAAATCTACCTTCAAATCTACCTTCATCATTGAAAATAAATAATTAAAACTTTTCTTCACTTTAACTAGTTTTATCCCGAAACTTCAACGTTGCTTCATAAAAAAAATCAAGAACTCAATTGTATTCAATTAACCTCACCAAATCTGATGCTTCACAAAGTGTGATGAGTTTTAAATGATTAGTGGTATTAAATATTCCACTAGGATGTCCATGTCCAAGTAAGAAAAACAACAAATTTTGGAGCCGGGGCGGAAACTGAGATCCCGCTTTCCCTGAAAACATTTCCCGCATCAAAATTGTTTTGGAACCCCGCCCTTTCCTTTCGATTTCCCCCCCAATTGGATCCCGCCCTAATTTCTCACCAATTCTACCGCACAAAATTCCCCTTTCTGCATCACAATTCCGAATCTATAATCTCTTTCTTCCTCTCTCTCTCTCCCTATCTCGCACCTTCTTCCCCGAACGAACAGACACACTCCTTCTCTTTCTCACTCTCCCACACATATACTTTGCTGCTCATAGTCAAAATTCCGCTCCGTTTCCCCGATTTTCAAAAACCCTAAGCTTATTTTAGGGTTTTACTCTCTCAATTCTCCCCCCCCCCCCCACATCTCTTCTTCCTTGTACCAAGTTAGTTATTCCCCATGGCGAGCGAAACCCTAGAGGAGAACACTAAGCCGGAGGAGGAAGCTCCTCTTGCGAGCAAAGAGGATCTCAAGCCCGAACAACTGGAGAAACAGAAAGCTGACGAGGGTATTCACGAAAAGCAAGAGGACGTGGACGAGAAGATGGAAGACAGGCACGACGAAGTTGACGCAGAGATGAAAGATGAGGACGAGGAAGTGGACGCCGCCGATACTAAGAGCGGTCCGGACGAAGAGATGAAAGACAAGCCAGAGGAAGTGGAGACCGAGGTGAAAGCCAAGCTGGAGGAAGAACAAGTGAAAAATAAGGAGGATGGGGATGGAATCAAGGAAGATGATAAACAAGAAGATACAGACGAACAGCCGAGTCAAGAAAGCAAGGAGGAACCCAGTTCTGAAAATCCTCCTGTACAAGGAAATGAGGAAGAGCCTGCCGAGGAAGCTGGCCGAGGCAAAGAGGAGGAGGAGGCTGAGAAAGATCTCGACCAGGAGAATGGCCAGGACGAAGGGGAAGGTGAGGATGTTGAAGAGGAAACAGAAGAAGAAGATGCGATGAAAAATAAGCAAGTTGGCACTGCCAAGGAACAGGAGAAGACTCCTGAAGCCACCGAGAAGAAAGCAACTGTCACCCCTAGCAGTGATCGCCCAACTAGGGAGCGGAAGATGGTAGAAAGATACTCTGTTCCCGAGCATCAAAGATCCACTGTCAAAAAGACCCTGTCGATAGAAAAGGTGCACATCCTTCTGCTTTTGATTCTTCAGGGGTATCGTTTTCTGACTTCCTGTTATATTGATCAAATTAGTTTCTTCTCGTATGTGCAGGGCCGTGGGACAGCCCTGAAGGATATTCCCAATGGTAAGTCTCGTTGGGAAACTCTGTTTGTTCGTTCACTGTTTGAATGGTTTCAGTCAGGGAGACTTTACTGATTTCCCTTGCTAAACACTCCTGGTACTCTTAAGATAAGTTAACGGAGCAATGTTTCTAGCATCTGTCTTTGCTTATCGAGTTTGCTTCCAGTTTTAGATGTCTTTTAGTCCTTGAGCGCATCTATGGCTTGATTCTGTGCCCTTCAGTCTGATTTTTTTCTGAATTTCTATGATATTAGTCTCTTACGATTATCCGAATACTTTTTCTTGTGGCATCAATCAGTTGATTTAGTAGACGCATGCATATATATATATCTTCTGACATCATTAGGAGTGAGCTTATGTGGATAGATTCACTCTTAGTTCTGCAGTTTGGAACAGAAGCTTAACATCCTACCGGTTTCTTTTGCTTTTCTGACGTTGCTAGCTAGGTAGTTTATATGATTGGCTGCTGTTGAAATTCTGTTTTGGTGCTAGCTGTGGAGGCTCCTCTGGACATCTAAGTGTTGGACTTTGGACACGTACTATTTAAGAGATGTCTAATGGACTTTGATCTCTGTTCCTAGAATTAGACATGAGTTAATAGGACTTGGTTGCGCTCTGTGTTTATGGTTTTGTTATATTGTATATATCCTATTGTTGAAACCATGTCTTCAAATAATGAGATATATAAGTTGAGTTTGAAGATGGGCTGTTGGGGCTTTCATTTTGCATTTTTCATGTTCTGGTTACATTCATTCTTTATTTAACTTTGTTGTTACAGCAGATTGACCTATTTTTTCTCTGATATTGTGAACTGTTTCAGTGGCCTTCAAGTTGTCGAAGAGAAAATCTGATGAGACTTTGCATGTCCTTCACACTATACTTTTTGGAAAGAAAGGGAAGGTGCGTGCATCTAGTTTACCAATCTGACATTTTTGTTCATGCTTTGTATTCTTTCATCAGTATACTGATTGCTTTCAGTTTCTGTGGGGTGTTGACATATTGTTATATATGTAATTTTTTAAAGGTTCAAAGTATGAAGAGAAATATTGGAAGATTTTCTGGCTTCGTTTGGACTGGGAATGAGGTTTGCATCTGTTGAGTTTTACATTTAATTTAATTAATGTAGTTTTTCAGCTTGAATTCTCATATGAATGTTTATGCTGCAAGTCCATGGGTAAACACAAGATTTAGCTTAGGACTTGTAGTTAATGACCGTTTTGTTAAGTGTTGTTTGAATCTTAACTTTGATTTTGGTTGAAAACTCAAACTTGCTTGACAGGAAAAACAACAGGAAAAACAAAAGTCAAGAGTTAAGGAAAAGCTTGACAAGTGTGTTAAGGAAAAGTTACTAGACTTCTGTGATGTACTCAATATTCAAGTAACTAAAGCCACCGTGAAAAAGGTCAGTTGTGACTTCTAATGTTAATATTTTTCTAGGGGTTATCTATAAATTTATCTGTTAGCTGTACAACATTTTCAGGAAGAGCTCAGTGCAAAAATCTTGGAGTTCTTGGAATCTCCTCATGCAACAACTGATGTTATGCTTGCTGACAAGGAACAGGTATCCAATACTTCAATGAGTTCAATGCAGTCTAGGAATTTTGGGTTTCCTTTTAATGCTATTACCTGGCTGATTTTGGATCTTATGTTCTGTTTCAGAAAGTCAAGAGGCGGAGGTCAATGACTGTGAAAAATTCTAGTCCTGGGGAAGCATCAGCTACACCAGCTAAGGTTAGAATTACTGTAGTTAATGGGCAACATAGATGTTCTATAACTATCAGAAATTTCCTCAATGCAGTGATCTTGATACAAGTAGCACTGATAGTAGCAGTAAATAATTCCTCAAAAATGATCTTGATTGTAGTGGAGAATATGTAGTCCCCACTGTTTTATTTCATGATGTCTGTTCTGTCTCAATTTTCTAAATGCAATAATTTTTGTCAGTGTTATGGAAGGCGCGATTAGGCGTCCGCCTAGGCGGGAAAAACCCCAAGGCGCCGGCAAAACGCCTCGCCTCGGGCAAGGCGATGAAATAAGGCGGCCGACTGAGTAATCACTAAGGAATCGCGCGAAATCGATGAGGAATCGATTTCCGCAACGGCGAAATCCTATTAGGCATTGAAACTAAGAATAAAAAATACATAGTTCACCCTAAATTGAAAGATTTTGTGTGATCACCTAGGAACCTACGAGTTTGACATCGCCTTTATGGCTTATTTTGTCATTTTGTTATTGTTATTTTGTTATGTTTGTTTTCTTATATATGATAACTTGAACTTTGTTAGTTACATAACTACAATTCTGTAAACTTATGAACAATTATGTTTGATCTTACACACTAAACCTAAAATCTAATGTATTTTTTCTAAACGCCTAATCGCGCTTAGGCAACGCCTAATCGTCCAAGGCGTGAGGCAAGACCTCACCGCCTTATTTACGCCTTACGCCTTCCTGAACATTGATTTTTGTAGAAGTAATACTGATAGTTGCAGTAAAGAATACCTCAATCAAAGTATTTTTTGTGTGTGCAGAATAATAGTCTCCTGCTGTTTTGACTTTCTATTTGGCCTTCTTCTGTAGGATGAGCATGCATACATATAAGTAATTCTCTGGGTAGTTGCATTTTTTTGGATTTATCTGTTGATATACACTAGGAAATCTGGCATTACACTCCTAAACTTGTCATTCATTCATTCTAGGTTTACTGCAGTCTGAGCATGACATTAGCGTTCTGTTTTCTTTTATGTTTTGTGGTAGTTATGTTTTTAATTGTTGTCTTGTAGAGACAAAAACAGACATCCCAGTCTGAGGAAAAACAAACCCCCTCTTCCAAAGGTGACGAAGAGGAAGATGATGATAAGGTTGAATCAGAAGATCTGAATGATCACTCTCAAGATGATGATGATGAGGAGGCTCTTCCTCATAAAGAGGAGAGCGATGAGGATGAGGACAGATTGGTGGAAAAGAATGACGATCCAAAGGAGGAAACACCAACCCAGAAGTCATCAAGCAAAACTGTTAAGGATACTTCAGGTTTAAAAGGCAAGGAGAAAACCACACCTCGCAAGAGCAGTGCCACCACTAAGGCCGTGAAGATTACATCAAGATCTAACAAGTCATCTGCTCCTTCAGCAAAACCAGGTCCAGATACTGATGTAGGTTCTGGTTCAGTTTCTAAATCCAAGAGACCTGCATCAAGGAAACGCAAGGCTGAAGAGCAAGATATTTCAGCAAAGGAAATCACTAAGAAAAACTTGGCAGGCAAGTCAACTGGAAAAGTTTCTGCAAAAGATCAAGGTTTGTTTGAATATGTATTGATAAGCATGCATGAGTTTTTGGTTATGATTCTTGAGTTATAGAGCCAAAATTTTACAAAACAGATAATTGTGTTTACAATTTCTGGTTTTGATTCTTGAGTTATATGGTATATATGGTTCCTCATTCACAGTCCTAGTTAGGTATTCATTAACCGTTTAACAAATTGCCATGTGAAAAGAAAATGAAGTGCATTTCTTCTTGCTGGCATCCGCTCTGCCTTCATAATTTTTTATTACCTTGTTTTTAATGGCCAAAATATAGGGAAGGGCAAATCAAGCAAGAAGGCCAAGACTGAACCCACAAGAGAAGAGTTGCATGCAGTCGTTGTTGACATCCTGAAAGAAGTTGATTTTAATACAGTGAGTACTCAGTTGGCACTTGTTTGAGTTATGCTTGTTATTGTGCCTAAACAATTCTCTTGTGTTGAAATTGTGCAGGCAACTTTGTCTGATATTCTCAAGAAACTTGGTATAGTTTCGTTGTACTAAATTAAATCTCTTGTCATTTGATTTCTTCATCGCTGCCAACCATCCAAATTGTTTTTGGCTGTATCAGGTAAACACTTCAACGTAGATCTAATGCACAGAAAAGCAGAGGTGAAGGATGTTATAACAGAGGTTATTAATAACATGTCGGATGAGGATGAAGATGAAGAAGAAGATGATGAAGGTGATGATAATGCTGAGGCGGGAGGGGATGATGGAGATGATGATTAGGTAGCTGATACAGGAATGGTAAGCCATAGAGCAATTCTAGCAGGAGAAATGGCGGTAAGCCTCTGATTGACATGTCAGACTAATTGACTTATCCCCCCAAAAAAAAGAAGTTAGCCAACTAGGTTTTATTTGTACCATAAACCCTAATTTGTAACTTGTTTCTGTCTGAGCAAATGGTGCTGAGCTGACCTTACCTTGATGTTGTTCTGCTTGACAAGCTCTCTCTCTGTCATTACCCTACACTCTATTTTATTTGACTTCAAATGAATTGGCTTTTCTTTTAGGTGTAGTGTATTTTTGGTTAAGTTGTGTGCTTTTGTAGTTAGTTGTGGTTGTAAGCTTGACTTTTGCTGTTGTTGGGATATTCTCAATACGTAATTGATTTATCGTGGTAGTTCTCTGCAATCTGCATGTTGACTGTAATGTGTAGGGGTGGTCTTGGTCTTGTGATTTCTGGTTCGAGATTCCGAATTCATTTGGTGGCACGGTATTCGTCTTGCCCGCGTCCTTTTGGACAACATACACTCTCGGTATAACTAAAAAATGTTACAAAATAAATGACCAAGTCAATGGTTTAACTATTCTCTATGAGAGTGTTCTGTGGTCTGTTGGCGAGCAATATAGTGTGGGTGGGTTAGTGGGCAAAAAATTGAATAAAGAATATACAATTTTGAAAAACTAGGATATATTAGAATTTAGAAGAGATTAGACAAAAACCATAAAGACTATAGTTGTGGGTTGGTGGGTTAGTGGGCAAAAATCAACCTACCCGTTAATTATCATTTTATTTATCGTACGTTACAATTAAGCATATGAAGATGTCTTGTTTAGTGAATACTATGTTCTTTCGACATAACATCATTAAATTTTTTGTTTAGTCTAATAGTAGGAAAGTCTATGTTGAGGTTAATGTCCATAATAACAGCTAAAATTTATATCATAAAAGTTAATGTCCATAATAAGAGCTAAAATTTGTACCATAAAATAGGGCAATTATTAGGGTGAGATGATGAAAATCATCTATAATTTAGATGATTAATCTTAAATTGTTGATTTTTATAGTTATTTAAGTGTGTAAATAATAAATTAATGTATAATATTATTTTTTCTTTTAATTGACGTTTATTTTTTTAACTTTCATATTTTTATTATTTTTAAATTAAAATATATTTATTTAATTTTCTTCTCTTTCCTCTTAAAAAATATCATTAATCTTTTTCTTATAATTATACTAATTTATGTGAACGTAAGTTGAATTAATTCACTTTCATATGAAGGCTGAATTAATTCACTGTATATCATATAATAAAGTGAACTAAATCATCAAATTACATTCACATAAAAATGAACTAATTCATGCAACGTTTGGCATGAATTTGAAAAAAAAAATAATATTAATATGATATTATCTTTGAGAGGAAGGAAAAATAAATAAAAATTTATTCTCAAGTAAGACAAAATAATTGGAATTAAAATTTAAAAAAAATACATATTAATTAAATTATGTACACACATAAATAAAATAAAAATTTAAAATAATTATCTAAATGATAGATGATTGGATCGTCATAATATTTTCAATAAATAGGGGCATTTTTTGTGTGAAACCCAGATGCATAGAGATTAATGCTAGAATTAATGTTTCTGTCATAAGTGGCGGTAGATGATCGAACGGCTTAGCCTTGTCGATATACAGCAAGAACCCGTCCGCTCCTACACAGTTCAGTTTCTTCTTCTTCTTCTTCTTCTTCAGACATCCTGACTTTATTATTTCCCCTGGATTTTACCTTTGTTGAGAACTTGAGATGGAGGTTAACGTAAAACAAGAGATTCTAGAAGCCCCCAACGGCCCACTCGGACCTAATCGAGCCGCTGATAGATCTCCTATACCCTCTTCTTCCGTGATCATCGACCTCACTAGCAGCGACTCCGACTCTGACTCCGAGGATGGCCGCCGCAACGCTGGCGGTGGAAGTTCAGACAACAAGAGGAGGAAGTTGAACGAGTCAGGAGTGAAGTTACCGGATAACTTCTTGGCCCCTCTTTCTCGGACTGAGACTTCCAAAGCCTTGGCCATCATGCGGCCGCCGGAGTCAAGGGACAACGGAAGTCTAATGGTGAATTGTCAGAACTCCAAACAGTTTTGGAAAGCCGGAGACTACGAAGGAGAAGGAGGAACGGTTGGCGATTGCGAGGTTTCTTCTGGTAATTCCCTCACTCCTAACATCATGCATTTCGTTTTAGGTCAGTTAATTTTAGTCAGCTTCTATTCATGGGTAAGATCAGTAAATAGATTTGAATGAAACCATGTGCCATGTTTGGTAAGCTGCATCTGTTTCATCTGTGTAGGTGGTATGGAGCGTGTTAGGGTTCATCCCAAGTTCTTACATTCCAATGCAACCAGCCACAAGTGGGCTCTTGGAGGTAACCCTGTTAGCCACCTTGTTGTTTTCATCGGCCATTGCTATATTTCGTTTAATTTTCTTGTATTTCTTTAAACCCGTGTGCAGCCTTTGCCGAACTTTTGGACAATTCATTGGATGAGGTAATGTCTCAAAGCCATATATCACTTGTAATTTGCTTTGCTCTTCGTCTGAATTCCTTACATGGGAGCGCAGGTCTGTAGTGGGGCGACACTAGTGAAGATAGACATGCTGAAAAATAAGAAAGATGGTAGCCCAATGCTATTGATTGAAGGTACTTATCTTTTGCCAGTTCCTACTAATATGTTTGTTACATGCTTCTGTATGTATATTTATTGGGAATTATCTTTTTAATTGTCAAGACGTTATGGCTTGTTTCTATATTTCGTTGATTTGTACCCTTCTTTTTTTTTTCTGCATTTTCCCCTTTGCAGACGATGGGGGTGGGATGGATTCAGATAAAATGCGGAAGTGCATGTCTTTAGGTTTTTCTGCGAAGAGCAAAATCGATAGCACCATTGGACAGTGTAACTTACTGTACTTTGCTGAAGCTTTTCAATTCGTCAGTTGTATAAGAAGCTCCATGTTGAGGTGTAACTTATTGTACGTTTGCCTGATGAACAAGGAATGAGTAAGTTTTCTTTTTTGTCAGATGGCAATGGGTTCAAGACTAGTACCATGAGGCTTGGTGCTGATGTTATTGTATTTTCTCGATGTTCTGGGCAAAGTGGCAAGCGGTACTGAACCAACTTCCTAGTTTACCATAGTGGATATGTTTTTCGTTGCCTCTGGATTGGTGGTTGCTTTGTTAATAGGCGGTTTCCTTCTTTCGTCCATTGAAGGATACCCCCCTTCATGCAATCCAGCAATTGGGTGCAATAAGTGCTGAAGGGCCGCATATACAATGTAGCCAAGCCATGAAACCAGGAATAGATTGATAGCATTAGCAGATATTGTTTAACTATAAACAATAACATTTTTCTCAAATTTCTTAGAGAACGTGATCACTATAGTTCCTTCTCAGTTTTGTTCTGAAAATTGTTAGCCATGATGTTCAAAACTGTTAGAATCATGACACTTCTGTAATTTGGGAAGACGAAATCCATAAGGGTCTTCTTGTCTCCAACTTTGAAAAGAAATAAGGTTGTGGATTGGAGATTTCAGACTTCCGAATCCCTCTTATTGTCCTTTTCAATGAGATGGTTTTGTTTACGGAAAGAGAGCTTCTTAAAATCAAATTTTTTTGTTTTATTTCATGCAGTTTGAAGTAATCTGGTTTTCTCTCTTCTATTTGTAGACCTACCCAGAGCATCGGACTGCTATCATATACGTTCCTGCGGAGTACAGGAAAAGAGGATATTGTAGTTCCAATGGTAACTCCTCAACTACCTATGCATGATTATTTCCAGAATACTACGTTACTTCTTTACCAAATCATTCATATACGAGGAATAGCAGGTTGTTTCACAATTAAATTGTGTTTAGAAAAAGTCTGCAAATATTGACCTTCGGAACATATCTCTACAAGTTGAGCTGATAGATTTATTAACTGTTTGGTAAGATACTGGAGTCTGTCAGCCTTAGGTGTTCTACAAGTTCAAAGTTTATGGTTCCAGTCCTTGGTCATTTGGATTTTCTTTCTGGTTCTTGCTCCCTGAATGGAACGATTAGAGATATCATGCACTACTAACTTTTCCTATCTTATTATTTTATATGGAAAGCTTGCCTATGAAAGAGTAGGAAATAAATCAAACAGGATTTCTCCACTTTCTGATGTTGATTGGAATAGCACTGCAAAAACTATTCTTCAGTGGTCTCCATTTGCGAGCGAGACTGATCTTCTGCATGAGGTGATTTCTTCTGGCACTTCATCATTGCTTAATTACATGGATAAAGATGTCTTTGTCTAATTCAACTGTTCTCTATGAAGGGCATTAGATGGTCCAATTTGTTTGCCATTCTCGTGAGGTAGTTGCAGGAGTTTAGAAAGTGATTTCTCTGTTTACGTGGTCGTTTAAAAGTAATCTATGATCATGGATAAATGATCTTTCCTGAGCAAGGTTCTTCCATAGTTTGCTTTGACATGATATACTACTGTTAGAAACTGTTGCAGTTCATAGAGACTGTTGCTTTCAGAGTAGATATGTGTTTCCATTGTCATGTTATAACACTGATCTTTCTGTCTATCTTATTTATTTTCTTTTCTTTTTAGTTGGATTTGTTACCAGATCATGGAACTCGCATAATAATATACAATCTTTGGGAGGATGACGAAGGATTCTTGGAGCTTGATTTTGATTCCGATCCTCATGTATGTCTACGATGCAGATCTCTGCCATTTTCCCTCTGATGCTTATTGGTGGTTTAACCACAATCTTTTCATTCATACTTCTCTATTTGCTTCTCTTCTGGCAGGACATACAACTCCGAGGTGTTAATCGGGAAGAGAAAAACATACAAATGGCTCAGGAGTATCCCAATTCTAGGCACTTCCTCACCTATAGACATTCTTTAAGGGTATCAAATCTGTTTCAATCGTCTTGTTGTCACTAGCAGTGATTGAAAATATAACATTGAGTCCCGTCTTTAAGATGTTAATGCTATATTGGGTCAGTATGTTTGGACTACTGTAAATAATGTATCCTTTTCTTGTGTGCATGTTACAAATTTGCAATTTTTATGTGATATTCTTTGCAATTTTCTAAAAGTTGTCTAGAAATTAGGAGTTCAGAAGGAATCACAGTAATCTGATTTCATGTCACGGAGCCCCTATCTTAAAATTACAATGTTTTATCTATGCTGCAAGGTCAGTTTTGTCTAGGCTTAGAATCATATTGCACGTTTTGAGTACCTTCATCATTTCTATTACATATTTCTTGTGACGAGAGGATTCATGAACTCATATAATGGCAAAATCAAGCTGGTGAAGTTTGGGAATTTTCTCTCTTTCACGTTAATTTGTGTGTTATGGGCATGCTTTACCTTGTTGATGAATCACCATTCCAATTTTCAATGCCAGAGTTATGCTTCAATTCTCTATCTCAGAATTCCTCCTAGCTTTCGGATCATCCTTCGAGGAATAGACGTTGAGCACCACAATATAGTAAATGACATGATGATGTCTGAGGAGGTGACATATCGGCCACAGGCTAGTGTTGATGGGGTGATGAAGGACTATAGTAGTGTAATATATCATACTTACCACACACAATGTATTGAAAGTTCGGATTGGTTATACATAGCTAATCGTCTGTTATGTTCAAATCAGATAACTGCTGTTGTTACTATTGGATTTGTCAAGGATGCAAAGTACCACATTGATGTTCAAGGGTTCAATGTCTATCACAAGAATCGACTTATCAAGGTTAGTTTATCATGACAGGAGTGATAGGAATAATCCGTAAATTCATCATTCTGTTGCTAATCATCCAAGTATGTTTGCTTTAAATACACCCTTGTGGACACTGACTTTCAAATTTTTATCCTTGATTTAGCAGTTTGTTCAGACTTTTTTTCCCCATTAAATTGTTGATTGGTTTGAGGGTGTATAGCTTGTGCTCGTTTGTCATCTGCATGCTCTGTTTTATCTTCCCGCCTTCACGATTCTGGAACTAATATGCTGCCTTCAGCCATTTTGGAGGCTCTGGAATGCTGCAGGAAGCGATGGTCGTGGAGTTATAGGTAATTTGGGTCTACTTCAGTTTTTTGTTGGCAAGTGTAGCAGCTGTCGACAAATTTAGAACTACAGCATCTTTTTGTGTCTCCTTTCGGTAGGGTGATTAGCTGCAATATTTCTGACTTGGTTTGATATCTTGCTTGTAGGTGTCTTAGAAGCCAATTTTGTTGAACCAGCCCATGATAAGCAGGGTTTTGAACGTACAACTGTTTTGGCAAGGCTTGAGTCTCGTCTAATACAAATGCAAAAGACTTACTGGTTTGTCATTTATTTCTTCAATGTGAATTCGCTGAACATTTTGTTCAGTGCCGATGGATGGCTGTGATTAATGCTCTGAATGCTTGTTTCTTTAGGGGTTCGAACTGTCACAAGATTGGCTATGCTCCGAGACGTAATAAGAAAGCGGCAAGTGAAGAAGCAGGTAACTCAGAACTCCACAATGGTTTTGTACGTGTCTTTATGTGTCCACAGAAACTCATTGGACACTGTCTAAACTGGACCTTCCTTGAACCTGTCCCATTTACTTTAGTATCATTCGGTTATGTGATTTATATTGGTTGGTTCAAGATCACCTATGTTCTTATGCGAATTGCTAAAATAAAACTTCTTTGGCAGAAGCAACCTCCTCACTTGGTCAGAACTTGGGAGGAAAAGCATCAGAAAGATCCGGGAAAGATGTGCAAGATGGGAAGCAACATTTTTCAGGGAAAGGAAACAGTGTAACAAGGTCTCAAGTTAAATCTAGAAAAGTATTGGAATCTAATGAACCTACATCTCCCACCGAGGATCCAAATGAAAGTAACATGCCAAGTAGTAGCACTCCTACCAGGAAATCATCTGGTACACTGTTGCATGAGACTCCGTATTTCACACGCTCAGGAGATACAAGATCTCGTAATAAAGGCGCCACTCCAGCTAGAGAATATGTTCCACCTGCTGCCATACATACCCAGGAGAAGGTAGTTTCAATGATATGTTTGTCATCTAACTGTGTGGTATGTGGACACTAATGGTTGGTTTGACTTGTGACGAACCAATTCACTTCAAAGCTTACATTTGAGAAAGTCTTTTCACCCTTAAGCCTTTTTATTTATTTTGGTAGAAAATAATAGTTAATTTGTTCCGTTGGCAGGTTGTTGTGGAGAATCTAGGTGAAGATGTCCAACCACGCGTCGATACAGAAGCTAATGTTGAGCGGCTGAAGCAAGAGAACCGCGAACTGAAGGAAAGGTTAGCTAGCATAGCAAGCATTCATTCTTCTGGATTTTGGATTTCTGTTTCTTTCTATGGAGTAATTTGCATATTGTAGATTGGAGAGGAGGGAGGGAGAGCTTCGATTGATGAGTTTGAAGTGCCAGAAGTGCAGTGCTCTAAAGACAAAGGTTGTAAACAAAATTTGTTTTTGGGTACAAACAATAAGATGTGGATATTTTGTTTTTGTTGATGTGGTGTGGTATATGTGCAGTTGGATAAAGCAGAGCAGAAGATTGATGATCTGAACAAAGAACAAGAGAGTTTAATTGAAATCTTCTCAGAGGAGAAGGAGAGGAGGGAGAAGGAAGAGGATAATTTGAGGAAGAAGTTGAAGGTTACATTACAGCTCTCTCTCTCTCAATCTCTTCACTCTTATATATATAATCTATGAGCTTGTTGATGGAAGCCGATGGGTGTTTGATATGTGTAGGATGCATCGAAAACGATCCAAGAATTGCTAGACAAAGTTAAGTTGCTCGAGAAAATCTAAAAGATGATGATGACATGACACGGATGGAGTCCGACTCGAAAGCAGCCTGGGGGATGTAGTAGTGTACAGGTTTTGAGACGAGAATTGCGTACTAGTAGTAGCAGCAGCAGCAGCAGCAGCAGCAAGACATTGAGGCTTTGAGTAGTAGAATGTTGTTCATATATAATCTCAGACCAATTAACGTAGGATATGAAGACACTAATTTGTACTGAAATGTGTATTTGTAGTGAAGTGAAATGTAAGCCGTTTTAGTATTGGTTAACCAGAAATTTTGTGCATCAGTCGCAGACGTAGTGAATGAATGAATGATGTTTATACGAAAAATCAAATCATTAACTCAAAAAGCTATAACCACCAACTAAGTAGCTAGAGAAAATGTGAAAAATGGGAGATGAAGAACTGGAATATGACGTGTGTTTGTTTATTTTGTAACTAACGATGGCAGTAGTACCCTCGTCTCTCTCTCTCTCTTGTTTGTTGTTTGTTCCTTGTGTTGCATTTTTGCTGTTGTTTTGTCTTCTTCTATGCTCAGCTCTGCAGCAGTAGCAGAGGAGGCTGTTAGAGCTTGGAAATCGCCGGCACCATCGCAGGCTGAACTCCTGCCCTCTCCACCGAGACAAAACATACAGTCTGCAGGCAGAGACCATAATAAACAAACAGCTGTTGCTTTCATTTTCCTCTCTTTCTTTCATCACTGCCTTTTTCTTCTTTTCCTACATGAACAGCTACAAACCAATCTCTAACTTCAAATTCAAATGTCAAAATGCATCCGACATAAATCAATTTCAGTTTGCTCAAACAATGTTCGGTTCAGCTGTCTTATGCATAACCGTTTCGGTTCACTCAAACAAGCGGAAATGATAAATTAGAGTGGAATCAGACAATTTGACGATTTTATCTGATTTCGTTGCGTGAAATCAAAAACACTTAGTGTAAAATATCTTGAATTTCACTACTATAATCAGGATACTAGTAGTAACAGTATAACCCAGTAACAAAAACACGTGTCAGCCACAAAACAGAAAAAAATGAAATCCTAATGTGTAAATGAATGAAAATACCCAAATCTATATTAGATATGGTTGCAAGTAGTAACAACATCACAAATATAATAATAATAATAATAATAATAATAATAATAATAATTACAGTAATAAAAATATATTAAAAAAAAGAATGACAAGTTTCTCTCTCTGGCGTTTATATTTATTTATTTACTGTTGGGGAATTGTCATATCCAGCTTTTTCCCGATTTCCTTTTTTGTTGTCATCTTCGTCGTCTCCCCTCTCACTGTTCACTCTTCTGCATCACTCTCTCTCTGCTTCCCTTCCCAACAAAACTTTCCCGGAAAATCCATTCCCCTTCTCACCCAACCGAAGACCCTTCTTCTCTGAATTCCCCCTTTCAGCTCTTGTTCAACTTCTCCCTCGCTCTCTTCCATTTTCGTGCTTCCCATTTCTCCGCCGCTTCTCCTTTACTAAACACTAGGGTTTCAGCTACTTGCTGCAAACAATCTCTCTCTGGTATGTTCCTCTCACTATCGTTTTTCTTTTATATTATTTTTAGGGTTTCACGTTGTGATGTGATTTGATGTGAGCGCATGCTTATTTATACCCTGACTGTGGACTCGGATTTTGACTCCATTTCCCCATTGTTAAGTTGCAGATTTCAATACCATAGAAACCAAAACCCAGTAGAGAGAAGAGAAAAGAAGACTGATGGGTATTCCGTACGCCGTTCGGCTTCTCACCACCACCGTGGTTGGGATGGTGGTGCTAGTTCTTCTCCTATCAGGTAGTGTAAGGAAGCGGAGTTTCAGAAACAATGACATAATTTCATATCCTATATTTCTCATCCGATTGTAATTTTTCTTTCTGTATGGGTCCGGTGGTCAGCCTTGTTTGTTGCTTGATTATGATTCTTTTTTTGGCAATTTCCTCTTTACGTTCGTGCTCTTGTTTGTTGCTTTCCTTTTCTGTCCATATAACGCCTGCTCTTCACCATCCTTTATATACATAGATTCATTTCTAATTATCTGCTATTATGGGGTTGTGGTGGGTAATATGAAATTTGTTTGTAATGAAGGTGGTGGCAGCCCATGCTCGACTCCAGGAGGATGCCCAGTCGTCTTCCGACACCGCAAGCTTATCCCTTGTAAGACTGACGAATCTCGTTTTCTTTCGAATTGTCATTCATCCAGATTAGAAGGTTGGTGGGTATTTAGGAGAAATGGGTAATTTCAACTCTTTCTCCATCTCTCTAGCACCACCTAGCTAGCGTAGTAGTAGGAGGCGTAGCAGCAGCGGCCCTCTCTCTATCAGACGCACACGGCTGGGCTGGGGCTGGCAGGCTCTTATTTTCCTTTAATTTCGTTCTTTGATGATGCTAACGTGCACTGGTTTGTGGGGGGACCGGCTATAGATAGCATTACCGTCTTGGTTACCCACATGAAATGATGTTAGTAGCTTTTTGATGGGATCCTCATGTCACATCCCACCTTTTTTCGACTTCTCGGGTACCTCGTGACCCACCGCGCCACCTTCCCCAACAACGACGACCTTTCTCTTAGCTAGAGAAAGATAAACTATGCTTACATTAATTATGCCTGCACCTACTGCTTGCTTCTTGATATACCTCAAATGTCTAATAATATATCATTTCTATTCATTCCGAGCATATATAGATATAAGCTGCTCAATGTTAATGTTTCTTCTGTTCAGTTTGGTCAGGAATGGATATAGACTTATATTATAGTCATTCATCGTCTGGTGTTTCGGTAAATAAGGATATGCTGATGATGATGCTGCTGCTGCTACTTTTCATTGAGTTATCATTTTCCTTTCATTCAATATATATACCATAATGGCAAAACAAAGGGCACACGTACCCCAAACGTTTTGATTTTTGAACAGTGATTGTGACATAGTACACTTATTCTCTCCCTTTGTTTATTTTGTCTTTCTTTCCCTTTCATACGTTTGTTTGTTTGTTTCAAAAAAAGTCTGTATTTGTCCTTTGACTCTACCCTTTATAGTACTAGTATTGAAATGACTATTGATTACTAAAAAAGCAAAGCTTTTGCATCATTTATTACTATTACATTATGATTAATTAACAAAGCTAGCGTGGGTATGTATGGTTTTGTTAACGTTCATTATTGATTCAGCTGGTGCAATGGAGAACAAGGAGGAGCCCAACAGAATATGGGGAGAAAAGTGTACAACGAGTGACATAGTGATTAATCAGGGGCAAACATCTCCTCTCCCCAGCGGGATACCAACATACACTGTAGAGATAACCAACCTCTGTGTCAGCGGCTGCGACATCACAAGGATTCATATAACATGCGGATGGTTCAGCTCTGCACGTCTCATCAATCCAAGGGTGTTCAAGCGCCTTGGCTACAATGACTGCCTTGTCAACGATGGCAAGCCTTTGCTCAACGGAGCTACACTTTCCTTTCAGTACGCCAACACTTACTCTTACCCTCTATCCGTCTCTTCTGTGGTTTGTCCTTGAACACACCAAGCAACTCATAACCTTCCTGAAATGTTAGATAGCCAATGGACCAGAAATATTTTTGTTAGATATATGAAACCACTTTCTGTGTATAGAGTCAAAAACATATACAGTTTAGTCAAATAGTGGCGTTGGCTGTTACTTCTGTCATATCCCAAGATAGAAAATTAATTGTAGTTGATTCAGATGTTGCTTCTTTTGTTTAATTTGTCTCTCAGTTTCATATATATCACTAATTAATCCCTCCCCACTCACTCATGACTATTTCTTTCTTCCCCTTTTGATTCTTTGCTTTCGTTCTAGCTATATATTTCATTTAATACCTTCCATTTCGTTAAGTCTGATCAGTGATATTTGTGATCGACAAAATCACTATATATATTACGTAGAAGAAACTAATGGATGCACTTTCTTTATATTAATCTACAATGGGGCCGTCCAAATCCAAAAACCAAGGTGGTCAGTTGCCGATATATAGTGGATAACGGCATATGTTAACGGTAAGAAATGGATATTAAGTAGAACCATCCTGACGGAGGCGTAGCAGACGTAAGTACCCTGGAGCACCTATCATTCATTGATGTTGTTTTCACGAGGACAAAAACACGACTATCTAGAACTGCGACGGGGTTGACGCTAGTTACTGTTCATGGTCTCCCATTCAATTTGACGAGGCTTTCTGGTATGAGGAAACAAAAGAATAGATGCTGCTCTACTTTTTGTGCTTTTGAAAATAGGGAAAGCTTGAAGGCGTGGTAGTGGTAGTGGCCATTTGGCCATTTGGGAACAAAGGAGAGAGAAGAAGAAGAAAGCTTGGTGGTGGTGTGGGGATTTGGGAACGAAGAAGAAGAAGAAGAAGAAGAAGAAGAAGCAGAAGAAGAAGCAGAAGAAGAAGGTGGTTGCGGCGTTGGCGTGGTGGAGTTTGGTTGTGGACAGGGAGCAGAACGAAAGATTTTGGTTTTTTAAGTTTAAGTGTGTTTGGTTAGAGATTTTGGTCAACTATATTAGTTGACATAGTTTCGATTGATTTGGATGGAGAATGCCAACAGTCAGGGACTAAAGAAAAAAAAATTATACTATAAATTTTGAAATGTTAACTAAATGTACTTACAATTTTTTTATTAAAAGAACTATTTATAATATTAATGACTCATATTAAAATAAATATTATTCACAAAAATTACACATTAATAAAAAAATATTACATCTATGATTATAAATACAAGGTTATGAAAATGTCAAACAAGCTCATGCATACCTGCAATATTGTTTATATTTTTCACCCAATTTAGGAACTGAACGACAAACTGATATGAAGCGGCGTTGACTGTAGTACCGTTAACCCAAACGACATCGTTTTGTGATCATCGCTTGCAGTCTGTGACTGGTTATCGATAGGGTATGAAGAAGCGGAAGAGAGACGAGGAAGGAGGAAGAGGAAGTCAGGAAAAAGACATGGAAATTGTCTGGCAAACGCCGGCAAATCCGCCGGAGATGAAGGATTATATCATTCGAAACGGTAAGGGTTAGACTCATTACTGATTAGAACCAGTTGGGGGTTTTTGACATTTTCAACTTGCCGGGAAAATTGCTGCAGGGAGGCGCCATGTGAAGCCTTACTACTTCGAGTTCGTCTGTCATGTATGTTTCTGGCCTTCCTCTTTCCACCCCACCTACTTCACTTTGCTTCTCAATACTTGAAAACGTTTTTTCAGCTGTTATGCTCAACACTTGTTAAACCCTAAGTTCACATAGGTTCTAACTGTGGTTCGTTATAGGTCAAGAATCGTTGGAACGGGAAGACAATTGTTGATTTGTTCGCGAAAGAATTCAAAGGAAGACCGTACGATTACTACGTATGGCAATGTGGATGGTCATTCACGAGTTTCATTTCCTTTGTGTATAGGATTTGTTTCATCTTCTTGTTTCTATCTGATTATATGAATCGTAGCTCAATCACGGGGTAATTTTTTCTAGGTTAGTGCTGTGAAGAGTGGACGGATTCAGGTTGATGGAGAGACGGTTCCAGTCTCTTATGTGGTCAAAACATCTCAAAAGATAAGCCACTTTGTACACAGGTCTGGTACCAATCCATACAACAATGTTTATGTTCCTGCAACTGCAGAATCTCTGCTGTTTACTTGAAGATAGTAGTATATTACTCAATCTCGCTTTGTGTTGAAGTGATTGTTAATCAATGCTACTGATTTACAGGCATGAACCGCCAGTCATGGCCTGCGATATTTCTGTTCTGCAAGAAGAACCTGATGTTGTGACCATTTCAAAGCCACCAACTGTACCTGTACGTTCAGCTCATTTTACCGCTGTCTTCTTAGATGTCTTGGCTATATTTGACTGCCATCTTTGTCAGCATATTTCATTCATGATTTTGTAGAATTATTCGATAAAGGATTGGACAGGTCCAATCATTTTTTGATGTTGCCTGCCTGATTCTTATTTTACCTTAGCTGTTGAATTTGTACTGCACGAAATGATATTGTTCTGAAGGACATTTATACTTTTGTATTCTACATTAATGTGATACTGTCATATTTTTCGTGTCTCCTTTGGGTTGTGATGAAGATGCGTGGATTCTCTCTGTATACTCTGCATGTCTAAGGAAATAGTAGGCATAATTTGTGGTTCCTTTGTGTACTGGGACATTGATCTTGCACCAGGTTGAAGTTTGAAACATGGTTCTCCTCCTAATGCAGGTTCATCCCTGTGGTCAATATCGTAAGAACACTGTTGTTGGCATTCTTCAAGCGGAACATGATCTAGCACCTTTGTTTCGTATCCAAGTTTAATGTTCAAGAGCATGCTGAAAGCTTCTTTAACTTGTTTTGTTCCATATTTGAGTTCTAAGAAACTTATGGTTCCTTTGGCTTACGGACGATGCATGGTCCTTTTATCAGATCAAACCATTTCAGTTAGAATATGTAACTTTTTGGTAATCTTTTCCTTGACACAATCATGTTAGCTATTCACCGACTAGATAGACTAGTCTCAGGACTTCTAATCTTGGCCAGAACTGCATTAAAGGCTGACCTTTTCAGGCAAGAGGTAGGCTTTATTGTATGCCTTATTTTACATGGAATTACTTCTAACCATGAATTGCAGTCCTACCGGTTGAGCTCATGCATATAAATTGTAATACTCTCGTGCTATATCGTCCATGATATCTATTATAGAGATATTAGACTTACCTTACATATATTTCTTATTGAGGAAGTTAGTATCTTGGCTAATTAGGGTAGTTGATTCTTACAAGGACTCTAAACCTACGATGTAAACTCTATTAGAAATAGTTATTTTCAGTAAGATCAATAATAAGAGGAATCACCTCATATTTTGGCACTTTTCATGTTAAAACGCGAAGCATTTCTGTTGGACTATCTGCTTTATGCTGTGAAACCAAACAACTTCCAACCTGTGCCTGTTTTAATATGCAATCAAATGAGAAAGATGTTCAGTATGCTATGCTTACAGTCTACCCAGTGAGTGGTTTTGCACAGCTCTAGACTTGCTAAATCCTGAATGATAATTGTGTCTGAATGTGTGCCTCTGGCAGTCACTTTTGTCTTAGTCCCTTCACTCTCATGTGACCATATTTCCATAGAAAGAAACTAAAGTACTTGTGGATTATCGAAGTCAAATTACATATGGAAATGGCCAGTTTGTTATGTTACACTGTTGTTGGTCCTTGTTGCAGATTGAAGCTGGATTAGTGCATAAACAGTATGTAGCGAGGGTTGTTGGTGTATTCCCTGAAGATGAGGTAAAATATTGTATATGAAGGGTTGCATTTATAGATTCTTATCTGTGTAACAGTGTAAGTCAGATCTTTTTTTATATCGGATAACCTGTTCCTACATGCCATTAAGAAATTAGAGTAGGAGAAACTAACTAACTCCTACCCAAGCACCCGGTACATACAAGAGTGAGTGGTAAAGATCCCAATTGTTACTTTAACAAGGTGATGTGGATGCCGGTGTTGAGGATCGAAGCTAAAACTTTGCGTAGTATGTCTGCTCTCACCTCACTAGCACTAATTAGGTGGATGGCAAACTTTTTTTTTACGCGTGGTCAGAAGAATAGCTGTCCTGCATAGCTGGTCACGAAGATTCGAAATTCTGCTGATTGCTACTTGTTTATCAAGGGGACAATTTTCCTACTTATACTATCTCTTATCAGTACATCCAGCACTAGATTGGACTGGATTTCAAACCACTTTTCATGTCATTGGTTGTGATTTTGTCTCCTTCCCATTCTAAAGCATGTTTTTTTGTTGTAATTATTTCAGCAAGTTGTTGATGTCAACATAAATTATAATGCTCGGGAAGGATGGAGCACAACGGAGGTAGGGTTTCTTTAACTTCCAGTATCCTTTGTGTGGCATAATCAAATTCATATGATGAAGAGCTGTTGAAATGTAGGTTGGTGAGTTGAGTGGCACAACCCCCGCTAAAGGAAAGCATGCCTGCACAAAGTTTACTCGCATTAGTACCAATGGGAGTCATAGTATTGTACGATGCGAACCTATAACTGGCCGAACTCATCAAGTAAGCTGCTCAATTATATTCTGGGATTGCTTTTACGAGTTTTCATTTTCAGTAATATGCTAACTACTTGGATGAAGAGAAACCTAGTCTAGTCTGGTTGAAGTTTGAGGTATGGACTATTGTTGTGCCATTATATAAAAGAAGTGTTGATGAATGGTTTTGTCAGTATTTGGCTGATATAAAACCTATTATTCAGCTTCATATGAAGCATCTTCAAATTGGTATTTGCGTTAATGTCTGACCTGAATGGCACGGTGGATCTAGAATGTTTGTTAGTTATGGTCTCTTTTCAACTGATAAAATTTTCTGAAGAAGATTTTCTCCACTTGTCGTCTTAGTTATATGCAATCATGTAGATCCTTTTGATTTATGTTGTAGATACGTGTTCATTTGCAATACACGGGCCATCCCATAGCAAACGACTTCCTGTACTTGAATAAGCAAGAGACCAACCGTGGGTATGATGGAATGAGTGCTGAAAGAGCTGCTCGTCGTTCCAGTGCTCCGACATCTGAAAGCAAAACTGGCAGTGAATATGAATCCAACTTCGGAGAAGATTTTGAAATTGATCCCTTGTGTACCAATTGTCCAGGCTTGATGCCAAAAGGGTACGTACATCATACAATTGTGTGTTGGTAATGTCATACTTTGACATGATTTAAGACGTAAGTTTTCATATCCGATGTGCACATCTTGACTTGGTTTGAGATTTTGACATGGCAGATATGATGGATACGAAGAAGAAGCTCTGTGGCTTCATTGCGTCCAATATTCTGGGCCACAATGGCTATATCAGTGTCCATATCCTGACTGGGCTACTCTATGATAAACCAAATATAAACTACTTCCTATTTTTTTTTACTCTTTTATGTGTCGCATCTTGAAGTTTCTGTTGGGACCTTTCATTTCATTATTCAGGATACAACTCCAATATCGTTATCTTCCCATCATATCTTTGTTTACCTCTGTCTGACTGTTGCAGTTCTGTTTCACCATGAAATCGTGAAGTTTACAGTTAACTTGCTAACGAGAAGTCGAGAATACAAAGTTCGTTTGATAGTTTCGGTTCAATCAAATTAAATAGACCCTTCATTGCGCAAGGGAGCAAGCGAGGGAAGGTTTCATGGCTCACGGGTATGCAGAAGGGTGCCTCCGGTTTAACATCTTTCTATAGGTAGATGTTGGCGAGGCAAGGGTGATGAGTAGCGTTTTGGAGCATTATGAGCGTGCCTCGCGTCAATCAATTATCTACGAACATGATCATAGATGGAGGGAGTGCTTGCACCAACATGGCTAGTGGAGTTTTGGTGATGAAGTTGTAGCTAAACCGCATCCGAAGCCATACAAATTTTAATTTTCGGCATAAATGGTTGTTGTGTTTCTATCTCATCTCTTCTCATGGTCGGACCAGGTAGGAATTCCATCCTGGATTTTGCTTTGTCGTTTTGAAATCTTAGGATACTCAACACCCACGAATACCAAAACATACCATGTATATTTACAATGAGATTTCAGCCGATACAGCCCCCTTCCACAAACATGAATTTATTACGATGAAGATGGAAAAAGGACACAAAGAAACACAAGAGACATGGCAAAGGGGTTCCTTCCACGGTGGCCATGAAATCCACGTAGGATTGGGGGGGAAATGACTAACATCGCCTACTCGTGGCTAAGCTATTGCCCACGTTGTCGGCCAAAACCCACCAAATTATTTTCAAGGATAATTTCTACTTTAATTTTTTTTTTAATTTGTGATCTTAGCAATCATTTCATATTATATATATAAAAAATGATGATCCGGAATGGAGAAAAGCAAAGCAGGAATGGATTGATAACCTTTCCCCCTTCTTGTTATGTCACATTTTGCATCACCCCATAATCCCTTTTTGTTCGGCTTTCCCATACTTTTTTATATTTATTTGCAATATTATTATTATTATTATTATTATTATTACTATTATAGATTGCTTTCTTTACAATATCACCATGCTCCAATGGACAAGAGGTGTTCAAAAGAAGATACCATGATTGGTTACTTGCCTTGAGAAAATCTCAAAATCTCATCTCTCTTCTAAAAGAACCATTACTTTCCTCTATCACTTTTATTATAACAAGTTATATGATTAAAGGCTCGATCATCTTATCCACCTTAATTACGAAATCCTCGATCATCCCATACATAATACATCCAAAATGAGCAAGCTAAGTGTTGAATGATCACATCACTCCTCTAATCAATACACACAACTTGATCATGATGTGAACTGGGTTAGCTGCTAATCATCAATTCGATCGCGCCACTAATCAACCACCAATCCAACAAAAAATATGAAATTTCCTTTTCACTTACTCATTCTCGTTTAGTTTGTTATAAACTTGAAGATATAGAGAAGGATACCACACTAGTTCAAATGAAATTGTGCTAGTGATATATAGTCATCTATGAATGTGATAGCGTCGTGTATTTATAATTCGAAGATTCGAGATTCGAATACCATCATACCCTAAAGGTATCGTTTATCTCTACTTTTAATAAAGACACAACAGTGCTTCCCGCATTAATATATATATATATATATATATATATATATATATATATATATTATTGTATTGTATAAGTAAAATTTGCAAATTGACATTCATATTGCAGGATAACTATTTTCAGGAAAAAGCAATTATTGTGGAAAAAAATACAGCCATAATCTTATCTTATAAAAAAAAAGGGACAAGTATCTCCAGAAAGGGAAAACGTCACCGTCTCACCCTTGCAGGAGATAAAAGACCCTCTTCTTTTGGAAAAGAATGGCACTCCATTATTATTAACAACAATGGTGGCTTTCTTTAGTGCAAATGTTATCAACTTAAATATGGAACATAGTACAAACTAATAATGCATCCATTTAATAATATTTTATTTTATAATTTCAGTATATAGTTGCTAGGATTAGGAACCAACCTGTTGTATATCAAACCCCACTCCTCTATCTCGTCATGAAATTAAAAAATCTCATACAATAATTTAAATAAATTCTAAATAACGTGACTTTAAATTTGCTTTTGAAAGAAAAGTAACGTAATTTTGAGTTGGTGGGATTGAATTTACACCATTAAAAATAGTAACAATCAATTACGACCATTGATTTAGATTTTAATTGAAATAAGAAATATCAAACTCTACAAGCGATTTGCTATCAACTTTGTTTTTGACGGTACATTCTATTTTATAGAAGAAAAACTTGGTGTGACTTCACAAAAAAAAAGTAAAATTAAATATGTTACGTAAAAATAAATATCGTTATCCAAACTTTATATAATAGTAATTATTTCTTAGTATGTAACCTGTTAAATCTATTATAGCAGATTAATTACTAACTCAATATCCTCTATTTTAAGTCAAATTAAGTCACCTACTTAAGAGGTGTCATGAATGAATATGAGTGGAAGACAAATCAAGTCACCTTTCTAAGATTTATTTGGGCCGTTGATCTACTTTTAAATTCTCATATGGTTCAAGGGTCTAAATTAATCAGGAGTAATATGGTTATATGATATATAAATAATTTTTTTGGAACATAATCCAACCATCTCCGATCACTAATCACCGTTTCTGTTGATCGGACCATCATCTTTGGTCACCAAAAATTTCTACAAGTTCATACCGAGTGTACACATGTATTTATATGGAGTTTGTATGGGAGTTCGTATGAGTGTGTGTTGAATGCTTGTATGAGCTTGTACAAATTGTATATACATTTATGCAAATTTGTGCAGAGTGTGTGGGTATTTGTATGAGAGTTTGGAACCATGGGGAAGTTGAAGTTGTGTATGACTTCAATTGCCAATAGTATTTTACGTACGCTAAAGTAGGAGATAACAATAAGACGAGTCAGTTTTCAGATGAGATATTGTTGTATTATGGAACCTTATATATTTAAAATTTATGGTCTTTGAGTCGTTCCAGTTCGTTTGTTTGTTCAATAAAAAATTACGGTTAATTATATAGCTCAGTTATAATCTATTTCAAGTTATTGTAATCATCATGACAATAATAATAACTTGGACCGGCGGCGAAGGGTGGCAGAGAATGAAAAGTGGGTGGATTGAAGGAGGAGGTAGGTTTGAATCAGAGCCGCTAAGATTTAAAATGTGGGTAAATTAAAAGAGGCTCCTTCTTGGTCGTCCGTTTGCGCCGAAACATCAGAAAAAAAGGCATATCTCCGGTGCCACATTAACGCCAGCTGTAACGAAACTATTTGCCTTTTTCCATTCACCTTTACTTTCATGTATAATCAATAACCATTTTGTTTAACCAATATCTATTTCTTCAGGTCATCACTTCAATATTATTTGATGTCCATTTTATTTTTTGTTAGTAATACAAACTTTATTTGATTATGAATAAAAGATAAACGCAAATATATTTATGAAATTTATAGAATGAGAAAGAAACACATCTTTTATAATTGAAAAATGGCACTTCCCAGCAGCCTTTTTTTTTGTTTTTGTTTTGGTTACAAAGCGTACGAAGCACAAACTAATAACAAGGCAGCAGTTGGCAAAACACAGCCAAGCATTTATGAAAAATAAAATTACATGCAAAGTTAAAAGTAAAAAAAAACATCGTACGTAAACGTCAGTAGCCCACCCAAACTTAATTGCTCTTCTTCTTCTTCTTCTTCTTCTTCCAATCCAATATGTTGGGAGGGGGGGTAATTAGTTAAACTGATCATGCCACAGCAACTGCATCTCTGTGTACCGTCTCTTTGTTCTTGCTCTTCCTCATTCGTTCTTCTTCTTCTTCTTCTTCTTGTTCCGCAACTGCCACTACGTTCATTAGCTGGATTACTAGCTGCTGTGGCACTACTGCTCGTTCCACAGGGACCACTTGGTTATTATGCTGATCTGCCCCCGCCGCCAGCTTTCCTACGTCGATCACCACCGCCGGTACCTCTTCCGCCGCCGCGGCCTTATTGTTTTTGGTCATAGGCGTGCTCTTACGGTAGATCAAGTACAACACCATCTGGAGGACTCCGAACGTGAGTCCAAGAATGTTGGGAACCTGATGAAAATATATAATTAATAGTTAAATCTAACTGGTCGGTTGGGTAGGTGATTTGAAATAGTTAGAGATTTGAAATAATGAATGATTACTTACAGCGACGTAAGGGTCTTTCTTGAGGAATCCGTACATGAACCACATGACGGCGCTGAGGGTGAGGAAGAACGAGAGGGAGATCGGCATGAACTCCACGCTCTTTGTTTTTATCACTTTCCTCTGGACATACATATTTATTATTATTATTATTATTAGTAGTATTATTACCTTTAGAAATTAAAAAAAGAAGAAGTAAAAAGCAGGTAGTAATATTAAAATAAATAAAATTACCACGATGCCGAGAGGAGCGACGAAGACACAGAGGGAGAAGATCATGCAAAACCAGCCGAGGACCTTGACACGGAGGAGGCCGTGGGTGAAGGCCAAGGTGACGGTACAGATGGCTCCGAATCCGACGACGTTCAAGAAGCAGACGAGCTTGATGGTAGTGAGCCTGTCGGGCTTCGTGGCGTAGAAGAGGAAGATGGCAATGTAGATAGTTTGCATGACGAAGGTGAAAACGTTGATGGTGATGAGCAGCATGGCGTCGGTGGCGAATATGGCGTAGAAGAGCCACATCATGGCGCTGAACATGCCTATGACGTACGGGATTGATTGGTAGCCTTGGCTTGTTTTCTTCTTCCATATTTGGTAGAACGTCGGCAGTGGCGCCAAGCATACCAGGCACGATATTGCATTCCCTAATAGTCCGAAAAGGAACACCAAAGAGAAGTGGAGCCCCATTTTTTACTATCTCTGTTGGTTTGTAGTAAGATGGTGAAGGAAAGAGAGGGATACGAGATTGTTATAAGACTTGATAACTCTCTCTCTGTGTGTGTGTGTGTATTTGGTTGTGTTGCAATTTGTGGTCAATGGGTACGAGGGGTTTATATAGGCCAGAAGGTGGGAAGAGAGAAAAAGAAAAGGGGGATATTAGGGCCAATGAGCCACTACCAAACCTCAACTTGCATGCACCACCATTTCTTGGCTTATGATTCCGGTCCCGTTCAGATGACCTGTAACCGGTCCAATCGGGTTTTAGAATAACCAAGCTGTCAAAATCGCTACCCGATTTTAGACTGGTTTTTGTATATGGGCAACCCACAATCGATATATTATCGGATCGTTTTACAACCAGGTTTTAATCTTAAAAACTTGGTAGTCCGAACTATTAAAATATGATTATCAAAGTATCTGGTACCTGATGTGACCGGTTGAGATATCGGCCAGACCGTATAGCATGAGACGGAATTCCCAGGCCTGAGTCGATATCAATAATTTTATGAAATGATGGGGGGTTGAATGAATATGCAAACCCTTATCATTTGTTTTGTCATTCACTTTTGTTTCCTTGTTTTTTGGACATAAAAAAACATCCACACACGTATAATTTAGGGTAGTGGAGTGTTTTTGTCTTTTATATTTCTTTCTCTTCTTTCTTTTCCCACTATGTTTTTAATAAAGCTAATAAGAGATATATAGGAAGCAAATTTGAAAACTATTTAACCCAATAATTGTCTCTCTACTGCACACACACCCACACACATACATTAATATAGTACGTACGTAGTCATTTGATCCTCTCCAAACTCCTCCATCTCCCACGTCCACGTGTACTTTCATCCCATCGATAAAGAAAAATATCAGGGTTCAATAATATACATTATTCACAGGCGCAAAAGAAAATACAGTCATGCTAGTTAGATATTTTTTCTCAAGGTTTAAAGTAAAATGAATCTTGTTTATGAAATCCCGCTTTATTTCCTAATTAATATATGATATATAGCAAGGGGGTGCCATCCTTATACTGTTATGCTTATGAACATAGCAAGATAGTGCACGTACGTAGCCGCTAGCTATAATGTAATTAAAGTGAAAAGTGAGAGAGGAATCAACTGGCTAATGGGAATGTCAATTATATTACTGTTCACAGGTCCTCTCACGCAGTGACATATTTATGAGTGTAACTTTTACCAAGGAACAAAATGAAGTGTAATATTATTTGAAAATGCAAAATAAATATATGGGGGGTAGGCATACGTGCGTGATTCCAGTTGGTTGGTGTAATGATTCAAGTAATGAATGGTTTTACTGGAAACAGTAGAATATTAGCTAGCTGCTGACGTAGCCATATACTTGGCTAAATATAACACTTTAGAACTTTGAAGGAGGTGGGGGAGAGAGAGAGAGAGAGGGGGGGGGAGCAGTATTTATCATCCTAGTACAGAGTGGAGCCTTTCTGACGTGTCACCCACCAAGTGGCTTATTAGAAGGCCTGCAACTCATATTTCAGCTTTGCAAGACTCCTTTTGGTTGCTCTTTAATATACTTTCCACGTAGGCTAGGGTAGCTACTTGGTAAGTTGTAGAGCTGGAAACATGTGGCCACTCTCCCAAGATCAAAATTTACCAAGTTTAGCCCCAACCAAATTCATCATCACCATCCCCTCCAACTTAAAACATGATGCATTTTTTTTTATACAGAATATATACGGTCTTATTTTGATTAACTGCTTTTTGGGAAGAAAACAAGGAAATAGGAAGATAAGATCCCACTTGGCAGCTGGGTGATGATGATGATCGTAGTTTAGATTAGATAGAGAGAGAGTGACGTGTAATCGCACCTCTAGCTTGATCGCCATGGCTTGGGTTTGGCATGGGGATGCGAATTTGACGACATCCAACGTTGCAGCTTATGATTCCAAGTGTGCTAATTTACCAAAATAAGAAACAATTTTTTGCTGTAACGTTGACCCCAAATACTCCAATATGCCCCTCTTTTCCTTCCCTATTTATTTACCTACCTAGCTCTCTCCATTCACCTCTCAATTAAACCAAAATTCCATCTATCTCACCCAATTTGCAAGAGATTTTAACCCCAACACCAGCACAGTACAATATTACCGTCTATTTTTTTTATTAGTTGTAGACGGTTTCTAAATCCGTTATTTCGTATTAAAATTTGTCAAAAAGAAAACCCAAGTACAGGCTCGGTATCAAGAGCACTTGTAGGCGAATAGATGAGGCAATCTCGGGGACGCAACATCAAAATTAATTAGCAAAAACTATGATGACATATTGTTGAACATCAATTGATTATATGATTGCAACAAAAGAAAAGAAAATATATATAGAAGTCTACACTAGCTAGTTAAACATGCAAACAAAGGGAATCATAAAACATGCATGCATGCAGCTAAATCAAAGTAGCTGGGTTACGTTAATGTAAACAGAACAGCAACAACAACAACAACAACAACATCCGAAATATAAAAGCCATCCTAAATTATTATGAGGTGCAGCCGACGTGACTGACACCTGAGCAGCTGACCTCCTACGAACGCATTTCTCGACAGCTAGCGGGCAAATAGATTTTCATGATTGGGTTTAGGGCTGTTTGTCATCTTTCTCACAAGTTGTATCTGAGATATTATTCCACCACGTCATCGACATCAGTATATCGTCGGCGGCAGAGGACACGCGGCTAGCTGCAGCAGCGACATCACGTACATTATTATTATTATTATTGTCGCTTAGTTATACTGTACGAACGAACGAACGAAGTTTGGTGTGAATTGATGATTCTGTGTGGGAAAAGGGGCAGTGTTCGGGTTCGGAAATCACGGGGCACCCTCTCTTCATTTCATTTGGAACACAACAGGCCCCATAATATTCGGAAGCTGCGCATAAGAACAACATCGGGCCGTCATCTATTTATTATAGAAAAAAACAAAAAAAAACAGCAACCAAATATTATAATTATAATTATAATTATAATTAGCCGCTGAAGTGAAGGCGACAGAGTGCCACGCCGCCTTTGCTTCCGCAACGTAAAATATAATAATAATGACCACTCTACTGCTATACGTACGAACGTACTACTCATGGTGATATAGATAGCTCAATTCCTGGCATTATATACACCTTCATCAATCAAAAATTTATTTACAGCCTACCGACCTCACCACTCTTCATTCTTCATACTAATTAGGATTTTTTTTCCAACGCAAATCGAAAAATCAAACAAAACAAAACTATAAACCCAACATTATGTTGATTTAATATCATTGATTGCACGTAATTAATTAGAGGATGGTTTACATAAAATTAATGAAGTAGAAAGCTATATAGACTTAAAGCAAGAACAACCTCGATCTACTCTTTTCAGCTGGGTTCTAGGGCCGGGGGGGGGGGGGGGGTCGGAATATTTTGACTGCTTTTGTGGACCGCTTTCACCTTCACTGACTACTCGGAATCAATGGTGTCTATAAATTAAACTATATAATAATAATAATAATAACACCATTGGTCTAATATAATATAGTGTATAGACCATTCAGAAAAACTGGAGACGTTCATCTTTAAAAATTAAAAGAAAAACAGTCAAGACCGATTTCTATATCACCCCATTGTTTTAATTTCTATTTTGACCAATTTCTTGACCGTTCTTTTTCCTCTCAGTGAAGTGAAAAGGATTATTCTTCAGTGTCTGTCTAGCTACTGCGATTTTAACTGCAGCCATCCTCAGCCATTTCTTTTTAACAAACCCACCAAGCCATCATAATTATATTGATATTGGTGGTGTTTCCACAGGGCACTCCTTCACCGTTCTTTTCATTTCTGTACTACTGTTACTTGCAGAATGTTCAAAGTTCACGAGGGGAACATAAGTTGATTATTCTTTCTTTCTTGCATTGAGTTGATATGTCACAGAAACCACAGTTTTTATACTATACATAGACAAATGCAAAAAGAACACATCAAGGAATTGATGTCACCCTGAAACATGCTGTATATCTAACCCATCTTCACCATTTTTCTGCTCTTTTTGGACGATTCTTATTTGATCTTGGCATTCGGTTTGGTGTCAAACATGGTTCGTGTTAGGTTTTTCTCAAACGGGCCATCTCCGTCCATTTGACCCGTTTCTTGGAGTGTTGTTTGAGTTTGCATGCAGGTGTCCTCGTGATAGAGGAGTTGACACACGCAACATATCAAACAAGAGCTCAAGCAGAGGCCAGGTGAACAAAATACCTAAATTGGACCGGGCTATACAAAAGGGTCATACACGTCGTGTAGCCCTGCACGGTGTGCATACCTTATGCTAAATTCAAACGGCAATAATAGGTTGCATGTCGTGCGGCTTTGTACGCCCTTCGGTTTTGCAATTGTTTGGGGGGAGAGAAGGGGAGTTCCACATTAGCCATCTCAAGTCCGAGTTTTAATTAGTTCAATCCATCATTTTTGTCCAAATCATCTGAAATTTTTTCAAATCTCATTAAACTTCATGATAATTTAAAATTAGACTCCAAATCACAGCATAACCACATATAGTGATTTCAAATCTCTATTTTTTTTACACATTATCTCTACTATTTTTAAAAATCAAACAAATAACTTTGTCCAAATCATTTGAGCTCACTAATTCCCTCTTACATCTCAAAATCAAACAATCTTGTAAAATTTTAGGGTTAAAATTTTGTGTTTATACCGTTACTATTATTCTTTATTACTTAAGATTTATGATTTATCATTTAGATATTACATTTGAAAAGAATAATATGTATTTTTTAGTGTTAATAATATTTAATAGACAATGCTTGTCAATACGATCTTTCTGAAACAAAACAGCTTTTTTGCGACTGCCATGCCCATGCGTGAATAGAAGAAGGCCAACTCCTAGCAACCACCTCACGGTTACATCTGGACTGTTGGTGACCTCATGAAAGTCACATGTATCTACCATGTTACCCTTTTAATTTAAGATCATATATTATGTTTTGGAGTAGGCCCGATATTTTCGATACAAGATAGTATGCAAAAATTAAATACTATATTGATGTTTATTTGGTGGAGTGTGTTAAATTCGAGTATAAAACCTAGCAGTCACCCCTTACCAAACAGAAAAATATACAGCTCTATCACCCAAATAAACCATTAATCTTATATAATTTTTTTATTAATTTGTGATAGTCTGGAAAAAGTTAATCGACCAGATAAATTAAACTAGCTTCATCGATCTTTGATTGTAAAATGCTTTATTGCAGGGATCCATATGCTATATTTGATAAGGCAACATATAGCAAACTGACAAATAATTCAGTTGCAGAGAATCAATTAATATGCAGATTACAAGGCCAAAAAATCAGCCATGATCTCAACAGCATATCAGCCACGACTAACAAACTGTAGGACCGAAATGTAAACAAACAAAAATACTGAACTAAATGACAACAACAACAACAACAGACTTATTCTAATAGACTAAAACGCACCGTTTCAATTATTCAACAATATTATATAATCGATCTCATTTTATGTGACAAACTTAGTTTTAGTTATCCAAGCTTTCATTCATTGATCATTAAATGATAAAAAATCATGTCAACCGAGTTATTACCAATTAACCGACAACAAGTGAGTAATAGTCGATAAATTTACTCATCAGCAACAACAACTTAACAAACCGTAAAATAACTCAAGTTCTTAAATCCCTTTTCCTTTTGATTTAGAACTTGTTTTCTCATTTTTGTGTTAGAATTTGTGTTATATATTATAATTTAAGGATAGCACAAAATGATTTGTTTTGCTTTAGTAATTTAAATTTGTTAAATTAACTAACGTAAAACTTTTAATTTTAAACGTTAAACAAAAATTTCAAAACTCTTAATTTTAAACGTAAAAATGGACATTAGTGTAACGTGTACAGCATTATTGTACATTGGATTTATATTTACTAAGAGGAACGGTGGGAAGTGATACGAACTCCCACTATTGACTGCACCAATCAATAACCCTCTTCTTTATTTCATTGCTTCTAATTCTATATCTCTACCAAACTAAAGCATGCTACTATTCTGGTTTCGCCTTCTTTTTTTTTTTTCATAACAGAAGCATCTCACTATTCTGGTAAAGTAGTGGGATTGGTGGTTTGGGATGCGAGTGGAGTGGTGTTGTACGGTGTCCGGCGGATATGTTTAAGAATTTTTGAACCTTATGTGTTGGAGGATTTAAACTATTGGTGATGTCTATATACAAGTGATGCTCTTAGTGCGGCATTAGATAGGTGACATCGATAGCGACAAAATTTAGTTCTTATCCGGTTGACGTGGTGGATTACTCGATGAAAAGTGTGGACGGATGAACTATCATTGGGTAGATCCTCACCTACTTGAACGCTTGTCCTTGACTTCATATGCATGTCGTTCAACGATATGCTAACGGAGCCTTCAATTTAGTGGCGCGACCGGCTTTTTCTCGTCTCTCGGGCAGTGTAGAGACTGCTCTCACTGCCTCGGTCCCCACTAAGACAGGCCTATCCGTGCCAAAAAAAACTCACCGACCGACCGTACACCTTATACAGATTTCTACAAGATGTTTACACTTTGAACAAGATTGTACATATTTAGTATTAAATGTATATATATATTTTATATCAGTTCATTTTAGGCATTCTTTAAGAACATGATATGAATGGAAAGAGGCGGTGTTGGCTAGTGATCTGCAACTGGAAACACCTGAGATTTATCAGGAATACTTTATGTTGAATCATCTTTCAACTATTCTGGGGATAAATAAACTAATATTGCATGACACTAAAGCCAAAAGTTGGTAATGAATTGATTTTTTCTAGTTTGGTTGGTATCAATTTATTTTTGTTTTTATGGTAATTGAAGTTGTTTATGATTTAAAAATGAAATTGTTTGAATGGATGATTGACTCGTCAACTGTTCTCAATAACATGACTAGGATAATGGATTTGAAATTTTAGAAGTATTCAGATGTTATTTATGATCTGTTAACTATATCAATGGTGCTTGATTTGAGGTTCAAGTTAGAAATTGTTAAATATTATGCTGAGAAGTTTGGTAGTAGTGAACGGAACTTGCATTTTGCTTACGTGAAGTGTGTGTTCGTTTGATCTTGTTTGACAATACCAAAAACATGAAGCTTGTTCTTTCTTTCTGGTTGTGCTATTTGATCTTGTTCTTCCTCTTCTAGTTTTGCTGTTTGTGTTAGACAGATTGTCCCTTCATTTTCATATTCCTGAGTTTGAGCAATATGTATGCTCCAATCGAAATTGGATCATATTGTTTCTAACACTCGTGATTTTGACATCTTAATGTGGTGGAAAATCAATAAGAATGGCCAAGTTTGTGGTCAGAATTCCCTAAGGTTCATTACCACAAACAGAAGTCAGAACTTGGGTCGGATAATAAACTCGACGAAATTTGGCGAAACAGAGTGAAAAGTGAAGCCACGCAGGGAAATGAGCACTGTAGTTCTTGCGGTATGCAACAGCCATGGATTGTCCTCCTCCGTCGGAGCAACGAAACCCAACAAATTGAGCATACCGATTTCCTCATCTTGTCGGTGCTTGAGAAGCCAAAAATGGATGGCCAATTCACCCCTCTTTACCAGTCAAAGGCCACCATCCAATTTCCGCACCTTGCTATTATGCCACTCGACGCCCCGACAAAAACCCGCCGTCGTATCGACCAGTATCGATGATAATTGGAAAGCCGTTCAGGCAGCGCTATGGGTTCTTGAAGGAGTTTACATTTTGTGGCTGTTTCTACTTCCGTATGCCCCCGTAAGTCTATCTACTTCCTTCCACCTCCGTTGTGAATCTGTTTCGTTTTGAAATTTGTCTCCAATGGGTTTGCTTACTTTGTGCCTGCTTCCACAGGGAGACCCCGTGTGGGCTATTAGTGCAGAGACTGTAAATTCACTCATTGCCCTTTCTCTCAACTTCTTCTTCATATTGCCCTTTCTTAATTCTGGTAATACATACGTTCATGTCTTCTTCTTTCAACATGAGCTTAATTAGTGTTTCGTTGATGCATTAATCCTTTCCTTGAATTCACTTTATGGCAGAGCAGTGGGGATAAATGTCATTGAAGCCCCAGTTCTTCACCCTGTAAGATTTTACCTTTTCTGCTCAACCAAGGTGACAGTTATCTGTATGTAGACTAATTCATACATGTGGCTCTCTTATTTCTCTCCCAGATGGCTGAAGGGTTATTCAACTTTGTAATCGGATGGACTTTCATGTTTGCTCCATTGCTGTTCACGGATATAAGAAGGAATCGATATCCATGGTCCCTGGATGTCCTCTGGGGTTTTCAGATGTTCCTCACAAACAGTAAGTAGGCTCTCTTTCGTTTCTAAACACTTTGAAAAAACAATTTCCCTTAATTAGTTGCTTCGCCTGAATCTTTATGTGGCAGCATTCCTTATACCGTACATGGCAATCCGGATGAACGAGGGAGATGCAGAATCTGCTCCACCTAATAAGCGTTCACAACTAGGCATTGTTATGACAAAAGGTGCAGCGATAGTAGGACTGGTTGGAGCAGCTGTTTGTCTTGTATCCGCGCTGTGGGGGGTTTTTGGACGAGGTGACGATGGTGGTTTTGGGAGCGTAACAGATCGATGGGAGTTCTTACTTAGTTATCTTGGATCAGAGAGGTTTGCTTACGCCTTCGTCTGGGATATATGTTTGTACATGGTCTTTCAGCCTTGGTTGGTAGGTGATAATCTGCAAAATGTGGAGGATAGCAAGGTTGATGTGGTGAAATATCTTCGGTTTATCCCGGTACTTGGCTTGCTGGCCTACCTGCTCTTCTTGGACGATCCTCACAAGGAAGACAAACTCCAGCCGTAGCAGTACTGGTTCAGATTGATCATCTTTGCATCCATCTCTCTTGCGCGAAAGGCCAGGTAATTTGCAGCTTGATCTCCACTTTTTATGGACAAGAGAACAAAACAAAAAACATACATAACCCTGCAAGAAGAGTAACTGAGATGTCATTGTAATCCATTAAGATTGCCACCACTGTGTTTCCCACTACTTCATTGGTCGCTTGTGTTGCAATTTGACAATGTAGTTCATCAATGGAAACTACTGCTCAATTTGACAGTGTAGCTTAATTCATTCACCAGGTTGGTTGGATCTATTGCTCAATTACAAACTGAATCCCTAAACGACGCCCTAGTTTTCGAATTAGACGACGCCCTAAAACGATAAAATTACTAAATTGACCTTTCGTAAATTTATAAGAAGTTCAATCTTGAACAAACACATTCAATCTAAAACACAACAGTTGAAGAAGTTGAAGATCCTAACTCGAAGATTCAACGAGAAATCGAAGTTCCGAACGAAGATCGACGACTTTCGGAAAAGGTAACCCTAATTTCAGCTTGTTTTAATGAATTTTGAAAAAAAAAAAATATTAATTAGGGCTAGACGGACGGCTGGCCCGTCCGCCGCCGCTGGCCAGACGGAGTATGGTTCCGTCTGGTTGGTCTGACCAGACGGAGCGGCGGTCCGTCTGGCTGGTCTGACCGGACGGATCCGTCCGGTTCGTCCGTTTGGTTTTTTTTTTTTTTTTTCAGATTCAAAATTTAATTTCGTACCTTCCGAATTTTTAATCGTTGTTCGTAGAGAGTGTTTTCGACAAACAAAACATATTAAAACATAATACGTAAGAGTTTTTGGATCGAAATAGTACTTTTTTCATTTTTACGAAATGGACGTTTAAGTCATATTTGAATGTAGGGCGTCGTTTAATTCGAAAACTAGGGCGTCGTTTAGGGACCCTCATTACAAAAACTGGCAGAAACTATTTTAAATTCAAGAAATCGCACTCAGCAGCATACAATATGTAGTAACTAACTCTATATACGTGGTGTTTGAGTACCATACATGTTTTATGAAAATAAGTTCTCTTCCTATCTTCCTGAGTACATAATTCCTTTTCGTCGGCTCCGTATGAAACGAGTGGGCTCGCAAACATATAGAAAGAGAAAAATAAAACAACAATAAAAAAATGAAATACCCCTAGTTTATTTATGGTCATATCAATTACCAAAACAAATAAAAGGTAATTTGATTAAAATTTTCAAATCTCCCATCTCTCATCCAAAATCTCTACCTCTTTGGATCACCCACAAAATTTTCTCTGGACCCACAAGGTGATTTCAAATCTCTTCTTTTTTTAATATCCCAAACAGATGATTTGAGACGAAATATTTTCGGAGGTTCAAATCACCTTAAATGACCTATAAAATCACCTACCCAAACGACATAGTAATCTTTGTTTAGATATAGTTTTTAGTATATTTCTAATTTTAAGATGTATTTATATTTTGTATAATTTAATAGTTATTATGATTATACTACGGTGTACGAGTATGTACATATACACAATTAATTTTTATATTATACAATTTTATTTTTATGATTATAATTACAAAAAATAGTAATAATACCTTAAATTTCACCTAATGGAGACAATTAAATGTGCATTTCAAATGATATAATTGCTTTAACCATACAAAAATTTTAACTTTATTTGACTCAAAGAATTTAAAATTGTGAAACTTTAATTTTTAATAATTCCTAATATGCACATCAAATATTAGCGAATTTGAAAAATTTGAAAAATTTGATGTCAAAATTGGTTAATTTCCGTGTGTGATACTATGGAAATTAGACAATTTTCACAAGAAAATTTCAAAATTTTCAAATTGACCAATATTTGACATGCATGTTGAAAACGGCTAAAAAATCAAGTTTCGCCTATAAAAACCCATCTAAATAATGGTAAAATGAGGTTAAAAATCAATTTTACTTGGTGTTATGGTAGTGTTGAATTTTTTTAAATTGGCTTACTTTCTGGATGTTGAGCCGTCGTTACATGAATTGTGTTTTGTTAACTTCAACCATGCACAAAATCCGTGAGAACCAAATCACTTTATCATACATCTCAATACGTACATATATACTGAAGAATTCACCAATAATAAAACACACACGATCAGTACATTCAACCGACTCCACAACAAACAAACAACCTAGTTTAATATTTAAAGGGGAACTAGCTTAGCCTCTAAAACCAAATTTCCTTGCAGTGATGTTGACTTTTGTTGCATCAATTTGTTCTTCCATTTTTTGCATTTCTAGTGGGGGTTCGAAACCCGTAAATTAACGGTAACGGAAACAACTTCAGCCCGTTTATAACTTGCTGTATTCATGGCCAAAAATGGGATGCGAAGACTAGCCTGCATTACCATCCAAGAAATGGGGAGAACAAGTCGGGCAAAAAGTCAAAAGTCCCAAAGGACTGCTTCCGCCTAACTAGTTGATGCATGTAGCATAAATAAATATTTTTAAATTTGGGCCAGAAAGAAGCTTCTCACGAAGGTTGCCCATCTAAATTCAAAAAATAACCAGTCAACAAGTCATCCTAATTCCACGTTACATATTATTAATTTCTCCCTAATACTTACAAACTCTTTCTAATTACTCTGATTCAATTCCGTAATTGTTTTTTTTTTAATTTAAACGAAATTAAATCCATAATGCCGTTGACTGTTCTCTCCTTCTCCATTACCCGCCACTTCTCCCCTCCGCCTCCGCGTCTACACTGTGTGTGTATGTGTATATATACAAATACACATTGGCTTCTTCAGACCACCAAAGCCAAGTCCAACAAAGCAGGCCGACGCCTTCTGATCTTCCCTCTCTGTAATTCTACTTTTCTTCTCACGTTTTGCTTCGCAATTCTCAGATTTCCTCGGGATATTGAGAATATGAGTACAGAAGAACAGCATCCGCCATTGGAGACGGAGCTGGTGGGAGTTGACAGGGTCCCGAACAGCGGGCCATTAAGCGGTCCACTGAACAAAAAAGGTGGAAGAAAGAGCGCCAGGTTCAACATACCTGCTGATCAGACTAGCTCGTCCGACCAGCAGTATGTTGAGATCACGCTCGATCTCAGAGATGATTCGGTGGCCGTTCACAGCGTTAAAGCTGCCAACGGCACGGAGGAAGATCCCGAGATGACACTTCTAGCCAAAGGCTTGGAGAAGCGCACGGCTTCCAATCTTGGTTCATCTGCGATGAGAAGTGCTTCTGCTCGAATCCGTCAAGTTTCTCAAGAGCTGAGGCGGCTCACTTCCATTAACAAAAGGCCCACGGGTCGGCTTGACAGGACCAAGTCGGCAGCGGCTCATGCTCTCAAGGGTCTCAAGTTCATCAGTAAGGCCGACGGTGGCTCCGGATGGGTTGCTGTGGAGAAGAGGTTCGATGAAATCACCGATGGGATGCTTCCTCGCTCTCGCTTTGGGGAATGCATTGGTATGGCATGCATACCAACTGTTTGACAACTTGTCACTTCTGAGAATTATATTAAAGAGATCCATGATCAAGTTCTAAATTATTATGCTTGTGTGTATCTTGTTAATCTTTGATAGGAATGAAGGAGTCAAAGGAATTCGCCTTGGAGTTGTATGATACTCTCGCTAGGAAGAGAAACATTCAGAGGGATTCAATCACCAAGTCTGAGTTGAAGGACTTCTGGGATCAGATTTCCAACCAGAGCTTCGATTCCAGGCTCCAGACTTTCTTTGACATGTACTAAATTACCTCTTTTGTCCTTCTTGGTTAAATTGGGAACACAAAGTCAATGTTGGGCAATTTATATTGTGAAAATTATTTCAGGGTTGATAAGGATGCAGATGGTAGAATTACTGAAGAGGAAGTTAAGGAGGTATGTATACCATTGGAATATCATTTTGAAGGGTTGACTTGACGACTAACGTGGTTTTTGGAGGGAATTGTGGCATGTGCTTGAGATGAGAGGTGGATTTCGTCTGAAGATTTCCCCTTTTTTGTTTTTTGTTTTAATTTTAATTTTAATGAATATTTTGGCAGATCATTACTCTCAGTGCATCTGCAAACAAGCTTTCGACTATCCAAAAACAAGCAGAGGAGTATGCTGCTTTGATTATGGAAGAATTGGATCCTGAACACCATGGATACATCATGGTAATGTAGAATTTGATCTCTTTGATAGCACCATGCATATATAGAGTAGCAGTAGTAGGTGTCCTGAATGGGTCCGTTTGATTACAAACAGATAGAGAGCTTGGAAATGCTGTTGCTGCAAGGACCAAGCCAGTCTGTTAGAGCAGCAGACAGCAAGAACCTGAGCAAACTGTTGAGCCAGAAGCTAAAGCCGACACTGGACGAGAACCCAATCAGTAGATGGTTGAGAGACGCGAAATACTTTTTATTGGACAACTGGCAGAGAGTTTGGGTGATGGCTCTGTGGATTGGGGTAATGGCTGGCCTATTTGCTTACAAGTACGTGCAATATCGCAACAGAGCTGCATACGAGGTCATGGGCGCTTGTGTCTGCCTAGCTAAAGGTGCTGCCGAAACACTCAAACTAAATATGGCTTTGATTCTGCTTCCTGTCTGCCGGAACACAATCACATGGCTCAGGAATAAGACCAAACTAGGACTTGCTGTTCCTTTTGATGACAACCTCAACTTTCACAAGGTTATAGCGGTGGCAATAACAATTGGAGTAGGCATCCATGGCATATCCCATTTGGCCTGTGACTTCCCTCGTCTTCTAGATGCAAGCGATGAGAAATGGGAACTTATGGAGCCATTTTTTGGAGACCAGCCGTCGAGCTACTGGCATTTCGTTAAGTCAAAGGAAGGGGTCACTGGGATTGTGATGGTTATTCTGATGGCGATAGCTTTCACACTTGCCACTCCTTGGTTCAGGCGAAACAAGCTCAATTTGCCACCTTTGTTAAAGAAGCTAACAGGCTTCAACGCCTTTTGGTACTCCCACCATTTGTTTGTCATTGTCTACACTCTGCTTGTAGTTCACGGTTACTATCTCTACCTCACCAAGGAATGGTACAAGAAGACAGTAAGTGCTGCGGAACCTTTAATTTTTATTCCCCTGCTATATATATGGATTCCGTAATGAAACCTGAGCAGCCTTTAATTGGGAACTCTTACAAAATTTCAGACCTGGATGTACTTGGCTGTTCCAGTAGTTCTTTATGGCAGCGAGAGGTTGACAAGGGCATTGAGGTCCAGCATCAAGGCAGTTACCATAAGGAAGGTAATTTGATTTGTCCAACCACACGCAGTACAGTACAGTACAGTAGTCCATTTAACATCTCATTAAAGAAATACTAGAGGAGAGGATGAGCACTGAAACCCGGTTTGTGGTTATTTATAGGTGGCAATTTATCCTGGAAACGTGTTGGCACTTCACATGTCAAAGCCTAGTGGGTTCAGATACAAGAGTGGGCAGTACATGTTTGTGAATTGTGCTGCAGTGTCTCCATTTGAATGGTACTAATTAATTAAGGAGCATTATCTCTTTTAAATGACTCTTTTAAGATTTGACATTACGATCCAGTAAATGAGCCCTTTAACTTTATGGTTTTGACTGACGAATTTGTGAATATCCAACAGGCACCCATTCTCCATCACTTCTGCTCCCGGAGATGATTATTTGAGCGTTCACATCAGAACACTGGGTGACTGGACGAGGCAGCTCAGAACTGTTTTCCAAGAGGTACTACAGAATTATATGACTACTTGTCTATGTTTTGTAAAGTAAGATGCATGTTTGCCTAGGACTTGTATAATTTTGTAATTTCTCTTGGCGTCTTTTTATAGGTGTGTCAACCACCGGCGACAGGGAAGAGTGGACTTCTCAGAGCGGATGGATTTCAGGGAAACAACAATCCTGAGTAAGTTGTAATTTTTGAAGTAGCTAATTGATGATACTGACATTGACAACAGTGAGTGATAGATTATAATAAGCTGGCCCTTGAAAAATAAGGGCGGAAAACGACAAACCAAAACAACTCATTTTCTGACCATTTCAAAGAGCTAGGGAGCATTGATTTACACCAAAACACAAAATTGCTGTCTTTCTTAGTATTTGGTGTTTGTACACTTTGATGATGATTGATGAAGACCGCCATATATTAATGTCATCAGCCAAAATCCATGTTGCTTTCATAATAAAAAAAGAACAGATGATGAAGCATCATAGGTGCTGCTAAATACTAAAAGTTATGGGCATGATTATATAGCTAGCTCCAACCACAAAACGGCTGTCTTTTTCTGTTGCTACAAATAAATAAACTCTTAAGTGTGTTATAATAATGTTTGTTGGCAGTTTTCCAAAAATATTGATCGACGGACCATATGGAGCTCCGGCACAAGATTACAAACAATACGAAGTTGTTCTGCTAGTGGGACTGGGGATAGGAGCCACACCCATGATCAGCATTGTCAAGGACATAGTAAACAACATGAAGGCCATGGATGACTTGGAGAACGGCGCAACAACTGCACCCAGTGCCGCGTCGCCTCCTTCAATAAGCCACCAATCTGGCTCGTCCTCACACTCCAACAGTAAGAGGAAAGAACAGTTCAGGACTAGAAGGGCCTACTTTTATTGGGTAACAAGGGAGCAAGGCTCCTTCGACTGGTTTAAAGGTGTGATGAACGAGGTTGCTGAATTGGATCAAAACCAAGTGATAGAGCTCCATAACTACTGCACCAGTGTGTACGAAGAGGGAGATGCACGTTCTGCACTCATTGCTATGCTCCAATCCCTTCACCACGCTAAAAACGGGGTTGACATTGTCTCGGGGACACGTGTCAAATCCCACTTCGCCAAACCCAACTGGCGTAACGTTTTCAAGCAAGTTGCCGTTCACCATCCTCATTCCCGAGTTGGTACGTACATCATCATCATCATCCATTGGTTATGTTATGTTTTTGTTTTTAGTTTCTCAGGATAGAATTATTTTGTTCCACAACGAAATCATCATCCCTTGGTTATGTTTTGTTCAAATGAAAAAAACCATCATCTATATATGCAGCAATGCACATGACAATAATACAGGGCAGACAAGTAGGGATAATCATTTGGGGAATGCTTTCGTCTCCCTGTTCATTCTGCTCATCAAAATAATTAAAAAAAACCCTAAAATAATATATAATTTTTCTTATTATATCCTAATAACTCGAGTGGTTAGAAAATAGTTATTATAAATCGTATATCATCCGCTCATATAACAACACATAATAATAGCTGTAGGTCCAAAATGAGAGTGCTTTGTGTCATATCATGGAGCCTTTTGGAAAATCAATCAGTGTACTCTTCCCTCTTATTGTAATCTTCTAGAATTTCAAAGGTGTTTTATGGGTGGGTGATACTTCCACTAACAATGCTTGGTTGACAAGTAATAAGCCACTAATTAGATGGTTAATAATTTATGATAGTGGTTGATTATGATACTGCTGCTACTGCAGGGGTGTTTTATTGTGGGGCACCTGGATTGACAAAGGAGCTCCGCAACTTGGCTCTGGATTTCTCGCATAAGACCACCACCAAGTTTGATTTCCACAAGGAGAACTTCTAAATCATACTTACATTGCACCACAATCATGCATCTCCACCTCCTAACAAAAATATTGTAGATTTGTGTGACTTTTTCCGCCATTTCTTTTTGACTTTGAATACAGGGGAGCTGTTTCTTCCTCCTCTTCTTTTCTTTTCTTTTCTTTTTTTGGATGTTATTATAATGCAATTTTATTCTTTTATTTTTTCTTCAGCCCTTTCGTTGTATGTAGACTACATCTCCATAGATAGATAGTGGCGGGATGTTTACTTGAGGGCGATGCCACAAATCCCACCACCTAACGTTGCTGCTTATTATGCAAATAAATGTACTTAATTTCCAGTCATCAATCTGACCATATTGAATCATCTACCTACCCTCTCCAAGCTCCGCGATGATATCTTTTATCTCTATTCGAGTTGTTAGAAACCGAAACAAAAATTAAATAAGAGTTACCGATAGGACGAAATCATGTAGAAAAGCCGAGATTTCTATATCAGTAATGAAGATATCTGACCGTGAGAATGAATATGCAAATGCAGACGGTTGTGTATATTTCAAACGATACAAAACTCTGCAATATGACACAAAATAGTACCAAGGGGAAAGGGATCTTCCGGCTACTAATGATACTCTCCAACCTTGCCATTATAATCGCTTTCTACTACAGAATCTGCAAATCGAAACAATTCTGCTGCGTTTATGGTTGCACCTACGACAGGTGGCGGGGAATTTGGCAATCCGGGAAAGCCTTCCATCAACGGCGAAGGCCCAAACAACCCATACGTACGGCTCCTAAGGTAGCTCTGTCCCGCTGCTGCTTTCCCAATCCATCCATTATTTTTACCAGGCATATCGACTACGCCCTCCCAGCCAACGCTACTAGTAGGTAAGCTTCCAGTCAAACCACCTGTAGTTGGGCCGTCCCGAAAATTGACACCAGCATCATGCGTTAGACAACCTCCGCCTGCAGCATTTTCATGCAGCAATCCACCAGTAGCAGATGAATAGGATGTCAATGCTGCACAAGGAGGATATGTGTCTCCATAAGATGAGAGCACCCCTAGGCATGGACTCCTGCTGTCCGTGATGTAGGCTGGAGCATTCTTTTCATATAACCCAACGCCTGGGGAAGACATTAGATTAGAGATTTGACCACTAACTCGCGGACGTTTGATTGCTGGATTGCTCTTATCTAAGTAGTCATTCTCATCAGCTTTCGTCTTCATCCTCACCTTTTCTAAAATGGTTCTGCTTAGAGCAGAATTTTCTTTCTCCAACGTGGCTATTTCCTCTGCAAATTTCCATCCAGGAACTACCTTCAACGAATCAAGGTTAAGCTCCTTCAGCAAGTTCATCACCGATTTCAGAGCAGTCAAATGGCGCTCATTTGCTAGTTTCTGTAGTCAGTTGAAGTAGAGTTACATGGTCGGCATGTAGAAACAGGGAAAAAGGAGATTATGTTTTTCAAATGGTGAACATAGTCAATACCAGCTGTGTAGGCGAATTATAAGCTTCTCTTATCTTCCTTTTATGCGCATCTTTGGACTCCTCGAGGAATGCAGTCAGAAGCATCTGAGCCGGAAACTTGTCATCGATCCCAAATTTAGATGCCACGTCCACAGCCTCAAGTTTGGCATTTTGTTTCAGTCCACTGCTCACAGCTTCTTGTATGATATCTGTAATCGTCCATATCCACACGTTTAATATCGAGAAATTACCATGCTACAGTTCCAGCATTTTCCAAAGATTGACGGAGAAGAGAAGGGGGGGAAACAAAATGGAATAAGAGAAACTTTATCCCAAGGAGAGTAGGATATTGGGCAACCAAGTTTTCTAAAAATGAAAGGAATAATATCTATTTTCATTCTAGTTTGACAGATTAAACTAACGAGTCTCTCCTTGAACTGTGAACTTCTTCCTAGACTGCCTGAATAGAGACAAACACACGGTACTGAACCCTTCACCTAAGCACAATTATCAGTGCGAAAATCTGGTTTCTGTACACAGAACTGATAACAAAAACTTAATACTGGTCCAGTTGCTACTTCACTTTAATTCATGATATTAACTTAGTTACAAAACAACAAAATAGCATTCCATTCAATTTAGTTTTCCATTAACGAGTTCAGTTCCTTCACAAGGAGACACACATCAATCATCCAATGCAAGAAGCTAGTATGTGCATCTTCGACTGGACTTGAGCAAGTATCTATAATTTACATTTATTATGAACTTCCATTACTACTAGCTGGGTCATTTAAAACACAACCCTTTTCATAGGAACAAGATCACAGTTCATAGCAGCAGTCCTAGAAAGAGGTAGTAGTACATACAATACTTATTGCAAGAGAAAGTAGAAAGTCCAAATTTGAAACGTTGAAGAGGATTACCTTCAACTCTGGATACAAGAGAAGTGGAGCGTTTGAGAGCATTAGCAACCTGCCCAGCATTACCAGCAATAACTAAATCCCAAATGTCCTCATTCTTAAACGGCTTTGGAATTCCATAACACGCGACGAATAGAAGCAAACCCTCGGCATCGATTTCGCTAGCTTTACGAATACCACCCTCTAGTACAAGCCTCTTTCTCCAATTCAATGCAGCTAGAACCGTCTCTTGTCTGTCTAGGTCATCAAGTTGGACTGCACCATCCTCACTTGTCATGAGGAGCAATTCTAGAGCTAGAATGGAAGCTTCCCTTGCTGATATCATTGGGGAATCCTTGGAGAAAGCTCTGCTTCCTTGAAGATAAAACCTTCCAATGCAATCCAGCACAAGCTTGGCCGGATGTGGAGCTGCCTTTAGCGCCAACGGGACTTCTGCACGAAGCTTCGGAGCCTCGTCGAGGTGAGAAGTAATATACTTACGTAGACCTCTGGCGCACATCGTCTCGCAAATACTGTTTAACTCGCACTTGGACGGAATTGCCACGTCCCTAGCTGTCAACTGTTCCTGACTCTCCACGGAAGACTGGATAGAATCGAGATGCTTTTCCAATTCATCGTACCTGCGCTTGAATTCTTGAATGGCAGTCGACAGATTGCACAATCTGTTTACTGATTCAAACGTCGGGGACCTGTGAGGAAGTTCATTAACCTTGGGTGGCTCGGAATTGACATGGGTCATCGACGGTTGAGATTGGAGCTGAAGCTGTGATTCTGTAACGCTTTCCAGCTTCACCTGGACACTGGTTGATTGTAGAGGAGAGCCGGCATTAGAAACCAGAGGTTTCGCCATCGGTGGAGGCTTTGCACAGATGCCAAGCCAATAAAATAAAATAAAACCAATTGGAAGGCGAAGAAAAAGCCCGATTGCGACAACAAGTCCGGCCGTGCTTAATGAAACAGGGCTGTCATAGGTTGATGTCGAGATTGAAGTAAAATGCGGCTCAAATTATTTCTTTTAAAAGAATGGTAGATCGGAGGTTGATGAGTTTATGGTTTAGAAATTGGAGTACTATGTGGCTTACATTATGTTATTATAGATAAAATTGTGTATGATCGTTGCTTGTGTTCTTTAACCAATATTTAAATCGTGTGTCAGAATAATTGTATCGCCTATAACGTAATAAGAAAGATTCTTCCTAATCCAACTATGGATGTGTGTTTATTATACTTATATTACTGCCTTAATTATGGATGTGATAATTTACTCTTGAGATTGAATGAGATAATAAAGGCTAATTAAGATCATCCATATTCTATGCTAAAAAAGTCCAATTCATACTCAATTTTGAATTTTAAGGTAAATCTTTTATATAGGTATTAATAATTAATTAAAGCAAATATTTTGATGTAACTTTTTTAATTTTGACATAGTATTTTACATTTTTTTATGAATTGTAATTTCATTGTCAAACTAAATTGGTTAATAATAAAACTCAACCTAATCAAATACGGAGATGATATTAAAATCAAATCTAAATAGTCAAACTTTGTGATTTTCCAATGTAACTGTTATTAAAACAATTAGACAATGGATATGCAGTAATTGACACCGATCCTAAACGTTTGCCAAACCTACCTACTCATACGGAGTTTGATAAGCAAATATTGGTTCTACGAGATGGATACACATAAAGTACGGTCTGTACGGATATGGGTAGGCAAACTGGAGTGGAACATGTAGACAAATTTTGATATGCACAGTTTTAAATCTGGAGGAGAAAGAAGCGAGCTAAGACATTAATTCATCTCAGACAAATGATCATTAGCTACTGACATTAGGAGTAGTTGAACAACTGCTAACCCACTGTTGCGTTACTGATATTGGTGAAGATGGGAGCTTCTTAAGAAGCGTACTGTCACCAGAATGTAATTGTGGCGATGAAGATAACAATGTTGTGATATTTAATACTTGGATGTCTTGATCCTCCTCTTTATCACTGTTATTCCCATCGTTAATCTGCTTCAGTTCCTCCAAAACCTTATCCATGGTGGGTCTCATTTCTTTATCTTGTTGCAGACACTGAAAAGCCAATACTGCAACTTGAATTGCCATTCTTTTGACCTCTGCATCTGAATTGTACCCAAGGCAAGGATCGAGCAAGTCTTGAAATTGACAGTTTTGAATCCTATCGACTGCAAGGCTAGCTAGATTGATCTCATCTCTGTTCCTGGAAATGTCAACAGCGGGCATGGATGATATAAGCTCAATGAGGACAACACCGAAACTGTAGACATCACTCTTGTTTGTTAGTTGGTAACAGCGGTGGTAATCGGGGTCTAAGTAGCCCAGAGTTCCTTGCGGGGCAGTGGAGATATGGGTTACATCATTTGGGAACAACCTTGAGAGGCCAAAGTCTGCTACTTTGACGCTGAAATTGCTGTCCAAGAGAATGTTGGTGGTTTTGACATCTCGGTGTATGATATCAGAAGCATGAAGGTACGACAGTGCACTTGCTGTTTCTATTGCAATGCTCATTCGGACAGGCCACATTAATGGACATGAAAGTGCTCTGTCCCCATGGAGATGATCAGCCACTGTGCCGTTGGAGATGAACTCATAAACGAGCAATAGTTCCTTGCTATGGCGTGAAGTGCATCCATAGAGTGACACAAGGTTCTTGTGGCGAAAACGAGTGAGTATCTCTACCTCATTCATGAACTGCTCAACTCGTTTGTAGTTGTGCTCGTAAAGCCGCTTAACTGCAACTTCCCTTCCATCTCGGAGTTTGCCTAAGGACGGGACGCAAAGAAACTCTTATATAAATAATAATGAAACAAACTTCACCATTCAGGTATTAGATATCAAATATCAGTCTCTTACCATAGTACACTGTTCCAAAGCCTCCATCTCCTAGTTCCCTTTCAGCATCAAAATGGTTGGTAGCCCGTTCAAGTTCACCATAGGAGAAGATGGGAACGCCGAAACAAGCATTTGCATCTTCTAGTTGTACATCTCCCTTGGAAGATTTTTTGAAATAGGCATTGGATGAAGCAAAGCTTGAGGGAGTTTGGCTTCTTTTGCGGTGACGCCAATAAACACAGGCCAATAGCAAAATCATCAATGTAGCTGGGACTCCAATGCCTAGACCTGACAAGTTAGTTACTTGTTATTATGAGCAAACATGGAAGGAAGCAGACATATTCAGAATCAATAAACAGACCCGCTTACCTAATCCCAGCGTCAACAGAGTTTTACCATTTCCTGCAAAACAAGATTCCAAAACTATAATGTGTTAGTTTCCATAAAAGGTAAAAGCTGAAACCCAGTATTAATGAGAAAGATGAACAATTAATTGCATACCACCACCGCGGTTAAAGCAGTTAGTTGGATGGGAAGTTCCATCAGGACAGTAACAAGAGCTATTCCCGTTTTCAAACCCACACCTTCCTCCACTTGTTCGGCAGTCAGCACAGTGGTATCCGGCTAATCCAACCCACTTGAGCCTAAACCCATCTCTAAGCAGCTTCCTGTAATCCACATCCTTTATAGACGACGAATCCAATTCCTTCTCTTCGTTAAACTGAACCGGAGCATACACCATAGCTCGACACAAGGATCGATTCCAATTCAAATCCTCATCCGATGGATTCAACACTAGATACGTCTTATTATTATTATTATCATCAGAAGAAGAATTGCAGGGAAGAAGCTGGAAGGCTCTACCAGGAACCTGGAAAGAGGACGAGGAAGCGTTGTTACAGCCGTAGAAGAAGTAGATGTTGGCGTGGAAGGGGCTGTACTCGACGGACGACCGATCGAAGGAGTAGTTCTGCTGAGGAGTTGGGCAGGCGGCTGCGGAAGCCTCCTGTTCGGATATGAACTGCTGGTTCACAAGTAGGAAAGTCTGGTTGTCGTAAGCGATGTCCCGGATGACGTAGTCGGCGGCGGAGGTTCTATAGATTGGGTTGCCAGATTGGCAGCGGATTCCGAACCCACGGAGGCCGCAATAATCGGTCTTGTTGTGCAGGATGTAGAATGGGTAGGTTATGTTTGGACCCGTGCCGCAGCTTTTGGGATTGCAGGATTGGTATCTGCTGGTCGGCTCTTCTTCTAATGCCGCCGATGCCATCAAAGTGATTGCGGCTGCTAAAAGGGACGAAATTGTAATCCTCCAGCGCGGCGGAGGCATGTTGAGTTACGTTCCACGACGAAAAATTGGTGGGTGGGTGAAGAAGGAAAGGGAAAGGGAGGCAGAGTGGGAAACTGGAGACTGGAGAGACTACAATGGTTGCAGGTAGCGCTTGCCAAAGATGGCTTTCAGCACAGTCGAATCATTTCCTTCCAGTTTTGACTTTGAACACAGGCCCTACACGGTTCGTTCATGGACAAAAATAGGCCACATTATAACAGTATATAAGATAAGAATAATAAGAATTAATTATACACTATAACTGGTGGAACTGGCTTTTTATGTGGGTCGATTAGATTGATTATCACGTTTTTTTAAGTTATTCCTAACTCATTTTTTAGTTATATAACAATATAGTGATTATTTAATTGTTAAATTAAAATTTGAAATTTATTTGAAACATTGAGTCGGTTTGATTACTGGTTAATTTGATATGATATAGATTATTATTATTAAATGTAAAACAAAAAAATGAAAGGAATATGCTCAGTACCGAGATCGAGACAAAATCAAACAGAATAATCTGCACATAACTTTAAATTTTTAATGTTGAAATTTACAATCGCAATTCATGACTTTTAAGTTATAAGTGCTGAATTTTATTCTTCTACCAAAATTTAAAATATACTCAACCTTTTTATCTTTTTTTTTAATTCTGAAATAAAAATTTACATATACACTTTTAAATCTCATTTATATAGTTTAACCATTTAACATAAATTGGGTTCCATCATTATCCTTCATTCTATTCAATTTTCTTATATTATTGTATCTAACTAATACGTGATAATAGAAATTTAATATTCATTATATTTTGTTATTAATTATAATAATTTTAGTGTATAAATATTTTTGTTGAATTGAGTATAGTTTTTATTAATTTAAAACTATAATCAATTAAAAAATTTATAATTTATCAAGTTGTTAATCAAATTCAATCATACTTGATTACTAATCGATATAAGTTAGGTTGGTTTGATTAGTACAATTGGATCGATTAATAGTTGTTCTTCTACAGCGCTACCCATCACCCTCAAGCTATATTTCTCCACGTGCCGATTACCTCGGCCATGATCTCTGAGATTAAACATCCCAATTTCCTTCACAGCGCCATTTCTTCAGCTTCCTCAGCCATGATAATGGAGCGAGCCAGGTTCAGATCTACACCCAACCGGTCCTTCATATTTCCTTTTTCCACTAATATATCTCCTTTCCTTTGCTGAAACTGAAACCCTCTTGCTGCATTAATGGCGTAAAACCCATATCCCAATTTTTGTTTTATTCTTTTCTTTTTTATTTTATATCCTGGGTTCAATCAAACTTGTTTGCTTTCCTCTTTCCTTCCCAATTGCATTCTGTGTATTAAGATCTGCCAGAACCGATTAAACCCTCTTCCTCGACCTCTCAATGCCAAGCCGCATTGAGAGTTAGCGCTTGCGGAATTTCTGATTGAGGTTTCTGTGATCCGTTTCATATTTCCCATGTCTGGGGCGGTTGATCACCACCACCGCCACCACCACCGTCGCCAACGACAGGAGTTGCCTAGGATGGAAGCGAATAATCGAAACCGGTCCCACTGCTGCAAACCAATTACGAAACCGGGTCCAGTGACCATGGATCATGTTCTGTTGGCTCTCAGAGAGACCAAGGAAGAGAGAGATGTAAGAATTAGGAGTTTGTTCAATTTCTTTGATGTTGGGGATACTGGCTACTTGGATTACGCCCAGATAGAGACTGGACTGTCCGCTCTGCAGATTCCAGCAGAGTACAAGTACGCCAACGATTTGTTAAAGGTCTGCGACGCCAATAGGGATGGCCGGGTGGATTACCACGAGTTCGCAAGGTATATGGATGATAAAGAGATGGAGTTGTACAGAATTTTTCAGGCCATTGACGTTGAACATAGTGGTTGCATTTTGCCCGAGGAACTCTGGGATGCACTTGTTAAGGCTGGTACTAACTCAAATCTCCTCTTCTCTCTACCCATCTTTATCATGTTTTAGTTGTACACTCTCATAACATCACTCACAAGTATAAGTTTACAAATAAGCTTCTGAACTAAGAACAAACATTGCCAAGGGGTTTTCCCTTTGTCTAAGCCATTTAATTTTGGTGTAAAAGTCTTGCTTTCATCTTTTCTAACTTCAAAAGGCATTCTACTGCTCTGACCTATCTTGTTAAGTATGTGATATATTAAAGTGGAACTTTTTTCTAATGGATATGTTTTTCATCTTGGTTGCAAGTATTTTCCATGAGTTAGTTCATCTTATAAGCCAGGGCAGCTTGTACTTGCAGGCATTCAGATTGATGACGAGGAGCTTGCACGTTTTGTAGAGCATGTTGATAAAGATAATGATGGAATTATAACTTTTGAAGAGTGGAGAGATTTTCTGTTGCTATATCCACATGAAGCTACTATGGAGAACATATATCATTATTGGGAAAGGGTGTGTCTTGTAGACATTGGAGAACATGCTGTTATTCCTGAAGGCATCAGTAAGCAGGTCCATAGGAGTAAGTATTTCATTGCAGGGGGTATAGCTGGTGCAGCTTCTCGAACTGCAACTGCTCCCCTTGATCGCCTCAAGGTAGTTTTGCAAGTGCAGACAGCACGTGCTTCTCTAGTACCTGCTATAAACAATATATGGAAGGCAGATGGGTTTCTTGGGTTTTTCCGGGGTAATGGATTGAACGTGATAAAGGTTGCTCCTGAAAGTGCAATTAAGTTTTACACTTATGAGATATTGAAGACTGTCATTAAAGATTTTAAAGGTGAAGAGGCCACGGACATTGGTGCATCTGGTAGACTTTTGGCTGGTGGATTGGCAGGTGCAGTAGCTCAAGCTGCTGTATATCCAATGGATCTTGTGAAAACTCGATTACAGACTCATCCATGTGAAGGTGGAAAAGCACCAAACTTGGGGAGCCTTACTAGGGATATATGGGTACATGAAGGGCCTCGAGCTTTCTACAAGGGTCTTGTGCCATCCCTTCTGGGTATTATTCCTTATGCTGGCATTGACCTTGCTGCTTATGAGACTTTGAAGGACATGTCCAAGACATATCTTCTGCTTGATACTGGTATTCTACATATTCCCTGTTGCCCATTTTCTTTCTAGTGTATTATGGGATTCAGTTTCTAAAAGCTTCTGGCTCTTGCAGAACCTGGACCTCTTGTGCAACTTGGGTGTGGCACAATCTCTGGAGCCGTTGGAGCAACGTGTGTCTACCCTTTGCAGGTCATCCGGACTAGGTATGTACTCATACCTGTTACCTTCTTCGATGTTGATGTTAGATTGAATGTGTTCATTTCTGATTTCTCAGAATGCAAGCTCAACAATCCAATGCTGCTGCTGCATATAAGGGGATGTCTGATGTATTTTTAAGGACAGTTGAGAAAGAAGGTTATAGAGGGTTCTACAAAGGACTGTTTCCTAATCTTCTCAAAGTTGTTCCGGCTGCAAGCATAACCTATATGGTTTATGAAGGTGTGAAAAAGAGATTACAGCTTGAGTAGTAGGATAGAAGCTTGAGCAGATGCCAGGAACCCTGGCGATGACGATGACGATGACGAGGAATAAGTAATGAGATTGATCAGTCAGTATAAGTAGGAAATCACTATTGTTGGGGACTTAACATAATAGGAAATCACCCCTTCAAGCAGCGGTGGTGCTGTGTTTGCTTAAGAACAGTTGATCACTCAATTGATTTATGAGGCTTATCTTCATTAAGTTGTTCCCCAGGATCATTCTAATCTAATTAAGGTCATAGCTCTGACGTAATTAATGGTGGGTTGTCCATAATTTCTTGCGCCTTTTGAAGATACACAACTCATTTTCTCTTGGGATATATTTGATTTATGTATTTTACACCAACTTAATCCACGTCTTCCACTTTTATAATCTTTGTAATAATTATTTTTTGACCGATTAGATAATTGGGTAGAGATTTAATTTGTGTTATTATCTTTCATTTTTATCTCCTATTAATTTTGTTTTCAATTTGTAAGCAAAGTCGCTCTTTCTATGCTTTCATTCGAGAATATAACACATTATGCCTTCATTTGAGACACGAAAATTGAAACGGAAGTGTTGTTTTGAAAATTCCCTACTCCCGCATGAATAAGAAAATTTGAGAATTGGCTGTTTTATTCCGAGGGTGACCAATTGATAAATATGTTGTGAACGATTTCAGAAAAGATGAAAGAAAAAGGAAAAGAAATTTGGCATAAATTGGTGGTGGGAGCAGAAGGAAGTGTGTAGAAAGAGAGGGTGGTCATGTCATGTGTGGGGAGCATGAAAGCCACGCTTTGCACTTGTACGTCAGCCATTAATCATAATCTCATTTCTTGACTGAAGACACTCTCTTATCTCCCTAGTCCTCTTTTTGTTTCTTTTTCCTCATCCTGCTTCCCTACCTTTGGAGAAGAAGAAGAAGAAAAAAAATGGCGGTGCATCTACAAGCAACAACGGTAACAAGTAGAAGGCTTAATGGCTCTGAACCCCCTCAGCATCTGTTTGCTGCTCTAAAATCATCCTTCTTCTCTCCTTCACTCAACTTGTTACCAGCAGTATCCCGACAACGCCGTCGTCCCCTTTCTGCTTCCACGGCTCCCCAAATCTGCATGCGCCTCGCCTCCAAGCAAGCTTACATTTGCCGGGACTGCGGGTTTGTATTGTTGTAACCCATCAACACCTCCTCAGTTTCCTATTGTAAATGCTTAACAGTGTTGAGTGTTGTGGGTGTGTAGGTACATTTACAACGACAGAACTCCCTTCGACAAACTCCCTGACAACTACTTCTGCCCTGGTAAAAATGAACTCCTGCTTTGCTTCCTCCTCCTCGTTGTAAATTATCGAACATTAATCATCTGCTTGGTTGTTGCAGTTTGTGGTGCATCCAAGAGAAGATTCAGAGCTTACACCCCAGCAGTCACCAAGAATGCCAATGAGAAGGATGCTAGGAAAGCACGCAAAGCTGAACTACAGAGAGACGAGGCTATTGGGTAATTCATCATTGCTAGCAATTATATTGTTCAAAAACTGTCGTTTCAATCATGTTGTTTCAACTCTTTCTGGTTTTGTTTGCGTCTTTTGCAGGCGAGCTTTGCCAATTGCTGTAGTGGTTGGACTTGCCATCCTCGCTGCAATATACTTCTATCTCAACACTACCTTCCAAACCTAAAGCACCACTTCCACTATTTTTGCTTGTAACTTCTTTTTTTCATGAGCAACCATCTCATTGTTTCTTACCCTTGTGTGAATGCCAAATATTCTGCAAGCTTCTGATATTAAGATCAACAAGAAAGCCTTTATACAATGAATGCTTATACATCATCAATGCAATCAGTCAGTCTTCCAAGACAAATGAGCCTTGTATCTTTTTGTCAATTGATTGAGAAAGTGGCAAGTTTAAAGAAGAGACTATCCCATTCAGACTACAAGTGGCAGGTGCAGGCTTGAATTCGTAAGCACGTTCCCGCGCCCCCCAAACCTGCAATCAACCAAATGTAAACAAATAACAACTTTCTATCAATCGGCAAGAGCGGGATATTGCATAGGATCAAACTGAAACGGAAGCTTACCTGGTTTCCAGCGTCATCGTAGCCTCTATCCCACATATGCACTTCGTTGTTCTTCAACACAGCAAGTTCCGAGGTACAGTAGGTGGCACCATTCTACGTAGAGGTAAAGTACAAGGGATAAGCGTTTAGTTTGTGGTTGTTGCCAATAAAATCAAACTAAGCTAGCATTGACTCTAGGAAAATTAAACGTTCTGACAATCCTAAGTGATTGCTTAAAAATCGCGCTTATATTGATAGAAGTGGAAAAAAGTGCTAACCCAAGTGTTAGGGAATCCTCCTGGAGGTGTAGAACCTTCATACAAGCAGCGTTTACCACGGTCACAGCGTTTTAGATGCAATGTAGTCAAGTGCTCTGCAATATCCTGCAAATCCATGGCAATTACTCATATTGTAAACGATGTATAAAGCAGACGGCTTAGCAGAGCAGTACCAATGACACGCTTTCAATTATAAAATTTCAACCCAGTTCATATCCCAGCTGGTAAGCATATAAGACCTTAATTGAACTGAAAGGCCTTTGAACTAGACATTGCCTGCTAAAAGAGAACAGGTAGCCACCTGTCTATACAAAAAGGAGACGTATTGTGGATATTGGAATTTCACTTGAAAATCATTTGCACAAACAACTTCCTATAAAGTTACCAGCTTTGGTGACAAAAATGGAGACGACAAAGGCAGAAATCACGCACAAAGTGTTGAAACTGCATGCATCAAGGCGTATGCTACCACTAGCAGTCAGCTTAGGTTTCAGGAAGTTGCAAGGTAGCAACTCCAACTTATATCTAGAGTTTTCACGCATTGGTTCCACAATCTTAATGAGTCTACAACTCTTACACCAATGACTTCTTCAGGAAGCGGGCGTTGATCGGTTGCTCTATCGCAGAAATTTCTGTACTCCTCTGCATCTCTAATTGCATATGTACTAACCTGCCAGCCAAACGGACAGGAAGATTCAAATGCTGTTTGAAGGTGTAACTATAGAACACCAAGGCAGACCATAAAGCTGGTACCTCCACATCACATTTCGATTCTTTTGGACAAGGCTTCACCATGTAAAACCTCTGCAATGTACACAAAAGGATTATTAGTATCCTTAACTGGCATACCGTCTCTAAAAAATTATAAGAAACTTCAAACATCACAAAAACTACCCTGAAAAAAATCGAGTTTATCAATTTTTCCAGCAACACTTCTGCTGCAGCCTGCAGCCCTCAGAGTTTTACTAAATAAAATGGAGGGTTCACTACTAGTGTGATATAAATCACCATCTATCATAGTGAATCACACTGTACCATCTAAAGCTTGGAGAAAATGATTTCGAGAAAATATGTGAAATTGGCCAGGTTCCATTGTGGCATATATATATAACAATGGCTAAAGGGTGTGAAACCAGCATACCTGTCGAAAGGGTTTCTGGGGAGTTCGCCAGAACGCCTGGTAACGAAAAACGGGGGATACATATCAAGCTGTCAATATAAGTCAGGGATAGAAAAGAAAGCGGAAAACAAACTTCAGATAAAGGCAATTAGGCTAACTGAACCTGCTCAAAATACAAAGCCTTTGAACCATCCACCATCTCAGCGGCAGGGCACAAACACATCCTGTAAATACCATGTTGAAGCAAAAATGACGCAACTTCCGGTTTCCAGATAAGATAGAAGGCACGGAAGGTCGATAGATAGATGCAGGAAACACCCCAATGATAGCACAAGTGACAAAGTATGAATTCAAACCAAGTTTTGAGTTACGCTACCTAATGTTGAAGTAATTATCTGGATCCCTGGATGCTTGGTCCCTCGAAAACTACTTGCCAGTACAAAATTACCATCACATTTCAATTAGGAAAAAAGTATCAAGCCACGAACAAAAAGAATAGACAAAGCACAAAGTACAGGACGAAGAAACAGAAGAAGCACCTTCTCGCCCGTGAGAGATTGAGAGACGAGGCGAGCATGGTCCCAACGGGTAGTAGATTTAGTAAGCCGCTTCACCAAAAGCGCTCCGCCGATCAAAACCAGCGTCTTCATGGCCAATCCCTGAACTCTGCCCCATCCATTGGAATCCTTGTCCGCGCCGGTGCTTGTTCCGGTTCCCATACTAACCTTATCCCATATACAACCTCATCCACACTTGAACAGAAACACCTTCTTCTTCCGCCCGTCTTTACAAGCGGAAGTTCATTAGCGTCAAACGTCTGACCACCACGCAGTTCCCGAGCTCAACCCGCTGCGACAAGAGCCAGACGCCGCCGATTCAGATGTAAAATTAAAATCAGAGAGTAATCGGAGCGGGAGAAGGACGAAAATGAGCTTAGAGAGCCAACATCGTGGTCGGTATGGGATTACAGAGGACCCGCAAGCGTTTCGGTTTGAGGATTATGCCACGTCAACCATCTTACTTTTTATTCTTCGGGCCGGGCGTCAAGTGATTATTTTCAACCGCTTTCCTTACCCATCCCCGCAAGGTTGGGGAAGCGGCAGATGGAGCATTAAACTTGGATCCAAACTGTCATCTTTCTCACATGGTGCCGTCTCTAGCAGCAACTCTCTTTCTCAGCGGCGGTAACAGCTAATTAGTGAGCTAATTTCTGGCCGCCCAACACCTCCCTTCCTCCGCCTTAAATCTTAATAATCCCTGTCTTTCTGGGTCTGAGAAGAGACGACAGATATCCACACATATTCTCTCAATAACAACACCCAAAATCCCAACTAGATGTCCCGTAATGGCGATCAACCATCAGATCCAGATGACAAGCTTGAAATTGAGCGGACCAAATTGAGACTCTTGAGGGACTTGGTCCAGACGAAGGATCCTTCTTCCAAGGTTAAGCTACTACCATAACTGCTCTGCCTCCAATCAAGTTTTAGTCTTTGTTTTTGTGTGTTTTGTTTTTCTTAATGGGAGGGAGTTGCAGGAAGTAGATGATGGGACACTGAGGAGGTTTCTGAGAGCGAGGGATATGGACGTAGAGAACGCATGTGCAATGTTCCTCAAATACCTCAACTGGAAGCACAGTTTCATCCCCAATGGCACCTCCTCTGTTTCCACATCCGACATCTCCACCGACATTTCCCACAACAAGGTGTTCCTCCAAGGTACTGATCGGACTGGCCGACCCATCTCCGTTGCTTTCGGAAGTCGCCATTTCCAGAACGGCGTTGACGAATTCAAGCGTACGTACGCATCACACATTGACCAATTAATTAATATTAATAAGGAGAATCCCAGTCCTCAGATTATTTTTGGTGTATATATGCAGGTTATGTAGTTTATGTCATCGAGAAACTCTGCGCAAGGTACCTCGTCATGATATTATTATGTATCTATCACATACAGTACAGACAGTAGTTAGTTATGAAATGAAAGCCTTTGTTTGCTGCTATGCTAGTATGGCGGAAGGACAAGAGAAATTTGTGGTGATCGGAGATCTGGAAGGTTGGGGTTATGCAAACAGCGACGTTAGGGGTTATCTGGCTGCTCTGCACATTTTGCAGGTTAGCTTTCCTTACCCATATCCATCATCTGAATCAGAATGTCCTCTGCTATAATTTGGTATGAATGTATTGTTGGGTATTATTGGCAGGATTACTACCCAGAAAGACTTGGGAAGCTGTTCATTGTGAATGTGCCATACATTTTCATGGCAGTGTGGAAAGTTATTTACCCCTTAATCGACAGCAATACCAAAAGAAAGGTAACGTAGGTGCTACTTATGATTTCATTTCTATCTTAAAAATCTCATCCTCATAAACTATTATGATACAAACAGATTGTATTTGTGGATAACAAGAAGCTGAAATCCACACTTGTAGAGGACATTGATGAAAGCCAGCTGCCAGAGATATACGGAGGCAAACTGCCTTTAGTTCCTATCCACCTCACCTGAAGTTTCCATCCATCTATCCACTATATAGAAAAAAAGATTTCGATTAAGCAATCTGCCACTCTCCCTCACCGTACCCGTTTATAAGCTCTGTACATTTCTCCAAATGTGTTGTACAGGTTGAACATTAGTTGCAAATTCAAGCAAGCCCTCTTGGCCCCTGACTGAATTCCCTTGTTGTCAATTTCTCTCCCCGCATATGTAATAAAACCAGCCATAGCCAATTGATATTGATATCTCCTTCGTTTAATCAAAGATGCAGGATACTCTACTTTGAGATTTTGAAAACCACATATTCCTCCTGCATATCACACTCTCATAGGCCAACTCTACTCAGGGCATTAGCCTTCTTCGGTATCTACCAGCCAGATTTAAAACTAGCAACCTAATTGGCAGGCATGCATTCAAGCCTTGAATTTCATAATATATATTTTGATAAATCTGAATGTCAGCATTAGTAAGCTAATTAAAACCATCCATATCAACTGTCGGAGGAGGTCAGCAGATTAACAACCACTCTTTGAGAGGAGAGTTTGTGAATGTTGTATTCACTCGGCCAACCAATAATAACAGCTACAAATTTCTGTCCGCTGAAAGTTAGAAGTTTCTTGCACTCATTTTTCCTTCAAACAAGGATATAAACCACCTTCAAACCCGATAGAAAGAGCGCAAAATCTTCATAATAATCTGAATCCTCCGAGCGAAACCATTATTAGAAGACGAGTAAATCGTCCGCAAAACATATATGAGTGATATGAAACTTTTTACACCGAGGGTGGATAAGCAATGCAAGGCTTCCATCCCAATAACAAAGAGAAGCGGAGACAAGTGATCTCCCTAGCGGAGCACTCATGGACAACTTTGTTAAGGCAAGAATGGTACTTTTTCTGCTCATCTTCAGCAATAGGAGCCAAAGCAAGAGCTATTCTAAAGGTTACACATCTTGTTATTACAATTATGGAACCCTCGATCATATTCTTAGATAACATTACAATTGTCAACATCAACTAGAGCACACACTTTGCAATCGGACTGGTTCTCAGTGTAGACCTAGCTTTACAGCCCAACTTCTATAACCTTTTACCAATGAAATGAAATTTCATGTTCAAAAGAAAAGTTTCATAAGCCGTAAGGAGAAGGGGCCCAACAAAACCCTGGTGCCGTTTACTAGATTCACCAGTTGAAGTAAATATGGGTGACTGGTCAAGTTCATTCATATTTATCGAATGAGAAAAAAATTATATGTAGTGTTATGAATATTATAATTATGTGTATGAATGCCCATTTGTAACTCCTACCTTTGTAACTTCTATACATTGAACATGAAAATGAATATCCTATTTAAGTGTAGTTATACTAGTGATGTATAGGTTATGAATTCTAGAGCCTATAAATAGTGATCTCTCTTGTACCATTTTCACACCTCAATAAGAAAGTACTTCTCCTCCCATGTTCTTGTTCTCTTTTGTTCTTAGTTTCATAACACGTTATCAGCACGAAGTTCTGCCGTCGAGCAATCTCTTGTAATCATACAATGAGAGATTACTTTTAATCGTGAGATAAGCGGTGCACGCGGAACAATACAATTCCGCCCGCCATATGGCTAGTAAGATTTACGCTTTTGATGCCCGTGATATGGCCAATGAGATTTATGCTCTTGATGCCCACGATATGGCTAATGAGATTTACACTCATGATACTCGCGTTTTGAAAATTTATTATTTGCCTATTTGGTATATGTGTGGGTTGCAGTTTACTTTCGGGTGCATGAATTTTGCATAATACATGCTGGCGTTATTGTTCATTTTTCTATAATATTTCTCATACTTATTTTCAACAATCGGAGTCATTGTTCTTTATCATCATGCACATCAATCACTTACATTACTACTAGTTTAATATAATTTAATTTCCTATTTATGGGTTGCTTACCATTTGAATAGTATGGCCGAATAATTCTTCATTGATTTCTACTTTATTGTCTACTTTATGTTTTTATTTTCTTTATATGACCTTATTATTAAATTTATGACCTTACTATATTTTTTTTAATATGAGTTAACATTTTCTTCCTTACAATCATAATTATTCACTTGTTGTGACTTTTCAAATTTATGACTATATTATATTGATATTTATGTTATCAAATAGCCGTTATACTTATTATTAGTTAATGGTTTATTACTAATTTTATATGAGTTTATTATCAAGTTAATGATATTTTATTTATTTCTTATAATATATTGAATATTTTGTAATTTGAGCCCCTCCATGTTTCGGGCAAGCTTCACCATTCATTGACATTGGAAGCTAAAATTCATTTATAATGGTATTCGTGAAACCATCAAACACGATAATAAAACATCTTCTCAAGATAAAGCCATAGCTTTAATCTTATTCGCCATAATCTTCATGAATGGTTGACAAAAATGAGCAACGACTCATGTATCTTGTGGCGTAATATCAAAGCCATGTATGACCACCTCAAGTGGCAAATTTTCTTAAAGTGTGATACGATTAAAGTACCAAGAGACAAATATTCCAAGGAAAAGATCGAATATCTTATATGTCTCAAATGTTTGGTGGTCCAATGAGACACCATATCACTCCATGAAGTGAATTATTATATTCATATATCCACAAAGTGACAAATATATACATACATACATTCCCACAAGTGTAAACACCAATACACGATTGTGGAGGAAAAGATCTATTATTTGGTATGGTCATGAATTTTGAGAAATACATCTTTTATATGAAAGAGAGTTGTAAATTGATGTTGAACAATTTCAATCACATAAAAGGGGATACATCCATCAATTTTATTTTGATGATCATATACAAATGATATTGCTTCATAAGCCATCAAATGTGCAAAGACTTATTTGTTACATTTTTTTTAGCACATGGAACAAGTTATTATTGTTGTTTCTATATGGAACCTTTTCCTTGGTGGTTGTACATTTATATTGTGAAGATTATTCATCCCATAATTGGTGACATGGATGGTTAAGACGACTATGATGGAGTATCTCTATTTATCATTTGCGCTATTCATCATTCTCTTGCAAAATGAGTATTGCCATGATGAGAAACGACATAATACATTGTGATATATAACTCATCGATAGTGCACCATATAACGAGTAGTACAAAATCACTCGAAGCTTTAGTAGAGCTATTGCATTATTCAAGAAGGAACAAGATCCTTTTGATTTATATATTGACGATCACAAGGGAGAGGAACGATAATGTGGTATATGACCATGAAACTATTAAATGTTGTCCTCCAATTTGTACCAGACATATGTGATCATGATTGAGATACATATCAATGTACACTATAAGTTTACTCGTCATGACAAGTATTATCGACATAACCGGTGTGACCATCCCGGTTCAATCATAATGTGAATCGATAAGTACCTCTATGGATAATGTTGTGCACGAGTTCTCAACTTGGGTATTCTAAAGAAATGATTCCTAAGGTTATAGGGATTTAAGTAGTCCTTGTGACTCTCCTGCTTCCTGGGAACACGAACGATTTTCTGTTTTGTCAACAAGGTTTCGTTTCTAGGAAAGCATTTTCACCTTTTCGTTACCCATTGTTGGGTGAATCTCCAACACAACATAACTCATTTTTGGGTTGCTTATTCTTAAATAGAGTTGATTGTTTGGATAATAATCAACTAAAGTAAGATAATTTATCTTATACAAACAACAAAACAAAGGGTGATGTATGTGGATCCATACACTCAACATGTGGATCAATTATTTTAATTGATGTATCAACTAGAAGGTCACATGTATATATGAAAGCAAACTAGAATTTGCGAGATTGCTAGTTCAACCATTTTGGTTATGAGCATATTTTCATGATTATCCAATAACGAAAAATGTGTCATTGAGACGAACATTTTCCATTTATATTATTGTGAACATGTCATTTACATGAACAACACAAATTCGCATTACGCCAAGAAATTATTATGAATTCCTCCATTATATGTGGTTTTTGGGTCAAAACCTTATACTTCCCATCATTGGATATATGGATGTGATAAATTGCTCCACCACAATTTATTAGGATGAGTTCTCAATGATGATTTGGAAATTATGTTGATTACGAGTTCATCGATGGTAAAATATTTACATCGTTGTCATGAAATTTTGATGACTCGTTTGGAGGTTTATCATTCATATAATCATAATTCTCAACATTATGTGAAGAAAATCAAAGGTTGGCACAGAGATTAGATGAATAATCATCATATCATTTTGATCCTCGCACTAAACAATGTGAACGTGAAGTTCGAAAAATATATAATTCATCATTTGCCAGACACTTTATCGACCCAAACGAGAGTAAAACTCTCATGTGCCAACTCGCAATGCTCCAGTGAAAATGATGTTGACATTGGGCAATCTAACATCACAACTGAGTCTAAAACCCGTATAAAGCATGGTAGACCACACGATTCCAAAGAAAAAATTTCCTCAAAAGTGAAATGGAGCTATAGATCCGGATGGTCAAATTGAGGTTAAGAATATTTAAGCAAACACCACCAAGAGAAACAAATAATGTGCTCAAGAAGAGTCTCGAGTATTCGAAAGATATGAATATATATCTCAATTATCTATATCTTGGATGGAAAATATTGGAACCCCAATGAAGTCAACGTCGATGAAATTTTTGCGTATAGTGCAACGCTAAATATGATAGTTGAAAATGAGGATCGTGAGCCAAAATGCATGCAAAGAAAGAAATGATTGGCTGAAAATTTTTCAATTGAGGCAAAACTAAATTCCCAAGAAAAATGAAAAGTTTTAAGACATAAAGTCTATATATGAAGATGCCAAGCAAATGAGACACATGTTTATCTCATTATAAGTCTTATGAGACATCTCATTTTGAAAGGTTCTATCCAACAAACCTATAATATTTTAATTATAAGAAAATATATTCTCATGTGGTGGTTGCAATTACTTTTCATTATTCGATTAGTCTGGCAATTTATGAAGGGAAAGAGTTTGCCCCTAATGGATATCCTTGCAACCTATATGTATGGTTTGCATAATTAGAATACACATGTGTATATGAAATTCCCTCAAGGATTTATTTTGCTATAAGCAAACAATTCAAGTTCGCGTGAACGATATTCAATTATATCCAATTGACGTCATATGAATTGAAAGATTGCGAGACATGATACATTTAGCATATCATACATTTCTTTATGCATATAATTTCTTCTTCATTTCAAGTTGATTTTTTGAAAAATCATCTTTGTCATATTTTATGGTTTCAAAATCTTACCAAAATTTTCTTAATTTAATTTTATATTTTAAAATGTGTTTCATTTATTTTGACATAATTGGATGTGATCATCTTTTGTTACATAGATGACATACACTTTATTGAGACTCCTAAAGAGTTTCTCAAAGCAATCAAATATTGATTAGCTAGAGTTCGAGATGGAAGATGTGGAAGATTACCACTAACTTGCCAACTGTGCATCTCTCTCGAACATGATTTTCGTATATCATCAATGATATACTAATTATATCCAACAAAAATTTATATGGATATGACATGGCTATCGTTGCCTCGGATGGTAGTCGATCACTATGTGACTCTATGTCGAGTTTAATCGACCTTTATTATAACACAAGATGTACTCGGTTTTGAAGTAGTAATCTTGGTCATATTTGTGTTGGTTGACCATAAATTGGTCTTATGTGATAATTTTACCACTTGGTGGGCTGTGAAACCAACTTATAAAGCTACACCACCATTTCAAGATCTAATCCTATAAATCATGCATGATATTTCTTTTGCATATATCCTTGAGTTGCAAGAAAATGTTGCAACGTGATGTGATGATTATATACTCTTTTTCCTTCACTAGGTTTTTATCCCATAGGGTTTTCCTAGTAAGGTTTTAATGAGGCATATTTTCATCAAATGGTCATCCAAGGGGAGCGTATTATAAATATTGATTATGTATGACCATTGATCATATTACATGCATACATTAGATTCAAAAACTCCAATGAGTTGGAAGAATATTTTCATGAGTTGACATACTCTATAAACAAGTGCGCTTAAACGATAATTTGGTTGATTTAATCACCAAGGCTCTCCATACATCAATTTTGGAGAAGTTATTACAACAATTATAGTTCGACGAATGAAGGATCTTAATTGATTTCATGATGAGGGGGAGTCAATACGCACCGTACTCTTTTTTTCCTTAACTATGGTTTTTCTCATTGGGTTTTCCTTGTAATGTTTTTAATGAGGCGATATCAAAAGCGTATTCGAAGAATAATGAATATTTTTAACTAATGGTCATTCAAGGGGGAGTGTTATGAATATTATAATTATGTGTATGAATGCCCATTTGTAACTCCTACCTTTGTAACTTCTATACATTGAACATGAAAATGAATATCCTATTTAAGTGTAGTTATACTAGTGATGTATAGGTTATGAATTCTAGAGCCTATAAATAGTGCTCTCTCTTGTACCATTTTCACACCTCAATAAGAAAGTACTTCTCCTCCCATGTTCTTGTTCTCTTTTGTTCTTAGTTTCATAACATGTAGCTTATTATTAATTAGTTAATATTGGGCACACAATAGTCTTTATAATTGTATCCCATGCTCGATGAAGGCGAATCTTATCCATAATGTCAGGATTCATGTGGTTTTCATCTCGTATTAAAAATGTTATTGTTGATTGGATTACAATCTCGACTAGAAATTTGGTCTTTCCAGATGAATGATTCGCTCAATCAATCTATAGGGGTTTTTGTGTTTTTTATATAACCAACTTTCAAAGTTTGATTGAATAAATAATACCACTTAAAAAACGAAATGGAACTACTAGAGAGTGGAAAGAGTGAGCAAAAGTGAAAGAGACAAATGTGATGTCGTGGCACTCTCAGTGACACTACGGCAATGCCAACCATTACTCCCCAGATTGATGAATGGCCCTTCATCGGACGGCCACCGAACCACGGTAACCAAAACGTCAAATCGGAGACGCGTGTCAAGATTTGATTGGAGAGAAGGACGAGTCAGAATGGTATGGGATACAGTTGGTAGAAATTTGAACTGGTATGAGAGGCTGGTCGCATTTGAACTTGTCCGAATCCTAACTAACAATTCTAACCAGAAGGAATCTGAACACAAAACAGAAACCCTAATTCCGCTGGTTTCCCAAAACACAAGAAAGGGTAATTCTGGTATTATCGTTATATCATAAACCCATGTGGAGGGAAGCCGCATACAATAATAATACAATATCCACACAGACAGACAGAGGCCATGGAGTGAAAAATATATAGAAGAAGGAGAAAGGTAGAGAGATTGAGAGGGGCGGCATCAGGCATGGATCCAGAAGCATTCACGGCGAGCTTGTTCAAGTGGGACCCAAGAATAGTAGCAGCAGCCAACAACAATAGGCAACAACAACAACAACAGCTGATGGATGTTGCTCCTCCACCTCCGGCAGCAGCTATACAGCAGCAGCAGATGGCGGCGGCGGCGGCGGTTTTGGCAATGAGAGGTGGTCCGGCGAGGGACATGGGTGGGCTTGAAGGGTTTTTCCAAAGCTACGGGATAAGGTACTACACTATTGCAAAGATAGCCGAGCTTGGTTTCACAATGAGAACCCTTTTGGAGATGAAGGAGGATGAGCTTGAGGAGATGATGAATAACCTCTCCCACATATTTCGCTGGGAGCTATTCGTCGGTGAGAGGTTCGGCATTAAGGCCGCTGTTAGAGCCGAACGCCGCCGCCTCGATGACCTTGACAGATCAAGACACCCTCACTCCGGCGACACCACCCTTGACGCTCTCTCCCAAGAAGGTACGTACGTAGTACGTACCCTCTGGAAAAGTTAAATAAACTTCATGTTTTTTCTTTCCACTCATATATTGAATGGACCGGTGGGGTAAGGTGCAGGATTGTCTGAAGAGAGGATGCAACAAGAGAAGGAAGCAGGTGGGAGTACGTGGGAGGCGGTGGGTGGTGGAGGACAGAGGAAGCTGATCAAGCACAACCAGCAACAGCAGAGGCGGAGGAAGTTTAAGCAGGGAGTGGATGATGATGATCGCCATAACAACAATGATGAACAGGAAGACGACGACGATGATGAGTACAATAATAATAATAATAGTAATAGTAATGTGGTGGTGAGCGGCGGCGGGGAGAGACAAAGGGAGCATCCTTTCATCGTAACGGAGCCTGGGGAGGTGGCACGTGGGAAGAAGAACGGCCTTGATTACCTCTTCCATCTTTACGAGCAGTGCCGCGATTTCCTTTTCCAGGTTCAGTCCATCGCCAAGGAACGCGGTGAGAAATGCCCCACCAAGGTACGTACTACATCCAACCCCCATCCATCCAGAAAAGAAAACAAAAAGGACATTTAAGTAATTTGCATTAAATATATGCAATTAAAGATTCTCAACTTCTCTTGTCGCTCTTCTTTTCATTTATTAAGATACGGTTCCGTCTTCTGTGCCATTCATAGCGTGACAACTCAATGTACGACAAAGCAAAGATTAACTTTTAATTTATTGGGTCAAATAAAAATAAAGTTCATGTGAAGTCTGTTCCCTGGAGTGGCACGTGTACCTCCATGACAGCTGTTCTGCCGTTACGGTACACTTGTGGTTGTGCCCTGTTGGGGGGGGGGGGGGGGGGGTGTGCTACAGTACTATATGTACAGCCATTCAATTACCCGCTGTATTCTTACGTTGTACTTAATATAGTTGCATCCTAATATCCGGTCCGACTGACTCGGGAATAATTATCAATCTTCTTTTTTTCTCATGCCACCACTCAGTCTTCACTCTACAGTCTACACACACTACTGCTACGTAAGCTAGCTGCTGCATTCACATTATTATTATTATTATTTATTATCATATATAAGCTCAGTTTGGCTTGGGTGCTGATTCTACATCCAACAGTTCATGATAGGTCTGCCGGATCCAACGGTCAAATTTATCCAATTTGTTTTATTTTTATTTTTTTATCTATACCATATTTTTTTTGGTTTGACTTGGTTTTAAATTGGATTTTATTTTTTTTAGATATTGGGTTTAGTTTAGGTAAGAAATCATATTTGGTCGAGTTTTAATTTTGGGCGTTGGGTGTTGAGTCAAACTTAAAATTTAAAATCTAAATTAAAAAATTAATACTCTAGACCCTAAAACTTAAACCGTAAACCAAACATAAAACTCAAACTCAAAATTAAAAATCTAAATTGAAAACCTAATACTCTAGATCCTAAACCTTAAACTCTAAACTAAACCCAACATTAAAAATAAAAAGTTCAAAACCCAAAACAAAAACCCATAACCGAAACCCAAAACTCAATTTAAAACCAATCCGAACTTGGAAGATATTGTGTAGACAAAAAAATAAAATAAAAAATAAGTTGGATACATTTGACCGTTAAATCCGACCAGACCCATCACCGATGGTTAGATCTGGGAATCAGCAGATGCTGATAAAAATGAATTCAGCGCCCAAGAAAAATGGATATAAGCTAGTACTGTTCCTTGGTGCCATTATTAATTACGAACATGAACTAGAAATTAATTAATATAACGGTGCATGCAGGTGACGAATCAGGTGTTTAGGTACGCGAAGAAAGCAGGGGCGAGCTACATAAACAAGCCAAAGATGAGGCACTACGTGCATTGCTACGCGTTGCACTGTCTGGACGAGGAGGCGTCGAACGCGATGAGGAGGGTGTTCAAGGAAAGAGGGGAGAACGTAGGAGCGTGGAGGCAAGCTTGCTACAAGCCACTTGTGTCGATAGCGGGTACACGAGGGTGGGACATTGATGCCATCTTCAATGCACATCCTCGCCTTTCCATTTGGTACGTCCCAACGAAGCTTCGCCAGTTGTGTCACGCTGAGCGTAATACTACTACTACTACTGCGTCTACTACTAGTGCCGCCGCTGCTGCTTCTACCTCTGCACCTGTTAACCACCTTCCTTTCTGATTTTCCGCATCGACTTTTGTTATTTAATTAATTACCATGCTGCCCCTTGCTGTACTTTCCGGTGAATTTGTTAGTTAATGTGTAGGATATTTAATTAGTTGTTCTTTCTCCCTTTCAATCAATGAGCTGCTAGCTAGCTATCATCGTATATATGCGTTGTTCAAATCAGCTCAAATTTGTTTGTTAATCGGCTAGTATTATCCACAACGATTCCAACTTTTGTTCCCTGGTACGTCAGGACTTTTTCGAAACAAATTGGATCATATATTCATAAAAAAAAGGTTATGACAAGGTTGAACATTTTTTGGGCACGAGTAGATGTATGATAAAAAAAAGTATCGATATCGTTAATTAAATAAGAAATCAATGTCATCCCAAAAACAATGATTAAGTGAGAAAGAGAACAATAACCATTAAGTAGAAATGAGGGCACATTATCATAAAGAGTAAGAACGCTAGCTTGCTATCTATCTCTAAATAGTAAATATATTTAGGCATGAAGTAGCAAAGCACGAACGTACAGATAATGTAGTGTGGAAATGAAAAATAGACTAGTGGAAATAATCCATTGTATCATCCGGGGGAGGAGGAGGAGGTGGATATGTGGAGGAAGAAGGGGAAGTAGTATAGTTACTACAAGTTCCGAATTGCATGGAAAACCTCAACAGTTCCTCCTGCTGCTGCTGCTGCTGCTGCTGCTGCTGCTGATGATGATGATGATGCTGAGATGATCCAGATGATGAGGTAGAAGACATGGTTGGTACCTGTGGGCTAAACAAGTTGAAACCATAGTTATAATTATTGTTGTGAGCTTCCCCATGAGTGCCGCTACTGGGAACAAATTGATGAGGGTACATATAATTAGGTTCCAGTTGTGAGCTCGGATGATGATGATGATGAGTTGGAGGAATAATAATGTTACTACTGCTAGTTGATAACTGGACACGTTCTGGGAAATTGAGCTTGGCCTTGCTGCCTTTGAAACGGAGAGCAGCTTGGTCGTAAGCAAGAGCAGCAGCTTCAGCGGTGTCGAAGGTGCCTAGCCAAACACGTGCTGCCTTCTTTGGGTCTCTTATCTCCGCCGCCCATTTCCCCCACGGCCTTTGCCGAACCCCTCTGTAGTGCCTTCTTTCACTACTCCCAACTTCACCACCTCCTCCTAATTAAACCATACATTAAATTATAATTAAAAAGCAAAACCAAATCCAAATATGAACGCCTAGCTAGCTTGCTAGGATTACAAGTCTTGAGACGTACGTCTATCTTTTTTTTTATGTCCAGTGGGAATGTAGCTTTTCACCTATGTCAACATTTTGGACGTCAAACTAAACTGCTTGGGGGCATTATCAAGCAATGCATGTGTGTATATATATGTGGCTGCAATAGTTGATTATATCGTATATAGTATATGTCAACACTTTGCCAAATAAGTTACGGTCAAGTGGTTGTAGCGTTCCTGACTTTGTTCTTAAAGATCTTAAGTTTGAAGTCTGGAATGCACAATCATGTAAAACCGTATGATGACATCACCGGTCTCACCTGGGTGGAAGGCTTTGACAGCCGCAGAGTTTATACCAACTGATCGACAGAATGGGAATGACAGCATCTATCTACTTGCCAGAGAAATAAAAGTTGTTTAATGTTTATTGTATGTCATCCATGCAAATTAATAATTAATATTTATCCAATTAAATTTGTGATCAGTCAGAGTCATGTGATTGATTAGGGCATTAAAAGAAGACTCTTTAAGTCTAAGCTTAAAATAGTTAAAAACCAAACTTAAGCTCCGGAGACCAAAACCGGAGTAAATTAATGGAGTGTTTGCAAGAAGAAATGTAGAATGGAATTTGGATGGGAATGAGAAAGTTAGCTTTCAAAGTGTATTTTGTTGGGATCTAAGTTCCCCGCTCGATTGAGAAAGTGCTCAACGGACCACAAGAATGTGTGTGTATACGTACCTTGATTAGCATTTTCTGGAACAGAGGGAAGTTGTTGTTGTTGTTGTTGTTGTTGTTGTTGTTGTTGTTGATGATGATGAGGGACGGCGCCATGGATGTGAGATGACGGTGAAGAAGAAGAAGAGTTAGTACCGATGACTTGAGAGAGAGCAGAGACCATAAGGTCCAAGTCTCTCTGAGATCTAGCCGAGTAGACTGGGAACCCATCAGGATCCATCCTATTAATATTATTACCGTCTTCCTCCGATTCATTCATATTAGACCTCTTCCCGCCAGTACTCTTGTGCTTGTTCCTCCTCCTATCCATAGAGTGGACTTGTCTGGTTCAAACATACACACAGTCTATTGTTTATATATAGGACAAGTAGTAACTCGTTGAAGCATGATTTTGAAACAATAAAGCAGCAGGGAAGAAAGGAGTAGACGACAGAGAGGCGGTGCCCAAAAAGAGGTTGAAAAATGAAAGAGATAGATTGGAGCGTGGAGGCAAAGGATCCATCCAGCTACTCTGTCTGTGTCTGTGTCTGTGTCCGTGTCTGTGTGTGAATACTACAACCTCAAAAGTCAAATCACATATTCCCCCAACCAGCATGCTTTCTCTTTTTTCAACCCTTCTATTTTTCTTCCCTACCTTTTCTTTTCTTTCCAACCTACCATCATTTCTCTTATAACATTCAACAATAACAAATTTTGAATTATTACGATACCACGGTTCTTCACATGTATACACGATCCTGTATACACAAATGAAGTAAGAAATCATTCGAACAGTGACTAAACCTTCAAATACAGAGTGACAAACATCAACGATCTACGGATTTGAAACTTCAATCTAAACTAACACACGCAGTCAATATCTAACCCACTGACCACCAAAGTTTCCTCACTCACAAATCTTTCTCCGTTGCTTTCATGGTAGCTTCCTCAATTTATATAGTTCGAGACTTGTTGAATTTGACTATTGTTGTTATTAACTGAACTACTGCTGTTACCAACTCATGTATCAGTTGGTAACAACAGATGTGAGATGAAATTATGGTATCAAATGTTCATTAATTGAGTTACCTTTCTGCTTCTTGATCCACTTTTTCTTTCTTTATTCAAGACACTAGGGTGGTTGAGTCATCTTTTCTCGGACTATTAATAAAATGTTATTTTGACGTGGGTATTGATTTGCCTAATAAATCCTTAGTGTAAATATGAAGAAAAAAATATTCCAATTATGGAAACTTGAGTGAGCTATATGCAATTGTCTGTATAGTTATAATCATTGCACCCTTGATCCATAGTCTTTGGGATGTTATCCAATTAAGGATCTAAGCTATCGTTGAAAATGTTATAGTTAAAGAGGGAAGATCGAGGAACATGGTGTTAGGGGGGGGGGGGGGATTGATTCTTCAAAAGTTACAAAAAGATAACTGGTTCGTAACTTGACGCACAGTTTGAACCAGTGGATTGTAGACAACAAGGTTAGTCGTGTAAGATACAATTGTGGGATGCTACATTAACACTTTTTAAAAATATAGATGGAAAAATATCGGAATGATAACATTGTTACATTTAAATAGGTAAAGAGCTTCTTGGTAAATGTACAATCTTAATTTTTTTTATGTGCAATACGAGTGATTTGAGGGTCACCCTTTAATATTTTCACCACCTTTTTTACATGCTAATTTTCGTTTTGAAGAAGGAAGGCTTTGTGTGTGCACAAGTATGTATACAATCATTCACACACACACACAACACAAGCAAGCATGTTTTGTAAAGCCAAAGTGAAATCGACCATTAGACATAACTTGAACGCCGCAAACGAAAATCAATGAAGAAAATCTACTACTACTTTTTATTTCTCGAAAACCAAAACAAAACATATAGCTTCTTTCGAAACAAGTTGTTAATGAGATATCCAAATCTAATAAAGGTTATATTTCACCTTCTTTATTTTTAAATTCCTTTTGTTTTCCATTGAGGCATCGGGATAACATCTATAGGCAGTTAAATATAAATCAAAATTTACGAAGTTTGATTTGGAGTGTTTTTTTTATAGATTTTTAGTCATAGATATTATATGGTAGTCTAGAACAAGTGATATGATACCTTTTGATGGTCTAAGATGACTCAGAATAATTCGCATACGAGAGAGTGATATGGAGAGAAAATTCGATTAAGTTGATCCATTGTCAAATTGTTTTGGTTTGGAAGGATATTGGACAACCCTCAGCTCAAGAGAGGCGACATTTGGAGATGATTTCGAATCTTTTGGTGGAGGAATTAATGATCCCAAGAACACGCGAAGAACATCAAATCAACTGTGGAGAAGATTTGAATCTGCAGAAGTTCCTGGAAAATCATATTTTTTTTCATATTCCCTTCTTGTAAACCCCTAAATTCAATGGGTGTTTCTTCTGTCTTCTAAGTTTTCTTCCATGAACATCACATGAGTAGCTAAGTGGTTTAGAATCTCATAACCTTGGGCATGACACCATATCAATAAGTCGTGAGCCAACCTTGCTACTGGGTGTTTGTTACTACAACTCTACTATAACTACACAACTTACTTCCTTCACCTTTGCCATGTCTCTCGACTGCCGAAACTAAGTTTAGTCGAGCAAATGCACAGCATTGCTGGCATTGGCATCATCCTTTTTAGATGTCTTCTTCCGTTTCCTTTCAGACTGGTTTTCTCTTCCTCTCAACTCACTGCTCAAGGGCCTCAATAGGGAACACAGGTTCTCATTCCTATGAGCTGAAATGCAGAATCGTAGCCAACCAACCAATACCCATCACTGTAAATTAATGACACATAGGCGCAAGAAAAGCTGTAAACAGGAGTGGACTACTTACTTGAAAGAAGCACGTCATCCATGTTTACACATTTCCGGCCACCATGGTGCGCAAAGAGCTCCAGGTCCTTGGCCAGTTGTTCTACAACATGTCCAAACAGAACAAATGCAGCGTTTCAGTCCAACTAAAGAATTGGTTAACAATCTGTCTATCTAATCCAAGCAACCAACCACATATACAGAGTTCGTGGGGAAATCCCAATTGGAAACATAAAAAAGCACACTTGACAGTTTTATGGGGAAAATCACAGTCCATGTCTATCCAGAGTTAGTGAACGATTTCAATTTCAATAGGTTTGAAAATTGCAGTCTGAGGGTTGAACAGAATGTACCGGTAAATTTGAAGGCCAAATCGGAGATGCAAGCAGTGACTGTTTCGGATACTTCCATCCCAATCTTCCTTCCTGCTCAGAACAAGTCAGATTTCGTTTTCCCATATTCATATTCGTCAAGGCCAAAGTGTAGTTAGGTATAGGATCGAACCTTGGGCTTCAACAACGGAGATGGCAGAGAGACGGAAGCGGTCTCTGAGTAGCACCTCGACTGAATCGGCCTCTTCTCTCTCCAAATCACTTCCATCCATTTCTGAAATTCCAATCAGAGAAAGGGGAGCAAATAGAACCACCGGCAGTCTGCAATGGGCGGGAAGGAAAGAACTGGTGAAAACTGTGCGGCCGATAAGAGTGAACTTGGAAGCCTACTTTTTGCAAGCACTCAGATCTGGTAGTAAAGCTCTTCAAGGATATATGTGCACCGTTGGATCAATTTCAAATTTTAAACTCCTCCAAAACGAAACAGCGCCATTTTAGTTTTCTCAACTTTTCTCAGGATACATTATTTACTATTTATGCCCTACTTTTCAAATTATATGACGCCCTAAATTTTGTAATGACGAAACTATCCAAATTTGCTAATTCGAAAAATTTTATCGACAAAACTATCAAAATGTATAATTCGAGAAAATTTGTACCGACGAAACTATCACAATATTTATTTCGAAAACCTCTCACGTTACGTTTTTCCTCACAATTTGATGAACACAAATCAGGAGTGATCGAAAAAATCGGCCACAAGAAACCCTGGCCGGAAGCTCGTTTCGGCCGGAGGGGACCCCGGCCGGCCGGAGGGGACCCCGGCCGGCCGGAGGGGACCCGGCCGCCGGCCATCGTTCCGGCCGGGCAAGTAGTAGCCGGCCGAACACGGCCGGCCGGCCGGGGCCCCCTCCGGCCTAAACGAACTTCCGGCCGGGGCCTCTTGCGGCGGATTTTTTTGATCGAGCCCGCCGGGTGGTCCTCCGTTGGAACTTTCGTATATGTCGAAATTTTAAAATCCTAAACTCTAAATTCTAAACTCTAAAATCATATAACCCTAAACCCTTAAACTCTAAACCCTAAATTCTAAAACTCAAAACCCTTAAGCTTAGAATCCTAAACTATCAAACCCTAAACCCTAAATTCTAAAACGCTAAACCCTTACTTTAGAACCCTAAATTCTAAAACGCTAAACCCTTACTTTAGAACCCTAAATTATCAAACCCTAAATCCTAAATTCTGAAACCCTAAACCCTTGATCCTAAAATTCTAAACCATCAAACGCTAAACCCTAAATTTTAAAACCCTTAACCCTAGAATCCTAAACCATCAAACCCTAAACTCTAAATTCTAAAACCCTAAACCATTAACTCTAAAACCCTAAATCATAAAACGCTAAATCCTAAATTCTAAAACCCTAAACCTCTAAACGCTAAACCCTAACTTTAGTATCCTAAATAATCAAACCCTAAACCCTAAATTCTAAAACTCTAAACCATAAACCCTTAGAACCCTAGATCCTAAACCCTAAACTCTAAACTCTAAACCCTTAACTCTCAACCTAAAACCCTAAAACTCCAAACTAAACAAAACCGACAACTCGTAAATACTAAATCCTAAACTCTAACCCCTAAACCTTAGAACCCTAAACCCTATAACCTTAGAACTCCTAAACCATAAAACCCTAAACTCTAAATTCTAAAACTCTAAATCCTAAACGCTAAACCCTAAAACTTTAACCTTAAACCCAGTAGTATAGAGAATTCAATATCATAATTTGTATTGTTTAAAATATAGTTACTAAATCATTTTTTAAGAAGTTTCAAATTATATAAATGATTTGAAGTTTTTATTGATCAAATAATTGAGATGTAATGTACAATTTAATTAATTTATGATAAGATGCTACTTTTTAGTAGTAATTAGTTGTGATAATGTGTATTATTATCAACTAAATGCATGTTTTAATCAAATTGTGATATCGGTAGAGATGGTAATCACTTAGTCTTTCTACTTAAAAGACCATGGTGCGAATCCCACTCCCACATTTTTTGTAAATAAAAAGTATTGTTACAAAAATTGAGTCCAATTGTCTAATTAATATCTTTTGAACCGATTAGGTCTAAACATAATAATAATAAAAAAAATTTGGGCCGGTTCCAGCTGAGAACCAACCCGGCCGGCCGCCAATTTCGGCCGAGAACCAGCCCGGCCGGCCACCGGTTCCGGCCGGGAACCAACCCGACGGCGGGCTGGGTTGGTTCCTGGCCAGAACCGGCGGCCGGCCGGGCTGGTTCTCGGCCGAAATTTTTTTTTTCTCGATATCTTATCTAAATGGAGGTTCGACGGATCTTCGATTTTTACTTCTGATCTTCATTTGTGGGTGTTTGACAGTGTGTGACGGTATTTAGTTTGTCGATATACACAACTTCTTACATAAATTTTGATTTTACGAAAGAATAATAACGTAATTTACTTTATTTAGAGTGTCATTTAATTCGAATAGTAGGGCGTAAAATAGGGATTCAGTTTTCTTAGAGTTGTACATGGGGTTTTATCTGCTTATCGGAAAGTTATGAAAGCAGATGAAGGCTGTCTTCTCACTTTCTACAACTCAATCTGCAGATCTTGATAACGCATTAACGCCGTATAGGACTCGGCATTCGTCAATCATCTGAAGAATCAACATGCTTTGAGCATAAATGCATAGTGTGTAGCCTGGAATTAAACCAGAAATCTTGCTATGACAGCCGGCTCTTTTGTTATCACATAACAATACCATTGTTCATCATTAGATTAGGTATCAAAATTTAAAGATTGAAATAAAAAGGACAAATATGTAAAAATATATCTACTTCCTCCTCATTGAGACTGCCGGTTTTGAGTACCGAACTGGTCCCGATTCCCCATGAGTTTGGTATCCGTACGGGATCGGGTTGGTTTAGGTACCCACAAGTACCCATATACCCGTTCGGGTTAAACCTAGAATCCCGTTTTACTCGTTAACTCTAACCAACTAGTCAAAGAATACCCCATGACCAACTCACATCCACCACCTACCCACTGCCTAGTAACCCAAAACACTCATACAAGGTAAAAACTAAGAAGTCAGGCACTCTTACGGCCAAATCCAAAAAGACATCCAAATTCAAAAGGCATCCCAACTAGGCCAGAGAAATAGAGAATACAATTATGCTGCATTTCCAGTGAACAAACATCACATTACATCACATCACAATATATATTAAGTTGGCCGGTTGGTCGACCCACCAGTATAGGGCCTTAACCTTAAAAGGACTTCTAAATTTAACATGACTTAATATTGTATATGAGTTTAATATTCGGAACAGCGCATTTATGAAGCTGAAAATAGTAAATTCACGAGCTGTGATAAATGGACCTCCAAATTTTATATCATATATATTTAGTAATTTAATAACATTAACATAGTATTGACCCAATTTAAATTTTTTTCACCTTACCTGCTTGGTTTTTTTTAACTGCGTTAGCGGTTTAGTATTAGGTTATTTGCTTTTTTCCAGTCTTTTGTTGAGCCAGGTTTGAAATCCATGCAAAAAAATGTTACAGGATGTCCAGAACGATCTTGGGTCGTTTGATCTCACGGGTTTTTTCACTTTGACAGATCTAATACTTTGTATAAAAAAGGCACGAAAATCTTTTCAAACAATTTATTTAATTTATTATTTGTTTCGGTTTGAGTTTGGGTTTAGTGTTTGGATTTTGTGTTTAGTATTAGGATTTTGGTTTCAATTTTTAATTTTGGATTTTAAAGTTTAGGGTCTAGAGTAATGGTTTTCAATTTTGGATTTTAGATTTTGAGTTTCGATTTGGGTTTTGGATTTTGCGGTTTAGGGTCTACAGTATTAGGTTTTCAATTTTGGATTTTAGATTTTGAACTTGGATTTCAGCTTTTGGATTTTTAGATTTAGAGTCTACATATTAGATTTTCAATTTTGGATTTTAGATTTTGAACTTGAATTTCAGGTTTTGAATTTTTAGATTTAAAGTCTACAGTATTGGGTTTTCAGTTTTGAATTTTAAATTTTGAGTTTCGTATTTGGGTTATTAGAAATATAAAAATACCGAAAACCTTAAAATAGAAATAAAAAATAAAAGAAGAAAAAAATATTTTAAAAATATCCCTATGGTTGAAAATCCCAGAACGCATGAATGTTTTTCGCCTGGATTTTAAACCTCTCCCTTTTTTGTTCGGAACATGCAACAGATAAATTACATTTTCCAATAAAATCAAATGAATAATTTTTTACTAGAGTCAATCTCTCAATCAATAAAAAAAATGAAAATAAAAAAAATGTTATAATGATACTTAACAAAATATACAATTAATAATAAATAGGCTAAGTTATACATTGAGTATAGATTTATTTTTAATAATTTTATGATTGGGAAATTTGTTTTGGGAGAGACGGGTATACAACCCCATACTCGTGAGATCCATTCAGGTTATGAGTATCTGCAGTCTCGAATAAGTTTGAGATTTGAAATGTATAAATTTGGATACTTAAATCCATTTCGAATTCCAATACTATGATCTCATCACCCCCTTCACATCACCTATGCTCGTCTCCACATCTCAATAACAGCTCACCTAAAAAACATATGATCTCAGTTGCTCCAGGTGCAATACAAAGATTTCATCTCTAAGGTTCTTAAAAATACCACATTGGCTAATAGAGAACAAAATGAACTCTTCTTGGTATAAATAGAAAGGAGTTAAGAGAGGTTGAATGGAGTTAAGGGGTAGTGTTTAGGATTTAGAATTTTGATGACTGATGTGATGTGGAGGTATAATCCAATTGCGTTCTAGATGACATTGTTCTACTTAATGATTTTATATTTGTTGTTAACGAACGCTTGAAGTACGGTATTATTTTTCATAATTAGTTATTTAAACTCATATTTGTATTAAATACCGTAATAGGGCTAGAGAGGTTAGAACAACTCACAAGAGTCGATTTGGTTGGAAAACGTTGTAGTTTAGTATTTTTGACATAACTTATCGTTTGGAAGTCCAATTGATATAAAATCAGCGAGGTTGAAAATATAATTTGATTGGCTACAATTTTCATGTTCAGCAAAGACAAATTCCTGAGAGACTGATTCCAGAATCCATCACTGTTCACTGGATAGATCGAGAAAATTCCAAAATAAATGAATTGACTGCACAGAGAGGAGGGCTACAAATTCATGGTCATAGTAAAAAGGCTTGCAGGAGGAGTAGCATTATCATAACCAAATTTGGAAGCATATTGTACAGAGAAATTCCCATCAGACATTGAACAGTAATAATGAAAGAAACAGCAGTAGTAAAGTAATTACAAGGCCACCAGATTTTTTGCAGTACTCGTGTAGTTTTTTTCCCCATTCTTTTCAGATAAATCAAATCCTGGAAGGAATCATAGGAATGTTGTTCTGCAAGTAGGAACTTGCTGCTGCAACTCCACTTCCTAACTTCACAGGGTACCCAACATCCTTCAGTAACATCTCCACTCCAGCAAGGCATCCCAGAAGTTGCAGCTGATCCATTACAAACAACAACAACATGGTATTCAAAACATTCATCAATGATGTCTCAAAATTAACTAGACTTGGGGTCGTTTGGATGCGTTATTTAGCATGTGTGGTATTTGTATGAGATGCAAGGGTTGTGGTGCAGGAATTATCGTGTTTGGCTAATGAGTTAATGCAATGTGATATTTCAAATATGTGTGGTGGGGAGGTATTTGACATAACTCAAACAGTCCTGACGTACCACAGTTTTTTTTTAAATACGAAACAAGCTATTATGGCCCAACTACCTCGTCCAAATAACAAGTTATATATGATATCAATGTAAGAAGAGTAGAAAAGAGAGCAGCTTTGTTGTTTGTTATACCTCGTTCAAGTTACCCAGATGCCCTATTCTGAATACCTTGCCAGCAACCTTGTTAAGACCCAAACCTAAGCTGAGGTTGTATCTTTTCCATCCTCTCCTCACTATCTCAGCACTGTCAATGTAAGGGGGAACCAACACAGCAGTTACAGTGTCGCTGACCCATTCCTCTTTCTGTGTGCAGTTCTTCAACCCCCATGCCTCTACAGCAAGCCTGCATTTATATAATCCATCCACAAAATGAATCATCTCACTCTCCCCAGTTGCTGATATATCATCATCAAATATGGAAACAAACAAACAAACAAACATCAGTTTTCACCTTGTTGCTTTGCCCAACCGGGCGTGCCTGGCGATGACATTGTCAAGGCCTTCTTCAAAGATGAGGTCCAGAGCTGCTCTCAATCCATAAAGCAGCTGGATTGAAGGTGTGTATGGCCAGTAAGTTCCAAGCTTGTAGAACTTCAAGTAGTCATTCCAATCAAAGAAGACCCTGTTGGATTTAGCAGTCTTGGAGGCCTCAAGAGCTTTGGGGCTTGCACACACAATTCCCAACCCAGTGGGGAGGGAAAGAGCCTTCTGAGAGCCAGTCAAAGCCACATCCACACCCCACTCATCCATACGGAAATCAAGAGCACAGATTGAAGAGACCCCATCCACCAAAAGCAGAGCAGGATGACGATAGTCATCTACAAGTAGTAGAATTATGTCAATCACATGATGGTCATAGAACTCAAAGATAAGGTTTGACATCTAGAATCATGTTTCCTATAAAAGTTGATTTGAAATTAGTTTTCACAAATTGATTAGAGGTTGAGAGGGCTCGTGAAAGGAAAATTGAAAAGTGACATATATGATGGATTCATAGGAAAATTTCATTTCCACGAGATTAGCTTAGGAAACACAATTCCACTTGTAATCTTCTATATCACTTTATTCAACCATCCTTCGACAACCTCTTCCAACCTCAACTCAACCTTTTTCAACTATATTTACCTCAACTCTCCTAGACATTACGATTTCAGATGTCAAACCTTACCAAAGTTAGGTTTGACAACCAGAATCAAGCCCTTTTAGGAAAGTTGAGTTAAGATAGTGTAAAGTTGAGGTTCAGAGGAGTAGTGAAAAGAATGTTAAATGAAGGAATATAAAGGGAAATTTTATTTTCCATTTGAGTTGATTGGGAAACACAATTTCATTTAGAACTATTATTGCCCTTTATCTAGAGCTGTTGACGAACCGAATCGAGCCGACCTTTGTCCAGCTCGAGCTTGGCTCGTTCATTCGAAATAGCAGCTCGAGTTCGGCTCGACTTGACTCGAGCTCGACTCGTTTAAAGGCCTTAACGAGCCGAGCTTAAGCTCAACTCGGCTCGTTTGCAATTCTTAATGGTCCAAGTTAAATTTTGAACTCAACTCGGATAAATTTGTTAAAAAGTTACAAGAATCTAAAATGAACACGACTCGTATAGTCTAATAAGTAATTAATCGTTAGAATAGCATCATTCATTACTATATTTTTGTTTCAAAATTAAATAAAAGGACATTCGAAACATTAAAATGTACAAAACCAATTCACGAGGTACACTAATCGAGCCAACGAACGAGCCTCAATCGACCTATCATTCGAGCCAACGAACGAGCCTCGAATGAGCTGGCTCGCGAGCCTGCCGAGCCGAGCCAGGGTCAGCTCGAGCTCGGCTCGTTTATTATCGAGCCGGCTCGCGAGCTAGCTCGTTAAGATCGAGTCGAGTTTCGATCGAACTTTTTCCGAGCCGAACGCCGAGCTGCTCGCGAGCGGCATGGTTCGTCAACAGCTCTACCTTTATCCAAGTTTCCTTGAGCAACCGCTTCCTATTCCAAATCAACTTTGTACACTAATCTCAACTTAACTTTCCTGATAGGAAATCATGATTCTTGTCGCTAGACCTAACCCAAAGTTGTATATTATCACGAGGAACAGGGAGAATCATGATGATGATGATGATGACTTACCAAGTATGTTTCTGACCTTGGCGAGGTTGTTGGTGACACCAGTGGCAGTCTCATTATGAACAATGCAGACAGCCTTGATGGTATGTGCAGAATCAGCAGCAAGCTTAGCAGCAAGAACATCGAGCTTGGCACCTTCACCCCAATCACTCTCCACAACATCAACATCGAAGCCAAGACGTTTCTGCTGGTCAACCCACAACAAACTGAACTGACCAATCAGGAATGAAACCGTCTTGTCCCCAGGTGACAGAGTGTTTGTCAGAGCGCTCTCCCATGCACCGGTACCTGATCATCATTAAACCATAACAAATTAAAAGGTGGTTCGGTTATGAATCAATCGATCAGGGAGTACTGTTTCATTGTAACGTATAGATGTTGTGTAGTACGTACCGGTGGTTGGGAAGATGAAGGGAGTTCCAGAAGTAGTTTTGAAAATCTTCTTGACATCTTCGAGGAGAGTCTTGGTAAGAGCAGGAATGGCGGGAGAGCGGTAATCTTCGTTGTTTCGGTTCATAGCACGAAGGACTTGCTCTGGTATGTTAACAGGGCCAGGGACGAACAGGTGGTTCCTTCCAGGTCCATATACGTAATCCATCTTTCACTCAGATAATTTCAACAAACACCTTCCCTGCAATTGCAAACCTACCCAAATTCAAACCCAGACCCAACGGCAAATCCATTGATAAACTGTGTAACCATTTTTGAATTCTGACAAAATCCTTTTTATGTTGCATAATGCCATAATCCGACTTGTTTCTAAAGTTTGGTTCTTTTTCATTTTGCGTGCTTTTTAATTTATTTATGATTTTATTTCACAAGTTTCTGTTTAAAATTGGATAAATATACACGATATTTAGGTGAAAAATTTGATGACTAAAAAAAAAGAAAATATCAAAATATCTACGAGTTCTACTACGTCAAGTGAAATTCATTTGACATGAGTATGTCTTTCTACAACTCATAGTAAGCGGATATAATCTCAGTTGAAAAAATAACAAGGCGATCATACCTGAGAATAGTTTCTCCGGCTCCGGTGAACAAAGTACGTCGAGAACTTGAAACAAACAAAAAAAGAAGAGGGAGTGATGATATATATAAACCGGAAGAGAAAGAAAGTTGAAGTTGGATTCTTTGTATCTCGAGTGGGGCCCTTCACTTGTTGGGATGAAATGCTTTGTTGGCGGATAAGAAATTACCCCCTTTCACTTCATTGGGAGGCTACCATCCCTCTGAGCGACTTGCATTTGCTGCTATTCGGGAGAACTTGGTTCTTTGAGTTAATTTACCATCGTAATTGTAGCTAGCTAGATTACTTGTTAACGGTCGGTCCAATTCTCGATTGCCTGGGTTTACACTGTAATTCTGTGTGGCACCATATGAAACACACTAACTTGAAATGTATCCAAGTCGGTGCTTTTGTTTTTACTAGAATAGCTTATGTTACCCAATTGATACATCAATAATCTTGCCACCATTTTGGCAGAGTGTGGTTCAAGCAGCATATGGCCCAAAGCAGTTTGGGAAAACAGCAGGGAGCTGGGAGTGGTAGAAGGAAGCAGCCAGAACCAAGGACGTAAGAGGTTGAGAGAGCACATAGAGAAGATAATGAGGATAACGCTGCAAGTGTGTAACTGACTAACAGCCACACTCTCCTTTACCAGCTTAACACCACACATTACACACAAAACGACACCGCACTACCAGCCAACCCCTTACACACACTTAGCGTCGACTGTTATCCATCTTTCCTCCTCCTCGGCGTGGCACCTTCTTTGACACTAATCACTCAAACCACTAAAATAGATAATGTTATACCGCTAAACACTAATTTTATCGTTGAAACTCTAAATCTTATTCCAATCTCGTTACCGTAATATGTTTAACTTGTAATCATACAGCAAAAAGTTACCTAATTCATCCCTGGACAAAGATCGATCATCACAACCCCAGCAACCAGCAATTCCAACAACACAACACAAACATGTTATAATTTGATAATAACAACAACAATCCAATAACAACGCAAGCTTGTTAATTGGAATTTCAATCAAGGTATGTCGCCTACATAAAAGGGTTTATCATCTTCTTTTATACATTATTATGAAAAGTCGTCTAAATATTATATACGTGTCCAATATTCAAACCCACATAACTGAACTTGATGTGACAAAGGAGTACCTCTTTCTTTAGTAGCCAATATCCCAACGCCTTCACAAACCACACTACACAAAATGCCTTCACCAGCACCGCAGCATCTGCGGCATCATGATTTTGACGGGCCTCCACTCCCTACCATTAAAACAAACACAAAGCACAAATGTAAACAAACAGTCAGCTACTCCTTTCATACAACACATAGAAGAGACCTTAAGAGGTTGACGTCAAGATGACACATTCATCGCTCCATTCACCCAAGTTCATTGAGAGAGTAGAACTACTCTTCCAAATACCACAAAAAACTGATAAATGTACAACTTATCTCATAGAATCATCATACATATAAACTGTTTGTTCATCCCCCTCACTTGTGTTTGTGTCCAGATCAAGTGAGGGCCTAATCTCTTTTACTAACTCTTCACTATGTATGTAAAACAAATCAATGCCAACTCGTTTCTCTAACCAAAACTAGAAAATTGTGCAAAGACCAACTCTGTCTTGCTTATGTTAAACCAACTATCTGCTTTCTTCCCCACCCAAGCTGCTCCTTTCTGCAATTCTGCAAATCCCCCCATCTGGCTGATAGTTTTGGATCTTCCACACAAGAACACAAGTTGTGATCTCCAACCCTTATTTTGACTTTGAGAAAGCCACTCCCCAATTGCAAAAGCAGTGTCTCCAGTGGCTGAGCTTTCTGAAATGTCTGGCCAAAGGAATGTCATGAGGGCCTCCACTCAGAACTCTGCCTTTCTCCCTCATCAAGCTCTAGTCTTACATCAAAGCTGAGGAAAGTTCTATCTCGGAGGAAAACCAGCTTGACGCATCCTGTAAGGCCTCCCATTACTGAACTGTCTAGTATCAGACGGGGCAGCACCAAGGATCCCCAATGAATTAGGATCGACCACACGGTTGGCATTATTATTCATCAACCGCGGTGCCGGAGGTTGAGGTTGGGGAAGCGTATGTGTTTGAAAAGGTATTTCAGCTTCAGCTCTTCTCCGTCGTTTCCATGCTTCAAATTTACCTGTGTCAATGCCTTTCTGAATTGGATCTGACAATGGAAAGCCAGAAGCATTTTTGTACCCTCTTTGTCTCTCAGCATGACCTGAAAGCTGAGGGAAATAAATTGAATCCCCATCTCCATTCATATAGGAGGGACCAACCCCTGCCTCCTCATCCAGCTCCTTTTTCAATTTTGAGTATGTTTGTTTAAGCTTCTCCCCAGATAAATTTGAATAGGTCGAAACATACTTCCACAGCCGCATTCCTAACTCTGAAAAGATAACTTCGAATGTAACAGATGACAAACCATAATAACTGAAGTTTTGACAACAAATATGCACAAGCAAAGCAAAGACATACTATCTGGCTTATAAAGGTCTTCGTATTCTGAGATAATTTGGTCTATTCTTCTCCCAATAAGCAGTAGATAGGTCCGAATCTTTGAGAGTACCTGATTATAGATGTTGTAGGTCAAGCATATTTTGTTGAAATAAGTCTTCACATGAATTAGAGCTAAGGATAATCTTGCTCACCTTCTCCTTTGGGAGATCAGCACTGGTAGTCTGAAGCCTATTGAGACGTTTAAGTGTTTTAATCTCCTCAACCATGACATCATGACACCATTCCGTCCATTTCATTTGCTTGAATTGGACGCTCAATTCTTCATTATCTGACATCTCACCTTCCTCTTTCACTAGCTGTTCAACTCTCTGGGGTTTCTGATGTCGGTTTCTGCTGCTCTGGGTATTAACCATCCCTAAATTAGATTTCATCTTCTTGGCCCTCATCCGAAATGCAGCATCATCATTGACAAGAGGTCCAGTCTCCTTTTTAGAAGCTTTTCGACCTGCCCTGACCTTGGAATTCTTGCCACCAGCAGCTGTAAGTTCCTGATAAGGACAGAAAGCAGAAACTCAAATATTTCCATTACACAAGCAATTTGTGACAATGCAAACATCATAACATAACATTTGGGCAGTTTCAAACGATAGTGACAGCAGCTCCAGTCTTAAACGATAGAGAATGCACTACCGGGAAACCATTACACATTCCAACCTCAACATGCATGACAAAAAAAGTTCCAGAAACCAAACAAGTAAAAAGCATAGATGTAGAAACCTTGCTCATCAAGTAAAAACAATTATATTGCACAGCTGAAAGTTTGCAGGACTCACCATTTCTAAGAGAGCATTAGCCCGGTCCCTCAAATTTGGGGCCCGTGGTAGAAATGTCTCATGATGCTGGAGTTCTACTGGGGCAATCTTCTTTGAGAGGCAAAGCCTTTCATCTAACCTTATCTTTTCCCAATTACCAAATCCGTGGTAATATATGCCGAGAAGTAATCGTGCATCATCAACTGAAGAAAAGATGACCCAAATTAGACCCCCTACAAGACCAAGTACTTACTACTTGATAAAAGTGTAACGTGAATAAAGCGCATACTCATATTCCACCCACAACCCTTAGACCAATTTGAAGGTTTGAGGTCTGACAATACACGGAACTGTGCAACGGGATTCTCATAGCGATTAATTCGTTTTTCCAGTAGCTGAAGCTCTTGAACACGATTGAGCAAATCATTAGCCTTAACAGGAACACCAAAAAAATCTAACAATGGGCCCTGCAGGAGATTCCAATGACAGTATTAACCCAGCATTCCAAAATGAATCAGAGCAAACAGCAGGCAATGCACAAACAGTGGGGATAAGCTGGGATTGCCAAAAATAAAAGGACGGAATTGCCTCAGAAGTAACCAACCTTTGGGTCCATATGTTCTACTTCGGTAGCTTCTTTACAACCCTCTACCAAGGCATCAAAAAGCTCAATCTGTGCATCTGGTTGAGCTGCTGCAATAGCTCCACCGACGTCAGCAGCTATCAAATCAAGTTGGCTCGGATTTCCAAACTTCATTACCTGTTTGGTTAAAAATCATTTAGCTTAGCATTCTGAGATAAACTGATTAGATAGAAACTCCACAAACAGATAAGGCCAATAGCAAGATCAAGGTGCTACAGACTATACAACTTGCTGGAGATGTACCATCAAATAACCCAACGTCCAAAAAACACAAATGTATATCAGTTGCAACAGTACCTACTCCTAGAGTCTTACATAGACATTTCTGGGCTCTCCAATAAGTCATAAAACAAAATACCTTCAATAACTCTCGACTGTAGACTTGAATAACTTTTATTTTCTTACAATCAGCAAACACCAAAATTAGGGTGCATTAGATGGATTTCCAAGATGCCACAGAACTATATATTGTACTGTCGATTCAAGTCATGTACATCAATAACTAACTTGAAGCTGTTTTCTTCAAGCTTATTTGCAGTCTAACAAAATATCATAGTTCAAGCTTATTTAATGATTGTACTTATTACTAATTCGACTGAAACAAATTCTCGAGTCACCAAACAGTTGTTTATCATATAGCATACGGAATCAGAATCAGCAAACATAGTATAGCACATATAAAATGTTCCCAAAGAAAATGAGCATACCGCACGAGAAAAGCGCAAGGCATCTCTCTTAGACAGATTCCCATACGACCAATCTCTTACTTGGGCAGAAGCTCCATCAATCATAGATACTAACGGGGTAGAGTTCTCTGCCGCTTTTCTACGCTTCAGCACTCTCTCCTGAGGTTCAGATGGCTCAGAACCTTTCTTTTTTCGTTTCGCACCTCTCCCTGCTGGATCTGTCTCAGCATAGCTCTTCGTATTTCTTGCTGAACGGGGAGCTAAATGGTTCTAAAAATCAATGAAAATAAAGGGACTCTTAACATTTTCCTTCAGCAACAAAGACACCACGAAAAATTGCCACGAAAGACATGCATGTAAAAGGAACAAAAATTTGAGAGGGTCATACTTCAGCATCAGCTACAGCTTCTGGTTTTATCCACCGGCTCCAGAAACTTGTATCATCTTCAGCACTACCAAAATTTGCAACCTGGGATTATCAACACAAAAATTAGGAGATGCTGACAATTTTCTAAACTTGAATTAGACACACGTACAAAACTAAACACTATAGTCATGCACGGAACACAGAATTGCATGAAACTATGTTGGATATAAAGACTTGCCTTAAATGCACTTAACAATTCATGCCCTTCCTCTTGTGCACCTTCCTTTTCTTCAACCTTCTCTGCTCTTTCCAGGATTTCATCTATATCCATGCTTAAGAGCCTTTTCTTGTTTTCTTCATCACTTCTTTCATCTTTAAAGAGTTCCTCTGCCCCAAACCGCAGAATTGCAGACAGTTCATTCTGCAGATATGAAAAAAGAATTGTTAACGTTAAAAGACAGATACTAACCATGCAAGTTTGTTGCATATGGGAAACGAAGTTCAAATATCAGCTGAATTTGTTTCATCTCTAGGGGAGGGACTGTCCCACTGTCTCCTTACTTTGTCAAAACAACTCCCCTTCTTTGCTTCTTTCTTTTCTAATCTCCCCTCTGCATTCAACTTCTGGATCACCAAATGGTCAAGAACCTGCAAATGATATCGTATGACCTTCATAAGATAGTGAACCGCAAAAATAAACATTGGCCATGCATATGCATTAATTGAAGAGATTAAGAAAAATCGAGAGTTATAATGGAGCATATTATAAGCACAGTACCATTTTCTTTTTAGCTCGTTCCAGGATATCCTCCTCGACGCTTTTGCTCGTCACAAATCTGTAGATGTTAACAACTTCTTGTTGTCCAATTCTATGAGCTCTACTCATAGCCTGTGACATATAAAGAAGTAACAAGCCATCATACAAAATTATTAAGAAGAATATCGACAGCACAACATCTGGAAGGAAAAAGATAAATATTTGAGAGGACATCCAATTCTAACCTGCAGGTCATTTTGTGGATTCCAATCTGAATCAAATATTATAACCGTGTCGGCTGTTGCGAGGTTTATACCAAGACCACCAGCCCTAGTTGATAGAAGAAAGCAAAAATCATCACTTCCAGGTGCATTAAAATGTTCCATAGCCTGATGACGCATCTCAGCCTTTGTACTACCATCAAGCCTCTGAAACTGAAACCCTCTGAGTTTCATATACTCTGCCAGTATGTCCAGCATTCTAACCATCTGCAACAGCTCAGTCAAGACTCAAGTCATCATTTGGGAAGGTACAAATTAGGACCAACAGTCAATTACTAATAAGCACAATCAACCATTTTAAAATAGCTAAACATCACATCCCACAAATTTTCCAACTGAAGAAGATAATGGAAAGAAAGGCAGGACATCGCAAGAAACAATGCATAGATAATAGGCAGGAATATGACAGCAATGGATACAGGTACAGTGCAAAGAGCTAGTAGCAGAAAATAGTAACGCCATTTGAAACAAACCTGTGAGAAAATAAGAACGCGATGTTTTGTCTCGTGCAATCGTACAAGTAATTTGTCAAGTATTACTAGTTTTCCACTGCTCAAGATAACTCTCTCCAATTTGCTGCCATCATCAAAGGTCTCCCCTCCATAACCATGGTCAGCACTTTCAAAGAGAAATGGATGATTACAACACTTCTTCAGCTCTACCACAATGTTAAGAAGTGACACCTACAGGTACAAACACAAATCAAGTCAAATCATCAGCGGCAAGATTTAGGATGAAAACTACTTTTTAGAAGCATATCACATTGTGGTAAGGTTTTTGAATAAGCCATTATAGAGTAGCACTAGAATGACTGCATATAGTTACCATCATAAGATATTATAATCCCACGGGATAAGCACAAGTACAAATGATAAAAGACTTTCATTGCAAGTATTAAACTTAACACACAAGAAAAATGTGGAAGTAGAGACCTGATTTCCACGAACTCCTTTGTTTAAGTCATGGAAGTTGCGTTCCAAGATCCACTTATAGTACCTAAACAGCATCGAGCAGAGGAAATCATAAATTAAGCTCGCAGGCGATTTTATAACTCTCAAGATAATGGTACTCACTGCTTCTGTAAAGGAGACATTTCAACCCTCAAAATACGCTCAATTTTGGGAGGCAACGATTTCTCCACATCTTTAATGACTCTTCTTAAAATATGAGGCCTCAACTCCATATGCAGATTAGCAAGCTACAAATACATGGATTAGAATCCACAAATAAAGGAGCTGATGGATCATTGCATTCAGATCAATGACACATAACCAGAGGAAACTAGATACATGCATTCATACCTCGTTTTCATTGAATGAGCTAAGATTCTTGTAGTTCTGGACAAAATCATCTTTGTTCTTGAACTTTTCCGGATCGAGAAAATGCAGCAAAGCCCTAATATATTGGGAAACCAAGTCAATATAATTACAAAACTGCTGACATGTTGGCTATGGAAAGCAGAGAAACAAAACCACAATGTATATTTCTTAACCAAAAACTAAGCAAATAGATGAGATTATCTAACAGAAGGACAACATGCCTCACAATTAACACGATCATCTTTCATAAATTCAAAGTTCACTTACAAATTTTCACATATAAGCTGTGTGAAAACTGCAGATAAAATGCATTCAGCGAAAGAAGTCAATACCATAGTTCTTCAACGCTGTTTTGCAGAGGAGTTCCGGTTATCAGCAATTTGTTCTTGGTACTGAATTCCTGAAGTAAGAAAATCATCCCTCATGACATGAACCAACAAGCCAGCAACAGACACTTTAATGTAATATTTAGTTATTCGGAAGTTGGCATTACACAGAGCGTCGTATACAGCTGTGCTTCACTGTTTTTTAACCTGTGAGCTTCATCAACCATCAAATAATTCCATTTGATCTTTGACAGTACAGCCTTGTCCTTTAGAACAACTTCATATGTAGTCAACAATGCATTGAACTTTACCGGCCTACCAACTTTTTTCTCATTGTAGAATTCATATTGCTGGCAAACCTGTATAAATAAGAAAATATCAGGAAGAAATTGCAAAGAAAACCATGATCTTGATCTTCATCAGGACGAAAACTCCAGTTAACTAGAAGAGACAGCAACACGTGAAAGTACCTCCCGGCTGGCACGGGTACCAACATACACTATAATATTCATATCCGGAATCCATTTTCTAAACTCTTTCGCCCAGTTGGATAGTGTGGACAATGGCACAACAACAAGAAATGGCCCAGGGACCTGCTGAGCAAACTGCAGAACCAAAAGAGATAGCTCAACAACTTAAATAAATGTGCACATTATGGAGGTAGTGGAGAAGCCGATTGAGAGTACCTGTAAAAAACCAAGCATTGAAACTGATTGCACTGTTTTCCCAAGACCCATCTCATCAGCTAAAATGACATTCGTATCATTTCTCCAGCTGTTATGGCATAATGGAGTAATTCAAGATGTATGAAAGTGAAAACCCTTCAATTTAATGGTCTAACTGATCCAACAATATAAATATGCAAACCTGTTCACAAGAAAATTCAAGCCCTCCAGCTGATAATCACGAAGCTTTCCTCCTTTGATCCACTCAGGCTGCTCATCAAGCTTTCTCAAACTTGCTAAACAGGACATATGAATCGTATATATAATGTTAGATGGAAAAGATCAACAGTGGCTATCACTTACAAATGTGGAAAGGTGTAGGAAATGAAACATTAAGAACACCAAAACGTAAGAGAGAGTTGTGCCAGCATATAGGGCTCGGGTATAAGCGAAGATTTTATACATATTATTGCATACCTTTGCTTTTCTTTCGCTGCAAATCCAATGTTTTTCCTTGTACGGCAATTTCTGCCTCACGTGCCTGCACAACAAAGGAGAGTCAGTACCGTCAACTGCTTCGTCGAATTAAAAGGGAGATGTAATGGAACCAGTCTCTGAAACAATGTTAGAAGAAACACCATACCTTAAATTCATCTATTGCATCTTGAGCAAAAGCAATATCAACATCCTTTTCCCTGCAAAGCAAGGATGTCCTCATCCAGTTAAGAATCAACAGTAGTATTTTAAAAAAATAGATCATTATAACAGTAGACAATTTAATTTTTAGTCCATTGACGTACGACAGTTTTCTTGATCACTGACCAAAATTACATTTTACAGTTGAGTAATTTGCACAGTAGTAGACAAAAAATTGTAACACGACACAGTAAGAATCTTCTTGATCACTGACCAAAATTACTCTTTATCATTGAGTAATTTGCACAGTAGTCGACAAAAAATCATAACAGAACGCAACAACAATGCTATACGGCAGTAACATTAAACTTTAACACTATTTACCAGGTTGCCTCAGCATAAGAGAGTCCTTGCCACTTGACTAGATACTCGGGGATAATATTACCAGAACTATCCTTGCCAATTCGGTCAGCAACAACTCTTTCCACCTAACACGATGAAAAGAAAACAATAGAACTAAAGTCAGCAACTTTTAATGCGACAACAAAGAAATTGTTGAATACTCATTACTAATCAAACCTGGCTATTTTGTTTGATAAGATCCAAATCCATTTCCCTGCTCACATCATTGACCTCAATCTGAAAATACAAATTTGGAAAGGAGTTCATCATCAAGAAACCAATGTAGCAATCTTTAGGAGAAGTACAAACAACAGAAACTCAAGCTAGGCAGCTCGTAAAGAGGGGCCATATAATTTGCACGAGTACTACACATCAATATAACCACATCACTCTCTCTTTCCCTGTAGCTCTATGGAGTCAATATAACAAGAAAGAACACCTCACAGTCACCACAAAGACGATACATAAATATACTATTTCCATAAGCTAAAATCTAGAGGATTCCAGAAGATGAAGGATACGCGGCAAGATATTAAACCATGCCAAATTATATACTATGAAAAGTACAAAACTGCACCTTGTTGAGATTTTGTTTTTGCTCCTAGCACTACTGTGTTCTAGTATAACTTGGATTATATCATAAGAAACAAAATCAGGTAAGATTCCATTCCGACTATCAACTATATTTCTCATGATTTTACATCTATGTTCCTAGTTTTTGTTTCATCTATGTTTTAGTTTTTACAACTATATTTGTTCTAGTTTGTACTTGTGCATGGATGTATTTCTCTTTTCTATTTAAGTTCAAATATATAAAAGAATATTATAGCCATTATGTTTGCTGCAGGTGCATGCCCGGTATATTCATTATTTAAAACAAATGTGTTAGTAAACACACAAAAACGCCATGAAATTATACCTCTTCACGAGTGAGCATCCTCCGGTACCTCATATCTTCTACTACTTTTTTGGTATAGTTCAGCACCTTCTTAAAACCGCTAAGCTGAAAATCCAAAATACCAAGCAAGAAAGTAAAGTGATGGACTTACAGTAATATATAACCAAGACGGCTCAATTGGATAGCTAATAAAATGACTTACATTTTGTAGTTCAGAGATAGATTTCCACTGACAGTGCAAATGTGACTGGCCTTTCCACTTAATCAAGAATTCCACAGCATTCCAATCTGGCTCCAAATCATATATGTGAGTAGATAGAACAGGTTCTGCTGATTTATCTTTCTTAAGAGCTTCTTCAGCCATGCCCTTTGGCTGATGCCACAACACCTTTTCTATACAATCTCCATCATCATCCTCCATTTCTTCCTAGAATTTAATACATAAAGAAAGAAGTCGTAATAAGAGATTCCACACAAAATAATATCCAAAAAATTGATATTACCGAAAGGTCAGCATGTAACAGTTAACACAACAAAAGAGAACTAAGAATTAAGACTGCTTCAAGCACACACAAGCTTTTCTATTTCACAAATATCAGAAGCAACACTTTTGGTCCAAAAAGACTGCATGAACAAGAAAAGTAACCAACCTTTAGAGATTTCTTCTTCTTTGTCTCATCCATTTCTTCACTTTCATCACTTTCAACATAAGATACCTTCCGGACTGACCTACCTGAACTGCGAACTTCATTATTTCTCCCACTGGTATGTGTTAATGAGCGAGCATTAGACTTCCGAAGGTTTGTTCCTCTACGAGTCATACTTTTAAATTCTTCATCACTCTCACTCTCTGAATCCTCAGCGGAGAACTCATTATCTTCATATGATGTCTTGCCTCTTCTTTGCCGTGCTTGAGAATTTGAGGGCTTGCGCTCTCTATCAGGTTTTGTGTTACGGCCACCGTTAACCCGCTGTCTTCCCTTCGGTTTTTTTGTGTAATAAAAATCATCATCATCATCATCTAAGGCATCCAAATCATCATCCGCATCGTCAGAGTCTGCAGCACCCCAGTCTTTAACCTAGAATCACCAGAAAATACATAATTACCACAGAGAAAAAGATTTTACAGATCAAAACAACAATATAAGGTATACCAGTTTCAACCAGAAAATAGCGATAAATTAAGCACAAGGTCTATAAAAGAAAAACGATAGTCCTGATCTAAAAATAAAAGCGCATGTTTGGCAAAAGTAATAAAGTAGGCATATACCACAATGATCTACTTCTGACCAATCACAAAAATAACAGTGTGGCTCATTCTGAGTGTTTCCTGAACCTCCAACTTAAATTTAAAGTTGGGGAATGATGTATCATCAACATCAACTCCTTTTCTCCCAGTGGAGGTTATAGGGACTCCATAAACACTGCTAATTACTTTTCAGCATGGCGAGATAATATGATGAGTGATGAGTTCAACAAACTTTCAACCATGGAGCTTAAACTGCTCTCGTTTATAATGAATGTTAAAGTTTTTCAACCAACGTTCTGATTCAGTCATTAGTCTCCATTATTCAAATCTAAAGAACTAAGATACCACAACCACACTCTAGAATACACAGCTACTTATTAAGCCGTAACTCGCGAAGTCCATTACTAGAATCTAAAGCTTGCTTCCAGATTCCACAGTAGCAACCTAGATATAAGTGTCAGTCCCCTAGATCACTAACTTACAGCATGATCCTGACACCTAAGAATTGAACAGGACAAGCTCTTAGACACGGGAATCTTACTAAAACTAATAGCAACTACCATGTGGTAGAAAGAATAGGAATTGCAGAAGTAAAATTTTATAGAAACAGAAACAAAAATGCTTCCTGGAAATAATAGATTTGTTGTGCTGTTAAAACATTTGCAAGATGATCAGGTATCCAATAAACACAATTTCTCACAAAGTATGAACCAAATGCAAACAGGTAGGACGGAAATGATGATGACCTTATCGCCTGGACGAAAACTAGTGCCACCGTAGTCTGGGTCAAAGTCAGCATCATCTGGGTCATCTTCTGCAAACAAAATTCAGAGTGTCAGTATTCACTAACTCCACAAAAACATAACCTTGAGCAGAATTTTGCATGATAACCTCAGCAGAATAACAAGAGAAATGAAGCAGTTACCATCCTCCTCCTCTTCCTCATAATCAGCATCGCCATCACCATCATCGTCATCATCTTTACTATTCCGCAGGGCCCTTGATCTCCTAGACAAACTGTTATTTGCTGACACAGGATTTGACTGATGCCTAGAATTCAATCCAACTGAATTACTAAAACCCTTGTAGTGCGTCAAATCAGTAGGATCTTCTCCATCCTGCTCATAATATTCATCCGACAACATCTCATCAGCAGGAACATCAGAATGTCCCTTCAACTCTTTATGTGATTCTTTTGCCTCTTCATCATACTCTGATTCTAATCTGTCATCTTGGCCATCCGATAAATTATTTTCCGAACCTTCAACAACTTTTAAATCCGATTTTGAGTCCTGTCCAGAATCAGATGCACCCTGAGGACCCATAGGTCGGCAATCTTTCCAAAAATTTGAACCCCATTTTCCAGACACATTTCTCTTTCCAGAAGGCTGAAAATGTGAATTACTCGCACTAGCTTCATGATCAGGAACTCCATCATTTTGCATCCTACTATCCCCTAGTTCACCCTCACTTTCATATCGAGCGTCAATATTCATATCGAATTCTCTTTCACTGGACGTCATGTCAACATCTTCACTTCCAACCATTCTACCAAGATTCTGACCCTTCTCTTCTGGTGCACTGTTAGAGATAGTTTCTGGAGAATAGTTCCTAAAGAAAGCCATGGTGGAACATGGATCTTATATGATCATTACTCAGCGTGAGTTTCCCTCTCAAAGAGACCAAAACCTGCGCAGCGAATAAAAGAATTACAATCTCAATGAACAGAAGAAGGGAAGATAAACTGCGTTTAGTGCTTAACTTAAAGCCATCATTTTAGGTGATGAATGAAACTTTTAGAGTTCACAATAGCAACAGCTAGGAGGGGATTGGCAGGAAAAGGGTGACCCTGAAGAACCAAAAGAAGAGCATGTAGAGATATTACGAACTGTAAATCACTTTTATTCCGTCGCTTAAGGTATCAGAAGAAACAAAGTTGGTAGACAACTCTGTTCCAGCAGGAACGTTGATGCTGGCAAAGTTCAGGATAAATTCAATGCGAAAAACAAAAGTTAGGATGAACATTTCTGAAATCAAAATCGAGCAACAGACTAGTAAAACCCTTTTAGGAGTGTTTGAGAAGAGGAAATGAAGTGAGAACTAAAGTAAGCGTGGCAGCATACTCTACTACACACTGTTAACTGAATTGACGAAGAATTCATTCGTAATATGAATCAAATCGCGCAAATGAACAAAAGACTCGCTGATGTATTACAGAGACGAGAAAATCACATCAAGGGCAGCACGCTGCAGATCCAGCAGCTAAGACGCCATTTCAAAATGAAGAAAACAACTGGGAGCCTAAAAACCCAATCCAGAAACCCTAATGCATAAAACGGACTCTAAATTTGAAATCGGAAACCCTAAATTAACGACAATCGGCACAAAAATGCAAAAACTCCGAAAGCGAACACGCAAGCTGATGATAAACAAGAGGCTGCTATTCCTCGCATAAGAAAAGGGGACGATGCTTCGTACTTAAGTCGAAGGACTCCTGGAAAAGCGAGAGAGTGTACGGTAGATTTTCATGATTGCGCACACCTTGGATATCGCCGGTGAGACAATCGGCCGGCAGGTGAGGAATCGTGAAAAAGGGGTTGTAAACGACGTCGCCTGTAAGAGTTTATGTCTGGTGTCCGAGTTTCGTTAGGAAAAACACCACGTCACGGGTATCGATGTCGGGGATCGGGTTTGTGAATCGGTGGTGACGGTGGTGCGGGTCGATATCGGCCGCCGGAAGGTGACGTTGACAATGTTTTTTTCCGGTTAGTGGAGGAAGAAGAAGAGAAGCGATTTCGGGTTAATCGTGGATTGGCAGAGGGAAGGAGGAAAATACGGGAAAAAAAGAAAAAAAAAACTAGAAATAAGGGGGGGGAGAGAATTGTTGTGTATTTCCACCAGAGAGAGAGGATAGTTTTTCTTTTCTTTTTTCCTATGGGATCGAAAAAGCAAAAATTACGAGTCTACTTTGGGAGAGGTTCGACGTCTCCAGGACGTTTTTAAATCGTTAGATTTACGGGGTTTGACCCTTTGATAGATCTAACGGTTCATATCTGAAGAATATTTAAGTCTTTCCACAAACCATATTAATTTACTATTTTCATATTTATTAAAAAATTATTATTTTAATTAAAAAGCAACGGCCACCTCATTGCTGTCGATGAGTCTCCGTTGACCGTCTGTTGACTTTTCCGACGAGACTCCGGTGACTGACCGACGACTTTTTTGTCGGCACCCCAGTGAGTTTCCGGCGAATTTCCCAGCGAGACTCTAGTGACAGTTGGCGAATTTTCCAATAAGACTCCGGTGACTTTACCGATAAAAATTTATAATTCAAATTATAACCAGTTATTTTTTTTATAACTAGTCATAATTTTAACCAGTTATATTTTTTTAATTATAACCCGGTCATAATTACAACTAGTTAAGAATTAGAAATATATATGGTTATAATAACTAATTATAACCAATTATATCTTTTAAATTGTAACGAGATATATTTTATAAATAGTTATAATTATAACCAGTTATTAGTTATATTTCATCAATAACTAGTTGGAATCACTCATTATAATCAGTTACAGTTTAAATATAATTGGTTATAAAAACAATATAATTAATTATAATTTTAAATACATTGTTACAACAAAATAAATAGTTCATAACTGATTGGATATGTATGTATTAACTGAAAATTTTTATGGGTCATTGTTGTTAACATTCGAAAAATTAAAGACTACGTTGTTAGTTAATAGAAATTCATGATTCATTACGTAAGTTGTGAAAGCTGAGGACTATGGTAAATATTAACCAAGTCATCTTCTCTGATTTTGCGGGTGTTTTTGAAGTTGGACGACCCTCTACCGTCCCTCTTATTTTTTTTCTACAATTGATTCAGATGATTCTCTATTTCAAGTCTGTCTTTCTTGAGGAGTTCGAACCACTGAAATCGTAGAACAATCATCTTCAAGCCAACACTCTGCCGTTGCCGTCGATGTCGAGGAATCTTTGTATCTTCCTCTCTACTTCTTTCTCTAATCGATTTGCTGTCAGATCTAAAATCATCGTCATTAGATATAAGATTAAATGGTATGAACTATACTTTCTCCTCCTCCTCCTCTCTCTCTATTCTCCTGGTTGCTAGCCGGAGTATTGACGCAACTTATTGAACCGACGAATTCTAGTATACGTCGACGGAGTTGTAGGGATTATCGCCGTTCCTCTAGACGACGAATCAGCCATAAATGCAACACAAAGGAGCTTGGAAGTTGGAACCAACAAAAATAAGAAAAGATAAATAAATAAATGAAATACCTAAACTGCCCATATTCCAAAGACTACGTTTTCCGTTCAATTGAGGTTTGTTTTGGGGGAAAATTACTTTTCGTCCGAGTCCAATTGAGTGGGATTCATATTAACTATAAAAAGGTCATGTTTTTCGTGTGATAACCAATTTTATATACCGAATTTTACATTTAATCAACATAAAAAAACACTAAAATACCCCCAACCCTATCCTCCTTCTTATCTACGCGCCCGTCCTTCCCAACGCCATTCTTTCTTCTCCAACATCAAACCCGTCAACAAATTTTACTGGTAACTGTAAATTAAAAAAATCAAAATTAAAAAATTAAAAAAACCCTAAAAATCAAATCACAGATTCAGAAGAACCAGGACACTAACCTCTTTCAAGCTAACTTTCGCCTCGAATCTCCACGACACCGCCTTCTTCTACGCTAGCAACCACCGCCTTTCTCTTCACTAGTTTTCGCCGTGACGCGGTGTGTATTTAGAGTGGGGGAAAAGCACTATTGTTTTGGGGAAAAGTTGAAACACGTAGTCAATAATTCTGGATTTAAAATAGCTCACGTCTAGTTTGGTGATTTAAAGTTTAAGCTCAAATGAAAGGACATAGATGATCTACGGTGAAACAGTCGACAAATTTCGGCGGCTAAAGACCTATTAAATCTGATGTAGACGAGTACACTCATCTCTAGCATACATAGCATCTCTTAATGACAATGAAACAAACTATGTCACAGGGAGGATATTCCTAACCAAGACAAGGCTACTACTAAGTTATTATTGATATTAACCTAATGATCGGGCTTCGGAAAGACTGGATTTATTCTAGCTTTTGATGAATTCTCCCGTCGAATCCCAAGGGCGGCTTTCAAACGACTTCCCAATCATGCTACGTTTCTCGTTGACAGACCCGTCGTCGCAGCGGTACTCCGGGAAGTAGTCCAGAAACCCTTTGCTTCCCATATCCTTAATCCCCTCGAAGAGGAAGTTCCTCACTAATTCCTGCGCTTACGTTTCAGCATTAATTCATCACATGTGTTGCCCTTCAACAACAGTTCAACCAACTTGAAATAAAATATCGACAGAGGTGTTCAAAGGTTGTACCTTTCCGCTCATTTCCCCTATCAACTTCTTCAGAATCCCATGTCCCGGGTCCTGCCATTGCAATGTAGCCGAAAAACGGTTCATAAACTAATAGTAAAAACCCCTGTCAAAATTTCTAAGTCCTTCTTGGAAAGAAACATAACACGGTGGTAAAGTTTGACATCTAGAATCATGTTTTCTAGAAAAGTTGAATTGAGAATTAGTAGAAGAAAGTTGAGTTGAGATTGGGAAGACTTTGTACAAGGAAAGTTGAATTATATCACTCTATTCAACCTTCTTAGGAATGTTTAATTTCCATTTAAGTAGCTTGGGAAACACAATTCCACTTGGAATCTCTTATACCACTCTATTCAACCTTTCTCATACAACCTCTTCCAACCTCAACTCAACTTCCTTCAACTACTTGCAATGCAACATTTCTAAGAAACATGATTCTAAATGTCAAACAGTAACCGTTATTATGGAAGTTGAATAGTAAGGTTATCACCTTTTCTGCTCTCCAAGTAAGATAACGGTGTTGCGCTTCACGGTTGCACGAAACTTGAACTTCATCTGTTTCCTCTTCAGCATCGTCTATCAGGTGAAGCCAAGCCTAAACAAGCAAAACATAACGATCATGACCCCAAAGATTCCAGAACCTGGATTTGGACATGGTGTTTGATTTCCATGCAAAATTCATACCTTGTAGTAGTCTGAGAATGCAGAATACAAACCATCATGCATGCATGCCTCTGGAGGAAACTTGGTCCATATCACAATTGGGGAGAAGAACTTCAGAGACTCACTGGTCAGCTTACCTCCCCATGGGAAAAGCTGCACAAAATCTGGGTTTCAGCAGTCACCCATCATAAACTCAACTCTTAGGATCGATCCCACTACGAAACAATCCAACGCCATACATATGTATACTCAAATGTAAATGTCGAGATCTTTCTCACCTCTGCATACCTAAGACCTAAGGCCATTAATTTAGTATAGTACTTCTCCTTGTAATCTTTTCGATCTACAATGTCATGCAAAGGGTTGAGGTCTCTACAACATAAGCAAGCAAAAGATAAGGTTATTACTGTGATTCGGTTAAGCAAACAGCGTACTTAAATCACAATGATACAAGAACTAGATAGCTTTGCCTAATCAAAGACAAGATCTTTAACGTACAATACTATGATGTTTATGTTGGCAGTGCTGAAGAAGTTGGCACAGAATATGGGAACATCGAATTCTGGTCTGGCAAATCCAGCAAAGTCCAAAACCTGGATTTTGCACAAAATATTAATCCAAAGGAAACAAAACCCTTTTACAAATAAGATCTGCTAAGAAGTAAGCCAGAAGGAACTCTCAGCTACAAAGAACCATCAAAATCGTTACTAATTCGGAAGCTATTAATCTCAAAGAGTGAATACAAGTCAGCCTGCTGATCAACAATTCATCATAATGAACCATATGCTTCTAATGTGGGAACATCCAAATCTACCCAATGTGTCAACGACTCTTAAGGTAAGGTTTGGCATCTAGAAACATGTTTCCTAAGAAAGCTGAAGTGAGATTACTGAAAGAAAGTTCAGGTGAAGTTGGAAGGCCTTGGGGAATGAAAGTCGAACCAAGGGATTTAACGGATATCTAGGAAAGTTCAATTTTCACTCCAGTAATTTGGGAAACACAATTCCAATTAGAATCTCTTAGATGACTCTATTCAAACTTTCATCCACAGCAACTATCCTAAATTCAACTGTTCCTAGGAAACATAATCCTAGAGGCCAAACTCACCTAAATGCCACAAACATTCATAATCTTCATAATATCAACATTAGGGAAAACATAAAAGAGGAGTAATTTGGCACATTACCTGCATGGTTTCATTCTCTATGCTCAAACTTCGGAGTAGCCTAATCTTTGGAGATTGAAATGACAGCATTTCAAGTTGTGTTCTTCCATCCATTGCAGTAAGTGAATTGTACTTTTCCTGGGAAAGATGAGTACTTTTTTACCTTCCGATCTATGGCAATTAAAACAAAATACAAACTACTCCGAAGCTGTTCTAATCCAAATATGTTCATGTTTAAATAAATGATATGTATAAAGCAGATGCACCTACCTGGAGGGGAGATGGGAGTAAACGGGTCTGGCGTTCAGTTTCAGTGAGGGCGAAGTGAATGAATTTCCCATATGAGAAAGATGAGGAAGAAAGAGATTGAGAAGGAACTAAAGAGGCAGAGAGTGGAAGTGGGTGGTGAGGCTTGCGCCAGCCGCCACAGCTGCTGGAAGGACAAGGAGTGGAAGAGGGAGACGAAGAAGCCATGGGTATATGGCTGGTCGATGGAAGCGAAAGGGGTTTAGAAGGTTTTATCGCAGAGCAGAGCTCATTAGTGAATGTTTCTTTGGGACTGATGCCCTGTCCATCCCTACCGCCACACATTATGCTTGGTCGGATCAGTTATTCCTGTCGGGATGAACTCTTAAGGTTAATTCTGTAATAATGATTGTTGTTTTTTTTATACATTTTGCATTCACTTACACTACTGGTACAAATGTTGTTGGGGGAGCAGAACCAGTTTGGCCTGGGTGCTGATTCTCAATTCATTTAGATCCAAGGGCTAGGAAAGAAAGTGAGATTTAAGGGTGAGGATGAGAAACTTAATATTTTTAGTTCAAAATATAAACAGAAACAAAATTAATAATCATAATATTATATTAACTCATAATTAATTCATTTTAATTAAAATTGATGATCGGACACGTTGGGTTTCATCTATTAACTCATAATAAATTGTAAATACATAAAAATTCATATATATCAAAATTATCATACGTAAACAAGTCGATATTATTAATACATATATATCAAAATTATCATACATTGAAAATAATTAGTCAACTATTGCTTTTAAAATTTATTCTTTGTATTAGTGTTTTAATCAAATAATTAATTACGGTTAAATAAATTTGTACTTTTTGTAATTGTGTTTTAATGAAATAATTAATTATATTATTGATAAAAAATTTAATGTGTATCTCTTTTATTTTATTAATATAAATTTAATATTTTTGTATACAATAATTATAATTACCTTTTTTGTATTAATTTTTTGCTATTATAAAAATAATAAAAATGATAGGAGTATAATGTATCGGGGTCTCACATTTACAAATGTTGTTTAAATTATGTGGATGAGAGTGATATGATAATGAAGAATAATAAATTGTAAATTAAGATTGTGTGCAATAGGGGTATTTTTTAAGGGGAGACAATTGTCCAGATGAGGATGACCTAATATGCTTGTTTCATTTTAAAAATTACAATAAATTTTGACTAACTTCATCGTCTTATTTATGAATATTTAGTTTTTTTTAATTTTTTAATTTAATTATTTTTAGGTTTAATCACCCAAACTAAAATCTCTCTAAATCAACCATCCAGACATTTTATTTCTAAAAATAGCAACACCCTTAAATTCTCTTCTTACGAATTCACTCAAACAAACGATCTCCTTATTTGAATTTGAGATTTGATAGTTAATAATTTTAAATAACTAATAATTTCATAAATGTTTTATTTTTTTTTCAAAATTGAAAATGATTATATTTTTAAAAAAAATTAAATTAATTATTTAAAAAGGACTAAATTGCTTTTTAGTTCTAATTTTCATACTTCATCTCACATTTATTGTCATTTCTGAGTTTTAATTAAGTGAATATGTTATACTCAAATCACTTTATGATCTTCAAATTCCATCAAAATCATGATGATTTTAAAATCCCCATCATTTTTAAAAATCAAATAAAAAATTTTATCCAAATTATTTGAGCCCGCCAATTCCATCTCAAATCCCCTTCAAATAAAAAATTCAAAATTCAAAAGTGAATCAAATAATCAATCTTCGAGGTCTCGGATGGTAATTTCAGCCCAACAATTCTTGAACTAAAAAAATAGTTTATGTGAGATAGATCAGTTGGCAGAGTTGTGTGATTAATAACCTAAAGGTCCTGCGTTCGAATCTAGTCACACCCCACAATGGACACCCATACATTCTCTCGTCTAGAGTGAATCTATCGGCACTTGTGCTTCATCGGGTCCTCCCGTACGATCTCGTTCCTATCAACATGGCCCATCAGGTCATTGGCTCTCCATGCCCTTGCTGACGATAGAATGAACATATTGAAAGCTCATTAACATCTAGTCTTGGAGTTCCTAAATATTCATAATATTTATGCTTGATGATTTGTATAGAAATCTGACAGGTGGACATAAAAGCAATGTCGAAATAATTCTCTCCCCTATTCATCCACTAGAGCACGCATTATAAAATTAACAATGCCATAACTTTCACTGCAGCGTAAAATTGGATATGTTTGAAAATGGCAAGAGTCCAGGATATTAGGTCAAACCGTAAGCAGTGAGCTTATCCGTCTTTGTGTATTCAATCCTTATCTAATATCTGACATTTTGTCCATTCAAAAACTTGACTTTGTTTCTTTAAACGACTTCCTACGATATTATTTTTTTCCGGTAATTATCAATACTTAGCTAATTTCTACAATGTATTTACAACTAATAATTCCTTTGAGATTTGAGAAGATGTGCAAAATAATAATAATAATAATAATTTGACTTCAGCGCGGATGGGGTAAAACATCCATACCGTCGATTGTCACATTTATTCTACGGCTCAAAATTGATTAAAGCAATTCAAGTATATCTACGGTTTCTACTATTTTTCTCTTTATTTAGTTATTTTTCATCAGTTACCAAATTGTTAATTTAGTGTCTATTATTCGAGTGTTAGTCTTATTTTAATTTATTGTCACTCGTATGTTACTCCGACATTATTATATGATGGCAGTAAATAGTTATTCACATGTTTCTATATGTTGTTATTCTGATGCCAGTCAAATGTTCTTTACATATTATTATGCTCCTAATTAAATATATATTAATCATAAATTGTAAGTCAGATGATGGTTAATGATTATTTTCAAATTACCATGCTTTTAGTTAAATGTATATGAAATACTTTTAATTACCATCCTATAATAATGTTAAAATAACACTAGAATACAAATAAAAAACAGCAAAAAAATTATTAATTTTTTTTATATTTCTCAACCATTAAATTGACTCATCTGCATTTTGAAAAAAATAGTCGATCAGACGCTGTTTATGAAAAATATCGTTACAAGGGTCGTACTCTGGAACACTGCAGTAGATCCAACGTTTCCGTCAATCTACTCCGCTGGTTGGAGCAACTTTAAGCCTTTCCATGATTATCATTAAAACTTAACAAAAAATAAAAAAAGAAACACGTAACCTCCAGTAGATTTACAGATTGAGCCTTTTGATTTCGTGTTATTTTATTTTATTTTGTGTGATTAAATTCAATCAAACTATAACAGATTTTGGAATCCGGTTGACTTCAATGTATCATTGAAGTGGATAAAAACAATAACAGCAGCATAATCTTCTCCCAGCAGCGTTTCCTAATTTCTCGTACGAAATATAAAACAATTTGGTAGGTTTATAGACTGTATTTTCCGCACCAGCGACGTCCATCCGTTGACTCGGTTGAGCCTCTCTACAGCGAAGAAGAAGAAGAAAAGGCAACAATGGCCGGCGGAGGAGCAACCGGGAATGCAAACCTCAAACGTGCTCATCTATACGAGTACAAAATCACAGGCTATTTCATTTTCGCCTGTGTCGTTGGAGCCATCGGCGGCTCCCTCTTCGGCGTCGATCTTGGCGTTTCCGGTGAGTTCATTCATCGATCTTAACCAGATTTGAGCTGTCACATACATGTTCACTAAAAACAAAATAATGTTTTTATTTCAGGCGGAGTTACTTCCATGGATGATTTCTTGAAGGAGTTTTTCCCAAAAGTGTACAGAAGAAAACAGGCGCATCTGAACGAGACAGATTACTGTAAATACGACAACCAGGTGCTCACTCTCTTCACTTCTTCACTCTACTTCGCCGCCTTAATCTCCACATTCGGCGCATCCTACGTTACAAGGAGCAAGGGCCGCCGAGCTAGCATCCTCTGCGGATCAGTCAGCTTCTTCCTCGGCGCCGTTGTCAATGCCGCCGCCGTCAACGTCCCTATGCTCATCGTCGGCCGTGTCTTCCTCGGCGTCGGAATCGGCTTCAGCAATCAGGTAAATTAACTCTCTCTCGCTCTCTCTCTCTCACTCCGATCACTAATCCCCAATTCATTTTTTTTAATTCTGTTAAAGGTTGACTTTTGACCGTTGATTTAATTTGCAGGCAGTGCCGCTGTACCTGTCGGAAATGGCGCCGGCGAAAATTAGGGGAATGGTGAACCAACTGTTCCAGCTAACGACGTGTTTGGGGATCTTAATAGCCAATCTGATCAACTACGGAACGGAGAAGATCCACCCGTGGGGATGGCGGGTGTCGTTGGGGTTCGCGGCGGTACCGGCGGTGATGATGTTCATCGGCGGGATATTCATGCCGGAATCCCCCAACAGCCTGGTAGAGCAAGGCAGGGACAAAGAAGCAAGAGAAGTACTGGAGAGAGTGAGAGGCACCAAAAACGTGGACGCGGAGTTTCTCGACATGAAAGAAGCCAGCGAAGAAGCTCGAGCAGTGAAAAACCCCTTCAGGAATCTTCTCAAGAGGAAGAATCGGCCTCAGCTCGTGATCGGAGCGATCGGAATCCCGATGTTCCAGCAACTCACGGGGAATAACTCAATCCTCTTCTACGCCCCTGTGTTTTTCCAGACCATGGGATTCGGATCTGGAACGTCCCTATACTCTTCCATTATAACAAACGCTGGCCTCGTCGCCGGAGCTCTCATGTCGATGGTTCTGGTCGATAGAGTGGGCCGGCGAGCACTCTTCCTCGAAGCTGGTGTGGAAATGATCTGTTACATGGTATTGGTGGGCGTGACATTAGGTTACAAGTTCGGAGACGGAGTGGCGCTGTCGAAAGGATACTCGATTCTGCTCGTGATAGTGATTTGCTTGTTCGTGACGGCTTTCGGGAGATCTTGGGGGCCGTTAGGGTGGCTGGTTCCGAGCGAGCTGTTTCCATTGGAGACGAGATCTGCAGGGCAGAGTGTGGTTGTCTGTGTGAATATGATCTTCACTGCTCTGATTGCTCAATGCTTTCTGGTGTCGCTCTGCCATCTCCGCTTCGGGATATTCTTGCTCTTTGCTGGTCTCATCTTGATCATGACCATCTTCATTGCGCTCTTGCTCCCTGAAACCAAGCAAGTTCCTATTGAGGAAGTTTACCTTCTCTTCGAGAATCACTGGTTCTGGAAGAACATAGTTGGTAAGCGCAGGGAGGATAAAGAACTGGAAGAAGTTAAGCTCTCAACTCAGCAGTCATGAATCAAAAGCTAGGCTGCCAAGTTAATACTAGATTATTATTATTATTATTATTATTATTGTTTAACAGAAAAGTGGGATGTAAAGGAATATTTTGGTGTTCTTAGTTACACTATCTTAGACAAACTTTTGGAATGAATGAAACAAGGTGTTACTATACAGACTTTCATTGGTCGTCTTGGACTGCTTTGAATAAGTCCCTCCATTTTTTGGGATCACTGCCAGGACCTTCCCCCTGCAGCACAGATCGAAATGAAAACTTGCTAGCAGACTCTCACTGATTCGAAATCATAGCAGTGAACTCACCACAACTGAATTGATCTCATAGGCTTTGCCTTGAGTGAAGTCTATGTCCAATGCCTGAATGCAAGCTTCAGCTACTACAATCCTGCTGACTTCTCCAACGAGTTTATCTCCTGATATAAACCAGAAGGGGGCAGCAATAAATCAAGCACTACCATTCTCAATTGCATACCAATCCAAATGATTGGTATAAGGATTTACCTTGGCCAATGATGACGGCACGTCGCTCACCAGCAGTGGCTTTTAGGAGAGTGTTCAAATCATATGATGTGTATGGTCCGTCGGTTAATCTCCCAGGTCTTGGATATACGAATATTTCTTTTAAGTAAAAAGCTCTTGTAGCAGAGAGCTGGAGAAGATGAATCTTCCTTGAGAAGACAAGTAATCTGTTTACCTGATTATGGTAAATGGAAGACCGGATTCGCGAACAAAGTCTTCCCCCATCTTCTTGTATTTGAGCACACCAAACAGATTCATAATACTGCCAACAACACACACAAAATGTATCAGGGAGATGGAAAATTAAAGAGATCACGCAGTATAATGTTCGTTGAGCACAGCTTTCACTATCACAAGCAATCTCAACTCAAGCAAAGATGGGAGTTTCAATCTTTCTGTCTCAAACTTATGTGCCTCAGGTATATGCAACCATCTCTGGGGAATTTTCAATAAGCTGAAACTTATATCAGACAGCAAACTTTGGAATACATAAGCAGGGCCAAATTACCTCCAAGGTAGTTCATTGAACTTGGTTACACCAACTGAAGAAACCAGAACAAGCCTCTTCACTGATGGTGGCAGAGCAGAAACAAGATTCCTAACACCTTCCCAATCTTCATCCCACCAAGAGAAAGAAACAGAATATAGTTAAAAACTGAAGGTGGTTTCATGTTTTAATCGTAAACAAGGAGTTCAGCCATTGAAGTATGCTGTGTCTCGCTTCTCAAATAAACAGTGTAGATCGGTAATAGCTCGGGATGTTCTAACTTTGTTCATGACAGACGCAAAGTGCTTCAGACTTCAAGAGGAGAAACAATTTTGTCTCTATTCCACATAACATAAGAGAGTATGAATGAGGGAAATCAAAAATTTATCAGATCCGATAAAAAGAACATGATGCAACAGGGACCTAACCTACTCTTTCTGGTGTATTATCTCCATCCCATCGTCTCGAAGGAAAGGCAGTTGTCCCTGTGCAACATATCACATGTGTGACTCCCTTTAAAAGATGAGTACACAATGTGAGCAAGTGGACTAAACTCTACAGAAAAATACAGTAGATATATTAGCCAATTCACAAGTACAGACCTCAAACATGGATGGATCTAGATCCCCGGAATTCCTAGTGTCTGCCTTGAGTACCTAGTAACATAACAAGCATAAAGCAGAAACCTAAGGATACATAGCTGCTAATATGTAGTTGATGAATGATCAAATGAGTACCTCCAATATCTCATCATCTTGACCGCCAAAGAGTGCAGTTGCTTTCTCAGGATCTCGTAGTAACAATCGCGACTTAATCTTCCGGCTAAGCAATGATGCGACCACCAGCTGCCCTGAAGTCCATGGAATGTGGAATCATACTTTGTTATGTGAAACCACGGCCGTCCAATGTGTCAATTGAACAGTCTAACATCAATGGGGGGAAATAATTCTGCTACCTCACAGCTGATGTTTGCAGTTTGAGCAAGTAGAACGGAACTCAAAGAACTAAAAATAATCAGTCGATTAGAAAGAGGAGGACGTACCAACACCACCGGTGCCACCAACGACGAGAACAAGCTTAGAGGAAGAGGGAGATGTGGTCGCGGAATCGGATGAAGTTTCCGAGTTTAATGACTCCAGCACGTCTTCCTTCAGAGCATGGACTTTCACTGCTGCTGGTGCTGGTGATGGTGCTCCTCCAACTTTGAGATAAAATTGTCTGGCAGAAAGAGTCAGTGGGTGAAAAGGGATTGTTTGTCGGAATTGCGCCAAGTTTTCAAGTCTTGGAACTGGGAAATTATGGATTGGAGTGAAGCAGACTTTGGTAGCCATGGACGGAAGTTAGTGAGGACTGAAGCGGTTGCGTAGAGTCTAGACCCCGAGTCCCCGATAGAAGGAGAAAACAAAGGGAAATACGAAAATATGAGCCAGAATTGGTAAATAAAATTATACTAAATGCAGTTGTGGTTGTTATATTTCCCGCTGAAATAATTGTGCAAAAAAATAATAATTTGTGATCAATTTTTTTCCCCGAATTGTAGGACTCCGCGTGTACATAATACATATGAGGTCAAGCAGGCCGAGTTATAATAACAAAAACTACACAAAAAATCATTTGAATGTAGAGGGGGAAGACTGAAGGAGGAAGATGCTCTTTAGGAGGCCGTAGCATTCTCAAGGTCATTGATGTTTGGGGACCTTGGAGCACATTAACCAAGACAAGGCAGTCGGAGAGGGTGCGGGTAGGCGAGGGGAGGCGCAAATGAGGTGGCTTTCCGGAGGGAGCGAGCTTCAAAGACGATAGCGGAGGAGCAGTAAAAGGTCCCACCTCGACCGTCAGTTACCTGTCCTTTAGTATCGGAGATGACAATACTATAGGCCGCCTTCTAAGAGTCGTTTAGAAGCAACCCGCCGCGGTGTATCACTCGGGAGGCAATACTAGGAGGGGCAGGGTGTCAAACGGGGGGGGGGGGGGGTGGGTAATGGTGAATATTGGGAAGGTTTGGACTCATCCAAAGCGAGGTGTCAGAGGTGATCCTCAGGGAGGTCGTTGTTAAAATTGGCCGGGCCGGGTTGAAGATGAGATCGTTACGAGTTTTATAGATGTTCCAACATGTTGCAACAACCCGAATGATAGATATGGAGGCGTTAGATGATGGTAACCCTGAAAGCCACTGGAGAAAATCCATCCTTCCAAGAGGTCCCAAGGGACCTTATAAGGATGGAAAACTGTTAGACCAAACAAGTGAGGCATATGTGCATTCAAAGAGCCAGTGAAAGACATTCTCTTTGTTTGAGGGAGCAGACATGGCACAAGGGGTAGGGAGCGCATTGGAGTCGAAAGAGGTTAAGGTTTGTGGCGAGACCGTTATTGCAACATCTCCATAAGAAGAAGATAATGTTTGGTAGTAGGACCAGGTTCCATAGCCATTTTCATGCCTTCCTGTCATTGTCGGGAGTCGTAGTTGTCGAGGAGAGATCGTCAGATTCCCTGAGAGCGTGGGGGGCTTAGCGGACAGAGAAGGCTCTGTTGGTGGTAAATTTCCATTTCTAGTGATCGGTATGATTTGGGGGGGGGGGGGGGGCAATGGGAATGCGACGATTGGCATCCACCTGCTAGGGAGTGATACATACCAATGGTCCGAGTGTCTCATGAGCGATCGGTTGCCTTAATCCAGTCGGCCGCCATGTCGAGTGGGTCGGTGGATTGGGAGAGCTTCATGTGGTGTCGTGAAGATCTGATATTGATGGATTCGCCACTCCCCATGACTTTGACAGCACCAAGGTTGAGGCAACATCGTGCATCATAAAGGCTGGCCCATATCTAAGAAGGTCGGGCTCCTTTTTTAGCTTCAAGGAATAAGCAGCGTAGGAAGTATGTGCTCTTCAAAGTCCTTGCCCAGAGGGATTGGGGGTTGCAGAGAAGACGCCAAGCATGTTTGGCTAGGAGGGCGATGTTGAAATCTCTGAAGTCCTTGAAACCTAGGCCTCCCATATTCCAGGGAGCACATAGGATGTCGTCTTTGGCCCAGTGGATGGATCTCTTGGTGAGTTGGGAAGAGAAACAATCTCATGATGAAGGTGGGGATGGTTTGGAGTACCGCTTTAATAAGTGTTTTCTTCCCTACGTGCGACAAGACATTTCTAGGATTGCGCCTGGCAACTCATGCGATCGAGGATGAAGTAAAAGGTCTCTCGCCTCGACTTTTCCCATTCCGTCGGGACGTCGAGGTACTTGGTGTGTTGGTTGTGCTCTGAGAAGCCAACGCATAGGATGATCTCTATTTGTTTGTCGGGTTGCGATCCGATTTGACTCAAAAGTCAACAAATCATAATACGTACTTTCCGTAATTTAATTAATGCATGACCCGATTAACCTATAATCTAATAAAGTCACAACCCTATGAATCCAAAATTCAACAAACCTGCAATCGAACTAGCCCATTACTTAGAGATGGATCATCAAATAAAAATGTGTTTAAACCCTAACTTTTGTTATTGACAATTTAAATTTGCGGATTTAATGCAGTTTTCTCCAATTTTTCATTAGCTACTTTTCTCCATTAAAAATTAGCATAAACCTGAGCTTTTCTCCATCCACTCGCTTCATCTAATGTATTAATTAATTTTTAAGTTCCACATTCATATTTTGCAAGTTAATTAACAAATAAGAAGATATAAATTCAGATTATTATATTATTTTTTATAATTTGATTGTGACCTGATTGGACGTAACCAATTCAAGGTAAGCCTACAATCCGAAAAATCAAAACCCAATAAATCTACAAATTCAATTAATTCATAACCCGACTAATTCAACCAATAACTCGTCTAATATACTTATTTGACAACTATAATCATAAGAGTATAAGACAGTTATTCGAATTTTTGAATGGGAAATTTCTGGATGACCAAGTTTACATTTTAAAGGTGTTGACTTGTTGACTACGTTGGTGACACAATTGATATTAAGCGCCGGTGCGCAGGTTCAGGTTGAAGAAACTAACTTAGCGTTGTCGGCGCCGGTACCGCTACTTCACTCCTCTCTGTTACTTCCCTGTAGAATCAAATGGCTTCTTCAGCACTGTCTAGACTATCCAATCTCCACAATCACCTTCATCCTTTGGATCCCAACTCTAAGGCAAGCACCACTCCCTTTAAACTTTGATCTTCCTTTCTCCGTTTTCAACTGCGGCAATCTCGATACTTTTCTCATCTCTCCTTTGATGGGTTTTTTCCCATTCTTTTCCCCTTTCAGATAGAAGGCCTGATCAGATTATCTCCAGAAGTTTCTCAGGCTTTGTCTAGTGGGGATGCCGTTGTTGCCCTCGAATCCACCATAATTTCCCATGGTACTCTTGCATCATTCAATTGTTTCTTGCGCCCGTTTGATTTTCCTTTGGATTCGACGAATGCTTTTTTAACTGTGTTGTACTCTGTCTGTGTAGGGATGCCATATCCTCAAAATTTGGCGACAGCCAAGGAAGTGGAAGACATAGTGAGAAAGAATGGAGCTGTGCCTGCTACAGTTGCTATTCTAGATGGCGTTCCTTGTGTAGGTAATATAGCTAAAACTTGTTCATTTATGCATAAGTACTAATAATTTGTTTACAAATATAACTGAAAACACAGTCCTTTCATGTATTTTGATACACAAGTACCAAATGTAATGCAGTATGGCTTAGTTTGGCAACAAGAATCATGATTTCTAAAAAAATTGAGTTAAAGACTAGTCGAAAAATATTTGAGTGAGGTTGGGAGGGGTTGTGAAAGGAATGTTAAATCAAGGGATATTACGTATCCCCAGGAAAGTTTAATGTTCCTTTGAGTAGATTGGGAAACACAATTCCACTTGGAATCCTTATATCAGTCTCCACAACTCTAACTCAACTTTCTTACATTAATCTCAACTCAACTATCCTAGGAATCATGATTCTTGTTGCCAAACCAAATCTATGTATTGCTCAGTTTCACTAAGCTCTCTAGGTGATCAGGTTTAAGTGCAGCACAACTGGAGCGACTCGCAACTCTTGGTCCCAGAGCTCAGAAAACAGCTCGGAGGGACATTGCATATGTTGTAAGTACATGCTGATTTTTTCACCCACTAAACCTTTCATTAGTAATAACTTAAGGGGGTTGACCTTTTGGTAGAATGGAGATGTGTAAACATTCATCACACTTAGTCAGAAAATTAGGTGCCAACATCATCAATTAAAAGAGAAAGATCAAAGAAGCAACATCACATCAATGATACCTTTTGTTCTACTAGCTTGCCCGTTATCTACTTTCTAATCTTTCTTTGTAGGTTGCCAGTAGACGGAATGGCGCCACAACTGTTTCAGCAACCATGTTTTTTGCTTCTATGGTACGTAATCGTTACTTAGATGCCAACAGCTTGTTTGGTTATCCACGAAACCTGTCACAGACTAGTTTGCTAAACTTTCTCAGGTTGGTATCCATGTGTTTGTAACCGGTGGCATTGGAGGTGTACATAGGCATGGAGAGCAAAGTAAGTGTAAATTCTTTGGGATTAGCTTGTACATCCTTCATTAATGCATCTATCCTTCACTTAATTGCTTGTTCCTTCTTACAAGTATCACTCACCTAGTTTACTTATGAAGTAAGTGTAAATTCGTTGAAGATGTTTTTGTTTCTTCTTGAAAGCGATGGATGTATCTTCTGATCTAACTGAGCTTGGAAGAACTCCAGTAGCAGTTATCTCAGCAGGGGTCAAATCAATATTAGATATTCCCAAAACCCTTGAATATTTGGTAAACTCATTTGCTATCCTCAGAAGTATTTCCAAGTAATTTCAGGTTTTTATGACTTAAGGTCACTTTTTCCACTTTGGATCAGTACAGGAAACACAAGGAGTTTGTGTCGTTGGTTATAAGACTAATGAGTTTCCTGCATTTTTCACAGATACCAGTGGCTGTAAGGTACTGACTAGCCACAATCTCACTGAGGCATTTTATGGTGCATCACTTTAGACGCAATGTTTACTGTTTAGTATCTAATTTCGTTCGGGACTAATTTAGCCTGTTTCTGTTGATCCTGGACTAGGCTCCTTGCCGAATGGACACCCCAGAGGAGTGTGCTCAGCTGATAGGTAAGTGATGGAATCAGCTATTGCCAACTTACATGTTTCAATTCTACCTGACATGATAGTTAGAATGCTTGTGCAATTTGTTATCTTTCTGTCTATTCCAGATGCTACCACAAAGCTGAAGCTTGGAAATGGGATTCTAATAGGAGTTCCAATCCCGAAGGAACAATCAGCATCTGGAAGTATGATTGAATCTGCAATCCAGAAAGCCCTTAAAGAAGCAAGGTTGCAAAATGATTCCTGTTCTCATAAATTTCGTCAATCATGCCAAAATGGAAACAAACGCCTTAATGTTCACTTCTGAATTGGATTACAGGGAGAAGAATATAAGTGGAAGTGCTGAAACTCCTTTCTTGCTGGCAAGAGTGAACGAACTAACCGGAGGAGCCTCCTTGTCTGCAAGTATCCTTTGAAAAATGCCTCAGTCTGATCTTTTTTGAAGCTTTACAGCTGACAATGGAAAGCTGCAACTATCTCTCCTTTTCTCTTTAAAACTCAGTTCAATGTATCGTCATTCTTCAGGCATCACGAGATGTGCTGTTAACTTCTTTTCTTACTACTGTTGCTTCCTTAGCCAAGGGATAGACATTGCACTGGTGAAGAATAATGCTCTTGTTGGTGCTAAGATCGCTGTTGCTCTTGCTCACCTCAGAGAGCACTGAAGCCAAACGTAAGCTTCTTTATAGAGCTGATTAGCTAATAAGATAGTAGTAGAAAGCACTATTGCCTTTACATTAGCCTCTAGCTGTAAATCATTCTAACAAGGAGAATTGATGTGTGAATTTCCTGTAGGCGATGTGGAGTAAGGATCATATGACGAAAACTCTCCCTATAATTGGCAGGTCACATGTTGAACTTCAGAGGTGTATTTGGATGATCTTGGTTGTGGTAATGGGAACATAACTTAGTTTCCTTGTGGGTTTATTTGTTGATGTTAGTCTTATCAAAAGTTGCTTGATTTTTAGTCTTACCATACTGTTGTTTACTGCTTTAACTTGAAGATGGATGAATATAAGCTGAACTGAAAATCCATCTGAAGCTTTGACATAATATCATCCTCCTCAACCAATCCATTTGGACTTCCTTCCCTCGAGTTCGGATTGATATTAATGAAGAAATTGTCTGATAGGATCAAACTAAACTTGAGCTATTCGTTATTGGATCTAATCATTTTGATCTAACGACTCAAACTCGAGGGGCAAAAATGAAAAGTCACCCACCACCCACCTCCACTTGGAACTCATACAGGTAGCAGTCTCAGAGTTTGGAACTCTTCAAGAGTAGGTAGGTGGTCTTTGTTGGATTCCTTTGTTTGGATTCAAACAAGACCGACTCCAGGAATAGAAGAGATCTGGTTTTCTTTCTTGTTTGTATTGTTCAATGGCAATGAGCCATATCCAAACAAGGAGACAACTATGTTGAACAAGTAAACTCCAAATACTACTTCCCAGCTCTGCACGCCTACTCCTAATAGCCTTTGGTTTCATATTCATTTTTGTCCCTTTTAATACTCAAACATCATTAAGCCAAAATTAGGGTAGTTGACGAATCGAGTTCGAGATAAACTTAATCATACTTTTTTTTTTGAGAAATGCACCATACTCAACCTTTGCTTGTTCATTTTTTTGTAGAGCTCGAACTTGAACTCGATTTAGAAAATTTTAACTTGTGTCGAACTCGAGCCTATTCGAGTTTGGTTTGTTAACTATCATTTACGAGCCAAACAGTAGCTCAACTCGAACTTCGCTCATCAAAACCCACGACGATAATTTAATTTGAGTTAAATTTGAAACTTATACGTTAAAAATCATCTACAAGTCTACCCTAAAAACGAGCTATCCTAAGTTTCTACTTATATTACAATGAACCATATTATTTAGTTAGTATTCGAGTTAGATTCTCGAGCTCGAGCCAGCTCACAAGCCTATCGAGTCGAACATACCCTGACTCAAACTTGACTCATTTAAAATAAAATCGAATTACGAACAAACTCTTTTTAAACCGAACATCAAGCTGCTTACAAACAGCTTGATCCGTCGCCTAACCCTAGCGAAAACATATTTTCAAATCACTAACAGTTATAAAAGAACTCTTAACCCAGTAAAACTCACAGTAACTTTCCTGCGATTACCAAAGTGAAACCCACTAGTAAACAAAACTCGACGGTGAAGCAACGTTTTGTCTCAGTTGGGACATGCTTGGACTTTTCTTTGGCTCAAGGAACAGTGCCTAATTCATGACAATTTCGTTTTCACACCAGGTTTCAAAAATCCAAAAGCTACTTGTTTGGTTTTGTATTTATTAGGCCACCATGATTCCATCCTCTCCAAGCCACGACAAAACCCAACAGTCCACCATTTTTTCCCCAATTTTTACAGTGCATTCATTCCTACAGAGAGAAACAAACTAGAAAGAAAGAGACGAGATTTTATGTTGTGTTGTGAAGAAAAAAGAGAAATGTCCTCTTCCCTTGTGTTGTCTTAGAGACAGCGAGAGAGAGGGAGGGCAAAATGGCTAGCATACTGACGGCTTAAATGTCCCACAGTCCGGACAGCCTCATCCAACGGCTTCCGTTACGTACAAAAAAAATCAATGGTTGGAAGATGAATTAAAATAGAAATTTAGGTTTTAACTGAATTTGAATTTTTTATTTTGAATTTGGGTTTTGGGTTTTGGATTTTAAGTTTAGAGTTTGAATTTTGGGTTTTGAAGTTTATGTTTAGGACTTTGGATTTCATATCTTGATTTTATTTTTGGTTTGGGTTTCGGGTTGGATTTTTGGTTTTGAATTTTTTTATTTTAGTTTGGTTTAGGGTTTGAGTTTAGGGTTTTTGGTTTTGAATTTCTTATATTAATTTTGGTTTTAGCTTGGGTTTAGGATTAGATTTTTTATTTTGGTTTTGGATTTTGTGGTTTTGGATGTTTTTAGTTTTAGTTTGAGTTTAGATTTTTTTATTCGATAAATATTTAATTTTATTCATCAAATCGATAGAATCCACCCAAAGAATTCAATACATAGTAATATCAACTATAGAACTAAGCATACTATCTATCAGCAATAATTATTTACAAACTTTCTATCTCTACAAATATTTCTGGCTATATTAATCATTGAGGTAGGCACTTCACCAACATTTATCTTGCACCTTTCATACCACACACTATTATAAATTATCCTCTAAATGAGTCTAAAAGGATGAGACTCAGAGGAGCTCCCCGAGTGAATCCGAGCAAATTTTCTCACTTCATCCGGCCAATCTAAAAGATAATCTAAACCATTTCCCAAACAAAAATTTCTAATCTAACTCACAAACTCATAGTCAACAAAAAGATGATTAGTATCATCAATACCCTCTTCACAACGCAAATAGGAGACATCAGTGATCATCCCCCAGGAAACAATTTGCATTCGAGTAGTGAGACGACCCAGTAAAGCAAGCCAAATGATAAAGCAATGTTTTCGAATGATCGAATTCCCCCAAATCAGATCATACCAAGGTATGTTTTTCCCTTTTTTCCTAACAATTTCCCAGACCGTAAAGATCGAGTATTTTAGGTATCAACTGTCCTTGTCAAAAAGGTTGATTTTCTTCATTTAGAGAGATAAATCGAATACCTTTGTCACTTGCATTCAAAATTCTCTTCAAGACTCAAGAATGACAAGTGGCAACAGTACAATTCAACATGGACCTCCTCTTGAATTTGTGCTCACCTACCCAAACAATTTAGAGGGAGCCAACTTTTATCATAATACTCTAAACATAACATAGAACACAATCAAGATTCCAAACTGCCAATAATTTCCAGACCCCCTTCTTTCAAAAGTAAAATAACATACTTTCAGACCACATTTGCCTTTTTACTACCACTTTTTCACATTTCACAAAAAAACATTACACATTTTTTCTACAGGCCTTAGTACATATTTGGGAAGAAGGAAAATAGAAAGCCAGTATTGGTTTTATGGAATTCAACACTGAATTAACTAACTAAAGCATGTCTGCATAACTCAACACCTTAACCCTCCAGCTTTTAACCTTGACAGTAATTTTATCCATCAAGACATCACAATCTCTGACAGAGAGCTTACCTAATATGAGTATCAGATAGAAAGATGTCTTTCGTTAAACCTCGTAGCATCAGTAATAGCTTGCCTTACATTTGCATCAGCAAAAACTGAGAAGAAAATCTCAATCTTTTAAGGTTCAAATTCAGACTAGAGAGATGGTAGAACTCCTTAAACACACGACAAATGTCCTCAACCCCTTTAACAGTTCCGTTCGTGAAAACAAATAGGTCATCTATAAAGTAGCGCTGAGCAATACTAAGCTTTTTATACTTTGGATGAAATGAAATATCACCTTTACAACGTGCCTTAGCCATTAAGCAATGGAGCAGCTCCATAGATATAATAAACAGAGCCGAAGACAAGGGATCTTCCTGCCTTAGGCCCTTACAACCTTCAAAATAACTAATAACCCCTTTATTAATCCACTTAAATCGATATTGAACATGGCTGAATCAAACCCAAACTCAAAATTCAAAACCCAAAATTCAAAATTCAAACTAAAAACAGATTTAACAAAAAAGAATGATTAAAAATAAAAACAAGACACTTATTAAATCAGGACCGTTGGTTTTCGGATGTCAAATCCGGGCCGTGATTGCCGAGTGTCGGCCACTGCGGACGATTTATTGAAGCCGTGCGTATGCTAGCCGAACAGGAGAGGGAAAAAGCCAAGAGAAAGGGCTCGGCTTCTAATAAATTCCATATTCCACTGATGCGAAGAACGACAACAAATCGTAAAACGACAAAAAGAACAATAACAGCTCCCCTTGAAGCATTGTCGATGAGAAGGACAAAACGAGGGGGGTTGGTTTGGTTTGGTCATGAAAGAGCGAGCAACCAAATGTTGACAAAAATCTCTCTGCTGTGCTGGGTGCGAGACAGAGTGCTGCTTACCTTGCTTGCTACCTTTTTTATTCCAAATCCACCCAATTGAATTTCAGAAGCCACACTACACAAACAAGATAACCAAGTGAACAGCCAACTCCTTGAATGAAATCGCCTCTTTTATCATAGGTTCTGGAGAAAACTCCTTGGAATATTCATCCTGTTTGTTTCTGAGCTATCCCTTAACTGATTCAGTAGTTACTCTGCCTCTCTTCTGAATTTCATCATTTCATTTGCTTTGTCTCTAAACCGGTCTGTTGTACCAATCTTCTTGATTAACCAACTCCAATTCATCATCCTCTTAACTGAGATCCTCCAATTTCTCGTCCTTGTTTCATTCTGGGTTTTTTATCATTTGCAAAACGCAGTAGGGATCTTTTACTGTTTACATTCTCCATTGGAAATTTTGCTCCTTGTGTTGGGTTTCTTTGTGCAATTGGAATAACCCAGGAAGGATTTCCACTATTTGCTTCAATTTCTTTCCTTTTTTCGAGATACCCCTTTTCTAATTGAGTAGTTACTCTGTCACTGTACTAGAAAGTTATCTTCTTGAACTGAGATTCTCCAATTTCTTGTTGTTGTTCATCGTCTAAACCTCGTCAAAATGTTTCAAGATGATGGATCGTCCTCTGCCACGTCATCACCTCTCCAATTCTTCTCCATGATGCCAATTTCCCCTAATCTGAATTCCCCCTATCCATCATGGTTGAGAGAGCTCAAATCTGAAGAGAGAGGGCTCTACTTGATCCATCTCTTGCTCACTTGTGCCAACCATGTAGCATCCGGCAGCCTTTCAAATGCTGAAATTGCCCTCGCCCAGATCTCCCAACTATCCGCACCAGATGGAGATACTATGCAGCGCATATCAGCCTATTTCACACAGGCACTTGCTGACAGGATCATCAAATCCTGGCCTGGCGTTCACAGCGCCCTCAATGCTGCCAAATTAGCCATCCCTTCTGAGGAATTCCTGGTCAAGAAATATTTCTATGACTTGTTCCCCTTCTTGAAAGTTGCATTCTTGCTCACCAACCAGGCCATAATGGATGCCATGGAAGGTGAAAAAATGGTTCATGTAATCGATCTTCACGCATCCGAATCTGCACAGTGGATTGCGCTTCTCCAGAGTTTGAGCACTCGACAACCTGACGGTCCACCACATTTGAGGATTACAGGGATTCATCAGCAGAAGGAGGTTTTGGATCGAATGAGCCGCGAACTAGTCGAAGAAGCTGAAAGGCTTGACATTCCGTTTCAGTTCAATCCCATTCTGAGCAGTAGTTTGGAGAATCTTGATGTTGAGAAACTGCGTGTCAAAACCGGGGAAGCACTGGCGATAAGCTCTGCTCTCCAGTTGCATCCTTTCCTTGGCTCTGATGATAATAATGAATCCTCGAGGAAGCTATCAAACTCGAACTCTCATTTCCAAAGGCTGTTCCAGATGAGACAGCAAGGCACATTGGGGGAGTTGCTTGAGAAGGACATTGTTGTTGATGGATACAGTCCGAGTTCCGATTCAGCTTCATCATCACCACTGTGTAGTAGTAATTCGAAGATGGATAGCTTTCTTAATTTCCTGTGGAGTTTGTCGCCTAAGGTGATGGTGGTGACTGAGCAAGACTCGAACCATAATGGGGTGACAGTGATGGAGAGGCTACTAGAGGCACTCCATTCGTATGCGGCTTTGTTCGACTGTCTGGAATCGAACGTGCCAAGAACTTCGGTGGAAAGGCTGAAGGTGGAGAGGATGCTGTTTGGGGAGCAGATAAAGAACATTGTTTCTTGCGAGGGAAGCGAGAGGAAGGAAAGGCACGAGAAATTGGAGAAGTGGATTCAAAGGCTTGAACTTGCCGGGTTTGGTAATGTTGGTTTGAGCTATTATGGGATGTTGCAGGGTAAGAGATTGCTGCAGACGTATGGATGTGATGGTTATAGGATGAAGGAAGAGAATGGATGTGTAGTTATTGGATGGCAAGATAGGCCTCTTTTCTCCGTCTCAGCATGGAGGTGTAGGAAGTGAAATTAAAGACAGACTTTGTAACCTACGAAATTTTGTTTAATCTTGCAGCTCTGTACCATTAGGATGAACCGGAAACAATTGGATTGGAATGACCTGCAAAGTCTTTTTTGTGTGTACAATCACTGTTGCTGCTGCTGCTGCTGCATAATTATACTTCTCTGTCAAAGTATCATGAAGCTAAGTCCACTCGTCGCAAAATATAACTAGTCACAATACATTACAAGAGCATAACTTCCCTCAAATGAGTAACTCTGTTATTTATAACTAGTTACAATACATTAGGCTGCAGTATCAGGAAAATCAAAGCAACCACAAGAATGGATATTTTATTCAGTTCCTAACTGTAACTCTGTCAATTAGTAAAGTATGCTTTCATCCACCAACTTGTAACGAGCAGGTTGCCAATAATTCCATGTACATCTCTCTGTTCAGTCTTCTGTAGTTATCACCACTGAGCAGGTTGGCAATTCCATGTCCATTGGTTCTTGGGTGAATATCTGCAAGTATACATACAGTCATTAATTGTATTGTTTTTTCTTTCTCTATTTCTACACGGAGTCGGGTCCTTTCTGTACGAATTTCTTTACAACGGCTTCCTTGGCAGCTTTGAGAGAATCTTTAATGTCATCGCGGAGTACATGAGGGTCAGGAATCACTCCTGGATCTACCGCCAGGGAAATGGTCATCTTGTTGCAGTAACTCTGGAAATGGATGGTCAAGGCCTGCAGGTAATAAAGAGATCAGATGAGTTAATTTTTTTTTCTCATAGGTAACTTCACAAGAGGAGGAACAAAATAAACTGTAAATAACATTAAAAATCAGCTAAGATCGTGAGATCGGTCTTAACAAAAGGCGGGAGATATAAAAAAGTTTGACGAGCGACTTTATGGGCAGCTCCGTTGGCATTACGGGGCACCACCATGATCCGAATACGAGGACATACCGTCAAGAAGGATAAGATCTCTGCGATGATAGCCCCACCGGCAACACATTGGGTGCATCGTCTAGAAATCCGGTAGAGCACGGTATCAGCATCCCCCCTCAAGATCAACCTGTCCAGACTTCTTACAATAGTTACAGAAGTTGCGCTTGCAACAATGATTATCTCGATGTCCAGATTCGTTGCAAAACGACACTGAAGAATACGGGGTTGTACCTTACTGTCCAGACGAGATTGGGTAGATTCGTATGAGCTCTCCAATAATCTCATCCATGTTAGTCTTGTTCTCCTATCAATTGAGAACAGGTAGATTCGTATTCGGATCGAAGTCGTATAAGGAACCGAAGACTGCGAGTACAATTTCGTTCCTTCTGCACTTCCAAGCTAGCTTTGGCCGACAACATATTACTCGAAAATAAATCGAGCTCCGTCCAGAATTCACAGGTCTTCAAATAATAGCTGCTAATGTCGAGCTCACCTTGGGATAGATTGGCTAGCTCATATTCAACATCAAATAGATGAGATGCACTATGGTGTGAATAGGTGGATTTCAGGTGTTTCCAGATAGTTGCAACCAAAGGAAAGTTACGTAGAGTGAGGGCAATTGATGGCTCAATGGAAGTGATGATCTAGGAGATTATGCAAGCATTGTTTGTTTTCCAGGTGAGGAGCCTCTGTTCTGAGAGTCTCGGTAGGGATTGCAACACCTTTCAAAGTTGTACTGCATTAGACCGTGATCTGATAGGTTAAGTATAACTTTTTTTCATTAATGGAGATTAGAGTCACCAGAAAATTAATCGGGTAACTTTTTAATGATCGAAAACAATGATCCGGTCACCGGAGATAGTAATCTATTCAATTTCTATTACCTTATCTTATATTTTTCACTATACACCTTCCATCAATTCAAACCTCCTCCACCATTAACAAAACAAAAACTTCCTCCACCATTATAAAAAAAAACAAACAAACTCTCTCAGTAATATGAACAAATTAGACAGTGCGTGGAAGCATTGGGAGGACTCTGTCACTAGTATGATATTTAGTACGGTACCTAGTATAATATGTATTATGTGTATGGTTGTCAAAAGTCAATTTTACACCGTGTTTTTAGCTGTTATATTCAAGACATAATTTTTGAACGGTTGGGATTTGTGTGAACTTTCTGGATCGAATTTAGAAGTCATTTCTCTTACTCCACATCCGGACTCTTCAATCAATGCTTGCTTTCGATTATGGCAGGAGCAATACTGATCACAGAAGATCAATCGCAGCGTCTTTAGTTCAAGGAGTGTGTGTTAAAGAGAGGGATCGCCAGAAGAAGAGACAAGGTCCAGAAGCTCAGGCCATCCATTGGTGGACTTTCTTCAATTTCCAACTGGTCAATCTTCTTTTAGACAACAATGACAAGTCGATCTTTGGTGCCATCTTTGAATACAAGTCCATTAAACCAAAAACAAAGGCTGAGACTCCTGGCAAAACCGCCCCAACTTATGTGATTGCTTTCCGAGGCACGTTGAACAAGCCAGACTCTATCTCCAGGGACATTGAGCTCGACCTTCTCTGCATCCGCCACAAACTCCACAAGAGTTCTCGTTTTCGAGTCTCAATGGAGGCAGTCTACGACGTGATTAGCGTAGCTGGCTCTGATAACCTCTGGATAGCTGGCCATTCTTTGGGGTCAGCCATTGCATTGCTTGCAGGTAGGGCTTTTAAAACGGATCAGTTATAAAGTTCGATTTGGTTAGTGTGATTAATTTGGTTTAAATAGACTATTTTTGAATTTGGTTTTACTAATTTAGATAGTGTAATTTTCAACTTTAATTAAGTTGGTTTGGTTACACCGAATTAACCAATTTGACAACCCTACTTGCAGGAAAGAAGATGGCCAAAGGGGACACTCTCATCGAGACTTACCTTTTCAACCCGCCATTCTTGTCGGCTCCGATCGAGAGAATAAAGAACAAGAAACTGAAGCAAGGTATGCGCTTCACGAGCGGCGTTTTCAAGGCCGGACTGGTGGCGACCGGAAGCCAGGATCGAAAGACACGAAAAGAAACCGAGTTTGGGGTGTTGTCCACTTGGATGCCTTACATGTTCTTGAATCCTAACGATCATATCTGTGCTGGGTACATAGGCTACTTTGAACACAGGAGGAGGATGGAAGAGAGAGGTGCTGGGAAGATTGAATAAATCGCGGTGACGAACTCTGTTGCTGGCCTGGTTTCAGGAAGCTACTCGGAGCCGTTGCATCTTGTTCCTTCAGCGCATTTGACTGTAAATTCTAGTCAGATTACTACTTTCAAAAGAGCACATGGAATACACCAGTGGTGGAATCCTGAACACTGTTTTTGTTCTGCTGCATTCCGATTTACGTAGTAATAGCAGTACTTTCTTTCAAAACTCTTATCATGTTTCCTTATGTTTTGTACATAATATATGGACTCATAATAGATGAGCATTCTTAGGATTATGAATCACCGATCAATAGTACGGTTCTTAGAATCTTGGATCACCAGTTAGTCACAAAAATTTCACACATACATACCGAAGAAGGGTGAATGAGCCTCCGTGATTTCCCACTTCATGTTTGCAGATGACACCATTCTTTTTCTCTGCACTTCGCCCGAGTCTATTCAGACCCTCACCAACTTGTTTACGTTCTATGAGGCTCTGAGGGGCCAGCGGGTAAATTTACAGAAATACATTGTTCACTTTAGCTCTAATCCCCCTCATACTTATATTCAGTGGACTTCAAGGAGGCCCATCCAAAGACATTCATTCAACCCGTTTCCATTAGAGAACCAACTCATTGGTATGGACCTAATGCGATTTGGACCGATCAGCAAGGTATATGAGTTTAAAGGTGTTTTCATATATTTTGGTAGGGTATGGATATGAAGCGAGAATATCTAAATCCAACTTTGATCTGTCCTTCTTTTTGCAGATATTCCACATACCTACCCTTACCCCGTTTTATGTGATATTACCCTCTTCGATCGAATCAGATAAAATCAAATACCCAAATGATAACATATTTTTGTAATACCTACACACATCAAGCCCCTTCCTTACTGATACACACATTAGTTTAATTATTATTTTTACAAAAAGCTATTGCCAACTCATCGCCGCCAATAAATATTCGATGACTGGCAGCAAATTTCAAAGACTTTTTCGTAAAAAGTTGTTAACTAGTTATATTTTAAAAATATTATAATTAATTATATTGTTTTGATAACTAGTCATAATATTATAATTAATTATAACATTTGATATTATAATTAATTATGATATTAAGTAATTAGTTACAATATAAATAAATAACTTGCATTTATGAAAGCGAAAATATTCAATCCAAGATTGTACATTTCTTTCTATAACTTCTTATTTAAGCATGTCTTGTGAACTTCAGAGCTTGAAATGAAGCAACGCAGAAGTGCCATGAAGGCCTTTACTGAAGAAGTGAGTACTAAACTCGGCCACCGTGGTCTGCCTATATTTCGGAGGCTCATTTTCCGATAACAGCTCCGCGATGGGTCCAATATTAATTGGATACCCTGAAAACCCAGTATTGAAGAAGCATCCAACAGATACTCTTGGCCCAACATTTTGTGATATCACTCTATGCTCTGAACTTATAAATTTGTCGTTGGATATCAGCTGGAGTAAATCTCCGATGTTGACCACTAAAGCATCAGGAATGGGAGGGATATCAACCCATTGGTCCTTGTGAAGAACTTGGAGGCCTCCACAATGGTCTTGAAGAAGCACCGTAATGAAATCATTGTCAGCATGCTTGCATGCTCCCATCGTCAGTTCTGGCTGTGGACATGCCGGATAGTAATGGCATGCCACGTTGAGTCCCTTTGTGCATTGCAGTTTTTTCAGACGGTCCGAATCTAACCCCAGAGCCTCCGACAATAGTTGGAAAAGCAAGTCTCCGAGTTTTGCCACTACTTTTGAATATTCCAGTAGTATTTCTCTGCATACTCGAAATTAAATATCCAAAATGTATGAAGTAGAAGTTAAACAAATCCGATACAAATTGGTGTCACATTTCACCTAAAGTGATAGTATCGCTAGAGTAGTGAAATCGACGTTTTAGACTTACAATCTTATGGGTTTACGTTAGTGGTGTATAACAATTCTGGTTCTGCTCATAATTGATGGTTAGTGGAATCGGGTAAAATCTCAATTTAAATCTTAGAATTTTGTGAAATTAACGATTTTTTCATGTATTTTACGATTCTAGTTTATAAGTGAATTTATCCATATTTGTCATTTTGTCCCACTCGATTTGGCTTAGAATTAAAAAATTTTAGAGATTTGAAACAGTTAGAGATTTAAAATAGAAGAGATATGGATGGAGCATGTTATTTTCTAAATAGCTCGTTTGGGTGGGTGAATTGTGAGTGATTTTGAGTGAATTATCACAAAAAAAGAAAATTAAATTAAAAAATTAGAAAACTACTAAAATACCCTTTATACAAAAATTAAAAAGTGATTTTGAGTGTAATTTTAGTAAGAACTTTCAAATCTTCCCTCTCTACTCTTAAATCTCTACCTTTTCGAAGTGATTTGAAATTACCCTCAAAATTTTCTCAGGGTCCACAAGGAGATTTCAAATCACTCAAAATCTTTTTCGATTTAAGCATCCAAACGAGTGATTTTTGACCAAATCTCTACCTAGATCTAAATCACCCTCAAATCACCTGTTCAAATCATCAACCCAAACGAGCTATAGGTGTTAATATTAATTAATTTATTTTATTGATAAATTTTGATTATTTTAGTAATAAGTGAAAATAAAAATAGTAACAATAGTCTACAATTAGAGTATTTTCTTCTTTAAATTTGATATTATCAAAAGTTGTGAAATCATACGATTCCATTTTAAGACTATGATTTCATGTTACTTTTTCGATCTCAGATTGAATCAACGATTTCAAAAATGATATGATTACTATGAGTGTCACTAAGGGAGTCGTAATTAATTGTTGGAAAAGTATAAATTGTTTGTAAAAAAGGAAGTGGAGTTTCAAATGCCACAATAAGGAGAAAGCCAATACAAAAAATATATATGAAGGTTTCTTTCTCCTAACAGTGTAGCCCTAGCGGTTTCAAACTAAAGTGATGGTATCGTAATTAATATACCTGCAACAAGCGGGATATTCATCGGGGGAGGGAGCTGGATCGGGAGCAATATGAATGAGAAGAGTGTCCCTCCAGTTGGTAAAAGCTCCGGTGTAGAGGTCGAAGTTGCTGTTGTAAATGATCTTTGTGTTAACAACGTCACGAGTATAGAATTGCTTCTTCACCTCGACATCCTGCTCGTGAAACCTGCGAGTCCCGGCCTTCATCTCATCCAACACGCTCAGTGGAATTCCGTGATTAACCACCTGGAAAAATCCCCAGTTGGAAGATGCTTCTTTCACTTTCTGAACAATCTGCTTTCGCTTCTCGGGGTGGTCTTGGGCCGCCAAACCTTGCAGGTCTATGGTTGGGAAAATGAAGTCCTGATCTTGGGGAGAGACATTAGTTGGCGATTTCTTAATGTTGCTGTTGTTGTCTAGAAGAAGATGAGGTGGTGCCTTGAAGATACGAGGGAGCTCAGTCACTCCAGCGTCGACTAGGCCTTTGACTCCGGCTTTGGTTTCGTCGAATGCCTTCAATTCAGCCAGCCTATCGTAAGCTGCTGCCATTGTTATATCTTTTTTCTACGTAGAGAAGGGCCGTGGACTATAAGATATGGATCCCTATGCTTGCCGCTTGCGTCTAAGATTTGAACTGTCGATTCCTAACTTCAAAAGACTTGTTCACCGGAGCCACTCATGGCAATGACTGGTGGTGGTGGAAGAGTCAAGCCGCCACGCTTGACCAAATTGCCCGGCGACTTGTCTACGCAGGGGCAATCGATTACCTTCGATATGATCATATGAGGTACAAAATTACGGCGGGTCCACCTTACAAGAAAGAAAATCAGTGTGTTGATGTACTGATCCATCGACATCCTACATCACAAACATGGACAAGAAAACAAGCTATTTTTCTAATTTTATTATATGGTAGTTTGGAGTGACATGTATTATTTATTATTAGCCTCTTTTTTTAATCATATTATTAGCCTATTTATTTCTAGGGTTAGCATTAGATGGGTCCCGGCCGGTAAAGATTAAACTGTTTTTTTATTTTTCGATAAGTGATTTGAAGTAGAATAGATTTTAGATAGTAAATAAAGATTTGAAATAAAAGTGATTTGAATAAATATTGTTATTTTTGAAATAGAGTATTTTGATGAGTGATTTTAAATGTAACTATTGAGAGAAAAATAAATAAAAATTAAAAATTAAAAATGGCTATACTATATGTATTTATATGTCCTAAATAAAAAGATATATCAACTATTTTGTTAAAACAATTCTTATTTGTTAGAAAATTGATAAAAACAAAGAACAAGAATACGCGAGGAGAAGAGCTTATTGAGTTCTCCAAATGGTACAAGAGATATATCACTATTTATAAGCTATAGAATTCATATATATCACTAATATAACTACACTTATATAAGATATTCATTCTCATGTTTAATGTATAGGAGTTACAAGATAGAAATTATAAATGGGCATTCATATATATAATTATAATATTCATAACATGATTTTATTAGTTGTAAATACGATAATGGTTTTATGAAAAGCGAATTAACAAAGTGAGAGATTTTCGAAGACTTAAAGATTCTCTGAAAAGTGACGCGATTCAGGTGCTGAAGCCTTTAGCAGGCTGCTGAAGGAATTACAACCATCAGATCTCCTTTTAATCAGCCTTTTCTAATCCAACGGCCCAGACTTTGATGGGCTGTTTGAGAATTATCAAAATATTTTTTTTCATTTGTTGTTTTAGACTAACATAACTTCTTCAATTTAAGTTCGATTTTTATGTTTTTTATATAGAAAGAATCGTCTTTCAAAGAAGAATCTAATAAGACCAATATTGATTTTATTCCAATAATTTTTTTAAAGTTCCTTCTTTCAAGCATATCTCGATTTCATTTATTGTTCGATTTTCATACTCTTGACATGGAAAGACTAGACGAATATAATGATATCAATATTGGAATTATTTGAGAACTTAAAAAACGTATATATTTTTAAGGGGATGGGGATCACTTGCGTTTTGAGGGGATTTCGTCATCACTTCATTTTGAAAGGGGGGTCTTACATCATTCCGTCATAAAATGTATATATTAGGAACAAAGACCCCTCAATACCTCCAAGTTGCTAATAACTACGTCTAAGTTGCTAATAACTACTTTTCCTTCTTTAGATCTATCTTGCATTTAAGTTGTTAATAAGTACGAGTAAGTTTTTAATAATTACTTCAAAGTTGTTAATAACTACGTCTACCTCAAAGTTGCTAATATTTATCTCTAAATTGGTAATAACTACCTCTAAGTTGGTTATAACTACGACAAGTTGCTCAATAACTAAGTCTAAGTAGCTAATAACTATGTTTTCACCATTATATCTAACTTACGTTTAAATTGTTACTACCTACCTCAAAGTGGCTAATACCTATATCTAAATTGCTAATAACTACGTCTACATCTAAGTTGCTAATAACTACCTCAAAGTTACATAATGTGTAGTTTTGAGCAGTCAACTTACGGTTTTGACCTTGGGAAAAAAAGTTAAACAAAACCCAATTAAGGCTATGCTAGTTTTAATCGTATTTAAAAAACTAAGATTTGGGCGCAAAAATTATTCGAATCCAAGTTCATATGTAAAAGATATTAATTAAATAAGAAAATTAGGGGGAAAATAAATTCTGTAAAAAAATGGAAAAGACAAAAAAAATTGACGTACAATTACGAAACTGCCCTTCTGAACTAAACTTCAGCATATTCCAACACTATACAAGTTATTTTAGTAAAATAGTAAATATATATTTTATTAAGGGTATAATAATTATTTTACGGATTGTATATAGCGATTGACTTTATTTATGATCATAATAATCACCAAAAGAAAACAAAGGGTAATTTTGGTTAAAATCCTCAAATCTCTAGACTTTCCCTCAAAATATCTACCTCCCATTAGGGATTTGAAATCACCCACAAAGTTCTCTCTAGACTTCACAAGATGTTTCAAATCTCCCCGAATCTCTTCTTTTTTTAGTGTCCAAACGGGTGATTTGGGACGACATCAAATCCGAAGTTTAAATCACCCCCAAATCGCCCATCCAAACAACTCTTTAATAATAAGGTAACTAAAAAAGTTCGACTTAAATACACCAAAAACCACTAAACTATTTAAAACCCGCCACACTAACTATTAATTTTTATTTTGTTCACCGGATACCACTAATCTTATTTTAGTGTTTGTATCATACCACTTTAGCCGAATTTTAACTGGCAAAATAACATGGAGTAAAATGACGCCAACATTTTATTCCATAAGACTAAGTATATTCAATGATTCTTACGATTCTTCATCATGCTTAATGAAAGTACAAAATCGCAATGCCTGTTCGTAGGCCAAAGTGCCAAAAATATATAATTCAGATATAACACCATGACATTCATGGTTAGAGATGGTGTTATGACTTATTGATGAGCTCATGAATGAAGAGATCTGTTTTCAAAACACCGAATCTGATAGAAAATTACTAAAAGTAGTATATTTCATAGATCTTATCTTGGTCAACTTACTTTCCTTCCCGTCACAACATCGTCGTTGAACACATCGGAAAAGCTGTTTGGTGTTTATTTTTTGGAGAAATTTGGTCTCCAGATCCCTTTTCGGCCAAAATCTCAATTGTTTGTTCTCAACCAATTCTCCCATTATTTGCCGATCCAACCAAAGTACAGCCTTGACTATAATAAAGAAACCCATCAGTAATAGAGAGGTCAAACCTCTCAATCCATCATAATATCCACAACCACGTACAATGTTCCATCCCGGGAACCCACCGCTGGAAACATCACACGGCGACGGTCAAACATTCGGAGAAACGAATCAGCAAGCCATGTTCTCTCTGGCTTCAGTCGAGCTGCTGAGAAGCCGTGTCAAAGAAACCCTGATTCGAAAAGCAAGAGAACCAACTCGGTCAACCCCACAAAAAATGTCACTACCGGACATCATCCGAACTGCATCGGTCAAGTTCATCAATAATCCTTCTTCTACCTCCGAATCCGGTATCATTCCATCGAACGAAGAGGAGGAGGCAATCACGAAGCAGATTGAACTCGTGCACCACCTTCTGAATGCTGCTGAGGAAACGGGCCGTCAAGACTACGAGCAAGCAATTGCCCTGCTCGATGTTTGTGATTCCCTGTCCTCCAAGACAGGGAACCACACCGAGAGAGTCGTCTACTACTTTGCGCACGCTCTTCGCGAGAGAGTTTACAACGAATCCGGGGTGAAAATATCGAGTCTCGTGGATGAAATAGAGAAGCTGAACGTTGAAGAGGCCATGACAGCTCCGTCTCCTATAGTGGCATCCATCTACGCGAAAATTCCGTTCTACCAAGTGGGACAGCTGGCCGGAGTCCAGGCCATAGTGGAGAGTGTCGAGAAGTCGAAGAGGGTTCATATCATCGACCTCAAAATCAGAAACGGCATGCAGTGGACGGCCCTGATGCAAGCTTTAGCGTCGAGACGGAAACGAGATCTCGAGATTCTGAAGATCACAGCACTTGTGAGTAGTGGTTCTTCTGAAGATCTAATACATGAGACTGGGGAAAGGCTAGTGACGTTCGCCAAGTCTATAAACATACCCTTAGCTTTTAGAACAGTAGTGGTAACAAACATGGTCCAAATAGACAAGAAGCGACTCCACCTTGATCCCAAAGAGGTGGTAGCAATCTTCTCTGAGTATGCACTGCAACACCTCATTGGGAAACCAAATCAACTGAACGCATTGATGACTGTAATCAGGTACACATCTCCCGGCTAGTTTTTTCACCGTCTCCGGTACTAAATTATACATAAAATTTGGACGTTTTCAAAATTTAGCTTAGTGGTATTTGAAGTTTTACTCTCTTTTTTCTTTGTTTAGGCTAAACTATCTATCAAATTTAATTTAATTCCAACTTATAATCGATATATTTTGATAACTAATAATCATACATTTAATTAAAATAAACCAAATTTAGAAAAAAAATCGTTTAACTAAAAAAGACAATGAATATATTTTTTATCTACACTAATTAACTTAATATTTTCTTTAGTTAAGGACTTATGTTTAGTAAAAGGGAGAAATTTGTTGTTCATTTGTCACACCATTATTCACATGTAAATGCTATATTTTAATGTTGATTATCAAGTATTCACGCGTATTTACTTTCATTCATGAATATCATTCATTTATTCAGATCATGCATAAATGTTATCGATCTCTCTTACTAGTTAATTAGATGTTTCACGTTTTTCATAAAATAATATTTGTAAGTGGTATTTTTGTAATGGAGTTGCTTTTCACTTATGTTTTTAATATGAGGTTCCATGTTTTGTTCTCTATTGTAACAATTGGATGTTGAGTAGAGGCTAGGTATGGTTTCAAGCCTTATTTTTCTTTTGTATCTTTTAGTATCGTAATTTATTTTTGATTTCAGTTGTATTTGTCAATTATTTTGGATTCGAATGTATATAGACAATAATTTTGAAGTTTGAGTTTCGCACTCAGTTCTTTTCATGTTTCAGGAACTTTTGGTTCTAACATTTATTGATAAAATAAATTAGTGAGACAAATTGGCGAGTAGATGTTTCAATATAATCCTTATTATTATGCCCCATGCAGGTACATCCGTCCAACGGTAATGGTGGTAATTGAAACAGAAGCCAACTTCAGCTCTTTGGACTTCTCTAACCGTTTCGTTGAAGGGCTCTTCCACTATGCTGCATACTTCGATTGCGTAGATACTTGTTTCGACAACGACGACGTGAACAAGATGATTCTGGAGTCGATGTTTCTCAGTGAACATTTGAACGGTATCCTGGAGAAGGAGGAAAAGGAAATGACGAGGAGTGTGACCATTGATGTATGGAGGAAATTTTTCAGTCAATTTTGGATGTTGGAGGCTGGCTTGAGTCCCATAACAATGGAGACTGTGAACCAACTACTGGGCAGGTTCTCGAGCGGAGAGCACTGTACAGTGAATATGGATGGGAGAAGTGTGGTTCTTGGATGGAAAGGGACACCGATGTTTTCGCTTTCAGCTTGGAAGTTCCTACTTGCCAAGCCGCTCAAACAAACCTATAAAAAGAAGCGACTAATGGATACTTAGTGGTATCGGTACTCCCAGCTTGTAGGAGTGAAGGTGTTTATGAATCGTTGTTGAATGAATTAATTGCAAACGTTGGTGATAAAGTTCTTATTAAAAATCGTTAAGACTAGCTCGAGCGCTACTTCCAAGGATCGAGACCAACAAATCAAGGGAGGGGATGACGTGGATGAGCTCCGGAGGAGGAGATCGACGGCAGCTTCCCAGAGACCAAGAGCAGCAGCAGCGTTCAAGAGGAGGAAGAGGGATCGGCGACGGCAAACGTGGTTTGGAAGGAGAATAGGGTGCGTGTGAGTCCAGATTTAAGTCAAATCCATGGTGGGGTATTTTAGTCATATTTAAAATTTGCATAACCTAACCCTAAAAAGAAAGGGACAAGACGACCGCCGCTAATCCCTTTTCTGCTCCGGCATACCCCTCATCCATTGAAGAGCAAAATTAATTTGAAGCTCTCCAAAAATTGTTCTCTTGTTGGTCATTGTTCGTCTCTAACCTTCAAAGCAGCTGCACTTGTTGCAAAAGTGGTGTGGAGATTTAAAGACCTTGGGTGGCGATGGTGGCGATGCCGACGACGTGACGCAACGTCATGGTTGATGTCGACGGTCATGGTTGATGGACGATTGCGTAACGACAGCGTTAAATTGGAGTTTGGCGAAGAAGATGACAAATTTTTTAATTTAGTCACCAAAGATGACAATCCTTATGATATCCGGTAGTGACGGTTCTTGTGACGTAAACGGTGGCGTTCTCCGGTCCAGTACTGTGTCAGAAGATTCTCCATAATTCTTCTGATCAGTAGCTCATTCGATGCTGAAGAGGAAAGGGCTAGCTCTGTTTCTTTGAGTAGTAAGAAAATAATTTTTTTACAGAAACGTAAAATCCATAACGATGATAGTTGCTGCTTTGTAGGATGTTTTTTTTCCAGTACATGACCAGGGCAAAGGGAACTCATGCTATGAAGTCAGATCATTATCAAAATCTGTTTGACAGAATAATCAGAGAATTTGTTGTTAAGTACAGAGGAATCTGCCCTAAGGCCATCAGTCAAGGGCACTACTTCCTGTCTGCAGCTCTCCCTCCAACCATTTCTTATTCCACGTTTGTCGGTAGTTGTTCGTTAGTAGTTCAGTCGACGAACCCTCTACGTTCACTATTATGTTTTTAATTTATACAACCCATTTTTATTTTTTATTGTACGTTTTTATTTTTAATTATACATTTTTATTTTATGTAGTCCGTTTTATTAGAGAACCCTAAACCGGTGGGTAAGGCATTGAGGAATCTAGTGGGCAAGTTTCTAAGTTACGATGAGAAGAACCGGATTGCCTTCCCCAACGCTTATATGCAAGTCCGAGTGTCTTTGAACATCAATACCCCTTTGTTCAAGGAGCGGGTAGTCGAGCTTCATGGAGGGAAAGAGGTAATATGCAAGTATAGAGATGACCGGTTACCTTGTTTATGTTATATCTGTGGTATTTTGGGACACATCGAGAGCCGCTGCAAGCTTAGATTTCTATACATGGAGGAAAAGCTTACTTTCCAGTGGGACGATTCGATCATGGTGCTTTCATGGAAGGAGGCACAAGCTCAGACAACACCCCAATGGGACCTGGTCCGAGAAGAGACCAATCACGTCCTGAAGGATCCACCAAGAGCAGCAGATGGTCTGGATGCTCCAGCGAGACCAGTGGCTAGCAATATCTCACAGGCTCTCTAAGTGTACCAAGGTTCTCAATCGGCTGGGTTGAGGACTAGAGACCCATGGTTTGAAGGAGAAAATCAAGACGAAATCAGAGACAAAAAACGTTGCCGATCAGACCCATCTACATCGGACCCCATGGAGTTAGAGGACGTTGGAGTCCATCGTCCCATAAAATCTCCGAAAAAACAAGACCACGATATGACGGTTCCAATAAGGATGGTTTGCATTAATGCTTGCTAGGTTTTTGTCTTCAGTCTTCCCGTCACTTTCGTATTGTTTTTGTTTGATTAATGTTTCAGACATGTGCTAATTTAGTTCTCTGGTTGTTTTTATCAAAGTTTTATTTTTCGTTTCATTTTTTTTATCGACTACATCTTCTGTAAAACATTCTGTATGTTTCTCGTTTCACATATGAAAATTATAATAAGGGTCTCCTTTCAATGAAGGTAGATCGACCATAAACCTTAAACTACAAACAAATTTGAATTTTAAATTTCAAATTTCAAATTTCAAATTCAATTGAAAATTCTGTACACTAAATCTTAATCCTTTAACTGTAAACCAAATCCACGACTCAATCAAAACCAAAAACAATTCATGTAAAAATTAAATAAAAGCTGAAATAGTGCTGAAATCAATAAAGAGTAAATGAGACCCATCTGACAAACCCAGCCGTTGATTGAAAGAAAGATAAGAAAATATAAAGAGAGAAAAAGCTTTTTATTAAGAGAAAAAAAATTATAAATAAAACTTTTATTTATAGGCTCATAAATTTAAAAATTACCTAAAAATGATGAAATTCATCTTTAATCTAAATAATTTAATTTATAAAAAAATCTCATCTAATGGGTTGGAAAATTAATATTTAAATGTGTTCAAAACTCTAACATCTCTCCATTCTCTATCCTCTGCTGTCGCATTTTACATAAATCCTAGCCCCCTCCCTCTCCTTCGAAAACGATGGTATCTGTTGAACTATATACCTCCGGCGACGGCTCTATCAAGGATGGTGACATTCCAGGTTTGTTTTTTTCGGCCTTCAAAAAAACATCTCCAACATTCTGTATTTGAAAAATGTATATTTGAAAGGAAATGTAAGTTCAGAGAAAAAGTGTTTTCGTAAAATATTGGTCAATCAAAATTAAATAAACAAATATTTTTTTATTGTTCTGAGTTTTCACAAAATCCTTCTAATTTTCTCTATAACAAACAAACCCTTAGTATATATGTATATAAAGGGGGTAAGGATAAGAGTTTTGACATACGAAGCACAAGCCACAGTATAAGCACATTTAGAAACCACAAAAGTTGAGAATCCATGATTAATCAAATCGAGATCGCATGTCGTGCTGAATTAGATAATAACTACCTTACGTTTAAGTTGCTAATAAGTAATAACTACGTCTAATTAGATAATAACTACCTCTAAGTTGTTAATAACTACCTCTACATCTAAGTTTGTAATAGTTGTATCTAAGTTGTTAAAACCTACTTCTGAGTTGGTGATAACTATGTCTGAATTTCTAACTGGGTAATAACTACATTTCCATTTATATCTACCTTACATGTAAGTTGTTAATACTACGTTGCTTAGAACTTCATTTACCTCCAAGTTACTAATAGCTATGTCTAAGTCGGCAAAACCTACATGTGAGTTATTGATACCTACCCAAGTATAGTTTTGAGGCACTTAACTCACATGTTCGACATCGCAAAATTTTTTTGTCGAAACCCTATCATGATTGTACTAGTTTTAATTGGTTTTTAAAAACTAAAATTTTAACGTAAAAATTGTTCAAATCCGATTTAGTTTGTAAAAGATATTAAATAAATAAGAAAGTTAGGAAAAGATTTTAAATAAAATATGAAAACGAAAGTTACCAAATTGCCCGGTGCTCCAGAATTCAGCAAAATTCAGCACATATAAAATTCAGCAAAAGACGCATACTCGATGGAACCGTGAAATCGTCTTATGCTGAAGCTTTTCCGTGTTAAATCCTGCTGAATTTTTAAGCATACGGGCATTTTGATAACTTTAAACTTTTTTATTTATTAATTATTAACTTTGTCCCTCAAGTTTCTTATTTAATTAATATCTATTATATATGAATCCGGATGTGAATAATTTTATGTTAAATTTTTAGTTTTCCAACAAAGATTAAAACTAGTACAATCATGATAGGGTTTTAGCGAACTTTTTTAGAAAAGAGGTCAAACATGTGAGTTGAGTGCCTCAAAACAATATTTCGTAGTAATCGCCAAATTATAGATAGTTATCAACAACTTGGGGGTAGTTATTAGAAACATAGAAGCAAACGTTGTTTTTAGAAATTTAGGTGCATGTATTAACAACTTAAACATAAGGTAGATATAAGGTGGGAAACATATAGTTCTTAGCAACTTTGGCCCAAGTATTGACAATTTTGAGGTAGATACGTATCAACAACTTAGATATATGGTATGGTTGATGAAAACTTAAGGTAGATATAAGTGAAGAAACATAGTTATTAGTGAGGTAGGCGTAATTGTTGATGAAATTTAGACGTAGTTATCACTAACTTAGAAGTAGGATTTAGCAGTTTAGATGTAGACGGAGTTATTAACAACTTAGAGGTAGTTATTATCTATTTAGATGTAGTTATTAACTACTTAAACATCATGTAGATATAAGGGTTAAAACATAGTTATTAGATACTCGGGTTTAGGTATTGCAACTTTGATCTAGGTATTAAAAAATTTAGATGTATGTAAGGTCGATGAAAACGTAAGAAAGATATAAATGAGGGAAACATAGTTATTATCCAGTTACACGTAGTCATTGAGTGAATTCAAAGGTAATTATTAGAAATTTAGAGGCAGTTATTTAACAACGTGATTAATATAGTTAGTAGAAACTTCGAGGTAGGCATTAACAACTAGTGTAAGACGTAGTTATTAGCCATATCAAGAGTATGAAAATCGGACTTGGAATGAAGAAGTTATGCTCGAATTAAGATGAAAAAAATATTTTTTAAAGTCGTCAAAATAGAATTAATATTGGTCTCGTTAGATTGGTTTTTGAAGGACGAGTAAATCTATATAAAGAACACAAAAATCGAACTTGAACAAAATGAGTTATGTTAGTTTTTTAAAAAAAGTAAGAAAGAAATAGTTTTTTAAAATACCAAAACTGCCCCTGAAAGATGTGAGCCTTTAGATTCAAAAGAGAGAAAAACTGATAATCTGATGGGGTTTAATGGTACTGAATTTTAAATTCAACACCACACGCGGTCTCGAACCCGTCAAAATAATTTTGTTGTGAAATAAATATTGATTCATAACTATTATTTCAATTGATTATAAAAGTTTAACGCAAAAAAAACCGATCAGCATTGCAAAAACGGAGAAACGGTGAAAATTAATTTTGCCTAGAAAGTCTTCATTTAAAAGTAAATTGATTTTATTGGCTGAATTATTAAATTTAAGGAAGACATAAAAAAAGTAGCATAAAATCTAAAGAGCACACACAGACACAGGCACCCAGTAGACCCTTACAGAGCACAATGGCTTCCTCATCTCTTTACTCCATGTTTACCCTTCTCATCATCATCCTCTTTGGTGCTACTACTACCGCTGCGGCTGACCGCAATCCGAGGACGACTCGCAGCGTAGATGGTGGCTACCTCAAGTACAAAGACCCCAAGCAACCCATCAAAGCCAGAATCCGTGATCTTATGGCGAGGATGACACTTGCGGAGAAGATCGGTCAAATGGTGCAGATCGACCGCCCTGTGGCAACTGAAGATGCAATGAGGAAGTATTTTATAGGTATCTACACATATCTCATCTTCAGCTTGCTTAGCTACTTGCGGAGTCCCCTTCTGGATCCAGAGCCTTCGCTTTCTGGATCTGATCAAGGAGCAAGTTGGGCTTTTAGATCTTCAAATGATCCAAGAGTCAAAATTAATCAGGGATAATATCGTCATTTGAATTTAAATTTTTTATGGACTTGTACCCGGCTATCTTTGATCGCCGAACTACTTGATCTAATTGCCGGACCACTGTCTCCAGTGAACGGAGACACTTCCCGGTCACCGGAAAGTTTTCCGATAATTCCAACCTCTATTGACAAAAATATTTACAGTCACGTGCTCACCTTTGTACGGAGATTTCTACGGATCATACAAATATGTACAGGTTTGTATAAACATATACATAAGTGTGTTTTTATCAGTACAACCCTCCATACAAAGTTAGATGGCCCGCCCGTCGTCAGAATTTTTTTCAGAAACGTAACAAACCTGTACACAAGTGTATACACATTTGGTATGGCCTTTCGTACAAAGTGTAATACTAAGTATTGTACTAAGTACCATATTACTTGGTACGGTACTTAGGATAATACTTTGTATACACATGTCAAATTTGCCCCCATATTTCCAACTATTAGATCTGAGACACTATTTTTGAACAGTTGAGATGGGTGCGGGCTTTCTAGATTCGGACTCCTACTTGCGCGTATACTATATGATATTCGAGATTGAAAATTTGTGTTTCGAGTCTTGCAGGAAGCGTGGTAAGCGTGTTTACGAGTCTCCCTGACATTTTGCCGACACAACCACAACCAGCTCACAACAACATCACGGTGGGAAGGTGGGTTTACACCATAAATAAGATCCAAAATGCAGCCCTTTCCACTCCCCTCGCCATTCCAATGTTGTACGGGATTGATGCTGTCCACGGCCACAACTATGCCTACAAAGCCACCATCTTCCCTCACAACATCGGCCTCGGTGTCACTAGGTATACCTAACCTGCCTCATATATACTTGCTTTAGTACTCTCTCTTGGGATCAAACTTATTTATGACTATGGCTTGGTGTCATCAGGGACCCGGACCTTGTCAAAAGGATTGGAGCTGCCACTGCGGCTGAAATTAGGGCCACCGGGGTCCGTTACGCCTTCTCCCCCACGATCGCTGTATGTATTTCAGTAGTGTATGGGGCTAATACGGATCATTTATAAAATTTTGAGATTTGAAAGGATGTGATTTGAAATTACTAGCGATTTCAAATAGTTAGTGATTTTACTAATCCCTTGTTTGTTTTTCAAAATTAAGAGTAATTCTAATATTTTAGAAAAAATGTTAAATTAATTTATTTACAAAAAGACTTGTTTGCCCTATAATTATAATATTATCGGTTTTAATTTAGGCCAGTCAGTTATTTTGTGATCAAATCATCATAAAGACTTTCAAATCTCACTAAACTTATGATGATTTCAAATTAAATTTTAGACACCATAAATCTATATGTGGTGATTTTAAATCTCTGTCATTGTTAAAAATTACAATATTTTTTGTTAAAATTAGTTAGACCTATCAATTTTTCCTCCAAAAATTAAAACCTCTTAAATTCGAGCCAACATTCCACATGCCAAACCAGGTTTATGTCCTCAACATTCTTACTTGTTTGACTATTCTGCTCCGTAGGTTTGTAGAGACCCGAGGTGGGGTCGTTGCTTTGAAAGCTACAGCGAGGACCCAAGCATCGTGAGGCAAATGACAGAGATCATCCCGGGGTTGCAAGGCGACATTCCACACAACTTCAACCACGGTGTTCCCTTCATTAATGCTCGTGACAAGTAAGATCGAACATGATGCAGATTCCTCGCTAGTTTAGTGAATTACTGATACCATCCTAGTTGAAATGCAGGACAAAGGTGGTAGCCTGCGCCAAACATTACGTGGGAGATGGTGGAACAGTGAAGGGTATTGACAGGAACAATACAGTGATCACTTGGGATGGACTGATGAAGATCCATATGCTGCCATATCTGGATGCTATTTACAAAGGAGTTGCCTCCGTAATGATATCCTACTCCAGTTGGAACGGTAAGAAGATGCATGCCAACCGTAAACTCGTCACTTCCTTCCTCAAGGATAAACTCAAATTCAGGGTACGTACATTCAACTGATTCCAACCAAAACTGGTTATAACACTTGACTTTGTTCTTAGAAATTTTAGGTTCGAAATCCGAAACGCACAATTATTTCGATCTCTTGTGACGGCATCACCAATCTCACTTAAACTAGCGGCCGACAGCCCCAGAATTTACCTGACGGCGATTATTAGTCAATGTAGTGATTGACGAGGGATTCTTTCTTTAAAAACGGAAACATGCAGCTGATTCCAAACTCCACCGGATTGTTGCGATGTTGGTGTATGTGTTGCAGGGCTTTGTGGTCTCGGATTGGTTGGGGGTTGACAGGATTACTACTCCTGAACATGCAAACTATTCCAAATCCATTCAGACTGCATTGAAAGCAGGGATTGACATGGTAACGTAGATGCCGTTTAATTTCGTGATGTGGTCGAAATTTATTTAAAATAACTGATGATTTCATAAATATTTTGTTTGTTTTGTGACGTTTTGAAAATCAAAAGAGAAAATTATAATGGATTGATGACTAATACACCTCTAACATTATCTCCTTCCCTTAAACTTAACAAGGTAGTTTGGTATTTTCTTATTCCGATTTTTCAAATCCCATGTCTATGAAGTGGATTTTAAATCACCTTTCAAATCACTTAGGCCTTATTTGAGTAGGTGAAAATAATGGGAGATTTTGGATGATTTGGACCCTAAAATCTCTAAGGTAGAGATTTTGTCAAATAGATTATTTGGATTACGATTAGTTCGGAGAGAATGTTAGAGAATTGAATTTTTGATGTGGGCCCTTCGAGATTTTGAGTCTATATTGAAATCACTAACTTAGGGGGATTTTGAGAGAATCTGAAATGACACATCCAAACATTCTATTTCTCAAAATAGCTTGACCCTCGTATTCTTTAGCGATGTGAATTCTCTTCCTACAAATTCACCCGCACAAAACGACGTGCTACTAGTGATATTAATATATTTGCAGGTGATGGTTCCCTATGGGTTTAGGGAATTCATCAAGGAGCTCACATACAAAGTAGAGAGTCGCATAATCCCCATGTGGAGGATAGATGATGCTGTGTCCAGAATTCTTAGAGTCAAGTTCACGATGGGGTTGTTCGAGACACCACTCGCTGATCTAACAATGGCCAGGGAGCTAGGCAAGAAGGTAGGTAACATATATACACATCTTAATTGTGTGTGACATGATGTGATTTCATTGAAGTACTCTGCTTGTCATCAGCGTAACATGATAATAACTGTGACGTGTAGTCTGATTCAAACTGTAACCTTCATTTGCAAAATTAAAAGGAGCACCGGGAGTTGGCAAGAGAGGCTGTGAGGAAGTCTCTTGTTCTGTTGAAGAATGGCAAACCCGGTGGGGAGCCACTGCTTCCTCTTCAGAAGAAGGGTGCTCCCAAGATTCTGGTGGCTGGGTCTCATGCACACAACTTGGGTTTACAATGTGGTGGATGGACAATTACCTGGCAAGGTCAATCTGGCAACAACATAACATCTGGTACGTAGTTATTATTCTTCAACTAACTAACATATTAAAGAAGTATGTACGTATATGATCATGACCTCCTTTCCGAAATTCTCGTCAGGTACGACCATCCTCGAAGGAGTGAGCAACACAGTCGATCCAAGTACTGAAGTTGTGCACAAGGAGAACCCTGATGTGAATTTCACTAGATCAAACAACTTCTCCTACGGCATCGTGGTAGTTGGGGAGCAGAACTATGCGGAGTATTTCGGGGACAGCTTCAACTTGACAATTCCAGATGATGGCCTCGCCGCAATCGACAATGTGTGTGGAGCTGTGAGGTGTGTGGTGATCCTCGTAACCGGGCGGCCAGTGGTGATCCAGCACCATGTGGACAAGATTGATGCCCTCGTAGCTGCTTGGCTCCCTGGTAGTGAAGGCGGCCAAGGTGTTGCCGATGTCTTGTTTGGGGATTATGGTTTCACTGGGAAGCTGGCCAGGACATGGTTCAAGTCAGTCGATCAACTTCCCATGAACGTTGGCGACTCGCATTATGATCCGCTTTATCCATTTGGATATGGACTTACCACTGAGCCAACTTATGCTACTAATTGACTACTTTGTCCTTTTTATGAAACATGTTATTTGGTATTTTTATCTAAATGATCATTTAATTGTTAATTCTATTTATCTGATTATTGTAAGTTGTAAAATTCATACAAAATTAACTATTTTTCCTTGTTTTTATTTAAATATTGAATTAATCTACCTATAAATTTTTAAGCAAATTGCTATATACAGTTTGTGGTTTACTTCGCACAGTCCGTAAAATGACTAGTATACCCTTTATAAAACACTTATTAACTACTTTGCTAAAATAACTCGAATCGTATTAACCATCAATGGTAGCATCGAGATTCTCCATCTTCTTAAAAAATCCGCGAGCTCAGCAATGGCGGATTCAGAAATATCTCTCTTTGTGGATTCACTTTTCACAAAAGCATTTTCGTATCGAAGACTAATACGATAAGAGTTGTTTTAGTAAACAAATCTTTTTATTAAGAGCATATTAATTTAATTATATTAAAATACGAACTACGTGAAATAAAATACGGACGCACCCATTTATTTATTGGTGTTGATGTTTTGAATAATAACTTGCATTTTGGCCTTTCCTATTGGAAAATCCTAGCACCAGCATGATTGTTTACCAACGAGTAAAGTGAGACTAATTGTTTGTAATAAATGTGGTAACTTACTAAGGAAATAGTTAAATATTAAAAAGAAGAGTATTTGTTTCAAAACGTTATAGAATAATAAAAGCATGAAAAACGAAACCATAACATCAATATAGTTATGCATAACTAGTGCCTTGTTTCTATGTTATCTATATTTTTTTAAAAAACAAAATAAAGTGGCAAGTATGCACGGTTTATTAGTGGGAAGGTTAAGGTGTTTATTAGTGGGAAGGTCATGGTGTTAACAATTCCATTCTTATATTGTATAACTGTATTTTTCATTGGCAGTTAAGGGTTGGGATTATAAAATAGATTGGATCTAGAATTTAGATTTGTCGGCACCTATTGACAACCTGATCCAATCGCCAAAAATGAATATCAATGATCTAACGGCTGTTGGAATCAAACTGGGTCCACCTATTTTTTATTTTTGTTTGGGTTTTTGGTTTTGAGAAGGGATTGCACTGTCGTGAACATTTCCGTCTTCCCGCCGATGGCCCTGATGATTTGGTTCAGAGTCGCCACCAATCACTTAAAAGTGGATTGGACACTTGGAGCCCGGTTCCGGCTTTGGAACCTAAACCGGGCATGGTCTGCGTTTAGAGATCTGAGTAAGGGGGACAGTTACGTGTGGGGAAGGATTAGCACCCCCACAACGCCTGGTAAACCGGTACTACAAAAATCGATAAGTTTGATGTGTTTTTATTAAGTGCGTTTAATTTTTTATTATGTAATTCACTCGTCTTCACTCTTGCGAAGACTAAAGCCGCCAATACGGTCATATTTTTGTAAAACAATTCAAATGGGGAAGTCGATAAATTATTTTTAATTTAGAAGGATGATAAGTTGCTTCAAGGTTGTAAGTAAAATGATAAACTGTTTTAAAGTAGGAAATAAAATGATAAATTGATTTAAAGTTGGGGAAAATAGTAATTTGTTTTGAAGTCGAAAAGAAAATAGTGAATTGTTTTGAAATTGGAAAGGAGATAATAAATAATTTTTTGAGTTGGAAAGAAAATAATAAGTTATTTTAAAAATGGAAATAAAACGATCAATTGTTTTAAAGTTGGAAAGAAAATAACAAGTTGTTTTAAAATTGGAAATAAAATGATAAATTGTTTTAAAGTTGGGAAGAAGATAATACATTGTTTTAGAGTCGGAAGAAAACAATAAATTGCTTTAAGGTTGGACTCGAGTCTCTTGACGGCCTACGTACCCGGAGTTCGGGATCAAAGTCCACGTAATTCGATTTGAAAAAGTTGATTTGAGGTGCAACTGAATAGTTACGGTTTGTTTGGTAATTTTGAAATCTTCTATGAGTTTTATATTTTCGAGAATTTCACATGACTTTAATAGCATAAAGCCCGGCGTTACTATTCTCATTTTAAGTTTATTTAAGAAAGAGTTTTTATGTTTTATAATTTTATGATTTGTTTGAAGGTAGTGGATTGTCACATTTTTCTCTTAAGAAAACTCACACCATTATTCAAGGTTTTTCGCAGATTTTCACTCTTGCGAAAAATCCGTTACTGGACCAATTATTTTTATGATAGAGGTATATATTTTTAAGGTGGACTCGAGCCTTTCTCGGCTGCCTACGTACCCAATATTTTGGGATCAAAGTCCGCGTAGTTCGGATAACGTTGATGAGGATTTCGAGGGATTATAAAAATCTACGTTACCATGTTCATTTTTTACAATGTTTGAAAAAGCGTTTATTGATAGTTTTGATGATATGATTTTTGTTAGTAAGGAGTGTTCCCGCGTTTCGGTATTCCGAAGCCGGCGGTACTAAGTTGATAATACATTATTGAGGAAGAAAGGGATCCGTTCACGAATCTCTGATTCGTAATTGGAGTATTACTTATAGCGTTAGGAGAATTAATAATGGTTACCGGCGGCTAAGTAATAGTTAGAGATTAATAATTGTTGGGGGGCTCAATTGAAATATTTTAGGATCCAAAACTCTTGCTCCGAATACCAAATATTTGTAATATTTATCATAACATTTTTACTAGGTTATTACATATATGGTATAATTTAGCTATATATTTATTAGTAAATTGGTTTGCCGAGTTAGACGTAGGTCATCGGGTGGGAGGAAACAAACCCGAAATTCGAGTAGATTCGTCACAAGTATTTTAAACCAAAATTGTGATTTTACTAGTGAGATTTTAACCATTGACGATTTAAAGGTTTTAAATGTTAATATATTATTATTGAACGGTCTCGAGTGGGATTAAAATGAATATCACAATTTTGACTCGATTAGTGATTTAAGGATTTTTTGGTCCTTTGTATTTTAAACTTTAAACTTACATTAACGAGAACAATAAGAGAACACAATTCATTAATTACACAAAATTACCCCATACACCTTCCTCTCTTCTTTTTAATTAACTAATTTAGCTGAAGAGCACCATAATTTAATTGAATGCAGGCTTATTTTGGACTTAAAGGGACATAAATTGGCAAAATTATGTTCATTACGATAGGCCTTAGTGCAGCCCAAAGACCAACACTGAATTTTGCTTAAAATAACAAGAGCCCATTACTTAATAATAGATTATGGCCTGGAGCCTTAATATCCTAGGTACAAATACTTAATAGACATCGAAATTCCCACTCTCCAACCCTAAAATCCTCCTCCCGCCTCTCAACTCCACTCTCTCATCATCATCTTTCATAAGAGAAGAACAGAACCATCACTCGCGATTTCCTCCTCCATCCATCAGTAGAGGTGGCGACGACGACGAGAAGATGACCGAAGTAAGCATCCAGCCCGTCCCTCTCTTTCTCGTCATCTCCGCCTCGTAGAGACGGCGGCGGCGGTAAAAACGGAGGTAAACATCGTCTCCAACCCTAATCCTCTTTTATTTTCGATTTTAGCAAAATCTGGCCTTGTATGTCACCGGAGGACGCATCCGACAACTCCTCCTCCGACATGCAAACCCAGATCTATAAATCCATGATTTTATCTTACGGTTATATTTTCTTCTTATGATTTGTGTAACTCAATGCGTTTTTTATTGGGTGTCGGCGGGGAGATGAATGGATCCAACGACGAAAACAAGACCACCGGTCCTGGACCGGATTCGTCGCCGGTGAACCGGACGTCCACGGGAGCGGCCGAATAGGTAAAAGACCTCTTTTTTATTATCTTTAATAAACCCTCTGTTTGCGAAGATGAGATGTGATTTTGTTTTTGATGTTACTTCAGGTATAGAATGAAGTTTGTGGATTGACTTGTTCGAGGGAGTCGGAATGGGGGGATTGACTTGATCCGATTCGGAAAGACAAAAAAAGCTAAGTACGAGATTCTTATTTAAATTTTTGCTAGCTAAATGACCCGATTAAAATAGGGGCTTATTATCCCTCTTCTTAGGCATAAATAAATATGCACATCGATGGGTGAAAACTTGACCCACTCAAAATTGAAGCAAAACCAATCATTTTGACACCATGACAATTGACTTCCTTTGACAGATTTGATTAAGCTGATTTTTTGTGAAATTTCAGCCATAAAGTTGTTAGAATAACTCATAATTTGTTTGTGAAATTGAGTCCAAATTTCGAGTATTTGTATGATACTTGGGTCTTTGATGCTAATGGTGTTAAGGTAGGCAACAGTTGGTCATTTGGAAGAGGCTTCAGCCTACTTGGGGTGTGGGTATTTCACTTGGTGTAATTTAGTCATTTTATTCTTTGATTCTTTATTGCTTAATAGCATGCTATGAAGTAGCATTAACAAAGGATAGTAATGACCAAAAAATAAGGGTAATAATCGTAATAGTGTCATGAATGTCCAAATAGATGCAGGTTTTGGAGTACCTTATCTTTTCATATGGATCTCCTTTTGCTTTCAGGTTGTGGTGGCTTTTGCTTCTCGGATTCACGTGTTCTTTCCCCTTGGCGACTCCTAGACGGACGACGATAGCTTCAAGGCCTTCTTGTGGGTATACCTTGGATTTTTGTTAGGGTTAGAAGCTAGTTCCAGGAGTTTAGGAGTAGAAAGTTTGGCTGTAGAGGTTATTTAGCGATATTTTCCTTTTGGTATTTCATTGTTTTTTGGAAACACTAGTTTGGGACTTTGTATTGCTACTGCAAGTTCCACCTCCCCCTTTTCCTTGTACGGATTTGATGTTTTTTATAGAGAAGAGAAGGCTGTCGCCTCCTTCTCTGTCCAATTAAAGGTTGGCAGCAAATTTGACAGAAAATGGGAGGTGGCTGCTTCCAGGTAACTGACAGCGTTGGGCTTGAGAAGCGGGCCTGAGGCCCGATAAAAAGGCCTGATATCAAACTCGGCCAAAACATCCATAATGTTATGAAAGCCTCTTGGCTGGTTTAGCTTGTTTGATTTCGAGATAGTAGACGTGAGTCTAATTCGATTAGACTATTTTGTATTAAACGTTAGAGGCAAAACTTGAGAAACATATTATTAAATTACCTGCATTCTCATCACATGAGGTGTAGCCAGTTTGAACAAATAGTTGGGGCTTTTGATCAATTTAAATGAACGTGAGTGAGGATTGCTAAACAAGACTGAGTCGAGTATTAAGTCATTGGATAGAAGTGGTAGGTGTCGTTTGGTGCAAGAGGTCGATACGAACTCTACAACCCGGACGAAATTTGGTTACTACATGCACCATTCATTGAATGGGTTTTATTTGGTTAACTTTTAGATATTATTTAGCTCATTTTAAACAATAAAATCCACCTTCAATTACTTTTTTTCTATTTTAATTCCTTTCCAAATCAATGTTCTTATCTCAATTGGTTTTAAAAAGGTTTAATTTGTATCTCCAATGCATATGGGTCGTATCTCGTTGCACCTATTACCTTTTCTTTTCTCATCCACACAAACAAAATAGGAGTGAAATCTGGTCAGACCGATCAGACTTACCCAAATTTCAGGCGGGTCGGACTTTTTCAAACTTTACCTAAAAACCTAAAAATTCGAAACACCATATTTACAGACCTGATCCTATTTAGTTTGGACTTTCGGGTTATCTGAAGTCTTATTTGACTGGGCCGGGCCGAGCTAAAAAAACTCCCCAGTAAAGCAATTTCAAATCCATTCCGAGTATCCCCTAAACAACGTATCATATTCTCATGTGTGCCCTTCCTCATAATAGTTTGCCACTACGTATCTTACTCCATATGTGGATTGGTAAGCAAGCTAGCACTACAAGTGAATGAAAAACAAAATGATAAATGTAATGTCTCGATCTCTTAATATACGACAGTGTAATTTCATATCAGCAATACGGATAAATATATAGTCTAACTTGTATTACCAACTTCATATACATCATTATGACAGACGGGTAAGCAAACGTATGCTACAAACCAACTAATCGGTAAGCGGCAATGTGCGATTGAAAAAACTAGTATAAGTGTTTACACCAAAATCATATTTATACCACATTGATTAAAAATAAGATAATTATTCAGTTAGCCTTTTTAGTTTGAAGCGCTCTCAAAACCTTCATAGGAATAACAATAAATAGCCATAGACATCAAACACCTTCATTCAAATTTTATTTAAAAAAGAACGAACCATATTATTAATTCATTTTTCAAAAGTTATAAATTGCATTTATTATTCAAAACCTAAAAATTATCCTGTCAGAAACAATAACTACAAAGGTTCACCCACAAAATTCGATGTAGCTATGGATACTGTGTACTCGTACTACTTGTGAATCTCGCATCGGCCAATATATTTTGATGGTACAAGGAGCCTTTAGAACTCCCTAATTTCCCCTCGGATATAACATGGTCACCAAAGAAACTGACCCGAGCGGTTGAACCAAGACATCATACCGGCCGGTGTTATACAACCGAACATGTACAAACAAAAGCTTAATTAGCGAACCAATAAAACACAATACATGTGAAATGGGTAGTCCAGTTGGGTAGATGTTTCCCGGCATCCATGGGAAGAGATGAAAGCACATGGAATTGTCACTTGTTGATGGAAATCGAAGAAGATGAGCCATCTCCTTCTCTTTGATGTTTTCTTTGCCATCATGTCTCTTTGGGTTTTGGTCAACAGCTGCTTTGTACCTTTAGCCCCACGTACAGACAGACATTTCCCTTGGCTCTGGGGTAAAAACTGTTAAAACTTTGCTTGGTTGCTGCTGTTTTGGGGCTAAGCCGCTAACCTAACTGTGAGACAGCAACATACGATGTCGGTCGAGGATATTAGGTTTAGCCTGTGACGAGTCTCTGCTAATTTCCACAAGTGACATTATCATAAATTACATATGATGTTGTCGTTTGGTAGTTGTAAGTTTCCTGACGCCCATCGATCACAGTGACGAACACTGGCTTCCCATCCACTATGGATTTTGCAAATAACTAATTAATAATGATGACCCGGGTTGATAAGGCTGCCATGTAGTTAAAGAGAGATTCCATTACATAGAGAAGTGCCAAGTTAGGATCCAATTAGTATCTAAACCCCAAAACACAGATGGAATCAATTGACAAAATTACGTCGTGTGAGGGTGATGCAGAGACAAATTAGTTCTTAGGTTGGGATTATTATTGTAACAATTGTGGGGCTACGTTCGGGGCTTGCTTTCTCTGGCAAGTCGACTACAGCTCATCTCATCCTCTCTCACGATATCGACTTCATACCAACCTTCTTCATGTCATCCATCCATTTCTCTCCACTGTCGCCAATCATAATTCTTTTACGTTTACTGTTTGTAAAACAAATTAAGGAACTGTCTACCAGGCGGCTTAGTAAAGTAAAGTGTCCGGTGACTCATCTGCTCCCATCAAAGGTAGATTTTTCTACATGCATGCGCTTTCAAAGTCAATCAAACATAGGGTTATAAACGGTTACATTCCAACAACGTAACTTATATGCACAGAATGTTAATATCGGTATTCAAGACCAATTTACAATGACTAGAGAAGGGAGGTCTAACTTCAACATGAGAAATCATCAACCCATGCACAAGGTGGAACTTGCAAGTGTCAGAGGGAGAAGCCATCGCTTTAAAATCACCATATATAGTAGTAACAAGAGTCGATGATTTTTGATTGGTTTGAAGTGAAATACCGTTGTTATCACTAAAATCTGGACCGTTAAACTTGTTGATTAGATTCAACGGTTACACTTTGTTTGCTGCATGTACGCGCTCGTAGCTTAATCTAGATTAATGAACAAATGAAATGAGAGATAGCACACTGAAAAAGAAACAATGTGAGAGAAATGGAGGCACTAGGGAGGCAATAATCATAATATATTAACATCACCACCTTTTTGTTTATGCCGCAGAAGGAATTTAAAAATTATGAATTTTATTAAATAGATATATTTGAAATGTAAGGGATTAATAGTGGAGATAAATTTTTTTATTTAGAATCGAGGTTAAAGTGAGATTTAAAAAGTTAAAAAGAGATTTGAGAAGTGTATTTTACGGTGGAATTTGAGAATTTATATTTGAGAGTTTAAATTACATGTATTTGATCTATTACTTTTACATATCAAACAAAGATTCAATCAAATACATGAATTTTGAAATACATAATTTAAAATCACCCCATACCGCGCAAGGTCTTTTAGACTTTAGAGCATAGAATAAATTGACATTATTTTCAGATGGCTCGTTTTTTTCCACGGATTTAGTAGCTTCTACGGCTTCGGTACTCATTAGGCTCTGTCCTACACGTAATTGGCACACCTTATATTGATAATTTTTATCCTCTCGTACTTGAAGTGTTGGCAATTTGCGGTATCTGTCTTTGGTGTTGTTGCTCTAAAAATTTTCCGGTTGACCTTGAAGGAGATGCGGAATTAGTCGCGATGCAAGTTCGGGAATGCCATATTCACCTCGAAACCGGAGGCTCTATAGTTCGGGACATCACCCATTTGCTCTCCTTCTCTTTCGGATTACGCCTTCAAACAGTTTTGCCGTTAAGTTAATAAACTCTCGTATATCTTATATATCTTATAGAGTGTTGTCGAAATATTAAGATTTTGCAAATTTTCTATTAGTCCCCTCATAATTTCAGCGTATATATACACATCACACACAAACCCACGCAATCAGAACTCATCTGCCCTCCAATTCCCCCTTCACTACACTACAAACAAGCACTCATCTCATCTCTCTCTTTCTCTCCAAAAAGCCAGCCTGGCGCTTACTCCCACGCACACCACCCAACTATTTCTCTCATCCCTCACTTATTATCAATGGACAGAGTCAAACTAGACTACGGCCGCCTCGCCCCCGCCGACCGCACTATCTCCGGCACCACCACAGCATCGCATCATCCTCCTCCTCCCTCCACCCGTAAACGCAAACTCATCATCCTCTCCCTCCTCTCCCTCGCACTAATCATCGCCTCCGCCATTTCCGCCGCCCTTCTCCTCACCTCCCGCTCCCGAGGTTCGGGCCACCTAGATCCGATCCGACACCGCAGGCCCTCCCAGGCCATATCCCGGACCTGCACCAAAACCCGTTACCCGACCCTCTGCGTGAACTCACTGACAGAATTCCCCGGCTCCCTGACTGCCAACGAGGATGATCTCGTCCACATTTCCTTTAACATGACCCTGCAGCACCTGAACCGGGCCCTCTACCTCTCCTCCTCCATGAGCAGTTCCCTCCCCACCGACGACGAACTTGCCCGCTCCGCTTACGACGACTGCCTCGAGCTCCTCGACGACTCCATCGATGCCCTCTCTCAGTCCCTCTCCGCCGTCGGCGGCGGAGGCGGCGGCGGAGGATCGGCGACAACGACGGACGTGTCCACGTGGCTGAGTGCGGCGCTGACGAATCAGGACACGTGCGCGGAGGGGCTGGCGGACGTGAAGCCCGGGGCGGCGAAGATGGAGATGGAAGGGAAGCTTAAGGATCTGACTGAGCTGATCAGCAATTGCCTGTCGATATTTTCGGCGACGGACAATGGGGATTTCGCCGGAGTGCCGATTCAAAACAGGCGGCTGCTTGAGTCTGCCGCGACGGCGGAAGAGGAGGGGGAGGAGGAATTAGAGTTTCCCAATTGGGTGGGGAGGAGAGAGAGGAGACTGCTGAGTCTTCCGCCGTCAGCAATTCAGGCAGATATAATCGTGTCGGCAGACGGGAATGGGACTTACAAGACGATCGGAGAGGCAATTAAGAAGGCGCCGGAGCGCAGCAACCGGCGGACCGTAATTTACGTCAGGGCAGGAAGGTAATTAATTAAATAACTTTTTTTATCGAGTGGGAAATAACAGAAAAGTCCCTTTTTCAAATGCACTATTTCGTTCACGTGTCGGCTGCTTAAAAAAAAATTCTTATCGCAACGGGTTAAAGGACGTAAAAGCCCCCTCTATTTATTCTTCCTTTCTATAAGAAATCATTGTAGTACGAATTACAGACATTTGGTGATATGTATATTTGTACATGTATGATTGACGGTTTGACAAGGTACAGTCATTATCCTTTCTGGGTCGGCAGTGATATTTTTGGAACCTTTTTGAGTGAAGTGTTTATATAACTAGTTATTATTGAAGACTGACTGTTTCGACGGTGCAGGTATGAGGAGAGCAACCTGAAAGTGGGGAGGAAGAAATGGAACCTGATGTTCATAGGAGACGGCAAGGGTAGAACGGTCATCACCGGAAAGAAGAGCGTTTTTGACAAGTTGACCACATTCCACACCGCTTCCTTCGGTAAATAACTTTTCCAAAATTAAATTCCTGCTCCTTTTTCTTTTCTATATTCGGGTTCTTTTCATTTCATTCCCTTCTTATTTTTTATGCCTCTCATGTGATGTCCGCGAAGTTGTGAATATACCCACGTCACTAAATATTAGTGACGTGGGTATATTTAAGTCTCTCTCCTACCGCTACCGCTGCTTTCGATTTCGCTGGTGAAAATGTAAACAGAGGTGGAACATTAATTAATTACTACGTGGGTCCTCTCTATTCGTTTTGGTACGCCGACGGTTGGTTGCATCATCCAAACTATTTTGTCCTGTGTCTCTCTTTGATTTGATTCATTACTACCCATCAGCCATCATAATCCTCTGCTTTCGATCGGTGCATTTAATGGCCAACTTAATTGCCAAATCCAAATCATCAACTCCAATTTTGAACCTGTTTACAGTTTATAAACTAACCAGTTTGCTTTAAGAATGGTTCATGTGGTCCATTCAAAATCCCACTAGATCATTAGTTATAGTATTAGCAACGTATTGTTGAGTAAGCTTCATGTAGAAGGAAGCAGAACCCTCTTTAATGGGGAAAAAAATTCCTTTCTGAGTATTCCACTTTGGCAAACTGGAAGCATCTTTCTACTTCCCTCTTCATTCCTAGTTGTATTGTGCACTACACTCAACTTTATCTCTCAATTTCTTTCCGAAAAGCACATACTGGTGATGGGTATTAAGCGAAATTTTTATTGCCATCTAAATTTCATTCGTCCAACTTCTTTTTGCCGACCAAACCAAAATAATAATCTGCATTATTCCATTGTATTCGGAAACTGATCAATGAACAACAACAGCAACAACAACAAAGAACAAAGAGACGAAAAGGAAAAGGTGTGACTAATAGGTGATATTGGAATGCCGACCACTGTTTTTGTTTCTGTGCAACTTTAGGGACCACTACTCCAGTAATTAACTAACACTGGCATTGCAAAGCAGAGCTTACGTACCCGAATTTCTTTGGTAGAGATCCTAGCTAGTACTGTAGTTATGGGTCAATATCACAAGGGGGGAACACATCACATGACTAAACACCAACCAATTTTCTCTATTATTATTTACCATTTCTTCTATATTCATTACTATGATAATTACCACAGTTGATAATATTGCATTGCATACTCAAAATTTAAATTCAGTCACATTTTATATATGGATACTTACGTAATTATATATCTATGTGATTGACAAAAATCGTTTTTGTTTACAGCGGCGACCGGGGCCGGGTTCATTGCCAGAGACATGACATTCGAGAACACCGCTGGTCCGGCGAAGCACCAAGCGGTGGCACTCCGGATAGGAGCGGACCACGCGGTGATCTATCGCTGCAATGTGATCGGCTACCAAGACACCCTCTACGTCCATTCCAACCGACAGTTCTACAGGGAGTGCGACATCTACGGCACCGTAGACTTCATCTTCGGCAACGCCGCCGTCGTTCTCCAGAACTGCAGCCTCTACGCCAGGAAACCAATGGACATGCAGAAGAACACGGTCACCGCCCAGAACCGGAAGGACCCGAACCAGAACACTGGGATCTCGATCCACGCTTCGAGGATACTGGCGACGCCTGACCTCCAGGCGTCCAAGGGAAGCTTCCAGACGTACCTTGGCCGGCCGTGGAAGCTCTACTCGAGGACGGTCGTCATGGTGACGTATATTGGGGACCACGTTCATCCCAAAGGGTGGCTAGAGTGGAATGCCACGTTCGCACTTGACACGTTGTATTATGGAGAGTACATGAATTATGGGCCGGGTGCGGGTGTGGGCCAACGGGTGACGTGGCCTGGGTATCGGGTTATAAAGTCGACGGTGGAGGCGAGCCGGTTCACGGTGGGTCAGTTTATATTCGGGTCGTCGTGGTTGCCTTCCACCGGGGTGGCGTTTCTATCTGGACTGTCCACTTAAATTTATATATGTCTTTGTGTTATATACATAATATTGAAAGAAAAAGGAATCATATAATTCTGAAATAGGGTTTAATTGTATGGGAAGAACTGGAAATTGTCAGGATGTATTCAAATTTGTCCACATAATAATGCATTCACAATTGCACTCTCAATTCTTTATGAAAAAAGCAATTGTACTCTCAACTAGGATGACCAAAAATAATACAACTCTACTACGATCAGTACAAGATTGAGACTATGATACTTAACTAGGTTTGATGGCCTGCGGCTCAATCAGTAGTTGGTTTTTGCTTGTAGAACCTCTCAGTCTTTACTTAATTTTTCGAGTCTAATGAGATCAATATTGTTATATTTTACTAGTCATAAAAGGTTTTAAATCATTAAGTGTTATTACGTTTTGTGACAAAAATACAATTTTGTGGAAATAACAATCATGTTTCGAAATGGATGTTGACCCATAACGACTAGTTCTGACTTGTAATTGTTGTTACTACTTAAAATATTGTTATATCACCATTTTACAAATGTAAATGTGTTATATAACTTTTGTCTAACCGTTTTGACATGTTTTTAGAGGTTTGTGTAAATTAACGCGCAATAATTTAGCTCACATATACAATTGTTATGTCTGATTTACGAACTTGTTATGCTATCTTTTTTTTATTTCACAGATATGTTATATAAGTTTTACGTCCACTTTACGAGTGATATTATTGTTACATCCAATTTACAAATTTATTATCTCCACCAATTCATAAACAACGTTAAAGTCATGGTCTTAATATACTTTTATAATTATTGTAATTAGTCAAGAATAAGCATAAAGATGCCACCAACAAAGCAAGGGTAAGAATTATCAAAATGTTGATGGTATGAGAAGCCAAAATTGTAGATTTGATTGTAAAATCCCATTTTTCCCATTTGTTTACAATCTTTTGTTTATTATCATACATACATGAATCTTAATTCGTCCTTCAAATACAGCCTCAAGTAATTATTACAATTATTATTCATAATCGAGACCTTAATTAAAAGTTGGAGAATGGTACCTTGATATTTGATTCATTGGTTGATTAATCAAGTCAAAAATAATTCTGAAATTCTAATTTTACTCCTCTTTCAACATTGTTATCGAAACTTAGTTCGTCCTTCGAATACAACCTCAAGCGATTATTACAATTATTATTCATAATCGAGAGCTTAATTAAGAGTTGGAGAATGGTACCGAATGACCCAATTAAATGGGTGTCGGTGGGGGGAGTAAAGACTCACACATGATGAAAGTCATGGACGTATCCGATAGATGTGACCCACATAAAATATGGTTCAGCCCAACCACCTGATATTTGGCCCATCTCATCGTAAACCAGCTGTTTTGCCCAAGCCATTGGGGCCCATGTACAGCAAGTGGGGCCCGCTGTTCCCTCCACAAGACCGGTTTAGGTTCAACGAAACCTATTTTTTTAAAGAATTTCCAAAGATGATGGTTTTTTTGTTGATGAATAAATTATAGTTTTACATGTATTTCAAATCGAGGAAGCTTTTCAACGACTGAGTGTTTTTAATGATAGGATAAGGAGATTGTTGATTGCGATAATGTAGGTTTAATTTACCCTTCGTTGAGTATTTTCTTTGAGGTTTTTTGCACCCGGTTTTGGCTGAATAAATTAAATAGTGCATCTCAAAATTTGACCTAAATCCGACATCATTTAATATATTAACCAAGTAGGATTTTCCACGTCATAAAAAAAATCAAAAATCAAGAATTTTCCTTCAGCGATCTTGTTCGCCGGACCCTTTCACTTTGGGGCCATTAGTTTCTCAAAAACAACTGGTCAATAGTTGGGGAAACCACGCCTCAACCTCTTTTCTTTACATCCTTGTACCATTTAAGCATTTATTCACTAGTACCGTTTACGAGCCAAGCAGCTCGGCATCCAGATCGAAAAAATATCGTCCATGATGCAATTTAACGTCTACAATGAGCTAAGCTTGATCCATATAATCTTTAGACTACGTATGCTTACAAACTGGCTCGACTCTGGAGCACTAGTTTAAGAACCAAATTCTATATTAGTTCGAATATAATAAATTCCGTAATACAACATATATTTTTCCTGGTGATTAGACTAGTGAAAAATTGACGATACACTTGGACTGGTATCTTGCAAGACAGCAAGGAGTATTATAGTAATTGGGGAGTAAGACTAGTAAATGTGGCAAAGCAGCCATGGAAGCAGATGGGAGTAGGAAGGAGCATTTGATTTCATGACAGGAGGCCAAATTAAAGCAATAGGCTGAGACATTTCAACGGATGAAATGCAGCAGTGGGTCATGATTTGGAGTTTCTTCTGCAGAAAAAAAATATTGGGGTTATAGATCCACCAAGGTAGAGAGCCTTAACACCGGGTGTATAGTAACAGAAGTCCCCGAAATCCTTAATTACAATTCAATTGACATGTTAATCAACTTTCAAGCTCTACCATCTTGGAGTGAAATTTTGTTGCATTAGCCACAACCAAAAGTTGTGATTAACGATTGCCGTTGCAAAATCTATACAATGTGGTTAACTACGTACGTACGTACTAACCATATATCGACATCGTTCTATCACGGTTTAGTTTGTTATTATCAGCAAAATTAAACTGTCTATCGTTCTAGGTGGGAACTGGGAATGATTACAACTATCCATTCTTTCTTGGTGGAAGCATTGATCATTCAACTATCCATTCTTTCTTGGTGGAAGCATTGATCAACTTCAGCCCATGGTGCCACTTGTTGTCACGCAGCTAAACTTGAACTAGGTTCAACCACATGCACAAACTCGTTGCAGTGTGTCAGTCGTGTCAAAGTTCACTCTTTTCAACAAAGCGCATACGGTCTACATGATACGCTAACCAGTCGATTGTCACCTGTTTAGTTTGTTATTAAGAGCAAAACTGAAATGATGGTAGAGCGGTTGACTGATAGGCGACGGTGAGTACCGACGAAATTCGAGGGAATTACCAACCTGCGAGTTGAGTTCAACTTAGAGTCGTTAGACTTTTATTTCCTGACACAACTTATGAAGGTTATATGCCATATGGCATAGCAGACAAAGAGTAGTCTCCAGGTTCTGTTTCTTTGATATCTGCTTTCATGTAATTATAAGAGGACACGCTACAAAGGGATATGAGGGAGAGCTTCATATAACAGCTTCTCTTACCAAACTACATTCTCTTTCTGGATGTAGTTTGTTTGGAACATCTTACATATTTACACATTCACCGACAAGCCGCTCGAGCCTGTAATCAATGATCTGGGAAACGCATTCCAGAAATGCAAGCTCACTGCTTCCTGGCAGAACAGAGTCCTGTGCTTCCTCCACGATCTGCTCGATTACAGATTCCTTCTTTACCGTCTCGCGGCACATAATGCTTCCGATGGCATAAGGGGTAAGTCCCTTCTCTACCCCTTTCTTCAGAAGCATTGTTGAAATTCGCAATGTCCGTGCACATGCCGATGGTAAGTCCCATCCGTGGAACTTCAAAAGTGCGATATCCTGCTCTGCATCAAGAGCTTTGATGTATGCACTGGTATCAGCCGAGTATGGCTGCTTGGCCTGTGGCCAGTAAAGCCATTCAAATGTGCAATCCTCAAACTGTAATAAAGAGAGCAGCAAAGGTAAACAGAAACGCATATCCAATGACACTGTTCAAAACATGTTATATAGTACCCAAATGGAAGTAAAATTGAGGGTTTAAAAAAACAGAAAATGATTAAATGCAGAGAAAATAAACCTCGTGAATCATAATAATATATTGCCCAACAAGCACCAATGTTTAGTCTTCATATTCAAAGTAAGCACCAATGAATCATGAACAGGTAAAGAAAGTTTGAGCAGTAACATGATAACTTCTCACCCAAGGTACGTCTCCATACATAACAATTCTCATCAATTGGTCCAATTCTTAGCTGTATGCAAAGAGAGTAAGCTTAAAAATGACAAACCAAATTGAAGACTCAAGTATGAAGCCCAAGCCCTGTTCATCTAATGCCTTAGACTTTCTTTGTTATTCCCCGACAAAACATGCAGGAAAGCAGAGCATTGAGCAGTTTATCCCAGAAACAACATCTGAACTCTCAAGTTTAGCCGATAGCCTGATAGATAACCAGCTACGAAAAGCCATACCACTTCCATTGATGATAGCTACAGCGGAAACACGATATGCCGTACAAAAGATAATGTACCATATGATGCAGCCATAAAGCCAGCTATGCAATTGAAGGATGGTAGACGAAAATAAGGTACTTACATTTTCAGGTAGGCAGTAGCCGTGATCAATTGGAATAAGCTCAATTTGTCCTTTCTTAGAATCTCTGCTCATTAAGATATTTCCAGCATGCCTGTCTGCATTTGCCAATCTGATGTCTAGTACAGAAATCTTGTGAACTTCATCCACAGGGAAAGCATTGGGACCAATATCTTCACAACTCCCATTGTTCTTCATGAACATTTGCAATGAGCCAAATTTCACACTTCTTTCAGTACAATCGTACCCTTCTGGATGATTGAAACCACTGTGCAAGCACTTGACCATTACTGTGGGTGGAACTCCAGAAAAACCCTTCTGCTTCTTGTGTAATGAGCTTGGTCCACTTGTTGGATAATCCAAAATGTAAGCTGCAACTTCTCGTATTGCTCCTTCTCCAACGCGAGTTCCTTTCTTCAAACCTTCACCATCAAGTGACAAGGGCAAACCTTGAGGGTTATTGACAGCCATTGGCTCCTCATCAATTGGCTTAAAAACAGACACGTATTTCAAACCAGATGCATCCTGCATGAAGTATGCTCCTCCAGATCCCTCAGAAGATCTAATTGGTTCCTTTCCACACTCCAAGCCATTCAATGTAGAGTTGATTAGCTCTCTGATCACTGCTGGGAATTCAGTTTCCGAGTTAACAATCAGAGGTTCAATAAAAGTCTCTCTAAATAGCTGTTTCCTACATACGAACCGGTTGTCCACAGATAAAGTTTTCTCTGCTCCAAGCTTAGTCCCTTTTTCAGCCAGATCCAGTGCCTCAATGCTCAACTCTAGACCTTTCTCAACAGGTGTTGCCCTTACTTTCGCTGGCTTACGACTAATCAAGTGAACCACAGCATCATTATTTTTGCATATGTCAGTAATAAGCCTCTGGTCATCAAGAGTCTCACCTTCACAAGTCAACTCTTGATCAAGAAGAACAAAATCTTTCCCCTTCTTTGCAATTTGTTGCTTCACATAACCAACATTTCTACCCCTTTCCACGTGGAACTGAAACTCCTTCCCACAGGCAGTCCTAACTATTATAGTTTGGACATCGGATAGCCTAACCACTAAATGCAGTAGATTCCCATCCGTAACACCATAATCCGACACGAGTGAGTTGTTATTAGCCAGTTCCCTGCCACTGAAAACCAGCTTCTGCTTCTTCACGAAAAAACCACGGGAAGCTTGAATTCTCATCTTTACAGAAGCAATTGAGTCAGAATGCATCACGTGCATAGGGATGAGAGAACCAACAACAGAGAGGAAGATTAAGATGGAGTCCCTTGAACGTAGACCATGCTTAAGAGGCGAACTCTCCCAAAACTTCGAGGAGTCCTCCCGAATAGGACTAAGAGCGACACTTGCTACTGACATAGCCGCCACCTAGAACTTTATCTCCTGAACGTTCACTTCTGAAAACCAATCCATATTTGTCAAAAAATAAAACTTGTTGGATGGACACAGCTAATCTACGTCCACCAACAAACGCAACCCAAAAGCTCTTCAGCAGCGAAACTAAGGGGTTGCTATCCTCAAATCGGTCACATCTTTTACAAAGTTGAGTGAGCTTCTCGGAAAACAAAGAACTCCAGAAGTCCAAAACCAGCCAGTACCCAGGTGTACAATGAATAACTTCTTTGGTGAAGAAATTCAGCACAATGACCCTGCAACCGAGAAAAAGAATAGTTTTAAATTAGACAGCAGGAAGAAAGTAAAGAAATGCAATCTATGGCCTAAAACCCTAAGCCATACTTTGCATACTCAACGTGAATAAACAAAGAAGAGGAAAAAGAAAACAAGAAATGAAATTTGATTAAAGAGATTCAGTCGATCACGGTTCCAATTAACACGAAGGAGAACTTGATTCTAACTATTTATATGCAGACCGTTTCTGTCGACAGTAAAACGAAGGGATCATCCTTGGCTAATTTGAATCAAGATTCAAGACTAATTTGGATCAACAAATCTTTCAGAGAGGAAACGGATCAGCAGAAAAGTAAAAGTCGGAAAGAAAATGGACGTTGCTTGGAGTTACCTGGAGCGAGTGATCAATTTGACGGAGGAAGCAACAAGTCGGAGTTAATGGAGGAATGGAGAGAAGAAATCGGCCAAAATCTTCCGGTCATGGCTTCCGATCGCTGGCATTCCGAGAACCAGAGACTAGAAGTTTCGGAACGGGGAAAATGGCGGAGTGAAAAAGTAAAGACGGAGAAATTCAAAGTAGGAGAAGCGGAAGAAGCAAAGAAGGGGAGAAGCAGGGAGTGAAACAAATACTTAAATAACAACTAAGTAATGGTCAGCATTCATGCATAATAATTAATTATTATTAATAATTAATAATTATGAAACGGGGTCAGAATGTGTAGAGCCTTTGTTGACGGTGTTACTAATCATTTCATTCTTAATACCATTGGGGTTAATTGTTGGGGCCGCGAATCCGAGATAAATCAATATATATAGCTGAATTGATAAAAGTTGAAATCTATTAGGTTCCGCTTATTTTTGGTTTATTTTAGAACACTCATAAAATGAAATGCGATCATCTCGTAGCGCCGATAACTCAAATATGAAATTTACGATTTAGAATAAAATAAGAAATAGAATATAAGCAAGGAGGAGTTGTAGATGTAAACATGAAACAACAAAATTACAAAACCACATTATTAACCGAAGAAAGCGGGTTGTGGTGGGACAAAGCAACCGACGACCAAGGTAAGCAAGATTAAGAGGAAAAATAATAAAACAAATGTAAGAATCCTGCTTCCCAAAATTTCAACCAAACAAAGTGGAAATTAATAAGTGAAACCGTGCCTACCTTTCAAACGGTCCTCTGCAGGGAACTCATAACGGCACATGTCCGGGGAGCGCACCGCATCCTTTTTTTTTTTTTTTTTAAGATTAATGATTCGTTTCAATTGGTGATTGGACTTTCGTAGAGATTTAATCTTAAATTGTTTATTTCGACATTTCGATTAAAAGAGATATGGGGAGATTTTAGAGGGAAGAGCGACATTTGAGAAATTATAATTTGAAAACCGATACCCATTCAAAATGGGTGGGTAAAATTCGGTCGATATGGGTAATTGATGGCGACGGGTTTGATAATATCTGCCCGACGGGTTCAATTACATATATATAAACCAAAGCCCATTGAGAGTTCATTAAAACCTCACCCTCTTCAAACTATTTTGATAGAATGATTCATTGATATTATGTTTGGCAATAGGAATCATGATTCATAGGAAAATGAATTGAATAGTACAAAATAGTTGAGTTGAGGTTAGAAGGAATTGAGGAAAAAAATGCTAAATTCAAAGGATATGGAGGATTTTTATTTTCCCATGAAATAAATTGGGAAACATGATCCCAATTGGAATCGTTATTTTCTTTGATTCAAGTTTCCATCCACAATATTTTTCTACTCCAACTCAACTATTTTACACTAGTCTCGACTCAACTTTCCTAGAAATCATGATTCCTATTATCAAACATAGCATGAGAGTTCTCTTACTATTATCACAAAAGTCCATTCAAACTATTTTGATTATATGATTCACTTTTTATGTTGAATTTGTTTCATTGTTATTGAATACGACCATTTTTGTGTTAATATCATCTACTATATTTCGACTATTCTACAATCCAAAATGGAAAAAATGTTATATTGTGTCTATTGAATGAGTAATTTATTTTAGTAGGTGCGGATTATCCGACTAAACAGGGAAATCCAAAACCCGCAAACAAATGAGCACGGTTTCAAAATTATACCCCTTTATGCAAAATGGGTGGATATGGGTAAAACCCGACAACTAAACGAACGGGTAATGGATATACCAACCCCACCCCATATCCATCCATTGCCACCCTTACAAATCACCTATCTAAAGGTTTTATTTGAAAAATAGTAAGTTTTATCGAAATCTTTTTTAATTTCAAATCACCCATCCAAATCACAGGGTGAAAAAACAGTATGAGAATGGAAGTTCGTTTCCAAATTTTAAATCTCGATTGTATGTTTGACTACCACAATATGAACTAGTTATACTGCAAATTGCAGCAGCTACAGGAGGCTCATAATTGAGTACTTGTTGAGCTTATAGCGTGACCACCTTCAGGCTTTCCAATGTTTGGAAGTTAGCAAAAGCAGACAAGATTTTCTTCTCCTGCGAAGTTGAGGCTGTTCCAGCAGACAAGATTTCACATTGTTCCTAACAAGCTGCTAGCTTTGCTGATCTCTGAACACTCAATTCAAATCCCATGCACTTAGCTTACAGATGCTTTGCCCCAAGATGGAAAATACATTTCCCTCGATACACAGAGAAAACAGCGAGGTACTGATAGCCTGGTGTACAACCAATTCCTATGAAATACATAACAAGCTCCAATCAATACAGTACACCTTATTTCAAAATACATGATGAAACTCTTGTATGATGTTGGCATTCTTGTGGAATTAATTAACATAACTGGTAGGCATTCAATTTGCAACTCACTTACAACCCAAAATGCTACCCTGCTAAGACGATCCCTACGTTCAGATGGTACATAGGAAGAAGTACAATCAGCATAAATCATGCACAATATTCATAAATGAAGAAACAAGTATCTACTCTGCAAGCACTACGCATCCGAGTCTTGGCCCATAAATTCACATCGACAAGACCGTTCCAAACATTTAACATTAACTCTGGATACCAAATACAGAAACCTAGAGACATCCCAACTGTAAATCCTATTCCTTTTCTGTCACTACAAAATGTAACACAGCAGAAAGCAACGATACTCTTCAAGCCAATTCAATTGGGAAATGAATAACCATACACATGCATAACCGTGACCTGGAAGCATTTTTAACTCGAAAAAGCATTATGTGCATACATTAACCCCGAGCTAGTAAGAGCTTAACATATAAGGTAATAGCTTATTGAAATGAATGATGGAGATCCCAGCAACATTAACAACAGTAAGAGCTCCACGCCTTTACCCTTTGGAGTTCTCCAACCCAATGAATGAAATTCACAGCATTTCCTCAACAATATTAAGCTTAGACAGGAAGATAAGATCTTCCTATTATCTTATATCAGATCAGATCAAAGCATTCGTATGAAGGAAGCGCATATATCAATACAAGGAATTCGTTGGTCCATTAGAGAAAGTATGAAACAAAATTTGATAAAGAATGATCAGATTTCTTTTCTTTTTCTTGTTCGTTTCAACACTTACAAAAAGAAAGATCGTAGCACGATTCAACCACAGCGGCCGTCATTGGAAGAACAACAGCTATTGGAGGGATGATCGTGATTATGATGATGATGATCCGGATCATGATTTTCATCTTCATCGCTGTCGTCTTCGTCAAAGGGCTTCTGTTTGTGGAAGATGCAGCACTTCTTAGAGCTCTTCTTCTGCATGAATTCGTTGTCTACGGTACCTTCTTTCCATGAAACCTTCTTCTTCGGCCGACTCAGCCGCAGAACTAGGGTTTCAGGTGGCGGTTGCTGTTGACGCTGGGAAGGGTTGTCGAGGACTATTGTTTCGGTGGACGTTGCTCCGGAGGAAGATGCCGCAGACGAAGTGGCCGTTCGTCTCATCGTATCGGCTGGCGGTTGCGACTCGCGCTGTCGAGAGAATTGCCCGAAAGAAACGTTCGGGGATTTCCACGAAATGGGCAGAGGAACAGGGATGGGAATAAAAGTTTAGAAGTTTATTACGGTTGTGCCCTTCGGTGGGCCTTGTATCTGTAGTTTCTCCACGATTGACATTGGCCCACTAGAGCTGGTGTATTATGTAGGCCGGGCGGGGCCCACTTTAGCTGGAATGGAGTTGGAAAAGTTGCCAATATACCAGGGCTAAATCAGAATGGAAAATGCACCAACTACATTTGAATATAAAATTTATTTATATTAAGTAATCAAATGATGAATATAATTTTTAAATATAATAATAATTTGAAATATAATTAAATATTTATTATACATTTTTTAGTTAAAATAAAATTATGTGTCACTAGATTTATGATGATTATTCATTAATAGATTGGTTATAAGTTTAAATTTGATAAATTATTTTATTTAAATAAGTAGAAGAACAGAACTTCAAATAATATAAGTTGGATGATGGAATCATCTAAACTTTATCTATAATTTATATATTCGAAATCAAAAAATAAGATAGTCGGAACTCTTCCTGACTCTCTTGGATTCCAATACAACCAAGCACTAAACAGAATTGTAAATTATCTTAAACCGAATTCAAAAAAAGTTATAAATATACCATTAAAATTTATGATCTGAATCAAAACTGAGATAAACTGAGACTCATCCCAACCACCCCAGTTTCGCCATTGGTAATATTATATATGGTTTAAAAGAGACTACACAAAAAGGTGATTTGAGTCGACACACATTACATGTCCGACTTTTTTCTTGAAACACATGTCAGACCTTTTTAAAGCGTGCAAAAATAAATATCATTCAAAACATTATCCATCCTAACATACTTACGAAAATGTAAAGTACATAAGAATAGGTGAAGTAAAGGAATATAATTGGCTTCAAACATATTGTAGTCTAATGGTTGTAATACTTGATTTAGTTTTTGGAAATTTTGGATTTGGAGTTCGAAATACACAATCATTTCCACATCTTTATAATGGCATCACCAATTTCACATAAACTGACGCACGATAACCCCTAAATTTACCTAACATTGGTAACGCATTCAATATAATATCCCCTTGCGGCCAACTGAAGCATGTCCGGCAACTACTTAGTGGCCTCCTTAAAACTTGAAGTCCATTCCAATACCCACCATAATCACAATACCCGTCAAAGCACCCATAACTCAATAGCTTCTCCCAGTCCGAACCTTCTACTCTCCCCCCGTTCTCACACATCACCAACACCTCGAAATCATCGCCATTGTCTTCCCTCAAACCCACCAGCCAACTTTTGAACACTGTAACTCTCGTCTCCATATCCAACCTGTCCCAGTTCTGATCATCGGACGTCTTCGTCCACTCAATCGTACCAAACGAATCGCTGGCCATATCGAACGCAAGAACGAAATCCTTCATTCCGTCTCGAGATCCAATCCAGTACAAATGGCCATTGACGGCCACTTGATTATCGTAGGTGGCAGCAGGGATATTATGGGCATTTTTCAACACTTTCCAAGACCATGTTTTCCAAGAGAACACTACAGCTTTCACTTCCAAGACATCGTCCCATATCGCCTGATCCTCTGCTCTCCAATCCTTGTAGTAGAACATCGCCAATTTCACCAGCTTGTAATCATCGATCTCGGAATTGAATTCGAAACCAGTGCGCTCGCCGATCGAGACGAACCTCGTTGTCAAGTGGGTTAATTGAGATCTAAGATTGATGCTCGGTACCTGTCGGATGAATGTGAATAGTTTGTAAGCATTAACGGGTCATTTGATTTTGTGATCTGGTCGAAATGATTTCAAATGGTAAGAGATTTGAAATAAGAGAAATTTCAAATATGTAAATAATTTCGTAAACTCGATTGGTTTAAATGAACTCCTAAAAAACTTATAAACTTATGAAATTCTTTTTTGCTATGTAAAAAAATTCATATTCAATTCTAAATTTTTAATTTTTCGAATTTGAGGTTAGGGGTAGTAATTTTGTGGAATTGAGTAGAAATTTGAAATAAATTCCACAAAAATTTACCAATTATATTAAAATGACTTATCTACCCTCAATTAATAATTAATTTGTTCTAATTGTTCATTGTTGTGGCTGCCACTATAAATATTTGTTCTTTATTAATTTTTATTGTCTTTTAATTTGGTATGTTGGTTAAGGTGATATAGTTTTTAATTCAATAAACTCTTCTACTCAATAAGTAATATCGATATTTTGCTTGCTGAAAGGTATATGTGAAAACGACTAATTTAATTAAATTTTAAAGAACATATGAATCATGATTTTGAAATTCAAATTAATTTATTTTTAAGAATCCAATATAAAATTCCAAACATAAAAATTCATTTTAAAATTAATGAATTCATTATTCATCTGGTATCAAATGGTAGCGAAATTTTAAAAATTGAAATTTTTTTTGAAAAATGATTAACATACCCCGTAATTTATCACACTCAATCAACAAAGAAAATATATCATTTTCAATATAAATCATTTGAGATTTAACAGATTTCTTATCTATGAAGTGAATTTGAAATCGCCTCTCAAATCATTTTAAGGATTACATATAATTTTAAATTTCACTTAATTTTCATATTCAAACATGATATTTCGATCAAATCACTCAAACCAACAAAATCACTTTCAAAATCCAAAACATAAACAAACCCTAAAGAAGTCTGAAATAGCAGTAGTTTCTCACGGTACCTGTCGCGACGACTTGGTTGCCGGATTCCAGAACGGGATGTTGTTAAGTTATTTTTTGTATATTTTAAATATAAAATATGATTATTATTATTTTATCAGTAAGGTGATAAATATTTATTCTCAATAAGGAAAGTCTAAAAATATTATAGGTTATATATCTTTTGAATATTCTAATTAAAACTTATTCAATATTTCACTTAAGTTGTATATGGTTTAAATTATCCTTCGAATTTGAACAATTTTTTATCATTTTGTATTGATAAATAAAATATTAATATAAACGGTAAAAATAAAAACGAGCAGAATGAAGTAAAAAATAGACCACATAAAGTTTGCACTAACAAAAACAGATTGTATGAAGTAAGATCAGACTGCATAAAGTAACAATAAATCACATAAATATCTCTCCCGTCGTCATCATCTCGCACCAGCATCCACCGTCATCAACACGCTTCGAGTCAGAAAGTAATCGACGCCAGCTCCCGAGGTATCAACTCTAAATCATCGGCAACCGTCGCCATTTTCTTTGAGAGTTTTACATTGATTTGCGTGTTTTCTGATGTTTTTTTTATGGTGGGTAGCCTTGATTTTTTGCAACTAGGGAACTGATATGGTTTATTAGAGATTGAGGCTGAGATTGAGGCTGATATGGTTTATGTGAAGAGTGAGGTCTCATCTAAATAGCATTTATTAAGAAGTCATACGGGTTTGATAAATTAAAAAGCTTTCTAATTTAGAAAGTCAATTAGCAATGCCACGTAAGCAAATGGATCACTTTTTTAAAAACAATATTTATGATTAGAATTTATATTATGAATGATCTATTACTATTGGTGGAAAAATATTGTTAAAGAATATATAAATGATTAATAGAAATTGCTAAAATTAGGGATAGAGGTAGTTGAAAATTGTTCATTGCTAAACTTGTTGATGTGATAATTTGAACATAATTAGAAATTTTTAAACAAAATTTGGAGCATCTCTATCCTTATTACTTTAGCAATTGCTAAGTGACGCGGAGGGTAATTTGGCACTCTTTTTAGCAATTGTTAGGGATGTAGATGTGCTTTCTAAATAACAAGCTTGCTAATTTAGCAGGTCAATTAGCAATGCCACATATGTAAATTGTTAAAATTTTTAAGAAATACATTTATGAATAAAAAAAAAATTGAAGATAAATAATATCTAATGATTTTAATTGGTTCATTTTTTATTGTGTTTGTTTGTGAAAATGATGATTAGAAATGGCTAATCAATTCTTTGGGATGGAGGATGTTAGAAATTGCAGAACTAAAATTGCTGATGTGACGATAAAATTCCGATTAGAAATTGCTAATCAATTGCTAGGATGAAGATGATCTTAGAGCATCTCCATCCCTGGATTTTTAGTAATTGCTAAGTGACTTGGAGTGTGAGCTGACACCCAATAAACAATTGATAGGGATGGAGGAGTGCTTGTTAAATTAGCAAGATTGCTAATTTAGCAAGTTTATTAGCAATGCCACATAGGCAAAATGACTCACTTTTTAAGAAATGTATTTATGATAGAGATAAATTGAAGGTAAATAATAGATAATAATTTTTTATTGGTTTATTTTAATTATGGTTGTTTGTAAAAATGATGGATAGAAATTGCTAAACAATTGTTGGGATGGAGGTGATTAAAAATTGTCGAATGAGTTCATTATTAATATTGCCAATATGATTATAAAATTCCTATTGAATTATCCGGCAGGCCGGTCCATAGTAAAGCTAATGAAAACTAAAATAGAGGTCAAATTAAATACAATTGAAGGATAGTACTCTAGTATGATAACTACGAGGGTAAAGCGAACAAACAAACATAACACAAGACACACAGTAGTCGCCTTCCAAATGAACACAAACACTAAGGAGTCAATGATGCCTTCTGCAACTAGTATGAAATTTCCTTGAGTAGACATTGTGATCGACATCCTCAGCCGATTACCGTGAAATTGATTCTTCAGTTCAAGTCCGTTTCGAAACACTGGTCAACCCTTCCCCGCCCACCTCCGTCGCTCTTCCTCCAACAACCATCACCTAATAGTCCAACACGGCTTGTCACTGGATCAGCTCAAAATCGCAGTCTTCGACACCAACTTTACTACACTTCACACTGATTTGGAGGTGCCCGTCAAGGAATTGGGCTATTCTAGATCAATAATTGGTTCTTGCAATGGCTTGATTTGTATACAATTCAGCAACAGTAACATGATGTTCTGGAATATGTTTTACAACAACTGGGAGAGCGAAGATCAAGAGATATGGGACGGGTTGAAAGTAAAAGCTGTTGTTTTCTCTTGGAAGAGTTGGTCTTGGAAGGTGTTAACAGATGCATATATCCCACCAGCCAATTACGACCATCATGTTGCTGCAAGCGGCCATTTATACTGGATCTGAGCTAGAGAGGGAATGGAGGATTTCGTCATCGCATTCAATCTCGCTGATGATTCATTTCGGACGATCGAATGGTCGTCGGATCATCGACCCGAGAGAGTGTTGAACAGGTTGGACATAGAGACAATTTAAAAGTCACCTGGGTTTCGAGGCAGACAATGATGACGAGTTCGTGGTGTACGTGATGGACGTTTTAGGTTCTTAAAGACGATCAAGCATTCTAGTTTCAATCTTCATTTCTCGGATTCGACCCTCACCATTTCTTTATCAGGTGGGTGATTTATGGGATAACTTCTTAATGTTATTATTTTAAATTATGTTACGAATTACATTACAGTATTTATTTTATGAATTTAAGAACATTAGTTATACGAATCTCACTTAGAGCATTACTAGGTGGAATAAGAATATGAACCTCACCAGCTAGACCCCGCCTCTACAAATTATGAATTGGGCCGGTGTTGCCCTTATGATTTATGAATCGGGCTGGTTTTGCCCTTATGAATTATTGTACGATGGATACGTGCTCCGGGACATTTAGGAATCTTATGAATGGACAGTAGGGCTAGTTAGTTGAGACAGGGACGCCCTATATGAATAAATTACCTTAGATAAGGTTAAGATTAAGAGTAAGAATGGTTTCATACGAATTACTAAGAACTAAGATATTTCTTAACCATATTGTACTTTATTCCTATCCTAATAAAAATAAGATTTGAGCATAAAGACTGACCTCGAGCCACTAACTAGGTCATACTAGAGATACCAGAGCATATATACCTTGCAAGAGATGCAGTTGATGTCCAACATGTCAGAATCCTCGGAGTGAGTAAACAGCGAAGGATGTGGAGCATTTGAGTCATTTAATAAATGATAGAAGTCTAGGGTCTTCCAGAAGCAGGATAAAGTATATCGGGGCATTTGATCGCTCCATGTCTGAAGTGTGCTATGAGATTGTCTGGCTCATCCGTCTTCTCGCTGACCTTTGTGTTACAGTTCATACTCTGGTGCATCTATATGGTGATAATACTAGTACGATTCAGATTGCGGCTAATCCAGTTCTACATGATCGCACCAAGCATTTTGAGAGACGTGTCAACTATATTCAAGATCTTGTTCATGAAGGTGTTGTGAAACTTTTCTATGTCATCTCTCAAGAACAATAAGCTAATCTTTTGAATAAAGCTATTTCGACAAGTTGTCATTGATTCTTAACAGGCAAATTGATCTGGTAAGATCACCATCAATTTGAGACCAGTTGTTAACTGGTGTATTAGGAGCCAAGTTGTACAGGGTTATTTTAGTAATTTCCTATTTTAACTAGTCTTTTCCCTAATATATATAGCTAACATGCAGTAGTAGCCTGGATGTATGAAGGGTTTTTCTCATCTGTTCTTCTTCTTTTTTTATTAATAATAATTTTTATTTCATAGACTAATTGATAATTCTAATAGGAAATCACGTTAAATTTTATTATTTATTTATGATGTTTATCTTGTCTAACAAATACAAATGGCTGATCAAAATAATTGTCCTTATCATGTGTTGTGGGAACCCCGTGACCCTCTCAGCTTTCGTCGTGAAGGTAAACTGCCGGGGCAGGACAGTAGCCCAGTACTGACCTATATATTGATAGCTAGCTCATGTTGCTTGCACCACGACAAATCCCCACAACATCAACAAAGCCAACTCCCCACAGGACTCATTTCGGGGGGGCTGGGGCCATTCACATCGTTTTGCTATTATCATGCATGAACTAAACGACAGCAGCAACAAAACAAATCCAACTCATAAATAAACTTTTCGGATCTCCAGTTTCCTGTCTTCTTGACTTTCACCACGATGTTCAAACTTAAATCTTGTGTTTTTTGCTCGTAATATGGACTATTGGACTCTGGTCGGGACTATGTTCACACCATCATGCACGTAACATAATCCAGGTTGGTTATGGTCGGAGATTCGGAGAGGATAGAATATATATCAAGATAGTCTGAGAGATTTACGACACGATGTCATAGTAACTGTATCAACTTCCAGTCATTTGTATAAGAAAAAGCGTTAAAAATAAATTTTATGTTTCATTAATTTATCTCATCATTTACAAATGTTATTTATAAAAAAATATAAAAGTTTTTATAGGATAATAAAAAAAAAATTTATATATGAAATAAATAATTAATAATCAACATAATTAAAATTAAAAAAAAATATAAGTTTGAGGTTGTCAAACCTTTTTGTAAATTGTAACTTGTTGTCAGCCATTTGATATACGAATATTAATTAACTAATATCACATATTCATAAAATATTTATAACCAGCCAATATATATATATATATATAATGAAAAAAATTCGACCGGCACGCAGTAATTCTCCCATCGTCCTCCTCCACTTCTTCTTCCTATTCTCTCACTTCAATGGATAACTCCACCATTTGGGCCGTACTCTCCATCCTCCTCATCTCGCCGTTGGCCGGAGCCGACACAAGCTTGATCCAAAAGACGTGCAAATCCACTAAACACTACGACCTCTGCCTCTCCTCTCTTAACTCCAACTCCACCAGCTCAACCGCCGACATCAAGGGACTTGCCCTTATCATGATCGGCTTCGGGATGGCCAATGCCACCGCCACCTCCACTTACCTGTCCTCCCAGCTCGCCGCTGCCGGCACCTCGAACACTAACAACGACCCAGCAGCAGCTCTGAAGAAGGCGGTGCTGAAGGAGTGTGCCGATAAGTACATGTACGCCGGCGAAGCGCTACAAAGCTCAGCTGAAGATTTGGGGATTGAAGATTACGATTACGCCTCCATCCACGTGACAGCGGCCGCCGATTATCCGAATGCGTGTCGTAACGCGTTTCGGAGGAACTCGGGCCGGCTGGTTTACCCGCCGGAGCTTGCTCGAAGGGAAGATGGGCTGAAGCGGATCTGTGATGTTGTTTTGCAGATGATTGATCTTCTTATTGCTAACTAATGTTTTTTTTCAAAACTCATGTAGCTTATATTATTAATGATGCCAACTCAAAACATTTATCGTTCAATATAAATGATAAGTCTCCCTTAGAAGGGTGAACCCAATATCTTAAGAGCGGTGAGCAAGTTCGTGTGAGCCACCTTGTTTATATTTCTCCTAATGCGACGACAATCGGAAATCTTGGCACCAAACTCGGAGAGCGGTTTATTTTTCCGCTGTGGGTTGGTGGATATTGTAGATCTTTTGATGCATATGTAACTAGCTGTGGAATGAAAGATCTATGGAAGCCTTCAATTTGTCTCTAAATTTGGAGCTCAAATAATACCACAAAATTATGAAAGAATCGAAGTAAGTTCGAATTGAGTGGGCTTAGAGTTAGCCACTGTAAAGCCCGAAGGCCACCATTGTTACTATCATGTCAATATGTCACCATGGGTGTAGCCAACCACGGTAACCGCTCCTCGCTGGCTACGATCTCATGCACCACGTCGATGGCACCAAGGAAGCTCCCGCTCTGACCACCGGCACCTACGCTACGCCCAGTCTGCAATACCAGAAGTGGTATAGCCATGACCAACTCGTTCTCGGATGAATCATCAATTCTCTCTCTGGCTGTTGTTCACACTCTTGTCACTACGGCTCAACAAGCATGGACGGCTCTTGCCACTGTTTTTGGCTTCGGAAGTCCGTCGCAAGTCAGGTTTCTCAAAGCTCAATCATCTGTTACAGATTATTTATGTATGGATAATGATTCTGTTACAGATTATTTACAGCAGACAAAAGGAATTTCGATCGCCTTACAGCTCTTAGCCAACCTGTCCCAGAGGCCGATTTAATTCATCATGTTCTTGGCGGCTTGCCTTCGTCCTTTCAACCATTGATTCGGTCCCTCAACAATAGGACCACAACGGTGACTTTTTGGAGCTCCATGGATAACTTATATATGAAGAACTTGATTTGCCCATCGAGGAAGCGACCAACTCTTTGCAGCCTCAAGTTAATTATGTACAGTACAATGGTCGCGGCCGTGGTAGTCGTGGTCGCAGCGGATCTGGCTTCACTTACCAATTGGCTGGTCGTGGCAGTACTCCAGATTTTTCATCGTAACAGCCCGCTCGCTTGCCTCTACCGCAACAATCTCAGTCCTACATGCCACGTCCAATGGTTTGCTATGATTGCAATGGCTCCGGGCATCAGTACAAGATGTGTTTGTCTCCTCGTTCCACCACCGCGGCCCAAGTTCACTACTCAGCCTCACCCAACACTGCGACTACCCCCTGGACCATAGACTCCGGCACAACCATGTAACGAATGACCTCAACAACCTTGCTCTACACTCCGAGTACCAAGGCACCAAACAAGTTCAATTGATTGATGATATTCCTGTTCCCATACCTCACTCTAGCTCTTCTCTTTCACATTTAAATGGCATGCTTTATGTTCCAAACTCTGTCAAAATTTATTGTCCATTAGTGCCCTAACCTGGGAAATCGACCGGAATTGTCCCTTACGTACAGCCCAAATCACAAACAGGTCCCTGTCGCATAAAAAGTAACCTCGTCGTCCCTTTATTTTTCGCGTGTAACGAAAATGTCATGTCGTCCGTGTCTATCTAAACGGTCGTTAGTATTCGCTGATGTGGCATCGCTGTTGGGCTCACCCCATCCAATGTGGCAGGTTAGACAAAATCAGAAATTACCTATAGTTAAAACTCGGTTAACTGACTTGATTAAATCCCAAATAACCGGCTCAAGTAACCCAAGTGTTATTATTCCAAAGAAATTGAGTTCACAGGCTTTTCATGTTAGTCCGACCAAACCCAGAGCCGAACCAGAAAAACATATCATAACCATCAAACTTTTGTTACAGTGTTACTACCTTCTATCAAGATCATAATTTTAATGAGTTGCTCTTTATTACTTGCGTAAAAAGATTAACCATCAAACTTTCGTTACAGCCCGACTCGCCCGGTCACACAGTGCTTCAGATAACCAGAACAAATCCATATCGAATAGGATCAGGTCGGGCTCAAACTTGCAGAATTTAGTGTTCAAATTTTCTATTAACGGGTAAACAAACGCGCATCACAAATCAACTAACGAATAAACGATATTATCACCTAAAACCCAATTCATTATAACCTAGCTTGTTTATAGACTTAGTCATAAACAATTCAATTCAATCCAACTAACCAAATATTAACGAGAGAGGCACTAACCACGCCTTGACATGACAATATGAATTGAATAATATTTATATGACAAATTAAAGAAATGAAATGCAAACAGAGAGGTTAACTGCATGCTATGACATGTCTCTCAAAGACTCCTTCCCTCCTAGGCGGCAATGCAAACCCGCGTTATGTGACGTGTAATTGTCTAATTTACAGTCGCAGTCGTTTGTAATTTCTATGGTTTCAGTTTGGACAAGCTGCGTGACTACAGATGGATAGATGCAGGGACGTCAATATAGACAATGTATACCAAGTTCTGGATTTTATCACTTAACAAAATCAAAGTATAGGAAGCTTCGCCAACATATACGAGGTGATGAGAAGGCCTGAAAAGTAAAAACACGAGACTAAATAAACAAAGAGTTCATGTAGGGTGGGTATGAAACAGTCTCTGTGATGGTGATTTCCCCATTCGTTTTATATATATACATATTGATCAACTAGCAGCATGTTTCATCTAACAGAACAAATGCAACAAAAAAAACCAGAAAGAAGAAGATTAAAGAGGATGAGTCCAGCTCCCAGAAGAAGCGCTTCCCACCTAGTGTCGTCTCATCATATTCCTCTGCGGCTGCTCCTTGTTCTAGTTTCCCTGCTGCTTTTCGCCCTGCCATTTGCATCAACTGCTGCTCGGACTTTGATTGGTCAGCTACTCCTAACATATTTCTCCGTTTGGAATGTGTTCGTTTTGTTTGATTCTTTGATCAAGTTTTTTTTATTATGGAACTTGATGATGCAGAGGACAACTGCCGCATTGGAGCCTGCGGAAACCCCTCTGCCCCTGGACATCATGGATGATTGCTTCCTTTCATTTGTGCACGACTCAATGGTTGAAGAAAATTGAGTTGAAGTAGAAAAATGTTTCGCAAGCTATTAAAGTCAGAAATTTTAAACTTTCCTATAAATGTCAAATCTGATCAAAGTACGCCAATGATCTTGATTTCCATAGTGTAATAAAGCTACGTTGTTACTGTACAAGCACATTATGTGTACTTCTACGTCCATTGATTTTACAGCTATTGTTTAACCTTCCATCCATCCAATTTCATCTTATCTCTCCGCTTTTTAACTCGAATAGCACCAACTTGCTTTGCAATTTGTACTCTGTAAAGGTAGGTATAGAGTTGGTCTTGTTTGTGGCGATGATCGAAACGCTTTCTTCGTACAATGTGATACGACTCTTATCGGCAACAATAAGCTTAATTTAGCATGTAAATATTTTGATAAAATGTGAATGACAAATGGAAAAACTCACTTTTGAATTTACTTCTCTCGAGATTTAATATTCCTTTCCGGCTAAAATATAATGAAGATTTTTCAACTTTCCGCCAACCAAACCAAAAAAAATTTATACATTTAGCTCATCAACAACTACCAATCTTTGGTATACCCGTAACAGTAATGAAATAACTCTTCAGTTTTCAACTTTCACTACAACTAACAATCTTTTTGTTCCTTCACAGCAAATTGGAAAAAAATCAAGGCAGACTTATTTTTAAATACTAAGAAATAGGACAAGGGACTGTATTTCCTTCCGAGTATCTTTACTCCATAATAGCATCAGTCAGCAACAACTGTGAGAGATGGTACATATGAACACTAAACCCTCTGCACTTCCTCACTTCACAGATTCCTCTGCATGAATTCCCAGATTCTCTCTTCCATGTATACCCTGTCCTTGTGTCCCCTAGGCATGTGCCGTTCATCCGGGAATATCAACAGCTCATACTGTTTTCTTGCTGCTATCAACGCATTCACAAGCCTTGCCGTGTGCCTGAAATGAACATTCTCGTCGATCATTCCATGCACCAGCATCAACCTCCCTCTTAGCATATGCACATGATGCATCACCGAGCCATACTCATATGCTTTGGCGTCTTCTTCGGGCAGTCCCATATACTTCTCTGTATAAAATGTGTCGTAACCATCCCACGAAGTGACTGGAGCACCCGCTACAGCACAGCAGAAAGTGTCGGGAAACCTCGCCAAGATCATTGATGACATGTACCCACCATAGCTCCATCCATACAACCCAATGTGGCCAGCTTGTGCCAGCCCTTGTTTAATGAGCCATTCTGCTCCAGCCAGCTGGTCGTCTGCATCAATTCTGCCGGCATTGCATTTGATTGCACCTTCAAACTTAAGCCCCCTTCGAGATGTTCCTCTGTTATCCAACTGCAAGATTTTGTAAGCAACCCAATTGTATCATCACAATAGAAAAAATGACATTCCTATAAGCTGTTCCAAAACATTGACCAATGTTAGGTGTAGCAACAATAATCAAGGTTCCTAAAAAGGAGGTTAGGAACTGTTGTGAAAAAACGTTAAATCAAAGGATATAAAAGATTTTTAGTATAGTTTTATTTTCTATTTGAGTTGATTGAGAAATACAATTATATTTAGAATCCTTATTCCCTTTGTCCAAGTTTCCTTCCACAACCTCTCTATTCCAAGTCAACTTTTTACACTAGTCTGATTATTTCCAAACCTAGCCCAAATGAATCAATTTGCTTATGTTGTTCTAGAACTTCTCAACATCCAGATTTATTCAAACATATAAACATCTAAACATGAGGGCATGTGAAAACATTCTGTTGAAGCCAAAATCTTAATGACAAATAATAATTTAGCATCAACAAGTGAATTGAAATCCAGAAGACGCATCTTTACATCCAACTGAATGGGACAAACAAAGAACATAAACAGGAGACAGAGCTGAAAAGAAAACTCTATAGCAAGATATTGAGTGAATGGTTTGAGTCTTTAGTTAGAGCTTACTGACCTTCCATACTAAGATGCCTTTGCTCCGAAAGTACTGTGCTCTCATGTCGACTGAATTTATCCAAGAATCATAGACACACTGCACACCAGGACCACCATACACACTGATTACAGTTTTGTATGGTGGGGGCCCAAATCTAACGGGGTCAGGTTTATACAAAGCTCCATACAAAATAGTTCCATCATTCGCCTGTATCTGAACAAACTCTGGAGGCTCAAGTTCAAGCCTAGTAAATCTTGGAATGTTGAGCGGATGCTCATAGAGCGAAGTTATCAAACTTCCGTCCAGCAAGGAGCATAGTAGAAGCCTAGGGGGAGAATCAATGGAATCATGAACATCAATAAAATTCCTCATATGGTGATCAAGCACAACCACGTGCTTCCCCTTACCATGTGTTAATCTGACAGGAGCCTCAGAGATTTGGTTGCCATCCTCATACAATTTCGCACGGTACAGATTTGATTCCAAGGGACTATCGAGGGTTGCCGTAAAATAAATGAACCCTGCAGCCTCATTTACTCCAGCAATCTGCTCAACCATCCACTGGCCTTCTGTAATAGGTCCTATGCATGTTCCATATACATCGTGCAGATATAGATGTCTGTATCCAGTTTTCTCACTAGCCCAAATGAAACGTCCACCCTTGTCCAAGGGAGTGAAGCAGTCATGCAAATTGATCCAGGGCTCTTGATTTTCCTCCATTATGACTTCTCTCTCCCCTGTCTTGATATCAAACTTCAGGATCTTTAAATTGGTGTGCGACCTGTTCAAAACCTGAGCTACGAGCACATTATCATGCATCCAATTCACCCGGGCTAAGTATTCCTCATCATTGGATCTATCTGATCCACCACACAGTAGATCCATCCAAGTGATAGGACCACCAGCAACAGAGACAACCCCGAGACGAACTTTAACATTTGAAGCGCCTGCAAAGGGATAAGCATGGTCTTCCTGTGCCTTGGAACCAACACAGTCTTTCCCTTGGTGCATAATTCTAAAAAGTGGTATTTCAGATGAATCAACCTGTGTTAACGCTATGAATTTGCTATCAAGGGACCACCAGTATCCATTTTTCCTGTCCATTTCCTCCTGTAATCAATAAACCCAGTACCCTCAGGAGAATGTTGTTCAAACCTGCTTAAGACGTTGAATCATTTAAGAAATAAAACAAACAGATTAAATTAAGCACTGGATGATTCCTTACCTGAGCAATGTATTCTGCAAGACCATGCGTCTGAACAAAGAAATGAGAAAACTGTCACTACCAATTATTAGAAGTAAATTAACAAAATGGCACAAGCTAATCCAACAAGACAAAGTCAACACCAATGGAATTCGTGGTATCCATACATGTAAACTTAAGATGTGAGAAACTAGGGACGGGGAAATTTTAATTGTTTCAGCACTGTTTAGGGAAAAAATCCCCGTGGCCATGAAGACGATGAGTGTAAGCGAGTGATTTATGCATTTATTACACAACCGAACTGACACTTCTCTTATCCTACAACTTGAAATCGATCATAAATAGAAGGGCTCACCAGTTCACTGCCCTTGGCACCAGAAGTTAGCTGTTTTGATTCATTCGACAAGAGACTTAGAACATGTAGTTCACTGTCTTTTACATAAGCCAGCATGGAACCATCTGGGGAGAGATGAGGATCAATGATGGGCGAAGTTGATGAGCTTGGAAGCTTAAGTTGAGGCTTTGAAGAAGACAGTTCTTGGAAATAGATCTGCAACCAATTTGAAGATCAAACATCAGCACCTAAGGGGTAACATAAACACTAATGTCCAAACCAAAATACTAAAGAATTCGGTGACAAACATTCTGTGGTGGATTTAACAATATCAACCATTCGATGTACTAATAGTAGTAATAAAACAATGATGCACTAAATCAAAGCATGTTGCGTACTTCCATTCATGCGCAGGTATTATGTACATGATTCATAACAAACAACCGAACATAGATGAAAGATTATTATAACGCTCCGTCTCGTAATAACCTCAGAGCAAAACCTACAGAGAAGAGTAAAAGGCATTACTTGCTGAAAATTATGAAAGCAGGAGATGAATAGAGGGTCTACCCACCCCGGCGGGCAATGGCACCATGATGGTCTTCTTTTTAGAGCTCGTCTTGGCCCATTCATACCGAGTCACCCCTAACCCACGCTCCCTTAGACGCTCCCTCCTCAATTTTTCTTCTGCTGATATGTTACTCTCATCAAGTCCACCATCTGGTGGGGCAAACAGCAATTCCTGGTTCCCAGTCTTGAGATCCAAAGTATAGACCTTCTTAGTGAGGGTGTGATCAGGACTATACAAGAATGTTATCAGGGAATCATCAGGGCTGAAGCTTATAACGGTGGGAGCTACATATCCTGGTAATGGAGATTGAACAATCTCTTCAACCGGGAAGAAAATGGAGTCATGATCCACATTTTGTGGATTGGTACCGTCCGTTGTAGGCATGTCTTGGTCTGATGATCTCTTCAACTTCTTGTTATCACTCTCATCAACTGATTGCATCCCAATTCACACTCTGCAATTTCTGTACAATCTATCAGCAAAAGAAAAGGATAGCCGCATGTCAATATCAGTGATGCTGTTAGTCAACAGTTGAGAGAAAAGAAACAAAGAGCAGAATTCAAAGAAAAACTCACCCAGTAGGTTGGTTATGCAAGAATGCTCAGAGCATCAAAAGGAGACCGTAATGGATCCGATCAAAGGGCTTAATCAAGCGGCACCGCCATGGGAAAAAGAAGTGAAAGATGAGAACTTTTTAGCTTATCCAATCGAGGGATTATAGAAAACCCTTTTTCCAAGGAACTGGATTCCCAATGGAAAGCCGGAAATCAACAACAAATTGAAAGAAGTGGGGATAAGTCGGATACGGGATTCATGGGAGAGATAGAAGAGGATGAAGTGGGCGCGGAATTGGATTCTGAAACTGGAGAAGAAATCCAAATCAGGTTTGACGTAAAGCTGTGAGGAGCAGCATTGTTACAGATCTTTGGTTTCGTCTTGTGGAAATTGAAATTTCGGCCTGGAAATTATGGGAATGGATGGACAGAGTTTTTGTCTATGGGGAAAATTGGTCCACATCGAATCAAGGTTGATGATATGGAGATCTTAGAGCGTGCGAGAGACGCACCCGATTAGTCACGTGATCGCGAATGACCGTGGAGGATTTGGCCGGCTGGACTTTTTGCATTCGTGGTGCTTGGATGTTAGATCATCTCTAATACTAACTTAAAATTGAGATAGTGAAATCCTCGAGTTAGTATGGAATCGAAAAGTAACCTAAAATCGTAATGTAGATTCGAATCGTAAAATTATAAGATTTCACCACTTTTAAATAATATCAAATATTTAAAGGTCCACTAAAGCAAAATACATAGTAACTAAATATTGATTAAGTTCATCATCCAAACTCAAATTAAACATGATAATCAATCCTAAGCGACTTATGTTTTCATCAACACACTATCCTCCATAAGTTAAGTATCTTATTATAGCTATCATTTCAAATACAAATAGGCAAAACAACTGGCATAATCAAATCTGTCGGATCAACATTAAAAATCTAAATCTCCATCATCTTCACGTCTTCTATGCTCTTCTTCCACAATGTGACCACATCATCTAAATCTTCATCATCTAGAAGATCATCTCCATTTTCTTTCCACATGGTGAGCCACTTCATCTACATCTTCATCATCTATAAAATCATCTTAAAGTACATGATCAAGTGGAGTCGAATCCATCAAATTATTCTATATCCTATTCAAAAATATAATTGAGAAATTAGTTTTGATCCTCTCAAATATGTGATATGACCCGCTCAAATCAGTTGGGGTTCGCTCAAATTTTTGTTCGGTTCAGTTGACCCGCAAAAATTAGTTTTGGTTTGGTCAATCAAGTGGAATCGTGAATTTACCGATTTTACTCCTGATTCCACCCGATTTTACGATTTTCCTGAGTGTACTCCCGATTTCACCCGATTCCGATTTAGCGTGGAATCTGGATCGTTAAACCTAGCTAAGTAAAGTCGTAAAATCGTACGATTTTACGATTTAAATCGTCGATTTCACTACCTTACCTACAACTATTTCAAATTTTCAAATTTGACATTTTAAAATAATTAAAATGTGTTTTGCTTCAATGGTGTAGTTCTAGAACTCCTACCAACATGTGTCTACCAACCGCAAATAAAAATAAGCCACATGAATTTCACTACGCATCTCTTTTTTAAAATAAATAAGTAAATACAAATTTTATCAAAATGTGTTCACCAATAGCTAAACAAGTCATGTGGATTCCATTACTGATTTTTTCACTTTATCTTATGGACTCACAAGTCTCAAATTTGGTCATTTTGAGACTAGAATGAGCCAAATATAAGTCTCAAATAAAAAAATTTAATCATTTGGGACTTTAACTTTGTGCGCCGAAGAAATATTAGTCTTATAATTTGATCATTTGGTCATTTAAAACTATGCATTGAAGATAGTTTAAGATACCTATCGAGCCAAAAGTAAAATTGGATGGTCGATTGAAAAAAAAGTCTCACGTCTTGCAAAATCACACTACCTTATAAAAAAATCAAAGTGTGTAAATAATTAATGATTTATATGAAAATGTAATATTTATGCTTGAATGGTGCGATAAATAAAAATGTAAAAGATCTTTCCACGATTATAAAAAGTTCAATTTAAGAGTTTAGATTAAAAGACATCTAAATTATTTTATAATTTAATTTTCTTTTAAGATCATTCGCCACTTTCAACCATTGGAATGCCACCGACGACCGGAGTCCCAGCGTCCTGAAGACTTCATGTCGGCCAATGATTTTTCTGGCTATTGGAGCTTCGATTTCAAAAACAAATTAGCATAGAGGACCATTGTCGCCAGAGCTACTTTTCATTAAGCTTTTTTCTTCGAGAATATGTTGCACTCATTTTTCCACATACTCATTGAGTTCATGGCATATATTTTGTACACGTGTACATGTCCTTGTACCCGTGTTTTGTACACTAGTACATGCCTTCGTACTCATTTACACATACTAGTTTTCTGTGCATATGCACATGCCTTTGCACTCGCCCAGCCAAACAAACCGTTAAAGTTGAGTTCAGAGTACAACAAACTAGAGTTTCTTTTAGAAGGGTTCAAACCAGAGCTAAGAAGTTATAAGAGGAGCAAATAGAAGGAACAACAAGCAACAACATAAATATTTAACAGGTTTTGGCAACTCTGAAGATATTACAGCATCGACAATCCTAATATACAACAAAATTGATCCAACTGCAGCACAACATTCATAGCCCCAAAACCTTGTTATGTACAGTTCCGCATTGCCCTTCTATCTCTCTCCCTACCCCGAAATCCCGAATCATAAAGTGTCATTCTTAACTTAAACAGCAAGCTAGCTCAGAGTTATATTTCTGAATCTTCCACTTCAGAACTCAGTATAAAGCTCGGAAATGCCAGCGTTATATCTCTGCCACCAAATATAAAGAACCCCTATTATTGGAAAACATTCACAAACTGTTTATGGTGCAAAATACTATCTGGGAGTAAGAGCTGCTCACTTTAAGTATGGTAAAGTCATGTTCTTTATGAGAGATGGATTCTTCTTCACAAATTGTTTCCATTCTTCCGTGTCGATTCTCCCATCGCCTTTCATGTCTGCATCCCCAAACGTCTGTGGTCAGTGCCAGAGAGAAACAACGCATCAGGCAGGTTGCATCAGCATTTGGGCCAAACATAAGATTGAAACTTTGAAACTAAATGGTTTATTTTAGCATGGTTGATTTTATACTTTGTTGTACCTTATCAACGATTAATTCCACAACATCATCTGATAGCTTTAGATCTGACTCATGTAGAAGAGCTACAACCATCTCCTTCAGCTGCCAGTTGATTTGGGGGGTCAATACAGTTAAGAATAAGTTACAAAAGGTAATATACTGAAGACACTACTGAAACATTGCTCTAAAGTACTGACCTCTTCTCGCTCTATGAAACCGGTTTGCCTGAGATCATACAGCCTAAAAGCAACTGCAGAAAGAGCTCACAAGCTTAGTTTGTAATTAGGATTTCCATATAGTCTGTTAATGGTTTTCTTTTAATCTGCAGACTAGGAGATTCATAGACAGAAATCAGACTAACATGAAATCTTGTCTTCGACTGGTGCGTCTGGATGAAAGATGCCAAGAGATCGAACAAACTCTCCAAAATCAATAACCCCATTACGCTTGACATCAAATAAATCAAACACCTATGATAAAATGAAGGAACAACTCAGTAAAATATGTAACCAATGGTCCATTTGTTACTACAAATAAGCAGAAAACTGGAATATTAATTTCGGGTATCAGAAAAGTAGGGGAAGTTTTAAGTGGCATACCCTGTCTGCAAAAAGGTTCCTTCTGTTTCTGTTTCTGAAGAGTGCAAACTGAAACTCTTCCTATTAAGAAGAGAAGGGATCCACATGAGCTATATATCTGAACATAATATTAGTTTGCGAGTATAATCTACGAACTAGCATGTACAATTCAACATAAAAAGACAGCAACATGAAAAAGAAATGTAACCATCTTCCTCTTACCTTGTGAATCAGACCATCATCAATTATCGAACTGCTCAACTTCTTGAAGAGCTGATACAATGCCTCAACTTCGCTCACTGTAACTGGAGATCATAGACATTTCAGATGTCAAGTCTACGATTTCACCTTAAAAAAAAAGTTTTGCAGGATCTGACTAAAATTCTAGGGTCAGCAAATAGATTCTGAAATATGTGTAGAAGTAGAACTTTCACTCACAAGGTGTTTCAGCAGCAAGAACAATGGGCTCTTCGTATCCGGGAGTTTGTTTAGTCGTCTTCGACTGGAAACAACCCATCAAAGACGCTCATCAAACTTCTAGCAATAGATATTGAACCTGCAACAAATTAGTTGATTATAAACGTAGAGCACCAATGAATTTGATAGCTGATCATGATAGTTTAGTTCGTTACTTGCTGAAATAGTGATTTTTATGCATCAGAACTTTGTGACAAGACTAATACACTGATATAAGGATTCAAGAACGAGTGAAGCAGCACTACTAAGTGCATACATCTGAAATATCTTATCTACCAATGATTTGGTCAACATCACTGTAAAGCTATGGTTGTCAATCTCTCGATAAAGCAGCCAATTGACTCCCATAAGTAAGACTTTTTACCATATTCAGAAAAAGACTAGTCCTAGAACCTTACGGCCTGGATCCAAAGCCAAAAGCAGAAAAGCAAAACTGTTGGTCCTGCTAGAACCACCATAGCAAGTAACTATACTTACCAAAACCATCAAGTCAAATGAAAACGAGTTGTGCCAACTTGTTATCAGGACCAAGAAACCATTGCTACATAATCATAAACAATTGTGCTTGATATAGACAAGGAGCATCAGCACAAAAAGATATGGAAGAAAAATTGCCACAACGTTCCAAAAACATCGGTGAGGGATCAATTAATAACATCATCACATCATAGCTTATGTAAGCAGATTTAGCCTCACGTAAAATCCAGAAGGGGGTACGCAGTTGGACACATACATATATTCAACTAAAAAAAATCAATAAAATATGCTCTGAAAAAAGTTTCCCCCCTAAATTTGCAGGAAGAGAGGGAACCAAAAACAAGATAGATAAACCTACAAACAAAAGTGTAGGTTATCCTCTGCAGTATCCTCGGCATGGCATGGCACAGGATATTAGAGAGGAGGTGGCAGTCAGATCGATCATGGTCATGGGCGACGCAACAATTGACAGAAAAAGTAGTGAAAGGGAAAGAAAGATGGAGACTTTGTAACATCAGGGACCACCCAAGCAAGCAAGAAAGCAAGGAAGGAAGGAAGGAAATTTCCCCACCAAGTTGCACCCTTTTCAATTGGGTTTCCATCTTTTTTAATTACGCACGGGGAGCAGTGTAGAAAATCAAATGTTCCCAAAATTTCCCAGGTCAAAATAAGGCAGCTAGCTAGCTATTTCACCCTGCCCACCGGGAGAAGAACCCTTCTGGGTTAGCACGTAAAATCCCAAAACACAAATAGCCCTACATTTGCAACTCCGATAGAAAGTTAACCAACCAGACCTTAGACTTGGAGATAGATATACGCACAGCAAATCGATCAAGAGAGGGAGAGAGAGAGAGAGAGAGAGAGAGAGAGAGAGAGAGAGAGAGTAACCTGGAATAGTACAAGGTGATGAATTGCAGGCTGTTGTGTGTAAAGACGAACAATGAGGAGAGAATGGCTACGATTTAGGATCTTTCTAGAGAAATGAAACAAAATGGTGTCGTTGGTTGCTCTGTCTACAACTTTGGTGTAGAATAGATTGGTGATTTTGAGCAGTAGGTGCTGGTTTTTCCGTCTAGTTGTTTGACGATGATGATGCAGCGCCTGCTTCTCCGCTTCCTTTATGGCTGTTTATTAATTACCCTTACTCAGGGGTCAGAGTGGGGCGAGGGGGGGAATTATATAGTATATCACGGCAGCTGGATTCAACCCATATATTTTGTTTCCTTTCTTGGTTTGAAATTAGCAGGCCCTTTTGGTTTGTTCATTTGTTGTCCCCTCTGTTTTAACTCTGTATCTTCTAACTTTTCCCAAAACCTCCACCTCGACTTACCCTCCATCTCCTATCTACTTTTGTTTACCTATTCCAAAAATATACAATTTAATTTAAGGAAATATTTCGGTAAAAACATGTACCAAGTATAAATATTATGTGGTAAAATATTATTCATCAGACTTTATTCAATCTCGGCAATAGATTAATGCCTCAACAATTTTTGGAGTAAGTGAGATTCTGAATGAATCCAAAATTCAACCTCCAGTGTTAAAAGTAGACTCTGGTGCAATTATAGTAATGGGGACATCAAGTATATCTCTAATCATTACAGAAAGAATCGAATATCTCATCTCATTTTGCATCCACCATCCCAATACACCATAGTTGTAAGCATTATAGTCTTCTACCGTTAAAATCTCATCATCATTATCGTTCAACAAATACCTTTCCAGTTCAGATCTTAACATTCTTCGACTCCCTCTATCGAGAGACTCAATTTTCTTCTTCATGAATTCAGTATCGGTACCTCCTTTGTCTCCCACTACTAACTGGAATTATACCATCTTCTCTCACACTTGGAGATGTAACACGTGTTTGAGTATTAACAGTTAGCAATTGTGTTGTAATGACAACGACAATATATAACAAACGATTCATCTTTGCATTTGGACCTTCATACTCAAACCAATACTTGGCAACCTCCGCCTTGATATTCTCCACCTTTCCTCTAACTTCAACCTCATAATATGTTTCCAACTCACGTATCTCATCATAAACATCACAAAGCTCCATGCAAAAGAGATGTGATGTGGCATAAGACGTATGAGAAACATGAAGAGTTAAATGATAAAAAAAACTTCAAGTACTTCATCAACATCCTCGCATTTTCACAATCCATAAAAGTAGGGGGTCCGAGAATTTTTTGAAACTAGGTTTGTCGATCTAAATGTGTTTTAAAGCTACACTCTTCTTCTTCTATGAGCTCAAATGTAGCTTCATACTTTTCAGCAGCTTCCAACATCAAGTATGTGGTATTCCATCGAGTAGAAACATCGAGTGATACAAGCCTCCTAGATTCTATACCTTTAAAAGATATGCAATTTTTGAATTTTGCAAATCTTGTCGGAGAAGACTTCACCCATTTCGTGTTGGAAATATGCACCTAGGGTTCGACCTTTGTGTGATGGCAGCACCTGGGTACTTGACTTTGGTGCGATGTCGGTGTTGGTACAGATGCGTGGATTCGCGGGGAACCTCGCCTCAGCTCATAGCAAGCAGGAACTAGTTAGCAGCAGCTCCTCTAAGAGCTAGTTGATGCGATGTTGAACTAAGCTACGGTGTTGGCAGGGAGTTAGGTGGTTGGGGTGGTTACTCCTTCTCCTAGGACAAATTGGTTCACACCTCTTCATGAAGTTCAAACTCAAATTGAGTTGTTTTCCCTCCAAACCCGTAGGACTTCAAAGTAGTTACATTTTAACCACCTTCAAGTCTATCTTTAGAGATAAAGATGCCTCTTGGTGCATGAACTCGTACCCCTTCACCCTTGGACCATTTGCCTATATAAAAGGGCAGTTTGTAGAGGTATACCACCCTACGAGATTCTAAGTTACTCTAGTTTCTAAAGTCTAAGAACTTGAGTGTAAACGGTCTTATTCTCGGAAGGGATTTCCTGATACCCAAGGCTTGTATGGTGGAAATACTCTTTTCGAAAAGTGGTGCCCACGATTCCGCCTTGATCCTAGATCTCTTTACTTATCAAAACTTGAAGTATTGCTGCTCGGAGTTCCCGAACTAACATTTCACGGCTTCCCTTACCCTACCTATTGATATATCTGTGTATTTAAGCCCATCATTGACAACCAAATTCAGAATATGTGCAACACACCTAATATGTAAGTACTCGTTATCAAGAAAATCAAAATTTCACGACTTTAGTTTGTGTTTCATATGGTTGATCACGATGTCATTGACACTTGCATTATCCATAACAATGCAAAGAATTATTCCAAGCACAATGAAAGTGCTTCCCCAATATCAACTCCAGCATGACTAGTAATCTGCATGAAATCGATAATCGGCTTGCACAGTTTCCAGTCTTGGTGAAATGAGCAGTCACACATGAAATTGTGATAAGTCAAAGCATCAGTTATCAAGGAAACCATCCCTTGACATTATGTTCTGAAGTAATGTTTTAATCTCACTTCCGAATCTGTAAATAGCTGAAAACAATCACTTTGGATGTCCCCACCAAATTCTCTAAAACACATTGAAAGTGATGGAGATTCATTCATGGTACTGCATGCTACATAGTTTCTGTTTCTAATGATTCCATTCATTCATCTAACAGTGTTCTGCGTGAAATGACTAAGAACACGGAGAAAAGGTATATTAGCAGGCTACAGTTAAGGATGGCAGACGGAGGAGGAGTTGATAGATTGAGCAAACCTCCCAAACCCCATTATTCACCACATCCTCTCCTTCCCCCGCCATACTTTATAATGCCAATCGGAAAATTCAGTAAGCTAATGGAAGAGAACCACAACTAAGTATAATACCTAGTCAATCAAGCATCAATTCGCCAGTTAGTTGGAGGAAATCAGTGTTGCAATCTGACCCACAACCGGGAACCCTAATTCTCGTCAGAGAAGATGAGTAAATCGCCTTCTACAGGGATTGACGCGATGCTGGACTACAGGTCTAACTCCAGCAGGCGGCGGCCATGGTTTAAGGGTTAATGGACGATGATAGTGAAGGAGTTTGGGGTTTCTTTCGTTATGAAGGAGATTAGGAGAAAAAAGAAACGCGAAATGGAAATTCTGAAAGAAGTAAAAAATTCCCGAACTCATTTATTACATACCCATATTTAGATTTGGCAACGGGGAGGTTCGGGGATGGTTATGGCATATCAATTACCCATCCACCTTCGTGGCGGTTATTAACCATAACCATCACCATTTCTATTTCGGTAATAGATTTCGTTCCATCCCCATACCCTCCCGGTTACGGTTATAACCGCTCCTCCTAACGGTTAACCACCGATATGCAAGGAAAAAAAAAGAATGAAAAGTCGAAAATGCATCCACATTCATTCATTTGAAAATTTTCCAAATCTAATTCCAAACAATTGTAACAATAGCATTCTAGAACACTAAAAACACTTGTGACTTGTTCTTGAAATTAAAAGCAAAAGTATTATGTTGGGACATAGGGTTAAAATGTGAGTGGGTTGGGACAGTCAAAATGTAATACGATTCCGAGTGTAAAACAGTGACCATCACTAGACCATTAGACCGACCATCCATTCAAATGCTGACGTGTGGGAAAGTTTTGTGCATTTATAAGTGGGAGTTTGTTGTTATTCTAGCTAATTTGTGTATGTGAAAGGCAAGCATTTAAGTGGATGCTAACACAGTAATAAAGTTGTAGTTTTATAACTATTAAACTAAACCAAACGCTTTAATAACGTTACTAAAATTAGGTCTCAAGCTTCCACTATATAAAGCAACCTGTTTTTGCTTTTCTGGTAGGAAGGGAAATTGGAATTTATTTATCATGCGGACACTCTTAGTTAATATAAGATCAAAATTGAATACTATATTGGTGTTTATTTTGTAGAATGTGTTCGATTCGAAATTAAGACCTTCGGGTCACCAAACACATAGCTTTATCACCAAAACAACTCCACTTAGACAATGAAAAATAAAATCTAAAGTAAACCCCATCATCTTTTCTAATGACAAATAAGAAAGAATAATTAACACAGCACCAATCGAAGTTGGAATGATCTCAAACGATCATATAGGCAATTCCAATTGCCATTACAAGATCGGGCACATCAATAATGTATGTTTCAAATGGAAGGATATGACCTTTGGTTTGGTTGTAAGGTGATCTTTGGTTGGAACGATCTCAAGCAATCATATAGGCAATTTCAATTGCCATTACAAAATCGGACACACTAATAGTGTATGTTCCTAAGAGAAGGGTATGACATTTGGTGGTAAGGTGATCTGCAAAAAAATTGCCCTCACGATAATAGCATGTATGATAGAACGTCATTCCCTGTAGAATTTCGAAGCCCCCCACCCGCAACCGCACATATGTATTTAGGGTAAGCCATCGCGGTTGGTCGACTCCCAAGCAACGTGACGGACGATCCGTGAAGTAGTGACGTCTCCTTGGCTTGGCGCAGATTGCCGGCCTCGATTTGGCACTGGAGAAGCGTATTTGGCCAACAAGAAAGCTGGGCCTTGACACCGTGAACCGAGATGATCTCACTCGTAAACACCCTTTGGTTCCTATACTTCCAGTCCACAACAACCAGCGACCGCAAGACCAAAGGTAATGTCCCGATCCCATGCTCTGTAAATTAATTACCCCACCACCGGCCAGTCATCGAGCGGCGCACTAAAAGCCCCCACCAGCTTTCGTTTACTACAATTGAGATTTGAATTTTCGAATGTCCTTAAAATTTAAATGAAGGGAAATTTGAACCAACCGTTGAACTGGATTTGGGCTAATTTTTTCAACCAGTCTTTGAGCAGGTTTCTTAATCAAAATCCAACCTAAATTTCCATGAGAAACAACCTAACCATTTGGTGGAGTATGTCAGAGAGCATAATGCTTAAAATAGTAAAATTCCAACATTATGAAAAGGTTGAAACGTTTGCTAAAATTAGGTCTTCTTTTTTCTCACCCATCTAGTGATGTATGTAAAGTTGCTAATGCAAGTTAAATTATATATTTAGTCGTGTTTCGTACTAATAAAATTAGTTCATATAGAATACATTAATCTATTTTTTTGAAACAACATGATATTACAAAGTAGCAGAAAATATATGGGTTCTGAATTACTGCTACAATTGTTGCTATACATATATATTTTTCATCGTATGGAGTTTACATTTTGTTAGAGATCTTAATTTTTTTTGTTGTAGACAATGGAAAATTGCAATACCAAAAGAAGCAACCAGGTAACCGACATAGTAAATACCAAACAAAGCCACTGCGAGATCATCCTCGTTGGGTTCAAATGGGACGATAACCGATCTGAACCCTACAGAGACGATATGGCCGTCCATTCACCGGTGTCGGCATAATTTCTTAAAAACTCTAAGACATCGAATAATAACTCAAAGTTAAAAAGTATGGGCATTAGAAACTAATTAAACACCCATAGTAACTAAGTTAGAAAAATCTCAAAGGTGTGAACAAATTATAACGTTGATAACTATATATGTTGTTGCAAGATATAAAATACGGCTCATACCATTATAGTTGTAAGTTACTGTATCGTATATCATTATCCTTAAAATTCTAAGTCGGATATCATTATAAATGGAGGAAGATTATAATAAATTTGGTGTATTAATTTAAGACTATAAAAATATGAATCCTATTTTAATAAAAGGTTTTTGCGTAAATAAATAGTAATAAAATAGAATAGAGAGGATGCCTTGTTGGCTTTGTCCAGGAAGTGCAAGTAATAATGGAAGCTTTGGCTCTGTACCCAAAGTGCAAGCTGGTTATAGATCGTCGTGGGTATGTCATCATCATTTCGATCGTCAAGTGGTGGTTAGGCTGGGCTCGGGTGATGTGGTGGGTGCTCCGAATGGTGGCGATGGGAGCCACAGTGATGCTTGACCAATCTGCACTATAATTTAATAGTTTCTATCGATAAAACCTACACTATAATTTATCTAATTTTATTAATTTATCCTTACAAAATTAACGTTACCGAAATATTTTATTTAAAAGTTTTGGTATTTCAGAAATATTGAAGAGTTTTTCTAAAATCTATATGTTTATTATTGCTAACAAAATTTATAATTTAGTAATTACTAAAAAAATGTCACCACGAGAAAGAAAATACCCTAATATTACAGAACAAAATATAATTTGAAATATTCAGGTGGAAATTTGAATTGTTTAATTAATTACACAATTAACAATTTCGAACATATATCCTTATTAACCTCCCACATACAATAGGATGGTCCGACCATGAGCTTGGTTTGAATCTCAACAAACTAGGAAGTCCGAAAGAGGTTTCGTAAGCAAGTACTAGGTAGGTTGGTCCTCCGAAGAGATATGTGCAACACTGATGGAATTGGAGACACGACATTTTCCCAAACAAAGTGAAAATCTACCTCGGCACGCTTGCTTGGATGAGGAATGGAGGCTGGATTTGCGACAAGATATGTAGGCGGTTGCGAGGTTATCACACCAGAGCGTCGATGGGGAGCCAATTGGAAAGCAATTTCTCGTAACAAAGACTCGAGCCACTTGCTTAAATCCGGATGCAACCATGGTGAGAGTGCGGTACTTAACCGGTAGCATCATCAAAACATTGCGTTCTTCCTCCTCTTCCTGTTTAGTTAGTGGTTGTCAAATTCACTTCTTGGTTGGATTGGCATCCATAATGACAGGTCCAATCTTCACACCCATTTTGAACTTGCTATGTACTTGGCGTAGCCCCTCATCTTATGCATGCGTACACAATGTACCACAACTTTGAAATGGAGTTGTTACGGTGATAAAGTTGTGTGTTTAGTGACCCAAAGATCCTCATTTCGGATTCAAATTCAACGCACTCCAATGTACCACAACTTCCTAGTCTCATTCCCCTTCCTACCTGATTCATGGCGGTATTGTATCCGGGTACCAAACCTCATATTTGTGCCATCATCCTTGTAACACGGATCCACAACTTCGGTCACTCATCCTCGTCGCCTAGTCCTAATTGGTCACCTGCAATTTAGTAACGTACATACAGTTATTAATCGAGAATAAATATGTTAGTTTACTCTAATTAGTAAATTCTTGTGGAATATAACTTATTTGGAAATTCCTATTTATCATAATTAATTTATTCAACTTGGTGACAATACTAATAACTTAGATTCACCAGTACCTTGATGGAGTCATCCCAATAGTGAATAAGCTGTTCTGGCGGGTAGCAAAACCACATGGGGCATTTCTTCTCAAAATGGCCCATTACTCCGCAGATGAAGCAAAAGCTTTGTAGTTTTGCATACCTGATCTTGCAAAGACGCTCCTTGCCATCATGAAGTGTGGCCCAATGCTTCTTCTAAAGGGTCTTTGGAACATCCAGTAGGATTCGTATCCTCATGTATGGTTCCAAGAAGTAGATTGCGTTTTTGGGGTCATATTCCAGGAATCGCCCCGCAAAGTTATCCAATGTCTCTCCCACTTTTTTTTGGAGGAGTATCCAAAAGGCAGATCATGAATTTAAATCCAGAACCAAAGGACATCTTGCGAAGATTTGCCTGGTTACAATTGGTGCATGATGAGAAGGGTGTCGTTCATGCTCCATGGACTGCCTTCCATTAGGAACTGGACATCGAGCTCATGGTTGAAACAGAACAGAAATCGATTTCGTTCCAACATGTCAATTTCCACGCCTAGCTCCGGTTGCCATACCGTAGGCATGGTACGACGAACCTCTTGGAGGTTCATGACTTTTTTTTGTCAGAAAAGTACCGACAATGCATAAATCATAATTCCAAACTGGAGGTTCGTAGAAGAATTCCCCTAAGGTTAGTGCCGAAATTGGCCTCTCACACTGGTTGAGTTGGGGAAAATGATGGGCGACCGGCGACGTGAAAGCGGACGCAGCTCTAGATTGTTTTCTCGCCGCCGTGGTCTCCTTCCAGACGTAGGAGCATGTTTTGGTAGCGAGTTAGGAAGCGTGGGATATTGCGGCGATTGAGGGGGTGGTCGTTGGTGCACTGTTAGCACCGATTGATGGAGTAGTGGCGGTGGGAGGGGTGACAGTGGTTGGTGGTATCGGTGAGGAGTCGATGGGAGAGGCCGCCGGCAATTTACGGGTCGGGATCATGAGGAGCGGTGGTTGGGTTTCGATGGTGTAGAGGTGAGGTGATTTGTGCGGTGTGGAAGACGGAGCTGAGATCGAAAAAACCCTAAAATTGCCGTACAAGAAAGAGAAAACTTTGATCAATTGATTAGTCATTTAAAAGCAATCAGCATTTAAGTGAGATGGCTAGATGGAAATTGTAAAATCAAACGAAAATGGACGGGAAACTACGCAAACGTTAAAAATAAACGTTCGAGTGACTGATTTGTGATCCGATCCATAGTTTGGTGATCGAAAATGCATTTTCTCCCAGTCCCAGTCTGCTAAACCCTCCCCCGAAAACCTCCGAAACTATCCTTTTCTTCATCTTCTTCCTCTCAACACCATCCTCTGCAATGGCGCTCTCCAAACCCGCTTTCTTCGCCCGCTTCAGAAACCTATCCATTCCCCTCTACCACAATCACCACCGAAGTCCCCTCCTCCCGCCTCCGCCAATCTTCGCCGTCCGCTTCCTCTCCTTCTCCAGCCCAGAAGAAGCCGAGGCAGAACGCCGTCGCCGCAAGCGTCGCCTCCGCATCGAACCCCCGCTCTCTTCCGCTCACCGCGCTCAGCAGCAGCAGCAGCAACAGATTCCCAAACCTAAACAAAACCCTAACGAATTCAAACTTCCCGAACCTATCTCCGCCCTCTCCGGCAACCGCCTAACCCTCCACAATCGCATCCTAACCCTAGTCAGGGAGAATGACCTCGACGAGGCGGCGCTCTTCACCCGTCACTCTGTCTACTCCAACTGTCGTCCCACCATCTACACCGTCAATGCAGTCCTCAATGCCCAGTTTCGCCAGTCCAAGTACGCCGATTTGCTCTCTCTTCACCGTTTCATCATCCAAGCAGGTATCGCTCCCAACGTTATCACCCACAATTTGGTGTTCCAGACTTACATGACATGCCGTAAACCGGATACTGCAATGGAGATCTATAAGCAGCTGATGAATGACGCTCCCGTGGGTCCTTCTCCCACGACCTATAGGATTTTGATTGATGGCTTGGTGAATAATGGGATGGTTGATAAGGCTTTGCAGCTGAAGGAAGAGATGGTGGAGACCATAGCCTTCTCTCCTGACCCTCTTATTTATCATTATTTGATGAATGGCTGTGTGAAGAACAACGATGCTGATGCAGTTTTTAGGCTCTATGAGGAGTTGAAGGAGAAGATGGGTGGATTTGTGAGTGATGGAGTAGTTTATGGAGGTCTGATGAAGGGATATTTTATGAGGGGGATGGAGAAGGAGGCCATGGAGTGTTACGAGGAAGCGGTTGGTGAGAATTCCAAGGTCAAGATGACTGCCATTGCCTACAACTCTGTGCTGGATGCTTTATGCAAGAACGATAGGTTTGATGAAGCTTTGAAGTTGTTTGACAGAGTGATTCAAGAGCATAACCCACCGAGACATTTGGCTGTGAACTTGGGTACCTTTAACGTCATGGTTGACGGGTATTGCTCGAACAGGAGGTTTAAGGATGCCATTGATGTTTTCAGGAGGATAGGTGATTATAGATGCAATCCAGACACATTATCCTTCAATAACTTAATGGATCAGTTGTGTGAAAATGGGATGCTGGTTGAGGCTGAAGAGGTATATGGTGACATGGATGGAAAGGCGGTGAAACCAGATGAATATACCTTTGGATTGCTGATGGATGCTTGCTTTAAAGAAGGTAGAATCGATGATGGTGCTGCTTATTTTAGGAAGATGGTTGATTCAGGTTTGAGGCCGGATTTGGCGGTTTACGATAGATTGGTTGATACATTGGTTAAGGCTGGGAAGATTGACGAGGCAAAATCGTTCTATGAGCTGATGGTTAAGAAATTGAAGATGAACGATGAGAGCTACAAGTACATAATGAAGGCCCTTAGCGATGAAGGGAGGTTGGATGAAGTGCTGAAATTGGTTGATGGGATGTTAGATGACGAGTCTATAGACTTCAACGAGGAACTGCAGGAGTTTGTGAAAGGAGACTTGTTGAGCAAGGAAGGAAGAGAAGAAGAACTGACCAAGCTTATGGAAGAGAAAGCGAGGCAGAAGGCTGAAGCAAAGGCAAAAGAGATTGAAGAAGCTGAGGCTACCAAGAGAAGGGCTAAAGTTGCGATTGCTTCTTTGTTCCCATCAAAGCTGATTGGGAACAAGGAAAATGCAGAGGAAACCAACAACGAGGCTGCTGCTGTTGCGGATGAGGAAGCTGCTGTCGTAGGGTCTGTATCTGACAATGCAGATTCGAGAGACGAACATCAGCTAGCTTGAAAGGTGAGAAATCAGTAGGGGGGATAATGGTATAATAACTGTTCGGGAGAGGTGTACTCTTCTTTCACTTCCCCACATTTCCAGGCCACATGATTAAATGAAACTATTTATTTTTGGTAATGTAAAAAGAGAATTCCAGGTCTGTATGTCGCTTAATTTCAGAAAATTTTGTGTTATTGACAGAACAACGCAACATCGCTTATAGCGCTGGACAACGGGTATTGGTGTATACTCATACCCGTTTTGTTATTTTAGGGATATGGATACTCATAATGCCTGTAATATTCATATGGAATGGAACATGAAAATGAAAATTAACTTGTTGGGTACTCGTTGATTACTCGTAAATACTGTTTGGATAATATGGATACCCGTGATACCCATTACATAATAAACCTTCAAAACTCGAACTTTGTAATATGAATATGGGACGAGTTTTTTTACTCAAAATTGAATGTCATTTTTGAGTAAGAATTGTACGAATGTCTGCATCACGAGTGACATAGTATTAGCAATCAAGTCCATTACTGAGTAATCCCTTAAGTTTGTAGAAAAGAAGACAGCAGAAAAGGTTGAAACAGAATGAATGGCGAGTATGGAACAAGTACAGCTTATCATACAACTTAGGACTCAGACATGGGAAAGTCAATAACATTAGTCCATGCTACGACCAGTACAACACAACACACACTTCACAATCAAGAGAGAGTAACAAACTCAAACACAAACTTTTGAATCTGTCTTCAAAATTACTTTGGTTAATCCTTTTTCCTTTCCTTTCTTTTCTTTTTCTTTTCTTTTAGCTACAAAGGTTTGGTATGCACACCCCGGCTTCTGGATTTTGTTGCTCTTTCCAGATCCTCCCTGTCACTCTTAGCTTCAGTTCTTTCCTATCCCCTCCTGAGAAGAAGAGTGCCATGTTTCTTTGTATAATTAGACCGTCATGGCTGTCTCTCACCTTACGGTGACTATCCCGTACGCTTCGTGGGGTTCCTTCCCATATCAGCTTCCTACCATTCGCTCCCACTTCCAGGCTGTAGCTATAGTTACGTGCCTCTGCCTCGTCCCCCATGAATCGCAGAAATGCCATGTAAACTGGAGCCATCCCGAGCTGAAATGCTTCAAAGTGAAGACAGAAATACTGGCCGAAGCAATGAAACACCTGCACAACATACTTGTGAGTTTCCCAACAGATACCATATCGGAGGATAAACATTGTTTGAGTAAAGGATGTAACATAGGATTGCTTCAGGATGTAACATTCCATTGTCAGAAGAACACTCTAACAAGTTAAACCTCGGGGATGTAGTTCTTTGCTTCAGATGTAATAAAAGAAACAGATTTTTTAGTTCAGTAACAGTTACCGTTAGCATCCAAGTGGCGTTCTCCACTTCGCGAGGATTAGCCTTTACATATCGATGGTTGAAAGTGCATCCTGTGTGCATGTCGACTTTGTGTTCATCTCTTAGATGAGCAACAAGAGAAGGAATATCCCCGACAACTGAGCATTCAGATCCAGCATATGGACAATTGTATGGTCTGAAGTTGCAAACCGTCTCGTGCTTGAGTTTACTGTAGTAAGGAAATATCTCCGGGCATCCCAATGTATAAAATTTGCAGGGTAATTCAAGAGATTCTGCCACTTTTTCCAGTGCTAGACACCTAATATCTCCCAGCTCCTGTCTACAAGTAGGGCATCTATTATGTACCTTGACTTTGCAAGTGGAGCACAGTGTATGTCCATTGCTACACTGCAGAGAAAGCAACATAGTTAGAAACCTAATTATAACACTGGTTAGCAAAAATATACCAGAAACAATCATCTTACATTTCGTCCATACCCATATTTTTCTTTCTGCAACTTGTGTTATTGTTACACAAATTGGGCAGAAAAAGAAAATGGAGATAAAACATATGAAGAACTAACACATCAAGAAGGAAAGAGGTGAATTCAGCTAATTATAAGGTAAGCATCCTTAAAGGAAGTGCAGAATCCCAAAAGCAGTACTCATTAAGAATTAAGACATAGATATTCACTACTAAAGAAAACCACTACACTATTGGTACAGGATTTCAAAGGTAACAGCAAGACCTTCCAAGTTCTAAAGCTTTGAAGTCCATGCTGATAAATTAACATGGATTGCCAGTGTCAATCCTCTGTAACGTTAACAAATAGAAATTTGACTTTTCATCCGTCTCTTGCAGGCAAGCCTGCATCTGGGTGGGGAATCTAATCTTAGTTCATATGAAGTATATCCATCTTCTCTAAAATGACAAAGATAAATCATTCCGTTCCTTAACCAGAATAATAATGCAATCACTCCACGACAAACCCAAATCCATCCCTCTTCCACACGACAAAAGATGCAACTGGCGAACTGCAAATCAAAATCTAGACAAATCAAGGCACAATACAAGTTGGATTTAACAGGAATCATGCTCCACGGAAAATCAATTCAGATCATGCAACTGCAATACAAAATGAGCAAAAGCCCCCACATTCATCAACCGAACTACGCTCGTCGGGACATGAAGCGATTAGAATCGGAGAAAGAAACGCGATTACGATTACGAACCTGGTGGATGGGCGGGTACATGGAATTCGTACAGACGGGACATTCAAGCAACTCGTGGACGCTGGTAGCAGGGGTGATGGCGTTGGGGCCAGGAACACCGTTGATTCCAGGGCGGGCGGCGTTGTTGTTACTGGCGGCGGCATTGTGAGACTTGGAGGAAGAGAACTGATGGTGGTGGTGATGGTGGAGATTGTCGTGAGGGATCTCGTCCTCGTCAATTCCACCATCCGAGGATGAGACGCACTCGATGCTGTCCAATTCCATCACCGGCGGCGATTTGGATGGAGGAATTACAAGGAAATAACCCCCCACAACCCCAAACACACAAAAAAAATCCGCCCTCAACGGATGCGATTAAAGAGAGAGATCCAGAAATGAAAGGTTGAAATACCCACTAAACCACCTCATCGATCCCTCCCATCGGAATATCTCAATCTCTTTTCAATTCTTCGAATCGGGGGAGGGAAGAGAGAAAAAGGAGAGAGAAACGGGATTTCCGATGACCCAAACGCTGCTTCTCTCAATCTTTTTTCAATCTCTCTCTTCTGAAACTTCTCTCTCTCTCTCTCTCTCTTCCGTCCCACCCGAAAGCTAAAGAGAAAAAGATGGCTTCTCTTCTTCTGCTTCTTCTTCTTCTTCTTCTTCTTCTTCGTCTCCTCTGTTGTCTTCGTTGTCTTCTCCTTCCTCCCTCCGCTCCCAGCCTTCCTTATTTCTTCTATTTAATTTTGGATTTTTTCATTTTTTTTTGTTATTATTATTCCACCTGACCTTTTATTTTGTTAAATAAATATTTTTCTGTTTTATTTATCTTCCAACAATGGAAGGATATCCATCCGGTTAACCGGTCTGACTCTGAAATTCATCATCAACGACTTCAAATCCATTTTGTCAGATCAAGGTTCAGTTTTCTTCGTCCATTTTTCCTCTTCTAATCCAACGGTCCACATCTGAAGTGAGGTTTAGTTTTGTCTTTTTCGTTCCGTCCATATCTTCCCGTATGCCCGAGTTTGTCGAGTTAATTTTTTTTCCCTTCGATATAAGGAGTTCTCAACCTCCATCTGAACCTTTAAATATCGTTTTGACCATTTGACTCGTTTAATAGCGTAGATTTGAGTGGGTGATTAGGTCATTTCATATCGTAATTCAATTATTCATTATATCGACTCTTTTTGCTACCGACACCATCATGCGGTGTGAGGGTATATTGTTGTCGTTGAGACTTCGACGACCGATCGGTGAGTCTTTGACAGCTTTTTCTGACTTTTCAGACAAGTTACCGACGACCGCTTCAGTCTACCTTTGTAATAGGTTATAGTCGTCGATAACAGGTTACATGATGAACGTTTTTAGGCGTTATCAAAATAAACGGGTTAATAAATTAACCGAGCCGAATCTCCCTAGGATCTCTTTTAGTATCTTACTCAAAGTTGTGATTAATATCAATCGAGGTATCACATAATCTGGTTTAGGTGCCACAAGGATAAATCAAACAGTCAAAATGGAAAATGAAAATTGCTTCTAAAGTAAATGGTTTGCAAGACTGCACGATAAGAGTTTAGACAATTAAAGATGGAACTTCTTAGATGTCGAATCCCTCTAGGCAACTTAAATTCACAAATGACAGACAAATTCCACGATTTAAACAAAACAAGATAGATGCATTACACTGTCGCAATTCTTCTCCAATCAAATCACGCCCTTTCAGGTTCGCAAATTTGCTACCTATCTAGTATTCTAGTCCGCTCTTTCGAGACAAAGATCTAAAATCCGCTAGGTAATTTACCGATTTAGAATTGCTCACACAACAAACATAATAACGTCTAACCTAGTTATTTGATTTCGGCGTTCTAGATATGCAAGCTCTCGCGAGTCTAATAAAAATCTAACAAAGATTCATTCAAGTTGATCAGGTAAGAACAAATTGAAAACGAAATCAAATATGCAATGAAATCCATCCAACTCACATAAATCGTCAAACGTATCAAATCATTCGTTCATAAAAATTAACCTAGGGTTCATCTAATCTAAGCAAGAGAAGTTTACGTGCTAATAATCTCGAGAGACAAATCAAAATCTGAAGAAGAAGACATTGAATATAGATTTACCCCAAAAAATATAAAAAAACCTAATTTCTTCGATCTTCTCGAGAACTTGATTCGCCGTCTTGATTACGTTTCCGATTCCAAATTCCTTGAAGTTTCCTTTTCGTCGCTCTCGAATCTCTGCAATTCTATCTAAGTTTCGTCCAAAAATCTGTATTCGAATGAGGGAGGACCGGCCGTCGGCGCCTTACTAGTTTTTTAGGCGCATAATGGGGCAAAACTTCCAAATAGTAAATGCGCCGCAACTAGTCACACTATGCGCCTTAACTGCACCATTTTAGGCGCATAGTATGATAAGTTCAATTTTTGACGTTTTCTCCACTCCCGATCCGCCCTAACTCGTTCATGAATACCCGTATTGTTCGAAAAAGTGCCCCGATATCATCGTATGTCTGAAATCTTACAAAAACACTCCAAACCAACATCAAAAAGGCCCGGACGGGCCGAAACACTAAATAGAGATAGAAGTTAGAAATGTGCAAAGCATCCTAAACTTCTACCAAAAACTATACAATTATGGATGGAATGTTGCTCAAATGAAAGCGATGAAAATGAAAAATCGAGTGTTATTATTACATAAGTAACATGTTTTGATGGTTTGTAACCTGCTATAAGAGTAATATGTTATGTGACAGGCCGCATGGGTTGCATGCGACCAAAAGCCCATCTCATATTATGTTTGTTATACGTTTCTAGCTTAGTTGTTTTGTTTAGTTAGAATCGGATTAGTATTAAGGTAGTATTTTTAATGTAGGATAGTTGGTTTTCTTTAGCTATATATAATAAGTTTAATCAATCGATAGCATTAGTCATCTGAGAAATACAAACTCTAGATTGTTTTTTTGCTTCTTATTTTGAGAGGAATAATCATCCCATATTTGGTGTATTTCGTTCGTAATCATAATTCATTTCTTTATTTTGAGAAATGCCACCTCATCGAATGTATACGTTTTCGAAGATATGCCTTGGGGAAGTCGATACTGACGTCGATTTATCCCCATCATCAGACAATCTATTTCAACACGTGACATAATAGATTATAATCTTTTATAAGAAGTTATAAATGTTTGTTACAGATTATCATCAGGTAACACTAATAACAAATTATAATCACATGTAGGATGATCCTGTTTCATGTCAGGGGCCCTTCATATGGGTTTATATTTTGATTGGACTGTTTGTATCTGCAGATTTTGCTTCTACTTAATAGGGTAATATCTGAGTTGAACCTTCTCTCCTTCAGGTTTTGCAGGGTAGCAGATCTTGATTATGAATTGTGTCAACTAACTCAATAACATGATTCGTTAGTAGAATTAATACGTGTTTTGTTTCAAATGCTATATATAATATTAAATATATGTAGAAACTTATGTTGGAGATTTTATCCAAACGGAATTGCGTCTTTCGACGGCCTACGTACCCAATAAAAATTGGGATCAAAGTCCACTTAGTTCGAGAATGTGTACCTCTAACAGAAGAGCGCAAACGGCTTCAAAATGTGTTGACTCGGACTTCGACGCTGTATTTCGATTGTTAATAACCTCCCAAATCAATGATCGACTATACCAAATCGTGACTAGGATTTTAGTAGAGTCATGAACGCATACACTTGCCGTAAAACTACTAACACCTTCAAAATCAAGGTTTAATGAAATTGAAAAATTCCGAAAACTTGAGAGTTGAGAGATGAGATATTGAGAGAGTATTTTTTGAAGCACTCCTTTTATAGTATATAAAGAGGTGTAAATGGTGAAGAAATGTGTCTCTTCATATATAACCTTTCACGAAAAATACCCTCACACTTATCTAAAACAAAAATCAATTCAATCCATTTAATTATAAAATGGCGCCAACTATTACGCTCCAAGGCGGCAATGAGGGCTGGTTTTGGGTTGGTTTTCTGACCATAAAATCAGCCCAAAAAACTCAGTTGGAAACCGGTCTCAAACTCCAACTAAAACCGGTCTAAAATTTCGATTTATTATGAATTTTGGTCTTACTAACATGGTTCCTAACTAATCGTACAAACGCCATCACTATATTAGTGTTTCTTAAGTATTGAATTAATCGATGTACTAACTAAACTAGTCACTACAAAGAAGTGCCTTTTCGTATGAAATCTAAAATTCCAACAATTTATAAATTTTAGAATAGATTGTCTTTTAGCTTGACTTGTCGATATTTTTACAGTACAAGCTTCAAATTCAACTCAAATTTGACTATCATCATGGGTTTTAATGAGCCGAGGTTCTAGTTAACCTTATTAATGGTAGGTACGAGCCAAATTCAAATAGGCTCGAACCCGACACAAACTAAAATTTTCTAACTCGACTAAAACTTAATAAGCCAAACTTGAGCATGGTGAAGCGGCTCGGCCCAATTTGTAAGTAACTATAAGCCTACCCAAGAATAAGTAATCACTAATTAGATCAACAATGATTAATGATAGATGTGGTAACCTGTCAATGTCTTCTACGCCAAGATTTCATTATAAAAGAACTAAAAGCATCCTCTAGCTAGTCGATAAGTTTTGTTTGGATTTATCATATGGACTATACTTTTTGATAAATGCTTTTTACTAATTAGTAATTAACAAAATCTATTGGTGTCTCGTTGAAATTGTTTCATGCAATTTTGCTCATCTGCCGCATAATTGCAGTTCAGCAAAATTGCATGAAATATATTTTACCAAACCAAACATATTTTAAAACATATGATTTATTTGATATCATGAGTTTCTTTCATATTAACAAACAATGTATACAAAAAGAAAGGATTCCATTATTTCAAGGAAGATGTTGATGGACCATTAGATTTAGTTTGTGACCACCTTTGATTAATTGAAAGGGCTAGTTAGTTTTGTTTAACCTCACTTTACCTCTATGTCGCTAGCGAATTTTCGATGACTTTTTCATTATATATTGATAAGAGGTTAAAATCTTTTATAGCTAGCTACAACAATAATTAATTACAATATTTTGTAATTAATTACAAATGAAATTCTTCAGTATCCTTATCATCATTCATCACTATCACCAAAATCAAATATGTATAAACCTTCTCATATCAGGCTTTAGGAAATAAAGATAGACAACAAAGAATTCAACCTACATGTTTCCCTAGTTATACAACTATCCTTGAAACTTAGATGATGAAAACCTCCTAACTATGTTTATCACACGAATTAATGTTCATAATGATATTGGAAGAAATTATTACTAAAGAGTTTCAATTACTTATGAATGAGTTTTGGTGATGGTGATGAGTGATGAATAGGATGGAAAGGGGAAATAAGATGACGTGGAAGTGAGATAGAATCTGTTAGATAGGATTGTGCAATGTTAATGAATTGTGTTTTTCTGTATCAATTGGTATATAGGAATTAAAGAGAGTGATTAGTTTACAAATTGAGATAATATATGAGATCAAAAATAAAATGCGAAATAGAAATTTAATATTCGAATAATTGTGAACCGTACTGAAAATGAATGTTGGTGATGGATTTATGTTATTAAAAAAACCTGGACACACCGAAATTTTTGATATACCAGATATACTGAAGAATTCACCCTAATTACAACCTAATAACTTGTTATGATTATCTATAACTAGTTACAACCAAATATTCGAAAAACATCTTTCAAAGATGAAGAAGCAGATACCATAAAAAATATTGTTGGTCATTCACCAACAGTTTAAGACTTAGTTGACCATGTCAGCTAATAGTCCAATGTGCAAACTGTTCTTTGGACATTCTGATACAAATACCCGATACCTCATAATATAAAAAAGAACATACTATACAAACATTAATTTAAAAATCAATAATCAATACCTTTGTTCATCTTCTTGACCAATTTTGTTCATCTTAGTTAAAATTATACTATATTCGGCAAGAGTTTTCATGGTCTAGTGGTCAGGGTATTGGACTCTGAATCCAGTAACCCGAGTTCAAATCTCGGTGGAACCTTTTCTTTTCCTCACACTTGGTTGTTTTCTCCAAGTTTCCAACACACAAAACGAAGTTGGGATCATGTGTTGTACTCTAAGCCTACTACATTTGTTTCATGTGATGATCTGCAATCAAACGCTGCTAGATTCACCTTTCGTGCTGGCTTGGAAATTTTTTTATCAATTACAAATGATTGTGGCAGAAGCTGAGAATGTTTGTTGGGAGACAAAAGCACAGTACACATAACTGTCAACTCTCTCTGGCTTTTTGGGGTACGAGGAAATAAGGTAGACAACTTGACAACAGTTGCAGATGCCGACGAGGGTGTTCTTGTACACATAACTGTCAACTCTCTACTCTCATTAACATGACTGTTTGATCAGGCATGGAAACTAGTAACCATTTGTGTATCTACAAAAGACTGTACGAGAGAATGGGATAGATAGGATTGAAGATTCATTCATTAATCAGCTGTCTTAACATATTCTCCTTCAAGGACAAAGGTCCCTTACCTTTTCCTACGGATTGTGTATCTCTGTATAGAGATCTTTCAAAAGTAACAACATTTCTAAAGCTTACCATAAGCTAAGAAACCCACAGGACTCATTTTACTTGTACACCATCCACCCACTTGAGAGTAGGCACAGCATTTTGCAGAAACAAGGTGAAACTCTCACCGGCAATTGCATTCCCCGCCACGTCTATTTGAGTTAACCTCACGTCTTTCAGGATGAAATAGGCTTCCCAATAGTCCCTCCAACTCGCATCATCGCTGTTCCAATCACCACTTCCAACTGAATAATGCGACAACGGCGAACACAATTGATATCTGGTTGTGTCGATGGAATGTGCACCTATTTCGTTATACGAAACGTCCAACACTTTCAGTGACGCTACTTGTCTTAGAGGCTCCAAAGCACTGAAACTCCTCAATTTGTTGTTACTCAAACTCAGGTGCGACAGGAGTTGCATTGCCTCCATTCCTGTGGTCAGATTTTGAATTAAAGTTCATATTGGAGAAAGGATGGAAGATAGTTCAAAGAACAAAGGATCTCCGGATGAAGTACGGATAGACAAGGTCTTTAAACAACATAATCAACATAATTGATTGTTTACCTTCAATTGATTGAAGTTCATTGTTGCCGAGGTCTAGCACTTGAACCCATAGTAACTTCTCAAGCGATCCCAACCGTGAAATTGCTAGTTTGTTGAGTCGCAAACACAAGGGACCACAAGTCGTCGACAAAGTTGGGTCGCTATAGTTATAGCAATGACTCAGCAAAGACTCCTTACTGGAAGTCACCTGCAGCATTTTTGAAACCAAGAACATCACCTCCTTGAAAACATAACTATCTTATCAAAAGAGTGGTTGAAAGCAATTCTGACACTCTAGGCATCTCAATTAGCTTATCATGGTACAGCATCATAGTTCAATTTGTACTCCCGTCCTGTTTAATTAACAGTTCATACCATGTAAGACCAAACAAGTTTATTCTTATTTTCCTTTCGATTCAAAAATAAGACAACTAACCTGTTGCAATAAAACCAAGCTATGATTGTCTTTGTAATATTGGTGATGAGGAGGATCCAACTCCATTAGCTCACTGTATAGCTCTAGAACTTCCTTTGAGTGGACTTGTTTATCAAAAGGTCTCAATATATCGTAAGCAGTCAACAGTCTAGCCACGGTCAGCTTCCCAATTTTACTACAACAAATAGGAACCAAATAAACCCTTGTCAATTTTCCCATTCCTACTTCAAAAAGTAAAGCAGTAAACATGGTGCATGTGTTTTACCAGTCCAATAACTCACGGAAGATGCTAGTCTCTTCATCTAAGATTCTTTCTTGCCACGGTGAAGCTGTTAGTTCTGGTCCATTCTTGATTCTTAGGTTGTCAAGTAGGTCAATCAGAGCAGGTGCTGCACAACCAGGTTCATAAAGAGAGAAACAATCATCTTTCCACTGCATCCTCCTAGAACTTAACCCTTCTCCAGATTCAAGTTTGGCATTTTGCACATGCAGTTGAAACGAAATCTGACAAGGACAATGATACTGGACACCGGTGGAAGAAACAATCCCTGGCGAGTGTCCAACCTTCACCTCCACCTGATAAGCTTCAGAAGAGTCGGGATCCTTATTAGGGAGATCTAAATGTGTAGTCCACACTTTTGCACTTGGAGAGTCATTTATAGACAGTGGTTTCCAAATAAGATCAGTAGTTGAGTTAAACCCATCTGAAACGGTTACAGTAGATGAGTTTACACCTTCAACAGACTGGTTGAAGTAAAGAATGAGTGGAAATTTCTTTGAACTGAAACTGAACAGATTCAATGGAGAAGCACGAGGACTGCGGAAATCAGCTGATAGAAAGGTAATATCAGAGCCATGAACAGGCCATGAAGAAGCAAGCAGGGGATACTCAGATCTGACAGTTTGATCAAGAAGCCAAAGATGATAGAACCAGCCACTTTGATCATCTTCATCGGTAAAAAGAGCTTCACGTACCAATTCATACTCCCTGGTTAGAACCTCTTCTCTATTGATAAATCCTTGAGCCTTCTTGTTCATCAAATTTGTAAGAAGTACACTGAAATTTTTCCCAAAAATGTAACTGCAGTTAATAAGTAGTTAACAAACAAGCAAAGCAATAGCTTGTAGCAGCAAATAAACACTATGAAAAGCAGGAACTTATTCAATGATAATACAGATCACAAGTATATCATATGAGTTTTAGCAATGTTCAGACACACAGGAGTATAAACTGTGTCAGATACTAGGTTACTAAAACAAGAATTTTATTACATGGAGGTCCTCAGATTCCCGAAAAAAAAGTACACTCCCCAACAAGTAAATCAGATGGAAGAATTCATAATAAATCCCAAGATCACAACTGCACATTTGCACGATGGGCTATACAAGTTTGAAAGTCCATCCATTTCTACCCTTCAGTGATTAACCCTGGATAAGGAAACAACAGGAACAGCAATTACAACAGAAACTGTGTTCCGAATCACCAAGAAGTAAGCATTAACCCACATGGCCACATCAACCATTATTTTCGAGACTAGAATACTTATTGTGCTTGCTTTTGAATAAATAGTCAGAACAGTAACCAATAAACCGAAAAAAATCCATACGAAATTTACCATAAACCAAAGTTATCACGTCACCTGCGATTATGCCAGGCAGAATAGTTGCTCAGATTTTTCTCAATCAGATTCTGGGTGTGCTCTAGTTCATCCTCATCCGACCGTTCCATTAATGCAGCCACAAATCTGAAGAGATTAAAAAAAAAGAGTAATCGTGTCAGCAATAAAAACATCTAAAAAGGTTAAGAACCTCTATCATCCAAGTATTGACCTGCGGTAGTTCCAGGCATGAAAATTGCGTGCATCCTTGGATTGGAATTTGTCCAGAAGCCCTAACTCCTTATCGACAGAAGAATGCCCTTTAGACAGCACCCATTTCCTATGGTGCCAAGCTCCGTATGATTTATAGTTTTGCTTCAATGCATTCTCGACCTACAAAAGTAGTCTATTCTAATCACCCAAATAACAAAGCAAGTGCTTGCTTAGGGATTTCAAATTCACATCTATAACAGGAATGATGTTATTGATAAAAAACAAAAACAGGAAAGATGTTGAGAACACACCACTGTAAGTTCAACATCAAGAATGGAGTCAACTGAGTCGGGATGGGATTCAGAGCTGGCTAGAGCTAGATTATCCTGAACAGCAAGTTTCCTATAGTTCCAAGCAGTGTACGACTCAGGATTAATCTCCAGAAGTTTAGCACTCAACTCTACAGCGTCCTTGGTGTAACTGCAAATAGGAGATGAGAAGAAATCAGGGTTAAGAGGAAAAAGGATGAGGAAGAAGAAAAGAAAGAGAGAAGGTAACAGATTACATTTTGTTCTGGTGATTGGAAATGAATTCAGATTGGAGGGAACGGAGCTTCTCGGCCTTGGCAAGTAATCCAGCTTCATCCACAGGCTTCAAGGGTTTACGAGGGCGGCCGTGCATTGTTTGTGTGCCGTTTAGTACTCTTGACTCTAGCACCTAGCAACTTCACCAGCAATCTAAATGGGCATAAAAACAAGTAATTCCAAATCAGCACCTAGCAGCAGAGAAATGATTACTCTTTAGTATTAATTGAGAACTTAACTAGATAGCATTCACAAGCACTTAGTTGAAATGGACCACCAATAGTTCCAGCAAATTAGAAGGGAAGGCCTCAAGTATGATACACACACACACATACATAAGGATCGACAAAGAATATCTGTAATTATCTTAATCAGCCTGCAGTACTGCAATCTTGCTGAATTCAGCAGCACTGGCATCAATGCCAGCAAAGCGGAAATCACAATACCATTCATGACTACAATAGATAGAGTCAGACCAGCCATCGTAAACAGTAGAATTTTCCTTCAAGATCATATAGCACAAAATCCTAACAATCTACAACTTCAAATTTCGAAATCCTAAACCAATGTCTCCTTCAGAATCATGGAACCAAAAAAGAACAAACAAGTAATTCATCCAAGACAAAGTTACAAGTCGCAAAATCTAAAATCTTCACAGAGACTTACCTTGAAGTTGGAACTGGACTAAAGCAGCAACTGAGGGGATCGCCAGATCGGGAAGACGCAGCAAGCAAGCAAGCTGAATCGCGGCAATTGCCTCTTCGGCCTGACGCGCGAAGACGAGAGCATGGGAATAGGCCCAAACTTTTGCACTTTAGAGGCCCGTAACTACAGAATTATGAAGCCCAACTCAAGCTAGAAAGAAAGCTGCATCTTCAACCTTCAACTCTCTCTCACCGTCCTAATAGTAATTAACTAATCGGAGGGAGAGTTCAACTGACAGATTGACGGTGGAAAGTCAAAGTTCGGCGATACCAAAAGTTACTGAAATCTGATGCTTCCGGATTACATTTGGAACCAAGGAGACTAGAAAGAGGAGTTGATCATTACATGATCGATCTCTCGTCCCAATCATCATCTCATCTACTTCAATGGCGACAACTCACAAGCCTCTGAAGCTGAAACACCGGCCCAGATCCTCTATCTTAAACCTGCTGATCTGGGTAGCCGCGGTTGCACTTCTTTTCATCTTCTCATCCCTAATTTCAACGAATGGGTCCTCCTTCCCCTCTATGAATATCATCAAGGGGCTTATGAGCTCCAAGCGATCCAAGCGGGAGCATACTCTGCATGACAAGTATTTGTACTGGGGGAATAGAATTGATTGTCCTGGAAAGCATTGCGACTCTTGTGAAGGTCTGGGTCACCAGGAGTCCAGCCTCAGGTGTGCTCTTGAGGAGGCTTTGTTTCTCAACAGGTAATTGGTGGTGGATAGTTCTCCGACTTGCGTATCTTATTCCTTACTGGATTCTTGCTACATTTCAATCATTTTCACTAAATTATTGCAATTTCCAGCAATTTAGTTGGTCTGATATACTGCTCTCAAAGTTGCTTAATCCTGGTAAATCTGCGAATGCCATACTGGTTGACCCAAGGGGGTTGATGTGGTTATTGCGAATGGGTTTATTATATCATTCAGTGTCACTAATCATGATTTGAACTGACTTGGGAGAGTGTAAAAGGGTCAGACAGGGAACTCTGAAAGTAGATCAGCATAGCAGATTGAACAAATAGTGAACTGGTTCGTTATGTAGTAATTTGTAGGTGATACGAGTATATGTTCTCTGTTTATGTGTTGAAGTGCCAAGATATGGATCACAATCTGACCACTGCTTGTATCACATTGTTGCAGAACTTTTGTCATGCCTTCTAGAATGTGTATCAACCCAATTCACAACGAGAAGGGAATTCTTCATCATTCTGCCAATTCAAATCCTGAAGAAAGGTTTGTTTGCTGAATCTCAACCATGTCATGTTTGACCTGCAAAAATCTATAATGGACAAAGCCTTTTGAGTAATGCTATAAATCACCGGTCTGCAGCTAAGTTAATTGTCCAATTTTGAATGAAATCATCACAGAAGCAGAGGAAACCTTGAGCTTGCTAACATCGTTCTAAAGAGTGTTTTCTGTTTTTTTTATCTTGGAAGGTGGACGTCGAACTCTTGCAGTATGGACTCCTTGTACGATATAGACCTCATGTCTGAAACTGTACCTGTTATCTTGGATAATTCAAGAGAGTGGTTTCATGTTGTTTCTACTGCGATGAAGTTGGGATCAAGGGGAATTGCCCATGTACAAGGAGTTAGTAGATCTGCACTCAAAGAAGGCAGTCACTACACTAACCTATTGCTCATAAATCGAACTGCAAGCCCTCTTTCATGGTATGCAACATTTTTGTACATTTGTTGCTTTTGTTGTCAAACTTAGGATTCACTTAATCAGTTGCTGAGGTAGAAGTCATCTGGACTGTGGATGTTAGGCTCTGCAAATGAATGAAAATGCTTCTTGTTTTGATCAGTATTGCCAGAATCATCACGTTTTTGTTTTACCTTGTTAATTAATGATTACGATACATATGTCAGATTTTTCACTCTAATTGAAATCAAGAAGGTTCTATATCTTCCACTTTAATCGGTCCACTCTAATTGAAATCAAGAAGGTTCTATGTACTCTACTTTAATCGGTTCACTAGTTTTGTTGGGAAGCCTTGTAATACTTGAAAGCCTGAAGGGTTTTCCTTGGCTCTATCTACATCCATCGACATATTTGATGGATGGAGAGTGCATGTTTCTGTGGAACTTCAAGCTATTTCAATAAATTGAGACGTTTGATCTGGTTCTGGCTGCTCCATCTGGGGCAGTGAAATGAAGTAGAATAAAGAGAAAAAGGAGGTCCTACAATTTTTTTTGTTATTCTATGCAAGGTATTGTCAAAAGATCCATCTTCTGGATCAATTATATTACTAAAAACTATATTTCTTTGGGAGCTAATCATAATCACTATTCAGGTTCATGGAGTGCAAAGACAGAAACAACCGCAGTGCAATAATGCTTCCATACACATTTCTACCTTCAATGGCAGCAGAGAGATTGCGAGATGCTGCGGACACGGTCAGTAACAAGTAGTTTTTTTCTTGCCAATGGAATTCATTTGTTAAAATGTTTTGGTCTTCAATTGAGGCCTACTATGTAATAGTGCACGTTTTATTTAATTTTTCGTTCCTGAAAGTCCCCTTGGAAGATTTGTTTTCTGTAAGTTGATTTATTGCTCATTTTCGTCCTCTCTACAGATCATAGCGCAACTTGAAGATTATGATGCTATCCATGTTCGCCGCGGCGATATAATCAAAACAAGGAAGGATAGGTTTGGTGTTCCTCGAACCCTTCATCCTCATTTGGACAGGGATACGCGCCCAGAATTTATGCTTCGGAGAATTGAAAAATGGGTCCCTCCTGGAAGAACTCTATTTATTGCTTCAAATGAGAGAACACCAAATTTCTTTTCACCTCTTTCTGTCAGGTAAACTGTCTTAGCATGTTCTAATTCTCCTCTTAGGACGAAGGTCCCTTACCTTTTCTTGCAGATTTTGTTGGGAAACCTGAAGTTTGGGTTTAGATTCCTACCTATGAAAACTGAATAAGCCATATGGATAATGTCTATTCATTGAGCATCAGATGCACGGTTTAAGTATAACTCGATTCTCTATTTCATACATAGATATGTTTATGTAGTCATTTGTTCACATGTTTTACTATCTGAATCAAGTTCCGATTTTGCAGCACATGGACTTGGCGTGTCTATATAGTTGCTTCAATATCTTAAAGCCTACTGACATTCTATTATTCTTTGGTTCTATCAACTGGTAGTGATCATGTTATAGCAACCGAAGCCTTGGTGTTCTATTGAGTAGTCAATACGTGTGGAGATGCAAATTCTCCAGTGATTAAGTTCTTCGAGTTTACATGCTGAGAGTCAAACTGCTTCTATATGCTGTGAATGTGGTGAGGCAGGCTGATGAGAGGATTTGGGTTTTGGTATTATTTGCAGATATAAGCTAGCATATTCGTCAAACTACAGCAAGATGCTGGAGCCTTTGATTCAGAACAACTACGAACTCTTCATGATTGAAAGGCTGATATTGCGGGGTGCAAAAACATTTATCAAAACATACAAGGAAGATGAGACTGATCTCAGCCTGACCGACGACCCAAAGAAGAACACAAAGATATGGCAACTGCCTGTGTATACAGCTGAAGACTAACAGATGGTCATGCTCGGAAGAGAGGATGTATGTATATGTCAATTGGGTTGGGTGGTTTGATGTTTTTGTAAATTGTGGTCCTGAGAATGGGAGGTTTAAGCGTTGATGGAGCTTCAGGGTTCCTGTTTTGGTTGTGTGGTATACAGAGCAGCTAGAATTGAGGGAGTTACAGGCAGGTTTCGACTAACCGTCTTTGGCCCTTCTCCACCTCCTCCTGCCTTTGCCTTTCCCTCACGCTTCTTCTTCCTAGAGAGAAATACAGTTCATTACGACAGCAAAAACTAATTGCTAGTGTCTTTTGGCTTTTAAAAAATGGATATTCGCAGAAAAAGGGGAAGACGGAGGGGAGAGAAATAGAAGAAAGAAAATAAGAAAAAGCGGAAAATGGTTTCAGCCGCACTCAGGCCGCAGCATGATCAGTAACACTCACTGGTAATAAATTAATTCTCAACAATTTAAATAAATAATGATAATAAACCCCTTTCTTCCAAACGGAACAAAAATCAAATCAAATCCTCAAATTTCTGCTCCCCTTACTCCACTCAAATTCGATTCGCCGATGCCGCACCTCGTCCGTGAGAATCTCTTCATCGGCAACATCACCGATGCAGCGGAGGTCCTCCAAGGTACCTCCTCCGACATCACTCACCTCCTTTCCGTCTTGAGCTCCGCCTCCATCTCTTTCTTCTCCGAGTGGCGCCCCAGCCTCTCCATCCCCACCAAGGAGATTAAGAAGGTTTACTTCAACCGCCAGCGGGACGGTCCTGCTCCTGACCAGGATGATGATGATTCCGGCTCCAAGCTTATGTACTCGTTGGAGTACGCCGGCAACGACTTGAAGTTAGTTCGGATGGCGGTGCCGATTAGGGATACGGAGAGCGAGGACCTGTTGGATTATTTGGAGATGTGTTTGGATTTCATTGATCGTAGTCGGAAAGAAGGCTCTGTTTTAGTTCACTGCTTTGCTGGTGTGTCCAGAAGGTAAATTCTCTTGGCTCCAGCATTTAGGTTTGTTTCTTTGCTGCTGTCTTATCTATTTACTTCGATTGACTTCCATCTCTCCCACAAAATTTGTTCCTTGGTGGTAGGGAAACGTTCTGGTCTAATAATTGCTGATTGCTTCATTCCAATACTAATATACCTTACTGAACCTGAACGCGAAAAGGATGTCTGGTTTTCCTTTGATATTATACTAGAAATACGCTGTTGTTCTTTCTATTAGAATCAAGGTTTGACATTGATTTGATTCATCCAATGGAAATGGAATATGAATAATCATCTGCAACTTCTATGGTCTAGCTTTCAGCTACTGTTCTACTATTGTGGGAACCATGTGAACCTCATCCAACTTGTCCAGTTTTGGATTGATAACGATCGTAAATTTCTTCTGTGTTGCAGTGCAGCTGTGATTACAGCATACTTGATGAGAAGTGAACAACTCAGTCTTGAAGGTCAGGGCACTTTTCCTTTTCGTTTTCTTTGGGGTTGTTCCATTACTAGTCTTCAAATTGGTGTATAGCTATTTGTTACGAAATAATTTTAGGGTACAGTTCTTATTATTTTTCCTAACTAATATGTATTTACGTTTGATTTACTAGAGCCTTTTCTTAATCTTCTGTTTATTCTCTCCCTGTCTTGGATCCCCACAGATGCTCTTAAATCACTTAGGGAAAGCTGCGAGTTTGTTTGCCCAAATGATGGCTTTCTAGATCAGGTGATGCAACACACCTATGCTGCATGCATATTAATCGTTTGGGCAACTGCGCCGTTTTGTGGTTGTAGAATATTAGCTTCTCAACCTGTGCAGGTCATCTTACGATTTAGTCTTTCTTTTTCTTAATGGCAGTTAAAAATGTACGAGGATATGGGCTTCAAGGTCGATCATGGTAGTTCAGTTTACAAGCGCTTCCATGTGAAAATATTAGGTACACGTTCTCCCTTGTTCTCTTTAGGGTCGGTACATATAAATGGCACCGGGTTGCTGTTTAATCGGGGTAGTGTGCTATATCATTTTAAGTCGCTCTCCATAATGTTATAAGTTGCTCTGCTCTGTGGTTATAAAATGCGCTATCATTAATCGTGATAGGTTTCATCAGATTGTGCAAACTTTGGTACTTTCTTATGTTGCCTGTGCAAATAAAGCAGAACGAACAAGGAAGTCAAATTAACACTTCTCTTTGCATTTAAATTCAGGCGTCTATCCACTACGAATTGATAGCTTATCTACCGATTTTTGGTTTCACATGTCTTATATTCTTGGTTCCCTAATTGTCACCTGACCTTGGAGATGCAATAAATTCATTGATGCATTCCCAGTTTCCAGCTGTAATTTCCATGAACTGGGAATATCAATGTATATATTATGGTTTCATATTGTTCATGGATACCAGGAACAAGTGGGGTGCCGCTATGTAGTGTGTAGATTCTGAGTGCCCTCTTCTTCCAGGTGACAGCTTTAACAGGGGAGACAAGATAGACAGTGCTCAGTTTGCTGCGGATCCTGGTGTAGCTGCAGAAGTCACACCACCACCAAATGGAGAAAGAAAGCGTGTCCAAGCATACCGATGCAAAAAGTGCAGAAGGCTTGTTGCATTACAGGGAAATGTTGTAGATCATGTTCCGGGAGAGGGCGAAACATCTTTCTCGTGGAACAAACGAAAAAGTGGGAATCCATTTAGCAAGTCCGACGAGGCGGATTGTTCATCCATCTTTATCGAGCCTCTACGATGGATGACTGCAGGTATAGACATGATCATTTCCTGTCATGCTAGGTCGTAGAAATATTTGCGTAGCAACCCATAATGTGGTTTGATGACGATTCACAAATGGCAGTGGAAGAAGGGGGGCTAGAAGGGAAGTTGGCATGCGCTCACTGCGACGCTAGGTTGGGATACTTCAATTGGGCGGGGATACAGTGCAGCTGTGGGAGTTGGATTACCCCTGCTTTCCAGCTTCACAAAGGCCGAGTCGACGTCAGCACCGTGTAACGACTGTCCACTGCAAATTCAGTTGAGAATGAGGAAACAAGTTGGCCAGTTTGACATCACATCTGCTCTGTATGATTATTACTATTATCTATTTAGAGGAGTCGAGACTCGAGACAACCAACATAAAAGAAAAAGGATGCCTGATGATGATGCTGCAATTGATTTGATTTTAGCGCACGGAGAGGCAACGACGGTCGGTCGGAGGGGTCCTTTGCTAAAATGTCCTCCATACTATTACTATTGTTGTGTAATAATCGTTTTCGGCAGAAGCAAATGTTTCCTTCGCCGTTGCCCTTTCTATGCACGACCTTGCTTTCACTCTCTACTTCTATTGACCAAAGGATTTTCATTTTTTTGGTATGTTTTTGCTCCCGAGCTGCCGTGATCGTTCGTTCGTGATGGTTCAGATAGGGATGTTCGAAAAAATTTCTCCCCAAACTAGCATGTTGTTCAGGCCGACAATCCGCCAAATTGCCTGGCCGCCTTGCTCCTTTGTCGCATCAACATGCCTTCTTCCATATACAACAAACAGTTGCATCTAAACTTTGCGGATATCAGTCTCATCTATTCGAGCGGATAGGACTAAACTTCATATTTAATTTAAAGTGCTTTCTTCGATATATTCGATACACCTTTGATATGACGTTTACATAGCACGTACACTAAGTAGCCTACATAAATTGTATACATTATTTAGATTTAGTCCTCAAATTTTATTACATATCAATTTTAAACTTTTACTTTACAAATTTTATTCTAATCGATTTTGTCAATTCCAATCCACTCAGAATCAAAATAACAAATCCATAATGACGTCGCAGAGCTTCAGAATCCTTCAACAAAACAAATCATCCCTCCACTGACCCAACCCCCGTCATGGAACTGCACCATTATGGGCAACCTCCGGATTTAGTCGTCAAGGGCGCGTAACCCCTGTAACCTCCACCGTCGGACTTCACCATCATCAACTGCAACGCATCCGAGTCCCCGAAACTTGAGGAAACGAGCAGCAGGTGTTGGAATGGGGCCGATGCTGCTCCTCCTCAAACTAAGTTGCTGCCGGAGACTGCAATTCAAAAAACAACCCCCAAACTTGCAAATTCAAAACAAAATTGAGAAACCAGAAGAAAAAGAGAAGAATCAGGTCTTGTTTTATATCCTTTCTTGCTTGCTCCCCTCTGTGTCTCGTTGTGTGAGCTTGAAAATTTGATGTAACGAAATTGGAATAAATAGTCGAAGAAGAAAAAGTATGGATAATCGATGAAGGTCCAAGGAGATCGTAAATGTGAATAATCAAATTTTTTTATTTTTAGATTATCGGTGGATTGGATTTGAAGAATTGCTCAAAGTTGTCTTAAAGAGTGGGAGGAGCTGAAGCATGCTGAAGAAGCTTTTTACAATCAAAAGGCCCACAAGAACTGATTGAAGTTAGGTGATTCCAATACGAGACCACAAAGCGGTTAAAATCAAGCAATCTCAGAAACAGATTGTCCATCTTCAGAACCGTGATGGAATGCTGGTCACAAATATTGATGAGATTTCTGATATTGCAGTTTTCTATTATTAGCAGCTCTTTGGTTCTATTGATAGTAATGTCAGGAATTACTTAAAAGAGGAAATCTGTTCTCTGTTGCTTAAGACGCTTCCCCCTGATAAAGCCTCTGGTCTCTGCGTCAAGGCCATTGCTGAGGAAATCAAGGAGTCTCTTTTGTCTATTCCCAATAACAAAAATCCAGGTCCAGATGGCTTCTCTTCCTTTTTCTTTCAATCTGCCTGGGACATTGCAGGGAATGACGAGATTGAGGCAGTGTGAATATTCTTTGATACTGGTCATCTCCCAAAAGTCTTGAAATCTACTTTACTTGCTCTTGTGCCTATAAAGATTCATGCTAGCAATATCACTGACTTTCGTCCAATAGCATGTTGCAATGTCTTATATAAGTGTATCACGAAGATTATTACGAGAAGACTTGTGGAGTACTGCTTGCCTTGTATTATTAGTGACAATCAATCTGCCTTTATTAAAGGGAGGCGGATTGGTGATAATATCCTGATGGGGCATGAGGTGGTGAATTCTTATCATCTTAGCCTGGAAGTATGTTGCTTTCCCAAAAATTGAGAATGGTCGTCTTGGAGTAAGAGATTGGGCTACTTTGAATTACGCCTGCATTTGTCATCATATATGGAATTTTTTAATGAAGGTGGGATCTCTGTGGATAGCATGGATACATTATTATTGTATAAAACATGGATCATTTTGGGATGCATTAGTTCTTGAAATCAATCTTTGATTTGGAGGAGGATTTTGAAGGCTAGGGAATTTGTTTTTGGATATATAAGTAAAGATGATGCTGATCAGCTGCTTTGGCAAGGGAATTGAGGATGGACCATTATTCAATTTCAACAGTGTGTAATAGTATTCGTCCAAGAGCCTCTGAAGTTAATTGGCATGAATTAGAGTGGTGTGCTCCTCTTATTTCGAAACATAGCTTTATTGCTTGGCTGGCTATGCAACGAAGATTGGTCACTAATGAGTTGGTTGCAAAATGGGGATTGAGCGTTGATATCTCCTGTTACCTGTGTTTGACAGAGATTGATTATGTGGATCATATTTTTGGGCGCTGTGATTTCATTAATCAGATACTGTGTTTCTATTTTGGTGCTGGTATATTTGCAGCCGGTGATTGGCCAGAGAATGTCCAAACTGCTCATTCCTTCACTAGTTCTTCTGCTGCAGCTTGCTCAGGGAGACTCGTATGGAGGGTTGTTGTTGCTACGATTTGCTCAGGGAGACTCATATGGAGGGTTTTTGTTGCTACGATTTGGTATGAAAGGTGCCGTCGCCACGCTGGTAAACGAAGTCGAGATGCTAGAGAGCTTGCAAAGCAAGTCCGTCGTGATACTTGGGTTAAGATGAATTAGTTTTATTGTAGAATTCAAAACTTTTGTTGAGCTTGTTTTTCATAGTTAAAGTTGTAATCAGACTCTGTATGGTCTTTTGACTAATGGAGTGTTACTTTTTGATGCACTCTGCATGAGATGAATATATACAAAAAAAATAGTTCATAGTTGTTCTCTTGGATATCAAATAATTAGCTCTTCACAGCAGTCCTTCACATGGATCAGTAGCTGTATAACTAACAACAAAGAGGAAAGAGGAAAATCCTGGTTCAACTTATTCTGAAGCCCCGAACTACTATCCATCACACAGTCAAACTGGATCTAATCTATCACATAGACATATTAAACATCTTCTGAGTCCAAATGGAAGATTTCAGCTTTTCCTACCTCAACTGATGCAGCTCCTCCATTTTCGGTTTCACGCCTATATTCCACACCAAGGATGCAAAATTAGACCCAAAAGCTCAATCAAACCGACATTAAGAACACAACTACGATATAGTCCATCCTTCAATCATCTAACCTTGTCAACCAACAGATTATTTACTTTACAACAATTCGCTGCTTCTAAGCATTACAAACAAACAATTTATGTAGTTGAGAAGGAGATATTTAGATACTAAGAAAGAAAGGAGGGAAGAGTGGCCACTAACTTGATATTGGAGGTTAGGATTGCGGCCAAAGTTAGCTGATAAACGAGGTAAAAATACTTGTTTCCTTAGCAGATCTTCGTCTTCAAGCACCCGGTATATGACCTGAGGCGAAGACAACAAATAGAAATAGAGAATGAGATGCTAGATCCTTTCACCTGGAGAAGAGCTGGATAAAGGGAAAGTGTACTGAACCCATAAAATGTAATTGCAGAAGGACTTAAGGATGCCGCTTAGCTAAAAAGTTCGGTCCTCCAACTATGCACCCTCCATTGCTCGACCCTAATTCCAGTAGTTAAAAACTCAGCAGTGACTTAATTGAAAAGATTAAATAGCATGTGCTGGTACAAGTTTCTTGGTAGGGAGAGTAAAGCAGACCTTTCCAAAGTCAATGATTAACGACATGACAGGTATGGATTGAGAACTCCAAATATCAACAGTGGAACATTCACTTTGTTCAGCAAACAGCCATTAGTATCCAAGCTGCAGAGAAAAAGAACAGCCAGGACTCAGGTGTAAGCAAAACATTAACCACTTGATAATAACACTTCCCAAATGCGTGACAAGTACAAATATTTCAAAAATATCAAACCTTGTCACATCATATAATAGAGTTCATTAGCCCGCAGAGAATGAGAAGCGGCAAAAATGCAACTCTCTCCATCAACATCTCCCTCAAAATCTTTTGTGTCGTCATCTTGACATGTGTGCCTTCATTCTTGTCTTTCGCCAGTTGTTGGCCTGAAGTTGGAATTTTCCTGAACACTTCTCCAGGTTGCTCCTTTTCATTTCAAAATCCCAAGCATGAAGCAAGAAAGTTAAAGTGAGAAATTTTCATAAAAAAAGAGTTGGACGGTTATTATAGTCTGTAATGCTGGTTGATCAATGCTCACCCGTTATTCAGAGATGCTGTCAAGATGCGTCCGTCCTTGTTAGGCATACAACCAGACTGATTCTCCATACCAAAGTCACTCTTTTGGCTGCATGGATCATACCTGAGGAATCCAGTCTATTGTGTGCACTGAGGGCCAACCAATAACCAACAGGCCTCGCTAAAACAACCAGAATGATGGTATTGTTTTGCTAGTTGCCTCCGATAATTCACTTAGTTTAAGACCTGGAGTCTGTTTTCCCATGCCTATGAACTTTGCAATTCAGAGACACCATACCCAACTTCAATACTCAAACTCCAATACAAGCAGCTAGTTTAGGAGGATCCTCATTAGTGATCGTCTGAGCCTGAGATATATTCCTGCATAAATAATCATAAGTGATGTACATGAGGAAATCCAGAAAGAGGCTCTTTTCGTATGTTGCCCTTGCAACTTCAGCTTCCTTCTGGATATTGCTATAAGCTCTGTCCGTAATCTTATAAGAAATTTCATCCAGAGCAAGTGGAACCTCTCTCAATTTCTGTATCCACATTAAGGTCCTCTCAGGCATTCCTTGCCTACAAAACTGAGACAATAATGTATTTATAGTACTAACATTTGGAGCAAACCCTAATTTAAGAAGTCTAGCAGACAAGATTACCGCACGATCCAGAACATCCATACAAACACCTTTTATCATTGTGTTGTATGTCACCGTGTTTGGGACAATACCCATTGTAATCAACTCATTCAACAAGAAAACAGCTCGATTCATTTTTTGATTACTACAGAATCCATGAATCCGGATGTTATATGTGGTGATGTCTGGTTCCCATCCACCGGCGTACATTTTCTTCACGACCTCATCTGCATGGACCATTTGAAATGCCTTACAATATCCACCGATCAAAGTGTTGTATGTGACAATATCAGGGGTCAGGCTATATTGAAACATGGCTGCAACTGCATCCTCAGCAAGCTTCATATTTCCTAAATTACAGAACCCATTAATGATGATATTAATTGTGAAAATGTCTGGATGAAAGCCCTTTTGCCTCATCTCTCTCTCCAGCTGTAGTGCTTGATTAAGGTTCCCAGAGTTGCAAAATCCAACAATCAAGGAGTTGTACGTAAAAACGTTAGGGATGCATCCTTTCACCGACATTTCCAAGAATACACTATATGCCTCCTCCATCATGCCAGCTTTAGAAAGGCCATCAATGAAAGCCGAATAGGCAACAACATCAAAACATGTACCCATACTTTCCATTTCATTCCATAGACTGCAAGCCCGATCTACATCCCCTGTCTTGAAATATCCATCCAGGATCACTGTAAAAGCTTTTCTATCAATGTGAAATCCTTTTTCAATCATTTTATGCAAAAGTTCTGTCGCTTCCTGCAATTGGCCCTTAATGGATAAGCCCATAAGTAATGAACTGCATGTTAAAGAAGAAGGAGATATACCGAAACTGACCATGAGTTTGTAAGTTTCATAGGCATTCTCTTCTTCTCCAAGTTGGCAACATGCAACAATGACAGAGTTGAAAGCAACAATACTTACACACACTCCCTTTTGAAGGATATCTTTCAGGAGTTGAGTTGCTTTATCTAAGTGCCCTGCCCAGCACAGCCTTGCAATGGTAATATCATTTAGCGCAGAAGGTGGAACAAACTCCAAAACCGACAAATCTGTCAACAAGCGGTCAGCATCCTCTCCTCTTCCATACCTATAATATCCAGCAACCAAAATATTGAATGTCACACCATCAGGTGGTATGCCAGAGCATTTCATTTCATCATAAAGCATATTTGCTCGATCAACGTCCTTTGCCTTCAGATATCCATTCAACATTGTATTAAATATCGAGACATTAGGAGAAAGACCCAACTCGTGAATCCCGTCAAATATCTTTCTTGCTTCTTCTACCTTTCCTTTACTACAGAATGCGTTCACTACAGTGTTCACTGTAGATACAGTTGGCTTACAGCCACTTCGAATCATGGAATCTAACCAACAAAGTGCCTCAGAAGTTTGTGCCCTCATACAATACGCGTTGATCAAAATGTTGTATGTATAAACATCCGGTTGACAACGAAATTTCTGCATTATATACAACAGACTCTCCCCAACTCTGACATGCCCTCTCTGACAAAAACCATGAATAATAGTGTTGATATTGTAATTATCAGGTTGACATCCTATCCTAACAATGTCCCTGAAAAATATCAACGCACCCTCAAGATCACCAACTTTGAACAAAAATTTGAACAAGATGGTGATAGCAGACGGACTCGGCTTAACACCAGCGTCCCTCATCCTCGCTAAAATACCAAGAGCCTCATAACCCATATTTGCATTCAAGAAACTCCGCATGATGGTGTCGAGAACTGAGAAATCAGACTCATACTCACAGTGGTTGTCCCACATAAATTCCACCAAGCCTCTACTCCTATTAGAACCAATTCTCTTAATAACCCACGAAACTACATCCTGTGCAAGATACCTGTGGTCGTGTGAATCCAAGACAAGGGCAGCAATGCAGCAGGACTTGACTGTATCCTCGGAATCATTTTGAAATACAAGTTTGAAGAATGCAAAGGCGGTTTCACGGGAGTTGAACATTTCCATTGTCTTCACCAATAGGAAAGGACAAAACTTTTCAGAAAGGGCTGCGACAACGTATCCTTTCCGTCTCTTAACCAACTTAGACAATCCAATAAGCAAGAGACGGCATTCATTGGAGTTCAAAGAGTGGGGGTTTAGGGAATGAGTAGTGGGGTAAAATTGGTGGAGGTAATAGTAGGATGAAGAATGAATTCGAGCAAAACGAATGAAGAACGGGTGCACCTTGTTAAAGTGGCCAGCCACTTGCCGCACCAGTATTGCAGACATCCGCCAATATGTGAATGTCAGCCCTGGCCAGGATTACAGAGGATCAAACTAAAGATACAAGGAACACAGACAGCCACGTGATGAATTGATTATGATTTTCAGGGGAGGGATACGATTGGGGTATAGGAAAGTAAGTTAGGGAGAAGAGAAAGTTATTGAACTTACGTGGAGGGAGCTGAACTGGTGGAAATGGGAGAAGAAGAAACTAGTTGCCATGATTTGATTTCTGTTGGTTCTAGTTTCGGGTGGTGGGCATTACAGTTTCCATCCAATGGAGAGAGGATGGTGGAGGAGAAGAAATGAGGGATTTCGACGTCGTAGTAGTCGCCGCTGCCGCCGATTGATTGGTTAGGGAGAGAAGGACGACGGACGGCAGAACCCAAGGCTGACAGAGGTAAGATAGTAATAGTTTGAAATTAACGTTGGGCCCGAGAAGTCTAGTTGGGCTTAAAACTCAGCTCTTAGGCCTTTTGTGTGGGTGGATCACGTTGGCTTTTTTTTTTTTACAAAATATAATTTCATTAATTATAAGTGGTATAACATTGAGTACAAGTGGTGTAATGGGGAATTGCTTCCTAGAAAGTCGTAAGGGAAAAGTAGATAATTAAATATTTTGCTTTGTAGCCTTAATCTCCTCAACCAACAACGATTCTAGACGCGAAAAAAGAAATAGAATGACTCAACTATAACACTACAATGATTGGCTCTGGACACGACGAAACGAAAAGACTCAAAAAACTCTACCCCAACTCAAAAGGAGAACAAGCTAAATGCTACATAACCCGAAAACCAACCAATAATTCAATAGACAATATTGAACGAAATTAAAGAACATCAAAACACGGGGGTGGCCGATCTGTATGAAGCCTCAAGTGGACCGACCGGAAGTCCACATTGCCAGTGTTGTCACTAAGGTGAACGGAGTAGAGTCATTCAACTCACATGCAGCTCGAAGCTTAGATCTTGTGGTTCAGTCGGCCGCGATGTCATCCCGTTGGGTTTCTCCAAGCCAGTTGCGCCGATTGAAGGGGTGGTGATTCCCGATTGTGGTGTGAATCCGCGAGAGCAACCGATGATATCACAAATCCAGATCGTGATCCGTGACGACGGTTCATGATTGATGGATTTTGATGGAGGATGAGTAGCTTGACTGTTAAGATTTTTGGATATTTTTCCTTTTAATTATTTTTTTCTTCATAATATTTTATAGTTTACTCAAAACATATTATTCCCTTTATAAATGTTGTTCGTTATAATTTTTCATTATTATAAAAAAATTATCTAATATTGAATATTATGCATAAAACAAACGAATTACTAAAGAGTACTCGCACTTACATCGCATTAAAAATTTTCAATAATTTCAATCATATTATTTATTTTGAAAGTTGTTCATTAACCTAACAAATTTTACATCAAGTATAAAATTATTATTCCATATTTTACCTGATTTCCACAATCAATGATAATTTTATTTATTTATTTAGACAATCAAAATAATATTCAAATATTTTTTGGAGTAAATTGATACTTTTAATGTCTCCCTTAAATTATGGGTTGAAATAGATAACTATAATTCCTATTATACTAAAAAGCAAATAAAACTACTCATAAGTCATAAAAGTATAATCCAACTTTTTTCTCTTATAATACTTAATTTCTTTTATAAATCTCTTATGATATTGAATTATTGCAATCTCCCAAGCTGTCGAATGAGTTATTTGCTGGTATGTTTTGCGATTCCAATTTTCATTTTCTCCAAGATATCGGGAAAAAATACTCCTAAATTGTTAAAATTTTGAATTATTTTATATGCCTTCAAAGATAAAAATTTATTACTCTTCTTCTTAATTTTTATTTTTTTTTTGAATAAATTATCGGATGTAAGTGTTCCATCAACTCAATTAGCATTTCGATTCCAGATAAATTTTAATTATTATAGATATCAAATTATAGAAATATATTTAGAAGAAAAATATTATCTCAATACTAAACAAACCTCCAAATAAAATATTTATACTTTCATATCTACCACGTTAACCTTTTCTCTTTCATTTTCAAACCTCTAAGTAATTTACAGATTTTTTTCAATAAAATTTCATCATTGAACTAATTAAAATCTATCCCTACCTTCTTTTCACCTTATTAGAATTGCCATTAATGGATTGAAAAATGAACAATATAGATAGTAAAAATGATAAACAAATAATAAAAGCATATATTTTGAATTTAAAATAATAAGAGCAAATGTAAATTTAATGAATATAAAAAATTATTAGACTATTTCAAGCTCTTTTCATATCATTCCTAATTTACTTTTATTTTATTTATAATATTATCCAGATTAAATTTTATTTACTCTTAAAAAACAAAAAAGTATGAAACTATTTCATATATCATCATGAAGTGGATTTAATAAAACAGCGTGAGTGTAAACAATTATTTTTTTACTTTTTTTGGATTCAAACAATTTATATATTAGAAGTACTAAAATTAAGTTTGTGACTGTAACCATAAAATATTCATCATATGCTTTACACTGTCACATACCTACCATATTATTAAAAGTAATAAATATTTATTTTAAAATAAACTAATAGGTGAAATAAAATTTAAAACAATGACTTAAGTTGAATTATGGGTAATAGAGATAGCATGATAATGGTAATCATAATAATTCATCAAAACCAAACTAGATCAAATAGGATAAAATCTAAATTGATCAAATATTGTTAACATATGATTAAACGTAAAAAATGTTATATGTGATTGCATATCAAGTATATCTTAATTCACCCAACGTCCGACAATAACATGTTTCTTACTTTATTTATGTTTAATTACAGAAGGTGATATAGAATATATGCACAATATTTAGATGCAATGTAGGTTATAAGGAATTCCAACCGCCAGACCACATATCATAATTCCATTGGATGAATTTAGCTCATGTTCCCTTTGTTGAATTTTCTCAAGTCTTCAATCTAGGTTATAAGAAGTAGATATCCATTAAATACAAGCTAACATCAGATTTTAGTAGTTCCCTCTCAACTCTAGTGTATAATTACAAGAAGGAATAACACAAAATACAAAATATTCACAGCTGAAGGCCCCCTCAGTTTAGTTGCTCTGTTTGTTAGTTATGCTTACTGAGACAGACGTCTCAAATTCTTCTCATTTTGCCTTCTAAACTTCTTCATAGCTTTGGCATGCTGTTCCATGAAAGCCTCCATCTCTCTCGCATTCTCTTCCAGCTTGGCCTTCAAACCACGCACATCGTTCGCTATCGTTAAGCACGTCTCGTCACGTCCTGAAGTTACAACCGGGAAGCAAATCGACGGCTCCCTAAAAACACCATCATTCCCAACAATCAGTAGCAACTTATATCACCTCCAGTTGTTTCATAATATATATGCAGAAAGTGCATACCTTTGTCCAAGAGAAGCCACTCCGTTTGCTCTCAATATCCCACCATCCAAAGAGACAGCACCTTCCTTGCCAATATGCTGATGCTCCCTTGCGTAGTACATCAGCTCTCTGGTTTCGTAGACCTGAAGTTTCCCAAACAGGTGGTGGAATAGTGTTTCCCTCAGCCCATATCCTCCAGCAGTCTTTGTTTCTATATGGTTTCTCTCTATGTCAACCATATTTACTGCATACCCTACGAAACCAGGTCTCGTTTCCCCATTAGGCATCATAGGCGGATCTAGTTTCAGCCTCCCTTGAGGGCTGCATCAGAAACAAACACTATTAGCTAAAAGGCTCAGGGAGACGAGAGCAAGACTCTAGTACGGTTTCTTTACCCTCTGTTCCACCAATTATTAATCCTAGAAAACCTGAAATCAATAACTTTAATGAACGATTATGGAAGGAGGGAGAAAACTGTGCAGTTTACCACAAATCTTCGAGGCATATAATATTGAATCTTCCATTTATGGATCTTCCTAGAGCAGTTGCTTGTGCGTGAACACCAGACTCGAGATCAATATCCCCATTTTCTCTATACTTCTCAAGGGTAGTGATTGCTTCACTAAACGATCTACAAACCACGGCAAGCATCTGATCTTCTCCCAAGTACTCTGCTAATATTCTGGTGAGGACATAAGCCCGAAGACTGTTAATGAGAACATTTCGAAAGAGCTTACAGTTAGTGAACACTGAACAACATGTAAAACAACATATACCTGCTTAGCTTGCTAGTGCTTACTGTCCCAAGTTGCACAACCAGGCCAATAATATCTCCACTAAAATGTGGTTCTTCTGTTGGGTTTGATTGGTATCTGGATAGATGACTGACTATAGCAGACGCGGAATTACTCCTCTCTATTCTTTCTTCAACTTCCTCCTTCGTAAGAAGACAGTCCACTATACTGAGAGAGTGATCTTTGGCAGATTCTGGGTAACAAGCAATTGACACAACAAGTACAAAAGAAGGATGAGAATAACAGCAGTATTCATTAAAAGTAATCTTTTTCACAACAAGCAACAAAAGGTAGATTTAGACAACCAGAATGACATTAAACTTGTATTTAGAGTAAAAGGTAAATGACGACAAGTCGACAAATGACTGATTTCCAAACCTTCAAGTTGTGAAATCTCTTGCTCTATTTCTTCCTTCTGCTTACGTAATTGATTCAGTGCACTTTCCAAGTCTCCAACAAGCTTCCCGAGCGTACAAACATCATTAAGTATTTTCTGTTTATGAAATAGCAAGATAAGTAAGTTATTACTTCCTTCGTAAGAAATAGTCAAAATAAACTTTCAACGTGAAATTTTACCTTCTCACCCGCTGGATTAGCCAAAGCTAACTTTTGTACATTCGTACAAGAGGAATAGTATTCAGTCAAGTGATGCTTCCCATTCGATGATGGAGATGGAAATGGAGATTGGATCATTTTGCATTCAGCCTCAGGAGCCGTGATGACCTCAATTGAGATGTAGCATTGTAGTAGTGGGTAGCGAGAGTGAGATGCTGTGAGACATAAGCTCCCTTCAATAGTAGGGATTTGTATACTTGGTACAGTGGAGAATCCGTAGTTGAATGCATATCGGACAGAATCCTCTGTATTGGATGGATATCTAAGTGAAAGTGTGTGAGCTTGTCCACTCTCCAAATCATCATGGATGCTCTTCTCAATGTCACCACTAGAATTCACCACTCTAAAGACAAGGTTTTCAAGCCGAGAGCCAGCATAACAGAATGACGGCACCTGAAAAACACTATTCTAAGTCAAAAAGATGTATCACCAGATTATGTGAAATTCTTATATAAAGAGAGTATGAGTTACCTTTGACACGATTTCAAGCATCCTTGGGTCAATTTTAAACTCCTTTGAATAAAGCACATTGCTTTGAGATGAAACATATATTGAAGCTGGCAGAAATGGTAGAGTAGACCTTTAGAGAATTCAGGAACGAGATTTCACCCTCTTTTTTTTTATAAATGAAATGCTGCACTTGAATCAGTAGGTTTACATCATTCGGAGACGACACACAATGCCAGAACAAATAAAATCACTCAGTTTTCAGGAGGAATGACTTACCGGTTTCCCCAAAACCAGCTGTCACTTTCAAGACACCACCTAGGTTGATAAACCCATTAGCATCCACCTGGAACAGTAAAGGAAGCGAGTAAAGCAATCACTCAAGCGAAATTGGTCTCTGGAGATATTATTCACCATATTATGATCCATAAAGACACAAACTTGGCTCTCTGGAGATATTATTCACCATATTATGATCCATAAAGACACAAACGAAGGGAATAAAAAATGCTCAAGAAATATTTTACTTTTAGGCACAAATTCTTCACAATTTTACATCTCAAGACAAGAGAAATAGGATCAGATAAACATGGTGGAAATAGAAGATGCCGTTTCAGTCAGCTAGTTGTGTACTGAGATCAAGGATTCAATCCCACACGATAACCTTTCAACCAAAGGAAGAAAAACAAACTGTAAATGAGAGATACAAGATACTTACTGTACGCTTTCGGCCACTGTGATCAATAATTTCAAGTCCATCAACACGTAGCCCGACTTCTGACCCTTCTATCACGTGATTACCATAGGCGTCAAACATCTGGAGGACATATGTATGTTCATGTTAGCAAATCCAAAACATAAGTTATTTATACTACTGATGGATTGTTGCATCAGAAAGTTCTACATTTTCATTTGTAATAAGAACTATCGCTGTATCATGTAGATAACAATGTGAAGAGATAGGCACAGCACTATATATTTTACTACCGCTCATCAGAGAATATGGTAAACAAATCCAGTAAGCCAAAAGTAAACATAGGGTAAAGAGATGAAAGGGGACAGAAATCTGTAGACAAGAGATACACATAATGATTATACAAATGTCTGAAATTCAAACTAGTATTATATGAATATCACCAAGTGAGCGGTTGTAGTTGTTCAGATCCTCAAGGAAACATATCTCTAAGTATACGTTTGCCAAAATGTGACTACTAAATCCCAAGAGGAATTTTGATGATCGATATAAAAATGTATGGAGGATTTGACTCCAATGAAGAACATTAAACATTCAAGACTAGTAAAAAACTAAAAACTTACAAATATTAGCAAGTCAGTTAATGTAAGGCATACTCTCTGCATGTCAACTCAACACAAGAAGGTTAAGAATTTCACTTCAGAGAAAATCCACATCTTCTTAGTCCTCAGATTCACGCCACTTTTACATATCAGCTCAGCATACACATGCATCATAAAAATGGAAACAAAATAAACTAATACCTCCAACGAAAAATCCTTCAGCACTGAACCAGGAAGCAAGCCTTCACTAACAGGTACTCCAGCCTTAACAACCTTAAGCAGACCAGGGGTAACTGGTACGCGTAAACAAGAACACATAGTAAAATACATGCGATTCGAAAAGTGCATTCTGGCCAGGAAGAGTACCTTTACAAGGGATGGAAACTGAAAGATCATCATTTGTGGCTGCAATGTGCAATGTGGCAAGAAAATTCGGTCTAATTATATCCAGTTGGATGTTTTCTATGACCAAGTTCTGTAAAATGAATGTAACGATCATTGCTCTCGGAACCTTTTGCCCAACATAGAAATCTGAAGACAAGGGAAGTTTAGGACCATATCTTGAACAGAGCCCGAAATAAACCATACCTTGACTCCGAGGACAGTCTTGTTAGAGGAGAGGTTCACCATCGAATTCTGAACATGTCGGATAACATCCTCTTTCTCCGGTCGAAGTAGCCTGATAGTCAATCTGGGTACACTTGTAAATGGAATCTGATTTTCGTATGCGTCAAAGCATCCGATCTTGATTTCTGGAAATGATGTACCTAGGCTGTCCAACACATTTTCAGAAAACTTACCAAAATGTAAATGCTTATACAGACTTTAACATAAACCATCCAAATCGCTTAAAGTGGTAAAAAAAAAGAACAGAATCACATAGCTCTCCTTATAAAATATTGAAGAAGCGTTTTTTACCGAATTGAATGTGATTGATTTCGTCCACCAGCCAGCAACTTCCATTTTCTGACATCTGACTCAGAGGATGCTATGACGGCAACCTTTCTCTCGTACGTCTTACAACTGGAGTCAGTCTAACAGACCAGGATAGCAAACCATAAGCAAGACTGTCTACAACTCAAAATAAAAAGAGAAGAGAGAACATGAGAGACCTCCAGGAAAAAAAAACTTACGAGGGAGAATAAAAAGGTGTACAAGCCAGCTTTCTTGAATAAATCTTGCAACTTGTCAGGCAGTCGGAAGATATATAAACCATTTACACCTTTACGAGAAGTTGGAAAGACTAGAGATGAATATAGATGAGCATTCTCATGAATTTTGCCCTTGCTGCTGGACTGAACTACCATACTCATTTGAGCAGAAGTCTGGGCTATATATTTCTGATCCAGTGTATTTTGTGAATTGTAGCTTGCTGGTCGAGCTACCGCAACAAGTTCTCTTGGAGGAACTTGTCCAGCGTCGATTGTACCATTAACAGGCAATGCCTGAAACATCCATATAAAAGAATTAAACCAAAAATCGAGGAACATATTGGAATTGGTACTTAAACTACAGCTGTAGCAAAAAAAAAAGAATACTGACCTCATTTATATCCAACTCTCGACACTGTGCTAGGCAGAGTAAGCTTATTGAAGAAGGAGCTTTTAGGCGTTTCTTCTCAAGCTGGGTTGCCCACTCGGCACTTCCAACTGCTACGCACTAATGTCAGTTGGACCACATGCGGCAGATTAGTTTAGTATGCTAAATGCATGGCCCATAATATTGGTAAGCTATGAGTTGCAAACAAAAAATGAGCGGACCTTTCCATTGTCGATGACATTAATAGGAACGCTAAGAGAATTATCAATTTCGAGACTGGCATCTCCGTTGTTAACAACAAGCTGAGAGCCTTTCTCTTCTTCAACGTCCAATGGTCTTTCGAATAAAATAAAACATAATCAGATTAAATATTCAAATGCACACATCAAAACATTATATTGGATTAAGGAAAAGAGAATGATCACGAAAATGCACCTGCATATAATTCGAGCATCACCTGCAGATTAGAGATGAAAAACAGAAGAGTCAGGTAGATACAAAATCAAGCACATTTCGGCCATGATATGTGCAAAGAATGATTAAAATAAAGCATATTTCATAAACAAAGTTTCTCAAATCAGATGGGTGGTAGAAAAAACAAAATCCAACTCACCACCAGCATCCCCATGCATCCCTTCAATCAAAAAGTATTCTAATGTCGCATATACATTATTTTTGTGGAATCCTGCAGCTGCTCCCTTCAAAATTTTGATTTTCTGACCAGCTTTCCATGATGCTCCTTTTCGATGCAAAATCCTATGTACCCTGAAGACTGAACATTGACATGAGGCATAACTGAGACTAAGATGACAAACATTTCCAGCGAAGAACAAGAGAAATGAGTAGACACTAGAAGCATAAAACAAAGACAACAGTGCATATATGTATTCATATATTATATTAAAATGTTGATAATTACAGAACCGGGAGTACCTACCATCAGATGAAATGCCAAGTTGTTTTTTATTTGGCGGGGAGACCACCATCACTGGATCATCCTCACCTGCTTCTATCTCTTTATCATAACGCTCATGCATCTGAAGAATCCACTCTTGATACTGCTTCTCGAGATGTGAAATATTGCATCTTCTACCATTCAGAGAGATTTCAATTTGGACATCTGCATGTGTAATGTTCGAGCCAGAATCAGTGAAAATTGGTGAACCATGTTTCAGAATATTTCCATTTGATAATTTCGAGATTGTATGTGCAAAGGAGAGATGCGTAAAGAAAGAACCTTGTCCTTCGTCATCAGCCTTGCTTCCCAAGTTCCTCAAAGCAGCAGTAAACACGCAATGCTGAGCTAGATCCGTCTGCATTTCACATGTCAAAAGAAGTGATTTAACGTCATCTATCCAAAAGAAGGGAAGAGTACAAAACTTGAGGCAAAACAGCTAATGCAGCTCATTCAAAAGCTCTACCGAATTAAACTTTTATGATGGTAGACGAAAAAATTTCCATGAATGGTGAACAGGATCCAGGAAACTAATATCCACAATACACTAATATAGCAGCAATTAAACAGAAATCCCCATAACCAAAAAGAGATGGGACATAATGAATCTCATAAATTCCGTCTGAAGTCATACCTTTGAAGGAGTTGGATTGAAACCAGCATCAGTATCTTCAGCCAAAAACCCGTAAAACCAACAAGGTTAAGCAGAAATGTCCAAAGGAGTGAGCAAAATCATAAACCATAGTGAAAGAAATATACCAATAAAGCATTTCACCCTGGAGAACCATGTTTTCAACAAACGAGCTTTATCTCCCCTTTTCTGCGCATATTCCATGAAAGGAAGAACACCCTGTGATGGAGCAAAGATATACAGAATTAGGATCAAAGCTCATCAAAGAAGATTGAATTGTGTATACAGACACTCTTCAGCTTGATGATGAAACTATGGATCCCCAGGTAATTTATTAAGTACTCGTTACAGTATAATCAAGTTGACTGATGCATTTTCACTAGAGAATCCCCAAGAACCCCACGAAGCAGGCAGAAGCCTTTCATAAAGATTAGGTAATGTATATTCACGGTAGATACTATCAGGCCTTAGCCTCATTTACTGAACATCAAGTTTCCATAACGAGATCAGCTAAATGATAACTGGTGGTAATTAAGCACTCATGTGATTATAAGGTAAACTGCTACATTTTAAGAGAATCTTTCTTAATAAATGAAGCATTCAAAACAGTTTAAGGTTCTAAAGATTTTTCTTTTACGACGAAAAATTGAAACCACAACACGTCAAACAATATGAAATGACATCGGAAGATGTAAAAGAATCTACGACGGCGGCTTAGTGGTAAGGTATGGACTGAAACATCCAAAACAACTCCCTTGGGTAGTTGGGTTAAAACCTTATGCTAACAACAAAGAGCAAAAAACAAATATGTTCATGTGTTGTATCCCAAATATTTTCTTGCGCAGAAGTAAAATGTTATGACAGGAGAATCAATTATGGAACCGGTAAATTGGATCCTTGTTTGTGAAGGTGAGGCTTGGTATGGAGTATATTATAATTTGAAGCATTAACTCAACTAAAAAGAAGAAAGTGAAGCGGTTGCATGTGAACCTTGCAATGAATTTCACTTATGCATGCAGCAAGATAAAACTAACCCAGCGAGCATCAGGAAGTAGACGCCCAAGTCGTCGAATTGATACATGACTGAATGTATTAAAATTTTCCTTAATACCGCACCCTTCTTCTTCCAGATTCTCCAAGATCCTCTCAATATTTTCTTTTCCCTGAGAGAAGAATAAGTCAGGCTTCTACTCATTATCAAAGACAATAACAAGTAAAAACAACGAGCAATGCATACATCGCCATACCTCAGAAAACGGAAAATAAACACACTTCAAGCGTGCATTAGCTTCAAGAGGAGTAAAACCTGAACCAATCAAGTTCCTAAATAAATACACGCTGTTTGCAATGGTAAGAAGCACATGACAACGTAAACTGTTACCTGGATTCCTTCTTGCAGCAAATTTAAGCTGAAAGACAAATTCAGGCCCGTTGCAAGATAGCAAGTTTGTAACTGTCACTTCCCCACTGGTTATCTCTGCTAAATCGGTACCATTAACCTGGAGAACATAGAATTCCTTCCGGAGAATCACACAAGGGAAAAATGATCAAGTGAGTACCCCCCCCCCCCCCAAAAAAAAAGAAATTCACGTACTGGTTATTTTGTTAGAACTGTGATACAAAAACATAGCTTGCTAACTTCACACAAATGTCACGTCAAAACTACGAAAAGAAAAACAAAAAATTAGAGAGAGAATCGTCACCAACCACAAATTCAATTGGTCTTGTCGTTTTCCCAGACATTTCATCACACTGTAATGCAGATTAAACATTGAAACGTTAGATTATAAAGAACGAAGAAACACAGCATGTTTGGTAAGAAAAATTATTCACAGCTCATCTTAGTTCAGTTCCTATAGCGCAAAGAAAAGCTTATACTATAACAATTGCTAATGTCATACAACATAAAGCTTTTATTTTCACCAATAAATTCCATATGAATACATCCTCATTCATCCCACTATCCAAATACAGAGACTAATTCGAAACCGAACAAAGTAAATTTATGCTTTGTTAACTGCTATGTGCAGAAAAAGACATATTCTATGTGGAAGTCTCCTTGATCAAGCATTTGAAATGTATCATCCTGAGGCCTGGATCAAATTTGAAGAGCTGGTCGGCACCATTTGAATTGCCATGCTATTGTGATTCAAAATGTACGGTGAGAAAGGATTATCGTATTTAGGGATCATAATGACAGTAAAAAAAGTGTAATTGTACCTCGACAAACATTTTGAGAGAAAAATTATCAAAGTGCATAATAGGATTGATTTGATGGACTAGTCACAATGTTATTTTGACAAGATATACTCTCTTTATGCTACAGATCAACATGGTACGCAAATCGCAGATACCTGGATATAAGGAAAATAGATGTCCTTTAGCTTGCACCGGAGTTGAGTTACTTTCAACCTTTTCAGTTTGAGCTCAGATATCTCAACCTATGAGAAATTTAGAAACTAGCATTCATCAGGACAACAGAAGAGGAGCAGAAAATGTCGAGCCAACACTATCCCGAGTTATGTGATCAGTAAGAACGAATTAGAACAAAAAAAAATCGGTAAGCAAGTCTATACAAGTAAAAGATATAGAAGCTAAGAACAAGATGTCAAGGATTTACCTTTGTAAAGCTTCCGTGAGGTGATTCCTTAACTTCGTTTTCTGAAGGATTCCTCGTTCCACCAGTAGTCTAATTCGCATTACCATCATTTAAGACTTATAACTATTCACAGAAGCTTATTGAAGGGCATTTGGCAAGGAAATCTAAGAGCAAGGGAAAGGAAGGATAGGAAACGCAAGCAAGTACCTTCCATGATTGTTCGGAGTTAGATTTCTTGAGCAAAGCTTCTCTCTGCAGATGTAATGTATATACTGTACTTGACCGTTTTGTCTTCGAGGAGACCACAGCTTTCCTGCAAAAGTGTTTTCTTTGTTAACGACAAACAGTTTAATTGCATTACTACTTTTACAGAAACGAGACAGAGAGAGGTCAAACCTCCCCATATGCATGGATGCAATGGGCCCTCCATATCCGAACATGCCAAAATAAGGCTGCATGGTCAAAGGCAGACCTTGTATCATATGAAACCCGTAGGAATCAAATCAATAAAGATAACAGTAGCAATGTCCTAGCGCTATGCCACTAGCGAATAATTACAAGATAACATCAAATTATTTGGTGGACACCTAATTAAAGTTAGAGAGAAAGAAAAACATTCGGCCGGAAAGTATACCCTCAAGTACGGCGGCCTACCCCCTATTGCAAGTTCCTTCCACGATCGATGAAGCGAGGCACCCATCTTACCCCTACATTAACATGGAATAAGACTTCAAAGTTAAACCAGGGAAATGATACCCCAAAAGGGTGGCTTGACACCCTATATCTGAATCTTAAAGCATCACAAAAAGAAAGACAGGGAAAAGGCAACGACCATCTAAGAGAAATTCGTCAGCAGTGTGTCATGTCTGGTTTCCACACATAAAGAGTAAACAAGCACCGAAAATAAAGCGAATTGTTAACAAATGCACACTGTATGCTAATAAACGATATCCAAAGATTATACTATTTGAGCCTTGCTTACAACCAATGATTGTTTAATGGACTTCATGTTAGTGTTAATATCATAAAACTGGCCATATCAAGATTGTCAACAAAGTATACGAAGCGAATAATAGCCTTCATGAAAGTGTGTTTCTCCCCATTCAAGTCGTACAAATATGACATGAAAATTCCCAGTATTGCAGTCTTGAACTGTCCAAATTCAATCAAACCCAATTTATGTAAACGTACCATTTTTCAATAGAATTATCTTCAGTACTGTCCATTCCAGGGCCAGTATCAAAAATAGAAATCCTATCTTCCACGATATCCACACTGCCATGCATAAGAAAACCGATCACTTAGAGGACCTTAACAAGAGCAAATTACAATGTGGACTATACACCAATACACCACCTAATATAAGTCTCAGATTGAGGTTTGGGAAGCAAGGTGCGGTAAATACCTAATCAATCTTCTATCATTAGCACCGTTGGACCAAACTGCTTGTAAGGAATTGTCCTGGATAATGAGCAACAGGAAATTGTTTAGCAGGGAAATCGCCACATAAGAAGTGCAAGTAATGGAAACTACCTTCAGAATCTGTTGAAGTACTTACAATCAAATCAGCAAGTGCAGACTCAAAATCATACGCTTCTGGTAACTCCTTCAGTATGTCTGTATGAGGTGTGAGGTCCCACATATTCTGATGGAACGGGTGGAGTAATATGTTCATGTAAATAGCAAGCCACATTGATCAAACAACATAGGTTTCCTAGCAATACTAGAAGTGAACCATAAGAACAAAAAAACTATAGGGAAAGCTTATTCACCTCATAAGTCCTACTGGTGCTCGAGCTTCCATCCTAAGAACACAAAGGAAATAGTCAAATCAACAAGCAAACGCAATGACACCAAAAAGAGAAATGACTTGAAACATTTGGATTCATATCAGAGCACGAAATTATTCTCCTAAAGAGCAATTGCAAGGGCGGCTAAAACATACACTTAGAAAAACGGAAACCCCAAACAGGAACAGAGCATTCAAAGTACTTAAATAAATATTTTATTAACACTCACGTAGAGACGTAAGACATGGCATTTGTAGGGCCTATAATTCATAAAGTTGATCTTCTTGATTTTTCTGTCTTGCGAATCCACAAAGTATAGCGATCCAGATTTCCAATCAACATTGCTAGTGGGTCTAACTCTTGATTCCCTGAGCTGTATAGCACATTGTTCTTGCACCAACTTCACGAAATTCTCCAGTGACAACTGGGGTGCAGGGTTTTCCAGTCTCAACTCGACGGTCAACCCATTTGGAAGTAAGACCTTAAATTTGTATACTCTGATATCATCATCTTCATCATCATTGAGGATCAGCTTCCTCTTCGCGCTCTTGTTTGGCATTTTATCTGACCTGGAAACAGAAAACAAGCCATCCACAGAAAAGTAAACAACGAAATAAACAAATACAGAACAGTGAAGGAAAAAACAGAGGGGAAACAAACACAAATGCTTCGCTCAGGTTTGGGTTTCCACGTCACCCTTTTGAAGCAACAAAAGATAAAAAGGAAAGCACTATCTCAAAAAAACTCCATTAACGAACAAAAAGCAAGCACAGGTAAAGCAAAATCAGCCACTCAGTTTTAAAGCTCGAAACCGGCGGCAGAAATGAGAAATGTAGTGAGACATAGTACCACTGCAACGAAGATTTAGAAATGACTTCAGACCTCTTCAGATAGCAGAAACAAACAAAAAAACCGCTTGATTACCTGGGGGTAGAGTAAACCTCTGTTTCCGGCGATGGCAGCCGGCACTGGGAATGCGATTCTTCTGGCGGAGAGCTCTGGAGGAAAGAAAGGAAACCCTAGGGTTTCGGCCACAATGACTGGAGAAGAAGGGAGAAAGTGATCGGAAAGAGGGGAAGCTGGAAAGGCTGGGGGAAATGAAGAGAGATACTCACACTAACACTGCAGAGTGGCAAACTAGCCAGAAATGGAAACCGTTTGGGGGCAGGAGTTGTGTGTACGGAGAGACTGTGAATGGGTGTGCTGATAGCGATGGGAACCACAATTACTGGCCGTTGATGAAAGATTCCTAAAAGATCCGATCGAATTTTGGACGGTTAAGATTTCAAAAAAGTGAGTCTTGCGGAGCAAGCTAGTAGTTGTCCCCTCTGTTATTCTGCCAAGTGTCCCTTGTGGGGTCGATCATCCTTTCTTGTCTCGGTCTGGACTCTGGAGTGGACTAATTTTTATCCATTGCTTTGAATTTACAAATCCTTTTTGCTTTCATTTCTAATCAGTAGTGTTTCATGTTTATACCATTATTTATTTAAATTTTAAAAAAAATCATCCTAACATTCAACTATTATATATGAAATTATATAAATGCATTTGACATTCCTTATTAAATAATAGAGTTTGGACCAATGAATTTCATTCGTACAAAACTCACCTCCCCTCTTCTTCCCTATCGCCAGAGACCTGCCGAACCGCCGTCGCCGCCGTATCTCCGCCTTCACCGTCGTGCCGTTGAAGGTGAGTTCGAAAAAAATAATTGACCCAGCCGCCCAAACCGGACGGCCAGTTAGAGAATCAGCAGTTCAATTTGGACGCCCGGTTCTGAAAACAGCAGTTTAATTTGGGCGGTCGGTTCTCAAGCCAACAGTCCGATTTGTAAGGGTTGGGCACCTTTTTTTAAATATCGTAATAATTATGTGATTAGTTTAATTAATTGATTATAATTTTATTTGATTATTATAAATACAAATTATGAATAATTATATTATCATTAGTATTTTGTACAGTAGTTGTATATACAATAATTATTTGATTAATTTAATTAATTGATTATAATTTTATTTGATTATTATAAATATCAATATGAATAATTACATTATCATAGCTAATTTGGGGTTTAAGGTATAGGATATATGGTTTTAGAGTAATAATGTAACCGATATTAATTTGTTTAGGGTTTTAGAGTAATGTTATTAGGGAACGTGTTCAGTATACAAACTGGGATTTAAAGTGAGGGTTTATGGCTTCAAGGAATTAAGATTTTAGGAATAGCGCAAATGGTACTAATCCTAAAATCATAAACTCGTTAGGGTCTAGGGTTAAAAGTTAGGGTTTAGGGTTTAAGGTTTAGAGTAATGTTGTTAGGGAACGTGTTTAGTATACAAACTAGGGTTTATGGTTTGAACTCTAGCGTAAACAGTATTAACTTGAAAAGCCTAAACCCTAAACCTACTAGTGTTTAGGGTTTAGGGTTTAAGGTTGTGGAGTTAGAGTGAGGGTTTATAATTTAGTGTTTAGGGTAGAGTTTATGGTTTATGAAAACTTACTATATGACTCATATCTGCATTCACTTAATTGTCCAAATCGTAACCTGCAATAATTGAAGATAATTTTTTTATATTCATATGGCGAAATAATAATTGTAATATAACTACTCATAATGAGTATTTAACATAATCAAATAAAATTATAATCAATTACTTAAATTAATTACATAACAATTACATATAAAACTAATGTAAATAAAGAAAACTAATTACAATGTAACTACTCATAATGAGTATTTAACATAATCAAATTAATCACATATAAATTACATATAAATCTAATCTAATAAAATTAATTGTAATCTAACTACTCGTAATTAGTAATTAACATTATCATATACAATTATCATCAATTACTTAAAATCATCACATAACAATTACATATAAAAAGTAATCATAATGTAAATATTCATAATTAGTATTTATCATAATCAAATAAAATTATAATTAATTAGTTAAATTAATCATATAATTATTACGATATTAAATAAAAAAACTAAATAATTGGCCCAGCCATCCAAATCGGACAGTTGGTTTGAGGACCGGCTGCCCAAACTGGACTACTGGTTCTTAAACTAGCCGACCAAACCGGATTGCTGGTTCTCAAATTAGCCGCCCAAACCGGATTGTTGGTTTGAGAACCAGCCATTCAAATTGGACTGTTGGTTTGAGAACTAGCCATCCGGTTTGGGCGGCTGGTTCTCTAACTAGCAGATTTTTTTTAAAACTCACCTTCTACGACACGACGACGACGGTGGGCGGCAGCGGTTGTACGGCGGCTCCCGACAGTCCGACGGCTCTTTGACGGCGGTCCTATCTGGCGCTACTCTGGCGGTAATTCGTTAGTTGTCCGGCCATGGGGAGGAGGAGAGGTGAGTGTTTTGTACGAATGAAGTTGATTGGTCCAAACTCAGTTATTAAATAAGGAAAATTAAAGGCATTCACGTAATTATACATACAACATTTAAAAGTTAGGGTGATATTAGCAGCAAAATTCATTGTTAATAACGTGATTTTGATATAGTACACTACAAAATGAGATAACTTGAAACCATTATCAACATTATAGTGAATATGGATGGATAAGAACTAAGACCAATAAACCATTTTCAATAAAAAGAGTTAAAGTGTTAAAGTGTTAAAAATATTAAATATTAGTGCTTAGTTTGATTAGTTAAAGTTTAAATTTAGTTAACTAATTTAATGGTTTGTATTTGTAGAGAGTTTTTTGGAATCTGTTATATTTTTTCATTTCCCATCGTTATTTTTTTTGTTTTAATTTTAATTTGGATAATTGTTAGTAAGAAGTTATATTTTAAAAAATAAATATAACAAAATCAATTTTAACATAAATGACCAAATATAACTAAAGAAGGTTACAAAAATGTAAATTTTGACGGCCAAATTTAGCGCTTAGTATTGTGGATGTCCTAAGTAGGTATATTTTTTTGTATAAATGAATTAAACATTGACTATTCAGTCATGATTGAACGATTTCAGAAAAGTGATGTTGTGCATTTGTGCCCGCTGCTAGCTAAAGCTGGACGGCAACATGCGAATCTAACTACACATGTACACGTTAGTACTCTTTCTCCTAGGCTATGTGCAAGCCTAATACAACTCCTCTCAACTCATCTTGGATGATCTTCCGATTATTAATTTTGAAGTTTGCAAGGCAATGCCCTTCAGAATCACCGAGCGGCCTCTTGATGCTTCCCATCCGGTCACTGGAATGATGAAGTCCTCAACGGTGAGAGCTACTCACTCGGGTGGCGGCGGCTCGCATGCATGAGATATCCACCAGATCTTGATAAGTTGACCATATGTGATTGATTGGTCTAGTATCATGCATCCACAATAGTCATGCTCTAGTGCCTTGTGGAGCTGTATGTATACGTCTTTGTAGTTGCGCATAGAGATACACGTCTTACGTATACATAAACTTTTTACTCGATTTTTTAGATGAGTTCACTCTGTAAGCCTATGTGCACAATTACTTTAAACGATACACCCATGTCTTTATATGCACACACCTATATATTCTCTATAAACGAATACACACGTGCATACATAAGTACCTTGCACATGTCCACGGTACACCCCCACTATGTAAATGAGTACACATCCTCAGACCTCAATAGAGATGCAGGAAGTAGTGGTCACTGCAACTACTTGCCCAAAGTCCAATTTGAAAGCAAGTTTTGTTTCTCTATTTTTCCAAGTGAAAACAGAGCAGACCCAGACAGCACTGATGAGTTGAGTTGTGTAGCGTGTAACCAAGGTAAGCAAAGACAGTAAAAAGCAAGAGGAAGAACTGAAACCCACCCAACACACTTGTGTGTGCAAATGCAGAAAATTAAAGAAAAGAGAAAGCAAACAGGAGAAGATGGAAAACCCCACTGATGACATTATTATAGTTATTATGAGCTGCTGCAGCTGCAGCAACTCCACCACCAAAATTTTGGCCAATTAGCCCCATACATACCCTGCAACTTAACACAGCTAAAAGACAAACAACGTATGTATTAGCAACAGTGTAATAAATTTGGTGAGAGCTCAGTCTCACCAAATCCCAATTTAATACTATCATCATATCATCTGTGTTTTCCTTTCCCTTGTGTCTAATTAAAGGGAAGTTGTCAAGTTGCAATACCAACCCAACTACATTGACTCCCCCGCGTTAATGATCTCTTCTTCAACACCTAACTAATAAGCTAAGGCTGTGTCTTTCTCTTAAATCATCACTTACAATCCAAGCAACTACTTCTCGTTTGCCATCTAACTAATCACCCACCTGCACCATTTCCAACTACATTATTATACTTTTTCTTTGTCGATATTTTACTGTTGTTTTTTTACTATTGTTGTTATGCTTATAGACCCTTAATTACTATTGTTTAACATCAAAATACAAGGTCGAAAACATAATCGAGTTCAATTGGGATCAAAATCACATGTTATCACTTAACTTTGGGATCTATAACAGAGTGACCATTTCACTTTTGTTTGTGACAAAGTAGCCCCTAGCTTTTATCAATGTAATTTAACAAGATTTTTTGTCCAATTCTTTCGCATTTTCCATCCAAAATCACGACTCAATTAGCCACTTCTCTAAAAGAATAATAAATAAATTATTTGAATATACAAAAATGGTTCCATATACTCTGTTTTCCCTAGCATGTTTTCTTTTAGAAATGAGTGGACTAAGGTCTAAAAAGAAGAAATAAATAAACGAGTGTTAACGACTCCAATAATATTCGCCAGAAGAAAATTCATAATCACTTTAGGAAGAGGGTCGAAACGATGATAATCAAAACTAAGACTATGCCTAAGATGCGCGAGGCTATTAGGAATAGTGTCGTCTTCTCTTAAAGTATGAATAATGTTCACACTCCAATCTCTTACAAAAAGGCGACATAGTTCCTCAATATATACAAGTATGGCAGGAAATTACTGTAATAGAATCCAGCTGAATGTTAATCGATCAGCACCCAAGTTTCCAAGCTAGGTGGAGACCATAAACATGCGTCCATAATCTTCGCTTTAGTGATAGTGCACGTGCCAAAATTGACAACAAAAGCACATTTGGCCAGTTTATTGCGAATAGCACCCCTGCCGCCCATTTTCGATGCACCCATAACATAACCTTCTGTGTTGCTAGTGAAATTGTTACCAAGACTAGGGTCCCACCCCACTTTCGGACAATAGCTGTCAACTCTCTATGGAACGACTAAATTTCTCACTCTCATTATCTTCTTAATCTTAGTAATTCAATGAAAAATTCGTAGGCAAAACTTATGAAGTAGATTAGTTTCTCGCTCGAAATTTCCATAGCATCCACGAAATTATTGCAAATTCAAAGCCATAACCGGCCCCTTATTATAAATGCCGCCCAGACAAAACTAGTGTAGAAGTTGTTAAATTACACGACATATCAAGGGAGTGATCTTCGACGGAAAATGCAACGAGAATAGATGAAAGTACTATTATGTCACGTTGACCAAAATTAACTGACTACCTCATCGCAAATAGTGGTGAAATAGCTATACTATTACAAAGCCGGACCAAAGTTAAGTTAAGTCACCGTTAAGCTCTGATCCGTTATATATTTTTATAAAAGCATTTAATCTGTTTTAATTTTTATAAGTTGATTTAAAAAGAAACGACGTATGTAGGTTGAGCCTTGAGGGGAGGAGGCGGGCGTGTGCGTGACTCTGATAAATACGCTAACGCCGATCCCGCGGTTATGCTCTTGCGCGCAGTAACTACTTACTTCTACTATCCTCCACCTTTCCTCACCTCACTACCACCACTCTCTCTCTCTCTCTCTCTCTCTCTCTCTCTCTCTCTCTCTCTCTCTCTGGGCTATGGCATTCCCTTAGAACAAACGCAGTTAATTATCAACATGAACCAGAGGAAAAGACGAAGAAGAAGAATAATCATCATCAATACTTTGAATTGAAACAACTCCTTCTCCTCTCTTCTCTTCAAGACTTCATCATCAGTCCACAGAGTACCTATCGATTTCTAATGTTTTAATTCCAATTCCGTCTCCATTTCTCTGTTCTTCTTACTTCCAAGCTCTCATTGGTTATCACTTTGATTTCACTTTCTTCTTTTTGCCAGTAGATTACTACATTGCACATTATAAACCAAACTACCAAAGATAAAAAGGGAAGAGAAATCAGATTCCTGAAACCCCCAACCGGTTGGCGGAGGAGGGAATGGGTAAGAAGAGCGGCGGCGGCGGCGGTGGATGGTTCTCTTCAGTCAAGAAAGTTTTCAAATCATCACCAAAGGATTCTTCGCCCCAGAAAAAGGTAATAGACTATTCGCTTTTCTCTCGATGTCGTCGTTGCAATTGCTCTCTGTAACTGAAGGAGCCAGTTGCTTGTGGTGGGGTTTCATTTCATTTAATTTGTTCCGTATCGTGATTAGGTTACGCCATTAATGTATTAATTCATGGGTACTATGTGATTTCTTATTCATTCAATAGTATGGTGTTTTTGTCTTCTTTCTGGGATTGGGTATCTCTGTTTCATCTGTCCTTCCCGTTTACAGTTGCTTACATCTTCTTCTGTTTATGATATTCAGCAGTACGCCAATATGAATTAGCTCTGTATCCCACAAATGCAAATGGAGTTTGTTTGTTAGTTAGTTAGCTGCATAATATAATATGGTCCCCGTCTGCATCAGCAAGAGGCAGACCACCACCACTACCACTAAAGTTGTGATGCCAACCTTGCCATCCATATACCCCCACACAATCACATCTCCATGTGCAACTTCTCCCCTCTCTTCCCCTGTTTCATCACCATCAACCTTACCCCAAATCCTCCATCATCTTATACTTTTTTATACTGTCCCTACAATTACTGGATAATCCAATCATATTATTAGACTGATTAAGGCTAGATTTCTCAACAAAATTCATGATTCTTAGGAAACTAACTAGTATGAAAATGTTGACTTGAAATAGGGAAGGGACGTGGAAGGAAACTTGGATGAAGGGAAATGAGGATTTTAAATAAAATTATGTTTCTCAATCAACTCGAACGGAAATAAACTTTTTTAGAAATCCTTGATTTAACATTTTTTACACACATCTTCCAACCTCAACTCAACTATTTTACAGTAACTCAATTTTTTTAAGAATCTTGATTTTTGTTGTCAAATCTAACCTAAATATCCATATGTAGCTATGATTATAATGCTTTAACTTCTATACTTCGGGATTTTCGCAGAAGGAGAATAATAGTGGCGAGAAATGGCAGCACCACCGTGATGCCCCTGAGGTTGTATCATTTGAGCATTTCCCAGCTGAGAGTTCCCCTGATGTCACAAATCAAGGGAGCCGTACGGCAACGTCCCCTGCTGCTTCTGAAGACAGAAATCACGCCATTGCTGTTGCTGCCGCCACAGCTGTTGCTGCACAAGCCGCAGTTGCAGCTGCCCAAGCTGCTGCTAAAGTGGTTCGATTGGCTGGATATGGTCGCCAGTCCAGAGAAGATAGAGCTGCTACCTTCATTCAATCACACTACCGAGGCTACCTTGTAAATTACTAATCCCTTTTTCCTCTCTTTTCTACCTTCTTGATAACAACATCTGCTGATTAATTTGGTGGGCAACGTTTCGATACATGCAGGTACTGAGTACACTCCAACGCATTTTTATTATAGTGTGTGTAAAATTACGAGTTTTGAGATTTTAATTTAGTATTTAGGTATTTAAGATACAGTAGTAAGTGTTTAGAGTTTAATTATGGGGTTTATGATTTATTAATTTGGATTTATGGTAAAAATTATAATTTGAAGTATGATTTAGAGTCTAGGTTTATGATCTACTTATTGAGGGCTAAGATTTAACGTTTAGGGATTAGTATTATTCAATAGCGTTTAGGGTTGTTGAATGTAAGGTATTTAGAATTTATTATTTGGATTTTAAATTTTCAAATAAAAGGTTATTAATGTTGAGTGCACTCGGTATGTCCATGTACTGATGGATTGTCATGTTTGTTTGAGAGGTGGATTAACATCTAGAATGAAAAAGATAAAGAGGTAAGTGGTAAGTAATCAAGGCTGATCATGTGTCACTTTCCAGTTTCATTTAGTGCGCCGTGCCATTTAGGACATCCTAACTGCAAGAGATGGAAAAAAGAAGAAGAAAAATATGCCTTCTGAACCAAGCAATGCGTGATTACTTTTATTAGCTCTCGGTGGTTCTTTACTTTGTCTTCATTCATTTAGACAGCTTCCCACCCCTGCTTTTCTGATTGGATATATGGACCCAGAAGCTTCACCGTTTTGAATGAATATGTAAATGTGCTCTGACAGTTGAGTAGGGAAATGTTAAAAAAGTATTTTTCTTTCCATGTGACCTTGTACTGTCGATGTCACATGCTAATACCATCTTTCGTTTTTGTGCAGGCTAGGCGTGCCTTGCGTGCATTGAAAGGATTAGTGAGGTTGCAAGCATTGGTAAGAGGCCATAATGTGCGGAAACAAGCGCAAATGACGATGAGATGCATGCAAGCGCTTGTTCGAGTACAGGCTAGAGTAAGAGCCCGGAGGATGCAGCTCACTCACGATAAGAAAGACCAACCGAATGAAGATGCGTATCAAGACCGAGACACGAATCAAAGGAGTCCATTGAAGAAGAGTTATATGGTTGAGAGTTGGGATAGCAGGCGCCAACTATTCAAAGACAAGGAAAATGCTCTCAAGAAACATGAAGCCGTCATGCAAAGAGAGAAGGCTCTTGCTTATGCTTATGCTTCTCAGGTGAAAACGAGTTCTATTGGATTTTTCTGTCTTTTTCTTTCCTTTGTGTTTGACTAATGTGTTTGTAACAGCAGCATCAAGAGCAAATATCACAGCCCAGCCCAAACGGAATGGACTTGGGCCTTTACCCTGACGAGCAAGCAAAAGCCCAGTGGGGTTGGAACTGGCTAGAGCATTGGGTATCTCACAACGGCCGTCGTTTCGGCCCAACTGACCGCTCCTACGTAACATTAACCACCACCACAACCACCACCGATGACATGTCCGAGAAGACTGTCGAACTTGACGTCGTTACTCCAACCAAGTTTTCCAGCAATGGCACCGAGAACGTCAGCATAGGCGTCATGGACACAGGCAGGAGCGATGTGTATTCGGCTCGGTCCAGAAGACAACCTTCCACCCCAAACAATGTCCCAAGTTACATGGCCCCAACCCATTCAGCTAAGGCCAAGGTCCGGACCAATTTGGGCCCAGTGAAGCAAACCAGCCCATATACGCCTCAGTGGAACTCGTCAACAAAGAGGGAACAAATTCTTGGGTCGTCGTCAGTTTGTGACTCCTCTAGCTCCGGTGGAGGCACGTCCATTTACCATGTTCCGAAGAGCCCAAACCCTAAGGGTACGTCGATGCACTCTTTCTCTAGACGGCTGCCGGGGGACTATAGCCCGGATTCTAGAGGTGGCGCTGACGAATGGAGGCTTCCGACGACCGAGGGCCACCGCTGGAGGCATGATTTTGGGTGACGATGATATGTATACACGTGTGCATGTGTGATTTTACTTTCTTGTAATGCACGTTAATTGTTCAAACGTTTGTGTTCTCAAAGTGTTTTTTTTGTAACTTAATGATGTCATAAAGCCCCAGGAGGGTATGTAATAACATGTTTGGATTGTCACAAAATTGTACTGCTGAATGTAAGTTTGTGCTTGTGTGCAAATGTGTTGGACGCCTGGACTCACTGAAGAAATCAATAAACTATGATTAGTTGAAACTCAACTGATTCAAAAGTCTGGTTGCCCTTTCAACTTATCAGTTAACTTAAACTAAATGCGGGATGCAACGTGACTGCACGTCAAGAAAGATGGAGATTTTTGCGTGGTTTAGCTGTTTGGGTTTATTCCCCGGAGAATCCCAACAAAAATAGTTGCAGTTGCAGTGCAAAAAGAAGTTGAGCCTCGGAGAATTCTGGCCGTAGAGTAGAATAAAGAAGGAATTGAAAGCTTATAGGTAAGGTAAAGCATCTCATAGAAAGAAAGGAATTGAGGAGCCCGGATGAAATGTCTTTTGGATTCGAAACTGAGCACAACGTGAATGCCGCCACGTGTAATTATCTGATACGAGGAAGTAGGAAGCAACAATTTTGAACCAACGGCTTCGGATCTTCATTACCATTAACGACATAGACTCACACGTGTACCGCCATAGACGGAAGGGATTTGTTTTTTGGCTTTCGCGCTTTTTTCTGCCGACTTCCCTCCCCAGAAAACAAACAAACAAATTCTCAGAGATATTTTGGTATCTGGAACAAACTCACACAGTCGTCAGTCATCACTCATTCTTTCCTAATCTTCTCCCTTTCCTCTCAACAACAATATTTTTATCTTTCGATTTTCCGCCTGATTTTCCTTCCCTCTTCTTAACTAACCTTAAATCCCTTTCCTTTCCATGGTCCCTTCTCTCCCACCTCATTACTAGCCTGCTCTCTTCTCTTTCCCAGCAGCAATGGAGACTCTGTCACTCAGTCACTGTGTTCATCAATCCTTCTCCAAGGCCGAACCCGTCAAAAGTACCAGAGGTTCTACTAGGCCCGTCCTTGGTTTTGCTCACTTCTCCCGCACCAACAGTAATGCTCGCTTCCGATTGGTGGCCGCTGCTTCGGGTAAGGATTCCTCCTCCCCTCCATCGACTGTACCTGATAATCAGAAGAATGAGGATGATGCAGCAAAGAAAGGATTCTTGTTGGGAGCTGAGACCGACGCTTCTGGTTCCGTTGTTGGCTTCAATTTGACTTCTCACTCTCTCGCTGGTATTTTATTTCCTTCAATTGCTTTCCAAAGTTGGGTTTTCATTTTATAATAATCAATCCCCTAGAAAGTTCAGAATGTCAGCATTCTCGATTCTGCTATTTATTCTTCATTTTTTAATTAGGGTTTATTCTTCTGTCCGCTGACTCTCAAACTAACGGTTTTTTTGGGAAAAAAAGCTGAACATTTTGGAATCACATCATGTTCTGCGCAAGTGAAAAGCAGTAGTCGCAGTTATAGTTAGAAACACACTGATGTCTCCTTCATTGCTTTTGGTGCTTCTTCTTGCATTCATGTGATGCTTGACTTCAGTTGCAAGCATATAATTTATTCGATCCTTTAGCCTTGATCCGCTGTGATAATTCGGTCCTAAGACTGATCGACCATACCTGCTTACCCTCTGATATGTGGTTGGAGTTATTCAATCAGCTTATATGTAAGAATTTACCAACCTAGGATTTCAATGCTTATTAGCTTTCGTCATGGGGAGATTAAGGCGGACAAGTTGCTGCCAATTGGGAATTTTCAATTTTGTTGTATTTTAAATCTAGCTAGATTCATATTGGATGTTATCATTTGGCGGCAGCCATTCTGGTAAAGCTCTAGACAGCTGTTCTTCAAAACCAGAACAGTTGCATTACTCGCAATGCAATGCTCTCCTGGTCTTTTCAGTGCAAACTATCTTCTAGGCATTATATAAATCGGGCCCTACTATTTCCAAATTTGCTAGTTCCAACCGCATATGCCAATGTACCCTTTTGGGAGTGCTAGCATTATGGACTCAAAGAAAGGAATGGAATGCCAATTGTTCCTCTGGTGTAGCCGTTTGAGTCTTTCAAATAGCTACCGGCTTTGAAGTTATCTCTTGATCGTTTTAGTCTCAAGAAACCTGCCAACTGCTCACCTTATAAGGATGATTGCTTGTTTGCTAGTTCAATTTTTTTGTCCCCTCTATATATGATTATTACATGAATCTGTCCAAGAGCTTACTGTAAAGCATATGATCCCCAGGGGATGCCGCCAGTCAACCTTCTGTAAAGGAAGTTGCTGAGAAGGTTGAGGAGATTGCTGGCACAGAAGGGACAGAAGAAGCTCTGACGAAAGTCACACACAGTATTGTTTTTGTTTCTTCTGAAGCAGCACCATATTCAAAGACGGGTGGTCTTGGAGATGTTTGTGGTTCTTTGCCGATCGCACTTGCTGCCCGTGGACACCGTGTGATGGTCGTCACTCCTAGATATATGCATAGTCCTGAAAGCAAGACTTATGCCAGTGCTCTAGATGCAGACTGTAGAATCAAGATTTCATGTTTCGGCGCAGAACAAGAAGTGGCCTTTTTTCATGAATACAGGGACAAAGTTGATTGGGTAATTTGTTGCTATTTCCATAGTCTAAACTCATAAGACTTTGAATTGCTGAGATCCAACATGTTATTGGTGTGTTTATATTAGTGCGTACTCTCTAGCTCAAGTTCTTGTACTAATAATGTTATCAAATACATTTTATGTGGCTTTTCATTAGGTATTCGTAGACCATCCTTCTTATCACAGACCAGGAAATCCTTATGGAGATACCAAAGGTGCTTTTGGTGACAATCAGGTATTTTCAACCATTTGGGCCGTTTCTTTGCTCAAGTTCTGGCTCTTATATGTTATTCAGGATTGCTTGATCTTTCTTTTGTAATGGTTATATAGTTTAGGTTCGCTTTACTCTGCTACGCTGCATGTGAAGCACCACTAGTGCTCCCTCTTGGAGGGTTCAACTATGGGGAGAAATGCTTGTTTCTTGTCAACGACTGGCATGCTAGCTTGGTTCCTGTGTAAGTGGACTTTTTATCAACATAGGAAGATATTTATGATTGCCACTAGAAAAGATTGCTTGAGAGTGCCTCATCTCTGGAAATTTACATGTTGCTTCATTTACATGAAGAGATGAATTTTTAAATTAGGCGATCTTAAGTTATGGACGATAATTTCAGTGAATGCTGATCTCTGCATGTTCTCTGTCTCAGGCTTTTGGCTGCTAAATATCGTCCATATGGTGTTTATAAGGACGCTCGATGTATTCTTGTCATACACAATCTTGCACATCAGGTAAGTCTACTTTAGGACTTTTTTTTTATCGAGTTTATGTGCAACTCTCTCCAATAATTTAGACCTCAACAAAGGCTATCACCATGTGATCTTAATTTACCAAGTTTTCGCTCTTCTGTGTTGAAGGGGGTAGAGCCCGCATCAACTTATGGTAATTTAGGCTTATCTCCAGAGTGGCATGGGGCATTGGGATGGGTTTTCCCTACATGGGCAAGGACCCACCCGCTTGACACTGGTGAAGCTATCAATATGCTTAAGGGTGCTATCGTGACATCAGACAGGATACTCACCGTTAGTAAGGTAAGCAATATTCTTAAGTCATTTTCTTCTTTTGAAAGTGCTGGTTTGATGGAATATCATGCCCACAATTGGTAATGATTTGTCTTTAGCTATTGAAGTTGTTTATCTTTGCTCACTCTTTGGCTGTTTGGCCAACCTCAGGGATATGCATGGGAAATAACAACTGTTGAAGGTGGTTATGGTCTTCAAGAGTTGTTGAGCAGTCGAAGGGTTGTTTTGAATGGTACGCACTTAACACTCTGCTTCTATCAGTGATTTGAATAATTATCATCTAATACATGTTTGTTTCCATTAATATCTAAGATCCCTCTCCTTTAATTTCTTTTAGGAATCACAAATGGCATTGATATCTGTGAATGGGATCCATCAAGTGATAAATTTACCAAATCCCATTATTCTGCTGATGATCTTTCTGGGAAGGTGTAGTACAGTCCCATTTCCCGTGCAATTAGTTATCCGAACCATTGATCTCTTACTACAGTTTCTCAAATCTGCAGGTTCAGTGTAAGATGGCTTTGCAAAAGGAATTGGGTCTTCCTGTTAGACCCGAGTGTCCTCTGGTAAAGTAACAAAGGCATAGTGCGCCTGTTTAATAAAAATTCAAATCTCTTCTGTACTGATTCCACTTTACATTGTAGATTGGATTCATTGGGAGGTTAGACTACCAAAAGGGCATCGACATTATTCGTTGGGCAATTCCTGAGCTTCTGCAAGATGATGTTCAATTCGTAAGTGAGTTCTCAACTTAAGTTCATTTCTTTATCACCCCTTGGATACGAAGTTCATCCGAAAATGTTAGGGGGGTTAATAAGTCTGTTAAGTTATTATACCTGCTTACTGGAAATTTCTCGATATCTATATAGCTTGACGATGTATCTAGGAAACCACCAAACCTTATTGGGTTACAAGAGAACCTACAAAAACAAGAAAGAAAATTAGAAATATGAAATCTATCATTAAACTTAGGACATGGTTGATGGTTGCAGATGCTGACTCTCTTTCGTTATATGAGGTCGTATGATCCGCAATTCTTCACAATGACGTTCTCTCAAACAACGGTAAACTTTACTTTGTGCAGGTTATGCTTGGGTCTGGTGATCCCCTGTATGAGAATTGGATGAGAGAAGCAGAAGCTGTCTACAAAGACAAATTCCGGGGTTGGGTTGGATTTAATGTTCCGATTTCTCACAGAATAACTGCAGGGTAATTAATCAAAGCTAATCATGCGTTAATGCATACTAACGCTAATGCTAATAAGTCTAATGGATCTTGTGGAATGGACAGTGCGGACATACTATTGATGCCTTCGAGATTCGAACCCTGCGGACTTAATCAGTTGTATGCAATGAGATACGGCACTGTACCAGTTGTTCACGGCACAGGAGGTCTTCGAGTAAGTCTAAGTTCATTAAAAATGAAACAAGCTGATCTTTGTGGTGCTGTGCTAAATAATCTGTTTGATTGTGTGTTCAGGATACTGTGCAAAAGTTCGATCCATTCGCTCAGGAAGGTAAAGGTGATGGCACAGGGTATGTGTTCAAACTTCACGGCTTCTTTCTTTGGATTCAGTTTGCTAGACAAAATTTCGTAGTATGACTTGTCCTATATATCTACAGGTGGACATTTGCTCCACTTACGAAGGATAGCATGTTATCGGTAGGTTTCTTTCATTTATCATCGTAACACTTCTAAGTTTTTATGCATGTGCGTAATTGCATTCCTTCAGACTATGATTCAAATCAAGCCATCACTTTAATTTTATGACAATTATGAATAAGCAAGTAGTTTTATTATATTAGCTTTGAAGCTGGAGTGAATAAATTACACTTTCTGGTGCATAATTAAGTGATGGAATCATGGAAATTAGGTGCTTTTTTCACAACTCACATGCGTCTTGAGTTGAATGTTCCATGACTTTTGTTTTGTTGGAGGTTGCTTTGGATACAATATCAATACAATTTGGGTTTCAACCACCTTGGAATGACTCGACCCTTTTTATAGCATGCATGCAATGACAACCCGATTTGGGTTTCAACCAACTTGCATATCCAAACGAAACCATCATTATGCGTGTGTGATTGGCAGGCACTAAGAACGGCGGTAGAGACATACAGGGATCACAAATCGTCGTGGGAAGGGATTATGAAGAGAGGTATGGAGAAGGACTACACGTGGGAGAATGCTGCGACACAGTACGAACAGGTCTTCGAATGGGCCTTCATTGATCCCCCTTACTGTTAGAAACAAGAGAACAGAAAAAAGAAGCACACCGTGAAGCTCGGTTGGATGGGAACGTAAAGAAAATGACACTCTAGAAGCTGCAGCAGAGGAGAAGCGTCCTGTCTTTGTTCTTACCAGACTTTGAGTTCACTTAGTTAGAGGAGGTGATCTGAATCGAGTATTGGTACAACATGGAAATTGGTGGAGTTGGAAGAGTACACTATTGATTTGATTTGATTTGATTTGATTTGATTTGATTTGATTTACAGGTGAAGTGTCCAAGTATTTTTTGCCTCCTTTGTGAACTCATTAAACCCAGATTTTCAGTTTGATATTGCTGTTTTATGAATGTTTGTTCCTGTGAGGCTGGCTCAAGTGCTACGTTAGGTGCCTTCGCCATTTTGAAGAAAGCACAAACGTTGATAACATATATTTAATCACAAGAAGACATTTTGCCGACAAATGCTTTGCTGGAAGCTCAAGTCTGTAACTCTAAACTCCACTTTACCTTTAATAAATCCTTTCATGCCTTTTCCTTCTGCACAAATAAAAAACTGATTCTCCATCCCAACATGTCTATTATTGTTTATTAATGGCCAGCTTACAATCGAAGGTCAACTAAACAACACTTGTAACAAGTCCCATGAAAGGATGATGACGTTGAACATTAATTCAGCTCTCATTGGAACATGTTCAATATGATATTAGTTAGTATCGAGCCAACATTCTAATTAACTCCAGAAATCACACCAATAACAGCCCAGTCAAGCACCAAAAAAATATTACTTGTAGTTCCTAGTCAACATGTTATAGGGCTCTTAATATCATAGACGTGCATTAAACACGACATGCTCATGTCGTAGTTGGCTAACTAGACTAGGTATATACACATTCAAATTGTTCCATCACAATTCATTATGATAGGTTTTCAACATAGAATTGAGAAATTATGTTGGTTACGAATTCATCGATGGTAAAATACTCACATCGTTGTCAGGATATTTTGATGACTCATTTGGAGGTTTATATTCAAACTTCTCAATATTAGGGGGGAAAACAAAAGTTGGCCAAGAAATTAGATGAATGATCATATCATTTTGATCATCGCACTAAGCAATATGAGCTTGAAGTTCAAAAGTATATAATTCATTATTTGCCAGACACTACTAACCCAACCAGAGTAAAACTCTCATGTGCCAACTCGAAATGCTCCAGTGAAAATGATGTTGATATTGGGCAATTTGACATAAAAAATGAGTCTAAAACCCGTATAAAGCGTGGTAGACCACTCGGTTCCAAAGCAAAAGAAAAAAAATCCTCAAAGTGGAATGGAGCTATATATCAAGATGGTCATTGCGGTTAAGATTATTTTGAAAAAGCCACCAAGAATAACAAATGATGTGCTCGTGTAGAGCCTCAGGTACCTAAAAGGTATGAACATAGATATCTCAATTATCTATATCTTGGATGGAAAATAATGGAACCGTAATGAAGTCAATGTTGACGAAATTTTTGCGTACAATGCGACGCTAAATATGATATTTGAAAATGAGGATCATAAGCCAAAATGCATACAAATAGAGAAATGATTGGCTGAAAATTTCAATGTGAAGCAAAACCAAATTCCTAAGAAATGAATTATATATTGAGTTGTAAAGCAATCGAGACATATGAGTATCACATTTTGAGTCTTGTAAATTATGAGACATCTCATTTTGAAAGGTTTTGTACAACAAATCTATTGATTATGAGAAAAAATATATTCTCATGTAATGGATGCATTATTTTTCATTATTTGATTACCCTGACAATTTTTGAAGGGAAAGAGTTTGCCCTTAATGTATGTCCTTGAAACCTATATGTATGGTTGCATAATAAGAATACACATGTGTATATGAAATTTCTTCGAGGATTTTTTTCGTTATAGGCGAACAATTCACGTTGATGTGAATAGTATTCAAATATATCTAATTAACGTCACATAGATTGAAAGATTGAGAGAAATAGTGCATTTAGCATATTATATATTTCTCTATGCATATAGTTTGATTTCTTTTCTATTTTAAGTTGTATTTTGAATGATGAAAAATCATCTTTGAGATATTTTATGATTTCAGGATTGCTATCAAATTTTTTACTTTTATTTTATATTTAAAATGTATTTCTTTTATTTGTCAGACTTTAAATGTTTTCAACATCTTTTATTGTATAGATGATAAATATTTTATTGAGACTCCTACAGAGTATCCCAAAACAATTAACTATTTGATTAGCTAAAGAGTTTAAGACGTGGAATAATAAATCTTACCACTAACTTGGAAATTGTGCATCTCTCTCAAACATAATTCCTGTATATCATTAATGATATATTAATAATACTCATCAAACATTTATATGGATATACCATGGCTATAAGTGTCTTGATGGTAGTAAGATCACTATATGTGTATCTATATCAAGTTTAATCGATTTTTGTAAAATTATGAAGCAACTTGGTGGTTTGTGAAATACGCTAATCAAGCCATACCACCATTCCAATACATGATCTTGACTTCATGCACGATATGTATTTTATATATCTCCTCGAGTTGAAAGAGGACTGTGTCCGATGTGCTATGTCTTGGCATCATTGCAAAATTGCTACGCTTCACCCAAAATATTTGTTCGCTATTCATTACAAAAAATAATATAATAACATGTGATGGTTATGTATTCTTTTTTCTATAAAATTTTTTCCAGTATGGTTTTAATGAGAATGAATAGAATATTTAAATTAAACATGAGAATGAATATGATATTTAAATGTAATTATACGAGTGATGTATATATTATAAATTTTAAAATTTATAAATAATATTTTCTTTCGTATAATTTTTACGCCTAAAAAAACTATTTTCTCCTCCATATTTTCTTATCTTTTTTTTTGAATTTAGTCACATTAAAAACTCAGATTAGTTTTAAACAGTTAGCTTCAGGGAAATCTGCAACAACTTCGATTCCCATCTCTTCCTTCTTCTTCCATTTCAGTTTCCAAAATTGCAGGGGGAAGAAGAAAGAGAGAGAGAGAGAGAAAAAAAAATATGAAAAAGCAAAATGCCATCTCCAAAGTTTGATGATTGAGGAAAGAATCTCTCCTCCTCTTCTTCTTCTTCTTCTTCTTCTTCTTCTTCTCCATCCCCGCCACGTTCGGCGGATCATATTCATAGCACTCTAGTTTGATTCTCTCTTCGTTCCCCCCCTAAATCGAAACCCTAGGAATTTCCAAAATTCGCCAACCAAAATGATTTCAAATCCAGATCTAATCCTCTACGCTTGCATTGCCAAAGGATCCACAATCCTAGCCGAGTACGCTTCTCCATCGGACCCCACGATCGTCGAGGTCGCCCAGAGATGCGTCTCCATATCGCCGCCGCACCACTCCGCCTTCTCCCACACCGTCAAGAAGAAGACCTACACCTTCTTGATCGAATCCCCCTTCGTCTACTTCGCCATCTTCCATAAGGATCTCGCCAGGTTGGAATCCTCCTGGTTCATCGACCGTGTCAAGGTGTCCTTCCTCGACCTCGTCGCCTCCAAATCCGTCAAGGACTTCGGCGCCCTCACATCGCTCTGCTTCCAGGGCGATTTCTACCCACAGTTCCGGGAGATTCTGGCGCTGGATTTGGACTTGGCGGATTCGTTGACCGGGTCGTCCAAGGATAGCCGGAACCCTAGCTTGGACTCGAACAAGGAGAAGAACGTGACGCGGCCGTTGTTGAGCAAGTCCGGGAAGGCTCTGACGAAGAAGAAGAAGAGCTGGTCGTCGGAGTCGGCCGGATCGTTCGAGGAGAAGAGCCAGCATCTGACGGTGGAGAATAACAGGGAGTTTTCTGTAGCGATGACGTCGAAGAGCGGAGGAGGAGGAGGAGGAGGAGGGGTTTGCATGATGGAGAGCAAGCAGAAGGCGAAGCAGACGTGGAAGAAGCATGTATGGATAGTGTTGGCTTTGGATTTGGCTGTTTGTGCTATGTTGTTCTTCATGTGGTTGTGGGTTTGCAGTGGTTTCACCTGCATTGATGGATGAAACTGAAGAATTTGGATTGAAAAGAGGTCACTGGGGGTTTGCTGTTGATGTATACCGATACACAGAGACATGAATGAAGGGATGGGGTTTGATTGCAGAGGAAAAAGAAAGCTCTGTTTTCTTTTTGTTCTTCAGTTCCTGGGGCACTTTTTTTTCCATTGATGAATCTGGTTGAACCTTATTGTTCAATGGCGGGGATGGATGTTGCTGTATGTTTCTTTTCCCATGGAACTGCTGTTGTGTACAAAATCGAAGTCAAACATTGGAGAAATGTGGAATCAATGTTGATGTGGAGCTTTTTCTTCTCTTCTATTTTCTTCTCTTTTACCTCTGCAAATACAATCAAATTTGGTGATTTGCTGTGCTCCGAGTCGTGCCACTACTCTGCTTTCTGCAATCTGAGAAAACAAGACTCTTGTATCTCCTTCCTGCAATGTTGAACAAACTCATGGAAGTAAACTAATCTGAACAAATGCGTAGAACATAGACAAATGGTGAACACCAAGCAGATAAAATGGTAAGTTGATGCTAAAACCGACTTCAAGAATATTGCTGACATAGAGCCTATTCCAGCTATAACCACTCTGGCAGCCAGTTGTTCTTCTCCAGCTTGAACAGGTGCAATACAATCTGGTTGAAATTTTGTTAGTTTAAGGCAGTGTGTGTGTGATATCTGTCCACATCCTAAAAACCATCAAACTGATTTAAGATTCGTGGAAGTTGGAAAAAAGGATTCTTAACAGTTCATAGCACACATAAACGTGTAACTCTCCAAGCCGAACTGAATTGCTATACATCGTTCTAACGTTTGAATTCGAAAATTGAAATGACAAAAACGCCTCTAAAACAGTAAAAAATTATGTTCTTTATAAGATGCGAAAGCCAATAGTGAAATTTATCCTCACTTAAAACGACTAATCCAAATTGTCTATTTGTTCCGCCACCGTCGCCGTCGTTCCACCGTGCCGCCATGTAAACAATACCGTCGCCATTGAACACTAACAATAGTGTACACCGTCGTCATTTATTAAAATGGCGACGATACCAATGTGTATATTGCCATTGAATGGCGACGGTAATAATATTTTATTTAAAATTTGTATTTATGTATTTTAACTCATAAATTAATAATATTAATTATTGAAATTAATAGTTGCAATTATATAATATGTACAATATATTAAATATTAATCATAATAATATTTTTGTAAAGTTTGTATTTATGTATTTTAACTCGTAAATTAATAATATTAATTATTACAATTAAAAGTTGTAATTATATAATATGTAAAATATATTAAATATTAATCATAATAATATAGGACGATCGATAAATCTCGATCGATAAATCTCGACAAACAATGATCTCCCTCCAGCATCGCTTCCAACTATATATGCAATTTAAATTGTAACTATTAATTAGAAACTAACACTAAACCCTACCTTTCAAACAAACATTTAACTTAAAAATTAAAATTAATAATTCATCTAAATTAGCTGACTATTTACTAATTTGAAATCTTTTATATTGAATAAATTTTTTCATTATAATGTTAGGTTTGTATTTACTATTTCACCAAAATTCACATAACTAATTACTAATTTTCAAATATTAATTACATAAATATTTAATTACCAAGTATTAATTTCCAAATGAATTGTTACTATATTTACTAATTCATCTTAATTAGCATGACTAATTATATATTTACAAGTATTAATTAAATAAATATTTGGTTACCAAGTATTTAGTTACCAATTGGATTGTGAATATATTTACTAATTAACCTTAGTTATTATAACCAATTACTAATTTTCAAGTATTAATTACATAAATATTCAATTATTACGTATTAATTTCCAAATAAATTTTTACTATTCTTTCTAAATAATCATAATTCTCATAACTTATTACTATTTTTCAAAGTATTAATTACATTAATATTTAATTACCATGTATTAATTCCTAAATTAATTGTTACTATATTTACTAATTCACCTTAATTAGTATCACTAATTACTTATTTCCAAGTAGTAATTAAATAAATATTCGATTACCAAGTATTTAGTTACCATTGTTAATATATTTAATAATTAACCTTAATTATCATAATTAATTTAAAAAATTCAAGTATTAATTATATAAATATTCAATTGCCACATATTAATTTACAAATAAATTTTTACAATATTTACTAATTAAGCTTAATTAGCTTGACTAATTACTATATTCCAAGTATTAATTAAATAAATATTCAATTATCAATTATTTAATTACCAAATGGATTGTTAATATATTTACTAATTAATCTTAATTATCATAACTAATTACTAATTTTCAAGTATTAAGTTTATAAATATTCAATTACCAAGTATTTATTTCCAAATAAATTTTTACTATATTTACTAACTCATCTTAATTTGCATGTCTAATTATTAATTTTCAAGTATTAATTAAATAAATACTCAATTACCAAGTATTTAATTATTAAATGGATTGTTAATATATTTACTAATTGACCTTAATTTTCATAACTAATTTCTAATTTTAAGTAATAATTACATAAATATTCAATATTCAATTATTAATTTCCAAATGAATTGTTACTATATTTACTAATTCACCTTAATTAGCATGACTAATTATTAATTTTCAAGTATTAATTAAATAAATATTCAATTACCAATTATTTAATTATCAAATATGTAATTACTAATTCACTAAACTAAATCACAGGAATTACATTTTAGTAATAAAAACGTAATAATTAAAAACAATTAGAAAAAAGTAATTATAGTCGCCATTGAATGGCGACCACAACATGGACGGCGTCGCCATTCAACGGCGACGATCGCTCAAGAGAGTTGCCATTGAATGACGACCACCACAAGGACGGCGTCGCCATTCAACGGCGACGATCGCTCAAGAGAGTCGCCACTCAATGACGACTGTGTTGAGCGGCGGCGCCATTGGATGGCGACTGTCCCTGCTTCTTTTTGAATATTGTACCTCAACGGCGAGCAGCGGCGACGGATCTTACGGCGGCTGGGGGCGGACTTGTGGTGGATATGCAACGGATATGAGATTAGAGGAAGCGATGACGGCAGACGAACAAAACGACGACGCCGACGAGGAGCGACGGCTTCCAGCGGGCGTGGGGAGGCGGCTGCGAGCGGCGGGGCAAGAAGCGGCGGTGGACCAACTGTTTGGAGAAGGGGATTGTTTTTCAGAGAGTTGAGAGTTTCGAATTAGGTAATGTGTTTGATTCGAGTTACGTTATGTGTGTATTTAAATATTATGTTCAAACGATATTCGTGTAATTTTACTCACTGAATTCAAATGGTAGAGCGTTGAATAGTAAAATGCAGGGTGTTTTATAGCAATCCCCATTCTATATAAGTAGCTAGTGGATTAGGAGATGAATGGGCTTTGCCTTTTAGTTGGACTTCTATGGCCATAATTATCAAACGGGCTGAAAATCTCAGGCCTTGTCAAAGACGTGGTAATAGTTAGGGCTGGGCCAATGGGTAGCGGCTATTTAGGTATATTTATATTCATCTTATTTTTTTTAATCATGGGTATCCTAAATATTTATAAAACTTTATGAAATTGGATTTGGTATCGAAAATTGAATTCCGTTCAGGTAATGGATACCCGTAATACTATATTTCCTAAAACATTTTAAGTTAACATGGTGAGTTATAATATATTGAGTTCCATACAATCTTTAACGTGCTTAGCAACCTTTAAAAGTATAACATGATTGTCTGCATTAATTATTCACACTATCATCCAGTCCAATTCTTTTCATATTACTGATTATTTGAAAAACTAGAACTCCAAACTTTAAACTACTAATTATAAAAAAAACACACTTTAAACTACATATGTTCGTTAAAGTTAGTGTAAGAAAATGTAATTATATTTAAAGAGTTTTAGTTTAAATATTTTAATTTTGGAATACCTTCTTATTTATAAATACGTCCGATGAAGTAAAACTTATCTATGTTATAATATAGATATGTCTTACTTCATCCGAATATCTGTTATAGTATATAATAACTAATGAAATATTCATGGCATGTCTTTTTTACTTTTCAGATGGATGGGCAGGGCAGGTTCGAAGAACCTAATCATACTCATTAGGCCCTCATCCACAACTCCACTCAAAGCTGAATCCGACATCTTGCAATTCATAATGATATTAGCATTCAAAATCTGGCTATTACCAAATAAACAATGGATTGGCAATTTGCCATTTCAGAATAGAAATTAGGGATGAAGCACAACGGTTCACTTTCGCTGTCATCAGAACGACATAACAGGATTTTAAGGAAATCCGGTAATGATAACGCTGAAAGCTCATTGATTTTCTTTCCCTCCTTTTTCCATGTCCATCACAGAATGGAGAAAGAAAATAATAAGGGCATCTTTGTTTAAAAAATAGGTTTGATATCGGGGTGGATTGATGATAGATATGTATCCTCTGATCTTCATCGATTTATCCTAATAGATTTCCTCGACCATGAACCTGGTAGTTTAACGGATAGATAATGATTTTCGTCATCGTTAATAAACGGATTCGAGTGATCCGCGGAGCCATTGTACCGACAAAAAAATTAGAAAATGACACATTTAAACTAGTAGCAAACTAGGTTATGCAGAAAGTTCAAAATTGATTACCGTTCTTATGTTCTCCATGATTCAGTTGGGTACACATCATTGCCTCTATAATAGAGTTGTGCATCATGTTTCGTTGAGGGTTCAACAACCTCCTATCATAACTAAAAACAGACTCGAAAGCTATTAATGTTATTGGTATAAACAAAAAATCTCTTGCAATTGCTTACAAAATGGGATATTTAAGGCCATTCGTTTGCCACCATGTTAAAAAATCGAAATCCTCCAAATTTTTATCTCAAGAAATAAGTTCCTCAATAAGATAAAAGTCCAATTCAATAATAACAATAGTTGTTTTATTTTTTTTCCTTTGACTAACATAGAGCTCAAAATTAGAAACATTGGCAGAACTAGATGTATTACCAGTATTCGTAGATGGATTTTCAGAACCAGTTTGGATTTATATTATACATGATGTATTCTTACTGGAGGACAAATATTAATAATGAAAATATAATGATGCATAAAAATTGTTAGGGATTGAGGTAATTTGAAATTGTTTATTAAATGAATTATTAAAGTTTTATGTGATAATGTGAACATAATTAAAAATTGATAAATAAATTTTATAATGAAGATGATCTAATATCGTATGATAGTGACGGACAAAGCCAACCCTTAAAGGAATGGGAAATACCAATTTTCAAACGAATCTAGTGGAGTATAACTCAGGATAAAGTACTCGTGTTGCTACTTATGACGGTATCCAACATTTATGTCTCGTGTTTATCTAGTTTCTTTTATGTTGTTGTGTCAATTTATCGGCCGTTTTGGGGTTTTCTGTATTAGCTCGTTCTGATTAGTATGGTCTTTGGTAAGCAATGTTGGCTCTCGAGAATTCCGCTTGGTGTTTCAGCAGGTGGATATTGATAGTACTGATACTTTGTTTATAGGGGTAGTCATCGCAAAAGTATTAATTTTCCTAACTGTTTATTCTCGTTTAGTAAGATAGACTCTTTTTATATCATAAATTAAATAAATTTTTAATTTCGATATATTTGCTATGTCGATTTATCGAGAGCCATGTGAAAAATCTTTATTGAAGTTGTTTTGTAGCAACAAAACAACCTCCGCCCACCATCACCAGGAATCTGGCTATTCTTGTTTCCCATAACTAAAAAGCATTCTGTCATCTTTTGCCTCCCCAGCGTAAAATGTAGATAATAAAGCAAACAAAAACTTCTTTTTTTGTATAGAAAAGATATCATTAAAGTAACTTCTTCAGTTAGAGATACAGACAGAGAACAACACAATTACAGAATGGAATTAGCCCTGAACACCCAATCCATGGGAAGTTTTTCATGGATGAATTCCTTGACTGCATAATCCGCACGCCCCATTGTATTTTCGAGGAGAAAAGCGAATCTCAATGTCCCTGAAAGAGAGGAGTTTGTCTCGAGTACAAGAAATCATAAACGCACAATCCCACATCCAAGGCTTGGATTCACCTTAAGTGCATCCACCAACACCTGACAATCCGAGAACAAGAGAGATGGTCCGCCGTGTTGTGTGGCATACTCAACCGCTACCTGAATTGCATTTGCCTCTGCTGCAACTGGGGAAGAAACGGTCAACGAACCCACTCTACCATCGTAAACAAAACCATGAACATCCGAAATAGTGATGCCATAAGCCACTAATCCGGAGGCGTGTTGGAATGCTCCATCACAGTGAATCACCCTCTCGTGATTACAAGGCGGTGTGTTCAGAACATGAGGGTTGGGGGAAGAGCGGCTCAGGGCAGGAACACGGGCTGGCTCCTAAGCTATGCGCCATTCATCAATTTTCTTTGAGCTTCAACGGGCGGTTACATAAACATTGGGTCTAACGTTGTTGAAAACAAAGTCGTTGCAGGCCTTCCAAATCCGCCAACACACAACCGTCGTCGTGTAAGCCATCCCATTATCGCTCCCAGACCTGAATCCAAAGAACCAATCAGCAGAATCCGGACTAGAGGAAAAGTCACGAATCATAAGAAATAGCTGCCATTGACAATTCTGCTTGCATGATAAGCTGACTTAACCGAGAATCGGTCTGCCTTGTCGAATTTTCAAGCACAAAAGTCCTCAAATCCAGCGGACCGATCAGAATTCCATTGATCGCCTCTCTTTCTTCTAGGTTGCATAACTCATCAATGGCCACATTATTCCATGTCCGTGGTCCGGATGGATTATATCGCTCACCCAGATCAGCTCGATGGACGAAGACGAGAGGCAAGAGTTAGGAAGAGAGGGGACCCACGGGTCATGATTGACTAAGGTTAGGAGAAATGGTGAAGAGAACCCCCGAAAAAGGGTAGGAGAAATGGTGAAATGGGATTATCTGGGTTGGTGGGTCAAGCTCTGTTTCTTCACTGAAAACCAGGCCACCATTATCACAGCTTTTACCTTCTCTTCCTTTGGCTCTGTTTCAGTTTCCGTTACTGTGACGACTTCATTTACAGCGAAATGCTTTCCGCATTCTTCTTCTCCTCCTTCAAAACCCTTCTTCCTTCTTCTTCTTCTTCTTCTTCCCCTATTTCCTCTTGTCGAATTAAACATTGCTGAACTTTCTTTCTGGTCGTTTTCATTCTTTTGAAATGGACGATGTAGATTGCGATGCTTCCAAGTGTGAAAAACTTTACCCAATTTGTTTCGGCGTATCTTGCGCTCTTTTCGCTCTCTCAAAAACGGACCAACAACAAAATCACAACAATTCAGAACCCGTCACAAATCTGCTCAAGGGAACCGCCAGCTTACTAGGATTGCTGGTTTGGGAAATCCAGAGGAAAAATGAAGCTGAATTTCAAAAACGGAAAGACTTGTTCTTCAATCTTCAACTCAGGCTCAAGGCGGCTGAGCTGGAGATCCACGAGCTGAAGCAAATCAGACGAGAGGACGCCAAGGCCAACGAGAAAGTCGTCGGGATCTTCGCCTCCCAGGAGCAGAGCTGGTTTAACGAGAGGAAGAAGCTCAGGCTTCACATTGGAGCTCTAATGAACCAGTTGAGTAATTTCCACCAGGAAAAAGAAGCAACAGTTTCCGAATTTCACGGACGAATTCAGGAAATGGAGGGTTTGTTGGAGGGGAAGAACAAGGAGTTGGAGGAATTGGGGGAGAAGTTGAGGAGAGCTGAGGATGTTGAGAAGGAGTTGAGGGAAGTTATGAAGAAAGAAGCTCAAGAGCATTCCTCTGATTTGTGGAAGCACAAGACTGCATTTCTGGAGTTGGTTTCTAACCAGAGACAGCTTGAAGCTGAGATGGGTAGAGCCATGAGGCAACTCGAGTCGAAAAGGTTAGAACTTGATTCTGTGATGGAACAGAAAGAGGAAGCCAATTCGTTGACGCAAAAGCTGTCTGGGGAAGTTGTGAAGTTGGGTAGAGATTTGGAGCAGAAAGATTTGATCTTGTCTGCAATGTTGAGGAAATCTAAGGCTGATGTTGCTGAGAAGCAAATGTTGTTCAAGGAACTCAAGCTTTCCAAGGCTAAGCGGAAGCAAGCTTCAGTTCCTCCTGCATCGCTACAAGATGCCAAAGGTAGATTGCATTCGGCTGGCTATGTGTTTGAGTATGAGAATCCTGGGTTCTTGAATGAATCAGCTCATATGGTTTCTCCCTTTTATGATCGTTACTCCTCAGAAGGAAGGGCTGAATTAGGTGAGTAACTTTAATAAGTGGAATTCTGATTCCCAAGTTACTTAACTTTCTTAGGAATCCTTTTTATCCTCAACTCAACTTCCTTGTACCAGTCTTAGTTCAAGTTTCCTAGGAAAAATGATTCTAGATGTCAAACCAGTTATCTAAAAGTTTGTTGATGATATCATGTGGCTTTTCGAGCTTATAAAAATGATGTGCTTGTTAATGTCATATGCTGTTAATTTTTTTAGCATCTGAAGTTCGGAGATTGGAAGGATGGGTTCGATCAGAAGCAGGGAAGTATGCAGCAGCAGTTGAGAAGAGGCATCATCTGGAGATTGAAGCTTTTGTGGAGCAGCTGAGGCTCAAAGATGAGAAACTGGAAGCCTTTCAATGGAAGTCCATGAGCACAGAGATGGAATCCAAGAGGCTGCAATCTCACCTCGAATCAATTGACCAGGACATGTCACAGCTCAGGCATGCCAATCTGAAACTGGAAGCTTCATTTATTAAGCAGCAAGTGATGTCACAATTAGAACAACATCAACAACATTTAGTGTCCAAGAACACTGCTATTAGTTCACCACCACAAGATGTCATCGAACATCGTAAATTGGTGGGGCTAGATCATCAAACAGAAGTTGATGTTGAGGTTCATGAGGTTGTTGAGTCTCCTGAGAAGGAATTTGAGGAAGAGAAGCATGTAACCAACCAGGGTCCCGTTCGGGACGAGGGCAGCCCAAGTTCCATGGCAACAAGCACCAAAGCATTGGTGATCAACAACACAAATGGGACTGCTCCTCCATTGAAGATGGATATTCATGCTCTTGGAATATCTTATAAGATCAAGAGGCTTAAACAACAGCTCCTGATGCTGGAAAGATTGACAGGAAAGCAAGAGAATGGAGAATATATAGGTGAACAACACGGGGTAAAGTACTTCTCAATGCTGATATCATTGCTCAATCGGCAAATCAGTAGGTACCAGACTCTCGAAGCAAAGACCGATGAACTCTGCAAGCGTATGGTAAGTTATTAAAGTCGATCTATTCTTATTGTTTGTTTTTTCATAGTGGCAGTTTACATTACTCAAAATTGTTAGAAACCGAACGAAAATAAACTAGGTTACCAATCTTGCTGAGTAGCGGACTAGGCGGCTCTGCCTCATAATCGTGCACATCAGACTAGGTATAGGCAGCTCTACTGTATATAATAGTACTGACGGAGTCATGGATTATTCTTGCAGGTTGACAATGGTGTGGTTGACAGTTCCTTGAGAAACTTGGAGAGAAGCAAAGGAGAGACCAAGACACTAGAGCATTTTCTGGACGAGACATTTCAGCTGCAGAGGTACATGGTTGCAACAGGGCAGAAACTGATGGAAGTGCAGACCAAGATTGGTTCGGAACTTGTAGAAGTCCCCGAGGAGCTGAACAAGTCTGGAAGTAGCATCAACATGAAGAGATTTGCAGAGAATGTGAGGACATTGTTCCAGGAAGTTCAAAGAGGTATGGAGGTTAGAATCTCACGAATAATGGGGGATCTTGAAGGAACCTTGGCTCGCCAAGGCATGATACGTTTGAGGCGGTAGTAGTTCTGTGTATATACTCTCTATATATAAACAAAGGAGATACATACCTCTCACTGTGTTGTGAAGTGTTGTTCATCTGTATATGTCTGAGTTCTATTAGATTTAACCACTACTACTGGCAATGATGCAAGAAAGATATTGGTTCTACTTCTCTTCCACAGTCACTAAAACAATGGTGGTTTGCAACTTGGAAATCTCAAAATCTTTGTGCTCTCCGTTTGCTCTGTATGCTGTATGGAGCAAATAATCGAAAGTGATTTCAAATAGCAAAAACGATTTTCACATATAAAAGTAATTTTGTAAATGTCTCATTTGTTTATTGAAATTTAAAAATTAAAAGTGAAATAACTAATAAACTCTTAACTTATATCATTTTCTTAAATTCGATGTAGGTTTGGAATCCAGACAAAAAAGGTTATAGGATTTTCAAGACGATTCTGGATTGTTAGATTTCACGGGTTTTAAATCTAACAATCTGTATAACAAGGACATGAAAATCTTTTCACCATATATATTTAATTTATTATTTTTATATATGGCACGCCACCTCATCGTCAATGTTGACCGGCCATTGACTTCGCGGTCACCGTCCGGTCACTTTTCCGGCAAGACTCCGATCACCGGCCTGTGATTTTCCGGCGAGACCCCGGTCACCGACCGATGATTTACCGGCGTATCTCCAGACATCGGCCCGTCACTTTTCCTCTAAGTCACCGTCCGATGACTTTTCCAGCAAGACTCCTATCACTTGCCTGTGACTTTTCGGCGAGATCCCGGTCATCGGCCGATGATTTCCCGGCGAATCTCCAATGAACGGCCGGTCACTTTTCTGGAAAGACTCCGATCACCGGCCGGTGACTTTCCGGCGAGACCCCCGGTCACCGGCCGATGATTTTCCAACTAATCTCCAGTCACCGGCATGTTACTTTTCTGGCGACTCTCCTATGACTTTTCCGACGCAAATTTATAACCGATTATATCTTTTAAATTATAACCAATTATATATTTTTATAACGGGTTATAATCATGACCAGTTACTAAAAATATAACCAGTTATAAAAGGTAATCGGTTATATTTTAGTTATAACCGGTTTTATTTTTTTAAAATTATAACCGGTTATATTCTAATTATAACCGAAAATGCCAAAAATTTGAAAAAAAAACTCAGAAATACTGAAAATGCCCCTCGGTCGGAAATCCCGGAAATCCTGAAACTTTTTTGCCTGGATTTTAAATCGCTCTCCCTAAACTCAAGATCGTAATTTGCTAATTTCTGACTCAAATCATTTGAAATTTGGCAAATCTCTTGTCCATAAAATGGATTTAAAATCACCTCCCAAATCACTTGATATAACTACAAGGTGATTTCAAATCTCACTTCACTTTCATATTCAAACGTGATATTTCGACCAAACCACCCCGACCCCGAAAACCACTCTCCAAATCTAAAAAAAAAAAACAAGCGACGTGTTACTTTCTTTCCGGCAAGATCTCAGGGTCTCCTTCTCCCCATGCTTAAAAAGTGCGTCTTTGATGTGTAGCATAAAACTTCTGAAGTTCTGTAAACGTAGGTAGCAACAGATATCAATCTCCAACATTCAACAGAGTGCATAACCAACCCTCATCCTATCTCTTGAGTGAACAAAGTTCCCAGATTCTGTCACTGTATTCTGACTTCTGCTTATGAGTACGACTTTTGGGTTGAGCCTTCTTTCTCCGAGCATCTTCAAATGTAAGATTGCTATCGTTGAACTGCGTTACCAAACTCTGGTGTTCGTTAGTTGGTTCTTTAGATTTCCTCCCAAGACTTTTAACATTGGAGATCTCCAGGGTATTCTGCATTCTCCATCAGAAACTCCTGTGTGTGAGGGCATCTGTGCCACCAATCCATTACCTTTTGTCCTTTCCCCATCATATCTATATATATCATTTATTGGAAACCTGTATATTACGATCCAAACATATACCATGAAACGGTTAAATGAGTTGAGAGAAATGATTTTCTCTTTTACCGTTGAAACGGCTACCCTCACCATTCTCCCACTTGCACAACATTTAATTCATTCTTAATTACCCACGTCCGTACAATCTTATCAAGCAACGAACAAGTGACAAAACCGACCACAGGTCTGTTAATCGTCATCATTTTTCTTGCGAGTGCGATTCTCGAGCTAGAAGATTTCCTTTCTTGATATGATAGGAGTAATTTGAGTCTTTGAATCTCCGCATAATCTAAGGGTTAGATTAATTAAGGGTAATATGGTCATACTATTATATATATTTATATTTTTATCTTTGATCATCATATCACCTGCTACACCTCTGTTGACGAAAATTCTTTCACCTTTGTGATCACCATCGTCGGCTCTATATTTTTGGAAAAAATATATATTTTGAAACTTTTTTCAGATAATCGGTTGTACAACATTATACACATCATACAAATCTGTATAGATTTTGGGGCGGCTGCAAGAATTTGGTGGGAAATGTCTTTTTTGCTTTGTATTTTCGGCCATTAGATTTAAAATATAATTTATGAACGGCTGAGATTAGCTAAGACCGTTACAAACCAAGTGGGCCCCCAGAAAAACTGTCCACTATCTCGTGATGACAGAGGCGGGCAGATATAAAAAGAGGAATGAATGGAAAGCGCTCTCTCGTCTATTAGGTAGAAGGAGGAGGAGCGTTAGTTTTCATTATCCTCTCTCTCTCTCTCTCTCCTCCTCATTCAATTCGTTCACTATATAACCAACACCTACTCCAACTCTCCTCTCTCGGAAGTAAATTAAAGATGCGTTTTAATCAAGCTGCAGCTGCAGTTTGGGACGAGGCGGCCACCGCCGGCAGCCTCACCCCCAAGCTCTCCCTCTTTCTACTCCCGTCCGGTTCCAAGAAGGGCGTTCTCCGGCCAGGTCCGCCGTCCACGCCTCCGCTGAACAGCTTGGACGTCTCCGTTCCTTTCAAGTGGGAGGAGGCTCCCGGTAAGCCCAGACCTCGCCGTCAACTGTTAATTGACTACGAGTTCGTCCCGGGTTCAACCTGCGGAGCGGCAGAAGAAGAAGCAGACCAGTCGATGTCTACTACGACTGGGAAGGGACTGAAGCTTCCTCCACGGTTGGTGAGCAGTAACAGCAGAAGAGTGTCAAACATTCCATCTCCGACGGCCGGTCATAATTACCCGCCGCCTGTGAAACGTTGCTCGTCGTTTACTAACGGCAGCGGCGGGGGCAGGGTCGGGTTCGGGTCGAGGAGGTGGGGGAGTTTCATGACGATGAAGCTTGGGAGGAAGGGGAAAGAAGATCACGATGAGGTGGTTGATTTTGAGGATGGGATTAGTTCAGTTGAAAGCAATGATGATCATCGGATCAATGGCGCAAAGATTATACGGATGAGAAGGAGATCAAGGAGTTTGTTCAATCTGTGCGCTCAATCACGCCTGGTCAGTAACTGCCTGCTAATTTAATTTTTAAATTATAACAATTGTAATATTAATTCCGTTAATTTTGGCGTGACAGGCAAATATGTATAGAAGCATGAAGCAAGTGGTGATTCCTGGTAGAAGAAAGGAGTAACGGAGTACGTACGTAGTTGGTGGCTAGCTAATAGACAAAAACATGCATTTTGGTACCTAATGTATCAAGTGCGTACAATGTAGGTTTGAATTCATATCTTCGTCGTTTGAATGTTTTCTGTGCATATATTATTATTATTATTATTATTATTATTATATATTTTATTTATATGCATGAAGAGTTGGCATCTGCTGGTGTGGAAGAGTTTGTTAATTTAACGTGAATGAAACACTTGGTAGAAATTCGCCTTCCCCTTTGTAATCCTACCGTCGTCAATGAAATCGGAACCAGTCAAAACGGCCGTCCGACCGACATAGGAAACCAACCAGTTCCCCTACAGCTAAGGTAGTGAGAAACACCAGTAGAGACGAAACACCAGGAGACAGAAGAAAGATAATAATAAAATAAAAAGACATATAGCTAGCTAGGAAGAGGACCCTCTTCTTGTAATTAGCTTTGAAGCAAGCTTGCCTCCACTTCTTTGTCCTTTCTGTTAGTTCCATGTCTGGCGTCTTCCCCAGCAGCTTCCTGTGTTCTTCCAGCAAAAACTTTCACCAACGGGGTAGCCCTTGCTTTCAGATTACTTCCATATATATATATATATATATATATCAATCTGCAGAACCCTACCGATTGTTGATTCCTTGATTAAACTTCTTCTCGTTAGCTACATACAATTGTAACTAATTTTTCAATCGTGTAACTAGTTGGAGATGATTATCGAACACTTCCGCTTGTTGATTACTTGAATATTTTTAATAGGACATTTGAGACTAGCCACGAGTATATTTGCAAGACCCAAGTCTAAATTTTGTAGTTCTTCCCAAAGTGTTGTTATACGTAGTATTTGATGGTCTTAGTAGCTTGTTAGCTACACACGTTCGTTGTTAATGGCGGCTTCTGCAAATTGACAGAAATCCAATCGAGCCAACAAGTTAATTAGACTTCACAAAAAAAGTAAAACCAAGCATATCTGAATCGGTCAGGATTACCGTAGTAAATCTTTCATTTCTGGAATAGTCGTCGTTTCACACGGTTATATTGACAAAAAAACCCAGCGATTTACAGATATAATTATCTATCTACAATTCACAGATATAATTCCACTAACTATCTGTCTACAGATATAGTTTCAAAAGAAAGAAAAAAGAGAGTTGGAGAATTCCTCAAGTCCTTTTTCTGACCTCCTGTAAAGAATGGGTGGCCCAGAGCTTGGCTGCGGTTAGCCCCTCCAAAGGGTCATACTTGAGGAGTCCTTGCAACATACGGATGAAATCCCCGGCAGAATGGTCCACATGCTGCATTATACTAGCTTCATTAGTGCCCTGATTCCCTCCCCAGAAGTATCACCCTTTGGCCAGATCAGTTCAATCCTTTTGTCGGGCTCATAATTGATGGCACGTCGACTGGAGAGCACAAGCATATAGACTAGATTAGAGATATTTAACCTTTGTAGAGCTAAGAAACATGAAAAATCAAGAGATACTGATGTTACATACTCTGCTGCTCCCTTCAACATATATGTGCTTCATGTGTTCTTCCAGCAACAATATCTCTTCACTCATTCCCATCTCCTGCATCCATCCATCCAACAAATTGATGATGATTCAAATGTAAACGTAATCCAACAAATTTAAAATGGTCATTAATCTTTCAGCTGGTCACTAAAGCTCACTAGTTTACCAGAAACAAATATCAGCTACCCAATAGGGAATACTATGTAAATAAAGGTGACAAAATGTAAATAACTATATACCAATCATGTAATTCAATTTAAAATTAATACATCATAGTATATAATACATGATCTAACTATAGTAATTTAAAGATATCATCCTCATTAAACCAACCCATCTCGAAATGAACTGGTGAGGGTCCAATCCAAAAGATGAAGATTGAGGCTGAAAGACTTAATCGTCTTTAAAAACCTAAAAACGAGAATTCAAAAATTATACTAAACCCCAACACATTTTGAGATAGTATGGGACGATAACTTGACGACTTAAAGAAATCCACCCCATGATTAAATGTGAGGTGTAAGAAGAGGACTCATTTGGTAGATTTCACATTAATATGATCTAGCTTGTAATTTATGAATTATATACTTAGCCGTAACTTAATAATTTCAACTCTTCAAGAATAGAGGAATTTTTTGTCTATAATTTACTTAGTCTTAAAAGAAATATATTATTAAACAATTTGAGTTTAATTTCGAGAATCCAAATTTGCAGCAGATAAATTTGTTATTTATCGCAAGCAAATAAAAAATAACAACTTGTACTTCACATCCTTAATCTCCTAACAACTTTTTCAAAATTATAGATACGAAAATAATTACACTGCAACAAATGAATGGGAAGGGAGGCTAATACTATTCTGTAATCAATCTCCTCCGCCTCTGCCACCACCACGGCGCCACCGCTCGTCCTTTCTCCTACGTCCCAGCTGCAAAGGAAGATCATGGTGAATTCTTAATTATGATTTGGAGTGTTCAATGGAGCTGATAGGAACGAGGGATCGGATCACGATTCCATGTCCATTTGCAGGATCTACCTCGTTGCCGAGATTTAGTCTAGATCTCTGGATCCACCTCCGCCGCTGCATCTCCACCACTACGCCGAAGAGCTCGTGGATGGACTCGATCAAACGCGTCTTCACCAGGAAGAAGAAGGAAGAGGAACAAGGGAAACCTATAGAAACCCCGGCTTCATTCACTCTCACTCGCTGAAGAAGGCTCAGAAAGTCGGATCGTTCAAGCAGAACATCGTCGGGAGGAGCAGTGAGGCTACGTTCTCCGACGCTTTCTCGAAGATGGAGGCCGTGATTCGGTATCTCAGCACGTTTGACGATACCAGAGAGGTTTGGTTTACTCAAAAGTTTGAATTTTTAATTTCAGTAGTGATTGGAAACCATAGGGATATGTTGAATCTTCAAACGAGCCAAAAGCAAGCAGCGGCGAAGCACTGCAATTGCACTACAGCTGAGGTCGATAGCGCTTTGGCGAAGTTCATTGGGGCTAAACAAGCGCATGCTAAGCTTGATAAGATGGAGGAAGAAGGAAGGCCGATGCTCAAGAGCTTAGCTGAGGTGCAGAAACTTATAAGGAACCCGCCGATGGATCTTGAACCAATGTCATTGGATCCAAGGGTGGGGAAAAGTTTATAGGAGCTTAATTTTTGATGGTCTATGTGCCTTGTTATAGGAGTTTAGTCTCCAATGGCATGCGTGTCTCATTATAGGAGCTTAGTCTTCAATCTCATGGCCTCTGTGTCACTTTAAAATTGAATTCTAACTGTGAAAACAAAATGTCTCGATACACTTGAATTTAAATCGGGACTTTTGTCAATGTCGGTGTAAACAAAGTTCATATTCCTTCAAGATGGCAGCTTAATTTCCGGTAGAATTTAATCTTTCCTGTTTTGTCCATTAAAAAGTTATTTTTTCAATTATGAGCTAATTAACATATGAGTTAATAGTTATTTGGTAGGATTCTTAATTTTAAATTTATAAGATAATTATGAACTAATAGTTATTTCTCCAATTATGAGCTAATTAACATAAGATTTAATAGTGTAGTGGAAAAAATAATAAATTCCATTTAAATTGCCATTAATTTCTCTCATCAGTTATGAATAAAAGTTACTATAAAAACGGACACAACCCGCTTAATGGGAGCCAATCACCATCAATTACTTCCGCTAATTTTCAAGACTTTGATTCTATATTAACTTCTAAATTAATGGATTTATTTACAACCAAATTAGTGACTTTCATATGTTATTATTTTGTGCTTCTTCAATTGACGTCGGTATCACTACCACTATTTTATTTTATTTTGGAAAATAGTTCTCAATTAAAACTCATCAAAGCACATCTTAATTTTTGAAAAATCATAAGGAAAAAAATTTGGTATTCCTGATTAAATAATCTTACTTTTAGAATTTGATTTTAGAGTTCATTATGAGATTAAATTTCTGCCGTTATTTTTTTTATTTTCTGAATTTAATTTATTTTCTAAAATAAATTCCTTAAAGACCACTTGACTTAATTCCACTTAATATCCGACATCGTTAAATATTTGTCTTATCACGTTAGTATGCATACATAGTAAATTGTTATATAAACATCCGATCTTTAATATTTCATTAGTTGGTCACTGTAATTTTAAAAATTGAAAATTTATGTTTATTGACATAACATCATCCCCGTCATCCTATTATTTATTTAATCGAACCGAGTAATTTTTTATCGTGGGATATTCAATTGGTGAATTATCTTCTATCATATATAATCTTTATTAATAATTTGCTCCCACCGTGAATATTAGATGATGTTAATTACTTTAGCATATTCTCAACATTCTTAAATACAAATGAGTTTGACTTCCCTTAACTTCGTAAGTACAATGTTTTTTTTATCAATGACATAAAACAGTATTATAGACAAAGGAGGAGGTGGGCAAAGTTAGTATCATTAACTTCTAACTGAGTAGCTGAGTTATCTCATTTAATCAGTTAGGAGTTAGATGGTTAATCAATCTTAATAATTTTTAATATATTATAATTAATAATGTGAATCACATACACAAAATAATAATCATCATCATACTCATACGTTGCTTCAAAAAATCATACTCATACTTGCATTAATGATATTAATATTATCATTAGTGATAACGATAGTAATAAATTATTATGAAGAAATTTCTCTTTTAACTTTCTTATGGATAGTTTAGAGATTTTTGAGCAAAAAAAGAAATTTCTTTCTCCATTCAGGGTGTAACGTTTATACTTCACTTTAAAACAATTTCGTTCTCGAAATTTAAGATCAGTCAAGGGAAACTATCACTTATTCCTAACCTCTTCTCGACATGGGGTTTATTGTCATGAGTGTCTTTTAAAACTAATTAGGTATCGACTCTAGCATTCGGTTATGAGGATTAGGCGGATACGTGGGTCAGGGAAAAAGCGATTAGATTATGTATTAAAGCATGACTTGCCCATGTCATGTTCATCAGCAGCATGATCATCTCCTCTTCGCAGAGCAAATAGTTTTGGTTGTCCTCCAGCTCTGGATGTTTGGTTCTGCTCCCGTCGATAGTTATTGTTGTTGTTGGAACGTCCGCCATTGTTATTATTGCTGTCATGGTTGGGTTAGTTGTCGAACCGGTTTATAGGTTGGGTTCCACCTCCTGTGATAGTCCTCTTGGAGTTTGCTGGTCCGTATCTCTCACGGTTTGGACATTCGCGTTGCCTATGCCCTTGCTCGCCACAAGTGAAGCATGCACCACGAAATGGTACGCTCATAGTCGATCCAGCTTGGCTTTGAGTTCCTCCTTGCGTCAAAGATTCAGTCACCCTCCTTTTGGGTTGGGAACTAGGTGTCGGCTCTCCAAGTTGGCTAGGTGTCCTCTTCTTTCCAATGTCCCTATTCGCCTTCCTTCCTCATACAGTGCCTGCTCAGCCCTCTCCACATGTACTGCAGCGTTATACACCTCTTCTCTGCTTCCATGGTAGATTTGGGTCCTTAAGTTGCGAAGATAGTGGTCTCTCTGTGCAACTGGATCCTGAAACCAGGGACCACCATATGGCAAGAGTTGATTGAAATGAGCCGTGTACTCAGCGACGGACTCCCGACCTTGACTTCCCCATTTCTGCTTAATCATGCTCATGTTGCTTATCCCTCTGGGCAGGGCAGGTATGAACTGGTTTCTAAAAGCTCTCAGAAAGTCAGTCCAAAAGATCTCCGGTGGGTCTTGGTAACTGGCTGGTTGTGTGAGCCAACAATTGTAGGCAGTTCCCTGAAGAAGTGATAAGGTCAAAAGGACCCTATCCTCATCACTTGTTCTCGTCTTTTGCAAAGTTCGAAGGACTTTGCCCAGCCTACGCTCCACTGCTATCAGTTCAGGTTTCTCATAGTAGAAATCATCGACACCTCTAATCCTAAAAGCCTTAAAGTTAGTTAGTCCTAATGCCCAGTAGGCAGTATCTCATAGCTCATAACAAAATCTTATATGTACCAACCCCAAAATATAGCTTCAACCCTTACAACGACATGTCCAAGCTATCACGCGGCTCGTCTCTCAATCGCTTTCCTCCCCCATTCCTGGCTCATCACTCGAAGCTCCCAAACGGAGAGAAAGCCACGTGATCTCCTCTGAACCATCAAAACTAAGAGGAAACAGAGGAGGACGAGGCAGAAGAGACGGGGACAGTGGCTTGCTTGCCAAATGAGGCAGAGACGTCATCGGCGATTGGGACTTCCTAGGTTGAGATAAAGTGTTTGGGTGTTGATGTGATCGTATTACCATCCTTCCTAGGTGTTCGGTGTGTCTCATTGTCTTCTCCATTACTGTATCATTCTGATTGAGCTTTATTGAATGTGCTTTTAGCTTACGATTTATTTGTGATCGCATCAAGTTGTATGAGCTATTGGTAACGAGTTATGTTTGACCATGCACATAGACTTAGTTGGATATGAATGCATGGAAGCTTATTTACCAAATGAATCAAGTTCGAATCCAATCTTTCTTGTCCAAGGGTCTGAACATCGACTAATCCGAAAGTCTACCAACTCCTTTCTCTCCATAGTCTACTCTTGTTTCTTATCTCTTCTCACTTGCTTAGTGATACTTTCATTTGCATGCTTACTAGTATTTGTAGTGAATCGAGTAATAACCTTAGGAATTTTTTGAAAACTTTAACGCTTAAACCGTGGACCTAAATGTTGAGTAAGAACTAGTGACGATCCTCGAGAAAAAAAAGACACTTGTTAGTTAAGGGTTATTGGTTAGCAATCTTTCTTTTAGCTCATCACAGTGTCAGCTCCCAGACTCATAAGCTGGACCGGTCGCTTCTGGCTGACCGGCTGTGACGCATGATAGATGTCATGGTCGTGTTCGTGGGTGATTTGTCAGGCTTGCACGGTTTCTTGATCAGTTCAAAGAAGGAGAGCGCTTCATCCACCGGATCGATGAACTTCTAAAAAAGAAATTTGTCGTTCAATGGGAGTCACGGTCGCCATTTCAGTTTGGTGGTGCTTGTTGTGGATGTAGAGACAGAAATCGAGAAGAAGAGTAAATCCTCCTTCACCGGATTGGAAATCGCCAAACCAGCAACTTGTGTTCTCTATGGGGATCGCAATCATTATTACAATTGTGGTCGCCATTGCAGTTTAGTAGTGAGGTCGTAACGATAAAAAAACGAGAGGAAACGGAGGAAATCCTCCTTCATCAACTAGAAAGCGATAAAACAACTACATGTTTTGCTATGGTGGTTACAATTATCATTGTAATCAGACATATGAGGTGTGGCAGTGGTGTAAGAGAGATGGAGAAAAAATCTTAGGCGAGACACTCGAAATTTTAGACAGAAAAACAATCCTAAGCGAGACACTCGAAATGAGAAGAAAACCTTAACTTTTCAATTAAGAGGAAATCTTTAGTTCAAACATCAAATTAATTGGTAAAAATTGCAAATAGGAGACTATTATTTATCCATCACTTAACTTTTTTTAATCTGGTTTCAATTTAAATGGATTATTAGTCATCAATAAATACTTTAATAATAACTATTCAGTAATTTTTACATATGATAGTAATTGTATAAGAGATAATTACATATTTCATTTTCTAATCTATAATAGTCTAAATTATCATTCATATTTCTAGTTAGTCTAAAAAGTGCTAAAGGTTTCAAAATTAAAGATACTCATAGAATATAGCTTATGTAACCATATACATATATCAGTTATGATCCACCCACTTTATTGTAAACACGGATAATTATTCATAGTTAAAATATGATAAATCAAATCAGTTAGAAACATTTGTTCGTCCTTTTTATTTTAGATTGTAACCACAATGTCCTTTTCAAGTTAAATGGTAATACATGAGCCCCGTTTTCATGAATGATGAATTCAGGTGCCCACGTTCGTCCTTCTCGTCCATCATCAAGCCGTTTCATCCATTCCACCATTGTTGCATGCAATTTCAGCTACGTCGAACAAATTTGGAACAAGATTACTATAAAAAGATGAAGATCCGTGAAGAAGACACCAACGAGTGATCGATTTTTGAAGCTGGAAAGGAGACAAAGATTGACTTTGAATTGGAGGAGATAACCCCTAAATTTTACTAAGTTCCATTGAAGAAATCATATGGAGGAATTTTTGGGGCAAAGAGCGAGTTTGATCTGTATGGGAGACTAATAGTCACTTTTTCTTTGGGATAATAACACTTGGGTTACTTGAGCCGGTTATTTGGGATTTAATCAGGCCAGTTAACCGAGTTTTATTCATGGGTAATTTCCGATTTTGTCTAACCTGCCACATTGGATGGGGTGGGCCCAACAGCGATGCCATATCAACGAATACTAACGACCGTTTAGATAGACACAGACGGCATGACATTTTCGTTATACGCGAAAACGAAAGGGACGGCTAGGTTAATTTTTATACGATAGGGACCTGTTTGTGATTCGGGCCAAACGTATGGGACAATTTCGGTCGATTTCCCGGGTTAGGGCACTAACCGACAATAAATTTTGACATGATTTTGACAATGGAACAAAATATTAGTATGCAACAAACTAAAAAAATTACAAATTCAAAATTTAAATGACTAATATTACTAACTAGTTGTTTGCGGAACAAGAATTTGTTGTCGATAGCGAAAAATGAAAGAAAGGAAGAATGAGAATTAGTGAATTGGTGTAGAATGAATGAGGAGGAGGAGGGGTATTTATAGATTGTTGGATGCAGCCTACAACCGACGACACACCCTAGGATGCGTCGCGCGTTTTAGGGTGCTTCCAACGGTTAAATTCAACCAATCATGTAACAGACGTTCTAATATAGTCGTTGGATCTGTTCTACAATGCGCCACACATTATAAAGCTTTGTAATAACCAAATTATATAATTAACATTTCAACTTGATTATCTACGTAATTTCTAATTTAATATTCTCTAAAAAAATTCCCACAAACCACTTTCTAATTGTATATGAATGGAATGTCTTTCAAAGACAAATCGAAGGGTTGAAGTTCACAGCTATCAAGATAATGTTTGTACATCCCCGCAATCAAAGCTGAAAAGGTAATCAAAAAGTCGTATGGGATTGAGGGTCTTGGTTCCCATATCTCAAGTTTAAAAAGAGAACAACGTAAGTGGTTTAGGGCCCACGTGGAAAACTTGTTGATCGGAGAAACTAATCACCAATTTGCTGCCAATATTAGAACAAGTCATCAAATTTTCATTTTCATTTTGTTTAGCCCACGAGTTTCAATTCTTCCCTATACAACCAAAGTCCAAAATCCTCATTGGTTCCATTTATTTTGTTATTCTTTCTTTTTAATCACTATTTGGCTATTGATTTCGATCTTGAAATGCTAAATATGATGTTATTTCGGTTTATCATAAATAATAGATAAAAAAAAATTCATATGGCCCGAGCTATTCAAAAATCCTCCAACCTGACATGAATTATCGCTTTATTTTAAGGCGTCACCACCTTTTGAAATTAGTAAATACATACTTTTAATCTTGATTTAGGACTAGAATATGTTTTCTATGTTCTCTTACAAAATGATAGGCCTGATAGATTAAGTGACTATTTTGCTATTTAAGAAAAGAAAAGTGATTATTACGGGTATTATCCCTCCCAACCCAACGTTGAATATTTCTCCCAACTTTTTGACTCCTGAAATTCTCAAAGCTTAATCACCTCCAACTACTCTCTTCCTTTTCCTTCAATCACTGAGTCTCTCGCACGATTTCCTCTCCTCTTCTTCTTCTTCTCTCTCCTTGCCTTTATATGCGGCATGCTTCGTAATCCCATTTGGACGTTGAACATTTTTCCTCTTTTGCGCTTTAACAACATCAATCGTCATCATCCTTACTTTTCTAGCACAGAGAGTCTGGCTGCTGCAGCTCTGTGCTCTGTAGTAGTAGTTCAGCTTCTCTGCTTCTTCTGACTCCTTTTTCGCTTCTGCCGAGCAGACGATTTCTCACTGGGAGAGAATCAGGTCAGTCTCTTGTTGATTTTCCGTTCCTCTGCTTCTGTTTGATCGATTCGGTACTTTTAGGTAGGGTTTACGGTAAAGAAGTTGTACAGTCAAGCCTCGATTTACTGCTCTAGTGTACTCTTCAGCCACAATTTTCTTTTCCTGTTTGTAGTAGTTCATATATGGTGTTTGAATAACCAAATAAACATGAATGATTTTGAATTTTTATCATTGAAGAATTGTGGCGTCGATTGTTTTTATTTAATTGCTTTGTTAGTGATTATTTAATTGATCGATGGAGGGAGGAGGAGAGGAGTGGGGGGCGGGGGAGAGGCGTATCGTTGAAGAATTATGGAATGATTAGGTCCCCTTGCGAGCAGATGCAATTGTTAAGAGTGTTTGGTGTGATTCTGTCTCTCTCTCTCTCTCTCTCTCTCACTCCCAATCTCTTTTATATATATATATATCTGACCAGTTTTCAGAAGCCTGTCAAATGGATAAAAATAGAAATGAATTCAGAATTGCAGAATCTTGTACTCGCCATTGTTGCTTTTGTCTCTTTTCTCTTGTAGCTTGTCGTTAAAGGTTGTTTCTGTCTCCTGGCATTTGATTCCTTAATGCTTTTCAGATTTTGAACATCTGCAGTATATAGATACCTGGATTCTGCTCACTATTAGATTGGCTCTTCAGGTCCATGCTTTCTTATCCATTTGTAAACACCACTTTTGCAGTATCTATGGCTTTCTGAGTTCAATGCTGAAGTTTCATTCACATCTGATTGAGCAAGTACAGTTGTTGGTTCTCAGTTCATGTTTGCTTCTTGATCTTGTTTCTGCAGTGTTGGTGTTTCCAGCTGTTCCTATCCGATAAAGAGCTAGTTGCCAGAAATCTTTTTTCCATCCCGTGGTTAACATGACAGCATCTACCATTTCTAGAGAAGCATCAAACTATGATGAGATTTCCATGCAGCAGAGTTTGCTCTTCTCAGATAGTCTCAAGGTAACTTCTACTTTTCTTTTGGCATTCATAGTTACATATTTGCTGATGTGTGAAAGAAATGTGGAACCCCTAATTTATGGATGTTTAGAATTATGTCTGAGATAGAACTTACATGATGTTACATTTGACTGATGGGCGTACTGTGTCCATTTCTCAAAGGATTTCCACCTCATTGTAGTTTTCACTTGCTTTAGTTCAACCTGCGATGCTCATGCTACACTTTCATTTTCAGTCAACAATCTGTCTCAGTACGGCACTCCTTCATTTGGGATCTATGACTAGTTCTCTGTGAAATATTATAGGAATGTTGGTGCTTTTTTCCGTGTCAAGGTAAATTAGAGCTTATTGATGCCATCGTTATGCTGTCTCTGAACATAGGATTTGAAGAACTTGCGAACACAACTGTATACAGCGGCTGAGTACTTTGAGCTATCCTACACGAATGATGACCAGAAGCAACTGTAAGCTAATGGCTGTTTGCTGGTGCCTATTTGTATGTGCTTTTTCTTTCATTAACAAGTTAGAGTTCTTCATTTTCAGAGTGGTGGAAACGTTAAAGGATTATGCAATCAAAGCTCTTGTGAATACAGTGGACCATTTGGGTTCCGTAACATATAAAGTTAATGATATCTTGGATGAGAAAGTAGATGAAGTTACTGGAACCGAGTTCCGGGTGTCTTGTCTTGAACAGGTATATGTCTTTCGGGATCTAGTTCCCTTTTCTGCATTTTTGTTTCTGGTGAAGATCAGGTATTATGGGGAAAACTCTACATACCTCTGAAATTATGAAGGCAACAGCCACTGATTTGGTTTCTTTAGTTTGGAAATCTTGAATAAGCTTGAAATCAAGTGACAGTATTTGCGAATGCCGTAAGTTTGTCTATGCCGCTGACAAAAGTATAGCTTATGGGCGAAGAGGCTGTATTTTGATGATGAAAAAAAATGCTAAAAGACATGTCGGTGACATTGTGAAATGACTGGCATTGTAAAATTACTTTCTTAGTTGCTGGACTGTTACCTTGTAATCTTATGAACCATAATTTCTTTTGATACCTGTCTTGTCTCCTGAGCCGATTGCACCATAAAAGCTTGCAGGGTTTTTTCTCGAACAATCTTGCATTCACTTGATAGGATTGGGGGTGTACTTTTTATTTGGTTGATAACCTATGGTTGAACATCTGGTTTTAATGTGCCTTATTCCTGCTTATAAAATTTCAGTCGTAGATCAATCTACTCTATAAAGACGAATTGTGATGGGAACATGTGCATGGGTAGGACTCCTAGGAGTTAAGATGATGTATATATCTATATCTGATAGTTGACGTACTTGAATTAGGCATGCTTCCCATTTACTAATCCTTGCTTGAAACCATTCATGTCCTGTTAAGCTATTTCTGGCGATTGTTGATGACTTGGGCATTGACATTAGTTTGCTCTGTTTGGTGTGGTGGATTAGAGATTAAGGACTTGCCAAGAGTATATTGATCACGAAGGCCTCTCTCAACAGTCACTGGTGATAAATACACCGAAGTACCACAAGCGGTACATTCTGCCAGGCAATGATGCTAATCTATCATTTATTTCTTATTCTGCATGATGCTCTTTCATTATCAAGTCGAGCATTCATATATATGGACTCACTTACTTCTTAACTTATTTTCAGCTGGGGAGACAATGCAAGGTTCCATCCGCACTAAATCAAAATACCTAGGATGCAGCTTCGATGATGAAGACGATTGGCGTCAGTTTAGCAATTGTATGAGTATTTTCTTCTCCTTTTTATTGTTTTGAGCCTTTAGCAACACTATTGATGTCTAATTGTTTCACTTCTCTCTTGCTACAAAAGCTGTTAGAGCAACCATTAGCAAAACACCACCAGCTTCAGTTAGCAAACCACCACCAGCTTCAGTAAGGTACGATATAATTTTTAGCTGTTGGAAATCTGAAAAGAGTAATACTTGCTAAGCTAAGGATGTGAATATGATGATGATACAAACATGATGCAGCAAAGGTGTTTCACCATCACCTTCTCCGCGAATTCCTCAACGATCTTCAACATTTTCGTTTACCAGCACAATGCCTAAGAAAGAATTAGGTTAGAGTCCCAACTTTTCTTCCTTTGTGGTCAGTATCATAGCTTAACAACTTTCTTATACTGTTCACTAAACTGATAACGTCTAATGCCGTTGAACCAGATAAACGAACTGTTTCACCACACCGGTTTCCTCTTCTACGTTCTGGCTCTGTGTCAAGACCAACAACCCCGGCAACAAGTAGACCTACTACTCCAAGTGGTCCAGCGGGAAGAAAACGGGTAAGCAATAATCTGCTTTTATAGATCAAAATATAAGTAGTGGCAGTTAAATGTAACTAGCATTCATCGCTGGAAGCAAACTCTGAATCACTGTTCCATTCCCATTTTGGTCTGCTGGCAGTACCCATCAGAGCCACGGAAATCAATGTCAATGCGTATCCCTGCAGAGAAGAACTCCAAAGACATTGAGCATCACCCAAGCAAAAGCAAACGGATTCTCAAGGCCTTGCTTAGTCGGCGCAAATCGAAGAAGGATGAGATGCTTTATACTTATTTGGACGAGTATTGATGAGAGGGAAGGAAGATGATGAACTGAAGGAGCACATGGAGGACCCTGCTTACATGCAACATCAGGCATTTGTTTATTAGAGCTTCAGTTTTCGTGTTTCGTGGTGTCGACAATACCGATCTTACATCTTCTAGCTCTTCGCTAGTTTGTGATGAGGGTTGATGCATCGCTCATATGTTGTGTTTCCATGCACCACGATTTTATCTGTTTCTGTGGTTAAAATATGCCATAGTTACAAACAATATTCTACTGCTGCAGCTCATCTCTCTCATTTGGAGATCTTACTCGTAAAAGATATCTCGCGGGGTAGCTGGTGGTAAAATTGAATATATATATATATATATATATATATATATATATGTTGTTTTCTGTTAAGTCTAACAGTCAACGTTGGTGTTGACCAACTTCAGTTATGAAAAATTAAAAGCTGTTCCACAAACAGTATTTCTAATAAGTTATGTCATTTCTTGCAAAAAAACATAATTAGTTGGGCTTTTCAGGTAATTAATCCTTTTTGTTGGTTTATTGAAAACGTGGAGGGAAAGAAAAAGGAAAATTGCAGAAAAATGAAGGAATAAACGGAAGGAATTAAGGAATATTACCCAACAAGATTCCTCTCCTCCCTTCAATAATTATATAAATAAATAGACATGCCTGAACCAGTGTTCTTATCCGAGAACACTGCTCGTTGCTGGTGCTCTGCAAATCCAGAAACTCAGGTAGACACCCAAAGGAATGGACGCTGGAGAAGCTTATAACGGCCAAGCTCTGTCTCATCTGCTCCAATGAATGGTATGACTCCCTCCCCCTTCTCTCTATCAATTTTGATTTTGAATTGGAAAACAAACCAGAATGAATTCTTCGTGCATTGGTTTGACGAACAGCAAAGTTTCTCAGCTTTGTTCTAGCTGCTAATTCTTACTTACGTGATGCGGAAGGCTCCATGTTTTCTTTTTGGAAGGAACTCGATATTTGTTTGTGAGTACTGAATACTGATTATCCTTTTCATTCAAATTTGAATCTTCAACCTTTATAACAAAAAAGATATTGAATCCTCAACAGACAACGTTTTAGTAGCATATCAAGCCATCTGCATACTGATACTCTGACACTGTGTTGGCATTTCCATTGTTCAGATAATTTTTTTTCTGTTTATCTACATACTCTTTTAAATATAAGAAAAATAGCAGCTCACCATTGTTAAGATAATTTTTCAATCTTCCGATAGCTACAAGTCTACAAAGAACTTTACGGTACTGGTGGTTAGCCATGAACCACTCATCATAACTGCACATGATTCAAACCGTTTATACAATCGAACTTCATATTATTAGTTTTACCGGTTCGATTGCCGATATAGTCAAAATATTATGATACTAATTTGGTTTGACAGATGAAAAGTTAGACGGAGTTTAAATTTTCCTTTCCACCGGCCAAATCAAGTTATTATCTTCTGTCTGTGGTTCCTTCAGGAATCCAATCGTGGGGAAATATAGGTGACGTCATGTAACAACTCAATTGACCAAGATAGATGTTTGTAGTTTAAGTTTGGTAGTATAACAACTTTTGCCGGAATACATATGTTTCAAATACATATTTGGCGATATCACAAAGCTACACATTTCAATCTCTATACAAATTTCAATTTCCAACTCTCTCTCTCTGTTTCCCTTTGCGGTGCAAGTGTCTCTACGATAAAGTAGACTTCTCTCAGTTAACAGGCGTGTGGAAGGTCTATGAACCAAGCGGAGGGACTAGTCAGATTCAGGGCTCTGATATTTGCCTTTCACCACACCAGACCACAGCTTCCGATCAACGCTCTCTACCGATGATTCCTTCCAGACGGCTGTGTAAATAAACAAACGCTGCTGAAATTCATCCCTCCTGCATGAATCAACGTACTACTCCATTAGTTGCATTCAGATTATACTGCCGTTCAAAGAGTCTGAGCCAGCTAGGCGTTTTGTCACCTTACCATGCGAGGAGTGGTTCTCTTTAGCTTTGTGCTAAAGCCCTTTACGTGAGGGAAGGTCCCACCTTGGCTGGTCTTATCCTTCTATGAGCTTTGCTCATGAATTCAAATGCCAACACAAACAGACTCAGTAAATATACAAAGCATGGATATAGTCTCGTAAACACTCCAGATGAAGACCCGGGATCGACACAACCTTTACTTTTTCCCTCAGTTGATGTTATCCTCCCTAGCAGCCAACCGGAGGAACTCTCCTGGACTATGTTTGTCCAATCATGTGGACTAGTTCCTGCTTCTGAAGCCTTTATCAAGTCTTTAAGAGCTTGATTCACCTGCCAAAAAAATTATGATTGTGGTTAGTTATGGTACAAAAGCAATGCCTTCATTATATGTTAATAACGTAACTTTTGCTTTGCAGACAAATCGAGTCTAATTGGTCAGGCTTTACCTCTTCGGTTCTCTCGTGACTCACTAGATGGCCACCATGGAGATCTACCATTCTAGAGGCAGGCTGCAGCTTCTCAGCTAGTCTCCTTGCATAATATATTTGTGCAATGATGTCATACCTGGATCATCATTCAGAGCTTCCCAAATTAACTCCAAACAGGTACAAATTGACACAGAAAGTAGGAGAATTTTTACTCACTAGTAAACGGTTATGAAATGCTCGACACAAACACTGAAACACACACAAAAACCGACACTAAGAGCTATCCACTGAAGCAAAATAAAGCGCAGGACACATAATTCATGTGCAAAATGGTACTGTTTTTTGGTTAAGTGAAGAGTAACTGAGTAACCTAAAATGGGCAGTACCCTGCTGAGTGTCCATAATCAAAATTTCTACAAAATACCAATGCTAGTCAAATGTAACTAGTTGGTATTTGTTTAGGCTTGTTTCTTGCATAAAGCTATAGCTGTAAGGCCACAATTCAAGAAACGATGATTAAACCCTCATCAAATTAGTAATCAGCAGGTACAGCATGCAACAAATAGTTATCTGCACAAAGAACCCAACAAAAGTACCAGTTTTAGAATTGGTTTAGGGAGAATCAGTTTACCTGCCGTGAATGACTGATACAAGAAAACCCCCACTGCGGATTGATTCTATATCGGATCTCGTCACCTTATGCGTCCAACATGCATTAATTTGACCGTCAAACCCATATTTGCACTGCATCCCAGTCGATGATATACCTTTCACATAATCCTGTGAGAAGCAGCATCCGACATCCGTTTAAAAAAAGTTATTAGAATTAATCATTCATATTTTTAGGTCACACCACATGAAATCGAGACCACTTGTATAGTGTAATTTTCTTTAAATATGCTTTTAAAAATCAGGCAAAAACCAGGTGAGGAAGTGAAGAAACAAGGTACAGAGGCAAGACCCGAGACAATTGCCATGAGGGTATGCTGATGGTCTTACTTGATACAAAATCTGCCGCCTAGTAGTAGAGCCAACAATTTCGTCTAGATATTCCTGCAAACACACAAATTCGTTTTCAGTTTCGAGTCAAAACGATTTTATCCTCATTGCAGAGAAACAGAGAACGTAAATGCCAGTGAACAGTTTTTAGCTGCAATTTTGTATTGTGCTTATACCTTGGTGTAATGGGTGTCCAGATCGACAGCAGCTCTTTGCTCGGGCGTCTTTGCCTTCATGAATCGGAGAGCAACTGACATTGTTCGACGATCAAGCTACATCAAAAATGAAGAGTAAGTCAGCATCTTGATATCAATCCTTGATGAAACTTCAAGGATATACAGTGTTTCATGACCTCGCAATAATTGTCTTCTAAATTGTGCATGTCAGGTGTATTTAAAAACTATACGATTTGGTATAATTGTATGTTAATGCTTTGCCTTGCTTATTTACTTGGTACTAAATGTACTCTTCGATGTAAAAACAACAAACTACTGATTAATGAACAAAAAGTGTGATTCATACTGGGTACTAGAACAACTTGACTACTATTGTATAGATCAGAGAGGTTGGATCATTCTTCAGAATCATTAGCAACTTTCATCTCTCAATAGTTGCAGCCAGCCGATTTTTTTGTTGGAGGTAACACGAGCAAAATGTGGAAATTGAAGATAGAAGAAGGAAAACGTAGGCATTATAATAGTCACAAACGTGTGAGGATAAAGGCAAGAGAAAGGAACCACAGCCATACACGTTCTTAATGTTAATGAAAGAATTGTTGGTTTTTGTTGCTGGCCCACCCACCACACACCACCCATCTCAATCAACAACTCCCTCCCAACCAAATCTGTTCCCTCAAATTTTTATCCTTTACCTAAAAGGATTTCAGCTTCATGATCTACGCGCAAATTTTGACTTTGACCTTTTCAAACTCTTGTGTGAGTCAGACTGGGCAGCTTGGCTAGCGCCATCAAACTTTGACTTCAAGATACTCTGATTACAAAATCTGGGGTAGCAGTTTGATTAGCTTAGGCTCAGTACTGTGTTTCCTTTCCTCTTCCTACATTCCCAAATTCCTAAACAGCAACTTTATGCTAACTAAAGTTCTCTTTTTTGTTAATTTATGATGCCGCGAAGAGGAAAAAAAAGGCAAAAGTCAAAGACAAGAACAAACCCCTTCATATCAGGAGAAAAGTTGTATTAAAGAATTCAAGCATGCGATTTCTACCTAGGTTTTCTGACTTCAACTTGTACCTATTACTGTTTTAAAATGATACGAATGTTCAAATGAGTATTCCAAGGATTCAAAGAGCGCAAAATGGATACTTCTTTTACATTCTAACATAGAATATAGTCCAACTTAGTGTGCTACGTGTTGTAGGTCATACAGAAACAAAGAAGGGTGGATCAACAATGTACACAGATGAAATGATGGTATAATACCTTTGGGAAGCATTCGAATCCACCACCGGTTACATTGAGCAATGCCAATGACAAGACTCGATCAGGCACCATTGCTGCTAACTTGCAAGATATCATCGCCCCTGTTGCAAACGGTAAAAGAGTTAGTTTTTTATGTTAGTATCAGTGAGTTACAGGGTCAAGCCTCACAATGTAAGAAGATAGAGAACACAAGTTCTATACACCCAATTCAATGCATCTTTCAGCTGTTTGAAGCATCAATTTGAAAGACACTAAAAATGAGAATGACAGAGGACCAAAAATCTAACCCATTGAGTGGCCAAAGACGTGAGCTTTTTTCCAGCCTAAATGATCCATTAACGCAATTGCATCCTTGGCCATTATTGCCGTTCTGGGAAGGAGAAACAAAAAAAGCAATCAGACAAGCGTCTTAGTCGAAGAAATCATTAACCGGCCGATTAATAGAAAATATAGCTATGGACGTCTAGAACACGCTTTTAATTCCTTCAAATTTACACGAATATAATAAAAGTCTGAATTAATACAATAATGGTTCTTTCATCGCTTTCATACAACCTCCTAAGCAACAGGATTTAGATCCAAATGGCCGAAATTCATGTTTCAGCCAATCCCACCACTCTTAATTTCTAAATTATAAACTCTGGAAATGAAACATATGGCAAAAAATGGAACCAGGAGGAAGCTGTGGAAGGATTTCGTGTTCATATCGGACATGGAAACGACATGACAGAAGAATCTGAGCTCACATTTTTCATGAGGGAAGGAAGAACTCACGTATATTGGGATCGTTCAACGGGGATGGAGCTCTGACCCATTCCACGATTGTCGAAAGCGCAAACCTCGAAACCATCGGCGGAGATGTCATCGTCGTCGTCGGCGAGGTCAACCGGATGAATTTCGTTATTGGGGAAAACGGTGCCGGTGAGGCCCTTAATCTGAGGACCCCAGGAATCATGAGTACCCGCCAATCCTATTTTAAAATTGAAAAAAAAATATAAGAATCAACGAGATTGAACCGATCAGAAATCAGGGTGGGGGTGAAGATGGATTTACCAATGATGAGAAGAACTTTGGTTGGACCGCGGCCATAGGTCCTGTAAAAAATCTTGAGGCCGCCATTGATGTTGTCATGGGAAGAAGGGGAATTGGAGGGATCCTGGTGCTGGTACTTGGAGACCTCGCAAAAGGGCATGGTGTGAAGATTGAGCTGCAGAGGGTTGTGTGTAGAATATGTTGATGAATGGAAAAGTATCTATCTTCCCTCCCCGGTAATCTGGGAAAATCGAGAGGGAATTGGGAAATCCAGGTAATGAGGGGGAGAAGAAGAAAACAGAGAGAGAGAGAGGGAGAGAATGTGGAGGGAGGGGGGGGAGAGTGTTGTGTGGTGTGTTTGTTTATATATACTGTGAATGGGGAAGAAGAAGAAGCAGACAAAGAGTGACGAGGGAGGGCGTGGCGGATAAGGGAGAAGGGTCAAGGACTGGTTTCCATTTCATCATATGGTCGGTCGGTTTAGGAGGCAGCGAGCCACAGGGCGGCTCACCGGCCACTTCCATTACCCTTTATTGTTTTATTATTTTTCAAACCTTGATAGACACATGTCAAAGGCCAAATACTTTACTGGTATTATGTTATTGCGGTTACTTCCAGAAGATGATGACCCATCTGATCTGGCCCGGGTCGCTTTCGAGTTCGCTTCAGCAGAAGCCAGTGATTAGTTCAGTATGTCTTCTCCCTAATTCTGATTAAGAGTATCACAAGTCCACTGCCAATTTGTCATGGCAATGTTATGGCTACTTGGGTTGTGTATCCTCCCTCCTTCTTGCACCCTTAATAAGTGGTTGACTGGATTGCCCCCTCTGCACGAGATAGGACTGCCACCGGCCAAGTCGCTTTCCTTTGCGGACGAGTTGTTATGGATTCTTTGTATTTCTGTGTCCGACATTCTACATGATCAATGGATACCCCATTCAAAAATGTTATTGCGGTTATTTAAGTTCAAATTCGGTCCACATTAAAATATTTAACTTTGGACAACTTTTTAAAGCTTAATGAATGAGTGGTTTGGTGATCGAGAAAGTGAGCATATTCCGCTTGTGATATCTTGGAGACCGTCAATCGTTTCTTATCGAGGTATGTGAGGGAATTAGTATGAGGTTGTAAGTGGACTAAGCAGATGAATTTAAAAGTGGGGATAGAGAAATACAAGATTGTCCATAACCGTTTTGGAACCTAAGGCGCTTCCTTTAAGTCGGAGTTCAAACTTTAGGATATCTACAATAAATATTATGTATTTTCAGATTTTAGATTTTGCCACCTTAGCATAAATGTTATCTAAAATTTCAATTTATATTTTTGAGATTCTAGCCAATCAAATTTTATTTTAATATTCCTTTTATTTTCATTACTTAATTTATATATTAATTAATATTTTCCCCTAACCTTTTTATTTAATTAATATTTTTACATACAAACTTGAATTTGAATAATTTTCGCGTAAAAAATTTAGTTTTTTAAAACCGATTAAAACAAACACAATTATGATATAGTTTTGACAAACTTTTGCTTTGATGTCAAACACGTGAGACGATTAAAAAGTATAGATTGACATAAGAATTAACAAAGTTGTGAAGATTTACTATCAACTATGTCCAATCACCTTTATATATATATGTTTATCGGGTCTAAGTGTTACATATATATGCTTATCGGGTCTAAGTGTTACATATATATTCTTATCGGGTCTAAGTGTTACATATATATGCTTATTGGGTCTAAGTATTACATATATATATATATATATATATATATGTTTATCGGGTTACATATATATGATTATCGAGTCTAAGTGTTACATATATATATATCGGGTCTAAGTGTTACATATATATATGATTATCGGGTCTAAGTGTTACATATATATAGGTTTATCGGGTCTAAGTGTTACATATATATATATATATATATATATGTGATTATCGGGTCTAAGTGTTACATATATATATGCTTATCAGGTCTAAGTGTTATATATATATATATATATATATATATATATATATGTGCTTATCGGGTCTAAATGCTAAATAATTGAACGCTTATTATTATGATACTTGATATATATCAACCAAATGTTCAGTATTTTCATAAACTTACTATTTCTATTTTTAATGATAGCAATGCCCTATAAAGTATTATAGCTCATCAAGATCCATTTACGAACAATAAAGATACATCATGTTAGCAATAGCAAGCGCATGAAAAATCAAAAGAGACACATCAACTTTTACTATAATCTAGTGTTGCCCCACTGAAACTAAGTATATTAAAATACATTATTATAGATATTGTAACATTAAATTAAATGATTGATTATAAATATTTATATTCTCTTAGTTTATTAAGATTGAGCCTGATAACTAAATTTTAAAAAAATAAAACTTATATATACTCAACCAAATTAGATAAAATGCTAATTTGGATAAGATATTAAGAGTATGTGAATAGTATATGTCCTCGTCATTATCACGAATGGAAAATATTTTCCTTTTATAGTTCTTAGAAAATTTGAGTTGTAGTGACACATGTCCTAAGAGACTTTAGACCACATGTTTTGAGTAGCTTCAAAACAGATTACATTTCAGCTGGTTAAATCCATGCTAGCTCGTATTCTAGAATCTCACCAAGCTCGTCTATGCATGCTCTGTTGTTCATATGTATACTTCAAAAGACAACTTCCAGTTCTAACATCAAGATCTTCAATCGGAAAAAGATTTTGGTGTCTGCTAACAAAGTATTAGATCTTCTGTGTGAACTATCAAGACTAAACTTTGATACGATGAAGGTAATTATGATTGTGATTTGAATTGGACAACATTGTTGGAAATTTTATTGAACATTGATATGAGACAAATGACCTTTTATTGAACATTGTCTAGCCTCGATTATGGAAATCGAGTCGATAGATGTTGTTGGGGTTAGGGTTATAATCGAGACAATGAACTCATGTTATGGCAGTAATTTGCGAATTTAGCAATATTGAGTGAAAGAATAAACTCTAGTGGTGAGCATAAATGGCATTAATGATATATGGTGTGTTTAAATTGTTGGACTCGATTATCTACCCGACCTCAAAAATATTGAACTCTCCATCACATGTGTTTTGTCTGGTATAAAAAATCATTATAGCATAAACCTTTTAGTTTGGTGTCTTTGAATCATTAAACTCGGAAAAAACATTTGATTTTTTTTAAAATCAAGTTTTACAATTCATTGACTCGACTCAAAGTATCATACTTATGGTGAATTCTTTAGTATACATAGTATACCGAAATTTTTGGTGTGTCTAGTTTTTTTTACTAACGTAAATCTATCACCAACGTCCATTTTCAGTTTGCGATCTCGACGGTTCACAATTATTCGAATATTAAATTTCTATTTCACATTTTATTTTTGATCTCATATATTATCTCAATTTGTAAACTAAACACTCTCTTTAATTCCTATATACCAATTGATGCAGAAAATCACAATTCATTAAAATCGCACAATCCTATCTAACAAATTCTATCCCACTTTCACATTATCTTATCTAACAAATGCCACGATATCTATCTTATTTTCCCTTGCCATCCTTATCATGGCATTTGTTAGATAAGATGATATGGAAGTGAGATAGAATCTGTTTGATAGGATTGTGCGATGTTAATGAATTGTGTTTTTATGTATCAATTGGTATATAGGAATTAAAGAGAGTGATTAATTTACAAATTGAGATAATATATGAGATCAAAAATAAAATGTGAAATAGAAATTTAATATTCAAATAATTGTGAACCGTCAAGATCGCAAACTGAAAATGGACGTTGGTGATAGATTTACGTTACCAAAAAAAAAACTGGGCACACCGAAGGTTTCGGTATATCATGTATACCGAAGAATTCACTCATACTTATTGATTATATGACTTTGAATACGAATGACAAGTTCAATTACATATTTGTTATATTATGGTGTTTTAGTTTGAATGAATATTTAATTTTTTATCGATATGATACTTACGTATTAGTAAATTTAGGTATGGTTTAAAAACAATTGAGTTTAGGTATAACAATATTGTTACCGATTCTTATTTTTAAGAAGGTTAATGCTAGTAATGCTGCTGATTATAGACCAATTGCCTGCTGCAATGTGATTTATACATACATCTCGAAAATTCTTTTCAAAAGGCTTGGACGCTATCTGCCAGATACTATCAATGGAAGTCAGTCAACTGTTGTTGTTGGTAGACAGATTGGGTACAGTATTCTTATCTTCAACATGTTTTTCCTAGATGTGCAATTAAGGTGGACTTAAGAAAGGTCTTTGATTCGATTGACATCTATTTTCTTTAAATATGATGAGAGCCATGAATTTTCCTGATAAGTTCGTTAAATATATAAAAGTGTGTTTGACCGCAATTATGTTCAGTATTGGAATAAATGGAGGCTTAGTAGGGTATTTTCAAAGAAAGAAAGGATTAAGGTAGGGAGATTCACTCTCTCCTACTTTTTTTGTTATTGCAATGGAGCTTAAAAAGTTTTTTGGAGATACGGATGGAGCTCGTTCTGAGCGTGTGATTTGAAGAGTAATCATTAGTATTATTTGGTATGAAAATTGTCGAAGACAAACAGGAGAAAAGAATATTTTTATTTTAACTTTGATTCAGAATATTTTGAAAAATGTTATGACTGTTTTAAGATAAAGTTTGTAGCGGTTGTATAAAGTTGTTTATATATTTTGTCTTCTGCTACAACTGTCATGCTTTGCAAGCGTTATTTTTTTGATGAATAATACATAACATATTCATCGGAAAAAAATATTATTACCGATTATTTTAAACGCGTTTTTTGAAATACAACTTCTACTAAACCTCTAATTTCTCTGATTAAACGTCTGATCCGATCCTGAAAATAATTTATTCCTCAATTGAATTGCAATCCACAATTCTTTAATATACAAACTTTGTATTTCCTCTATTTTGATTTCCCATGTACCAAACGGATGAGTACTAATTTGGACTGTAGCAAGCAACATTTGCCGAGTGATGAGTGGACTGGTTGAGCGGACGTGGGCTTAAACCCTTGAAACATTGAACTCTCAAACCCTCCTAACTTCCTTCTTCGCCTGCTGCAACCGCACAATAAAACCAGAGAGCAGCACAACGCAACCCGTGGTCCTCCAAGCTCCTTTCCTTCTAGGGAATCTCCTTCCTCCTTCATTTTCAGGGCCTTCATTTCCTTCCTGCTTTCTCCCCTCTGCTTTGCTTTCAATAAAAAGGTAAAATACCCTCTTCTGCTTTTGGTTCTCGGAGCTTTTTTCTCTCACTTTTGCCGCCGCTCAATCTATTGGCAAAAGGGTTTATATTCTTTGCACTTGCTTGCTTGCTGTTTGCTTAGGCCGCTTTGCCTATTTCATCTCTCTGGTTCTTGTTTTGAAGGCAGGAAGTGAAGAAAGATGCATACTTGCGCCGGAACTGCATTCACTGGTTCTCTACAACAGCCCCTTTGGAGCAATGGAACAAGGCTCGTTCCCAAAAATTCTGGCTTTGTTGTGTTCCCAAACCAGGTTAAGCTCAAATCCATGAAACCCTGCAAATCTTCAAACCTTGAAGGCAGCTTGGTGACTGGCAGGCCTCCCTCTTCCGTTTCTGTTCCAATTCCAGAAATTGAAGGAGGTGAGTAAAGTTTTTATCTTTTAGTCTTTTGAAAATGAAAGACTAAGAACTGATTAGTATGGTTGCAAAATTTTGGTTGACAAGGTGATAAGAGTGGGTTCCAGGACCATGCCCTCAGTGATGCTGATCCAGCTGTTCATGAGATTATCAGTAAGGAGAAAAATAGGCAATTCAAAAGCCTTGCGCTCATTGCCTCCGAGAATTTCACTTCTCGGGCGGTTATGGAAGCTGTTGGCTCATGTCTGACCAACAAGTACTCTGAAGGACTGCCTGGTAAAAGGTAAAAGCTTTGTTCACTTTTAGACGTCCAATCTTTTGACTGTTGTTGTTTTTGGTTTGTTGAATTTCTTTACCTGATCATTTTTCCTCAATGCCTCAGATACTACGGTGGAAATGAATTTATTGATGAGCTCGAAACACTTTGTCAAGAAAGAGCTTTAGCTGCTTTTCACTTGGATGGAAACAAGTGGGGTGTTAATGTACAGCCATTGTCTGGATCCCCTGCTAATTTTGAGGTCTACACTGCAATTCTTAAGCCACATGATCGAATCATGGTAAGCTGAATTCCATACACCAAGTTGTCAGTCTTTTGAATTTTGCAAGCTTATATTTATCCCCCTTGATTGTTTTAGGGTTTGGATTTGCCTCATGGAGGTCACTTGACTCATGGGTTCATGACTCGAACGAGGAGGGTCTCTGCCACTTCAGTATATTTTGAGTCCATGCCATACCGGCTTGATGAGTCTACAGGTTACACATCTCACAAAATGTCTGTAATGAAGTTAAGGTCTTGGTCTTGATTGATGACTAATTTCCTCTCATTTTTGTCTTCACCTTTGATCCAGGTCTGATTGATTATGATAAGCTTGAAGAGAATGCTCAACTGTTTCGACCTAAACTTATTATTGTTGGAGCTAGTGCTTATCCCCGAGATTTTGATTATCCTCGCATGAGGAAAGTAGGTCCTTTCTTTTTATTCTGCACACTATTTGTCCTTTCTCTTCATATGGTCAAGGCTGTAATTGATTATTTCTTCTTAATTCAAAGATAGCGGATTCTATTGGTGCATTTCTCATGATGGATATGGCTCACATAAGTGGACTAGTTGCTGCTTCTGTCGTTGCTGATCCTTTTGAATACTGCGATATTGTAACGACAACGACACACAAGGTAAGGGAGAGTTTACCCTTTGCTGTACAAATCTCTAGAATTCAATTGAATTCTACTAGTTTCTATGGACATTTCCCCTATTATGTACTGCTTCTCAGAAGCTCCGTAACGTAGGAAACATTTGGTGGATTTTTATATGATTTTGCTCATCTAGTTGATACATTTCTTGTTAGTGTTAGCTTAGTTGTTGTTTCTTCTGTCACTATGTTAAATCATTGGGAAAGTGCCAATACAAGACTATTTTTTTTTCTTTTAGTCTCTACGAGGTCCAAGAGGTGGCATGATTTTCTTTAGAAGAGATCCTGTTCTTGGTGTTCACTTGGAAACGGCCATCAACAATTCTGTATTCCCAGGGTTGCAGGTATTTAGCAGACAAAAAGCTCAATTCTTTTTTTTATGTTAAGAGTCATAAGGTTGTTTTGGTATTGAGATATGCTGAAATTGGCTGCAGGGAGGTCCCCATAACCACACGATCGGAGCACTAGCTGTTTGCTTGAAGCATGCTCAATCCCCTACATTTAAAACCTATCAGAAGCAGGTAATTCAATATTTATGGTCAAACTCGAAACCTGGCATGGATCTTATTGTCTAGTCCATTTCACATATTTCCGTGTCTCGTAGGTCATTTCTAATTGTAGGGCTCTTGCACAACGACTGGGTGAATTGGGATATAAGCTTGTTTCTGGTGGCAGTGACAACCACCTTGTTCTTGTAGATCTCAGGCCAACGGTACTTCATTGTGATTTTGCTTGAAAGCTTGTCGAATTGATAAGTTATTATGCATGAGTTTGGTCTCAGTTGTCTTTCATTATGCAATCCTCGAATAGGGAGTTGATGGAGCTCGGGTGGAAAAGATCCTTGACATGGCTTCTATTACACTCAACAAGAACTCAGTGCCTGGTGTGCAAAGTTTCCAGTTCCATATGTTTGTTTCTTGCTAGAAACCTATTACTTGTTCCGGAAGTAACTTGTCAATGTTGCAGGTGATAAGAGTGCGCTGATGCCGGGTGGAATTCGTATTGGATCGCCTGCCATGACTACCAGGGGATTCAAGGAGAGGGAATTCGTGGCAACGGCTGACTTGATTCACGAGGGCGTGCAGATAACACTGGAAGCTAAATCACTAGCATCAGGGTCAAAGCTGCAGGACTTCTTGAAGTTTGTTTCGTCGCCAGAGTTCCCGCTGAAAGATAAGTTGTCAGATCTCCAGAAACGTGTTGAAGCGCTTACAACCCAGTTTCCTATTCCCGGGATATGAGACTGCCTCAGATGATTTGAAGCTTATATCAGTCTGAAACACAGATGGATTGTAGCAGAGGTTTTATGTTATGGAACTTTGTTGAGTAGGGTTTAAGAGCGAGGGAGGAAAGCATTAAAGTTTGATGCTTTGATCGAAAAGAAGGATGACTCTGATGTAGTCTAGTATGATCTATGGTGATTATATTTATGAGACTAAAATTTTCTAATCCAGATTAATTAGGATATATCTATGGGGCCTCCCCCAAGCCAAAAGCCTACCCCGTGTTTGGAACTTCGGTTCATTTTATATATTTAGAACCCGATTAGTATATTTTTTATAAGCTGTCAAGTGTATTTTAAATTATAGGCAATTCGGTTTAGCGCATCAAATCATTATAGACTCATCGGTGACTAAAACCTCAACAAATTAACGGGCAGGAACAATGTTGATCCACTCGGCGGCTTTGTTCAGAGCACTTTACCCTTAGAATTATAGATAGAGTTGTTAGGTCAGCATTTCAAATAGTTTAAAGAATCAGTCCAACGTCACTGATTTTGTGTGCATAGCATAGCTTTCAAAAGCAAGAATTATCCAGCAATAATATATATTGGTGCGTCTGAATAGCTATTCTAATTGTTCGTCCAAGATTGGATGTTTCTACTCCATGATAGAGATTTGTAATACACAAATAAAATTCAAAAGAAAACTGTGACCATATATTGTTCCATAATACGGTCGTAAATTCAAAATGTCCAATCCTAAATCAGTGTTAGTCTAATTGAGCATGGAATTGTGGAAGATGAATGATGAAAACATTCAACTAAAGCCACAGCTTAAGACCCGAACTTGCATGTCTCTTCTTCTCTGCTTTGTATTTACCTTGTCGACTCGAGCAATCACTGCTCAATTCTCACTTGCTGCAGCACTCGGCAGTTAGGTTTCTGTACCAACTGTCAAATTCTAAAGACAACTAACAAACAAACAGACTGTGTTCTTCTATCCTAGTTTATAGTCAAAGATTCCTTGACACAACTAAAAGGACAGCAGGATCCTCTCATGTATATTTACAACCAAGCTATCTTTGCCTTCTTCAATTCAACATCGGCAAATGGTATCGGAAACTTGCAATTAACCAACCACAGCTAGGGCATAAAGAATGCATCTTTTCCTCGAATTATACAGCTACTGTAGTCACAAAATCGAGATCAAATACAAACAGACTAGGATGTATCTCAGGCCTCAGATTCCTCGTAAACAAATTATCAAAGCAAGCCCGCTCAAGGTCCATCTTCTTGTGCTGAAAAAAAAAGAGAAACAGTCAATCATGGGTCAATTCTATCACCAGAGGCAAATTATTCGCTATGCAGCATTTCGAATTTATAATCACAAAGATGGAAACCATTAGGACAACTCACTACTCAATATGAAGCCTTGGAGTAAGCTCTGGGCTCGTTCTGCCTGCTCTGGCGTACCAGATATTCGGATTATCTTTTCAGTCCCATCTGGACTGTCTTCTAAGAGAGTAACGTTTGCTCCAGACAACTGTTCACACAGAGACCTCAATAAATACAAAGTACCAAAAACCCTACAGCGAAATAATCAGTTGCTTGACTGCCATACCTCACTGATCTGTGTAAGTTTGTTTTTGGATTTTGCTACCAGCTTGGGAACTGCGTACTCAGGTATAACAACTTCAAGAATGCTCCTAGTCACAAGTGTCACAGGAATTCTGACAGCGAAAGTGACCCAAAGAATGGTGCTTGTCAAGAAATTTTGGTTTATGACAAGGAAATTTTGAAGGGAAGGGGAAAAAGATTATGTAAGAGCACTTTTAGACATTACAGAGCAGATAATAAGATACCTGTTCGTTGAAGCTGGCACATCTTCACGCCTTTCACTTTCATTCTGCCTTGCTGTTTCAGAAACTGATCCAGCAGAATCCTAACAAAACGAATCAAGTAACTTTTTTTAGGATCTACAACAAAGGACAAAGAACGACGGTTTGCTCGTAATAACTCCTCTTAAAGTGATTCTACATTAATCAATAACAACCTTGGAAAATGGAGGTGTTGATGCTTGTTGAGCTGTCTGATAGGATGCTGCAGAAGGTTCAGCTGGACTGTGACTTTCGCCAGGAGTCACGTTATTTGACGAAGCCGCTTCCGCTGGTAAACCCCTCCCAATAGAGCCATGAGTAGAAACAGGCGGTGTATCCTTTTGGAAGAAGTCTCTGTACAAGTAACTTCGCAATCTCGATGTCACTTCGACAAGAGCTTCTCGAGCTGATTTTATTTCCCCTTCTATCTGCCATTCATTTCAGTGGGATACATGAGACACAAATATTAAGATGTTATTTCCAACAAAATCTCGAGTCTTGATCTAGGCATTTAAGAAGGAGATCATTTAAGTACCAAAACCATCTAAGACATTAGGTTTTTTATTATAACTGTATGGCTTTAGTGAGTGCCGAACCTGAACAAGCTCGTCAACCCCTGATGCACATGCAGGAAGTTTCTCCTTTGCCAAGATCTGTACTTTTGCACCAGTTACTCTTTCCATTTCTGACAAAGACTCTCTTCCCTCCAAACAACCAACTTCACTATTTGGTACAAGTAGCCTGGTTTTTATAACAGAGTCTTGATCTGGAACAAGGTCAACAATTCGAGTCTGAATATGTAACAAGGCCTCTTGAGCAGGGAACAACTCATCATCAGGACCCTAAAATATGATGAAAACCAAGAATACTTGTAAAGCACTGAGCTTGCCATTTTGAAAAAGAAAATATTGCTAGAGCGTCTTATGCAAGAAACTATATTAGATCATAAAGACAATTTAATCCTCATAGCATAAACTAAGGAGAGAAAAACAAGCTAGTAACAAACTAGATTACCTCTTCAGATGATATAGTGATGATCTGTTCATCTGACCCAGACACAGGATCAGAAAACTTTACGTCTACACCAATCTCATTTTCAAGAAGTTGCAAGATTCCATCTGTCTCTCCAACTACTCTGTTAATCTTACCCATTGGGCAAAGCAGTCGGAAGACAAGTTCAGAGCAAGATGCAGAGCCAGATTCCAAACCATATCCAGATATGCGTGAAGCATAATTATTGCTTCTATGATTGGTGCCCGAACTTCGTGGTCCAAAAGAGTGACCATCGCCAGATGACCGCCTAGCTGCATTATTCATGTGAGGAACATAATCATCATCCGGGAAAGCCTTTTCAGGAGAATGCATTCTCCCTTGGAAATTACTGCGGTCACGATGCTGGCTCTCCCTCAACCGTGATGATATTATCGCAATAGCACTTTTTACATTATTTGCATCACCTAGAACCTGCAAGAAGTTAAAAGTGAACAAGGCATTCAACACGAAAAGTTTCTACTAACATACTTCTAGGTTACAGCAGCGCAGACACAAACTAAAGCAAATTTGAGCTCAGGAACTATAGAGTTTTAAAACCAAATATTCCCACACTTGCACAAACCAAAAAAAAATAAGAAACTTGTAACATTATGGAAGTGATGTAACAAATCTTATGAGGAATTCACTAACATATAGACATATCAGAATCATAAACAATGAGAAAATCCAAAAATAAACTAAGACTGTTATAACAGAAAAACTCAAGATGAGACCACTCCAACAAACTTCAGCAGATATTTCATTGCTTCATTTCCGATCAGAAGTTTCATCGGACCAGAGAAGCTATAAATCAAAGGCTCTAAAACATAACTTCCAAACAACTTTGAAGATCAATTTAGTGAATGAATATTAATGGCAATCAAATCGTCAAGGGCATAATGAAACCTGGTGGGAGTTCATGCTATGCCTTGACTTCACACTTAAAACTGGAGAAGCAAATATCACAGTATCCACGAGAACTGAGACATTATCACGGTTTAACCCAGAATATGGCTCTATATATGTCACTGTAGGAATTTGGACACTGTACACTTTTACTTTGATGCTGAGTTTGGACCATTTTGTTTTCTCAATATGAGAAACGCAATCAAATGTCAGGCCATTTAGACCATTTTGTAGATACTAAGTCCTACTATGCCTTGACACTATCCTTCAAATTGGAGAAAAAAATGTGATAGTAACATAGAAAAGCAATGAGGACGAATGTTCATCATTGCAGTACTTTTTTATATTCCCATGAATACATTTTCTTCTCCTGCTTTAAGGATAGTGTCAAGGCATAGTAGGAACTCAATATCTACAAATGGTCTGAATGGCCTATGATCTGATTGAGTTTTCCCTCATTGAGAAAACAAATTGGTCCAAATTGAGCATCAAAGCAAAAGTGGCGAGGGTCCAAATTCCCGCAATGTGTCATATGGAGAGCCATATTCTGAATTAAACCATAATAATGTCTCAGTTCCAAGGTCAAAGACGACAGTTTTTAGAACTGCCAAATGCTAGGATGTAACTCACGGCATTCAAAGATAATTTAAACTCCAAAGATAGTGTCCGTTGCAAGAAAAAGCCATCAAGTTCCGTTTATATCCAATTCAATTCTGAAAAAATATAGCCCGGATACCAATAGCAGAGCAGTTAGTAAGAAGACCTGAACAATCTCTTCAGACATGGAAACACAACGAGGCAAGGTATGATCTCTAGGCAAAACCCTAATCTGGGTCTTTGTCTCCATCCTCATTTGCTCAATGATCTTCCCACCTTTCCCCAACAAACACCCAACATGCATCCTTGATACCACCAATCTAGTAGCCACTCTGGTATTCCCGCCGCCGCCGCCCCCTCCTCTTCCGCCGTACTCCTCATCGTCGTTACCATATCCGCCATCCACACCACCAAACTCAGCATCACTCTCGAGAATCCTCTCGTGTATGAGGGAAAGTGCCTCTTGGGCAGGAGAGAAAGGGGGGATTCGTCCTTCAGGGTCCCTACGTCTCGTATCAGAAATCTCAATGATTCTCTCTTCATCCCCAGGGATCAGCTCATGGACATTGATCCAAGCTCCCGTATGCTGCCTAATGGATTTAATAATGCTACCGGACTTGCCAATCACTCCACCGGCTTTCAAATCGTGACAAAGTATGCGGTAGGTTGTGGTAACCATGAGGGAAGTGTCCTGCTGCTGAGTCTTGGAAGAAGACTGACGATTATTCACATTAGGGTTATTCGGACGACTGTGACGGCCGCCGCTGTTGTTGTGGTGGGAGTTGGCGGCGGCGGCGGCGGGAGAGTAGTGATGGCTGTTGTAACGAGGTTTTGTCCTACCGGTCGAGTCATTGTCGTAGTCCGGGTTATCATAGTAGTAATTCCGTTTAGATCTAGATCTCTCCATGGATTTTTTGTTCTAAAGAGTGCCAACAGAACCGAGAAGGATCCAAAACGATCAAGCTGAATAGGGGATTCAACTCCCCCAAATCTCAGTAGCCGAAATTGGAGAAATTAGGGTTTGTGAGAAATTGCATTTGGGGTGGGAACGGCGAGAGAGAGAGAAAGTGTCTTCCGATGGTCGTCGCGGAGGAATCTCTCCGGTTTCAATTTCAAAGCTGTGTCGCGTTGTGTTTGTTTGCTGAGAAAGTGAAGAAGAGTTATCGGGAGAATGTGAAGACAGAGAAAGCTGTAACAAAATGGCTCACATAGATGGTTTGAAGCTGAAGAGAAAGGAGAAGAAAGACTCAGGACGAAGGCCTGAGGCAATAATCCAATCCGACCAGATCCATACTAATTAGCGTGCAACTTCCCTCCCTTCCGCTCAAAATTTAAAATTACATTTTAACCGTGCTACTACTACTTGGCATAGCTTATCCGCCCACTGTGCGGGTTGAGCCGAGCCGAACTTTACTCTTTTTAAGTTTATCTTGTTATAAATGTATAATGATGTTTGTTGGATCAGATAGAAAATTATTTGCCGCCAACAAATACCTATTATTCTAATCGGTAATTCAGATTCGATTATTCACGAATTTAGCAGAACCAAACTTTGTCATTCTCAAGTTTGGCTCGTTAATTTTTAATCAAGCTTGAATTTGAGTTAAATTTTTTTGGTTTATATCAAGCCCGATCATATTCGAACCTGACTCATTAATTACCATTGACTAGCCAAACTTAAATTCAACTCGAATTTCATTTATTAAATCTCTTAACGAGAGTCCAATTTGAGCTGAATTTAAAAATTGTAAATTAAAAACATCCACAACTTAAACTAGAAAACAAGCCATCATAAAATTAATAAGTTTCAATGTATGATTTATTATATAGGGTATTTGAGGCAAAAAAATATGAGTAATATACTCGAGTTAGTATTCAAGTTGGCTCTCAAACTCGTGATCGAAATAGTTTATAAACCTATCAAGTCGAACATATTCTAACCCAAACATAGCTCGTTTAAAATCAAGCAAAGTCACCAAAAATTCAGTATTGAACACCGAGCTACTCGCTAACGGCTTGGCTTATCATCCACAACCCTAACCGAAAGACTCGGGCCTTTGGGGATTCATTGATCGAAGTTGGGACGACCGGCCCAATCATCGCCAGACTGTTGGGGCTTAAGGCCAAGCCTCCGAGATTCATGTGAATCAAGTTCACCCTTAATTCAAACCTTAAGCAGATATTAATGAAAAATACACTACAGGATAGAAATGTCAGGCAGGAGTCATTTCTTCAAACACCTCTCCTGCAGTCTGAACCGCTCTTTCATCCATCGCCCTTCCCCTCTACTGCAGCTTCCCAGCATCACTATCATCGGCCTCCAGTCTCCACTGCCACTATGGAAACCAGTATCATCATTTTCCTCAAACATTTCTGCTACCACCACTAGTTCTTCTTCTTCTTCTTCTTCTTTAGTTTCTGCAACATCATCTTCTGCTTCCACAACCAATCTCACCTCACCCGCTGGCGCTTACGGGAGTTACGTTTCTGTTCGGATTCGGTGTCCGCGAAATGCTTATGTCAGTTTAGTTTTCCACTTCTAGTCCTTTTTCTATTGCCTGGTGTTGCTTCTCGTTGATTGATTACCTCCGTCCGATCAGGAATCGTTTTCAGATGCTTTACTGGATTTTGGAGCAAGTTCCACCACTGTGAACGATGAAGAAAATGAAAAAGGCGATAGTGAAGTGTCTGATGGCTTTAATGAGGTATAGTCTTTGATTTCCGCTGTTAGTTATGAAATGAGTTTTAATTCATTCAAAAGAAGCCCCCTGCTGGTTCTTACTCATGTACATTTGTATTCTTTTGGTAGGTGGTTATTGATTCCATATTTCTGGAATGCCAAGATGTCAAAGCGTGCATTCTCGAAGCTGCTAATGCTGCTGGTTTGAATAAGACACCCGTCTATGATGTTAAGATTGGTGAACAGGATGACTGGGTTCGGAAATCTCTGGTTCGTTTCTTTCTTTCTATCTCCTTCAATTTGTGAAGTTATTTTGGGTTATTCCTGCGGCATTCTCTGAATTGCAGCTGTGTTTTCATATGAGGTAAATCCTTTATGATAATACAAGATGTGTAACTGAGTTATACATAAGAGTACTGATACAAGTAGGAGTGTACAATTAGATATGTTGTAGGGAAATCATTAACAAACAACTAATATTAGCTGTATACCTCACTACTAATGTAAAATTTCCTTTTCAAACCGAATTTGTGTGTTTAACATATGGTTACAATGTTAAAGATGGGTGAGCCTAGAGAAGGCTTTCACCAATTTATTTTGTCTGCCTGATGTTTTCTGTATCTTCATAATGTGTACTCTAAACGTAACCAAGCTTTATGAGCTAGCTATAACTTTTTCCAAACCAAACATTCTAATCAGTGTGCGTTGCTGAAATCATTTGCTTTTAGCATACTTATGGATACAGCAGTTACTCCCTCACCAACAGTCCAAGCTTAACGTGTCTGACTAAAACTGAAACTCAAACTCCAGAAACTATTAGTTACTGCAAGTTTAAGACTTTGAGTCCATGATGTTCTTACAACTTTGTTTTATTCAATTTCTCCCAGGAATCCTTTGATCCAGTTGAAGTTACCGAGGGGCTTTGGATTGTACCCGAGTGGAAATCTCCCCCGGTATTGATTATCCCGTATTCATCTTCTTCAAAAGTGTTTTGCTTGAATGCTGCATTTCTGTAGACTCGAGTATGTGACGATATGGAACTTTATTTGCGCACATGCATCCTTTGTTTTCTTTTCTTATAGAGATACAGACAGGTAAAATCATTAATATATGGCCAGGTCAAAAAAATGGTCAGATATATTGATTATTGAGTTGAAATCTCAAACTTGTCAACTATCCAAAAGTAAATTATAATTTAATGCCATCAAGATGGAGATTTTTTTTTTGTTGGATTCAAGATATATGAGATATGGAGATGGAAGTTGTAGCAGTTTCACTTAGTTAATCCTCACATCATGCTGCTCTTTATTCTCTCTAGTTTAATTATGGTGGGAACAATTCTTGCTAGCATTTGCTTAACTCCTAACTATTTGGCTTCTTCACCATAGAATGTTAATGCGACGAATATAATTCTAAACCCTGGAGTAGCTTTTGGAACTGGGGAGCATTCTACAACAAAGTTGTGTTTGCTACTGCTAAAAAGTTTGATCAAGGGAGGAGAATGTTTCTTGGACTATGGAACAGGTTCTGGAATTCTGGGAATTGCAGCACTTAAGGTAACTCATACAACTTTCCATTTGACAAATGGTCAGCAGGTTTCTTTGTATGATAATTTCAGGAATCTAGGAGAGGGTTTCCACGCCTTTCAGTCGCTTGCGTTTTAGATTAAAAAGATAGTGTGTGGATTACTCATGTCAAGTAACTAATAATCATTGATTCTGTAGTTTGGTGCTGCTACATCAGTTGGAATTGACGTGGATGAGCAAGCAATCACATCAGCGCGTAAAAATGCTGCTCTGAACAATATAGGACCCGAGACAATGAAGTTACACCTAGTTTCTGGCAAAATGGATTCAGGGACAGACGAAGTTGTGAGAGGACAGAGCTCGAACGAAACTGGCGTGTTCCCGGAAATGGAAACATGTGATGTGGTCATTGCCAACATACTTCTGAACCCGCTATTAGAACTTGCAGACAACATTGTTTCTTTCGCTAAACCTGAAGCAGTTGTTGCTGTATCTGGGATTCTTTCTGAACAGGTATGCATTGACATAAGACCCAACTTAAATACATGTCTTCCTTCTTCGCTATTGCAATTAGCTTCCTTGCATAGAGTCTTGGCATTTACATCATGGATAGGGAGAGAGGACGCCTAACTGTGAAATATTTCTGCTTCAAGTTGAATATATCTTATTCATTACAGGATTCCTTTTCTGAATAGATGCACATCTTAAGAATTTATCTGTTTGATGCTGTTTCATGTACTTCGTGTTGTTTGATTAATCTGTATATTCTTTTTCCTGTTTTCCCTCATTTTTCAGGTGCCGCAAATTGTCGACAGGTACTCTCAGTTGTTGGAAAATCTGCAGGTTACAGAAATGGATGGCTGGGCTTGTGTAACTGGAAGAAAGATAGCTAACCCTCAAAGAAGCTGAAGGTGGGTGTAGAGAAGTGTATGCCAGGGCCAGGCATTGCATAGAATCATACTTGTCAAACCAAAAGCTGCTCATTGAACCCAGCAGCTATTATCTATCAGATTTCAACTCTTTCGTAATTGTAAGATACATCTAAACGGCTAATCTGTGTAACATGTATTCAACTGATTATTCTAATTGATTCTGAGTTGGCTCACGAGCTAAATACAAGTCGACACGCAAGCCAAACTCAATAGGCTTCCAAGCGAGCCAGGGAGTCGAATTCACCGTTTTGACTCATTTAGCTTTTGAACACTCAAAGTCTAAGTCAAGTTTGGTAGCGTGTAAGACTACACAAAACAAAGGAGAAACGAACTTAAACCATGTCCAGCAATTCTGCCGAAACCAGCCTACATAAAAAAACAACCACATCAACAACTTCTTTCCTGTTCTAAAGGCAGCCCAGGAGCTGTAGAGTTCTAAAACCAAATATTCCCACACTTCCCGAAACCAAAAAGGGTCAAGAAACTTCTAACATTATGGAAGTGATGCCACATTATAAAAGTATTCCAACATTTTTATGGAAGTACTGAATAAATATCAAAATTTCTGGAAATATTCAGCAGCATTTGGTTTAATTTCTGCCATCCACACAGCACGATGGTCGTTGCTCACCACACACTTAATTCTGTATCCAACGTAGGAACCTATCATTCTCTCTGTGTCACATAATCAGATCACAGTCATCCTGAGTTGCAAAGCTTTTAACTAAACAACAAAAAGGCAACTTTCAAAGAAAAAAAGAAACCTACAACAAAGGACAGGAAAGAAGCTGCAGAGCTCCTCATTATGTCTTAATCTTCTTCCAAGGTTTCGAGGGACCATTCTTCCCCTTCCGTTTCTTTCCCTGCATCTCCTCCGATAGAAATGGTACTTTCTCTTCATGACCTCCACTCTCTGTTGCTTTGGCCACTGCCTCTGCTTCAACCTTCTTCTTCTTCTTTTTCTTTGCTTTCTTCCCATCCTCTAGAACAGCATTGTCATCTTCTTCCTCCAGTCCCATGTCTTCATCCATCTTTGATGATCCTTTTTTACTTGCATCCTCAGTTTTCCCAAATGCTGCACAAAAATGCTTGTAAGCAGCTTGTTTTGACTCTTGCTTCGATCTCCATTGATCAGGCCGCTTCCCAAACCTACAGAATGCAAGGATATCATAATTTGAGCCATCATTCCAAAACCAATGTGCATTTTGAAGAAGAGCAGCATATATACCCATCAATATCCAGTTTCCTTAACAGGTACGGACTTTGCTTCGTCTTGGAATGTTCCAACTCTGCTTGAACTGCTACCAAGTCTGACGCTATGGCCTCTCTTAGTGATAAATTACTCACTGTAAAGCACTTCTCAACAGTAAAGCAACCAGACGGGTTCTTGGCCAGCTCTCCAAAATGTCCTCTCAGCCTTCATGGTTTAGTGTCAAACATCACAATGTTAACACAAAATTAAATGGACACCATATATGGAAAGAATTGCATGACTGACACCTACTTGGAAATAACTCTTCGCTTCTGCTTTCCAGAGGCAGCTGAATCTAAGAATGCCTCGAGGACACGTGCTCCACCGCCATCCTTTGCAACTTCAAGGACATGTTCAACTTCCATGCATGTCATACTTGTGATATAAGCTTGTATAAACTCCTGCAACCAAATGAATAATATTACCAAAGGAGACACTTGACCTAGCTACTTATTAAATGGTTCAGTACAAGAGGACTTACAGCTGGGAATTTAAAAATCGCCTGCAGAATGAGGGAACCCATAACATGCATCCTAAAACCATTTGGCCATCCCCAAGAGGACTTGTCCTCGCATCTCAAGTAATTTTCAAGAAATAAAATTCTCGGAATAATCCATCTTGGAGACTCGTCCGATCCGGCACTCACTGCAGTGGCAAGGGCATGGCAGCACTGTCCATTAACCAGTCAACCGATAAGAGTTAAAATTTCCTTTCCAGAAATCACGGGAAAAGATTTATAAACCGAGGTTCAAAGTTTCACCTCCCGTTCAGAAGTATGAAGTCTTTGACTAGCAGCAATGAAGGAAGCAATTACTCCTGACCTCCCCATTTCCAGTAGATCTTTGCATTTTGGACCAAGTTCTTCCCATATGAACTTCACCTGATAGTCAGCCAATATGGTCACAATATTGATTTAACTGTTGAGCAGAACTGAGATGTTTATTTTCCTTCAATCAAGAGAAAATATTAAAAATGCTCAACGATTTTTCATATACTTATATAGCTATGGTACCTGTCTTTCATCTCTTGTGTGAGAAATCAACGCTTGAACAACAAAGTTACCACATCTATCTGATGAAAGCTTATAAAGCGAATTTCTAAAAACTTTCATGAACAGCTCCTGGTACAAACTTTCAGGAGCCACTTCTAATATTACCTGCATAATCGTACGAACTTGATTAAATAGAAGCACACACTTAAAAGAAGGTTCAATGAACATAGGCGATATGTTTTAATCATGCACAATAAAATGGGAAAGGGTAGGATATTCACTGAAAAGAATAGGAGTAGGGGAAACAATAAATATTATAGAAATATGCATACCTCCATCAAGTGGCTAAATGCAGTTTCTTTCATGAGTTCCACAACCTTTCTTACAATGGACAAGTCTATCAAGTTTCCTTCAGTTAAGTTTTGGTTTTTGCAGCCAAGAAGGACTGGAATTACATGCGATAATTCTTCATCATTTCCCGCAAGCAACTTCAGTGCTGTCTACCAATAGGAAATGTTAATCATGAGTACGATACAAGTTTGAACGGAAGTAACTTGGTCAAAGAAAATAAAAACTTACTTAGTGGACGCATTCCGGTCTAAACAAACAAAAACAATCAAGGCAATCCAAGTGGACCACTGGCCGAAACTTGAAAGGCTTGTTAAGTGTAACCAGATGATAAAAAGGTTAAAACTCAGAGAACATACTTTTAGCTGAAGACAAAGACAGAATCAAGCTTTCACATTTTCATAATGCTCGTCTTTTTGGTTATAACATTGCTATTAAACCAAGACAAAAACAAAAAGGAAGACACATAAAATGGCCAGATTGAAGTGTACCTGAAGAACTAAACTGCGGCATTGATCCACAAGGATGCCTTCTCCATTACGTTTCAACATCGCTGACACAAAAGATTTTAGTAGACCAGGAAATCCCTGGTGAATATGAACTGAATCAGTGCCAGGCATATGAGTTGCTTGAAGATTTAAACGATTAGCTAAATTTGAGGGTGACTTCGCTCCATGAAATTCTGGGGAATCCAACCGTGCCCCCCCATAAAGACATAGAAGTGTCCGGAGAACATGAGATCCATGTTGGCTACACATCATATCAGCAGGATTGGCCGCAATAACCTGAATGGAAAAAATAATACAATCAAAATAAAGATAAGAAAGACCGAAACTTGTGTTCCAAACAGGAAGCAATTAATCATGTATAGTATACCTGGCAAATGGCGGATAACGTCTCTTCAATGGCCGAATAGTTAGCATCGTCTTGAACAAACATAGCCAAAGACTTGAGTGCTGTCTCAGCGACATGAGAACCACATCTATCAGATGCTATTACAGGAAACAACTCTGCGCAACCTCGGAGAAAGCCACAAAGATGGTCCACATCACATCCTTCTAGGAGACTTTGCATAGTATGGCTTATTATATAATCAGTTGCCAGCTCAAATTCTTTCCCCCTGGCTTCTTCAAGAGCATTACTACATATTACTGATCGCTCCTCTAAGTCAATTCCACTACTTTCGAAAAGATTCGCAATCTCTGTGAAGTATGTTTTTGTTTCTGGATCAATTTCTTTCCTGGAAGCACAAGAATAAGCAAATTGAAGTTACAAAATGTTTACATGAAACTGAAACTTGCAACATTTGTATAATCAATCCCGAGTCAAGTACCTGATAACATTCTGATGTGGGTTTGTTGAGCTGGATGAATCGTGATGCTTCGTAGTTCCAGCGTGCCCGTGTGAGTTGTTGTTTACATCATCCCGTTGAAAGCTAGAGGCGGATTTTTTCCCCATGCCCTTTTCCCTCGAACCCTGTTTGTAGAATTTATTATCCCTACCCATCAGAGCTACTAAGCAGTAGAAATATAGCTTTTATCAGACCTTCGTTTGAAAGCTTAGAGAGGAATAAGAACTAGGCGAAATTGAAAACAGAGGGATAAACTGGAGATGTAAGAATATGAGGCGATTGCGTTGGAGATCTAGAGCTAACCCTAATTTTATGGCGTTTGGAGAAATCAGTCAGAGAGAGGGATAAACTGGAGAGGATCGACGCGATTGCGTTTTGATATTAAGCTAACCCTAACTTTTATTCTGAATTTATACAACGTATTAACTTTCAAATTAAATACCATTTTAAATGGAATAAATTACTTTTTTTTTTTTATGAAATAAAAATTTATATAAAAAGTTGTATATATCGACAAACTAAACACCGTCAAACACCTTCAAATGAAGATCGAAAAAAAAAATTGAAAAAAATTATCGAACCTTAATTTAAGTATGAAATTGAGAAAAAAAGATTGGGGCCGGCCCAAAAAACAAAAATTTTAATTTTGATTATTAAGTTTAGATAATTAATTAGTGGAAAACCGACTGGTTTGATCGAAATTATTTGGACGATTGGACCCAATTTTTGTAATTACACTTTTTATATTTTCAAATATGTGAAAGTGGAATTCGAACCATAAACCATGGACCAGTATGTGGTGCATTAAAACAACTTTGTTTGTAACATTCTTCTCAGCTAATGCCTGCATATTTAACATCTATAAAAAAATATACATGATACAAAGAAAATATAAACATTCATTCTCTTACCAGAACTTCTGGTCTCACCTTGTAGTCCACAAATTGTGTCCACATCGGTACTGGAATCTGTCCATGTTTGGTTGCAATACAAGCTTCTCTAGAAGCTTGTGAAGAGAGTGGTTTTGAAATCTTATCATTCTTCAACATTTGGTCTTTCCACATCCGGACTTGGTAGTCTCTCCACTTCTTCGTAATGTCACCCATTATGTACTTTTTAGCATTCTCAAATATTGTATTCGGTTCAATTGTGATCCGCTTCTACAGTTAAACACAGATCCAAGTTAGTAAATAATGTAATTTCAATGAAAAATAGATCACAAACTACTACTTACCATCACCGCCAGAGCATCTGCCTTTTGTGTGTCACACACATATGGCCATCCATCATACTGCATAGGAAGAATGTTGTGATCCTTTACAATCATCTCGAGGAACTAAACAAAAAGTCCAACCGAATCGGTTCCGCTTGACAATTTACTTTCAAATGGGATGGTGACCCTCATTCCAAGATCAAGTGTGAGCATCCGTACAATAACAATAGACTTCCTCTCCCTACCCCCTCAGGGTTAGTACCTCAACATCCCAAAACTTCTTGTGTTGTGCCATTTTATTTATAAAAGAAATTGACAAGTAAAATACATGTACAATAATTCCAAATTAGTATACAAGAATATACATTCTAAATAAGATATTTTTGTTACCATAATCACTTGTATGATCTAATCATCAACCTCTATATTAAAGAATGTCGTTTAAATCATAACTCTGGAACTTTTATTTGTAATTTTCCCCTTCAGCTAAAACGATGTCGTTTCATTTCAAGTCACTCTATCGTCGTCATCTTCAACCTCCAGTCGCCGACGACCTCTTCTGTTTTTCCGGCAACGCCTCCAGCTTAACTAATTGACGATTAGACTCCATTTACCTAATCCGATCCCATCATCAAGCACTAATTCACACCTATAGTCAATTCAAACAACTTTCCAGCTCAATGATTCACTAATCCGACCTCAGAACATCAAATCCAAACTTTTTACCGAATTATCTTAATGTGCCGATGGATTCCAACGATGGGGCTTTATACTCTGACTTTTATCACAATAATGAAATCTGAAGCTTCTACGAGTCGTTATAAACCCTCTCGCTCGTTCTGGAGAATTATAATCCCTAGAAACGAAGCTTCCAATTTCTTGTTCATCGTTCCGACGAGCTCGATGGCAGCCATGGAACAAGCTTTTTAGGTCGTTTTGATCGGATTGATTCACCCATACGATTAATTCGACTTCCCCTGATTCTTCTAAATCCATACTCGTGGCTTGGAACTCATCCGAACCTCTCTCTCAACTCTCTTGATTAAACCGTCGTCGAGGACTTACGTCCAGAGATTTCGGTCGTACCCACACTCTCTAAAACATCTGGTTGGGTTCTTATGAGTCCGAGGAAGCTTTTTCGTGTCCTCCATTTCCAATTCTAAGCCAGTTTCGTGACCATTGAAGCTCGTCGGAATAGACGCATGGGCGCCGGAGTGGGTCACTTTCATAAATATGGACAGCCGTGCCCCAAGAACTTTCCAGCCATTACAGTTTAGCCCGTACAGTTATGAAAGTGACGTAATTGACCGATTCTTGGACCGTGAACCTATATTTCGGACCCAACTCGATTTATCCAAGGTGAGTTGGTTTATGTAACACCCATACTACCAACAGGTTCGATTTAAAATACAATAGTAGAGCAGTACTAGGGGTGCTACGCTACTGATGCCATATATATCATGTAAAATAATTTATTAATTCAATTCCTTCTCCATAATCTAGAACTGTACTTATACATGCTCATACGATTAACACAGAAAATGCTCACAATGTCATAAATGACTTATTTATATCACATAACACTATAACAGAAGTCCGTAAGGACACATATTAGTCCATAACAGAACAAAAGTCTCGAGCTTCGCAGACTCGGACTAGAGTCACCATATACTTTGCCCTCAAGGCCACTATAATTTACAGAACTATATTTCACATTGTACTGGTACACGGAAACTCATAACATATGCACATGATGAGAGTAAAAGTCTCAAACGGGTTTTAAAACACAAAACGAGGATCAAGACACAATATTCGTTATCTACCTGGCGTCGTCGCCATGATGGCCGACCCCGAAGCTCGATGATACCATATCGTTAGGGATTCGAGTTAAAATGACTGACCAATATGTTATTTGTCTTAAACTTGAGTGACCAAAAATATTCTAAACCCAGTTTCCTCCTGCGTTCTCTTGCTTACAAAGATCAAACAGCCGACTCCATGGTTCAGTCGTTGGACCGGTTTCTGCTGTGTTTATTCAAACAAACAAAAACCCATCTCCGTTAGCAACTAGCAAGTAACACTGGCCAGTTGGCAGGATTGCTGATTACTGAAAGCTTTGAGTAGTGTAATTGAGTCGGCTTCGAAAATGGCTGCCTCTGTCTTATCTTCTCCCTGCTTCACCAAACAGTACGCTTACTCTCTCTCTCTCTCTCTAATCTATCTATTTGTCTATCTAACTAAACTAATAAGCTTGGATATTTGAACCATAGTATGGTAAAGCTTGGTACTTGGAATTGGTCTGGGTTCGGGAGGAGAATGAACTGAATCAATTATATGGCCAAAGTAGGAGATGTAGTATTGAACTTGTAATTTGCCTAAAACCCTAGAGGTTTTTCTTAGGAATGGATTGATTATGACGAATCTTTGTTTAGCTGAAGGCTGTGAATGCTGCAGATTGTCAATTTTAGGAGCAATGAACTGTACGTGTTGGCCAGGATGTTGTAGCTTTTCTTTTCTTTGATGAATTCTGAACTTCCAATTCTAGCTGTTAAAAGATATGTGAAATACAATTCTAGCTGTTTAAGCAATGTGTATGCTGTGATTTTCCGTCCCATGTTTATTGCTGAGTTTCTGCTTGCTTGCAAGTGTAGCAGATACTTGTGTTTCTCCATTACAATCTTCCTTCCATTTCGAGTCTCAGTGGTAACTTACTACTGCTAACATCAATGCTTCAGGTTCGGTAGAGCATGTGTATGTGCACAACCGAGTCCCTTGTGGAACAGTATAGCCAGCTTCTCACTTTGCACTGAGAAGAACAGATGCCGGATCAAAACAAACATGATACATTCAGAAGGTCTCCCTCGTCACTGGATTTCGAAAATGTTTGCGTCTGTTGGTTCAGTAAATGCGGATACAGAATGCGAAGAAAATCTTGTTTCTTCACGAGTCTCATCTTCAAGGGACTCCGTGAGGTGGGAGTTTATTCCTGTAAATTTGCCATGCTTCTTTCTTCATTCACATATTTGTTGATGCAATCTTTTTTTCCTTTATCAGGTTGATTTTAGAACCCTTTTTTATTTGTATAGCTCTGCGTTATATTCAACGGTGAAAAGGTTTTTATGACTGTCATGTGTTAGTTTTGCATTTGCAGGACTAAAACATTTCCTGATGAGTCGAGTAATCAATCAGATGGTGCAGACAGTTTCCTCGTGCAGCTGGAGGAGTTGTTTGATGAAATCAAATGGATGATTAAAATGGGAAGGAAACGTAATGCTAGAGACTTACTTCAGGCTAATTATGAACTTGTCAAAGAACAGATTGCTGGAGGTGCCAAAGGAATTCAACAGGCTGCTACTCTTGACATTGTAGCATTGGGGCACATGCTCCTCGGAGACCTGAAGATCGTTGGTCACATCCTGAACACTGTAACGACCTTTTCCCTTGGGTGCTGATTACACTTAATCTTCCATTATTCTACTATGTGATTAGGTAGTATTCCTCTTGACATTATCTGCCTGGTTGGTGATGAGATTCTGCTTAGAATGTTCCTACCAGTTGTTAAGATCTGTCTGGCTGCTGATGAGATTCTGCTTAGAATGTTCCTACCAATTATTAAGTATTTCTGATTTGCACGTTGTCTATTAATTTCCATTTTATTTTCACAACCTGAACTAATTGAAGCTCCTCTGTGCATCCTTCATAGTCATATTGCATTTGTCTGTTCCCATGTGAATTCTTTTTTATCAATTTACGAATGTTGTCCATGATTCAAACTTTGAGACACCTTTGTGAAAATGGCATGTGGAGCTATATGTTAATTGTAGATTGTGACATTGTATGATTAGTTTCCTAGACGGTGTCAGAACAGCACTTCAAATTGTGCTCTTGGAGTCTGACCAAAATACTTTTTGGGAACAGTTGCAAGAGATTGTTGTGTTCTTAAATGATGACACACCAGTTCTGGATTTGGTGTTGACACATATGGGGAGCATGTATTCAGCCTTGGGAAAATACAATAAATCTACGCTTGTGTATCAAAGAGCAATCAGACTTTTAGAGGAAAAGTATGGTAAATAGAACTATTCTCGAGCTCTCTCATTTATTTTCATTCATTGAGAAATAGAACTTTAACAATGTTAAGTTAGCTCACCCTTTTGTTTATATTTTTTTAATATTGATAATTAACTTGGAAACATTTCAGACTTGGGCTCCGTATGTTAAACTTCAGGATTCTTGAAAAGATCTCAACTCTTAGGACTGTCTCATTCACATCGAGGTTGTGAATGTATTTAGCATGGGTCTTAGAAGCCGTATTGACCTTCAGCAACATTTAAGTTCAAGAAAGTTTCAAACAGGAGATGCTGGAAAGAAATTATTCCAAACTGGAACTGGATTTGGACCTACACAATAATTCTTCCGCCAATCAACTAAAGACTGAGCTTAACAGTCATTGTAATTTTGTTGTCTTCCTTTTAGGAAAATCCAGCACTTTCCTTGTGTCACCTTTGCTGGGGATGGCAAAAAGTCTTGCTTCTGTGAAGAGGACTACGAAAGCGGTAGAAATCTACCACAGCACAATAAATATCTTGGAATCAAGCTGTGGAGCTGAAAGTGAAGATCTAGTTGTAGCTTTAACTGCTCTTGGAAGCCTTTTGGTAAAGGAAGGAAAAGCTACTGATGCAGAAAGTCCATTTCTAAGGTTACTTTACTATATTTGTTTTATCTTATCATTCAGAGTTGGTTGCATATTCTGTTTGTTTATTCAGCTCTTTCATCTTCTATAGAATCTTAAGCATTTACTCAAAATTATATGGGGAGAATGACGGAAGAGTGGGAATGGCCATGGCTTCTGTGGCCCATGCGAAGTGTGCATCAGGTAATCTACCTCACTCCCCCATGTTAGCATATACCCTTGTTTTAATTTGGGTATTTCATTCTTTTCTTTACTTGTACAAAGGTCTCTACATTTAAATGCAAATATCACACAGGGAAAGCTGAAGAAGCCATTGATTTATATAGAAGTGCTCTCAAGATACTAAATTATGGAAGCCATGTGAATTTTGATGATGGTGTTGTGGAGAAGATGAAGGTAGACTTAGCCGAATTACTTCACGTGGTAGGAAGGTAATTGTCTTGTTTTCTTTCCCTTAGGCCGTGGAAATATTCACATTAATTGGAAGATTAAGTGCAGTTTTCTTGGTTTTCATGCTTGGTTTTCTTTTTTCTTTTTACCCAATTCGTGGTTCGAGCCGTATCTCATCCTGTCCTATATTCACATGATCATAGGTTGGAGCTTAAGATTTTTATGTCCTGTTACAATTGACTCTTGCCTGAAAATGGTTTTTTTTCCCTTCTAGTGAACTAACATGATTTTGGTTGATCTTCAGCGGGAATGAGGGCCGAGAACTGCTGGAGGAGTGCTTGTTAATTACCGAGAAATCTCAAGGGAAGGAACACCCTAGCTCAGTGCCTCACCTTATGAACCTTGCAACCTCATATTCACAGTCGAAAAACTATGTCGAGTCAGAACGGCTTTTGAGAACAAGCTTGGAGATTAAGAGGAGAAATGGTAACCCTGAGGACCCGTCCATTACATTCCCAATGCTGCAACTTGCAGTGACCCTCTCTCATTTGAAAAGAGACGATGAAGCCGAACAACTAGCACTCGAAGCTTTGCAACTTCGTCAGAAAGCATTCGGGAAGGATTCTATGCCTGCTGGTATACTACAATTCCTTATTGCTGATGAATCTGTGTGTATTCTTATGTTTGTTAAGGAAGGGGTGGGGGGGGGGGGGGGGGTGGGGTTGACCTACTGGTATAATATAAGAGAATGGTACATCCATCCATCCATCGAATCGGCAAAGTGATTCTGCTGTTTTATTGTGACAGGGGAGGTTATGGATTGTTTGGTATGGATCCAGAGTAGATTAGGGAAAGCGGAATCGGAGTTGCTGGAGATGCTGCAAAGGGTGCTGAAGATTCAGGAGGCCAACTTTGGTGTTGGGAGTGAGGAGACAATGCCAACTCTGAAAAAGATGGCTTTCTACTTTGACAAGCTCGGAAGGAAAGATGAGAAGCTCTTCATGCAGAGACGATTATCTGCCTTGAGAAATAAATTTAAACAAATGGTTGATTACTAGATTACTAGTTACTAGTTAGGAAAGGATTTATCTATCAAGTTTTTTTGCTAATGTTATTGCTAAAACATTTATCTTGGTGTAGGGATGAGAGGTAGAGGAAAAAGATGTATCTTGATCAAATACAGTAAATCTTAGCATAATTCTTAGATTAAATCGGCTTTGATGTGGTGACTGGTATTCCAGAGACGGATTAAGAAATTTATATAGCTCCTCTTCGACAATTCTCTTAGCAAGTCTCTCAGCAAGTGAATTAAGTTTTTTGGATAAAATATTTTAGCCGAAATAACTCATTTAACATCCTTAGCATCCAACACAAATTTGAATCTGTAATATTCAAATTTGGCATGCAGGTGGCGTTTTTTAGGGCAAGTGAAACCGAGCGAATTAGGAATTTCAAATCTCACCCAACCAGTTAGGAATGATGCCCAAATGTCGAGTACTTGCAATGTTAACAACCTTTAACTACAATTTCATAACAATGTAGTATGAAAAAACATAGGTAACCATCAGAACTTCAAAATTCCCCTAAGACAGTAGCACTCCATATATCTACAATCTACTCTGGTCTGGAAAAGGATGAAAACATTGGTTGCATCAACTGAAGATTAAAACAATGTCAGATTCAAAAATGTTGCTGGTATGGTGCAATAGTTGGTAGTTGAGCTCCAGATAGATGCTAGGGAGCTAGGCTCCACTTAGGGATGCAAAACCAGGCACTCGTCCTAAAGGCATCATCAACTCTTTCATCGCTGCGTACTCATCGGAACCAATACGAGCACCCTCTAACACCTGCATTCTCATTGAAGGAAAAACATCAATTCAATGTGCACATTGATTGGCTGGTATGGTAGCCAATGACTAATAATTTGATTCTTTGTTTTACCTGGTGAATTACCGCCCTTCGATTACTTATGTGAGAAGACAGAGTAGGAATCCGGCATATTGAGAGAGCTTCCATAAAGAGAATTGTGACGACTTGCCACTGCTTCGTTCTGAATGCTGGAATTGCATCCACAAAAGTCATTGTGTTCAACAGACGTCCCTGCATTGCATTTCCCCCCATTCACAGATCATAAGCTGAATACAAACACATTCACAAACTGCAGAATTCGAGCCACTCCTTGCATAAATCACTGCAACGAAATCATAGCATAAAGGATTTATTACCACTCCTTGCTCCAAGGTAGAAATTGGTATTGGCAGCCTTACATCAGCGGCCACAGCAGGTAAAGCACGAGCTAGACAACCTTCAACAGTTCGTTTGATTTCAGAAGAGTAGCCATCTGCTGAGACAATCTTACGGGGGTACTCCCTTCCGTCGACTGACAAATAATCCTCGTGGGAGCTGTCATCTTTCCCATATATGTAAGCCAAGGAGGATGAGGTTACCCATGCGAAGAGTGCCATCCACATTGTTGCGAAAGGGGATAACTGAAACAAGTTAAACAAGATCTTGAGACATTTTGTATAAAGCTGTCACATCACGTGACTGCTTTATTCAAGGAACCTACCTCCAAACTGAATCCTTCTGGAGGACCATCATACAATATATCATCAGGGTTGAACATGTCAGATTGAGGAATACCAGGCTTTCCGGGCCACTGAATAGTTTCCGAATCTTCTTGCTGTGTGTTGTCATCATTTGCAGAATCATTCTGATCGATATTGTTTGCTTGGGGCAATATTGTTAATCCAACTTCAGACACTGCACATGAATCCAAAGTGGTAAAGTGAGTAACTCGATTATGAATAAATCTGAACCACTGACGTTATCTCTAACCCATTTGATTTTTAACTTACTGGCATCAGCAACGTCGACCTGTCCAGATGCAACAGCTTCTGCAGCTTGACTGAGAGCCTTTGCACAGGCTTCTGCTGATTCAAGCAACAAATTATCTTCATCATCTCCTTTGTATGATTCATCAGATATAGAAGTATATAGACAATCATCTTTCATCTCCCTGACATTACAAAGACCATCACTTTCTGAACTCCCGGCATTCTCATCAGCCCAAGTCACTGACCGACCAAGTTTCTTTGAACAGGAAGACTTAAGAGAGGGCTTCAACCTAGATTGGCCTAAATTAGATGCTTCACCAGCTTCACTTGCCTCTCCAGCTCCTCCATTATTCAAACTGGAAGTGGTCTGAGGATTTGATGGTGAAGCCACATCCCGGGCTCCTCCATGAGTCTTCACTGCTTTAGACTTGCTTGCATTCATCTTTCTAGGTAATTTACCAGAGCTCAGCTTCGTTGAACTAGATGATTGGACATTTAACTTTCCACTAGTTCCTTCTCCGTCTTTGTCAGTCACCTCTGAGTTAGACGTTGGCAAGCTTGAAGGAGATTTCAAAACGCTATATCCATCGCCGATGATGATTGTGCTTGTGAAGTCCAAGTCATTGAGAAGAGAATATTTTTCTGCGCTTGATTTGGCATTATGAGCTTTGCGGCCTGCAACTAAAAAGTAAATGTTTTATTATCATTTGTGTGATTCAAAACAGCACTATCAGTCATCCAGAATTTATCCTAAGAAAAAAAGCTCCCAAGTTAATGATAAGGGACAAGATAATGAGTTCACGTCATGAACATCAAACATTGAAGTTAGCATGTAAAGTGAAACAACAAACTGCCAGAACGATGGCTGCTGCAGAGAAAAAAAAGCATCTGAAGCAGAAACTTCTACGGTGACATGTATGCTCTAGGTGACATGAACAAAATATCTAAAGTTGATTTTTCAAAAAGTTGTCTTCATGTATTAATTACCTTATTTATATATATTTTTTTGTTGTTGCATATATGCCACAATATCAACTCAACCGAATAATGATAACATATTCAAAAGCTGAATCAACCAGAGATATAGGGTATATGAAGCTTTCACCTATTGCTGGCGATGGAGTCTTAGACTTTCCATCTCTTCGTGGTACATACCCTTCAATTGCATTAGATGGACCAGTGTTCTCTACCAGAGGCACCTCACCAGCTTTAACTTCCCCTTTCTCCTGAATTACCAATTTCGACATTCGCAAATCAGATTTCTTCCATGTACCCTCTATAGACTCCAAATCAGAAGTATCAAAGAGACTTAAAATCTCCACAAGCTTGGATGGGTTTTGAACCAAGGACCGCTGTTCCTGTAAGATCCCAGCAAAAGCTCGACTGTTGACAAGACAACTGGATGAGCAGTACATGTATGTCTCGTGCAGGTCATAAACTTTGTGTTCCTTCAGAGAAATGCGGTACCGACCCTTTCTAGGCCGTTCGGAAGGCAATTCGTTCTTGCAAAGAGGGTATCCACAGTGGTTAATATAAGACCTCTCAGCTACAACGTCAGCATAGTCACCCTGAGACATCAACGACCCAGCTGCAAACAGCTGATCTTCATTTTGGATACCAGCATATAGAGAGAGCTGTAGCTTGTAAACAGCTTTAGCAACAGAGGTTGACTGCTCCGTTGACATTCTGGAGATGATTTTCCTAAAAAACAATAAGATTAAACCCCTAGAAACCGAATTATAGTAGCGGCACATAGAACTAAAGACTAACAGCAATATCTCTCTGCTACTTACGTGCTCTGCTGCTCAGTAAAACTAAAACAAACTCAACACTCAACAGCTAATTCAGTAAAATAAACTTAGTACTTAACATCTAATTCAGCAAAAGAAAATCAGTAACACAAATTCATACTCAGTACAACAAACTCATTCAACAGCTAAGTGAGAAAACGAAGAGATAATGGGCAATGAACGAAGACAAGGGTACTGGTGCTAGTCAACAGCTAAATCATAACAATAGCTGACTCAATACTCAACGACTACTTGACGATGATACCTAATTTAGAACACCATAGTCCGGAAACAGAGTGACTTTCAAGGCGAGGAGAACTGGAGAATGTAGAGACACCGTCGGGCTTCGTTTCAACGGGATGGAGCTTGGGGGAGAATGGGTAGAGCAATCAAACGTCGATGGGCGAGTTCGATACGACTTGGTGCAATTTGAAAGTCGAGGGCCGTGGCCGGTGGACTTAGGGATGGTGAAGGAATTGAAGAATTAGGATAATCAAGCCTGAATTTTTAATAACTACCACTTGGTCCCAAATTTCCCAAATTACATAATTAAGCCTGAACTTCTAAATAACTATCACCGTAGTCATTAACTTCCTACTTTTTATGAATAATTACTTTTATTCCATCAATAGCAAAATTTTCAGTACAAAGATTTATCCATTATACAGACAAAAACCGATCAAACCGACAAAAGGCTGAAACAAGAACAACACCAGAAACTATAAAACAACTTTATCAAATCTAACCGGACTACACATTATAGTTCAACAGCTTATCCACATCAGTTCTTAGGTTAATCTTTGTTTTAATACTGCCAGCTATGGTGCTTATCATCTCAGTAACTGGAGTATTAGCTTTCCCGAAAACTCTCTTGTAGTGTTCCTTCCAAATTGACGCAACAATAAGACTCCATATCAAACACTTTGCTTTGTGATTCTTCGACTTTCCTTTTCACAATCGACATGCCAAAGCTACATTCCTATCCCAGTCATCACAACTTGCAAGTTATGGCCGGAACTTTTTAATAATTTTCTGGGAATAACTGCAGCAAAAAAGTGCTCTCTCACATCAACCCCAACACTACACAACACACGGGAAATATCAATCGTTATCATCCAATTTGCAAGTTTTTCCTTCACAGCAAATCTATTGTTTAACACCAACCAACAAATCACATTAGTACTAGAAATTTGACAACCATTCCACACAAAGTTAAACCACTCAACAGCTGGTTATTACGGCCTAATTCCATCCCAAACTCTTTTAAATTATAGCGTGGCATAATGCTTCAATTTCATATATTATTACCTGCACCATCAACTGAGACATGAACTCTAGCAACATCTCTAACTTTAAAAACTCTTCTCCAAATTCAAGTGCCTGTCAAAACTTTTAAAGTCCACATATCTTTTTACTTTATTCTATATTTATTTAGTGTTTAGTCGTGTATGATTAAAGGGAGTTAAAGAGAGTTTTGAATTTCTGATTCCCTAATATTGAAAACTAAATTATGATGGATAATTTGATGGAAACATACATCCGGTACAAACACCACATGATGTGATGGAATATTATTAAGTGTTTTATTTTATTTTTGAAATAATATTGTCTCAACACATGCAAATTAATCACCCTTTTAAAATAGTCAAATGGTTAACTTTAACTTATCTTCATTTTCATTATTTTTTTTTATAATTTTCCTTTAACTTATCTTCTTTTATCAAAACTCATTTCATCAATAACAACCAAAGAAAACAAGTTTAAACTTAATTTCAAGAGTAGATGAAGATGTGTCTATTTGTAGGATGGAATTGTTTCTCCACAAGAAAATTTGATGCTTCTACAAATCCAGAAGCTCTCATCCATTGCTTATTCCACTTTCTGTCGGCCTTTCTTCTAAGTACGTTCTAATTGATGGAATTGATGAAGGCTTCTCCTTAAGTTAACAAAGGTGGATCTAGGTTGATGTTTAAAATAGAGTATGCCGATGTGTATTGATGATTTGATGATCATGATTGTTCATCGTATCCAGTTTTGTGTTTGATGATTTGATGATCATGATCATGATTGTAGATCACCGAAATAACCAGCATGCGTTTGATGGCGGGGAGGATAGACTTTGTAGTACGATTTGGTTTACATGTGTGGAAAAACAATGGCAGACATGAATATGTTCCAGGTAGTACAAATATCGCTTTAATAAAAAATTGATGGAAGAAATTAAGTATGTGGCTGTCAAGTTGGGGAAAACAGTGTCGAAAAAGAGGTCTACAAAGTTGGAATAAGGCAATCAGAAAAGTTTAAACTGTAAAATAAGATTTTTTTTAATTTGATAATGGTGGATGAGTACCGCATATTTGTGATAATAAAAGAAGATAAGAAAAAACGATGAAAAATCATAATATAAATAATGGATGGAAAGTTATAGGATTACATCGAATAAATTTGGATGTTCGCGTTGTTTGTTGACATATTCAGGGGCTAACATGACATTATTTTATTTTAAAAATAAAGCAGCCAATGAAACGCCACCATGTAGTGTTTGTACCCGATACATGTTTCCACCGAAATGTTACCCTTAAATTATATATAAATTTTTTATCATTTTGTCATTTATCTAGTTATTCAAAGTTCTACTCCTCTGCCTACTTATTTGTGTAGACCAAGTGATCCATCAAATTTTAATGAATTATAAGCAATCTATTAGTAAGTAATAACTATAAGTTTAGATCAAATAATCAAAATTTTGAAGAAAATGGATCGCCAATGGTACGTTCAAATACAACACTGATCGGCACCCCTGAATTCAAATCCAGACTAAAAATATCGTTCATCTAAATGGTTGGTTGAACTTAATTACATTGGTTAAATATAATTAATTGCATCACGTGCCATTGTCGAAGGAATTATTCTATCTATAAAATAAGACGATGAATTATTATTGAATAAATAGTATTTGGTTCTCTTACGAGGGTGTTTTACTTTGAGTTTATAAATGCTTTATTTTAAGATAACTTTATGAATTTTATGGTATTTTTCATTCTTCAATTGATTTGACTTAAATGATCTCATGCTTTTATTTTTCTAATTAGAAAATATTTGTTATACGTCTTTAGTAGCACAAATTTTTTATATCTATTTTCACTTATCCTCTAAAACTTTCCGTCCCAAATAGCTAGCAAATAAAAAAAGTATTTACTGGTAGCAAATAAATCTGGACCGTTGATTTTGAACATACATCCAACAGATTATTATCTGAGTAGGGGTAGATATGACATTTTACAGACTAACCGTATAAAAATCAATAATTTTGAGTCGAGCCGAAACTGAAAACCCAATACTCTAACCTCTAAACCTCAAAATCCAAAACCCAGAATTGAAACTCAAAATAAAAAATTCAAAATAAAAAACTCAATACTCTAGATTCTAAACCTTAACGTCAAAAACCCAAAATTGAAACTTCAAAATCTAAAATCCAAAGTTGAAAACCCAATACTCTAGACCCTAAACTTTAAAATCCAAAACCAAAAATCAAAACCTAAACTCCTAATACTAAACCCAAAATTCAAACACTAAACCCAAACTCAAACCGAAACAAATTAAAAATGAATATGGATGCAACGTAAAATATCAGTTTTACACTTGATTAAAATGACGAAAATACCCCCAACTATAAACTGCCATGTTAACCGTTGGATCTAACAGATGGACGTCCAATATTCTTCCTTGTTGCGAGCAAATAGTTTCAATTTCTTGGCTGCAAATTCAGATTCGTAGTATCGTACGGATAATTCTTGTTTATATAATAGTAGATGGAGAGGAAATTAACCTATAGCTACCTAGGAATGGTAGGAATGGAAAGTTATAGATGTCGATATGCATGAATGAAAAGTGACGAAAAGAATAGTGATTTTTGGTATATTTCCAAATCGATATTGCGGTAGAGAGAGGCCACTACGTACCACTAGCAATGTCTAGCATGCACTATCCAATTTGACTTTGGAAAGCAAAGGAAAAAAGACTGGAAAGCCATAAGTTTGATGGAAGTGCTGTTTGGTACTACGGAGAATGGAAAATGCATTTCTTGGAATGTAATGATGGGTGGGAATTAGGAACCCCCCACCCACCACCACCACTCCATTTCCATACACATTTTAATGCATAGCTCAACACGTGTCAGTTTGCTCAATTTAACTAGTTTTCATGGCTGAAACTTAGCTTCTCATTTCCATTCATCTAGTGCAGCACCCTTCTCGTCTCCATCATCATTCAGGTATGGGGTGGAAGAATCGGATCCAAATGTGTTGAGGCGGATTTGAATTAAGCCTCTTTTGTGTACGAATAATTAATTGATAAATACATTTTTTAAACTCAATGCTAAGTTGACACTACAAGAAAAGAGGTATATCGCGTCGGTTTTGATGAAAGTGTTTAGCGTTGGTCGAAGAATAGTTGATGTTAAGTTACCGTCAAGATACGTCGACTATATTGACGTCGGTATTTACCGCTGTCCGGATTCTAACCGACGGTAAAGTATTTAATGTCACTAGATTCGCCGTTGTTTGTCGACCGACGCTAAATGCTTTGTTGTCTGTCAACGACCGACGACAAATGCGTCTAATGACCGATGGCAAGTTCGGATTTTTTGTAGTGTGAGATCTAAAAAACATTCAAATTGTTATAAGTTGAAACAAAATTGAATTATAATGAATGTGTCCCTAGAGATTTTTTTTTATTTCTATATTTGAACTGTTTGAATTAAATTTATAATTATTAATTATTAATAAGTTAATTTTCTTGTTGATAAATGTGGATTGGTTATAAGTTTAATTTTGATAAATTAAATTAATCTAAACAAATCAGTAAATGAGTATTACTTCAATTAATATCATTAGCCAAATACCAAATCATCAAAACTTTACATATATTTTAGTACTTGGGGCTAAAGAATAAGCGAGTCGGAACTCTCCGTACCTCCCTCTAAGTAGTTCCGCCATGTCCAACACTGAGCCGGAGTTAAAATTGCTATGAGATAGAACTCGAAAAAATCGTATCTATATACTCAAATTTAATATTCTGAACCCAAACTAGAGTGAACCGAGACTAACCCGACTCCCAATTCCACCCGCTGGTCGATGAAGTATGAAATATATAACTATTGGTTGTGTTAGGCTATGATTTTCATTTTACTAATTTATCCTTTTCATTTTTTCTTGTCGTTAATATTTTATCTATAAAAAAAGAACATGAATCATTCAATGAACAATGTTTAATTTTCTTATGAAAAACTTTATTTTGAACTCAATAATCAACCTTTGTGGGGTTGAGATTCTCTCAAACTAGATTCACTTGATCCGATGAGATGAAGCAGGCAAACATCTCCGACCTCCAAATTGTTGTCCTCGTTGAACTGTCGCCATCCTTGTCCTAAAATCACAGAATGAAATGATGCCGAACTCTCCCTCGCCACTTGAACCGAGTTCCCAAATCCCCCCATCTGAAGAACCCCAGTAGCAGTAGTTCTAGTCTTCCCTCTGTCCGGGATATGAAATTGGTATCACCTAAGTGCATATAATTAAAAATCATGCGACAAAGGGATAACAGTTCAGTCTCACAGGCCTGGATTTGCCTTCGACCTGATCGGAACTAAGGAGAGGAATTCGGTGAGACTTTATGACTCAAGACTTTTTATGATAATCAAGATTCATAAGGAGAGGAATATACCGTCTTGTTCAACTATATTTATAGCGGGGCTGTTACATTTTTTTTTAAAGGGAAACCGTCTGTAAGTTCGTACTCCGCCGTTCGTACAGACATTTACTCTTTCCGTCCCATTCGAAAATACGTTTGTATTGACATTTTTAAATACGTTCATGATGACATTTTGACGATTCTACCCTTTCACGCTCGCCTACATAAGAGATGAATTTGTGAGTTCTAACGTACGTCAGCAGGAGAATTTACTGGAGAAGAATAATTACTTGCAAGGAATCAGTCATGTAGACATGATTATTTTATTTTGTTATTTACCCAGTCAATGGCTTGCGATATTGTACATGTAAATGTCAGTTTCAACAAAATTATGTTTGACTAGGCAAAGGGAAACCAATTACATAAATATTAGGTGTTTCCATCGTGACATAGTTTGTAGTGCTACACATAACAATCTACGTCATCGTTTTATCAATTATGTACCTTTAAATATTTATTTACTTGATAAAAATTGTAATGAAACTACTACGTAAACAATGGATTACTGTCATAAATTCCTTGTTAGACCAACAACTTCACCATTTGATGAAGTATAATTATTTTGCTTCAGAGAATATTCCATTAAATTATGTTTATATAAGAAGTCCAACTTATACCATATTAGTTAAAAATAAAATAATTATTTAACTTTATTAGCGTCGACTCAAATATATGAATAAAAAATTTAGTTTAAAATGGGTATTTTCATCTGTTTTGGCCTAATGTCCATTATTACTTTTTATCGATCGGATGGCGGTCATTTAATCAACTGCCTCCTATCAATGGTCCAGAATATTAAATGGCTTTATGAAGTCAATAATAAATATCTCGTTGCCGGTGGATGATCAATCTAGTCGACGACTATCCCAGCGATGATCACCCTATCGACAGTCATATAATTGATTGCCTCATATCGAGTGCCACCGTCTAGGCCTCCTATCCATTGCCTCCCATTGACGATCTCCATTTCGACTGCCCCTTGCTCAGAGGATAGTAAATGTCTTATTTAAGCCAAAATAAATAACCTCTCGTTAATTATGAATAACAACAATAATGCATTTCATCGACGATCTCCCATTCGACTATCACTTATAAGCCATAAACCATTATATTAACTAAAAATGGATTGGGGTAAGCCATTAAATTAATATATTTATACCAAAACGTAGGTTAATTAAATTGCTTCCTAGGGATCCTGTCGACGGTCCATTGGCTTCTTATCAAACCATCAAGCTATACGACAACAGAACACATTCAAGTCGTTGAAGTGAAGACACTGCCAACATCACGATCCCGAACGGTTGAAGAAGAGAAAAAATTGCACTCACGTACAAACATGGGAATTAACCTCGGCGATAATTGTCTCCTGCTACCCGCAACTTCCTATAAGTATCAGAGACGATCAAAAGAGAAGGAGAGAAAGAAAAAAATCTCACCAACCAGACATTCTGTCGAAATTTACTCTTCTGTAGTCATAGCTTTGAATTTGGAGTTTTTTCAGAACCTCCATTAAGAATAACAGTAAATAGAGTAGATAGTTATCGTCGACATCAAACCTCTCGTTCGAACCTTATTTGAAGAGGTGTAAACCATATATCCGTATATTCAAAAAAATCTAAGAGTCCATTTATTCGTATGGAACAAGTTCTATACTCTAATTCTCATCCTATTGTCTTCTTATTCATGTTCTGATGTTGATCCGGTAACATTGGTGTTTAGTTTTGGTTTGGTTCTTAATTATTGGAACTTCGTTTGCAATAATAATTTCTTTTCCTCGTCAATTTTCTGTACACATACGGGGAGTTTAAGTTGACTTTGGCGATATATATATTAAACAAGATTTACATGCTCGTTTGAAAAAAAGAACATATTTATATAATATAATATTTTCAAAATATGAAATTTTATCATGGTTTGTTATAAACCGTGTGCATTATTATTTCCTCAATTATTGTATTATATGGTAAGTATTATAATATGTTTGATTTTTAATTTTATTAGAGTTGAATTTTAATTATGTTTTTTTTTTTGGGGTGTGAAGTTTAAACCATTTGTCAATTTTTTGACTTTTGCATTTACCTCTGCTCAGGGTTACTACACATAACAGAAAGAGGAACGTCAAGAGAGTGTGACCAGTGACACCACCACGACACCGAAACCCTACACGATGGACGAGTTATGCGATCAATGGCTCGAGAAGGAAAAAATAGATAGTATACTATATAATTGGTGGATGGAAAAGATAAGAAACGTTGCTAGTTAATTAGTGTCACGGTAACCCACTGCTGCAAGAATGGATTGCTTGCTTTGCCTAGCTACTTATATTCTATTTAACTTTGCTATGTACGCAATATGTTAGTAATCTAACAAATAAATTAGCATTCCTTCATTTTGGACGCAAAGGTTAATTACACTATAAAATGGGGGTGTCCAATTGCTAGGTTATAGCATATCCAGCAATTTATCAATTAAAATCAGAGGCGTGGGGAATATATGGGTCTAGGTGGTGGTTTGACGTCGGTGATGGTGCTAGGGCAGCTGCTGCTGCTGCTGGTGTTAGCTGCTACTGGTACAAATGCCCAGAACTTTGATTTCTTTTACTTGGTCATGCAATGGCCTCCCGCATACTGCAACCAACCTCGGGCCAATTGCAGGACTCCAATCATCAACAACAGGTTTACCATTCATGGAATGTGGCCACAGAAGAACAACGGCCAGAGCCCCCAAAATTGTCCTGGTTCTGTCCCTGACGTCCGAAGAAGCGTAAGTACTTACTTCACTAGTACCGACTAGCTACTTGTCACGTTGTTACCTTCCACTAATTCGAGTTTTTTTATTATATATATATATATATATATAGGGACGTGTGGATGCACCGACGATGGCCCTGCTAGACACGCACTGGCCGAATCTACAGCGACCACCGAACAGCGTGTTTTGGACGTATGAGTGGAATAAGCACGGAACCTGCTCCGGTTGGACTCTACAAAGGTACTTCCGAACGGCGGTTGACCGTGCTGTAAATGTGAACGTGTTCCAGAAGCTAGCCGCTGCAGGTATCCGACCCAGTAACAGGTTATATCGAATCAACGCGATCCGTAACTCGTTAGGGGCATACAACCCGGTAGTGAACTGCAACAGAAATAGTCAGCGGCGAGTGAATCAGATCAAGGAGATATGGGTATGTGTTCACAAAGATGGTTCCCGTCTAGTCAGGTGCCCACGTGGATCTCGCGCGGCTCGAAACTGCGGCACTGGCGCCAACCCAAATGTCCTCTTTCCTTCTTAATTTCCATATCATCATCATCATCATCATCATCACCATCATCACCATCATCATCATCATAAGTAAGCTACTGTCAAGTGTACGTGTTGGCTGGGCTATGTATCCGAGCTACTGGTTTTTTCCCTTTTTATGTGTAAATTAATAAATGTTTACCGTTTGATAAAAAATAAATGGTTACCGTCGACATGGCTACCAAATATATGTAACCTCAATGTTTCACTCAAAATATGTTCCATTCTACTTTTACTTTCTTAATTATTAGAATTATTCGAGCGGTGTTGTAAAATTTTTTAGAGAATAAGTGGAGGTAGTTGAACTTTTTCTTTAGTTACGGAAAATATATTAACAAATAAGCTTGCAATTAGCAAAATGAAAACATGATCAATTGAAGAATGAAAAATGAAAAATATCACAAGATTCATAAATGATGATATATGAGCTCAAAGTAAAGCCCTCATAAACTCGAAATAAAAAAAGACGCAAAGGGGAACCAAAGACTAATCATTTAATAGTAACTTATGTTGTGCTTTTATAATTAGAATTAGAATTATTCGCGCGATCTTTGCAGAAAGTTTTAGAGAATAAGTAGAGATAGATGAAGTTTTCTTTTGTTATAGAAAACGTAATTAGCAAAATGAAAGCGCGAGACAATTTAAGTCATGTCAATTGAAGAATGGAAAATATCACAAGACCCACAAAGGGATTATGTAAGCTCAAAATAAAGCCCTCATAAGGGAACCAAACACTATTCATTTAATAGTGATTCATGTTCTCCTTTTATAAATAGAATTATGAGCCCTAGATCTCCAATTGAGGTGGTGAATTGTAACTATTCACCTTTACGAGCTCGTTTGCTAGCGTTTGATTCTTTGAGTTGTGAGTACTTTACTATTGCGTCAATAGTGCATCAAGGAGTTGGGAATTCGCTCCATCTAGATTCACACTTGCATCTCTTTTTTCAACTTATATTGTGAACCCTAAATCTCCAATTCATATGGGGCAAAATTATAACTCTCCATCTTTTATAAACTCGTTTATCAGTGATTAGTGATTGACACATTGAATTATAACATCCACATCAACAATCAACAATATATATTAAGGATTTTCAATATTTTTCATCTGACACGTCAGCTAAACTGCTGATTTCTCATTCTCCCCGCACATTTATGCTTATAGTCAATCAAATTCCCCAAAGGTTTCCCCCCAGCCCAGCCCCACCCCACCCCCACTAACCTACCCGATTTGTGCTAACTGTTAATTCCTAATTAGTGTTTCTCACTTACTAGATCCGCCATGTATTACTTTGCAAATATATTAATCTTTATTTTTTAAGTCATTTTCTAATTAGTCATTTTATTGTATTTGCATGCATTAATAGATATAGTATATCAAATTTCTAAAATGAAGGTAGATATGAAAGAATTTGGATATATATCAGATTATCAGATCTAATGCTATATTAATGTAACATTTCAACAATAATTATTATGTATTTTCAGAATGTTTGAGTTGACACGTATGCACAATTGCCGATTATCTCATCTTCCCGCAACATTCCACTCCAAATCAATAAAATTTTGCCAACGTCTTTCCTTATCATCTCTTCAATTACTTTATATCAATAACCCAAACATTTAATATTTTACACATGAACTTATCATTAAATCATGTTCTTTTCATTTTAAATTTGCATAGAATACTATGATACATTTTTTTCATATATATATATATATTTATCGGGTCTATGTGTTACATATATATACTTATCGGGTCTTTGTGTTACATATATATGCTTATCGGGTCTATGTGTTACATATATATAATGTATAAGTGCTAAATAATTGAACGCTTAATATTATGATATTAGATATATATCAACTAAAGGTTCAGTATTTTCATAAACTTACTATTTCTATTTTTAATTATAGGAATGCCCTATCGAAAATTATAGGTCATCAAGATCCATTTACGACAAATAAAGATACATCATGTTAGCAATAACAAGCGCATGAAATAAAGTTTATCAAAATTTATATATAATATTTTATCATATATTATAAATGTTTGACAAATTAATAGTGACATATTAACTTTTACTACAATTTGTTATGGCCCCAGTAAAATTATAAATATTATAACATTAAATTAGATGATTGATTATAAATATTTATGTTCTCTTGATTTATTAAGATTGAACTTGATAACTAAATCTTAAAAAAATACAAATCAAATGAGCCCGGTTAAGCCGGGTAAGATGCTAATGTGTTAGAAAGGTTTTTTTATGTCCTTACAAGACCTCCACTCTTGCTGTGGTCTAAGGGTGGGCAATCGGTCTTGGTTAGAGTGTCGGTTTAACCGTAGGGGTCGGTCAGGGAACGATTGGGAGTAATTGTTAAAGTCGGGTAACCGGTTAATCGGTTAAAACCGTTGATTAAATCACCGATAATAATTAAAACCAAGCTTTCCTAACCACAATCGCAGAATCGATCCCTCCCCTCCCAGCCTCCCACTGCATCACTGCCTCTCATTCTGAAATTAGGTCAACTCCAAGCCATCGCCAACAATCCATCTCAACTCCATCAATCCAAGCGATTCAATTTCACCATCTCCCACCGACGACGACTTACAGCAGCAGGAGCTCGCCAGCAGTGACGTCGTCGACGAGCCACTGCGACCACTCCTCTCCTCCTCCACTCTCTCGATTCTTCGATCTGCAAAACCACAGGCTTCCTTCGTCGCCACAACCACTCCTCTCCTCCTCCACTCTCTCGATTCTTCGATCTGCAACACCATAGGCTTGAGGCTTCCTCCACTCCTCACTGATCCACAACAACACCGTCTCGGGAAGCTTCCAGTCCTGAAGGATCGAGTTGTAGAGCACCAGGTTGTCTCCAGAAGAGAAGCTCTGTTCTCCAAGGCTTGAATTGACGACGGATCCAGAGCTAGAGCCTAGAATCTTGTTGCAATCTGAGAAGAGAGTTAAATAGGTCAGAGCCCGTTACAATGGTTAACCGAGAGTCGGTTGGTTAATAGTCGGTCATTTAACTGATTGGTCGGTTATCGGTCGGTGAGATTAACCGTGACTTCTGCTCGGTCGGTTAATTCGATTAACCAATTTCAGTCATCAAGCTCTTTCCCCAATCGTTAACCAACGATTATTAACCGAATTAACCGACTCCCAAGCCTACTGTGATCTCATTCCCTGATGCTTTGTGCAAAGTAATTACTCTCTGCTACATGTAATGTCTTACTACCAACAAAATCTTTTCTCTTAGTCTCTCTTTTTCAACAATTTTCGCAAGAATTGTCCATATCATTTTCCGCCGTAGAGCACGAGATATTTCTAGTGTAATTAAAAGCACTTTTCCTTAATGTACTTGCACTTAATGTCTCTCAATGTCACTTGTGCAATCAGAAAAGTTGAAGAAGTAGGCCTAGCTAGCTAGCAGCAATAGGAACACAAAAATAAATATTTGATAAAATCACCAACTTTAATTTATTTTAGTGACAAGGTGACATCCAATTCTGCGGTACACTCCCGACTCATGTCACGATTCAGGTTGAAGCATCATTGGTAGTGATTGGTCCTTATGAATTGATTTCTCAAATATTATTTTTACGAGAATCGCATACTATGATCTTATTGATTTGATGAAAAATGAGTACAACCGTACAACACATAAGTGTCTCCGAGAGGTGCAACCCATAAGTGGGTTACAAAACGAAAAGTAGTTTATTTCCAAAAGGATAAATCTATAAAATTTGCCCCAAAACTTTAGTGGTACCTATTAATTCGAGTACTACAAAAAATCGGCCATCGTAGCCCATTCACTCATGACGGATGAAGTAGCGCCGACAAGGGGAGTAGAAGGCTTTTCCGAAAACAAAGAGAGATAGAGATAGAGAGCAGGCAGAGGGTTTTTTGTGGTTTCGGCGAAATTTTTGTAGATTTGAAAATGAAAAAAACCCGGAGGTTAGTTTTAGGCGAAACATACCAGTATAATTACCTATTTGTCCTTTTTATTTTATCCATAAAATCCTAGTACCTAAATCTAATCATTATTTCTTATGTTATCATATGCATATCCTCCGTGAAAATAGACCATATATAGAAAACGTTTATTTTATCCGTTCAATCCACACGTACCATTAATATCAGGCCTTCAAACCTCCAATTCCGGAGTTTAATCAAGCTAGATTATCAAAAAAAATTGACACGTCCGCTCGGAAATTCTAGAACGAGCTGCAACCCTAGAAAGTTGAAGCCATGCAAATGAAGGGTATATAATATGATGATTATGCTTGGTGATGGCTAGTGTTTTGTCTCCACATGCAATGCCTTGCTTTGGTGGGTGTTACAGTAACTCTTCTTTAAGTTGATGTTGCACATATTTGATACAAATAATTAATGACAAGTATATATATATAGTTGACTTTGAGATTATAATTTCTAGTCTTGTGTTGGACCAATTAATTTATATTTAACTAATGCATTTCGTCATCATTCTGTAGCAAATTTAGTGGGCATAAACCTAGCTGATATTTATGCATGACATTTTGCTTGTTCAACTCAACTACTGTTGGGAGGGCATTCCCTTCAATTCCACTATCAAAAAAAAAAATTGGACCTTTCCGCTACGGAAATTATCGTCGCAGAAAGTCTTCTTTCCGTTGCAGAATGGTATTTACAACGGATAGATTTTATCACCACGTTTGAATATAGACCGTCGCCTAAGTTTTTGTAATCTTTAGCATAAAATTTACTTTTTTGCTACGATTTAACAAGTTTTCCGTAACATAAATTCTGATTATTTGCAATGATATATATCATGGCACAAAGTAAAATTCAATATAATCTTTAATTTTGCATTAAAAAAATGGTCACTTTTACACCAAAATATTTTAAACAATAGTGTAGATTCTTTCACTCCTAATTCCACTAAGGTCTATGTATATATAATGGGACTAAGCCTTCCTCCCCATCTATTCCCATCTGCTCTTACTGGGAAGAAAAAAACACAGCTTTCGTCTGAGATCCATAATAATTCGAGCATGGCCTCAGAAACTGATCATAGAATGTTCACTACCTTTCTTCTCATCTACCTCTGCATCTTCACTGCTCCTAGCTGCTCATCTTCAACTTCAGCAGGTTAGTACCACTGGAAAAAAGCTTCATTTGCTTTCTGGTATTGATTGCGGAGAACTATCTCGATATATCGAATTGTTGGAAGAGGTTTATAATTAGATTGTATATCGTTTGTTAAGATTGATCACAATATTAAGTGTCGACTACGGAGATCAGTTCGGTGATTATGTTGCTAGCCCCCCTCCGATCAAGCTAGAAAGTAGAAATCAAACCTCAATTCTCTCCCTATACACCATATTAACGGCCACCAGACCATTAGTATATACCCGATTGAGAAATTTATTTTGGATACAGTGAGATGAGGTGGACAATCACATATTAATTTTACTGAGTAAACATGCTGATTAGAAAAAAATATTATAGAGAAGTGCATTGAAGATCGACGAAAAGACGGATTTGTTAGATTTTGAAACGTTTAAGGACATATCAATTGTTTGTAAAGATACGAACTGCTTTTGTACGAACTCGAAACGTAAGGGGCCCCAAAGCTAATTAGATGTTGTTTTGGGGGTCTTTTAATCTTTTGTTAATTAATGAAGGATATGTGAAAATATATATTAAGTTTTATTTGAATGAAAGTTTGTGCGTCGAGAGTCAATTGACAAATACATTATTTAAACTTAATACTAAGTTAAAATATAAAAACACATTCATTATATTATTTTTAATTATAATAAAATTACATGTGCCACCGACGCTTTTTGTAATATTTAATTATTACTTATTGAGGTGGCTTTGCTTTTTAATCGGTTATGACTTCATGGTGATTGTCAGATTGGAAAATACAGAATGGAATAAATTTTATCTAAAAAATTCAAAATGATCGAATCTTAAGAATTTCGATTTAATTCAAATGGGGTCGAAAATACGAATGAGGTAGCTACATGAAAGCTTGGTTATAGTTTATGATTTTTGGAGTGATGCATGCAGGAGGCACGGCTGAGGGCTCCAGACAAGGAATCACGATGAAGAATCCAAATCCGCCATCAGTGTATTACAAGGTGACGAGGAAGATGCTGATGACGGATGTTGCAGACTATGATGAAACTGGAGCCAACTCTAGACATGATCCTCGGAGGGGCAGGTCGGGCAGGAACCCCTGAATTAAAAAAGTCGACAACTTTATTATATAGTTTATGTCACTATTAATTAATTTTAATGAACTCATTAGAGGGTTGTTTCAATAGGCCATAAATCCCAAGTTGAGTTTTATGAGAATAATATGCATCAGAAGAGGAGGCTGGATTTTGAGTTGAAGAATAATTTGCTTCCTGTGATTCGATTGTTATTTTACTTATATTTATATGAAGCAATAATAATAGTATTATAACTAGTTATATTATTAATCTTGTAATTAGTTATTATTTTGCATAATATTTTCACAAATAATTAGCTATGCTATCAATTATATAACTAGTTATTTTTCTCCCATAAAAAGATATGTACCATACAAAAAAATTGTGAATACGAAATAGACATCTAATATTCGATACAAAATAATAACACGGACAATTAACACTAAAGACACTAGAAAAGTAAACAACTATTGTGCCTGACGGCGATCGCCTCGACCTCTATGCCCTCGTTGCCTCCAGCGATCAACTATAGCCTATAGGGTGTGGCCAAGAAGAGCATAGGGTCTTTCGAGGATCCACTCTCAAACCGAACTGATGTCCAGGGTGGGAGGAGGGATTAGTGAGTAGTGAGAGGAGGAATGTATGATATGGAATGAAATAGAAGGTGAGCTCGATCTATTTATAATTTACGAGAAACTAACCATACAGGGTGGCATGCATAGGGACTCCTTTAACGACTATATTGTAACAGACTATAACGGAAATTTGACAATTGAGCGTCGTGTCATGTAACAATCAAGGTTCGGAATCATGGCCACTGCCGTGCGGTGCACCGCACTTGTTAGGAGGCTAAATGTTGTGGTTAGTGCAAGGTAAATGGTTACTTTACTAGCTACTTTTCGTGCAAAAAGGGTAAAAAGCAAATAACCAATATTTCAGTCAAGTTTGGAATTGAATTAATATTATCATCAACTTCTCTTCCTTCCACTATTGATCTCTCATATATTGACTACCCACCAATAGTTACAGAGACCCACAAATTGAGGTCAGAAAGATGCCACCACCAATAGTTCAACATCTCCTCTGGTTTTTCAACTCTAGTTTCCATCCCATCCCATTAAGGCATTTTGGTGCCTGCATGATAGTTTTAGTGGGGAGATGGCTCTTCCATAGTCCAAGTCCAAGTCCATCCACTTCAACAAGAAAAGATAGGTTGAAAACAACCCACCATTACAACTCCTGTCTCATTCCATCCCATAAAATTACTGTTTTGGTGATGCCTCCAGTCAAACTGCACAGCTGCATTTGTAAAAGTAACTACTACTGCAGATGTGGGTGCCAATGATTCAGACACAGAGCCTCTGTATCAGTTTATGCTCATATCTACTTTACATTTACAAGTCTATGCTGATTTTTCTTTATATACATGATAATAACATCTAGGATCCTTCTGATCTAGAAAGAAAGCAGACATGTCATCCATATTCCAACTGAGACGATGCCAATCGTAGCAAAAGCTTGGCCTAGTTCAAACACAACATTTTTCTGCTCAACCGGCACAGTTTGCCAATCTGTCCTCCTGTTTCACAAGTTCAAACACACAACTGCATCATTTTCAACTTCGACAAGAACCTCCACTTACCTATTTTCAGCAAAACATCAGAAATGATATAGGTCGGATAAGGTTCCTACCCTAAATCTGCGACAATGATGCTAATGTTGTCTTGTGAACGTCGATCCTGGGGAAAATAAGCAACCTCTTAAGTTACAATCAGGCTGACTTTTGTCAATGTTAATCCCACGTTGAACAAAAACAAAAGATGAAGACTAAATGCACGATTGTTACCAGAGCTGCTCTTGCAAGTTCTTCACAGGCTACCTGAAGTCAGAAGTTGAATTGCATAATTAATAATGTTTGCTGCATTTATGTCCAGCCAAATTAAGGTGATAAACTGATAATGACTTGTTGCATCTTCAAATTGTTGTTTGAAACGAAACGTTAAAGGTTACCTGGACATTTCCATGTTGCTTAAGTTGATCCCTAACAAATTGAACTGCATCTGAACTGAAACACAGAAAGGGGGAATACTTTTAAATTCGCAGGCCTTCTCTGATAGTTGCCCAATCGAATAAAGTCGAAATATGAACATCTAAACAACCTTTTTATGTAGTCCCATAAGCCATCAGATGCTAATAGTATAAACTCGGCATCTGAACCCAATGTTACTTGATAAATATCTGGAGATGCAACAACTAAGTCTCCATTGAATTGCACTCTGTCACAGCACCAAGGATTTCACTCTCTGAACCAAATGCAACACAGTTGAATAGCCTACTAATTTTCTGCGTACACTATGATTGGTGTCATGCAGAAATGTAATTAAGTTCCATGAACGAAATTGCAATCAGCAATCACAATCCAGCTCAAGAACAGTCATTTACAAGACACATATAACCTATACCACCATGCAGACAAATGCTGATCCTGAGACCTGAAACTGCAGAATATTATGGCCTGCCATATTCATATTGCATCAACTTTCAATCCAATCATATACAGCCCTAATGAATTGGTATCACCGCCATCTGAGGGAGGACTCCTAAGTAGTGGCCCTCGAACCCTCTTGGGTAGCCGATATTTAAAACAATATATACATTTTTTATTTATTAGTAAGAGATTATTGAGCTTACAACGAAATTCGTATTAATGAGTCTAGACCCAAAGTTTGCAACTACTCCATAAATTTGTCAAGATATTCTACTTATAATCTTAACATATTAGATTCAAGTGCTGCATTTGAAACTTTCAACTAGAAATGGTTTTATGACAAGTTCATATAACTAAGGGCTTTGCAAGAGACCCCGGTGGAGACGTAGAATACATTACCATCATCTCTTTGTTTGCATGTGAAACTGACAATGATCTTATTATCTTATTCAATAGCAGTAGTTAAAAGAGGTTCCCTTTTCAACTGAAGTACGTGACGACAAGGTTTCAAAAATATATACTTCATGATTTTTTCTGAAATTTTCGCTGGTAGTTGGTAAACATCTATCTTTGTATTGAAATATTAATTTTGACATTTTAGCAGCCATCACTCTGTATAGATTCTATCTTATGTAGTTAGGATGCAACAAGGTCTGAACAAAATAAAACCACCAGAATAGCATCACGAGATCTCATACCTAGAAGTAAACTTCTCTGTCCATCGACCTTCCTGGACTCCTTTCTGCAACATCCTGTTCATACCACACCATATACGCTATTAAAATGAAAGTTCCCAACACTCGTAAAAATTGACAAAATAACCATATCAAGGAGAAGTGACCGGGATATACTCAGTTTTCTTCGTCTTGAACCTCATATCACCAAATGCACGAGATACAGCTATGTCACCACAAATCCTCCCATTGTTGATCTGGAGGCATTGCATCAAACGTAAGTTTCCAATGTAATACAAGGGTTCGTCTCTATCACAATACAATGAGTATCTACCGGTGCAGTGACGTTCATGATAGACCACATTCAGGGAAAGCTGAAGCAATATTGGAACAGAGCAAAATGATAGAGGGAAACGAATCCTTGACACTAGTTTCTATAGCAAACAAGACCTGAGAAAATAAAATGCCAAAGCTTCCAAGACCTCGAAATGCTTGGGCTCTCTTATCAGCAGATGGTAATAGGAGAATGAGCTCTGAGGACTAAGATACGAGTTCATTCGGGTTTGCAGACATCATTCCGGTGCAGAGTAAAACTATATCTAGAAAAAGTATTTAGAGTAATAAAAGGGAAAACAAACAAAAGAGCAGAAAAAACACACACCCATCCACCTGCTTCCCTGATTCTTCTGATTTCTTGAAGGGAACTCTTGTTGCTTCCATATGGACGATGAGGATCAGTCAACACTTCTGCTTTACCAGAACGAGACAATACCTACACCAATGTAGTATACCCTTACAAGGAATTAGATACTTGAAAAAGAAAACATGTATAAAAAGCTGACATGAAGTAAACGAAAATGAAATGCTAACCACATTGGAGTCCCCGATATGGGAAATGATGAGCCTATCACTTGCGATAATCACAACAGTGGCAGTCGAACCAGATTCATCCTCGGCGTGATTCATTTCCAGCCTTGATCGACATATAACACAAACACTATCTAAAATTAATCTTCAACTCTATCATCCATTTCAAAAGGTGAAGCAAAATGAATTTACACATACCAGGTTAACAATTTCGAATCAACATTGACGAACGCAGATTCCAGAGCCTCTTTGATGGCGTTGTAGTCTTTCCCACCCAATAGCAACCCACCTTGTAAAGCAGCCACGCACTCTTTGTACAATTCATCCCTGTTATCAATGAAATTGAAAATTTAGGGAAGCCGATTGGAATTTTAGGGCACAAAAAGAAAATTAACCCATTTGTACCTGAGGAAGTTGACAGAATTGAAGCCGCCGTGGCCGTCGAGAACAGCGGCGAAAGAGAACCCGTCAAGGCCGCCATCGGATCGAATGACGATATCATCCTCCATCTCCTCACGGACGCCCTGGACGGAAGTGAACCCCCACCTGACACCAGCGACATCGGAGAAACTAGAAGCTGCGTCTATGGCGATGGCTGAGCAACGAAGGGTTTTGGCAGATTGATGGACTGGAAGAGGGTGATGTTGAGCTGTGCTAAGTATGTTAGCGGTGGTGGGTGGTCTGGAGAAACGGCCGCCGGTGGAGAAGTGACCAAGTTGGCGGTTGGTCAGTGGGAGCCGTTCGAGCTGGTGTGGCCCTAATAGAGCCATTGTTGGAGTGTGGGTGAGTTTGGACCAGCCGAGTCAGAGTTGTAACTCGGTGGTGAGTGAAGTTTAGGGGCACTACAGATGGGACGGATAAGAAGATCAGAGCGCCAAAAGGCAGAAGCTTGGCCTTTAACTGATTTAACGATCACTTTCCTTTAATTTGTGGACACAAACAAACCGATTGCTATATGCGATCTCCGATCTGACTCCATTTCTTTTCGTAAAATTGCATTATGTAATACCAAGTTCTCATCTCTGATCTCACTTGCAGAAAGATTACTATTTGAAATTGGTAACTCTCTTTTCCTCTCTTCAGAATCAATCTACTTGTTCTGTGTTGGCTGAAATTTTCCCCTTTGGAGTAGAGGGTATTTACTGCCATTTAATTTAATTTATTTATTTTACATATTAATTAATATTTATTTTCCTAATTTTTTTATTTAATTAATATTTTTTACATACGAATTCAGATTTGAATAACTTTTGTGCGAAAATATTAGTATTTTTCAAAAATTATCAAAACAAGCACATTCATAATATAGTTTCGACGAATTTTTTTTCTGTAGTTAAAATGCGTAAGTTGACTGCCTCAAAACTACACTTAATATTTTTTTGACAAATAAACATAAAATTTTATTGCTTACGGTGGTTGAAAAGGTACATTACAAGAAGGATAAAAAAATAATCGTGATGAAGCCAATTGTCGGAAAGCGTCCTATTAGCAGCGGCTTTGGCTACGCGGCCGCCATGATGTTGTGCCGGGGTGGGGGAGGGGGATGAAGGAGACCCGAATGAAAGGGTTAGCCTTTAGAGTGTCGCTCATGTAGTGCATCCAGGCTGCGCATTGTCATGACCAATGATGTGGCTTTTCCTGAGCCCGTTGATAAGAGTGAGGCAGTCGGACTTGACGGACGAGGGTAGGCCAGAGTCAACTTTTGTCTTGATTGATGTAAGGAGGGCCTTAGCTTCTTCTATCAGGGGATCCGAGCATATAAGAGTACCCGCAGTACCGTGAGCAACCTGCCCATGGGAGTCTATATTGACAACCCCATATCCCGCCAGGGAGGATGGCATTGTGAACGAACTGTCACAATGGATATCCAGCAAGTGGCTAGAGCCAAGCGGTGGGCTAGGAGCTTAGCGTTTAGTAGATTGTGATCGCATAGGGGAAGGATTGCTGGACTTCCAGGTCTTGCCCAACCGAGTTGAGAGGAGGATAGTAGTGTTTATCCCATAGGGTTTGTTCCTGAAAATGCATTCATTCCTAACTCTCCAGATATTCCACAATAACGCAACCAGGGGGAGCATGTCGCAAGGGGGGTCAGCCTGGTGCAAAGTGAATAGCCATTGGAGGATACACGAAGTGGGGGGCGGAGTGGATAGCATTGGGACGCTTTCCTCCATGTGTTCTTAGCGTATGTGCATTCAAGCATGCAGTTGAAGACATTCTCCTCCAAGATGTGGCATAAGGAGCATGATGGGTCTGGGGAGCAGCGCCTCTTTCATAGGTTATTCTTTGTAGCCAAGGCATCATGGGCAATTCTCTACAAGAACACTTGAATCTTAAGAGGTAGCTTTAGGTTCCAGAGCCATCTCCATTTCTGTTCCAATATTGGTTGTGTAGGGCCTCTCATCCTAAGGTGATAGGCCGAACGAACGGAGAACTTTCCATTGCGGATGAAATGCCCGGTCCATTGGTCGTCAACATGGGCGGCCCAATTGGGATTTCAAGATCTCTGTGGCTTCCACGATTGTGAAGTTTGCCCTCAACCAATTTTCATCCCACTCCTCACCGGTTGGGTTCATCCAGGTGTGGGCCATCAAGGGTTCTCCGCCTGAAGGGGAAAGGCGGAAGCCATGGATGGATGGGATCCAAGGGTCCCCTTCAATGGATATAGATCTACCGTTTAAGAGATTCTTGCACACTCCCGGGGTAAGAGCTATCATGGGGTCGTAAATGCTAGCCCAAATAAAGGATGGATGACTTCCTTTCATGGCCTCGAGGAAGGAGGTAGAGGGGAAGTAAAGGCCTTTTGAGTAGGTTAACCCATAGTTTTTCAGGTTCGTTCAGGATCCGCCAACCCTGCTTGTCTAGGAGTGCGACATTGAAATCCCTAAAAATTTTGAAGCCCATTCCTCCATTCTACTTAGGGTTACAGAGGATCTTCCTGGACTTCCAATGGATGGTTTTCTTTGTCATTGAGCCCCCAGAAGAAGGCACGTACAAGGGCATTCATTCTCTTCAGGTTTTTTTGGAAGGAGGAAGCAGGACATCATGTATGTTAGCATGACTTGTACAACTGCTTTGAGAAATGTCTCTTTCCCTACATGGGATAAGGTGAGGTTTTTCCATTATTGGCCCATGTTTTCCATCCGTTTAAGAATTCCTGTAGCCATGTCCTTCTTACATTTTCCCCAATAAGAGGGATGCCATCGTAAGCTTGAAGGATAAATGCTCTTATTGAAGAGTTGAAGGATGCAAAACTTAAGCGAAGAAGGTGATAGTGTGTAATGTTCATGTACTTGTTATGAAATGTTGAATAAAAGTGGTTGTTGTCTTTAAATGGTCATTGTTCTCAATTCTCGTATTACATTGAATCCAAGTGGTCGAAAGATGAGTAAATGGTAGTCATTACATCATTGTGAGTGGAAACAAGTTGAAATAATGACTAAAACAGAAGTCAGAAAACACTAGTCATATAAATCAGTACAATCATAATAAAATACTACAATCATAATCAAACACTATAGTCATATAAAATAGTACAATCATAATAGTACATGCATAATAATATAGTCTACCCACGACCCACCCCCCTCTAGTGATCTGCCCTGGGGTGGTCTCCGGTGTTGCACCTGACCTTTCGAGGATGTGGTCAAAACCCAAGTGGTGGCTTCTCTGAGGTGTTGTGTCATCAGCGCCCTGTCTGACAATCAGGTCATCTAGTGTCGTCGTCTTGAACAGAGTCTCCGAGTGCATCGATTGTGATACCCACTATCTGTGGGAGGAGCTCGCTACATCATGTGTCATCTGGGCGACCCACTATGATGGGGTAGGCTGTTGTGACTGAGGAGGCTGATGTCCCCTCTGCTGCTGTGACTGAGGAGGCTGATGTGCCCACTGTGGGAGGAGCTCGCTACATCGTGGGTTATATAACGACCGTTACATTATAGCCATTACAGGCTACCTACGATGCGCCATGCATCGTAGGTGTCTGTAATGGCCAAATCGTGTAATTAATGTTACCACTTGATTATCGACGTAATTTTCGATTAAATTGGGTTTACAAAAAAAAATTTCCTTAATTTTTACCGCGCTATTCCTTTTCATATGCCACACGCAAAGTAAGTGTGACGTTTTTAGGAAGACAATGCACAACCCGACTGCTAACTCAGTGCTCCTTGTTACTCACAAATGCAGTTGGTTGACGTGGCCCCAGCAACATTCACAACTGATTCAACACCCAAACATAAGTCTCAGCATTTTTGTTCTCAACGAGTGCGAACCCAATGCTAAAGTTCTTCTGCACCGGAGTCACGCTAGTCAACCGGATCACTAGCTTCCTATAGAGGTTGGTATTGAAGGTCGAGTCAATCAGAATCACATAATACCAAGCCCCTAACATCATAGCACACTCGGGGTGGCTGAGAAAGAGGTTGGCAAGATTTCCATCCTCATCCTCTCTATAGACTAAACAAAGTAGCCTAGCTATGTAGTAGTTCTCAATGTCCAATCCGTCGGAGTCATGACACCTAAGTTCACCTTCCTAATCTTATACCACTCGTATATTTGATTCATATTGTGATGAGCGGTGAACTTGTTGTTCAGAACATACATGTTCTTATTTGGTTGTTTGTGAGTCGCAACCATGTCCCTGATTTCGTTCTTCTTTGTAAGTGTATCGCTTTCCGTGCTAGTTTAAGGATTTGGTACGAAAAGATGATTGTGGTATCATTTTGATTGTGTAGGATCGTCAGTTTGGCCTACATCGTCAACCAGAACTTCCACTCTCCATCTACCACCCTTGACCTCACTACAAGTTTGAAGAGGCAGTTACACTTCCTAGACTTCGACATCCGTTTTGGTGGGTCGGAACTCGAGAATTTGCGAGCAGGCCAACGGGAACAAAAAAGATACACCTGATAGTCGGGCTCTACGCTATTGATTTTGTTGGATCCATTAATCACCTTTAAATTAAGCGACTGGGCAATTCGCTTTGCGTCTGCACAAGCTTCCTCTGGAATATCGTAAACATCATTGGTTAAAAATCGTTCGGTGTAATTGATTTTGTCACCCTTATTCCCCGATGAATCAGCCTACAATATAAACACATAAACGTACGCTACATTTATCAGTTATCTACACATCTTCCTATTCATTCAATTATGTCGAGAAAATTGACGACCACTTAACGAAGTACTCATGACGAGAGAGTCTGAGTCTGTGCATCCAACAAACGTTAAAACCTTGTGATGAATGTGATTACCTAAAGAACAATGAATGGAGATCATTAAAAATTCAAAAAGAAATCGAACCGCCCGGATCGAAATTGTTGTCGCTGCCTCTGTCTTCAATATTTAGAGCCTAGTTAGAGTTTTGAATTTAGTATCTTTCTAGTTTGATTGTTGAAGTTGTAGTTGTTTTTATTAGCACAATGCTATATACAGTCCATTTTTACTTCGTGTCGTTCGTAAATAAATTAAAATATTTTTAATTAAAAATTACTTTGTATAGTTCGTTTTTACTAATACAGTCCGTTTTTACTTCATGCAGTCCGTTTTTACAAATTACAGTTTATTTTTTATATAATATTCAAGATATATTTATTTAATATTTTTATTTATAATTTAAATAAAAATTCAAAAATTCAAAAGAAATACTTATTATTTTTTAAATATACGGAATATATATATATATTTTATTTTATTTATATTTATAATGTTTGTAATTATTTTTTTAAAATATGTTAATTTTTTTAAGAGAACTTGGTAAGTAATATTTATTTAGCTCCATTTTTTATTTATAACTTTCATATATTTATTTATAACAAAAGAACTGCATTAATAAAACTGAACTGCACGAAGTAAAAACGGACAACAAAAAAGTAAAATTGGACTGCATTAGTAAAAATGAACTACAAAAAGTAAAAATGGATTGAGTTTGTAATTTTTTTATTAAAGATATGAGAATCCATTTATGATAAAATACAGACTATATAAAGTAAAATACGGACGGTATATAGTATCATACAAAACTTCTTTCTGACTGATGGGAAGAACTTTTGAGACTGATTACGCAGGTAAATGTTGCCTCCCTTTGCTAAATAAAATTAGTTCTTTACTATAATGTTTTGTTGCTTTTTCAGCAACGATATGAAGTGTGGGATAACCCTGGAAAGCCTGGAGAATTTACAGAAGGACATTTGTATGTATTATGACATCTAAAGTTTTATGTTTATCAAATGATGAATTTTGTACTAATTGTATAATTGTGACACTCTATTGCAGCATCCAAGTTGGTGTTGTAGTCATCATGTTCGATACAAGGAGCCAGATAGCATATGACAGCATTCAAAGATGGATTCGGTTGCGTCGAGGGTATACAAAATTAAGTGTGTTTTAGTATCATTCTTAGAGTTCCTCTGTTCTGATTTGTTTTCCATTGACGGCAGTTGTGGATACGAGATTCCTATCTTGTTGGTTAAAAATAAGATAGATGGAGGACGTGATGAGATTCAGAGGACTGAGCAGTATCTTGAGAAAAAATCTCTCTATCTGTTAAATCCCTAACAAAATCAATTATTAGTAATCACATTATTAGATTATGTTATGAAATTATGTTATTATGTTTTCCGATTATTAATTACTTTTAGTATTATGTAATGTATAGGTTTATACGAAATTTTATATTAAGTTGTTGAATTATGATTTATTATCGTTTAATTAACTCGCAATTAACCTCGCGGAAATTATATAAAAAAAATTAAAGAGCCGGCCGGCCACTCGTTTCGGCCAGCATTAGGGCCCGACCGAACACCCGTTTCGGCCAGTATTAGGTCCCGGCCGGCCACCTGTTTCGGCTGGCCCAAAGAGCCGGCCGGCCGGTCATTCGGGCTGGCTTTACTGTAGGCCGAAACGACCGGCCGAACGGCTCCTTGGGCCAGTCGGAACAGGTAGAAGGCTAAGGACAATATCGTTTTTACAGAATTTAGAGCGTCGTTTTATTTAAAACCTAGGGCATCA